>CM048748.1:85614135-88580385 GCA_026315105.1 Locusta migratoria
AGCCCCTCTACATATTCTTTCCACCTTTCAGCTTTCCCTTCTTTGCTGAGAACTGGTTTACCATCAGTGTCCTTGATATTCATAGAGCTGTTTTTCTTATCTCCAAATGTTTCTTTTATTTTTCTGTAGGCTGTATCTATTTTTCCCCTATTTATACATTCTTCTACATCCTTGCATTTGCCTTCTAGCCACTCCTGCTTAGCCATTTTGCACTTCCTGACAATCTCATTTCTTAGTCGTCTGTACTCCATTTTGCCTGTTTCATTTACTGCATTTTTATATTTTCTCCTTTCATCGATTAAATTTAGTATCTCCTGTGATATCCAAGGATTTTTTGTAGGTCTTTCCTTCCTACCTATTTTGTCCTCTGCTACCTTCACTATTTCATGTCTCAATTTTACCCATTCCTCCTCTACTGTTTTAGTTCCCCCCGTTACTGTCAATTGTTGCCTAAAGCTCCCTCTGAAATTTTTAAGAACCTCAGGTTCCTTCAAATGATCCAGGTCCTATCTCCTTATTTTTCTACCTTTCTGTAGTTTCTTTAGTTTCAGCCTACAGTTCATAACCAACAAGTTATGGTCAGAGTCTATATCTGCCCCTGGGTATGTCTTACACTGTAGAAACTGTTTCCGAAATCTATGTCTTACCATTATAAAATCTATCTGATATCTTCCGGTGTCTCCTGGTGTCTTCCACGTATAAAACCTTCTTTTGTGATTCTTGAACCAGGTGTTTGTTATAACTAAATTATGTTCTGTGCAAAATTCTACCAGGCGTCTTCCTCTTTCATTCCTTTTGCCCAGACCATTTTCACCTACTATCTTCCCTTCACTTCCTTGTCCTACTACCGAATTCCAGTCTCCCATAACAATTAAATTTTCCTCTCCCTTAATTGTCTGAATAATTTCCTTTAGCTCCTCATATATTTCTTCGATTTCCTCATCATCGGCAGAGCTAGTTGGCATATAAACCTATACTACTGTTGTCGGTGTTGGCTTCGTATCTATCTTGACAATGATAATGCGATCACTGCGCTGGTCATAGTAATTTACCCGCATTCCTATTTTCTTATTCATTATCAATCCTACTCCTGTGATACCCCCAACTGATTTTGTATTTATAATCCTGTACTCACCTGACCAGAAATCCTGTTCATCCTGCCACCGAACTTCACTAATCCCCACTATATCTAACTTCAACCTATCCATTTCCCTTTTTAAATTTTCTAATTTTCCTACTCGATTAAGGGATCTAACATTCCACGCTCCGACCCGTAGAATGCCAGTATTGTCTTTCCTGATGATCACATCCTCCTGAGTAGTCCCCGCCCGGAGATCCGAATGGGGGACTATTTTACCTCCGGAATATTTTACCCGAGAGGATGCCATCATCATATGTTCATACAGTAGAGCTGCATGTCCTCGGGAAAGGTAACGGTTGTAGTTTCCCCTTGCTTTCAGCCGTTCGCAGTAGCTGTGTGGCAAAGCCAGATTAGCTGATGTTACAAGGCCACCTCAGTCAATCATCCAGACTGTTGCCCCTGTAACTACTGAAGAGGCTGCTGCCCCTCTTCAGGAACCACACGTTTGTCTGGCCTCTCCACAGATACCCCTCCGCTGTGGTTGCACCTACGGTACGGCTATCTGTATCGTTGAGGCACGCAAGCCACCCCACCTCAGCAATGTCTGTGGTTCATGGGAGTGGTTATTTATCTATATATATATATATTAAATTGTATGTCCGGTGTACGCTTATCACGTCCGAACGACAAGACGCAGAGACTTAAATATTTGTACAGTTACTTACTTATACCTGAGTAAGGTTTAGGGCACGGTTTTATAGCGATATGATAGATATTTAGTAATTTGAGGAATATAATGCGAAATGCTGAACATTAATTACTCTTTGATAATTATATTTACTCTTTGAAAATGGTTTTATTGGTTGCATTGTTGCTTGAGGGTTGATAATGATGAAAGGGTGGAGTATATTAGGATGGAAAGTTATCAGTGTATATAAAATTCTACTTGTGTGTCTAATATTTCGCTCTGCAGAGAAAAGTACAGAACGCAAACGAATGGTCTGTGTGTAATTTTGTACGAAGTGTACCGTTGTAAGAAATAGCAGTTCCATGCCGATATCTATATGGAGGTGGAAGATATGGTGGTTGAAAGTCGTCAAATTATAAAAAAATTCGGACAGAAGGCCAGCGATGACGTTTGCGACTCTATAGCAAGGAGACGCCACAGACCATATCTTTGGTCTATGCGTGCTACAATGTCTTCAGCTCTTTCTCTGTAAGGATACGCATACGAATAAGGAAATATAAAAATAAATAAATAAAGCAGTAAAAATAAGAAATTTCTTTGAATACGTATTTAAAAAAAATCGATATGACGTTTCGCGCTTTACATCAACTGATCGATCTGTGATATTATTACAATCATTATTGTTGAATGCCATCTCATCTTCAAAACCAGTCTCATAGCACACCACTGAAAGATAGCTTGTTGTTGTTGTGGTCTTCAGTCCGGAGACTGGTATGATGCAACTCTCCACAATACTCTATCCTGGGCAAGCCTCTTCAACTCCACCTAAGAACGGCAACCCACATCTGTCTGAATCTGCATACTGTATCCCTCTCTTGGTCTTCCTCTGCGGCTTTTACCCGACACACTTCCCTTCAACGCCAAATTCACAATTCTTTGATGTCTATGAATGTGCCCTACCAGTCTATCCCTTCTTTTAGTCAAGGTATTCCAGAAAT
The DNA here is from genome assembly GCA_026315105.1 of Locusta migratoria. NCBI lineage: Eukaryota > Metazoa > Arthropoda > Insecta > Orthoptera > Acrididae > Locusta > Locusta migratoria. Next base: position 85,616,903 of record CM048748.1, read on the forward strand.
TCCTTTTCTCTCCAATTATGTTCAGTACCTCCTCATTAGTTACGCGCTCCACGCACCTAATCTTCATCATTCTTCTGTAGCACCACATTTCAAAAGCCTCTATCCTCTTCCTGTCCGCACTGTTTATCGTCCATGTTTCACTCCCATACAAGGCAACACTCCACACAAATGCCTTCAGAAAGGACTTCCTTATACTTAAATTAATATTCGATGCTAGCAAATTTCTCTTTTTCAAGAACGCTTTTCTACCCATTGCCATTCTGCATTTTATATCCTCTGTACTGCGACCATCATTTGTTATTTTACTGCCCAAGTAACAAAACTCATCTACCTCCTTTATTGCTTCGTTACCTAATCTAATTCCTTCAGCATCGCCGGGTTTTCATAGACTGCACTCCATTACCCTAGTTTTGCTCTTGTTAATGTTCATCTTACACGCACCTTTTAGCACACTGTCCATTCCGTTCAACTGTTCTTCCAGATCCTTTGCTGTCACTGATAGAATTACTATGTCGTCGGAAAAACGCAATGTTTTTAATTCTTTCCCCCTGAACTTTAATTCCTTCTCCAAATTTCTCCATGCTTTCCTTTGTAGCCTGCTCAATGTACAAATTGAATAACATTGGAGAAAGGCTACAACCCTGTCTTACTCCCTTCCCAACTAATGCTTCCCTTTCATGCCCTTCCAGTCTAATAACTGTGGTCTGGCTTTTGTACAAGTTGTAAATAATTCTCCTTCCCCTGTATTTTACCCCTGCTGATTTCAGAATTTGAAAGAGTGTATTCCAGTCAACATTGTCAAAAGCTTTCTCTAAATGTACAAAAGCTAAGAATGTAGGTTTGTCATTCCTTAAACTATCTTCTAAGATAAGTCGTAAAGTCAGTATTGCCTCCTAGGTTCCTCCTGAAACCAAACTGATAGTCCCCGAGGTAAGCTTCTACCAACTTTTCCATTCTCCTGTAGATAATTCTTGTTAAAATTTTGCAACCATGACGTATCAAACTGATGGTTCTGTAATTTTTACATCTATCTGCGACTGATTTCTTTGGAATGGGGATTGTTACATTTTTCTTAAAGTCTGAGGGTATTTTGCCTGTCGCATACATCTTACACACCAGGTGCAATAGTTTTGTTATGGCTGACTCTCCCAGAGACTTTAGTTGCTCTGAGGGAATGTCATCTACTCCCGGGGCCTCGTCCCGAACTAGGTCATTCAGGGCTCTGTCAAATTCATCTGTCAGTATCGTATCTCCTATTTCATCTTGATCTACTTCCTCTTCCATTCCTACAGCATTGTTTCAAAGTTCATTTCCTTTGTAGAGCTCCCCTGTGTACTCTTTCCACCTTTCTGCTTTCCCTTCTGTGCTGAAAACAGATTTTCCATCAGATTATTTTACATTGCCGTGATTAAATCAAGTTATATTGATATATATCTTTGATAAGATACTTTAAAGGCGAAAGGTGGACTTGAGAGTTTTAATAAGAGAGATATGATTGCTTATAGGACATTTAAAGTGTTTGAAGTGTATAATAAGGATATGGGTAAATCGTATTACTCGTGTAACATGCCATTTGTTGTTAGAGCTCGTAATCATCGTAGAGTTAACGAACAGGAAGTCGTCGCTATTTGGAATAAAGGAATGTTAAATTGTAGTAAAATTAGAGTTGTTGGATGTATTATTATCGTCATTGAAATAAAGAAGTATTTTTAATTTTAAGAACTCGTGATGTACAGTTTTATTTTAATAAGGACACACAGCAAAAGAGAAACCTATTGGGTCACGGTTAGTGACCCATCCCAAGTCATCCCAGTAACTGATTCATCAACAACAAATGGAGAAATAGTGAGGAGTACCAGCAATGGGGAAGTTATGACTCCCCTAATTAGATTATTTTACATTGCCATGATTGAATCAAGATTATATATATATATATATATATATATATATATATATATATATATATATATATATATATATAATCTTTGACTGCCGGCCGCAGTGGCCGAGGGGATTGAGGCGCTCCAGTCACGGTCTGCACGGCCACTGCGGTGGGGGGTTCGAATCCCCCCTCGGGCATGGATATTTGTGCCGTCCTTAGTTGTAGCTAGTTCATAAGTAGTTTGTAAGTTTAGGGACTGATGACCCCGTAGTTAAGTCCCATATACTCTACAAACATAAATTAAATTATGATAGCTGTGCTATATTAAAGAAGTTGTTATTTGTAGAACTGTTTTTCGTGGCCCCAAATGTACCATAAATATCAAAAATTCTAAGATCCGATACTCATTAGTTTTCCTTGTGAGTCATTTCTAACATACTAGATCGAATCAGTAAAATGATTCGTTCTTTCAACCTGTCACGAGAAACACCTCAAAATAGATTGTAAAGTTTTCCACGATTACAAAAATGTTCAAATGTTTGTATAGTCTATGGGACTCAACTACGGTGTTATCAGTCCCTAAACTTACAAATTACTTATGAACTAGCTTATCCTAAGGACGGCACAAATATGCCCGAGGGGGGATTCGAACCCCCGACTGTAGTGGCCGTGCAGACCGTGACTGGAACGCCTCAGACCCCTCGGCTTCCACGATTACTTTGCTGCTTTTCTGAGCCGTGACATTCTGTACAACACCCACACTCAAGCCCTTGCACAGTAAACACCGTCATAGACAATAACATAGGGTGGCCTTTGTCATCCGTCATCATTAGCCAGCTGCAACTGCACCACACGCAGTTTATTTATAGATCCCGAACTGCGGCACTAGTGGCTAGAGTTCGCCGCTACCGCCCGTATTTCGCTCGCCCGGTCTCCGGTTCCAGTGTTGCGGAAGCGCTAAATCCGGCCCTCGGGCGCGAGTGCGTTGTGCCGGATAGCTCATCCGGTGCTGCGTTTTCCCGCGGCGCTATTCAGCCGCTTTTCAAACAGGGCGCTCACCGGCCGCATTGTGCTCAGGCACGCCGAGCGCGCTTGATTTGCCGATACCTGCGCCTGGCTGTAAGCCCGCGCTGTGAATGTTTCACTCACTGCCGGGACGAGAGCGCAGCGGCGGATTTCGCCGCCTCTCGACAACCATCCGGCTGCGCAGGTCTGTTCGCGCGTCGTGCACTAGATACAAATAACGACCATAAAGGCAGCAAAAAACAAAAGTACTCCCGTCCGGTGTAGCGAACGTGGTTATTTGCAGTCAGATATAGGCCATTTTGAAGTGAGACACAAGCGCACACTTTTTGCCAGCTAAATCTCTGAAGGCAATTTGTCTATCGCTGCTACTGCATACGTGACAACTGACATCAGCTACGTGATTGTCATTCACATGGCGAGCTTTGGGGCTTAGGAACTATTCGTACAATATTATTATCACACATTTATCATCATCATTTTCCAAATCCAGTTTCTCGGGTGTGGTGTACAAGCGCTCGCCATCTCCTCCTGTCTTCATGCATCTTCTGTTCCAGAGTGTCTTCCCATTTGTGTCCTTTCTCCTCCACATCTGATCTTACAGTCTCTATCCAGCGTTTCCTTGGTCTTCCCCCAGGTCTTCTTCCTGTGAGCTTGAGGTTGAAATACTTGAAATACTTTTTAGTTGCAGCGGAGACATTGCAGCCCCTAGTGACTGCTCCGCCTGTCTACAACTATTTACTTTTTAGGTATGACTATCTATGTGAGATATATTTTTTGTATTATTTTAAATTTTGACATGAAGTTTTAACATATTCATCTTCGTCTGGAGAAGGTGCCCAAAGCGGCATTGAAACCTGGCTAAGATTATTTTCGTACTTTGCTACTGAGGGCTGCCCCTTAAAAATTTAACTTTTTAGCAGGTCTTTCACTATTCTTTCTCATTAAGTGCCCATACCATGAAGACTACGTTCCCTTATGATGCTGGTGACAGGAACCTCAAGAGCAGCTACTTTTCTATTCACCTCATCCCTAATTTTATCCTGTCTGGTTGTTTGATTCATAGTTCTAATGAATCTCATTTCCATTGCCTGAATTCTGGTTAGTAGGGTACATGTTTTTAAGCCGTATGTAAGAACTGGAACGAAATAGGTATGGTACATGGTTACTTTTGCTTTTTGTGGCAGTTTATCATCCCACAGAAGATTTCTCATTTGACTGTAAAAACTGGATGCTTTCTGTGTTCTGCTGAGTATTTCCTTCTTAACGGTGTTGTCTTTAGAAGTCATACTTCTTAGGTATTTGAAATGAGAAACACATTCTACTTTGGCCCCATCTAGAAATATATTTGATGTTGTTCCTTGCCTGCTGTACTCCCGTCCGGTGTAGCGAACGAGGTTATTTGCAGTCAGATGAAGGCCATTTTGACGTGGGTCACAAGCGCACAGTTTTTGCCAGCTAAATCTCTGAAGGCAATTTGTCTATCGCTGTTACTGTATACGTGACACCTGACATCAGCTACGCGATTGTCAATCACATGGCGTGCTATGGAGTTTAGGAACGATTCGTAAAATATTATTATCACACATTTATCATCATCATCAGCATTTTCCAAATCCAGTTTCCCGGGTGTGGTGTTTCCATCGCTCGCCATCTCCTCCTGTCTTCATACATCTTCTATTCCAGAATGTCTTCCCATTTGTGTCCCTTCTCCTCCATATCTACATCTACATAGATACTCCTCAAATCACATTCAAGTGCCTGGCAGAGGGTTCATTAACCACTTTCATAACTTTTCTCTACCGTTCCATTCTCTAATAGCGCGCGGGAAGAAAGAACACCTAAATCGTTCCGTTTTCGATCTGATTTCTCTTATTTTATTGGGATGGTCATGTCTCCCTAAGTAGGTGGGTGCTATAAAAATATTTTCACATTCAGAACTAAAAGTCGGTGATTGAAACTTTCGCAAACAGATTACGCCGCTATGAATAACGTCTTTCTTCTAATGATTTCCACCCAAATTCTTGCAACATTTCCATGACGCATTCCCCCTCGTAACGTGATAAAACAAAACGAGCTGCCCTTCTCTGAACCTTCTCAATGTCTTCCGTCAGTCCCACCTGGTGAGGGTCCCACAAGGGGCAACAGTACTCCAGGAGAGGACGCACAAGTGTGATGCAGGCAGTCTCTTTGGTGGAGCTGGTGCATCTTCGAAGCGTTATGCCGATGAAACGTAACCTTTGATTCGCCTTCCCCACAATATTTTCTGTGTGTTCTCTCCAGTCAAAGTTGTTCGTAATTGTAACTCCTAGGTATTTGGTAGAATTTACGACCTTAAGGTTTGACTGATTTATCGCGTAATTAAAGTTCAGCGGATTTCTTTTAGTGGTCATGTGTATTACTTCACACTTTCTTTATTTAGTGTCAATTGTCAATTTTCGCACCATGCAGAAATTTTGTCTAAATCGCTTTGCAGTTGCGTTTGATGCTCAATTGGCTTCACTAACCGATAAACGACAGCATCATCCGCGAACAGTTTAAGGGAGCTATTCAGATTGTCTCCTAAATCGTTTATAATCACGAGGAAGAGTAGGGGACCTATACCGCTTCCCTGTGGAACGCCAGATATCACTTCAGTTTTACTCGATAACTTACCGTCAATTACAACGAACTGTGTTCTTTCTGATAGGAAATCGTGAATCCAATCGCACAATTGGGGAGATATTCCATAAGCAAGCAATTTCAAAGAAGCCGCTTGTGGGGTACAGTGTCAAAAGCCTTCCTGAAATCCAGAAATATCTGATCTTACGGTCTCTATCCAGCGTTTCTTGGTCTTCCCCGAGGTCTTCTTCCTGTGAGCTTGAAAAACTTGAAATACTTTTTAGTTGCAGCGGAGACATTGCAGCCCCTAGTGACTGCTCCGCCTGTCTACAACTATTTACTTTTTAGGTATGACTATCTGATAATGTGAGATATATTTTTTGTATTATTTTAAATTTTGACATGTAGTTTTAACATATTGATCTTCGTCTGAAGAAGGTGCCCATAGCGGCATTGAAACCTGGTTACGATTATTTTCGTACTTTGCGACTGAGGGCTGCCCATTAAAAATTTAACTTTTTAGCAGGTCTTTCACTATTCATTGTCATTAAGTGCCCATACCATGAAGACTACGTTTCCTTATGATGCTGGTGACGGGAACCTCAATACCAGCTACTTTTCTATTCACCTCATCCCTAATTTTATCCTGTCTGGTTGTTTGATTCATAGTTGTAATGAATCTCATTTCCATTCCCTGGATTCTACTGAGGCCTCTGGTTAGTAGGGTACATGTTTCTAAGCCGTATGTAAGGATTGGAACGAAATAGGTATGGCACATGGTAGCTTTTACTTTTTGTGGCATTTTATCATCCCAGAGAAGATTTCTTATTTGACTGTAAAAACTGAATGCTTTCTGAGTTCTGTTGAGTATTTCCTGCTTAACTGTGTTGTCTTTAGAGATCATACATCCTAGGTATTTGAAATGAGAAACAGATTCTACTTTGGCCACATCTAGAAATATATTGATGTTATCCATTGCCTGTTGATGGTCATTTCCACTGTCTTTGTTTTACTCGTCTTTAGTCCGAAAATTTTTAATGTGTTGTTCCAATCATTCAGTTTCCTCTGTGCTTCAGCTTCTGTCTCTCTCCATACCACCAATCATCGGCAAAAACAAGGGCATCACACATTTATGGCAATCCAATTCTCGTTCCTCTAGTAGCGGCTAAATGTTTGATTTCCAGAGTGAAATTTGATTTACTGTTAACTACCGTTAGTACCCAGTTTGTCCTGGTTTATATTTCTTCCACTTTTTATTCTGTTTGTTCCTCACCCCGCTATCTATCGCTTTCTGCTCCACTCTATTTCAGATCCGGTTTCATGCAGCTCAATCATATGTGCCGAGTAATTTCAGCAATCATATAAATTTACAGCACGTGTCGGTTGCAATACTAGAATACTTTCTGCGTAATACACTGTTAGTTGAATTAGTAGTCAAGACCGCTTCGACAGTCGGGTATGTATCTGTGGGATACATGACCTACTTTTCCTCTAATATTACCGTAATGAACAGTTATAAATGCTTTCTGGCCCACGACATCTTGTATCAAACCTTTCTTATTGCTTCATAGGAGTTTCGGCTTTATCCCGATACTGACAAGACCATAAATGACTTAGACGTGAGCACGTGTATTTCCTGTATCTGTCAGATATAGCGCGCCTACTCGTGTAAAGCATTGTCACCGCTAATGACAGCAGTCGTAGCATTGTTTGCAAGTTGGCAATTGCGTTGCCTTCTAGATGAAGCAACGTTTCGTTGTAACTACATATACTCTCTTTCAAAATGAGTAAACGATATGCTTTAGGAAATTCCAAGGATTTGGAAGAAGTACATCACCTTTTCGACGATGAGGTATCAATTGAAGATGATCTCGTACAAACTGATTCGGAAACAAGATCTGTAGAGTCAGACACATATAATGAATTTGATGAAGAGCAAAATAATGAAGTGCAAGAAAGTGATGAACATTACTATTTTTGTGAGTAAAAAAGACAAAATGCTTTCAGTTGTAATAATAAACATTGCAGTCCTCAAATCAAGAGTAATTTTTTGGACAAAAATAAATACCCAAACAGCCACGAGTACCTCAAAACTTTGGCTGTGACTCTACTGCAAGTACATTTCAAAAGAAGAGGTCTTATTATGACTCTACCAGATGATATAAAGTCAATGCTGATAAAATACCAACCTCAAGGAAAAGAGCAAGAAAACGCTGAACTATCTTTGCACTCAGGAAATAAGAAAAGGAAAAGATGGGTTATGTTCCAATGAAACAAAAAAGACTTGCTTCAGATAGTATGAATGTGAAAAAAGCGGTACACATCTTTGTTTGCAAAAGCACGCAGAAATAATTTGTGAACAATGTCTTTCTGTAGAGAGAAATCCATACACAGAGACATGTTCTGATTAGTTCAATAATTAGTTCAATAATTTATTTGTATCTATAATCAAGCCACTTTGTAAAAAGTATTTCATGTACTTCTCCATTACAATATGTTAAATATTTCTGTTAATTTGAAAGTGTAATGAGCCTAATGTTCACTTATGTATTTGCCAAATCTGTAACAATAAAGGTAACTGCAATTTAAAACAAAAACAAAAGACAAAGAAGCTGTAAACAAAGGCACCAGCACAAAAATCATCGCATGTATCCAGGAGATACATCGCGACTAGTGGCGTCATGAAAGTTGACGCTCCTGTTGGAGGGTTAAGACGTAAAATGTTACAGTATCGCGTCTAATTGTTTGGTTTCTCTTGCATCCCAAGGCGAGACCAACGATTTATTTATTAATTTACGTGTCCAGGACTAAGACATAGCTTTCGATCAATAAATATACAATTACAATACAATAATCATAAACATTTTTAGAATCTAGGGACACCAAATTCTCTAAATATATGTTTACAGTGTACAATTACATTGAGCAAATTACAATCCAAGAATGCAAAATTCAATAAATATACAATTAAAATACCCGAATTACAAACTAGGAACATAAAATATGGAAAGAGGTGACTAATTCTGTAGGACACTGCTAGTTTCTGATAGATGGACCGCAAGCTCCAAAATTCTGCTGTCTGCTGCATGTAGGTCCTTTATGGTGCAGGAGTTGGTCAGGTTTCTGGAGACCAGGGGGTGTTGTGGGTCTTGCACATCGCCACATTCACAGAGATCGTCTTCGTTTGTGAAGCCCCACATTCTCAGATTTGTCTTGCAGCGTGACACACACTCCTGTCCTCAGTCTGTTTAGTGCCTTCCATGTTGTATACGGCATATGAAATCCTTCGGCAGGATTCTCTTGGATCTCCTCTCCGGCCCTTTCGTTTGACGAATTATGCCATAACTCTGTTCTCCGAGTTCCAGGCCTCAGTGCAGTTGCATCTTCTATGTATTGAGTCAGGTTGAGAACCTGACCACAGCATGACTTTCTAGGGCGGAATCCTGACTGTTCATTTATGAGATTTTTATCAACGTGTTCTGAGATAAGCATGAGGACCACACTTTCCAACTTTATGCAGTTGGCAAATAATGGCCGGAAATGTTTAGGTTCTTTCCTAGGTTTCATAAGTGCAACAAATTTGGCCTTGCGCCGTATCTTGGGGATTTGTAATTTTGAAATGCAGTTTGCGAGCGTGAAGGTCGGGGTGAGAGTTTAAAATAGAGAAAGTTTAATTTTTAAAACTCACAACCACCAGCTGCGAACCAATTTCCTAAACATGCAAAATCACTGGAACTGTGATTGCGACTGTTTGACTCGTTTTCTAGGGGATGATATCACACGTTCGCAGCTTTCCTTCCCTGCATATGATTAACAAAACAAATTCATAATAAAATCAAGTTCATGAGAGAAAAGGGTGTACTAACCACTATTTTTGAAAACACGTGAAAGTTCACTTTATGTTGTTTATTTCACAATATTTGAACCCTGTGGCTGATACGTCTGTACGTCGACACATTTACCAAATAAAGTTATAGCTCGTGAGCCCCCAGACAAAATTAATATTTGTCGCGAATTGTTTTCACACCATGTGGCTGTCTCAAACACCGTTTATGTTCATGCCTATGCGACGACACGTGTTACATTAACAAATCACAGTCACTTTAATTCAATGCTATACACACCTTGTTCCGCCGGCTAAATATTCACAAACACACAGTAACACTCGATTCAATGTGGCGCAGTCTACGACGAGCACCCACACGTGGCGATTGCCACACACCAATCTATAACCTCCACCTCGAGGTCCACATGCCGACTGATGCAGATCGACGCCGCCTGGCCAGCCACCCCAAGTGCTCTCCCGTCTCGTCACTTCCTGCTCTCGCGCGCGCGCGCGCGCGCGCGCGCGCGTGCCAAAAGCTCAACTGCCGGGGTTTTTTCACCTACGTCATCAACTTCCCCATGTGAGCTGTTCTAACCGATTTGCCAACGTACAGCGCTCAGCCAATACATTTCTAAAACTTTACTTACAATCAAAATAATTACACTACACATTAAACTAATATTTTCTTACGTTCTTATATTAGTATAAACATACTTTGTACTATTTATCATAATCGTGCAATTTCTTATGTCACAGATAAGTGATTTAACTGAATACTTCAAGATAAAATACACAAGATTAATTGAAAATAAAATGAAAAATAGTTAATATATTATTTTTATAAACAAACATTGCCATGCTAGTTGTGTAACTGTCTTGTATTTATTGGTAAATCATTACTTTTCATTGTCAATTAAACATATTACGTCAGATGTGACTATATCAGCTAATGTATTGTTTATTTGTCAACAGGCTATTTTGTAATGAGGGCCTTGAAGGTTCCTAACTGCATTGTATTACTTCAAATGCCAGTAGTATTATAATATTTTATTTCACGCTGTGCACTGCACTGTGCCTGGCACTCGCCATTGTCCCTCTCTCCCCTCACCGGAAACGAACTGGAAAATCCTAAGCTGGAACAAGCCACCAACGTCGGCCTGCTCGCTGGCCTCCAGTCAGCTGCAAGCACACAGCAAATCTCAACGTGGAGAATTTCTACCTTTGGCCTAACTATAAATGTTGTCACCCAACTGCGTACATACATTGCTACCATAATTAATAAGATTAAAATTGTGTAACATTTAGTGCATTCGCATGGTCAATGTTTGCAGTGAACTTCATACTGTTTACTTATCAAATACTATTAATTACCAGTATTTCTATTTGGCGGTAATCTCACAATACCCCCACTTGCGGCATCCAAACCAGGTGCAGGATGGCGCAAGTAGCACCAAAATTAATACTTTCAAATGAGGAAAATTTAAAATTACAAAATTATTGAATCGGATTGACTCAAACACTATACCAATTATGACCTCAACTAATGCAAAATAAATAAATAAATAAAAATAAACAGGGCAGTGAGATAATTTCCCAATATTTTTACCATTAAGACCACTTATAGTGTGAGCATATTTTTAAGAAAAGAATCCTTATAACTAATTACATCCATGAAATTTAAGTGTGCCTGTTGTTTACATAAAGAATTGGCACCCAATTTATAATATTACTAAACTTTAGTCTTTAGAGAACCTTTTCCTACATGGAAAAACTAGCATTCTCACTATAAAAACTTTTGACGGTGTACACTCCACTTGTTTAAAGGAAATCTCCCACCACTTCAACACTGAGAACCCCAGAGTCATCGTTGTAGCAACTCTGGTCCATGGTGTACGGTTCTATGTCTCCGTCATTTCATCCAACATGCTGCTGCAGCTTAGATTCATGACACTGGATGAAGCGTTCTTTTTTTTACACACGTCATATGCACCCTAGATGGAACAGGAAGAGTAGAAGCACTCATGAGTCAACATAGACAAAAGTTTGTCTGGACACCAGGATTCGGTTGGATTTGTATCCCACCCCTCTGCCATCCAGACTTGGTGCAATTGAAACTAAGCATTGAGACATGTACAGTAACATGCAAATCAACAGAATTAAGAACTCAAAGTAGCTTGTGTTAGTCATTATCAGATCAACCCAAACCACCATGCTTGCACTCTCATCAACCATAGCTTCAGATGAAACAGACAAGAGAATATGTGGTGTACTTGGAGTATTACTCTATCAAATAAAAAAAAAACCTGCCTGTGTCAAAAAAAAAAAAAAAAAAAAAAAAAAAAAAAAAAAAAAAAAACCCTCTTAAAGCTCAACTGATAATACCAAAAGAATGTTATCATAGAGAATTTTCTCTTCTATCATAATGACACCTACAAACATAAATACAAATCCTACCCCCTCGCACCAAAAAATTAATTTTGCGGGTGTGAGATTTAAATTTGGATCTCTGTCATCAGCCTCATGTGCTTTCCACAAGTATTCCCCACAATAAAATATCTAAGGTTAAAGTCTAATTTCAAAATTAGTTTATCACAAAACATCTACATTTTTTAAATAAAATTTCACCAAACCCTATTGATACTCAGGCTAGACAGAGAAATAGTTCTCGTCAAATGTTGTTGCAGAAATTGTTCAGTCAACAGTTGAGCACCATTAAAGAAACCAAAATGTGTTATCAGAATCAGCTTAATATAATAATACAGAACATTCCCTATTAGACACGTTACCTACCAAACACTCAAAGAGACAGACATTAAAGAGCAAACACTTTCTCTCATTGAAACATTTCTCAATCCAACCCACGTTTATCCAAAACAGCCACAACAAACATAACATTCCTCACTTCTGACCCATATGGTCAGTCACACCCACATATGCAACACTGCCAGCTGACATTTTCATCACAATTTATCTAAGCCACAGACCCCACTGCCTGCATCAATGTCCACCACATTCTCATTCTCCGAGTCACCCCACAACTCACACCACATATCCAGCCCTCCTCACATATACACACATATAAACAGTACACTCCCACTTCCTCTATGCTTTAGTGTTGGCATACATAGATACATATTTACCTCATGTACCACTGTTGAACTGAAAATTTGTTACAAGCACATGTTTTAACACAAACAACAAAAGAAAAACATTTACAAAGAACACTTGTAAACTTGACCCCAATGCTTAAATCTAAACACACAAGTAGATACTAACACAGACCACATAATAAATATACACAAATTCTTAACCTACTATTTACAATGCATTGAATCTCATACTTAATGACAGTTACTTGTGTAAACATGCCATTAAATCTTTATCACATATAAAATTTTTGAATTTCACCCTGTTCATGCATCCCTCCAGACTTAATTCTAGCACTTTATCCTTATATTACAGCTGAGCTTCATATTTGCACAGAAAATCACTTCCTAACACTAGATTTAAACATAGACCTTTCATCACCAATAAATCTTGAATAAACAGCTCCTCCTCAATGATTACTTCAAATTCTGAATTCCCTGCATTTGACACCTCTATTTTTCTTGCAAAAGCATAATTTCCTTTTGCCCATGCCACTGGCTCTACTGTTTTTAAATGTTTGAGGAATTGGATCCAATCATCTTGCCCATAGTCATGTACTTTTTTATTAACCCAACCTGACTTTAACCCATCAATATCCATTTCATGACACTGTTCACTATTATGAATCATAAAAGCTTGTATTTTCTCCTCATCATCACCTAACCCCTGCTGTACAACTCTCTGTCCCTCACTTATCTCATCATGATCTATGGTACACATGCCTAATCCCCTTAATTGATCATGCTCATTGTCCCCAAACTCTTTCAACACATTGTAATAAGTCTAGTCCCTATTATATTGTTTGCCTAGTCTGTCCAAGTAATCATATTTGTGCAATAGCCAATCGTTTGGTGCCCATTTCCTAATCCAGTTTATTTTCCCAATTAAATTTCTGGTTTGTGCATCTACACTGTCAACTTGGCCTTCATTTACAGTAGGTCCATTGTCATTTATTGTCTCTACTGGACCACATTTATTTACATTTAATTTAGAAAAACATTCAGTCTCATTCACACATTCCACAACATCTATGCTGGCTAGAGTATCATCAATATTTACATTCATACTTTCACATTCAGTCAACACTTGTGCCTCTGACCTATCCAAAATTATGGCTAACCCAACACTGTTTTTATCCTCTTTAATGTTGTTATCAAATAAACTTCCCACATCATACTCTCCTTTATTGTCCTTGTTTCTATCATTCCTCCTCCTGTTTGCATTTATCTTGTCATGTTGCAAAAACCAATCCCCAAAACTTTCCTCACTACCTATAACAGCATCCATCTGACACATACTTTCCTCCCTTTTCTCCCTTTCCTTGTTTATTCTATTTATGTTTTCTTCCCTCTTTTCTTTATCCTTGCCCTTGTGAACTCCTACTTCCTCTTTCCTGTCATCATCTCTGTCCATGTGACATAGTTTTTCCTCCATTCTCTCCCCATCTCTATTCCTACTGTAACTATGGTTATTAGATCCCCTGTAATCCCATCTTCTGGTCCTATTATTAGAATAGTTCCTTGTCCCAAAACGGACCTCATTTGGAACAAATCTTAGTTTCCTTGATTCTGTCTCTGATTTTCTCTCCTACTGTTATCCCCATTCCTATTTCCACCTTCCTGCCTTTGATTTCTCCTATCATTTTCCCATGTTTCCCTCTGGCTTATATTATCCCAGTTGTCTCCTCTGTTATTGTTACCTCTCCAATTATCATTTAAATTCCTCTCTCTATTGTGGTTTCCCTGGTTGTTGTTGTTGTGGTCTTCAGTCCAGAGACTGGTTTGATGCATGACCCACATTTCTACTGCCTCTGTTTTCATTGTGGTTCACATGCTGTGTTCCCCTGAGATGTCGTTCCATAACTAAACCCTGGTCTATCTTTTCTACAAATTCAATGAAATTCTCAGCTGAATCTGTGGGATGATGAATTAACTGCCAATGCAAATCTGCAGGTAACCTCCTACACAAAGTGGAGATTTCTGCTAAAAGACTCAAAGGTGTATCTAAATGCACTAGTTTCTCAACTTCCTCCTGACAAAATTCCTTCATGCTCTGTCTCCCTTTCACATAGTTTGGCCCATTCAAGAATTCATTTTGTATCTTAGCTTGCTTGGCCTCCCCCCAATACTTATTTAAAAACAATTTTTCAAATGCCTCAAAAGTAACAAATTTATCAGCACACTGATTTGCCCAAGTTTGAGCAGAACAGTCAAGCATTCTCTTTGCTAACTTCACTTTACACTGGTCTGACATACCAGGCACAAATTGGTCCTTGCATGCAGACAAAAAATCTACTGGGTGATAATTACCCACTCCTGAAAACTTTTTGCCATTAGGTGTCTGCACCATGGACCAATTAGTGTTTCCTGATGCAGTACCCAATTCTAGATTATTTATTCTAGTGTTCACCTTCTCAATCTCAGTATTGTTTACTGTCACTACTTGTTCTATCTTTTTCCTAAAGTTACATTCTGTATTATCTAATTTTCCTGACAACAAAGTTTTTGTTTCCTCAATACCTGCTACCATCCTCTTGTCAACCTCAGCCAACGCCTGCATAGTGCCCTCAATCCTGTGATCACATATTTGTTTCAGAGCATCTAACTTGTCTCCTACCTCAGTCTCAATAGCACCAATTCTGGGATGTATCTCCTTTTCCCTATTATCAAACCGTTCTGTTAGACTTCCTATCTTTTTGTCAACGTCTGTGATTATTTCTGCCTTTAATGCACACATTGAATTTTGTAGTGCCCCAATGTCTGCCTTAAAGTCTGCTTTCAATTCTGATTTTACAGTTCCTATTTCTGATTTTACAGTTCCTATTTCTGATTTTACAGTTCCTATTTCTGATTTTAAATTTGAGTTTGAATTTTCTATTTTTGATTCTAAATTTGAGCTAAAACTCGCTAACATGGCTGCGATCATCTCTGGTGTCAACAACATTCCCCCAGTATTTACCCTCTCTGGACTTTCTGGTATGCTACTCTCTGAATCTACGTCGCTTGGCGACCTTTTAGAAACCTGCTCCATGATTTGGTGCAACAAGAAAGCTTGATTAACACACAAGAATTTATAGTGCCAGCTGCTTTACTTATCTTTTAAGCCAGAAGTTGCTGCAACGAGCTGCGACGTCCCCAATGCTCGCTGCCGTCTGTTGTAGAAGCTGTGGCTGGACTATGTCCTCACTGCATCCCTTAACCTTTGTAGAATCAAAGCTGCTGGGCCCCGACGCTCCGTTGAGGACTTTCGAAGTCCCCACGATCACTGCCGTCCGTTGCAGAAGATGAAATTTAAGTGCGTGGATCCCGCGCGCCGCCGCTCACTGCTGCTGGGCCGATGCGCCGTCGATCGCCTGTTACGGATGCCCACTTCCGAACTCTGCCAGTCACCAACCGTCGTTAACCGCGCTACGAGTTTACGTATCATCCGATTATGCTAACTCTTTTGTCCACTATCACGGTCCTAAACACACCCTACCTCTCTGTCCGAGCAAGACCAGTGTGAATGTATCCCGCTCTCTGCTGCCAGCCGCCACACACACATGAAATTGTCCGTTGCGTCCGCGCACTTGTTTGCAACTGTTCGTAACTGTTCACTGTCCTATACACACCCTAATCTCTCCGTCCGAGCAAGTCCAACGTGAACCTACCCCTTAACGAGCCTCCAAATGCGAGGGTGAAGGTCGGGGTGAGAGTTTAAAGTTGGGAAAGATTAATTTTTAAAACTCACAACCACCAGCTGTGAACCAATTTCCTAAACATGCAAAATCACTGCAACTGTGATTGCGACTGCTTGACTCGTTTTCTAGGGGATGATATCACACGTTAGCAGCTTTCCTTCCCTGCATATGATTAACAAAACAAATTCTTAATAAAATCAAGTTCATGAGAGAAAAGGGTGTACTAACCACTATTTTTGAAACCACTTGAAAGTTCACTTGACACATTTACCAAATAAAGTTATGGCTCGTGAGCCCCCAGACAAAATTAATATTTGTCGCGGATTGTTTTCACACCATGTGGCTGTCTCAAACACCGTTTATGTTCATGCCTATGCGACGACACGTGTTACATTAACAAATCACAGTCACTTTAATTCAATGAGATGCACACCTTGTTCCACCGGCTAAATATTCACAAACACATAGTAGCACTCGATTCAATGTGGCGCAGTCTACGACGAGCACCCACACGTGGCGATTGCCACACACCAATCTATAACCTCCACCTCGAGGTCCACATGCCGACTGATGCAGAGCGACGCCGACCGGCCAGCCACCCCAAGTGCTCTTCCGCCTCGCCACTTCCTGCTCTCGCGCGCGCGCGCGCGCGCGCGCGCGCGTGCCAAAAGCTCAACTGCCGGGGTTTTTTCACCTACGTCATCAACTTCCCCATGTGAGCTGTTCTAACCGATTTGCCAACGTACAGCGCTCAGCCAATACATTTCTAAAACTTTACTTACAATCAAAATAATTACACTACACATTAAACTAATATTTTCTTACGTTCTTATATTAGTATAAACATACTTTGTACTATTTATCATAATCGTGCAATTTCTTATGTCACAGATAAGTGATTTAACTGAATACTTCAAGATAAAATACACAAGATTAATTGAAAATAAAATGAAAAATAGTTAATATATTATTTTTATAAACAAACATTGCCATGCTAGTTGTGTAACTGTCTTGTATTTATTGGTAAATCATTACTTTTCATTGTCAATTAAACATATTACGTCAGATGTGACTATATCAGCTAATGTATTGTTTATTTGTCAACAGGCTATTTTGTAATGAGGGCCTTGAAGGTTCCTAACTGCATTGTATTACTTCAAATGCCAGTAGTATTATAATATTTTATTTCACGCTGTGCACTGCACTGTGCCTGGCACTAGCCATTGTCCCTCTCTCCCCTCACCGGAAACGAACTGGAAAATCCTAAGCTGGAACAAGCCACAAACGTCGGCCTGCTCGCTGGCCTCCAGTCAGCTGCAAGCACACAGCAAATCTCAACGTGGAGAATTTATACCTTTGGCCTAACTATAAATGTTGTCACCCAACTGCGTACATACATTGCTACCATAATTAATAAGATTAAAATTGTGTAATATTTAGTGCATTGGCATGTTCAATGTTTGCAGTGAACTTCATACTGTTTACTTATCAAATTCTATTAATTACCAGTATTTCTATTTGGCGGTAATCTCACAAGTTGTTTAATAAATGTAAGATATAGTGTTTTGTCACTGGCCCAAACGTGTTATTTTGCTCTGGTCTTAGGCCAACTAGGCCTGCAGCTTTATTATTCTTCATAGATTTAAAAACAACTTCCAATTCCTCTATGGTGTAAGCACTTCCAAGGTAGTCTTCTCCATCAGTGTATCTTTGAAATTTCTTGGCGGCTGTCATTTAGTTTTGCCATTCAAAAGTAGTTGATGTGCAATTTGTTCAGGTGTTACATTAACTAGGCTTGGAGGAGCACTTGTTGGATCGCTGTGCAGTCTCTTCCACAACTTCCCTGCTTTGCGGCTATTCTGCTTCATGTCTAGTAGTGTTACTACGTCACACCATTTCTGTCTCATGGTTGCTGATACAGCATTCAGTAGCCCTTTCCTGCCTGAGTTGTTTCTTCAGAGAATGGGTCAGTTTCGAATAGGTGTTCATATTTCTGCAGGAGAGACATCCAGGGATGTAATATGTTCTGCATCCCCTAAAGATATTTCTCCGGGAGATGGTTCTAACTGAATAAAACTATCATACATCTCTGGGCCAGGCTCAAGCTTTATGACTTCTTGATCAATTTTTATGCTGAACTTTTCCCACTGGGCTCGCTTAAAATTAAACCGTCTTTTAAATGGGGTGGTTTCTCGTTTCATCACTGCTGCCACTGTGCGCGTTACTGGGCGGTGCTGAGTATGGGGAAGAGGCCCCAGAACTCCCTTCTTTGCTTGCTGGGCAAGCAATGTTACAGTATGTCCGTGAAGTGTCCTCTGATGTCTCTGTTTTCAAGATAGCAATCTTAAATATGTAGTTGTATTTCATCATAATGAATCATGGCTAACGTGGAATTCCTAATTTGATTTCTAGAATAGATTACCATTCATTTCCGAACTTTCACCATTAAAATTATTTCATTTTCGTATTTCGTGTATTAACAGTCGATCTGTTTGCGAATGCGATGTACCACATGAAATCACGTTGGTGCCGTGAAGAATGAGTCTATTTGATACAAAATTCATCAGATCTATTTCGATCTAAACAAATTTTATAACAAATCGAGAGCTTCAAAGAGCGCGGTCTGCCGTTCAAAATAATTTAGGTACTCCACAGATTCATTAAGAAACGATTACATTGCTTAGCAATATTCTGATTGAAACTGCACTCGCTATATTTGTGGTTTGTATTGTGTCTAAAAGAATTACTTGTCTGATTATCTGCTAAAATTAGATGTTCACATTTACGTTCTTTTTGCCAGTCATTATACGATGATTTTCTAACAATGACTGCTGAACAGTGGTGTTCCAAGGAACAGCGCCTTTAATGTTTGAAACTTTTAGTTCGAAAAGAAAATCTCTAAATTGCTGTCAGATACCGTTTTCAGCTTTATTTCTCGAAGGCCATTTATTTGTTCCATCGGTCCGTCTGCATTAATTATCGTTTAACAAGTGGGAAGCGGGATCTAGCAATCGTAGCGTTCCGAAACTATCGCTACCAGATAAGGCCAATCAGTTTAATGAGCACTGTACTACATCAACACAACAGTGTGGCCTCAAGTATTTCAGATTTAACTAATGCGATTGTTTCACAGTTTCCTCATTAAAATTTTAACGTACAATCGTTTGATCATTTCTGCTTTAAATTGATCAAGCCTAGAAACAACAGACGCAATATCTGCCGAGAGCTCCGGCGGTACGTAACAGCTAATGATGTCACAAACAAATAAAGTACTCTTCAAAAGACAAACCGAACAGCAATTAAATACAGAGACAGTTTCTAGCAGAATATGCTAACGAATCCTTTAAGTTGCTGATAGTAAGGAATGTTTCTCCTTTGTAGGACAACGAGTAGCTGGAGATCTCTCGGTGGTTTCTCAATAGCAGCTGCTACTGACTGTCGTTAAAGTCTGCTTACTTTGTAAGACGTTGGAAAGCAAAGTGGGCGCACCGCAAAACGCAGAGATGATACGCAGAAGCCCCTACGAGGAAACCGATTACTGACTTTGTTGATGAGTATCTGCAAGTGGAAGAGTCGACATTTACTGCAGGTCAGGAAGTTTAATCACAGAGTACTCTCGACTCGCACTGCAACAATTCTCTAATGTTTTATTTCCTTTTAAGAACACTGTCTAAATGATTTAATTTCTTACGCTTGACTTCAAATTCGTTTTCTTCTTCAAGTCAGAAACACTAGCAAAACACTTTTCTTTCGTGCTTCTACTCTTTGTGGGAAACAAATTATGTCCAGCGCAGTTTCAGGTATATGTTGTGCAAGGTTAGTGAATTATAAGACTGGGCACTGAGTCCTCTACCATTGTTGCTGCCGTGATATCAGGGTGGAAAAGAGCACTCACGATGAGACGACGCGGTATACGTGTTTATGGCAAGTTTCTTGTGAAAGATTTTGTTTGTTAAAGAATTTGGATGACTATACTGCTTTTCTTCTGCTAAAATGAGGGAACAACTGTTTTTGTGCGTCATTCCAAACAGAAATGCTTTTTGTTCTCATGAGTCCTGCACAGAATACAACTACATAAGCATTACTGGTTAAGGCAACAATTTCATTTGGAATGACGTCATGCGAATATGAAAAACAAAATAAATAGGTTGTTTCCATCTTCGTAATAACTCACACACTATAACACAGAAAACATAAATAACGGCTCCTAACACTCTTCCTTCTCGTTCATCATAGATAATCCTGCTGTCAACGCTCATTTCGTCAAAGGGAAATTCTTAGAATCCCTGTCAGTCAGCGTTTCACCCAGCATCTGCATCCTAGTGAAAACAAAATTGGAAGTACCGGAGTACGAATTTTGCTACTAAAAGTGCGGTTTGTGATACAAAAACACAGTGACCAACGCCGTTTTCCATTCAGGTGTGTGTACAGTATGTAATATGAAACGATGCTTTATGTATTTTTCCATATTATTTGTATTTTTCTGTAATTTATTATGTATTTCATGTTAATTTTGTATGTCCATTTTAATATTGTGAAAGGAATGGTATTTATATCGATGTGGTAGACACGCTGGTTTAGCGAGGGCTTTGCTATTGTATAGAATCATCTTTGAGTAGGGAGTTTTACCGCTGGTAGCGCAGAGGCGCACAGAGAAAGTAGGAGTGGCGTAGTACCGGACAGAGGTATTAGTGAGACGGTGCGCGCAATGGTGCACGGCAAAAGTGCGTAAAGAAGAATGCGTGTTGGATTGGCACTAGTGCAGGAGATGGCTAACAGGCAATATTATTTATTGATACGGGCACAGCTCAAATAATTAATAAATGCTTCAAGAGGAATGCTGAGGGCCCAAAAGTGTAATTTACATTCGTCGCCAAGAAGAGCCTGTGTTTACCAGTTGTTAAGTGCCAACAGTCTCCAATCAGCAGCACCACGTCGCACACCAAAATCCGTAAGATCTGTCCAGTTTGTCGTATCATGTACAGCTAACCAGCGTATTAGTGATATTTGTTGAATAGTGAACACTGTTATTTGTGAACATGTGTTTAAAAATTATTACCCATAGTCATCGGCCAGACAGGTTCTTTCCCCATCCACTGTTTTATCGAGAATATTCACAAAGTTATAGAAAACTAAAAATCAAAGTCATTAAAGACAGCGTGACAGTGATTAATAATAGTTCGTTCAGAAAAGTATTGCTAAATGTAGCTTATGCCAGTGTTGCTGATCAATATGTTCCTAAGTGGAATGAAACTGCTAGACTGTCTTTCAATTTCAAGAGATATTTCAATAAATGTGTAAAATATTAATTCTTTTCCATTGTATATCATTTTGAGGTAACGTTTTTACTTGCAAGTACTGATCAGTGAGAATAGTGATTTATTGCAAGTGTTTGAAATGCTAATAATTTCTGGGGAAAGAAAGAGAAAACGTTAATCAGACGGTTAAATAGTTCATTTCTAAATATTGTGTTATCACGTCAAGTCATTAATTAATTTTTTCAGCTTGCTATTACTACAGTTAACAGTTGATAATTGCTAAAGCACATGGCATACACGCTGTTCAATAATTTCTGGTACTTATATAGACAATTAATTATTTGAAGCTGTACCGTGCTCACTGTTGCGGTTCCTCTAGGGGGATCCACTGTTGGTCGAGCTGATCTCTACGAGTTTACGAGAGCAACTCGGGCGTCCGATCCTTGATTGTCGTGAGTGCAGTCTGCTCTCCTGATGGCCCATTTGTAATCTGGGGCAAGGTCCCAAGGATAAGTTAAATTGGTCCCAATCCCCGGTTCCGACAGAGGTTTTCCTTGGTTGTAAGGCGTATGCCGGAACTGGTAAGCCCTTACCACTTATTCCCAATTGGAATACCCTCTTTTCACCACTATTAGCCTGTCTCATAATAGGCTGAATAGAACCGCAACTCTTTATGGGCCGGATCTCAAATAGCCCGCTCCACTCCTCGGAGTGAAGAATGAAGATGATAAGCTTGAGCTGTAAATAGTAAGTATTAATGTGAGAGTTTTGCATGATCTGCTGCATGTTGCATTTGCGTCGCTATTGCGTACATTTCACTCTCTTATATTCAAACCCTGTGTTAATGAACTATTTCTCTGTAATTAGTATACTGTCAGTGTCTTTTGTACCGGATTTGACGCGCATACTCTGATTTCTGCCCACCCAAATTTTACGTAATTTTTCACATTGTTATTTAACTTTGCTATTATTGAGATCCCACCAAATTATTTACTCGTACAACGAGCTGGCGACCGCAAATCAATAAGCTCTTCATTTTTTAAAAATCAATCCATGTGTCCCGTTATTTTCGCATTTTTTTCATTTAAACATTAATCATATTATTCCAAATTTTAATTTCCACTTTCTTTATTACTACCGATCGTCCTTGTTTCCCAAACGTTCTGGTATTAATCTCCGCTACATCATCGGCTTCGTATCCTACAGCCTTTCCACCCAATTAAGATAATTAGGCATACGGGTCTTTTTCTAATTATCGTATACTAACCGGTGGTGTAGGAAGGGTAGTGTTATAGGTTCATCAAAGCCCTCCCGTCGACACTGTCAGTAGAGTATGCCCAATTCTTTTCCTCACACAGTTTTAACATATTTGTGACACAACATGCAAAGTAATCGATTTGTTCACGTCATCTTTACTTCATCGAACCCTTTTTGAGTCATTTAATCACCTTGTGACTTAAAAACATGGAAGTATTTTTTTTTTTTTTTTTTTTTTTTTTTTTTTTTTTTTTTTTTTTTTTTCAACTCAGTAACCTCCGGCCATGCAGATTTAGGTTTTCCGTGATTTCCCTAAATAACTCGAGGCTCCTTTCAAAGGGCATAGCCGATATCCTTACCCATCCTTATCCAAACATCTCGAGCGTAAACTACGCCTCTAAAGACAACGATACTGACGGGGCATTAAACACGTTCCTTTCTTCCTTCTTTTCTTTCACTAACCTTCACATTGGAATGCCCACCTACATAAGGAGACACGATTATAATTATATGATAAGACAAATCGTATCGGAAATTGAGAGATTATTATCCCAGATTTCCTGAAATTTATTTTCGGTTACTTCTGGTTTAAAATAAAGTTTATTTAAACTCTAATAGATCGTTCAAATCTTACAACACTGATTTTATACGAGTTGCTCCCTTAGTCTCGGCATAATAGGCTGCCCTTCAGGATTGAAGTAAAATTATAAACAATAATATAAAATGTTTTAAATGACGTTTTAATTGGAAAGCCTTCCATATTGCCGCAAGACCACAAGTTACTCGACTACCGGCGTGGCGCAATGGATAGCGTCACCGATTACAGTGATGCAGGTCGCCGGAATAATCCTGTCCACAGTCAGACATTTATTTCTTTGTATTTATCATTTCCAGAATGTTCTACATGTTTATTATGTTCGCTTGTAATTTCTACATGCTTCTTATGTTAACTATTCTTCTAATATCTGGTACATTCTGTCTGTGTATAAATTGCAGGGCACTCTGCCCGAGAGGCAGTCAGTTCGCAATAAACCTGCTTTCACTATAGGTACTGTGTTCAGTTGACAACCCTCCTTTCGAAGTCAAGCCTGCTTCCATTTTAACGCGACATTGTTTGGTGGAGGCGCCGGGTATACTGTGCAACAGCTGTATCACCTTGGCTCCGATTAGGCAACGTAAAAGCCGTCGCTTACACGGATAAAGGGGATATACCCAGTACATCCTTCCGAAAGTCGTATTATCAGAAGACCCATGGACACAAATCCAGCGGTAAGTCAGTTGTACATCAGACATCCTTCAGTGTTCTCTGGAGACGGTGGGCAGGGCCCCAAGAATTGGCTACAATGGTTAGACCGAGTCGCCAAGTATACAATGTGTATGGCCCACGTTTATTTCTACCTAGACGGAACAGCCCAGCAATTATTTGAAAACAACGAAGAGAAGCTGAATGACTGGGAAACATGCCAGACGGAACTTACGAAGACTTATGGATTGAAGCTCTGTAAATCATGAAGAAGCCGAAGCTGCTGAGGAAGAGGTATTTCAGAGATTATCACCTGTCCGCTCCGTTAGTCGCACCCGAAATCAAAAATGGCCCTACAATGATTTATGCTGCAGCCGCCAAACGGCAGCCCATGAACCGGCCGACGCCGCCACAACCAACTCCCCCGTAAACTATGACTCCCCGCAGAAGAACAGACGTTTTGTCTTTCCATTGCGTGTGTTTCCATTGCGGGCACCCTGGACATGTCGTACGCTACTACATAGAGGGAGGGCGATTATTCGATGATTATTTGCTATAAGACGTCAGCCATTAGGGCAATTCTGAACAGGCAGTCACCTGCTGATGAGTTCAGTCGACCTACGGGAAGAAGCCCATCGCCGTTCCGTGGACGAGTTCGCTCCCCGACGCGCCGTAGCCGTCCACCGTCGCCGTACAGAGGTACCAGCCGCTCCCATAGCCGCCGCGCCCAGGAAAACTAAGCGAGGCGATCATCTACGGAGGTGACCCCGCCGCAGATGAAAATTCCGCATCGACTACAGTCGGTAACATGTCGGGAAATCTCATCGACGTCATAATCGACGGCCAACCCGTCCAGGCACTGGTTGATTCAGGAGATTCTTTCTCTGTATTGTCGGATAATTACCGCCGCACACTAAAGACGAAAATGTTGTGTGATACGGGAGCAACTGTGATGAAGGTCGCAAATGGGAAGTACATCCAGCCAGCAGAAACTAGTGCCGCAAGAATATCCATCAACAACAGCACCCAGCCGTTTCTGAATAATAAAAATAAAATTGGTGTGTAAGTACTTACCAAAAATCGTAAGTCAAAAAAATAAATGTTTGTATAGCTTATGGGACTTAACTACGGGATCATCAGTCCCTAAACTTACAAACTACTTATGAACTAACTAATACTAAGGACGGCACAAATATCCATGCCCGTGGGGGGATTCGAACCCCCCACCTTAGTGGCCGTGCAGACCGTGACAGGAGCGCCTCAGTCCCCTCGGCCACCGCGGCCGGCAATAATTGGTCATACCTTGCTTTTGAATCGGTATCTTCAACGGTAACTAACTCACACGTTGCTTTTGAATCGGTATTTTATACGGTAACTACCACAGAATAACGTGCTAAAGCAATGATTGTTAGTACTAGCATGTCAATGATCGACATTAAAATCACAGTCACATGGAGAAATACACTCTTGGTCATTAAAATTGTTACACCACGAAGATGACGTGGTACAGACGCAAAATTTAAGCGACAGGAAGAAGATGCTGTGATATGCAAACGATTAGCTTTTCAGAGTATACACACAATGTTGGAGCCGGTGGCGACACCTACAACGTACGGACATGAGCAAAGTTTTCAATCGATTTCTCATACACAAACAGTAGTCGACCGGCGTTGCCTGGTGAAACGTTGTGATGCCTCGTGTAAGGAGGAGAAATGTGTACCATCACGTTTCCGACTTCGATAAAGGTCGGATTGTAGCTTACCGCGATTGTGGTTTTATCGTATCGCGACATTGCTGCTCGCGTTTATCGATCCAATGACTGTTAGCAGAATACGCAATCGGTGGGTTCAGTAGGGCGCCGTGCTGGATCCCAACGGCCTCTTATCACTAGCAGTCGACAGGCATCTTATCCGCATGGCTGTAACCTATCGTGCAGCCACGTCTCGATACCTGAGTCAACAAATGGGGACGTTTGCAAGACAAAAACCATCTGCACGAACAGTTCGACAACGTTTGCACCAGCATGGACTATCAGCTCGGAGACCATGGCTGCAGTTACCCTTGACCCTGCATCACAGACAGTAGCGCCTGTGATGGTGTACGCAACGACGAACCTGGGTGCACGAATAGCAAAACGTCGTTTTTTCGGATGAATCCAGGTTCTGTTTAGAGCATTATGATGGTCGGATCGCTGTTTGGCGAAATCGTGGTGAACGCACAATGGAATCGTGTATTCGTTTTCACCCTACTGTCGTATCACCCGGCTTGATGGTATGAAGTGCCATTGCTTTACACGTCTCGGTCACCTCTTGTTCGCTTCGTGACAATTTATGCAATTTTTTAAATACTGAGTTTGATTCAGCAGTGATTAAGGGTTTCTCATTACACAGACATCCACTGATAGTTATTTTAATAATTTAAAGTTTGCACCGTTGTTGTCCGACGATCGGGGAAGTAAAATTGCAAGAAGATCCATTTTGTCGGTACAATCCATTGCACTTTTTTTCATCATTTGATCCATGCAATTTTTCCGATATATTATTTTAATACGAGGACGAGTTGGAAAATCAGTTTCCTTTGTTTCGACAATGGGGCAGGTTGTGTAGGAAACAGAAATGAAAAGAATGAGACATTAAAGATGTGACATCTTTATTTCTCTGCATAGTTTCCAAGTCCATTGAGACAATTTTCCAGCTGCTTTATGAGCTTCCAAAAGCCGTTGAGCATAAAAATCAGAGCTTTGCATACGGAACAATCGATGAACGGCTAAGGGCGAAAGACCAACAGCAGGTGAACGCGCACGTTCAAAACATCGATACCCCATTGATTAGAGGTCGACCATGAATATGACAATGACTTTCTGTTTTGGCTTGAGATGGGGAATGAAACGTGGGTCCACCATTATACGCCTGAATCCAAGGCCGCACCCAAGGAGAGGAAAGTACCTGTCCGAATGAAGTTCACAAGCATTCCGTCTGCAGGTAAAGTGCTATCCACCGTTTTCTGGGATGCAATGATTATTCTGTATGCAACGCCCTGATTTTTTCCTGACGGCTTTTTGAAGCATATAAAGCGGTTTGACATATGTATGTACGGTTAAAAATTAAGATATGTCCTATCTTTAATGTCTCATTCTATTATTTTAGTTTCATACGCAACACTTACTACAGTTGACAGAGGAAACTTATTTTCTAATTCCCCCCTCGCATACGATGTGCATCCACGAATACGCCGAAATTATTTATTTGGTGAAAGCTGAAAAGAAGAACTCCGCATTTTAATCATCACGGTACTATACAAATTCAAATTCAATTGTTTGTATGAAATTTAAGTAATCTCGTTTGCAGCCCATAGACTCACAGAATACTTCAGCTACACCCACCCACCCACACACACACACACAAACACACACATTTCCGAGGGAGGACTCGAAAATCCGACAGGGAGCCAGCGAGAGCTCCGCAGTAAGGAGCTTTAGTGCGCACGACCATTCCAACGCGGCGTCAATATACATGTTGTTAACTTTTTTTAAAATGTCCAACCATTTTGTCTGAATTCTTTTTACAATGTGTGTGGCATGTTATTCAAATTTCTGTAGTAGTTGATATATTTACTCGCTGTGCTTACTACATCCGCCATATTTTAATCAGGAAGGTGATCAATATAATCCATTTTATTAGATTATCTGTTAATGTAAACAAAAGTTGCTTCATAAACAGAGACTCGGTTGAACGACCTCATTTGATACACTTCCGGATCGATACATTATGCCTATTTCACCTTTATCGCCTTGTAATTGTAGTTCAGTACACACTATATTACTTTTCATGATTTTTCCGTTTTACATCGTCCTTAAATGCTTAGAAAATTCGTGAAGGTGTATTTCTGTCTATTGAAACAAAGTGCTATTTGCGGTTCCACTTCTTTATTTGTGAAGCATTACCACTAGCCTGTAATATATTTCGTTTTTTGTGTATAACATTTCATTGGAGAAAAGTTATAAATATTTTGCTATATTACACAGCTTAACAGATATGATTTTTTTTTAATATATTACAATCTGACAGTTCCTAATCTACTACATTAGAAACTATTTCTGTAGCACATATTTTAGCGATATTTGTAACTGTTTGGCAATGAATCATTATATGCAGAAAAACGAAAATGTATTACAGATCACTGTTGATACTTGACAAATTAAGAAACGAAACACATATTCCTCCCCCCCCACCCCCCCAAAAAAAAAGAAAAAAGAAAAAAAATGTTCCTTTCATTTACTGTAGTTGCAGTACACTGCAATACACCTCCACGAAGTATAACTATGACATACACAGTTTTTTCATCCTATGCAGTTAAAATGGTGAACAGCACTGAAGTGACTATATAGTTTCTTTCGTGCCAAACGACAACCTTTTAGGGGCAGAAATAAATAATTTCAAAGAACGTGAATGTTTTAACGAGCTGGATAGCTCTCGTGAAGTTTTTTGCATTGCCGAGAAACAGTAATTGCTTGCAGGTGAACAAAGTAAGTTTCCACCGTCATAACTAGGTCCATTCTTTGCTTCGCTATACGGATAAACCAAAAGGAAAAAATTCAGTAAGCACGCCTGTAATTTCGCTAGCTATTGTTCCCAAACATGCAACGTCATTGTTCGCTGCATAACGTAGTTTGTGACTATTTATGCACATGACAAGAATTGCTAACGTAAACAAGTTAGTTTCTCTGTCTACGAAAAGTATCCCGTTGGCAAGTGGTTTAATTTCTGCTCCTAGGAGACGGTGTAGAATGTACGTGTTAATGACTATGATCTCAGCAGTAATAATCAGCTTTTCAGAATTCTGTTTTCGAGACACTCCCTAACGCTATTGCTTAGGAAGACTACGCAGACGCAATGCCAATGTGTGACGTAGCGGTTTAGGAATAACATTATCTGTGTATCTGAAATCAACTGTTTATTGTGTTTAATCAACATAAAGGTCACCATTCGTGACTGAACGAGAGCTATTTTTTAAATCGACTCACTACGATGTATAGAGTCAAGTAATATGTTCTGCTTATTAACTCTTGTTTACAGCCGCATAAGACCAAGTACTGAAAGTACAGCGTCACAATATGTGTACTATTATTACAGTTTTTCACCCATATGTCGTTTTCAGCTGCCATATCGACATTATTATAAACATCTACATAGATACTCTGCAAGTCTCATTTACGTGCCAGGCAGAGGATTCATTAATCACTTTCATAACCTTTCTCTACTGTTCCATTCTATAATAGCCCGCGGGAAGAAAGAACACCAAAATCGTTCACATTCAGAAGTAAAAGTCGGTGATTGAAATTGCGCAAATAGATCTCATCGCAACAAGTAACGTCGTTCTTTTAATTATTTCCACCCCAAATCGTGAAACATTTCTGCGACGCTTCACCCTCCCCCCGCATGTAACGTGATAAAACAAAACTAGCTGTCCTTCTCTCAACCTTCTCAATGTCTTCCGTCAGCCCCACCTGGCGACGGTCCCACACTGGGCAACAGTACTCCAGGGGAGGACACACAAGTGTGATGTAGGCAGTCTCTTTGGTGGAACTGTTGCATCTTCTATGCGCTCTGCCAATGAAACTTAACGTTTGGTTCAGCTTCCCCACAATATTTTCTTTTTGTTCTCTACAGTCTAAGTTGTTCGTAATTGTAACTCCAATGTATCTGGTAGAATTTATGACCTCAAGGTTTGACTGGTTTATCGTGTAATTGAAATTCAGAGAATTTCTTTTAGTGGTCATGTCTATTACGTCACAGTTTTCATTATTTAGTGTTGCTTGCTAATTTTCGCACCATGTAGAAATTTTGTTTAAACCGCTTTGCAGTTACTTTTGATCTTCTGTTGACTTCATTAACCGATAAACGATAGTATCATCCACGAACATATGGACTCAACAACGTCGTTAACAGAGTTTCCCACCGAGCGATGTTGCGCAGTGGTCAAACACTAGACTCGCAGTGTGGAGGACGGTGTTTCAAGTACACCCCCGGCTCCCATATTTAGGTTTCCAATAATTTTCCTAAATCACTTCAGGCAAATGCCGGGATGGTTTCTTTGCAATTTCACGGCTGAATTCCTTCCTCAAGCGTGAGCTCTGTACCACGCTGTTGACGGGACTTTGAACCCTAATCTTCCTTCCTTATAATGGTTTTATTTTTAGATATCAAGGAAGTGTGTTCTAACTGGAGCATAGTGCGCCACCGGGACTATTTCTAGAATCACATGAATACTCGCACAGTAGACACCATGAAATAATCATATTACTTTACTGGTAAATTGCTTAATAGATATAAATTACAAGAGAAACTAGACATTTGTTCTCAAATCCACACCAGAACACTGTACATTTTATTTTGCAATTCAAATGTTCAAATGTTTGTAAAGTTTATGGGACTTAACTGCGAGGTTATCAGTCCCTAAACTTACAAACTACTTATGAATTACATTTTACTAAAGACAGCACAAATATCGATCCCAGACGAGGAACGGCCTCGTTCACTGCAGCGTAGCGCCTCAATGCTCTCGGCCGCACCGCCGCGGCTATTTTGCAATTATTTGAAGTATTCCTATTTCTGAAAATTGTGTTGTGAATATATATCACCCTTTTCATCTACATGAACATATGCGGTAGTATTTCTGGCCGGCCGTGGTGGCCGAGGAGACTGAGGCGCTCCAGTCACGGTCTGCACGGCCACTGCGGTCGGGGGTTCGAATCCCCCCTCGGGCATGGATATTTGTGCCGTCCTAGTTCGTCAGTAGTTCATAAGTAGTTTGTAAGTTTAGGGACTGATGACCCCGTAGTTAAGTCCCATAGACTATACAAACATTTGAACATTTTCTGTTTTTCTAATCTAAGGGCGTTTGCTGAGGAAGAAAGCATATAGGCAAAGTCGAGCCCTTATGTGTTTGTAATTGGTTAGTCCAAAACACAGTTACACAATTATATATTTATTTATGCACTGGATATATCTTTAGGCACAAGTGCCGTCGTCAGATGTCTTTCTTTAAAAACATTATCTGTTATCAATATGTTGCCAAGTATTATATAAATAAAATTTAAGTAATTTGCAGTTTTATAGTGGCCTACATACGGTATACAGAGGTTTTAACTGCTTGAACTGACTATCCGATATTTATGAGGTGTTTTTTAATCTTATACTTCCATGCAATAAAGGCTTTCACGATCGAATCGCATACTTGCCGGTTGAACTTCCGGGTTATAAGGCCGTGGTCTATAAAACATTTCAGTTTTACCTAATATTTCGTCCAGAGCTCCGAAGAAGTCCGGCGAGGCTCTAGACGTAACGTTAGGAAAAACTGAGAAGTTTCATGGACCACGGCCTTATAAGTTCCACCAGCAACTTATACTTCCATATACGAAGTTTAGTAAGTTATCTGTCAGTGCCTCCGAGTACTGTACACTTACAAAAATTTTCATAGGAGAATATAAAAAAGTTAATAGAAACTGAATAATTTTATTTATTATTTCTGTGTATGTTATTATGTATGGAATATGGTTAAAAATTTCATTACAAATTTTAGGACGATTGGTAGAGGATAAAAGTATGTTGGGAAGGATTTTCCGTATTTAATCTTAGATTGACTTTTGCATTATTTTAAATATCTGATAAGTGGTAAGGTGTATTATCCTTTGTCCAGTGTTAAAGTATCAATAACAATTTTGTGTTCAATGTAGGTCTGATGGCTTAATAAATTATTTCCGCCGCTAGTTGCTTGGATACATACTTCTGTTTCTTGTACAATGTTCATTTCATGTCCCTTCTGTTTTATGTGTAAAATTTCGAATGCATTGTCTATAGTGCCTACTGCTGGTGAAAAGTCGACGGGTTTTTTTCACTCTCTCTAGTGCGTTCTTTATAACGAACGATGGAATATATCTAGGACATTAATAAATACAAAATATATAACAGTGTTCCGGACTACCCAATTACAATTATGTCAACCCATGACATCTGTAACTTTGTGGGCCCAAGAAAAAACAAGCTGCCCTTATGTGATTATTGTCTAATCCGTCCAAAAATTATTTTTCCATTTACATCGGCGCAGTGGTGGACCTAAGTGAAATGTTCACATGACCTCTCCACAATATTTACGTCACCGATTTAATATCGTGAATGTACTATCACAAGCTCGAAACCTTTTTCCATTGCAATGAAACATAAGAGGCCTTCGTTAGTTCATTATGGGAAAGGCATGAATAAATATTTTAAACAACAATAATTGTTTTTGTTCGATATTGTGTTGGCGTATTAAGCACAACAACTATTTCTTGCAATTCCACATGCATGGTCATCGTCTCTCGTTAAGAACATGTTTTGTCTAAATTTAGCATTATCTCTCCTAGTGACACAATTTCCTCTTTCCCCCTCTGTTTTATGGAAATTTCACCATCAGTTTCTGCTTCTATTCATTTACCATATCTTCCGCATTCTTACAATCACGTATCAAAAGGTTATATTGTTTTCATGTATAATGGTTTGTGGTCCATATTTCACTATTGTGAAGGGGCCACTGATAGGCAACACATAAGGGGAATACTTCCTTATTAAAATGCCAAGTAAATTTATTTATTTATTTCAGAAATGTTTTCGTAATAATGGCAGACTTAATTTTAGATCCTTACGTCATGCATTAGAACTACTCCTGTTTCTTTCTGTCATGAATACTAACAACGTTCTAAGACAAACTTGGATGACGTAACAAGTGCTGATCATCTGGTAAAGAGCGCTGTCCGTCTTCAGATACCAAAGATATCGCTGTTTCGTAGGTTCACCTACGTGTGTGTGGTATCTCTCAACAGATATCGCTGTGCTGTGGATGCGCCTACGTTTTTCCTTAAAGTCCTGTAACTATACTAAGGCGTAACGATCCACCGTCCAATATTTGCTTCAGATTATGTCAAGAGATGAACATTGAAATAGAGCTACCACGTATTCTCTTTACTCAGCCATTCATCCAAGATAATCCATCAGGGTAGATAATCCTGATAACAGCCTGTTGGTAGCAGGATTCAGAAAGTATCGTTATTATAAAACACTGCTAGCTCTTTACTGACATGATGTGATGATTATCAAATTGCTTACTTATGGAATATTGCCATTGAGCGTCAGTTACACGATAAATTAGTCAAACGTAGAGGCCGTAAATTCAACTAAATATCAATAACATTACGAACACCTTAATTAGGAAAGAACACATATAAAATCTTGTAGGGAAGGCGAACCATTACTACGTTCTACTAAAGAAATGGTCTACACTAACGTTGTGCGTCCTGTTTTGGAATATTGCTGCACATTGTCGGCATCACAGCTGGTGTGATTGACGGGCGAAATAGAGAAACTTTAGAGAAGGACAGCTCTTCGTGTATTATCACGAAAATAATGCACGAGTTGGCCTGGAAATCATTAAAAGATAGGCATTTGTTGCGGCGAGATCTTTTTAGAAAATTTCTTTCACCATCTTTCTCTTCAGAATGCGAATATATATTGTTAGTAGCCACCTACATAAGGAGACATGAACATCACAATAAAATAAGGCAAATGAGATAGAAAACAGAAAGATTTAGGTTTTTTTTTATTTTTTTATTTTTTTTTATTTATTTATTTTTTTTTATTTATTTTTTTTTTGTCGCGAGGTGTTAGAGAATGAAACTCTGGAGAAATAAAAAAAAGTTGTTCGATGACCCCTCTACCATGCGCTTCAATGTGACATGCATAGAATGTATGTAGATGCAGAATTTCGGTGAATACACGCTAACATAACAGAGGGAGATATACGCCGGGCCATTAAAATTGCTACACCACGAAGATGACGTGCTACAGATGGGAAATTTAACCGACAGGAAGAAGAAGCTGTGATATGCAAATGATTAGATTTTCAGAGCATTCACACAAAGATGGTGCCGGTGGCGACACCTACAACGTGCTGACATGCGTTGGTCGTGATCCAATGACTGGTAGCAGAATATGGAACCGATGGGTTCAGGAGGGCAATACGGAACGCCGTGCTGGATCCCAACGGCCTCGTATCACTAGCAGTCGAGATGACAGGCATCCGCATGGCTGTAACGGATCGTGCAGCCACGTCTCGATCCCTGAGGCAATAGATGGGGACGTTTCCAACACGACAACCATTTGCATGAACAAATCCACGACGTTTGAAGTAGCATGGACTATTAGCTCAGAGACCATGTCTGCGGTTACCCCTGACGCTGCATCACAGAAGGGAGTGCCTGCGATGGTGTACGCAACGACGAACCTGAGTACACGAACGCCAAAACGTCGTTTTTTTTTTCTGATGAATCCAATTTCTGTTTACAGCACCATAATGGTAGCATCCTCGTTTGGCGACATCCCGGTGAGCGCTCATTGGAAGCGTGTATTAGTCATCGACATACTGTCGTATCACCCGGCGTAATGGTATGGGGTGCCATTGGTTACACGTCAGTCACATCTTGTTCGCATCGACGGCACTTTGAACAGTTGCCCTTACATTGCAGATGTGTTACGACCCGTGGCTCTACCCTTCATTCGATCCGTGGGAAACCGTACATTTCAGGAGGATAATGCACGACTGCATGTTGCAGGTACTGTACGGGCCTTTCTGAATACGGAAAATGTTCGACTGCTGCCCTGGCCAGCACATACTCCAGATATCTTGAAAACGATTGAAAATGTCTGGTCAATGGTAGCCGAGCAAATGGCTCGTCACTATAATTGGTTCATAAAAGCTTTCATTTTTTGTGGCCAACGACCTTACGTTGGAATGCATAAACAATTTTGTGAAACTTTCTGGTCGCACTGTTTTTATTTCATCATTACGCGTTTCGTTACATCATCACCAGATACCTTTTATTAAAAAAGAAAAAAAAACTGTGGTAATTACAATACATCTTATTGGAGATGACTAAGTAAAATATAAACCACCATCGTGGATGTCTAGACATATTTTTAAAAAAATATTGTAATTAATATAATCTTATTGGAGATAACTAAGTAAAATATAAATGTCTAGACATCCACGATGGTGGTTTATATCTTAATCAGTCATCTCCATTAACATGTATTGTAATTGCTATCGTCTTTTTTTAAAGGTATCTGATGATGATGTATCGAAACGCGTAATGATAAAATAAAAACAGTGCGACCAAGACATTAAAAATTTGCATCGTCACAATACGGCAGTCATCAATTGAAAACGTCTGGTCAATGGTTCGTCACAATACGCCAGTCAGTACTCTTGCTGAACTGTTGTATCGTGTTGAAGCTGCATGGGCAGCAGTACCTGTAGACGCCATACAAGCTCTATTTGACTCAAAGCCCAGGCGTATCAAGGCCGTTATAATGGCCAGAAGTGGTTGTTCTGCGTACTGATTTCTCAGGATCTGTGCACTTAAATTGCGTGAAAATGTAATCACATGTCAGTTCTCGTATATTTGTCCAGTGAATACCCGTTTATCATCTGCATTTTTCCCTGGTGTAGCAATATTAATGGCCAGTAGTGTACTTGTTTAGAAAATTGCCAGTCGGATGGCATACACTCTAGTGAGATGTGTTGGCTAACAGTACAAAACGAGAGTCTGGCAGGCCAGTGGTGGGAGCCCAGCTGCGGCGCGCACACAGATGCCCCCGCGGTCGCCTCCTGTGTCTTCCGCACAGTGCAGGCCACACTGGCGGCAGGGAATTGAATGCAGCCGCTCTGCTGTGGGCCGCCGCTGTCGCCATCCGTCTTCCTTATGCTGGCTGGAGCTGCAGCCGGCTAAACGCAGCCACGCTCTCACGACCTCCGGCGGGCTGCCCGCAACCTCATGAATATACATCACTCCACTCGCAGCTCCGGCCACCCAGCGACCTACGACCGCTGAGGTCTTCCAGATTCTATGAAGACTATTCCTCGAAATAATGTAAACAGTTTTCATGAGCTGACTTGAGTGAAATAATAACATTTTATTCTGAAAACATATGTCTCATACCTTTTGGGTGAAATTCAAATAGTTGACAGTAGTTGCACAAACAGTTTATTATATTGTAATAAGGAACTAAAGGTCGAAAAGGCAAGCCAAGATTGCCGCGGTGGAGTAGCCTAGCGGTCTGAGGTGTCTATCTGCGGAGCGCGCCACTGCTCGCCGTCGGAGGTTCTACTCCTCAGTCGGGCATGGATGTATTTCCTGTCCTTAGCATAACCTAGTTTAAATAGTTTGTAAGCCTAGAGACATAACCATACTAGTTAATTCCCATAAATTTACAAAAAACAAGCCAAGATCGCAGTTTTTAGTGATGACCGGTTTCAATAGCATAACAAGGAAACATCGTGAGTATCGGATTTTAGAATTTGTTTGTATTTATGGAACATGAAAGTCAGAATGTATATAACAATCAGCTAAAGACAGTCATCGTAACTCTCAAAAATTCTGGAGAAAATAGTCTATGAAATTTTTCAAGTACATGTAAGTGCCAATAACAGAAACAATTTTAGAGTCTGTCGATGTAGCTTAGGTGGTAGCTCTCCGGTGGTAGCTTTCATAACCATAGAGCGAG
The DNA here is from genome assembly GCA_026315105.1 of Locusta migratoria. Lineage (NCBI taxonomy): Eukaryota > Metazoa > Arthropoda > Insecta > Orthoptera > Acrididae > Locusta > Locusta migratoria. Next base: position 85,653,415 of record CM048748.1, read on the forward strand.
GGGTTCGAATCCCGCTGTCATAAATATATTTTTATTTTATTTTATTCTGCAGATGACTTTCCAAAAACAGCGTCGTAGCTCTTAACAGACTCATCAATCAAAGATTTTCTGTTCATGTCATTTTTCTGTCCGAGACAGTTCTCGTAGTTAAGTCAACCTGTTTTTTTCAAGATATCAGTAGGTTACTTTAGTGCAGGACAGATCACTGAGTTACAAACTGTTTAAAAATCGTTTAAGAATATGACAATCAGTAAAAAGATTTTATGATTGTGTTAAAAATTAAATAATAGTGATAATTTTATTTCGAGTTTATTAAAAACTATGTTATTATTGCGAACTGAATAACTTTGAAAATACAGTAACTGTCCCAGTGCAAAATTAGTTAAAATTTCATGTAATAGGTAGAACCTGAAGATGATCTTTCCTTTTGTAAATAGTTTTCCATGTGTATAGGACTGCAGTGTTGTCGTTTCATATCATTGATAAATTAGGGAGATTTATCTGTGAAAGTAATAATCGGTGAACTTTTAATTACGAAATATTTAAATTTAAGGGCTATATAGGAATAATTTACTGTACAATGAGAGCAAATATTACAACCTTTTGCAACAGGCTGTACCACAGATTATAAGTAATCGGGAAGAAATGGACTGAGGCGCTTCAGTCACGGTCTGCACGGCCACTACGGTCGGGGGTTCGAATCCCCCCTCGGGAATGGATATTTGTGCCGTCCTAGTTCGTAGGTAGTTCATAAGTAGTTTGTAAGTTTAGGGACTGATGACCCCGTAGTTAAGTCCCATAAGCTTTACAAACATTTGAACATTTGATTTTTGAAGAAATGGAAGAAATAACATTTACTCGTAACCTCAAAATCAACTTAAGCCCTTCAGAGAACGACGTGACGTGAAATGTTCACAAATCACAAAATTGTCAACTTCTTTATTAAAATAGAAGAACCATGACTAGTTTTAAACTAATAACTTGAATACCTGGATGCTAGAGACTACGTTAATGTTTTACACAACAAAGCAGGAATACTAATCTACCATTCAGACAAGCCAACTAAGCTTCAGAGCCCCTTCATCCTACATGGACGAAAAGCTAACTGCAGCAGAAATTCACAGGAGATGTTACATGAATTACAGCACTACAATACTGAATATGTCAGATACATGTGAAAAGTTATAATTTATGTAAGATCTACTGTAAAGTTCTGCATCTACACCGAAGATGGTTACTCAGGAAGTCAAATCGATTTCTGACAACAAATGCAAAAGATTTTTATGGCTTCATTTAATATTCGTAATAATTATTCTGTGGCCGCTGAGTACATCTCTCCTTATAATGGAATCGAACCTTAAGAAAATATCCCCATGAAACATTCTCAGGTAAAGAACCACCGCATCTGTCACATGTCGTGTTGTGCTTGTTGTCGTCTCAAATGGAATACCCGACGTTCAGGATAAAGGACCTCGGTGTATCACTCGGAGGCCGCGGCGGATTAGCCGTGCGCACTGGGGCGCCGTGCTGCGGTGCGCGCGGCCGTTCACCGTCGGGGGTTCTAGTGCCCCCTCGGACATGTGTGTTTCCGTTATCCTTAGGTTAGCTTACCTCAAGTTAAGTAGTTTGTAAGCTACGGACTAATAAACCAACAGTTCAGTCCGATAGATGTACAAACATTTAAACAGTTGTCACTCGAAAAAATCTTCCAGACACTATTTCTGTTTACAATAAAGCGAATGGCTGCTCTGGGCTGGGACAAGTGCTTTTGAGATGAGAATGTCCACAGCGAAATGGTCGCGGCGGCCAGGTACAATGCGCCGTGGCCCAATTGTTAACTGACAACGTGCAGTAACTACCGGCGATAGCCATCAGCACAAGTTGCGGCGGCGCTGTATCCGCTCGCAATTACCGCCGCTAACTAACCGCGCTTGTGTCTATCTCGCTCAATCTGGCGCTGCAGCGCAGGAATTAACTTCGCCCTTGGGAACCGTCACAGCGAGTACGGGCGTCATTCGCTAGTGCAACTCCTCTGTGCCGTCTGCCAGATCCTGCAAGCGATGCTTCGCTCAAGGCGACATTACGTTCATGGAGGCGCGAGCGGAAATGGGTTGCCACCGTTTCTGGTGTGCAGTAACTATAACACTCGCAGTACCACCGTATTTTTAATGATGCGCATTACGAAGGGTTTGGGGGAGATACTTTGCACCAACCTAAAACATATACGAAAAATACAACTTTCGTTAATTGTTGTTGTGGTATTAAGTCCGGCGACTGGTTTGATGCAGCTCTCCACCCTATTCTATCCTTAGCAAGCCTGTTCATCTCCTCATAAGAACGGTAACGTAAATCCATTTGAATTTGTTTACTATATACTTCTCTTGGTCTACCGGTTTTCCCCCCACACACTTCCCTCCAATGGTAAACTTACCTTTTCTCGATTTCTAAGACTGTGTCCTACAAATCGATCACATTTCTTTGTCAAGGTATTCCAAACATTCCTTTTCTCCCCAGTTCTGTTCAATACTTCGCCCGCCGCGGTGGCCGCGGGGACTGATGCGCTTCAGTCACAATCTGCACGGCCACTACGGCCGGGGTTCGAATCCCCCCTCGGGCTTGGATATTTGTGCCGTCCTTAGACTTAGTTAGTTCATAAGTAGTTTGTAAGTTTAGGGACTGATGACCCCGTAGTTAAGTCCCATAGACTATACAAACATTTGAACATTTTGAACATTTCAATATCTCTTCAGTAGTTCTGCGACCTGCCCACTTTATCTTCAGCACTCTTCTGTAGCACCACATTTCAAACGCCTCTATCCTATTTCTGTCTAATTCGTTAATTACTGTAGGTTTACCATAACAACATACTCAAAAAATGTTCAAATGTTTGTAAAGCTTATGGGACTTAATTGCGGTGTCATCAGTCCGTAGCCGGCCGCGGTGGCCGACGGGACTGAGGCGCACCAGTCACGGTCTGCACGGCCACTACGGTCGGCGGTTCGAATCCCCCCTCCCCCCCACTTCGGGCATGGATCTTTGTGCCGTCCTTAGTGTTAGCTAGTTCGTAAGTAGTTTGTAAGTTTAAGGGACTGATGACTACGTAGTTAAGTCCCATAAGCTATACAAACATTTGAAATGTTCATCAGTCCGTAAACTTACAAATTATTTATGAACTAACTTAGACAACACAAACATCCATGATCGAAGGAGGATTAGAACCTCCGACGCGGGAGGATGCGCGATCCGCAATGTGGCGCTCCATACCGCTGGACTACTGCCGCGCGGCAACTTACTCACTAGACATGTAGGGGTGAGTAGGTACATGAAGTCACTAATGAGGTATGCGCCCCTTTTCACATTCGTAATTAAACAGTGCTATAAGGGACGCTTTAAAAACATGAAGGCCAAAGGTGGTGATGCGAATGTTACTGACGCGTTTCGACTTTTTCATCGTCAGAATCTAAAATATGGGGTAAAATTTCGACAATTGTACCACGTAATGGCTCTGCTGAAATATTGAGTGTAATTCAGCAGACCCATGAAGTGGTAGAGTTGTGAAAATTTACACACAGAATGTTACAAAATATCTGCTGTTGTGGAGATAAACCTGCAAAGAGTTTTCATTAATCAGCATAATTATTGAATTACATAATGTCATTACTGAAACAAAAACCTACTTCATGGCTTCTCGATTAACTGAAAATTATTATGTAACTGGTTCATTAGTTACAGCACACCACTGAGACAAAATGACAATAAAATTCAATATCTTCCATACTGAAAATATCTCTCCTTTTAATAAAGCTTGATTAGTGCATACACTTCATATTAATTATTATACATATTTATATGCTCCTTCATTTTAATACAAATAACTCACTTCACCAGTGGCTTCCTTGCCATTCCTTTACCTCAGTTTTATAGTCGTGGATGTACCTTACCCTTCATTTTAGTGTATAAATAATCAATTTATGCAGTTAGCTGTTATGAAATTTTCAGTGCTGTTAGTCATAGTAATAAATTACTTAATTGATCCTACACTGCGAGGAATGGAAGGGGGCTGTTAGTTAGGGCACGCAAACAACCACGTTTTTAAGCCATCAATAATAAGCAAAGTTTGATATTCGACAATGCGAGAGAAAAACCTTATTCTTTTCTTTCTCCACTCCGAGGAGTGGAGCGTGCTGTTTGAGATCCGGCCCATAAAGAGTCGCGGTTCTATTCAGCCAATTATCAGACAAGCTGATAGTGGGGCAAAGAGGGAATCCCAATTGGGAATAAATGGGAGGGGCTTACCAGTTCCGGCATACGCCTTACAACCAAGGAAAACCACCCGAAAACCTTGGTCGGAACCGGGGGATTGGGACCAATTTAATTTATCTCCGGGACTTGCCCCGGACTAAAAATGGATTATCGAGAGAACACGCGAGAGAGGGTCCACTACGGAAATTAGAAGAAATAGTAGCATCCACCTCGAGAAAGGGCACCAATCGCCAGTTGGTGTATCCATTATAGATTTGTGGATTCTCTACCCCCATAAGTTCATTCCTTAATGTTTTTAATGTTACAGACCTGATGTATTCCTTTTGTGTTTTTTTTTCTGAGTTTCGACTTCCACAACGTTGTCGTGAATAATGCGTCTTACGCGATATGGCCAATTATTTAGCAGAAAAAAATTGTGTACAAGTGATTTACCTTTGTGAGAAATGTGGTGGGATTTAATTATGAATTTTTGGCCTACATATAGAGGTTTGATATTGACATGCCGTTATAAACCTATTCTCTTCTTGGCTGCTCTTTTGATGTTGGCTAGAGAAAAATCAGTTATCTCATTATGACGTAAACCATAAGTTTGGGAAAAGCTACAACTTCTTTAATACGATCAAGCGGCTGCTTATTCTTCGGTGGAAGGGATGTGTCATTTGGCAGCTCATTTATTATATTTTGGAATAATTGAAGATATCTGTCCCAGGAATTATGTCGGCGATAGAAAATAATACAATCTGCACAGATTTCCAGTTCTTTCATAATACGCTCACAGGGATTGGAAGAAGCGTGATACAATGAGATAAATATTGGTTTGATCTTTCTACGTCGCAACATGAGAACCCAATGCTGCTATCGGAATTGTGGTTCGTTATCGGATATAACCCAATCCATATGACCGACTTCTTTTAAAAAATATTTCATAAATGCAGTTGTAACAGATTTTTCCATGGGCCGGAAAATACTAATGTTAGTTCGACTGCCACAAATACAAAAGTATGTTCATTGTCAGTTCTTGGTAATGGGCCGAATAAATCGACGGCAGCAGTTGTTTCAGTTTAGTAGGGATTATCGGAAACAATGGAGCCAAATGTGAAACAGTTGGAGGTTTTGCCTTTTGACACAATTTGCATCAATGAATGTAGCAGAGATATAATATTCAAAAGACACCTTTTGAATGTAGAAGATACTAAAATTGTTTTCAAGCTGCCTTCACTAGTCCAAAGGGTGAACGTAATAGAGCGTCGGCTACAACATTTTGCTTTCCAGGGATATGAATGATAGTGAAATGCCTGCAAGGTTAAAGCCCAACGTATAAGTCTATCGTGATTCGATCTTGCAGTCATTAAGAATTGGAGGGCACAATCTAGGAGTTAATGTTATGAAACGTTTGTAGAAATTTATTATGCCTAAAGAACTTCTTAGTCGTCGCTTTGTAGTAGGAATAGGCATTTTGCTAAAGCTTCCAGTTTATCAGGATCGGAATGGATTCTTTCATTTGAAATGATGTGTGGTTTGTGAACGCCCAAACTGGCATTTTTTTTCCAAATTAACAGTGATGTAGGACAAAGACTTCCAACAAAGAATTTTAAACTCTGTTGTGTTCAGCCCAAGAGTTTTCAGCAATTAGAATATCATGTCTATAACCTTTGCTCCAGTTTTTCAGGTAACGTGGCATTCAATGCAGAAATGAAGGCTGATGACGATACGTTAAGACCAAAAGGTAATACAGCATTAGTTCTTTGTACTGAATGTCATGATTTTTGTTATCCGGTGGTGGAAGGATTTGCCGACTTCTAAGATGTTCAAAATATTCAAATGTTTGTAATTGTATCGGACCGAACTGCGTGGTCATCAGTCCGTAGCTTACAAACTACTTAAACTAAGGTAAACTAACCTAAAGACAACACAAACACACCCATTCCCCAGGGAGGACTCGAACCGCCAGGGCTTTAGACCGCTCGGCTACTCCACCGCGGCGACTTCTAAGACGTCATTTCCCAGGGACCCCAGTAATAGCAATACGGACAAAAACAATCACTCAGAATGGTTCTCCTCAGAGCCAACTTCGAGAATTGCGAGCATAAATATTGAGGTCCTGACTAACAGCAAACAGGAACTCCTCGCAAATTTGTGCGAAGTAGACTGATGTGTTCATTATAAAAATTGTATCATCTATGCCTTTTCTCAGAGGATAAAATGTTATCTAAACTCATTAATAGTTCATAATGATTTGTATTAATGTATAAGCTAGAGTCAGTAAATAATTGTCAAAAATGTTCAATTGTTAATTAAGCTTATGGGACTTAACTGCGGGGTCATCAGTCCCTAAACTTACAAACTACTTATGAACTAACTTATACTAAAGACAACACAAATATCCATGCCCGAAGGAGGATTCGAACCTCCGCCGGAAGAAACTGCGCGATCCGTAAAGTGACGCTCCAGACGCTCGGCTACTCCCGTTCGGCTGATTCGCAAACTGAGGTAGACACGCCAGTACTGCGTTTAAAAGCCTGAAACTTGAACCACTTTTCAGCTGACTCCACCTGTAAATTTATACAGACGTCCCATCATTCGAGAAGGATTTGAATGCTTGGGGCTTGAAATTTTTGTGGCAGCGCTTGTATCCAACCAGTGACACTCTTGAGCTGTAAATTTAATTGGTTCCTTTAACTGCTGCAACCCACACGACGAATGTGTCGTGGGGCTAGAGAAATACCCCTGCACTGCGCACGGTACTAACGTGTCTACATCGTTTTGCGACTTATTTACTGTTCGTCCTCTTATGTGAAACGTGTTAGGAGAAATTTTTACCAAATATGTTAAGTCACTGAATTATTAAAACGTGTTTAGTTTTAAGGCCTTCGGACATTATACATTGAGAGAAACTGCAATACATTGTTCCTTACGAATTAGTACATCCACGTCATACAAAGAAACAGACTCACATATACACACACACACACACACACACACACACACACACACACATACACATATACATCCAGTAAGCCGTTAGAAAAAGAACAGTGATTTCAATAGAAAAAAAAATACACTTTATAATTTTATATAGAAACAACTATATGACAAACGATGCTTTGCTAGTACTGCCTTCCTACAAGAACGACGTTGATGACCATTTTACACCAAGCACTGTAACAATTGCATTATTACCTGATAAGGCAGTGTGGTGCTGAAAATTATGTTGACGGCGTTCCTCTCCAGCTTAGAATCACACTGTGATAGATCAGCAAACGTAACCAACAGATGTACATAATAAATGTGTCTGAAACATCTGCATAAGTACTGACAGCGTACGGTGATATCTGTTATTACAGCGGCATACTGCCTTTGTCTTAGCTGCCATGCAAGGCACCACTTATAACGTTTTGGGCTGGTGTTTCATTCTAGCAGAACATGTGAATAACGAACGTGTTCATCAGGCTTCATCCCGTAACGGATGGCATTCATAGATAGTCTCAACTCTTGTCGCTTATACCATGGCTCGCCTTTACCCAGAACATACAGTTTCTTACGACGTTGTTGATCTGTAGTACGTTATACAAGGGAAGAATAGTGTGTATGAATCTATGAAATTGGGAAACAAAGTATAATGAAAGGAAGATTAGCCAATGTGCATTAATTGTGTCCTTGAAATGGTTTATTCGAAAGAAGAAGAAGGGTATTAACTGAATAAATTATTGAATAATTACTCATATCGTGAGCTGAGGTTGATAGTTGATTGCTGTGAGCAACATTCCTTGAAAGTACGTGCTTTAAGTATTATTGATCATTTCCACGTGCAACGAGCTAACCCGTCAGTGTAATGACCCAACGTGCGCGGAAGAAAAGAAATGCAACAGAAAATAAGATTAAATCAATTTAAATGCCTTGGAGCAGGAAATAGGTTCACGGCTGAGTCCTACAGAACCGTCTGACCTTGGCTGCCACGAGAGCAGCAGCTCTTGTGAATAAGGAATTTTGCCAGTACGAGACCCTCACGAAGTTGCGAATGCCGGTGCTTAGAAGTTTCGTCTGATCAAATTAAGCTTTGCCGGGTCACTGACGATGGATGCTCTTTGGATGTTATCCGTGACCCAAAAGCGGGCACCAGGCGCCCAATTACATCGAGAGACACTCCGCAGCCTCCAGATCCAATTTCGCGGAACTGTTTCCTCTTAGAGGACCCGCCGGCCGTCACCGCCGCCGACTTGTGACTCCGTGGCTTCCTCAGAGTTACTCTGGCGCGGCACAACAGCAACGTGCTTAATGATGCGTGCTAGCGGTACTCGCAACTCGTTTACAGAGCAATCGCTTACAGATACTGGATGCCGTTGGAGCTATGTTTGCGCTAAATCTCTTCTTAAATTCAGCACAAATTTTCCCGTTATCTTCCTTTATACGAAGAAAATTACCGGTAAAACATTATAAAAGAAGCAAAACAAAGGGATGGAAACTGGGGTAGATACAATGTACAGATATGGAAAAACAATGATACAAGGCACAAGGGAATATATTATCCGCCTGTCGGCACTGAAGTTCAACGACAGGCTACGTTAAAAATTCAAATTATATACGTTGCTTGCAGTGGCCATTTTGAGCAGCAGCTGAATTGTATTTCACTGTAATGTTTTTAAGGTAAACGCCTTTTGCTACTGCGAATGAAGAGTTTTATTTTTATAAGTCACCCATACGCGTTTCGCCTTTGTCTCAAGGCATCATCAGTGGGTGTCAGCACTTGCTACTCCACGTCAGTTTCTTTCTGGCAATCAGGTCGAAAGGTTATACTACAGTATGGCAGCAGGTGACAGTGGAACCAGAAAACTGCAATGTGTTTCAGAAAACAGTATAACTTATAAATATAAAAATAAAACCTTTCATTCGCAGTAGCAAAAGGCGTTTATTTTAAAAACATTACAGTGAAATTCAAATTATATATTTTTGACGACTTTACAGCGTTCAATTAATGAAATAAATGGCAATTTGCGATCAGTTATGGCTTCACTGTACTAGGTTTAAATGGAATACCCAAGTGCGGCGAATGAAAATTTGTGCCCGGTCGGGGTACGAACCCGGGATCTCCTGCTTACTTGGCAGACGCGTTGACCACTCCGCCACCGTGGACACAGTGACCAGTCCGACCGCAAAGGACTCTTCCCTGCACGTCTCCCGCCACACACAAATCTCCATTCGCCACGCTGTCTCTTTCCTATTACCACAGAATATTTATTATGTAATGCTGGCAGTCACAATACTATATTTCCGCATCAGGGAGAACAGGCCATGAGGTATCGACACACAATTAATTGTCGTCAAGAGCCCAGCCTCGGCTTGTATACAATTATGTATTTTTTACGTCACTAGAGCGTTCAATTTGCGATCAGTTATGGCTTCACTGTACTATGTTTAGATGGAGACGTGCAGGAAGGAATCTTCTGCGGTCGGGTTTGTCACTCTGTACTCGGTGGCGAAGTGGTCAACGCGTCTCTCTAGAAAGCAGGGCCCCGTGTTCGAATTCCCGCCGGGCACAAAGGATATTCGAACCCGGCACTTCTGCTTGCTACGCAGTTGCGCTGACTCCTACACCAACCAGACAAAACTGCAAAGACTACCCTATGACGCCTCAAGTCATACAAAATTTTTATCTTCATAAACGTCTTCCCGTTTCATTTTTGCGTGATGTGGTACAGCAACAGTGTTAAGTCGAATTCTTGAATAAAATAATGTCTTGGTTACAAAACTATATGCAATCAAGGTATTCTTTTATTCAAGAATTTCAGCTTTAGTTGCGGCGTTTCACCGATTTGTGTGAAGAGTTAGAGCGCGGTACGTATTTATGCTGAAGCGATTACCAGTGTGTGTGTGTGTGTGTGTGTGTGTGTGTGTGTGTGCGTGCGTGCGTGTGTGTGTGTGTGTGTGTGTGTGTGTGTGTCTGCGTGTGGCGTCATAGAAATGTGAGGCAGTATAACCTTGCGAGAAGCCTACTTCTGAAGATGTTTAAGATAGTTCTGTTACGGCAACTACCAGCATTGAAGGAATCTCTCGCCGGCCGCGGTGGCCGAGGAGACTAAGGCGCTCCAGTCACGGTCTGCACGGCCACTACGGTCGGGGATTCGAATCCCCCCCCCTCGGGCATGGATATTTGTGCCGTCCTAGATCGTAAGTAGTTGATACGTAGTTTGTAAGTTTAGGGACTGATGACCCCGTAGTTAAGTCCCATAGACTATACAAACAATTGAACATTTTGAATTTGAAGGAATCTTTCCTTTAAATGTTACCAAGATACGTTTATCGGAAGGAGAATTCAAATCTGATTACAAAGTGTACACCGGTCCGTTGCTGATAATGTTATAATGACTAAATGTCAAAATTTTAAGTCTCGACAGTGAGGCTGTAATTAAGGCGTAATTGGTTTTACAAAAATTGATTTACTCCTTTACTTACCTGAAATTCTGAACTTACTTCTAAAATAAGAAAGAAAACAACGCTGGCGTGGTATTTCCCATTATGCGTGTATTACCCAAAATGAACAATTAAATGGACATGAAACTTTAGGATCCTATATCACAAACTCTTTTTTGCTTTTGTGTGTTTTGCTTGTAATAGTACGTGATCAGACCATAGCTCAACAGATAGGACCATTCCATTTTCCCGTATTTACGCATTGTTGTTTGAGATATATAACGCGTAACAGAGAATATGACAGTATGTAGCGTATTTACCACTCTTCAAGGCTATGTGTATACATATAATTTATTTTGTTTACATGTATGCAAATGTACCATTCGAATAATATAAGTTTTATTGGTCTCCTTACCTAATTAATGACAAAAAGTCGGTACTTAAGTTTTCGTGTTGATGTAGTAATATTATGATTTGTTTCTCCATTGAATGAAGGCTAATTATGTGGTTTCTTTATCTGTGAAATCGGTTTTGAAACACCGGAAGATTCACAAGGCAAACAAATCCAATGTAGGTTAACACATTTTCATCGACACATTTCTTTTTGCTAGGTCATTTCCGTGTCTTGTAGTTTTAGTATTTACGATGTTTTAACTTGGCAAACTTTAGTGTCTCACTATTCTTTGGACTTCTTTTACTCTAATATTCCTAATAGACTTGCACGAGATAGGACCGACATATTCAAAGTTATTTATATCCAGGAAAAAATTCAGCCATTTTACCCTAATATCCAAAAATCAAAAAGAACACCATCGTCTGTCCCCGTTTTTTTTTTTTACGGATAGTGGCTATAGGCTTTTTCCAAAACGGAGTGAAGTGGGGTCTTCAGACAATTATCCGGAAATCTTATTTATATGTAAAAATTGTTATTACGAATTTCGATACATTTACCCTTTCTCGCTTCTTTATTTATATTGTGGGTTACATTTAAGTAAAGACATTCAGCTGTAATCCCAAATGGTGAGAAGTGGTCCAGTTCTGCTGTGTGCTGCGCAAAACACCTCCTAATTAGTTTTCACGAGGCATAGTAGACCAGATTTGTGTACGTCACATCCTTAATTGAACTCACAATCTTCGCACCTCACTACTAACAGCACATATTACAGTATGCTGTATTTATGCTGTTGTTACTTTGTACTTCATTCCCAAGAACTTATAATGGACTTTTACATTTTTCTATGTATATCTACTACAACGTACATCTATTTCTACGTGCTTACGACTTTCAAGTCTTATTCTCCGTCATCAGACTATTGTTGTTGTTGTTGTTGTTGTTGTGGTCTTCAGTCCGGAGACTGGTTTGATGCAGCTCTCCACAATACCATATCCTGAGCAAGCCACATAAGAACGGCAACATACATCTGTTGGAATCTGCTTACTGTATTCAATCTCTTGGTCTTCCTCTGCGGTTTTTACCCCACACACTTCCCTCCAACGCTAAATTCACAATTGTTTGATGTCTAAGAATGTGTCCTACTAATCGATCACTTCTTTTAGTCAAGGTATGCCAAAAATTACTGCCGCGGTGGAGTAGCCGAGCGGTCTAAAGCGTCTCGCTGCGGAGCGCGCGGTTGCTCGCCGTGGAGGTTCGAGTCCTCCCTTGGGCATGGGTGTGTGTGTTTGTCCTTAGGTTAGTTTACCTAGGTTTAAGTAGTTTGTAAGCTACGGACTGATGACCACGCAGTTTGGTCCGATAGATTTACACACTTTTGAACATTTTTGAACAAAAATTACTTTTTTCCCCAATTCTATTCAGTACCTCCTCATTAGTTACGCGATCCACCCACCTAATCTTCACCATTCTTCTGTAGCACCACATTTTAAAAGCCTCTATCCTCTTCCAGTCCGCACTGTTTATCGTCCATGTTTCACTTCCATACAATGCAACACCACACAAATAACTTCAGAAAGAAATTCCTTAGGCTTAAATCAATATTCGATGTTAAAATATTTCTCTTTTTCAAGAATGCTTTTCTACCCATTGCCTTTCTGCATTTTATATCGTCTGTATTGTGACCATCATTTGTTATTTTACTGCCCAAGTAACAAAACTCATCTACCTCCCTTTATTGATTCCTTACCTAATCTAATTCCATCAGCATCACCTGATTTTCTTAGGCTGCACTCCATTACCCTAGTTTTGCTCTTGTTAATTTTTATCTCTATATGCATATTTCAGTACCCTGTCCATTCCTTTGAACTGCTCTACCTCCTACATTCCTCTAAATTGTAAGATTTGAATCTGGTCTGTAAGAATATTTTCTACTTCTAAGAACGTATAATCTCACTTGTAGAAGTTATTCCCATTAACCGCAAGCATTAAACATTCCATTATCTGTAAGAATCCTTTCTCTTAACGTTGTAAGAAAATTGCCTATTGGAGATCGTCAAATAATCTCAAAATTTAGAATGCGTGATGATATGCTCTAGTAATAATAATTCTGTTATTGAATGTTGTAGCAAATCACAACTAATGGGTCGCAACAACACTTTCGCAGTGTAAGTTAGAATTTTGAATAAATAAATAAAAATTGATATTAATTAACTTAAAACAATCATTGTGGTAATTAATTAAGCTTGGCCCTATCCTACTTAGCATTGACTGCAGCCTCCAACTAGCACCTCTTACGATTCACGAACAGCACAACTTCACTAATAAATGTGTCAGAATTCATGTAGTGGTGATGGCGTGTTCGTGTTATAATCAAAATTGTAATAGCAGATAGACTCTGATTGCAATGATAATAGCTCAATACAGTGAAACTCCGTGGTGCAATGAGCTTCACAAATACTACAGTCAAAGTTCTCAATAATTTTGATATTATTGTTTAAAGCATTCAAGTTCCTTATAAAACTTTACGTAAACTATTTTTTTAATTGGTTCCAGGGCCTGGGTAGCGTACGCGTGTAACTGGCTGAGCAGAGTTTGGCATTTAACGCATTTCATAAAAAATTACCTCAGTCAAGTCTGGTAAAACTACTATAATACTTTGACTACTGTTAGCCTGGTTACTTTCTACATAAATGAAACTGACTTTACTTTACTTGCAAACTCTGTTGCACTTTAATTACTAGTCTCTGTGGTTGCAACACGTTTATCAATTCTTTAACTCGTCTAGCAATTTCTTTAAAACTGATCGTAATTACTTTGAACATGATTGAACTTGTTAGTCAATGTACAGGCTTACATAATCAACATAATGGTGATAATGGGGTGACTACAACTACTTACAAAAGTAAGACTGGTTTCAAAATAAGTCATGTATAATTGAACCAAAGTTCTGATTGGGTTGACACTACATTTACATGCATACAAAATGAAATGTTACAATAGTACTCATCTGTTTTCGCCGTCTTCGTCGTGAAGTCCAAACAAGACAGATATGATTACAATAGGTACTCTTACTACAACAACGATCACACTCGGTGACAATAGACTTGATACCAAACAATTACTTTTCTTGCACACATGAAAAAACATTACTCTGATCACTTTCTAAGATAAATAAACTTGTTTCGCACTTCCTTCAATACATTAAACAGTACGCCTCTCAGGCTCATTGCAATTGCATTAAACTCGCGCCACACTGCGCCTACCGTGCCTCTGCACTACCAACAAAACATTTATGTGTTTACTATAACGAGTCCGCTCCGCGACTGCTTCAGCAGCGCGACACTCACAGCTACTACTTCTGTACCAAATACTGTCTTTACAACAGGTTCAACATTTTCTCTGGAGCATTGCTAACTTACAGCATAAGAATGTCCTTAGGTAAGAAATATATCTAGCATACATGAAGTGAAAAATACATGAAATAAACAAATTTAAGACAATATATACATTACGTTAAATCAAACTAAGATACAGCGACAGGTGTACTCTTACAACGTATGTCCTCATTTGGACAAGTTAACGCAACAGCCTAATTCTCCTATTTGCTCATTTCATCGGTTTCTCAAATCTCCTTCCATCGTCAATAGCACATTTGTGACTTACTGTAAACCCCAGGGTAGTAAAGCTGGATACACTAAAATATAATTTAGTTCCATATGCAAAGAAATTGTCAATATCTGGCTTTGTTCGTCACAAACCCATTACTCGTGAGGAATTATACAAGCCACCAAAGATTGTCACGTAATATGCGACGTTACCACACAAAGTAGACCGTAAGTTGCTCATTGAACGAAATATCAGTCCGGGAAGGTCTGCTAAGGACTTCATATATGAGTACCTAACGATTCAATTAATAATTTCAAATCAAATATGTTAGACAAGACTAGCTGACGGCAGGTAAAGTAGCAGGACTCGTTCATCACAACAAGCGGGTCTTCGTGCCTTCATCGCTCTTCCCAGCTTTCCAGCACTTCACGCAACTGATCTTTGCCGACGACGCTGAGCTCACCCCCGCACTCGATACAGCTATTATTACGGTGTTGCGACGTTGTTGTGTTCGATGGTGCAGTACATCTGTGAATGGTTCTCAGTGCTGAGGTGTCGTCGTCCGGGTAGCGGTAGGCACAACGTACAGCTTATCAAGTTTAAATTGTTCAATACCTGCTTCGTGACTAATCGGTGAAGTTCTGATCAATCAATACCAACGTAGCTCGCAGATCTCGTTTGCTGTACTGCTAGACAAGAAGCGCCAGCAGGATTCAGTTTCGCCGTACGTCTCTTCCAGGAGGCGTGCCTCCATTTTTCGTGACACACTTGATGGGGCAATCCAAATACCACAGCTGAAGGGGTTGGACTTAATGAGTCGGCAGACAACACGACATAAATCTCCTGTTCGACTTTAACGACAAAGCGACATTCATATCAAGGGAGTGTGGTGAAACATTCACATCTCATCTGACCTTTGTCACACGCGGAGCCACAGATACCCGCGAAAGCCACGGAAATAGTTCAGAATTAATCTCTCACTCTGCAGCGGAGTGTGCGCTGGTATGAAACTTCCTGGCAGATAAAAATTGTGTGCCTGAACCGGGACTCGAACCTGGGACCTTCGCCTTTCGCGGGCAAGCGCTCTACCGACTGAGCTACCCCGACACGACTCACGATGCCGCCTCACAACTTTACTTCCACCAGTATCTCGCCTCCTACTATCCGACTATCAATCCAAGTCATAGCCTATAGCCCGCTGGAAGACGACGAACGTTGACTGGGGTAAATATGGATTCTATGTCGAGAACAAGATAAACTGGATACCTCTGAAACCTGAGAATTACGAATGATTCACAAACCTGGTGAACAAAGCGGTCCTAAATGCTATTCGACCTGAGTGTAGCAAGGAATACACTCACTGCTGGACGAAAGTGTGTGAAACACTAATGGAGAAATTTGAGAAGAGCAGGGACAATGAGACAGCAGACCGCTGATCAACACTACGAATGTGAAACGAAGGAGCAGATGCAAGGAGGCAATGGAAGATCTAGACCTCACTAATAGCAGCATGAAGACGTGGGGATTGCCGTGGAAATCAGAGCAGTGTCACAGTTACTCAGACGCCCTCTTTTGTCACTGGTGCAACTGAGATTTCGGCTGTCTTGAAACAGACCTTTAAAATCAAGTTAATGACAGCTGAAAAGAAGGAGATCTCAAAATATGAGCAATTTATTGCTCATCAAACCAACCAACATAGGTAATGTAAAATAAGTGGGTACAGAAATGATTATCCAAGTAGTTAGTTGCAAAGTTGCGTGATCTGACGAGATCCGAACAGAATTATTGAAGGAACTGGGAATTCTAGGAAGATGGTGGGTGGCCAATTTCTGAACAGAAACAGTGGACGCTCATCCTATGATTTGGACAGAAGCTTAAGTCGTTGCAGTGCTGAAACCCGAAAACTGGAGATAGCCCAAAGAATTATGGACGCAGATGTCTGCTATATGTTTCCTACAATTTATTCGATGGAGTATTAATGAGTAGACTAGCCGCGTACATGGAAACCAACCTTCCGGCGTAACAAACAGGTTTTTGAGCACGCAGAAACTGCTTCGATCAAGTTTAGTCCCTCACAACCTATATAGATAAAGGCTTCCAAAACTAAATGAATACAACAGATCTGGTTCACATAGATCTTTCACTCAGTATGTAAAATATAAGCAGACTTTGTCGCCACTCACACACTCATAGACAGAAATCTTGGGTCTTACCGTATGATACACGCTGCAGGAGCGTGGTTCTGAATTACGGCGTGCTACAGGGTTCATCATTAGCACTCGTTCTGATGATATGCCAGAAAAGAAAACACGTAAATTTACGTATGCAAACGATCTGATAATCACAAATCAAAGTATAGGAATCAACGACATTCATGCAGATCCGGATATCCTCAACACCTTGTAACACCCCTCTTTCCTGCCGGTTAATTATTTGCTAAAGAACCGTGATTAGTGTCACCTACGAAGAATTTGTATCAGACTATCCTATTCGAATTATTGTGCTTAAAAAAGACCGATAGAATTGCCACAACGAATTATCGTAAAAAATCCTTCCTCCCACTCTGCTCTCTATTGAAATGAACCAGTTGAAAGTTGGAAGAATTAACGTCAAACATGTATGTGTTGAAGTACGTAGGAAAATGGAGTACACAGTAACTACACAAATATCGATAATGCAATTAATTTAAAAACGCTAAAATCTGTGGAACGTGAAATTAATAAACTACCAATCTCTTTGTTAGGTGTGACACAACAGAAGGTTGTGACATACAAGTTGCACAGTACTTTTTCTCCGAAAATAATGAATTGTGATTTATTGACATTAAATAAAATTAAAGTAAACATAAATTTTGGAAATAGACCTAATCAGTGATCAATATTTTTGACTGATTAATTGGGGGTAAGTAATGCACGCAACAATAGCCGTAACCTTTGATTAACACTTACTCACCTGTATAATTTTACCTGGTTAGCAGGAAAACATTTGAAATAACTTCGATTAACTTGCACTTAAATTAATACTTAACTCCCAAACAATTCGTCAAAGCCAGTGCAATGGAGTCTATTCACATGAACAACGCCGAAATACGAACCAACCATCAGGAGAACAGACAATCAAGAAACCATACAAAACATTACAAAATTAATCCTAGCAATTTTAAGTCTTATCTTTAAGTTTTCATTAGTGCCAGCCTCCAGTACCAAGAAAGCTATATTGTCAATCTCATTAAATATTAGTCTATTATTGTATCACCAAACTAATGAGATCACACAAGGAAAATGAACTTTGAAAATTTAAGTTCTACTGGCTTGGTACTTGAAATAATTATTTTGTTTTAGCAACGATACTCGGTTTTTACTTCACTGGACAGGATAGGACCCTACACAGATAATAATGATTTGAGATAATGAACGTCTCATTAACTTCAAAACATCGTTATTATTTTAATCACTAGACATAATAGTTTTGGGTAAACTCCTCACAAAGTGCATAAACTTTTGTGTGGTAGAAAATATTGAGCGGTCTTACAATAGGTCCCCGTTGTTGAGAAGCCGGCAGCGCTGTCGTGTCGACATGCTGAAGGTACGGGTACCCTTCCATTTAATAAGCAATTACAGGGTAGGCCCTTGATGAGATGGAAGCCTGTGACATCTGCCCTCATTCATCACTGGATAAACGTGCCATAACTTCGTACTTCGCCAACACAGGCCTGGTAACCTGGGACATGGCACTGCCCGTTCCCGCGCCTTGCCATCTCTCCTCTCGCTTCAAGCTTCTGCACACGACTCCGTAAGCGCACTCCCGCGCTCGCTCGCTCGTCAAAGACCACACTCCACACAATGAAAATTTCTGACAAAGATATTATCCCTACTTTTCCTCACGGCGTAATTCCAGTGCAATTACAATTTTCTTTACAGCAAAATTACTCATGAATATACAAAATATTATTACCAAATATACAAATGCATAATTATAAACACATACATAAATTATAAATAAAATCATTTACATTAGGAAGTTTTTATCTAGACACATCTGGATTAAAGTGTTACAACCTATTATACTTCAGATGGATTCTACATAGAAATCACAAACAAACAATCAGCACTCTACTGCATCTCAACAATAGAGATGTAAATAGAAAATTAGAGCTTTCAATGAATAACCATCACCTTTAATATTAAAATAAGCTTTAGTACCTGGATGAGGAAGTATATCGCACTGTAACGTATAACCCACACATAGAAGATATGAAACAGAAACTAATATCCCACAATGCCAATCTCTCAAAACTGACTGGAACGATATGGGGATGTGGACTGAGCACTTTGAGGACATACACTGGTCCTTGTCTACAGCGCAGCATTGCACTGTTCACCAGGCTGGATGAGAAGTGCACATGTAGGCAAAGTCGAGGTCCAATTGAGGGAGACAATGCGAATAATATCGGGCTGCCTTTGTGCTTGGCTCCCCGTGCTGTCAAACGCTAAGCCTCCTCAAGTTTGGCAATCACAGGTGATTCTAATAACATGGAGGATAATTCTAGATGACCCGAACCTCCCTATCCATCAAGACATAATACCTATAAATAGGCTTAATTCTAGGACAGTTGTATGGAAAATTTGCGCATAACTGCAAAGCTACGAGAAAAAAAAAATACAACTGATGCACAAATGGGACGTTAGACAGTCCTGAGTGTCAATTAATGGACGGTTTACCTCGTGTGCAAAATGTACGATGTTGATGTTGTATTGAAGGACTTTGACGAATTCAGTGATCGCACTTTAGTAAACAGCGCGTGCGAATTTGCGATTCTTTAGTGAACAATATCTCAGGTTGTATTAACCTCAAAGGGATAAAGTGTTCCGGATAGATCTTGGACTAGTGATCATTCGTGTACTAATTAGAAGAATAGGTATTCTATAGCTATTATACAGCTCACCGTCAAAATTTTCAAAGTTACACACTTCCTGGAGCCCATAAAACTGATCAAATCAGTTGACTTTTGTACATGACGTGTAGTCTATGGTGGGCTTTAAACGCTTACAAAAGCACCATTCATTCATGGGTGGTTTCTGAGAAAATCTAAAAAAAAAAAAAAAACCAAGACTATTGGGTACCAAAAGAAAGAATTGTCGGGATACTTTCTATTCATTGCAAATCTTCGAAATTTTTACCATATATTCTTATGATGATATTCTCGAGGCCGTTTTAAAATTTTTTCGATATCGTTATCCGTTACCGAGATCCAGAGGTATAAATGTATCATAGTTTTGCACAAAATCACAAAACCCGATTTTAGCCATTTTAGCACCGTAAATCGAAAATATCTAAATAACTAACTATAGAAAATTCTTCAAATATCTGCAATACACCCTGTAGAGATTTATCTATAAACGGCATTTTTCAGGTTTTCGTAAATCTTTGTCCGTTATCAAGATACGGCCGAAAAACCGTGATATTTTCCAAGAAAAAGTGCGTGTTGTGCTGAAAGACGGCGTTCGGACAGCTCTGAAATTTACCATACCATTTGAAAAAAGGTACTCGGCGAAAAAAATTTATTTTTGTACATCTTAAAGATTGAAATCTTCGGTCGATGAAGGGGTGATTTTTGTTTTCGTTTACTTTACAGTTAATATGCAGCATCCGGTTTAGTCAACTATTGCAACATATTTTAGAGTTTGCAAAGGTAAAAACACATTACGTAGACTTCTCCTATAGTTGATTTTAGGTTACACGTAACTGCGTATGAAATGTAGATAAGATATCGAAATTTTATTTATAGTTTAGAGCAGAATGATATCTGATGTCGTTCTTGAGATATCGGTCCGTGAATGATATCATGCGACAGTAATTGGTTCGAAAACGCTATTTCTGATTGTGAGGTAACGTATCTTGAGAAATAGGAAATGACTCAAATGTTATGTGTATTTTGTTTAGGTGTTTATCTGGAAAATCCGTTTCCCGTTTTTGGAAAATTTTTAGGATTCTTCCCAATATAAAATACTATCAAAATATTACTCACCATTGATTTCATGTTTTATAAGCAGTACACTCTGATGTAACAGGAAAAAGACGGGAACCAACTGAAAAATGCTCCAGACGGAGCACAGAAAAGGCGAATATGTTCTCTGATACAAAAGTGTGGAACCAGCTGCCTCAATCCTCATTCTGACTTCCTTTCCAAATGTTTTGGCATGCGAACATATTCGCGCTTTTTTCGGCTGAATGAGAGTAGGACAGAGACAGTGCAACAGGCAGAGAAAGCCATATATGATGGAACAGAGAAAGTGTCAGTTCAGTAGAAAAGTATGTGCATGAAAACAGCAGTGGGAAGCGAAACGAGATTTCCGAAGTCAGGAGCAGTAGCAACAACAAAGACAGATGCAGATAGTAGCAATTGGAGCAAATCAGAATACAACGGGAAAATGGACGAAAGGAGACCATACATAAAGCTTGAGCGTGCGCCTCTCTAATACTATAGCATGAAACAATTTGTTCAATTTTTCGCATTCCCAGTACCCAGTTTTCCGGTCTACAGCTCAAACCCAAAACAAACCATCCCCATGGACATTTGTGTAAAGGAGACAATCGTGTTTAAAATTAAAATGTTTTTAGAGTCTTTGGGACTTAACTACGGCGTAATCAGTCCCTAAACATACAAACTACTTATGAACTACTTACAACTCAGGACGGCACAAATATCCATGCCCGAGGGGGGATTCGAACCCCCGACCCTAGTGGCCGTGCAGACCGTGACTGGAGCGCCTCAATCCCCTCGACCACCGCGGCCGGCGAGACAATCGGATTGAAGACAATGGATGCCGACTATAAGTGAGAAAGAATGGATATTGGGAACAGGAGAAGAAATGAATGGGACAACGTCATTGGGCAGAGAGACGATGAAAGTGGCAGAAACAGACAGCGGTGAGGAATCGCGAGGGAAAGGGATGAAGACATTGAAAGTTTGACACAGACAGAAAGAGGCAGTGGGAGTCACAGCAAACAAACGGACAAAGACATATATAGACACAGACAGTGGGGCGACATTGCTGACTATGACGGCTTAGCTGGGCAAAAGTATTTACAAAGTTATGCGCTGAAAGTGCGCGAATAAGTTCTCATGCCAAAATTTTTGGTGAGGAAGTCGGAATGAGGATTGAGACAGCTGGTTCCACTCTTTTGTGTCAGAGAACATATTGGCCTCTTCTGTGCTCCAGCAGGAGCATGGTTATTGTAATACTCGTGCTTGCCTGTTTTAGATGCCCAACGAGTCAATAATCCAGTGCCTCCTTCTTTTCAGTGTTAAGCGCATGGTATTCGTCGATTCTAGTAAGTACTCAAATCCAGAAACTAAGATAAGTTACATGAAAAAATTTTGGATAGTCGATATAATCGATATATGTCAATAATTGATAATATTTAAATCAATTCGCTACCCTCACATCACAGATGAGATGGATAGCGGACGAAAGTACAAGATTCTTAAGGTGATCCAGAGGGATTGATAAAGACACAGTAAAAGAAATATCGCACCTTTTGGTTGATAAAAAGATAAATTGTTTCGCCTGAAATTGTGTTAGAGAATACTCAAATATGTCTGTTTCTTCATTAAAACTTGTTCTTTTTAATTGAAGGACCGTTATAATTCGTCCGTTGCTTTTCCTGATGCTTTTTACATTCTGAGAGCTGAGACGTTTGCTTCTCGCTCTCATCCGTTGCAGGTCGTTCCTCAACCTGCGCCGCAGATGTGGGCGTCTACTATCCTCTGCCGTTTACCCCTCCTCCCGGGTAGGACTGATTGCGCGGAACGAGTCCAGTGTTTACTTCCGATACGACCCCTGAATCGATTCTGTGCAACCAATAAAACAGCGGACGACAGTTCCGAGCAGCCGTTTTCCGGGTATTTGTGGTGCGTTCTCCGAACAGGAGGATATCTGGAGGGAATTCTGAAACAGTGTAACAGCGCTTGTTGGTAGATCACACACAGGGAACACTCTTTACGAACTGCGCCGTCTCAGCAATACGTAGTCAGCACACGTTTAGAATACGTATTCCACCATGAGAATGTAGTTAACAGGAGTTATGAACCGTTTAACCGGTCTCTTTGGCCACAAAACTAGTTGTATAATGAATTCAGAAAACTTTTGAGATAACTGCAATCGTGTGCATACCTCACTGCATCTTCCTCACGTAAGTATACGGACAGGTGTGACGTTCCTGAGTTTAATCTTCTGTGATATATAACAGGACTACGCTGCAAGAAGTGTTGCAGCCTACGATCGATGTAATTGTGAATACGAGACTGCAAAAACAGAGCGCTCTAAAGTGCCTTGCTGCGGAGCGCTTGCTTGCTCGCCGTCGCTAGTTTGATGCCTATTTATTTTCTTATTAATTTTTTTTTAATGTGAACTTAACAACGTGATCATCAGTCCCTAAACTTACAAAATACGTATCAACTACATTATACTAAAGACGACACAAACATCCATGTCCGAGGGGGGATTCGAACCCCCGACCGTAGCGGCCGTGCAGACGGGCTCGCCGCAGACCGCTCGGCCACCGCGGCCGGCATGTCGAGTCTTTCCCTTCCTCTCTCTCTCTCTCTCTCTCTCTCTCTCTCTCTCTCTCTGTGTGTGTGTGTGTGTGTGTGTGTGTGTGTTTGTGTCATTAGCATAAGTTAATTTAAGAACTTTGTAAGCCTAGAGACGTAACCGCAGCAGTTAAAACCTTTAGATTTACAACATTTTATTTCTCGTATAAATTACCAAGATACATGTGGCATCCGTTCCGAAAGAACAGACGTCACTTCTGATTCTGCAGTTGTTATTCTTTCATATTCGCAGAATATATGACATCCAAGCTGAAAATGTGTACCCAGCCGGGATTGGAACCCGGGTCCACGCTCTCTAGGCAGTTAACGCTGACCACTACACTACTGGGGTCACAGTGATCACCCCACCTGCAAGGACTACTTAAGCACGCCTCCCGTCAGATACAAATTCCCAGCTTCGCCCTGCCCACAGTACTCAAACTCGTAGTTATGAATCTAATTCCCGTACGAGTAAGGGCCACAAACTTGCCCACCCGTTCACACTAAGCTGGGAATTTGAATCTGATGGGAGGCATTCTTAGGTAGTCCTTGCAGGTGCGGTTACTACTGTGCTGCCACCAGTGGTGTAGTGGTCAGCGCAACAGTGTAGAAAGCGGGAGACCAGGGTTCGAATCTCGGCTGAGTACACGTTTTCAGCTTCGCCCATTCGCAGTTGATGTCGTATATTTTATGAATATAGGTAAGTTATATGTAGTTTCTACCAACTGTGTGGTTACTTATAAGAAATTATATCACATCCGTTTACGTCACCTTCGGCACCAACTTACAGTTTTAAAATTCTTTGGCACCCTTCATTCCACCCTTCCTGCTTCAGCTATCTCACACACTCTATACGCCAATCCCTTTTTGTATTATTATTGGTTTTATTAAAAATATGTTCAAATGTTTGTAGAACTTATGGGACTTAACTACGGGGTCATCAGTCCCGAAGCTTACAAACTACTTATGAACTACCTAAGACTAAGGACGGCACAAATATCCACGCCCGAGGGGTGATTCGAACCCCCGACCGTAGTGACCGTGCTGACCGTGACTGGAGCGCCTCAGTCCCCTCGGCCAGCGCGGCCGGCTTGGTTTTATTACTTTTATATAAAGCGCCGCGGTTGAGTAGCCGAGCGATCTAAGGCACCTCGCTGCGGAGGTTCTAGTCCTCCCTGGGACATTGGTGTGTGTTGTGCTTTGATTACCACAGTTTAAGTAGTTAGTAAGCTACGGACTGATAACCATGTAGTTTGGTCCAATAGATTTCCAAACATTTGAACATTTTTGGAATTAACCTGACCAGCACTAACTTTAAATGTAACCTAATACTGAAATAGTCCAAGTTTCTTGCAATAAAATTTTTCATCTTGTTCTGCTAGTCCACTAAAAGCTTGTACGGATATCTGTATCGTTGAGGCACGCATGACATCTAATCGCGAGGTCGTCGTTCATGCGGCTATAAAGTAATAAGAATTAGCGAGAAACAGCATGAAATTCCACAACATTACACGGACGAAGTTAAGTAAGTATAACCTGTAAGCGAAATAACCTACCATATGCGAATTAAGGGAGTAAAAGTAAACTGACGCTAGTTGAGAGGGCATGCATGGCCAAGACAAGTCGACTGGTAGAAAACGTCGGCCATAGTGGGAGAATGAAATTTTAGAGAATGCAAGATTCGAGCATAGTTTTTGTATGGAAGTAAAACAATGATCAAAGGAAAAAAAGTTTGTCGCGTATCACAGTACGTCACGTAGTTCATGAGATATAACGTCAATAACAGTAACGTTCAAGCAATACTTCTCTATCACGGATCTGATTTTAATCTTACAATTAACTCTGTTCGCGGCAGATTTTACCGACATACAGCACTTATATAAATGCAAATATAATTGCAAAATTATACAATTGTACAACATATAATTCTATAAATATCAGATCATATATACTGCGATGGGTAAAAATTGTCACATCATGTACCACGTATTCCAGCCACCTTAAGGAAATTCATGGAAAGCTGAGAGTAGTGTAGACAACTTTGAGCTCTGAAGCCCACACGTATGCAGGCGGTAGCAATAGACTTCTATTGAGTTATAAGGAAAGGAAGAGAATGAAGCAGTGTAAATTGAACCCATTATTTACGACGGATCTGGCTTTTAGCTTCAAGAGAATACAGTTTCCAATGAGATTTGCATTTTCCATTACGATTAATAAACCACAGGCAATCTAATTAATACTTTGGAGTGGATTTGACATGCTCATGTTTCTCAATTCTCAGAAGTGGGATCACCAAAGAAATTATTCATATAGTAAATTTGTAAATTAAATGAATGTTTGAATGTTACATATCATTTGTTTTGATTACTATTTTCTTTGTTCCGATATTGTACTTAAAATTTTGCATCAGGGCTTAAATAAATAAATAAATAACCGGGCAACGCCGGGTTTTCAACTAGTATAAAGATAAGACCACTTTTAGGCGGAGAATAATTGAGCTATTACTTTAGACTCTATGCTGAAAAGCGAGAATGTTATGTTACAAAACATTTGAACAAAATCGTCATCCTCGCAACTGGAATATGTGGAAAGGTGAAGCACAGTATAACCACTGACATCAACGAGGTGGTTCTTTTGTTCGTACTATAATGACGCGTTCAATAAATGTCCTTCGACTAGTTCTGTAATTCCCTAATCTACGATCGCGCGATAAAACTGCAACGTATTCACTGGGAAAGTTAATGACAAACCTATGAGGATGTGTTGTCTATTCAATTAAATACCAAATGATGATTTGATTAAATAATGTGTGTTTTCTATTAACATGTGAGTCCTCTTTATGTAATACCAAAGGAGGAGAAAAGAAAGCCGCGGCGGAGTGACCAATCGCATTGAGGCGCTATAATCCGATGGGCAAAGCCGTTCACCGTCGGGATTCGAGTCCTCCCTTGGGCATGGATGTTGTCTTCAGTATAAGTTAGTTAATAAGTAGTTTGCAAGCGTAGAGACTGTCGACTCCGCAGTTAAATCCCATAAGCTTAACAAACATTTGAACTAATGTGGAAGGACTGTCCAAACACTGTAATTAATTATATATTTATTTCTCACACAAGATATCTTTCAGCTTTAAATGCCATCGTCAGGTGTTTCTGCAAAAACATTTGCTTATATAAGTAGGTATCCAAATGCAACATCAATAAATTTTCGTAAATAACATTTTACAAATTTCACTTGGAAAGTGTGCAGTACGTACCGTATTTAGAGGTTGTAAATGCTTCAACTGACTATTTATAAGGTGACAATTTATATCTGAATTGTAGCCAGTTACAGCATCTGTCAATACCTCAGAATACTATACGTTTACAAATATTTATAATTTTTCTTTCAGAGAGAAACTTATAAGTTATTAGATATGGCATTATTTACTTTATTATTTCTGTCGTCTATGTAGTTATTAGCAATTATGGTTTAAAAAATTCATTAGAAATTTTGGAGTATATTATACATTATAGGTATAATAAGATTATTCCTACATATGCTTCCATCAAGATCTCTGCTGAACCTCATATCTCATGTACTATCAAGCATTACAGTGCAAGACTGTGAATGAAGCTAGAAATCAACAAGAAGATGAAGAACAAAGAACTCCTTAATCAAGATATGTATTTAGCACATTTAAATCTTAGTAAGTCCATAACTCCTCTAATATTTGACAATGTATATTTCCTTATAGAAAAATACTTGTGTCATGTACGTTATGATATTACATGTAGACATAAAAATAAGATTAGATCTCTCATGGCTAAACAATACCCACCAAACGATAGGAGTCAAATCATTTCTCCTTTCCAATTTCATGAACGAACAATAAACCTAACTAATATTCATTTCAATGCATATGAGCAAAACCTACTAGATAAAGGTTTGAAATATGTTATCCCAACAAAAATTTGTTCCAAAGAACAAAAACACATTATAGCTACTACAAAATTAGCTATAGATAAAGCAAACTTACCAACCAAAACAAAAAATGAAATTACTGTGAGAATAGCCAATGCTATAGACAATAAATTTAACTATATATATCCAAAACATACGTATTTAGAAAGATTAACTTTGAAAGACATAAATCACAAACTAGAACAGAATAACGCCATAGCAATTAAGGCAGATAAAGGAAGCAGCATTGTCTTAATTAACAAAGATGACTATATACAAAAGGTATACAATTTTTTCAACGATAACGGTATAATAGAAATCCCACGTGATCCTACCAACAAGTATGTAGCACAAACAAAGAAGATCATTAAATCATGTACCTCTTTTTTATCTGGAAATGGAAAAAAGAAATATATCCCAATGAACCCTAGAACACCACAATTGAGAGGGCATCCCAAGACACACAAAGAATTATGTCCGATTCGTCCTGTTGTTTGTAGTATAAATTGTCCTACCTACATAATTAGTAAGAAGTTGAATACACTGCTAAAACAATATTACACTTACAATAATAAATACACTATCAAAAATTCTAAAACCCTTGCAATGGATATAAATAGAATAAATATTCCCACTAATGGAAATCTTGTATCTTTTGACATCACAAATCTTTATACCCAATATCCCTATCCAAGAGACTATAAACCTTATTGAAGATAACTTACTTAGATACAACAAAATTCCAGTCAATAACACATACGAAATTGTAAAATTACTTCACCTAGTCTTAGAACAAAACTATTTCCAATTTCAAGACAAATTTTATACACAGTTAGATGGTGTTGCAATGGGTTGCAACCTAGCTAGTACTATAGCAGATATATTTTTAAATAGCCTTGAAGAAAGATTCTTCCTACACCATGAAACTAATAAAATTATTTATTATTATCGATATGTTGATGACATTCTCATGCTCATAGACAGAAATGAAGGAGACATAAATAATATTCATAACCTCCTCAACAACCTACATCATAAAATCAAGTTTACCATAGAACTAGAATCGAATAACAAAATTAATTTTTTTGACCTATCCATACAAAAAGACAAAATAGACACAGGTTTGAAATTTACAGGAAACCAAACACCTCAAGTAACATTATCCATGCCCATTCATGTCATCCCCGATCACACAAACTAGCATTTTTCCATTCAATGGTTAATAGACTTGTCAGCCTACCACTAGATGAGATGGCCATACAAAAAGAATTAAGTATACTTCAGTACATTGCCCACCGCAATCAATACGACCCCAACATCGTTATAAAGCTTTACAATAAGAAAACGAGTCATGATCCACTAACAACATGTACAGGAATCACATTACAAAGAGAAACACCTCAAAGAAAAAAATTGACGTATATCAGTACAACATACCTAGGAAAAATCACAAATGAAATGAAAAAAATGTTTAGAAATACTAACATCACTTTTTCGTACCAAAACAGACACATCATAAAAAGCAAAATCGTCACACATGTGATAAAATCTTCTAAATTTCTAAATACTGGTATATACAAAATCTCCTGCAACTCATGTAATAAATACTATATAGGCCAAACTGGACGTAATTTCACCATCCGTTATAAAGAACACACTACGGAGAGTGAGAAAAACCCATCTACATTTTACCAGCACCTGCAATCCGAAAATCACTCAGTAGACACTATAGAAAATTCACTCAAAATTTTACATGTAATACAAAAGGGATATGAAATGAACATTCTAGAAGAAATAGAAGTATGTATCCACGCAACTAGCGACCCAAGCAATTTATTAAACGATCAAACCTATTTTAAACACAAAAATTACATCGATAACTTTATTGATCAATTAATGCTGGATAAAGGGTAATGGAGCTTACATAAATCAGAGATCGTATTATAATCTTAAAATCAACCAAAGACGAAATAAAGATAACCATCTCAAATATAAGTCTATAATGTATAATATACTCCAAAATTTCTAATGAATTTTTTAAACCATAATTGCTAATAACTACATAGACGACAGAAATAATAAAGTAGATAATGCCATATCTAATAACTTATAAGTTTCTCTCTGAAAGAAAAATTATAAATATTTGTAAACGTATAGTATTCTGAGGTATTGACAGATGCTGTAACTGGCTACAATTCAGATATAAATTGTCACCTTATAAATAGTCAGTTGAAGCATTTACAACCTCTAAATACGGTACGTACTGCACACTTTCCAAGTGAAATTTGTAAAATGTTATTTACGAAAATTTATTGATGTTGCATTTGGATACCTGCTTATATAAGCAAATGTTTTTGCAGAAACACCTGACGATGGCATTAAAAGCCGAAAGATATCTTGTGTGAGAAATAAATATATAATTAATTACACTGTTTGGACAGTCCTTCCACTTTATGTCAATATACGACATTTCTAACACTGTGGGCCCGAGTTATAACAAGTTAAACATTTGAACATTTGATCATTTGGTTTGAGTAAGTGTACACATACAAATTAAACTATTTCCTTTACCAAACAATAGTGGGGGGAAATATTTTCAACAATTTGTTACAAATCAATTGCTTGTATGAAATGTTCGGATTAGTCCCCATTTTGATTTACAAGTTCTGACTCTATTCGTGAAATAATCAACTACTCGAAGGTTTTCGTCGGTCGACAGAGATCGGATAGCTACTGTCATCCTAACGATCACATTGTCACATTGAAAACTGCAATTTGAAGGCTGAGTCGTTAATTGACCACAAAACGTTACACGTAGAACAGGTTTATTGCTAACATAAGCTTCCACTCGAAACAGACTGTCTCCTGATTCAAGAACTTCTCTATTTATACAAATAAATATTTTTCTGGTACTTACAAGTACATTAATCATAAGTAACACGTAGAACATTCTAGAAACAGTAAATATTAAGAAATAAATTTTTTCTGCCAGTAGCGGGATTTGAAACAGCGACCCTCTGGCACAGTAATTTGTGCACGAAAGTTGCACAGGTCACACCTATATTCAATAGGTAGTAGGAGTGACCCATTAAACTACAGGCCTATTTCATTAACGTGAATTTGCAGCAGGGTTTTGTAGCATATCCTGTTTTCAAATATTGTGAATTATCTGGAACAAAATGATCTATTGGCCCAAGGTCAACATGAATTTAGAAAATATCGTTCACGCGAAACACAACTAGCTCTTTATTCACACGAAGTGATGTGTGCTATCGACAAGGGTTCGTAAATTGATTCCGTATTCCTTGAGCCAGAAGGCTTTTGACACCGTACCTCACAAACGGCTTTTAATCAAATTGCGCGCTTACGGTATATCGCCCCAAATTTACGACTGGATAGGGGCTTTCCTCTCAGAGAGGACACAGTTTGGAGTAATCGATGGTATGGCATCGACTAAAATAGAAGTGATATCGGGCGTTCCACAGGGGAGTGTTATTGGTCCTCTGCTGTTCCTTATTTACATAAACGAATTAGGGGAAAATCTAAGTAGCTCTCTTAGGTTGTTTGCAGATGACGCCGTCATTTACCGTCTAGTAAAATCATCTGAAGATCAAAACCAACTGTAGAACGATCTGAATAAGATATCTGAATAGTGTAAGAATTGGCAATTGATAATGAGGAATGTGAAGTCGTCTACATGAGTACGAAAAGAAATCCGTTAAACTTTGTTTACATGATAAATCAATCAAATGTAAAGGCCGTAAACTCCACAAAATACCTAGGAATTACAATTACTTCTGACTTAAATTAGAAAGAACACGTGTATAGTGTCGTGGGAAAGGCGAACCAGAGACTGCATTTTATTCGCAGAACCCTTAAAAGATGCAACAGAACTACTAAAGAAACTGCGTACACTACGCTTGTCCGTCCTTTTATGGAATATTGCTACCCAGAGTGGGATCCTTATCAGGTGGGTTTGACGGAGGACATCGAAAGAGTCCAAAGAAGGGCAGCTCGTTTTGTATTGTCACGAAACAGGGGAGACAGCGTTACGGAAATGATACAGGATCTGGGAGGGGAATCATTACAAAAACGGCGCTTATCGCTGCGGCGTGGCCTACTTACGAAACTCCAGTCGCCAACATTCTTCTCTAACTGCGAAAATATATTGTAGACTCCCACGTACATAGGTAGAAATGATCATTAGCATAAAATACGAGAAATCAGAGCCCGAACGGAGAGATTTAGGTGTTGATTCTTCCCGCGCGCTATTCGAGAATGGATTGGGAGATAAATAGTATAAAGGTTGTTCGATGAACCCTCTGCCCGGCACTCAAATGTGATTTGCAGAGTATCCCATGCAGATGTGGATGTAGAATCTGCGACGCTAACCACTGAAGCACGCGTTTCATCGGAAAACTCGCGCTGCAGTACTCATTAAATACATAATATTTCCAGACTCCCCCCACAAATATTGATCCAAAACTATATGTCTAGTGAGCATGGAGGGAAATGAACTGGGCAATATTTATCTTCCACACCGCTAGAAAGATTTTGTTGAACTCTGTTAGAACAAATCTTCATGCGTGAACTGAACCTCCTTCCTGTTGCAATCATAATCGCTGACGTACATAATATGAAATATCGTCCAACAGAGCGGTAAGGTCGTGCCGTAGAAGTTCCAGGTATAGAGATTGATTCATATCAACAATAAAGAGGGGAATATTGAATTCATTTCCTATAAATCTACAGAAGACGCTGACCTTCAACCAGTATTGCTTGTTCTTGAATGCACACTCAGTCGAATACAGTTCATCTTATGAAAATAACGGGGTTACTCTCGAAGTTTCTCCTGTTATCTTCGAACCTATATCTTTGGGTAACCACAAATTTTAAATTCGCGCACAATTAGATTAATCATGTTTTTCCACATAACAGTTTCCTTTACTCTGCGTTTCAAACTGTCATTGCAACGTCTTCGTTGCAATATAAATCAAATGAATTTGGGAATCAATAAAACGGAACTAGTAGTGTACGAGACCTTGATGACAGAGGAGTCCTTTTTTTTTTATTAAACTAAGTACTTCTCGCCTGCGGGTGTTTATTAAAGCGTCCAGTGCAGATGTTTGGGACGGGTGTCAACTGGTAAAGTGATTCAGTCCAGCTTACTAGATCGAGTGGAGTTTGTGTGTCTGTACACTACACAGAATATGCATGAAACCATATCATTAAGTAATCTCTGCATGCTGCTTCACAATCGGCCATCGCATTATAGACAGCGTTTTAGAGTTAGGAATGAATATCTTTAAAAAGTTTTTAATTTATTTTATATTATTTATTTATTTATTTACTTTCTTTTGCAAAATCTTTCCCGTTTTCTGCATACCATCAAAATAAAGGGAAAAAGTATGTCATTCCATTAAAAAAGTAATAAGTAAAAAATTAAACTATTTCACTTTTGAATAACCTACTTCAGGTCGTAATCGGTAAGTTCAAATCCCACCAATCAATTCGTCGTCGTACACTTACTACATGGAGGTACTGCATTTTACTTTTTATACCAGTAACTCGATTTCAAAAGGGGTGATCAGGTGAACTGGGACACCTTTTGTGATGGACCTAGGAAGCTATACACACTTCAAGTACGATCACTGTGAAAATTCACCTATGCCGGTAATATCTCATAGAGGCGGGGGCAGGAGCGGTTGGACAGAAAGGGAGGGCCGCGGTAGAGTAGCCGAGCGGTCTAAGGCGCCTCGCTGCGGAGCGGCGGGCGGTTGCTCGCCGTCGAAGGTTCCTGGGGTATATTTGTTGTCCTTAGGTTAGTTTACTTAGTTTAAGTGGTTCGTAAGCTACGGACTGATGACCACACAGTGTTTGGTCCGACAGATTTTTTTAAATTTTTTTTTCTGTGTGTGTGTGTGTGTGTGTGTGTCTCTGTGTGTGTGTGTGTGTGTAAGGAATGAAGGGGGAAAGAGAAGGAGGAAATTAAATGACAATGCGTGAGAGGGTGATTGCTGTGAGAAAGAGGATGAGGCGTGGGAACGGACAGACAGATGGGAGAACAGAAGACTGACAAAGAGAGGATGTATGAGGTGACGGACAGGGAGTGGAAGGGGAAAGAGACAGGTGGGAGTTGGACAGAGATGAGACAGGAGGAAGCAGAGGGGTTGAGGATGGTTGATGTGGAAGGGTCGGAATTAGGTTACATGTATTTTTCGTTGCAAGCGGAGGAGATGCAACGAAAGAGGTGCTCTCGGATGTAGCACATGTCACAATATAGACTAATGCAACGTTCAAATACGTGTTGCGATTAACGCATTAAAAACGGAACAAGTGCTATGTTTAGAAGATAAACCAGAGTCTAACATAAAGAGTCACGAAACTCCCAATAGATTTCTGCAACCTGGCGACTGCAGCGCTGCCAAGCTCTTACCATACAGGATACAGTAAAGTGTGTTAAATTTTAAGGGTGTATGGAACCTGTGACAGAGAAAGAGAGGTAACTAACTCAGTATTTTTCTTCAAAGTTATTTTTGATAGTCAATTGATAGGTTTGTAGAAGTCAAAACAATTTTTTCACAGTAGTCTACTATTGGTGATGCAGCAACAGGAAAGTTAACAGGAATTTGTTTGTACAAAACGTAAAATAAAATGTAACTAACTGTAGTTTAAAGTGTATAGACAAACTGAGATTTTAGCAGGAAAAGATTCTTAAAGATTTACAGTACCTTTACATTCCTGGGGAGTAGGTACGATGAAAACAAGCCATCTGAGCAAAAATAAAGCGAAAAGGGCTTTTATAAGACATAACAGTCTCTAAGAATGTAAAAATCGTGTCTAGTACCAGTATTAATGTATTAAGATGTTCAAAATCTGCAGAAAAAATACATGTGGAATGTGTAACTGTGTACCAGTACATTATATAACCATAAATCAGTTGCTTTTGGACTTAAACACACAACGTTACAATTCGCTTTTTGTCTTAAATCGTTTTTGGATGTTATGATTGCGACCGTGCTAGTGTGAGCCGTATGTAGTATAATGCATTGGCATGTTATTATTACAAACTGAAATCAACAGGAAGCGGGATTTTCATTTAAAAATGTTTTTGTATTTGTGTCACGAAATACAGTACCACGTTTAATGCCTAGGAAATGTATAAACAACAGCAATAAAAAATAATAAATTTTTCGTTTCTGTAGTGCCATTTTCTGCTACTGATCTTGCTACCCAGCCGCTTGGAGCACTAGTATCGCTTCAGCTGTCTAATGGATGCGTTTTTTTCCCCTACTGAGTTTCGCAACTGTCTGGTTTAGACTGTGAGATAAACCGTCACAGATGTTTTTTGTACCTTTTTTGTCTTTTTTTTATTTTTTTTTATATATTTTTTTTATTTTTTTTACTCGTTACCGATTTAAGATTTTAAATGCATATTCTGTCCATTGTCAGAAAGTGTCGCATATATTATTACACAGTCACAAAGAATAAATACATATTCTTCCACATCTATCATAAATTAAAGTACTCATTATTATGTTCCGTCATAGAAATGAAAATAAAGCTTCCCATCCAAAATGCGAAAAAAAATGCGGACATATCAAATCCGAATTTATGTGGACGATAATACCTCATAAAACGATCATATAACTAAAATAACAGGCAAATTTGACGTGAGGAGAAAGATGGAATCACTATCGAGTCGCTGCCACTGTCAGATGCAACCTATGCTTCACGACTCGGCACAGAGTGAAAGGAGCTTGCTACCCACGGTACTTCATCATCCTGTCAGAGTTAACC
Organism: Locusta migratoria; assembly: GCA_026315105.1. NCBI lineage: Eukaryota > Metazoa > Arthropoda > Insecta > Orthoptera > Acrididae > Locusta > Locusta migratoria. The sequence continues at coordinate 85,688,421 of CM048748.1, forward strand.
GTTAACCTGCTATCCTAGCGGGTGGCGTATCCCAAGATCGACGAAGCAGTTTTGAACTTATCTTGCCACATTGTAACATAATGTGTCCAACATGTAAAAGTCTAAGTCTAATTTCATGTAAAGTTTTATTTTTTATGCTTCTGTATAATTTATTATGTACTTATTACTTCCGCTTTTTTATTTATTTATTTATTTTTATTTATTTATTGCTAATCTATATGGTGATTTCTTAAAGAAATACTTTAGTTAATTGAAGTATTACCAACAATAACTCTATGAAGTAGACGCGCTGGCTTAGTGCGGTGTAATGTATGGAGTAGGGAATTATTTTCGCTGGTAGTGCTTAGACGTGCAGCGTGAAGGGCAGTTGCAAGTCATCAGGCAAGTAACTAAGCATGTATCCTTCTGATTTCCACCAACATTTCGCGATCTTCTCTCCCAGCCTATTTTAATTTCGCTGTTTCTTCCCCGAACTTATAGTATGCACTCAGTCTTCGTCAGCAATTCTCTTCGAGCCTTGTACAACCTCCTTCAATAGCTTGCTTATGAAATTTCTATGTATTTCTAAGGGATCATGCCTTACTTTTTATTTTTATTTTTTCGACTTTGTAATTACTTCACTTTTCTGGGTTTTGAGACTGGATTTCTTCCGTCTCTGTGAACGCTCCCAATAGCATGTTGCTGCATTTCAGTAGCTTCCTTATGAAATCCTACGCAGTTCTAGGGGTTACATGCCGTAGTTAATTTTCTTTATGTTTCGGAAATCGACTTTATACATTTTTATCGGTTTTCGGTGCCATGTGTGTCCAAACCCGGACCTCAGGGGTTTGCAGCTAGTCACCTGCATTCACGCCACTTCTCATAAGACCAGTGCCTAGATAGCTTACTCTCAAACTACAACTTAAGAGTCCGCCGTGTTTTTGTGTAATGAATCCGGTTTTTAACCACTTCACCTTCAGTGAAGTGCGAACATGTAACGTAGCCGTGTCTCGCCGTTAGCATGTTTGCTCGCGGTCTAATCTAAATGCAACTTAACTTTGCTATACACACGCACCATCTCAACTCAGGCACGACAGACCAGAGCCATCTTCGCAGTTTTATTGTATATAGTGTTGTGTGGTACCTCCGGGTTTGCTGAATTTCGCCTACGACATCGGCGCTTGCTTCTGCCTCGCTCCAGCACGCTGATTTTTGTGAGTTTCTCTGTTGCATTGCGTGTGTGTGAGCGAATGAGTGTCGTTTGTTGATCTCTCCCCCCCCCCCATTAGCATTACGTTCTGGGTAATTTATGTTAAATTCAATGCTGGGGATCGTCAGTATTAGCTTAAGCAAATAGGATGCATTTTTATTGTATTAATAAAATTGGTTCCCCATTTTGCTTGCGTTCGATCTGAGTAAACAAGTTAAGTTCTGTATAATTTTGACTTGCCTATAAATTCTAGTTTTCGAGCACCTTCCCCCTTTTTATTTAATATTGTTTTTTACCAGTGCTGAGAACAAGCTCAGATGAAATTTTTTAATGTTTAAGTTCCCTTGCGCCATAAATGTTTTCTAAGTCACCTTTCTGAAATAACTTTAATTGTAGTGGTTTGTTTATTAATACCTGTGTGTAATTTCGTGGTATCTGCTACGTTTATTGGCCAATGCATCGTTAACTTCTTGTTATTAGAGTAATTTGAACAAGTCAGTTCTCAATTTGGGCCAGGGAATAAGGTTTTGCAGCAGGGAGTAGCCGGTAGTTCACACGGACCTTCTGCTAATTTTACTGCTAAAATTAAGCTATCTGGATTCGTCCTACCAGAATTAAGTTTTTATTTCGTACAGTGGTCCACTTTTAAGTTACAAGTACTTTCTCTCGGGAATGCATCAGAGTGAAACGACTGGATTCGTAGCAAAGCAAATGATGTGAGTACTCTGCTAACTTCGATTGTCTTCTGCAAGAAGGATGTCAGAACTAAGTTAGCAGAGCTCTGTAGTTTCTTTCAACCAAGTTTGGTGTATGGCACTGAATTTAGGTTAATACAGGTGATGTTATTGGTACGGTTGACATAACAGCAAGGATTACTACATTTACTAATATATGGGAAAACTGGTAGGAAGAAATTGATAATGAGGAAATCAAAGAAAAATAGGCAATGAGTATTTAACATGTAGTAGTTAGAGAGAACAGTCTGTGATGGTGGGTTCATGTTGCACGCATGGGTGAACTAAGGTTACCTAAGAAACACGTGGGTTCGATAGCAGAGGGTTTGGGGTGTCGAGTTAGACCAAGGAGGAAGTACTTCGTTTCAGTCAAGAATGATTTTGATGTAACAGGCTTAACATTAGACGAGAAATCAATGTTGGTGCTCAATAGATTGTAATGGAGGAATTTTTTTTGGGAGGAACGGAACGCTGAAAGGTATCATAAGTAATGAAAATGATGAAAATTTTCACGTAACGTAACTGTTAGACGAACGCTTTGAAATGGGCAGTTCTAAAGCTAAAGTCGCCTATACCTTTTATCATCTTAAATACGTGATCAGGAATGAGAGTGGAACACGATCGCTTTTGAGAGTGAAGTCTGTTATGTAATAGTACCTATGTGGGCAATGGTCAATATGATGTCTAACAGTGAATGTTTATAAGACACTATCTGTACTAACATACGTTAAATACAGTATACTAGGGGCAAAACAAACAATACCCTCACTACGTGATAGTAATGGCGATCCTGCTGATGATAGCGCTACTCAAGCAGAGTTACTAAACACAGATTTTAGAAACTCATTCAACAAAGAAGACTAAACCAATACTCCAGATTTCGAATTACAAACAGAGGCCAGAATGAGTAACGTAGAGGTAGATATCTTGCGAGTAGTGAAGCGACTAAAATCACTTAACAAGAATAAGTCTTTTGCTCCGTACTGTATATTCATTAGATTTACACCTGATTATACTGAAGCGATAGCTCCTCACTTAACAGCCATATACAATCGCTTTCTCAAAGAAGGGTCTGTACCAAAAGATTGGAAAGTTGCACAGGTCACACCTATCTTCAAAAAAAGGCAGTAGGAGTACCCATTAAACTACAGGCCTATTTCATTGACTTCAATTTGCAGCAGGATTTGGAACATGTACTGTATTCAAATATTATGAATTATCTCGAACAGAATGAACTATTGAGCCAAGTTCAACACGGATTTAGAAAACATCGTTCATTACTAGCTCTTTACTCACACGAAGTGATGAGTGCTATCGACAAGGGTTCGCAAATCGATTCCGTATTTCTTGATTTCCAGAAGGCTTTTGACACCGTACCTCACAAACTGCGTGGTTATGATATATCGTCCCAAATTTGCGACTGGGTAGAGGATTTCCTGTCAGATAGGGCACAGTTTGTAGTAATCGATGGCAAAGCATCGACTAAAACAGAGGAGATATCGGGCGTTCCACAGGGTAGTGTTATTGGTCCTTTGCTGTTCCTTATTTACATAAAGGATTTGTGAGAAAATCTAAGTAGCTCTCTTAGGTTGTTTGCAGATGACGCCATCATTTACCATCTAGTAAAATCATCTGAAGATCAAAAACAACTGCAGAACGATCGGAATCAGATATCACTATGATGTAAAGATTGTCAATTGACTCTAAATAATGAGGAGTGTGAAGTCGTTCACATTAGTACGAAAAGATATCTGTTAAAATTTGTTTACAAGATAAATTAATCAACAGTGAAGGCCGTAAACTCCACAAAATACCTAGGAATTACTATTACTTCAGTTTTTAACAGGAAAGAACACGTAGATAGTATCGTGGGAAAGGCGAACTAGAGACTGCGTTTCATTACTACAACCCTTATAAGATGCAACAGAACTACTAAAGAAACTGCACACACTACGCTTGTCCGTCCTCTTTCGGAGTATTGCTGCCCAGTGTGGGATCATTCTCAGGTGGGTTTGACGGAGGACATCGAAAGAGTCTAATGAAGGGCAGCTAGTAGATGTAAATGTACGTAGATGTAGAACATCATAAGGAGAATATTTCTAGATATATGTGATGCCTCAATGGCTAATTAATACTTTCGAATGCCACTTGACTTTTAAGAGATTTGCAGCTTTTGCCCAGAAGTGCTGTTGAGTGTAAAAACGTTTGCGATACAAGTTTTGAAGGATCCCGATAAATTGGTTCGGAGACAGGCGCCGGCCAGCAGCAGAGGAGTGCTTAAAGCGGGCGGCTCCCCCCAGAGAGAAGTCGTCGGCTTCTTACGGAAAGTGCTGTGAGCGGCGCGCGTCGTTAAGACCCTCCATCTGGCGCGGCGCGCGGATAATTATTGCTGGCAGCGGCGGAGAGCTCCTTAAAACTTGGCCCAACTTACGGCGGGCCCGTCTCCAGTTAAGAGTTGGTCCACCCGCGGCCCGGAGGACCACTATAGGCGCACGCACGCCAGCCTCCGCTAGGAGGACTTTTCCGGGGTCTAGATGCGGTGGGAGGAGAGAAGTCTACTGAAGCCGATAACACTCGGATCCGTTCAGCGTTGAGAATTCATCATGTGCATTATAGAGAAACAAACAGACGAACGTAAACCAAAACAGGAGAAGTCCTGAGACATGAGTATCCGAATCCGACAGCAACTACATCCTCAAGGAAAACACACTTGTGTTAAGGACGTTAAGTCTGCAATGAATTTAATGGAGGAACTTGAAAATTTGTGTTAGACCGGGAATATATACTCATGGTGTCCCAGCTATCTTGTCCACCCAAAATATTTCTGGAACAATAACAGCTATTGGAAAACGACTTTCACCAGTAACAGTGTACAGCTGGGCCCATGAATGTGCATATTTGGAAACATTCTAAAACGAAAGAAAATGTGTTTTTTAACACAAACTTATGTTTTTTTTTTAAATAGACACCCTATATTTTTTCTTCAGCAATCCATAGCATGACAAATCGCATAAACAATGGCGTTGATTGCATCGCAATATTTCAATTACATCCCGAGATATTGCGAGGCGAAGTTGACGTTTGAAATACGCGAAACGCGCGGCTACCGCACGTCCTGAGACTCAGGCGAGAACTCCATGCTGCTCAGGACGTGCGCTAGTCGCGCGTACTTCAAGCGCCAACTTCACGTCGTAATATCTCGGGATGTAATTGAAATATTGCGATGCAATCAAAGCCATTGTTTATGTGATTTGTCATGCTATGGATTGCTGAAGAAAAAAATATAGGGTGTCTATTAAAAAAAAACATAAGTTTGTGTTAAAAACACATTTGCTTTCGTTTTAGAATTTTTCCAAATATGTACATTCATGGGCCCCAGCCGTACATTGATACCGGTGAAAGTCGTTTTCCAATAGCTGTTATTGTTCCAGAGATATTTTGGGTGGACAAGATAGATGGGACACGAACAATCGAAGTTGATATGCTGCGAAAGATTTACGGTTGTTCCCATCATCCAAACTTAAAACATCATACCTTTGAACAAGCAATTAAAATCTGGATTTTCCATGCACAGAAATCTTAGCAGACATGAAATATAAATAATGAAGGACATTTTCCAATTTCTGCATTACGCGTAAATGGTTGTCTTATGAATTTGCTTGAAGAAATAAAATTATATATAAATCAAGATAAATCGCAAAGTTGACCACCTCTATACATTACTTCACTTACCTACTTTCGAGTCAGGAATATAAATAGTAAACACTGCTCATATTGTCCACAACATATAGCCAGAAACTCCAACACAACCACAAAAAGAAAATGAAACAACCTACTCAGTTGCATAAAAAGACAATTGTTATGTAATTGAAGAGTTTAATTAGCCAACATAGCATCCTATTTTCATAACATTTATATATGTATACTTATTTCAAGCATCACTATTTTCCATGTGCATACAGCAATACGTACTGCATAATTAAATAACAAAATTTTTATCAACACTGCTTTCTTCATTTATAATTAATCCTCATTGAATGTATAATGAAAATGGGTAACATTTAGTCTTTGTAGAAGTGTTCCCTGACGAATCAACGGACATATATTTGACAGAGAACATCTTTGGCACTGATGTATTGATCATATTTATTTATGAACGTCACCATATGCCAAAATGTTTTTGGGCAGTATGTGGTCATTCACGCTATGTTCCCATGTGTAAGTGAAATAAGTGCACATTATTTTGTTAGAATAAGAAAGCGACACTGGAATGAATAAATAAATAAACAAACACAATACTTTCGAAGTAACTAAAAACAACAAATCATTAAATTTTCGTACAGCATGTTAGATCCTTGTTGTAGCTATGTTCAAATAGGTCATTTAGATCGTCAGTTGTGTACTGTCAGGCACCACTATCCCAGGGTTTTTCTTTACAATGTAGCTGTTCAGAACAGAGTTCAGACGTAAACCATAACAAATAAGAATTATTAAAATGCCAAGATCAACAATTAAGTAATTTATCTTTCTGACGACCGGTTTCGATCCACTTACCGTATCATCATTTGGTCACTGAAGAAAGGAGGTACATCCAATTACAGTTGTTTGAAACATAATAACACCAGCTGAAAAATGCTCTTGCCGGAGCAGATCAGGTCAATATGTTCTTTGACACAAAAGTGTGGAACCAACTGCCTCAATCCTCATTCCGACTTCCTCACCAAAAATTTTGTCATGCGAACATATTCGCGCACTTTTATGGCATAACTTTGTAAATCCTTTTGCCCAGTTAAGCCGTCATAGTCAGCAATGTCGACTCACTGTGAGTGTCTATAAATGTCTCTGTCCGTTTGTTTGCTGTGTCTCCCACTGCCTCTTTCTGTCTATGTCAAACTTTCAATGTCATCATCCCTTTCCCCTAGTCTCCACTATAAGCTTGTACGGATATCTGCATCGTTGTGGCATGACATCTAATCGCGAGGTCGTCGTTCATGAGGCTTTAAAGTAATGAGAATTAGCGAGAAGCAACATGAAATTCCACATCATTACACGGACGAAGTTAAGTAAGTATAACCTTTAAGTGAAATAAGCTACCACATGCGAATTATGGGCGAAAAAATAGACTGACGCTGGTTGAGAGAGCATGCATGGCCAAGACGAGTCGACTGGTAGCAAACGTCGGCCATAGTGGGAGAATGAAATTTTAGAGAATGCATGTTTCGAGCATGGAAATAAAACAATGACAATGTTGTACGCAGAACAGAATACAAGTGTATGTAATCTAGTACTAAAAAAATTGTAAATCAGGTGTACTGATAAAATCGCGGAAGATCACGTACTTACTAGAATCGACGAATACCACGCGCTTAACACTGAAAAGAAGATGGCATTCGATTATTGACTCGTTGGGCATCTAAAAAAGGCAAGCACGAGTATTATAATAACCATGCTCCTGCTGGGGCTCAGAAAAGGCGAATATGTTCTCTGACACAAAAGAGTGGAACCAGCTGTCTCAATCCTCATTCCGACTTCCTCACCAAAACTTTTGGCATGTGAGCATATTCGCGCATTTTCAGCGCATAACTGTAAATACTTTTGCCCAGCTAAGCCGTCATAGTCAGCAATGTCGCCCCACTGTCAGTGTCTATATAATGTCTTTGTCCGTCTGTTTGCTGTGTCTCCCACTGCCTCTTTCTGTCTGTGTCAAACTTTCAATGTCTTCATCCCTTTCCCTCGCGATTCCTGACCGCTGTCTGTTTCTGCCACTTTCATCGTCTCTCTGCCCCAAAGACGTTGCCCCATTCACTTCCTGTGCTGTTGCCAGTATCCTTTCTTTCTCACTTAGAGTCGGCTTTCATAGTCTTTAATCACAATTGTCTCCTTTAAACATAAGTCCATGGGGATGGTTTGCTTGGGTTTTGACCTGTAGACCGGGAAACTTTATCACGCGGGTACTGGGGATGGGAAAAATTGGACAAATTGTTTCGTGCGGTAGTAAATTAAATTAAACGTTTGTAAAGTCTATGGGACTTAACTACGGGGTCATCAGTCCCTAAACTTACAAACTACTTATGAATAACCTTATACTGAGGACGGCACAAATATCCATGCCCGAGGGGGGATTCGAACCCCCGACCGCAGTGGCCGTGCAGACCGTGACTGGAGCTCCTCAGTCCCCTCGGCCACCGCGGCCGGCTCGTGCGGTAGTACTGAGGAGCCGCACGCTCATGCTTTATGTATGATCTCCATACGTCTCAGTTCGCCACTGGTTTCCCTTTTGCTCCAATTACCACTATCTGCATCTGTCTTAGTTTGATGTTGCCACTGTTCCTGACTTCTGACATCTCGTTTCGCTTCCCACTGCTGTTGACAAACATATGCCTTGCTCCGGAAACTTTCTCTGTTGCATCATATATGGCTCTCTCTGCCTGTTGCACTGTCTCTGTCCTACTCACATTCGGCCGAAAAAATCGCGAAAAAGTTCGCAGGTAAAAATTTTTTGTGAGGAAGTCGGAATGAGGATTGAGGCAGCTGGTACCACACCTTTTTGTCGGAGAACATACTCCGACAGGAGCATTTTTCAGTTGGTTTCTTTTTTTTCTGTAACATTAGAGTGTACTGCCAATATAACATAAATGAATGGTGAGTAAAATTTGGATAGTATTTTATATTAGATCGCATAGTAAATTTTCGACGGTTTGCCATGAATAGAGGTGTAGATTGGCCAATGCCCGCTATTGAATCTTTTGATACCAAAAATTATGATTTTTGTAGCGTATCGCCATAACGAATACACATTCCCTAAAACGGGAAACGGATTTTCCAGATAAACACCTAAACAACATATCCATAACACTTTAGTCATTTCCTATTCTTCAAGATGCGTTACCTCACAATCAGAAATAGCGTTTTCGATCTTATTACTGTCACGTGCTATCATTCACGGACCGATATCTCAAGAAGCACATATCACTCTGTTCTAAACTTTAAATAAAATTTCGATATATCTACATTTCATACGCAGCTATGTGTAACCTAAAATCAACCATACGAGAAGTCTACACAATGTGCTTTTACCTCTGCAAACTCCTTAAAACACGTTGCAATAGTTCACTAAATCGGATGCTGCATATTAACTGTAAAGTAAACGAAAACAAAAGTCACCCCTCCATCGACTGAAGATTTCAATCGTCAAAATGCACAAAAATCAATTTTTTCGCCGAGTACCTTTTTTCAAGTCGGATGGTAAGTTTCAGAGCTGTCCGAACGCCGTCTTTCAGCACAATACGCACTTTTTCAGCCGTATCTTAGTAACGGAATAAGATTTATGAAAACCAAAAAATGCCACTTATAGATAAATGTCTACAGGATGTTAATATTTGAACAATTTTCTATGGTTAGTTATTTAGATATTTGCGGTTCACGGTGCTAAAACGGTTAAAATCGGGTTTAGTGATTTGGTGCAAAACTATGTTAAGTTTCAACCTCTGGATCTCGGTAACGCATAACGATATCGAAAAAATTTAAAAACGGCCTCGAGAATATCATAATAAGAACACATGGTAAAAAATTCGAATATTTGCAGTAAATAGAAAGTATCGAAGTGACCATCCTCACAATTCGTGTTTTTGGTACCCAAAAATAATGTTTATTTTTTTTTAATTTTTTTTTATATATATATATTTTTTAGATTTTCTCAGAAACCGCCCATGAATGAATGGTGATTTTGTAAGCCGTTTAAAGCCCACCATAGACTACACTTCATGTACATTAGCCAACTGATTTGCTCAGTTTGGATGGGCTCCAGGAAGCGAATAACACTGTAAATTTTGACGATGTAATGTATGATAGCTATGGTATACCCATTCTTCTAATATGTACACAAATGATCACTAGGCCAGAACTGTCCATCACTTTACACCTTCAGAGATGAATAGAACCAGAGATATGGGCCCCTAATGAATTGCAAATCCGCACGCACAGTTTATACAGCAACAATGCAAAAATTTAACGTACACAACTCATACGTAGTGTCCCATGTTTTCGTTTCGTGAAGGCGCATGACATGGTATGTCAATCATGAAACATTTAACTTTGACAAATGATACTTCACACATAAAATGGTTGAAATACTTAAAACACCTTATCCATTGTGTCATGTTGACAGAGAGCCTTCTTACAACTAACCAGCTGTGCCAGGTTTGCAACAAAGATACTGTTACCACCAGAGTGTGCTGTTATGTATAATTTTGCTTACACATATAACCAATGATTATTTGCTTGTGAAATATATATCCTTTAATAAAGGCTGGTTTCTGTTTTCTTTTTTGTGAGAATCATCCTGTACTTCTATAATAATATCCCATCAATACATTTTGCACATACTGTAATATGGAAAATCCTAATAAACACAGTTGTTTGAAGACATACGGCTTCTCTGACAACAAGATAAAAAACAGAAACATTATTTAATGCATTTTTCTGTGTGTACAAGACGGATGAATCACATTCAAAAGCATCGGCAGCTTATATTTGAAAATAAAATAGCAAAGCAGAACAGGATCTGACTGATGACTCATTTATTTGGATGAAGCCACTGATAATTGTAATTTCTTGCACGTTTCCTAAGTACTTTGGATGCACCACAGGTATTAGTTTCATGTACGAGATTTGTAATGTTAATGTGGACTGCAGCTGTCTAGTTAATATAACGTCTACAATGAAGTTCCCTGATACTGAAAAGCTTCTGTCGATGCATCGGCACGACATTAGGAAGCAGCGATCGTGCGAAACTCACTTTGCCCTTTTCTGTCATGACATCTTGCGAGCTATTGATGAAGGGTAACAGGCAGAATGTGTATTTCTGGATTGAAGAAATGATGTTAACTTCGTAGTAGACCAAAGAACCAACAGTTGACACTGTTACTGCTTAGAGTACAACCAGTGATAACCTTCACAGTCTTATCTCTACGAATACAAACCAACATCCATATTAGTTTCCTGGTATATATGGATTTAGTATACTCTCTACAGGAAATATTGGAAAAACTAATGTGACGAGTTTGAATGAATATGGGAAAAAGTTTTCCGTGGCAAAAATTACGATAACGTTACTGGAATGATCCTGCATTTAATTAGGAAACTTTTTATTCACAATTTAGCATAAACTTTTGTATACGGTAGTTACTTTGTTAACCTGAAATCGCATTACGAACACCGCTGGACAGAAAAATGTATCTTCAAAAACAAAAATATATAAATAAATAAATAATTGAATTGTAGCAGATATATTAAAGGTTATTAACAAATGGACTCCATATTGCACAGGATGAAATTTAAATAGCCTTAAGAAGCCATTGAGCCATAAAACAGGATAAAAACTGTAAGTTTTAACACCCGTCTGAAGACTTGACAGTGTTTTCAGAAGGTTTTTATATATTACTTTCCAGTGTAAATACTTTTTACGAATGTCAGTGCCAAGCGGAGAAGATTATTTCGTAATAAACCATCAATGTAACTATTATGCCAAAGATGTATGCAGTTTTGATTGTAATTTATTAATATGAGTGTCCAAAGAAAAATGAATAAGAAAATTGCGAAAAGCGCAGTCCACATCTGTAAAAGCCCACTCTTCTTTTAGTGCAGTTTCAAATTGAGGAGAGAGACTAAGTGTCATAGCAATGTTATTGCTTTGTGAATAATTATCAGTATGATTCAAATCACATTATGTAAAAACGCTAATCCAAAAATCCCGATTTGTGTATATCTTTGAATAGTTTGATTATATTTCGCATTCATGAGGCTGTTGATGGGGTTTACCAGCTTCACTGCTAAATCGTTCAGTTTCATTTATATTACAGAACCCATTTCTGGACAACCAGCAGTTTAGTTACATTACCATTTGTAATTGACCGATGCCATTCTTTTTGAACATGGAATTAATTTTTCACCGTCATTAATCTTTAATAATACTAGAAAATGTATCTAATTTTCGCCACATACATCCGAAATCTTCCTGCAACTTTGGATTGGTTTCTGTACAATTTAAAATTTTATAAAATTAACGCCCTATTCAATTTCCTTTCAATTAAAGAAAAATATTCAGATTGTTGATTATTTAACTAGTAGATGTTTACGGAATATCAATACCTTTAAATATTCACGGAGCTAAGATATCATAATCTCTGCTCATACTAAATTAAGAAATTTTCGACGCGGATGTAAAGAGAATAATATATTTTTTTCTACATTTACACTAATTGTTCATTATACACTCCCGACCATTAAAATTGCTACCCCACGAAGATGACGTGCTACAGACACGAAAATTAACCGACAGAAAGAGGAGGATGCTGTGATATGCAAATGATTAGCTTTTCAGAGCATTCACACGAAGTTAGCGCCGGTGGCGACACCTATAACGTGCTGACTTAACGAAATTTTCAAACCGATTTCTCATACACAAACACCAGTTGATCGGTGTTGCTGGTGAAAAGTTGTTGTGATGCCTAGTGTAAGGAGGAAAAATCCGTACCTTTGATTAAGGTCGGATTGTAGCCTATCGCGATTGCGGTTAATTATATCGCGACATTGCTACGTACGTTGGTCGCGATCCAACAACTGTTAGCAGAATATGGAATCGGTGGGTAAAGGAGAGCAATACGAAACGCCATCTGGATCCCAACGGCTTCGTATCACTGGCAGTCGAGATGTCAGACATCTTAACCACATGGCTGAAATGCATCGTATAGCTACGTCTCGATCCCTGAGTTAACAGATGGGGACGTTTGCAAGACAACAACCATCTGCACGAACGGTTCGACGACGTTTGCAGCAGCATGGACTAACAGCGCGGAGACCATGGCTGTGGTTATCCTTGACGCTGCATCACAGACAGGAGCGCCTGCGATGGTGTACGCAACGACGAACCTGGGTGCGTCGAATGGCAAAACGTCATTTTTTCGGATGAATCCAGGTTCTATAGACAGCATCATGATGGACGCATCCGTGTTTGGCGACATCGCGAATAACACATATTGGAAGCGTGTATTCATCATCGCCATACTGGCGTATCATCCAGCGTAATGATATGTGGTGCCATTGGTTACACGTATCGGTCAGTTCGTGTTGGCATCGACGGCACTGAATAGTGGCCGTTACATTTCAGATGTATTACGACCCGTGGCTCTACCCTACATTCGATCCCGGCGAAAATCCTACATTTCAGCAGGATAATGTACGATCGCATGTTGTAGGTCCTGTACAGGCCTGCACTGGACAGTACATTCTCCAGATCTCTCAACAATTGAAAACGTCCGGTCAATGGTGGTCGAGCAACTGGCTTGTCACAATACACCAGTCACTATTCTTGACGAACTGTGGTATCGTGTTGAAGCTGATGGGGCATGTATCTGTACACGCCTTGCTCTGACTGAATGTCCAGGTGTATCAAGGCCGCTATTACGGCCAGAGGTGGTTGTTCTGGGTAAAGATTTCTCAGGATCTATGCACTCAAATTGCGCGAAAATGTAATCACATGTCAGTTCTAGTATAATATTTTTGTTCAATGAATAAATGTTTATCATCTACATTTCTTCTTGGTGTAGCAATTTCAATGGCCAGTATTGGTAAAAGAACTAGTAGACAGTGATTGAAACGCTTACAATGAATTTTAAAACCGATCGCTGTCATTAGGTGAGAAACGTAAGAAAATATTTAAACATGACTTTTTATTATGTTCTTACGTTAAAGAACAGTTGTTACCTCTCGACGGAAACACAGGCCGAAGGCAGTCGCAGCCAGACACAGAGACGCCCTCAGGAAGTGCGGTGCGCCGTCGTGGCCTGAAGTCTACTGACGTCAAGCGCAGGCCGACTCCATTAACAGGTACTTCGTGATGCAGATCCCTCTGTCAGATAGTCTCGCTAGTCAGGTTAGAAGGGATAATTAACGGTCATGTTAACCTGAACACATTTATGAGCAGAACAATTACTCTTGACGCGTCAGCTACCAGTTGCGACAACAGCAGCTGTGCTATTATTCACTGAGTGCGTTCTGAGATTGCATTTCATGTTATCGTCCTAGACGTTGACGTCTTCCAAACGAAGTGTTTTGTACTAAAATTCCGCCATACAACTGTTTCAGTCATAGTGTAAATACGTCAACGAGACAATTAATTTAACGATTTTTTAACATTATTTATACAAGAAGATCAATGAAATGAGGTAATTTGAAAAATTGGTTTGCTATAGATGATCTTAAGAGAAAGTTATTCAAGTACGTCGACGCTGGTAGTCATAAAAGGAAGCAGATGCTCTCATGTAGACACCTCTGATGGCTGCGGTGGAGTAGCCGAGCGGTCTAAGGCTGCAGACCGCCAGATTGCTCGCCGTCGGAGATTCGAGTCCTACCTGGGGCACGGGTGTGTGTGTATGTGTGTGTGTGTGTGTGTGTTGTCGTCAGGTTAGTGTAACTTGGATTAAATAGTTTGTACGCCTAGGGACTAATAACCAACGCTGTTAAGTCCCATAGATTTACAGACATTTGAACATTAACTCTAATGTTACCTGAAGTACCATGCATTTAAATCTCCAGCTGTCAACATCACATCACGATAATAATAAGAATAAAACGAGATTTTTTTTGAGGGGGGGAGAAGTGATTTTTCGTTCATTTACCATGGTTACCATACATTTAAGAGTTTAATTTTTAATTTCTTCATTTCTAATATCTTTTAGTATGGAGAGAGGGAATGTACAGTGAGTGAGGAGTACCTCGGTAGAGATGGCATGGGGAGAGAGAGAGAGAGAGAGAGAGAGGATGTAAAATAGAGGAGGAATGAAGGAAGAAGGTTCGAGTCTTCTATTGGGCGTGTGTGTGTGTGTGTGTGTGTGTGTGTGTGTGTGTGTGAGTGTGTGCTGTCATTAGCATACGTTCCCTTAAGTAGTGTATAAGTGTAGGAACCGATGACTAAAGCAGTATGATCCCTATGATTAACAAACATTTGTACATTTGAATTTGAAAGAAAGAAAATTAGGAGGTAGAAGCAAAACAATGAGACGTAACGAGGAAGAAGAAGGACGTGGGTGGGCAAGGAGGCGGAGGAAATGGACAGAGAAGGGGGATGAGGAATAATTGGACAGAATATAAAAAGCCATTACTATTCTCAAAGGCAATTGTACGGCGCAGTGTATAGTGTCGGTAAACCTTTCTAGGTTTTATACCGTATGTTTTTATACCGTACGTCGAATAGATAACCATCTTCTGAGAAAAAGGATTTTCTTCTAACTTTCAGTACTTGTAGCCACAGCAAATTATCTTTCTTATCTCTTTTGCAATAATTTCATATCAAAGTGAATAAGAGAGAAGAGTGGTCTGATACCACTGCTGATATTTGAATCCGCTTCGAAACCTCTTCGAGAGTTTCAAACAGAATATTCTTGGAGTAGGACGTACGAAACTTACGTAAATACGAAAGCAACAAGACAGATCTCTGAAATTAAAAGTAGTTCAACCATACGACATCAAAACACCGAAAATGCAAAATCGAGTGATATTACGGAAAGGAAGGTATTGGCGTTGTAAGGATTCAGAGGCACTCACTCATTTTTCCTTACAATTCTAGCATGTCTTCACTGTATTAAATATTCCAAGAATTAAGTTGGTAACCAGACATATATTTTTTACCAACTCACAAGTGCTGGTGAGTACAGAAACTGAGAAAGAGAAATATCACAAAATTTTTAATCCTGGATTCTTATTTCTTTTATTTTCACTGCTTTTGGCTTAAGTGATGCCATTAATAGAATAAACTAATTATGTTTCTGATATTTTCTCCGTGTGCACCTTTTTTCAGTTTCCTTTCAAATATTTCCTAGGAAACATGTGCAACCGTTCTTTCCTAACCTCATTGCAGTCAAGAGCGCTTCATTTCTCATTCGCTACTCGCTATTTTAAAACGTATCATGAATTAAAAATCTAATGCTACATTACTACAGTTCTACCTCACAGTCGTTTCATTGACACATTTAACTCACAATTAGTGGTTCTGTAATAAGTGCTCCTAACAATGAAATATTCGAAGGCACTAAATACGAATACTGGAGCAGACCCGGAGGGATTTTAATTAGATTTTATATTGAGCTCGGCTGCGGTTGTGCTTTATTTCTGGTTCAAATAAATCGGCCACGTGTCGAACAGTGAATTGTCCCACGGGAAAGATAGAACTGTTGGACATGGCCAGCTGCCCGTACAGCGGTCCTTTTTTTCCCCAGTTTGTTAGTCGCTTTGGCCGTACACCGATTCACGCAGGGTTAGACGACTGAGTCTCCCAACCCCACCAGAAGTGGTTATCCAGAACAAAATTCACCTAAATCCGACACAAAGACACGCTAAGATCTCAGTTCCATCCAAATTGAACATTGAATTAGTTTCTTATTTCACACACTAAAGAAAGCAGTACAAAAGTTTACCTGTGTTTATCACTTTGTTTGTAGCTGTACAAGAAAATTTTAGTTATAATTTTCTACAATTATCTTTCAAATTCTTTTTAGAAATAATTTATTACTTCTTTGTGGAATGCACAGCCTCTACAAATTAAGAGTCATTATCATATCAGCAAAGCAGTTGATTTAAAATAAGTAATTCATTTGACACACTGGCTACGTAAAAATTTTTCCAATTAATTCTGTCTCATGTACAACAGATCGTAAACGGAAATCGGGAAACAAGCGGCGAGGTTACAGTTCTTAAACGTGATTTGAAATACTTGCAAACAGATAGTAATTTAGAAATGAGTCACCGAACTTTCAAAAATAAATAAATAAATAAATAAAATAAAAAATAACAAAAAAAGTAAGATATGATAAGTGTTAGTGATTTGGCAGTGTTGTATGGCGTGTGCAAGTAAATAGGCCCCTTGGGTTGTATACATTGAGCAGATGGTAGATGTTCGAGTAGATGTTTAACAATTCAAAGGGAGTGGCTGATTATGGTGCAGGCGAGGCGATAACACGGCGAAGAATGGGGTAGGTTTTGGTTTCAGCTACGAACCACTTCGTCGACACTTGTCCTACGTTAGCTGATATAGAGCCAAAATGTTTTTTAGTCTTCTGGCACAGTGGCGCCAACTCAATTAACAGGCAGTTAAGACGCACCTTACGTAAAATCTTACAAATACATTAAAGCGGAAACTGAGCGACTTTGTCACTCGTGATACTTCTCTTTCCCTGGAGCTTTGGCGTCAGTTTAGAATATCGAGAACCGAGGGTTTAAAAAATGTTTCAAATGTTTGTATAGCTTATGGAACTTAACTACGGTGTCATCAGTCCCTAAACTTACAAAGGACGGCACAAATATCCATGCCCGAGGGGGGATTCGAACCCCCGACCGTAGTGGCCGTGCAGACCGTGACCGGAGCGCCTCAGTCCCCTCGGCCACCGCGGCCGGCAACCGAGGGTTTACATTTTGGTTATATATGCCATTCTTGGAATTGTCTAATATTTTGCAACTCATTTAAAATTTCGTAAATTACATGTAAATGTTGATTAATGCATTGTGGTTTGTTTGTCAAAGTACTGAAGAACCAAACGTCACTTCAAATTAACAGAAAATGAAATATAAATATCTATACATCTAGGCTAATTCAGGACGTAGAATTACGTTGGACGTGGTGGTTCATTACAAATGCACAGTTAACTTCCGATCCCTTACGGTAGTAGAGGTAAAGCTGCAACCAAGATCAAGACTGAACAGAGGGCACTACAGCTGTATTGTGTGGACGGCTGAGAATCTGGGTAAGGAAGGAAGCTTGACCGGGTAGCCGAGCGGTAAGGGAGTGCTGGACCGAAAACGGAATTCCTGATTTCACGAGCGGTATGGCATACATTGTTAAAATTTGACAATTGAATTTAAATTAGGACAGCTGCTTCAGTCCTTATTAGCTTTCCCCGTTGAGGTTTTGACACGCCAACATAGTCATGTTCTTTTTATGCGGGGCAAAATCATTTCATCCAGTCTGTCATTGTAATGTTGACTAAATACACAACATCATCTCGTTGTCTACATAACTGTCTGTCTCCTATTCATCCCACTGAACTTCCACCTGTCTGTACAGTCACCATTTTCTTTTCGGATCTATTGGTCGGGCCAGTACCGAGAAGCTTAAACACGTGCATAAAAGGAACGGGAAAAACTGGAGAAATATTTTTCCATTTTTGTTAAAGTTAGCCGCTCTGCTGGGTCCACAGCCACCACCCTCTCTTCTGCCCCCCCCCCCCCCCGCGCTCTCGTATCTCTTCCTCTTTTGCTGCCGCTACTTCTTTTTCTGTTTGTTTCTCTTTTTTACCATCATGACTCTGCGCCGTTACATTCCCTTTCCTCCCACTGAAACCGTATCCACTCTCTTCCACCGACACATTCTGCTATTATCTTTCAGGAGAAAATAAGCGCGAATATGTTAGTATGCCAACATTTTTGTGTGACAGAGGGAATGGGAACGGAAGCAGCTAGTTTCCCTTTTTACTGTCAGAGTCTCTTTCAACCAGGAAAGTATTTGCCTATTTCGTGTTCTACCAGCAGCATTTTTCAGATGGTCTCCTTCTTTTCTTTGACACAGTAGGATTTGCTGCTTGTAAAAGGAAAATTGTATAGACAAAACAATATTATAATTTACGGCCCGTCAACAATGTGTAAATTAAATACAGAGCACAATTTTGGATTGTTTTGGTGACTATTCCTTCACTAAAAACAGTCTTGATTGCAAATTGTTTTATTAATTAATGACGCCTTTAGTCCTTTAACAGAGCACCTTCAGATTGAATGGTACATTATACCCAATTGTAAATCCGCCGTGTAATTTTGTGTAAATTCTGTCACGCAGATAATCTGAAATGTCATGCTAAAGGGCGAAACGCGTCATTAATAAAACAATTTGCAATCAAGACGGTTTTTTACTGAAGGAATATTTATTCTCACTAATTGCTGTACATCATGGACTGGAAATCATGTTTTGATAACGAAGAGGAGGGAAATCGACCAGTCTTTTGAATAGAACCATTTCGTAATTTTCCTGCTACAATTTAGGGAACTCAGGGGAAACCTAAGTCTGCATGTATAGAGGCGGATCTGAACCGTTTACCTACAAATGCAAGTCCATTCCAGATCTGTAAACATTTTTGTCTGTATATTTTTCTACATATGAATACTAACATCAATAAACTAATCTTTATCCAGAGAAGATATCATACTGTATGACGTCCATAAGCAAATTATCTGACAGAAAATTTTTCTAAAAATTGGAGTGAAGAGTATTTCCTAACGTCAACGAAGTCTACTTAGAAGAGAGTAAGCAAAACGTGCTGGTTCAGCGGCGGAGTATAAAAGCAACATATCCAGGTCACAATGAGATCCTTTTGTGCTCTGATTTTTAAATAGGATTTGTGGTGTCGCACAAGTCTAAAGTGCGCGTCACTTACTTCCGCCGCGCGCCGCCATGCACGCACGGCGCGGCGTTCTTACGACGTCAGCCACGAGCGCCCTCTGCTGCGATCCCGCTCGTGGCCACCACTGAACGACATCGTTCACTTGGAAATGAGATAGGAACCAGTTAACACTTCGGAATCAGATAGGCACCAGTGAAAACTTGGCTATCGGATAGGCACTAGGCAGGCCTCTAGCTCAACTATGTATCAGCATTCTGCAGCACTGAGCTATGTAAAAGTTAAGTATTACTAAGTCTCTAAGAAATATATATCTCGTTCTAATTCACTCTAGTGTTTCTAGTTTCTGCTGTCCCACTGGCTGCTCACCTTCGTACCTGCACAAGCGTGCATCCTCTATTCCTGTGTCGGTACTTTTCTACTCTGCCACCGACACCTACGACGGAAACGATACACAAAAGCGGCGACGAGGCTGAGACACAAAAGGATTTCCATGCCTTCTATCTCCTCTCGATTTCACACACTGCTGTATATGATCTGAAAAACTTATACGCATGTTCTATACATTGGGTTTCACGTCCACAAATTCTACAAAATTTGTTGCAATACTTTACGTGATTTGATGGTAAACGCTAACTATAACGAGCAACATAGATAAAATTAACCTTCTGTCGTGCAAACATAACAGTCCGCAAATGTTTTGGACGAGTAGATATCTTGAAAAGGAATGGTAAGTTTCATAGAGGTTCATAAGCCGTCCGTCAGTGAAAGTGGCACGTTTTGTAACCAAATGTCATGCTTCGATGTATATTTATAAGGGATAAAGATTTTCCAAACAAGGAAACGTCGTTTCTAGATAAATGTCTACAGAATGAGTTTTTCAAATTTTATTAATTTGCTGTTGCTAGTTATTTAAATATTTACGTTTCATGGTACAAGCTAAATCAGATTTTTGTAATTTTGCATATGAACGCGTTATCTTTCAAACTTTGCGTTTCAATTAGGGACAAAGATATGACGAAATTAAATGCTAGATTGAGAATATAATCTTAAGCACGTATTGAAATTTCAACGATTTGCTATAATCAAACATAAAAAGTATAAATGTGGCCATCCAAACAATTTCCTTTTTTGTATCCCAAAATCATGGATTTCTTCGAGGTTTTCCCAGGCATGAGGAATAAAAATTGTGCTTATAGAAGACGTATTAAGACTACATTAGAACAAATGTACTGAACCAAAGCCAACCGATTTGATTAATTCGACTGTGCTGCGAATGTTTGTAAATTTTGACTCTATATTGGGGGACATCTATGGTATCACAAAATTTCTGATATGAATACAAAAATCATCAGATAAAGGGTTATTCCAAAATGATAACCCATTATCACTGTGGTAAACAGAACTCTAGGTACGGCTCTCTGAAGAACAGCAATGTCACAACCAACGTTTTAGAATATATTAATACGTTGCACTGTCGAGCACTGTATGATGATTACCTAGGTACACAGGTGAAAATTTCAGTACTGATGCACAAATAAAGTCCATTCCCTTACGGAAATTCAGATAAGGATAAGGAAAACAAGGAGAAGAATGAATGGCGGAACTAACAAGATCGGTATGTGATAGGGTGAGACTATGGTCAGGAATGCGTTTCCGGATAACCTAATGGTTAAGACGGCCGCTGTGGTGTATTGGGATTTTCAGCCACCACCGCTTAATGTAATCCGATCTTCTGAAGCAGCCATATGTGTAATTCTGTCATGTTCATAAATATTTTCCTTTTAATGACAACCAGAAGATTCTGTTCTTTCTGACTTCTAGGAAAAGATTCCCGGTGCAGAACATTAAAAATGTATCTGAAGTGTATGTTTCTGTACTGCTGTTATTTTTAATTTAAACGTAACTCGTCGGCAAGCAGCAAGCATAAAAACTATTTACTACACTGTCTACTGTCTACTGGATAAATGCCAGCTGTCTTGTAAAATGTAAAAATCTAAACTTGGCTAGCCGCTGAGGGCGGTTGTAACGACATTCTTAATGATTATTTTTTTAAATGTTGTGGTTCAAATGTTATCTAAATGTTCATTAGAAGTTAATGGAAGAGAGCTTGCCTAAACAATTTGATACAATTGAAATTCCAACTACCTCTCCCTTCTAAATTAAGAAAACAATAAACTCTGTCAAAAATACAAGCTCACATGGAATTGATGACATTTCCAGCAGGGTATTAAGAGCTTTTTCCCAAGAGATTCTTAGCCACATATGTAATAACTCTCTAAAGCAGAGAACTTTCCCTGAGATACTGAAATACACTATCATTAAACCATTGCATAAAAGTGAGGGTACGTCTCATGTCAACAACTACCGCCAATACCACTTCTGACAGATGTATCAAACATTTAAAAAAATGTACTCCCGAATGGTTTTACATATTAGTAAAAATAAAGTTCTAACTAAATGTCAGTTTGATTTTCGGAAAAGCTTTTCAACAGGAAATGCTATATACACTTTCATTTACGAAATATTAATTGCTCTGAATAGCCGGACATCACCCGTTCGGATTTTTTGTGTGCTCGCAAAGCCGTTTGATTATGTCAATCGTGGAGTCTTCCTATATGAGCGTAAGTATTGTCGTATGAGCGGGAGACTGCACAAATGGTTTAATTCAGACATAGCTGGAACAGTGCAGAAAGTTGAAGTAAGGACTTCACTTAATATTTAACAAACAGCTAACTCCTCTTAGTGTGGAGTTATCAAAAATGGCTTCCAACAAGCTTTGGTCTTGCGTACTTTGCTGTTCTTAATACATACTAATCACTTGCCATTCTATATTCAACAAGACGATATAGGTATAGGTATCACGCCAGACAAACAGAAAATTGTAAATGATGTGTTTTAGAAAATTATTAACTGGTCCTCTGCAAATGAACTCTCACTAAGCTTTGATAAAACCAAGTTTATAAATATAGACTTTGAACAGAAATCTTTAGCGAAGGTAGAATATTCAAAATTTTAGCTGTTTGTACTGATGACGGATTGAATTGGAATAAACAAATTGAGTTCAGCTACTTATGCTACCTGGATCATTGCCAATTTTGGTGATATACATCTCAGTAAATTAGCTTACTATGTCTATTTTTATTGACTGCTTTCTTATGGGGTCATATTCTGGGTTAATTCAAGATCGTCCTGCAGACATTTATATAAGGATCTAGCGATCTTCCCATATTCACTTATGAAGTTTGTTATTAACATTCCGATCCAATTCAAATGTAATAGCAGAGCATAGGTACAACACTAGCAGAAAGGGTGACCTTCACTATTTAAGCTGAAATCTCCACATTAGATGAATTTGTAGATAAAACATAGTAATTTACATATTGAGTGTCATATATTGGCACTTTTTATTAAACTGACCCGATCCACATCATTGCTAAATGTCGTATGTATTATCTATTAAATAGGTATTAATCTAATATAAACCACTGCCATTGGTGAGGTATCAAACTAAAGCTCCACATTTGCTTTACAGCCTGAAAATTATCAACAACCAGAAAGTGATGTATAGCACACTGCCCTTAATCTTCAGTCAGTAAGTCCACACTACTAATCGTTGAAACATCGTAATTTGTAATAAATTCATGGGTTTGGGGACTACGACGAAAAAATTTTTTCCACTTCTTAACAAATCTGTATATTATTGCGAAAGCGTACAGGAATTTTTAAGTAAAATTCTCCTATCCGAATAGCACCGTAAATAGTTACGTCTTCCACGCTGTCAAATAATTAACTAAAACCTAAAAGTGCAGAACTTTTGCCACGCGAAATTTACAAATGTGTACGGGCAGAAACACGAAGTCAATATCAGAATCCCTATTTCCTCTTATTACCATAGTAGTCGCTATCAACAGAATCCGAATGAGCGACGAAACAAGTAGAAGGATTCAAGTCGCACATCAGTAGGTATCATGCTGATTACGACGTATACTTTCCGTGTTTTTAGACGGAACCATATAAATGTCCGACAGAAATGTATGCATTTCTGAAGGACATTTGGACACCAATAACCACGGTCACTGCGCTTCGTGTAACATCAAAAGAGTAAAGGGCCGCCGGCCGCGGTGGCCGAGGGGACTGAGGCGCTTCAGTCACGGTCTGCACGGCCACTACGGTCAGGGGTTCCAATCCCCCTCGAGAATGGATATTCGTGCCGTCCTTATTATTAGCACAGAGTAACATAAACAGAGGAGAAGCCTCCCCTAAAACACTGTACTATGCTCCCCTCGTAGTTCCGTAAGATGCTAGCAGGTGTCAGGCTGTTACCTGGTTTAGGGTGCCTCTCGCACGTCAGAGGGTAGCGTGGAGGGGTGGCGGAGGGGAGAGCTTGTGCCGCCTGCCACGAGGCCACGGCTGTGTCAGGCTTGCTGGCGTTTGAGGGGAGGTGGCGGTGGGGGCAGCCGCTACCTGCCACCTGCTCTGGCCAGTTTAAAGGGCTGCTTCTGATCTCAGCGCCATCATGGGACATCTTACGGAACTGCTGGAAACCCTCCCTCCCCGCACCCCTGACCGTAGGACCGGGCCCTTACGGAGGTTTCCCGTCTGTATTTATTTGTCTTTGGTATTAGCTAGTTCATAAGTTGTTTGCATGTTTAGGGACTGATGACCCCGTAGCTAAGTCCCATAAGCTATACAAACATTCGAAACATGCGAGTAAAGGGCCTAAAATCATTGGAGGATGCCAATGGAGATAGGGACATGGCTAAATGGACAAGGTGTAGCTAATGATCATGAATCTAAATGTAAATCATGTAAATATTTTAAAATAATGTTTTAAATTTTCTGGTGTACATTCGGGAGATTGTATTGATAATGTCCTGGTAAGAGAATCCACTGTAAGTGGTAAGAGGACAAAACTGCTGTGGCGTTTAGTTGGTATCAGAGGGATTGCGTGTTTTTTCGGCCTTCTGGGTTTATCCCTCACTCAGCACCACTTTTCTGGCAAGCAGTGCCGTGCGTAGGCGCTGCCAAGGGGTGGCGGGTGGGGGCGCTAGGGGAGGAAGGACTGCAGAGGGCGGCGCCGATTACACGCCGGTAATTAATGGCCGACACTCCCCGCCCCCAGATTAAGTCGTCCGCCGCAAGACGAGACCTGCCCTCATTATGACGTTACCTTAAACACCGGGATGGAGGGACTAATTTCAGCTTTAGCCGAGATAAAGACTCCACGCGATATACGACTCGGTAGTCCACTTTCTCTGAGGTGGAAAGTATTCTGGGTGAAGAAGGACACTGAAAATGGAAATTCAGTGAATGAATTTTGAAAATCAAATGAAGTTCGCATCACTCGTCCGAGCTTTGATTACAATCCCCGTGGACTAATTTTGACATTATTAGAAAAACTTTGTATCTAAAGAAATGTAAACTAACTTATCTATAGACACAACTACCGATCTACCGGTGGCAAAGATTTATAGCTTCACCCAATACGCAATTTAGAAACAGTATAGGAATAGACATTGTATGGACGTTCTCTGATAGCAAGAAGAAGAATATCAACGTTTGATCACCTGTGTGATGGACATTCTAGATTTGTCTGCTGAACTTTGTGAATATTTCCGGTGACCAATTCGTTAGATAAGATTTCTCAAAAGCTGACTTGATTTTTAAACGCCCACGGGATCCATCTCCTTGAATTTCTGTTAGTGTGTATAGATCGTTTTTATACGACCGTAAACGGTATTTAGAAGCCTATTGTCTCGAACAGCTATAGGCTTTATTTTATAGTTCGATTATCAACTATTTGCCATAGGATGTCTAGTCATTTCCACGACCAACCAGGTTACATGAATACACAATTTGACTTTAATAATTCTGTTAAATCGTTTCTTCCGTATGAATGTCCATTAATGGTATATTCCGTAGCGTTTCATTACTGTCTGGAAATGAGTTTTGTAGCTTGTGTGATCGATCTGCGCCTGTTTAAAAAAGCTGTTTAGACACTTTTACAACCTCTCTACCTGTCTTCTCTCTCACTGGTATTGTCCAAGCAATCTTTGAACATATATAGATCACCAGTAGGATGTAATTGAAATCCTTATGGTGGAGTGAATATTACATCCACAAGATCCGCTTGCCATAAATCATCTAGACATTTTATTATAACACTCCTGCGTGGATACCTTTCGTATGTTGATTTATGGATCTCATTTACCACTGTCTCCATAATTATTCAATGATATATCGTTATCATAGTTCTGAAACGAATGATACAATATTTTCGCTTACACTGTATAACCCACAGCTGCTGAAGCCATAAGCAGTAGTAAAAGATCTGTTAAATCGTTGAGATTAACGAAGTATGTATACTGCAGGGAAAGAGTGCTCAATTTCTAATTTAGAATATCAAGAACCTTCACCGTATTCGAATTTACCGGCTAAAGCAGACTTTTACTTTTCCCTGCCTTCTTTTATGCGCCTCCTTTTGGGTTTCCTTTTTTTCATTATACGCAATACTTCTATGTTTGCAGTTCCCTCTCTGGATTCGATGTCTTTAGAAATATTGTCCAATAAACCCGTCATTGTTCCGACCTGTGTCGATCTTATTTTAAATGTTTGCGTAACCTACCAAGGTTATATGGATTATCTTTGTAGTCCCTATATGCACCAT
The DNA here is from genome assembly GCA_026315105.1 of Locusta migratoria. NCBI lineage: Eukaryota > Metazoa > Arthropoda > Insecta > Orthoptera > Acrididae > Locusta > Locusta migratoria. Next base: position 85,714,452 of record CM048748.1, read on the forward strand.
CTATTTGTGCAACACCGGGCACTTTAATGTACTCACTAATAGGTGTCTCATCGTCATCATTATCATAGTCATCATTATCATTGTCATCCTTTTTTCCTTTCTCACCACTACTGTCTGCATGACTAACACTCACGAGACTCTGCCGACTATTCGTTATTGGATCAAGCGTTTATTACACGAGAGCATTTGTTCCCTCTACTGTTCGTCCAATTTTAACAAGCGTACTTTCTTCCGAATAGCTTTGCCGGCTTCTATACATTAACATACGAGGTATTTACAGATTGTATATACCAAATGCTTCGTCAACCGATTTGTTGACGCTTTATTTGCAACATCACTGGCTGCTTTCGACAACGCGTTTCTTAAACTTGAATTCAGGGTTCCTGACTACGTAAATATCATACTTCTGAAGTGCTGGAGCGTTTCTCCATTTGACAGTCAAGGTTTCGGATGTTGTTGATTTTGTTGTGGTGGTCTTCAGTTGCCGGCCGCGGTGGCCGAGGGGACTGAGGCGCTCCAGTCCCGGTCTGCACGGCCACTAGAGTCGGGGGTTCGAATCCCCCCTCGGGCATGGATATTTGTGCCGTCCTTAGTATAAGGTAGTTGATAAGTAGTTTGTAAGTTTAGGGACTAATGACCCCGTAGCTAAGTCCCATAAGCTTAACAAACATTTGAACTTTTTTTTGGTCTTCAGTTCGCAGACTTTTTGATGCAGCTCTCAACACTACCCTATCCTGTGCAAGCCTCTTCATCTCCAAATAAGAACATCAACCAACATTCTTCTGAATATGCTCGCTGTATTCGTTCCTCGGTCTCCCTCTACGATTTTTACTTCACACTCTTCCTTCTAATGCTATGTTGGCGATTCCGTGATCTCTCAGAATGTGTCCCACCAAACTATCCTTTCTATTAGTCAGGATATACCAGACACCCATTTTCTCCAAAAAAATAAGTTTTCAAATGTTTGTAACTTATGGGAGTTAAATGCGAGGTCATAAGTTCCTAAACTTACAAACCACTTTTGAACTAGCTTATACTAAAGACGGCACAAACACCCATACCCGAGGGGGGATTCGAATTTCCAACGAGAAACGGCCTCGCGCATCGTAGCATAGCGCCTCAATGCGCTCGGCCGCTCGGCCGCTCCGCCGCGGCCCTTTTCTCCCCGTTGTGGTGTGCACCTCCTCATTAGTTACGTCATCTACCAATCTAATCTTCATCATTCATCTGTAGCACCAAATTTCAAAACGTTCTATCATCTGTTTTAAGTCCTAATCGTCCATGTTTTACTCTCATACAATGCTAAGTACAAGACAAATGCTTACAGAAAGGACTTCGTAACATTTAAAATAATATTGGATTTCAACAATTTCGCTACTTCAGAAACGCCTCTTCCGATAGTCATTCCGCATTTTATATCTTCTTTTTTCGCCTATCAGAAGTTATTTTGCTGCCCAAATAACAAATTTCATCTAATACTTCTATTGTTAAGTAATCAAATACCTTCTGCAACGATTATATGTCATTACATTCAGTTACCCTTGTTTTACTGTAGTTAAGATTTCGGATTCGACTACTTAATTCGGTGGAGTAGCCGAGCGGTCTAATGTACTTCGCTGTGGAGCGCACGGTTGCTCGACGTCGGAGGTTCGAGTCCTCCCTGGGGCATGGATGTGTTTGTTGTCCGCCGGCCGCGGTGGCCGAGGGGACTGAGGCGCTCCAGTCACGGTCTGCACGGCCACTACGGTCGGGGACTCGAATCCCCCCTCGGGCATGGATATTTGTGCCTTCCTAGTTCGTAAGTAGTTCATAAGTAGTTTGTAAGTTTAGGGACTGATGACCCCGTAGTTAAGTCCCATAAGTTTAACAAACATGTGAACGTGTGTGTGTTGTCCTTAGGTTAGTTTACCTTAGTTTAAGTAGTTTGTTAGCTACGGAATGATGACCACGCAGTTTGGTCCGATAGATTCACAAACATTTGAACATTTTGAACTTAATTCGGTTACCTGTGAAACACTCCAGCATCTTTGAAATTGTGACAATTTGTACTTGGGAACTATTTCCTGCCGCGTGGAGTAGCCGATCGGTCTAAGGCGCTCGCTGCGAAGCGCTCGGTTGCTCGCCTTCGGAGGTTCGAGTCCTCCCTGGGGCATGGATGTGTGTGTTGTCCTTAGGTTAGTTTACCTTAGTTTAAGTAGTTTGTTAGCTACGGAATGATGACCACGCAGTTTGGTCCGATAGATTTACAAACATTTGACAATTTTTCAACATTTTCTATATTATGCTGATAAACTTGTGTATTGGAACATTACTTTTACGGTGTAGGATAACATTTCCGCTCCACCTATATCGTCTGTTCTGTAGTATCATTGTTTTGTCAATAACCAGAAACCCGAAAGTTATGGGGTTCTAGCCATCGACGCATACGGCTATAATGTCTTATCGTGACTGGAGCTTGGTGTACATATGTTTTAAATTAGACTTATCCTGTCTAAAAGCAATAATTATGTTTTAATTATCCCTTATTAGCTCTAATGGAATTCGTGAATATGTGTTTACAGGGAAATATGTGATAACAGGAAAGAAAATATATCATTACCAGCTGAAAAATGCTCCTGCCGGAGCACAGAAAAGGAGGAATTGTTCTCTGACACAAAAGTGTGGAACCAGCTGCCTCAATTATTATTCCGCTTTCTGTCTGTGTGAAACATTCAATGTCTTCATCCCTTTCCTTCGCGATTCCTCACCGCTGTCTGTTTCTGCACACTTTCATCGTCTCTCTCTGCCACACTAACGTTGTCACATTCACTTCCTGTTCTGTTGTCAGTATCCTTTCTTTCTCAGGCTCTCTCTGCCTGTTGCACTGTGTCCGTCCTACTCACATTCAGCCGAAAAAAGCGCTAATATGTTCGCTTTCCAAAAGTTTTGGTGAGGAAGTCAGAATGAGGATTGAGGCAGCTGGTTTCACTTTTTTGTGTCAGAGAACATATTCGCCTTGTCTTTGCTTCACGGGTCGATAATTTGGCGATCGTGAAATGTGGTTGCAGTCACTAAAAGTGAAACGTCGGTTCAAGCGCCAAAATGATGTGTTACCATTCCAGATTGTGAATTGAATCAATAAGGGAGAATTGGGTACATGATTCATCTTTCTGTGTCATCCCTCAAATATTTGCCATATTCCAATTGAATATTTTAAGCATTAGTCACCTGATGATTTAAAGTTGTGAACATAAATGAATGTATAATTTCTTTTTCTATATTTGATTCCATTCTTTGGAACGGTGTGCTCAGTGACCACGAAATAATGGATACAGTAAATGTAGTATGAGGCATTAGCCGAATTTATATATGCTATGCTTAGTTGATATTACGATGACTGATGCATTGTTGTCCTTAGTTTAGTTTACTTAGGTTTAAGTAGTTTGTAAGCTACGGACTGATGACCACGCAGTTTGGTCCGATAGATTTACAAACATTTAACATCTAAGGAATTTAACTGCTGCGGTTGTCAATTCCTAGGCTGATAATCTACTTACTAACTTAAGCTAAGGACAACACACACAGTCCCTTGCTCGAGGGAGGAATCGAACCTCTGACTAGCAAGCAACCGCGCGCTTCGCAGCAAGGCACCTTAGAGCAATAAAAAAAAGCCGAAACCGTGTATTTAAAACAGTTGTTTTGAGTGGTTATTACCGCCAAATTGATCTGGAGATAAAAAAGCGTTATAACGAAAAACGTGTGGTTTCAGCTGTAGACCCCAACTCTACTAGCAGTTGCGCTCCTGTGCGGATAATTAGCTATTCGCTGTGGTTTTGCCTTGCGGCTTAAACACTAGTGCGCAGTGTTCAGGGATGAGTTGCAGGCTTTACCTGTAATTAAGACAGCCTCTCAGAGCAACGCCATCCAACTATAATCAGCTCACGTATGCTGAAGATAGCGGGAAGGCAAAAGGGTGTTATGATTTGCTGAATCAACATACCCTCTAATAATAATTTTGATAAGGGAATTTAGCGAGTCTTGACTACATCAGGATTGATTAATTCCAGCTACAGATTAAACCAGTTAGTTTTTGATAGGATTTCAGAGTTGCGGAGCAGCTGCCGGCAACGCAGTGAACGTTAAATATACGCTAGCGCAAAGATAATTTTTGTTTCTGCAAGGTCGCTCCCATGCAGCGGCACCGACATCACTACCACATTACCAAGATCATTCAACGCGAAAACCTCTTCTGTCTCAATTCAGTTGCAAAATCAAGTATAGGCGCGACATCTTAGAAACACCTTGATAGATATTTTTTCTTGTGATAATTATTTTGTTAATAATTTCCGTGGGATTCCTCTCCTTTCTTATTATCTTTCATGATAAATTTTTTTGAACTTTGTCCTTTTTTTCGACTTTTAAAGACAATAATTATGTACCTCTTGGTACAACATCACTTTTAGTTTTACTGAGACACTGCTTAATGCCACATTCCTGTACCCGGTGAGGTCATTTCGCAGTTTTTATTTTACTGTCTACCCGTTCGGGTCATTCTGATCGCAGTTAAGAACTTCCTACGTGCCTAGGATTGAAACGTGCACTACTTTCACATGTAGAGCCTGCGTGTCACGGTATATGTTTTCCACCTGCAGAGCCAACCGTTTGAGTACAAAATATTGCAGATCAATGCTTGTACGTAATGCGTGTGCAATAAGTCCTTTGCTAAGTTTTTGAGAGAATCCGGGGGCACGTAAACTTGGAAGCGCTAGACCAATAATTTAGAATTACGACTGCTGTCAACAAGTTTCTAAGGCAGAAATGGAGAACAGTATGAAGTATTTGAATCCTTAATTAAACTAGTCACTAGCCTGCTTTAAGACAAAATATGTATTGAATTTTTTTGCTCTTCATTCTGGTATTTTTATATTACATCCTTCAAGGAACTAAATCCTAAGTAAACCACGTTCTTCCATCACTTCTTACAATGAGGTGACAGAAGTCAGACGTCGTTTTTCTCAGATAATTACTGCAAGCTGTCCTGGTATGGACTCAACCGGACGTTGGATATCACTAAAGGTACAAAATGATGTTCAAACGTTTGTAAAGCTTATGGGACTTAACTGCGGGGTCACTGTACCTAAACGTACAAACTACTTTTGAACTAATACTAAAGACAGCACAAACATTCACGCCCGAGGGAATAATATTGGAACCTGCGACGCGGGAACAGCAGGAATATACTGCCTGTATAGCCATCTATAATTGCGAACGTTCTGTAAGTACAGGATTTGTGAAGAAAGCGACCACTCTACATAAATGTGCGATAGGATTCATGCCGTTCATCAAACCAATCTGTTCATCACACCATTCGCGAAGTTTTCAGAGTCTGTAAAATAGCGCAATGTCATCTATGAAATTTCCATCGTAGTTTGGAAACAAGAAATCGATTAAAGGGAACAGTGTCCAAGTAGCAGAATAAACTCAACTACCGTTTCAGTATTATCAGAGAAACCTTCCGTTCAGTATGAAAAGAGTCCGCACCTTTTTGGAGGCCAGTTCCGCACCGATATCTACAATCAGTACTTACTAAAATAAATCTAGGGTCTTCCGAGGAAGCGATGGTTTTGTAGTGGGCTGTGCCTTTAGGGTCTAACAGAAACTGCCACGAGTCCAGAAGAGGCAATGCCACACTGTTAGAAGAGGCACTCGCTCCAGTTCTCAGCTGCATCTGCCACAGAGAATTAACTCCTGATTATACCAGTCTTAAGGGATTCGCCCTTCGCATTTCTAACATGTTTTTTCCGTTGTTTCGTGCAGTATTGCTTTCTCAGAAAGTTCTACAAAAACGCCGCTGCTACCTGTAATTCAGTGCAGTCTTTCGGCTAAGCGTTAATCATGACAAATCCTTACAGTTGTTATTTTCGCCACACTATTGAAACAGTACGTCTCGGCCGCGTGGTCTAAGGCGTCTTGCAACGGACGGGACAGCCGTTCCCGCCAGGCCTGGGTGTTTCTCTTGTCCTTAGTGTTAATTTAAGTAGTTTCTAAGTCTACAGACTAATGACCGTAGTATTTTTCTCCAGTAGGTTCACAAACTCTTGAACATTTCGAACGTCTCGGAATAATGAACTCCCCATTCACTTCCGAAACGGAATGTCGCATACCTTTATCTCCAATCACGCTACGTCCGTAAATATCTTGCGGCCATTTTCACGTTGGAAGCTCTACGACATAGTCAACCAAATGCAAACGCCACCTTCGTAGTACACTACTCTTTCATTGCTTGTCCACACGATACTTCTGCCATCACTATGTATATCGCTTTTACATGGCAATCGCTGTGTCATTATGTAACTGACTGTCATGGAAAAGTATTGGGTCCGACGGATGTTTTCATGCCTCAGTCGCAGAATGTGTTGGGGATGCATAGCAAACGACTTCTTGTGCTCATACAACAGCCTTTATTGATATCGCAGTCACCACTACAATTTGATGCTTTTTATAGCCCGTTTAGAATTAGTACTTAACGTGTGGTTTACTCACTTAACTATATAGTTCTGTGTTTCATAGGCAAAGTGTGAAAATATTGAGATACGTTTATTTATTTATATTTATGATGTTACGCAGGACCAAATTGAGGAACAAGTCTCCATTGTCAAGGAACGAGTCAGTGCACTAAATTTTAACAAAAGTGTCAATAAATAAATTGAAACGTATGGCAATATCACGCACACAACAGGACTAAACTAAGTAAAAGGAGCCAATAACGTAACACAGTTAATGTTTTTAATATGCCTGTTGAGACAGCAACAGTTAGTGAAAGATTAACATTCGAAAATACAGCTTATCGGTAGAAAAGCTATATGTGGATTTCTTAACCACGGTTTCAGCTTAACTGAGATATTCTTCATGAGAAGTAAAAATTCTTTAGTTTCACGAAATGAACAATCTGGTTCTTAAGCAACGGAGCTCAAGTTCCAGTTACATATGTAAAATTACACGCGTCAGGATTAACTCTTCCAAGAAGTCCTCGACAGAATAGAAATAGTGAGCAATGAAGTAACTTTTCAGTTTAGTCTAGGGGGTATGAGGATTACAATTAAGCATTTTGAATTCTAGTGGTAGTTTATAAAAAACATATGCGTTAGAATACTGCACAGGGGTCAAACTGCTGCGATACAAATGCAGATTAGATTTCTGTCTAATGTTAACAACAAACGACAGTAAAAATAATATATTCCGAGAGGCCAATGTCAGAATTTGCAGACTAGTGAACACGGGTCGACAAGACGTAAGCAATCTTACCCCGCCTATTGCTCGAACCTCCCGTTTCTGCACAATGGAAACCCTTTTCGAACCAGAGAGGCTACTCCAAAAAATAACACCATACGTCTTAAAAGAATAAAAATAAACAAAGTAGTCTTCTTTTTCTGTTGAAGTATCACCTATTTAAGAAACTGTTCTCGTCGAACTGTGAAATTTGGTGTGACTGACGCACGATGTTGAATAAAAATTGGACTCCGTTGCATAATGTTAGATAAGTGATACAGTGTAAGTCTCTTTTGACTGCAGCAAGAGTTCGGGTACCCGCAGGTATTTATAACTGTTAAGTAATCACTGTGAAAGGATGTGAGTATCCAGGTTATCATTTTTTTTTTATTTATTTTGTAAGTGGAAACAAAGAGTATGAAAACCATGACAGCGAGCACTTACTATAATAATTATGTCTAACACATGTATAGGTCAACACCACAAAACTTTAGCGAATGCCTGAAACAACTGATGCTTGTAGGAAAAGCTTATTTAACAAATTAAAACAAAGAACATCTTTGTTACCTAACGACTGTGTTCTGAATCTTTGATTAATAGTGGGATGGAGTAACTACATGAATAAAAATGTAGCTTAATGTTTACTGAAATCACTATTTTTACAAAAACTACACATTATCTAAAATATTTTTTAAAATACTTAATGTCTTAGTTGCCTTTAATCAACACGAGAGACAGTTACAGCGCTAGTCGGAATAATTATGAGAACAAAAATGTTGCTGTTAAGAGTTGTAGGGGACTAAACAGCTCGGTCATCAGTTACAAACAAAGATATACGTTATTCCACTGTGGGCCACACAGTCGTATATCAGTTTTCATCGATATTTATACCAGACATCACTAATTAGATCAAATGTTGAACGTTCGTAATCTCAGGGGACCATCGATCCCTTGATTTACAATGTTCTAAATATAGCTTGTGCTAAACACAACACAAACACATATGTCCGTGGGAGAAGCACGGAAGAGAGTGCGATAGATACTCGCCAGTTCGGCGTGGCATTTATCATAATCCATCAATATTCAACAGTTCAAAAATGTTCAAATGTTTGTAAATCTATGCGACCAAACTACTGTGTTATGTCTCTAAGCTTACTAACTACTCAAATTGCCTTATTAAACAAAGGAAAATACAAACAACTGATGCCCGAAGGAGGACTTGGACATCCAGTGGGAGCAGCCTCGCAGTTTCTCATGAGGCTCACAGAACCGTCAAGCTATTCCGGTTCTACCTGTCCATTGATCAAGCTGTGAAGGAATGCAAGAAGAAATTTGGAGAAGCAATTAAAGTTCAGGGAGAAGAAATAAAAATTTTGCTGAATGCTGATGACATAGGAATTCTGTCAGAAATAATGACCTGGAAGAGAAATTAAACTGAGTGTCTGGAAATGAAGGTCTAAGATAAACGCTATCAAGGGTTATGGAATGTAGTACCAAAAAATCAGACGATGCTGAAGGAATTAGATTGGGTACTGACATAATAAGAGTAGTAGATGGGTTTCGTTATTTCAGTAGAAGAATAACTTATTACAATAATAAAATATGGCCAAGATAGCTGATTATTTTGTTTTTAATACATCAGGTGAGCAGGTACAACAGATTTAACTGCCATCATCGGACCGGAATACTCATGTCAGTTTCATTAGATCATTTTAAAATTGAGGTATCTCGCCAGTAACATCCCTGGCATATCTACATAAAAATACAAACAGCTGAACATCAGTTTAAAAACAGTGATAAAATTCGATAAAAATGTTATGTTTTTAATGTTGACATGCCAGGAATTTGTTGACACTCATTATTAGCAAGTTCTTTCTGAATGCATTTGTGTGGAGTGTAGCATTGTATACCAGTGAAAAGAGAACGATAAGGAGTTGAGACAAAACGATGACACTTTTGAAATGTGGTGCTACAGAAGAAATGTGTAGATTAAATGGGTAAATCACGTAACTAATGAGGTGTTCAACATACTTGGCGAGAAAAGGAGATTCTGGCAAATCCTGACCAAGAGAAGGATTGTGTCAGCGGAACACTAACTCAGGCGTCAAGAAATCGTCAGCATTAGAAGAGAGTGTGTGAGGTAAAAATCGTTGAGGGAGACCGGTAGACGATTACAGTTAGCCGATTCAAAAGGATGTAGGATGCCGTTCTTATTCTCAGATGTAGAAGACTCCACAGGTGAGGTACATCGTGTTTCCGCTACAACCGTGTTCTAACCGCGCCAATCCACACTACACTACACCAGTACCGGCTGCTAACTCTCCACAGTCCCGCTTCCAACCACCGCAGCCATTGATATCGATCCAGCACTCTACAAAGATGGAAGAGCTTTGTTGTTAATAACAGATTCGTTCAGACAGAGAGCATGACAGGCTTGGGAGCAGTGGCAAACCTCCTTTCGCTGCTTTGGGGCCCAGGACGTCAAAAACTAATACTGATAAAGCGAAGCCGGCAAAGTGCGCACTCCGGCATTTGTTTGTACCCAAAACATTTGTCGTAGTGCATGTGTATAGTAGTTGTTGAAATGTACGTCATATCTAAGTAAATATTCAATTGTGAGTTTACGCATTTAGGGCAATATTCTCACAATGTTTTAAACGAGAAAGCTTTGTTTTGAGCAGAAAAGCGTGACCTCTCGGGCTTCAACCATTGCCTGTTCTCACCTCGATTAGGATCTCAGCAGATACAGGCCAGAGAAGGCGGCAGACAGCGGAGAGGTGCAGACCTGTCGTCAGCAGAACGCGTGGAGTGGGGCGTCACGTGTGTCAGCACGCAGGGCGGCGCGCGGCCAGCGGTCGCCCTGTGCTGGGCGGAAGTGACGTCGGCAGCGGCAGCGGCCACTGTGCGGACGTGCGTGACGTCAGCTGCGGTGCGCCGGCGGGGCGTCGCGACGCGGAGGCGCTGTCCGGGGTGTGGCCTCTGCCGTCACGGCGAACTAATGGCCACACAGACCCGCGTTGTTAGCATAGACACTAACCGAGGCCAGACATGATAGTACGCTTCACACAAACTGAACCGTCCTCCGCTTATAAGTGGAAGCATTCTTTGACGGCCTAATGTCAAATTAGCAAAATTTGTTACCGGAAAAAAGGATAGTATAGGAAATTAAATAGATTTTTTATTCCGTGAATGGAACGATAACGAACGTGGCCAAATTATTAAAAAAAAAAAAAAAATAAAAAAAATAAAATAAAAAAAAATAATAATAATAATAAAAATAAAAATGGTTTCTCTCAATTGATTAAAATGTAAATGTTTGTTTATATGAAACCGGTAATCTTCGAAAGTTCTATACAATTGGTTTGAAATATGTGACTCGTCGAGGGGCTTCAGGTTGGTTGTCTTGTAATTTGGTTTTAGCTTGTGACGTGTAAGCTGTAGAATCGGCTTGACTTTCACAGTTATTTATCACTTCAGTATGAAATTTAAGTTGGTAGACCTGGTAATTCTTCGTAATTAATAAAATTTATATCTTTGTTGAATTTTTCATACTGTAGATATTGGTTCTGCGTATCAATTAAAATTAGACTTTTCATAATGTTTGAGCATGAAATTCCGTTTCTCAGGGGCTAATATTTAACAAACAGAAAAAAATGAATCATTGAGTCCCGGTAGTTCAGATAGTTTGAAGCCCGTCATGAAAGATATTATTTGTACCTGATTCCTTTCTATCGAATTATTCTTTAGAAAAAAATTCATTAGATGTTTCTTCTAATCAAAACTGTTAGGTATTTTCTTTCACACATTAACTGATTCATTATGAATTTCACAGATAAATGTTCACTTCTAGAATCAGGGAACTAAATGAATAATTGTTTAAGACTTGTTTAAGTATCACAGATTCTCTATTTTGAATTTAATATTACAACAAAATCATTTTCACAATGCGTGATTATTTTCGTCAAAGTCTCATTTATATTAAAGTCTCTGGATTCTGTTACATTGCTTACATACTTTAACTCTTCCAGAGACTTTTTTAAAGTTATTTAATTAAACTTGACAATAAGTTCAAATTCCAAAATCACGAATGTTAATCAGTTTATTACGGGAGGCAGAAGTTTCTAAATTTTTCGTCCTAGCCTATCCCGATCAAAGTCCAAAGATAAGGTACGCATTCACGTATGATCACGATAGAAAGTTTATATTAATTAATAACAACTTTTCTCGGTTCATTTCTATCTTCGAAATATACCGCGTACAATACTTTGAAACTAATCACGGAGAGCTATCACACTTTGAGATCTAGTAATATAGAGCGCAAGTAACGTAGAGTAATTCAACTACGGGTACTATTTATAATAGCAACCTGACAAATGATCTTTGATATACGAGGTGTTTTGATCTCCGTTTTCCTGTTATTCTGAGTTACTCTGATCTAATTTGAACTTACTAAAAATTTTCAAAAATGAGAAATTTCTGCTTCTAAACAAATAATTACAATTACGTAACGATGAAAAATGTTGGAATATGGTGATTCTAATGCTATGGTCGCGATGTGGTGTTACAAATATTGATACAACATTGCCTACAAAATATGAAGGATTTTGCATCTATGTTTCTTTAAAACATATAATCGACGTAAGGATATGCAACCAGTCTTGTATTATGGTGTGGCTAGTAATAAAGCCCAGTAATTGGCATTCCGGATTTAATTTAAACGACTATATCTACCTGTAATTAGTAAATATATTACAGCTCAAAAACAGCACTTCCAGCAATACTTTAGTGTGCTATCTAGCTGCGCAGGGGCTACATCTTCAAGAGCACTTCCTACGAAACAGGTGGGAGGAACGCCTACACGACGGCTAACAAATCTGGTTCAATGGTTGGTCCGCCTAATCTGCAGCTCCCGGCAGGACAATGCGGGCACGCCCCCTAATGCAGGCTGTTGCAGCAGGCTGCTCCGCGAGCATGGGCGCACACGAGCGCTCACGGCCCCAGCTTGGAGTTGCGGTGGTGGGGGAATCTGACGCCATGTACGCTAAAGTAAACAGACGCGTTCGTTTAGCGTCTCAGTGATATCAATGTGGGCAATGAACAGACTAAATAATAAGGGAAGGTCGTTGCTTCAGAACCCTACAATGAAGAGTATGCTGCGCATCGCTGCAGCACACAAGATAAAACCTGATATCTGTTCACTTGGGTCGCAAAAAATTTGCAAATGACAAAATAGTAATTAAATCTTTTGTTAGTACTACAAACGTTACTTGTCCATTTGTTCTAATTGTCACTTATGCATAGGTGACTCACGATGTTACATTAATATAATTTGTCATAATGTGAGTTAGGAGTGCAAGTGGAATAATTCATATACTAGGGAATACAAGTGTATTCTATGCCATAGTTGCTTGTTGAGAAAGGATTATTTTTAATACTTCATATGTAATGCACAACCAGTTTCGATGCACTATGGCATCATTTTCTAGTGCTCCACAGTAAAACATTTCTTTACTGTGGAGCACTTGAAAATGATGCCATAGTGCATCGAAACTGGTTGGGCATTACATATGAAGTGTTAAAAAATTTCCTTTTTCAATAAGCAACTGTGCCTTAGAATACACTTGTAGTCCCTAGTATACAATGTTACATTCTTATCGCCTTACCTTTATAGGCCTAATTCTGACTTATTGCACGCAAAATATTTTTAAAAACTGCAACCCTTTTCTTTGCTTGTGTGCCTCACTTATGAGTAAGCAAATTCGTTCCGTATTTTCTGGCACTGTCTTTCTAAATTGAAAACCTTTCTATTTGTGCCATTTTTTGTGATAAATGCTGCATCGGCCGTTATGTCACTTATTGTTACCATTGTTTAGTGAGTTACTGTATATGTGAACATTTAAGACATGCGTCGCTTGGTAATTCTACTTATTGGCAATTAAGATAGTGAGTTATTTATTTATCTGAAGTAAGCTATTACGCCTACAGCTACAGTTACCATTTCTTTGAACGTAAATGAAAAACATACTTTTTCTCAAAGACAGAAATTAGTTATGAACTTCATTGTGAAATTCATATTGCCACATTTACGATTAACATGGTGGAAACTGGGATGGGATTCAGCTTGATAAATCATAAAATAGCTTCTTTTGATACTCTAGCAACAACTTCTAAAATAAATGACGTCTGCATTAACAAATAATGTTAAAATTCGTTATACTATTCATAAGGAATAAATCGCAATTTGCGATCAGTCATGGCTTCACTGTACTAGGTTTAGATGAAATACCAAAGTGCGGCGAATGAAAATTTGTGACCAGGCTGGGATTCGAACCCGGGATCTCCTCCTTACTAGGCAGACGCGTTGACCACTTCGTTTTTTTTTTTTTTTTTTGTTTTTTGTTTTTTTTTTCCCCTATGTGTAGTTCTTTTCGTTGCGGATGCTGATCGTTTTTCTTCGTTCTTTTTCGGTGTGTTGTTGGCTCAGCTTCTTTATTACAGAGAGCGATGGCCCTCTGACCGGGCGCGCTGAGCCACGGCGCCCGGCACCACTCCACCACCGAGAACACAGTGACATACCCCACAGCAGAGGACTCTTCCCTGCACGTCTTCCTCCACACCCAAATCTCCCTTCACCTCGCTGTGGTAATAGGAAAGAGACATCGTGGCGAATGGAGATTTGGGAATGGCGGGAGACGTGCCGGGAAAAGTTATCTGCAGTCAGGGTGGTGTCCTCGGTAGCGGAGTGGTCAACGCTTCTGCCTAGTAAGCAGGACATTTTGGGTTAGAATGCCAGGCACAAATTATCATTCGCCGCACTTTGGTATTCCATCTAAACCTAGTACAGTGAAGCCATAACTTATAGCAAATTGCGATTTATTTCATTCACTGAACGCTGTAACGTCGTCAATAATATGTAATTCATAACGAATAATCATTACGTCGGTTCTATGAAACAGGCGTTTAAAATATTTCACCATTACATGCTCTATTAAATTCCACTCATGAAAACAAATCGCTGATATTCAGCATCAATGAGCTTTTATAGTAATTATAATTTCGAAAGAATATAATGCCATAGCTGTTGATTGACCAGGTGTCAGAAGTCGCGTGTCCCCATTTTCATGGAGCAAAATGGCAGTCTCAGTTACATCTACTTCAGAAACTGTTGTGTCCGTGACGGGAATTGCAGGGCGGCTGTAGTATGTCGTGACGTCACAGCCCGGCCTCAAGCACTAGCCCAGCCGGCTGCCTCGCCTGCACTCTCCCTCGGCGCAGCCTCAGCCGTGTGGAGTGCCGCATTTGGCAGCAGCTGACGGCCGCAGGAGCGGCGCCCTATGAGCAGGTAAGCGCTCCCCAGCTCACGCTGAACAGCCTGCCCTATACCATCTTCTACAGACTCCTAACTACGCCTACAGTTTCAAAATACGATTAGTCACTAGGAGGGGATTCTTGCAATGTCAGCCACACTACATTGAAATATGATGGTTATTCATTATTAGAATTTTTTTAAAAAGTGGTTATATCTAGAGGCACCTGTTTGTGGTGAAAATTTTTGCTCGATTTCGTCATTTTTTAAAACCTATTTAGGTAAATTTTTCGCTACTGCTATTTTTTTTCGTCAATAATTTCGCTAAGTTTATTTAACTTTTTAACGAATGAAAACTAAAGCAAAAATCAATTATAGTCTCATTGTAATGTAAGACCTTTTATTTTATTCAGGAAACATGAAAATTTGACATTGACGGAGGTACATTAAAAAAAACTGAGAATCACTTACCCTGTTACTTATACAAGGTTTACTACCCTAAGTAATTTACGTAAGTGTGTATGTTTCATAACAACTCAAAGTCGTGTTTCTAACAACACCAAGATAATTGCTTCTCAGAAGCCCCACAATCTAACTGGCATTTTGTTCAAATCATATTCATCTCATTAGGGGGGAAAAAACTATGTAATCCGATTTCAAGCCGCACATAAAAACGAGAAAAATGGATAATCCAAATGGATAGCGCGGCCTTTCCTTTGCGATTTGCACACTTAAATTACTATTACATCGCAAACAACGACAGCCGTGAGAAATAAGTATATCTATTAACCCTTTTACTGCACATTTACTCTCGGCGGTGCCTGCATTGTGTGTGTAATTATTAGGGAATACTGCAGATGAGGACTTATCACATGGTGTGTGTGTGTGTGTGTGTGTGTGTGTGTGTGTGTGTGTGTGTGTGTGTTTGCCACAGTCCCTCAATATCGAGATAAAAATAAGACGCAAAATCTAGTATTGTTATGAAGAATATGTTTCCTTTTTAATCTTTGGAGAGAAAATCAAATATATATACGTCTTGAGGACTGAAACGATTGGCGTATATTTACGTACGGAGCAGTGAAAGGGTCAAAATATTTTGGAGCTACACGCAACAATGCCATTGCAGCTTCCTTTAAAATCCTCTATCTTCTATTCTTGGGCAATTTCGTCTGTTTTCACGCATATAATACGTGCATCAGCGCGATTAAATGTCGTTTCCGCTAAAGAAATTACTTTTCTCTTAAACTTAGCGGTGTATACTTCTTCACAATAGGAAACAAGGTAGCACTTCACACACGAAAGTTCAAAAGCAGTCTGTAAATACAGCAACAAAGGGTGGAATACATAATGTATACCATTCACAAAATTAACTTACGGCGGCGTATAACGGCATTTTACGTAACTTGCATTCGCGTAAATACGGTTGTTCATTTACTCTCTGAGTTTCGAAAGATCGACTTTTTGGAAGGGGGTGTTTGCCTCGTGGTGTTAATGACAGGAATTCTTCCTTATGCACTTTCGCTCATTTTGCCGCTGCATTGATGCCTGTAACTTGTCTCTTGACACTTGTCTACAGCAATTTCTCCTTGTTCTTCTTCTGGGACGAACTGATATTTATATGTTTTGGGGAAGTGTCCTTTCTTTGCCATTCATTTCGCACACAGCTGTATTTGCAAAGAAGTCTTTTCCTTGTTTTATGAGGAACGTAAAATCCATCTGATACGAATTCTCTTTTACGATCGAAAACTGTTACGACCGTCTTAATAATATGCTGTGCCAAAGCAAATCACTTAACATATATGTATATACAAGTTGTAATGGTTTCATTTTATTCTCCCTCTTTCAAATTACAGTGGACACGTCGTTCGGTAAGCAGAGTGGAGTAAGTAAAGCGAGGAGTCAGCTAATGCCGGCAGTCCGAAGTGCAGACAGGGAGCTCTCGCCGCTGCCCGCTTGGCCCCGTGCAAAGAGAAAAAAGTTGTCCCGCTTCGGCTGGCCGCCACCTGCGCCAACTTGCTCGCCGCCCCCTGCGGGTAGGCAGCGCCGCGCTACGCTCGTTACCGGTCCCTGCCAGCCGCAGCCGGAGTTCCCGCCAACTGACACCAGCACGGCCGGGACGCGAGGACTCTTCTCCACACCACAGGGCAGGGCCCAGTACTCAGGACATTCCGCCACCTACTCGTGAATCATCGTGGTCAGTCGACGTGATAACTTCGGCAAGGGGCAGTATACACAAGACATAATATTATTCTGCTTCTCTTTTTCTTCAAGTTTTATTTATTACAATTGAATACAACCCAATAACTAAAGACTACAAACGTTCTTAATGAGTTACTTCAGTCTACTGTGTTTATGCATTGTTACTTCAAACACTAATTCTATGACATTCTAGGTCATCTTAGCCGAGCGGTCTTGAGCGCCACGTTACAGATCGAGAGGCCTCCCGCGTCGGAGGTTCGACTCCTCCATCTGGAATAAATGTGTGCGTTATCCTTAGGTTAGTTTAACTTAGTTTATTTTGTAAAGCTGGGGACTATAGTGTACATTGTTTACACATCGCCTCATTGCTCTACCCGCTCTGATTACCAATTTTCGTATTCATTTGCTCTTGTCCTGACAGCTGACCGCATAGACGAGTATTAGCATTTACAGGTTGTGATATTTAGTGGATATGAACATTATTCAGTGGTTTTCTGTCCGTGAGTATATAGTTTGGATATAGGAGACCTGTAAAATGTAAACAATTTTTTTCAATTTATGACGTTCAAAACTGACCCATTGTTCAGTGACCATTGAAAGGTTACTATGGTAACATACCCTTAACTACTCTGTCAGTTACATAATTAAGGTGTTTCACCTAGATACATTGTGATTTCTTTTCATTATTACTGATGATAATTTTATGCTTTGGAGGTTAGATGGAAGATATTAATTATTTTTGTCATTTATTCAATGCTTCGAGCATATCCCGTTATCGTATTCCCATAAGGCTACATATTGACTAATAAGAGTGTTTGTGAGGTATGTATGCGTCTATCAGAAGACGTTCTGCAAGCCAGGAAGGCAGTTCAGAGCAGTGCCAACCTTATTTACCAAATATGCGTAGCCAAAGATGAGTAGTCCAGCGATGCTGCAGGCGGCCTAGAGATCAGGGAAGCGATTGGTATGCCTACGTTCCCCCTGATTTCTACTCAGGCTTGCCGCCAAAAGTTGGGTCCGTTAGCTGTTCCGCCATGCGAAAAGTACACTCTGCCACTACAACAAGGAGATGGAGGTTGTTGTAACAGTATAATTTATTGAACACTATTGAACGCTACACATATATACCAATCTACACGGTACGTTGTTGGCAAGTTACGGACTCAGTTAATGTTGACATGAGACCGGCGAGAGCTTCACATCAACTAAGGCACGCCTCGCACACCACGTGCTCGCCCGGTCGTGGCGGCGCTGCAGGCCCTCAGAGGCGGCGCCATCGTGCGGCGGACTCGGCCGTGGCGCGTCTTTTAGCAGCCGCGGACGGATGGGACGCGGCTTGCAGTGGCGCGCTCCGACATCGCTTCCCTCTTCCGGGAAGCCGACTTCGCAGGTGGAGGCGGAAGATGGCCGGCGACGCTGGATCGTGGCGACCACAGGAGTCGCCCACGTGACCCTGCGGCGGGGGCGACTGCGGCGGGCCGGGAGCCGGCCGGAGACGGCGAGCGCCTCCATCGCCTCATCTGCGTCCGAGGGGATGTCGTCAGCACGTCGCTACGCGGCCAACCACTCCGGAGGCACGTAGGGTCGGAAGTGCCCACGCCGGCAGTGACCAGGTCGTGGCAGGGTCCCTGCTATCACAGGTGACAGTGGCGGAGGCCGGTCGCATCTCGACGTCGCCACTGAAGGAAGATGCCTCCCCTCCGGCGCTCCCCCCACCGCCGGTGCAGGAAACGACACGGACGCGTCCGTAGCAGGGCCCGAGCAGGCAGGAGGCGGGGGCGACGGAGGAGCACCGGCCGGAGCGTCGACCCGCGAGGAGAGAGGCCGCATCTCGACGTCGTCATCAGCGGCCGATTGTCGGCGTTGTGGATGCCCATCCGTAGCGCCACTTCCCCGAGCCTCGTCGAGCGTCGGCTCCGACGGTAAGGCGTCGTCGTGGCGGTGGGAAGGGGGCGAGAACGCAGCAGAGGCTGCCGTGTGACAGCTGTCAGCGGGAGGAGGCCGGTGCCACCGTGATGTCGAATGTATTCCTCTCTCGACCTCCGAATCTACGGAGGGGTATCCGAGAGGCACAGTCGTGAGATCTGAAGACGGTGGGGTGGGGACCCACCGAGGACGTAGTTGGTTGAGATGGCGGAAGATCGTCACCCCGCCTGCATCTACCACGCACATCTGTCGACCACGCGAACGCCGTACTACCCCTGGCGTCCACCCTGGGCGGCGGTCAAAGGTGCGTGCCCAGATAGGGGTGCCTGGTGCGTAACGCCGAGAGTGTGTGGGCACCGCAGGTCTTGGTTCCGGACACAGCAGGTGCAACAGCGTCCGGGGCTGGCGGCCGTGGAGGACCTCCGCCGGGCTCCGACAATTTATCGGTGTTGTCCAATAAGTACTAAGAAATAAGGGGAGCACCGCCTCGGCGGATGACGTTTCCAGGCCCTTACGAAGTTGTGATTTAAAAGTTCGCTCCATACGCTCTGCCTCCCCATTGGATTGGGGGTGGAAAGGAGCCGAGGGGAGGTGGGAAATACCATTATTAGTGCAGAATTGTTGAAAATAAGACGACGTGAATTGTGGGCCATTATCAGAGACGAGCGTCCGAGGAAGGCCTTCGATCGCAAAGATCTGTACCAGGGCTCTGACTACATCTTCTGCCGTAGTGGAGCGCATACGCACGACGTACGGATAATTAGACAGTGCATCTACCACCACGAACCACATTGACTGACAGAAAGGGCCGGCCAAGTCCACATGAATGCGGTCCCAGGGGTGCTCCGGAGTAGGCCACGGGGAAAAAGTGCGCCGAGGGGCAGCTTGCTGGGTAGCACACTGAGTGCACGTACGAACCAACTGCTCGATGGCGGCGTCGATTCCTGGCCAATAGACAAAACGGCGTGCAAGTACCTTCATGCGTGTGATACCCCAGTGACCCCGATGTAACAGAGTTAACATACGAGCCCGTAAGTCAGACGGAATGACGACACGAGGCTCGTCGGAATCGGTACTGAGGAGGAGGACACCGTCGATAACTGACAGCCGGTGTCGAAGCTGGAAATAGGTGAGCAGAGGGCCAGCCTCTTTGGCGGAAAATCGCTCAGGCCACCCGGCGGTGACATGCTTAAGCACCTCCCGGAGCACAGGGTCCCGACGGGTGGCTTGCGCGACTCTATTGGCCGTAATTGGAAGTCGCTCAACTGCGTCGTGCAAACGTTCGTCAATCTGAAAAATCGCCACATCGTCATTGTCTAAGGAAGGGTCGGGGCCCATGGGTAGACGGGACAAGGCATCGGCATTGGCATGGTGCGACGAGGGCCGATAATGAATTTCGTAGTGGTAGGCACTCAAAAACGGAGCCCAACGTTGGAGACGTTGCGAATTCCGGTCTGGAAGATGAGAACGCGGGCCAAACAGTGCCACCAGGGGTTTGTGATCCGTGATAAGGTGGAATTTGTTGCCACAGAGGAACACATGAAACTTCCGAACAGCATAAACAATCGCCAAAGCCTCTTTCTCAATCTGAGAATAATTACGTTGGGCATCTGACAACGTCTTAGAAGCGTAGGCAATGGGCTGCTCGGAACCATCATCCAGTCTGTGGGCCAACACGCTCCAATCCCGTACTGAGAAGCATCCGTAGCTGGGACTAGCTGTCGGCCCGGTGTAAATGTGCCGAGACAAGGTGAAGACTTTAACATTGATTTGATGCGTGCGAATGCCGCCTCACAAGCAGCAGACCACACAAACTGAACACCTTTCTTTCGAAGTGCGTTCAAAGGATGTTTGACCTCCGCCACATTAGGAAGAAATTTGGAGTAGTAGCTGACCTTGCCCAAAAAGGACTGGAGTTCCTGCAAATTCGCAGGACGAGGAAGATGGTCAATCGCCGTAACCATGTCTGACCTAGGGCGGACGCCATCTCGTGACACTAGGTGTCCCAAATACTCAATTTCAGGTTGAAAAAACTGAGATTTTTTAAGATTGCATTTGAGGCCTGTCGCGTGCAATTTCGTGAACAAGAGCCGCAGGTTGTTTAATGATGTGTGCGGGAGGAACCGGTGACGATGATATCGTCCAGATAGTTCGCACAGCACGGAATGTCGTCCAATAACTGTTGCAAGAACCGTTGAAAGTTGGCGGGCGCACTCGCGACCCCAAACGGCAGACGTTTGTAGCGGTACAGCCCGAATGGAGTATTGAGAACCATGAATTGTTGAGAATCAGAGTCTAAGGGAAGCTGGAGATACGCTTCCGCCAAATCAATTTTTGAAAAACACTCACCGCCCGCCAATTTCGCAGAAATGTCGTCCGGGCGGGGAATGGGAAAACAATCTATCACTGACTGCGAGTTAACCGTAGACTTGAAATCACCTCACAACCGAAGGGCTCCCGTGGGTTTCTTTATTATCACCAGAGGTGTCGCCCACAGGCTAGAGGAAATTGGTTTGATGATACCCAAGCCGTGCAACCGATCCAATTCGTCCTTAACCGCTGGGCGCAAAGCAATAGGAATAGGCCGGGTGCGACAAAATTTCGGAACCTCTGTAGGTCTGAGAGTGATGTGCGCCTCGTAACCAATGGCCATTCCCAAACCCGCCAAGAAAAGTGCTCCAAACTTGCGGCAAAGGGAATCCAATTCAGTAAACGGTATGGAGTCAGACACCAGATGAACCGCGTCGTGAACGCTGAAACCAAACGCCGTGAACGCATCCAGGCCAAAAATGTTTTCTGAAGCCGCGCTTGTGACGGCCAAAAACGTGACGGCGCGCACTACTTGTTGGTACTCTACCTGAATCGTAAACTGACCGAGCACTGGAATCGGATGTTTACCATAGCCGACCAAACGACGAGAATTCGTTACAAGAAGCGGCTTCCCAAGTGCCAAATACGTATCCAAATTTATGAGAGAGACGGAGGCACCGGTATCAACTTGAAACGGAACGGACGATTTTGAATTAAAAGTGTGAAATAAATCTTCGAAGAAGTGACCTGCTCCTGTCCAGGTGCGG
The DNA here is from genome assembly GCA_026315105.1 of Locusta migratoria. Lineage (NCBI taxonomy): Eukaryota > Metazoa > Arthropoda > Insecta > Orthoptera > Acrididae > Locusta > Locusta migratoria. The sequence goes on from CM048748.1 coordinate 85,736,208, forward strand.
TAGACAGACAGTTTACTTCCATTTGGACTCGTCAGAATACGGCGGCCGACCGCGTGCGGAAATCCGACAAACAGCCGCCACGTGGCCTTGTTTACGACAGGATGCACACCGCGCGCGGCGGAAGGGGCAGCGCGGGCGATCATGCGCATGAAAACAATCCGGACAAGAGGGAAAGTCACGTCTTCGGTATGGAACGGCGGAAAGTAATCGCGAAGAACACGTAGACGACGAAGAGCTGGGCGAAGAACGACGCCTGCGGGGGCGCGACGACTGTACCGCCACCACCTCTACCATTTCCTCAAACTAATCCGCTGCCGCCTTAGACACCTCAAAAGCTTGTGCAATAGACAAAACCTCGTCGAGGGTGGGATCCTGTAACCGCAAAGCCTCACGACGCACAGCCCTATCAGGAGCCGAACGGACAACGACATCGCGAATTAAGGAATCTGCATACGACCGCTGACAATTCGCACACACAAAACCACACTTACGACTCAAAACGCGGAGGTCTGCCACCCAGGACTGATACGACTGACCAGGTTTCTTTCTGCTTTGATGAAAATCCACGTGCGTTTGCTGCCGATAATAAGAACTAAGCAATTCCGACATACGGGAAAAAGACAACTCGGCGGGCTCTGACAGCGGAGCTAGTTTTCGTAGTAAACGAAAAGTATCGGGCTCGATCTACGACAAGAAGAAAGACTTTTGTAATTCAGGATCCGTTACCTCAAAAGCCGCAAAATGCTGCTGTAGACGCCGCACGTAGGAGTCCCAGTCTTCCTTATTAGATTATTTGAAAGCCGGAAAAGCCGGGGAGCGGGGCGGGGGAGGGGGGGGGGGGGGTAAGCATGGGGCGGCGAAAGGGCCGCAGCGGGACGAGAAGACGTAATCAACTCCGTAAGCAAATCGAGCTGCTGCTGCTGCTTTTTCAGTAACTGAAGCAACGCCGGATCCATAACCACCGCAACAGAAAACACGCGTAGGAGCGAAACTCGTCGCCAATTATACTGTTGTAACAGTATAATTTATTGAACACTATTGAACGCTACACATATATACCAACCTACACGGTACGGTGGTGGCGAGTTACGGACTCAGTTAAATGTTGACATGAGACCGGCGAGAGCTACACATAAACTGAGGCACGCCTCGCACACCACGTGCTCGCCCGGTCGTGGCGGATCTGCAGGCCCTCAGAAGCGGGGGACTCGGCCGTAGCGCGTCTTTTAGAAGCCGCGGACGGATGGGACGCGGCTTGCAGTGGCGCACTCCAGCAGAGGTAGCTCCTTAAAGTCGCTCACAGAAGAATTATAGAAACTTGGTAAATATTGTGCTAGTTGTACTTGAAATGTCTACATCTACATCTACAAACATTCTCCGCAATTCACCGTAAGGTGCGTGGCGAAGGGTACATTGTACCACTACTAGGCATTTCTTTTCCTCATCCACTCCCAAATGGAACGAGGAAAATAAGAATGCCTATATGCCTCCCTAAGAACCCTCTCTTATTTTATCTTTGTGATCACTACGCGATATGTAAGTAGGCGGCAGCAAGATCGTACTACACTCAGCTTCAAATTCCGGCCCTCTAAATTTCCTCAACAGAATTTCACGAAAAGAACGTCGTCTTCCCTTCAACGCTCCTCAATTGATTTGCCGGAGCATTTCCGTGACACTCGCGCATTGGTCGAATCTACCAGTAACGAACCTATCTGCTCGCCTCTGAACTGCTTCTATGTCTTCCTTTAAACTTATGCTGCGGGTCCCAAACACTTGAGCAATACTCAAGACGTGATCGTACAAGCGTTTTATACGCGGTCTCCTTTACGGATGAAGTACATATTCCCAAAATTCTCCCAATAAACTGAAGTCAGTTGTCCGCCTTACTCACAACTGTCCTTACATGTTCTTTCCATTTCATATCGCTCTGCAATGTTACGCCTAGATATTTGAACGACGCAACAACATCAAGAGGCTCACTACTAATGCTGTATTCGAACATTATGGGATTGTTTTTCCTACTCATGCGCATCACCTTACATTTTTTCTACATTGAGAGCTAGCTGCCATTCTTCGCACCAACTAGAAATTTTGTCTAAGTCATCCTGTATGCTATTACAGTCAGTTACAGACGACACCCTCCCATACACCATAGCATCATCAGCAGAGAGCCGCAAATTACAACTTACTCTGTCCATCAGATCATTTATATACATAGAAAATAATAGCGGTCCTATCACACTCCCCTGGGGCACGCCTGACGATACACTCGTTTCTGATCAACACTCGCCGTCGAGAACAACGTACTGCGTTCTATTACTTAGGAAGTCTTCCAGCCAGTCACAAATCTGTGAACCTATTCCATAATCTCGTATCTTCGTTAGCAGTCTGCAGTGTGGCTCCGCGTCGAACGCCTTTTTGAAGCCGGGAGAAACACAATCCGCCTGTTGCCCTTCATCCATGGCTCGCAAGATGTCATGTGAGAAAAGGGCAAGCTGAGTTTCACATGAGCGATTTTTCCTAAACTCGTGCTGATTCACAGAAAGAAGCTTTTCCGTTTCAAGGATATTTACTATATTCGAACTGATAATATGCTCAAAAATTCTACATGAAACTGATGTCAACGATATTGGCCTGTAATTGTGTGGGTCAGTTCTGTTGGCTTCCTTATAAACGGGAGTCACCTGCGGTTTTTTCCAATCACTAGAAACTTTGCGCTTAATTAAAGATTCGCGATAAATGCAAGCTAAGTAGGGGGCCAATGTCGCAGAATACTCTTTGTGAAACCGAACTGGTATTCCATCCGGACCATCAGACCTTTTCGTATTTAGCTCACTCAGCTGCTTCTCTACACCTAAAATACCTATTACTATGTCCTCCATTTCGGAATTAGTACGTTGATCAAATGATGGTACATTTGTGCGGTCCTTCTGCGTGAAAGATCCCTTAAAGGTTAAATTTACAACTTCAGCTTTCCGTTTGCTTTCTTCTATTACTGCTCCGGAATGATGAACGAGTGACGACAGTGGGCTTTGACCCGCTTATCGATTTTACATAGGACCAGAATTTTTTCGGGTTGTAAAGATCTTTAGCTAAGGTATGGCTGTGGTAATTATTATATGCTTCGCGCATCGTTCTTTTTATAGACGCACGAATCTCTACTAACTTTTGCCTGTCATCATTTGCGTGTTATTTTTTGAATCGAGAGTGCAACATTCTTTGCTTTCTCAGCAGCTTCCTAACGTTATTATTATACCACGGTGTATCTTTTCCATCCTTAATCATCTGACGCTTTCTCTTTCAGCTCTACGACAATGGTCGTACAGACAGATTCATTGGTTTCGTTAATTGGAAATAAGTTGAATGTGTCGCCCCTTGTTCACTTGGAACGAAGAAAATGACTAGTTTCAACTATTTCGTTTGGTTTTTATTGCTATTAAAATGTGCAGTACAGTAGAAATTTAACGCCCCGTTGATTTGGTGGACGGGATTTAATTACTTCACGCACTTTGCTTTGTCTGTTAGGACGACGAGACCACGTGGAGTGGTACATTCAGACTACTGACCACTGAATAATGAAATGTGTTTCCTTTTCAGCCATCATTAGGTAGTAACCGTGTGTGATTTATTTAAATTGCGTGTGATTTATTTGATTAAGATTACGTGTGAATTTAGTGTTCTTGATGTTGGGCCATTACACTATGAGTGAACCATGTTCTTATTATTCATTGGCTCAACCACCACCCTAAAGTTAAATGTTGATGGGAATACCTGTGAATTTCTATATTTGATTACCATGGAGGACGGTGAGTTGAATAGTGCGTTGCAGAAACATTATACGCAAGGGCTTCCGTCCTTGAGAACAGGGTAAGGATAAAATCATTAGGATTGAATGTGAACTTTTGATATTTGGATACCAAGGCAGAGATCCAGGTGAACCCTTTCATGAGCCTTGCAGACGCAGAAAGCAAGTGCACCTGTCCTCGTGTGGGTTAAAGCTAGGACATTATAAGACCGCGAGTGACGAATAGATAGGATGCATCAGAATTAAGGTGTAAATTACATGTGTGCCTCACATATTTGCCTGCTTAGTCTTTTAATAATTTCACCTCCCACCATTACGACATTCTGTTAGAAAAACGAGTCAAGACATAAGTACACCCAAAATAAGTACTGATTGGTTAATTCAGGTATTTGCATGCTACCATATGGTCGACAGAATATCCCAGTCATCCCACAACCTAAGGTACACGTAGGAATAGTTAGAAAATACGAGACTTCATAGGGCTATGACGGTATATTGTGTGTAAGAATTTGTTAATGTACCACTTCGTGAGCAAAACAAAAAATATTAGAATAAATGTTAAAGTATGATCCAGTTGTTAAAAAAAAAATTCCTTCGTGAACCACCTGGACATCAATAACGCATCATAATTCTCGCCAATCACTATTAAATTGGTTGAGGTGTGGCCGCCTTGTGTAAATTAAATGACGTTGGGTTGTCTATCGACACGTGGTCCCACTGGTTGCGGGGTTCCATATCTTATCAGATTTCATAACAATTCATTTGCGCAAATCACAAAATTAATATCAGGCCACCCCTTGCAGGAATCACCCTGCATGAACCAGTGTGGCCGCGGTGCTCGGTAGAATCCTAAACCCACGCAACCACTAGAAAGAAATCGTGCCAAATCTCAGTTCCCCAATTCCTGTGCCCTTTCCAGTCACGAGGCAAATATCAATCATTTAATACCGCACGCAATTTAACCGGCAACTAATAAGGAGAAACTGGCCCCTTGCACTGTGTGTGTGTGTGTTGGAGTAGAATAATACTCCACATTTAATCAATATAGCGTACTTGTACCTTATACTAATTAAACTCCTTTTTCGGATAGGTTTCAAATAACATTATTCCACATTGAACGATGTTGGTATAACTGTAAGGTGAAACGTCAAATAAAATTTGAAGATAGAAAACCTTTACATAAGTTCCGCAGAAGAAAAGCAGTCTTTCTAAGTCAAAACTTGGAGTGAGACAATAAAACTGTCACCATCGTCAGCGTATTTGGAGGTAGCAATAATGTCCTTAAGTGATGAAGTGTATGGCAATAATCTAAATAAAAACAAATCATATTTGTTTAGTCTCGAATTAATTTTAAAAGACTAGGACGCTTAGTACTGATGCAGATGTAACTAACATTGGAACCATTAACAGTGTAGCTGATGGGACAATTATTAATGTGTTTCATGTTAATTCAAACAAGGCATTCCAAAAGCTATGAAAGAATTATTCGAATCTGGTCTTCATAATTTTTTTCTGTAATTGACATTGATTTCTTCAATCTCAGATTAAGTGTAAGGCGAAACATCTGGCATTTTAAATAATTATTAAGTACGGTAAAGGGAATGGGATGTTAAACACCTAACAAAGCGTAATATAATTCACTTAATTACTCATTTTTCTCGCCGTCTTCGGGTAATGCAAAAATAACAACGGTTGTCGAGACCTAAGTGTTATATTGTCTTAAATCTGCTCTGATGAGATGTGGATGAAATTTTGGGAAAATAAATCAGACAATTGTTTGTAAAGCTACAGGATCAAACTGAAGTAGTTATACACTTACATAAACTTAATTTACCCTATGGACAACACACCCACATAGACACACACACACACACACACACACACACACACACACACACATACACAAACACATGCCAGAGTTAGGACTCGAACATCCAACGGGGCGAAACTGCGCACTCCGCAACAAGGAGCGTTACAGCTCATGACCATTGTCGCACGACTCGAGAAAATATTTCGTGTCTATCAGGACTTAGTCATTAATCAATAAAATTCTTTTAGGTGCATCAAATTCACTAATACTCCTTAGGTGCGCCTCTTTACTTGAAATAGTTCTCCACTTCTCACAGAGCATGTCGTTAGTTCCTGTGGGAGGTGAATCAGTTACGTCGCGTGGGCTCCTGGGACGCAGAAAGCTGCGATGCGAATCCAGTCACGGTTAAGTTGTGCGCTGGGTGTAGCAGGTCTCTCAGGAGCAGGACTGTGTAACTCGATAACGTTTGCAACTCTAACGACGTCACTACCACGCATACAGACTTGGTAGGTGAATTCTCTCGTAGATGAATTTTCGTGTTACGACATCGAGTGCGATTAAACACGGGGACGAGTCGATCGAAGAGCAAGCACGTTGATTACAGCCGGAAAGCGACGTAGGAGCAGCGGTCTTTACTTGTGCCGTGTCCAGGTGGTGTGGTGTAGCTCCCTAACTAGGTAGACTCGATGAGAACGGATTTCAATGCTTGCATATTTGCGTTCATTGATATTCTGCAATACATTTCGCTCTCCAGCTCTTCCTATAGTGCCGCGGCTTCACTTATTGTTGGAACTGTTCGTAATTCGAATTTTTTTTTTCATCACATTCATCACAGAAAGCGTCGTAAATGGTCCATTTGTTATTTGTTTCAAATCTTTCTGTAAATTACAGTAGAATAAAAAGAATGACTAAGAGTATTTTGCCATCTGTCATCATCAGAATGGTTTCACGCATTGGAAATGTAAAACACTCATGGCTTGTGCATCTCATTTTATGTTCTGAAATAGAATTAAGATACAGGTTTCAATTTTATACTATATTAACTTAGTCAGTGCGAATTTCTTACAGGGGGAAACGAGCAGTCAGCTAGGCAATGTTTGCATCAGTGTGCTACGTAACTGTGATCGTATACTAAACTAATGTATCCATACTGCAAGGACGAAAATGACAATATGCCCACAGCAGTGCTACAGTAAAAAACGTCTTCAGCCGTAGGCAACGCGAAAGTCTTTAATATCCACTGTACTCAACTGTTATGAGTCCCCATCACTATCCCCCTGCGGGTTCAAGGGTTAGATTAGGCCCGCGTTATTCCTGCCAGTCGCAAGAGGCGACTAAAAGGAATCTCCTCCTGTTTCGGCCATTACGTTTCGGCCCCCCTGTGGGTTCTACTTCCACAACTCCGTAATTTTTATGCGGTGTAAGTAGTTTGGGGAAGGACTCCTTATGTGGTGCACCATATGTTTCATATGCAATCCCAACGTAGGCATCCATTTTGGAATGGGCTTGTAACCACAGCGTCTCCAGCCATTGGGCAGGAGCAAGGGTGAGGAGACGGGCTAACTGCGTCCAATGTGCAAAGTCACCTAATGCACCATTAACATAGCAACCGAAATCCAGTTCAAATGTTCAAATGTTTGTATAGTCTATGGGACTTAACTACGGGGTAATCAGTCCCTAAACTTACAAACTACTTATGAACTACTTACGAACTAGGACGGCACAAATATCCATGCCCGATGGGGGGATTCGAACTCCCGACCGTAGTGACCGTGCAGATCGTGACTGTAGCGCCTTAGTCGCCTCGGCCACAGCGTCCGACCCGAAATCCAGCCCGTTGTGGTGTGGACGTCATGCACCCCCTGAACACATTGGTCGCACTACCCATGCCAGAGCTGCGAACCCCTCATGAAGGCCGAGGAGAAGATGCTAGTCTCTGCGGGGCATCAGGACTCCCTGCAACGGTCATCCCGCCAGTTGTCGCCCTTGAGGAGAGCCCCTGATCGGAGTGGTGGCGGATGACCAGCAATGAAGAGATCTAGGGTTACGTTGGCGGACGTACAACCGGCGTCTCAAAGCGAGCAAAGTTTAACGCTTCAGTGTACTACCCCCAGTCACTGGCCACATCGTGGGAGAAACGTGACTGAGCCAAAAAAGATATTTTTTTTGTGTGTAGCAGGACTCTTTCTCGCCGACCTAGCCTCAGTTTTTTATTGATAATCTCGAGAATAAGTTTGGGGAAGAGAGTCCCTGTGGAAAATCCGCAACGGTTCCGTGTTGATCCACTTGGTCTCCCCTGCCCAGTCATCGTCGCTACTCGCTTGTGATACTGCAATGACCATTACGCCCCATAACTATCTGAATATGGTCCCGAGTGTTATTTTCCATCGGGATTTGTTGCTCCAGACCGACGACGAGCTACTTTCCAATCTTGAACAGTGAGTTCATTTTATCCTGCGCTTCCATAGGGGTCCAAGGATAATAGGGTTGCCACCGGAGCCTTTATCTCGGTCTTCACAGTGATAAATTTCCGGAAAAGATGAAGGTGATGGTCTACCATAGTGAGGTAAATCCTTATACAACACCGAGCGAGGTGGCGCAGTGGTAACATACTGGACTCGAATTCGGAAGTATGGTGGTTCAAATCCACCTCCGACCACTCAGATTTAGGTTTTCCGTGAATTCCATAATTCACTCCAGGCAAATGCCGGGATGGTTCGTTTGAAAGGGCACTGCCAATTTCCTCCACATCCTTACAAAAAAAAAAAAAAAAAAAAAAAAAAAAAAAAAAAAAAAAAAAAAACCCTGAGTGTGAGCTTCACCTCTAATGACCACGCTGTCGACCGACGGGACGTTAAAACCTAAACTCCTCCTCCACCTCCCCTTATAAACCGCCCTCCACCCTCCTGCCGCCATGACATAATTCAAATACTGGAAATTCCGCTATATGTCCTCTCGTTGTACCTCCAGTACTACATATAGGGACTGTGGTTGCCCAGAACATCAGGACGCTCCATATTTCCAATATGAGCGAGGGCACACGGCAGTTCATCTGTGTATGTCAAGATTCTGCCCTGAAATTGCTCACTGGATCGGATCCGTGCCTGTATTGTGACCTGCAGCGTTGTCGGAGAAGGCGCATCCTGCTCTTCAATAACGAGGACGTAATGTAAGACTTCTCCAATAATTTCCGACCACACAGAGTTTAGACATTTTGTAAGGCGTTACCCAATTTTTTGCTTGAGAAACTATTTTTTTTATTAATAACCCACTTCATTGTCCTAAGACATTAATACCAAGTAGAGTCCTATTCTTTCCAGATGTTACCTGACTATCGTTGAAAGTGAAAAGTATATTAAATTCAGTGCCAAGCTGTAAAGAACAAATTTAAATAATTAAAGTTAAAATTTTAAATATAATTTCAATATATTAAATTTTTGAAATAAGAGTACTGCTTTCTTTAAAACAAAGCTGGTACTATTAAGTAACTAAACTAAAAGATATTAATTCTGAAATAATTGGTTCATTACTACTTAATATTTCATTGGTGTAAGTTTTATGTGAAACGTTGATTTGCTATGTTCGTTCCTATTTCGGCGTTGTCCAGTTGTGATCTAGATGCAAGTTTTTCTGAATATTCTTTCTTGCTAATCTTAATTATTCTGCCAATCAAGTGTTTTACTGCCCACTGTGTAAGTCTCATGCAGGTGAGTGTTAGTGAAGGGACGTTAATAATTGAGTGCATCACTGGTCTCCGATACAACACTGTTTCCGAGTTAAACCAGTTCATTTCAAAATTATTACGTGGTTTATTTTCTTTCTTACAATAAACTGATAAAACCAAAGCATCATTGTAAGTAAAAGTTATTCAATTGCAAAAGTGTTTGCCAACCTTTTGTTTTGCAACATTAACGAGTGTGATTATCCATTCAAAATTGTCGTGGATAATTTCAACACACTCTGAGTGCCCATTGGGCAGGCGACCGTGGTATTTATTTTTGTTTAATTGGCAGTTACATTGTTTGTTAGTTCCTATAATTTGCAATACTTTCCTGTGAGAGTGTGATTGCTCCGAAATTAAATCATTTCAATTAGTAATCAGTAGACTAGGAGGAACGGGCTATCTGGTGTGGTGGTTCGTCGTGGCAGCTTTCCCTTACTAGTTGGTTTTCGTTAGCACAGTATATTTTTCGCTAAAAATAGCCTTGTCCATCTTTTATTGTAGGCTACACACGGGTCATTTCAACGTTAATCTGTCACAGGATTAATCAACCGGGTAGTGAGGGGAGTGTTACACAAGGAAAAGTTCAAAATGTTCAAATGTTTGTAAATCTATCGGACCAAATTGCGTGGTCATCAGTCCGTGGCTTACAAACTACTTAAACCTAGGTATACTAACCTACGGACAAACACACACACCCATGCCCCAGGGAGGACTCGAACCTCCACGGCAAGCAACCGCGCGTTCCGCAGCGAGGTGCCTTAGACCGCTCGGCTACTCCACCGCGGCAAGGAAAAGTAACCTAACGACAACACGAACTCCCAAGCCCGAGGGGGGACTCGAACGCTGATGGCGAACGGCCGTGCGCAGCGCAACTACGACAATCTTAAAATACTTAGTCAGCCAGTTCAAACTTACTATTTTTCAACTACTGACCACATGTTAAAATGTTTGTAAAGATTATGGGGTTTAACTATGGGGTCATCAGACCATAAACTTACAAACTACTTACGAACTAATACTAAGGACGGCACAAATATCCATGCTCGAGGGGGGATTCGAATCCCCGATCGTAGTGGCCGTGCAGAACCTAACTGGCGCGTCGCATTCCGCTCTGCTACCGCGTCCGGCTCAACTACTGTAATTGGTATAGCAATGTAGTAGGATCAAGGACATATAATTAAATATTATGCAACAACTGGCATCCCTTGTTATTTCAAATGTTGCAAAAGTTGTAAAAGTTCCACAGCACTTCACTTCAAGATACAAGGATCAAAGACCTGTGCGCTGCGCTGCTTCTGCTTGGATCAACAATGGGAAAGAAGAAACTAGATTTGCACTGATGATAGATGTAGATCTTCGATACATGTAGTTCTACGATTCATGTAGTTCTACGGCCCTCACGTGCTAAGTAATTAAATTTTGCGATGGTGGCATCACATCAGAGGGAAAGTGTTAGAGAAAGTGTTAGAGAGACAGATTGCGTAACATCTCAATCTTTTTTTTTATCAAACTCTCTATGCACTTATATCTCTGACTCCGCCGTACAGCACAAACACCGATTTGGCCGAGGGGACTGCGGCGCGTCAGTCACGGTCTGTACGGCCACTACGGTCGGGGGTTCGAATCCCCCCTCGGGCATGGATATTTGTGCCGTCCTTAGTGTTAGCTAGTTCATAAGTAGTTTGTATGTTTAGGGACTGATGGCCCCGTAGTTAAGTCCCATAACCTAAACAAACATTTGAACATTTGAAAACAAACACCGAATTCTCTGAAGGATAATATGCAGTCCCTATAAAGAAACACGCAAAGCAAGGGTGAAATTGCTAACGGAAAAGTGTGCCAAAATAGAAAACCTGAAAAAAGAAGGAAAATATGATTTTATGTACAAAGAAGCAATGGATATGGTATTTAGGGAAAAGAACAGCAACAGTGGAATAAAGGAAATAGAGGCAGCAGATGGCAAAATGGTGAATGAAACCCAAGAAGTAATGGGAAGAGTATATAGAGTGGCTATATGATAGGGACACCCGACCAAGTGAAGACGAGCTTGGACTAGAAGAAGTTTCAGATTATGACAAAGGGAATGCTGTACTAACCAGCGGTGTAGAAGCATCAGTGAAGGAGATGAAAATGGAAAGGCAGAGGGAACTGATGAGATCCCGGTGGAGCTGTTGAAATCAATTCAGAGAGAAGGGAAAAAGGAGCTGATTGGACTGTATAATCAGATATACATGACAGGAAATTGGCCAAAGGATTTCTGCGAAAGTATCCTAATACCTATAGAAAAGAAAGAGAACAGCAAAAAGTGTGAGGAACATTGGACTGTGATATTGTAGAAAAATATTAAAAAAACCAAGATCACTGATCATCAATTTTTATTTAAGACGACCGGTGAGATGGGATAAATGGGATAAATTCATGGCAATCCTAAGGAAACATGGAGTTGACTGGAGGGACAGAATACTAATTACAAATTTGTACTTGAACCAGACAGCAAGAGTAAGAATAGGAGGTGTGATAAGAGAAAAAATTGAACAGGGACGAGGTGTAAGACAAGGATGCTGTTTTTCACCAACACTTTTGAATATATATCTTGAAGACATAACCAAGGAAAGCTTTAATGGAAGCAGAGGAGTTTGTATTGGTGGACGGCGAGTAGAGTGTATTAGATTTGCAAACAACATGGTTGTGATGTCAGGAAGTCCAAAAGAGATGAAACAAATGTTAGATGACAAACACAAAATTAGAAGAATCTGGAATGAAGATTAACAAGAAGAAAACAAAAAGCATGGTAATTGGAGGAAAGAACACAAAATGTCATTTAAAAGTATGGGGAGAAGAAATAGAGAAAGTGCATAGCTTCAAATACTTGGGAAGTATGATAATGGATGATATGTACTGCACTGCAAAACTTAAGAAAAGAATTGCCATGGCAAAATAAGGATTTAAAAGGAAACAGAGATTACTTTGCTGACCATTAAAGAAAGATCTGAGGAAAATACTTGTTATATCTGAAGTGTTGTGATGTATGGTGCGGAGACCTGGACGTTGAGGAAGATGAAAGAAGATTGGAGACACTAGAGATGTGGATATTGAGGACAATGGAATAAGTAAAATTGGAAGACCGAATAAGGAATGAGGAAGTATTAAGAAGAGTTGGAGAAGAAAGAAAGACGCTGGAAGTCATTAGGAAAAGAAAACGAAACTGGATTGGACATTGTCTGAGGAGGGACCGTTTACATAAGGAAGGAATAGAAGGAATGGTGAAAGGAAAAAGAGGAAAGCAAAGATATCAAATGCTGGACAACATCCAAGGAAATAAATATGAAGAAATGAAAAGATTGGCTTTGGACAGAGAAAAGTGGAAGAGGATCAACCCATGACGAAAAGAGGACCAGCCCATGACAAGACCTGCCGCAAAGCAGAATACAATTGATGATGATAGGGAACTAATGGTCCTCCAAAATGTGTTAGAAAAACGCCCAATGATTTGTATGAGACAACGGAAATTGGCCATACAAAAGCAGCGCACCAAACAACAATGGTCACGGTCGTTTTCCGCGCCTTAATACAGGGCTTCGAGATGGGTCTGCCGGCGCCTGCCCTCATATGGTAATCCTTCGCGCCTCTCTGCTTCAGACGCGTGCTGCAAATTTCACTGGACTCGCATGCGTCCTCCAGGCCGTTGCATTTTGAATGGCCTGCAGTGTACATCAGCGTCCGTTCCCTTTTTACGGAGGACCAAAGCAGGTAAAATATTCTGCATTTTCGCCTGCGTATTAGCATACACCGGTGTACAGCAATACGCTATTCTCAGCTTTTATTTGCGTGGCACTGAAGCACTTTGCGTGTATTACCGTCGCAGGAGTAGTAGTAGTAGAGACAGAGAGAGAGAGAGAGAGAGAGAGAGAGAGGCAGGGAAAGGGAAGGGGAGTCGCTGCGGAAACGAATCTGGGAGTGGCGCGTGTGTCGGCAGCCGCGTCTGTATATCACCGAGTGCCCCGGCCATCCGCCCCCGCTGGCCACCGCCCGCCGCGGCCACACCCCGCCGCTAATGGCACAATTAAATAACGCGTCGACACGCCTGCGTATATCATCGCGGCCCGCCGTGCGTCAGTATCGCGGGGATACGCGAGGCGCGTACTGCGCTACAGGATTCCGTTTGTCCAGCTGGCTCAACTAGCCGGAAACATCTGACACGCCCACAAACACACACACGCGCACACAACAAAGCCTTACACTTCTAAATTTACACGGGATACTCTGCAAATCACTTTTAATCACAATCAGAGGGTTCATCAAACCACCTTTGTACGATTTATTTCCCATTCCATTATCGAATAGCGCGCGGGAAGAAAGCACTCCTGAATCTCTCCGTTCCAACTCTGATTTCTAGTATTTTATTACGATGATCATTTCTACATTTGTTAGTGGGAGTCAACAATATATCTTTACATTCGGAGGAGAATGTTGGCGATTGGAGTTTCGTAAGTAGCCCCGCCGTTGTTGTTATGATTCCCAGCCCAGTACCTGTATCATTTCCGTGACGCTGTTCCCCTGTATCGTGACAGTACAAAACGAGCTGCCCTTCTTTGGACTCTTTCGATGTCCTCCGTCAAACCCACCTGATAAGGATCCCACACTGAGCAACAATACTGCTAATGAGGAGTACTTCAGTCACATCTTTTAAGGGTTCTGCCAATAAAATGAAGTCTCTGGTTAGCCTATTCCACGAATTATCTTCATGTTCTTTCCAGCTTAAGTCTGATGTAATAGTAATTCCTAGGTATTTAGTGGAGTTTACCGCCTTCACTTTTGATTGATTTATCTTGTAAACAAAGTTTAACGGATTTCTTTTCGTAATCATGTGGACGACTTCACACTTCTCATTATTCAGAGTCAATTGCCAATCTTTACAGCATAGTGTTATCTTATTTAGATCGTTGTGCAGTTGGTTTTCAGATGATTTTTACTAGACCGTAAATGACGGCATCATCTGCAAACGACCTAAGAGAGCTACTTAGATTTTCTCGCAAATCGTTTACGTAAATAAGGAATAGCAGGGGACCAATGACACAACCCTGTGGAACACCCGATATCACCTCTGTTTTAGTCGATGCATTACCATCGATAACTAAAGACTGTGTCTTCTCTGCCAGGAAATCCCCTATCCACGCAAATTTGGGGCGATATACCATAACCACGCAAATTGATTAAAAGCTGTTTGTGAGGCACGGTGTCCAAAGCCTTTTGGAAATCAAGAAATACGGAATCAATTTGTGAACTCTTGTCGATAGCACTCATCACTTCGTGTGAGTAGATAGCTTGTTGTATTTCGCATGAACGATATTTTCTTCATCCGTGTTGACCTTGCACTAGTCGATCAATCTGTTTGAGATAATTCTTAATATTCTAATACACGATATGTTCCAAAACCCCGCTGCAAATTGATGTCAATGACTCCTACTGCCTTTCTTGAATATAGGTGTGACCTGTGTAACTTGCTAATCTTTTGCAGTTGTATATGGCTGTTAAATAAGGAGCTATCGCTTCAGCATAATCAAATAGAAGACTTGTTCTTCTTAAGTGATTTATGTTGCTTCATTACTCCGCGGATATCTACTTGAACGTTACTCATTCTGGCCTCAGTCTGTAATACTAAATCTGGAATATTGTTTGTGTCTTCTTTGGTGAATGAGAGTGTGTAATAACTCTGCTTTAGTAGCCCTATAATCGGCAGGATCGCCATTACTATCACGTAGTGATGGTATTCTTTGTGTTTTGCCTTTGTTATATTTAATATATGACTAAAATCTCGTTGGGTTTTCAGTCAAATTTCGAGAAACTGTTTCGATGTGGAAATTATTGTAGCATCTCGCATTGAAGTCCTCGCTAAATTTCGAGTTTCTGTGTAGTATCGCCAATCCTGGTGATTTTGTGTTCGTTTAAATTTAGTATGCCGTTTCCGTTCTTTTTGCAACAGTTTTATACCTGTTTTGTGTACCTAGGGGTATCACCTTATTTCATTAATATATTTGGTATAATGCTGTCAATTTCTGTTGATACCACTTCCTTGAATTGGAGCCACATCTAGTCTACACATACATATAGTGTTACGTAAGAGTGAAAACTTCTATATGCTTTTAGTAACTTTGGGATTTTCGATATTCAATCTTGCTACGACAGTTCTGTGTTGACTAATCCATGTATCCGTTTTGCGGCTCGTTATGAGCTCAGAATTATTTCTTACTAAGAGATTAATTGTGTTTTGACATCCTTTTACAATTCTAGTTGGCACAGGAACTAATTATTCGAAGTTTATTCTCAGATAATGCGTTGAGTACTATTTCGCAAGACCTTTTATGCGTACCTCTTGATTTGAAAATATAATTCGCCAACAGATCAATGGTCAATTAAAATCACCGCCTACTATCATTGTGTGAGTCGGGTACCTGTTTGAAGCTTCTGCTATTGTATCGTCAGAGTCGGAGGGCCGGTGAAAGGAACCAAACTTTTTACGATTTTCGAGTACAACCACTACCCAAAATAACTCACAGAAACTATCAGCTTCAACTTCACTACACGATAGACTACTTTTGACAGCGACGAGCACGCCTCCACCTATTTTGTGTAATCTGTCCTCTCTGAACACAGTCAGATCTTTTGCAAAACTTCTGCTGAACTTATTTCTGGCTTAAGACAACTTCGCTACGTATAATGATATGTGTTTCGGTGCCCCCAGCCCCCGCTACCCGTGTAGCCGCTTCCTGCTTGTAGTGGACTCCTATTCAGCGGAACCTGGAAGCCCACCAGCCGATGGCGCAAGTCATCAGCCTACACGGTAGCAGAACCGTATGAGCCTCTGATTTAGACCCTCCACTCGGCTCTGTACAAGAGGTCCATAGTCGGTCCTGTCAACTATGCTGCAGATGATGACCTCTGCATTCATCTTGCAAGCAAGACTGGCAGTCTTTACCACTTCACATAGCCGTTTAAAACCTGACAGGATCAGATCCAAAGCTGCACGAGAGCCACGACCTGCAGTTGGCTGCACCCCGTACCCTTCATGGCATCCGGAAGGACCCGTTCCACATCTGGAATGACTCCAACCGGTATGCACACGGAGTACACGTTGGCCTTCTTCCCGTCTTTGGTAGCCATCTCTCTAAGGGGCTCCATTACCCGCCTTGCGTGTTGAAGACATATTGTTCATTTACAAAGTCTTTATACGAGAGTTGGAACAGTGGCAAGACTGCTGTGGAGACAATATGCAATGGAATGCATAATCTAGTGGCGACAACTTCGAATGAAAAGTCCTCGGGTTTGCGACCGCGCCAACCGTTTTAACAATCCATCCAATTCACCATGGAGATAGACAAAGACAACACACTGCCCTTCCTGGATGTCCTTCTCCGTCGGAAACGAAGTGGAGTTACAGCGCCTACAGAAAACCTACTCGCCGCGCGGAAGTGACCGAGAGGTCTGGAGCGCCACGTTACAGATCGCGCGGCCTCGCGCTTCGTTCAAATCCTCCCTCGGGCATGGCTGTTTTTGTTGTCCTTAGGTTGGTTTACTTTAGTTTGAGTAGTTTACAAGCAACGCACTAATAACCACGTAGTTGAGTCCGATAGATTTACAAACATTTTTTGAAAACCTACTCACACATATCAGTATTTCCACGCCAACAGCCATCATCACAAGCCACAGAAGCTCACGGAATTAGAAACGTTGGCGCAGCGTGCAAGAAAAATATCAGATGCCAACAATCGGCCCCACGAATTGAACTACCAACACAAAGTGTTCAAGACCAATGGATACAGTCGCCATGAAATAAATAACGTGATTTCAGATAGAAAGTAGTAAGAAGACGGACGAAGAAAAGGAAAAGGAGCTTGCTTTCTTGCCATTCTGTGGTTTTCTGAAAAGATACAAAATCAAATCGGTTTTCAGACCTCCGGCAAAAACATCGTCATCTACTGAGGCCAGTTACAGATGCAGCAGGTCTCAGAACACCTGGAGTCTATACGATACCGTGTGTGGTCAGTTTTACGTCGGTTGAACTGTGCGAATCATAGATCAACGCAGAAAGGAACATGAGTGGTGTTAACGTCTACGCTACCCAGAAATGTCAGCTTTAGCAGAACATGCGATAGAGAACGGCCACCAAATCAACCTCGATCGTGGCACTTCTGGGCTTAATTAAGGAAGCAATAGAAAATGAAATCAGTGATAACACTCTCAATAGAGACGGCGGCCTGCAGCTCAGCGCGGTGTGGAATCCGGCGATCGCCAAGTTGATCGCACGCCGACCATCGAGCCAAAACATTACCTTATATGGAGGTGGCACGGACACCAGTGACGTCACGGCCGGCAGCTAGCGTATATAAGGCAGCACCAGCAGGGACCAAGTAATCATACTATTTGACAATGCCCGAGGAGTCCTAGGCCGAAAGCTACTGTGATTTTAACAATTTGACGCGCTCGCAAATCCGAGAACTTTTTATTCAGTATGCAATGGCAATTACTATTTTTACTGCTATAAAACGTTGTTGACATGCTTACCTTACTTCCCATGTCACAAGCGTGCGAATGAACGGGGGAAACACAGTCACAATGTCACTATGTTTTAGAAACAGGAACAACGGAGTTGGATCAAAATTGAATGGGCCAGAGGTCGTACAGCACGACAGTGTCATCAAAGTCTTCAAGAGAGATGCGGAGAATCGGCATTGCCGTACAGAACAGTAGCACGTTGGGTAAAAGATTTCATCATAGCTCGGCAAACTGTGGCAGACATGCATCGGGCAGATCGTCCTAGCGTCTTTGAAGAAGTGTGTACTGTTGCCGCATTAGTGGACAATGATCGGCTCCAGACGATTCGTCAACTTGCCCACGAAATTTGATTAGTAGATACCACTGTGCGTCGTATCCAGAAGGAACGCTTGGGCATGCGGAGAACTGCATCACCATGGGTTCCGCATGAACTGACGAAAATTCAGGAATGCATGCCTTACCACGCCGTTCAGACGCGCGAAGGACAGGCTTTATTAAGCGGTATCGTACCACTGGATGAGACACGGGCCACATCGTACGAGTCAAAAGTGAAACACCAATCCAACGAATGGCGTCATTATGGGTCGGCACAAAAGTCGGAAGTGCGTCCAGAGCCCCAGTGTGGTGAAAGATTTGGCTATTCTCGTGTACGTCGGTTTTATCGTAACACATTACGCGCCTTGACGGCATCCTTCAGTGCACAGTCTTAGTTCGTTTTTGGGGCATCGTCTACGACCAGCTTTTTAATGAAGCGGCAACACTTTCTGCGCAACCCATCCAACATGTTGCATCAAAATGTGCGGGCGCATGCAGTGCCTACTCCGTTCCGTCGATGGGACTGGGAAGTAGTGCACAATTCACCGTACTCCCCGAACTTCTTGTGACTTTGATTTGATTCGAAGAAGATGAAACCACTTCGTGGCTTTGTCTTCAGAACTGTTCTAGATATTCGACATGCAGTAGCTCTCTACATTCGCACCATCAACAGAACAGACCCTGCTGACGGTATATTACACCGTCCACGTCGGTGGTGATTACTTTGAAGGACAGAAACAGGTATAAATATGTAATACCATATAGTTGCCATTATTTAAGTTCCAATCCTTGTATACAACAGTTTCTGCCAAGTAACATAACATGTCCCTATCTGAACGAAGAGATTTCTTCAGTCACAAACTTCTAGGAGAATGACCCATTAATTTTCATTATATAGGGTGTCTTACGAAATTCTACCACCACAAATATATCTTCTTGTCTCCCAGCAGACTCATAGAACCTCCGTACCGATAATGTTTACAATACTTTCTGATTTCCATATTTCAATCATGTGTCTTGAGTTTGTAATCCACTTAGCCATTGGTAGGCCAATGAGTGATTTAAGTTCGTTATTCAAGGTAATCACAGCATTGTTATATTTGGCACCTGCTACAAAGTTATCCATATACGTGTTATTTTCAACAAGTAAAGCACATCGATTAAAATACTTTTTGTGCATTGTAGCATGTTCCTCCAGAGTGACTGCAATAACAAAGGGACTGCAAATAAATTTGGAAGGTAGTAATCGGTTTATAATTCTTTAATTTTTTGAAATGTAGTTTCTTTGTTGATTCACAAATACTTGAAACCAAAATCTTGAGGTATCTCGGTCTTTTCTATGAAGAAGTAACTGCAGAAAAGCTTGTTTGATTTTTGTCATTTAAATTATATGGATATAAGCACAATTTCATAAATCCTCAAAGAATGTCTGGACGTAAATTAGGTCCAATTTCCAAAGAATGTGCAGTTTTCGCAAGGGGACAACCATCAAATACAATCCTCCATTTCATAACACCTAACTTGCTTTCTTTACAGCATGATGTGGCAAATAAAATATGTCACTCGATGATTGTTCAAGAGGGGCCACATCTTTTTTTAAGTGGTCTATCATTTGGATCTCATAAATGAGCTTTAGGTTACAATCTTTTTTACCACCAAAATAAATCATTGTCTGTTTCTGAGAGATTATTAAGGTGGGTTATCTGGGTAATGAAACCACTCTCCTATTGTCTTCAATGCAGTAGGGCTTTGAGAAATCTTGCAAGAAAGCCATTTTCTCCGGATTCACAGATTTAGTCCTATGTGATCCCCATTATTTCTTAATTCTAGTACGCCATAAAGTATTGTTTGTTGATGTCGCTGTTTCTAAACTAACATAATTTGTTACCATTGTGTTTGATTTGCACCACTAAGAATCTAACTCATAGATGAAGGTACCAGTACAATGGATGATTTTCCGATAGTGATTTGCTCAGATAATGATTTCACTAAGAGATCTGTGTCATCCTTTGGGTCCACTCACTGAAGTTTCTGAGTGCACACTTAGTGGTAACTGCATTAGACGCCAAGAGCTGGTGTCATCTAATCTGAATAGGTAAGATTACCACTTTGACGTTGAGACAGTAGACTGGGCCGCTGTGACCGAGCGTTCTACGGCGCGTCAGTCACAGTCTGCACGGCCACTGCGGTCGGGGGTTCGAATCCCCCCTCGGGCATAGATATTTGTGTCGTCCTTAGTATTAGCTAGTTCATAAGTAGTTTGTAAGTTTAGGGCCTGATGACCACGTAATTAAGTCCCATTAAGTTCTAAAAACATTTGAACTGTAGACAGGACTGGTCCAGAAGGTACCAGTGGCTAGGCGCAGAATGGTGAAGCAGGGCCACTGAGCTATATACCTGGAACCCTAAACCGTGGGGACAGAGTCAGACCCCGAGAGAAATGCAAAACGTGTTTCAGCAGCTGGACGGGCGGCAAGGAGCATATGATACTAAATACTGTGCGGAATTTTAAAACATAAAAAACTACTATATTCCACACATACTGGTGTATTTTGAAAGGGATATCCCCTATTATTTCGTATGCAATCATTATCAGGAAAAGTCACAAAAATAATATCATTCGTTGCATCGCAATATGTCAATTGCATCCAGAGACATAGCAAAGAGAAGTTGAAGCTAGAAATAAGCTCACAGCTATCGCACGTCCTGAGACTCAAGCGTGAACCTCACGCTGCCGGTTATGGTTATTGACGTACTATGTCAGTAGCGTATTAATGTACGGTGTGAGTTTGTATGACAACACATCATTGGCCAATACTTCAATGAAAGCACTCTTAAAGAGCGATAGTGTAGCCCCTTATTGAGTTGTATCTTACTTGAACTGATACACCTCTAATAATGTGTCAAATAATGCGGTATCAGCATGACGGACGTCCTGCACATAGTTTTTATGTTTGTGAAAGGACAACTAGAGGTACAGTTAGTGGTAACGCACGTTTCATCTTTCTAAACCTCATACGTTCTGAAATACGTGGCTTATAAAAGATAGCAACGGAGTTACAGTATCTGGCGTAGTGCATGGCATGTAATACTGTGCTCAGAGCAGGTATTTCCTGCACTGGCGTCTGTCACCTGCTGTAAACAAATATCACCACGGCACATTATACCTACAGTGGAGAAGTGTCTCCTAATCTGGTCTGCTGAAGTGCTCTCATACGGTAACGTAATTCACATTAAAACTTATTTTCGTGCGGCTTGTGACATTGGCCGTCACCTAGTTGATATGCTGGCTTTCAGTAATGAAGAAAAACTAGGTATTATTTTAATATACGGCGAGTGTCACAGAAATGCAACAGCAGTTTTTACACTGTATGCTCAACGCTACCGTCACGTCGAACCATTGGCAACATCTGCAAGACACTTACGGAAACAGAAAGTTGGGTTCTCACAATACGTCGGCGTACATCGCCAGCGACTGGAAATTGAAACGAAATTGCTGTTCTGGCGCGCTGTAGTGCACTATCCTGAGGTGGGTGTGCGACAAATTGTACGAGGTCAAGGAATAACCCACAATAGTGTGTGAATAATTTTGCATCGGCATCGGTTTCTTCCGTTCCATATTTCACTGTATCGAGAACTGTACGGGAAAGACTTTGAATCCCACATTTATTTCTGTCGTTTTGCACTTCAGCAGTCGCAAGACAATCCAGTATTCGTAAGCAACACGTTGTTTTCGGACGAGGCTTTATTCACAAATCATGGTAATGCAAATCCGCGGTACATTCACTACTGGTCAGTGCGATATCGGCACTGGGTTCACCCCGTTGATCATCAACGACAGTTGAGTGTCAATGCTTGGTGCGGTATCATTGCTAACTGTACCATATGTCTCTACTTTTACCGTGGAACGTTAAAATGACAGCAATATCCATCTTAACTTCAACTCCTCCTTAAGGACGATCTAGGATTGGAACCTCGTCTATAAATACGTTTCCTACATGAAGAATGTCCCGGACACAATGCAAAAGATGCCAGAGACGTCCCAGATGCGACATTTCCAAATAGGTGGATAGAGCTGGGAAGTACTGTGCGATGACCAGCATAGTCCCCTGACTTCATACCATTAAACTTCTTCCTCTCGGGTGCAGTGAGAGATACAGTGTATCAAGAACCCCCAATGAGAGTAGATCATATGCAACATTGTATTACTCCGGTGTGTGCGGCAATATCTGTAAAACCATAATCTGTGCAACACTGTCTCGTTACTTATTCAGTCCTGTATTGATCTAAACGAAGGGCACATCAAACGTATTTTGACGTGACACAGTATAATTGGTCAATAGGTGGATTTATTTTTTATGCTGCGTGTAATGTACAACAATAGGGTTTCTGTGAACGACAGAGCACTAGAAATGTGTTTAGAAAGTGAAACCAAGAGTTTTATCTCTAACTGTAGATCTAGTTGTCATTTAGAGAGAACAAACATACATGTAGAATTTGAAAAACGTAACTTGCTTATTTTTGTGGATTGTGCATACCTTCCCATTGTGTGAGCCACGGGGCAGCATGAGGTTCAAATGTTCAAATGTTAGTAAATCTATCGGACTCAACTGCGCGGTTATTAGTCCGCAGCTTACAAACTACATAAACTAAGGTGAATTGACCTAAGGATAACACACCCATGACCGTCAGGGGATTCACTTATTTCAAGCACCAAATTTGTTTCGCAATTTCTTGGGATGTAATTGACGTATTTAGATGAAAATCATTAATTTTTGTGAATGTACTTGTCATTGTTTGCATATGAAATAATAGGGGGTGTACATTTGAAAAACAACAGTTTGAGTTGGAAAAACTATTTTTTACGTTTTAAAATATCGCATAGTATTAAGTTTCCTGAGCCCTCGGCGTCTGTTCGTGCTGGTGAAAACCGTTTTTGAATATCAATTTTTGTTCCAGAGGTATTTGAGATGGCAGAGTTAGGTGAGACACCCTGTATGTACAGGTTGAGGGACTGGAAACTGTTTCTCTGTATATTCGGAAACATACAAATCGGATTTAAGGAAACTTGCTCGGCAAGAGGGATATCCAGTAACATAAAGATGACCTTATCCCATCCCCACGCCTCCCTTCGCTACATCAACCCCGGGACGGCAGGAA
Source organism: Locusta migratoria (assembly GCA_026315105.1). NCBI lineage: Eukaryota > Metazoa > Arthropoda > Insecta > Orthoptera > Acrididae > Locusta > Locusta migratoria. Next base: position 85,759,575 of record CM048748.1, read on the forward strand.
GAGGTAACCATGAAATGTTAAATAGAAACATTTTTTATTGCAGATTTCCATTCTCCAGGTTAGGGAACAGATTACCTTCGACAAGGTTCTTCAACAATTCGACGAGTCTACAAGGCAGTGACGTCTGCTCTTTTTACAATCGTTAACATTGTGGAACAATGATTTTCGATATATTTGCAACAATCAGCAGTGGCGTAGCTATCATAGGGCTAGGCGGGGCAGTGCCCCGGGGCCCCTCGACCTACGTGAGCTGCGATCGAAAAAAGTTACAGTAGAGCGTCGAATTTTTTTTTACCCTCCCACCCTATCGTCCATCATATCCCCCTTCCCCTCAGACCAAGTTTCCCACAGTAACCGCACTGGGCCACCGGCTGGCGGAACAATGCTTCTAATTGGGCCTTCACGAGACGCCACTATGTGGCGCTGCTGACAGGCGAAGCTGCCAGTCAATGTGTCTAACAATCGGCACACTTCAGTCGGCAGAAGTAGCGGCAGCGTCAAAGTTGCTCACAGCAACAGCTGCGTCTTCCAAGTGTTGCGGCGTGCCGGCTCGGCGCAATGAGAAGTATCGCGCTCCTCCAAACATTTACTGTACAGTACTTCTTATTGGGAAACAGAAGTGTACAATTCGAATATCCGAATAAATCGGTTTTCCGAATATCCATGTCCCCAAATTATTTCGGATAATAGACGTTATACTGTATATAATATTTTAGTTGAATGAAGGAAAGAGGACTTTTAATTTCTCCTGCCGAAATTTACCTCAACATGGACGGTTCACCAATTATGTAAGGAAATTATAACAAAATATGTATTATTAGAATGTGAGGTTACGGAAGTATTTACCGCAGTTTTCTTCTTCTGCAGCAGCCGAAAGGGCGTTCAGCAAATTAAAAATTATCAAAACGCATTTGAGGTATAATATGGCTCAAGCTCTCCTCGGACATTTGGCACTCCAAGTCTAGATTTAACAGACCTTACTGATGATTTTGCAAAAACCAAAGCCAGGAAAAGATTGTAAAATAATTGTTAAAAGAAATTGAATACTTTTAATTGTGTACCCATATTATGAGTATAATGTACTGCAGTCACGAAAACGCTTACCGATAATTACCGATCAGAAATCATATCTTTGCCAACTTCTGCAATCTAACAGTTTGAAGCATTCTATTATTCCAGTAGGTATTCTTTCATTCTGACTTTGGTGCGTGAGGAAACACGAAAGAAAACCCCACGACTTGAAAAACGCCACTGATTAAGTTCGTGATACCCAGTGACGCGCGAAAAATAATTATGAATTTTTTTCGAGGACTAATAGTATTCGTGTTACAACAAATAGAAAAATTCCCAACTTTTAGAAAACAAAACATCGACTGCCACGTGAGTTAAATATATGACACAGGAAGTCTTCTCTTCGGGCCACGTGAAGTAAATACAACTCGCGGACATTTTTCCATTTAAATATCCGTGGTGCAGTTGTAACTCACAGTAGTGTGCTGTGTCTTGGTGTTACAGTACGTTATGGCCCCAGTAACAAATTATGTTCGTGGCTTCCAGTTTTCAAGAGCTCAAGAGTAGTTATTGACATTTGAAATCGTGAATTATATATAACTCACATGGCCCAGTCATATTGGAGTTTCCTTGTTTTTATAATTTATTATTCGGCGTTACATATTACTTATACAGTACATTGTATATCACATACAATTCAAGCAAACTAAAGCAGAATATGGAAAAAAAGTAAATGGTCCTGGGGATCAGTAACCCAAGTATACCTTTGGCAGCCAATATGTTAATCTAGTTATTGTTAAAAAGAATGGACTAAGACAAAATATTAAATGTATACAGCATATTTAAGTGCAGTAGAACAGTATTTGGGCATATGATTTGTTGTGGGTATGTGAAAGATGACAGCAGGAAGGGGTGAAGGGGAGGGGGGTTGGAGGGCAGAAGGTGCGGGAAAGGGCAGACCGCTGGAATGGTCAGGCATTGCCGTTCTTTGTGCGCCTGCAAAACGAATAGCGAGAAAGCGAGCCCCCACTCTGTCTACCCCATGACGTCGCAAAAGGAATTAATATTACAGAGTACGATTAAATATTACCTGCTGAGTAACACATAATAATTTACTTAGTAGTATTTGGGTTTGCCTTATTATGTCTTCCAGTGAGCGGTAAGGAGCTGATGATGAAGTAGCTTTGCATCTATACAGTATTAGTGTAAAGAGGGCCCCAATGTCATTTTTTGCCCCGGGGCCCTTGGGCCACTGACAATCAGACGTTATTTTGAAAATCAGCTTTACTTTGCAGATCCAGATATCGCCAAGTGACTTGCCATTTTCAATGCATACATTATTTTACATCAGTATGCTAAGTATATGCATACATTTAACAGATGTAATCGCCATATAGCCGCGGTGGAGTAGCCGAGCGGTCTAATTCGACTCGCTGCGGAGCGCGCGATCGCTCGCCGTCGGAGGTTCGAGTCCGCCCTGGGGCATGGGTGTGTGTGTGTTGTCCTTGGGTTTGTTTACCTTAGTTTAAGTAGTTTGTAAGCTACGGACTGATATCCACGCAGTTTGGACCGATAGATTTAAAAATATGTTTCGCCATATAGACAGCTTACCCCGGTTTGAGATGCATCTACTTAGCCTACTGTTGTAAAAACGTATGCATTGGGAAGAACAAGTCACTTGCCGAAATCTGGATGTGCACAATAAAGCAGTTTTTAAAACTAATGACCGACTGTTGGAAATCACCTATTTGAAAATCATGCGCAGTCGATTTCTTAATGTGATCCATTTACAACTTAATTTCATTTTGACCCATTACTTCGTCATCAATCATGAAATGGAGAACATATTTCATACTAGAGTGTCATATTTTTCCCTGTGTATAATACTAGGAAGTTTGTGGCAAATAAAAACATATTCGTAACAATTAATCTTCCTCATCTGAATATACATCTGTTCTCTGAAAGCCAGCTCGCAGCGTGTAGTGCAAGGTCTTTGTATATCGCAGTTACTTCCTCCTATTCGTCTTCCAGCCGTGTATGTTTTCCGAGACAAATGACTGCAGGTCTGATCCATCCGGGCTCTATCCCTGCCTGATATTATCCTCAGAACTGTTTCCCGTGGTACCAGTACACGTATAAGAAAACGATATATTACTTGTCGCTTCGAGAAATGATCGTTCTCGGAAGTTTGACAGCGCCCATAACGGAAAGCAGAACGGCTGTCTTGCAGCCTTGGCGGAATAGGGTGATATTCGTACACTGTCGCGTTTACCGACTGAACCTGAAATGAAGCACACTGGTTTCCTATGGATCTTCTGTAACAACGCTATCTCTTACCTGTCACACACATGTATTGGTCGAAAGAGGGTTTTGTACGCTGAGATTTTTCCCATGAATTCTGCCTCAGTAATGATAAATTTTATTTGCTCGTTCCAGTTCAGATTATGCAAGTAATTGTCTCCATTGTTTGACGTTAATAATTTGATAAACGGCCCCGTTTTATCGCTATAAATTCACAGTGCATTGTATTCGTTTCTGTTGAGAGTCAATTTTCATCCCCACATTAAAGCGTCGATGTGCTACAAATCCCCCTGCTTTTCGCTACATTTTGCCAGCGTAAAATTTGATTCATTATATTGCACAGTCAGAAGGGTGGCCAGTACTGTTGAAATGGTGTCCATTAATTGCAGATGGAATATACAAACTGCTCAACGACTGTATTATTTCTGGCGTCAGCAGAAAACTGACAGACGAACATTCGAATGTACCCACGTTATATGGTCACTAACCCCCTATATTTCTATGGGTTAGTCACGTAAAGCGTCACACACATTTTGCTTGCTTAATACTTAAGGAAACGAGATTTTGGCGAAAAGCAAAGTAAAGAAGTAAAACAAAATAATAAAAAAAGCTGCTCACTATCTCACTTCATACCACCGATAAAACCAAAACAAAAGAAAAAAACAATAGTACCCCTCGAATCTTTAATATTTTCTAAAAATAGTTCAAAAAGTAAAAGTGATTTTACGTTTAATTAGACCCACCCAGTAAATAAACGTATTTAAATGGACTCCTTAGTGAATTGTAGTTAGGCCGCTAGCAGGGCTGAAATTCAAAATAAATTTCGTAACAGAACCATACAGAATTGCACACATCACGAATTCAGCTTAGCAAATATTAAAATTATGTGTTTTGTGTATTAATACAGTGCACTAAACAGCAAAATACATGTACCAAATTTTTGATCGACTTATGATCGACCTATTGTTGTATTTTCTTTTATGTCATGTTTTTCATGCACTACGCAGACGTTTGTATCGAGGTATTTTATTACTTGGGACGTTATTTTGTTGATTGTTAACACTATCAGGTCAATAATGCAAGCAGAATCTTCGCCACAGCACCAAAGACAAGACAATTCACCGCTGAAATAAAATAACATTAACCATATTCACGCTTACACTCACAGCCAAGTACAGACGGCAAAGTAACACAACCTCCGAGACGGGTAGATTAATACCTCAGAAGTGGCTACACGCCGTGCTAGAGAGCATGTTGTTCACCAACAACCATGCGACTTTAAAGACTGATCCACAAAATTCGATATAAATTACCTTTTAATGCGTTGTTGTCCAGGAATAACACTAGGAATGAAAGGGTTGAGGAACTTCAATTTTCATCAACGTCAAACACGTATTTATAAACTAGATCAATACTTTCTAGAATTGTAAACAATCTTAAGAAGGTGTGCAAAATTTTTCATAAATGCATCCATAGTCACTAAAATCGTGTTATTAATCTTTCTACTGTGGCGGTATGCCCACGGCCCTGGGGTAGGCCCTAATTCCTCCACGGAACTACGGTAATTACGCCAGTCAATCACAAATGTAGTTTTATGCAGTTTCAGCCGCGCTACATTCTAAAGCACCCACTTACATAGGCTTGAAAGTCTCATGTTAATGTTGAAGACCGTTCTTTGGTTTGCGTTTGCTTTATCAATATTTAGTTTCTTCTCTGCCTTGAACAAAACACTGTTGCATGCCTATAAATGTTTCGCTACAGTTGTAGCATCTTCAGTGGGTCTTTTTATTGCTTAAAAATTGAACGAAAAGAATTTATTACAGGTTCATCCTACTAATTATAATTATGTACAAAAATTTCATATCTGTATATATATACTTTGTTGGACTAGTTAGTTTTCCTACATCAACCCTGTAGGTCTTCGTTTACAGTTTGTCATCTGCAACCATATTTCACTGTTTGTGTGTTATTTCAGGTGTTTTGTACTCATGTGTATGTCTTCTCTCTGTGTGTACCCTGTGTTTATTTTTATTAAACGTTCATTTCCGTGTAAGTATTATGGAGTCTCTTATCTTCAACGAGGAGAAAATAATTAAGCAATAAATACGTAAGTAAGCTGGCGCTGCACTTACAAGGTACACTGCGACGGGCTGCCGTCCGGCACTAAACGGAGAAGTCGCCTCGCAGCTGTACAATCAAAAGGGGCATAAGGACTGACGGCGTAGAGCAATGGGCGTAGCAGGGTTAGCATATGCGGCAAAGTTGGGGCGGTTTCTAGATACGTTTCATTTCTTCTGCAGCTCTCTATTGAAGACACCATAAAACTGTGTACCTATACTGTTTTTAAATCAAATGCTGATGAATATGATATAAAATTTCTTTTTTTTTTTAATTTAAGAATGCATTTCATAGACAAAAGATGCCAAACGATGAAAGGTAATTGAAATTTAACTTCCAAAAATACCGCATACATACCACATCAATATATACAATAGTGTCTCCTTATTGTCATTTATTCGAAAATTTTCCTTTTCATAGATTAAGAGCTATGTGTGTCATGAACGCTTGATTTCATGAAATTACTTTATTCGCTCATTGCTGTGAGTTTGTAAAACATATTAACTTTCTACTTTCTACAACAGAAAAATGGAACCCCACAAAGAAGCAAGGTTTACTGCTGTGCCATTTCAAATTGAATGGCCAATACCTTAATCAAGTTGAATTTAGAAACTAATGTAGGCGGGATAAGGCTTAATATAAGAAAAACAGAGACGAGTTAGCTAGTAAACGATGTAGAATATTAATCATCGCTAAACAAGACTATGGCCTTCAGCCTTGTCTGAAGGATAGACCCCTTATTAAATCCTTCCACGATCTTCTGTTCATTTCTAGCACTGAATAGGCAATCATGGATGAATTTTTTGAAAGGGATTATATTTCAGACTGTGCAATGAAAGGCATCATGTTATGATTGTAATGAAACCGAAGTTAGATATTTATTGAGTGGCTAAAAACATTAAAATGAAGTCACAATTCTGCAGACTGCTTCGCCATACGGAGATAATACCGCAATCTATCGCCCCCACGATGCAGCCAATATGCACGGTTCAGTGACGTGCCGCGGCTTCGACAGCCTTGGAAACTCATTATCACTGTTCTGCTCAGTTATGTCTGCAAATTAGTTCATTAGTCAATCGCATGCAGAAATTAATTTCTTCCAGAAACAGTCATTGTTTCAGGGAGCATTCTTTCGAATATAAGTGGCAGTCAGGCTGTTTACTTGCTACATCCCATGCTTCTGATTGAGTGCCATGTTAATAGAGCAACTAAACTCACAGCTTTGAATAAGGGGACAATAAACTTCGATTTTTCTATAAATCATGCGACTTTTGCCTCAGTGAAAATTAGTCTAAATCCATTTAAACTAATATCCTTCTTTTCAGTAATTAGTGACATTCATTAGCGTTTACAGGATAATCCTCATGTTATTAGAAACAATAACAGCCTCATGTACGATTATTTTATTCTAGATTGTCTCAGTCTGTTGCTTTGATAAGAGTATATAATATATAAACGTCATTGTCATGCAAATATCTCTCAGGTTAGATGTTCTAATTTACAAGGTCCTTCTGCAAAAAAAGCCTAAGAATATTACCTTTTTAGTAATTTTTATTAGAAACAGTAGACTACTTCTCGCAGACCAAGTAGTACAGTGCTGGCTCATTAAATCAAGTATATTACCCTACAGATGGTAATACACTTGGTCGTTTTGTGATTGGTAGTCTACTGAAAAGTACGAGGGTTGGAACTTAAATAGTAGCAACTATTTATTCACTAGCGATACAAAAGCATTACATGTTGGCTGTTGATGGTGCGAATGAAGCGGTCTGCTGCCTATCGAATCTCTGAAACAGTTCTGAAGCGATTGCCACGAAATGGTAACTTCATCTTCGGAATCAAATCAAAGTCACAAGTCCGTATCGTATGTGGATGGTACAGTACTTCCCAGTTCCATCGACCGACAGCTTGCGCATTGTTGTGCACAATTATGGGTAGGGTGCTCAGAAAATGTTGCCGCTTCTTTCGCAAAGCTGAACGCTGGTGATGCTCCAAAAACCAACTGTAATACTGTGCACAGACGGTCTGCTGTGGAGGAACGTAATGTATTAGGAAATACAATCACAGCCACTTTCGCGGCGACCCATAACGACGCCATTCGTTGGATTGGGGTTTCAGTTTTGGCTCGCATGATGTGACCCATGTCTAATCCCGTGTTACGATACGGCGCAAGAAAGCCATTCCTTCACGCTCCAAGTGCATATGGCCTGTGTCGTAATGCGTCCATTTCTGAATTTCCGGCAATTCTTGTGGAAACCATGGTGATGCATTTTTTTTTTTTTTTTTTTTTTTTTTTTTTTGCATGCCCAAGCCTTCCTTCAGGATGGGAAGCACAGTCGTATGCGCTAATCCGGTTCACGTATCGACTGGCATCGATCAGTGTTCACTAACGCGGCAATAATATGCAGTACTTCCTCAGGGACGCTAGGACGACCTGTACGATGCATGTCTGCCACAGATTGCCGAATTTCATTGATGCATGTCTGCCACAGATAGCCGAATTTCATTGAAGGCTTTTGCCACCTGTACGGCAATTCCGATTCCAGATCTTAACGACGCTGTTGTGCTATACGACCTTTGGCACATTAAATCTTAATCCAACTCAGTTATTCCTGTCTCGAAAACATAATGTCACGTTACTTTAGAGCGCTTGCTCACAAGTAACTGTGTTTCGTTCGATTGTGCGCACGCCGATGACGTGGGACGGGAAAGTCCATTTGGTCGGAGGTGAGGTAGGTATGTCAGAAACGTGTGCTATAAGAGACAATAGGAATTCCATCGCATACGCAGTAGTGTCTCCACAGCAGTGTTGACACTATGCCAGCTCCAACCGTCTTGAATGGCGAAGATATTCCGGAATGGTTTTGTAGGTTCTGTTTTTAATGTTTTGGCGCAATCAACGTTCTAAATTGTTGACTGAAAGTTTAAGGGTGCAGTACAACGTCCATAATATTATATCGAATTAATGAAGTATGTGGATTATTGGGTTGTATAGTAGCCGGGTAAATAATAATAATAAATAATAATAATAATAATAAACCACCAACATTTTTATATTTGTATCACAAGTCCAGAGATGGTAAGAGCATACCTGCTATTATCCTAGACCCACAATTATGCGCGCTGAGTTTCAAACAAAAAGGAAGTATTCTCTGACACCGACATGAGCAACGCTAAACATAACACGCTGTCAGCACACGCGATATCTTGGAACAAGAATAAAGCAGTGGAAACCGAAAGAAAAACTTAGCATTCGACTCAGAATTATCTGCATCAAAAATAAACGCAACACCGCGAGATCACATAGATTCATTCACAAAGCGTCTAACAAAATCTGAAATAATATCAATTACAAGGGAAACTTAAGGTGTTTAATAATCATTACACCAATTATAGCTTCCCATAACGCTAATTATATATGCCGGTCAGCGTTATAGATAGTGGGATAATAATTGGGTTGGGTTGTTTGGTTGGAATAGGGGGACTAAACTACTGAGGTTATCAGTCCTCCGGTCGGGAGGGGAAGGAGTGAGGATAGGAAAGGAGGGGAGGGGGAAAGGAAATCAGTCCGGGAAGTAAAGAAGGAAGGAAGACTGCATTAGCTCGGGGCCCCGTGCTAGCCACGCACGTACTCACGAAAGAACCGTGAGCCCCCTGTAGGGAATAATAATTAATAGAACAGGAAATACAGTCAATGATCGTTTTGTTGTGGTCTTCAGTCCGGAGACTGGTTTGATGTAGCTGTCTACCCTATGATCTTCACGATTTATCTACTGCGGGTAAGAAACGCAACCAAAATCCATTTGAACCCACTCACTGTATTAGTCTCTTGGTTTCCTTCTGCGAATTTTACCCTGCTCCCCTTCCCTCCCCCCCCTACTGCCCCCATAACGCACATTTACCCTCACACTAATCTCGCGATGTCGCAGCGGACTGGTCGAGCGGATAGAGGTGCCATGCTCCAATGCGCAAGGCTGCACCCCGTAGGGGGTTCGAATCCCCCCCTCATGCATCGATGTTGGTGCTGTCTTTAGAATAAGATTTATTAGTGGTTTGTAAGTTCAGGGACTGATGACCCCGCAGTTAATTCCCATAAGCTTTATAAACATTTGAATTAATCTCGCAGATACTTGATGTCACAGGATGTGTTCTAACAATCGATCGCTTGTTCTAATAAAAGCGGTCTACATACTCCTTTTCTTCCAAATTCTGTTATATGTGTCCTTATAATCTGCAGAATTCGTTTGGAGCACCACATTTTACATAAACGGACCACTTCTGTCCAAGGCAACACTCCATACAAATGGCTTCAGAAAAGATTTCGTAACTCTTGCATCAAGATTCAGTTATAACAATACTATTTTCCAGAACGCTTTTCTACCCATTGACATTCAGATTTTTATATAATCTGTACTGCGAAAATCACGTTACTTTCCTGCTCAAGTAACAAAATTTATCTACTACCTTTAACATTTCGTTACCTAATATAATTCCTTCAGTATCGCCTGAATGTCTAGGACTATTTTCCATTACACTTTTTCTGTTTTTAATGTTCATCTTCTACGTTCATATCAAGACGCTGTTCATTCCGTACAACTGCTCTTTCCGGTTCTTTGTTATCACTGACAGAATTACAATGTTTAAGTTACCAGTTTTGTGTCCCCGAACTTCAATTCTTCCTCCAATTTCCCCTTGCTTTCTTTCAAAAATTGGCCAATGCCGGATTGAATAACATTGGTGGAAGGGTACTTACCTACAAAACAATGCCATCCTTTAATGCCCTTCATCTCTATGCGTTATACAAGATATATGTACCTTTTCGTCCCTCGTGTTTTAATCCCGATTCCTTCAGTACTTGAAAGATTGTATTCCAGTCAACATTGTCAGAAGATTTATCCAAATCTACAAAGGCTAGGAATGTAGCTTCGTCTTTCCTCAATCTATAGTTTGATGTAAGTCATAATGTGAGTATTGCCACACCTGTTACGACATTTCTGTAAATTCAAACTGATCTTCCCCGATGTTGGCTTCTATCAATTTTTTCACTGTTCCATAAGAAATTCGAGTCAGAATTTTGCAATCAAGGTATAAATCGATAGTGTAATTTTCACTACTAAAAAACAACCGGAAGCGTTTGCGTATCACAGCTGCGGGTGTGACAAATGCATTAACTTAGGGTCTACCTTCTGTAACAGAAAAATGAAACGCCACAAACAAATGCACGGTTTACTGCTGTCCGATTTGAAACTGAAGAGTGTATACTTCAGTTGAATTTAGAAACTAATGCAAGCGGTAAGATGATTTATATAAGGGAAATAAGGGCTTGGTAGCTTGGAAACGTTGGTTAAAGGATTAATCATCGCCTTACAAGACTGATTATAACTTTCAGCATTCTGTCTGGAGGATATTCACCCATATTAAATTCCTTCACGATCCTCTGTTCAATTTTAGCTCTGAATAGGGAATCAAGGAGAAACATTTTAAAGGGAAATTATGCTTTAGACTGTGCAATGAAAGGCATTAAATTATGATGATGATGAAACGGGTATGAACCTACATTCTTAGGTATGGATTATTATATATTACATTATTATTATATAGATTATTATATAGAAGATGAGGACATGTCTGTTTCCCTGCACACCAATAAAGGACTTGTGTCATTGGCTCTAATAATATGAGGTCAAAAGGCGACAGAAATATTAAATATGGCATTTAGAATCATTCTAAACATTTTCCACTCTAATAGAGGGAAAAATCGTCAATCCAGAAATGAGCGCATGAGAAAATATTATCAGCTCAAGTTTCGCATTCTTACAGCACTTAAACTAAGGGGTTCTTCTTCTTAACCCTGTTTACGACGTGCAGAAATCCCCCGAGATAATTTCCCAAGTTCTACTTACGCACGTAACCTGATGTAAGTAAGCCGAAGCTACCAGGTGTAGATGTATGTAATCAGAAATTTCATTTGCTGGCACAAGTTTCTAAATGGCGTCATATTCCGTTATTCCAGGCACCCCACCTTCGCATAAAGGTTTGACGCTCCTGTTACAATATTGCTGGTGTTTTTTAACAGCATCGCAGGTACGGAGGGCTCTTGCTCGAGGATCGTCATTATTGTCGAGTCCTATTTCGTGCACAAGACTTCATGTGACGATGCAAGAAAATTTCGAGGAAGTCTTTGTTTCCGATGAATGCGTATGTAACCGTATTGAAGCATACTGCTATCGCAGTCCCTAGACTTGCAAACTACTTAAACTAATGTTATATACAAAAAAAAATATTATTTCTAACTAGTTTCAACCCAATGTTGGACAATCTTCAGGGTGTTGCTCCAAGGTGGTGTGACTGCATCTGTGAAACTCGCAGCTCCGTCACTGCTTCGCACAATCTCGGAGAAACTCACTGAAGATGGCACAAACTTGGGTTTAAACTAGTCGTTAGTTATCAATTTTGCAATCTAAATTGTTTTTATATAAAAATTATCATAAGGGCACTGTTATTCCTAAATAAACAAAAGAATTTCCAAAAATATGTTAAAGGTGACACACACACACACACACACACACACACACACACACACACACACACAAAGTTTACTGCTCTTTAATTGTGAGTTACTATATAGCTTAACCGGAGCTCTTCTGCAGGTTCTAAAATGGAATAATAAAATTAAATGTACAAATTCACATAACCTACACAAAAAGCAGCCTATCTGCAGAGGCGTGAAATAAAATGTGCAAAGGAACGCACTCCAGTCCCAGATGGGACAACCAAATCTGACTAATATCTAATTGAAATTTAAGAGGAGTGCTAAAGGAAACAGAGAATTCAGTTAACAATCTATGTATTCTGGAAACGCTTAAGAAATGGGGAGACCAGTTTAAAACAATAAAATCTGAACACGTGGTTGATCACTGGTTCCTGGACTGGTTCACAACTCTCAAAATCTCAAAAATGCGAAATAAATACGAATGAAATCACCACACTTGGAATAATTGAATAAATATGACGGATTTACCAACATAATTCACGTAATGGGCACAAAAGCAACTTGATTACTGGTATCGGATTCACAATAGCCAGTCCAATTGGCAAAACTAACAGACAAAGAAGGTTTGTTACAACTTAAATAATTCACAACGAAAATCACCGCGAAAGCAAGTTAGTGGAATGCACTGCTTAATCATAGTTACGAACCAAACTAACCATTATTAAAGAATGAAATCTTAACAAGAACTAAAAGAACAAAGGCACACGTGGTTCAATTATCTGTACCACATGTTAATTAATAAATTTTGACCACTACAGACGGTAGCTCTAACTAGAATATGCATCGCGTATCCAGCACGAAATAATGGAAAAAGTAAAGGGCTTCTGCGAGGATTTCGACTCAGAATCTTACATCACAGTAAGAAAATCTTAAGCTCGGTCCACCACTTTACCTCTAGCGTCTCTCTCGGCAGAATGCCTAAGCGATGGGGCGCTCCGGGCTAGCAGTGGCGAGCGAGTTTATAGTGGGAGTGGGGTGGGGTTTGTCCAGTGCGCGAGTCTCCCACAAACGGCCTGTAAGAGAGGGTTTGCTCTGGTACACAAAAGAATCTTTGCGGGTCGCAACTCAGGAGTTACTTTGGGTCAAGGATAGCATCATTACAGAAGCGTTGACCGTAGCAGACGATACTTCGAATACAGACATGCAAAGACGTAACTAGCCTGTGTGCAGCTTAGCGGTCTGCAGCGCCACAACACGGATCCCGCGGCATCCCGCGTCGAAGGTTCGAATCCTCGGGCATGGATGTGTGTGTTGTTTTAAATTAGTTTAAATAGTTTGTAAGTCTCGGGACTGATGACCAACGTAGTTTGGTCCCATAGAATTACAAACATTTGAACATTCGTGTATGCAGAGTGCGGTGGCAGCATTCCACTGCAATACGGCAGTGCGCAAGACTAGAGACACATTCCACACACACACACACACACACACACACACACATACAAAATCATTCAGGGGGCGATGTTAGTTAGGGAGAACACAATTTAACACATAAAATATTATGAAAATATTAAAAGAGTTTTGTATCCCACCCTCGTCGCCCCTTTGTGTCTCGCTTCCGCCGGTTGTCTTGGGTGTCGGTAGCCGATTGGAGAGAGACCGACAGAGGAAAATAGGATGCACGCGTGGGCAGCTACGGAGGTGACCAGCCAGTGGGACAGCAGAAACTAGAAATACTAAGCTAGATTAGTATAAGAGATACATTTCATAGAGAATACATAACTTGGAGAGCAGCTGACTAGTAGAATGTTGATACATAGTTTAGATGGAGTCCTGCTACTAATGATTCCTAGTGCCTATCCGATAGCCAAGTCTTAACTGGTGCCTATCTGAGTCCCAAGTGGCCGATGCAGCAGTCGTGGCCACGAGCGGAGTTGCAGCAGAGGGCGCTCGTGGCTGACGTCGTAAGAAAGCCGCGCCGTGCGTGCATGGCGGCGCACGGCGGAAGTACGTGGCGCGCACTTCATACTTGTGCGACACCACAAAGAGTAACACGCAATGCTGGGGCGTCATGTAATGGTTGCAGAAGTAAGTTACAGAACTGTATAGCTACATAATAAAGAGAATTAGCTGAATGAATAACATGAAACAGGATCATGGACGTGTTTCAACATATACATACATACACTCACACACACACACTCACTCACTCACACACACACACACACACACACACACACACACACACACACACACACAAAACCCGAGGGAGGACCCGAACCTCCGGTGGGAACGGTCGCCCAGTTCGTAACATGAAGCCTTAGACCCCGCGATTATTCCGCGTGGCGGGTGAATTCGAACAGATTGTCAAGTGTGCGGTGAGTTCTATCATTTGGCAGGTACATTTGAGGAGTGACAAGATGGATGCGCCTTGGGAATATATATCGTATTTGTAGGCATATAATAGACACCGGCGTATAAGAGACACCCCTCTTTTTTATGAAAAAAAATCACACCTAATACATTTATTGCAATATAATTAAAATACATTTGTTCATAGACATTAAATATCTAATGTAATGCCTTCAAGTAGTGTTCATAAACTTTACGCAATTAACGTCTTCACAGTTTACGCTGATCCAAACGGATATTTCGACTATCGCCGTTTACACGGCGCGCCGACTATATTACGGCGCGATGATGGACGAGAGCGTCGTAAAGGCTTACGACATTGACACCTAGGTGGCTCTGCTTACGATTGCTCCGATCAGACACCGCACATACTATCAGCTCACGAGCTTCGCTCGACGAGTAGGGGATTTTCATGTTTAAAATGACGCATTTTGAGAATTTATTGTGAAGCGCGAATATTTATGTATTCTTGTGATGTTCCATACACTGAGACAATGATGGTTTTCGTCTGTGTATTGGTCGGCGCACTGTATGGGGCACAGCAAGTTATAACCTCAAAAATACAACAACTGTGAGACACCGAAGCTGTGCTAACATATTTACACTTGGGAATGCGAATATCGTCAGGCAAGACATAGACTAGTAAGTGAGCAGTGTTTCATTATTTAAATAATGAATGAAACCGTTGCATGATGACTGAAAAAAAAAAACGATTATGATGAATGAAATTACGTCGAAAGTTTCTACTTCCTATTAAGTTACCAGTTTCAGTTACGCTTGGCATTAAAAATACTGCAAA
Source organism: Locusta migratoria (assembly GCA_026315105.1). Taxonomy (NCBI): domain Eukaryota; kingdom Metazoa; phylum Arthropoda; class Insecta; order Orthoptera; family Acrididae; genus Locusta; species Locusta migratoria. The sequence continues at coordinate 85,774,709 of CM048748.1, forward strand.
TTCAAAACACCTTTACCACATAATAAAGCTCCTGGCGGGTATTTTGGTGCATATTATGTACATAAATCAAATAAAAAGTACGAAAATGTAAGCGAGAACCATAAAGGCAAAATTTCTCGCTTAAATCATCTTTTCCCGCATTTTACACAATTTTTTTAAGCCCTTGAAAGAAATCGAACTTGTATACACCTACTTTAACTGGCATCTGACGTAAAAGATGTATCTAGTTTTAAGAGCAATTTTTGTAAAAAAATTGGTGATAAATAAATAATAAAATAAAATAAAATAAAATAAAATAAAATAAAAATGTGCGTCTTATACGCTGGCAAATACGGTAATCATAACAAGAAAAAAGTCATCCAGTCTAAAAGTCAAAAGCAGCAATATCGAACTTGCAGATCAGCATATGTTCCCCATCTAGAAAACCTTATCTGTGTAACTCAGATTTTGTGCAATTAGAAGGACTAATGCGTAAACTTTTAAGGAAAAAAGCATGTGGTTGTCCCCCATTGCCTAGCCTCACTGAGCTAATGGGACAACGTTGCCACGGTGCGGAGTTGATGCTACCTGATGTTAGGCCTGCTGCCAAAGCCATTGTAACCAGAGCTAATTTTTTTAATGCGCCCCTTTTAAACATAGTGACGGGACAAAGTTTTCTTAGGCACTATTTAGAGTTCAATTATGCTGATCAATCTCATGCAAACTTTCATTTGTACCATACAATAAAAATGTATGAGTGTATGTTCCGTATTTCGTCATAAACTACTGGACCGATTGCAGCCTAACGTCGCACACATATTCCATACAGCAGGACAACAATCGCTGTTGTGGTATAAACCACTTCCGGTAGAAATTTCTGAAAATATTACGACATAAACAACGGTAGTCGCTAAAAAATGCCGCATTATTCAAAATGAAAAAAAAAGGAAAACTTTATTCAGCTACTGTTTCAGAATAAATTCAGACCTTAAAGAAACATGTAAGTCTTGCAATTCGTTTTGGAGTCGAATTTCTTGAATGAAAGATTACTTGATGAAACTCTTTATTCCTGACAAAACAAACAAAATGATGAAACAAGTTAATTACTCATCAGTTTTCCGCTATTAAAGCATTTAAACTATTGTATTCGGCATAAAAATATAATTTCTAACTTCTAAAATACTAATTGTAGGATCAACTGGAATAGTAATCGGTGGGGGACGATTAAAGACAGTGGAGAGTTCCAAGTACCTAGGAAGTCTGATAAAGCAAAATCGAAAGAACCACAGAGAAATAAACGAGCGGGGAAGAAATGCAGAAAGATTTCGAATCAGTGTCAGAAGCCTGATACTGATCAGGAATGTACCCCAAAGCAGTAGACAAGTTATGTACCACCTATGCTATGTGACCATCCTGACATATGCAAAGGAAGAGAGATACGCAAAATACAAGCTAGTGAGATGAAATTCTTGAGAATGTTCGACTGTTTGTAAAGCTTATGGGACTTAACTGTACGGTCATCAGTTCCTAAACTTACAAATTACTTATGAACTAACTTATTACTAAAGACAACACAAACATCCCTGTCCGACGGACGTTTCAAACCTCCGCCGCGGAATGCCGTCCGCAACGTGGCACTCCAGACCGCTCGGCTACTCCTGCGCGGCGAAATTCTTGAGGAACATTATTGGAATCACAAAGATACACTGGTTGAGAACTGAGAGTCAATAAAAAAGGAACAATTACAAGAGGAGATAATCAAGGCTGAGATAGTATGGACGTGTTAAGTGAATAGAGGAGAAGAGAATAAACAGAAGGAAAGGAAAGAGACCAAGAGGAAGCCCGAGTGACAGATGACTGAGAGGAGTGGTGCAGTGTATCAGGAAGACTGGGCCAAGATAAAGACGGAGAGATGGTGGTTTCAATGTTCACAGATTTGTCACTTGCTTGTAAGACTTCTTAAGTAATGGAACGCAGTACGTTATTCTCCACGGCCAGTGTGAATCAGAGACGAGTATATCGTCAGGCGTTCCCCAGGGGAGTGTTATAAGACCGCTGTTATTTTATATTTATATAAATAATCTGAATTACAGAGTAACTTGTCTGGTGACGATGCTGTGGTGTATGGGAAGGTGTCTTTAATTGACTGTAATAGAATACAGGATGACTTAGACAAAATTTCTAGTTGGTGTGAGGAATGGCAGCTATCTCTAAAAGTAGTAAATTTTTGGTGATGCACATCAGTAGGAAAACCAATCCCATAATGTTCGAATACATCAGAAGTAGTGAGTTGCTTGATATAGCCGCGTCGTTCATATATCTAGGCATATTATTGCAGAGCGATATGAAATATAACATGCAAAGACAGTTGTGAGTTAGGCGGACTGCCGGCTTCGGTTTATTGAGAGAATTTTGGGATGATATCATTTGTAAAGGAGACCACGTATAATACGCTTGTGCAACCACGTCTTGAGCACTGCGCAAGTATATGGAACTCGCAGCAGATCAGTTTAAAGGAAGACATCGAAGCAGATCAGAGGCGAGAAGTTAGGTTGTTACTTGTACGTTCGACCAGTGGGAAAATGTCACGAAAATACTCCGTGAAGTCAAGTGGGAACCGCTGGAGGGAAGACGACGTTCTTCTCGATAAATTATCTTGAGGTTCGGAATTTGAAGCTGACTGCAGAACGATCTTCCTGCCGCATACTTGCAATTCGCGTAAAGATCACAAAGACAAGAGAAATTTGTGCTGGTACAGAGTCATATAGACGTTCTTTTCTCCCTCGTTCTATTTTGGTGTGTAATAGGAAAAGAACTGCCTAGTAAGGGTACAGTGTACCTTCCGCTACGCACCTTACGGCGGATTCGGAGTGTATGTGTTGATTTATCTGTAGAAGTAGATCCGATCAGAGGCTGGGAACTGTCCAAGATGATGATGATGATGATGATAATGATGACAATTCTAACTGTATTCCTGAGACCATTTTCAGGCAGTATATGTACATAACATTGAATGGAACTTCGAAATTATAGCACAGAACAACACATAGTTAAGGAGACACAATGTCTTCAACATGTAATACAAAAAACGCACTGTATTACTCACGAGATTGTAATTTATTTCTTCTTTATTACCAACCGTTTCCCGCAGTTCACAGACATAAAATATTCCACTGAACGACAACGAAAATAATATTAATATGTGACACATTTGTCAGCATATGTGATCTAAGGATTGAGCTGCGTGAAAACGAAACGAAACTGAAGTGGACAGAAAGTGCCCACGAAGGCGATGGACAGGAGAGGACGGACCAACGGATCAACATAGATGCGGAATGAATGTATAGTCAGGTAGCTCCGCTAGCTAACGACAGTATGTATACACTACTGGCCATAAAAATTGCTACACCAAGAAGAAATGCAGATAATAAAAGTGTATTCATTGGACAAATAAACTAGAACTGGCATTTGATTGCATTTTCATGCAATTTGGATGCATAGATCCTGAGAAAACAGCACACAGAACAACCACCTCTGGCCGAAATAACGGCCTTGTTACGCCTGGGCATTGAGTCAAACAGAGCTTGGATGGCGTGTAAAAGTACAGATGCCCATGATGCTTCAACACGATACCACAGTTCATCAAGTGTAGTGACTGGCGTATTGTGATGGGCCAGTTGCTCGGCCACCTTTGACCAGACGTTCACATTTGGTGAGAGAGCTGGAGAATGTGCTGGCCAGGAGATCAGTCGAATATTTTCCGTATCCAGAAATGCCCGTACAGACCTGCAACATGCGGTCGTGCATTATTCTGCTGAAGTATAGGATTTCGCAGGGATCGAATGAAGGGTAGAGCCACGGGTCATAACACATCTGAAATGTAACGGCCACTGTTCAAAGTGCCGTCGATGCGAACAAGAGGTAACCGAGAAGTGTAACCAATGGCACCCCATACCATCACGCCGGGTGATACGCCAGTATGGCGATGACGAATCCATGCTTCCAATGTGCGTTCACCGCGATGTCGCCAAACACGGATGTGACCATTGTGATGCTGTAAACAAAACATGGATTCATCCGAAAAAAATGACGTTTTGTCATTCGTGTACCCAGGATTGTCGTTGCACCGCAGGCGCACCTATCTGTGATGCAGCGTCAAGGGTAACCGCATCCATGGTCTCCGAGCTGATAGTCCATGCTGCTGCAAACGTCGTCGAACTGTTCGTGGAAGTGGTTGTTGTCTTGTAAACGCCCCCATCTGTTGACTCAGGTATCGAGACTTGGCTGCACGATGCGTTACAGCCATGCGGACAAGATGCATGTCATCTCGACTGTTAGTGATACGAAGCCGTTGAGATCCAGCACGGCGTAAAGTATTTCTCCTTTGAACCCACCAATTCCATATTTTGCTAACAGTGATTGGATCGCGACCAACGCTGGCAGGAAAGTCGCAATACGATAAACCGCAATCGCAATACGCTACAGTCTGATTTAAGCAAAGCCGGAAACATGATGGAACGCATTTCTCCCCCTAACAAAAAGCATCACAACAACGTTTCACCAGGCAACGCCGGTCAACTACTGTTTGTGTATGAGAAATCGATTGGAAACTTTCCTCATGTCAGCTAGTTGTAGGTGTCGCCACCGCCGCCAGCCTTGGTTGAATGCTCTGAAAAGCTAATAATTTGCATATCACAGCATCTTCTTCCTGTCGGTTAAATTTCGCGTATGTAGCACGCATCTTCGTGTTCTAGAAATTTTAATGGCCAGGAGTATGTGTATGTGCCGTAATTAAATGTCATACTAAAATTTCAACTCTGTATGAGACAGACGGCCGCTCAGAGCTACAGGATTACTGTCAGTCTTGATGTGATACATATTGGATTAATTTACCTTCTGGTAAAAACGGCGGCAGAAGTAAATTAAAACTGAGTATTGGTAATAGTTTTAGCAAATTATGTCTCCCTGTATTGTTTGGCCCACGTTGACATAAATGCAATTTTCAGAACTTAGAGATGAAATGAGCCGCTAAAATAGTACACGAGTAAGAAACGAGGTCCGCGTTCTAGAGAAACAGTGATTTACGTGTTGTCGTTAAGACAGTGATTGGGTGGTTCTTCTGCGTACGACATGTGTAGTTTCCTTCCAGAGCGCTCTCCAGTCTGAGGTTCTGGTGCATCTTTTCCTGTGGAAGGAAAGACACGCCCTGCTTTCTGCGCCCAAAGACAATAACGACGCCTGTGTATTGGTAACGATCTCGTCAATGCATCAAATAGGGGAGACCGGGGCACGTTGGCCATAGGGGCAGGATGGCCCAGTAGAATTATTCCTTACAGTAGACGCTAGATGGTCTTAGGAATCAATCAGTAAGTAGGTAGCTTTGTCCCTCTCCTTATACAGGGCAAATATCTCAAGCGACCACGTTTTGGACAAGCTGTAGTCCTTAATTGTTTTTGTGTGTTTCAGTAAAATTCTACTCTTCGGTTAATGTGTGATATTTAAATTTTGCTTGCTTTAGGCGCAACGGGGGAAGTACTATAATTAAAGGTGTTAGTTTAAGCATTATTTCTAAGTGTCGTACAGTCTTAATTGCTTCAGTGGATTTTCTAAAGAACGGAATTTATTGTAATGATGACGATGGGGCAGTTTGGCCCAGAGTTGACCCACAGAGGACGGGGCATGATGGCCAGCCGAGACAACTTGTCACGTCCTATAAGAGCTATTCTTCTTGAAACTCGATTAAAGGTTAGTTACTTTTAGTGATAACTATTTTGATTGTTCTTCAAGTTTAATAAATTATTAACCTATTTGTGGCTGTTCAAATATTTTGATCCGTTTCACAGGTGTAATGATTGTCATAATCTCGAGATAAAAATCGTTGACAAAACGCCAACCAGTAAATTTTATTTCAATCTTTAAATGATTCTAAATTATAAAAGAATGAAATGAGAATGATTTCTGAAGATACGATGCTAAGAGTAGGTTTAGAAGTAAAAGAATAGGAGGGATCTGTGAGGAATCTAGTGAAGACTTTAGAATTCAAACAAAATCTTTCTGTTTGCTAGGCACAGGCAGGCACAGGCAGGCCTCATGTCTGTATGCACAGGTAACAGAAATCAGGATAAAGCAACTGAATTTCATCCCATTCCACTGGAAGGAAATTCTGAAGAAAAATTAAGTCACAGGCTAGAAAAGACACTTTCCAAAAAGAAAGTACGTGTAGTCAAAGAAAAGAAAAAAAAGGCAACATGTTGATGATCATATTATCATTACAATCAGTTTTTCTGTAGAATTCGGGGATATAATCTCAGTTCTAGTACAATAAACTTCCTGTATAATGAAGATACGTGTAACAAAGTGTAATAAAGCTCCTCTCCGTGCACCACCACGGCTCTAGAAAGCATCGCTCGTGTGAAACTCAGCTTGCCCTTTCCTAATATGACATCTTCAGAACTATGGATGAAATGTAACAGGCAGATAGCATATTTATAGATATCCGAAAGTTGTTTGACTTGTAGCAGCAATGCAGGCGGCTAACCTAACTACGACGATATAGATTAGGTTCGCAGATACGTGACTGCCTCTGCAGATTCTTAATTAATATTCGCAGTACGTTGCGCTCAATAGCAAATGTTCATCTGTGAAAGACTGGCCAAGGAAACTGTGTCAGGACCATACAATGTAAGCTTTCACGGCCGGCGTCAACTTCATTTAAAACTTCCGGGCTCCTAAGCCGTGGTCGATTTATAAAACTTTCCCCTAACGTTTCATCTTCGGCTACGGAAGACATCTTCAGAGGTAGAATGGCGAACTGCGATGAGAACTTGAGGGAGCGCCGTATATATAGGCAATGTAGAGTTAGCCAGACATCTAGCCTCGTTGTTGCAACCCTATGTTGGAAAAACTGACAGCCATATAAGAAATTCGGCTCATTTCATCGAAAAACTAAAAGAGATGAATGTTGCCCGTAGTGATATTCTCGTTAGCTTTGACGTAGTGTGTCTGTTCACGATGATTCCAGTAAACGAAGCTATCTCTTGCTTAGCGGATATTTTTCCGCCTGACATACTATCATTGTTTAGACACTGCCTCACCACTACTTATTTTCAGTACAATAACGAGTTCTATGAACAGATTGACGGAGTGGCTATGGGCAGTCCACTGAGTCCAGCGGTGGCCAATCTATTTATGGAGTCGTTCGAACAACAGGCGTTGCAGACTGCTAATAAAAAGCCAGAAAGGTGGTTTCGATATGTCGATGACACTTTTGTGCTATGGAAACATGGTGCAGAGGAATTAGATGCCTTCTTAACACATCTGAATGGTATCAACCCCAGAATACAATTTACGATGGAAACAGAGAGCAACGGGCAGAATTTTCTCGATGTTTCTGTAATCAAGCACGTGGACGGGACGTTGGGCCACAAGGTCTACAGGAAGGCTACTCATACTGACCGTTACCTGCATAAAGACTCTAACCACCATCCCAGACAAAAAAGAGGTGTGGTTAAAACATTGGTTGACAGGGCGCATAAAATTTGTGAACCTACTTATCTAAAAGATGAGTTGGAGCATTTACGATCCACCTTCCAGAAGAACGGTTATTCTACCAAAGAAATAGACAGAGCCCTTCGTCCCAGGGAGAAAGTTAATGTTAACAAGGAACAACAACCGCCTAAGGGGAAAGTTTTTCTTCCGTTCATAAATAAGGTTACAGACCGTATTGGAAAAGTGCTGGACAAATATGGGGTAGAAACCATTTTCCGACCTACAAGGAAGATAAAAGAGTATTTAAGATCTGCAAAAGATGTACGACATCCGTTGAATACACCAGGTGTATATAAAATTCCCTGCAGCTGTGGTTCAGTCTACATTGGAACTACAAAAAGGAGCGTCAATACTCGTCTGGTCGAACATAAAAGGAATTGCCGCCTGGGGCACACGGAGAAATCGGCCGTAGCAGAACATGTATACCAAGATGGCAATCATGAAATTAAATTTAATGAGACTAGTGTCATCTCAAAAACTTCGCACTATCATGCGCGCAGATATAGAGAAGCAATCGAGATCTATAAACATCGTAATAACTTTAACAGGAAAGAGGAAGCTGTTAAATTAGACAGAATATGGACTTCTGCTTTACACCAGCGATATGACAATCGATTCTTCTCTGCCAAGAATGTTGGCAATACCAGAGATAGTGTCGTAGCAGACGTCACGTGATGTCTTGTGGTGCCCTCAACATTGCCTATATATACGGCGCTCCCTCAAGTTCTCATCGCAGTTCGCCATTCTACCTCTGAAGATGTCTTCCGCAGCCGAAGATGAAACGTTAGGGGAAAGTTTTATAAATCGACCACGGCTTATGAGCCCGGAAGTTTTAAATGAAGGTGTGTCAGGACCGTTATTATTTTTATCTACTTGAATAATCTAACGGACAAAGTGAATCGCTATGTGGGGCTGTTTCTGGCTTACGTTGTGCTCTAGAGTAAACGGTTAGTTGCATCAGTGAAATTATTGAGAATTGAGGCAAAAGGTGTATTACAATTAATTTGTATAAAATGTTTGATTATTATTTTAGGGTATTTGGTGAAACAGAAAATGTAATTCAAGTACTGTACTGTTCGACGCTCAGATTAAATCTGATGCAAGTTAAGTTGTATTGCTGCAAATGGAAATCGTTGTTAGAAGTTTCTTTACGATATGAGCATTTTTGATGAACAGTAGATTTGTATCGACATTGTAAATAGTTTCCTTAACAATTTATAATACAAGGATGAAATGGAAGTTACATATTAATCTTTGTAAGGTGTAAATACTCATAATGAACCCAGTTTTCATTACTTTGGCAGTTGCAGTCACCGCTGTGTAACTGCAGACGCTGATCGCCTTTACGTGGCCCGTTCAAATTAAATAAACTGTTTATCAAAGTAGGGATGGGAGAAATCATGCACAAATATTAATGGTTTCTCTATCAGCTAAGTGAGCTGGTGACAGATAGACTTGAAATATTTTTTCATTGGACTTTGTTTATGAAAGGATTAACATAAGTAGTAACACACAGATGGGTTCTGATATTTAATTCGTGTGAGTGATCTTAATATTTGAATTCAGTTTAGCACATTTTTTAATTTAATGTGTTGACTTCCTCAGTACTGCAATCTCTTTTCAATTTTAATAGTAATGTACGACAGTGACTCTCAAGCACAAGTGATGTCTCCGTCTGAGTATATCTTATTAATACTTCAGAAGTATAGTGAATGAAACTTTCAATTATATAAACAAGGAGTACTTCAAAAATAGCGGAGCGTGTGATAATAGATATCTCACAATTGACTAGTAGGCGTTTTTCATGGCATAAATGACTAGATTTCTTATTTTTAGTGCTTAAAACATTGGTAAAAGAATTTGAGAACTGTCAAGTGAATCAAATGCGGCATTTCATACGTTAGGCTTCGAATGTCATTAGTTAGTGTTCATTAAACAGTTTGAACTGAGATATAGAAAAGGGGCAGCATACTTTGGCAGACACCGTCAAGTCACAGCTGCTTGAATATAGCGATGACACACTGATTATTCAAAAGACGATTCATCGTCGTTCATGAGACGAGTAACCATTTTTCTTAAACATATAAAAATTCTACTAACACAATGCTGATTGGTTGCAAACAGGGTTTATCATAACTTTCTGACCGGTTCCGGGAGCAACCCATCGTCAGTTACACGGTGAGGAAAACAGACAATTATGAGCATAAGAAAAGGAAGTCTGCATAAAAAGATTGAAGATATAAAAGGTAAGCTTACAGCACACGTTACAAGAATGAACAGTACAAACAATCGGCATAAATAAAGAGAAGTGGACACAGTGAAAACAATTACGTGTATTAGAATGTCAATGAGCTCATAACGAAGTAAACATTCGCGTCAATGTGCTCGTGACAAAGTAAACATTGGCGCCACCCGAATGTGTGCTGTACTTGCTGCTTAATACAATAATATTGAAAATCAATAAATTAATAAGGCTCAAATTACAAAGGGAGTTTTTAAAACCAGAGTGACATATACAGCTTAAAAGAGGGCTTCACCCATGTAATGCCTTAAAAATAAAATTAAAAAAAAAACATACAATTGACAATCTGATATACAGGCAGCATATATGTTACGCAATCAGCAACATTTTAGGGGTTCATAACATAGAAACAAACAGTAATTAAAATGTATATGACAAGCAATTCCGACATGAAATCGTATAGTAGTTTTCAAAATAAGCTCAGAGTGCCTGACTCTCATGTCGATCGTTTGTAATAAGTACAAAAACAAGAAACAAGGAACAATGTAAACAAAATATCCAAGGCAATACAAAGTACATCCACAATAGTTGCTTATATATATATAATTGTTATAACACAAATAAGATTTGCAATCATATATTGCAGGGAAAATCAAGGGCGGGGAGCATAAGAGAAATGTAACGGGGTGTCGAATAGGACAAAAGAAGTACATAAAGCAGGAAAAATTAAGTAATTTGTGCAATAAATCTTGAAATGTTAGAGACCGTATGAATCTGCATGGTACTAGGAACTACAATATCATAAGTGGGACGGTATAAAGCATAGTAAAGCCGAAATTAAGACATATGACATGCGGAACAGGGCAAAGGTGCTTCAGTGATACTACTTAGATCAGCAAAAATAGGGCACACACTTTAGAAAATAATATAACATGGTAAAAAATAATGACATGAAGTCACAAATAAAAAGAGAAACAGGAGCACAGGAGTATGTTAAAAACAATGCGAAAACGATCAAGAGGTTGAATGATATATAATAAAGAATCCTGCGGTTAGAAGCTAAACTTAATCGAACAAATCATCAAAAATGTTAAAGAACCAATGCCTGCTACTTACAACTTGCTGGATAATCAGGCTCACATGATTTAGCTTGTGATGCACATAGATTTCGGGATCTTCCAAAATGTCGAGGTCCTCCCCTTCGGTTCAATAGGAAGAATTTTTAACCACTAATCCATAAGAGGTAAAATATGACCTTTTTTTATATTACAAGCTAGCGCACTGTTATTATTTCTATACACAAACATTCCCATGAAGAAAACTCTACGAATCATTACGGCCAATTTTCTTAGATTTGGAAAGATTAGTTTTAGCGAGGCAAGTGAGTTCGTAGAGCTCTTCCGCTTATCTTCGTCTTTTATTTCATGTTTAATGTTAGTATCTACCATCAAACGGATGGTCTCGCCGTGGGCTATAGCTTATCCGGTACCCTGTCTGATATTTTCATAAATGATCTGGAGAATAAGTTCTCATGCTGTTTAACCTTATTGTATGTTATTGTGTAGATACGTAGATGATATATTTGTCTTCTTTCATGGGAGAGGGCGGATGTAGATGCGTTTACAGAGGTTTTCAACGGCATGCAAGATAAGATAACAGTTTTTTGTAGAACACGGGAATGACGAAGGTTTTAATTTCCTAGACATCCAGATTTCGAGGGTTCGCTCAATGTTGGCTATGGATATTTTTAGTAAATCTATTGCATTTGATGTTATCATGCTTCGGATTCCTGTCATCCCGCAGCACATAAGCGTGCATACTTTTCGTCCATGTTCCACAGACTTGCCAGATTACGTTTACATGTAGATGCCGTTAATTAAAAAAAATAGGAATTATAGCACAGGTTTGCTTTCCCAACAGTGTCTCTGAAAAGGAGGCACATGAAATGCGTAACAGAATAACTAGAAAAGTACAGCAACAGTCACCTGTTACCGAAATAAATTCAAACGTGTTTTTATCCTACCCTTGCTGTGACACGATACAGCACGCTTTTAAGAAAGCTAAAGTGCAAGAACACCTCCGCACAAGGAAAAAAAACTTGTGCTTACTTTGCTACACAACCTTTGTGTTTACACTGACGAATTAAAAAAAAAAAAAAAAGGAGTTTTTAAGATGGATTATTGATCGTGTGATGGGGCTTATGTAGGGCAGACGGGGATTTGGAGAGCACACGTACAGAAGTAATAACAATAAGCTAGGTTGTCATTTAAAAACAAAAGGTAATATTTTACCTCCTATAGATCAATTCTTACAAATTCTTCACATTGAACCGAAGGGGAGGGACTTCGACATTTTGGAAGATCCCGAAATCTATGTGCATCACAAATCAAAGCCTGAGAGCGTGATTAACGAGCAAGTTGTAAGCAGTAGGCATTGCTTCTTTACAAAATTTTTATGATTTGTTCGATTAATTTTAGCTACTAATCGCAGGATCCTATATTCCATATCACACAAAATCTTGCTCCTTATAGCACTATTTCTATCATACACCTGTACTGCTCTTTATCTTTTTATTTGTGACTTCACGCCACTATTTGTTTACCCTATTATATTACTTTCTAGACTGTGTCTGCTGGTCTGAGCGCAGTACGCAGTTTCACTATAGCACCTTTACCATATTCCACATGTCATACGTTTTAACTTTGGCTTTTACCATGCTTTATACCCTTCCCATTATGATCATGTATCTCCTCGTACTAGGCAGATTTATCTAGTCTACCTAGGTTTCTTAACGTTTCTCAATTTGTTGCACTAATGATTCATTTTTGTTGTTTTATGCACTTCTTTTGTACTGCACAACGCCCTCTTATGCTCCGCGACCTTGATTTTCTCCGCTCGCAATATATGATTGAAATTTTAATTTGTATTATAACAATCATCATATGTATGTATAAGCAACTATTGTGGATGTACTTTTTAATGCTTTGGATATTTTGTGTGCATTGTTCGTGATTTTGTACTTATTACAAACGATCGACATGGGAGTCTGGCACTCTGAGCTTATTTTGCAAACTATTATATGATTTCATGTCGGAATTTCTAGTCATATACGTTTTCCTTACTGCTTGTTCCTATGTTATGAACCTCTGAAATGATATTGCATAACGTATACGCAACCTGTATATTGGATTGTCAATTGTATTTTTTTTAATGGCATGACATGGGCGAAGCCCTCTTTTATGCTCTATATGTCACTCTGGTTTTAAAAACATCCCTTAATCATTTGAGCCTTATTAATTTATTTATTTTTAATAATATTGTTTTAAGCACCATCTACAGCATACAATCTGGTGGCGCCAATGTTTACTTTGTCATGAGCACATTGACGCGCATTGACATGTTTTCACTGTGTCCACTTCTCTTTCTTCTATTTCGAATGCTTGTACTGGTAACTGTCGTAAAATGTGCGGCGCATTTACCGTTTATATCATCCATCTTTTTATGCAGATTCCCTTTTTTGGTGCTCACATTTTATTTGGGTAGCAAGATAACTTCAAATGACCGATGTAAAGAAGATATAAAATGCAGAATGGCTATGAAAAGAAAATCGTTTCTAAAGAAGCGAAACTTGTTGACATCGACTATAAATTTAAATGTTAGGAAGTCCTTTCTGAATGCATTTGCCTGGAGTGTAGCGTTGTATGGGAGTGAAACGTAGACGATAAGGAGGTCAAACAAAAATATGATAGGAGCTTTTGAAATGTGGTGCTACAGACGAATGATGAAAACTAGATGGGTAGATCACGTAAGTAATGAGGATGTGCTCAACAGAATCTGGGAGAAAAGGAGTTTCTGGCATATCCAGACTAAGAGAAGGGATAGATTGGTGGAACAGATTCTGAGACATCAAGGAATTGTTAGCATTAGAAGGAAGTGTGTGGGGAAAATATCGTAGAGGATACCGAGGGACGAATACAGGAAGCAGATTCAAAAGGATGTATTTTTTCCGAACGTATTCTCAGATGAAGACTTGCAAAAGACAGGGTAGCATGGACAGCTGCATCAAACCAGTCTGCGGACTGAACATCACAACAATATCTTGAGATTGTCATTAAAAAATAATAATGTGTAATTGGGTGATGTTCCAACGCTCTTACAAACAAAAGTACTTAATTAGAAATGATCTGATGTCTTACTGACAGGGCGATCCTGTTTGCGGTGTGTTCGGCCACCAGATTAATTGCTCTCTATTTGAACACATTTTGGACAAATGTGCACAGATGAGAAATTACAAACACCAGACAATGAAAGGAGTTAATCACCTACGTTACTTAGCAGAAACGCGTTTTAATGTAGGACGCTGAAACTTTTGGCAAAAGTAATGCGGCCATATTAAAACGAATCATGATTATATCAGCTGTTACGGTGTAAAATATGTAATTACGGAACTGCCATTCTGTCGAGGCTTTAGACTGTTTATTCTGTAAGTTGCCTATTCACCTGCAAATTTATGTTTTACTAGCAACGTTTTTGCTTTCCAGCAATCGGGTGATTCCCTCTGTAATTTTATAACACTTCCTCAGTCGGTTATCTGAGTTTTTACACCTCTACGTTTTATAGCTTCGAGATATGCAAACTAATGGTGCCATACGTATTACTGTCAGCTGCACAACGGATAAGCAAAAACGTGAGATTAAAATGGTACTGTCAGTCGTATGTAAACAGCGTTTAGAGATATTTCGATATTTAGTGTACAAACAAATAAACTATCTGCCGATTCGAAAGTTTTGGTAGGAGGTATCTCCACAAAGGAAGTTCCGTTTGGTTTCATAGAACAAACGTGTGCAGATACAGAAAAAATATTTATTCTACAAAAATCTACAACAGTAACTTTTCAACATAGATTCCGAAAATTTTTAGGCACTTGTCAAAGTGTGGTGTTAAGTTTTAGTATGCCTTCTTCATAGGAGGTATTCGCCTGTGGTAACATGTTCTATCAGCTCATCATCGTTGAAGTATTGACCACCAAGGAAAGATTTTAGGTGTAAGAAATGAATTCCCGTAAGAGTTGTTTGGTCACATTCGCCGTGTGAGGTCGGGCATTATCGTGGATAAAAACACCTTTTGACAGTAATCCTCGGCGTTTGTTCTATATTGCGCGGCGCAGTTTCTTAATGGTCTTGCAGTAAACATCTGCATTCATTGTTTGGCCTCGTGGTATGAAATCAATCAACAAAATACCACTCCTGTCCCAAAAACCGGTGCACATGACATTTCGATGCGTCAAGATTTGTTTAGGCTTAACCTTCGTTGGGGATGAAGTGTGCCTCCATTTCACTGAGTGCAGTTTTGTTTCAGGTGTGTCGTACAATACCCAAGTTTCATTCCCAGTGAGTGTCCGAGAAGAAAAATATTCGCCATTTTAATTGTTTCGTGTAAAAATCTGACGTGCATTGCCCATCCGTTGTGCAAGTGCAAACTTACGGCTGTGCTTAATGTTATCTTCAATTGTGTAATCCAGTTCATCAGTTACCACAGACGGGTGTTAAATTCGTTCTTCATCGCGCAGTTGATCACGTCCTTCTTTGAACAGTCTGACCCATTTTCTAACCATCGAATTACTCATAGCATTTTGTCCGTAAACGTTGCGGCATTTTCAATCACGGCTGGCATTATAAAGAAGCACTAAAAGCACGTCGGCAACAGCGATCAAAATGGCGTACATCTCCTTGAGTCACAGTAGCTGCCGCGCATGCTCGGAACTTTTGTCGTATCGTTGCCGTTGATAGAAATGGAAACTAACTTTGTGGACCTTCTTAACTTGGAAAACCAACACAGCTTCTTTCCATCCCAGAAAGGTGAGAACTTCTTCCTCGGGTGCTCAGACAGATGCTCCTTACCAAAAACTACCTTATCTCAAATTATATTTTTATCTCCTGGAAGAAAGTGCCGGTTCAGCCAATGACGCAATCACACACAATTGCTCCAAGCAACCTCAAACTCTGTTTCCTACCGGTTTAGAACAAATTTCGTCTTCCCCTCTAGAATTGGCCGGAAAAGTTTCCCGGCCTATGTGTCAGTGAGATAATAAGGCCTCAGTAGCTCGACGCTATGCCGGCAACAGTTTTGGCGTCAGGCGTACACACTCTCTGTTGGGACGCCACTCTCGTATCGCTACTGCTCTGATTCCACGTACTTCAGTTCGTCCCAGTTGCCGACCTCTCCTCAGTGGGAACGATACCTCAGTCAAATTCAAATGTCAAAATGTTTGTATAGCTTATGGAACTTAACTACGGGGTCATCAGTCCCTAAACTTACAAACTACTTATGAACTAGCTACAACTAAGGACGGCACAAATATCCATGCCCGAGGGGGGACTCGACCCCCCCGACCGTAGTGGCCGTGCAGACCGTGACTGGCGCAACTGCAACCCCTCGGCCACCGCGAGACAACTTGGCAAGGGTCGAGGGCCAAGTAACAAGGGTTGGTCAACACTAGTCTCTGAACGCATTCTGCGTCGCTTTTAGTGTGCTCTACATCCGGTGTACGGTGGGCCGGGGGGGGGGGGGGGGGAGGTTCGCTCTTCATTCTGGTTCCGACGACTGAGGAAGTAACTACTCAGACGAATCATGCTGAGGGGAAGGCTTGTTGTAAGGAATTTGATTTATTTGTGATCAGGCAGTCTTGGTATTTCACTGATAGTTCTTTTGAGTACTTCTTTCGCTATGAGTGGCAAAGTGTTTCTTAGTTTACAGAACTCGAGTAAATTCAGTGTAGATTTATTATTTGCATTTTCATTCCAGTGATGATTTTGTGTCTGGTTTTGCTGGAGTTAGTACATATGTGTGTGGCCTTCAGCCTTTGTGTAAACCTAGTACATTTGAATTTCTTTTGTGTTTTTAACTAACATTTTTGTGTCATTTCTGTATCTGTGAGCATGCTAAATATTTCTCAGATTTTCTGATTTGATTCCATCTTTCCATCTTGTATGACTAATTGCACCATGTGCTTTCATAACAGTCGTTCCTTCGGCCTTCAGCCATAGTTTTTTTAATACTAACTTTCTTCTATACGAATTCTCACATGTGCTCTTTTCACTTATTCACTTACTCTGAATTCTTTGTAATTAACTGTCATTGCACTTCACGTTGTACTTAAGAATAGTATGCCGCTGCCTTCCCACACATGAGTTCGTTATTGCACGGTATAATTTAAAATTGTGTGATCAAGATGCTCGCAATCTCATCAAGACGCAACTGGTGCTTTGTTTCGCCGCTACATTCATGGGTTCCAGGATTGTAATGTACTGCCAAGCTTTATGCATGTGTCTGTGAATGAATGAATGTGCTTTCACCTACCCATTGTGTATTTGCAAATTTCCTTCCATGTTACCTCCATAATTATAAAGGGCAGAAACAATTTTAATATCGGTAGTAATTAAATTTTTAATTCACTTTTGTACAAGATGTGTGCTTAATTTGGTCTCCACACGTTTATTTGCTTGTTATTTTACTCAATAGATTATGATTTTTTAAATATCGAACCTCTGCTTTATGATTTCATGCTCCCCGTCCCACGTTTAATTATCTATTATTTTTTAACATTCATTTTGTGTTTGCTAAAAGATTGAATAATCCCTTAAGGGCTGGCCGTGGTGGCCGAGGGGACTGAGGCACTCCAGTCACGGTCTGCACGGCCACTACGGTCGTGGGTTCGAATCCCCCCTCGGGCATGGATATTTGTGCCGTCCTTAGTCTTAGGTAGTTCATAAGTAGTTTGTAAGCTTAGGTACTGATGACCCCATAGTTAAGTGCCATAAGTTATACAAACATTTGAACTCCCTTAAGGAGTGAGCAGTTAGATAAATTTCCGTTGCGCATATACTGTGGTCACTCATAAAGTAATTTAGAGCAGCAGTGAGCGTTTTAACTTACATTCGCAGATCTCAACTGCCTGAGATTTTGCTTATTTTAATAACAGGCTACTTTCAACATGGATGTATCTGTGGGTGTTGATGAAATTTGACTGTGAAAATGATAGTGGTACTGATATGGAATACGATGATGAGGTCAAAGTGGATGCAACACTGTAGTGATCTGATTCTTTCAATGAAAAATCTCCATCACCAAATAAAACGAAGTATAAATTCTTTATAGTTTCGTCGATACTTGTTAGATTTGACTGTATATTCTTTTTCCATATATCAATAAAAATGAATTCGTAATGTGCATTTAACAAAGCGAGTAAAACCACGTTGTATGAATTCTTGTAATTGTAATAATAGGCTCCAGAGTGAGTTGATGGTAAAATATATCCGTACAGTATATCGTTTCGCCGTCCATACATAAATAATTTCTAAAGTCCTCTGGGTATTTGTCGCGTAGATATAATAAAATCCGTATGACAGGAGGCACCAGTACTACCTTAACCCAAATATAACGTTTTCTTTTATTTATGTTTATAGCTGAAATACCTATTGGTATAGTAGCAATAACAACAGAAGTTCGATCGGCTTGACGCGCGAAACACGGCTGCATCTCAACTACACGTTGCACGCGTGCTAAGCAAGATTTCAGAAATGACGTAAATCCACGCGCCACGCTTGCGCGTCGGTTTCGCCATTTACATGCAGACTGCTGCGCTTGGCGATCTTGAATGCAGACTTGCGCGCAGTCAAGAACGTGCCTCTAATTTTGGGCACACGCACCTGAGCGCCACAGATCTGCGTGCGTTTAGCTGTGGTCACAGTGGCTCCGATATCGGTGGGTCTTACCGACGACAGACATCGGCGGAAAACGGCCGATCGTTTCAAATTTGTACTCCTCTATGGGCACGATCACAGTGTAGCCGAGCTCATCGCCCGAACGTAGACATTTCGGACGATAGTCGGAGAATTTCAAATCAGTTTGTTTTCTTCGGTCAAATCGACCGACGTTCTAACATGGTAGATATGGACAGTGAGAAACTGATATGCTTAGTGAAATAAAGAAAGAGATTGTGGCACACAGAAGACGATAAATATCACAATTGGGATATATTCGGAATCTATGGTCTGATATTATAGTTTATTGGAAACCCCTAGATTTTTTAAATCCTTTATCAGAAATCTTAGACATAATTTATAACGTCAAAAAATGTGTTCTATTCGGGATTGTGGCTTATCTTATTGTTACTGTAGTGACTCTCTTACGTTGTTTTACACTGTGATAATCGGGTATTAGCTGTCACTGGTTCTGGCGTTCTTTAACAAGGTGATGAGTCTGTTCTATGAAGTGACCTACAAATGTGGTGTAGGCTTCCGCTTTTCAGTGGTTACTGTTTTCAAAATTATTCTTAATTTCACACTAGTCTTTCACAAATATATTGAAGTTCAATGTACCGTAACTTCATTTCTTTCGTCATAATCGGATGTTTCTGCGTGGCCTTATACTGTGTTCTTCATGGATTTAAATACTGAAAAACTACATCCGTTATGTATTTTTATGCTTAGCAGAACGCATTTCGAGAATTTTTCTTGCCTTTAGTGTATTTGTTTATATAAATACGTCGTGACGTTTCCATGTGTGATTTTATCAGCTCTTGCACAGATGTAGTATTTTAGAGGTTATTGTAGTGGGAAAATCGTATCTACATAATAAAATCTTGGCAACTTTTTTACATACTAAATAGTACGTCTGTCTATACTTGAAGGTATTGTATCTGTTGCATTAAACTGGATATCGCAACACAAAAATCGTCACTTGCACTGGTTTTTGTACACACGATTTTGTTGCTCATTATGAGTAATGGAAGAGGCACATTACCTTTAAGCAGACAGAACAAATTATGGTTTCTAACATTAGAATAAAACACACAACACAATATTTATTCTGTCCGATTTTCCAAACTTCAGTAGCTAACCTAAAAGAGACAACTGCAGTGCAAGTGTGTCAGGAAATCTCACATTGAAACGTCGGAAAGGTAGCGTACTTATGTTAGCAAATGCACTAGAAGATGCGAATAAATCCTCGAAATTCGTTGTGATGAGCAATAAACTTTCCTAGTGCAATTTTTCATTATTTAAAGCATGGAGGTTAATTGGTGTATGTCTCCACAACTACAAATAAATTCAGCAAAACTGTAATATTGCTTGTCAGTAACCCCACGAAATATTAAGTATGTAATAGACATTTCTCCTTTTACCGGTACCTCACATATTCGTAAAGATTGTCTGGGAGTAGCATTAACTGAGAACAGTACACAATCCTCGTTACTTTCTTCGTTCCATACAGGTGTAGCTCATTCGTTTACATTTTAAGTCTTTATTAATAACAAAAGCCGCATCGTCGCACTAATTTCGACGCATAAACATGTCGGTGGAGTCCATTGCACCGCAGGGAATTCAAATGTTTGTATAGCTTATGGGACTTAACTAAGGGGTCATCAGTCCCTAAACTTACAAACTACTTATGAACTAAATAATACTAAGGACAGCACAAATATCCATGCTCGAGGGGGGATTCGAACCCCCCCGACCGTAGTGGCCGTGCAGACTGTGACTGGAGCGCCTCAGTTCCCTCGACCACCGCGGCCGGCCGGCAGGGAATTGAAATCTAATATACTTACAAAGAATACATTCAAACCTAACTTTCTCCTTTAAACGGACTAAGGGACAAGCTATATCGGGTGCAGTTTGACCACACCATCGGTCGATGTTCTCAGTCGAACTCGGTCGACAGCGTCTAACGACTGTCTGTCGTTGCCACTGTGAACACAGTCTTAGGCGCGCGCACAGGTGCACAGGTGCACAGGTCAAAAGCGTACGTGTGGGGGCCCCTATTGACTTTGTTGACGTCTACGAAAGCATATTTGTTCTTCTTTAATTTATAAAATTATGAACTAAAGCTGTCGAACAATGTCGGCAAAGTATGTCATCCCATTTGCATAACACTTCACAGTTGTGATATGACGTCGAATTTCGACGATCCATACCCGGAAATCTAGCAGTGCAGTGGAGTAGTGACGGGGGCCGGGGGGTGGGGGAGGGAGGCACGGCTCAAGATGGCGGCGATCCGCAGCCCTGTCACCGCATGCCACGTGCCGGCCCTCCGTCATCCTCCTGCTCGCCTAAATTATGGAGGCAATTTGCTCCGCGATCTGTGGGCCCCGCTCTCCATCATACCGACTCTCACTACCGCCCTAACTGCTCCAGTGTCCCGTGTAACACGTCCGCCGTCATGGCTCCTAACGCTACGCCCGCTGTCCAGCTGCATCGGAAGTCCGACTAATGAAAGACCTCCAAGCGGGGAAACAGAAAACCGTCATTTCTGATGCTCTTTTCCAAGACAAACGAAGGGGATATTTTTAAATATTCAGGCCATTCTCAATATTTAAGATGCAACCCTACACTCAAGGGCTTCGACAACTTTGGATCAGGGTCGTTGTTGTTCTTGTTATGGTCTGCAGAGCGGAGAATAGTTTGAATCAGCTCTCCACCTCACGTTATCATGAGGAAGCCTCTTCAGCTCCTCGTAAGAGCGGTAACCCCATTGGTATCTCCTTACTGCATTCGTCACTTGAATCCCCTTTGCGATTTTCACGCCACACACTTCCCTCCAATACTAAATTACCGATTTATTGATTTATAACAATGTATCCTACCATTTGATCTCTTCCTTTAGTGAAGGTAGTCAGGAATTTCATTGACACCCAATTGTGTTCAGAACCTCAGACGTTACACGATCCACCCAATTAGTCTTCATCATATGTCTGTAGCACCACATTTCAAATGCTTCTATCGTCTTCTCGCCTGAACTTTTTACTGTCCATAATTCACTACGGTAAAAGGCAAGCACTCTATACTAATACCATCAGAAAAGACATTCTAACACTGAAACTAACCATGGAATCCGAACCAAGTGTCGTGTATAGCTTAAACTAACATTCGATGTTAACAAAAATCTCTATGTCAGAAACGCTATCTTACAAGTACACCACATGGATTTCGGATTTTAGAATTTCTTTATATTTGTGGTACGTCAAGTTCACAACTTAAATAACAATCAGTCAAAGCCAAAGCTCAAAATGCTCGAGAAAATAGACTTTGAAGTTTTGCAAAGTGCACGTAAGTACCATTATTGAAACAAGTGCAGCATCTGTCGGTGTAGCTAAGGCAGTAGCGTTATGGCATCTTAACCAGTGAGTCAGGTGGTTCAAATTCCACTGTAACAGTCTGGTTTTTTTCTTTTTATTTTCTTTTTTTTTCGAATTCTGTTGTATAAATCTTTTGGGATCTCTAATTCCACGTGTTATGTCAGTCTTTTGTTTATGTGTGTTTATAGAGGAACTGAAAACAATGTCGTCACGTAAAACGATGGTTGAGTAGATTAGCTAGCTGCTTGGAATGCTCTTCACAATCTAAAACTCAAAGACTACCGCGTCGACTAATAGTGAAGC
This sequence comes from Locusta migratoria, assembly GCA_026315105.1. Classification (NCBI taxonomy): domain Eukaryota; kingdom Metazoa; phylum Arthropoda; class Insecta; order Orthoptera; family Acrididae; genus Locusta; species Locusta migratoria. The sequence continues at coordinate 85,796,914 of CM048748.1, forward strand.
CAGATCTGTAAAAGATGTAACTTATGTATTTTTATTGAAACCAACATTATTAGCCGGCCGCGGTGGCCGAGGGGACTAAGGCGCTCCAGTCAGGGTCTGCTCGGCCACTACTGTCGGGGGTTCGAATCCCCCTCGGGCATGGATATTTATGCCGTCCTAGTTCGTAAGTAGTTCATAAGTAGTTTGTAAGTTTAGGGACTGATGACCCCGTAGTTAAGTCCCATAGACTATACAAACATTTAAACATTTGAACAACATTATTAACAACCTTCTGTAAAATGTACAAAATTACGACTATACAAAACTACGTGCACTTTTCGAAAAAATTACCATTACATAAATACATAAATAAATTAGAAACCTGTCACGACACGGTTCGAACCACCAACCCTAGAGTTGTAAGGCCAGAACGCTACGACCTGAGCTATACCGACAGATGCTCCAATTTACTTAATGATAGGTGCTTATGGTGTCTTCCAAAACTTCAAAGTCGATTTTCTAAAGAAATTTTGAGAGTTGCGTCGAATCCTATAACCATGTGGTCTTCTTGTTAAACTGTTCGCGGATGATGATATCGTTGATCGGTTCATAAATTCAGCCGAAGATTTAAAGGAACTAGAATGTGATTTAGAAAAGATATCTTCACGCTGAAAAACTGGTAACGGACCCTGAATAATGAAAAATGTGATGTCATTGAAATGAACAAAAAGATGTGCGATAAACTTCATTTACACCACAAATCAGTGAAATCTACAGTTTGTAAATTCAACAGTTGCGAACAAATTAAATGCTGCGGCGGAGTGCCCGACCGAATTGACGCGCTATGCTCCGATGCGCGAGGCCGTTCCCCGTCGGGGATTCGAATCGCCCCTCGGGCATGGATGTTTTTGTTGTCTTTAGTACAAGTAGTTTGTAAGTTTAGGGACTGATGCCCCGCAGTGAAGTCCCATAAGCTTAACAAACATTTGATTTGAACAAATTAAATTGGAAAGAACACATAGGAAATATTGTTGGGAAGGCGAAACGAAGGCTACGTTGCAATGGCAGAAAACTAAAAAGATATAAGTGTTCTACAAAAGAAACAGCCTAAACAACACTGGTGCATACAATTTTGAAGTATTGCTTCCCATTGTGGGATCCTCACCAAGTAGAACTGACAGACGATTTAGAGAAAGTTTTGTACTATCGCGATATAGGGGTGAGACTGTCACGGAAATGTTGCACGATTAGGGGTGGAAACATTAAACGTACGTTGCGGCGAGATTGATTCGAGAAATTTCTTTCACCAACTTTTTATTTCGAATACGAACATATTTTGTTGGCACTCACCTACATGGGGAGATATGACCATCGCAATAAAATAAGAGAAACCAGATCGAAAACAGAAAGGTGTACGTGTTTCTTCTTCCCACGCGCTATTAGAGAATTGAACAGTAGAGAAATATCATAAAACCCGTTAAGTGAACACTAACATACACTTCAGTGCGAGTTATATACTGTTTATGTGGATGTAAATGTAGATGTATAAGATAAATGTGGTAATGCATCTTGCGTTTCCAAAACGAAAAGACGGTGTCATGGGGCTTAAGGGGGGATGAAGGTAACATGCCGATTTTTAATAAAAAGTTGTGAACCTGATATATAATAGATATACGTAAATATAGAACAATTTAGTGACAAAATGAAGGTATCTGCCGTGGGCGCAGGAAGGAGGGAGACGGAAAGAGGTACAATATCCCACGATGTAAGCTATCATAGTGTGAATTAACATCCGTAATTTCATATATAAAGATTAAAAAGAATATATATATTCAGCTTTACAGTGAGGAGGTAATGGTGGAACATTTATTTCACTTATAGAAAGATGACCGAAGTTACACATTAAAAATTAACTACCACACTGGCATATCAAGAAATGTAATGAAACATGAACTATGTGAAAAACATAAATATGCCAATTTCAGTGTTTCATTATATATGAGAACATAAGTTAAGTGATTGTGGATGAAATATGACGAAAAATTAAAACAGTTGATGTATAAAAATTAGATAAATTTACCAATCTCTGTTGAAATTATAATTAAGTAGCTAGGAAGATGGTATAATGAAACGCCAGTATACTACGTAAAAACTATAGATATTGATACTATAATATTCCACAGAATTACATTTACACAATATAAACTGGGGCGTTTCATTATACATTACTCAGTTTGGAGGAAGGGGGAGGGAAGGAGATGAGAGTGTAGCAGGCGTTACATGGAGGGAGGGACAACAGTCAATTTTTTTCTTTCTCTTTTTTAACGGTGAATTATAAAGCAGGTAACATGCTATAAGAATTACATTGAACAGGTGTCTTATAAAAATGTAGACCGCTATGTTGAGACATCTATTTGAAAAAGAATGCAATTCATATTGAGATAAAAAATCAAAATAGTCATGCATGGATATAATCCAGTGTTCATCAACACTTATGAAGAAATTAATTGTGAAAAATGGAACTGTGTACAAAGGGGAAATAATGTGAAACTATTTGGAGAACGTATAGTAACTTATTGGTTGCTAGTAGAGGTGTTAACATTTTAGAAGAGAAGTACAGTACCATTAATAGCATAGTGTACAAAGTATCAATAGATGACACTTAGTGTCAGTCATACAGAAAGTAATCAAACTTGAGTTTATTATAGGACCAGCATTATATTTAATACAGGATCCAATGTTGAAGTGAGATGCCAGCTACCATGAAGTACAAATGTTAGTGTGTGCATGTATGGTAGATAGCCAAATTAGATATATCGAAGGATTAATAAAAGAGCTTATAAGAGCTAAAAGTTCCATAAACAGGCATAACTGTTTTTAGTCATTTACTAAGAGGAACTGGTTTTTCTCCAAATACATATAAATTTATTTCCGGTTTCACTGGTAGGTAAAGTGAGAAGTGGGGTAATATATGTACCATACATGCACTAAGTAATAATCTTACTTTATTTTTAGGAGAATTTTATTATATTCTGAAAAGTGCTTGATGCGTTTTGCGCAGAACAATTAAGATTTTCTGCGTCGCTATCAGTGGGAAAGTCTATGGTCAGGTGATTTGGAATGCGAATGTAATTATTTGTATACAAATAAATTGTTAATTGCAACCTGGACTTTCCATTATTAAAAAAATTAATAGAGTAGCTTTACAAAATAAACAATAACTGTAGTATACAATATTAAACTTGTGACGATATACTACAGAAATCGACTCGAAGGTAGACCATGTTTGCAGAGACAGATGATCATTTTTAACTGTCAAGAACTTCTCAGACTAATCTCTTATTCAAACCAATGAAAAACCGCGAGAATGTTTTATTTTATTGATAGCAACTGGAATCGACACATGATTTATCCTGTTAAGTTTTGTAATGTTTGTATGAAGGGACGCGCTTATGCGATTTAATTCATTGATTAAACGCTGTAACATTGTCAAAAATATATAATTGTATACAAGCCGATGCTGGGCTCCTGACGACAATTAATTGTGTCTCGATACCTCATGATCTGTTCTCCCTGATGCGGGAATACAGTATTGTGGCTGCGAGCATTACAGAACAAATAGACTGTGGTATAGGAAAGAGACAGTGTGGCGAATGGAGATTTGGGTGTGGCGGGAGACGTGCAGGGAACAGTCCTCTGCAGTCGGGCTGGTCACTGTGTCCTCGGTGGCGGAGTTGTCAATTGTCAACACATCTGCCTAGTAAGCAGGAGATCCCGTTTCGAATCCCGGCCGAGCACAAATTTTCATTCGCCGCACTTTGGTATTCCATCGAAACCTAGTACAGTGAAGCCATAACGTATGTTTGTTTGTATGTCCTCTATATGTTCATAAACCATTCATTCGATTGCAATGAAACTGTGGTGAAATAATCACCGTATGCCCACGAAGGGTCCTGACCCAAAAACAAAAGAGCACGACATATAGCTCAGGAGATATGACGTCACTTCTTGAGAATATCCAGATTTAGGCATAAATTATTGGAAAATGGGAGTAGTTAGGGACCTACAACAAAGTTTGCATGTAATTTCGGACGTTCATGAAACATTTTGTAACTGAACAACCCCTCCCTCCCACATACACACGCACACAAAATGATGAAACGAAAAGAAGTCTACCGCTCACAACAATTTCACTATAGATGCCGTAAACCGTCGCATCAGGCATGACCTTGTATCAAATAAAGTTAGCATTACAGATTTGCATGTTACTATTTATTTTTGTCTGCAAGTATCCCATAATTCTCTTGCATCCAAAATTAAGCAATCTGTTTTCTTAATCTCTATCTATATAAAAGCGAAGGGACACTACTTCACCTACGAAGCTGAAATTTGTCAGGAAAGGAGGTTATAGGTACCTAAGGAAGTATTTTGTGATAGGTACATGGTGGAGCATACACACTCACGACATCTACAGTTCATTCATTTTCACGAAATTTCGCTCGCAGGAACTTCAAAATAAGTGGAACTTCACCGACTACCTTAATTTCATACGGCGCATGGGGAGGGCAACATAAAAATAGATCCCTAAATACTTTGGTCGCGCTATAACTTTAGAAGGGCTCCAGCGATTTCACAGATTTTTTTTCTTTTTCTTTTCGTTATTCCCAGAACAAGGGTTGTATGAAATAATACTGGAGTATTTGAGAACAACAAAGTGTGCTTTTCAGTGGGGCCCTATATTTTTGTTCCTATATTGATGCAATTTTTCACACTCTTCCTTAAAAACGAGAGGAATGTCACGGTCCTTATAACATTTCGTTGCTGCGTGGTGGAGGGTACGTACGGAATGTTACAAAATGAATAGTGGCGAGGGGTGGGCAAGTTTGAAGCCCTTACTCTTACGGGAATTAGTTTCACAACTACGAGCTTGAGTACTGTGGGCAGGGCGAAGCTGGGAATGTGTATCTGACGGGAGGCGTGCTTAGGTAGTCCTTGCAGGTGCGGTGATCACTGTGTCTCCAGTGGTGTAGGGGTCAGCGCAACTGCCTAGAAATCAGGAGACCTGGGTTCGAATCCCGGCTGGGTACACATTTTCAGCTTTGTCCAATCGCAGTTGATGTCATATATTCTTTGAATATAAAATGAATAGTTTTGCTCCAATCTTTATGAATTTTAGCACCCATGACCTTTAAACCAAAAGGAAGGTCACTGGGTAAATAAATGTTTGCATGGTACATGACAGAGGATACCTTGTAGAAAACTTAGCCGTGAGAGGGAAAGGTGGAAACGAACAGACAGATGGGAGAGAAAGAGGTGGATAAAGGTATGTACTGTCTCACCAACAGAGAAGTAATGGTACATGTAGCAAGGCTGTCTAGATCGCAATTTCATTTATTCCCCTGTTAATTGGTTTCGTCACTTATATGACCATCATCAGATCTTAACCGTAATCTTGGCCACAGGTTGTTTCCAGCTAGATCTATCTAATGTTTTAATGATGAATTAATAATTACTTATAAAATTGATATGATCAACAACGTTCTCAAAATGAAGATGTAACGGTGCCTATGATTTCCAGAGAGTAATTAAGAAAGACATTGGGAGAAGTGCTCATGTGAGCTCGACGACTTTAGATCTACATTTTAGTGGGTATGTGAGTGGGGAGTAAGAGGTTTTGATAATTGTAAATTCACTGGGCTGAGTACAGCTATTGCCGGCCGCGGTGGCCGAGGTGACTGAGGCGCTCCAGTCACGGTCAGCACGGCCACTACGGTCAGGGGTTCGAATCCCCCCTCGGGCATGGATATTTGTGCCGTCCTAGTTCGTAAGTAGTTCATAAGTAGTTTGTAAGTTTAGGGACTGATGACCCCGTAGTTAAGTCCCATAAGCTTAACAAACATTTGAACATTTAGTACAGCTATTTCCCAACTCAACAAGAGCTTCCAAGCCGACCGCGGTGGCCGAGCGTTCTGCGGCGCGCCAGTCCCAGTCTGCACTGCCACTACGGTTGCGGGTTCGAATCTCCCCTCGGCCATGGATATTTGTGCCGTCCTTAGTATTAGCTAGTTCATAAAATGTTTGTAAGTTTAGGGACTGATGACCCCGTATTTAAGTCCCATAAGCTCTACCAAAATTTGAACATTTTTGAGCTTCCAAGTGTGTAGCAAATTGTATGTTATGGAAGAATTCACTTAGCAAATCTAGAAATTCACCATTTATTGCGTAACAAAGGATTCTGATAAAAAGTGCTAATATTTAGAAACTTAAAGGACCAAATTGCTAAGGTCATCGGTCATTATACAAGCAAACGATTTAATCCAACTTACACAATGAAGAACATATACAAACAAGTCAGAGGGAAGTTTCGAACCTCCGACGGAGGTACCGGGCCCCCTTCACTTCAACGAAGTGGCCATTCCAACGGGGCGCTACGAGGTTCAAAATGTTGAAATGTTTGTAAAGCTTATGGGAGTTAACTGCGGGGTCATCAATCACTAAACTTACAAACTACTTATGAACTAACTTATACTAAAGACAACACAAACATCCATGCTCGAGGAAGGATTCGAACCTTTGACACCGGAGGCCGCGCGATCCGCAACGTGGCGCTCCAGACCGCTCAGCTGCTCCCTCATGGGTACAATAATTTTACAAGGTTCATCGGACCGCTGCCAGAATATTTCTCTCCTGCTCCAGTCCAGATTAGCACCCAACTCCTTTCGTTTGACAACAGATCTCTCTTATTTCTGAAGATCAATCCATGTGAATGTGGAATGAAATTCGTAAATACATATAGTCGCAACGCATAACGCATTGATTTCGTGATTTTCATTCCAAACCGTGTTTCATTTCCGTGAGACTTTCTCCCCTGTACCGTCATAATACACAACGAGCTGCTCATCTTCAAACGTTTTTTTTATCTCTCTCAGGCTCACCTCGTGAGGCTCGCACACTGCACAACACTACCTCAAAATAGTACGTAAAAGTATACTATAAAATTCTTCTCATTCCATTATTGTAGTGTGTTACAGCAAACGTTTGAATTCTAATACCTTGAATAAAACAGTATCTTGATTGCATAATCTGTTTATTTTTTTTTTTTATTTTTTTTATTAACATATAACGCGCTTCGCCCGTTTAGACAATCTTAAGATATCTAAAGAAAAACAAAGATGAGATATAGTACAAACAAGAAAATATTCCGTATGAATAAACCGGAGTACCTAGTTTATACTCTGAATTCCAGAGAATATACTCAAGTTCCCATGAATAAAACGAGTCGGAGAATACACTTCAACAGAGTATGTTTTCAGCGTGAGTAAATGGGTGGAGGATTTTGCTCACAACAGAAAACATTCTCCGATTTCGTATGAATAAATCCAGAGAATTTCCCCACGACTGGAGAAAACACTCCATTTTCTGAAGTGAGCTATCTAGCATACTTCTATTGAGTTTACGTTTTACTGTTGTTCATAAAAAAATGACAAAATTTGTGTTTCTTAGAAGGTAAAAAATGCTCCTTTATACGTAGGCTAGTCTGACGAAACACGAGATGAACTAAAATGTTTATGAAACTAAAAACATTTTGCTGTCAAGTCGCTTCTTACAAAACTATCATAACTGTGACAGTTCAAGCATTTAAATAGTGACGAGACTGATGTCAGAGGATATTCTTCATTACCGACATGATGAAACACAACTGGAATCAGATGCATGTTTTACTCCTTTGTTAGGAATATATTTGTACAATTGTAAATATCTAAACAGCAAAATAATATTGTATGTTTTTAACTAGCACCTTTTAATAAGGCCTTATGACGTTAATCCACCCCCATGAACCACAGACATTGCCGAGGTGGGGTGGCTTGCGTGCCTTAACGATGCAGATAGCCGTACCGTAGGTGCAACCACAACGGAGGGGTATCTGTGGAGAGGCCAGACAAACGTGTGGTTCCTGAAGAGGGGCAGCAGCCTTTTCAGTAGTTACAGGGGCAACAGTCTGGATGATTGACTGAGCTGGCCTTGTAACATCAGCTAATGTGGCTTTGCCACACGGTTACTGCGAGCGGCTGAAAGCAAGGGGAAACTACAGCCGTTACTTTTCCCGAGGACATGCAGCTCTACTGTATGAAAATATGATGATGGCATCCTCTCGGGTAAAATATTCCGGAGGTAAAATAGTCCCCCATTCGGATCTCCGGGCGGGGACTACTCAGGAGGATGTGATCATCAGGAAAGACAATACTGGCATTCTACGGGTCGGAGCGTGGAATGTTAGATCCCTTAATCAAGTAGGAAAATTAGAAAATTTAAAAAGAGAAATGGATAGGTTGAAGTTGGATATAGTGGGGATTAGTGAAGTTCGGTGGCAGGATGAACAGGATTTCTGGTCAGGTGAGTACAGGATTATAAATACAAAATCAGTTGGGGGTATCACAGGAGTAGGACTGATAATGAATAAGAAAATAGGAATGCGGGTAAACTACTATGAGCAGCACAGTGATCGCATTATCATTGTCAAGATAGATACGAAGCCAACACCGACAACAGTAGTACAGGTTTATATGCCAACTAGCTCTGCCGATGATGAGGATATAGAAGAAATATATGAGGAGCTAAAGGAAATTATTCAGACCGTTAAGGGAGAGGAAAACTTAATTGTGATGGGAGACTGGAATTCGGTGGTAGGAAAAGGAAGAGAAGGAAAAATAGTAGGTGAATATGGACTGGGCAGAAGGAATGAAAGAGGAAGTCGCCTGGTAGAATTTTGCACGGAACATAATTTAATCATAACAAACACGTGGTTTAAGAATCACAAAAGAAGGTTGTATACTTGGAAGAGACCAGGAGACACTGGAAGGTATCAGATAGATTTTATAATGGTAAAATATAGATTCCGGAATCAGGTTATAAACTGCAAGACATACCCAGGGGCAGATATAGACTCTGACCATAACTTGTTAGTCATGAACTGTAGGCTGAAACTGAAAAAACTGAAAAAATAAGGAGATGGGACCTAGATAAATTGAAGGAACGTGAAGTTCTGGCGAATTTCAGAGGGAGATTTAGGCAACAATTGACAGAAACAGGGGGAAATAAAACAGTAGAAGAGGAATGGGTAGCATTGAGAGATGAAATAGTGAAGGCAGCAGAGGACAAAATAGGTAGAAAGGCAAGACCTGCAAAAAATCCTTGGATAACACAGGAGATACTAAATTTAATTGATGAAAGGAGAAAATATAAAAATGCAGTAAATGAAACAGGCAAAATGGAGTACAGACGACTAAGAAATGAGATTGATAGGAAGTGCAAAATGGCTAAGCAGGAGTGGCTAGAAGCCAAATGCAAATCTGTAGAAGAATGTATAAGAAGGGGAAAAGTAGATACCGCCTACAGGAAAATCAAAGAGACATTTGGGGACAAGAAAAGCAATTCTACGAATATCAAGGACTCAGATGGGAAACCAGTTCTCAGCAAAGAAGGGAAAGCTGAAAGGTGGAAAGAGTACATAGAGCAGCTCTACAAAGGAAATGAACTTAGAGACGATGTTGTAGGAAGGGAAGAGGAAGTAGATCAAGATGAAATAGGAGATACTATACTCAGAGATGAATTTGACAGAGCCTTGAAAGACCTAGGCCGGAACAAGGCCCCAGGAGTAGATGATATACCCTCAGAGTTACTAAAGTCTCTGGGAGAGCCAGCCATGACAAGACTATTTGAACTGGTGTGTAGGATATATGAGACAGGCGAAATGCCCTCAGACTTTAAGAAAAATGTAATAATCCCCATTCCAAAGAAATCAGGTGCAGACAGGTGTGAAAATTACAGAACCATCAGTTTGATAAGTCATGGTTGCAAAATTTTAACACGAATTATCTATAGGAGAATGGAAAAGCTGGTAGAAGCTGACCTAGGGGAAGATAAGTTTGGATTCAGGAGGAAAGTAGGAACCCGGGAGGCAATACTCACTTTACGTCTTATCTTAGAAGATAGATTAAGGAAAGGCAAATCTACATTTTTAGCCTTTGTAGATTTGGAGAAAGTGTTTGACAATGTTGACTGGACTACACTCTTTCAAATTCTGAAGTCAGCAGGGGTACAATACAGGGAAAGGAGAGTTATCTACAACTTGTACAAAAGCCAGACCGCAGTTATTAGACTCGAAGGGCATGAAAGGGAAGCATCAGTTGGGAAGGGAGTAAGACAGGGTTGTAGCCTTTCTCCGATGTTATTCAATTTGTACGTTGAGCAGGCGATGAAGGAAAGCAAGGAAAATTTTGGAATAGGGATTAAAGTTCAGGGGGAAGAAATAAAAACATTGCGTTTTGCTGATGACATTGTAATTCTGTCAGAGACAGCGAACGACCTGGAAGAGCAGTTGGATGGAATGGACAGTGTGTTGAAGAGAGCGTACATAATGAACATTAACAAGAGCAAAACAAAAATAATGGAATGCGGTCTTAGAAAATCAGGCGATGCTGAAGGAATTAGATTAGGTAACGAAACAATGAAGGTGGTAGATGAGTTTTGTTACTTAGGTAGTAAAATAACATGCGATGGTCGCAGTACAGAGGATATAAAATGCAGAATGGCAATGGGAAGAAAAGCATTTTTGAAAAAGAGAAATTTGCTAACATCGAATATTAATTTAAGTGTAAGGAAGTCTTTTCTGAAGGCATTTGTGTGGAGTGTTGCCTTGTATGGGAGTGAGACATGGACGATAAACAGTGCGGACAGGAAGAGAATAGAGGCTTTTGAAATGTGGTGCTACAGAAGAATGCTGAAGATTAGGTGGGTAGATCGCATAACTAATGAAGAGGTACTGAACAGAATTGGTGAGAAAAGGAATTTTTGGCATACCCTAACTAAAAGAAGGGATCGCTTGGTAGGACACATTATTAGACATCGAGGAATTGTAAATTTAGCATTGGAGGGAAGTGTGTGGGGTAAAAATCGCAGAGGGAGGCCAAGAGACGCGTATAGTAAGCAGATTCAAGTGGATATGGGTTGCCGTTCTTATGAGGAGATGAAAAGGCTTGCTCAGGATAGAGTACGGTGGAGAGCTGCATCAAACCAGTCTCCGGACTGAAGACCATAACAACAACATGACGTTAATTCCAAATAAAGTGGACTTCATAATATACATTACAAAATAAATATTTCTGTAATCAAGGTACTGAAGTATTTTTGTACTGCTCTTGTCCATTCAGCCCAAACCGGTGTGTCTATTTAAGATGAGGATTCTGTCTTCGTAATCGGGGTGTAATGTTAGATGTAAGACGACAGTAAAATAAATAATTACTTTATTACATACCCAGCTGTTTGTTTCTTGTAACAAAATCACATGGCCTATCGCTTATGAGCAGACCATTGTGTGCCAGACTTAACAAAACGTTGCTTGTGTTACAAAGCTCTGACTGTGTTCCACGTTGAAACAGATGTATACTTAAAGTTTCGTTCGCAAATTATGCTAACCGAACTTCAATAACAAAGTTCCTGCATAACGTAAACAAAGCACCGTCAGAGGAATAAATTGTCGGAAAAATGTCCATATTTAGTGCTAATAATATGCTGCTGCACAACAAACTAATTCTTCCTGAACATGCACATGCCCACTCTATATTTGTACTCTGAATTATTTGCATGATTGGGCTAGTTAAAAGAAATACACGATTGAACAGCTGGTCCCTGTTCGAGAATTTACTCACAAAGGAGGGAACTAGCGAGAATGAGCTTCCTTCTCAGAACATATGGTTCGAAATTTTTATACATACGAAATTGAGAACTTACTTATAGAATGATCACTTACGTTGAGAACATTCTCTAGAATATATGCTCTTTCATATTCCGCACAGCCCTGTATCTACACCACACAATATCAAAATATTTTTGAGAAATTATGCTGTACCTCCACAAAAAAAAAAAAAACAAAAAAAAAAAAAAAAAAAAAAAAAAAAAAACAGTACAATATAATAAAAAAATCTGAAATTGTCTCCAAATATTCTAATAATCTGTGGTTATGACGATATGCCTTGTCTGTGTTAGAACTTGAACAGAACGATAAATGCAACTATAGGATATCATACCAAGAACTATAATGAAATCACTGGAGCTATTGTAGCAGTAACCTTTAAATCAATTGATACTGGATTAGACGGCAGGGACTATTGAAAATTAAGTTTGTTTCATCGTATAAGAGCCATCGGTGTAAACACTAAAATTCTATTATGAGACTTACCTCGCATGAAGTCCGTGTAGCACGGAGTTCAGCTTCGTTTCAACTGCATTAACACAGAATAATCCATCTCTGCTACTCGCCCGATAGGCGTTATTTCAGCAGAGCGCATCATTTGTGTCACGCCAACCCACAGAATAATTCATGTATTCTATCGAAAAGAGTTCCTAGGTAATGAGGATTTGACTCATCTCCGTTGTAAGCAAAGTTTTACAAATACCTTTTAGTATTCAAGTGCGTTAAATAATTTTTATTATTTATTGTCGACTATCAAATTTGCACACTAAGGCACATCGCCAAATCAATCTGCAGTTGATTCTCTTGAGTTTATTAAACGATGAACGACAGCATCATCTGTGCACAACATATGCTTGTTGCCCTCACTTTCTGACACTACCCCGAGGAACAAGATGTCACTCCCGGTTTAACTGACACCTTGTGATCATTTAGTATGAAAATTGTCATCTCTGTCAGTAAATCACAAATCTTATCACATAAATGAGATGATATGTCAGAATCTCGCAAAAGGCGTTTCACCGTACGCTCTAAAATGCCCTTTGGGAACGTGTTGTTGTGGGCTTCAGTCTAAAGATGCAGAAAGTTTTGTAACAGTCCTCTCCTATTTTCACAAGATACGTCACAATTCTATCCATCTAATATTCGGAATTTTTCTGTACGCCAGATCTTAGCCGTTCTCTTTTCGTTTGAACTGCATGTGTCAGTTACGTACAAGGCTACACTGCAAACGACCCTTCAGAAAAGCCTTCGTACCGATTAAATTAATATTCAATGTTAACAGTTTCTCTTCTGCAGAAATTCTTTTCTTGCCAGTGGCATTCTCCATTTTCAATTTCTTTAATTTGACCATCAATTATTTTACAGCGCAAATAACTAAACACATCTACTACTTTCGTTTCCTAATGTAATTCGTTCGCCATCAGCAGATATAATTCAACTATATTGCAAAACTCTTCTTTTGTCCATTTTACGTTCGTTTTATATACTTTTCCTGGACATCCTACTTTACGTTTAACTGCCATATCTGGCATTGCCAAACCGAAAAATATTTTCTTCGTGCTCTTGGATCCATTATTCCTGTTGTAGTCTCAAATCTACAAAGCTGAAGTAAAGACCCTAGTGATTTCATACAAAAGAAGTTTTCCTTTCGAAATATTATACTCACGGTAGTTAGCAACATTTCCAACATTTCTGTAGACTGAAAAATGAATTGTGTACCATAGTTCCTTGAAGTTAAACTATTAAGACGAACCAATTAAAAGGATTTGAGAAATAATAAACGAGACACAAAACGTATAACTACACTAGAAAGATGTATACTACCCACTTGGCTGCACTTAAAGTGTAATTTAACCTAAAATTCCTAGGAAAATGGATTCAAAACAAGTTTAATAAATTACAGTTTCCTCTTCTAAAATTTTTTATTTAAAAGCATTCCTCGACAGAATGTACAAATCAATTGTGACTGTTATTAAAAATGAAAGTGTCTTTTCCATTCCAGAATTTGCCTACACATATGCGTTCGTAATTCTTGTAGATCTTGTAGATCTTGACAAATCGCTCGTGTGAGGCGAGACGGGGGCGAGCGAAGGATTGCAGAGATATCGCATGCGACGGATTTCTGCCATTAGTTTCGCGTGTGTGGGACCCTTTATTTGCAGGCCTTGTCCATAGCCTTCCTCCCTCTACAACAGCAATCAGGGAGCAGTAAAATGTAATTTTCTGGCTTACTCACTTGCCAGTTTTGGACATTAGTGTAGTGTGTACAATACTCCAGTCTTCCGGAACGGATCCTTCATTGAGTGAGCAGCATACGGAATCGCATCTCATCTTACAGTTCACCTACGCAGTGATCAGAGGCGGTACGCAGCTTGTGGTGGCTGGCATGCTCGGCAGCCACAGACGGCGGCGGCCAGTAGTTCGCGCAGTGGCCGCAGCGGCGGCCGCGCGCTAGCGGCGGCGGCAGGTAATTTCACGGGCGGGCGGGCGCGCTCGTGCTCTGTCTCTGCGTGGTGTTGGCTCTGCCGACCGCCGAGAGGCGCACGCCGCCTTTGTGGGCGCCCAACTGCCCAGGGAATTGCAATTCCTCGCCGTCCGGCGCTCTCGCCAGCTTCATATTTGCCCAACGTCTCACTTCCGGCCGGCATGTCCCGTCGCGTCAAGAGAGAGTGAGGCCCCGAGTCATGGCGACGCTGCCCGGTGAAAGTAGGTCATTCGTCGCACTGTACTTGTGAGCTTGGGGTACACGTTTGACACTAGTCAGTTGCTACGGCATTTCAAAGTCGGAATAGAGTCAATGTTATCTGTTTATACTGACAAGAAGAACACACAGAAGAATGAAAAGGAATAGCTGTTAGATGAAGATCAGAATTACAGCAGAGTGGAGATCTCACGTTGTTTAAATGCAAACGTAGGCTTCCGCGGCTGTTGTCATTATCAATAAAATTCTTCCGGGTATGAGACCGCGTCGTGATTTTATAAACTCTACCGACGTTTCGGCCACTGTAGCAGGCGGCCTTCATCAGGGTCTGTGTCTGACTGCTGAATGTACTATCGCTTGGGGTTTATCAACTGTTTGTATAGTCTATGGGACTTAACTACGGGGTCATCAGTCCCTAAACTTACAAACTACTTATGAACTACCTAAGACTAAGGACGGCTCAAATATCCATGCCCGAGGGGGGATTCGAACCCCCGACCGTAGTGGCCGTGCAGACCGTGACTGGAGCGCCTCAGTCTCCTCGGCCACCGCGGCCGGCGCTTGGGGTTTATATATCAGCGGATGAGGGAGAGGAAGGGGGACGTTGGTTTTCCTTTATTTGTGATTACACTATTGCACGCCATTTGTGGAAAGGGGCGTTGATGATTGGTGATTTAATGGCTTGTTTTTCATATGATTCGAGGTTGCATTCAGCCCTCTTATTGGTCAAAATGGACATTTCCGATTGGCTTTTGCATTATGAGTTGCTAAATTCAGCAGTCAGACACAGACCCTGATGAAGGCCGCCTGCAACAATGGCCGAAACGTCGGTAGAGTTTATAAAATGACGACGCGGTCTCATACCCCAAAGAATATTATTGATAATCTCACGTTGTGTTTTAGACTGGACAATCAATAAGATTGATTTGATTTTTGATTTGATTTTTCCAGGGAAGCCAAAACAGTCTTGGTCGAACCCGCCACTTCCCGCACCGAAACTAAGTTTATTGTGCGGTATCGCTACCTGTATATCTAGAAAAGCCAACCACTGCCCTTGAACAGTGCAAGGAGTCCCTTTACCAGTTCTTTATTAGACACAATTTCTTCGGGTCTGGTTGTCCCAAATGTTCTGTGCCTTTTACTCTCCAATCCAATGCATTCCAAGATTAGATGCGATGCAGTTTCTTCACCGTCATCACAGATCCTACATTAAGGGTCCTCTTCTGTTATTCCCATTGTATGTAGGTGTTTTTTGAAATTCCCATGGCCTGTCAGCAATCCAACCATGAGTCTAATCTCTCTCCTGTTCAGGCCCAGGATTGCAGAGCTTCTTTTAAAATACGGCTTTGGCATCATTATCTTGTCATGTTTTTGTTGATGGACTTTGGTCCAATATTCTACGTCCTGTCTTCTGAGCCAGTTACGTAGCTCCAATTTAATCATTGCCTTGGTGATTGTCAGCACAGGTTCCGGTTCAATAAATGGAGACTCTGCCCCCATCCTGGCTAATCTGTCGGCATGTTCGTTGCCACTGTTCCCCGAGTGGCCAGGAACCCACAATAGGTTTACCCTATTGCTTTCCCCTAGCTCCACCAGAACCCTGTGACATTCTGCAACAATTTTAGACCCTGTTGATGGAGCTGCCAGTGATCTCAGGGCTGCCTGGCTGTCTGAATAGATGTAGATGCAACGATCTTTGTAGCACCTACGCAAATTCTCCTCCACACATGCCCTGATGGCAGTGATTTCGGCCTGGAATACTGAGGCCAGTTTCCCAAGAGAGATGACGCCCTCCAGTGTTGGCTGCACCCCGTATACCTCGGCCCCAACGCCTTGGTCTGATTTCGATCAGTCAGTGAACGAGACAATATCCCCCGTATGGTGTCGAACTATTGTCTCCCACTGCTCCCTACTTCCAATTGTTATACTGAAAGGCTTGTTGAAGCAGTATGGGGTTATAATATAGTCGGCAGGCATTTCCCCAACCTTTCCTATATTTACCTCACTCACTATATTAGTGTGTGGTTCTGGATATCCCAAAGAGTTCCAGTTGTTACCAGTTTTGAGCATGTATGCTCCAGCTGCTGCCTCCATCCTGACCCAAAGGTGTAATGGGGGCATATCCAGCATGGTTTCCATCCCAGCAGTTGGTGTGCTGCTAATTCCGCCTGTTATGGCGAAGCAGGCTAGTCTCTGCACCTTACCAAGCTCCTTAGCAGCAACCTGCTGTTCTACCTTCTTCCACCACACGACCGCCCCATAGGTGATCCTGGGTCTAATCACTGTGGTGTATATCCAGTGAATACCCTTGGGGCTCAGGCCCCAATTTTTGCCACAAGCTCTCCTGGTACTTACTAAAGTACCCTTTGCCTTGGGGCAAATATTCCTAATGTGAGGGGTCCATGTCAGTTTCTCATCTAGGGTAACCCCTAGATATTTCACTGTCCCCTTCACAGGTAGTGGTTCATTGAAAAGCTTTAGATTGCAACTTGAGTGATGGATTTGTTTCCTTGTGAATGGTACAACAACAGTCTTCTTAGGACTAACCCCCAGATCCTGTTTTCTGCACCAGTATTGCACAATGTCCAATGCACCTTGTGCCATATTCTTCACTGTGTCAGTAAATTTGCCAAGTATTACTATGGCAAGATCATCTGCATATCCTTGGCAAAAGTACTGCCTAGAGTTTAATTCTCCAATGAGATCATTCACCACTAGATTCCACAATAAATGGGAAAGAACTCCTCCTTGCGGGCAACCCCTAGTGGTGTTGATTACCATTTTTTCATTCATCATGGTAGCCTCTACCTTTCTTCCAGTGAGCATGGCCCTAGTCCACCTACATATAGTGGTCCCTAGGTCATGCACCTCTGCTGCCCTAACCATGGAATAGAAGGTCGTGTTGCTAAAAGCCCCCTCAATGTCCAGGAAGATACAGAGGGCTATCTCCTGAAAGTGTACTGCTCTCTCCACCTTCCCAACAAGTTGGTGGAGAGCTGTCTCACATGATTTACCTGGTTGATATGCATGTTGCTTTGAATGTAGAGGAGACCTACTTAACCTCCTTTCTCCAACATGCACATTAACCAGCTTTTCCAATGTCTTAAGAATGAAGGAGGACAGGCTGATTGGTCTCATATCCTTGGCCTTGATATGATCAATTCTCCCTGGCTTTGGAATGAAGAGAACCTTCACTGCACTCCAGGCATTGGGAATGATTCCTGCTGCTAGGCTAACCCTGAATAACCTGCATAGGAATCTAATAAGTTTTTCTCCCGCTTGTTGCAGGGCCAGGTGACTTGAACGGTTGAAATGTTCCCACCGCCCATCGGACCTTACTGAAATCGACACACTCCTTGGCCAGATCCCAGTCCTCTTTTCGAATACCTGAGAACCGTTGCTTCTCAGGAATCGCATTCTGGTCTGAGTTATCCCCCAGAGTATATTGAGGAAAGTGAGTCTTGAGGAGCAGTTCCTGCGTTTCATGTGCTGTCTTTGTATACTCCCCATCCTCCTTCCTCAATGTTCCTCCTGGATTAGTTGGTACCCTAGTGAGGATTTTATGGTCTCGCTTGATCAGCCGTGCCCTCCAGTTCCTCACAGAATACCTTCCAGGATGCCTCCTTTGCCCGTCTGATGGCAAGGTTGTAATTGACAAGGGCCTCACGATATTTTGCCCATTGTCCTTTGCGCCTCGCAAGGTTAAACAGTCTTCGTACCTGTTTCCTTTGCATTTCCAGGTTTTTATTCCACCAAGGCACACTCCTATTTGTGCACTTCTTGGTGATTGAGCAGTTGTCCTGGTATGAGGTCACTATAGCAGAGGTTACGGTCTCTGCTACTTCCTCAAACTCTGCTGGATTCCTTATCGAAATTTTAATTTCTGATAGACTGCAGTCAAGGTCTCTCCTATATGTCTCCCAGTCCGTTTTCCTAGGATTCCTATAGGTCATGTTCTGTCTGGTTCCCATTTCAACCTTGAATTTAATATACATGTGATCTGACGAGGATGGCTCAAGGATCACATGCCACTGTTTGACATAACTTCACATCATCATGGAACCAAAAGTTAGGTCAATTACTTCTTTCCTTCTACTATTCCTGAATGTAGGTTCATCACCCCTATTCAGGATCTCCAAGTTGTTAGATAGGAGAAATTCAAGAAGGTACTCACCTCTACTGTTGGTGTCCTTGCTGCCCCACGATAGATTGGGCATTGGCATCACATCCCACCAACAGTTCGTCACCTTGCCGATTGCACGCTTCCGTCAGTCTCCTCACTTCCAAAGGAGGAGGAGAGCTGTCTTCGTAAGGAAGGTATGCTGAGGTCAAAACAATTTCCCTCTTGATACCTTCCTCACATTGCTGCATCCTAATGGTCACCAGGTCCCTGGAACAAAAATCCATCATTGGTATGAAAAGTATTCCATTTCTAACATAAATGCATGTTCTGGAGTTTTTTAGATTTCTAGCATAAATCAGCTTACCTCCAGTAGCACCGACGCCCGATACATCCCCTTTGTATAAATAGGGTTCTTGTATCAGGGCCACGTCCACCTCCTGTCTCCCCAGGCGACGGCTCAGGGCAGCAGTGGCCCCTTTACTGTGCTGCAGGTTTATCTGCAGCACTTCCAGTCCCCATCTTGCTGCCATTATTGCCTTTAACGTCTTTGATTACCCTGACGGCGACCTGCGAGAACCCTAAAAACAGTTTCAGGCCTTGCTCTCGCATTGCCTTAAGGGACTTCTCTCCGACCTCCACCACCAGGGTTCGTCCTTCCGGAACGACCTTTTGGTTAATTACCCTCAAATCCTCTGTCGAGATTTTTGGGTTCTGGACCCTTTTGGGGGTCTTGGGCTCAAGCCCTTTTGATTCCGTCCACTTATGTTTAGGAAGCCATTCTTTTCCTTCCTTTTGCTTCTGTTCCTTGAGAAGTTTCCTCCTCTGAGCCCCAGACAAGGCCTTAATCCTAATCTGGTCCAACTTCTCTGTTACAGTTCCCACTTCTTGCTCTGGACTAGACCCTAACTGAGAAGTAGGAATGCACTCCATCAGTCCTGATCCCGATGTTTGAGTATCTGAGGTCTCAGATTGCCCCTCGGATCCTTTTAAAATAATATTTTTTTCCGTGTTCATCTTAGTCCGACGAGATTTGTGGATGTATATGGTCCACACCACGGTAACCCCGCGCGGTGCAAGGCAACTTACTCAGGGAGGTCGCCCGATATCCCTGAGGCTCCGTTCGAGACACATCCACCCATGTGCCACGCACCCCTCAGCACGGGTCGCACCACACCTTGGGTTGGGAGGCAGTTTAACGTCGTGCCCGGGTCGAATCAATAAGATACGTTCAGTAAAAATCTCTATACGAAGTCTCAAAGACGTTGTTATTGCCTTGCCCAGTATGACCCCAACATCTTCCTCTTATCAGAACAGTTGTCATGACCTCTCAATAATATAGGACTAGTAAAAAAATTTGTGTGAAGGGTTTATATTAGAGGAGCCAAAGTAATGAATCCCTGTACCTGTGCTGAAGGCTGTGAATCGTCATAATCGGTATCATACTGCCAAGTATGTTTTGAATGACTAACAGCAACGGCTTACGCGAAAGTTGTCAGTGCTGACAGGCTACATTACGTGAGATAACGACAATAATCAAGGGACATACGACGAACGTATCCGCTGAATCATAGCGGCCCAATTTGTCGTTAATGGCGTTTGGCGGCAGATGACCGATTTGAGTGTCTCTGGTAACAACATCAACACCCCGTCACTGCCTCTCCTAGACTCGTGACCATTTCGGTTGGATACTAGACAACCCAAAGATCCGATCCATGGTGAGTTGAGTGTCCATTTCAGTTGGCAACAGCTTATTCATGTTCTAACGACTCTGTGGAGGCACGTAGTAACTCATGAGTGGTACAGGCTGTTTCCATATGAAGTGGATTCAGTTCTCTGACCCAATTGAATCGATCCTTTAATGTTGTTCAACCACTTAGGCTATTCGCAGACTTCCATGCACTAGATGGTACTAAGCGACGATGAAAATGTTTACTATGACAATGCGCCATATCACTGGTTCACTGTCCTTCGTGATAGGTTTGAAGAACATTCCAGTCGAACAGTTATGAGACAAAAAATGTCCAAATGTTTGTAAATCTATACGACTTATCTTCTCTGGACATCACTCCCTAAGCTGACAAAGTACTTAAACTAACTTATGCTTATGACAACAAATACACCCATATCCGAGGGAGGACTCGAAACTCCGACGGCGCGCAACGGGGTGCTCCGCAGGTAGGAGCCTTGGAACGCTCGGCCACTCCACCGAGGCGTTGTAATCATGATCGAGAAGCCAGTTCGTGCACACTGTCACGCAGTAACAACACTTCTTTATTTTTAAACGTCTGTAAAGACTTCCGCCGACTCTTCTAGCGCATGCAGCGTTCAGTTGCTACAATTTGCCAGTAAGAAAGTGGTCCCACACGATATCAGGAGGTATCTAATGCCTTGTGTAATTTCACTGTACCTAATGAATTCAGGGTTTTTCGTGGGGTATACTATACCTTGTGTTACGTCACTATACCTAGTATATTGAGGGTTTTCGTTTGAATACAAATGAAGTTTTCTCTTAGTTCAGTAAAAAGTAAATCTTCACAGGTATACCATTCAAAATTATGATATTAAATGAAAATTTTTATAATTTAAACTCAGTGTTTCACTTTTACTTTACTTGACAACATTAAGAAATCTTCGTCTTCACCTTGTACTATTGTAGAATACTGTTCTCCAAAATTACGTACACAGAAATTTTCTTCTCTACCAACTTCTATTAGCAATGTATTGTACTTGTAATAGTAAGCATTGTAACATTCTCCTTGATACATATAACCGTAGAAAATTTGTTTCAAAGGCAAACGAGTACCTATTACGTCATCGACTTCTCCTCTTCTTGTAAATTCTTATCTATTCTCATTTTTAATGCTCATTTTTTTCTATTTCGCTTTATATGATATACTTTGAGTCCATATTTTGTCTGCATTAAAGTGTTCAATTCGACTGAAAAGACCCAAACTTCGTCTTTCGCTTTCAAGGTAATTAACGAATCTTTCCATTATATCTTCACGTCCTGAACTCTAAACCGATATTTGAAACTTTGTTTTGTTTCCCGAGCTGTTAAGTGGGTCCTCAAAAACAACCGAGAATTACACAGAGGGAATTCAGATCTCGAGCTTCAATTACTTGTCAGAATAAAAGCAAGTAAATTTTGGGTTATAACGTCTCGTCCCCAGCAGAATCTTTAGATATACAATTACTGAAAGTTCGTCTGATTTTTGTACATGTCTCAAAGAACAGACAGCATTCGTTGACATTAACGGCCGTAATGTTGCGAATGTTTATTATTATCAGTTTTTCACTTAGGATATTCGTTTTTCCTACAATGAATCCTGTACCAGATACATAGTTCTCCCAAAATAGAAATGATTACTAACAATAAATCATTTATTTCTTCTGTAACTATATGTGTCATCACCGATGTGCACTCCCAATATTAACAGTAACCCAAAACTCTCAGTAACAAATTATAATAAGAAAAATTTTTATAATTAGAGCTTATTAGAGATAACATACTAAAAACTTGTATATCAACACAACTTTTGGTCTGTGTGTCATATTATTAGTAAATATATACACCACACTTATCATTAAATGTCTTTGTTGTTGTAACCTGAGATTCACACGGCGTATATAATATCGTTGAATGTCTATATTATACAAACTATCAGGATTGATCAGATTGTAGAGACAGGCCATCCTATGAAATATAACAACCTGGAGATTCTGGCGAATACTGCAAACTGTTGGAAGTGTATTATCAAGGAATTTGTTGATATTAAACTAATGAATAACCTGATAAATAGAAATTGAGATTTTTGCTTAAATTCTACGTGGAATACAGCTCTCACTTTTCGATTATTGATATTTCAGACACTTATCACCTTTGGCTGTGTGATGGAGCACTTGTTTACTTGTTTGTTGGGAGATATCTTTCCTATTTTCATTGGAAACGGAAGTATTCGTCTCAGCGGTTTTTCTGAAAACGGCTTCGTGTGCTCCAGTGAAAATATCGGCCGTCGAATATCCTGTCAGCTAGTTACATACTCGCAAGTTCTTTAAACATATCTATGTTGCTACTGAAATTAATACGTAAAATCCGTTAATTCTTGGTTTGCCTCTTTACAATACAATTCTTTTTACTTATTGTTCTTCAACTGTTTTAAATTAATGATAACAGATGTGTACTAAGTAAACTTTCTTTTACATTTCTTTGCTTTTATTAAAACTGTACCATCTTCTCTCCGCCACAGTTTGGGTGTAGGTGTGTGTGTGTGTGTGTGTGTGTGTGTGTGTGTGTGTGTGTGTGTGTATGTTTAAAAGGGCCGTTGGTTTCTGGGAAGTGCGTTCCTCGGCAGCTCATAATGAGTTGGAAACTTGTCTGGGGATTATACACAGCCCAGTAGCCTCAGTAATGAACTGGAAGACTAACTTGCCGTCAGGGCGGCGGCTTCTGCCAATAACACAGTCGTGTCCCCAGCTGCACCGAGTGCCCATCCAGCGTGCGTCAAGGAAACATGAGCAGACCGGACGGTACATCCGAAAACCTGGATACGTATTGTTATACATATATATGATTACCGATGATATGGGGTACTTTTGAACCTGGGTTAAATAAAACATGTTCGTCGTATTTTACTGGAGCATCAGTGAGAGTGGAGTACTCGTTAGAGATTAGATTAGGTTAAATCGCTACTTTTTTCATAGATGATGACTACGACACTTCGTAATGTCAAGTTAATGAAAGGTGTCTGTACAAGATATTACATTATACAAAATATTACGTAAAACTAATTTTTTATATTTTGCTTTTGTTTTTGTTTATTTAATTGTGCAGATTTAAGAATTAATACCTAAATTTCATCTAATGAGTAGGAGTTGCTATTCATAAAGTTTTTAAATTCATTTTTAAATACTATTTGGCTATCTGTCAGAGTTTTGATGCTATTTGGTAAGTGACAAAAGACGTTTTGTGGCAGAGTAATTCACTCTTTTCTGTGCCAATGAAAGATTTAATTTGAAACAGTGAAGATAATTCTTTCTCCTAGTGTTGTAGCTATGCACACTGCTATTGCTTTTGAATTCGGTTTGAGTAATAACAAATTTCATAAGTGAGTATGTAATTTGTACTGTGAAGCTACTGTAAAGATCCATGGCTCTTAAAATGTCTGCAGGATGATCTTGGATGGACTGCAGCAAGTATTCTGATTATACGCCTTTGTGCAATGAGTACTTTTTTACTGAACGATGAATTACCACTTAATATGATGCCATATGACAACAGAGAATGAAAATATAGTAATAAAATTTACCAAAATTCGCAATGACCCTAGTAGCATAAGTAGCAGAACTGAAACGTTTCAACACACCTTTTTCAATGCATACACCTAACAATTTTGAATATTCTACATTAGCTACAGATTTCTGGTCAAAGTCAATATATATTAATTGTGTCATTCCATTTACTACATGGACCTGTATATACTGTATTTTATCAAAATTTAATGAGAGTCCATTTGCAGAAATCACTTAATGATTTTCTAAAAGACGTCGTTTACAATGTCAGCAGCTACTTCTTGTCTCTCAGTTGTAATAACTATCTATCATCAGCAAAAAGAACCAGCTTTGTATCATCGTGAATATAGAATGGAAAGTCATTCAGAACAGCAAAGGACTTGTGGAATCCCATTCCTCATTGCACGCCAGTTTGAGGAATCCTTTTTTTTCCATATTTCAATTTTCTGCACTCTTCCTGTTAGGTATGATTTAAACCATTTATATACTGTCCCATTCAAATCACAATACTTCAGGTTATCTAGAAAAATTCCATGATATACACAATCAAAAGCGTATGAGAGATTTTAAAAGATCCCAACAGATAATGTCTGGTTATTCAGAGCATTTAAGATTTCATTAGTGAGAAGATATATACTGTTTTCTGTTGAAAAGTGTTTCTGTAATCCAAACTGACATTTTGTTAGAATTTAATTTTTCATATGTGTGAAACTACTCTAGAACACATTAATTTTCCTTGAATTTCGGATAAGGCTGTCGGGTGGTAGTTGTTAATATCAGACGTATACCCTCCTTCGGAGAACTATTACATATGTAGCTAAGAATCCTACACATTTCTTGAGAACAAGCTTTTATTACCCTGCTGGAAATGCCATCAATTACATGTGAGCTCTTACACTTAAGAGAGTTCTTTATTTTCTTAATTTCAGAAGGGGAGGTGGGTGGAATTTCAATTGCATCAAATTGTGTAGATATGGCCTGTTCCGTTAACTGCCTTGCTTCTTCTAATGAACATTTAGATCCTGTTTTCTCCATAACATTTAAAACATAATAATTAAAAAGGTTTTCAACTTCTGGCATGTTATTCATCAGCCTTTCATTTACTTTGATGGTAATGCCCTCTTCCTGTGATCTTGGTTGCTCTGTCTCCCTAGTAATAATATTCCAAATTGCTTTAATTTTGCCGTGAGAGGTACTAATCTCAGACATGATGCACATGCTTCTAGACTTTTAATAAGTTTTCTTAATGTAGCACAGTAGATTTAAAATATTTAATTGTTTGTGGGTCATTACTCTTTCTTGCTGTTATATACACTTCTCTTCCTTTAGTAAGCCATGTTTTTTGCATGGTTTCTTATAACACAACTATTTTCTTGGGGAAACAATTTCCAGATATTTTTATAAATGTATCATGAACTACGTTATATTTTAAGTTAGCATCAGAGTCCTCCAGAGACCTCATCTCAGTCTAGCTACAGAAGATTATTCCCTGAAATTTCTAATTGTTGAGTGATTAATTGAATGCACAGCTTTGTAGGGCTTTTTTGGATATACTGTAACGAGCTGAGCACCATGATCGGAAAGACAATTTTCAACAGGATAAGCATTTGTGTTTTTCAACTTATCTTGGTCAATAAAATGTTATCTAATAATGTACTGCTGTGCTTTACTACCCTAGTAGGAAAATCAATCACAGAAATACAATTGAAAGAACCATTCTTCTTATTACGTTCTGTTAGTGAATCCACATTGAATCCCCACAAATAATAAAATGTTTCAGATGTTTGTATAGCTTATGGAACTTAACTACGGGGTCATCAGTCTCGAAACTTACAAACTACTTATGAACTAACTAATACTAAGGACGGCACAAATAACCATGCCTGAGGGGGGATTCGAAACCCCGACCGTAGTGGCCATGCTGACCGTGACTGGAGCGCCTCAGTCCCCTCGGTCACCGCGGCCGGCCACAAATAATAATTGTCCTTCCGTTATCTGACAGTTAACACAACGAAACATCTAAGTTTTCTGAAGGGAACCTATATATTGTTACAATTATACAAAAGCCTTCATTTACTTTAAGCTGACAGGCATATGCTTCTATATGTTTCTCTAGACAAAACTTACACATTGATACCTTTTGTCATCTATGGCAACTCCTTATGTCATCATATTCTATCTATTCACATGTGCTGCTACTTTATAACCACTTATTTTTACCATTTCCATTTCCGTCACAGTTTGATGTTCAAACAGACGTAGTGTATCTATTTACATTCTCAGTTTCTATGTCATCTAAACAAATCTCCAACAGCAGTGTCCATCTACTTTGTTCTTTAATACTACAATATTTTGGTGAAAGATAGTAACGACATTCTAAGAAACACTGCTGTATCAAGAACTCCTGTCACCATATTTTATCTATTCACATGTGCAGCTAGTTTGTAATTTTTCATATAGTAGCGTTTTTGATACAGCAAAGTTGCTTACAATGCCGTTATGTGACATATATGACGAAGAGGGCCAGGCTGGAAAAAAAAAAAAAAAAAAAGATAGCAAAATTATTATTTAATTTACTGTTGTGAGACTATATTCTTTAAATATTTTGGTGAAATATAGTAAAATGGTTTTTTACTTTCCTTTTGTCAGATTCTTGTGAGTAAAAAAGGGGTGCAACCATGAATTCCAAGATCCCCCCGCCCTTAAGTATTTTGCTGGTACCGTCCTAACCACTGTGCACTGGGACATGATACATATTAATGTTTCTCATGTGCCTCTATTTCCACAATATGTGCTGGCCACGCTTGCAGTCGAAAATTTTCCGTATCCAGAAAAGCCCGTCCAGAATCGCAACAAAGGTAGTACATTATCCTGCTGAAACGCAAGGTTTCGCAAGGCTCGTATGAAAGATAGAGCCACGGGTCGTAACACATCTGAACTGTAACGGCCACTGTTCAAAGTTCCATCGATGCGAACGAAAGGTGACCGAGACGTGTAACTAATGTCACGTCAACCAACCACGCCATATGATACGCCAATATGGAGATGACGAATACACGCTCCCAATGTGCGTTCACCGCGATGTCGCCAAACACGGATGCCACCATCATGATGCTGTATACAGAACCAGGATTCATCCGGAAACATGACGTTTTGACATTCGTGCATACAGGTTCGTCGTTGCGTACACCATCGCTGGCGTACCTATCTGCGATGAAACGTCAAGGGTAACCACAGTCATGGTCTCCGAGCTGATAGTCCATGCGGCTGCAAACGTCGTCGAACTGTTCGTGCAGATGGCTGTTGTCTTGCAATCCCCCCCCCCCCCCCCCCAATCTGTTGAGTCAGGGATCGAGACGTGGCTGCACGATCCGTTACAGCCATGCGGATAAGATGCCTATCATCTCGACTGCTACTGATACGAGGCCGTTGGGGTCCAGTACGGCGTTCCGTATTGCCCTCCTGAACCCACCGATTCTATATTCTGCTAACAGTCATTGGATCGCGACCAACGCGAGCTGCAATGTCGCGATACGATAAACCGTAATCGCCATAGGCTACAATCCGACCTTCATCAAAGTTGGAAACATGATGGTAGGCATTTATCCTCCTTACACGAGGCACCATCATAATATTTCATAATATTTCACCAGGCAACGGAGGTCAAATGCTGTTCGTGTATGAGAAATCGGTTGGAGACTTTTCTCATGTCAGCAAGTTGTAGGTGTCGGCACTGGGGCCAAATTTATGTGAATGCTCTGAAAAACTTATCATTTGAATATCACAGCATCGTCTTTCTGTCGTTTAAATTTCGCGTCTCTAGCACGTCATCTTCGTGGTGTAGCAATTTTAATGGACAGGAGTGTATAATATGTATTAAAAGTCCGTGCTTCAAGTTTGTGTTCACGTATGAACGTAGTTTGGCTTTCCTTAGTCATACGAGTTGGTCAGGTTTCTTTCAAGTAGTGGTGAGAGAGCCCACCACAGCCCAGCTCGCAGCAGACTCGGGGCTGCAATCCGTCAATTCGCCTGCTATCCGCCTGCCCTCCAAACTCCGCTGAGTCCCAGCCCAGCCCAGCCGCTAATCCAGCAGGCCCGCCAGCTTGCGGAGAGACAATACGGCCGGGACGGGCTTACTGCAGCCGCGGCTCACCGCCCTAACCTCCGCCTCTGGACGCAGTAAACCGCTGAGCCGCGGCAGGGGAACCTGCTACCAAACTACAGGGGTCCAGAGAAGGCTCCCTGACTTCAAAAATAAATATCTCGAAAACAATGATCGATAGAGGAATGCAATAAACGGTATGTTTATTGTGAAAGCTGTAAGAAGTTTATACAGCAGTTTGAAATAATATCTACATCTACAACCATACTCCGCAAGCCACCTGACGGTGTGTGGCGGAGGGTACCGTCAGTACCACTATGTAGTTTCCTTCCTAACCAGTCACGTATAGTTCGCGGAAAGAACGATTGTCGGTATGCCTCTAATCTTTCTGATTTTATCCTCATGATCTCTTCGAGAGATATACGTAGAAGGGAGCAATATACTGCTAGACTCCTCCGTAAATGTATGTTCTCGAAACTTCGACAAAAGCCCATACCGAGCGACAGAACGTCTCTCCTGCAGAGTCTTCCACTGGAGTTTAGCGATCATCTCCGTAACGCTTTCACGATTACCAAATGATCCTGTAACGAAGCGCGCTGCTCTCCGTTGGATCTTCTCCACTACCTCTATCAATCCCACCTGGTACGGAACCCACACCGGTGCGCAGTATTCAAGCTGTGGGCGAACAAGTGTACTGTAACCTACTTACTTTGTTTTCAGACTGCATTTCCTTAGTATTCTACCAATGAATCTAAGTTTGGGATCTGCTCTACCAACTATTGATTTTATATGGTCGTTTCATTTTGAATCCCTCCTAATGACTACTCCCAGGTACTTTATGTAATTAACTGCTTCCAGTTACTGACCTGCTATAGTGTAGCTAAATGATAAAGGATCTTTCTTTCTATGTATTCGCAGCACATTACACTTGTCTACATTGAGCTTTCATTGCCATTCCCTGCACCATGCGTCAATCCCATGCAGATCCTCCTGCATCTCAATACAATTTTCCATTGTTACAACCTCTCTATATACTACAGCATCATCCGCAAAAAGCCTCAGTGAACTTCCGATGTTATCCGCAAGGTCATTTACATATATCGTGAACAGCAACGGACCTACGACACTCCCCTGTTGCACACCTGACGTAACTCCTACTTCGAAAGACTTCGCTCTCTTGAGGATGACCTGCTGCTTTCTGTTATCTATGAATTCCTCAATCCAATCACACAATTGGTCTGATAGACCATATGCTCTTACTTTGTTCATTAAACGCTTGTGGGCAACCGTATCAAACGCCTTGCGGAAGTCGAGAAACACAGCATCTACCTGATAACCCGTATCTATGGCCCTCGTAGTCTCGTGGACGAATAGCGCGAGCTAGGTTTCACACGTATTTCTTTTACGAAACCCATGCTGATTCCTACAGAGCAGATTCCTAGTCTCGAGAAATCTCATTATATTCGAACATAACACATGTTCCAAAATTCTACAACTGACCGACGTTAGAGGTATAGGCCTATAGTACTGCACATCTTTTCGAGGACCCTTCTTGAAAACGGGGATGACCTGAGCCATTTTCCAATCTTTCGGAACGCTATGCTGTTCTAGAGACCTACGATACACCACTGCGAGAAGGGGGCCAGTTCCTTCGCGTACTTTGTGTAAAAACGAACTGGTATCCCATCAAGTCCTGCAGCCTTACCTCTTTGAGCGATTTTAATTGTTTTTCGATCCCTCTGTCAATTATTTCGATATGTGCCATTTTGTAATCTGTGCGGAATCTAGAGAAGGAACTACAGTGTAATCGTCCTCTGTGAAACTGCATTGGAAAAATACATTTAGTAATTCCGCCTTCAGAGTGTGATCCTCTGTTTCAGTGCCATTTACGTCACAGAGTGTCTGGACACTTTGTTTAGATCCACCTACCGCTTTGACATAAGACCAAAATTTTTTAGGATTTTCAGCCAATTCAGTACAAAGAACTCTACCTTCGAATTCGTTGAACGCCTCTCGCATAGCCCTCCTCACGCTACATTTCGCTTCGTGTAATTTTTGTTTGTCTACAAGGCTTTACAAAAGCTGCCAACAGATGGCGCTGTACGCTGTGCAGCTCATATCAGCACACATAAGTGAAATAATCGTATGAAAACACTCTTTGCAAACAATCACACCACAATGTTTTCAAAATGTTCACCATTGGCACTACAGAGGTGGCGCAAACGAAGAATGAAATTCGCCATCACATTTCGTAGTGTCTCAACCGAAATGGATTCACATGCCACAGAGATCGCCGATTCAAGCTCGTCCAGCGTGGCGGGATGCTTGGGGTAGACCATGTCTTTCACTGTGCCCCACAAAAAAAGTCATAGGGAGTCAAATCCGGCGAATATGGAGGCCAGTCCATCCCTGCACCAGTAAATTTGGTATATTCCAAAGCAATGACTCGAGTCCCAAAGTATTCCTCAAGAAAGCGAAAAACTTGTTCGGTCCGATGTGGTCGGGCTCCATCTTGCATAAACCGTTCAGTACCTGGTCGATCCTCTAACACTTTCTGTGTGGCGACAAATTGTTCCAAAATTGCAACGTAACGTTCACCAGTGAACGTTTCTCGAATGAAAAAAGGGCCAATAATGCCTCTGCTGCATACTGCAGCCCACACAGTAACTTTAGGAGAATACAGGGGTTTCGCTTCACACCAATATGTCTTTTCGGAACCCCAAAATCGCCAGTTCTGCTTATTCACGTATGCATTCAGGTGGAAGTGTGCTTCATCTGTAAACCAGATGCAGCCAACATCAAATCCTTCACTATCAATCATTGTGAGCATCTGATTAGCAAAGAAAACCCTTTGTTGCACACCTCGTACGAGTATGGCCTGGTGCGTTTGAATTTTGAATGGAAACTTGTGTAGGCTCTTTCTCAGTATTTTATGCGTGCTGGAACGCTTCAAATCAGTCTCAGATGCAATTCTACGGACGAGTGACATTGGATTTGGCTGAATAATTTCAGAAACTGTGCGATATTTTCATGCGTAACTGCGGTTTGCTTGTGGTCAATATGCCCCACTAGATCATCAGTTACGCTGCCTGTTCGTTGAAATTTTGCGAAGAGCGTACGAATCGCATCGGGTCCTTTTGGGACATTAAATCGTGCTTGAAAACTTCGCCTTGTTGCCGTAGGAGTCTCTTCTAACCTGTGGTACACTAGCACCAGAAAAACACGTTGTTCAATGGAGTACAGGGTTTTAATCTCTTCCTTCGGTACGCTAACTTCCTTTCCCGCTTTAATAGTGGAACTGATCGCTCTGGGCTTCGCATCACTATTTATACTAGGCATTAGGTATGGCGATTACAGCGCCATCTGTTAGCAGCTTTTGTAACTATTATTTCAAACTGCTATATAAACTTCTTACAGCTTTCACAATAAACATACCGTTTACTGTCGATTTTTGTTTTCGAGATATTTCATTTTGAAATGAGGGAGTCGTTTTCTGGACACCCTGTAGCTGGACTGGCTACTTGACATTCCGAAGCCCAGCCCGGATATACCAACGTCTGGGAAAATACTGTGCGCGGGATAAACAGGAGATCAACATAGTGCTGGGGGCAGAAAACTGGCAGCAACAGGGTATCAACAATAAATTCAAACTGAAATGTCTTTGGCAAGGACAGGCTGAACACGAAGCGATACAAAATATGAAAATACTTATTGAAGTTAGTTCAAATGCGGAAGATGAAAAACCCGACTGAAGTAAAAAATCATTTAAAATGTGTTCAAGGAACTGATACACCTGCGTAATATCGTCTATGGTAAGTGCGAGCACGCAGACGCGGCTGAGAACATTGTGGCATGGACTTAACTGTCTGAATAGTTGTGAACAAGTGGGGCGTAACAGCTTTGACATAATTGCAAAACGACTTATTGACCATAGCTGTTTATTTCTTCTCAATGCTAGCGGTTTCGGTTAGTTTCCCTTTATCAAGCGTTAGCCTGAAGTAGATGAAAGTAATCAAAGCAGTAGTCAACCATATAAAACATTAACAAAATAGTGCAGAAATTTAGGTGTGAGATACTTACAGAGATTAGCTAGTAGCGTAATATGTCGTAGCACAAAAATTGAAAATTGTAAAATAAGTATTTGTTGTCACTGCTCTACTCATTGATATTACCACAGTGGCTGACTGCTACAAACTGAAGCATACATTGATTAGTGTGCAATAAAATTAGTTTAAAAAACAAAATTAACGAACATGCTTACATTAAATCTCATTGTGCAAAGATAATAGAGTGTACAGTTATGCTATGTCTATGACCATTGATTTGCAATCACATTATTTACATCAATTATGGATCCTAATGAAGACCAAAGATGGTCATAGACATAGCATTTTTGTGTTAAGCTATAAGCTATAAGCTAATCTCTGTAAGTATCTCACATGTAACTTTCTGTAATATTTTGTTAATGTTTTATATGGTTGACTAATGCTTTGATAACTTTCATCTACTTCAGCCTAACGCTTGATAATGGTAAACTGACCGAAACCGGTAGCATTGAGAAAAAATTAACAGATATGGTCAATATGTCGTTTTGCAACTATGTCTGAAAAGTGCTGGAAGTATCTGGCACCATGCATCCTGAATGGGTGTCCATCAATACGTATACTGTGAGGAGGTTGGAGATGTCTCCTGAAGAGCACGCTCCAAGTCGTCCCACATTTGCCCAATAATAATCGTCTCTGGAGAGTTTGGTGGCAACCGAAAGAGTTTACACTCGGTTGAATATCTCTGAAGCCACTCTGTAGCAATTCTGAATGTGTGAGGTGTCGGATTGTCCTGCTGGAATTGCATAAGTCTGTCGGAATGCACAATGGACATGAACGAATGCATGTGATCAGCCAAGATGCGTATGTGTCAGATTCGCATCTAGACGTATCACGGATCCCATATGATGTAACTGCAGATGCTGCACACCGTTACGGGGCCTTCACGATCTTGTATAGTCCCCTGCTGATACGCAAGGTCCATGAAATCACAGGTTGTCCGTCATTCTATTGCAAAGCTTCCATAGCCCTTCTTCGTATTATGGATGAAAATGCATAACTTCGTTCGGATAACGAATTATTGTAGAATTTGCCTTCCATTACACGAAGAACTACCTTTTCATATCCTCATATACTTCATTTACATCTGATTGTACACTCCTGGCCATTAAAATTACTACACCACGAAGATGACGTGCTACAGAAGCGAAATTAACCCACAGGAAGAAGATGCTGTGATATGTAAATGATTAGCTTTTCAGAGCATTCAAACAAGGTTGACGGTGTTGGCAACACCTACAACGTGCTGACATGACTAAAGTTCCCAACCGATTTTTCGTACACAAACAGCAGTTGACCGGCGTCGCCTGATGAAACAATGTTGTGATGCCTCGTGTAAGGAGGAGAAGTGTGTACCATCACGTTTCCGACTCTGATAAAGGCTGTAACGGCTGTAACGGATCGTGCAGACAAGTGTGGATCCCTGAGTCAACAGATGGGGACGTTTGCAAGACAACAGCCATCTGCCGAACAGTTCGAAGACGTTTGCAGCAGCATTTACTATCAGCTAGGTGACCATAGCTGCAGTTAACCTTGACGATGCACCACAGACAGGAGCGCCTGTGATGGTATACGCAACGACGTACGTGGGTGCACGAATGACAAATCGTAATTTTTTGGATGAATCCAGGTTCTGTTTACAGCATCATGATGTTCGCATCCATGTTTGGCAACATCGCGGTGATCGGACATTGAAAGCGTGTATTAGTCATCGCCATACAGGCGTATCACCCGGCGTGATGGGTTGGGGTGCCATTGATTACAGGTCCCGGTCACCTTTTGTTCGCATCGACTGCACTCTGAACAGTGGTCGTTACATTTCATGTGCTACGACCCGTGGCTCTACTCTTCATTCGACCCCTGCGAAACCCTAATTTCAGCAGGATAATGTAGGTTCTGTACGGGCCTTTTTGGAAAATGTTCGACTGATGCCATGGCCAGCACATTCTCCAGATCTTTCACCAACTGAAAATGTCTGGTCAATGTTGTCCGACTTACTGGATTGCCACAATACGCCATGAACTGTGGTATCGTTTTGAAGCTGCATGGGCAACTGTACCTGTACACGCCATCCAAGCTCTGTTTGTCTTAATGCCCAAGCATTTCGAAGCCGTTATTACGGTCAGAGGTGGTTGTTCTGGGTACTGATTTCTCAGGATCTATGCACCAAAATTTCGTGAAAATATAGTCACATGTCAGTTATAGTATAATATAGATGTATAATGAAAATCATTTATCATCTTCATTTCATCTTGATGTAGCAATTTTAATGGCCAGTAGTGTATAAATAGTAGGATATAAGCCAAGAACCCAATTTTTCTTTTTATTTAAGGAGAGCGATTTCGACACACTGTTGCATCATCATCTGGTGTTAATCTGCTTATCAAATTGCGCCACATAAAATATGGCAGGTGTTCTGGATGATAGATATAACATCATTGTGCTGTTAGATACTCAGGTATAAAGTGAATGGCTGATAAAAATTAAAACAGTAATTTATACATAAAATAATAACCACCATAGACCACCTCCTTGATCAATAAAAGGATGAAAATTGCGATCTTGGCATCTTTCCTTCTATATCTTAACGTCCTCTCTACCTCTTCACTTCTCCTTGTGTCGTCGACATATACAACGGAACTAACGTTGTCGGTGCTGGTTTCCTGTCGAATGTAACGCCAATGATCTTGTTAGACTGCTCTTCTTTTTCGAATCCAGGAATCCTATCCCGTTGTACCATCTTAGGCTGCTGTTGTTATACCCTCGTGTCGCCTGACCGGAATTGCTTTAATTTCTTTCTCTTTACTTCACTGACCCCTACTACGTTTACATTCAGCCTTTTCAGCTTCTTTAAAATCCCTGACTTCAGGTATCTAGCGCTTGTACTGTCCTCTTGGCAGTCCCCTGCTGCAGATCCGCAAGTATTTTGAAGTATTTAGAAACATTTGAACATTCTATTGCGGAATCTCTTTCCAGGTGAGAGATATTCAGCCAACATGTCATCTGCATACACAATAAATGTCCATAATGCAGTGGTTCCATTGCCTGTTGCATACTCATTTCATCTACATCTACATGGGATACTCTGCAAATGACATTTAAGTGCCTGGCAGAGTTGATCATTGGTGATTGTTCGTCTTTTGGGCCCGTTTCCCAAGTGAGTGTCCTGAATCTCTCTCCAGAACTGGACGTTATTTTACCAGGACGTTGGCAGAAGGAGATGGACGTCTCACGTAATACGGAATCAATTTGCCGACATCACTGACGATTTATTATTAATTTTAAGCGGTGGTGTGGTTCCAGCTCGGCACCGAGGATGTTTGGATCAGACCAATTATAGAAAAAGTGTATAACCGATTACATGGCTAATAGGTGAAACATTGAGGTTAGGTTCGTACTGCACATTACTCAAATAGGATAGCGATACTTTGCGGCCACCATAAAATAATCGAAAAATGCACTTTTTAATAATTGTTGTTAATTTATCGTAGCCACATTGATTGTAAAGGACTATTGATGAAAGTTGGCTCTATAATAGGAAAATATCTTTTGGAACACTGGAAGCAACAGCAACTAATTTTCTATGACTTCTACTACTAACTGAGGCACCTTACAAAACACACACACACACACACACACACACACACACACACACACACACACACAGAATACAATTGTTGTTTATTGTTTTTACTATAACTAGACAGAGCAAGGTTGCGCAGTGGTAACACAGTGGACTCGCATTCGGAAGGATGGTGGTTCAAACCCACCTCCGACCATTCAGATTTACGATTTCCGTGATTTCCCTAAATCACTATAGGCAAATGTTGGGATGGGCACGGAAGATTTCCTTCTAAATCCTTCCCTCGAAATTCCGAGCGTAATCTCCGTCTCTAATGACCAGGCTGTCATGGACGTTAAACCCTAAGCTTCCTTCGTCCTCCTACTACAACAAGAGTCGTGCTCTTTACGATGAACGCATCGTTGTTAACTGTTAAGCTCAATACAATTTTTAAAGAGATATCGATGTTTAAATACGAACTTAACTTCCGTGTTAAACGTGAAATTCCCTACTAAAACTTAACTTTCTGGAATTAATTTTACTACTAAATTTAAGACTTTTATGGAATTTCGTAGAAGACTTCGTTAGAAAAAAATAAATATTTTTTGAGGTTCTTAAGATGTAGTGAACATGGCTACATTACAATATTTGTAGAAGGTGGACGTAAAGTAGCCGGATCTTGTTGGCCATGTACATGACATCCGAGTGTTGGACCCAACATGTGTTTGTGAAATTAATATCTGCTTTGTGTACTGTACCGCCTCATAATTCATGGGCGTTACTGTAAACAATGCATCTCCATAACAAACAAACACCGTGACGTGAGTAGGCAGGCGCAGAGCCGCTAGTATCCGATGTGATGAAAGAGTTTGTTTACCTGACAACGCGTATGGCCAGCCGAGCAACGCACAACAGAAAAAAACCGGGTAAGTACGACCCGGCCTGAAGGAAGCCTCCACAACACTGGGTCGAAAGACTCGATTTGTACGTCCCTATCCACTCGCCACCTCCACTTTCCCGTTTCTATGGCAACCATTCCAACCATTTCCTCGTCGCTCTGTCGAACACCTCCATCTTCTCAGTGTATTGCTTACTCCATCTGTGAAAAATTATATAGCTGTAGATAGGCAGGATAGGTCGCAAAAGACTTTTACGGAATACACTTCAACTACAGCATGACTTTAATGACGTATGTCGGAAATTTTCATGATCTGATTACATCTGATTTGTGATAACTAATGCAGGTACACAGACAATGAAATCAAAATTAGTATGCAGCGTTTTGAAAGCGTCTGTAAAACGAACAACTTGTTTTACTATATTCGTACCTTCATCCGTATACTTGTGGCTGTCGTCACAAAACAGAAGTAAATTTTCCTATGGAAATTTGTGAAATAAGTCTTTAAACTCATGCTGAGCTTAAAGTATGACCTGCCATATTTTTGTGACCTATCCAGTGTGAGATTACCGCCCAATAGAAATAATGGTAATTAATAGCATTTGATAATTAAACAGTATGAAGTTCATTGCAAACATGACCATGCCAATGCACTGAATGTTACACAACTTTAATCTTATTAATTATGGTAGCAATGTATGTACGCAGTTGGGTGACACCATTTATAGTTAGGCCAAAGGTAGAAATTCTCCACGTTGAGATTTGCTGTGTGCTTGTAGCTAACGGGAGGCCAGCGAGCAGGCCGACGTCGGTGGCTTGTTCCAACTTAGGATTTTCCATGTTCGTTTCCGGTGAGGGGAGAGAGGGACAATGGCGAGTGCCAGGCACAGTGCAGTGCACAGCGCGAAATAAAATATTCTAATACTACTGGCATTTGAAGTAATACGATGCAATTAGGAACCTTTAAGGCCCTCATTACAAAATAGCCCGTTGACAAATAAACAATACATTAGTTGATATAGTCAAATCTGACGTAATATGTTTAATTGACAATGAAAAATAATAAATTACCAATGAATACAAGACAGTTACACAACTAGCATGGCAATGTTTGTTTATAAAAGTAAAATATTAACTATTTCTCACTTCATTTTCAATTAATCTTGTGTATTTTATCTTGAAATATTCAGTTAAATCACTTATCTGTGATATAAGAAATTGCACGATTGTAATAAATAGTGCAAAGGATGTGTATACCAATATAAAAACATAAGAAATTCGTTTAATGTGTAGTGTTATTTTGATTTAAAGTAAAGTTTTAGAAATGGATTGGCTGAGCGCTGTACGTTGGAAGTCGGTTAGAACAGCTCACTTGGGGAAGTTGATGACGTAGGGAAAAAACCCAGGCAGTTGGGCTTTTGGCGTACGCGCGCGAGGACAGGAAGTGACGAGTCAGGAGCGAGTGGGGTAGCTGGCCGGGCAGCGCCGCTCTGCATGAGTCGGCATGTGTATCTCCAGGTGGAGACTTTAGATTTTTGGTGTGGCAATTGCCAAGTATGGTTGCTCGTCGTAGACTGCACCAAGTTGTATCGAGTTCTACTGTGTGTTGTGAATATTTAGCCGGTGGAACAAGGTGTGCATCGCACTAAAAGTGACTGTTTTTGTTAATGTAACACATGTCGTCGCATAGGCATGAACATAATCGGTGTTTGAGACAGGCACATAGTGTGAAAACAATTTGCGACAAATATTCATTTTGTCTGGGGGCTCACGAGCTATAACTTTATTTGATAAATGTGTCGACGTAGAGACGTATCAGCCACAGGGTTCTAATATTGTGTAATAAACAACATAAAGTGAACTTTCAAGTGTTTCCAATAATAGTAGTTAGTACGCCCTTCTCTCTCTTGAACTTGACTTTATTATGAATTTTTTTGTTAATCATATGCAGGGAAGGAAAGCTGCGAACTTGTGATATCATCCCCTAGAAAACGAGTCAAACAGCAGCAATCACAGTTCCAGTGTTTTTGTATGTTTAGGAACATGGTTCGCCGTTAGTGGTTGTGAGTTTTAAAAAATTAAACTTTCCCTATTTTAATCTCTCACCACGACCTTCACCCTCGCACCAGGAAGATGATGCTGTGATATGCAAATGATTAGCATTTCAGACCATTCACACAAGCTTGGCACCGGTGGCGACACTAACAACGTCCTGAAATGAGGAAAGTTTCCAAACAGCAGTTGACCAGCTTTGCCTGGTGAATCGTTGTTGTGGTATCTCGTGTAAGGAGGAGAAATGCGTACTATCACGTTTCTGACTTTGATAAATGTCGTATTGTAGCCTATCGCGATAGCGATGCTGTTCGCATTGGTCGTGACCCAATGACAATAGAATATGGAATCGGTGGGTTTAAGAGGGCAATACGGAATGCCGTGGTAGTATCCCAACGGCCTCGTATCACAAACAGTCGAGATGAGAGGCATCTTATCCGCATGGCTGTAACGGATCGTGCAGCTACGTCTCGATCCCTGAGTCAACAGATGGGGACGAAACTGGGCGCATGAATGGAAAAACGTCATTTTCTCGGATGAACCCACGTTCTGTTTATAGCAGCATAATGGCCGAATTCCTGTTAGCGACATCGCGGTGAACGCACATCAGAAGCGTGTATTTGTCATCGCCATACTGGCGTATCACCCAACATGATGGAATAGGGTTCCACTGGTTACAAATCACGGTCACCTCTTGTTCGCATCGACGACACTTCGAACAATGGCCGTTACATTTCAGATGTGCTACGACCTGTAACTCTACCCTTCATTCGATCTCTGCGAAACCCTACATTTCAGCAGGATAATGGACGACCACATGTTGCAGGTCCTGTACGGGCCTTTCTGTATACGGAAAATGTTCGACTGCTATTTTGCCCAGCACAATCTCCAGATCTCTCACCAATTGAAAACGTCTGGTCAATGGTGGCCGAGCAACTGGCTCGTGACAATACACCAGTCACTACTCTTGGTGAAGTGTGGTATCGTGTTGAAGCTGCATAGGCGTCTGTACCTGTACACGCCATCAAAGTACTGTTAGACTCAATGCCCAGGCGTATCAAGCCCGTTATTACGGCCAGAAGGGGTTGTTCTGGGTACTGATTTCTCAGGATCTTTGCACCCAAATTGCGTAAAAATGTAATCACATGTCAATTCTAATATAAAATATTTGTCCAATGAATACCCGTTTATCATCTGCATTTCTTCTTTTTCAAGCAATTTCAATTACCTGTAATGTATTAGATTTATGATTGTATGGTATTACTAAGGCTTACCATCTTTGTGAGCTGCTAATATTTTGCGATTTATAATATCTGAAAATTACGCAATTCATGAAGGTGAATATTGACTGATGTCATGATTATGCATCCTGACTAGGCTTTAGTTGCCTACTGTGAGGATGAATGATTGTAGCAAAACTGAGTACACCTCAGGGGGCTTTTGGGACCTGGTTTCACTATGAAACAGTGGCGGGTTTAGGGGAGCGGAACACAGCCACAGGGGTTTGTTAGCGACAGGGCTGGAAATGAGCGGTTCCACGGAGCGTTGAGAAAGCTTTTTGTTGAGGGTAGGTAGAGAATATGGAAGAACCACAGCCGTTGTGGAATGAGGGTGCATCGCAACAATAGGACTGGACTCCTTGTGGTGTCGCACAAGTACAAAGTGCGCGCCACCTACTTTCGCCGCGCGCCGCCATGCACGCACAGCGCGGCGTTCTTACGACGACAGCCACGAGCGCCCTCTGCTACAACGCCGCTCGTGGCCACCACTGAACGACATCGTCACTTGGGACTGAGATAGCAACCAGTTAGGACCTTCGGAATCAGATAGGCACCAGTGAAGACTTGGCAATTGTACAGACACTAGGCAGGCCTCTAACAACTATGTATCAACATTCTGCAGTACTATGTAAAAGTTAAGTATTGTATACATTCTGTGCAATATATATCTCTTCTAATTTACTCTAGTGTTTATAGTTTCTGGCTGCTCCCCTCCGTACCTGCACCAGCGTGCTATCTTTATTTCTGTGTCGGTCTCATTCCACTCGGCCACCGACACCTACAACGGAACGAGACACAAAAGCGGCGACGAGGATGGGATACAAAACTCCTGACCCCAAGTTGGCTGTACAGAGAAACTGTAGACAGCGTATTAACAAGTCGGCGGAGGCTTCGACTTGTCTCCTCCTAAGAATATGCACGAATTGCAAGCAGTAATGGGAAAGCTGAACTATTATTTCAGGTTTATTCCCCATGCCTCTCACATTGCAGCTCCACTGGATCACTTACG
The DNA here is from genome assembly GCA_026315105.1 of Locusta migratoria. NCBI lineage: Eukaryota > Metazoa > Arthropoda > Insecta > Orthoptera > Acrididae > Locusta > Locusta migratoria. Next base: position 85,837,764 of record CM048748.1, read on the forward strand.
TAGGAAGAATGTTCCTTTTGTATGGTCCAAAGATTGCCAGGTTGCCTTTGACAACTTAAAGTCTGCACTAATCAGTGATGCAAGTTTGATTCCCTTTGACCCACAGAAGCCTGTAGTGCTAGCAGTTGATGCCTCGTCGTACGGTGTGGGTGCAGTTTTGTCACATCGTATTGGATGTCACAATCGTCCTATTGCCTTTGCATCCAAGCTACTGACGCCGACGCAACAGAATTAGTCAGATAGAAAAGGAGGCCTTAGCAATCATTTAAGGCGTCACAAAGATTCATCATTATCTCTATCACAGAAAATTCTATTTGTTGACAGACCACAAGCCTCTCACGTCGTTGTTCTCACCCACAAAGCCAATTCCGCCACGAACGGCACAAAAGCTTCAGAGATGGCCCTTAATACTGTCTAATTATCAGTATGAGATTTTGTACCGACCTACCACTAAACACGCGAACGCGGACACACTTTCCCGACTTCCGGTTGGCCAGGATGTGTTGTTTGATTCTTCAGAAATGGCATGTTGTCAGATAGACTCCAGAGATGCTTCCGCTGTTACAGACTTCCCTTTGAACTCTCGTCGGGTTGCACAGGAAACAGATGCGGATGCAGATCTAAGTGTGGTAGCACGTTTTGTTCGCTTTGGTTGGCCTTCCAGAGCCAAAGACATTGAGCGGCCTCTGGTTCGACGTTATTTTGCACAACGTCATGCATTATCTTTAAGTCAGGGTGTTCTGTTGATGCATACCGACAACGACCAAACAAGAGTGATTGTTCCTCATTCCCTGCAACGTGAAGTGTTACGCCTCCTGCATCATGGACATTGGGGTATTGTTAGGACAAAGCAACTGGCCAGACGTCATTGTACCTGGGTTGGTATGGACGCTCAGTTAGAGAACATGACGTCACAGTGTACTGTTTGTGCGGAGCATCAGGCGGCTCCTCCGCAACGTTTCTCAGACTGGCCACGCCCCAAGGGACCATGGCAACGTTTACACATTGACTTTGCCGGACCTTTCTGGAATACGCGCTGGTTAATCGTTGTAGACGCTTTCAGCAAGTTTCCTTTTGTGATTGCCATGAACTCCACGACGGCGTCTAGTACAATCAGTGCCTTAACATCAGTGTTTTGCATCGAAGGTTTGCCTGAAACAATTGTCAGTGACAATGGACCTCAGTTTGTTAGTGCGGAATTTCAACAGTTTTGTCGTGTGAATGGTATTCAGCATATCACCACCGCACCTTTTCACCCTCAGTCCAATGGTGAAGCAGAACGTTTCGTTCGAACATTCAAGTCTCACATGGAGAAGATGAAAGGTCAGCACTCCAGGCAGCAAGCTCTTCAAATTTTCCTGTCTACGTATCGGTGCATGCCACGTGACGGCCCATCTCCTGCCGAGCTGATACACGGCCGCCGTCACCGCACTCTCCTTCACCTGCTGCAGCCTCCCACGCACCGAGTCGGTTCGTATGGCGCTACGCGTTTTCAGGTTTCGATGCCTGTGCTGTACAGGGTGTTTGCTGGCAACAAGACAAGATGGACGCCGGGCACCATTCAACGCGTGCTCGGTCGCAATATGTATGTTGTACGTTCTTCCACAGGGTCGGAGCTGCGGCGCCACGCAAACCAATTGCGCTTGCACAGGCCGCGCGATCCTGTCTCCGGTTTCTTGATTCCAGACCCAGTTCACCGCCATGGAGCACAGCCACATCGCTCGCCGCCGGGCCCAGCTTCCCCGGGCTACGAGCTCCCGATGGATGTCGACGCGCCTCCTACGCAGTCGGCCCCTCCGCCTCCGTCGCCGCCGCAGATGACAGCGTCACCGAGAGGGACTCCGGGACCGTGCGCCCCCCCCCCCAGCTTGGGCCACGCACCTCAGAAGATGACCTGCTCCCTCTGGGCGGGGGGTGTGCGCCCTTCCTCAGGTTTCGCCGGGTTTCCTGGAGGATCGCAAGGCGGATGCCGGGGCGCGGACGGCGTCTCGATCCCAGCCTCAGCTACGACGCCCGTCCCACCAGTAACGCCCCCGCCCAGGCCCTCCTCCCAGTGCCGTCGCCGTGGCCCTCAGCCCTACGCCACAACGGCGCGGCGGTATGGAGGGGAGGGGTGTGGTGTCGCACAAGTACAAAGTGCGCGCCACCTACTTTCGCCGCGCGCCGCCATGCACGCACGGCGCGGCGTTCTTACGACGACAGCCACGAGCGCCCTCTGCTACAACGCCGCTCGTGGCCACCACTGAACGACATCGTCACTTGGGACTGAGATAGCAACCAGTTAGGACCTTCGGAATCAGATAGGCACCAGTGAAGACTTGGCTATTGTACAGGCACTAGGCAGGCCTCTAACAACTATGTATCAACATTCTGCAGTACTATGTAAAAGTTAAGTATTGTATACATTCTGTGCAATATATATCTCTTCTAATTTACTCTAGTGTTTATAGTTTCTGGCTGCTCCCCTCCGTACCTGCACCAGCGTGCTATCTTTATTTCTGTGTCGGTCTCATTCCACTCGGCCACCGACACCTACAACGGAACGAGACACAAAAGCGGCGACGAGGATGGGATACAAAACTCCTGACCCCAAGTTGGCTGTACAGAGAAACTGTAGACAGCGTATTAACAAGTCGGCGGAGGCTTCGACAGTTAGTTCACTGGTACGTATTGTGGCATGTCTTTTCTTTAATTTTTTAAAATTATTATTATTATTATTATTGTGGATAGTATCGAAGACGTGTGTGATTTGTAAACCTGAATCAGCAGGTAGGAGAGAAAATCTAGAAGGCACCATGGGATAATCTTTGGGTAGCTGAAAACTTTTAACTAGAGAGAGTGTTTGAAGGAAAGATGAGACCTTGATTGGACTGCCTTTTACCTGCAGGGGTAGAAAGTAGAGACATGCTGGAGAGAGAGAGAGAGAGAAAGAGAGAGGAAAAGAAAGAAAGAATTTGTTGGCAGTGGACATCCTTTCTTCCAGAAGTGCTAGTCTTGCATGTTTGGCAGGAGAGATTCTGTGTAGTTTGGAAAGTAGGACGCGAGGTACTGGCGGAAGTAAAATTGTGAGGCGGCATCGTGAGTCGTGTCGGGATAGCTCACTCGGTAGAGCGCTTAGCCGCAAAGGACATAGGTCCCAGGTTCGAATCCCGGTTCCGGCACACAATTTTAATCTGCCAGGAAGTTTCTTATCAGCGCACACTCCGCTGCAGAGTGAAAGGTTTCACCTTTACAGCCGGCCGCTGAAACTCGCTATACAAACATTTGAACATTTGATTTCACCTTTACACTATTTATCTCCTAGTCAAAGGTTCAAATGTTTGTAAATCTATTGGATCAAACTGCCTGGTCATCAGTCCGTAGCTTACAAACTACTTAAACTAAGGTAAACTAACCGAAGGACAACAGATACACCCATTCCGTATGGAGGACTCGAAGACCGGACGGCGTGCAACCGCGCGCTCCGCAGCGAGGCGCCTTAGACCGCTCGGCTACTCTACCGCGGCTATCTCCTATTCCATTATCGAATTGCGCACGGGAAGAAAGACCATATGAATCTCCCCCTTCAAGCTCTGACGTACTTTATTCTGATGATCTTTTCTACATATGTAGGTGGAAGTCAACAATATATTTACGCATTCAGAGGATAATGTTGGTGATTGGAGTTTCGTAAATAGCCCACACCGCAGCGATAAGCGCCGTTGTTCTAATGATTTCCATCCCAGATCCCGTATCATTTCCGTAACGCTATCTCCCCTGTATCGTGACAATATAACGCGAGCTGCCCTTCTTTGGACTCATTCGATTTCCTCCGTCAAACACACCTGATAAGGATCCCACACGGAGCAGCAATACTCCAAAAAAGGACAGACAAGCTTGGTGTATGCAGTCTCTTTAGTAGTTCTGTTGCAGCTTTTAATGGTTCTGCCAATAAAATGCAGTCTCTGTTCACCTTTCCCACGACATTATCTTCGGGTTCTTTCCAATTTAAGTCTGAAGTAATAGTAATTCCTAGGTATTTTGTGGAGTTTTCGATCTACGCTTTAGATTGATTTATCTTGTAAACAGAGATTTATTTTCGTACTTGTGTGGACGACTTCACACTTCTCATTATTTAGAGTCAACTGCCAAACCTTACACTATAGTGATAACGTATTCAGATCGTTCTGCAGTTGGTTTTGATCTTCATATGATATTACTAGACGGTAAATGACGCCGTCATCTACAAACAAGCTAAGAGGGCTGCTTAGCTTTTTGTTGTTGTTTGTTTGTAAGGCTTAGGGGACTTAACTACGGGGTCATCAGTCCCTAAACTTACAAACTACTTATGAACTACCTACGAACTAGGACGGCACAAATATCCATGCCCGAGGGGGGATTCGAACCCCCGACCGTAGTGGCCGTGCAGACCGTGACTGAAGCACCTCAGTCTCCTCGGCCACCGCGGCCGGCGCTTAGATTTTCTCCCAAATCGTAAACAAGGAACAGCAGAGGAACAATAACACTGTGGATGCCTTACAATCGATTACTATAAACTGCGTTCTCTCCGGCAGTATATCCCCTATCCAGTCGCATATTTGGGCGATATTCCATAACCACGCTATTTTATCAATCTTCAGATCGTCGCTGCAGTGCGCCAGAATGCTGACTGGTAGAACGTTCTCCACTAAGGTTTCAGAGTAATCGATTAGATTAGATCCTTATACTTTTTGTTACGGCTCCAAGTCAGTCATTGCGGGCAAAATTATGCATCTCAGAGCCAATGATCTATTTAAGAACATACACGTTTACCTCTCAGTGTGTGGAAACTGCCGTGACTCCGTTATTATCCAGAAATTTCAATTTTTTATTTAAATAAATTGTATGACAAATATATCTGTTGTTCTAACGTCAACATCAGTTAGGTGCTAATGTATCTGTGGTTCTGAATATTACGAAGAAGCATCTGCAGGGATGATCACAATGTTGAATTAAGTTTCACAGAAACAATTCTCTGATCAGGCTCGGTAATATACTTAAAAATTTAAAGCATCCGATATATCTTTGTGCGTTATACCCTCGATTGAGATATTTCTGAGGGACGGGTCCACTTTAAGGTCCAGTTCCTATTTATTCCGTTGCACAATCAATGAGTGTATACCTCGAATCTATAAATCAAAGAGATGGATAATTACAGATAGTACTTGGCACACGTCTTGAGACAGGGAGGTGTTGTCAAATCTGCTATATATTTTTGCTGCCAGCTTCCTGTTATGTTTTTCGGCTATCACGTTTCGAAACGTCGTTGCGGTATTCAAGAACAGCGAGAACTAGAGTAGTCCAGAAAACAACTCTTTATTATTAACAGTTGAAAATGCTTCACATGTTGACGTTCGTTGTGCAGTAAATCTTCTTTCTTGAATGCTCCAGCTTTTCATCTAATCTGTCTTGCTTAAACCTAACTCCTGTGGTGTTAACTAAAGCAGAAAATTTCTCCATGCAGTAACTAGAAGTCGGTTTGGCGGCTTCGCGATATCACGTTGATTATTGTCACTGCAATACAGAACTACTAACTGAACGTCGATTAATACTTTTCGACGGCAGTGCAACTCACACGATACTGGCGCACACTAGAACTGACGGTCACGGCCTTGCTGCATACCCTTCACTGACTGTAACGCTGCTACTCAGGGAATGTCAACTGAAGAACGGCCTCCTCACTTACGTGGTGGCGGTTTCTCTCCGCGATTTAACCTGACTGGCCGGCGCGCTTAGAGAGCCTGAGAGACCAGGACGCCATGTTTTTACCAAACAGCTAGCGTTGTGTATGCATTTCTCTACTGTAGAATGTCCTAAATAGTTCTTACAACGATTTCACTACACACTACAGTAGTTATTGCTGCACTTTTACACGAATTCTGTCGGTTCTATTTACGCGTCAATTTTTAAGATTAAATGTTTATCTTAAGTGATTTACTGAGTCTAATTAATCAAGTGAAGTGAGGAGAGTCAAGAGAAATGCATGGTTAGTCCACTGTTGACAGTAATAAGGGATGATTCCTATATGATGCTTGTGTTCGTTATTAATGAGGAAAGACGAAAACGCTGAGGTTGTAATCTCTTACGTCTGGGTGTAACTACCAATCACTCCAAACACGATAAAAACCGCGTCCAAAGTGAATATAAGGGCACAGCCCACGGTAGGAATATTTTATTTGACCGTGTGTGTACCTAAGAATATGACACTGACTTTGGACAGACTATTTGCTAAACGGTGACAAAATTCTGTGTACAAAAATTGATCATTTTACTGAAATTTATTTATACGGTAGGCAGCCTGATTAAGCAATAAAATGTTCAAACTGATATTCATGACCTGATTTCAGTCTCTTGTAAATATTACTTAGAAACAACTAGGTACAAACAAGTACAAAGCGTTAGGTTTATGGTCCAATAAAAAGCAATACAATATCTATGAAAAGCAGTGTGTGAGACAAGGCAAACCAAACCACTGATTTACTACCTACACGTAGCCCTGAATACAAAAGAAATATTTGCATTTGATCAAACGATAGAAGATTTTTGGACATACGTGCTCCTAGTTCAGTCATTTCTGGATTGCATACATAATTTACACAAATTTACCAATCACAAACCCATTTTAACTACCTTTTGAGTAAGCATTGTATAAATAATTTTACGTTAATTTTACTGATTGATTTTTTGAAGATGTGGTGGTAGCCCTGAAACTGGTATAGTATACTTTCTACAGTTTTCATTAATTTTGAGCAGCATTAACTATATTTGCAATTCCTTTAAACTATGTTTATCACTTTTAACAAATAACATTTAAATTAATTTACCTTTTAAAAATTGGAGAGAAAATAGACTACTGGCCAATAATATTGGTACACCAAGAAAAAATGTAAATGATAAACGGGTATTTATTGGACAAATATATTATACTAGAACTGACATTTGATTACATATTCACGGAATTTGGGTGGATAGATCTTGTAAACAGAACCTGGATTCATCCGAATTCGCCATTCGTGCACCCAGGTTCGTCGTTGCGCACACCATCGCAGGCGCTCCTGTCTGTGATGCAGTGTCAAAGGTAACAGCAGCCATCGTCTCCGAGCTGATAGTCCATGCTGCTGCAGACGTCGTCGAACTGTTCATGCAGATGGTTGTTGTCTCGCAAACGTCCCCATCTGTTGATTTAGGGATCGAGACGTGGCTGCACGATTCGTTACAGCCATGAGGATAAGATGCCTGTCATCTCGACGGCTAGAGATACAAGGCCGTTGGGATCCAGCACGGCGTTCCGTGTTGCCCTCCTGTAACCACCGATTCCATATTCTGCATCAGTCATCGTATCCAGACCAACGCGAGCAGCAATACACCACATACGATAAACCGTAAACGCGATAGGTTACAATGGTACGCATTTCTCCTCCTTACACGAGGCATCAGACAACGTTGCAGCAGGCAACGCCGGTCAACTGCTGTTTGTGTTTGAGAAATCTGTTGGAAATTTTCCTCATGTCAGCACGTTGGAGGTGTAGCCACCTTGTGTAAATGCTCTGAAAAGCTAATCATTTGCATATCACAGTATCTTCTTACTGTCGGTTACATTTCGCGTCTGTAGCTCGTTTGTTCCGTGGTGTAGCAATTTTGTTTTAATAGTTGATCATTAAATTTGATATTTGAAGTGCAATATTTAATTAGTAAGTAAACAACTGGAACAGTTCCTTTTTCTTTTTAAATTATCTACTTCAAAAATGGAGTAGACATACACTCGGATAGGACCCCGACTATGTAAGTGATAGGGTTAGATACTGGTTATCATAACTTTGTCATTCGCGCTACAATTCTAAAAGTACATTACCTTGTCAACATAACATTTCCAGTTGTAAGTGAAACCGGCTTCTCTCTAGAAGCTATATATTTTGACTTTTCAGTGCGCTTTCGCTTCAGTTCATTAAAGTTATTGTGTGCTCGCGTTTTTATTTGATTCATATTCGCGTTAAATATCTGGTTAGTGTATTTATTCCGCCGTGTGAATCGCGTCGCGACAGTCGTCTGTCTTTATTTTCTGATTAGAAGCGACATATAGTATTTTGATTTTCGTCTGCGCGTTTTCGTTTCAATTTGTAAATTTATACCGTGCTCAAGTGCGTATTAAATTCAGATCCGCGTTTTAACAAACAGTGTAGTCTTCCCTTGAACGCATCGCGACTGTAGTTTCTGTTTTTGTCGGCACTGTTATCATGAATAGGGACTGTGACTGCTGTGTGCGGATGCAGTCTGAGCTGATGAAACTTCGCTCCCAGCTTCAAGCTGTGTTAACCTCGGTTGCACAGCTGGAGGCTGCGATCGAGGGACGTCGTTGTTGTTGGCCGGTAGTGGGGACCGAACGGACTCCCGTCATCTCCACCGATCGGCCTGCGGCAGCGACATGCCCTGATACTACTAGCAGTGAGGCAGAATCCCCACCTGTGGTTGCGTGGGAGGTTGCTCCAGTGCGTGGCAGGAGGCGCAAGACATTCCGGGGGACCGATCGTGAGGCCTCCCCGGTTCGTCTTGCGAACAGGTTTGAGGTGCAATCTGCTCAGGATGACGTTTCTGAGTCGGATGGTGTCTCTCACCCTGTCACTACCCAGGCTGCAAGATCCGGGCTTTCACAGAGGGTGGGTTTACTTGTAGTTGGGAGCTCCAACGTTAGGCGGGTGATGGAGCCCCTTAGAGAGATGGCTGCTAAGGAGGGTAAGAAGGCCAACGTGTGCATACCGGTTGGAGTCATTCCAGATGTGGAACGGGTCCTCCCGGATGCCATGAACGGTACGGGGTGCAGCCAACTGCAGGTGGTGGCTCACGTCGGTACCAATGATGTGTGTCGTTTCGGATCCGAAGAGATCCTCTCAGGTTTCGAGCGGCTAAATGAAGTGGTAAAGACTGCCAGTCTTGCTTGCAAGATGAAAGCAGAACTCACCATCTGCAGCATAGTTGACAGGACCGACTGTGGACCTCTGGTACAGAGCCGAGTGGAGGATCTGAATCAGAGGCTCAGAGGGTTCTGCGACCGTGTAGGCTGCAGATTCCTTGACTTGCGCCATCGGGACACCACCCGGGTTTCCGGGTTCCGCTGAATAGGTCAGGAGTCCACTATACGCAGAAAGCGGCTACAAGGGCTGTGTGGCGTGGACTGGGCGGTTGTTTAGGATAAAGAGCTTCGGGGAAAAACAAAATGGGCAATTTCAAAGGGTGCAGGTGGATCACAGGAGAAAATGTTCAAATGTTTGTAATCCTTATGGGACTTAACTACGGGGTCATCAGTCCCGAAACATACTAACTACTTACAAACTAGCTAATACTAAAGACGGCACAAATATCCATGCCCGAGGGGGGATTCGAACCCCCGACCGCAGTGGCCGTGCAGACCGTGACTGGAGCGCCTCAGTCCCCTCGGCCACCGCGGCCGGTGATCACAGGAGATATGTAGATCCGGAAACTATCGGTCTAACAGTTGTAAATTGTAAGAGCTGTGTCGGGAAAGTACCAGAACTCCAAGCGTTAATAGAAAGCACCGAAACACACATTATTATAGGCAGCGAAAGATTGGCTCAAGCCGGAAATAAGTTCAGAAGAAGTATTTGCAAAAGATCTAACGGTATTCAGAAAGGATAGATTAAACAAAATAGGTGGGGGCGTGTTTGTCGCCGTCAAAAGTAGTATTTCATATAGCGAAGTTGAAGTTGATAGTTCCTGCGAGCTATTATGGGTAGAGGTTGTACCCGAAAATCGTAAGAAGTTAATAATCGGTTCCTTTTACCGGCCTCCCGACTCTGACGATACAATAGCAGAAAGATTCAAAGAAAACCTGAGTCTAATTACAAAAACGTACCCGTGGTGATTTTAATTTACCCTCGATCTGTTGGCGAAATTATATTTTCAAATCAGCAGGTAGGCATAAAACATCATCCGAAATTGTACCCAACGCATTCTCCGAGAATTACTTCGAACAATTAGTTCATGAGTCAACTAGAATTGTAAATGGATGTGAAAACACACTTGACCTCTTAGCAACAAATAATCCTGAGCTCATAACGAGCATAAAAACGGATACAGGTACTAGTGAACACAGAGAAGTCGTAGCGAAATTGAATATCGAAAGCCCCAAAGATACCAAAAATAAACGCAAAGTATATTTGTTCAGGAAAGCAGATAGAAATAAAATACATTGCTTCTTTAAGACAGCTTCCACTCGTTTATAACACTAAACGTATGTGTAGACCAGATGCGGCTCAAATTCAAAGAAGTGGTATCGACAGCAATTGGCAGTTTTATACCAAATAAATTAATAAAAGAAGGAGGCGATCCGCCTTGGTACACAAAACAGGTCAGGACACTGTTGCAAAAGCAAAGGAAAAGGCATACTAAATTTAAACGAACACAAAATCCCCAGGATTGGCGGTCGTACTCAGAAGCTCGAAATTTAGCGAGGATTTCAATGCGAGATGCCTACAATATTTATCACAACGAAACTCTTTCACGAAATTGGAAAGAACACGTAGATAATATCGTGGGAAAGGCGAACCAGAGACTGCGTTTTATTGGCAGAACCCTTAAAACATGCAACAGAACTACAAAAGTAACTGCATACACTACGCTTGTCCGTCCATTTTTGGAGTATTGCAGCCCAGTGTGGGATCCTTATCAGGTGGGTTTGACGGAGGGCATCGAAAGGGTCCAAAGAAAGGCAGCTCGTTTCGTATTGTCACGATACAGGGGAGACAGCGCTAGGGAAATGATACAGGATCTGGAATGGGAATCATTACAACAACGGCGCTTATCGCTGCGGCGTGGATACTTGCGAACCTCCAATCGCCAACATTCTCCTCGTAATGCGAAAATATATTATTGACTCCCACTTACATAGGTAGAAATGATCATCAGAATAAAATACGAGAAATCAGAGCTCTAACAGAGAGATACAGGTGTTCTTTCTTCCCGCGCGCTTTCGAGAATGGAATGGGAGGTAAATAGTTTAATTGTGGTTCGATGAACCCTCTGCCAGGCACTTAAATGTGATTTGCAGAGTATCCCATGTAGATGTAGATGTAGATTCCGTGCTGCGGACGAGCAGTTGCGTGATTCCACAATTAGATGCGAATCGTCTTCAATAGTGGCTCTTGCTGTGTGGCACCGTATTCTCTTCTTGGCGATGAATGAATTTACATTGTGCCCATATTTCCATGCCACGGTATCACTGATAATCAACCAGCATCCGAGGCTAATATTTGGAAACTCTTGATACAATTCCAAGCGTCGCTCACTCGCTGGCTATCTACACACGACTCTCCCGTTAAGCCACAGTCTGTATTCCTGTCTCTTATTACGTGCCAAAACTTTGCACCTTTCACGTCAGCAACAGGGAAGTAGCAATGGTTTTACATTACGCATATCTTATTACATGCCCTGCGTTTGAACCATACTACAATCTTGTTACATTTATAACAATAAATATTTCCATCAAAAAATTGTACAATCAAGATACACAAAAACCATTCTTAACTCTAGAAATACTTCTAATAAGATAACATACATACTACATTTCACGAAAATAAGGATGGACACCTAAAATTTTATATATCGATTACAGCAAAACAAACATTTCATATTAAACAGTTTGAAAACATTATTATGTATATACATTAATATTACAAGGCAATAAAGTTAACCCCGAAAGCGGGATACGTAAAGGCAACTCATGGAAATAAACTAATTTTTCATGCTGCCTCTGCGCAATGTAAGAAAGCCCTGATGAAAGTAAGTAAATGTATTAGTGCCTGTGCAATTCCTCCGTGTTCTAGGCGTTGCGTACTGAATTCGTAATTTGAAAGACGCGAGTTCAATTCCGGTAAGAGAATTTTTTATTTTATTTAGATTAGTATTTTCTAGCTCTCTCTTAGTTCAAAGTTTTGATTTTTGTTTAGTCGTGTTACACAATATGTTTTAACCTGGCTACGGTATCCTAAGTCAACGCGTGTTGGAATGGCACCTCCCCCTTGACTGCGTATTGTTGGCGTTTACAATCCTACGAATATAATTGGTTACTGGGTGTACATGGAAAGGGTGTGTGAATATTCTGATACCTATTTTGAGTCTATTTCAGTTGAGAAAGTATTGGTGTTTTTCAGATTATCTTTGAAACCTTGTTCCTGGCAGTATGTAAGGTATAACGATTTTTGTATTTTCCAGTGTATAAAAAATTTACAATATCGACAGGAATACACTCAAATACACTGGGGCATGGGTGTGTGTGTTTGTCCGTAGGTTAGTTTAGCTAGGTTTAAGTAGTTTGTGAGCTACGACTGATGACCACGCAGTTTGGTCCGATAGATTTACAAACATTTGAACATTTTTGCATACTGGATCATGGATTCCTAAAACTGGCGGTGGCAATTTATTATGAATAAAAACAGGTATTTGTTGTTGTGTTGCTTCGGAAGAATTACTGTCAGGCAATAGACTGACATCCGATACCGTCTATATATTTTTCTTGTATAACGAAGTATCAATCTGTCCACTTCATGAATGATTTTTAAGATACGATTCCATACCTTTATCAAAGAACTGATTGTAGGCTTCTTTAGTCACCATGAAAGATTTTGTGCCTGATGATTACATATTCGTAAACCTGTTAGTTACTTAACCTGTTATTGTACTCCAGGAATGCATTATCCGCTAACTTATTGCAGACAGTTGAAGACAACGGGTGTATTTCAGACAGTGTAACGCCGTAATGGGCGGTATACGAAATGTGTCGACTCCTTTATCCAGCTCAGGAAAAGTTCAGTGATTTTTCATGTCGCTGAGACGATGTCTGTAATATTTTCATCCAGTTTGAACAATACTGATAACAAAATCAAGATCGAAAGCTGCTAGTTCGGTGATGAAACTCTCTGATCTTTGTGATAATTTTTCGAAAGTACGTGTATCCTTTGTGCTGACATTCATTTACTGACCTTCTATGGGTAGTAAAAACAAAGTAATTTTTTAAAAATTGAAATACAATGATTGGTTGGAAATCGCTGAGATTAACATTTTAAAGCTATGGTTTCGTGATTGAACTAATGACGCACTAACGTAAATTTCAGGAAATATAAAAACTGCCTAAAGCTTTGAGTGTCCTCTAAGAAACAGCTGCGTATCCTCGGATGGGCCGAGAGACGTGTTCGCTTTGTGGAAATTCTTTCAGCAATCAGTCAAAAAATATACATTTATTTATTCGCAAATCCAGATTTCGATCACTGTGTGGTCATTACCAATGCTTAAAAACAATTAAAATACTTGTTTTCGCTGCTCCGGAATGTCGAAATTCGGGTGACGCCTCTTGGCGAGTTCTGCTCGTGAGCGCACAAAACGGCGACAGCAAGCACGGCGCGAACCTTGCCTACACAACGGCAACAACACACGGCCGCTGTCAGCAGCAGCTGACTGCAGCCTGTGCGCTTGATGGGGGCGTGTCATGACATCACAACTCTGCGATCAATGCAGCACGGGGTCGAACGGGTGGTGCATTCTCTCGCAGAATTGTCTCCATAGGCGTCACGAGCCACCCTACTGCATCACTCTGCATACGATTGATTGTCTATGCATCACAGATAATAAAACATTGTTGGATAATCTCTATCTATATAAAAGCGAAAGGACATTGATTCACTTACTAACTGGCTAAACACGAAATCTCGAAAACTACTTCACCTATGAAGCTGAAATTTCGCAGGAATGTAGTTCATAGGTAGACGACGTCAGCTAAGAAAGTATTTTGCGATAGAGCCGATACTTCAGGTGATTTGATGTCATAAACAATGAAAACTTCCCCGTCTTGCGGCATGTGATAGTGTGTATCAGCCCACTATTTGAGAAGAAGAACACTTAGCGACTTACAACAAACTTTAATCATAATTTCAAACCTTTATGAAACTTTTTCTCGCTGACAACTCCAGCTAAATGACGAAAGGAAAAAAGTTTGTCGTTTATTACTTTTTCGGCGTTAATGCAGTAAAATTACGGCATTTGGCATGACGCTACAATTTATTACTCGTGCACTGTTAATTATATTCGTGAGAAATCTTACAGACAGTATACACACATATAGCTCTGAACGTAAGTTGAAAATTTTGTCATAGTACGACACGCCGTTCATGAGATATGGAGTAATAAACAATTCAAAAAATGTTCAAATGTTTGTATAATTTATGGGACTTAATTACGGGGTCACCAGTCCCTAAACTTACAAACTACTTATGAACTACTTACGAACTAGGACGGCACAAATATCCATGCCCGAGGGGGGATTCGAACCCCCGACCATAGTGGCCGTGCAGACCATGACTGTAGGGCCTCAGTCTCCTCGGCCACCGCGGCCGGCAATAAACAATTAGGATCATGAAAAACCGCCTCATCAGGCATGACGTTTTGATTTATTATGTCTCTCATACTATACTCGCGACGTATGTCGGAGACTTTTACATATACACCACTGAATGTACCTTCGAAATAATACCGTATTACGACGTATAGTTAGCTGCTATGACATGAAAGACAATGATGTGCATGAAAATTCGCCCTAATAAGTATGAGGTTGTAATTAACTATACCTTTACACTAAACACGAAATCCTTGAAACTAATGCATCTATGAAGCTGAAACTTTGTCGGTATGTAGGTTATAGGTAGAAGACGTCAGCTAAGAAAGAATTTTGCGATTGGACAGAATTCAGGGGCATGGGGGAGGATACATTTATTACAGACTAACGAAATGTACAGTTTCATTCCGATCTTCACGAAATTTTGCACGCTTGACCTTCAAAACAAGAGTAAGTTCAGCCTCTACCAAACGTTTCTTACGGTGCATGGGGGAGGGTATATTGCAATAGAAAATAAGGTCCCTAAATACCTTGGTCGCGCCATAACTTGAGAACAGCTCGACCGATATCACAGATCTTTTTGGTTGTTTTCGTTATTCTCGGAACAAGGGTTGTATGAATTAAAGCTGGAAAATTTGAGAACATCGATGTGCGTTTTTCAATGTGACACTGTTTTTATTGCATACAAATCTATAGTTTATATATGATGAAATTTTGCGTATCTGACCTTAAAGACAAGAAAAATGTCACTGTATAAAATTTTGGTCGTTGCATGACGGACTTAGACAAAATGCATGGTTTTGCTTCGATTTTCATTAATTTTTACACACATGACCTATAAACTAAGAGGAAGGTCACTGGGTGCATAAATGTTGGCGTGGTAGAGCTTAACCTTGTAAAATACTTTGCCGAGAGAGGGAAAGGTGTAAACGAACAAAGAGATGGGAGGGAAAGAAATGGATGCAGAGAGAGAGAGAGAGAAGGGAAGGGGAGGTGAACTACGAGAGTGAAAAATAAGTAAATATCCCTTCAACGCCGGGTTTACAGATAGTTTATGTTTAAAACTGACTGAGGTCCGGAACCCTAAAAAGCCATGATATGCACACGCCCTTCTTTAACAAACGTTGCGAAGCACGGGCGTATAAGCTATTATGGAATAAGGACACTATCTCAAAATTGATTCTCCTCTTACATTACTAACTGTCAGTAGAAGGTAATTCTGTGAAGTGTGAAAGTTAAATTAGGGAGGCGTGGGCAGGGATCTGTTCTGGGCCCCCGTTGTATCGTATTTATACAAGTGATATGTTTTCTACTATTATAAGTACTTCTACAATATTTCTGATTGCTGATGACACCAACTTGGTAGCAGGGGTTCTGTTTGCAATATTGATAAAGTGTCAAATAATTCTGTTAAATAAATAATTTAGTAGCTTGTAGAAAATAAATTGCTATTGAATCACATCACTGTTATGACAGTTTGTAGCACACAGCCGTGGTTGAGTGACCAAGCGGTCTAAGCCTCCTCGCTGCAGTGAAGAGTCTGCAGCCACACAGTGACCGTCAGTTCTAGTGTACGCTAGTATCGTGTGAGTTGCACTGCCGTGAAGAGTATTAATCGAAGTCCAGTTAGTAGTTCTGTATTGCAGTGAATGAATAATCGTCCTGTGGTTGAACGGGACATCGCGAAGCCACCAAACTGTGACTTCTAGTTACTACACGAACAGAGAACTTTTCTGAACTGCTTTAGTTAACCACCATCACAGGAATTAGGTTTAGGCAAGACACATCAGATGAAAAGATGTAGCATAAACGAATAATTTCGGCGCTTGTTGCGGAAGATGTCCACCCAAACAAACTTGTTCACGTAGTTTGCAAGCCTAGGGACTCACAATCAAAGAATCTAAGTCTCTTAGATTTAGAAACATTTGAACATTTGGACCATACAATTGAACGATAGCTGACATTTTGAGGGCACAAAATTGGCGTATGCTACATGACACTGAATAGCTCCAATTTCTAGGCTTTTTGATGGAAAATAAGCTGCCGTGGAAGGCTCAGAGTCAGGATCTTCTTCAAATACAATCCGTTTTACCCCTGACGACTACTGTGGAGGTCCTTGTCAAAAGATTGTGATATTAATAATATTTGAAGTGGCTAGAAAACAGAAATTCTTGTAAAAGGACTCTGTCACGAAAGTCTTCGTACGCATCTTGACATATAGATTGATCTACTAGAAAATCTATCTATATATTTGTGTCTAAAAAACCATCTGAAACTGATGAAAAGAGTTAAAATCGGTGATTTAACAACTCTCTCTCCCCATAATGTTCGGATTTTTCCATGTCTAAATATTAAAGAAGTTGGAACTACATACTGTTATGATTTTATTCTTCTCCGTTTCATAAACAGCTATAGAATTTTTCAGTTAAAGAAATTGGACGCAGTTTGTTACTTTTACTGTCTATAAAATAAATTTCTTAATCCCTCCTAAATCATCCTCGACGTCACTTACATACGTTATAGTGCCAAAATATGTGTTTTCTTGCAGAGTAACATCTTCTAGCAACGCGCAATCGTCGTCCTATTTTGCTCTCTTACTTTTCCAAAACTTGACATGGATTTACGTGTTCTTTTTGTTTGCCTCATTTGATCAGTTGATGGTAATTGTAACTGAACAAAATAGACCAAATTTGCACCGAGGCTGGGTTTCAAACATGTATCTTCTGATTGATAGCCAGTTATGTTGACTCATGTAGCACCAGGACTCGAGGTCCACACACACACGTACGCGGACTACTGTAGAACGTACTCTACAAATTCCTGTTTGTCCCCCAAATGCTGTGGCCACTGTGCCTGTGCCTCATGACTCGTCAGGTGTCCTGTCCTTTGTATTTGCACTGAATAAAGCATCAGTCCTACATGGTAGACTAAAATAGAAAATTCCACCTCCATGTCCGACTGTACTGTCTTCAATGATTTTAATTTTCACAGCAGAATTCAAACCAAGAACAGCTGCCAGCATGCGAAATTTAGAAGTAAATTGTCCTGGAGTAGTAAAACAACTAAAGTCACTAAACAAAAACAAATCTTCCGTGCCATATTGTATACCACCTAGATTTCTCTCAGAGTATGCTGATGGAATAGCTCCATACTTAGGTATCATATACAACCGATCACTCAGCGAAATATCCGTACTCAAAGACTGGAAAGGTTCCCAAGTCACTCCAATATTGAGGAAAGACAATAGGAGTGATCCTCAAAATTACAGGACAATCTCACTGACGTCGATTTGCAGTAAAATTTGGGAGATATACTTTGTCCGAACATTATGAATTACTTCGAAGAGAAAGATCTATTAAACAATAATCACGGACTCAGAAAGTATCGCTATTGTGAAACACAGCTTACTTTTATTAACATGAAGTGATAAATGTCAAGGTATCACAAATCGATTCCATATTTCTGTATTTCCGGAAGGCTTTTGACACCGTACCTCACAAGCGGCTTCTAATGAAATTGCATGCTTCTTATCAGAAAGGACACAGTTCGTAGTAATTGACGATAAGTCATCGAGTAAAACAGAAGTGCTATCTGGCATTCCCCCGGGAGTCGTTATAGGTCTCCTGCTCTTCCTTGTGTTTATAAGCGATTTAGGAGAGAATCCGAATAGCTCTATTAGACTGTTCGCGAATGATCTGTCGTTTATCACTTAGTGAAGTCAACAGAGGATCAAAAGCAACTGCAAAGCGATTTAGACAAAATTTCTACATGATTCGAAAATTGGCAACAGTAAATAATGAAAAGTGTGAAGTAATACACATGACCAGTAAAAGAAATCCGCTGAACTTCCATTGCACGAAAATCACTGAAACATTAACGTCGTATATTCTACCAAATACCTAGGCGTTACAATTACGAGCAACTTAGACTGGAAGTAACACATATAAAATATTTTTGGGAAGGCGAATAAAAGGTTACGTTTCATTGGCAGAACGCTTCAAAGATGCAACAGCTTCATCAACGAGACTGCCTACATCACAATCTTCTGGAGTAATGTTGCCCAGTGTGGGACCCTCCTCACCAGTTGGGACTGACGGAAGACATTGAGAAGGTTCAGAGAAGGGCAGCTTGTTTATTTATTTATTTTTTTTTTAATTTTTTTTATTGCGTTATTACAGGGGGGGGGGGGAGATTCATGGAAATGTTGCTCGATTTGAAGTGGAAACATTAGAAGAACGACGTTATTCGTTGCGGCGAGATCTATTTGCGAAATTTCAATCAGTGACTTTTACTTCTGAATGTGAAAATATTTTGTCAGCACCCCTTCTCTTAACTCACCATAATTGTCATTAATAACACTGTCACATTCTCTTCCCTTCTCACAATGATTCCACGAATTATATGCATTTAACTCTTCTGTATCTCTGTCCTTGTCGAACTCAAAATTGCTTTCATGAATAGGAAAAGTCTCTATACTGCTTGCTCCATTCACATAATTATTTTCAGAACTTACAATATCTTTACCACGTAAATCATCGTTCTTACCAAATACCTCACAATCACAAATAACATTATAGACTTCAGCCGATGCACTTAAGACCTTATTACAGGTATCATTTACCTCCGCTCATTTATCATTGAAAACAGAATTATTAAAATCTATTTCCAAACAATCATCACGTATTACTTCGTTACTGCATCGCTCCTCATTCAGATCTTTAGTACACTCGTTATTTGACAATTTCAGTTTCACATCTGTATCTGTAACCAACATCAAATCTCCCCCAATATATTATCTGTTTCACCAATGTTAAACTTTCCTACCTTCACTACAGACAATGGTTCCTTTGACGTAGCATCAACACTTCCATCCATCACCTTCCATTCACAATTCAAAATTCCATCAGGAGCTATTGGATCATCCTCATCAACAGAAATAAAGGGTGGCCGCGATGGCCGTGGGGACTGAGGTGCTTCAGTCACGGTCTGCACGGCCACTACGGTCGGGGGTTCGAATCCCCCATCGGGCATGGATGTTTGTGCCGTCTTTAGGATAAGGTAGTTCGTAAGTAGTTTGTGAGTTTAGGGACTGATGACCCCGCAGTTAAGTCCCATAAGCTATACAAACATTTGAAAATTTGAGGAATAAAGGTTCAAGTTCCTTCCTCAGTAGCATCTATCTCAGTAGCTTCAAATTTACACATGTCCCACTTATTTCATTTACTTTCAAAAATAAATCATCTATCATGCTACAAACATAATTCATCACCAGCCGACGAGACCAATGCTACGCCGCTTTACCTATCAACTTGATTCACATGCGCCGATTTACCACTTGAATTGTTACCAGCTAGCTTGCCCTTATGTACGATGCCCTCACAAATTTCACCACTTACATCCGCCTTCTCAAGTTCACAAAATTTAGTACACACAAAGTTGCATTTATCGCTACTGGTCAATAACTTCTCTGAATTTTCTGCACACTTCATCTCCACCAAATTAAAATTTTCCTCATACCCTTGCTTAGACTTAGAACTATTTAGCATACATTCATTCAGTCCATCACTCGTTCTCTCTTCACAAAACAGCTTTCGTAAATCCATATCTTCATTTGTTTCAAATGATCTCTCAAAATAATAATGATTATTCTGATGGTTACGCTATTTTAA
This sequence comes from Locusta migratoria, assembly GCA_026315105.1. Classification (NCBI taxonomy): domain Eukaryota; kingdom Metazoa; phylum Arthropoda; class Insecta; order Orthoptera; family Acrididae; genus Locusta; species Locusta migratoria. The sequence goes on from CM048748.1 coordinate 85,857,849, forward strand.
ATTACCAACTTTTATGGATTTATCTGTCACACATATTTCCACAACTTCCTTCTTCCCCCTATCATACCTATTTCCCACAAAATTATCACAATACGGTGTCCTATCTATCGCCGGTTTGTTTCGCCATCCCCGCACATGAGACGCAGCGTTTCTCAGCTTCCTGACCCCATATTACTATTTACCCTTCCGTGAATTCTCTCCTGATAATTTCCACTGCCTTAACGTTTATAAAACGTATTCCCTTATTAGCATTGTTATTGTGTTGATTCCTGAAGTTACCGTTATTACTATGGTTCCCATAATTACCATTATTACTATTTTGGTTCCAATTCTACCATTTCCTCTTCCGTTACCGTGATTTAATTTAAACTTTAATGCTCGTTCCAACTTTTCAACATAATTTAAAAAATCATCAATCGATTGCGTCTGATTATGCACCAAATCCCATTGCAAATCATGTGGTAATTTCCTTATTAAAGACGTGATTTCCGTCCGAACTCCCAGTGGCCGATTTGTGTGAATTAACTCATTCAGTTTGCGCATTGAGCCATTGTTTTGCTTCACTCCAGTACTTATTTAGGAAACAGATCTCAAACTAGTCATAGGTCTCGAACAAATGATTATTTAAATTAGCCCACGACTGCGCACTACCCTCAAGTTGTCTTTTTACCAATTTAATTTTATCTTGTTCACTCGTCCCCCTAACAAATCCATCCTTACAAGCGCCAAGAAAATCACCTAGGTGGTAATTGCCATCACTAGAAAAATTCTTATTATGTCCAACTGAAAACCACAGTTTATTTACAAGTGGACTAACATTTACATTACCTACATCAGCTCGCACTTCCTAAATTTATTGCGTAGCTGCACTTTTTTCTGATCATTTCTGATCATTTTGTCCACTTCTGTCTTCACATCGTTTAATTTTGATTCTAGCATTCCATCCATATCTGACTTAAATTTCTCCAACTCAAATGTTACATTTTCAATATTATTACTTAATTCCGCCCTCATACTTTTCATGTTTGCTTGAACTTTGTTCAAACCCAAGCCAAATTACCTCTTTACATTACACAAATCTGCTTTTAATTCTGATTTTATACGACCTTGATCTGTTTTTAACCCCATTATCCACATGTAAAGTTTGCTTTCTATTGAACTTCCTGCCGTACCATCTTTCTTTGCAGCAATTTGACTACTAGCCCCACTACAGCTCTCCCCATTTACATTTTCTCCCTCAGAACTCGGGCTAGCACATCCGCTTATATTTTCGGAGCCACACACGCTTGGTGACTGCCTAATTACCGGCATTTCGTTAATGTAAGACCCAGCACCAGACTCACAGACATTTACATCACCGACGTCGGTACTTAGCTTTTCTGTCATGATACCTCTACCGCTGCCGCCGATGTATGTTGACTGCCTCCTGGAACTGCCGCCGTGTAGTACTCGAAGCCTCTGGTGCTGCTGACCGCGTCTGTGCGCGCAATGTGAAGTTGTGCGCTGCCGTATTTGTAACTCGCGCACCACGTTCTTCTCCGGTCCGAATACCGAGTCCTATCTTCGTATTATAACAGGCACAAAACTGCTGCTGTTGTATAAAGCTCTAAGCCCACACATATCACTCAATATGCACTAGACTTAGATTCTAATTGAGTGTACTGCAAAATTTATAGTAACAGAATTTTACAGAATTTTACTAAAACCGGACGAGAAAAGAAGTGTTGCTATATTTCTTATCCGGGACGAGAAAATCTCATTTGCGACTTTCCTATCGGTACTCAACAATAAGGATTGGGCAATACGTAGCTCAGGATAGTAAAAGTTTATGGCTCGTTGTCTCTGTTCATAGGGGTGAGTTATGTATGTCAGTTTCTATGCCCTGAACAGCTACCCAATCTATTTAAACACGATCAATACTTAATGTGTAGTTTAGCCAGTCTAACAATCTGCATATGATGACGTGAAATATGTATTTAACAAACATAAATTAAACCTCTGAATGATCAACAAAATGGATTCTAAGAAGTGAGTCACTCACGAAGTAATTCTTTATAAATGGAGTTTATAACTCTTATTAGACATGAAACGTGGAGGTGGTCTACTGTATACATTGCTAAATAAGTAAATATTTCCCCAGCTATTGTTCATGAGAGGCACAAGAAGTATCACACGTACTCGGGAGTAAACGTTCCATATTATCACTCGTAAGTTAGAGTAGTCCATCGAACTTTGCAGTTCCTAGTTAATCAGCGATAAAAGTTATAATACACAGTTTGTCATCACACGAGTTCACAATTGCTGAATTATCACAGTTCTACAACCCTACTACCGTGCATAGTTTATCACTTTTCAAGCAGAGACGATGTTCTTTAGTCAAGTCCCGTAAATTTTCTAAGTCCAAGCATGCCTATCTCTTCAAATCACAACTTCGTAACGCGGCTTTATACTGCCCAGTCACATAACCACCACGTCCAAGATACTAATCGCTTCCCAAGCATTCGAAAAGCCTGCTTTTCCTGCTCCCAAAATTGTATCCTTCCACGCATCCTAACACCTCATCTACAAATTACAATTTCCCTTCCAAAACTTTATACATTTGAATTTAACAGAATTAAATACTTTGACCACCTCCATAAAAATGTTTACATTTAACAAACAAATATATATTTAACAATACTAAAAGCAGTTGACAGTGAAGCTATTTGCTCAGATACCCATTAAGCGTGGCGTCTCACTGTTCAAATATACTGCCGCCATCTAAATATAGTTACATAATTAATATTTAATTTATCATGGCTTTTTATACAAATATATTCAGTTCTTAGGCACAAACACTTATAATTGTTTATATATAAATTATCTGCAACATATCTACTATTTTTAGTCGGCCTTGAAATATTTAAGTGGCAGTCTACAACATAAAAAAGAACGTCACTAAGAATAGCCTTAAATATCATAAAATACATATATAAATGTAATGCGCGTTGCTGGATTCATATTTGGTTTCTGTGGTGGAATCTATGTTCTGACACTAAAATATTACTACCTGAACGAAAAGCAGAACAAGGGAATAAATCAAAGTTTATTGAAAGAATACGGAGATAATGTGGTATGTCTTTTAAGATATGTAGTGTGGTGGAATGCCGTCCAGTTGCTTCTTAAACTGCTACTGATATCCCCTATGTATCAATAATTGTAAATATAAGTCTTGTAACATTATTATTATTATAGTACTTATGTTTATCAGCATTATCTCTGTAAGGGATATTGAAATTGTAATTACAGTGTTTGATTCTCTCCTCTGAATCCATTCATATAATTACATTTACCGTATGATCATTCCCTGATTTTTATGGATTTTTAGAATAATCTTTGTGGCTATATTGTATTTTAGTTGCAACCTGGAATTGCCGCCCTTGCTCTGTCAACACAGTCGCTTCCTGTTACCAAGCACATTAGGGAAACCCTGACAACCTGCTGTATCCCATTCACTAGGTACAAACTGGTAGCGGCCGGCTGGGGAACCCAACAGCCTGGCTAAATCCTCCGTTCACATGGAAACAATCAGCTTCCCCCTCTATCTGTAATATCTCATACTAAAGAAACTACCTACACTGCACTTGTGCGTCCTGTTTTGGAGTATTGGCAGGCCGCAGTGGCCGAGGGGACTGAGGCGCTCCAGTCACGGTCTGCACGGCCACTACGGTCGGGGGTTCGAATCCTGCCTCGGGCATAGATATTTGTGCCGTCCTAGTTAGTAAGTAGTTCATAAGTAGTTTGTAAGTTTAGGGACTGATGACCCCGTAGTTAAGTCCCATAAGCTTAACAAACATTTGAACATTTTTTGGAGTATTGATGCGCATTGGTGGATCCACACCAGGTGTCACTGACAGATGATTTAGACAACAGAGAAGGGCAGCTCGTTTTGTATCATAGCGACACTGGGGGAAAGTATTACGGAATGCAGTAGTTGGTGTGGATATCTTTAAACGAAATGCGTTATTCGTTGCGGCGATATCTATTTGCGAAATTTCTTTCACCAACGTTCTCTTCTGAATGCGAACATATTTTGTTAGCATCCACCTACATTGGGAGACAAAATCACCATAATCAAATAAGATAAATCAGATCTAAAACGGAAAGATTTAGGTGTTACTTCTTCCCGCGTGTTATTAGAGAATGGAAATATCATTAAAGCGAATCGACGAACCGTCTGCCATGCACTTTAATGTTAGTTTTTGAGTATTGATGTAGATGTTTGTACAGCATTGGGAAATTAATCAAATGTTCAAATGTTGTTAAGTTTAAGTGACTCAACTGCAGGGTCATCGGTCCCTAAACATACACACTACTTATGAACTACCTTATATTAAAGACGAAACAAACCCATGCCCGAGGGGTGATTCGAGCCCCCGACAGTATCGGCTGTGCAGACTGTGACTGGCGCGCCGCAGATCGCTCAGCCACTGCGGCCGGCTCGGGAAATCTATACTAATAATAAGTCTGTAAATGTAGGCCTGTCGCTGTTCCCTTCAATCTTCAAAGCTACTGGACGAATCTTCATGCGGTTTTCACAGGGAACTGGAGAAAAGTTTGGGTCAACATATGGGCATATTTTTATCAAAATCGGATCACGGAAGAAAAAGATATCGTAATTTTAAGTGTTTTCAGTAAGCGTCGTGTCAGTTTTTTCAACAATTTAAAAGCTCTTATCTCCAAAACTACTTCACGAATTTGCATGGGGTTTCACAGGTAACGTGAGCGTAACTGGAGAATATATAGTCTTCGTTTCATAAAAGTCGTATCACGGAAAAAAAGAATATCGTAATTTGAAATTTTTTCTCTACGACCGCCATGTCTGTCTGTCTCTTTAAACACGTCTATCTTCTAAACTACTTAACGAATTTCCATGGGGTTTTGACACGTAACTTTAGAACATCGTGCGGTTACATGAAGTCTTCAATAATTAAAATAGAATCACAGAAAATAAAGATATCATAATTACATCATTTGCTTAAAAGTCATAATGTATGTCTATTTGTTGAAGGTAATCTCCAAAAGTACTACATGTACTTTAATGGGTTTGCACAGGTACATTGAGAATATTTTGGAGAGTAACACAGGCTTAGTTTCATAGAAATCGGATTAGAGGAAGGAACGATATTGTAATTTGAAATTTTTGTGTATACAATGCTTATAAGTATGGTGTAATACAACAAATCTCCGAGAGTACTAAGCCAACTATCATGGGGTTTCATTGGTCAACTGAGAGTACCTTGGCGCAACATATAAGCTTCATTTCATCAAAATCGGATCAGGGGAAGAAAAGATATCGTCATTTGTAGTTTCTGTTGTATGTTATGCTGGAATTGCAGCGTAGTATAGCAAGGATCTGATAGAGGCGCTGTTACTGACATAGTATACCAAATAACTAATAGATGGCGATGCTGCGTTGTTTATTCTCAGAACTGAAGTGAAACAAGAACTATCATTTTTCTTACTGCAGCTGTGTAGTATATTGATTTGGGAAACGGCCGTTGATTCCTTTTTCAAAAATCAGTCACGTACAATGATGGGAAAAATTCTTAGTGTTCATAATGAAATGTAAGTCAATATTTCGTTGCCAACTTCAACGTACTAAACGGCTGCCACTTAAAGTAAACGGGTATAACCAATTAATGATACATAGAGTAGAAATATCTATGGAGTGAACATTGGCTTCTGTGCATCTTCTCAACATTAGCTGGTATTACCAAGTTGTACTGAGACAAATCCACTCTTTCCACACATTTATTTGCTCTTAGGATTGATTTGTACCGCATTGGCTGCAAAGAAGCCCCACCTCCTTTTCGCAGAGTAACCACATAACATGAAATAATATCTAAATAAATGTCACAGAAGCAACAAGAAAGTTGAAGAAGCGTCCCTAAAAGGGTCATGTACACACAGTCATCCGTCTTAACCGAATAAAAAAGGACCAAGATGAAGTAATCGATTAATGTTGAGGACAGATAATCTGTTCTGCGCATCTGAATACACACTCCAGAGATATTTCTGCTCTGTGCCTGCCACTAGAGATAATATACACACGCGAGTGACAAACTCATCAGAAACTCCCTGCTTTCATAATTGTTTGGAACAATATTGTGATTAAAATTTTTAATTACTTACTTTTGGAGCGGACTACATTAAGATAAAGATGTCTTATTTTGCAGAGACTATTGTACTTAGATTAAATGCGAATTGTGAATATAGCCTATAGTCCTATTACACAAGATCGATTTCAACTTTGTGCTTTACAAAGTAATCACTGCAGGACGTGAAGACGTGTATTAGCTGAAAGACTGGCCGGTGCTGCTAAGAAAGTCAAGACAATTGACTGGAAATAGGCCTACTACTGTATTTAATGGAAAGTTCTATAAGACGATCAGCTGACGCCATTCCTTCAACGATTACCCAGACTTACTTCATCGCACATTAAGACAACCATGACGTCTTATTAAAACGGACATGTTGATTGAATTTCCAGACCTTGAGTATAAGTCGACTTTTCGATGATATGGAGCACTGCATACAGAATAACTACATTGTCCCCAGTGCAGCACTGCAACATTCTAATACTTCAGCATACACTTACTGTGAGAGATACACATTTTAGTACTATGCCATAGAACCAACGATAGAAGCGTTTTCAGAATTTTATGATAGACAGACAATTACACACCTCAATCATAACTTTATGAACACAAACTAACAATGAATTTACGTCATTGCGGAGAACGGTCTTAAATTAATTTCACTTTCTGTATGAAAAACTTTAGAATATTCATCGTTTTCGACAATGACTTCTACTTACATTTGACATCTTGGCTAGGAGAACTGAGTTTATTGACAGAGCGATCCAACAATGATTCTGTTTTTGCTGACCTAGGTCCAGACCATAAATAATCATGATATACACAGGTTTCTCTTTAATAACCGTTGCGAAGCACGGGCGTATAAGCTAGTTAACAAATATCTCCCAAGGACAGAAAAATCGTCATTTTTCAGCATAACTGAACCGTTAGCAAGAGATTTAGAGAAGTGCAGATGCAAAGGAGAGCAGCACGCTTTTTAAGGGCTTATTTAGTAAGCGCGAAAGTGTCACAGGGGTGATTAGAAAATTTAAGTGGCACACGTTGTCATCGAGAGAAGTCCTGTACCGCGTTTCGGGCTCCTGTCTAGGTACCGAGAACATAAGTTTATCAAAGTGCGAACCAACATTTACATCCTTCTACGTATAATCACGTAACGATCACAAAAATATATAGGCTTATTGCAAATTGTTTTTCACTCGAACCATATGCCACTGGAATAGATGGAGGAATTCACAATGTGAGATGGCTTTGCGAGTGTGGATGATGTAGATGTAGAATAAGGACCAAATTTATAGTTCCAAAAACAACAAAGTAGCGTAATTGTTGGATATTTTGGTATATGAATGGATAAAATTCCGTTGGAAATCATAAAGGTAGTTTACGGATCTTCCGTCGAAGAGTTTCAGCTAATCTCTAATCCATTGGTGCACCAACACGCTCCGAACAAACTGATATTCCGTCTCTGTTAGGTGTTCCTAGTTTTTAGTTTTCCGTTTTATGCGTGTGATACACTTTTAGGGAAAATATATTTCAGTTTACAATGATAATGGCTTACATTGATTATTTTTTTAGGTTGCGTTTGTGGACGTGGTAATTAAATGTGTGCACTGATTCATTTTTTATGATAGTCACAAGTACTTGTAAGTTTTCGCTTCAGATTCATTTAAGTATTACCAGATTTGGAAATTCAGTACCTTTGCTGGAAGTTGTAAAGCACAGTGTTGGAGTTCGAGACTACGAATCCAACGATCGCGAGTTCGAACCCCGCCAGGTCCTAGGATTTTTATCTTTTCCTTTGCACTTCTTTCACATCTGGCACTGTTACTGATGTGAAAAATGTCGAGTAGCACTGTGGTTCGGAATCCACGTTAAATGGTAAGTCCCCATATAACTGGCTCGGTAAGTCAGTTCGAAGGTCGGAGGAAGGCAACGGCATACCAAACGGATCATTCAGATTGCTGACTGCTTGTCCCTTTTTATCATTTCGGAGTACTGGATTATGGCCCCTAGCTTGCAACCTTTAGTATTTCGAGAAAACATTGGTACCATGTATCCCCGCTATTCACGAAGAGCACTTCCAGTGTGATGCATACAGGATGCCACTTTGAAAGGTCAGGGAATGGGCATCTGCGTTTGATTTGAACTGCTGCCAAGCTCTGCAGATTAGTGTGTCGTGACGTCAGACAGCCGCTGACGTCGCTGCTGTACAAAGGTTTATTGTGTCGCCTGTCAACCCTTCTGTAGTCTTCCTGCGCGCGCAGGATTCAATTCGTTCTGCGAATCCAGTACGAAACAGGCTGAGGAACTCAACTGGTTCGTTACATTGCACCAAAATTGCCAGAGAAGTTGTTCAGTACCGCCAGCTGTGCCACAGGTGTAGAACGTGCTGCCGGCCGCGGTGGCCGAGGGACTGAGGCGCTCCAGTCACGGTCTGCACGGCCACTACTGCCGGGGGTTCGAATCCCCCCTCGGGCATGGATATTTGTGCCGTCCTTAGTGTTAGCTAGTTCATAAGTAGTTTGTAAGCTTAGGGACTGATGACCTCGTAGTTAAGTCCCATAAGTTCTACAAACATTTGAACATTTGTAGAACGGGCTATTTTCTGCACAAGGTCTTTGATGAGAAATAAATAGTATTTATTTTAGGAGATTTTTCTAGACGAATTCCAATAAAAATGCTACGTAACCAATGTCCAATTTTTATTGAATACAGTGATACCGCTGTTATATGTAACTCAAACTAATTTAAAGAACAGGTAAACGAGAACTTTTTCACTCATTTTTCTATCAGTTCTTGATAGAACGTCATCACAATGAATTAAAAACACATTTTTGTATGTTCTACAAGCATATTCCTATTTAGTCAACTGGTTTTTGGGTTACAAAGACTTTAGAATCTGAAAGTTGCCTTGTAATCCGATTACCGGTTAACTACAGAAAAAGTAACTTGTGGGTAACGCATTAAACTGTATTTTGAAATTCAATATGATAATGTTGTAACAAAAACGGACAGAAGATTCAGTGAAAAGTATCATTCTACTACAAAACAAAACAAAAAAAAAAAAAAAAAAAAAAAAAAAAAAAAAAAACTGAACATATGTTACCTGGCTTTTTTGTTGCAAATCCCCTGTAGAACCTTCTAAACTCCTGAAATATTTACTGTTCCTCCTGAAACACCCTGTGTTCCTCATCCACGCTTTAGCAACACCCTTATCAGTAACGTAATTTTGATTCCCCATGGCGTAACTTTATTCACGCCTTCTCACAACAGCGTAATATTTTACAAGACGTTTTGAAAGTCAGAAAAGATCATCTACCGTTTCTATGTAAGTCTTCTTCCAGATCCCATAAAAGTTTAAAATTTTCCAACTAACAGTTACCTCACGAGGTATGGTCCCTCAGTCAACGGGGTGAATATGGGATTTGCTCTGCAATGTTACTTTTGACGGAACGCTTCTGTGATCCCCCATATACAACAATCTTCTTCTGTTAGTTGAATTATCGCCTATTTTGTGACCGATTTTACTAGGCCAAGCCTGTTTCTGCAGTGTTCTACAAAATATGTTCGCAGGAACTTGATCCAGGTGTGCATCATTTCAAAATGTAAACTCGACATAAAGAAACGTGGGCTACCCTGATTCTAATTTGTACGCCACACCTAACTGTGACTATAAGTCCGTCTCGAGGACCGCAGATAAAACCTGTATCAGCGCACAAACTGCGCGCGCAACCACAACATCGACGGCGGATTCACCGGCAGGAGGCGCCAGGGGGAGCCACCGAGTCTCTCCTGTATAGGGAGAGAGTGGCCGACCGGCCAATTACCGCCATGTTTTTACAAGACCGCGCGCGGGACGTGCATCTAGATAGCGTCCCTGGCACAATATTCCAGATTTCGAATTACGAACAAGGGCCGTAATGAGTAACGTAGGAGTAGATATCATCGGAGAAGTGCAGCAACTAATAACACTTAACAAGAACAAGTCTTCTGGTCCGGACTCTATACCCATTATATTTCTATCTGATTATGCTGAAGCGATAGCACCTTACTGAACAGCCATATACAACCGCTCTCTAAAAGAAGGATCTGTACCAAAAGATTGGAAAGTTGCACAGGTCACACCTATATTCAAGAAAGTCAGTAGGAGTAACCAACTAAACTACAGGCCTATTTCATTGACGTCAATTTGCAGCAGGGTTTTAGAACATATCCTGTATTCAAATATTATGAATTAGCAGAATGAAATTTTCACTCTGCAGCGGAGTGTGCGCTGATATGAAACTTCCTGGCAGATTAAAATTGTGTGCCGGGACCGGGACTCGAACCTGGGACCTTTGCCTTTCGCGGGCAAGCGCACTACCGACTGTGCTATCCCGACACGACTCACGATGCCGCCTCACAACTTTACTTCCGCCAGAACCCCGTCTCCTACTTTCCAAACTTCACAGAAGCTCTCCTGCAAACACGCAAGACTAGCACTCCTGGAAGAAAGGATATGGTGGAGACATGGCTTAGCCACAGCCTAAGGGATGTTTCCAGAATGAAATTTTCACTCTGCAGCGGAGTGTGCGCTGATATGAAACTTCCTGGCAGATTAAAATTGTGTGCCGGAACCGGGACTCGAACCTGGGACCTATGCCTTTCGCAGGCAAGCGCACTACCGACTGTGCTATCCCGACACGACTCACGATGCCGCCTCACAACTTTACTTCCGCCAGAACCCCGTCTCCTACTTTCCAAACTTCACAGAAGCTCTCCTGCAAACACGCAAGACTAGCACTCCTGGAAGAAAGGATATGGTGGAGACATGGCTTAGCCACAGCCTAAGGGATGTTTCCAGAATGAAATTTTCACTCTGCAGCGGAGTGTGCGCTGATATGAAACTTCCTGGCAGATTAAAATTGTGTGCCGGAACCGGGACTCGAACCTGGGACCTTTGCCTTTCGCGGGCAAGCGCACTACCGACTGTGCTATCCCGACACGATTCACGATGCCGACTCACGACTTTACTTCCGCCAGTACCTAGTCTCCTACTTTCCAAACTTCACAGAAGCTCTCCTGCAAACACGCAAGACTAGCACTCCTGGAAGAAAGGATATGGTGGAGACATGGCTTAGTCACAGCCTAAGGGATGTTTCCAGAATGAAATTTTCACTCTGCAGCGGAGTGTGCGCTGATATGAAACTTCCTGGCAGATTAAAATTGTGTGCCGGAACCGGGACTCGAACCTGGGACCTTTGCCTTTCGCGGGCAAGCGCACTACCGACTGTGCTATCCCGACACGATTCACGATGCCGCCTCACAACTTTACTTCCGCCAGTACCTCGTCTCCTACTTTCCAAACTTCACAGAAGCTCTCCTGCAAACACGCAAGACTAGCACTCCTGGAAGAAAGGATATGGTGGAGACATGGCTTAGCCACAGCCTAAGGGATGTTTCCAGAATGCGTGTTTGCAGGAGAGGTTCTGTGAAGTTTGGAAAGTAGGAGACGAGGTACTGGCGGAAGTAAAGTTGTGAGGCGGCATCATGAGTCGTGTCGGGATACCACAGTCGGTAGTGCGCTTGCCCGCGAAAAGCAAAGGTCCCAGGTTCGAGTCCCGCTTACGGCACACAATTTTAAACTGCCAGGAAGTTTCATTATGAATTATCTCGAACAGAATGATTTATTGACCCAAGATCAACACGGATTTAGAAAATATCGTTCATGCGAAACACAACTAGTTCTTTATTCGAACGAAGTGATGGATGCTATCGACAAGGGTTCTCAAATTGATACCGTATTTCTTGATTTCCAGAAGGCTCTTCACTAACGGCTTTTTATCAAATTGCATGGTTATGGTATATCGCCCCAAATTTGCAATTGCATAGGGGATTTCCTGTCAGAGAGGACACAGTACGTAGTAATCGATGGTAAGGCATCGACTGAAACAGAGGTGATATCGGGCATTCCACAGGGTAGTCTTATTGGTCCTCTGCTGTTCCTTATTTACATAAACGATTTATGTGCAAATGTTTGTAGAGTTTATGGGACTTAACTACGGGGTCATCAGTCCCTAAACTTACAAACTACTTGTGAACTAGCTACAACTAAGGACGGCACAAATATCCATGCCCGAGGGGGATTCGAACCCCCGACCGTAGTGGCCGTGCAGACCGTGACTGAAGCGCCTCAGTCCCCGCGACCACCGCGGCGGGCAAACGATTTATCGGAAAATCTAATTAGCTCCCTTAGGTTGTTTCCAGATGACGGCGTCATTTACCGCCTAGTGAAATCATTTGAAGATCAAAACCAACTGCAGAATGATCTGAATAAGATATCAGTATGGTGTAAAAATAATAACTCTAAATAATGAGAGTTGTGAAGTCGTCCACTTGAGTACGGAAAGAAATGCGTTAATCTTTGTTTACAAGATAAATCAATGAAAAGTTAAGGCCACAAAATACTTAGGAATTACTATTATTCAGACTTAAACTAGAAAGAACACGTTGATAATGTACCGGGAAAGGCGAGCCAGAGACTGCGTTTAATTGGCAGAACCCTTAAAAGATGCAACTGAACTACAAAAGAAACTGCATACACTACGTTTGGAGTATTGCTGCCCAGTGTGGGATCCTTATCAGGTGGGATATCGAAAGAGTCCAGAGAAGGGCTGCTTGTTTCGTATTGTCACAATACAGGGGAGACAGTGTTACGGAAATGATACAGGATCTGGGATGGGAATCATTAAAAAACAGCACTTATCGCTGCGCTGTGGGCTACATACGAAACTCCAATGGCAAACATTCTCTTCCGAATGCGAAAATATATTGTTGACTCCCATTTACATAGGTAGAAATGACCATCATAAAATACGGGAAATCAGAGCTCGGACGGAGAGATTCAGGTGTTCTTTCCTTACGCGCGCTATTCGATAATGGAATGGGAGATAAATAGAATAATGGTGGTTCCATGAACCCTCTGCCAGTCACTTAAATGTGATTTGCAGAGTATCCCATGTAGATGTAGATGTTGATGTAGAAGTGCAGCTATTTAACGATTGAAATAAGGCAGCAGTTACACGTACGTGAGACGATAATACGTCTTCTAGCTTATCAATCAGTTCGTGGTTAAATAAATGCCATTCATCCTTGTTCATTCAGGTGTAATAAATATGTAAGCAAAGAAAAGCAGTGAAACAGTTTCTGTGAATGTGGAATGTTAATACGATAATTTACGATGTTCTGGTAATTTCGACAGTTGACAGTTTATTAATAAGAAAGAGAGGTATTTCACGTTTTGGGTTTGGAAGAAAATGATGCTATTTCGGCATATTTTGTCTGTATATCCACCGCTGAAATTTGTACAATATTATCGTTTTCCGCCCCGGTATAATGCATTTTAAGTGTGCTGTCGATCTTATAACATTTTCCTACGCTCAGAAATACGAAAAACGTCATTCTGTCGACAGTTTTAGGGACACGGTATCAAGATAAATCGGAAAAATAGCGATGCTGTCGCTAGTGAAATAGCAGAAACAGACTCGAAATACGTAACTGGATATCTGCGAGTCAATAGTCGCGCCCCCCTCCGTGTCTCACGTCACATCCCATAATTGTAGGATTGTGAATAGCCAATAATACAGAGGCAAGGTGCAGGTGCCGTAGCCATATTAAAAGATGTCTTATAGGACGACATCTCAAAAACCAGAACCATTAACTAACAAAAAGCTAGAAAATTCCGTTTAACAAAATTCACCACCTACGGGATTGGAACTCGCGAACTTCACATTATGCATTCAGCACACAACCACTACACCATGCGGAAATTTGAGAGTCAACAGTTATGTTAGCGAATTTCATCAGCGCCTTTCTTGCTTTCGGCGGGAGAAACAGAAAATAACAGACAGGAATAATTCGTTGGTTTCCACAAGTCGCCTACACGGTTCCCGCGTTCTCGGTTAACTTCCACCGCCTATTCCTTGCGAATACAAGCATAGTACAACTATCTTTGGTTTTTACAGCCAACAGAGGCATAACGATGCATTTCTCTTGACTGTCCTTAGTGATTATGTAATACATATTATTAATTACACCCAGCATAACATTTCAAACCAACTTCGTCTTAAAAATTGCGGCGAAGTTCTAAGGTTATCGTCAACGACCGACCAATAACACGTCAATTTACGTAAAATATTACTGACAAAAGACGTGCAAATGTGGAGCACTGCCTACCTTAATACAACCTGTACGTAAGTGCACAGTGAAATCTCTGTATGAAGCTTCTAAGGCACACCACAGTACAGAAACACACACACACACACACACACACACACACACACACACATACACACACACACAGACACATGTAAATCACGCCAAATCTGGTAAAAACATGGTGTCCTGGGCTCTCAGCCAATCAGGAGCGGTATCGACCCATACACTCTACCGCCGAGAGAGTAGCAGCGCCGTTGTGACCGCCGAGGAGACACCAGCCGGTCGTCGAGACGGACAGAGCCGTCGACTCTTTAAAAGTTTGGCGTGGCCGACGTCTTTTGGCACCGGACAATGCGCCTGACAAGAAGAGTTGCCGACCTCGAGAGCTGGGAATGTTTCCTGGGCGAGGTCAAACGGTCTGTGTACTTGATCTGTGGCTTCGTCAGTTAACTGGTTCGCTGGAAATGTTCTGTAACTGAATTTTCTGTAAAATGTAAACTTTCACGACTGGAAAGGCAAGTATTACTAAAATTATCCTGGCTATTATGCCGTGGTCTTCTGGATTTATTACTTAAACCCAATGTTTCGTGCCCAAATGTGGAGGACACATTCAAGGGCGATCGTGTCACATTTGTATATCCAATACGCACCCTGGCTCGCATCTGACTGCGACCAAACTCCGTTTTCGAGGGCTCGCACGCAGATGTGTGACGTCAGATGTTTTGGGTATGCGCGCGCAATTCGCCGTTGCCGATTGCCGTCGTGCGTTGTTGATATCGACGCATGGTGGAAGACTGTTACATTTCAACACCGGAATCCTGATTTCATTTAGATTCACGCCCTCCTTCATCCTATTGAAATTATTGGGGTGTTTTACAATTTCTATAGCCTCTCTGTACGGTCTTTCGTGGTATCCATTTGTGGCTGCTAAAACCTGAGTCTTATCACACTGAATAAGGTGGACCCCTGGTTGAAAAACATGTTCAGCAACAGCTGAGCTGTCACTCTCTCCCCTTCTACAGTTCCCCTTGTGCTCTTGTAGCCGTTTGTTGTCTTTATGGTACCCACGTATATGCCTCCACATCCGGCCTCGGTGGCCGAAGGGACTGCGGCGCGCCAGTCACGGTCTGCACGGCCATTACGGTCGGGGGTTCGAAACCCCGCAGGCATGGATATATGTGACGTCCGTAGTGTTAGCTAGTTCATACGCAGTTTGGACGTTTAGGGACTGATGACCCCGTAGTTAAGTCCCATAAGCTATACAAACATTTGAACATTTTTTAACGTCTCCGTAGCTACACGGAATCCTATAAACTCCTGCTTTCTCCAGCGGTTTGCGACCATCCTTGGCCGACTTTAGGTGACCCTGTATCTTCCGAGTAGGTTTGTAAATGACGACATTTCGTTCCGTCAAAATTTTACCGATGCGGTCGGCGAGGTCCTTAATTAAACGCAGAAAGACTGCAAATTTCACAGAAAACTTTTCATCGTTGTCAGTTCTACGTGTCGGTCTCAAAGCTTCCCTTATCACTTTGGCCGAATAGCCATTCTTAAGTAAAGCATTACTCAGGTGTTTCAATTCCGCGTCCATTAATTCCGGTCCGCAGGTGTTCCTTGCTCTGTTCGCCATCGTCTTTGTAATGCCCCGTTTTTGCTGTGGGTGGTGGTTTGGGTTTAAGTAATAAATCCATAAGACCACGTCATAAAGCCTGGAAAATTTTAGTAATATTGAACAGTTTTCGCTGACGTGTGTGCTTACTTGATAAGACTGGTCACCGATCTGAAAGTTAAGAGTCGAACTGCGAGGCGCCTGTCCGTATTTGTGTTGCTTCTAGAAAGTTCTCGTTTAAATTTTTAATGTTTCAGTGGGATTGGCCTATAATTGTTAGGTTCCGTAAGGAATTTCTAATTAAATGCTTCAATGTTTGAAGAGAATGATGACTTTATGGTTCTTTAAAGAAAAATTGTTAATAGAAAGGTTAACACATGCGCACAATTTATGACGATTGGTTTTCTTTAAATGATTTTGATTTGCCTCATTGTAAACGTTTTATGCTTGTATGAAACTTGATAAAAGGGCTTGTAGTTGACGAATTGTGTAAACTGCGAACTGGAGATAGTCAAAGGTGCTTGCCTGCCGTGTTAGTTATTTCCTTACTAAACTGATTTGTCAACTTCCTGTGTGTGTGTTGTTAATAGACCTGTATATAACCTGCAAGTGTTGACTGATGGTATTTTAAATTTGGTGGTGAATTGATAAATCTGTTGCTGATAAATTTTAAAGTAAAGCATTTGCTTATTGGTGATGAGGTCTGTGGCATGGTAAGTCGTAACTAAGACGTTTTCCTCGAAGTGCCATTAAATTGATTTGTTCGTTTCCATAAAAGTCTTATTAGGGCTTGCTTGTCTCGCAACTCCCAACAACCCCTTTGACGTAATCCTAGTCCTGGCTATAACACTAACTTTAATCAACCAACGTAGCAAAGCAGTGGTGCAGATCCTTTAACCCCTTCGCAATACAGTTTTGTAGCTCACAAAGTCGGGACCGTGAAACCCTGCTACAGGACACCGCTCCTTAACCCAATATCTTCAAACAACATTCGTTACAAAATTCGTCGATAACGGTGAGACAGTCTTTTAACGCTTGTATCTTATATTTCATTGCAGTAAATGACACTTTAGGTCTTATTACACTCATTAAATGAGATGTCTAGTTTTTGTTAGTGGTCTTACTTTCAACCTACTGTTAACCAAACAAAGTTTACGTGTTTGATCGAGACTCGACAAGGCATAAGGAGAAAGAAAAAACGACATTTCCACTACGATAATTGTGGCGCTGGATTGGGCATCCCATTAAGCGTCTATATTCCCTGATAGGTAATCACTAAAGACAACGCACAAGTTTGAAGCGCCATGAAGTACAGTTGCGTTTATCTGCGGAATTAGAATCCATTACTTGTAAGAACTTAGCAAAATCAGATGAGACACCTTTATTTTATTTTATTTTTACTTTTTATTTTATTTTTTTACTCCAAAAATGGAAACTGAAATGACATTCTTGACAAGAATTCACAACCATCACAAATCTCTGTTAGAGCTATGAGTAGACACGAAATATTTAAAGTTTCCTTCGCTGTAGTGCGACGGACACATATTCGACCAGAGGCAACGAAACGAATAATTCTCTGCTGCCTGGCACTTCTAACCCACGCATTTTGCATGACACAACGATCTGTCAGCCACCCCATTCTCCTTCACCAGAAATGAGGATAGTAGGATCGTAGAAGCCGGCAGTGAAGTGATGGTCACTATTATCCGGAGGGATCAAATCCACAGAAAAATTCGAACTCAGATCCCAGTCCAGAGCCAATAGTTTAAAAATACCAGAGTCATTTAAAAACATAAATGAAGGTCGTTTTTTTAAATAAAAGAAGTATTATTATTAGAAACAGAGATTCTGCAACCAGTGACCTACACCTATGACGGACGCTATTAATGCAAATGTGTTCCATTCAGTAGCAAATGGATATCTGTGATGTTGATTTGGAAACAAACTACAGTCTCATGTTCTTTACTTAGCTTTACTGGAGATTAAAAGACTATGGTAGTGGATTTACGGGGTATGAGAAGGCTATGGTAGTGGCTGCTAAAGTCTATAGCTCCAGCCAGAATCAAATGCACACCTCCACCATTACAATCGAGTCTTAGTCCAAGGTACCAGCGACTTTTCCATTTGTTGATAAACCACCTCATATATTGTAAGAAATGATGGCCAGCATTTGAACCGTTGTGGGGAATAATTGACTGCGTCGTGCAGTCTGAACGTAAAAGCATGATGTCAAACTCTCGTTCATCTACCCTTTCTAAGTCGTATCCCGTCTGTAAAGATCGTAAGTCTGGTAGAAAGTCAGTGATATTATTTTCCATCCTCGAACCATAAATTAATAGCAAAAATCTTTGGAAACACTTCTGTGAAGGGGCTCGTGGGTATCACTTATGGTAAGACCATATTTACCGCTGTCTAAGTCTACATAAATACTCTGCAAGTCACATTCAAGTGACAGAGGGTTCATCGAAGCGCCATTCTCTAATAGCTTGTGGGGAAATGGAAAATCTAAATCTTTCCGTTTAAGATCTCATCTTTTCTTTTGATGATCACGCCTTCCAATGTACGTGGGTGCTAACTAAATACGTTCATAATCGGAAGAGAAAGTTAGTGAAAGAATTTTCTCAAACAGGTCGCGTCGTAAGCAATAACGTCTTTCTTTTCATGATTTCAACCCCAACTCGTGAATCATTTCCGTGACACTCTCCCCCAATATCTCGATGTATTTCAACCTTACTCTTGACTGTCACCTGACTAACTATGGTTGGCTACTATCTCCCACATGTGCCATATTGGATTTGATGTATGTGTTAAACGTTTGTTGCTGGTAACCATCTGCAGCGTATTTTGATTGATGTGTTCTCATGTCATCGTCGAACTTTAAATGCATTTTGTGAACTGATTTTATCTGCTGTGAACTGATTTTATCCGCTGTACTAATACTTACTTGTTATGTGTTCTGTTTCCTGTCAGTTTTGTCACGAGGCTTCTTGCGTTTTATTTTATTGACTTGCAACTATTGTAAACTTATGAACAGTTGGCTAATTTTTTATGCGAGGCCTTAGCGTTAAAGAAATATCCTAAAACATTCTACCACTTTCTAGCATCCAATCCAGTTTGCTATTCATTTCTGTGTAATTGATTAATTGTTTTAAATAATGGGCTTAACCCAAATTTTAAGGAATTTTGAAGATTCTCAAGACATTTAAATTACCTTTAGTTGAACTATCAACATCAGGTCTTCAAATTAGTTAGTAAATTTGTTGAGCCGCCTTGGAGTAGCCGAGCGGTCTAAAGCGTCTCGCTGCGGAGCGCAAGTTTGCTCGCCGTGGTGGTTGGAGTCCTCCCTGGGGCATGAGTGTGTGTGTTGTCCTTAGGTTAGTTTACCTAGGACTGATGACCACGCAGTTTGGTCCGATAGATTTACGAACATTGAAATTTGTTAAAATAGTAATTGTTTTAATAATCCCATCAAGTCATTGCACTGTACCTTGTTTGTTTAAATATAAATTCCGGGTTCACATATACCAATGATTGTCCATGTAGACTGAGTTTACGACGTACACAGGGGTGGACAAAATAATATTGACACAAAGTGGTATACTACACGCTGTTGTAAAGTGGCTCCACTGTGAACGTGTTTATACTGAGGGACGACCGCAGGGAACAATATTGAGGTGTGCTCTGTGTAGCTGCAGGGTGTGACGTTTTACTGCCGACAGTTGCAGTGCCGGAGTCAGTGGCACCAGAGATCGCTGCATTTCTATTGATTGACGTTGCTGTTACGGCCACGGAAGTCTCGACAGTTGGCAGCAATGGTTTCTGGATTCCCGTCAGAGCGTCGCATCATGAAGACGAGCATGTATGTCGTACTTGATTCATCCAACCATAGTTAAACAGCTGATACGAACGGGCAGTAAGAGCGCATCGATTCCGTACCGAGTCCGCCGTTTCATCAGAGAGTGCTTCTCTTCGCCCAACACTCACCTTGCTACCGTGTTCTGCTCTGTCTCAAGACCTTTGGGTGTTACGGAGTGGACGAGGGCTCCCATTCATGACGACGCACAGTGGGACGGTATCCCCAAAACGCGACCAAAACCCGAAAAATAAATTTTCCATTCTCGGAATTTTGATCGGTGGAGGGTCGCCACCTTCGATAACTGTCGAGTTATGTCAGTTCAAAAGTAACCTGCTGTGGCTGTGAAAGCAAGGCACATTTATTGTCGGTTTGTGAGTGAATATTTTGGATGTGAAGAATTTCTGATCTACAGAATGGAAACGGTTGTACAGGTAGGTAGAAAATGTTTGTACACTAAATCGGTAGAAATTTCACGGTTATTCTACTTATATTATTTTTTCCGATGCCTGTTCGAAATGACAACGGTTTGCCGAACTTAAATTTTTAACGAGAGCAAAAGTAGCATATTCCGCGGAATTTAAACTCCCACCTTATAGATTGATTAATTATCTGATGGAATTTACAAGAATCAGCTACCAAAATCTGTCGTTTTTCTTGAATAATGAATATTTACAAGTGCCACCCAGTGTTGCCGAACGGTCAGTTATCGGAAGAAGGGCAGGAAGCGAGTAACAAAGACATGAAAAGGTATCGGGAAGACTTTTCAAGAAAATTTTCACGTGTAAAAACAGTAGATGTTTTAATGATGCTTCTGGTAACTTGGGATCAGTACATATTCAGTATTAGAAAACTGCCACTAATATGTGAAGTTTGCAAAGGAGGCAAGAAAGCTATTGCTGTTCCCTGCAATTCCAATTACACCACGATCGCCCATGGAAAATTCCGATATGTATTCTAACTCTGAGAACTTCGAAAGCGATACTGACTCTGATTGTTAGATATAAAACCAACCATACCATTTTGTATGCATCAGAACAACATCTTCAACCATAATAAGTTTTTAATGTTAAGAACGATTCTCTTTATTAGCTACACTTATTAATTCTATCGTTATTTATACTTTTACATGTATTATTTGTGTTCTGTCACCGACTTTGAAGGCTGTTTAATTATTTTATTGAACTATAATGTGTGTGGTATCGAAGAATTTTTTCCGATATATTTTCGACATATATCCTTTTATTTTGTTATAATAAACAAATCACCTTGGCAGTGAATTATTAGTGGCTAAATACTATATATAGGCTATGAATATTAAATTATTGTGGAGTTTTATTGGTCATGTTGCTATATTAGCTCCACCATTTTGTTTAGACAACTGCCGGCCTTGGTGGCTGAGAGGACTGAGGCGCTCCAGTCACGGTCTTCACGGCCACTACGGTCGGGGGTTCGAATGCCCCCTCGGGCATGGATATTTGTGCCGTTCTAGTTCGTAAGTAGTTCATACGTAGTTTGTAAGTTTAGGGACTGATGACCCCGTAGTTAAGTCCCATAAGCTATACAAACATTTGAACTTTTAGACAACTTTTAGCATCACATTCGTAATCAGCGACCTAAGAAACCCACGTGTGATGATTTTCGTGTGAATTAAACGTCTTCTTGGGGTTTTGGCCATATTTGGGGGATTCTGTCCCAATGTGCGACGCTTCGAAATATCGCCGACGCAGGAGACCGAAATTTCACACCACATTTGCGGTTTAGCTTTATAAGTGTGGAATTACTTTAATTTCTAATTCCCAAATATAAGTATTCGTTTTAACCTTTAATGCATGGCTTTTTATTTCAAGCTATAAAAACTACCACGATTAATATAAAGTGAGTATATACCGAGAAAAATATTTAAAAAATTCCTTAAGATTATTATGCACTACTAGCAATAAATCGCGCATAGGTGGTCAGTTATAAAGTGCTTCCATGATGTACCGGATGCAGTAAATGTCATTGTTGTGCCGCTGATCTTTTCATAAAATAACTCCTAATGTAACAGTAGTCTGTGGTTGACTACTTTTATATAGCAAAGGAGGGATACTAAAGTAAACAAACGCACATGTTACGAGTAACGCAATGCAGCTAACTGACGCAGTGATTCAGTAGCACTCTGCGATTATAATTTCTGGGACCTGCTTCATGCATACGTAACATTGTGTATACAAGCAGCTACAAATGAATTTGTGATAAAATATTGACCAGTTTGAGACATCATTGAAAAAAATTAGGCATGTAATTGATTAGCCAAACTATGCATTAAACAGTTAATAAATTTCACTTTTAATAATGTGAATGAATATTTCTGTTAAAGTAAGCCGTCATACTTCCCACTCCTCCCCAAAAATTACAATAATTTCCTTGGTAACGACAGCTTATACGAAACCAGCTGGAACAACACTGGCGAGTGTAGTATCAGTGAAGCGACATGGTTCGACGAGTATTTATAACCACTGTGGTCAGAAAAAATAAAAGTACCATGACAAAAGCGACTTCGAAAAGTTAACATCCGCTTCGGTAATATTGTATTGATAAGCTGGGGCATAACATTTATTGCTGCCGTTGCTTGGACATTAATAACGGAACCAACGCAAAGAAGTGAAGGAAATAGTGACACAAACATAAAAAGTGGGCACTTGTTGACTGGAACCAGGTGGTAGGGGCCGCCAAATCATCGATTACATTGTTTCCACAACAAACAACCGGCCTTATGTATACAGAAACCCAAAGGAAGGTTACTATATGTCATCCCTGATCGCTTCAGTAAATAATGAATCAATTTACGTCATGATTTGAGATCCATAAAAAATATTCAAATATCTGTAAACGTAAGAGACAAAATTTCTGAGTCCATCGCTCTCTAAACTCACAAACTAAAACTTACGCTGAGGTCAACACACACACACACACACACACACACACACACACACACACACATCAATTCCGAGAGATCGAACCTCAGACGGGAGCAGCCGCGCCAAACATGATGAGACGCCTTAAAAATGTTGAAATGTTTGAAATTCTTATGAGACGAAACTACTTTGGTCATCTTTCCCTACACTTACAAACTACATAAAGATAAACTAATCTAAGGACAAGACACATATCCATGCCCGAGGACGGATCCGAAACATGGCCGCCTAGCTTCGGAGCGCGCCACTACTCACTGTCGGAGGTTCGAGTCCTTCCTCGGGCATGGGCGTATTTGTCGTCATTACCATGGTTAATTTCAGTAGTTTTAAAGCGTAGGGTCTGATAACCAGAGTAATTAAGTCCCTTAGATTTACAAACATTTGAACATTTTTTTCGTAATGTGGCGCTCCAGACCACTCGACTACTCCCGCGCGGCTTGCCTTAAACCAGACAGCCATTACCGCGTACCCTGTTTCCATATTAAGCCTCTGTGAATGAGTGTCTCGTCATAATGAACTGTTTATTATAACATATTGTTAATAAAAACATTGCCATATTCCAAAATAATATGCTGCTACGAACACACAGCCAGTACTTTCATGCGCGCTGTATAGCATCCGGAAATTGTGAAACGTCTCCCCTGGTTTACAGGAGAGACTAAGAACTTAATTTACAGTTGCAACATCACTGAAGTTATTGGCCAATCGTTTAATACAAGAATGGATATCAGCCGGTTTGAAATTTTAAATTCACTTTACGAACCGGTTCCTCCAACAGTAGCAGCTCCTTACTAACGAATAAATACTGTCTCTGAGTGTTTATATTCCTTTGTCCACCCTCATCTAGTTCTACGAAAGAGGAAAGTAGTTTTCAATCTAAAGATTGAATACCCCAATGCTTTACAAGGTGTAGACCTATTGGAGATGGGAAGCCGTTGTCATTTGATTTTGCCCGAGACAAGTGTAGGAGTAACAGTTGAACGCAGATTCCGAACTAAAATCCAAAACTATGTTTTTCACATCAATATCGGCAGAGCTGAAAGAGGGGGCGAACGATACATAACCGTAACGTTTTCTATCAAGCCACACGCGTTGTAAGCACAGGTACACCTTATATTCTCCCTGTATTCCTACGACATAAATTAGAAGAAGAACATATATATCTTCTCTATAAATGGTACACGCAAATGTTCAACATCTTATAACTCGTTGGACTGATTTTTAGCTTACTTGCTAATTACTTACTGCTGAAGAGACAGAGGAGACAGAGAGCAGAGAAGAGGTGGATAGTCAAGGGACGCGCATGGTGTAGAAGAGATGAACACCAAGGAGAAAGGGACAAAGAAAGTGAGGAGGAGGAAGAAGTGGAAGTCTTCTTCATTCTATTTTTTTTGTTTTCCTTTTATAGACATGAGGGATGTTTAGAAAGAGGAGCTGGATAAGGAGGGGTAGGTATACCTTGAAGATGGGACCGTCAGTGAGGGGAAGGTGAGGAGAGGGGATGAACAGAATGCAGAAAGCCGCGGTAAATTGATCGAGCGCTCTAAGTCGCCTTGTTACCGAGGGCACGGTTGCTCCCCATCGGAGGTTCAAGTCTTCTCTTGGGCCTGGTTGTGTGTGTTGTCTTTATGTTAGTTTAAGTATTTTGGAAGCTTAGGGACTGATCGCAGTAGTTCAGTCCCATAGATTTAAAAACATTTGAATGTGGAAAGTGGTTCCGTCTTTTATTCCTCAGTTCCCGATTAAACGTCGCACGCTCTAGGTGTGATCTTTATATTTAGGCAGAAGACGGACGAATAAAAATAGTCAGTTTCCCAGGTTTACGATAAGCAGTTAATTTCTCAAAAATGTTCAAATATTTGTAGAGCTTATGGGACTTAACTGTGAGGTTATCAGTCCTTAAACATACGAACTACTTGTGAACTAGCTTATACTAAAGACGGCACAAACATCCATGCCCGAGGGAGGATTCGAACCCCCGACGGGGAATGACCTCGCGCATCGTAGCATGACACCTCAATGCTCTCAGCCACTCTGCCGCGGCAGTTAATTTCTGTGAAATAGATTCTCAATTTAATTTTATTAAATACAGCCACAGCATCACAGCGTAGGATTTGACAAATGTGTTTTCGGATTCAATGTCTGTATGAAGACTTTCAGTTACTGTCCCACTCATTTCATATCACAATGAGCAACAGCAAGGGAGCATTAAATTAGTTTTGCAGTTGACATAAAGATTTTCTGGGTGTTGTACCGCGTCATAACGTACGAATGTTATTATGAAGGTGGTTAGATTTTCTGGAGATACCCTAACACCGGAAAAGTGAAGAAATATGCGCACTCTGACTTTTCTTTGTGGCGAAAACATTGCTTGTAGTGTATGTGTGTAGTAGTTGTAGTAATTGTCATGTAGTCATAACTAAGTAAATACTTCGATGTGACTGTCAATTAAGTGGCTTTAATTAAAATCGGAAATATTAACAAAGAGTTTTAGGTGAGAAATCTTTGTTTTCGACATAAAAGCATGGCCCCCTGGCTTCAAACAACTCATGTTCTCTGCTAAGGTAACACCACCTCCCTATATTCTTACCTCCTTTACTATAATGGTCAATGTTTCGGCAACATTGTTATGACCTTTTTCTGCTTATACTAATGAGAGCCGGTTGTTACGCTTCACTGTGTTTCGTCAAACTGTTAACTGTGACATTACGTCATACGTTGTGTTTTGCAGTTGTTTGACTACAGCTGTATTGTATATATAAATGTCCTTGAATCTAACTATTCTAAAATTTCGATTAACCTCAAAAGCAGTCAATCCATAAGCAATTACTTCAGTACTCTCTCATGAAATTAAGTATTGCAAATGTAGTAATAACTTCGTTTTACGATAAAGGTTGCTAAACCTATTAAATTCCTTGGGTACTTTAAGTTTATGATCTGCTTGTATTTCTAAAATACTTGCTTCTCATCTAGCTTAAGAAGTTTTATGAGAAGTATTATTTTCCGTGTAGGCCTATTGTCTAATGCGAAAATTTAATAATAGTTCCTCTTGAAAAATCCATATATTTCTCATTTTTTTAACTGCATTCTTCGTAATTTCATGATAGCCTGATTGTATGCTGTGAAGAAATGAGAAAAGGAGCATCACCCAACAACGCAAATCGAAGATAAAACCGTACCTCCAGAAACACAGGTTTTATAAATATTATTGAAGTAGCATGTAGTTTTTAAGTAATGTTCGATAAAAAGTATTACATTGGAGATTCTATCAAGGCAATGAGATGAAAACGATCATATCATTCCATGTATTACTCTAGAATATCGTAGGTCATGTTATGAGAGGTCTTTTCCATCTCACAAAATATTCGCCTGGCTAATTTATTGGAAATATTGTATAAAGTCAGGAGAAAGACGTTCAGTTTCTTATGGAAAAGCCAACGAGAAGAGGATAAGAGTAATATACGATAAGACGTCTACCTGATCACAACAGCCGGACACGTGGAAAGAGCGAGCACTTTTCCAGGACCGTATAACGCAAGAGACGTTCTATGTGGGTCTCTGCCGTCTTCGTTTTACCTTCTTTGGTTTCGGTAGCAGCCGTAAAAAGGCGGTTCTCCCTGCTGGCTTCATCTGGAGATATCGAATGCCACTCTCATGTCCTCAACATTTATTCTCTTCCTCTCCTTAGATATTCCGTATCCTCTTATGATTTCTAGAAAGAGTCTTTTCCTTTCACGGTCCGCCCTCTGCTTCTAACAGCAGAGTAACAGGAAAGAAGGTATTATTCCCCAATAGGAACTTTCATTATCCGCACTCGATCTCCCTATGGAGGGAGTTCACTTTTTTCTGAGGACTTCCTTTTGTGTGTATTCTGTGGTTTCTTAGATTCCATATTTTTATCTCGTGTATCAGACAGCATTATCTGCCAGCTTTCTTAGAAAATGATGCATGGAGTAGAAGTGTATCAAGATAGTAATACAGGTCTCGTTTTGTCTGTATTTCCCAAGTTGCGTAATTTAGTGTCAACAAAGTGACAAAATATATACATAGCAGTAATTTCTGTTTACCAGCGTGTCAGCTTTAAGCAGCGACATAGGAAAGTCATGTATTACCCTTTCACGTTATAACAGACATCATAATAACGCAGAACTAAGCTTTATTTACGGTCAGATGGGATCGAGGGCATCCGAAAATTTACACGGGGTTGACGCACGTAGCTCGGCATTTTGAAGTCACGTTATTGTCTGAGTGCGGTTGCTCATTCTTAAGGTCTTTTAAAATGGCTAGGCAAAAAAATAAAATAATAATAAAAATAATAATAATAAAAAAGGAAGTTCAAATCAAATGTTCAAATGTTTGTACAGCTTATGGGACTTAAATACGGGGTCATCAGTCCCTAAACTTACAAACTACTTATGAACTACCTACAACTAAGGACGGTACAAATATCCATGCCCGAGGGGGGATTCGAACCCCCGACCGTAGTGGCCATGCGGACCGTGACTGGAGCGTCTCAGTCCCCTCGGCCACCGCGGCCGGCGAAGTTCAAATGTTTGTAAATCTATCGGACCAAACTGCGTCATCAGTCCGTAGCTTACAAACTACTTAAAACCTAGGTAAACTAACCTTAGGATAAGACACACACACACACACACATGCCCCAGGGAGGACTCGAACCTCCACGGCGAGCAACCGCGCGCTCCGCAGCGAGACGCTTTAGACCGCTCGGCTACTCCACCGCGGCAATGGCTAGGCATCGCGCAAATATACATAATCAAAAAGTACAGACAGAAAAATTTCCAATAAGTATTGTTGTCCAGTTCATTGGAAAAGAGGAAAGAGTTGCTAATATCACCAGAAAGAGCTATGGATATAGCAGCACCAATAGGAAAGGGTGCAAGGACAATTAGTAATATTTGGGAATGCTCAAAAATACTGATACCAAGGAAGAAGAGATTGAGGAAGAACACCAGGTGCCTCGACGACTTTGAGGTTTTTACTCAAAAGATATGGAGTATTACGACGCTGACGCGCAATACCCAAGATTCGAAAACTTTATAATTGGTGAAGAGGATACAGATATTAATATCACGACGAAAACTTTGAACGATATGGGTTTCTTTCAGAAAATGTAAAACAGACGACCGTTTCTGGTTGCACACTTTCTTATAACAACGATAAAAAACAAGAAAGGCGCGAAAAAACTGTTGTGTATATATATATATATATATATATATATATATCAGTAAATGTTGGTAGCATAGTGACATACCAGGTGTGAGAAAAATGAAAGTTCTGAACAGAGAGCGATAGTCGGTAATGCGGGAGGAGAAACGGTGTTTATTTAAGAAGATCGGAAGATTGGATATAATGTTTGCAAGACCTCCAAATACCCACAAATCGGATGGATACATTTTTTACTAGACAAAGCTTCCTATCATTGTGTACACTAAAATAACCGCCTGACGTATCCTACAGCGAATCTACATTCCTGGTCGTTCGGTGTGGATTTAACGCGAAACAAGCTCTGGATATTGTTGAACGTCCCGACCACATTTTCCTGTTAGAGTACTGAAATAATTCGGGAAAGTTCTTACATTGTTATTACGCCTTCCAACGGATCACTGTGATGTGAAACCCATTGAACCTATATAGATTTTAATGAAACAGAAAGTTGCATGCAAGAAAGTCTATTGTTGTCCTATTGTCGTTAATCCATACTGAATAAATTCTTTCGTATATCGTAATGACATTTAATCACAGGAAAATTTATTGAAGCATTGAAAATTGAAATGAATCTCTTTTACGTATTTGAGTGGGAAATAAAGCAACAGACAACGTTGTAAAAAGATTAGCGGGAATCTAAACGATACATGACGTGTCAGCTCCATCCTGCTACATAATTTAGCCGACGTATTATTTGTATTACACTACTGGCCATTCAAATTGCTACACCAAGAAAAAATGCATATGATAAACGGGTATTTATTGGACAAATATATTATACCAGAGCTGACATGTGATTATATTTTCACGCAATTTGGGTGAATAGATACTGAGAAATCAGTACCCAGAACAACCACCCCTGGCCGTAATAGCGGCCTTGATACGCCTGGGCATTGAGTCAACCAGAGGTTGGATGGCGTGTACTGGTACAGATACCCATGCAGCTTCCACACGATACCGCAGTTCAGGGTAGCAATCGAACATTTTCCGTATCCAGAAATCTCGTACAGGACCTGCAACATACGATCTTGCATTATCCTGCTTCAATATAGGGTTTAACGGGGATCGAAAGAAAGATAGAACCACGGATCATAATACATCTGAAATGTAACGACCACTGTTCAAAGTGCCGTCGATGCGAACAAGAAGTGACCGAGATGTGTAACCAATGGCACCCCATACCATCCCGCCCGATGATACGGCGGTATGGCAATGACGAATACATGCTTCCAATGTGTGCTCACTGACATGTCGTCAAACACGGATGCGACCATCTTGGTGCTGTAGACAGAACCTGGATTCATCCGAATGAATGACGGTTTGCCTTTCGTGCACCCAGGTTCGTCGTTGCGTACACCATCGCAGGCGCTCTAGTCTGTGATGCAGCGTCAAGGGTAACCGCAGCCATGGTCTCCGAACTGATAGTCCAAGCTGCTGCAAACGTCGTCGAACTGTTCGTGCAGATAGTTGTTGTCTACGTCCCACCTGTTGACTCAGGGATCGAGACATGGCTGCACTATCCGTTACAGCCATGCGGATAAGATGTTTTTCATCTCGACTGCTAGTGATATGAAGCCGTTGGGATCCAGCAAGGCGTTCCGTATTGCCCTCCTGAACCCACCGATTCCATATTCAGCTAACAGTCATTGGATCGCGACCAACGCGAGCTGCAATGATACCATAAACCGCAATCGCGATAGGCTACAATCCGATCTTTATCAAAGTCGGAAACGTGATGGTACGCATTTCTCAAGGCATCACAACAACGTTCCGCCAGGCACCTCCGGTCAACTGCCGCTTCTGTATGAGAAATCGGTTGGAAACTTTCGAAATGTCAGCACGTTGTAGGTGTCGCCACCGGCGCCAACCTTGTGTGAATGCTCTGAGAAGCTAATCTTTTGCATATCACAGCATCTGCTTCGTGGCAGTTAATTTCGCCTCTGTATCACGTCATCTTCGTGATGTAGCAATTTTAATGGCCAGTGGCGCATTTAAGCAGGTAAAATCTTGCATTAAGTAAATGTTTTCTGTACAGCCTGTGTGACTGACCGTGAAACACATTAATTTTTCTACACATCATTACAAAAATATTTAAATTGCTTGTTGTAGTGGGGCGAAATTTTTTAATCCCAGCTAGTGCCTTACATCAGCTCAGTTTTACAGGTATAACATATTTATGTATGCTATTGTTAATAATTTTTTATGTTAATGATTTATGTTATGTTATTAATGTTTATGTGATTCTCAAAAGGTGTCTGTCCTCATAAATGTTATATCAATTCTGCATTTCGGCCTCATCAGCTAAGGAGGTACAACGACTAACTCTCGCCTACTACCTTATCTTAGCGCATCATTCCAACATGTAATCTATATACACACTAACTGATACCAAACTGTGTCAACTGGACATTTGTATTTGACTTAGTTGTTTGACATTCATCTGTCCTTTGAAGTTTGTTCTCTTAAATCCTTCCGATCTCCATTTACTTACTTTGAACTCATGCTCCTCCATCACCAAGGTTCATTTTTCACATCCTAGCTCTCTCTGTTCTCTCCTCATCCCCTGTCCGTCTGCTCCTGCCGCCTTTCTACGTCAATATCCTCCACCTCCTCTTTGTCCCCTTACACCCATCTATAGTCTAGAACCATACCTAGTACTGTGTTAAATTCTACAACTATGAAATTTCTTGTCCAGTTACTTTGAAATGTGAACAAGGCGTGTAATAATTTGGAGTATGTGTGTGTTTCTGTGTATATTTTTTTAATAC
The DNA here is from genome assembly GCA_026315105.1 of Locusta migratoria. Classification (NCBI taxonomy): domain Eukaryota; kingdom Metazoa; phylum Arthropoda; class Insecta; order Orthoptera; family Acrididae; genus Locusta; species Locusta migratoria. The sequence goes on from CM048748.1 coordinate 85,888,598, forward strand.
GACTTACTTGTGTGTGTGCAAATCTTATAATAGGGGAACGATGCCTTAATGAAAATTTGATATATATTTATATAATTATGTTTCTTGTATTACAGAAAGAGGCACAAAAATGATTACGTATTTTAATGCAACAAAATGTCAAAGTATCCGAACCATAATTTTCGGAGAACGATTTTGAATAACCGAACATTTTTTTATTTATATAGGATATAGATCACCTGTAAAATGTTTGTGTTTTATACTTAATTTGCAATCAGTGATGTGTAAATTGCCCTATCAGTCCTAATGCTGATTTTCTCATTGCTTCAGCAATTCTGTTCGTAATTAAATGTTCAAATGTTTGTAAATCTATCGGACCAAACTGCGTGGTCATCAGTCCGTATCTTACAAACTAGTTAAACCTAGGTAAACTAACCTAATGACAAACACACACACCCATGCCCCAGGGAGGATCTGTTCGTAATTACCGTGTTGTTGGCTACAGACACTTTATGACGTGTTTGTGTATTGAAACATTTATTTCGAAGTAAATGTTTCTGGTCTACTCTTAACACATTAATTATTTTATATGAATTTTTGTTGCGTGCCATTTACTCCTAATTTTGCTTCTTTTATATATTGGTGTATTCACTTTTCGATTTCATCTTTATTTATTTATGTTACTGATTAAAGTTACATAATACTGTATCTTTACATCCATCGTATCATATCTGTTTGCTAGTAGTTAGCTGCCTTTTATAATCAAATTGGGAATATTATTAAGTTGCGTCAGCGTGTATCTCATCCCAACTTTTTTTTATTATGAGAGTACTTTAAAGGCTGCATTTATTTGGGAATTCGACCCGTTTGACTCGAGACGTGACCGCATAATGGAGTCAGTGGTTACTATACGCTTTTATTATCTGAAGAGCGCTTTGTGTTATAGCCATGTGTTATCTACAAAGGTCTCTACTGTGAATTACGTTCGGTACCGAGTGGAACGTAAAATTGACGATCAGCATATGAAGGAAAATAGAGCACAAATTGAATATTAAGTATTATAGGTAATGTGACTCCAAGTTAAAACTGCCGAAATAATCCAGAATTATCTTATGCACTAAGAAACGATCAGTTACTTAGATCACAGTTCAAGTTAAGAAACATAAGATTGCAGTAGTGTTCATAAATTAGCAAAGTCAAGATTCCATTGACAAATACATCTGCAGATCCAGCTGACATTCGTGAAGTTAATTTCCTGTAATGACCGAACTAATAATTTGTAAGCCGCATCCCATGTTATAGAAGAAAAATCACTCAACGAATGTATATACAAAAGGAGGACTCAGCATTAGAATCCCATTAAAATTCATTGTCGATGTGTTAAATATGCTGAAAATGTCGATAACAAAATATTGACAATGGAGTCAATGAGTTCCGCTACACCAATTAACTGACTACAATACTCGTTGTGTGAACATTGCAAACAGTTTAAATTACGCACACCTGTCGGTTAATTGTTTCTTTTCTGTTAGCTCTCATTTCGTTATGCATTATGCAGCGAGCACTAATTATAAATTAGCATAACCCATTGAGCAAATTTTTCTATGCCGGTGAACCGCTTTTCATTCAGTGATGTATCAGTAGAGGGAATCCAGTGACAAACCACGTGTGTAATTTACAGCAATAAATGAACTTGCAATTAGGGTTGATTTCACCTCTGTTGGATTTTCAAATAATGTAAAAACTGGTATAATACTGTTTAATTGTTCTGTACCTTTGGGTTAGTCCAAACTGAGAATCTCATAAGACAACTCTGAATCACCAGGTAACTTAATATTCTATGAATCAAATAAACATAAATTAATGATTCATGTCATGCCAAACAAACAATAAAGACTAATATTAAAAGATTAACTATATAAAATAACATTAATTAATAAATGTAAAGCTCTATAGGGTCTTCTCGTCCTCAAGTAATATTGCCGCGAGACACCATGTAAACCGACTGCTGGGGTGGCGTAGGGGATAGCGTCACCAACTGCGGTCTTGAAGGTTGCCGGTTCAATCCCGTCCACCGGCAAAAATTTCTTTCTTTTTAATGAACAATTCCATAATTTTCTACACCTTTCTTATTTTCACTTGTAAATTCCACTTGTTTCTTATGTTAACTATTCTTCTAATTTCTGGTACATTCTGTCTGTGTATAAACAGCAGAGCACTCTGCCCGAGAGGCAGTTAGTGCTGCGTGTGTGTTAAGTTCGTAATAAACCTGCTTTCAATATAAGTGCTGTGTTCAGTCGACAACCCTGCCTTCGAAGTCAAGCCTACTTCCATTTCAACGCGACATTGTTTGGTGGAGGCGCCGGGTATCATGTGCAACAGCTGCATCGCCGTGGCTCCGATTAGGCAACGTAAAATCCGTCGCTTACACAGACTGGAACCGGAATACAAGGGATAAACGGAGTACATCCTTCCGAAAGTCCGTATTATCAGAAGAACGATGCACACGAAACCAGCGGTAAGTCACATCAGACACCCGTCGCTGTTTTCTGGAGACGCTGGACAGGACCCCAACAAATGGCTAACAGGTGGGATCATACAATGTGCTTGGCCAACGTTCATTTCGACCTGGACGGAACAGCCCAGCAATGGTCCGAAAACAACGAAGAAAAGCTGAGTGACTGGGAAACATTCCAGACGGAACTCAAGAAGACGTTTGGTGACCGCCAGCGACAAATCCGCTCGGCGGAAGAACAACTAAAGAACCGGGCCTAACGACATGGTGAGCCGACACAGTCATACATACAGAATGTTTTGGCCCTGTTTAACGTAGTCAATCCGAATATGCCTGAGGCCGAAAAAATCACGCACCTGATTAAGGGTATACCTAAAGACATGTAACAAGCCCTTCTGATAAAAGACGTCGCTACGACGGAACAGTTCATCAAGTGGTGCCAGCGTATTGAGGAGATGCAACAAAGGAGGGTTGGACGAAAGAGGTATGACACACTCCTCAATGTAGACCCAATGGAAGACCAGCATGACTTCGCTTCCTTCATACAACAAATTGTGAGAGAAGAATTACAACACTTTATGGCAGCTGGGATCATTAGACCGAGTGCGCATCAGATCATGGCCATGGATATAAGCCCTGTATGTGACGAGGGAGACGACGCCGCTGAGAAAGAGGTTTATCAGGCAATAGCTCCTGTCTGCCCCGCCAATCGCACCCGACGTGAAGAATGGCGTCGCCCTGCTATGACTTACGCTGCAGCCGCCAAACGGCAGCCCATGAACCAGCCGACGCATCCACAACCAACTCCCCCGGCAACTATGACGTCGCGCAGAAGAACAGATGTCTGGAGGACAGAAGAAAACACACCACTTCGTTTCCACTGTGGGCGCCCTGGACATGTCGTACGCTACTGCAGAGAGAGAAGGCGAGTATTCGACGATTATTTTGCCACAAGACGTCAGCCATCAGATCAGTTCTATCCCAGGAAATCACCTGCTGATCAGTTCAGACGACCTATGGGAAGAAGCCCATAGCTGTACCCTAGACGAGGTCGCTCCCCGACGCACCGCAGCAGTTCACCATCGCCGTACAGAGGTACCAGCCGCTCCCCTAGCAGCCGCGCCAAGAAAATCTAAGCGAGGCTACCATCTACGGAGGTAAGGCCGCCGCAGATGAAAATCCTTCATGGACGACAGTCGCTAAGATGACGGGAAATCTCAACGACGTCATAATCGACGGCCAACCTGTCCGGGCACTGGTTGATTCAGAAGCGTCTTTCTCTGTATTGTCGGGAAATTACCGCCGCACACTAAAGAAGACAATGTTCTGTGATACAGGGGCAACTTGAAACGTGTCCATAAAAATTTATTTTTATAAGAAAATGTCTAATATTGTGCCTCCTGTTTTGTATCGAGTAACTTGCTTGCAAGAAAATGTATAATATCGCTTCTACTGTATGTATCGATATGTGTAAAGTTTCATCTCTGGCAAAGATCATGTATTGCATAGCATTGTAGCTCGCACTGAGAGAGAGTAGCACTAGTGGTTCAGCTCGCTTAGAGAGCGGTTGGGTTGTGTGTATGGCTCCGATGTAGAGCAGAGGCTGCTTTGCCAGCAAGTCAGAAGTTGTATTATGTAGGTAATGTAATGCTGATTATCAATAATAAGTAACTTAACCCTGTTTCATATTTCATTTACGTAGTTAGAAAATTAACCTACTTCCTTCATTTGATAATTAGTTGATTTAGTGGAGTGTTGATTTGAATAATATTATTGAACATATTTCATTATTGGTGCCATAGTAAAATGATAGTTAATTTAAATTTCAATAATTAGAAACTGATCTACATAAATTCTCACAGTCAAGCATTAAGAAAGTGATTTGTGGTTTTTCTTATATCTTTCTCGCAGTCAAAATTTTTGAGTATAGTCAGTGTCTGTTTCAAAAGGTTACATGTCACAGTTGATTTGTTAAAATATCCGTTGCGCACATAATCAGTTTAATGCACTGTTTCTTATACATCAATATCAGGGCCATAATTAAACCAAATAGCTGTGTTAATGAACAATTTACTGTCTGATTTAACGATAGGTTCAACATTCCACAACACACGTACAGCTTTTATCTGGCGCCCTTTCTGCCAGGATAGTTCACAAACAGGATCGTGACGTAGTTAGATACGTAGTCTTATTTCAGTTAGTTTGTCTTTTCCACTAACCAACTTACCTTTTGGCTCTTAATTTAATTTTTGTAGCACCATCCTCTGTTGTAGCAACAGTAGCATAGTAATTGTTTCTGTAGTTTGTTACTCACCATTCTTGAGATTGTGTAGTATTGTTTATAGTAGATTAATTGAATATACAAATAATTGCATTACTACTGAACAAGCCTCTCTTTTATATTGTCTGATGTTTGTTGTGATGAAAGTTCTAGTACCGCGGAACTCGTGTGATAATTAACGGTTCGCGTAATCTCGATTGTGACTGTATGTTGCACTAGCCCGATTCAACCTATTGTTCTCTCATAATTACCGTGTGTAATTTTCAAAAATATGCAGTAGGTGAAAATAAATATTATTGGTCACTTTACTGAAAAATTCTGTTAACAATGTCGAAGAATAGGAGAGTCCGCGCTGATGCTAAATCTGCTTCCGAAAATGAGACCTTGAATGATGCAAGGAGAGAAGCTGAATTTTTAGAAGAGTCTTCTCACTGCACTAATACAAATACGACAATAAATACCGTGTTCGAAAACGCAGAACAGATTAGTTCAGGAACAGACAATATGGATAATGATAAAGTACAGGATTCGACAATACAGAATTCCGATTCTTGTAACATGGTTGGGGAAAATAATGCATCGGTTCCGCCTAGCTCTGCTGCAAAAAATACTTGTGCGACAGCTATGGAAAATGTATTACCAAATGATTTCATGCAAATTTTATTGTCAAAGCTCTCTAAGTTAAATGAGGCACAGTCTCAGAAACTAGGTGAAAAACTTGAGAATAGTCAATTACAATTTCCGAAATTAAATGAAAAACTTGAGGAACAATCTCAGAAATTAAATGAAAAACTTGACAATAATCAATTACAATCTCAGAAATTAAATGAAAAACTTGAGAAAATAGAACAGACGTGCGATTCGAGGTTTGCGAGTATTCAAAGTAGTTTTAATAGAATAAATGAGGACAACAACCGGTTCAGGGAACAACTGCTCAATACTTTCAAATGTGAATCTCAGCAAATAAGACAAGATATTCGCGACGAGATTAACCCGGTAGTGGAAAGCCTAGCGTCACGAGTGGAAAATATGGAAAGCCTAGCGTCACGAGTCGAAAATATAGAAACCACTGAACTCGCTCAATTGAAGCAGCAGAGTAATCTAATTGATGAAAAGTTGGAGAACTTCCAGTCAGTCACGACTGAACAGATCAATAAAATTAATAAACAGTTTGAGGATATTACTGTTAAGATGACCCAAATCAGTGATAACAGTGACAAAAGTTCTGATGTAACGCATCCTACCCCGTTTAATGAAACTAATGAATATGTCGCCCTTGACCGTTTCAAACAAGGTCAAATGACCATTAATCAGCAATACAAGGCTGAGGTCAGGAAATTAGATGATCGCGTGGCGCGAATAGAGAGGAAATTTGACCACACTTATGGAAATGCATACGAAGATGTAGAAGAAAATTTGAACGAAAATGACAATGATGATTCGACTCAAGTAGGTCGCTTGGTACGTGAACGAAGTGTACCTTGTAGTAACAACAATGAAGACGCAGTGCGTAGTTTACGCCCACTTACGCCGCACGGGTGAAAGGAAGCGTTTGACTACAAGCATTTCCTGACTGTACGTAAATTCAAGACATTTAAAAACTCTCCGAATGACTTGCACCCTAAAGAGTGGTTGCAGCAATTCGATTATTGTCTTCCCCCGAATTGGCCACTTGAGCACAGATTAGAATTTATATGTGGTTATCTGGAAGGCGAGCCAGCCACCAGAATGAGAGCTATTGCACAAGAGTGCTATAGCGAGAATCAGTTCCGACGCTCATTTCTATCCGCATACTGGTCGGAAGCGGCACAAGACCGCGTTAAAAACAGTATTGCGACATTCAAAACTTTTGAGCGATCAAATTTCTCGAGCCCAGTGGAATATTTCCAAAACTTAGTATACAAAAATCAATTTTTATCGGCACCTTACTGCCCTGCGGAATTAATCAGAATTTGTTTGAACAAATTGCCTCTACACTTGCGTCAAATTGCCATTGCGGCACGATGCAAGAATGATATTGAAGCCTTTAGAAATCTCTTACAAGACTTAGAGGAAGAAGACGAGGAAAATTCCTCGCGCAGTCGATATTTTGAAACAAACAAATATGATCGCCGGTCGCAACAAAGCCCGCCGCGTACTAAACGTTATTCAGAGCACGACGATAAACCAAAAAATAATTCTTTCGCTAATGAATCTTACAAACAAAGTCGCGACAATGAGAACGGTGATTTTCATGATCGTGAAATTAACCGTGGAAGTTTTCGTGGCCGCAACCGAGGTGGTGGTTTTGGTCGCGGAGGACGCTACAATAATTACTATCATAACAGCAATACTTCGAATGATACTAATTGGCGTGATAGACGCAATACTGATAGTGATCGCGAGACTGAAAATCACAACAATAACGCTGAGAAGCGTAGTCGGGAGGGCACACGCGATAATTCTCGTGATCGCCTTCCACGATACGAAAACACAAATCAGGGCCAAAGCAGATCGCGTACCCCAGAAAGACAAGAGCAAAACATTGAAATCAGACCTGCTAATCCACGCTCTAATTCATCAAAAAGGATTTTCAAGGCATAAAATTTGGGGTAGAGAGTCCATTAATCTGTTTTGGACACACCAAGTGGCGATTGGTGCCCCGTTCTCGAGCTGAGTGTCACTATTCTTCCGCTTTTCCTTAGTGCGCTCTATCTACATCTTTTTCTCACTGTTACTTTTCTCTAACTCTGAACACTTATGCTCTGTGCTACGCTGGGATATTGTCATACAAAACTATGACTATCTTGCAATTTACATATAACGAACTCTGTGGCTGTGCAAGACAAATAAAATTAATGGAAATTTTTGATTGTGTAATCTAATCAAGTTCCTATGTTTCAGAAAATATCAGATTTCTCTTCTGTGTTACTAATTGCATAACTTACGAAGTTCTGAACGAGTGAAGAAGATTTTGAGTTGACATGAGCATTTTGTAAGCCAAGGACATTATGGAGGATGATGAGTAAGGCAATACACAATATGTCATGGTGGTCTTTAAAATGCATTATTGTTTATGGATAAATGATGGTAAGGAAGGTATTGGTAACAGTCAAAGATGTTTGATAAATGTAATTATGTGGACGAGATTATACAATGATTATGAAGCAATTATGAGGAGAATCGCTATGTTGCTAATGATGCTATGTTCTGTTCTTTTCTTATGTGCTTACTCGCACTGCCCTTTTGTGTTTTCTCTTTGTGCTTATGTGCACCATTTTGTATGTTGATGCATTGTGCCTTCAATGGCATGTGTGATTGGTGAGATTCATATCCTTCTGATGCTCTGTAATTATTTGTAATTATGTGTAATGAATATTTCTAATTATGCTTGCAGCTATGCGTATTGCTCTTGTAATCAAAGCTTACCGCTATGCTCACTAATTATATACCTAAGCCATACCACTATGCTAATTAATTTTATAATGAAGCTCAATGACAATGTATGGTTATGCTTATACGTTGCACACAGCCATCTCTCTTGCAAACTTGCAGCTATGCCATAAATTGCGCCTAGTTAAGTCTAGAAAGATAATGCACAGAGATATTTTGCTTTTGCTTACTGCTATCTTCCAAATTTTATTGATGATCTTGTTGACGAAAATCTGCAGCTATGCCTAACGAATATTACGTCTGTGTTTATGTTATTGGATGATTTACTGTGATGTACATCTATTACTGTGCCAAAATTTGCACTAATTGTTTTGTTTGACCCTACTGTTGACTCAGACAGACACAGACATGACCTGATGACTTGAACCTCTTTTGATATTCTCACGAAACTACCCTGATGTGTTATACCTTAAGGCAATGAAATATGTAGCTCAGTTGAGACAAAAGCCTGGCCATGGCAACTTATGTAATTTAAGTGTTATAATTTGGTGGTAATGTAATCACCACCATAGTGATATATATTAATTTAAAGAGATATGAACTAATGGTAATTGGAATGTCAATTTAAGTTATTTCATTATGACAACAAATTTACTTTACATGACCTAATGCCAAATTGATGACAACCACCCTCAATGTATTTCATACGATTATGTGTTTGTAAAGCAATATGTACATAGTATGTAAAGCCTTGTGCTTATATGAAATGACACTAATGTTGTAGATACTCTAATATAAGAATTAAATTACTCATTAGTATTCAAATGTATCCGTCTTCAAGACCCTACCTGTAATGTAAAAATATGGTTTAATACCATGACCCCATCTGTACCACTTGAATTTGTGGGAAAATATTTCTGTAGATATGTTCTAATCAATGACTTTTCTTTCAGTCTAAACTGAAATATCATGACTATGTTACTAATTTGTGTGTAAAATGCTTTATTTCATGTACTTTGGACACGCATGGGAAGTGGCGATTTCGCACACGAGATTCCAGAATGCACACAGAACAATGGACGAGTTACTATACACCACTGGTTTTGGGCCTTTTAATGAAGATGTTTGTTGGATGATGTTTGGCCACACAGTACTGTCCATTGCAGCCTTGGCCAACCACCACCATTTTGCTCTAATTTTGGCTATGCTGATGCAGTCTGCTAATAGCTCCGTTGGTTGGAGCACACTTGGTTGTTGAATTGCATGGAGGAATACATCAGAACCTTTTCCCCATGACTTCCACTTCAATGCAACCAGCCAGCCCGCCTACAGTGTGGTGTAATCTTACAGTGTTTGGGTTCGTGTGCAGACCTAAAATGAATGTTAGGAGCTAATGTGCTATTCGTGTGCATATACTATTCAGTGCCTCCCATTGCAAACGTTGTCCACAGGTTCATTACCAGTGTTTAGGTATATTTCATGGTTCTTTTACATTCAGTGACTAAAATAAAATTGTGCTCTTGATAGATATATATACTTAGTCTGAAATGTCATTGTGCCTATTCGATTGACAAACGTTATATTGAAATCCTATTGTGCTGAAGCAGTAACATTATTTTGTACATGATCAGAAGCCTATGTAGTCAAAAATTTTACATGTATGTTCTAGCATCCATGAAAGTATGGCATTTTAAATGCATCACAGAATACAAAACTGACACTTTATCTTATACTAAGTGCACTAAAAATTTACATAGACTACATTGTGCACAAGATACGAATGTTTATTTTATGTTTAAAAAATGATGACATTAGTTAAACTATCTTTTGTAAAACTTTGTATATGTTCATGTTTATTATTGTATATTTTTTTCCATTTGTGTATTACTTCTAGCTATCTCATTTTCTCCACTATATCATTTGTCAAACTATGTTTTCTGAAATTCTATATATACTTATGTTTACCATTATGTATAATTGTCATATATTCCACTTATTGCTGATGTTCTGTAAATTTTGACATTTGCTTATGCCTGTCACACCCTGTACCACTCCATGCGTGACTTTTGATGGTACTGTTCTGTAAAATGGCATGTATTTATGACTGTCACATTTTTTTAAATTTTCTATGTACTCCATCTGTTGTTTTGATCTTGAATATCTTGTATAAAAATGTTTATCAGGTTTTCATATTTTTCATGTTATATTTTGGATGTCATTAACGAATTTTTGGACTTGAAATTCAGTAATTTTGCTGGCTAGGCAATGCCATTGGCATCACCCACCCTACAAAATTTTAATAGGTAGGAGGGGGGTGATGAAACGTGTCCATAAAAAATTATTTTTATAAGAAAATGTCTAATATTGTGCCCCCTGTTTTGTATCGAGTAACTTGCTTGCAAGAAAATGTATAATATCGCTTCTACTGTATGTATCGATATGTGTAAAGTTTCATCTCTGGCAAAGATCATGTATTGCATAGCACTGAGAGAGAGTAGCACTAGTGGTTCAGCTCGCTTAGAGAGCGGTTGGGTTGTGTGTATGGCTCCGATGTAGAGCAGAGGCTGCTTTGCCAGCAAGTCAGAAGTTGTATTATGTAGGTAATGTAATGCTGATTATCAATAATAAGTAACTTAACCCTGTTTCATATTTCATTTACGTAGTTAGAAAATTAACCTACTTCCTTCATTTGATAATTAGTTGATTTAGTGGAGTGTTGATTTGAATAATATTATTGAACATATTTCATTATTGGTGCCATAGTAAAATGATAGTTAATTTAAATTTCAATAATTAGAAACTGATCTACATAAATTCTCACAGTCAAGCATTAAGAAAGTGATTTGTGGTTTTTCTTATATCTTTCTCGCAGTCAAAATTTTTGAGTATAGTCAGTGTCTGTTTCAAAAGGTTACATGTCACAGTTGATTTGTTAAAATATCCGTTGCGCACATAATCAGTTTAATGCACTGTTTCTTATACATCAATATCAGGGCCATAATTAAACCAAATAGCTGTGTTAATGAACAATTTATTGTCTGATTTAACGATAGGTTCAACATTCCACAACACACGTACAGCTTTTAAACTGTGCAGAAAGTCGCGAATGGAAAGTAGTCCAGCCAGCAGGAACTTGTGTCGCAAGAATAACCATCAACAACAGGACCCAGCCGTTTGAATTTGTCATGTTAACAGAATGTAGTCACAATGTCATCCTCGGATGGGACTTCCTCCAGGGCATCTCGTAACGATTCCACCGGTAGCAGCTCCATTCCACCGACTTGGGATCGATCTTTTAGGGAGGTTCCCGAAGTTGACAATCGGTAACCGATGGATAATAGTCTGCACTGACTACCTCACACGCTACGCTGTCACCAAACCTGTGCCGACTGCAGAAGCTCCAGAGATCGCAAAATTCCTTGTAGAAGATATTATTTTGAAGCATGGAGCTCCACGTGTCATGATATCTGATCGTGGAAAAGTATTCCAGTCGAAACTAGTATCAGAGGTAATGTCACGGTGCAACGTGACACACAGAATGACAACTGCATACCATCCTCAGACAAATGGTCTTACGGAACGTTTTTACAAGATGTTAGCCGGTATTCTGTCGATGTAAATCGATGTTCAGCAGAAGGATTGAGATACAATTCTACCAGTCGTGACCACAGGTTGTACGCCGTTTTCCCTGCCCCATGGCCGCGAAGCTGTGACGACAATGGATACACTGTTCCCGTTCCAACCGGACGACATTCAGGATGACTATGTGAAACAGCTCATCACCAGGGTCGAAGAAGCAAGACAGCTAGCTCGCATACGGACACTGGACGCCCAGGAGAAGGACCGTCAGCGGTATAACGACAAGCACCGACCAGTTGACCAGTTGTGTGCAGCCCAGGAGATGTGGTATGGATTTTTACCCCTGTACGGAAAGTTGGACTGTCAGAAAAGTTATTGAAGCGATACTTTGGTCCGTATCGTGTCATACGCCGCCTGTAAGACGTCACATACGAAGTTGAGGATTATGAGCCGTCGTCGAAACTACAAAAACGAAGACACATTGTTCACGTCCTGCGCATGAAGCTTTACTACGATCCTGAAGAACAGGTACGCGACTATGGTTTCTTGTTCAAGGTCTCTAAGGACGACAATGTTACTGATGAAGCCACTACAGGAACGTCTGTCGTCGATAATCGTGGAGAAGGAATGGATTTCCTAGAACTGCCATGCAGAGGACCCATGATAAGGTCAAGATCCAGGACATTGCAGATGGCTCCACAGGAAACATAACAGCGGGTCGCTGTTTTTCCAGGAGAGGGAGCAATGCCGCGAGACACCATGTAAACCGACTGCAGTCCTGTATGTCGGCGGTTTAATTCTGTCCACCGGCAAAAATTCATTTCTTTGTAATTAACAATTTGAGAATGTACTACATCTTTCGTATGTTCACTTGTAAATTCTACTTGTTTCTTATGTTAACTATTCTTCTAAGTTCTGGTACATTCTGTCTGTGTATAAATAGCAGAGCAGTCTGCCCGAGAGGCAGTTAGTGCTGCGTGTATGTTAAGTTCGTAATAAATCTGCTTTCAGTATAAGTGCTGTGTTCAGTTGCCTTCGAAGTCAAGCCTGCTTCTATTTCAACGCGACAATATTTAAGCCTTTTAACTAAAAAGTTAAATTCTAAAAGATATTAGAAACTATTCTGACAAATTTAGGAGTATTGTCAGTGCCTTAATCTGCTAAATTGAAGGCATAGCACGTTTTATAGGAGTACAACATGCAATCTCCGTGTGTAACACAGAAAGAACATAATGTATTTGAGTGATACAGGAAATATATAATATTTTTTAGTAAATGCCGTATTGGTTTGAGAGTGATATTATTATTATAGTTTTCTGCGTGACAGAACTTTCACAAGAATTACAAAACGGAATGTTATTGTTATGAAACTAATTCCCGTAAGAGTAAGGGCCACAAACTGACGAAAAGATCATTGCCCGTCACCGGAATATTAAATATATATATATATATATATATATATATATATATATATATATATATATATATATATATATATATATATATATATATATATATGTGGCGTCTGTTCAAAATGAACAGACGTCACTTCTGATCCAGGAGTTGTTATTGTTTCATATTTGCAGACTATATGACATCAACTGCGAATGGGCAAAGTTGAAAATGTGTACCCAGCCGGGACTCGAACCCGAGTCTCCTGCTTTCTAGGCAGTTGAACTGACAGCTATACCACTGGGGACACAATGGTCACTGCACCTGCAAGGACTACCCAAGTACGCCTACCGTCAGACACAATACCCAGTTTTGGGGAGGGGTGGGCAAGTTTATGGTCCTTACTCTTACGGGAATTAGTTTCATAACTACGAGTTTGAGTACTATGGGCAGGGTGAAGCTGGGAATTTGTGTCTGGCAGGAGGCGTACTTCCCCAATGGTGTAGGGGTCAGCGCAACTGCCTATAAAGCAGGAGACCCGGTTTCGAATCCCGGCTGGGTACACATTTCCAGCATTGCCCTTTCGCAGTTGATGTCTTATAGTCTGCAAATATGAAAAAAATAACAACTGCTGGATCAGAAGTGTCTGTTCTTTCGAAACAGACGCCACATATGTAGATATATACACAGGGTGTCCCAGCTATCTTGTCCATCCAAAATATCTATGGAACAATAACAGCTATTGGAAAAAGACTTTCACCGGTATCAATGTACGGTTGGGGCCCATGAATGTACATATTTGGAAACATTCTAAACCGTAAGCAAATGTATTATTTAAAGCAAACTTATGTATTTTTTTAAATGGACACCCTATATTTTTTCTTCAGAAATCCGTAGCATGACAAATCATATAAGCAATGGCGTTGATTGCATCGAAATATTCCAATTACATCCCGAGATATTGGGACGTGAAGTTGACGCTTGAAAAACCCGAAATGCGCTACTAGCGCACGTCCTGAGGCTCAGGCATGAACCCCATGCTGCCCGTAATCGCGATGTGATTGACATGCGTAATCGCACTTCCATACTTATCAAGAGGTCCGAAACGAATAAAACGGTCTGCTGCCATCAACTCTCATAAGAACTAAATGGTTTCCCTTTTGCACGTTTTATGTGTTTGACTAATCCAAACTTTTTCGCAGATGTTCTCTTTACCGACGAGGCATCATTCTCCAACAAAGGAATTGTCAATATGAGGAATATGTACTATTGGTCCGATGACAGTCCAAAATAGCTCCGTCAGGTAGAGCATCAACGTCCGTGGAAAGTGAATGATGAATGTGGGATTATTGGAGATACCATTACCGGACATTTATTTGTAAATGGAGTCCAGAATGGCAGATAGTACCCCAGATATATACGACATAATCTTCCTGTTCTCATGGACACCGTCTCTCTAACCAGGAGAATGCTCATGTGGTATCAGCGTAACGGATGCCATGCACATAACGAATTAAGAGCACGACGACTTCTGAACCGTAAGTTCCCTGGTAGGTGTATTGGACGTGGTGGCCCAGTTTGGTGGCCTGCCCGATCTCCGGACCTTACACTGCTGGATTTTTTTCTTTGAGGAGCAGTGGAGGATGCTGTTTACCAACATGAACCAACAACACCAGAGCAAATGAAGCAACGCATTATTGATGCTTGTACAGCTATCAAAGAGGAAACAGTAGCATTAAGTAGGGAATCCTTCACCCGCAGAGTGACCCTATGTATGCAAGCCAATGGTAATCACTTTGAGCATGATATGTGAACGCTATCTTTAGTATGTAGTGCTGGTATCACAGTGCAAGTTTCTACAAAGGGCCATTTTACCCAGTGATGTTCAGAAACATCTGTTTGAAACAATTTGTCAAGTAACGCATTAGATAAACATAACATTGATAATTATGTGATAATAAAACTAATTGGTTAAACATGTTTACATTCATCTTCTATGTCTTACCTGAACTTCCCAAATCAAAACATTTTTACATAAACAACGGTAAAACCTTTAGTGTACTTGCTCGTTTTACTAAAACCATCAACATGAATTTTACCATTATGAGTGAATGATTCACTGTCACTTGCGCTAGATCTACAGTAATGTAAGGTTTTGACGTTGAACGGCAGTACATTTTTAGTAACGGATTAACGATAAGTGAAGTTAACTTTGTGACTAACGTTGCGGTACTCAGATATGTTACAGAACCGCATCACCCCTAGCCTATGAGATAAATACCTGCTGGAACCTACGAGTTTAATGCAGGATGGCAGCAGAACGTGTTATTCGTTTCGGACCTCTTGGTAAGTAAGGAAGTCCGATTACGCATGTCAATCACATCGCGATTACGCGTAGCATGGGGTTCACGCCTGCGCCTTAGGACGTGCGCTAGCAGTGCATTTCGGGTTTTTCAAGCGTCAACTTCGCGTCGCAAAGTCTCGGGATGTAATTCGAATATTGCGATGCAATCAACCTGATTGTTTATGAGATTTGTGATGCTATGGATTGCTGTGATACCGGTGAAAGTCTTTTTCCAATAGCTGTTATTGTTCCGGAGATAGTTTGGGTGGACAAGAAAGCTGGGACACCCTGTATACAATATGCCGGTGACGAGCATTGATCTTGGGATGGAGGGAGACATCTTGGATTTGTGAAACTTAATTTTAATATATGCCCTCTCCTTCACACGTATAGAGGGTTTGCCTTGTCTTAGAGCTCTGATTGGGTATTTTTTTATGTTCTGCCAGGGAGCGGAAGGGGTGCTCTGATTGAACATAGTGTACTTTTGTAATCCGATAGTAAGGTTGAGCCGGACTCTACTCCCCTTCGCTTCGCACGTGGAGTCCTTTAATTGGTGGTAATATACTTGTGTATTCTCGTACCCAGACGGGCGGGAGAACCTACCCAAATGTTCAAATGTTTGTACAGCTTATGGGACTTAACTATGGGGTCATCAGTCCCTAAACTTACAAACTACTTATGAACTACTTACCAACTAGGACGTCACAAATATCCATGCCCGAGGGGGGATTCGAACCCCCGACCGTAGTGGCCATGCAGACCGTGACTAAAGCGCCTCAGTCCCCTCGGCCACCGCGGCCGGCACGTATTCCCGTATGAGCAGACTTGCACAGGACAGGGTAGTGTGGAGAGCTGCATCAAACCAGTCTGCGGACTGAAGACCGCAACAACAACATGTATGCGGCCATTGCCAGTAATCTAGGAAATGTAGCTGTGATAGTCAAGGACCATAGTTGCACAGTTCTCTTTCGTAGCCTCTCTTTGTGCAATACCACAGTGAAAGAGTGGACCGATCCATGTACTTCAATAATTCATGTGAGTACCATGCGCTTGGGCAAAGCTGAAAATGTGTACCCAGCCGGGATTCGAACCCGGGTCTCCTGCTTTCTAGGCAGTTGCGCTGACCCCTACACCACTGGGGACACAGTGATCACCGCACCTACAAGGACTACCTAAGCACGCCTCCCGTCAGATACAAATTCCCAGCTTTATCCTGCCCACAGTACTCAAACTCGTAGTTATGAAACTAATTCCTGTAAGAGAAGGGCTTCAAACTTGCCCTTGCCCACCCCTCCCCACTAACGATAGGATCATTGCCCGTCACCGGCATATTATATATATACATGTGACGTCTGTTCCGAAAGAACAGACGTCCCTTCTGATCCTGCAGTTGTTATTATTTAATATTCAAAGAATATATCACATCAACTGCGATTGGGCAGAGCTGAAATTGTGTAACCAGCCGGGATTCGAACCCGGGTCTCCTGCTTTCTAGGCTGTTGCGCTGACCCCTACAGCACTGGGGACACAGTGATCACCGCACCTGCAAGGACTACCTAAGCCGTTACTCTTACGGGAATTAGTTTCATAACTACGAGTAAAAACTCGGGTAAAATATTCAGGAGGAAAAATAGTCCCCCATTCGCATCTCCGTGCGGGGACTACTCAGGAGGATGTGATCATCAGGAAATACAATACTGGCATTCTACGGGTCGGAGCGTGGAATGTGTAATGTTTGTTAAGCTTATGGGACTTAACTACAGGGTCATCAGTCCCTAAACTAACAAACTACTTATCAACTACCTTATTCTAAGGACGTCACAAATATCCATGCCCGAGGGGGGATTCCGCGGCCGGCGGAGCGTGGAATGTTAGATCCCTTAATCCAGTAGGAAAATTAGAAAATTTAAAAAGGGAAATGGATAGGTTGAATTTAGATATAGTGGGGATTAGTGAAGTTCGGTGGAAAGAGGAACAGGATTTCTGGTCAGGCGAGTACAGGATTATAAATACAAAATCAGTTGGGGGTATTACAGGAGTAGGTCTGATAATGAATAAGAAAACAGGAATGCGGGTAAACTACTATGACCAGCACAGTGATCACATTATCGTTGTCAAGATAGATACGAAGCCAACACCGACAACAGTAGTACAGGTTTATATGCCAACTAGCTCTGCCGATGATGAGGATATCGAAGAAATATATGAGGAGCTAATGGAAATTATTCAGACAATTAAGGGAGAGGAACATTTAATTGTTATAGGAGACGGGAATTCGGTAGTAGGACAAGGAAGGGAAGGGAGGATAGTAGGTGAATATGGTCTGGGCAAAAGGAATGAAAGAGTAAGCCGCCTGGTAGAATTTTGCACAGAACATAATTTAGTTATAACAAAAATCTGGTTCAAGAATCACAAAAGAAGGTTGTATACGTGGAAGAGACCGGGAGACACCGGGAGATACCAGACAGATTTTATAATGGTAAGACATAGATTTCGGAATCAGGTTTTACAGTGTAAGACATACTCAGGGGCAGATATAGACTCTGACCATAACTTGTTGGTTATGAACTGTAGGCTGAAACTGAAGAAACTACAAAAAGGTATGAAAATAAGGAGATGGGACCTGGATAAATTGAAGGAACGTGAGGTTCTTAAGAATTTCAGAGGGACCTTTAGGAAACAGTTGACAGAATCAGGGGAAAATAAAACAGTAGAGGAGGAATGGGTAAAATTGAGAGATGAAATAGTGAAGGTAGCAGAGGACAAAATAGGTAGGAAGGCAAGACCTACAAAAGATCCTTGGATATCACAGGAGATACTAAATTTAATCGATGAAAGGAGAAAATATAAAAATGCAGTAAATGAAACATGCAAAATGGAGTACAGACGACTAAGAAAGGAGATTGACAGGAACTGAAAAATGGCTAAGCAGGAGTGGCTAAAAGGCAAATGCAAGGATGTAAAAGAATGTATAATTAGGGGAAAAATAGATACAGCCTAAAGAAAAAAAAGAAACATTCGGAGATAAGAAAAACAGCTCTATGAATATCAAGAACAGTGAAAGAAAACCAGTTCTCAGGAAAGAAGGGAAAGCTGAAAGGTGGAAAGAGTATATAGAGGGGCTATACAAAGGAAATAAACTTCGAAACAATATTGTAGGAAGGGAAGAGGATGTAGATGAAGATGAAATAGGAGATACTGTACTGAGAGAAGAATTTGACAGAGCCCTGAAAGACCTATCGAAACAAGGCCCCTGGAGTAGATGATATTCCCTCAAAGCTACTGAAGTCTCGGGGAGAACCAGCCATGACAAACCTGTTTCACCTGGTGTGTAAGATGTATGAGAGGCGAAGTACCCTCAGACTTTAAGAAAAATGTTATAATCCCCATTTCAAAGAAAGCAGGTGCAGTCAGGTGTGAAAACTACAAAACCGTCAGTTTAATAAGTCATGGTTGCAAAATATTAATAGGAATTATATACAGAAGGATGGAAAAGCTGGTAGAAGCCGACCTCGGGGAAGATCAGTTTTGGTTCAGGAGAAATGTAGGAACACGGGAGGCAATACTCACTTTACGGCTTATCCTAGATGATCGATTAAGAAAAGGCAAACCTACATTTCTAGCGTCTGTAGATTTGGAGAAGACTTTTGACAATGTTGATTGGAAGAAACTCTTTCAAGTTCTGAAGGAAGCAGGAGTAAAATATAGGGAGCGTAATGTTATTTACAACTTGTACAAAAATCAGACAGCGGTTGTCAGAGTTGAAGGGCATGAAAGGGATGCAGTGGTTGGAAAGGAAGTAAGACAGGGTTGTAGTCTTTCTACGTTGTTATTCAATTTGTACATTGAGCAAGCTATAAAGGAAAGCAAGGAGAAATTTGGAGAAGCAATTAAAGTTCAGGGGGAAGAATTAAAAACATTGCGTTTTGCCGACGACATAGTAATTCTGTCAGATACAGGAAAGTACCCGGAAGAGCAATTTAACGGAATGGACAGTGTGCTGAAAGGTGCATATAAGATGAACATTAACAAGAGAAAAACTAAGGTAATGGAGTGCAGTCTAAGATAATCAGGTGATGCTGAAGGAATTAGATTGGGTAACGAAGCAATAAAGGAGGTATATGAGTTTTGTTACTAGGGCAGTAAAATAACAAATGATGGTCGCAGTACAGAGGATATAAAATGCAGAATGGCAATGGGTAGAAAAGCGTTCTTGAAAAAGAGAGATTTGTTAACATCGAATATTGATTTAAGCCTAAGGAAGTCCTTTCTGAAGGCATATGTGTGGAGTGTTGCCTTGTATGGGAGTGAGACATGGACGATAAGCAGTGGGTATAGGAAGAGGATTGAGGCTTTTGAAATATGGTGCTACAGAAGAATGCTGAAGATTAGATGGGTGGATCACGTAACTAATGAGAAGGTACTGAAAGGAATTGGGGAGAAAAGAAATTTCTGGCATACCTTGACTAAAAGAAGGGATAGATTGGTAGGACACATTCTTAGACATCAAGGAATTGTGAATTTAGCGTTGGAGGGAAGTGTGTGGGGAAAAAATCGCAGAGGAAGACCAAGAGATGGATACAGTAAGCAGATTCAGACAGATGTAGGTTTCCGTCTTATGTGGAGATGAAGAGGGTTGCTCAGGAAGACCAGTTGCATAAGACCAGTTTCCGGACTGAAGACCACAACAACAACACACTACGAGTTTGAGTACTGTGGGCAGGGTGAAGCTGGGAATTTGTAACTGACGGGAGGCGAGCTTAAGCAGGTGCTGTGATCACTGTGTCCCCAGTGGTGTAGGGGTCAGCGCAACTGCCTAGAAAGCAGGAGACCCGGGTTCGAATCCCGCCTGGGTACACACTTTCAGCTTCGCCCAAACGCAGTTGATGTCATATATTCCGTGAATATTAAAGAATAACAACTGCAGGATCAGAAGTGACGTCACATGTATATAAATACCATGCGCGTTT
This sequence comes from Locusta migratoria, assembly GCA_026315105.1. Taxonomy (NCBI): domain Eukaryota; kingdom Metazoa; phylum Arthropoda; class Insecta; order Orthoptera; family Acrididae; genus Locusta; species Locusta migratoria. The sequence goes on from CM048748.1 coordinate 85,909,030, forward strand.
CGTCCTTATCCGCTATTTTTTGTCTCCCTTTCTCTCTTTCCTTCATCCTTTCCGTTTCCTTTATCTTTCCGCTTGCTCGCGCATGTGCGTGTGTGTCTGTATTTACAAGCCAATGCGGGAAGTGAGGAGCAGGGAACTGCATTACCGTCGGAAGACAGATGGCGGTCTGGCTGGCCAGCTAACGCCGGCCGGCCAGCCCTCGGCCCATTCGTCATCAGAGACAGTCGCCGCCAGACCGCCCCAGGCGACCCCCTCCTTCCCCAGGTTTCCGGTCCACCGCAGGCGTCGCTCTTTCCTTTCTAACGACCGCCACGTCAGATTTGGCAAGTTCTGCCGGCTGGCCGGCGCTGCAGGCCACTCCCTGCCGCCGCCATGGCGCCCCAGGGACGCAGTCGAGATGTCGCCACTAGTGCAGCGCGGACCCTCTCCACGATTGCTTTTCCGGGCTACCCTGAAACCGGCCGTAATCTTGAAGGATAGCCATCCAGGGTACATTAATCTTCAGGCAAATTTAAAAATGTGATAAAGTAGGCGATTGTGAAACCAGGATAAATTTGCCTCCCTCTGATGAACTGTGTGCCTAGTCGCACACACCCAGAATAATAGAGACTTTTTGACACAAAATTTTATAGCTACTTCGTTTGGCTCTGAATCAAGACAGTGATGAATTAATTCATAAAGCATACGTAATATCTTCTACGTTTTACGAAATAAGTCCAAGTACCTAGAATTATCTTTCTTTGCTTGTTTTATAATACAGAGCGCGAGAAGCGAGTGTCTTTCGGTGTATTGCCATTCTCAAATGCGCCTGTAAATGTTTACAGTAATGCACATCATTTACGTCTTATTGAAGAAAGAAATTTTTATTGATGCTTCGCGATTGCTAATGTGTATTTACTCTTGCTTTGAACATAAAATGTGCAAAATTTTTATCACAATCGTAGGAATGACATTGATATCCCAAAGAAAAGTGCTCTTTCAGTTTTCTACTAATTTTTCTATTTTTTGGTCAACTACTGCAAAGTTTTAAAAATGTTCAAATGTCTGTAAATCTATCGGACCAAACTGCGTGGTCATCAGTCCGTAGCTTACTAACTACTTAAACCTAGGTAAACTAACCTAAGAACAAACACACACAAAAACCCATGCCCCAGGGAGGACTCGAACCTCCACTGCGAGCAACATCGCGCTCCACAGCGAGACGCTTTAGACCGCTCGACTACTCCAAAGTTTTTCTTCAATCAAACCTTCATCTCGCTTTAAACGTCGAATGTGCAAAATTTTTTCGCAATATGATAAATGGTATTGATATTTCATTGTAAAGTCTCTTTATTTTCTTCTGAATTTTCTAATTATCCGGGAAACTTTTCAAAATTTTTATTTCATAAGAACTTTACTCTTGCTTTGAACGTCAAATATGCAAAATTTTATCGCAATCAAACGAATGATATTGATATCCCATTGAAAAAAGCTGTTTCAGTTTCTCGCGAATTTTCAAATTTTCCGGTTAACTTACCCAAATTTTTAGTTCATAAGAACATTCAACTGTCGTTGAACGTCAAATGATCAAAATTGTATCGCAATCGAATGAAGGGTTCTCAAGTTATAGTGTTGAGTACATTTAAAACACAATGAAAAAAAGGAACTTGGTTCGAATTTTGCGACTTTCGTATTTAATAGTCCCTATTTTTTTCCTGAAAACTATTCCAAGATTATAATGAACAAACAAAAAATGAATTACCCGTCGTGCGAATAGTCAGTTACAGTGCTGAATTCAATCAAAACACATTGAAAAAGGCATTTTAATTTTTCTCAAATTTTCCAATATTCCGGTAGATTTTACTAAAACTTTATTTCATACAAACCTTGTCCTGTCAAGCCGTACTCAAGTGATGCTCTTACAACCCTGTGGCAATTATTGTTATTTACAAAATAAAAATCGCATTCAGTTTTTCCTAAATTTTCCTACTTTCCGGGCGACTTTCCAAATTTTTATTTGATGCAAACCTTTCTCTAGCTTTCAACATGAAATGTACAAACTGTTGTCGCAATTGGACCAATAGTATTGATAGCTCACTCTAAAAAGCTCTTTCAGTTTTTCCCGATTTTTCTCTTTTTCCGGACAGCTTTTCCATATTTTTTCACCGTTTCAACCTTCCCTGGACTTACACGAATATTTCAAGACTAAAATTAGTCAAATCCGTTCAGCCGTTCTCGAGTTTTAGCGAGACTAACGAACAGCAATTCATTTTTATATATAAATATTTATTTGACAGATATAGATGCTCAACGTTTACAGCTTCGTATCCTTGACAGGAATGGTATATATGTGCCATTGATGATTACACATTATATTTTGGAAGGAGGGTCATAGATGTTAACGCTCCGTGTTTCAATGTTTTTCTTTAGTAGTCAAGGATGGTGTCTGCAACGTAATTTTTATGCATGTTTTATCTGTGATTTTCGATCTCAAAGTTTACAGTTTTACAGATAACACATACATAAACATTACGCTACACTTACCATCCCTGGCTACCAAAGATAAACAAACACGAAGCATTAACAACTATGCACCTACGTTCAGAATTCTATGTTATGAAGACCTATGTGACATTTATACCATCCCTACCAGTTTTAAAAAGCTGTGAACATTAACCATCTATGCTGTCAAATACATAATCACTAAAATATCCTATGAATTATATAAATATGTGATTAGTATCATAATATAGCAATGTCAGCAGATGTAATATGACCGTCACTTACAAGGGGAACACCAAGTATGGTACCTACGGATTTTCATGGGTCGCATGTATGTGTGTTCCTCTAGACCATCAATCTAAAAGGATTTGTTCCATTGAGCCTTGATTTCTAAGTAAATCGAAATCAAATTCGCAGGAAATTACCTCGCGTAACGTGTCTTCTTATACATGGCAGTCACCGCTCGGCGAGACAGCGTGGTGTAATGGCAAGGTGCTAGGCTGCCATGCAAGGAACCTGGGTTTGATACCAAGCGGCAAAACAATTTTTTAATATTGTAATTGCTACTTTTTATATTTCAAAAAAATTAAAAAAAATGTTAAGCAAAGAAAAAGATGTAAAGAAAGAAAAACAAAAGTAGTGAAAATTCAAAGGATTAAAAAAATAACAAGAAAATAAAAAATAAAAAATCTTGCCCTTCGGGTCATTTATTTTTCACTTTTCTTCATTTCTCTTTTACTGTGCATAATGGTATGCCTTTATACCTACTCCTATGTTACAGCTTGAGTAAACAGTGAGGTTAATAGCAAATAACACAGTAGCAACTGACTATTTTACTTTCTGCGCAGTGTTATTTACTCACTGTCGCCATCGTCACTATAACACGTGTACAAAATTCTGGGTTATAATTGTCATAGAAGCTGGTTTCATCAGGGACTGGAAAACACTGGTCGTTCACATTCAAAAACAATGTTCGGTCGTAAATTAATTGCGACGCAAACCAGGCATATTTAATCATGGGAACGAAGACTGGTGCGGTGAACTGATGCAATTATAATGTATTCGAATGAATAAAATAATCGTCGCGCAATACATAACATATTGAGCGAATGTTTCATGTTTTTATCCTGACCATTTACTGCAAACGTTTACATAAGAATCGTTATAAAAAATACATAATTATGCACAAGCATCGGACAGGTGTGAAGAGTAATTGACCCACGTCGCACTTGAACCCCGGTCGCTTGAATGGCAGCCTCACATCTTGCCGATTACAGCACGCTGTCTCGCTGAGTGGTAACCGCCATGTATAAGAACACAAGTAACGCGTGGTAATTTACTGCGAATTTTATTTCGATTTTCTTAGAAATCAAAGCCCATTGGAAAAATCCTTTTAGCTCGATGGTCTGGAGGAATTCCCTCACAACGTACCTACGACCCATCAAATTCCGTTGGTACCATACTTGGTGTACTCCTTGTTAGACGTTAGTAAAAATGTAATTTACAATTGTGATATTAATGTTGTTCAATAAGACGTAAATTATAAGAAATATTATAAACACCTATAGATGCACTTGAGAAACGCAATACGCCGAAACAAGTAGGCTCGTCTTTCTTAATATTGTAATAAATGCAAGTAAATAGAACTGCAGTTAATTGGACTTATTTCGTAAAATATCGTATTGCGAAGTAATATAATAAGTTGCTGGTACTACAAACAAGAAAAAATCTTAAATGAAGAAGAACTGAACAGCCTGCCCAACAAGAATACCGAGGAAAGTAAACTATGAGGTCTTATTTACGTTGTCGTTTGCTAAATTGTAATTAGTTAATGATTTTCGCGTCATTATTATCACATATTTCTTTCAGTACTTCCTTAAACATTGCAATCGCTTGTAAATTTCATCATTACCCTGGGAATAGTTCCACTGGTGCAACAGGATCAAATCACCACTCACCCAATTCAAGGAACACAAGTAAATACCAATCTTTTCCCTCGTATCCAACGCTACGCCGAAGAGCTGCGAGAGTAATCCGTAATCTCGTACCATAGATGGCAGGTATTATCTGCTAACATGACACTCTAAGACATTCATTGTCCTAAGAACGACGTGCATTTAGCATTTTCAGTGCGCCATTGGTTTGAAATGACAACGCTTGAGTTATAATAAGAAAATAATCAAAGACACACAGCAAGATGCCGTATGCAAAATAGACCAGGTATGTCCGAATACCAAATGTATGCTACGTTTCTTCCACGCTTTAGTCATCCTTAAAGATTACAGACAAGGATAATAAACTTAGAACAAACTACCGAATCAAAACAGGTGGCAATATTTAACGGAAAAAGAAGATGAATATGAGAGATATAGAAAATAACGGTTTGTTGTTGTTGTTGTTGTGGTCTTCAGTCCGCAGACTGATTTGATGCAGCTCTCCACGCTACCCTGTCCTGTGCAAGTGCCTTCATCTGAGAGTACTTTCCGCAAAGTATATCTGCTTACTGTATTCGTACCTCGGTCTGCTTCTACGACTTTTACCCCACACACTTACTTCTAATGCTATGTTGACGATTCGCTTAATCAGGATATCCCACAAACACCTTTTCTCCCCAATTTTGTTAAGCACCTCCTCATTAGTTACGTGATCTACTCATCTAATCTTCATCATTCATCTGTAGCACAACATTTCAAAAGCTTCTCTCATCTATTTGTCTGAACTCCTCATCGTCCACGTCTCACTCCCATACAGTGTCACACTCCATACAAATGCTTTCGGAAAGGACTACCTAACATTTAAATTAATATTGGATGTTAAAAAGTTTCGCTTCTTTAGAAACTCCCGTCTTCCCGTAACCATTCCGCACCTTACATCCTCTTTACTTTGGCCATGAGAAGTTATCTTGCTACCCAAATAACAAAACTCATATACTACTTTTATTGACTTATTGCCTAATCTAATTCTTTCAGCATCGCCTCATTTTCTAACATTCTATTCCATTACTTTCGTTTTACTCTTGTTAAGGTTCATCTTATATCTTCCTTTCAAGACACTGTTCGTTCCTTTCAATTGCTCTTCCAGATCATTTTCAGACTCTGAAACATTACAATGCCATCGTCAAACCGCAAACTTTTTATTTCTTCTCCCCGAACTTTAATTCCCTCTCCAAATTTCTTCTTCCATTCCTTCACTGCTTCCTCAATGTACAGATTGAACAAAATTGCGGAAAGGGTACAAAACTGTCTTACTCCTTTCCCAACCGCTGCGCCCCTTTCTTGCTCTTCGACTGTAATAAACGCTATCTGGTTTTCGTATAGGTTAAATACAACTCCCTACATTTTATCCCTGCTACCTTCAAATTTGGAAGAGTGTATTCCAGTCGACATTGTCAAAAGCTTTCTCCAAATGTGCAAACGCCAAACACGTAGTTTTGCTCTTCCTTTGCCTAAGATAAGTCGTAATGTGAGTATTGACTACCGTGTTCTTTCATTTCTCCTAAATACAAACTGATCTTCCCCAAGGCCGGATTGCACAAGTTTTTCCATTCGTCTGTAAATAATTCGTGTTAGTATTTTGCAACCACGACTTATTAAACTGATAGTTCTGTAAATTTTACACTTGTCCGCACTTGGTTTATTTGGAATCGGAATTACGATATTCTTCTTGAAGTCGGAGGGTATTTCCTCTGTCTCATATATCTTGCATACCAGGTAGAATAATTGTTTCACCACTGGCTCTCCTAACGATATCAGCAATTCAGACGGAATATCATGTACTCCAGGGGCCTTGTTCGACTCAAATCCTAAAGCGTTCTGTCAAATTCTTCTGGCAGTACCATATCTCCTATGTCATCTTCCTCCACTTCGTCTTCCATTTCTAGAATACTTTCTGCAGATTTATTTCCTTTGGTTTAAAGACTTAAAAAGTAAAAATAAAAAGTATGATTGACAAAGCTAAACACAAATACGAAAAAAATTTACTGTTTGTTAAAATACGGTCAGAAGGAATATTATATGTTCGGTGCATGGATATATTCACAATAGTAGAGTCGTTATAGTATCGTCTTTAGTCTTTTATTATTTATATTTTTATTATTTTTATCCGGCGGCCCCCCAATGCTGCTGTAGTAGTTTTAGAATCATTCAAAGAAAGTCTACACCAAGTAGTGTATATGTATCCGGGCCATGTAATATTGGTCGGAGGAGACTTCAACATTAAGAGTATAGATTGGGCCTCGCTTGTTACATTTCAGGCGGTACAGACAAGCAGTCTTGCGAGCTACTTTTGGACACATTCTCCGAAAACTGTCTTGAGCAGTTAAACCGGCAACCAAAGCGCAATGGAAATATTCTAGACCTTATAGCCACAAACAGGCCTGACCTTGTTGACGATGTCTGTGTAGAGACAGGAATAAGTGATCATGATATCGTCATAGCGTCGATGGTGACCAAAGTTCAGAAACCAATCAAGAAGGCTAGGAGCGTGTTTTTGTTGGGAAGAGCCGATAAGCAAATGTTACGATCGCACTTAGAAAATCAATGGGCATCGTTTAATTCCGGGACTATGAATGTAGAGGAATTGTGAACTAAATGTAAGTGCATTGTTAATAAAGGGTTAGAGAAATATGTGCCAGTAAAGACGATTAAGGATGGAAAAGATCCACCGTGGTATAATAATAAATCTGCTGAGCTAAAGATCTTTCCGAGAACCCGAAAAAATTCTGGTCCTATGTAAAATCGATAAGCGGGTCAAAGCCCACCAGTCACTCGTTCATCATTCCGGGGCAGTAATAGAAGAAAGCAAACGGAAAGCTGAAGTTCTAAATTTAACCTTTAAGAAATCTTTCACGCAGGAGGACCGCACAAATGTGCCATCATTTGATCAACGTACTAATACCGAAATGGGGGACATAGCAATAGGTATTTCCGGTGTAGAGAAGCAACTGAGAGAGCTAAATACGAAAAAGTCTGCTGGTCCGGATGGAATACCAGTTCGGTTTTATAAAGACTATTCTGCGGCATTGGCCCCTTACTTAGCTTGCATTTATCGCGAATCTTTAATTCAGCTCAATGTTCCTCCTGATTGGAAAAAAGCGCAGGTGACTCCCGTTTATAAGAAAGGAAAGATAACTGGCCTACACAATTGCAGGCCAATATCGTTGACATCAGTTTCATATAGAATTTTAGAGCATATTCTCAGTTCGAATATAGTAAATTTCCTTGAAACGGAAAAGCTTCTTTCCATGAATCATCACGGGTTTAGGAAACATCGGTCATGTGAAACTCAGCTTGCCCTTTTCTCACATGACATCTTGCGAGCCATGGATTAAGGGCAACAGGCGGATTGTGTTTTTCTCGACTTCAAAAAGGCTTTCGACGCGGTGCCACACTCCAGACTGCTAACGAAGATACGAGCTTATGGAATAGGTTCACAGATTTGTGACTGGCTGGAATACTTCCTAAGTAATAGAACGCAGTACGTTGTTCTCGACGGCGAGTGTTCATCAGAGTGTATAGACAGGCGTGCCCCAGGGGAGTGTGACAGGACCGCTATTATTTTCTATCTATATAAATGATCTGATGGACAGAGTAACTTGTAATATGCGGCTGTTTGCTGATGATGCTGTGGTGTATGGGAGGGTGTCGTCTGTAACTGACTGTAATGGCATACAGGATGACTTAGACAAAATTTCTAGTTGGTGCGAAGAATGGCAGCTAGCTCTCAATGTACAAAAATGTAAGGTGATGCGCATGAGTAGAAAAAACAATCTTATAATGTTCGAATAAAGCATTAGTAGTGAGCTTCCTCATGCTGTCGCGTCCTTCAAATATCTAGGCGTAACATTGCAGAGCGATATGGAATGGAACGAACATGTAAGGACAGTTGTGAGTAAGGCGGACAGCCGACTTCGGTTTATTGGGAGAATTTTGGGAAGATGTACTCCACCTGTAAAGGAGACCGCGTATAAAACGCTTGTACGACCACGTCTTGAGTATCACAAAGACAAGATAAGAGAAATTAGGGCTCGTACGGAGGCATATAGACATTCTTTTTTTCCTGGTTGTATTTGGGAGTGGAATAGGAAAGGAAATGCCTAGTAGTGGTACAGTGTACCCTCCGCCACGCACATTATTGTGAATTGCGGAGTATGTATGTAGATGTATTTGTAGATGTAACCGAGCGGTCTAAAGCGTCTCGCTGCGGAGCGCGCGGTTGCTCGCCGTGGAGGTTCGAGTCCTCCCTGGGGCATGGGTGTCACAGTTGACCTTAGGTTAGATTACCTAGGTTTAAGTAGTTTGTAAGCTACGGACTGATGACCGCGCAGTTTGGTCCGATTGAATTACAAACAAACTTAAATTGGAAAGAACACGTAGATATTGTCGTGGGAAAGGCGAACCAGAGACTGCGTTTTATTGTCAGAACCCTTAAATGATGCAACAGAACCACTGAAGAGACTGCATACACTACGCTTGTCCGTCCATTTTTGGAGTACTGCTACCCATTGTGGGGTCCTTATCAGGTGAGTTTGACGGAGGACATCGAAAGAGTCGAAAGAAGGGCAGCTCGTTTTTATTGTCACGATACAGGGTAGACAGCATTACGGAAATGATACAGGATCTAGGATGGGAATCATTACAACAACGGCGTTTATCGCTGCGGCGTGGGCTACTTACGCAACTCCAATCTCCAACATTGTCATCAAAGTACGAGAATTCAGATTTCGAACGGAGAGATTCAGGTGTTCCTTCTTCCCGCGCCCTATTCGAGAATGGAATGGAAGGTAAAATAGTATGACGGTGATTCGATGAACCCTGTGCCAGGCACTTGAATGTGATTTGCAGAGTATCCCATGTAGATGTAGTTAAGACAAATGTCAACTGGGCTTTAGACACAGTCTTTTCTTTTTTAGTTTATTATAATGGTGGTACAAAGAAGCTGACCTCGGGGAAATCATTTTGGATTCAGGAGGAACCTAGGAACCCGGGAGGCAATACTCACTATACGTCTTATCTTAGAAGATATATTAAGGAAAGGCAAACCTACATTTGAATCTTTTGTAGATTTGGAGAAAGAGTTTGACAATGTTGACTGGAATACACTCTTTCAAATTCTGAAGTCAGCATGGGTGACTTCAGAATTTGAGTGAAATACAGGGAAAGGAGAGTTATTTACAACTTGTACAAAAGCCAGACCGCAGTTATTAGACTCGAAGGACATGAAAGGGAAGCATCAGTTGGGAAGGGCGTAAGACAGGGTTGTAGCCTTTCTCCGATGTTATTCAATTTGTACATCGAGCAGGCGGTAAAGGAAAGGAAGGAAAAATTTGGAATAGGGATTAAAGTTCAGGGGGAAGAAATAAAAACATTGCGTTTTGCTGATGACATTGTAATTCTGTCAGAGACAGCAAAAGACCTGGAAGAGCAGTTGAATGGAATGGACAGCGTTTTGAAGAGAGCGTATAAAATGAACATTAACAAGAGCAAAACAAAAATAATGGAATGCGGTCTTAGAAAATCAGGCGATGCTGAAGGAATTAGAGTAGGTAACGAAACAATGGAGGTGGTAGATGAGTTTTGTTACTTGGGTAGTAAAATAACATGCGATCGTCGCTGTACAGAGGATATAAAATGCAGAATGGCAATGGGAAGAAAAGCATTTTTGAAAAAGATTAATTTGCTAACATCGAATATTAATTTAAGGGTAAGGAAGTATTTTCTGAAGGCATTTGTGTGGAGTGTTGCCTTGTACGGGAGTGAAACATGGACGATAAGCTGTGCAGACAGGAAGAGGATAGAGGCTTTTGAAATGTGGTGCTACAGAAGAATGCTGAAGATTAAGTGAGTGGTTCGCATAACTAATGAAGAGGTGCTGAACAGAATTGGTGAGAAAAGGAATTTTTGGCATACCCTGAGTAAAAGAAGGGATCGCTTGGTAGGACACATTCTTAGACATCGTGGAATCGTAAATTAAGCATTGGAGGAAAGTGTGGGGGGTAAAAATCGCTGAGGGAGACCAAGAGACGTGTATAGTAAGCAGATTCAAGTGGATGTGGGTTGCCGTTCTTATGAGGAGATGAAAAGGCTTGCTCAGGATAGAGTAGGGTGGCGAGCTGCATCAAACCAGTCTCCGGACTGAAGACCATAACAACAACAAAGAAGCACATAAATAGCGGGATGTAAGCAGAAAATCAGTGCGGTGCTGTAACGTTAAGACGTGTCAGGCGACATATCGCGTGTGTCGGCCCGCAGCGCTGCGACCACCGCCGCCGTCTGGCCCCCGCTATGAATAATGTGCGCGGCCGCCACGGCTGCTGCCGTAACTCGCGACGCCGCCGGCGGCCCAGGGCCCAGAGGGAGCGCGCCCCCTGTTTACCTTTTCAGCGATTTATTGAAAATTTCATCCGCCGCCGGCGGCTGCTTATTTGATGAGCCGAGCTGCGAGCCTAGCGGACAGGGTACAGCCGACAGCCCAAATCTCGACTGCTGCTGGCGCCTGGTCAGCGTAGGGGGAGCCGACCGTAAGCTTCAGCTAGGGATGGGCATACTTTTAGAATTATCGATATATCGTATCGATATTTATAAAAAATATCGATTTTATTGAAATAAGGTTACCGATATTTCGATATATCGGCGAGTGTTAATCAGAGACGAGTGTATCGTCAGGCGTGCCCCAGGGGAGTGTGATAGGACCGCTATTATTTTCTATCTATATAAATGGTCTGATGGACAGAGTAAGTTGTAATTTGCGGCTGTTTGCTGATTATGCTGTGGTGTATGGGAGGGTGTCGTCTGTAACTGACTGTAATAGCATACAGGTTGACTTAGACAAAATTTCTAGTTGGTGCGAAGAATGGCAGCTAGCTCTTAATGTAGAAAAATGTAAGGTGATGCGCATGAGTAGAAAAAACAATCCTATAATGTTCGAATACAGCATTAGTAGTGAGCTGCTTGATGCTGTCGCGTCGTTCAAATATCTAGGCGTAACATTGCAGAGCGATATGAAATGGAACGAGCATGTAAGGACAGTTGTGAGTAAGGCGGACAGCCTACTTCGGTTTATTGGGAGAATTTTGGGAAGATGTACTTCATCTGTAAAGGAGACCGCGTATAAAACGCTTGTACGACCACGTCTTGAGTATTGCTCAAGTATTTGGGACCCGCAGCAGATCGGTTTGAAGGAAGACATAGAGGCGGTTCAGAGGCTAGCAGCTAGATTTGTTACCGGTAGGTTCGACCAATGCGCGAGTGTCACGGTAATGCTCCGGCAACTCAATTGGGGATCGCTGGAGAAAGATGACGTTCTTTTCGTGAATTTCTGTTAAGTACATTTAGAGGGCCGGAATTTGAAGCTGAGTGTAGTACGATCTTGCTGCCGCCTACTTACATTTCGCGTAAAGATCACAAAGACAAGATAAGAGAAATTAGGGCTCGTACGGATGCATATAGGCATTCTTTTTTTCCTCGTTCAATTTGGGAGTGGAATAGGAAAGGAAATACCTAGTACTGGTACAGTGTACCCTCCGCCACGCACATTACGGTGAATTGCCGAGTATGTATGTAGATGTAGAAATCTTTACATAGAATGCTAAATTAATAATTTTAATCAAAACCACGGTTTTGTTGTACAGAATCTAAGACAAATACACACAGTATTTACCAAGGTGCCAACTGTAAAAGCTGTAGCAAAGGTGCCAGTATAGCTTGGGCGCTTCGCTTTAAAAAATTTATTAGGGTCTGTTATTTTCTTTTTCTTGATTCGATACCTTGTTGCGTACATATGTCTATATCAGAATTGGATTTGGCTTGGCAAGAATCATTACTGCTGGACATTGTTCCCTAATAAAAAAGAAAAACAGGAAGAAAGCATTATCATAGTCTGATAATTTATTTAAAAAATAATAATAGATATTACTCATAGTTAAAATCACGTGCTGTTAGCGTAATTAATATAGATTAACAATTCTGTAAGTTAGTTAACAATTTTGTGTCCCAGCCTCGTCGCCGATTTTGTGTCTCGTTTCCGTCGTAGGTGTCGGTGGACGAGTAGAAAGATACCGACACAGGAATAAAGGATGCACGCTTGTGCAGGTACGAAGGTGAGCAGCCAGTAGGTCAGCAGAAACTAGAAACACTAGAATAAATTAGAACGAAATATGTATTTTATAGAGATTAATACTTAACTTTTACATAGCTCAGTACTGCAGAATGCTGATACATAGTTGAACTAGAGGCCTGCCTAGTGCCTATCCGATAGCCAAGTCTTCACTGGTGCCTATCTGATTCCTAAAACTGGTTCCTATCTAAGTCCCAAGTGAACGATGTCGTTCAGTGGTGGCCACGAGCGGAGTTGTAGCAGAGGGCTCTCGTGGCTGACGTCGTAAGAACGCCACGCCGTGCGTGCATGGCGGCGCGCGGCGAAAGTAGGTGGTGCGCACTTTAGACTTGTGCGACACCACAAACAATACTTATAAGGTCAATATTAGAATCGTCCATTTGGTCCATCGATCAAGAATTGGAAGCTGCACAATCGATATCGTCTTCAACTTCAGCAGAATCCAATGGCATGTTTGTAGATGTTGAGGGTGTTGCCAATGGCGCAACGGAGTTTGTTTTTCCTTTTACCAGTTGTAAGTACGCAAAATGGTGCTTAACTTTTTAATGCGCTGCCAAATTTGTGGTATTTCCAGACGTTTTGTAAATTTTACCACGTAAGTTACATGAAACAATGAAACAGTTTTATTTTTAGCTTCTTTTGTAAAGAACGTCCAAACGGCGGACATAGTTGACTTGAAAATAACCTGGTTGAAATCGAATGACACACCAACAAGATAACGGACACGCCGCCACACAACTGATGAACTGAACTAGACTGTGGCTTAACAACACTAGGTGAAGTCCCGATAACTCTCTAACAATAAAGAACACGCAAACAAAGGGGAAAGCACAGTGCGGCCACGAAAACTTGGCCTCTGCCTGCGACGTTTCACAACAATTACGCCTAAAGGTCGGAATTCGTATTTCTATCAACAAACTCTTTTCCTTCATTGTGTGAGAGTGAGATCACTAGTTTTATTTTACAATGAAATAAGCATTAAATTTGTCCATTAACATATCTGTAACCCCCTCTCATAAAATCAAACTGATCAGTACGGTGCAGTGAGCACAGCTTAGGAGTGAAGAGGTTGCCAGCACTGAACCGTCTCCTCGCCTCGCATTCTATGCCTCCTAGCCACCTATTAACGCCCAACGGCCATTAAAGAATCTAATCTAATTTAAAAATAGGGTGGCTTCTAAAATATCGCTTTCGATATTAAAAATTTAATATCAATATATCGGAAAATAAAGTATCGTCGATAAATTTCCAAAAAAATTTCGATACTTTGATATATCGATATTTTTTGGCCATCCCTAGTTTTATCTGATCCCTACTGGCTGCCACTGGTCACGTTTCGCTGTGGCTCACTGATATGACACGAGTTGGACAGTAAATAGAAGACTGAATAAAGGTATCTTGAACAAACTGCACCCAGTCTCCTTTTATGTACGATATTTTTAGTTTTGCATTTCCACTAGCGTTTTGTAAATGATTAGCAAATCATCATCGGTTGATTAACAACGCTTTTTACACAACATTAGCACGGGTGGAATTTATATTGTACTAGTTGTAAACCCGGCGTTAAATGTTTGTAAATACGAGGCATGTCCACAAAGTAAGTTCCGTTTGGTTATATCAATCAAACGTGTACATATACAGAAAAATTATTTATTGTGTAAAAATCTACAACTGTTCAACTACTTTTCTACATAACTTCCGAAATTTTGTAGGCACTTGTCATAGCGTGGGACATGTTTTTGTGTGCCTTCTTCATAGAAGGTTGCCACCTTTGTATTCAGGTGTAAGAAGAGATGAGAGGAGTCTTCTTCTTCCTTTCATGTTGCCGCCTGACCTCACAAGGCGAATGTGACCAAACAACTCTTAAGGTAATTTCACTGGGATGTGTTTGATCATCCTCCGTACAGTCTATCTCCTAGCGACTTTCTTCTTACACCTAAAACCTGTCCATGTTCAACACTTCAGTGATAATGACGAGCTGAAAGAACATGTTACCACATGGTTGAATACATCAGGCAGCAACCTTCTACGAAGAAGGCATACTTCTGCTACGCTATGGCAAATGCGTACAAAATTTCGGTAGCTATATAGAAAAGTAGTTTGATAGTTTTAGATTTTTGTACAATCAATATTTTTTTCTGTATCTGTACTCGTTTATTTTATATAACCAAATGGAACTTACTTTGTGGACACACCTCGTATATCGTATATGTTTATTTTATATAACCAAACGGAACTTACCTTGTTGATATACCTCGTATATCGGACCAAACTGCGTGGTCATCAATCCGTAGCTTACAAACTACTTATCCTAGACAAACTAACCTAAGGACAACACACACACCCATGCCCCAGGGAGGACCCGAATCTCCACGGCGAGGAACCGCGCGCTCCGCAGCGAGACGCCTGAGACCGCTCGGCTACTCCACCGCGACGATGTTGGAAAACCTTGTTTATTCCAGCTCTCTGGTAATAGATAAATAGAGGCCCTATACGTTTGTGAAAGGAATCATATGCTTCCAGTTAAACTGTGCCGATGATGAAGACGGATATTGTTCTTGCTCTGTTATCTCTGCAGCAGACGACAAAGCGTCTATAATATTGCGGTCTGGTGACTGATGACCAGTCAAGGTGTAACAATTCATCCTTGGGTATAGAAAAGCAATTCGAGATGTAGCCATCGTTGAATAGGTACCCTGCTGTGAAATACATCAACCCGATATATAGCAACCATTGCACGTTGCGATGGCCCTCATAATCTGAGATCGGCTACCTTGGGTGCGGAAAATCGGAACGTACACAAACAAGAAAATTTCCACATTGGAATTACCATAGCTCCAACTAGAATCAAAACAAAACCGACAACTAGGACTTGCAAGTTCCTGCTCATGTTGTACAGGTGCTGTTTGTATACACTTGGCTGGCAACGGCATTTTTATTCAATTTTCTCTTTTCAGTGGTTTCATCTAACTATGTAAATGTCGATATTGTTAATTACACTTTTCTCTGAGAACTTATGAGGATGTAGGGAGCTAAAAACAGGGCTATTAAGTAATCATAAATCAGTGTACTTACCAAATACATACTAATTTCAAAGTACAGACCAAACTACCTAAGTTACCTGTGACTGTCATAATTCGTGTTTTAGAACAATTTCACTTTTTATTTTCCTTTAACGTTAGACATGCGAAATTACTATTCTTTGGAAGTTCTAACCTGTTAATATTCATTCAGTTCTGATAATTCTAAATCTAGTGTCGTGTGCAATATATAATTTCTGCAGATATTCGTACAGTCGCTTTTCGCCCCAATGATAGCATTGTGGTTAGCATACAGTTACGCCATGGATAACTTCAGGATCCATATCACACAGGCTAGTGTTTGATGGGTAGTTCTCCATCCATAATTGATGTGGTTAAATACTCGGAATGTCTGCTTCTCCTTATAAACATAGGCTCGTCGAATCAAATACCTGCTGGCAGGTTATTCGTTTCTAACGCTCCCTTGACACTAAGATGTAGAGTTCTGTCTTGAGAAGATCACAGACGGCCGCGGTGGAGTGACCGAGCGCTCTAAGGTGCATTGCTGCGCAGCGAGTGGTTGCTTGCCGTCGGAGGTTCGAGTCCTCCCTCGGGCATGGTTGTGTGTGTTGTCCTTGGCATAAGTCAGTTTAAGTAATTTGTAAGCCGAGGGACTGGTAAGCGCAGCAGCGATTTCCCTCGGATTTACATATATCTGAACATTTGAAAGGTACGGTATGGCATAGTGAAGACGCCAGTAGACTGTAAAATGCTCGTATGTTTGTAAACCCATTGGACTAAACTGCTATGCACATCAGTCACTAGAGTTACAAACTATTTAAACTAATTTAAACTATTGACAAAACACACACACACACACACACACACACATACATACATACATACATACATACATACATGTCCATGCCCAAGGGAGCGCTCGAATCTCCGACGTGAGTACCAGATTCTCTGCATTGGACGACCACAGAAAGAATGAAAGCAGGTCTCCTACTGATGTTTTCGAGAAAGAATGAAAGCAGGTCCCCAACTAACGTTTCCCAGAAAGAATGAAAGGTCCCCAACTGATGTTTCCCGATGACTTAATGTTATTTCTGTTGGGTCAGAAATGGACGACCATTATTTGGCTTTTAGAGAACGTCGCGACCGCCGCGGAAGTTACTGAAAGCCAACCGATATCTGACCTTGCAACTGCGAAAGGTGAACTGGGACAAACAATTCGCAGACTGCTCTTGGTTATCACGGATCTGGAAGGAATGGAATGTCCCGAATAGGGTCGTTCAACATGCTAAGTGGAACGATGAGCAATGGGCCCATATTGATTTTATAGATGAGTCCCGATTTCTTATGGAGACTGAATCTAGACGCTTTCGCATCTGGAGGAACACGGAATCCAATTTAAGGGCCATCATTGAAGTAAGTGATCGAGGAGTACTGTGATTATGATGACCACTCATGCAAGTGTACTGGTGAATAGGCGAGGTTTGACTGCCGTCATGTATCTTCACCAGATCTTGGAACCTCATATGCGATTGTTGCGAGGTGCTACGGGCTCGGACGTTTTAATGATGGGATGAGAATGCTCGACTCATAGAACACTGGATAATACAAATGTATAATACACTAATGCTGTAGCCAGCATCCCGTTTTGCATCCAATATGGCATGTCTGAGATGCACTATGGATGCACTGCATCTCGTCATCATCTACCAACCACTAAGAAGGAAGGATAGGAGATTGTGTCAACGCGAGTCTTTTGTTGTGAGCACTATATTGCTTCCAGAGTGGGTTACAACCCACACTGGACTTATCGCCAGTGTCGGAATGTGTGTGCAAATCCTTTTCGGAGGAATACTAAGAAAACATTTTCGTCTCCCATTCTGGATACTAGTGTTGTTTTCATTCGGTACTCTTTACATTATTTCTACTTTACACTCGACCTGTGTGTGGACGTACTCCACATTTTTATGATGTAGACATTGTATTAAATTTTACTTTTTTTCTATTGATATGGAGTCAGCCATATTTTTAACAACTTTTTTAATGTGAGATTTATGTAATACTTCTGAAGAAGGCAAAATTACTTTTGCCGAAACCTAGGTCAAGGTTTATGCATATAAATCATTTTTATGCAACTGGTCTGTTGAAACTGTGTTGACTTTTGGATCGTGTTCCACCGTTGCTGAATTGCAGCCATGTTAAAAATTTTAAAATAATAATAATAATAATAATAATAAGCAGGAGTGCTAACCTACAATTTCAACAGACAACCCAAATAAAATTCAGAGCCCATCTGTTCTATACGGAATAAAGTACTAAATGTACAAGAAGCCAGTTACAAAATTGGCGCCCAGGAACGTGGGACTCGAACGAATAAAAGGAAGGATAAATTCAGAAGACTGCGGAAACTGACATAAAAAAATTATTTCTGGAAGAACTACGAAGAATCCACTACAGATACTACGATTGGAACCCCGAAAACAAGAAGGATACGGAAAAAATAATCAAGATTGCCTGAAAAGGATTTAATCTAAACAATTTTGGTATTTTTGACGATTTGGAAAACTATTGCTGTATCGTATTGACTTGTTGAATTAACACTAAAAGGTGATTATCTTTAAACTTTCAATTGCTTTGAATTATTTATTGAGCTTAGATATTTTTCATTGTGTTTTATGTTAGGTATATATATCTACTAATCTGAATATTTCCACGATGACAGCTCCTACCAGATTTTCCATTCATCTGTTAATTATTTGTTTTTGGAATCTTTGCAATCGTGATTTATTAAACTGATGGCTCTGAAGTTTCCATATCTGTCTGCTCCTGCTTTCTTTGGAATCTTGATTGCAACATTTTTCTTGGCGTACGAGGAATTTCGCCTGCCGCATACATCTTGCACATGGGGTGGAATAGTTCTGTCATCGCTGGCTGTCCCAGAGGCTTCAGTATCTTTGAGGGAATGTCGTTTACTCCAGGGGCCTTGTATGGACTTAGGTCTGTCAGTGACCTGTCAAATCTTTCTCTAGGTATAGTATCTCCTATTTCATCTACTTCCTATTCCCGTTCTTAATATTCACACAGCAGCTTTTCTGCTCTCTAAATGAGTTATTTTACTGTAGGTCGTATCTTTTTTTCGCGTAGTTATACGTTTTACAACAGGCTTGCATTTGCCGTCTCTCCAATTTGCACTTCTTAAAAATCTCATATCCCAGTTGTCTGTACGTCATTTTTCCTCCTTTATTTACTGCCGAGCGGGATGGCGCTGTGGTAATACACTGGACTCGCATTCGGGAGGATGGTGGTTCCATTTCACCTCCGACCATCCAGATTCAGATTTTCCGTGATTTCCCTGAATCACTCCAGACAAATGCGGGGATGGTTGCTTTCAAAGGGCACGGCTGATTTCCGCACACATCCTTCCCCACCAGAGTTTAACCTCCATCGATAATAATCACGCTATCGACGGGACGTTAAAGCCTAAGCTTCCTTTCTACTTTCCATCATTTAATGCATTTTTATATCGTCTCCTGTGATATCCAAGGATTGCCTTTGTACCTATTTTGCCCTCTGCTTCCTTTATTATTTCTGCCTGAAAGGTAGTGTCCACCTACGTAAGAAGACGCTATTATCATAAGATAAATCATATCGGAAACGGATCCCGAGCGCTGTTAAAGAGTGGAATGGTAGGGAAGTATTGTGGAAACGGTAGGAAAAAAACCCTCTGCCAGACAGTTAAATGTGATGAAAATAATACCTTAAGGGCCTGCAGATGACGGCATTCACCGTCGAAACTGTTTGCTAAATAAATGTATTGAACATATCTGATGGTATTATTTTCATTACAAGATACACAGATGAAGCCCCGGGTCCATAATAAAGATGGTCAAAGTTACATGTGATTTTCTGAATGAATACTTTATATAGACAGAAATATTGTATAGTTTTTGTTTAATTTTTTCGTTTCCTTGTTGACAGTGGACAAATAAGTTTTAAGCCTAGGTAGAATCTCTGTGGCTTACTCATAATTTATGGATTATATAATTATTATGTAGTAGAGTACGATATGTTATTTAAGTGTAAAAGGCACATTTTTCTTCGCTGGTATAATCATGCAGTTTGTCAAGAATGCTTAAACTATACGTCTTTATGTATGTACCACGCTATAGGAAACTGACGTGTAAGACGAATATATTATTTTTACGCCATACCATACGATCACTTTCAGGGCGACTGCGTTTACATCCACTTATATAGTTCTACCCTACTCTCTCTAAATTCCGCAGATTAACTGCGAAGTATACCGACGCTTCAGTAGAATGAATGTAAAATCATGGACTCATTACTCTTAACACGTGATACGAACCAGATGGAGAGTCATTACATTGAAACTGACAATCTGCGTTAATTACATCGTAAACTATCGTGATGAGATGGGGTTATGCTATTATATTAAGAAGAAGTGCTGTCATTCAAACTGAAACCTATAATCAGTGTTCATTACTTCCCTCTCCATTCCACGTAATGGCAGGTGAGTGCTCCTATTACCTACCCTGCTGTCTGCATTATTAATCCCAATGTCATTAGAGTAATTTGCTGCACTGAAACGAAATCCCGTACCATTTATGAACAGCAGTAATGAGATCAATTTCACAGTATATTGTTGCGATATCGGCCTATACTACCAAGTGATGTGCTGGCTAACTAGACATTACGTAGTAAATTTTATCCTTCGTTTTAGATCGAAGTGCCTGTGAACACCTTCAAACATTCACAGTCTACCACCACGCGGGTAGCTGTAATTAAATTAACAGTAGTATTGAGAAATGGGACAAGTGTTTTCACGTAAATTCTAGTATGTATAGTAAATAAATTACGAAATGAGTTTGAAACCAGTTAACTGCGTTACAGATAAATGCACTGAAATTCGTGCTCCATGCCTCAGGTTTATTAACCCACATTAAACATAACTAAGCGCTTGGAGACTAAAAGTACTAAGCTTTTCTGTGTTGATGCTGATAAAAATTTAAATTAAACGTTTTAAAAATACTTGTCGAGCTCTACGACCCAAGCATATTTAATAATTGTAAATAATAGCTATGTGCCTCCGTAGTACGAAATCAATTTTGTTCCTTATTGTTTCGCTGTGCTCAATTTTCCATTTATGCTCTTTTCGTGGATCCCATGAGTGACAACGTTCTCATAATATCTAGAATCTTTACAAAATTTTCCCTTGTAATACAAAATAGTTTAGATTGATTACTAAGAACTACCATTTGGGATATGCTTCCAGTCCTGTGCATCTACGTTCCGTGCTATCTTCGAGAGCTCTGCATTCATCTATTCGCACACACTGTTGACAGACTTCGCCAGCAATACTGAAGCCATTTAGCGTCTCCTAGATAATAGTTAAGATGGTGAATAATTTTATTGTATTTCGAAATATTATCAGAATTGTACCGTCAGAAACAGATACAAATAACGGAATGTCGAGTATTGTGTGCGCCGGACAAGGGAAGAAGAAAAGGACTGACTCCGGCCGCAATAGTTATTTGAAATAACATCTGCTGTACAGACGATAAGACTAAAAATGTTTAAATGTTCTAGTTTCGTTTTTCAGATTAACTGTTCTCAGAGAAACACAGTTTCTTAAATGTTGTGTTACATGTTGTACTTGAAGAGAGTGTTAGTTCCCAGGAAATTTGGTAGTCTAGTCCAGATGTACTTGGAGGAGACCTATTTCATAGGTAAACACGACAGAAGTGTCTCAAAGGATTTTGAAGTAAGAACTGACATTAGACAAGGACGTACATTACCTCTGATACTTTTTAATTTTGTCTTAAAAAGGAGAGACAGATAAAATAAAAGCGTAAACCCGGTTTAAATAAGGTTTTGTTGGGAGACAATATATATTCTTGTATATGCGGACCAAGCGCCAATAAAGAAGAATTACAGCTCAAGCTCGAACAGACAGATTTCGAATGAGATGAAGAGGCTTGCACAGGATAGAATATGATGGAGCGCTGCAACAAACCAGTCTGGAGACCACAGCAAGATACAGCAACAATATTTTTTTTGTCCGAAATATTAAGAGGCGGTCGCTGAGGCCGGCCAATATATTTATAATATTAGGTGCCAATTGGTTGAACGGTGGTGTAAAAAGAGGGAAGGTGTTACAGAAACATTCGCATAGGTATTGTGAAATTGCCGTTATATTTGCAGTTGTCTCTGCAACTATGGATTGTTTGTCCTTACAAATACCTGTACTTAGTTTCGTATCATATGAACAGTTAAAGTGTTATCTGCAGTTAAAATTCCGTTTCTCAAAAGGCCTATGCAAACGTTCAACTTTTGGGAAACACTAATTTTAAGTGGGTCAAAAGACGTCTTTCATATTGTGACTCTGACTACAACATTTCCGAAGTGTATCAGGAATCAGTGAGTGTTACACATAAGTTGTCCACTGCATGTTGTCCATTACACATCTTGCAAACAAGTAGTACCACTAAAAATTTATTGATATAAATCATCACATGACACACAGAGTTACCAAATGTGTTGTTTACTTTCAGTGCCTCCATGTTAGTGGACGACGAGAAGATGAAGCTGATGTTAGATACAGGTGGCTCAAGGGTAACGTTTGGGACCTCTACTTTACATATCCATCACGCTAAGCAGTAATCCATCTTGGTAACAACCGTAATATTGGGTTAAGACCACCTAATGATAGAAGTGATATTATTATGAAGTCAACTTCTGTATTTATGTTTTCTTTTGAGTTTACTTGATTTAAAAACGATAAATTTAATGTTTTGAATATTAAGATGATGATTAGTAACACCAGACCCACACAGTACATTCGCATCTACTCTTCATTATCAGTAATTAATCTTTCAAATTTTAATATAGTTTACATTTAAATTACGATTTTTTTCAATTATACCACTCTTTGCATTATTACTAACACGTTCTTTGAGCTAAGACTTGATGTAAAACAAGTTAACACTCTATGTGACAAAAACTACGAAACTAACGTCTTGTAAGCACGCATGTATCAATTATTTGCACTATACATACATGATAAAAACAGTAATACTTTATGCGATTGCAGGCTCTCTCGGCGTACTCCAGCGATGAAATGTTCTTGGATTATCAGCCGAGTGGTGGCATCGTCTTGGTGCAACTTTTCAATGAGTTTCGTACTCGTCATCCTCAGGCGTGATAATACTTAAAAAATACGAATACTGAAACTGAAATTATGTTTCTCGCTTGTCGCAGACGATACGACCCCTCAGATCCGACGTTTCAAAATGCGATAAACTCGCCAAGGTTGACTTTGAGGCTGCCTAATCGCATACATGGAAAAGGGTATGTTGTGTCCTGTTGTTGTGTTCACCAATTGAAAAGTGCTACACCACGAAGATGACGTGCTACAGACAGGAAGAAGATGCAGTGATATGCAAATGATTAGCCTTTCAGAGCATTCATGCAAGGTTGGCGCCGGTGGCGACACCTACAACGTGCTGACACGATGAGAGTTCCCAAACGATATCTCATAGACAAACAGCAGTAGACCGGCGTCGCCTGGTGAAACGTTGTTGTCATGACTCGTGTAAGGAGGAGAAATGCGTACCATCACGTTTCCGACTTTGATAAATGTCGGATTGTAGCCTATCGCGATTTCGGTTAATCGTATCGCGACATTGCTGCTCGCGTTGATCGCGATGCAATGACTGCTAGCGGAATACGGAATCGGTGGTTTCAGTAGGGCAATACGGAACGCCATGCTGAATCCCAACTGCCTCGTATCACTAGCAGTCGAGGTGACAGGCATCTTATCCGCATGGCTATAACAGATCGTGCAGCCACGTTTCGACCCTTGACTCATCAGATAAGAACGTTTGCGAGACAACAAGCATATGCACGAACAGTTCGAAGACGTTTGCAGCAGCATGGACTATCAGTTCGAAGATCATGGCTGCAGTTACCCTTGACGCTGCGTCACACACAGGAGCGCCTGCGATGGTGCATGCACCGACGTACCTGCGTGCACGAATGGCGAAACGTCACGTTTTCGAATGAAACCTGGTTCTGTTTATAGCATCATGGTGGTCGCATCCGTGTTTGGCGACATCGCGGTGAACGCACATTGGAAGCTTGTATTCATCATCGCCATACTGGCGTATCTCCCGTCGTGATAGTATGAGGTGCCATTGGTTACACGTCACGGTCACCCCTTGTTCGCATCGACGGCACTTTTTTAACAGTGGCCGTTACATTTCCGATGTGTTACGACCCGTGGCTCTACCCTTCTTTCGATCTTTTCGAAACGGTATATTACAGCAGCATAATGCACGACCGCATGTTGCAGGTCCTGTACGGACCTTTCTGTATACGGAAAATGGTCGATTGCTACCCTGGCCAGCACATTCTCCAGATCTCTCACCAATTGAAAACATCTGGTCAATGATGGCCAAGCAACTGTCTCGTCACGATACGCCTGTTACTACTCTTGATGAACTGTGGTATCGCGTTGAAGCTGCATGGGCTTCTGTACCTGTACACGCTATCCAAGCTCTGCTTGAATCAATGCCCAGGCGCATCAAAGCCGTTATTACGGCCAGAGGTGGTTGATTTGGGTACTAATTTCTCAGGAGCTATTCACGCAAATTGCGTGAAAATGTAATCGCATGTCAGTTCTAGTATAATATATTTGTCTAATGAATATCCGTTTATCGTCTGCATTTCTTCTTGTTGTAGCAATTTTAATTGCCAGTAGTGTACTTGAGATCTCGGTTTTGGCAAACGTCATTTTGCATTACTACACCATAAACAGTGGAAGTGCATGTATATGTCATGAAAATACCAAGAAAAAAAATTAATGAGATGTTATCGTTTTGGCAGACATTGTTGTTGAGTACCTTAATAATTTTGAAAAGAGTGCTAACTGTAGTGAATGTCTTCGGAAATGATATCGGACCGAAAGTCCAGGCTTCAGAGCAAGACTGTGCAGGAATTTCCAAGAAATAGGAAATTTTATGAGCGACTTTAACCGAATAGTTTTGCTTCACACAGAATGATGTGTGATAGGCAATTTACGTAAATTTGCCATAAGGCGGAAAGACACATTATTTGTCTTAGGCAGTTTCAAGTCTCTACTCCGGACAAGATATCTGTTGCATTCGTGAGAGTACTTCGGTGGTTACGTATGTAGAATTCTTGGTCAGAGCCACAAAATATAACTTTCGCAATACCTATGCTCGGAGACATACATCACTGTCATAAACACAGATACCTAATTAAAGTGAACGTACAGTTGCTCTGAAAAGCTAGGTGTTGATGAAGGAGATGTCAACCTCAAACGTACCACTTGGAATTTAATAAATATTTCGTAAAACTCTTTATAAATCTCGGTAATAATCGTAATTCTATATCTCAATATAATTACAATTCTGAAGGCGAAGTTGGCAATCTTAAGAAATGTAATACAGAAGAATCTTATCTCTGTTGAATGTAAATGATTTGATTAATGATGAGTCGTACAGGAATGGCCGTGTAGTGTGAAGCACCATGCTACGGATTGTGTGGCCGCGTCCGTTGGAGATTCTAGTTCTTTCCCGGGCATGTGTGTGTGTGTGTGTGTTTTCCTTAGCGTTAGCTTAAGTTAGTTTAAAAAGTTTGTAAGCCTAGAGAGTGATACAAGTGTTCAAATGTTTGTACAGCTTATGGGACTTAACTACGGGTTCACCAGTCCCTATACTTGCAACCTATGAACTAGCTAATACTAAGGATGGCACAAGTACCCATGCCCGAGGGGGGATTCGTAGTGGCCATGCAAACCGTGACTGGCGCGCCGCAGTCCCCTCGGCCAGCGCGGCCGGCTTAGGGACTGATGGCCACAATAGTTTACAAGCCTTAGGTTTACAAGCTCATCAAGGTTTGATTACTGATGATGCTATTTGCCCAGAAGTTTTATGAGAACACTACAAATTGTAAGAGAGAGGTAGGATCACATAAGGAAATTCGCACGCACAAACGAATGTGGCTGTGATACCGAATATCATCAAAATGAAACTGACCATAATTCAGATTTCAAGCGGAAACAGAAGCAGACCCCCGGCTCCATCCGGGATATTCGAACTTCCACTATAACGATTCGGCAGATTCAGCCAGATAGTCGAAGTGCAAAGTATGAGCTATTCATATGTGCCATCTGAATTT
This sequence comes from Locusta migratoria, assembly GCA_026315105.1. NCBI lineage: Eukaryota > Metazoa > Arthropoda > Insecta > Orthoptera > Acrididae > Locusta > Locusta migratoria. Next base: position 85,934,883 of record CM048748.1, read on the forward strand.
ACTCGTAATGCCCTTGCACCTTGACGTGCGTGTCTTCTTTCAGCAGCTCCTCGACCAGACAAAAGCTGTGTCGCTTTTCACAGTTCGGTGTAAAACAATATTGTTCAATCGTCTGGTCTCTACGCGTTTCCCGAATAAAATTCGTCGTTATTATTTCAAAAATATATCACAAAACACTAACAAGACGGTTGTTAACTGAAATAGTGCTCATCGTGTGCTACCACTCATACTTATAGGCAGTATGGCAAATTGAACTTACTTGCACAGTGACTTAGTTGTCTGCTCATAATATGAGAAACTTTATCTCTTCATTTTGGCAACCTGTAGCAACTCTGTTGTGCAATGTTTTCTTGTTTAGTCTCCTGTTTGCTTGGGCCAAGACCACATTTTATTCATTATGACGAACCATCCTGTGATGAAAAACTATAACAAGATGTTTACGTGTGTTAGAATGTTGGTTTTCTGTTTTTACATATGACGCTAAGTAATTGTACTGGACTTTCTGAAGATGGTGACTGAGCTCAACAAAACCGGTTATGAGACGAAAATAAATTTTTAACGATCTTGGCTGAATGAAATGTTTTATATACATCTACATCTACATACATACTCCGCAATCCACCGTAAGGTGCGTGGCGGAGGGTACACTGTACCACTACTAGGCATTTCCTTTCCTATTCCACTCCAAAATTGAACGAGAAAAAAAAGAATGCATATATGCCTCCGTACGAGCCCTAATTTCTCTTATCTTGTCTTTGTGATCACAACGCGAAATGTAAGTAGGCGGCAGCGAGATCGTACTACACTCAGCTTCAAATTCCGGCCCTCTAAATTTCCTCAACAGAAATTTACGAAAAGAACGTCTTCTTTCCTTCAGAGATCCCCAACTGAGTTGCCGGAGCATTTCCGTGACACTCGTGCATTGGTCGAACCTACCAGTAACAAACCTAGCTCGCCACTGAATTGCTTCTATGTCTTTCTTTAAACTGATCTACTGTGGGTCCCAAACACTTGAGCAATACTCAAGACGTGGTCGTTCAAGCGTTTTATACGCGGACTCCTTTACAGATGAAGTACATCTCACCAAAATTCTCCCAATAAACCGAAGTCGGCTGTCTGCCTTACTCAAAACTGTCCTTACATGCTCGTTCCATTTCATATCGCTCTGCAATGTCACGCCTAGATATTTGAACGACGCGACTGCATCAAGAAGCTCACTACTAATGTTGTATTCGAACATTATGGGATTATTTGACATACTCATGCGCATCACTTTACATTTTTCTACTTTGAGAGCTAGCTGCCATTCTTCACACCAACTAGAAATTTGTCTAAGTCGTCCTGTATGCTATTATAAAGACGACACCCTCCCATACACCACAGCATCATTAGCAAACAGCCGCAAATTACAAGTTACTCTGTCGATCAGATCATTTATATTGATAGAAAATAATAGCGGTCCTATCACACTCCCCTGGGGCACGCCTGGCGATACACTCGTCTCTGATGAACTCTCGCCGTCGAGAACAACGTACTGCGTTCTATTACTTAGGACGTAGTGGTCAGCGAAATTTCTAGGAATGCGGGATACCCGAAATCGATCTTAGATTTGGCATACGTTTTTAACTATCCTCAGGGATTTAATTCATTGCTTACTGCTGCTAATGCCATTAATTCAATTTTCCTTGTATTGCACTGATTATTGCTGACCACTGTCTGCATACTTTCATTTATTTAATTCCTATTCTCAGTACGAATCCTACTACTCATTATCCATTGCAATTCTTTGCAAAACGTATCTGAAGGCTGGATGGTTCTTTGTCGTACTACAGCGTAAGGAAGGCGATGTTATCAGCTGAAGCGTTGTAGTCATTATGATGAGTTTTGCGTTTGGAATAAATGAATATGTGATTTTAAAGGGCTAGTAAATGAGAGAATATTTAGACTCATATACGTAACCCATTTTCGATTACCTAGAATGGACATAATTATATCTTCTTCTTGTTCTTGGGGAAAAGTGTTCGCTGTGCAAGCCACGCAAAGGTACCAAACGTCAGAACAGCACAGAAATGTCATTGAAAGTGTGGGTGCAACCTCAGCACGAAGGCGAGCGGACTGCTCTGTTATTAAAATGAACCGGAGGGATAACACACGGCCGAGTGGAGTCTGCTGCTTGTGGGCCGGAGTGGAGAGGGCGCTCAGTGGAGCAGAGCTAACGAACGCCGAGGCATCAATTGGCGCGCCTACACCCGCACCGGCCGCTGCCGCTGATTGCCGGAGGCCCACGTTCGGTGCGGAGTGTTTTCATTTCTGCTCCACCGGCCGGCTGCGCGCCGATGAGTCAGGAACAATGCGGGGCGATTGGCTGACCAGACTGCGGCCTCGCGGTCTGCGTAATTCTTTCAAAGCGCGCTCTGGCAACAGCACTCGTCCAAGATTCGGTCGATATTGTTATGAATAGGGCCTGCCCTTATAGTAGTACCACAGTCTAACGTGTACACTCGCGACACTCACTGCTGTGAAAGTTGTTACCAAATGACACTAGCAAGCCGCCGAAGCAATGATGTTTGTTTATAATTATTTATGTGCGTAATTAACGGCATATTTAGTACAATTTTTATGTTAAAATCATTACTAAAAGACGTACTTAATACGGAAAATAATGTGAATATAACAGAATGTAACTATTTAACTGATTCAGTGGTATAACGAACGGCTTCATCATGAACAATACGAATATGTGTGTATTTGCTGCCTGTTCGCTGTAAGTAAGACAAAATTATCATTTTTTTTATTTTTTTATTTTTTTATTTTTTTTTTTTTTACATGCTTGCGTTCTGGTATATTCAATACAGACTGACGATTGTTTGGAGTGCTCCACTATCTATACATAGACAATAGACAGAATTTTCTGGAACTTAAAAGTCCATCCAACATGAGAAACATGTAGAATATTATAAAAGTAGTAAATACAAGGAAATAAATTTCCTTCTTCACATTTCGGTGTTTAAACTTTCTTTTCTTGTCTTTACTTTTTTTTTAATTCCCTTACGATCGCCAAATTTTGCCTTCTCGGCCCGGCATCTTCGCCTTTAAAATAATTTATTTTTATAATTAATTTTGTGTTCCTTTCATTTTCCCTATACTTCGTCCTCAGCATATCAACAATACTCAAGGATCGTCTTCTCTATATCATTATATAAATACGCTAACACGAAAATTGTGGTACAGATTACTAATTTATTCGTAGAAGAAGGCCAATGAAAGTTACATAATTCGAAAGATATTTTGTCGTAGATTTCACGAATATAAATATTATGTGTGCATTTAGCCATTAAAAGTGGTAAAAGACTAGAAATTTTCCTATGTACTGCTTGGATCAAGTTCTTCATTCTCCAACAATCAGCTCACTGATTGGGTATTCGCCTCTATCAAACACGCTGTAATGCAGCGCATCTGCAGTATTAAAATAACGTATTAAAATAAGTGAATATCGAATCATAGAGTGCTCCGAAGTCACTTTCTTGTGCCGTTCAAATGCTTCATTTTCGCATTGATTAAGAGTGGTTAAAGGAAACGAATGTTTTCATACGAATGCCGATATAAAGGATGATGCGCCGGGAGAGGCATCTAGCGGTGCTCGGGTGGAACTACGAAGTCGAGAATGCCGATATAAATGCTGATGCACCGGGAGAGGCATGTAGCGGTGCACGGTTGGAACTACGAAGTCGACATGTTGTCAGCCCTGGAATTCTGAATATCGCAGTATCGAAATAACATTAATTCTTGGCGGTGTATAAATATACGAAACCGAAATTGTAGTTTCATTTCAAATATTAGGCTAATGAAAGTTATATAATTCGAAAATGGCATGAGAAGTATATACTTCCGTTTTTATTTAACACGTACAAGATACCTTTTCATACCTCCCAGTGCCGTTTACATTTTACCAAATATCCCAGCGGCCTCCTATGATAATATTGGTAACTTATGCTGAATAGTGAGAATCCTGTGAGTCTTCATTTTATCCAATCGCTTGACAACGCTGATGTTTTCTCATGGATTATTCGCTTTACGAGGGCAATTATTTTTACTGAGCGGACGAGGGCATATACAAGAACCTGTTAACGATAAAGCAGGAACAGCATTATTTCTTTACTTCATGGTCTGTACGATACACTAATCGAATCATTCTATGTGGTTCGAACAAATGGGCAAAGATTTTCTATCGTGTTGTTGATGTTGCCAACATAACCACGCGAGGCCGCCGACATGATACGTAAAATTTTACCCCCCGTGACCATTGTAAACACAATTGGTCGATTTTCGACCACAGGCAATACTAGTTTGCTTTGTCATGTTTCCCCAAGCAGTATGCCTGGTCTCGTTTTCCTGGTTTCCCATTTGTCATCCTACATTCTCTCAATTTGTCGTCTCTTAGCTCTGAATGAGCCAGTCACTGAAAATCACTCATGACCTGATGATATGCAGCGATATGAAGTTCGTTTATCTTTCCCTAAGTACTGGAGATGAATTTATTCTGAAACTATAAATGAAAACATAAAAGAAAGGTAACTCAACCCCTCTCCGTCGAAGTTAGGTAATGTGAAACAAAATATCTTCGTAAGTAATTGAAGAAAAATGATCTAAATGAAACAGTAATAGAGAAACGGTGACAAACTTTGAATATTGGATGCCTCACATTCCTTTATTTCTACATTCGTCCTTCCTTGTCCTTTTCTTCTGTTTGTTCTTTTTTCCTTCATATCCTCGTTATTTGTAGCGCCGTGATATAAATAGCAAATCTTTTCTTATGGTTAGCACCCTTCTCCAACAGTTGGGCTCTTGTGACGAGGTACACACTATAGCCTAAGTATGAAGCCTTGTCTTGTGCACTGGTTATGTAGTCCATGTGTTTTTCTTACTGGCTGGTTAGTATTTTCCGACAGGTTTTTTCTGCACCATTCACATATACGTTTATTTTCTCCACAGACAAATATGTGTTGCAAGGTGTCGATGAGATGGCACTTCTTGCATTTGTCAGTAACAGGCAAACGTAATTTGTGAAGTTTCTCTCTTGTTGGTATCGTCTCATTAACTATTTTGTACCAGGTTGATCTTATATCCGTACCGAGCACTTTGTTGTTGATATTTTCCCATATAACAGTCCAATCCTCATCGGGTACTTTAATTCCATTCGATTCAGCCTTCCACTGTAGTTCATAAGGCGGTGGTTAGTTCATGTAGTGGGCGCTCGATTTCATTCAGATGTAGTTAATTTCTACCAGAAACATCCTAATGTGGTTCGCCTTGTAATGCCTGTCGCCAAGGTGAATTGGTACCTGCATATTGTGAGGATCATATGGCCATACTTAGCGCACTATCCGGATATTTGTGGCACAGCCGCATAGTGCGCCTTATCAGAACTGTCTTGAATTTAGATGAAAAATCGATGAGACCAAGGCCTCCTTTTTCTGGCGGAAGGGTGACGAAATTGATCCCCACCTTGAATATTTCTCCCTTCCAAATATGCCAACCTATTGCCGACATGATTATCCTGGCAACACTGTCTACCACAGGTATTATCTGTCCAACGTGCAATAGTTTCGAGCGGATTTTGGTGTTGACGAAGTGTACTTTCTTCACCGTCCTGTTCACGGCCTTTGTTGTATTGTAAGTAGCCTCTAGTCATGGCCAGAAGGCCCTTCCAGTTGTCTGCCGTTGTTTTCAGAGAACAACCGCTCATCTTTATTCCGAGCACCTTCATGGTATCGCACACTCTGTATGGGCAGTTGGCATGTGTGCGAAATCCACTCCCTATCGGCATGAGTTTTTCTGTAGTTTAGTGTAGAACCCGATGCTCGTTCATATTCAGCCATATTAGTGGTAACGTCTCGAAGGTCCTGCTCCGAGCGTACAATGACACCCACATCGTCCGCAAATGCCACGCATTGTTGTAGAATAGAGTGTTAGACCATGAAGAAGTGAAATTAAGCATTCCAACCAAAGGCTCAATTGCTATAACATAAAGGGGCATAGACATAGGACACCCCCGTCGGACTGACATTTGAATATGGATGTGACGGGTGAACTGACCATTCATGATGATTTTAGAGCTGGCAGAATTGTAAATATTTTGAGTGATAGTAATAAAAGGTACACCAAATCTGAAATGATTCACGATATCGAACAGGTAGCGATGTGCAACCCTGTCAAAAGCCTTACATTTGTCTAAAGCTAAAATTGCTGTCTGAGGACGTGTTAAGGCACTGAAAGATATGATCTCCCTATAATCCGCTTGACTCTTGAAAATAGTGCGATCCGGTACTGTTGCTGTCTGGCTGTTATGTATGATGTTTTCTAGAACATTTTTAATTCTATTTGCTATGACACGGGCTAGAATCTTGTAATCAGCATTCAGGAGGGAGATGCACGGAATTTATTGATATCTTCATGTGGGTGTTCATTCGGAACCAGTACGACTACACTGTCATTGAAGCCTGCTGGTAGGTACTGACCCGCTTTGATTTCATTACACATGATTACAAAGCATCGCTCCATTAGATACCAAAACTGTTTGTAAAATTCTGGCCGGCCGCGGTGGCCGAGGGGACTGAGGCGCTCCAGTCACGACTGCACGGCTACTACGGTCGGGGGTTCGAATGCCCCACTCGGGCATGGATATTTGTGCCGTCCGTAGTATTAGCTAGTTCATAAGTAGTTTGTAAGTTCAGGGACTGATGACCCCGTAGTTAAGTCCCATAAGCTATACAAACATTTGAACATTTTGTAAAATTCTGTTGGTAGTCCATCACTTCTGGGTGATTTATTAGACTGAGCCGTTTTCAGTGCCTTCTGATTCTCTTCCGCTGCGATGTGAAACATGAATGATTACCTGTCGGTCTCTGTAAGTGTCACTGTAAGAAAAATTTTCATTGTACATATTGCTTCGTCATCCATCAGCTCCGCTGTGTACAGTCGCTGGTAGTAGTACGTTATATACTCTTTTATTTTAGCCTGAGTCGTCGCGAAACTACCGTCTCCTTTTTTTATATGACCAGTAAGTTTTTGTATTGCGCGACGCTTCTCTCTCCCGAGGTGTAAGGGTGACGTATGTTCGTCGGAGGTGGAATAATCATCTCTGGAACGGATTTTTAATTCTTTCCATTTTTTCCGTTTCAGAAGGGATAATTTTGCTTTATCCTTTTAAATTGGATGGACTTCTCCGGCGTGATAGGTTATATCAGAATACAGTTCACAAAGACATCGAAAGTAAAACACGAAATAATTCTTTCGTAGTCGGTTCCTCTCAGACTATACGTTTTCAAAACGCTGATTAAATTAGGTTTTGCGCAGTGGCACCATCAGAGTATTACCGATGGGAACGTGTGTTGTCGGCGTAAACAGATAAGCCAGGCCTCTTGCATACGTTCTCCCAACTCTTGCTCCTTGAGAATATCAACGTTTAACTTCCATCCTATTCTGCCACGGAACGTTTTCTGTCGTGTCATGCGAATTGTGCAGTGGTATGCCGAGTGATCTGAAAAGTATAGTGGCCACGTTTCCGCTGCAGATACCGTCCCCCGCAAGGTTTTACTGACATAAATTCTATCCAGGCGACTGGCAGTTGTCGCAGTATGATACGTAAAACACCGTTGGTCGCCGTTTATTATTTCCCAAGCATCCTCTAGTTCTAATTGGTTTACCATTTCTGCAAGAGTTAGGCATCCATTAAAGTTCGGCCAATTCGACACAATTAAAGACGCGTCCGACAACAACGTCCTCCCGATTTCGCCAGAGGAGATACAGCAAATCACTGACAACGAACTGGGCTCTAATTGTTCTATTTTGGTTCCCGGAAGGGGCATAGATATTTATGAATCTATCTCCATTAATGAGACACTATATCCCTCTGCCATTTTGCAATCGCTCGACATCCGACACAATCATGTCCTATTTGGTTAGAAGAACAGTTCCCGAAGTACTACCTAGGGTGGTGTTTCTTAGTACTTCGAATCCCAGAATATCTGGGTGAAATTCGTCGTCTACCTCTTGCAGCATAGAGATATCAGCATCACAGCTGTATAAATAATCACGAAGACTGTGTATCTTCTATTGTGAGATGATCTTGTTTATATTTACGGTGGCTACCTTGTAATCCTGAAACGCAGGCATTCATAGTATTACACTCTCCAACCAGGAGCAGAGGTACGATGTCGAAAAAGGCATTAATGGTTGCCAGGAAGGGTACTCTGTTTCACCAGACGGGACTGTAGAGGCAGGTCGTATAATGCTTCTCCCGTTGTGGCTGATACATTGTCTGTTGGTGGTCCAGCGCTATCCGTTTCTTTCTCCACTGCCACGTCTTCCCCGTCATCTGCCCAGTTCAGTACACTGACTGAGGCAGTCTTGCTTTGAATACCGTTTACCGTTAGACTTTGCCTAACCCTACCGACGTGCTGTAATCCCGGTGGGTCTTCCGCAGCTTCCTAGTCCCCCGGCTTGAGATTAGGTGGAGAGATTTCCGACACCTGTTTTCTACCATTCCGCTGCTTCGGATGTGATGCTGATGAGGTGTCAGTTAAAGTGAGACCTATTTCCGTCGGTTTCTCGGGCAGTATTTGCGCCGTCTTCTCTGCGTCCTAATGGGCAAGTCTGTTTTTTTTTTTTTGTTTCTTGGGAGAGACTGCCTCTGTTTGAGTGACTGAGGACCAGGTTTCCTTTCCCGGAGTTCGTTCTTCGTTTACCACGGTTGGATTCCAGTTCGCTGCTGGGACTCGGACGCTTTCCGTCTTCTTGAGCTGGAGCACCGTGTTGAAGGCTGGCCGAGCTCGTGCCCTCCGGTTGATCATGTTCCAGTATCACGTATTCGGTAGAATTTTCTTGTGTGGGACTTTCCATAGGCGTCTCTTGAACAGCTTCTGTAGTATCTGAAGTTTCACTGAAATGAGAGTGCTCCGGCGTTTCCGTGCTCAATCGGTCCGAAACCGCTTAAGAGATGGGGAGGGCCGTCATCCTGTCAGCTGGCGATGTTTCACCTATAGGTACCTGTGTCACCCTTCTCTGAATGCATTGAGCTCCAACATGACCATTTGAACCGCACCCAGAGCAAGTACGCGGTTGACCGTCGTACATGATAATCGACCTATAACCACAGGTCGAAATATATGATGGATTATGTGTCTTTAATTCCATCTTCACCTGCCGACCACCGTTCAGAACAGGTACTTTAAACGACATCCATTGTGCAGCAAGACTGCTGATGTCTTTACTGTATATCGTCAAAGCGGCATTAATTTCTTCTGCAGGATGTTCAAATGGTAGTTCGAATATTTGAACTGTCCAATACCAAATCCGGCGTGCGTCACTTTTTCACCAACGTTCCCATCAGAGTGCTTGAATTTAAGATTACCAGCACGGGACTGCACAATTTCGTCACAAATTGCCGGACTTTTTAACTTAATATACATATTACTGCTAACTATAGAGAGATGGATACCAATAATATCGCCAAAGGAACTTTTCAGTGATTCCTCAATCCATGATTCAATTTCATATGACTTTGGTCTGGCATAGTTCGAATCAAATACCAACTTCAAAGTATCTCTTCTTGGTAATTCAGTCATGTTTGTGTTCTAGTCACGATCCACACAATAGCTCGTTATTGTAGCCGCTACGAGAGCGTCAACTCAACTGGAAACAGCGCTCAGACGACAGCAGCAGAGGCGGAAACACCGCCGCGTTTGACCGCCACGGCCGAGCGACTAGACACTGTGGACACAGCGATCATCACACATTCACGGAATTACTCAAGCACGTCTCCCGTCAGATACAAATTTGCAACTTGACCTTGCCCACAAGAACTGAAACTCGTAGTCAGTACTAATTCTCGTAAGAGTTAGGGTCTACGATGTTGTTGTTGTGGTCCTCAGTCCGCAGACTGTCTTGATGCAGCTCTCCACGCTACCCTGTCCTGTGCAAGTCTCTTCATCTCAGAATACGTTCGGTAACCTATCCTTTTGAATCTGCTTACTATATTCGTCCCTCGGTTTTCATATACGATTTTTACCCCACACGCTCCCTTCTAATGCAAAATTGACAATTGCTTAATGGCTCTGAATGTGTTCAACCAATCTATCCTTTCTCTTAGGATACGCCAGAAACTCCTTTCCTCCCCGATTTGGCTAAGCACCTCCCCATTAGTTACGTGATCTACCCATCTAATTATCATCATTCGTCTGTAGCACCACATTTCAAAAGCTTCTATCATCTTTTTTATCTGAACTCTTTATCAACCACGTTTCACTCCCCTACAATGCCACACTCCAGACAAATGCTTTCAGAAAGGATTTTCTAACATTTAAATTAGTATAGGATGTTAACAAGTTTCGCTTCTTTAGAAACGAGTTTCTTCCCATAGCCATTCTGCATTTTACATCTTCTTTACTTCGGCCATTAGAAGTTATCTTGCTACCCAAATAACAAAACTCATCTACTATTTTTGTCGTCTCATTACGTAATCTATTTCATTCAGCATCGCCTGATTTTCTGACATTGTATTCCATTACCTTCGTTTTACTCCTGTTAATGTACATCCTATATCTTCCTTTCAAGACACTGTCCATCCCATCCAATTGCTCTTCCAGATCTTTTGTGGTCTCTGACAGAATTACTATGTCATCGGCAAACCACAGTGTTTTTATTTCTTCTCCCTGCACTTTAATGCCCCTCCAAATTTCTCCTTCCATTCCTTCACTGCCTGCTCAATGTACAGATTGAACAACATTGTGGGAAAGCTACAACCCAGTCTTACTTCTTTCGCAACCTCTGCGTCCCTTGCTGCGATTAAGTAGGGAATTTTGAAGGAGGAATTACATTATTTACTGTGAAAGTCTGGTAAAAGAATTAAAAAAAAAGTGTATTTTGTGGACTTTGTTCAATGGAATACAAGAGCGTCATCACGCAACATAATTTAAGAGTATAAGTCACAAAAATTACACTTCAGTCAATAACAAATGATGTAGGTGTCACTCTGATACATGGAACTAAGGTATCTAGAATAGAATGAAGCATGAGATCGTGTATTTTACTAATTTAAACGTCACGGGTTTTTTTAGTATCGAGGGAAAGAATAACCTGATATCACTCCTGTAGGAACTGTAGTGGAACGAAATTTTATCCCTATTATTGCCGTACATCAGCTCAGTTCTATAGATAAAACATGTTTATTAATACTGTTATTGATATTGTTTTACGTTGATGATCTTTTAATGCGATTCACAAGCCGTGTGTGATTATTTTCTTATGTTTCGTGTGCTGTGACAACGGTGCAATCCAATAGAACAGCATCTTCTTCGCCGGTGCCACAGATGATATAGATGGCCATCAACCGTCGGGGATTGAGAGACAGGGGACGAGAGAAGGTCAAGGGACGCCCTTGCCAACCGTCATAATCGGATCAATAAAAAATGGTTTAAATGCTATTGTAAACGAAGTTTACTAATTATGTTTTTCAAAAACAATTTAAATTATGATGATAGTCACGTGTACGCATCTGTTCCTTTAACGTATGTTACGTGAAATAAAACTAGAAATTTACTTCAAGCATCTGAGCGTTTGAGAAAATTATTTCTGCCGTTAAGAGATCCAAATACTTAAGTACTGTCTCGAAGTTATATTTATAAAATCACAACAAAGGTTACTGAAGATTTTAATCAGTTTTTTACGAACTTGCCAATATTTACGTGACAGGAACGAAGTCTGATACGGTCTACCTGTAAAGGTTTCATTTACAAGCTTTAAAACTTCAAACAGATATCAAGAAGGTTGCTATAATTAAGAGTCACAAATACATTGAATGTACACAATGAGTGCATTACCTGGTCGCGCACCATACAGTAGTGCCAAGTATTGCTTGTTTTACCTTAAAGGACAAAAGATTTTAACGTCCTATTGGCAACGCGGTCATTGATGACGGAGCACCATCTTAGATTGTGTTTTTTATTCAAAGGGACCATCCCGGGATTTACCTAGAGCACTATTGTGGATACATGGAAAACTTAAATTTGGATGGCTGTAACGCGCCTTGAACCGCCGTCCTCCCTAATGGGTGTCTAGTGTGTTGACATATCTCCACCTCGTTCGGTATTACTACCTTATAGACACTAACAAACACATTGAGGGCACCCTCATAAAATATTAAAGTGGATAATTTTTAGACACACAGATCGTTATATCAAGAACAATTACAGGAAATGCTTACTCTTGATGGATCGTCAAGACAGAACATGAAGGTGATTCCACCAGAAGTGAAAGCTCTTAATTCCAAAATTGTTTTATCTTGGAGGCGACTTGAAACTAAGGGTTATATAGACGAATGTAATGCGGATTATTCCATTAAATTTTGGGAATGCAGACATGTAAATCCAATTCTTCAACAGACATATAAATCCAATTCTTCAACTGATATTTCGGCCGCGCAGCGTCCGGCCATCTTCAGAGTGAGTTCAAGACTGTCGACGAGGCGCCGGGCGCGGCCTTATAAGCATGAACTCTGCGCCAATGCGCGTCCGCGTCACAGATGCTGGTTTACTACATATCGATAAGGCCGCGCCCGGCACCTCGTCGACAGTCTTGGACTCACTCTGAAGATGGCCGGACGGTACGGGGCTGAAACATCACAAGAAGAATTGGATTTTGCGCGGCTGCATTCCCGAAATTTAATGGACTATACATTAGGCGTGAAAAATTGAAAATGCACATAATGCGGGCTATCTGTCTGATCTGAAGTACAACAGTAGATGAAACACAGATTCCCAATAAAGTTTAATTTGATAATAAATTTAAAATCATGGCTTGACGTTGCTAACGGAAGTCACATACATAGAGATGCAAGATAAAGTCAAGGAGATATGCATTTGCTTATTGATAAACAAAATGGATGCAGTATTAACAAAAACTAGAATTTTAGAGGAACATCCTCATTTTCAGGTAATATTTCTGATAAAAGTTAAATATTCCGTCAGGAATCAAGATGCTCTACGTCCTAGTAAGGAGAGATAGGTAACAATCCCCACATCCAAATAGGGTATTGTACAGTTATTGGCAAAAAGAAGATTGTGAAAGAAAGACCATGTTTCAGGTGCCCACATCGGTCAGACAAAAACAAAGTAACTGATCACATAGAGAATAAAATAATGCCGCAATGTATTTATTTGTGAAATTGCGTCCTTTAATAATCGAAGATGTGGTGTGAAGCCAGGGAAACTGAAAGTTTGTAACGCATGCCTCTGACCTATCTTTCATTCAGGCCAGACCATCGACGTGCATGACTGTACTGATGCCATCAGAAAAGCTCTTGGAAGATAGAATGGCGGTTCGTGTTGCTTACCGAGGCAAGTATATTCTGCTTGGATGGATGTGCTGGTCGTTTGCGCATACGACGTAGACATGGCGAGAGTTGTCTCGCGGCTTGCAGTTGTCCAAAGCACACTGACACACCCACATGCGACATGATTTGTGGTGCGATAAGCGACCACTCTCGCTCTCCTTTGGTGCTTCTGGATTGGTCGCTGTCAGACGCTTGGCAGGTGCTGAGCGTCGTTGTAGGTCCCGATCTTTTCCCATGCTTAGAGCAGGAAGGTGAATCTTTGTTACAACAGGAATAATACTCGCCCAATCACTACGATTCCACCTTGTAGTTCTCAGCGACAATTTTTATATACAGATTATAACGTCTTGAAGATTAACCCCACACGAAGATTCAAACCATTTACTTGTTCAAAAAAAGTGTTTGTTAAGCTTACGGGACTTAACTACAGGGTCATCAGTCCCTAAACTTACAAACTACTTACGAACTAGCTACAACTACGTACGGCACAAATATCCATGCCCGAGGGGGGATTCGAAACCCCGACCGTAGTGGCCGTGCAGACCGTGACTGAAGCGCCTTAGTCTCCTCGGCCACCCCGGCCGGCCCCAATTATTTGTCTTTACCAACATTTTACGCACTGATAAAAATCGCACACTGAACATCATCTACATCTATCACATATTTGTGACTGACTTGCTGTTCGTGTTCTACATACCTCCGACGAGGAGACTGATCGCGGAAATTCAGTGAGGGTTGAGACTTGGCGTACTATTACATTACTGGCCATAAAAATTGCTACACCAAGAAGAAATGCAGATGATAAACGGGTATTCATTGGACAAATATATTATACTATAACTGATATGTGATTACATTTTCACGCAATTTTGGTGCATAGATACTGAGAAATCAATACCCAGAACAACCACCTCGGCCCGTAAAATAGTCCTTGATACGCCTCGGCATTGAGTCAAACAGAGCTTGCATGGCGTGTACAGGTACAGATACACATTCAGCTTCAACACGATACCATAGTTCATCAAGAATAGTGACTGGCGTATTCTTACGAGACAGTTGCTCGACTACCATTGACCAGACATTTTCAGTTGGTGAGAGAGCAGGAGAATTTGCTGGCGAGGGCAGCAGTCGAACATATTCCTTATCCAGAAAAGCCCGTACAAGTTTTGCAGCATGCGGTTGTGCATTATCCTGCTGAAATTTAGGGTTTCACAGGAATTGAATGAAGGGTAGTGCCATGGGTCGTAACACATCTGAAATCTAACGGCCACTGTTCAAAGTGCCGTCGATCCGAACAAGAGGAGACCGAGACGTATAACGAATGGCACCCCATACCATCACGCCGGGTGATACGCCTGTATGGCGACGACGAATACACGCTTCCAATGTGCATTCACCGCAATATCACCAAAGACGGATGTGACCATCATGATGCTGTAAACAGAACACGGATTTTTTCTTTTCATTTGGGCCTGCAGCATTTTGTATGTCTTTTAAGGACATATTGTTAATCTAAGTAATGCCAAAATGCTGCTATACTTTATAGATGTTAAAAACTGATTATTATTATCGCAATAGACCTATTTCGGCACTGTGGCCATCATCAGGCTATTTCCATATGACATCGTGGAGGTATAATTTATTACAGTGACTGCAATGATTGCAGTATATATGTTCTTTAGATGGTATATATATATTAAGGTTTATCAGGTATTAAATCTTTACTGCTGATCTGATAGAGCATCGCTGGAGGATATGTCAAACTGACAGATTAGCAGTAAAGAATTAATACCTGATAAACTTAATATATATACCATCTAAAGAACATATATACTGCAATCATTGCAGTCATTGTAATAAATTATACCTCCACGATGCCATATGGAAATAGCCTGATGATGGCCACAGTGCCGAAATAGGCCTATTGCGATAATAATAAACAGTTTTTAACATCTATAAAGTGAAGCAGCATTTTGCCATTACTTAGATTAACAAAGAACACGGATTCATTCGAAATATGACGTTTGGCCATTATTGCACCCAGGTTCGTCGTTGTGTACACCATCGCAGCGTCACCATCGCAGCGCCACCTTGCTTGGTCGCTCTGAAGTTTAAAACGCAAAACATAGAAGTTACATACTAGTCAGTGAATCACGTGTAATAGTGTGGCGAAATGGTTCAAGGCAGTGGCGTGGCTGACCGGTATGTAGATGATCAGGTATCTCTCCTATCTAGGGGAAATATTTTACTTTTATAATTTGTCTTTAAGAATAATGACGTCTGCCAAATTAGGCAGACGTACAGACAGTAAGACAACAGGTGTAGTCTACTTTTCCACAAAGAAACCGGTCCCTCGAATTTAAAACAAACATTTATAATATTTCCGCAGCTTACAACAATCGCATTTTGATGCGCTTCAGTCACGGTATGTACGGCCACTACGGTCGGGGGTTCTAATCCCCCCTCGGGCATGATATTTGTGCCGTCCTTAGTATAAGGTAGTTGATAAGTAGTTTGTAAGTTTAGGGACTGATGACCCCGTAGTTAAGTCCCATAAGCTTAACAAACATTTGAATATTTTTGAATTATTCCATCTTTTAAAAAGAAAATATTGTAATATAATTTTAATTGTGTGTAACATCATAATCATAAATAAAATGAAGTTATTTGTGATGCAGCTGATAATTTATGATGGCGCGTAATTAATAAATAATTTTTCTATCCTATTGCGTACGTGAAAACTAGAAAAAAAGACTAACATTACATTTATATATTTCATATACATTTATGCATGGATTACAACTTGTTTACAGGTAACGGTTGAAAATGACCAAACCCTTAAACCGGTAGCGCAAAAGATTAAATATGTTGTAAACGCAGCTCTGGTGGTCATTTAATTACAAAGCATTTTACTTAAAAAATTTTATAATTTTTAAAACTGAAAGGCCTTTCCAGAATTAGAATACATGTCGAACGTAATTAGAAAACAACTAATTGGGAAGGAATAAACAACTATTCACACCCTAAGGTTCCAAACTGTTACGAAGAATTGCTCTCCAGGTTATCAGAT
The DNA here is from genome assembly GCA_026315105.1 of Locusta migratoria. Classification (NCBI taxonomy): domain Eukaryota; kingdom Metazoa; phylum Arthropoda; class Insecta; order Orthoptera; family Acrididae; genus Locusta; species Locusta migratoria. The sequence goes on from CM048748.1 coordinate 85,951,343, forward strand.
TCCAATGCAAAAGAGCATACAACATTTAGGGTCTGTTCGTACATCTCTCGTTAATCTTCTCGTTAGTAAACGAGAAGGAGCCTTTAACGTCCATTTAAATGTGTTAGTTAAGTGTATTGCGTTTGTCATTGCCAGATACATGCTTCGCTTGCTAATATGGAGAAAACGAGAAGGTACAATGTATTTAGACTATGTTGGCAATAGGAACAACTGAAAGTGCCGTCTTAATAAACAGCTGTTCGCCATATTTGTTTAGCAGGGAAAAAGTTAGCAGACAGTTGTTATTTAGCGCTATGGCAAACAAACGTGAAAGAAGCTCGAATTTTACAAGAAGTGAGTGCGAGAGTCTTGTGTCCTGAGTAGAGAAATATAAGGACACATTGGACTGAGAAAGTCCAGTGCCAGTTTTACCTCCTGAACAACTTTACATGCAGACGTATTGCAGACACCAGTGAAGTACACTTAGGGCAATGAACATACTCCCAAGTGCATGGCAGTATAGTACCTTAGTGCAAGCAATAACTTTAGGATCACACCACTCTAATGAAGATGAATCCATCGGAACTGCAGTATATCAGCTAATTAGCTATTTTCACATATTTGACAAAGGTGTCATATTTTGTGTCATATTTTGTGCAACAATATCAGAAATTGTCAAGGGATCCAAAAATTGTTCAAGTCAAACATATCCAAGGAATAATTACGTCCCTTCAACAAAACAACAAGAAAACTCCACTTCAGTAGTTACCATCTCACTGTGGCATAGACGGTAATGATACAGCTGATTTTCTAGCCAAAAAGGGCACAAATTTTAAATTGGAACAAGTACCCTGTCGTGTTTTGCAATAAGACGCACGATTAACAACATATTTAAAGAAGAATTGAGAAGAATCAATAAAATATGTGAGGGATGATCTGGGGAACCATCTTGGATAACCAACTAATACCAGATGGAAAGAAGAGAGGCAGTAGCAACATTCCGCCTGACTGCTGGATATGTCAGTTTGGCCGACCACCTGCCGTCTCCATGGTGTGTTCTGTGTCGCAAGAGTGATACCATAATAAATAAGCATCATTTAAAAGAGTGTTCACAGTTGTGCAATTGTAATTTACACTTATCAAAATCGTACTGGCAAGCAAGAAGCGAATGACGATAAGTCAAGAGCGGTCATAAAAAATGAGTATAAATTTGAAAACTTAATAAATCACGGAATAATGTAGATAGAGAGGTAAAAATTGACACACATGCTTGGAATGACACGGGGTTTTATTAGGAAAAAAATAAAAATAAAATAAAAGTTCAAAAAATATCCGACAGATCGCGCTTCATCCAATCAGAAAAGCAATAATTAGCATCACAAATTAAGACAGGAAATGCCCAATTTGTTCTCCATCATTCATCAACAATAGCTGTAGTCGAGGATTAATGTTGTGAACAGCACTCTAAAGCGTGTCCGGAATTATGGTGAGGCATTGGCGTTGGATGTTGTCTTTCAGCATCCCTAGAGATGCCGGTCGATCACGATACACTTGCGACTTCAGGTAATCCCAAAGCTCATAATCACACGGACTGAGCTCTGAGGACCTGGGAGGCCAGGCATGACGAAAGTGGCGGCTGAGCTCACCAAACGACGCGCAAGAGGTCTTTCACGCGTCTAGCAATATGGGGTGGAGCGCCATTCTGCATAAAAATTGTACGTTGCAGCAGGTGTTTATCAGCCAGGCTGGGGATGTTGTGATTCTGTAACGTATCGGCGTACCTCTCACCCGTCACGGTAGCAGTTACAAAACCAGAATCAAGCAATTCCTGGAAGAAAAAAACGGTAGATGTGGTAAATCCAACCTATAACGTGATTTTATCGTCGTGCAATGGAGTTTCCACAGTTTCCACAGTCTGCAGTTGTGAGCGTTGACAGACCCTCGGAGCGCGAAATGAGAAGGGACAAAGCGCCCGAAAGAGAAGTTCAACATATACTGAAAGTATTGATGCAGTAATTCAGGCATACAACAAGGTTCCTGAATAAATGCTTCAGGCAATGCTCTTGTGAGACTGGGCTCTGCAGACGCGGTCTTCACAGAATTTTTCGATATCAGAACTTTCAGCTTACATTCAAAGACTTCCCCATACTCTTAACGTGAATGATCCTGAGAGGAGAAGCATTAATTTTTAGTGGTACATTAACAGCTGCTGAGAAGAACAACGGTTCCGAGATCGAATTCTTTGGTCACATGAATTTGATGTAACAATAATTGCGTGTACTGGGTCGGGGGAGAATCCATACGTAACCGATTAAAGGCATGTTAACGTCCAGTAGTAACAGTCTGGTTTGGTCTGTCTTCTAGAGGCTTAATGGGGGCCACGCTTCTTTGACCACACTGTCACTGGTGACTTGTACCTGGAAATGGTAACTCCTGCTCTTAACTTTGTAAACGAAGACTATCACTTTCAAAAGGATGGGGCACCACCTCCCTTTGGCCTGGATGTGAGGCCATTTCTCAATCCTGCATATCTTGCCAAATGGACTGAACGAAGAAGGAGTATGGAATATCCAACTCCATCTCTAGATGTAACTCCTCCAGAATTCTTTTCAATGGGTGCTCTCAAGAACACAGTTTACGCTGGGAGACCACAGGCACGTGATAAACTGCAAACTGAGCAAGACTATGATGTTGGAAACAGTATGATGTTGGAAACAGTAAAGTTGGTGTGTCTCTCAGTCGTAAGTCGTTGTCGACGGTGTATAGCGATACGTCCGACCATGTGGCACTTAACACCACTAAAATTGTATTTATAACTCATTTCAATAAATTTTATATCAGTTTGACTTATGTCAGCACCGTGTAGCGAGGCATCTGTTTTCTGCTGTAGAGTTCTAAAACCTATTATTGTTATTATTTTCGTTTGATACTAATTTCTTGAGATATTTGTCGAGGTCACTATCAATGAACCACTCAATATATAATTAATTAAAAGGTACTAATAACATACTTTCATGTAACGAGAATGTCCAATGAAACATAAACTGCTGAAGGACCTGCTGGACCTCTGAGGGAATCAGTGGTCGAATCCTGCTTGAATGCGGAGAATGACAGTTTGGCCTCCAAACTGCACGATACCTCCATCCTGGTTTCTCTAGAGAGCCTTCAGTATAACAAAATTCGTTCCATAATGAATGATTATCAAAGTGATACGTGTGTTGTTCAGAATTCACATTTTATTGAGAACCAAAAAGTGGAATGAAAATAAGTCAAGTATGACAACATTAAAATAATAATTATCTGTCATTCTGTAATTATTAGATAAAGAAATTAGTTATATTTTAACCATGGTTGCAGTTCGCCAACGGTGGAACACGATCCAAATGTCAACAAAATTTCAGCCAATCAGTTGCATAATTAAGAGTAGCTCACGTTTATTACACATTGATTAATCCTACTCCTGAGCAAAGTTTCAAATTACAGCCCAGTGTTTCGAGTTGCAGGTGTTTAATATTCAGCATTAGTTCACTAGTTCACCTTTCATTTTATATGTGGAACAGCCAGTGTGCTGCAGAATCCCGCTTTTCACCAGTTACGCCAGGAAAAAAGTCAAATAAAAATATCGAACTCTGAACTTGCCTCGATAAATGGCTCATATTCATAACCGACGAGCGTGCGATGGCGATGTAATCGGCTGCGCTGCGTGAAAAGCCGCGTGAAATTACCGCCCCGTACTGCCGAATCTAATTGCACCGCCGGTCATAATATTTCGCGGAAACGTACTTCATACGTGCGTGCCGAGTATGAAAATGGGAAAGCACTTTGTGTAGAGTTTCTCTTTAGGAGCTGTAAGCTCAGTACTTTTGTTCAATATTTCCAATGTTGTCAAATACCTAATAAAACTTTATGTGCGTTTCCGTTGTCTGAAACATTTGAAACGCAATTGAAGGAGACTAAACTCTAACTTGTTAAGGTAAAAATGTTTTTTAATCATTCCTATTTATTTTTATATTGCTGGATTGCCAATTGTGAAGATTAGCGAAACTAACATCATGTTAAGGTAACGTGCCTGGTGTTGGTTACACTTGCTTGTCTATCTCCAAGTGAGTAGTGAAATATTATATTCTTAACAGACTTCCAATTTTTTTCGATATCTTTATCCGTTACCGCGATCCAGAGGTTGAAACGTATCATAGTGTAGCAGAAAATCACAAAACCCGACTTTTAGCCGTTTTTACTCCATGATTCGCAATTATCTAAATCATTGTTCAAACAACTTACGGGTATGCTGCCGGGTGACGTCGTCGACAACCGCCGATATTTCGACAGGAGGACACCCTGCCATTCTCAAGGCACAACTGCACTTAAGGAAGCAATACGCAAGCGTATTTAATATCTCGGTTTGAAAAGGGTAAACAAGGAAGATATTCACACACACAAGTCACTGCAGAGTCAACACAACCATAGATGACCAAACTTCAATAATATCGATAGTGACTGTTAATCAACAGGTGAGGCAGTATTAATTTGGTCCTTCTGTATTTGACAAGAGACAGTGCCGGATTCCAAGCAGAATTTAAACAAAAACCACCATCTCTTTATAAACAGAGATGTTGGTTTTTGTTTAAATTCTGCTTGGAATCCGGCACTGTCTCTCGTCAAAAAAAAAAAAAAAAAAAAAAAAAAAAAAAAAAAAAAAAAAAAAAAAAAAAAAAAAAAAACAGAGAGACAACTCAACTGTTAATGAACAGTCACTATCGATATTTTTGATGTTTGGTCATCTTTGGTTGTGTTGATTCTTCAGTGACTTTCACTGTGTGTGTGTGATATCTTCTTTGTTTACCCTTTGCAAACCGAGGTATTAAATACGCTTGAATATTGCTTCCTTAAGTGCAGTTGTGCCTTGAGAATGGCAGGGTGTCCTCCTGTCGAAATATCGGCGGTTGTCGACGACGTCACCCGGCATCATACCCGTAAGTTCAAAAAATTCAAATGTTTGTTAAGCTTATGGGACTTAACTACGGGGTTATCAGTCCCTAAACTTACAAACTACTTATCAATTAGCTTATCCTAAGGACGGCACAAATATCCATGCCCGAGGGGGGATTCGAACCCCCCACCGTAGTGGCCGTGCAGACCGTGACTGAAGCGCCTCAGTCCCCTCGGCCACCGCGGGCGGCACCCGTAAGTTGTTTGAACATTCATTACGCCGGGAAAAGTTAAGGTTTCATCTCAATCACTCTCAGTTGAAAATTATTAAAATATTTACAATACATTCCGTATACATTTATCTAGTCTAGTATGTTCTCAAATTGAATTTTCTTAAAGTTATTTCTTCTTCAGTTATTTAATACAACAAGGTAACAATTCCGTGCCTTTTCTTGCATTGGTGGTTTACTGCAATGACTGTCTTCTTCATGTTTTTTCGATCTACCAACAAAAGTTTACTAATTGCGAGACAGAAGTTGGAGTACCGGCACGTACTCGAAGTAACTCCAGTTTTAATTGTTTGTTGGCTGCACGCCTGTCCAATGTGGTTACATGACGCCAGAGCCTAAATTGTGAATGGGGTACAGACAGACACCAAATGGCAGACGGTGTTCCACGTTCCCGCGTGGGCAGTGGTGGCTTAACGTCTACTTCAGTATTATCAATGCTGAAGAGTCGGCAATCGCAGAATACAAATGACTTAGAAGCACTTATCTCCCAGACTTGTCCAAAATGTTACATCGAAGCTTCCGAGGAAAATAAAGGAAGGCTTAGGGCTTTAAGAACATACTTAGCAGACGTACAAAATATGTTACTGATGAAGGAAAGGAGAAGAGCTGACTACAAAAAGAAATGACACTCCAACGCGTTCCTAGAATGAACTTCAAATAGGATTTGGTACTCACTACTCACATTGTGGCCATGACATTGAGGGTGTAACACTAGGCGCTGATTATGGTAATTCAAGAAAAGGTTCAAGATACAAAATATAAGACCTTTAACATCGTAGAAACGAAAGTTTGTCAATTAAATGAGAGACAGAGAGAGAGAGAGAGAGAGAGAGAGATAATAACAAAGGCTTGTGTGTGAAACATTCTTCAAAATACTACCTTCAATGTAGATAATATCACAACGTGCAACATTCCGGTGTCTTCAGATGGTGTTCAATGGAACCTATTTAGGCACACAGTAGACAGCGATGTTTTGAAGAAATTACCCCGCCGGCCGCGGTGGCCGAGGGGACTGAGGCGCTCCAGTCACGGTCTGCACGACCACTACGGTCGGGGGTTCGAATCCCCCCTCGGGCATGGATATTTGTGCCGTCCTTAGTATAAGATAGTTGATAAGTAGTTTGTAAGTTTAGGGACTGATGACCCCGTAGTTAAGTCCTATAAGCTTAACAAACATTTGAACATTTGAACATTTTTGAAATTAGCCCCTATATGTTTTGGCTGCAAACCTGTTATTAAAGGAATTAGCCCACAATATGACAGTAATTATTTATTGCACTGGACACCATGCAGAAACATATGAATGACAATGTTCTTTCAAATCAGTTCATGACAATTCAGTCGTGAAGTCACATAGCTAGAAAATCAAATAAAAGTCATAGCTGACACTGAAACTGATGTTACATATTTTCTTGCTGTGAATGATGGAGCGAATATCATTTTGGAAATCACAAAGAAAGGAATATATGTATTAGGTACAGGAACAACAGCAATAGAATTTGCGAATCAGGCAACATCGTTTACAAAAACGCGACCTGGCTTGGAGCAAAATTACTTAAAGTACTTTACTAGTTCATTGCAAAACTTCCTAAAATGTCAGGAAGTGCTCTAAAGAGTAATGTATTTAGTTTTACAAGAAATATATTTAGCTTCATTCATCGTTTATTAATAAATAATAGTACATTTTACCGCTCATTATCCCGATTACATTATTTGCTGGGGAGATTAGCGGCATCAGCATATTTTTTTTTTCAATCCACTGTCGTTGAATGCCACCAATACATTGTCACTTAATTAGGATCAAAAGAACCGCTAACATCTAAAGGACAATAGTCCATTGTTCACCGTTTATAAAATCATTTAGAACTACAATAGCAAGATATTATGTATGATGTCCGGTTTGTGTGTGTGTGTGTGTGTGTGCGTGTGTGTGTGTGTGTGTGTTTGCATGCAAATCTACAACTTTAAACGAATTTTGAATGAATTTCGGGAAACGATTGTGTCAGTGATGATTATTCATTTCTGTTAATCTAGTGAAGAACACGTAGATAATGTCGTGGGAAAGGCGAACCAGATTCTGCATTTTATTGGCAGAACCATTAAACGATGCAACAGAACTACTAAAGAAACTGCATACACTACGCTTGTCCGTCCTTTTTCGGAGTACTGCTGCACAGTGTGCGATCGTTATCAGGTGGGTTTGACGGAGGACACCGAAAGCGTCCAAAGAAGGGCAGCTCATTTTGTATTTTGTATTGTCACGATACAGGGCAGACAGTGTTACGGAAATGATACAGGATCTGGGATGGGAAACAACAACGGTGCACATCGCTGCGGCATGGGCTACTTACGAAACTCCAATATCCAACAGTCTGCGAATGCGAAAATATATTTTTGACTCCCACTTACTTAGATAGAAATGATCATCAGAATAAAATACGAGATATCACAGCTCGATTGGAGAGATTCAGGTGTTCTTTCTTCCCGCGCGCTATTCGAGAATGGAATGGGAGATGAATTGTATGAAGGTGCTTCGATGAACCCTCTGCTAGATACTTAAATGTGATTTGCAGAGTACCCCATGTTGATGTAGAAGTAGAAAAAATATCCATGTATTTCCTGTCAAACAGGAAAGTATCTAAAGCATCAGAAAGATAAAGTAATTAGCATTCATTTAATTTGTTTCTGGAACAGAATACATACATAGAATAAAACAATGTTAGGCAGAGCTTCCATCGTGCGCTGCTAAATTGCCGAATTACAAATGTAAAAATCATAAGTTCAAACCCTGGTCATTCCTAGGATTATAATCCCTTACTTATGACGTCTTTCATTTCTGGTAATGAAACTTCCTGGCAGATTTAAATTTCGTGCCGGAACCGGGATTCGAACCTGGGACCTTTGCCTACCACAGGCAGGCGCTCTACCGTCTGAACTATCCCGGCACGATTCTCGGACTTTACTTCTGCCAGTACTTCGACTTCTACTTTCCAAACTTCACTGAAGTTCTCCTGGGAAGTAGCAGGACTAACACTCCTGAGAAAAAGGATATTGTGGAGACATTTCTTAGCCACAGACTAAGGGATGTTTTCAAAATGAAATTTTCACTCTTCAGCGGAGTGTGCGTTCATATGAAAAGGCAAAGGTCCCAGGTTCGAGTCCCGATTCCGGCACACAATTTTAATCTCCTAGGAAGTTTCATATTAACGCATAGTCCGAAGCAGAGTGAACATTTCATTCTGTATTTTTGCTAATGTTTCTAAACCTGAAAAATACCAAGGCACAACATGCTTAGGAATCACTGTAGGTCCTACTATAAATGGCTGGTTAATCAGTTCGTAGTTTAGAAAAGCAAACGGCATACCAGATGTAACAGAGCAATGTTTGGTAAAGCATTACGGTATTCAAACTATTTTCTGGTTGATAACTGGTTTACTTAACTTGAACTATATTAGATAATTTTCAGTAAAACATTTTTGGAGGTCTGGTTAATTATTCATTTATGTAATATAATATCAAATCCTTTGTTCAGTAAAGACAGTGCTACACTTGAGCTAAGAAAAAAACAACAGATTGTGCCTGTAATGATAGTTTGAGCTATCACTTCGACTTTATTTCTGTCACAAAGTATCTAATAATCGTGTCGGAGACAGTAACATACCCAAGGAACATTATATAGACCTTCTTGCCCTGCGTAATGTGTAGTTAAATGTACGCCTTTAGTTAGTTAGTTATGTACGAGCTGTCTCGTTCGTGTTTTGTGAGTGGAAAAGCAATTTTCTTTCGGCAAAGATTTGTGTACCGGAGGGTGTAATTTGTACGCCCAACGTTCTGGAAATCTAGCGTAATCGTGCTATAAAATTTAGAATTAACTCACTAAAACCCAGTGAAGTTTTTAAATGACCGTGATATGGTTAAAAAGAACCTAGCCGGATAACGAAATGTAGCACTGCTCGCCACAATATTATTCATCCTTTAGAGCAGAACCCTCTACAGAAAATGTAGTCTTCAATAGCAGGCTTTTCAATAAACTTTCATTCAGTGGCGCTGATGTCTCATAGAAAACTGCACAATTTGCGAAGTGCGTCACTAATTAGGCATAATTCAACTTGTGATAATGAGGTGGTTTAGAACATGTACGCAAAAATCTGATATACATTATTTATATCCACTATTAAATAAAACTCACACCGTTTCTAAGAAGTCTTAAACACACGAAGTAGCCGCTAGAAGTAATCACTGTTGAGGAAATTTAGAGGGCTGGAATTTGAAGCCCACTGTAGAACACTTATACATTTCGTATAAAGACCACAAAGGTAAAATAAGATAAATTATGGCTCACAGAAAGATATATGCCCATTCGTTTTTCCCTCGTTCTATTTGGGAGTGTGATATATAAGGCAAGGGCCTGATGACCTAGATGTTTAGTCCCCTAAAAACAACAACAACAACAACACATGTAAGGCAATGACTAGTAGTGGGCTGAGGTACCCTCCGCCAATCACCTTACGGTGGATTGGGAAGATGTACTACCATGCGCAAAAATAACCGAACGACCTGAATTGCGTTACGCCTGATGTGCATGCAACCCAACTAAAGTACGTGTCTTGCGGGTGCTCTGCTCGCTCCGCGGTATAGTCGTTCGACTATTCAAAATGGAGCCACTACAGACAACTGCGCTTTATGGCAATCATTCCAGATGAAAATTAACACCAAGATTTTGCAAATAAAAGGAAACACGTTATTAAGTTCTTAACGTTTATTAAATCCAATTTATTACAATGACATATCTTAAATATTGTCAAACATATTACAGTCTCATATAACAATCTCCGTCACACAAAACATTAATTAATCCTTAAAAGACATTTAATATTGTTACAGACAACATATTTTACTATACTGTCGGAAATCCTAAAGTCCTGCAGAAATTCGAAGTACTTTTGTACTGTAAATCGTTTTGTCTCAATTGCGAAACGTCGTTCCACTGGTGAGCGGATTTTTATTACCCGATTGTTGAACTAACCAGATAATAAAAACTCAATTAACAGCAGCAAACGCACTATGGAAACATCTATATTAACTGCGTATCACCAACATTTTCTCCGTATTCATACCTGAAGAAATATTTGTACACAGCTTTGAACTTGAATTGATATGACAAACTACCTTGTTTTGGAATCAAACCAACTACCTGTAGCCGTAGCTAACTAAGCAATAAATTCATGTCTTATAGATACTTGATTATGCCTAAGATTGTCACAGCTGACGAAACATAAAGATGTGTGAAATACTGTAGATTTCCTCATAAATATCAGAATGCGCAAATCAAATCATATAAAATGCCAATTATTAAAATATTTTTATTTATTTATTTATTTATTTTTTACTGAACCAGGAACTTAATCATCACCGTTATGTCCCTAATCACAAGTGCCCAGACTCATTTCTGTGTGGAACTGACATACGAGGCTGGTCCTGAAGGAGGTTCGAGTCCTTCCTCGGTAAGGGGGGTGTGTGTTGTCCTTAGATTAGTTCAAATAGTTCTAAGCCTAGGGACTGATGACCACAGTAGTTTGGTCCCATAGATTTACAAACATTTGACTTTGAGTTACATACCCGGTATCTAAATGGAAGATAACCAAGAGAAGTCAGATTTTAGTAGTCGAATTATTTCACCAGCAGCGGGATTTTTGAATCTGTAATCAGGATATAATTACGTTATGCGTCACTGGGAATCGAACCCTGAACCTACCGATTTCCTTTCTAAGCACGAATGGAAGTTAAATCTCAAATATTAACTCAACAGGAATGACTATTCGTGCGTGTCTGAGAAGTAAGAAACGGCACTTATCGTTGTTATAATAATAATAATAATAATAATAATTTCGTGTGGCTGAGTGTCCTGGTGCAAGTCATTCAACTGTGCGCCGCTTCAGAGACTTGCATGTCCCTAACCTGCCCCAATTATCCAACCGGGAAAGACGACCTATAGTTTAACGTGGAATCCAAACCACGTGTGGTTTATTACGACTCCTCACATTGTTGAGACGTGAATGCTGAGTTAAAATACAGATTGAAAAAAATCGGTGATCTGACTTGGTTTCGAACCCGCGTCCCTTCAGTTACCATTCAAGCGGTTTACCACAAGACCACCGCGACACCCCGCTTTACTTTCATAATGCACGAAGAGACATTCAATATTATTGTTTTACTAGTAGTCCAGTGTGCTCTATCTAGGGCGTCAAATGAAATTATGGATATTTTGTGCAGGACCTGGATTCGAATCCATATACGTGACTTTCGTGGAGACCTAGAGGAGTCGGCAGTCTCGGAGAAAGCAACGAAGTGATTCAACTATATGATTCCGAGAGGGTCGAGTGAGAGAAAGAGGAGATCAGAATTAGAATCCCAGTCCAGCACCCTAATTATTAAGGTCTCAAGTGAAATTCAATACGAGACACGTGACCTTAAAGGTCCATTAGCTTATAAAATAATGTTTTGTAATATAAGAAAAGCTTTCTACCGACATAGTTACTGATTGCTGTGTATTCTACCTGTTACCGGCAACGATAAATAGGCTCTGTTGGACTTGATAGCGAAATAATTCGGTTTAATACGGATTGTTAACTACGATGCAACTTTACGTTCTTCACTTGGTGTTACCAGAGGTGAAGTATACATGATCGTGCCAGTTAATAATATACACCTATAGGGCGCAATCGAACGCACAGATATTAAACTACAACCTATCCATCAGAACACTACGGCAACGTAATGGAATCTGCGCTTAGCATATTGACTAGACGCAGTTAAGATAATTTGGTGCTCAATGAAATGATCAACTATAAGCTCGCTTCTGACACAGAAATTATACTAGTCTTATGATTTTTTACTCATTTTTGGAAGTAGTTGTCCAACCGTCAAGAAAACGAATTTATGGACAAACTGACTTCAACGTGGTTCGGTGACAGCCTTAACTCGAAAGAAATTGGTTTCTACACGTACGGAATCGGTAAACCACCTGAGCATTGTAAGTCACTTTCAGGGTATATGAGAGAATGCCGTCCTGGAAACAGCTAAACACCTTTTGACTGAGTAGTTTTGTTAAGAATTCCCTATTGATTTTCAATCTGGATACCTATAGCTCTGTCAGAGAAGAGCTAAAAATTTGTGCTCTCACCACGAGTGACTTCGAAAGTCGACAGCACGTTCGTTTCGGAGCCGACTACGTTACCCGAAGGCTAACGAAGACTTCCGGTACTTGCTTCTTCTTTACTGGCCGATTAGTTAGGAGAACAGATCAAGCGTAACTTTAAAAGAAGAGATTGGTTGCAATTTTCGCGTGGAACGAATTTCCTGGACACAAAAATATGAATTAATAACTTTATGTCACACCTTAAGGGGAAAATCACTCAGATTATTGAATGGAAATGACATGAAAAGTCAAGTGAATTTATCAGCTTAATTCTGTGCTTACCAGGAAGTAACTCCCACTTACAGAGTTGCCAAGCGTACTATGCAAAGTTGCCAATTCTCCATTAGACTAGCGACAGGCAGAATACGTTTGTTGGGCGTCTGTGTTCCTCGCGCTGCCTTAGCGCTGACGGAGATAGCGGCTTCGAAGGCGCGGCGCGCAGCCTGCCACTGTGTTGACTGAGAAGAGAAATACCTAGCCTAGACCAATAAGTCTTAATCGTATTTCTTTAACTATAGCATCACCAGACGCTATTAACACTTTCTGCACAATACATTTTAATGTTAAATACCTGAATCCTATTTTCCTTATGAATTTTTTCATTGGCACCACCTCTAACACATAACTGCACAAATGTGAAGATAGAATTACCCTGATCACAAAATGCAAACTTCACAAACATATTTCATAAGTTTCGAGCATATAGTTTCCAATCAGACGAACCGTGCAAATAAATCTTCCCCAATGATTGAAAAATAGGACTCATCATCTGCGAAAAAATTAAGCATCTGTACAATTTCAATGATAATTAGATTCAAGCTTATAAGTGACAGGAGAAGCATTCATGATAAGAGTATGAAACAAGGAAAAAAAGTCGCGAAAGTAAAGTTTAGAATATGTAATTCATTCCATAAAATCGAAAGGGACGATAAGTATGGTGTACGCATAAAGATTACAGTATAACTGCAGGTGATGCTGTTTAAATAAAAGTGAAAACATCTGATGAATGAACTCTCCAGTTTCCAGTCTCCCAGAAACAGAGAGGTGCGAAAGAAACAGGAAGAGGATACCTTAAGAGTGCCTGAGATGGGATTGCTGTATAGTTTCTCGCAGTTGGTATAGTTTGTTCGTAGTTCTAGCCTGACGCCCACCGCGGACAATAATTATCGATATGTAATTGTTAAAATACGCTGATATGTTAAGAACATAGCACTTTAGGTGACTCTAATTCACCGGAGAACGATCACTTTCATTTTGTTTTAGTCTATGAGAAGTGATATTAACGCCTTAAAATAAGTCCTGTGTTTATCAAATGGTCACCCGATGCAATTGTTTATCGGCTTTTTCTTGAGTGTCACGCAGAGAGCGACGTTTAGCTCTGTAACTACTGCTGACTTCTTAAAATACCACAATAACATGACCTTGCAGGGGTGGACTGTTTTTGAAATCGCCTGGGAAAGACTTTCCCTCCAGAGGACTGCACCAGTTCACGCGAAAACAAGAAGGAAGATTAGCGTTTAAATTCCCGTCGACAGAGTGGTCATTAGAGACGGAAGTTCATCAGACGGGACTTATTTTCCCCAGCTTTTACAGCAGTCCACCTTCTGCAAGGCCCAATTACAATGAACGTCTGTAGAAGTTCACTGTAGTTAAAGGGTTAATTACTCATTTGGCATTTAATATCTGTGTATGAGCGATTTTATAATCAGAGGTCTTATGGAAGAAATGATTTATGTTTCATTTCGAAATATTTTATTAATTTCACCATCCTTACTACTTCTAATTTTTTTGCCTTGCCAACATTCGAAAATTTCATGTTAACTAGGTAAACCTGACTACGCTTTACTGTAGCTCAGTCTGGTATGAAATGAATGGGACAGTTAGCAAAATTATTCTTGCTAACATAGACGAACCGAGAAAATACATGTCTAATCAGTACATAATATTTTGTTCCCCTTTTCCTACTTACACATTGAAATGGCTTACCAAATCTGGAATGTGCCATATATAGTAGGCTATTATGCTATGTTTAAAATAGGGTTCGAATTGTTTTCAATCTGGATGATTGTAATGTTGAAGTAGAATTTTCCGTCGTTGTTCTCACAAAACATTTGTTATTATTTTGAAATTATAGAATGAATAAAATTACATTTCAAGTTTAGGTCACGTGATCAAAAATGCTCTGTTATTGGCTTAAGCTCTGGTCATTTCTGGTGATTTCACACAACACGAGGAAGAAGAAGCAATATGCGTGTTAGAGCAGTGTTAGCGAAGGTTACTAAATTTTTCCTTACTTTTTCTGTGTACAATTAAGTTTCTTGTGATGGAAAACGCATTTATAACTTTTTTGTGAGAAGGGAGAAAATTATGTGAAGTCTGATAGTGAAAAAACCCGGAAGTTGATGCGTTTAAGGTATCTTAGTTTCTCGACAACAACCCAGATTTTTACGTACCGTAAGTAAGAAAGGTGAAAGTTGCATTTAAAGTAAAATATACGAATTTTTGTTAATGTCAACAGACTGACTCTAGTCCAAAGATACAAACTATTACACACCATAAATGTGTGTAAATATAGTTTGCGTCTTAGATTAAGTCTTCGTATTTCTACCAAATGCATTTCACATTTACATTAACTCTGTTATAAAATCCACTGCAAAAATTACACGGTAAGTGTGCTACTACGTAGTTACATTTCGGGTGCCGATTAATTTATGTGTATATGCAATTTAATCTTGCGCGCTAGCCACTTTCCACAAATTACTATGCATTTCTCTCGTGCTGTTTGGTTACTAAGAAATTGGTCAAGTTAAATCGGAACTTGTTAGGCTAAAGAAGGATGAAATTAAAAGGATAACTATCTTGGCTTACGTGCCAAAATTAAAATATTACAAGAAAAAATTTCGAAGTTTTGAATTGACTTAATCAGCTCCACATAAGCTTGGTAGTTATGCGGTTCCAGTATCGTTCACAAATTTTGCATTCCGTGTTCAAATCCAGTTGGTTTCACTATATGCGCTAAAAAGGAGTTTTTTTTTAGACCAAGTGTTGATGTCTTTATCATATACTGAAACACTGCCTCACCGACGTAAATATTGAAAAGACAACCATCATGAAATTTGTACTTTCACCAACTATGTTTGTAAACGACTTAAAATATAAAACTCTGGCGTGTTATATCGTGAACACCTGTTTCACAAATGTAAAAATCATTTCACTGATGTGTACACAATAATACTACACACCTTTGCGGCTGCAGAGCATGGTTCTTAATACCGGTTGTGAACTAATAGAATAATAATTGTTGTACGGAGTGTTTACTTACATCAAAGTAATCCTCCCAAAATTAAACGCACCAAGTGACCGCTATCTGATTAGGATCTCTAAGAGCGAGTATAAACCACATTTTATGCCTTTATCATTGCTTGGAACAAGCAAAATCATATTTTCTAGATTTTTAAAGATTTATTTGTACAGTTCGGCACTACGCAATATTTGTAGACCTTTTCCCAAAATACGAATGCACAGACAATATATCACTGTTAGTGAATGTTACAACAGTAGGAGCACACCATGTGGGTTGCGTTTACAGGCATCACATGACTCAAAGAAGCGTTTTAGCTAAATTTCAAATTATATTTGAATTCCTTTTCCGGTTGTTTTTAAAGAATACTGCAATTGACAAGGAAAACAAGTCATGTTATGAAATGTTTGTAAATATTTTGGACTGAACTACCGTGGTTATCAGTCCCTAGGCTTACAAACTACTTAAAATAACTTACAGTAATGTAAGGATAACACACACACGCACACACACACACACACACACACACACACACACACACAAACATGCCTGAGGGGCAACGCGATTTCCGACAGGAGCAACCGCACGCTCTGCAGCAAGGCGCCTTAGAGCGCTCGGCCATTCCACCGCAGCTCACGTTTTGAGCATAAGATGACATGATCACCCATTTAAGATGATTACCAGAGAGCAGTCAAATACCGTGTTGCCCTTGAGAAAAGCATTTGCTTTCTGCATTCTGTCTACCATTCCCCATTATCTCTCTCTCTCTCTCTCTCTCTCTCTCTCTCTCTCTCTCTCTCTCTCTCTCTCTCTCACGATCTGCCCATGTCTCTTCGTCCCCTTCTACCTCCTCCAGCCCCTCCTCTTTCCTCTGTCTATCCCGCAATCCTGTCCGTCCTATTCTTCCTTTCATCCTGTCTTCCATCTCTTCTCTCTCTCTCTCTCTCTCTCTCTCTCTCTCTCTCTCTCTCTCTCTCTCTCTCTCTCACCATCTCCTCTTCCTTTCTGCCTCTCTTTACCTCGTCGTAGATTCTGGGAATTAAGGAAATAAAACTTAAGGACTTCATAGGATTATGTGATATGAAGGTGACGAGAAAGCTTCTCTTACAGATAAAGAAAGTGAAATAACGAATGCAAGAAGCAATGTTATTTACAGACTTTATTACTAAGATGTTTTGATTTCCACTGCTGACCAGATCGTAAAACTAGATGTTGTGACATTGTAGTTTAGTGTTGTACGACTGTTACTGCAAATAAACCATTTAACCGAAACGTCTATAGAATGTGATTTCAAGAAACCTTACTACTTTTATGTGTCATTTCTACCATAAAACCGGATCGGTACACAGGCCAGAAGTTGGTATTATTTTAAAACTTTGATTCAGTAATCATTACTGGAGATTTCAGTGCTCGATAGAAAGGCAACATCCCTCTTAACGGCATCGTGTAGAAATGACTTATAATTTCGTATCATGGAAGTTTCTGTTGCCTCCAGGTATAATTAGTATTAAATTCGGTATTTCACCTTTCGTTTTCTACTATCTGAATTATGACTGCACAGTGATACAATGACGAAAGTGTATAGTTTCCATGTCTGTTTGTCCTTCTGTTTTTCAAGTGATTTCCTTAAATTATTCTAGGCAAATGGCAACATGGTTCCTTTTCAAAAGCATAGCCAATTTCCTTCCACATTCTTAACGAAACAATCCGAGCTTGTGCTCCATTTCAAATAACCACGACGTCGACAGGATATTAAATCCTAATCCTCCTCTTCTGGTTTCGTAAATTTTACGTGATACTCAACAAAGTCGATGAACAGGTGTATTGGACGCCAAGTTAATATGAATCCTCTTCACCCACAGATGTATCGTGGATTTGCTGTATCCTAGAGCACGGGAAATGGCGCTGATACTGTATCCATCTTCACAAAGTGCAAGAATGCGACCTTTATCAAAGCCCTTGATTTGTGGCATTTCGCAAGTAAACACCTATGGACAAGGCAAGAGGAATCAAAGTGCCATACGACGTGGAGAACACTTTCTTTGCCTAAGAAGTCAAACTCATTCCCAACTACTTGCTCTGAAAAAGCGTTCATAAACAAGTTCCTAGTAAGTATTATTACGAATATAGTGGAAATGAATTTTGTCTCTAAATTTCACGTATGCCATTACACCAGTCAGTAAGAAGAGCGTATTCGAATGGAAGCATGGCGTGGTGAGTAAGACGGTAAGTTGGTAATCTGTCATAAATCGGTCCAAGCCACGCCATGCCTAGTAATTTTAATTCGTTGTAAACAAAGTATTCTTTTTTGAAGAGTAAACGTAAATGTAGCTTTCGAAGTATTCATAACACATACATTTTTGCATACACCTACATTTGAGCATTAGCTCTGATTTCTGTTGATAATCGTTTGGCATTTTTATTTGTACCGTACTTTATGGTCTTTATTTCAGCTGATGATTTCCATAGCTACAGAAACACAACTTATGATACTTCTTACGGCAAAATACTTATGCTATCAGGCGAAAATATTAATCTGGCCCAGAAATCATCCTACCCTGACAATGAGCTTTTCTTATTTAGGAAATTTGTGAAAGATGATATGTCGGGCCCAGAGTCTGGTTTCCGTTCAAAACGAATAACTCCCTTCGGTGGTCTCGGGGTAAAGCGTTTGACTGGAAACCGAAGTGTCGCGAGTTCGATACCCGGTCGGACCTCGGATTTTTTTAAGTCTCTGTTTTAATCCGGCCTTTACCTCTCAACGATGTGAGGAGTCACCAGAAACGACACGTGGTTCGGATTCCACGATAAGCTGAAGGTCCCCTTTCCCCGGGTGGATAACTGGGGTAGGCTAGGGACACGCAAGTAGCCGAAGTGGCGTCCAATCGAAAGACATGCACCAGGCCAATGAGCCACACGCAAGTTTAGCACGTATTAAGAGGAAATTAAATTCCGTCACGAAATTTCTTAACAGCGTGAACTAGTCGTTTGTGAATCAATTACCGGGTTTATTTCTCTGGTTAGAAAGTAAATCTACCAGGAGGTAAGGACGAGAGAAAAGTCTCGTACTGGAATGTCAGGCAATTTTTATTTCAGTGAGTACAAAAATCAAGTAATACAAACAATGAAGTTGCAGTGTAGGTCAAGCATATACAGAAATGTAAGCCACAGTACAAGTAAATTCTCGAATCCATATGCATAGCATACACGCGCAATAAATGTTGTAGTGTTGTTATGGAGCCAAATAATCGAAATGCCATATTTCGTTGTAAGAAAGAGCAGAAGTTAACAGTCTTCACTACATCATACTGCTTCAGCTGACGCGACTGACAAGGAGAGGGTCTGACATGCGTATATTTTTAACTGGCACGATCATATCTACTTCACCTCTGGTAACACCAAGTGAAGATCGTCAAGTTGCACCGTAGTTAACAATCCGTATTAAACCGAATTATTTCGCTATCAAGTCGGACAGAGGGATTTATCGTTGTCAGTAACAGGCAGAATACACGGCAATCAGTAACTCTGTCGCTAGGAAGCTTTTCTTATATTACAAAACTTTATTTTACAAACCAGTGGTCCTTTAAGGTCACGTGTCTCGTATTTAATTTAACTTGAGTCGAGAAAATTAAAGTGCTGGACTGGGATTCTAATTCGTATCTCCTCTTTTTCTCACTCGACCCTCTCGGAATCATATAGTTGAATCACTTCGTTACTTTCTCCGAGACTGCCGACTCCTCTAGGTCTCTACGAAAGGCACGTATATGGATTCGAATCCAGGTCCTGCACAAAATATCCATAATTTCATTTGACGCCCTAGATAGAGCACACTGGACTACTAGTAAAACAATAATATTGAATGTCTCTTCGTGCATTATGAAAGTAAAGCGGGGTGTCGCGGTGGTCTTGTGGTAAACCGCTTGAATGGTAACTGAAGGGACGCGGGTTCGAAACCAAGTCAGATCACCGATTTTTTTCAATCTGTATTTTAACTCAGCATTCACGTCTCAACAATGTGAGGAGTCGTAATAAACCACACGTGGTTTGGGTTCCACGTTAAACTATAGGTCGTCTTTCCCGGTTGGATAATTGGGGCAGGTTAGGGACATGCAAGTCTCTGAAGTGGCGCACAGTTGAATGACTTGCACCAGGACACTCAACCACACGAAATTATTATTATTATTATTATTATTATTATTATTATTATTATTATTATTATTATTATAACGATAAGTGCCGTTTCTTACTTCTCAGACACGCACGAATAGTCATTCCTGTTGAGTTAACATTTGAGATTTAACGTCCATTCGTGCTTAGAAAGGAAATCGGTAGGTTCGGGGTTCGATTCCCGGTGACACATAACGTAATTATATCCTGATTACAGATTCAAACATCCCGCTGCTGGTGAAATAATTCGACTACTAAAATCTGACTTCACTTAGTTACCTTCCATTTGGATACCGGGTATGTAACTCAAAATCAAATGTAAATCTATGGGACCAAACTATTGTGGTCATCAGTCGCTAGGCTTAGTACTAGTTAAACTAATCTAAGGACAACACACAGACCCCTAACCGAGGAAGGACTCGAACCTCCGACAGGAGCAGCCTCGTATGTCAGTCCCACACCGAAGTGAGTCTGGGCACTTGTGATTAGGGACATAACGGTGATGATTAAGTTCCTGGTTCAGTAAAAAATAAATAAATAAATAAATAAAAATATTTTAATAATTGGCATTTTATATGATTTGATTTGCGCATTCTGATATTTATGAGGAAATCTACAGTATTTCACACATCTTTATGTTTCGTCAGCTGTGACAATCTTAGGCATAATCAAGTATCTATAAGACATGAATTTATTGCTTAGTTAGCTACGGCTACAGGTAGTTGGTTTGATTCCAAAACAAGGTAGTTTGTCATATCAATTCAAGTTCAAAGCTGTGTACAAATATTTCTTCAGGTATGAATACGGAGAAAATGTTGGTGATACGCAGTTAATATAGATGTTTCCATAGTTCGTTTGCTGCTGTTAATTGAGTTTTTATTATCTGGTTAGTTCAACAATCGGTTAATAAAAATCCGCTCGCCAGTTTCTCAATTTTGAGAAAACGATTTAGAGAACAAAAGTACTTCGAATTTCTACAGGACTTTAGGATTTCCGCTGCTATAGTAAAATATGTTGTTTGTAACAATATTAAATGCTGTTTAAGGATTAATTAATGTTTTATGTGATGGAATTTGTTATATTAGACTGTAATATGTTTGACAATACTCAAGATATGTCATTGTAATAAATTGGATTTAATAAACGTTGAGAACTTAATAACGTGTTTCCTTTTATTTGCAAAATCTTGGTGTTAATTTTCATCTGGAA
Organism: Locusta migratoria; assembly: GCA_026315105.1. Taxonomy (NCBI): domain Eukaryota; kingdom Metazoa; phylum Arthropoda; class Insecta; order Orthoptera; family Acrididae; genus Locusta; species Locusta migratoria. The sequence continues at coordinate 85,972,416 of CM048748.1, forward strand.
TGATTGCCATAAAGCGCAGTTGTCTGTAGTGGCTCCATTTTGAATAGTTGAACGACTATACCGCGGAGCGAGTAGAGCACCCGCAAGACACGTACGTTAGTTGGGTTGCATGCACATCAGGCGAAACGCAATTCAGGTCGTTCGGATATTTTTGCGCATGGTAGTACATACGTGGATGTAGAAATAGATAAGCGCATGGAAGAAATTTATCGCAAAGACTGCAAAATGTTTAACTCAATATTTCTGATTAGGTAAAGAATATTCGTTACGACCGCGCAACGTGCGCATCTGTAACTATATTTTCAAACAAACTGAACGCTTAAATGTCATAATTAGCACATGTTTAATGTGTAACTGTTCATAAGGTAAGTAATATGAAAACAAATCTTCAGCACTCTTGTTTAAAATAGCTATAAAATAAACTTCACTATAATCCGATAAAGTAACGTAGGTACCGCTTTCATCCAACATGAAATGAGACAAATTTCTCATTAATTTGTACCTTATAGAGTTGGCTACTGCGTTGATGTTTCGACTCAGTGAATAGAGTCAGTGAACTGTTCGACTGAGTCGTAATTTGACTCGGCACTGTTTCGAAACAACGAATCTTGTGATTCATGTATCGGACGTTAGATACCGTTAACATGCGTTTTGAAAACTGGGATACAACTGAGAAAAGTTGTAAAGTCCTTCGGTGTTTTGCGCGAGCTAAGCGTTGTTATTCATTGCTGCTACATCTGTGCCAGGTGAACGCAATTTTTCGAAGCAAGGGCAAATAATTTCAGTGAGACGAAACCGCATTCTCAGTAAGATGTCAAAAATAAAGTTTCTTTTTAATTTCAGTTTAAAGAAACTGTAACTCTTTTATTTGACTGACTGAAGATGAATCTGATTATTAGAACACCTATCTGGACATTGAAAAATTTTAGTTCAGTTTTGTAGTTTCGTCACGTAAATTTTGAAATGTGTTTCCTTGAGTTAATACTGGTAGTAATATCTGTTGATTGTACTAAATATGTCTTAGGAACAAATCAAATATTTTGTTTATATTGATTGGTTAGAAAAGTTATTCATTCTGGATGCACATAAACATTTGAACCATGATCTTTCTTGCTTTATTTAAACTTAATCATGGAATTTTGAAGGTTGGAAAAAGTTTCATGACCTTTAGAATTTGAAAATTAGTGTTTTGTGCTTCCTTAGTTACAATATTTGTTTGTATGAAAATACGAGTAACTTGGAAACGTTTACGCTTTAACACGATTGTAAAATCGTAGTAGCAAAAAAATTCTGTGCCGTTCAATTTAGTCTAGTGAAAAACGTATTAAAACCATGTTGATATTCCATAGATGTTTCGATTTACTGTATCGCCCCACTGCAGATTTCTCGGCTCACGTGAATCAGCGGAGGTAGCAGGACGCAGGGCTGCGACACGTCAAGTGTTTTGAGTGCCGAAGCAGTGAGTCGACTCACTACGGCGCCTGCAGCTGTCGCGGTACATGTGAATCAGGGAAGGTAGCGCAGTGCACGACTCTGCAGCGCCTCAGATGTTCCGTGTGCCGACTCAGATGATCCGTATGTTTGAAAATCCGAAGTGCCCATCACTAGTACCTTAAATATATCGCAGTACGAACTACCGCGGCTTGTTCTTACTTGTTCTTACTTCATAGTAAGAAACGGCGCTGCGAGTGAGTCTGCGAGTCTGGCGAGTGTTACGGGTCTACTAGTCTCTGTGAGTCTCACGAGCGCATTGGAAGCTCGCAGGAGGCTGGCCGCGCCTGACTCGCAGTGCCCAATCGCCCTCCGTGGCTGAGGGTGTGGCGCGAGGCGGGGACGAGCTACGAGCGAGCATGAAGGCTGAAATGACCGGCTCTAGTTAGTGGAGTGGGCAGCGTGCCCCAGCTGCGTGCCTGTCTGTGCGGCGCTGGTGGCGCATTTCGTCGTGTTAGTTCATGTCTTCTTGTATCAGCACTTAAGTGCGAACTGTGTTTCGCACCTCTAGCCAGACACTAGTGGTTGCTAAGGTTTTGGAGGACTCGTTCGCCGGCACTCTGACGGTGATTCAACAGCCGTTCATGCAACCAATGACGTCGTTACTTTCGCAGTTGTGAAACCAATAACTGAAGATAGCCTATTCATTCCACCGGTCTCTGAGTTCCATCTCGTCGTTGTTGCCGGCCGCGGTGGCCGAGGCGTCTGAGTCGCTTCAGTCACGGTCTGCACGGCCACTACGGTCGGGGGTTCGAATCCCCCCTCGGGCATGGATATTTGTGCCGTCCTTAGGATTAGCTAGTTCATAAGTAGTTTATAAGTTTAGGGACTGATGACCCCGTAGTTAAGTCCCATAAGCTTTACAAACATTTGAACATTTTTTCGTCGTTGTTTTGGGAAAATATGCTGGCGTGCTATGAAGTTTTCTGGATTCTGTTATTTTCATTGCAACTTCGTAGATGTAACCAAGGTATTTGCCTGCTTCTTAGCCACTGCCGGTGAGTTACGTGCCCTGGCCGCCAACGTATATTGTGGATAGTGTTCTTTCTGCGCCTTTTCGATTACTGCCTTGGATTACGAGGCGTGTCCAGAAAGTAAGTTCCGTTTGGTTATGTAAAACGAACGGGTACAGATACAGAAGAAATATTGATTGTACAAAAATCTACTACCTGTTAAACTACTTTTCTACATAGCTTCCGAAATTTTATAGTCAATTGTCATAGCATGGCACAAGGTTTTGTCTGCCTTTTTTATGGAATGTTGCCGCCTGTGTATTCAACCATGTGGTAACATGTTCTTTCAGCTCGTCATCATCGTTGAAGTGTTGTCCACCAAGGACAGATTTTAGGTGTAAGAAGAGGATTACTGTCAAAAGATTTTTTTTTTTTTTTTTTCAGGATAATGTCTGACCTCACACACCGAATGTGACCAAACAATTCTTACGGAAATTTCAAAGGGACCTGTTTGATTATCCTCTCTCCTAGCGACTTTCATCTCTTCTTACAGCTAAAATCTGTCCTTGGTGGTCAACACTTCAACGATGATAAAGAGTTGTTACCATGGTTGAACACACAGGCGGCAACCTTCTGTGAAGGATGCATGCAAAACTTGTGGCACGCTATGACGCCTACAAAATTTCGGCAGTTATGTGGAAAAGTAGTTTAAGAGTTGTAGAATTTTCTGCAGTAAAAATATCTTCTGTATCTGTATACAATTTCATTTTATTGCCAAACGGAACTTACTTTCTGGACGCGACACGTATTTCTGCAGTTTCAAAGAATTTGGGTAACTGCCCCCTCCCAACATTGTTTGGAATTTCTCCCTTTTAATTCGTTACGTGTTGTGGTTGGAGTGTTTATATTATTATGTTCTCTCCCCCCACTACCTACTACTTTGTGGATTTGATTCATTGTGGTGCTTTATGGTTGCCATAACCGACTTGTCTTAACGTCTAACCATTGTCAGCCAGGTGTGCCCAGAAAATTGTAGGACTTCCACGCTAATTTATTGTATTATGTTGTGCCATGTATCTACTGTGGCTTTTTAATTTTGATTATTTAATGGGATCCTTATTGTCGTAATCCTTACTTTCAGTGAGCCAGATTAAGAGCTTAAGGAATGGGCTTTCCCTGCTGATTGTCAATTTTTAAATTTGGTGATCCATTTTATTTTGTGATTATTAGAATGAAACTTTAACTCTGCAGCGGAGCATGCGCCGATATGAAACTTCCTGGCAGATTAAAATTGTGTACCGGAACCGGAACTCGAAACTGGGACCTTTGCCTTTCGCGGACAAGCGCTCTGAGTTATCCCGACACGACTCACGATGCCGCCCCACAACTTTACATACGCTAGTACCACTTTCCAAACTTCTCAGAAGTTCTCCTGCGAAACTTGCAACACTAGCACTCCTGGAAGAAAGTATATGGTGGAGACATGGCTTAGCCAAAGCCTAAGGGATGTTTTCCGAATGAAACATTCACTCTGCAGCGGAGTGTGCGCTGATATGAAACTTCCTGGGAGATTAAAATTGTGCGCCGGATCCGGGACTCGAACCTGGGACATTTCCCTTTCGCGGGCAAGCGCTCTACAGACTGAATTATCCCGACACGACCCACGATAACGCCCCATTTAAAGTTGGCGACTTTTCTCTTTAAAACTTTACTTGATTAACAATGTCAGTTAAGGGCTTCACCTGCTAAAAGTGAAATTTTAAATTAGGCAGCACCCACTGATTTGTTATTTCTGAATTAAATAAACTGGTAAAGTACCAATTGTTTTGTTTGGGTTACCTACGCAGTAATTCCATTTGTCTAAGGGCTCATTGGATCAAAGAACTGTCGACAGATTTATTTTACAGTGTGGAACAACTGATCCTAGCGTCACTGGTTGATATTTCCAGACATGGGTTCCGTATCAAAAGACCAGTTACTCTCTGTCCACTGTACGTGAATTTTCTCACGGGAACTTGCGATTGTCCAGTATGAGATTTCTTTGAAAGTGTTAAATAATACAGTCTAAGCCCATCTCAAATATTCTATTTACACAACTTAATCGCGTAAAAGTCGATTAGCACTGTGCCTAATTTGCAAGAAATCCAAGATATTCCCTACCTGATGTGTTACGTAACAGGCGAACCGCGGCGGCTTTGAGGGCAAGTATAGATTGTTTAGTTTGTGTTGAACACGTAAGCGGGCCTCGGCCGCAACTTTGGCAATTTCCCTCGGGGCGCCGTTGATTAGGTCTTGTCTCTCCACGGACACCCGGGCAGCAGCGGTCTTCCTATGCTCAGAGCCTTATTGATTTCTGTTACGGTGTACAAGGACAAGCCAGCGGTTTTCCGGCAGAATCGCCAAGAAGTCACTAGAGGACATCTTAAGAGTCTACATAGGTTTCTGTTCAAGTATAAGGAAGTCCTAGCGAGTGAGTAAAAGGTGATTTGCTCAGTCTGCTTCCTTAAATTATGCCTTGTCTTGGTCAAACTTCAACTCGATGAAAAGTTTATAAAAACAACAATTAATGAAGAATTCCTTTAAAAATGGCTTTAGACACCACAAGTATTACGTAAAAGGAATCAAAATGACTACAGACATACCGTCATTAGGGAGGCATATCACATTATTTGTGTGGATATTACAAATCTAAAAATAGACCAAAATATTCGTTTGAACAATATACTACAAGCGAAACGCGATTTTTTGTACAATTAGCGTACGAAAAAAGAAAAAGAAGTGCATATTACAGATTGAAAAGTAAAACTACATAGAAAGATGCCAGAGCGTAAGAATGAAATTTCGAGTTCTTGATCCGTGTCTAAATGGCACAAAACGGCGCAGAAACGTGAATCTACAGACGATAGAAACTTGAAATTTGTGAACATTGTTTATCTTACACTGTAGGCGATTTTTTGATATTCCCATCCCAAAGGGGGTGAAATAGGGGACTGAATAGTTTTTTGAAAATACGTTGCTATTCTGGCAATTTTGAGGCAAGAAATAAAAAAACTTCGGATTTAGATTTTTAAGTGGAATATTAAAAACATGTGTTTCGATATTTTTGGATATTCTACCATTAAGCGGGTGAAATAAGTGAAAATCTTTTAAGAGTGCTACTAAGACTATTTTGAGGGTAGATATGGGAAAATTTTGATTTGGAACCATGATTAGAATTAAAAAAAAAGTGTTTCGGGGTGTTTTGAATTCTGCCATCAATGGTACAATAGCTCGTGGCAAGATGTATCACAATACTTGATTAGGAAAGCCTTTTTAAACCTAAATGTATGAAAATTTATATTTAGACTTAGAAACAACCAATGCAAACCATCCAATCTACGAGTGGGAAGCAGCGGGAATTAAGCTATCATTAGTATAAAGAAGGTAAAGCAGCGGACCCAAAAGAGAAAAATGATGTTTTTGGTTCCAGAGAAGACGACGCTGGCAGCATCCTTTGCAGCTAACGGTTCAGTCTGTAAACAATTAGATGAATTCCACCCATCCGCCGCACCGATCAGCAACTGCAGACCACATTTACGACAGCTCCTAACATTTATCACAACGCGACAGCCTCGACCATAACTAAAGTGATTTAATCTCTTTAAAGTCAAGTAATCACGGTAGTTCAGCCATTCTGTCGATTGCATAACATTTTGTTAAATAATTTTGAATTTCGACTAATGATACTGTCAAAATATTCACTGTAAACTATATTGATGATGATATCGTGAGAAAATTCTGTTTCATATACAAAAACGTTCGTAGCAGAGTAAATACTAAAGTTTCTCTTTTTTTAAGTGTTTTCTTCCAGTAGGTAGCGACTTCACTTTAGTACCTGAGCTGATCCGAACTATGAATTTTCAAATGTTTGTAATGCTTATGGGACTTAACTACGGGGTCATCAGTCCCTAAACTTAAAAACTACTTATGAACTGCCGGCCGCGGTGGCCAAGGTGACTGAAGCGCTCCAGTCACGGTCAGCACAGCCACTGCGGTCGGGATTTCGAATCCCCCCTCGGACATGGATATTTGTGCCGTCCTAGTTCGTAAGTAGTTCATAAGTAGTTTGTAAGTTTAGGGACTGATGACCCCGTAGTTAAGTCTCATAGGCTTTACAAACATTTGAACATTTGAACTTATGAACTACTTACGAACTAGGACGGCACAAATATCCATGCCCGAGGGGTGATTCGAACCCCGACCGTAGTGGCCGTGCAGACCGTGACTGAAGCGCCTCAGTCCCCTCGGCCACCGCGGCCGGCCGATCCGAACTATAGACCTCGTCACGTTGAAATGCGGCCCAGTTTTCAGGCGTCCGCCCATCCCCCTCCATTTCCGCTTTGGCAGGCAATAGCATTCAATTTCTAAAAGTGTGACTGGCTGCGAGTTACGCAATGTTTCTTCCTCAGCCTCCGCTGTTGGCGCAAGGCAGTAGCTTCTCCCTTCCTTGCCTGCCCTATCGCTCCGCCTATATACGCGGAAAGGCTTTCCTACATGACGCTAATTACAGTTCCATTATTTATATATTTCTCTTACAGGAGATATCATCTGAGTTTATTTAAACGTAAGTGATAAATTTTCAGAGAGTGTAGATAGGCGAGGAACATCGTTCTACTGAACGTGCTGTTGTGTTCCTTCCAGGAGCCAAGCGTACATTGTTAGATCATTCTGCTGCTCCGCGGAAAAGTAGATGGAAGTGTAACAACATTATAGTTTACGTTAGATGATAGAGAATTATTATAAAAGCAGTTAGATGTACCTCCTGCCGTGCACTTCAATGTGAGTTGCAGAATTCTTATGTGATGTAGATCGTCATATTTAGTATAGGCATATCTTCACTACATCATGGCAGTGGATTCCACATGGCAAATTTTTGCAATTTTGAAGAGTGTTTTAAAACATAACTAGAACAGCAATGTCTAATTAAATCACCTTCAATTACTTTATACAACATCAGTTGGAATCGTAACAGACTAAGAATCAGTAATGGAAGAATACCGCCACGATAAGGGACCCCTTTACGAATTAAATAAGCGGTTGGTCGCATGGTGGACAACGAATTAACGATTGAGAGGAGAGAAAAATCAAGTGCTTCCAAGCGACTGGATTGTATCATTGAACGCAGAATAACAAGACATTAAGAATTTGACGTAGAGATCTGTATCTTAAACAGAAGAAGAAATATGCAGAAGCGATTAGTCAAGCAAAACTACAATATTATAATGGAAAGTCCAGGTTGGAATTAATAACGTAGTAATAAGGACAGTTTACAGCTCACCGCAAAGGCGTGGCGAAGAGCTGCGAAAGGCACATACAAAAGACACACACATGCAACACTTTCAGCTATCGACAATGGCCTTCTTCAGGAAATAAAAGATTCACGTAATCACAACACAGTCATAAAACTTCGAAGTGCACCAGCTGGAGATGGTGATTGTATGTTTGACTGTGTTGTGTGCCTGTGTGATTGCGTGAATTTTCTATTTTCAGAAGAATTCCATGTCCGATAGCTGAAAGTGTTGTATGTGTGTGTCTTTTGTATGTGCCTGTCGCAGCCTGTCGCCACGTCTTTGCGGTGAGTTGTAAACTGTCCTTATTACTATGTTATTAAAACTAAAATCTTGGAAGATGTATTGTAGTTTCACGTCTGGCAAAAACCCATGGAATGCACGCTATTTTTCAGCGTCGGGAAAAGTACAGAACACTCTCTTCATGACAACTCTGTCGCAGCTTGTCGCCACCTCTTTGCGGTGAGTTGTAAACTGTCCTTATTACTATGTTACTAAAACTAAAATCTTGGAAGATGTATTGTAGTTTCACGTCTGGCAAGAACCCATGGAATGCACGCTATTTTTCAGCGTCGGGAAAAGTACAGAACACTTTCTTCATGACAACTCTACAAAAGGTAGGTGGTACTATGACATTAAACCTAGATGATACGCTGCACTCCATACTGGATTATATAATTCCATTGAATAACGAAGACTAAGATAAAGATGTTGTTGCTTTTGCGGACGATCTAATGCTGTTAACCAGAGGATAGCCCCCTTGCCACTGAGATAAGCAGCTAAATGAATAACAACAAACTCAATGACCAGAAATGAAAAGGAATTCTGCCTAATCGAATGACGGCATTTCCCTTTCAGAAGATGCTTCAGCAAGTAAATCATCCATACCTGAGCGTTATAATCGGCAGCAAGTTTACATTCAACTAGCACATTGAACACATTACAGATAAATGTACGGCCTTAATTAATGCTTTTTTAAGGTAAGCTAGACTCAAATTTTTCAGCGGTCTACAACACTGTGTATGGTTTATAAAGGATCAATAATACCTATATATATTTGTTCACCTCACTGATGCGGATAGCTGCACTGGAGGAACATTACATCCACACCAAAAGTGGTAGAGTGCAACGACTAATTAATTTGAAGATGGAAAACCTTACAGAGCGACATCAAATGAAGCGCTTTATGTTCTATCACGCCTCACACCGATAACTCTTCAGATACAGGAAGGAAATGTAATATTAGTGTAATAATAATGAATGTTAGAATTTAAAAATTAGTGAAATCTTTGAAAGACATTGAAAATATCCCTTTTGTAACAGTGATTTCACAGGAAAACTACCTTATTAATGCGCTCTAGTAAAGTAATATGAAGGATGAAACCAAATTTAAATGCCTATCATGTTCAAAAGTATTTGCGTGACTCAAAGAGTGAAATTAATTTCTGTCCAGATCTGTTTTTATTAATACTGCTGGTTCATACTCTGTATTGTGACAGTAGTTCAATGAGAGCGCCTTGTGAGACGGTTTATTTCAGTATTTTAAGTCTCTGTCGCTGCCCTCGGGTATAAATATCATCTGTCTAGACCGGTTTTTAATAATAGTGCTGTATCATGCACTGGCTAACTATAGTTTAATCAGGGCACATTGTGAGGCAGTTAATTCTGACATCCTGAGTCACTGCTCCTGCTCTTGCTTAAAAATAAGTAGTATCTAGAACTATTTTTATTAATACTGTTTTCCTATGCACTCTAGTGTGACTATAATTTATTAAAAGCTTAATGTAAGGCTATTAAATTGTGATCTTTCAATTCTCTGGTATTTCCTCTTGCTTTGAAATAATTACTAATTAGTTAATACTGGAGGTGGGAATAAATTGTGTAGAAATGACGAGTGTTCAAGTTTTCCCTTAATAATATAAAAAAATAGTCAGTTGTCACCTGATGATGGCCTAAGAAGCCGAAAGCCGGTTTGTGACGAATAAATAAGTGTTGCAGAACATCAGGAAGTTGTTCCTTTTTGATATTATTATCATGTACTGTCAAGCACAGACGGAAAAATAATTGGAACGTCAAGGTTTCATAGAGGGATATGGGGAAGCGAACTAGCTGAGAGTCTCGCTAAAAAGCAGACCGATCACGAACGTCAATAAGCTACAGCAAATATCTGCATTCGCGGTAAAGAGAAAAGGTATAGAGGAGTTTAGCGAAGAACTAAAATCGGGAAAAAACTCTAACCCGTGTTATCGTACGACACATGAGCGTTGAACGATTAAACTTCCATTACAGCCTTGTTAACAGGTTTTGGGAAACTGAAAAGCTTTTATCAGAGTAATTGAAGACCCAACTTGCCCACGTGAATTTCTACTTCAGTAACGTAATGAAAGTGAGGGGACCATCTCAGGAAAAGGTAGCTGACATAAGAGGAGGATGAATCGTCAGTAAACTGAATTTAGTTCATAAATTCACTACAGATTTTTGCCGCGTCAGTAATTCAATAAGATTTAATGGTATGTAAAACTCGTTTGGTTTCTTCAAATAAACGACAAATCTAGCATAGCCGAAATGTAATCTTCTTTAAATCATTAAATCTCAATTACTGTGTTGGTATTTGCCGAAATACCTGATGTAACGGCCTGAATTTAATCTTCAAACTTGTAATATTACTATTGAATGAGTCACGTGAAAAATAATAAATAAAAATTAAGCTGGAATTTCTCAAAATTTAGAGCTGGCTGCCACTAATAACAGCAATTAGAAATTTCATCTACGTCATTCTGCATCCTACTACAGTCAGTCAATGACATCTCGTGAACCACAGTATCATCAGCAGTACTATTCATCCTGTCCGTAAGATCTTCTACTTATACCTTCTATTAGGTAGAGAACAATGGCGGTTGTGTTCTACTTGCAATGCACACCCCTGACAGATTCCTTGTCTCCGATTAACACTCGCATTCAAACGCAACGTAATGGCTTATATTACTTAAAAAGTATTCTCACAAAACGGTTATCTACGCACAGATTCGATGCGTTCGTGCCTTGCCTGCCTGCAGTGCGGCACCGTGTTAAATACCTTTAGGAAATAAAGCAACATGCAATCTGCACGTTGCCCTTCATGTACGGCACCATATGAAGGGAGAAAAGAGGAAGCTGAGTTTCACGGTGGTGATGTTTGTTTAAGGTTGTGCTGATAAATGGACAGAAGCTTTTCAAGGAAATTTATTATATTCGAAGTAAGTATTTATAGAAGAATTCAACAAAATCGGCTTTATGATATTGGTTTGCATTTTTGAAGGTGAGTCTCCTGTGCGTTTTTGCAGTCGCTTGGTACTCTGCACTGGATCAAAGGTTCGCGATAAATGAATTCTAAGAGGGAGAACAGTGCCACCGAGAACGGTCTGTAAAATCGAATTAGGACTTTATTCAGATTTTGTGAGCTATTTCTTTGCAACTCTCTCAGCTCTTTCTCTATACCAGGAACGCCTATTACATATTCTCTTTGTGATGTCAAACGACAATTTCTTGAACGTGAAATTTCTGAAACTGCTATTCAGAGAATACTTGGAAATGTACCCAAACAGTTCTGTACTGTTGGTTGCATATGTGTTAGGAAAGCGTGCCCCGGTTTCAGGAGCGGTTAAAGGCGGCCAACCGTCCCGGATTCTGCGGGACAGTCTCGTATTTGGACTCGTTGTCCCGCATTGGGATGATTGTTCAAAATATCCCGCAAAACGGCAAAAGCGTCCCGCATTCCCACATTCCGAAAATTTTGAAATTGTTGGTCTAAGAACGAACGCCCAAACTATTTGTGTACGGCATGCTATGTCATACTGCTTACAAGTCAACTTCACAATCCATCATCTACGAATAAATGATAGTTTTCTTAATTAAATACAAAAGAAGAAGAAAAAACGATACACATAATCTATTTCAAAATGACAAATTCACTAGCAGTGGAGGTTGGTTTTCTTTTAAGCTGGTACTGCATTTGGTGATAGGTTGTTGCTGTGGTCTTCAGTCAGCAGACTGGTTTGATGCAGCTCTCCATGCTACCCCGTACTGCGCAAGTCTCTTCATATGATAATACGTTCGGCATCCTACATCCGTTTGAATCTGCTTACTATATTCATCCCTTTGTCTCCCTCTACGATTTTTACCCCACACGCTTCCTTCTAATGCTAAATTGACAATTCCTTGATGTCTCAGAATGTGTCCAACCAATCTAACCCTTCTCTTAGTCAGTATATGCCAGAAACTCCTTTTCGCCCCGATTCGGTTAAGCACCTCCTCATTAGTTACGTGATCTACCCATCTAATTTTCATCATTCGTCTGTAGCACCAAATTTCGAAAGCTTCTATCATCATTTTATCTGAACTCCTTATCGTCCACGTTTCACTCCCATACAGTGCTACACTCCAGATGAATGCTTTCAGAAACGACTTCCTAACATTCAAATTAATATTGGATGTCAACAAGTTTCGCTACTTTAGAAACGTTTTTCTTCCCATAGCCATTCTGAGTTTTATATCTTCTTTACTTCGGCCATAAGAAGTTATCTTGCTACCCAAATAACTTCATCTACTAAATTTATTGTCTCATTACCTAATCTAATTCCTTCAGCATCGCTTGATTTTCTGACATTGCATTCCATTACCTTCGTCTTACTCTTGTTAATATTCATCTTAAATCTTCCTTTCAAGACATAGCCCATCTCATTCAATTGCTCTTCCGGATCTTTTGCTATCTCTGACAAAATTGCTATGTCATCAGCAAACCGCAATGTTTTTCTTTCTTCTCCCTGCACTTTAATGCCCTCTACAAATTTCTCCTTCCATTTCTTCACTGCCTGCTCAATGTACAGATTGAACAACATTGGGGAAAGGCTACAACCTCTGCGTCCCTTTCTTGCCCTTCAACTCTAATAATCGCAGTCTGGTTTTTGTATAAGTTTAATATAACTTTTCGATCCCTATATTTTACCTCTGATACCTTCAGAATTTGGAAGATTGTATTCCAGTCGACATTGTCAAAAACTTTCTCCAAATCTACAAACGCCAAAAACGTGGGTTTACCCTTCCTCGGCTTATCTTCTAACATCAGCCGTAATGTGAGTATTGCCTTCCGTGCTCCTACATTTCTCCTAAATCCAAACAAACTGATCTTCCCCGAGGTCGGATTCCACAAGTTTTTACATTCGTCTGTAAATAATTCCTTTCAGTATTTTGCACCCATGACTTATTAAACTGATAGTTATGTAACTTTCACACTTGTCTGCACTTGCTTTCTTTGGAATTGGAATTACAATATTCTTCTTGAAAGCGGAGGGTATTTCCCCTGTCACATACATCTTGCATACCAGGTGATACAATTTTTTGACGACTGGATCTCCTAACGACATCAGCAGTTCAGAGGGAATATCATCTAATCCAGGGGCCTTGTTTCGACTCAAGTTTTTCAGCGCTCTGTCAAATTCTTCCCGCAGTATCATATCTCCTATCTCATCTTTCTCCACTTCGTCCTCCATCTCTAGAATACTGCCTTCAAGTTTATTTCCTTTGTATAGACCCTCTATATATTCCTTCCACAGTCCAGCTTTCCCCTCTTTGCTTAGTAATGGTTTTTCGTGTGAGTTTTTGATATTCATACAACAGCTTTTCTTGTTTCCAAATATCTCTTTTATTTTCCTGTAGGCAGTATCTATCTTTCCCCTAGTTATGCATTTTTATATGGTTCTGCATTTGTCCTCTAGCCACTCCTGCTTAGCTTGTGTGCACTTCCTGTCAATCTCATTTTTCAGACGTTTGTACTCCCTTTTTCCCGTTTCACTTGCTGAATTTTTATATTTTCTCCTCTCATCAATTAAGTTCACTATATCCTGTGTTATCCAGGGATTTCTATTAGGCCTTGTCCTTCTGCCTATATGGTCCTCTGCAGCCTTCTCTACCCTATCTCTAAGAGCAACCCATTCTTTTTCTACATTATTAGTTTCCCCCGTTTCAACCAATCCTTGCCTAATGTTCCCTCTGAAACTCTCAACCACCTCTGGTTCCTTCAATTTGTCCAGGTTCCATCTCCTAACCATTCTACCTTTCTGCAGTCTCTTGAGTTTTAATCTGCAGTTCATGACCAACAACTTACGGTCAGACTCTATATCTGCCCCTGGATATGTATTACAGTCAAGTGTTGTGATCATCTGCGCAAAGTTCTACCAAGCGATCTCCTCTTTCATTTCTTTTTCCCAGTCCATATTCACCTACTACATTTCCTTCTCTTCTCTTTCCTACTACCGTGTTCCAGTCCCCCCTGAAGTTTTCGTCTCCCTTTACTTTCTGAATGATTTCTTTTATCTCCTCATACATTTTTTCGGTATCCTCATCATCGGCCGTGCTAGTTGGCATATAAACTTGCACTTCTGTGGTCGGTGATGGCTTCATGTCTATCTCTACTACAATAATTGCGTTCACTATGCTGTTAATAGTAGTTTACCCGCATTCCTATTTTCTTATTCATTATCAGACCTACTCCTGCTTTACCACCAACCGATTTCGTATTGATAACCCTGTACTCACCTCACCAGAAATCCTGTTCATCCTGCCACCGAACTTCACTAATCCCTACCATATCTAACTTTAAACTATCCATTTCTCTTTTCAAATTTTCTAGCTTACCTACGCGATAGAGGGTTAGAACATTCCACACTCCGACTCGTAGAATACCTGTTTTGTTTTTCTTGATGTCGACATCCTCCTGAGTAGCCCCGCCCGGAGATCCGAATGGGGGACTACCTTACCTCCTGAATATTTTACTCAAAAAAATGTTCAAATGTTTGTAGAGTCTATGGGATTTAACTACGGGGTCATCAGTCCCTAAACTTACAAACTACTTATAAACTAGCTAATCCTAAGGACGTCACAAATATCCATGCCCGAGGGGGGATTCGAACCCCCGACCGTAGTGGCCGTGCAGACCGTGACTGGAGCGCCTCAGTCCCCTCGGCCACCGCGGCCGGTAATATTTTACTCAAGAAGACGCCATCATCATATAGTCATACAATAGAGCTGCATGTCCTCGGGAGAAGTAACGACTGTAGTTTCTCCTTGCTGTCAGCCTTTCGCAGTAACTGCATGGCAAAGCAATGTTAGCTGATGTGACAAGGCCAGCTCAGTCAATCATCCAGACTGTTGCCCCAGTAACTACTGAAAAGGCTACTGCCCCTCTTTAGGAATAAAAAAATCTGATATGCAAGTACAATATCAGCTTTCATCTTACATCCTCCAGGAATAGAAACGTGGTGAAATTCTGAAAATGCAACAATGAAAGTGAGTGAGCATTTCATGTAGTAAGGCACAATTAAACTCTACACTTGATCGATAGATCTACTATAATAGAGTATAGTGGTTTCAAAAAGTAGTTTTTATCAAATTTTAATTCGAGGTTATTGCAAAACACAAATATTTGGGCGGAGTAAGCTACTTATAGCAATATGTGGAGTACGATGCTCTAGGAGCTACAAGAAATAAAAGTAGTACAGACAACGAAGGTGATCGGACAAACGTAACGGAGATAGAATACGTAAAAATTGTCAGATTATAAAATTCAAAATAAGAGCATGAAAAATATTTATGAACTGTGAATACAGATTGAAAATTAAGAATAAAATGACACTCAGATATGTTACGTTAAAAGTAAATGAGGAGGCCTGCTCTGCGTGCCTAAATTTCTTTCCTGGTTTCAGAATAACTGGGACAATTAGTCACGTGATCTTAGTCCTCCTCCACAACTTCGAAATGTCCCGCATTGAGTTTTGAAAGAGTTGGACGCCTTAGTTTAAGGTGACCGCTTGCGGAAAATCAGAAATCCCGGTATTGAAGTAATTTTGAGCTGTGACCGTTGAATATATTTCATCTCCCTGAAAAAACCAAATAGTATGGAAATTCTATTTCATAGCTTTATTGTATATGTCACATTTGTAACATTTACTTAGGAACCCAGTACTTGGTGATATTGTACGCAGTTTTGTTATAAGTAGCCACATCACTGTTGTGCCTGTAGTCTATAGTTTGGTGATGGTCCTGCATTTCACAACATCGAAAACTTCATCATTCGTTTCTAATCCCGGGTCCTGATACTGACTTAATCGTGAAATCCAACATACTAATCTCTTTAGCGCCTTCCATGTCACATAAGCAAACAATTCATACGGTCCTACATTTGCTCGGTGTGTCACGAGCATTTTGCCATACTTACGGGCGATGGAAGAATTACTGTAGGGACGGTATGAAGCTATGTCTTGATCTCACCGTTTAGCGTTGAGGCTATTTTCTAAACAAGGGAAGTCTCATACAATTATCGTGTTTCTTTTTAACTTGCATTTCTGCTGTACCCGTTATTTAGTTGAGTTTGTCGGAGAATTCTTTTTATAACACGTCCAGTCTCGTTCAAAAAGGTCACAACCTGTTGGGCGTTTTCAAACGTTTACTATACCAGTTGCAGAATATTCTACTGCCGACGAACATTAGGAAAAACCAGGTCATATAATTGAGCGGAGATTATTATTCTCAGGTGCAGATTTATTTCTATCAAGTCACCCGTGAACAGTTTTAATGGTAGCCAGCCCTTGATTTACGATAACTTAATTCTGAAGGTATTTCATTTAATAAAGAATAATAATTGCAAACAAAAAGGATGTGGTTTTCAGTTAAGAGAACCATTCAGTTAGAAGCAAGCGATCACGAAAGATAATTGGAAATAATGACATACAGTTAAGGAAAGAGTACGATGATTTTGCTACATCATGATTATTTTAAAATCAGGTTTAAAGGACATCTTTTGAGAAAGAATAGCATTAGTCTCCATAATAATCAACTTTTGCTGACCATCTGCTAAGTACAGGTCATGCACCTAAAGGCATTCATAACCTGAACATTTTGCACACCGAAAAGAAAGGCCACATATTAGACATGCTCCAAGAATTGCAAATATTTAAATTTCTTTCTCGCAATGACGGGCTTATTCTAAATGAACGGTTACAACTCCGTAACAGAAGGTTTTTTTATTTTATTTATTTATTTATTTATTTATTTATTTTTTAAACCGTATTCGGTCGCTACTCGGTCTTTGATGTTGTTCTTCGTGCAGTGTACGAAAATATTTCTTACGACTTGATCCAATTTTTTTTCCAAAAGCCAATTTTACAACTGTTTTACTTATTCCAATATTTTTACTCATTAATTCTCTCAACTAATACTGTATTGTGAAAATGACACCTTGGCCATCTATGTTAGACGTAGATTCTTGTAAAAATTGTTTTCTCAATAGTTTAATCTGTACAGTGGCCTAGTTGTAATTGCGGAAACTAGATGGCACAAATGAGGTAGCGTCTACCTGTTCACAACTCCACTTAGCACAAGCCAGTCTGATGCCTCCGTGCAGCACTTTCTAAAGTTGTAAATTTTATTAGGTGGCTTGTTTTAATTTATAATTTCTGATGAAGGCAATCATAGGTATTGCCGAAACCAGGTTAAACAATTTTATTTTTGCGACCGGGAACTGCATTTTTATCCCCTGAATATTTTTACAGGTTATTCATGGACAATACGATGCCTTGAGGGTAACTCCGTTCAATTTTTCCCCTAGTAGCGGTTTTCTGTTTTCTTTGGATTCACTAATATGTGCCAAAACAGCAGCCTTCGGAGCCTGCAGGTTGTGGGACAGAGTGCCTTGGTAGGGAGGGGAAAGTACAGTACTCGCAGATATCCCTTAAACTGGTGGCGAAGCAGGCATTAAAAACTAGGAGGTCGAAGGCGACAGGGCCGGCTGCTAACAGGTGGACAACAGCGGAGATTAATGTCCGGGCATATCTCGTTAGGACTCGCGGGCATGGCGTTCAGATGAAACTGGAATTCGTCCAACAGGTCTCTGCTGGCGGTCCGCCCACTGCTGACGCGGGAGAAACATTACTGCCGGGCAATTCTGCAGCCAACCAACCAAGAGAGGCTGATTAACTTCCTCCTCATATTATTCAAGTAGGAAAAAGTTAAAAAGTTCGAAAATGCGTGGTACAATCAAATCAGAATGACTGACTGCTTCAACGAACAGCCTCTTCTATGTCGGTATAAAACATCCAAACATTCCTTCTCAGGTTCTTTATTACCTTACACTGAAGTCCTTAGGAAACTGGCAGAGGCATAAGTAATCAAACAAAGAGTAGTGTAAATACACAATAGGACGGTGCTGCACTAAGATGGATCCTTCGATTATTTCTTTTTGGACTCCCCGCAAAATGGTTTGGAGGGGTGGGGGCAGGAACACCCATCCCAAGAAGAGTTCTCGTGTAGCCAGAACTGAATCAGGAACGTAGAAAAGGTGTTTTAGAAAGACTAATGGAACGCAGAATATCTGTATGATTATTAAATGGAATAAGAATACTTTTACATTCAAGTGGGTCTAGAGCGTATTGACGGCAGTTTCAAGTCTGTGAAGCGCTTGCGAAATGGAACACAGATGGTCGAATGATTTAGTTCCCAACAAGCAGTGGAGCTACAGAAACCCAAATGCCTTGGAGTGTATTCCATATAGATATGCACAGTACCCTTTACAGTTATCGTGTCATTAAACGTAGGAATCTGTTGGATATTCTAGCCTAAGAATATAATGGTGAGTGGGCTGAGGAAGGCGTAGTTGATTTCCATGATATCAGGTGTATTTGCCCAGATCCCATTTGGTATTGTTTGCGAATACATTTATACACTACTACCTGTAAACCCGGCGTTTATTCTACACTGTCGTCCACATGCCCCTCTCCCCCTCTCTCTGCATCCACCTTTTTCAGTTCCATCTCTATTCGTTTCCACCTTTCCCTCCATCGGCAAACTTTTCTGTAAGGTACCCTCTGTCATGTACCATACAAACATTTATGTACCCAGGATCTTCCTCTTGGTTTTAATGTCATAAAGATTGGAGCTAAACTATGCACTTTGTAAAATTACCTTAAGTACCCTCCAGCCTGCACCGAACGAAATTTTATACAGACTGTGACTTTCCTCTTGTTTTTAAGCTAGAGTGTGCAAACTTTCATCCCTATTGGAACAAATCTATAGATTTCTATGCAAAAGAAACGCAGAGTCACATTGAAAAACGCGCTTTACTGTTCTCAAATATTCCAGTTTTATTTCATACAACCCTTGTTCTGAGAATCACGAAAAAAAAAAAATCTCTGAAATCGGCCTAGTTGTTCTCAAATTAAGGCGCGATGAAGGTATTTAGGGATCCATTTTCATGTTGCAGAGTACCATCCCCCATGCACCGTATGAAAGTTAAGCTAGACGATGACCTTCCACTTGTTTTCAAGTTCAAGTGTGCGAAATATCGTTAAGATCGGAATGAAACTGTAGATTTCGTGAGCCTGTAGGAGAAGTATTCTCCGCCATGCACCTACCACAAATTACTTTCTTAGCTGACGTTTCCTACCTATAAACTACATTCCTGCCAAATTTCAGCTTCAGAGGTTGAGTAGTTTTCGAGATTTCGTGTTTAGTCAGTGAGTAAGTGAGAGTGTCCTTTCGCTTTTATACAGATATAGATTAACAAAACAGATTGCTTACTTTTGGATGCAAGAGAATTAAGGGAGGCTGCAGACAAAAATAAATAGTAAAATGCAAATGTGACTGCTAACTTTATTTTATAGAAGGCCATGCGACAGTTTTATGGCATCTACAGCGAAACTGTTGGGAACGGTGGTGCTAGGGGCGGGGATCAGTTACAAAACGCCTCATAAACGTCCGAAATCACATGCAAACTTTGTTGCAGGACCCTGACTACTCCCCATTTTCCAATAATTGGCGCATAAATCTGGGTATTCTCAGACGGTGGCGTCTCATTATTTATGACGTCATATCTCCTCAGCTAAGTGTCGTACTCTTTTGTTTCTGAGTCCGGAACATTCGTGGGTGTACGGGGAACAGTTCAGCAAAGTTTCACTGCAATCGAATGAATGATTTATGAACACATAGAGGACATCCAGAAAAGCATTCATTTATATATATATATTTTCCGTGGAGGTACACAAACATATTAAAAATTGCAACTTTTTGTATCTATGGTCCACAAATTTGTTTATTGTTTGAGTATAAACCGGCTTTCGGCTTCTTAGGTCATCATCAGATAACTTAGTACTACACAGTCCACCCAATGCTGTGAGCTCTAAATTGTACAAAGATGAATGTTCAAAGATATGGGAAACTTTATGACAGTATAACGTTAGCAGAAAAATTTGTCATTTCTTCCCATACTGTATTTAAACATTGTAACCGCTTTGACACAGCAGTCAATGCTCTGAAGATGGCCTAATAAGCCGAAAACAGGTTAAGTAAACAAAAATAAACTTGTAGAACAAACACAAAATTATGTTTTTTTAATTTACAAATCATGTACTTTCGTTTGCATCACATTTCTGTGCAAGTCATCGACACTTTTAATCAGTTACCACATGAGAAACTGTAGTTGTTTTCATAACAATATCGGTCATTTATTGTTCTGGACACAGCAGCTCCATTTTATACACATTAAAAACTTAATGATTTATCGCTTCTTACATGCATTCGAAATGTAGGATGATATAATGAGTTTACACTTACGCGATACAGACGAGAAAGAGAAAAAAAGATAGAATGGAAAGCTTAATACATATACTACTATTCGGTAACTGGTCCTTCGAGATGCAATTTCTAACCAATCTCTAACATCACCCCTCAAAACACACACACAAACGCTTATACATCGGAAACGGATGTGGCGACATTGAGCGAGCGACCGTTCTGTACACCCCTGGTCACGTGCCTCGCTGTGTTTACAGTCCGTCTCTGGTTTCGGTGAACGGAGTGCAGAACTGCAGCACAAGAAGAATGGAACGTCAACGCCCCGGCAGATGGCGGTGAGGCGGCGCGGCCCACAGGACGGGCGCGGAACATTGACGAAAGGCCCAGAAAGACAAGTCCAGTCAACCTGACCTGTCATGTGCCCACAATATCGTAAAAGTACCACAATTTGGAAAACTGGGGTAGGCTAGGGACACGCAAGTCGCCGAAGTGGCGTCCAATTGAAAGACTTGCACCAGGCCAATGAGCTACACGAAATTATTATATACCACAATTATATCCAGTACAACACTCTACAGCTCAATATGGCATTAGATGGTCGGGAAATCTTGAAGAGATACATGAAGAGATACTGTTATTTGGAGCTTTATTAAAAAGGAGGATTCGCGTCAGTTATGTTGTCCCAGCTGCTTTGGCATTTCGTGGGGGTTTTGTACAATTAACTGATTCATTTGTTGTTGATAATAGTTTACTGGGGATCCACTCAGTTATTCGAGTAATTATAGAATATCTGTCATATTAGTGTGGACTTACTTCTTTATTTGAAATCAATCAGCGTTATTCTTATTTGCAGGCGTTACTAAGTCCATGGGGTGATTGAGTGTCTAAGAGACATTTTGCGGTGCCTTTGAAGAGCCGTGCGCAACCTTCTGCGCGCGCTTGAGGATGGCGTGACCAGCACGACTCAGCGAGGGAAGTCTTGAGCAAAGACCTTACAAAAATAACTAGACTTCCTAAGGGCGCTGCTGTCGCGGGATAAGTTCAACCGTCGCGTCGACCGGCCGCCATGGTAGTGGCAAGCGTCAGATAAATATGAGTGCTATTAGCAGGTAAATCGTGTATTAAATAGCTACTCGGGATATATACACAATTGATAGTCACGTATGAATTGTTTGGCTATAAATGAAACACGATATTGAAGAGCTGCTCAGCGTTTAAATGCATAAATAAATTTAAGAAAGGAATAAAAACATCGAATACTGTCTTCCCATTTATATTTATTAGGAATACAAGTAGCCCTACAACTTGTGTTTAGAGATAGTTACTCTTTCTTAACAGACTATTAGTCAAGAAAGTATAGGATGGAGTGAAATAAATAACAGGCTTTTACAATACTAGTAACTCTTAAACAGGAGCTACTTTAGGCAGTACTGGCGGACAGGAAATTCAAAATGTTTCATTTTATGACTGTGTAAAATAACTATTGGGTCACGAAATTAGTTGCCTCACTGCAGTTCGAATTTTTGCTTATGAAATTAATATTAGCAACAAAGGTAATCTGCTTTACATATAGGTATAACAACTGAAAGGGGTTTGCAGAACTGTATGTAGTTCCATATATGAATGACACAAAGCGACACTGGATGCACTTTTTGAAGTTGAACCCTATGAACCGGCCGCGGTGGCCGACGGGACTGAGGCGCTTCAGTCACGGTCTGCACGGCCACTACGGTCGGGGGTTCGAATCCCCCGTCCGGCATGGATATTTGTGCCGTCCTTAGTTGTAGGTAGTTCATAAGTGTAAGTTTAGGGACTGATGACCCCGTAGCTAAGCCCCTTAAGCTTAACAAACATTTGAACATTTTTTAACCCTATGACAATAGTTGCCTTTTGAGCAGTTCACGCTACTGTAAGGTATTTGGCTTACAGCATTATAAATGCTAATATTCTTGCTAGATACCCTAATGCTAATGTTAGATGCATTAGTCAAGAAAAAGTTATGGCATACTTCGTGTTCTTATAAGAATTTGGTAGTAGCTGGTTGCTGTATTCACAAGGTAAGAAGCTATCTTTCAGTTATATATCTGATGGCATATTTTACTTTCACAATGGATTTTTAACATTAGCTATTTCATGGAGCCCTGTTTAATTTTTTGATGGTATGAAATATCTAAATATTGTAGAATACAGCACTAAAGCAAAGACGTAAAGCGTGAAACACTTCCGAAATTTTTTGTGAAAGTGACAAAAAACGTGTCTTACGATAAACCCCGTTCTTATGCTGCACTTAGAACGTTGAAAAAATAAATGTTATAGTACGATTTCTTTAGGAAGAGGAATCGCTGTTGGACAATTTCTGCACCGTATGGGTAATAAATTTACACACAACTCATAGTTGCTGTACATTCAAAGAGTCTTAAGATGTTTTGTAGTTATATATTTCAATTAGACATAGTTTTCGCGACTTAACTCAAATGAATACACACTCTAATCAAAAGAGTCTTACGCACATTTAAAGTTAGTGCGAAATTTTGCCCCCACAATGGCTGCCGAGGCGTTCTCCAATTTGTCCGATGTTCGCAGTTGGCCGCTTACGAGATTGTGGCCGCTTGGTCTGGAGAGAAGGACAGTGGAAGACGGAAGACCGGGGGCGCGGTGTCGTCACGCTGGACTACGTCTTGATGCCGAAAGCGAGACTCGGTCGGTGTCACGGAAAGTGCGAATGATTGCTGTTTATTAACGCTTTGTTGACTCCCAGAGGGGTGTAATGATTGACAAGGTTCGCAGGCCGGTGTCTGAACGCGCTGCACGTGCCGTGTTGTTCTGTCAAGTGCATACTTAACGGCGAGTCCCGGTGGAAGGAGCCGTAAACCCCGCTGACTATGCTGATAATATACTGAATACTTCAGAAGATTAGTATTCTACACTTAATCTGGGATGAAATTGTAAACCTTGTTTTACAAACTGCGTTCATTGGTAGCAGTGTTGGGATTTCGCGAGGTCAGTCGAAAGTGAAACTGGAAACTTCCGAAAGAAAACATTGTACTTGACAATTGAAAGGAACTTGACATTATCAGTTATGATCGATTATATCCGTCTGTTATCTTCTTTTGAATGTTCAAATGCTTGTAAGGCTAAGAGACTTAACTGCGGGGTCATCAGTCCCTAAACTTACAAACTACTTATGAACTACCTTATACTAAAGACGACACAAATATCCATGCCCGAGGAGAGATTCGAACCCCCCTACCGTAGTGGCCGTGCAGAACGTGACTGGCGCGCCGCAGACTGCTCGGCCACTGCGGCCGACCCATATTCTCCTGTGAAGGGTTATTTCTAGCTTAATTGTTTATTATTTCTATTGCCGTAAGGTGTTATTTTCTTGATGGGCAGCTGATCTATTTTCTGTTTATAGAATTTTACTTCAGAGACTTATTCTGTTAAATTTGACATCCTTAACCTTGTTGTAAATTTTGTTTGATCAATTAATGCGATTATACACATGGTACCAGGTTTTCGTTATAAAGACCTTTCAAATACAATACAAATGTTACAAATGTTTGTATAGTCTAACTACGGGTTCATCAGTCCCTAAACTTACAACCTACTTATGAACTACTTACGAACTAGGACGGCACAAATATCCATGCCCGAGGGGTGATTCGAACCGTATTGGCCGTGCAGACCGTGACTGGAGCGCCTGAGTCCCCTCGGCCACCACGGCCGGCACCTTTCAAATCATTCCATTTTTCTAAAAGGTATAATAAAAGGTTATTAAGTGATGTATTGCTCCCACCCCCTCCTCCCAGCCCTACCAATCAAATAATTTTACAGAAAATAAGGGATAGATAGTATAACACTGGCCACGGAAAGGTCTACAATCGTATATACCACTTTGGATTAGACTGTAAATCAGACATACATATCATGTGCAGCTTGAGCCACGTTATTTATCAAGAATATTGCGTTTATGTTCAAACGTTTCTAATCATATGGGATCAAACTACGTTTGTCATCAGTTTTACAAATTACTTAAACTAAGTTAAACTAACCTAAGGACAACACACACATCCATGCCCAAGGGAGGATTGGAACCTCCGGCACGGGAGGCCGCATGATTCGTAACGTGGCGCTCCAGACCGCTCGGCTACTCCCGAGCGGCTTGCGCTTATGGCTTTTCAGAAGAATTATGTACTAGCTTTGAGAAATATAGAACTTGATACATGAACTGTATATTGCTCCCAATGGAATCATCAAATATTAAACCATAGTCTCAGCGCTCATTGTACAGATAGAAAATTTGTAACAAAAAATGTAGAAGGATTGGGTACTATGTTGAGAATCTAACAGTATTGTAACCTGTTTGGGGATGAAATCGTTTTCGTGAACAAGTCACTGCTCCGGTAATATCGTCAGTCTGGTGAGCTATGTTTTAAAGCGGGCGACTGCAGCAGATAGTCTGGAGAGGGCGTCCTCCCTTGCTGGGCGCAATATCCACAGAGCGCCGCTGCGCGCCTGGTGCCGGAATTATTCATGAGTACCCTCGCCCCATCCCACCCCACCCAACCCCCACTTACCGAACGAGGAGCCGAGCCGCCCCGGGCGCCGCCCTCTTCGGAAACATTCGGAAAGAGAGTGAGCAGAACTGGACAAGTGACAATTCCCAGGGAAAACACCAGACCCGCCGTCGCCACGCTGCAAGTCTGGGATCCACATCTTCATCCATATCTCGATTCTCCTTCGGCTGCTTTGATGCTGCAATCCATGTAGTATGTCAGCGTGTGCTCCTGGATGAGTTGTTAACAGACAGATTGCTTACATGCTTCAGTGACAGCTGTTCTCAATTCGATTCAAACCTGAGATATTTATCATTGAATAGTTGAAAGATGGTATCTATTTTATTTTCGCCAAGACAGATTGCTACGATGCAGTAAAGTCCGACAATGCATATCAATAGCTCGTGCATTATTTCAGTATGTACTTAATTTATCATGTTAGTCTCCTTCCTGTCTATCAGCCAGTCAACTTCTGCCATTTCAGTTCCATTTTCTTGTGTCCCAGTCCGTTCCGTGAATAATATATCTTCCTATAATATGATTTTTCAGGTACATTCGGAAGCTGTCTGCGTTTTGCGACTATAGTTTGTAGGAAAGACGTGATGAATTTTAAACGGATTGCGTGAAGGGGTCATTTTTCATTCATCTCATTAATTATAACGTAATATTTCCTGAACTATGTGTCTTGTTATGATATTCTGTTTAAGGTAAATTCAGCGGTATATGTACACAATTTCTGCAAAATATTTAGGGAGGGTTAAATAGGATGGATTAAATAGAAATCTCATGCATACTGGGGCAGTTCTTGAAGGCTTCATATCTGTCAAGCTGTGATACAATTTCGATCATATATTCACTGGTATAAGTGTATGTGCCTACTGTCTGTAAAAACCTGGCGAACACAATTACTATGTGCACATGTAAAACCCTTGTTCGAATATGAAAACTTCTGTGGCAATAGAGACGTTTTACAACTCGCTTGTCAGTCCCTTGTGGTCGCCAATGACCGTGACAAGTGCATCACTACCACTACACCTTATCACTATATAAAAAAATTGCACTTACGTGTTTTATGGCCCGATTTAAAATTGTAGTTTTATAAACTTTTTCGGGCCAAAATAATAATATAAATAATAAAAAAAATATGGTGATACTTTTTCTGACCGTATTTTAACAAACAGTCAAATTATATGATATTTAAGTTTAGCTTTAAGAAAGACACTCTTTTGAACTTTTACTTCTTTGAACTATCATTTTAATATCTCTCCCACATTTTCATTATATTTTTCCGTTAAAATATTATCACCTGTCTTGCCTTGGTTGTTCAAGGTTGATTTTCTTTGCCTGTACTGGTTACGAATGATTATAGCCTGGAACTAACGTAGCATACATTTGGCGTTCGGACGATTGACAATAGCCTGAATGGAACACAGCATACATTTGGCGTTCGTAAATCAGTCACGTGACATCCCTCGCCTGAAAATCTCTTTTGCGTACGCCATCTTGCTTTCTCCACCCGATGATTTTCTTATAATTGAAGCGTTGTAATTTCAAAGCAATGGCCCACTGAAAAATATCAAAAACACGTCCTTCTTAGGGCAATGAATTATAATGTAATGATAGTTATTACCTGCCATCGATGGTACGAGAATTACGGATTACTGTCGCAGCTGTTCGCCATAGCGTAATAAGCGAGGAATTAGTTTGTGATGTACGAACGTGTTAGACGGTGGTTCAGAACTTGCTAGGGCGCGGTGGCTCAGCGCGCTTGTTGCCAGCATGGTAGCTCGATGCCCTCTGAAACGATCAATATAGAGTAAACAAACCAACCTCCACAAAGTACCGATCAAACCGAGGAACCAATGAAAAGAGAGAAAAAGAATGACGGTTCAATTAACACCGTCTGAAGAGGAGGCCTGTGCGCTGCCGTGCCACGGCACGCAGAGTAGGTCGCGATCGCGTTGCTCGCTGGTTGGCGGCTGTGAGGCAGTGGGCTGTGCCCCATCAGCCAGCAAGTGAGCAACATGCTATGCTTGACGTGACGTGACGTAGCGAGGCAGTGCACATGCCTTGTCTTCAGGCGGTGTTAGTTCAACGCCAACTGTAATAAAGAAACTGAATAAAAGTCTCAACGAACATGAACAAACCAACATTGCCAAGTTTTTCCCTCTTGCTTCCTAAAATGTTTTCGCACACTCTTGTTAACTGAACTCAACTATATTCAGTAAGATTCCGAGTTCTCTCTCTGAAAAGTGCTTTTTTTTTTCTTTCAAGAACTAGCCATGAAGTACATACAACGAATTGTAAACCTAGACTTCTTCATCACATGTACATAAACTGGGGAGACCCTGTTACAATGACTGTTGCAAATGACGTAATGACAGTACTAACTTTGTTTACATATTAAGTACGACAGTTATGTGGAATTCAGTATTACCACACTTATTCCGTTTGTGATTTTAGCTGTGAAAGAAAAAGTAATCATGGTTTGAAATAAAATATTTGCTCTTTATTTTAGCGCAGAACGAAGTAACTTGAATAAAGTCATACCTGAACTACAGGAAAGGAAATACCATGTACGTTAAAAGCGTCTATAGAAACCATGTCGAAGACAAACATTTTAGTATATGCATTGATTCTAATCAATAACTTAAATATCTTCCATAAAAAGTGAATAAACGCTTATAAAAATGAACAAGATAATTTGTAGCAATGTATACACTTCCCTTCCGTTTCATTAAGGAACTACACTAAGAAATCTACTACCTCCTTTATATACGAAACTACCTGTATCAGCACATTGTTCAGAATATTCATTATTACAGTATCCTCCCAGTTTACGTGCATATGCTTCAGAAGAAATGTTCATATGTTTTCTAAGCTTATGCGACTTAACTGCGGGGTCATCAGTCCCTAAACATGCAAGCTACTTATAACCTTACTTATAATAAAAACAGCACTAACGTCTAAACCTGAAGGAGGATTAGAACCCCCGACGGGGAACGGCCACGTGCATCGGAGCATAGCGCCTCAATGCGCTTAGCCACTCCGCCGCGACTCAGAAAACCATGGTTCAATTCGTTGTTACGTATTTCACGGCATGTTCACGAAATAGAACGAACACGCATTTTAGTGGGAGCATTAATAACAGTGCCCGAAAACCTTTTAGGAAATAGGGAGAAAAAGAAATTAGGTGGTGGCAGGTTTCGAACCACTTGCCATTTGCATCACAGACCAAAGCACTGCCAACTATCCTACGGCGAACAATCAGAAAATTCTTTCTTTAATCTCTTACTATTGATGGCAGTATTTAACTGATGCTAATTTGGCATTTTTAGACACTAGATTATCATTTATCGTACGAAGAAGGACGTGTTTTTCTTAATTCATCAGTGCGCCATTGCTTTGAAATGACAACCTGCAAGTTATTATAAGAAAATCATCAAATACGAAACGCAAGTTAGCGTATTCCACAGAGAGTTCTGTGCGGGGAATGTAACGTGACATCTCCGAACGGCTGGTTTTCGCAAATTCAATGGGCGGTGTCAAATCGCCGTTATTTTTGCAAATATCTAGACACGATATGAGACATGAAAAAAAAAAAAAAAAAAAAAAGATACCAAATTTAAGGGTAGGATGAAATTTAAGGGTAGGATGAAAAAAAAAACTCCAAGGAAATAGGTTCTTCCCAAAAAATCGGATCGGTGCAGATGAAAGTGTTACAGTAGATCAGCATTAATTAAGATCCAAATTACAAAACTATTGAAAAGTGTGCATAATTTGCCAAGAAGCCAGCTCTGATTCATCGTTCAAATATTGCATCATAGTGTAACGCAGCAACCGTAAGATTGATGACCGTACAAGTAGGCAATGGTCCGATCTAAAGCACAAGCTTTCAAATAGATCATGATAGCACAAATAGGATTCGGGCACAAAGACATTCAAATTGCGAATCTGTTAGCCTTCCGAAATATATGTAAATTTTAAAGGAAACTTCTCTAAATATTTAAATTTCACTATACGCTAATAGTCTAACCTTTCATCAGAACTCGTCTCCTTGGAACACTCAGTTCCTATTTTATATCTTTTCCTCTTTAGACATAAAAAATTTGCATCCCGAATAGTAAGGCTAATCTAATACTTGTTTCTGGTTGTTGGCGATGCTCTTCTGACGCAGGTTCTGTCAATGGCAGAATGATATTGACATTGGAAAGTCATAATGTTTGTATTTCTCTTCAGCAAACTTTAATGCCTGTTCCAACTGTTTGTTTCGTTTCCTTGGTTGTTTTCTCTACAGTAGGTGCAAATTGGTTGATGGTGGGGAGAGCAATCCCATTTAAACTGTTTTCTGCAAAAGCTTTACATTTTAGCGACGGAGGCGCATACGAGACCGTCATTGTAGGGTAATGACTGAAGTGTTGGACATTGAATCTAAGGTATCAGGTTGTGATACAGTTATACATATTAATTTTTAAATTATGAACTAGTATTATGTAGAATGTACTGAGTAATATTGTCCACAAGTTTCTGTTATGGTGTATTTGATGTGCAAACATCCTGCAAGATATCTCGTGCACAGTGCTAAAACATCCTAGAACATCGCTACTTGAGATATTTTCAGGTCAAAACGCCGGGTACTGCAAACTGTAAGAATACTCTAAAATGTTGTAAAATATATATATTTTGAAAGTGGCCATGTTTATAAGGATATATTGTACAATATTGCCTTTGTATTTTTATATTATTTATTTAGTTTGCCAGCTAGCTCAGTAAATGGATGAAACCTAAACCTTCTCAGGGACGTGATTAAGCAGGTTAAATTTTAGTTGAATGTTTTCAACCGGTGCGAGTATTCTTACAAAGTAGTCCCACATAATATGCTATGAAATAATATTCAATTGCAAATGAAGTCAATGTGGAACCTATCCTTTATATTAAAATTCTGAAATATTATTCTCAGTTACGTATATCATTGAAATTTTAATTGAATTTCCAATTTGAAGTAAAATCGCAAAGACTGAATTCACTGAAGCTAAATGAAAACTGTCTTTTAACTTATTAAGATATGGCTATCAGGAAATTACTAAAAAAAATATTATTCACTTCTCACTCAGAATAATAATAACAGTAACTCTGAATAATTATGCACGTCGTAATTGATAGATCTTTGTAAGATACCACATTTTACCATACATTACCACAGAAGTTGGCGTAATTTTTGTATAAGTCCAGTTTGGTTTTGCACAGCTGAAATAGAAAATTATTATGTTTTTTATTAAACCTTATTTGATTAAACCTTGCTTTATCAGTTAGGAATTCTATAGTTGTCACGCTATGGTGGCGGTTGATGCAATCTGTGTCGTTAGCTTCTTGCTGAAACAAATGCTAATGGCGTCCTTTATCATTTCATATAAATGATCAGGATATTTCTAATTAAAGTTTCAGCGGCACTGGCCATCACCCAAAAAATTTGATCGTGGCAGTCATAGCACTATAGTACCGACGTGAAGTACTTATGAGGTCGGCATAGGGCAACTGATACTTTATTAATCAGGCGTAATTAAATGATTACGGCCACAGTACGATCAATCAAGAAGAGCACGCAAGAAGAAGAGTTCTGTGGGCCCAAAGTTTATTGCAAATATTCCACCGCCAAGAAGAACCTGTAATACTAAATATTAAGTGCTAATAAAGACCGATGAGACACACGCTGCATCGCTTGAGTAAAATCCAGCCAATTAATATGTTATTAACTTATACGGCTAGCCAACTCATTAGAACTGTTTTTGTCAATAGTGAGCCTGAAACAATAAAACAGTGTTAAACTTTCATCTAAAGCACGTAACAGGTAGGTTCGTATTTTCCTCATTGTTATTCCGAGGCCAAATCATAGAATATTAAAAGTGATTGTGAGAAGTACTTACTTACTGATCAGGAATGAAAATTTTAATTACAAAAAGTGACAGTAAATTTTTACGTGGACTTGCAGTGATGCAGTATTGAATTGCCTAGTCTTGATCGTAAAGTAGTTTTGTTTCAAACTGATTTAGTTTTTACTGTGTGATCCGGGACAGAATAATTAAGTCAGTCTATGGAATTAAATATAAATAACAGTTAAAACATTAGCGCTGATAAATGTTTAAATTATAAATTGCAATTACTTCAGGCAACACATTAATAGTCTCATAACTAGTTCATTTAGTTTGTGTGACTTTTAAAATTTCATAATTTCCAATTTTCCAGTAGACAAGAAACAGGAGCGTAATTAGATTGAGTTATTACCAGGCCATCATAATTAAACTGCTCACTTAATGAGTAAGATTTGCTTAATGTTGTTTATTGAAGAATTTTAATAGCAACGCCTAAATAGTTTTACTGCTGATTGCTGCTTGCTAACACTCGATAGTTGCACAATTTATGTGTTGTTTCACAGACGATTTAATTTTCAGAGCATGTTTCTGTGGTGTCATTTGGTTTGGTGCCTGTCCTAACTCAACGTAGTGTGAAATCTGTGTCAGTCCGCCAACTCAATTAACCCTTAATTATGTAACTTTAATAATTCAATCATTTTCCAAAGTGTATTCTCTCATTCAATGAGCGTGGCGATCGTAAACCATTTATATTTCTAAATTCAGTAAGTTCCAGCCGTTTGTTCAACATTTTGGCAACATTAACAGCTTACAAATTCATTTTCTAAATTCTTTCCCACCAAAATTCCGATCGCTGTCGAGCACAGATAAGATGAGGCATGGATCAAATTATAGCCCCCACTGCATTTATCGAGATTAAAATTTGGCGATCACATTTCCAGTAATTGTTGATTTAAGCACAAGTGACACTAAGTTGCTAATTTACCGGTGAGTGTAGGGGTGGGAGATTATAAGCCGGCCGCGGCGGCCGAGGGGACTGAGGCGCTTCAGTCACAGTCTGCACGGCCTCTACGGTCGGGGGTTCGAATCCCCCCTCGGGCATGGATCTTTGTGCCGTCCTAGTTCGTAAGTAGTTCATAAGTAGTTTGTAAGTTTAGGGACTGATGACCCCGTAGTTAAGTCCCATAAGCCTTACAAACATTTGAACATTTTGGAGATTATAACAGTGTATATCCATAGAAATGGGACATCAAGAAATTCAAATATATCGCCACAGGTATGTACCCCAATTGCAGTTTTTTTAATGTTAATTACGATTTCACAGACCTAGAATCGGTCTCAGAGCGTTCTGGCGGCAATCCTATGACTGTGGACTGTTCAATTTTGCTCCAACAGGGAGTGGTGTAATGTGTATCTTCCATCCCTCTGTCCACATAGCCCCAGAGTGCAATTAGTGAAAGCTGAAAATCCTTTCCTCAGACTCTATTGTCAGCACCAAATGTCTAATGTCTAGGTATTAGTATGATAACAGACACATACCATTTGATCATTTTCGGTTTCTAGAGATTAGACTCAAGAAACATACAACCGGTATTTATTACCTCAATGACAAATGTGGTAATGCGAGACATGTTACCCAAAAAGTGCGGACTGATAAAACAGTGACTGATAATAGAATAGACTTTCTTGCAGGTCGTTCACAAGTTTAGAAAGTCAGACTGGAAAATGAGAAGGATGACATAAGCTAGTGTGGTATTTTCGAAGGCACTGCTTTGATATTTGAAACTAAATAACAGGTAATTTTTACAAATATATGAATAGGGAACTGTTTTTAAATTTAAAGAATTTCTTCCCAAATCGGCGCCTTGCACTGCCATAGTTACGAACAAATCATCATATCAAAGCAGTGAACGTATTCCACTGAAGTCGTGGAGAAAAGAAGCCAAAAAAGGATTTACAGAAAAGGAACACAATGTCGATTGTGTAGCAACTGAAGCCGAATTATTGAAATAAGCTGAAAGTTACATTATTAACGAAACTCAACAATATTGTACTTAATTTGGAGCCTGGGTAAGGTGCATGTAATGCATCAGCTGCACGAAGGACTTTCTGAAGGTACTGCTGAACGCTGGTTGAAGGCAGAACAAAATAAACAGCGACCATAAAACGTGCTACTTTGATAACACTATGGATCGTGTTAATGATCGGAGTGACATCAATACATCAGGCGATGATTCTAGTCATGGACTGTTTTCATTACAATTATATGTGGAAGGGGTTGAAAGATTGCTGGATGACCAGTACGGGGTAGGTAATGCCTTCGCTCGCTTCACTACTTAAGTATCGAGATATATCTTGCGACGTTATGTCATCTTTATGTTGACCAAACAATGCAGTACTGGCCAGACACACCATACATGTAACGGTCTATGTATACCTCTGTTAAAGAAATATGGATCGATGTTGTTTCAGGGCATATCCGTATATGTCTTTATTCATCCCCCAGTAACTATAGTGGTTGCAGATTGTACCTGTGATCCTACAGTCAAACGTTCTATTTGTAGGTTATCATTTGCGAAACAATAATGAAACACAACGTAAATCAATCATTAATTAATAAAATAATGTTTATTCTAATGGTTTGGATAACACCAGATAAGTGAATTGCATAATGTGTATTGCAACTCGTGTTGTTATCCACAGGAATTGGTTCTATACAAACAAAAGTAATAAATTAGAAGTTAACTTTAGAAGATCTTCAGGAAATATGCGATATCTGCATTTAAGAGAATGACACAAAAATATCCAACTAAGTAGAGTGACATAATTATAATTGGTTAGTCCAGAACACTGCTATATATTTTATTTATTTATGCACTATATTTCGATACAAGTGTCGTCGTCAGGTGGCTTTGGTATACAGAGGTTTTAACTGCTTTAAAAGACTATTCGATATATACGAAGTGTCCTTTTAATATTATACTATCAAACAGTAACGTTAGTCATCTGTCAGTGCCTCAGAATATTGACAGTTAACTGACTAAAATTCGTATAGGTTAGCGGAACTCAACGCCATGGAGCAAAACAGTGCTGAGGTTATCCAGGAGGCTAGCCATGGTAGACAATGGTGAACATACCTAAGAAAGATCAATCATTAAAATAATTTATTTAGCCACTCTATCATTTTCCTATGTCGTTGTTAGGGAGCAGGTATTCTGAAGATGTGAATGGCAGTGAAGTAAATAACATAATCAAAACAAAACTGAAAGAGCCTGTAATGGTGTACAGGCGTGTTCCCATCTGTGCAATAAGGTATACAGCGTGGTTGCATAAAGCGATCTTGGAAGGCGCAATTGAGTCACCCCATGTAATTCACAGGCAAGTGCTACGTAAGATACCAAATTATAGGCAGAATTAAAATTCTAATCCGATATTCGTTTGCATTTCATGGTTTAGAGCACAACAGGTGCTTCAATTTTTAATTTTATTTCACTTAGGAAAATAATTTCAAGAGTATTTGACCGTTCGTTATATCGAATCAAATTATTTGTCAGTAACATTGCCCTACACCATTTTTTAATCGCGAGTGATTTCCAATGAACTCTGACAACACTCGGTGTCTTGGACTTCAGAAATCGTACGTAATTTTAATCTGGATGTGTTAATTTAACTTTACCTGAACACCTTGTGGCAATAGGATCATTTGTGCTTTTATAATCTTGTTTCTTTTTAGCGAAAAGTTTCGGCGATCAGTTTGCCATCTTTATGCTCTATATCATAACAATAATACGACTCTTCCTCTCAATTTGTCAGATATATGTTGTTCACGTCTCAGAATAAAGAAAGGGAACTGAAATTGTTTATTTCGGTAGGATATGTATACCAAATGGCTATAAGAAACTCTGCTAGCCGAGGTGGAGATGCTAAGAGCGTGGTTGCTCGCCGTCGGAGATTCGAGTCCTCCCTGGGGTATTGATGTACGAGTTATCCTATGGTTACATTAAGTAGTTTGTAAGCCTAGGGATGATGACCAAAGAAGTAAAATCTCATAGATTTACAGACATTTGCACATTTATTTGAACTCTGCTCTTGGTATTGGGGTGAAATTTTAGAACTGATTTACGAAGCTGGATACCGAAAATTAACAAGATTATTCGATCACAACTGAAAGTTTTTCTTTACTCATGCAAATATGTAATTTTAATGAAATGATATTATTCATTGCGGTTAGACATGTCTTAAGCCGCTACACTTAGACTTTCTTAGACAGAGACAAGAATTTTGAAAAATATATCTTTGTGTCTAGTGTTTTCAATAAAACTAGAGGACCCGTCTGAATACTTCGCACCGTTAGTGGATGACAAAAAAGCTTTCATCAGAATGAATCAGTCAATGCAAGTTTTTAACAGCGCAAATGAAAGAGCTTTATCCGTTGAGTGTTGTTAGGTCAAAAAGAACTGCGTACCTTAATTAGAACCGAAGATATCGTAAAACAAACCGATTAAAATATTCAATCCAAGAACGAAATTATACTGCGTTTGCATAAATATAAAGTCTGGAGAGACTTAAGTTAATTCTTATAATTGATTTCAAATCTGCGAATGAATATCTTTCGTTTAAGGTAAAAATGAAAGAAATCGGGTGGATAGAACGGCCTGACCGACTGACTTTAGTTTACAGCAAGGACAACTCCATAAGAAATATACAGAAGGAAATAAAAATGAAGGCGAGAGTTATGTAAATTCTGATACTTGATAACAAATCTGTGGATGAATACCTTTCGCATAAAACAAAAATGAAGGACATCGGACGGGTATATTGGTCTGACCGACTGACGTTCTTCATTTTTCGTTTCGGCCATCTAAGGACCACGCACCAATTTCAATGTTTCCTCCTTTGTTCTTCTTTCTTTTTCCTCCGGTATTGTTACATCATGTCATTATGCATACTTTTTCTGTCGTCAGACCACTTTATTCCAGTCTTCTTCTCCCTCCGGCCTTGGAATCCTTCCATTTTTAACACTTTCTTCTTAAAAGTTTCTCTTTCTGTTGCACCTTTTTCACTTATATTGTTTCTTTCCAAATCTTTCCTAACTTCTTGAATCCATGCTATTGTTGACTTCTTGTCCCAGAGATATTTAAAAATATGTTTGATTAACCTGTTGCTGTTCATTAGGTATAAATGTCCAAAAAATAGCAGTCGCCTCTTCCGTAGTGTTTCGGTTATGTTTCCTGTGTTGCGATAAACTTTTGCATTACTTCTTAGTTTCCGTACCTCTGTATTTCTTAGTGGACAAAGTATTTTATGACTTTAGTTTCTTTTTGGTAAAAACAGTCTTGGTTACATGAACTTGTTGTTTTATTTATTTAAACATGACGCGTTTCGCCTGTTCTGGGCATCAACAGACGTTGAACCTGGTGTGGGTGGTGGGAGGTGGTGGGGGGAGAAGATTTAGGAACTTGTTTAAAACACAACTAGAAATATGTTAAATTTGTCCTAAGCAGAAATTACAATAGGGAGGTTGCAGACTGAAAAAACAGCAGGCCTCATAACCACATTCATCTGATTGACGTGGCGGATGACACTAGAACTAATAAAATACCGCTAAAAGACATAGCTTAATAGATAAAATTACTTAACTCTGAAGTTGCAGAGCGTCAAATTATTAAAGTTGTTCAATAAAACTAGATATAATTGTTGCTCAAAGCTAAGTCAATGGTATTACTTAATTCAGTCGCGTGAAGCTTTGTTTACTCACGTAGCGCCGCTCATTGCCGCAACCCTGGACTGCTTCCGCCTGTCGTGTCTTGCCGGTTGAGACAGGGAGCGGCTCTACGTGAGTAAACTGAGCTTCGCGCGGCTGAGTTAGGTTTTACTATTGCCTTCGTTGCCACCCGCCCGCCCCCCCCCCTCCCAATTACTGAGCAACCGCTACATCTATTTTTATGGAACTTTAATAATTTGACGCTCTGCAACTTTAAAGTAATTTCATTCATGCCCAAAAAAAGTTCAAAAGTTTGTTAAGCTTATGGGACTTAACTACTGGGTCATCAGTCCCTAAACTTAAAAACTACTTATGAACTACTTACGAACTAGGACGGCACAAATATCTGTGCCCGAGGGGGGATTCGAACCCCCGACCGTAGTGGCCGTGCAGACCGTGACTGGAGCGCCTCAGTCCCCTCGGCCACCGCGGCCGGCATTCATGCCCTTTAGCGGTATTGTATTAGTTCAATTTTCTATCCCTCCCTTCCCCCGCGTCTAACACTTGAATGTAGTTATGTGCCCTGTTTTTTTTTTTTTTTTTTTTTTTTTTTTTTTTTTTTTTTTTTTCAGTCTGCACCCGTCATCATCATCATCATCATCATTAGAGACTGATTATGCCTTTCAGCGTTCAGTCTGGAGCATAGTACCTCTAATAAAACTCCTACATTTGTCCCTATTCAATGCTAACATTGATGAGCAAAATGCACATGTCCTATTGTAATATTTCTTGCTGAGGAAAAATTTAATATATTTTTAGCTGTGTTTTAAACAAGTTTGTAAACGTTCCCCGACCCACACCTCCCGCACCTCATTTCAACGTGTGATGATGCCCACAAAAGGAGAAACGCGTCATGTTTAAATAAATAAAACATCAAGTTTATGCAAGCAATATTGTTTTTTACCAAATATATCAATTATGGTTGCTGTTCCAGCGCCACAAAAATATGGAGTGATTTCAGACTGACTTTAGTTTTCGTGAATTCTTTTAATATGTAAGATGCTTAACGTGAATATTTTTAACATTAGAAAAAGATAACTGAAAAACGTTTTGACATTTCGAAAGACCACTATTGCAAAGGGCTGGCAATGTAAGATGCATTAAGGAGAATTTCCTTAGACGGAAGGTAGTAGATTTACAGTAGAAAATTAGAAGGCGCTGAAGTGAGATACATATGCAAGAGACTCTTTGTTGTAATTGTAAAGGGCAGTTACGGTGTACGCAACGAAATTAGAATGTCTCGGGTGTTGCTCAGGGAGAAAAGCAACGTAATTAGCGCTCACCCTTATGCAAACATGGCCACATAACGTTAAATTGTTGTTTTAAGCGCGTACACTTTTGAAAGCGGAATCTTGTACAACAGCAGTGGAGTCGGGGACTCGCCAGGAGACTGGCTGTTGCGCTGAGCACCGCGCGAGGCTCGCTAGGGCTCTCTGTGCGTGCATTGTGCGCCCCGCGCCCCCAGGGATGCGTGGAGGACACTGCCAACACGGGGGGTGCTCTGGGGCTGCAGGGGGAGCGAAGCGTAGGCAAAGTGCGCGGGAGGGAGGGAGGGGGAGACCCAGAAAGCGGCACAAAGGCGGCGCGGGAACATTCCCATTTATGTTGGCAGTTCACTCCGCGGTATTGGAAAGTAGAACCCGCGACGCTTCAAGTTGATATCCTCCTTCCTGTACACAGACAATTCGCCGCCACCCCCTCCCGTAATGTTTGACTTAACTGCGGTAGCCTCTTTTCTTCGCGTTAAAAGCGGTGGTAACTGACGGTACATGGTTTAGAGCGGAGTTTGCCAAACTCTTTGAATACGCGACGCTCTTCCAACTAAAAATATTTTTGTGACTCTCCCCACCACCTCCCATAACCATACCAAAAGAATTTGTGTTTAATTTCAATGACAACGAATTTAAACTCCTGGCCATTAAAATTGTTACATCACGAAGATGACGTGCTACAAACGCGAAATTTGACCGACAGGAAGAAGATGTGATGATATGAATGTGATTAGCTTTTCAGAGCGATCACACAAGGTTCGCGCCGGTAGCGGCACCTACAACGTGCTTACATGAGGAAAGTTTACGACCGATTTCTCATACACACTACGGTCGGGGATTCAAATCCCCTCTCGGGCATCGATATTTGTGCCGTCCTTAGCTAGTTCATAAGTAGTTTGTAAGTTTAGGGACTGATGACCAAATAGTTAAGTCCCATAAGCTATACAAACATTTGAACATTTTCTCATACACAAACAGCAGTTGACCGGCGTTGCCTGGTGAAACGTTGTTGTGATTCCTCGTGTAAGGAGGAGAAATGCATACCTTCACGTTTCCGACTTTGATAAAGGTCGGATTGTATCCAATCGCGTCTGCGGTTGATGAGACATTTTATCCGCATTGCTGTAACGGATCGTGCAGCCACGTCTCGATCCCTAATTCAACAGATAGAGATGTTTGCAAGACAACAACCATCTGCACGAATAGTTCGACGATGTTTGCAGCAGCATGGACTATCAGCTCGGAGACCATGGCTGCGGCTCCCCTTGACGCTGCATCACAGACCGGAGCGCCTGCGATGGTGTACACAACGACCAACCTGGCTCTACGAATGGTAAAACGTCATTTCTTCGGATGAATCCAGGTTCTGTTTACAGCATCATGATAGTCGCATTGATGTTTGGGTACATCGCGGTGAATGCACATTTGAAGCGTGTATTCTCAACGCCATACTGGTGTATCACCCGGCGTGATGGTATGAGGTGCCGTTGGTTACACGTCTCTGTCACTTCTTCTTCGCATCGACGGCACTTTGTACAGTGGCCGTTACATTTCAGATGTGTTACGACCAGTGGCTCGCTCTACCCTTCATTCGATCCCTGTGAATCTCCTCTTTTCAACAGGATAATGGACGAGAGAATGTTGCTACTCCTGTGCGGGCCTTTCTGGATACGGAAAATGTTGGACTGCTGCCCTCGCCAGCCCGTTCTCCAGATCTCTCACCAATTGAAAACGTCTGATCAATGGTGGCCCAGCAACTGGCTCGTCACAATCCGTCAGTCACTACTCTTGTTGAACTGTGGTATCGTGTTGAAGCTGCATGGGCATCTGTACTTGTACACGCCATTCAAGCTTTGTTTGACAATGCCCAGGTGTATCAAGGCCGTTATTACGGCCAGAGGTGGTTGTTCTGGGTACTGATTTCTCAGGATCTTTGCACCCAAATTGCATGAATATGTAATCACATGTCAGTTCTAGTATATTTGTCCAATTAATACTCGTTTATCATCTGCATCTCTACTTGTTGTAGAAATTTCAATGGCCTGTAGTGTAATTTATCATAATTTTACTACTTTAATGAAATAGATAAGGAATGGTAAAAAAATTAGTTTGATGACTTTACAGTCCAGAATTGCTATGCCAAGAGGGTCTTCACCCCTAATACAATATGTTTTTAATTGCCAGTCGGTTGTATGGATTCATTACGGTATGATGAAACTGTGCAGCTACGTCGCTAAAAGCCACAAATGCGGCTATCGTGTTTGAGTGAACACATGACCACGCCCTAAATGCAGTTGCGCGACTTGTACTGTTTGTACCATCAACGCTGGAACCCTGCGTACCCTAAAACAGTGTAAACACGATGGTTGTTAAACAATCCTAAACGAGGCGTATTGCAGTGTCACTTGACTCAACGAGTTTGCGAGAGTAACGGCAAAGGAAAATCCGCATATTAGCTGTTCACAGTGATTACTACAGTACAACATGCCACATAATAATTAAAAAAATAAACATAAGCAATAAAGCTGCTATGATTGGTCATGATTTGTATTGATACGAGGCTGGAGTGATATGGCGGCGGCATTGGCATGCTCCCGTCACCTTGTCGTTTGTAACGTAAGTTATGTCCTAACACTCATTTTAAGTGAACACTAAGATGTAGAATGATGTTTTCACTGATGAGGAGTGTTTGACAGAGAACTTTCTGGCATATGTAGCCTGTCTGTAGGACCATGACTAGAACCCAAGATTTCTGCCTTAAAAGTGCCCTAACAACTGTGCTAGTCGATAATATCTCAAGTCCAGTCCTCACCATCAGTTTATCATCTCCCACTTTCGCAATTTCACAGGCGTTCTCCTGAGAAACTTGCAGAATTCTGGGAAGAAGTTATATTTTGCGCACGTGTCTTAGCTGCGGTAGAGTTGCCGAGAGCTCTAGGGCACCTTGCTGCGGAGCACGCTATTGCTCGCCATCGTCGGTTACAGTCCTCTTTCGAGCATTGATGTGTGTCTTGTCCTTAGATTACGTGAAGTTAGTTTGTATGTCGAGTGCCGCGGTGGAGTAGCCGAGCAGTCTAAAGCGTCTCGATGCGGAGCGCGCGGTTGCTCGCCGTGGAGGTTCGAGTCCTCCCTGGGGCATGGATGTGTGTGTTTGTCCTTAGGTTAGTTTACGTAAGTGTAAGTAGTTTGTAAGCTACGGACTGATGACCACGCAGTTTGGTCCGATAGATTTTTGAACATTTGATTTTGTATGTCTAGTGACTGATGGCCAAATAAATTCCACAGACTGACAAATATTTGAACATTTTTTACACGCTGGGGAATAAGTTCCATAATGAATCTTAGCTCCGTTTTGAAGTACGCGCCGATACAAAACTATTTGCCGAATTAAAAATCTTATAGAACATTTGCCCATAAATAGAAATAGGAATAGTTCCGGGGTTTTGATTCGCATACGGTGACATGATTTCCATTTGGTAACCCAGGATGTTTTACTTCCACATACTTCGTAATTACTGGTTGTGCATTCCTATTTATTTTGATAGTCATTGCACTCTGTTTTCCAAATTGAAGAGGACCATGGTCACAAGACGTCCTACTCTGATATCGTGTAGGAACTTATTCTCCACCAATAAGTGCAGTGATTCGAAGTGGGAATGACCCCCCCCCTCCCCGCCACGACCTTCTACGTCATCTGCAGGGATAATGAGCCACGCTGCCTCTAAAGCGAACCACAGAAGTGTTTCCGATGACGGATTTTGTGCTCGAAGTGCCCTCTTCATTATGTCCCCTGTATCTTCAAATTTAGGTAGAACCGACCAAATATTTCTGCGTACCAAATGTCTCCATTGTACGAATCAACATGGATTTAAAAAGCAACGATCATGTCAAGCCTAGTTAAGGGAATTTACCGATGAGACCAAGTTGGATGTAAATACAAGCTTTCGGCTTGATCGTGTTTCTTGATTCGCGCACGGTGTTCAGTAAGAGCTATTCTTAAGGAACGCTAAAATAGCTGCGATAATAGTGGTGTAAACTAGGGCCAGCCGCGGTGCTCGAGGGGACTGAGGCGCTTCAGTCACGGTCTGCACGGCCACTACGGTCGGGGGTTCGAATCCCCCCTCGGGCATGGATATTTGTGCCGTCCTTAGTTGTAGCTATTTCATAAGTAGTTTGTAAGCTTAGGGACTGATAACCCCGTAGTTAAGTTCTACAAACATTTGAACATTTTGTAAACTAGGCGTTAAATTTGCATACTAAAGGGCGCTAGAAACGCAGTGTTTTAACGCGACGTTAGGGTTGGGTTTGTACTATACACCGCGTATTTGGGG
This sequence comes from Locusta migratoria, assembly GCA_026315105.1. Taxonomy (NCBI): domain Eukaryota; kingdom Metazoa; phylum Arthropoda; class Insecta; order Orthoptera; family Acrididae; genus Locusta; species Locusta migratoria. Next base: position 86,014,579 of record CM048748.1, read on the forward strand.
CGTTCGTGTTGATTTTACTATATCACAGTTTCGAAATGGGCACTATTCAATTAGTCTGTGCCGGTCTATATTTATACAGGGTGAATCACCTAACACTTACACCGCAAATATTGCGGAAACGGAAAGTGCAATTGATGTGCGGTTTTTACGGAATGAATTGGTAGTCAAGGACTCGTATTGTTTGCCAATAAACAGGTTGTAAAAATAACTAGAAAGTGTATTTCTTATGCAAACATACAAATTTTCAAATGAAACGATGGTTGACATGACATAACGATAGTTGTTGCTATCATGTACTGGAATTTTTGGCACCAGCTGTGTACAAAGAATTTTGAATGACAATTTTATCAAGTTCAGTTTGGCAGCTACAACCAAGTTTTGTGGGCGGAGGCTACGTCAGCGTAGTTGACTGGCTGGTGGTCATGAGACAGTGGCTAGCCACTCGGGCTGGCAGCTACGCTATCGCGGCCTCCGCCACGAAACTTTGAAAGGTTATAGTTGCCAAAATAAACGTGATAAAAAATCATTCAAAATTTTTTGTACACAGCTGGTGCCAAAAATTCCAGTACATGATAGCAACAACCATCGTTTCATTTAAAACTTGTATGTTTCCATAAGAAAAACACTTTCTAAATAATATTACAATCTGTTTGTTGGCTAAAAACACAAGATCCAAACTACCATCCATTCTGTTACAACCGCAGATCAATCGCACTTTTCGTTTCCGCAATATTTGCGGTGCAAGTGTTAGGTGATTCACCCTGTATGTGTATTACTGATGTGTGAAGAGTGTAATAATAAGAGAAAAGCGAAACGTTGGTGTACACACCCGGTGTTTGCAATTGTAATATAAACAGAACAGTTTCATTTTATGTTTCAAAAATTCCAAATGTTTGTAAATATATGGGACTTAACTACTTTGGTCATCAGTCCCTGCGACTACAAACAACTTAAATTAACTTATGCTAATGGCGATACATACAGCCATGCACGACGGAGGATTTGAACCTCCGACGGCGAGCTCTACAGCTAGGCGCCTTGGAACGCTCGGCCATTCATGCGACGCTTAATGTTTCAACAACACCGACTTTCGGTTACTTCTTTTCACGAACTGCTTAATGTCGTATGTGAACATATAAGGAAGAACGTCACACTGACGAAAGCATGTATAGAACCGGCAGAGAGATTGGTCATTACATTAAAGAAAGTGAATTTACTTATTACTAAGATTTTGATCTCCGTTCTATTTGTTAAAATTATAGTTTCTTTATCCTGAGTTGGAAACGTTCGTTTCACAACCTTTTATGTGTGGATTCCAGAGCAGTAGGTCGTCAAAGAATCTCCTTTCTCCTTTTCTAAAAAAATATTCAAATGTTTGTAAGGCCTATGGGGCTCAACAACGGGGTCATCAGTCCCCAAACTTACAAACTACTTATGAACTACTTACGAACTAAGACGGCACAAATATCCATGCCCGAGGGGGAATTCGAACCCCCGACCGTAGTGGCAGTGCAGACCGTGAGTGAAGCGCCTCAGTCCCCTCGGCCACCGCGGCCGGCAACTCCTTTTGTTTGTGCTCCCACCTATTAGTATCTTTTCTCAATAAGGGAAAACCCTTACGAATTTGCTTCATAGTGATTACCACTTCATCATTTCCGAACCTCAAGTAATACTGTATAAAAGTAAATTATTTCAAAAATAAATGAGTTACTTGGTAGGTTCATTACACTTGTCGGTGTGTTTCAGATACCTGGCCTTGGGAATAAACTTCGGCAATTTAGAGTCTGACTTTCATGTGTCAAGAACAACTATTCCTTTATTTATACGATAAATATGCGAGGTTATCTGGGATGTTCTGCATTTTCAAAAGATGTCAACTCCAGGCGGGGAAGTGTGGCTTGAGAGTATGAAGAGTTAACTAATTATCCTAACTGCGTTAGGGCTGTTGATGGTACACATATTCGTTTGGAATGCCTGCCAAATTCTGGTTTTGTGTATTTCAAGTATAAACAATATTTTCCGTATTATGTAGCATCACTTATTGCACACAAAACCCACAGTTTTTCATGTCGGTGCATATGGCCGTAAAGGTGGTCAAGTATTATGAAAGGTCCAATTTCTACAAGGGATTCCAAGCACAGTAGCTAACTCTTCTATAAGACAAATAACTACTCGACTGGCACAAGCTCAGGCTTTCCGCGTTAGTAACGCTTCGTATAGTTGGGTACCGACGGTACTGTGCAGCGATTTTACACCTCTGGCCGTGTTGCTGGCGCTCGGCGCCGGTCTAAACAGGAAACACCGACGTCGAAAACGCTCGTCTGCGTTGCCTCGCGGTAGTGCTATCGCGTCACCCGACGCTAACACAGCGTTCTGAACGCCGCGATTTTAGCGCTCGTATAGAATAGCCCTAAGTCGTCGGCACACGGAGCGTGTGTCTGAACGTGTGTGGTCAACTTTCCAAGTCCAACGTGCGGCTCAACGCTCGGAGACGGCGCGACTTGCGCATACGAGACTTATGCCTCAACGAGCTACACGCTTCCGCAGCGCGCTCCAGCGACAGTTGTTGTCGGCGGAATCAGGTTCTGGAGGTGCTAATTGACGGAAAGTCCTGGCACTCCTCAGGAAAGTGTTATGCGAGTCCTATTGTTACTTGTCTTTATAAACGATTTAAGAGAACACTGAGCAGCTCTCTTTGACTGTTCGCGGATGATGTTGCCGTTTATCAGTTAGTGAATTCAAGAGGGAGAAGTTAAAGACGTGAAAGAAAGAGCAACTGCATACGATCTAGAGAAGACGTTGTGGGGATCTTACATTAACTCTAACAAGTTCACTGCACCTTAATTCTGCTCTTTCTAGGGGATGATAAAAATTCGTCCACAGTCCTAACCTGCATACGATTAATTAAACACATCTAAAATTGAGAAGAACTGTGAATTACGTACAAATAACTTTCTAAGAAGTGTGAATTACAAATAACTTTCACAATAGTTTTGTTTAAATTTTTAAGTACACTATTTATCGGATCAAACCACTGTCACCAATATTAGCACTGTACATTGGCGTATGTAATATAGCTCGTGAGCCCCCAGACAAAATTTACTTTGCCGAAAATATTTTGAATTAGCCTGCCAGGCATAAAAAAATGTTCCATTAGTCTGTGCCAGACCACGAATACTTTCTGTTTATATTCACATTTTATTAAAAAGAGAGAGAGAGACAGGGAGAACAAATGTTAAACAACAGATATCAAATGAATGGATGAATAAAAGAACTCACCTAACACTTCCTAAAAAGATGCACTTTTACAATCAATTTTTAATGTAAATTTATTGAAGTCACAGTGCCTAAACTTCACACGCTGCAATCTACAAGTTCAACATAGCACTCAGTAACTCAAGAAGAAATCTTGCAAGTTTAGCAGTAGCTCGCAACCTCGATAAATTTTTCTAAGTTCGATTGCACTTTACACTCTGAAAACTTTTAAAGTCCCACTGTAGGTCGCGGCATAGCGTCGCCGTCGCCACACACACACTGCCCCACCTGGGCCTACCACCCAGCCTTTATACCTGTCCTCCGGAGAAATTAATACGTCCCGAACTACCCCTTGTCAACGTACAACGCTTTGCCAAGCATATCATACCTTCTTACATATACATCTTTAAACACTAAACACAAACATGAAAATGATCATAGCAATTAACATTTCATTTTTCCTATGGAGCGATTATACACTAATTATTTATTTCAAGAAACAAGACATAAAAAAAATTGATTTGATCAATGTGATTTTATGATATAATAATTTTCTAATATGGCACCTGCGAACATACACTTACATTCTGGCGTGTATCTGTCTGCAATTTATATCAGTAACAAAATGTATACAATCGTATTAGTGAATTAGGTTTCCTGTGATCAATAATTATCTTGCTTCGAATGTAAGCGTATCATGTGATACATTTTGTTGAGACCTAGCAAGATACCCTCCCCCATGCACCTTATGAAACTTTAGGTAGACGCTGACCTTCCTCTTGTATTGAAGGTCAAGCGTGCCAAATTTCGTGAAGATCGGAACAAAACTGTAGATTTTGTCAGCCTGTAGTAAAAGTATCCTTCCCATGCACCTTATTTCTGTCCTATTGCAAAATAATTTCTTAGCTGACGTCTTCTACCTATAAACTACATACCGGCATAACTGCAGCTTCATAGGTGCATTAGATATAGAGATTTCGTGTTTATTCAATGATATAAATATATTACCTCCTGAATTATGTGTCCTACAAAAATAGTATTTACCCGATTAGTACTGTGGAATATTAGAAAACTGACTACCAAATGTATTGTTCATGGAGTTGGTAGTAGAGACGGAGTAAATTACAACCTAATGCTTATTAGGGTGAATTGTCTTTGACGTCATAGCACCTGAACGATATGTCGAAATACGATATTATTTCGAAGGTACATCCAGTGGTGTGTATGTAAAATGCCTGCAAAATACGTCGCGAACAGAGATAGTAAGAAGGACGTAATAAATCAAAATGCCGTGCTTGAGGAGGCGGTTTTTCATGATCCTAATTGTTTATGACTACATATGTCATGTGGTATATTTGTATACTGTCTGTAAGATTTCTCACGAATACAATTAATAGTGTACGAGTAATAAGTTCTAACGTCATGTACTTTTATTACATGAACGCTGAAAAAATAGTAAGCGAAAAACGTTTTTCCTTTCATCATTTTGCTGGGGTTGTCAGCAAGACGAAGTTTCCTAAGGATTTCAAATTATGTTTAAAGTTTGTTGCAAGTCACTAAGTGCTCTCCTTCTCAAATAGTGGACTGATAAAGACACACTATCACGTGCCGCAAGGCGGGGAAGTATTCATTGTTTATGACGTCGTATCTCCTGAACTATGTGCCCTATCGCAAAATACTTTCTTAGCTGACGTCTTCTACCTATAAACTACATTCCTCCAAATTTCAGCTTCATAGGTGAAGTAGTTCTCGAGATTTCTGGTCTAGTCAGTGAGTTACTGAGTGAGTGAATGAATGAGTGAGTCAACTCAAAGACATCAGCTCGAAAACAGATAGATTTAGATGTTTCCTTAGAAAATAGAACATAGAGAAATATTTTGAAAGAGGTTCAACAAAACCTGTGTCAGGACAGTAAATGTGATTTGGGCTATAAATATGTGGATAAATGAAATCACTGTATTCCATGTTTGGTCGGGAGATACCATGTGGGATTTTTCGGCCGCCTAGTGAAATCTTTTATCTTGACGTCTTTTGGGCGACTTGCTTGCCGATGATGTTGAAATACTGATGATAACACACAACACGCGGTCCCCTGGCGGCTATCGTTCTGGGTCCTATGTGTGGTAGTCAACGTCGATGACGAACGAGTTACGGTGGCAGACGATGTATGATTTCGGGCGTGTCACAAGCAAGTGTTTTAGGAATAACGAAACAAATGAGCTCGTAGATAACATGGTAGTCAAATGAGGCTGTTTGTGGATGGTGTTATAGCATGTCAACGAATCGCAGCACTGGAAAAGTTTAGCTAAATGCAGGAGGACCTGAGGGGTATTGACGCATGATGTAGCGCCCGTCAACTGACCACAGCATAAACAAATTTAAATACTTTTATTTTTATAGAAAGTAAGTTAGGGTAAGGTGGTATAATTGCGATAATTTCGAACAAATGTTATTGTAACTGGAGATGTATTGAGCCAAGAAATAATGGCACTTGTTCTTGGATAATGAGTATGTACCACAAATTTTAGACAATTACAAATACTGGTATAAACACAAAAGAATGTTACAGATTTGAAAAAAATGCGATGGAATATGTATCGCACTAGGTACAATTGTGTCACTGCCTGGTGTAAGTTTGATCACTGGCATCTTTCACGTAATAAGCACATTTTCCCTCGGTCATCAACGCATACTTCGTGGTAGCAAACATTGCATTTTTGGCAGTGAATCCAGTCACCCTTTGCTACTGATTTATAAGAGCACGCTAGTCTAAGTAGCTTAACTAACCTCTTAACAGAAAAAAAATTATATCTCCTTAGAACAAAATGGTGCAAAACACTGTAGGAGTAGTAGATACCTGCTGCACTACAACGTCACACGAAGACAAATGCTACCAACAGGATGAGACGAACAGAAGGCGCGAAACTTGATGTTGATTGTCACTGTACCTATATCTAATTTGTACCACCTTACGCTACTATTTTAAAGAATGGCGCAATAACAGGGGAAACACTGGAAACAGTTAATTCCTTAAAAATCTGCGAGAAGACATGAAATGATGTAGGTTACAAAATAGTCATTAGGCCGACCCCTGAGTATTGCTCATCAGTATCGTATCTGTATCAGGTACGATTGAAAGTGACAGGCAGAAGCCAACGGAGAGAAACATGCTTCTTTACAGGCTCTATTCGTACGGTCGAGAGCTTCAAACAGTGATCCGCTGGAGAAACTTTCAGTATCGCGGTAGGGACTCAAACTTCCAAGAAGGAGTCAACCGATATATTGCTTTCTTTTGTATCCCATCCTCGTCGCCACTTTTGTGTCCCATCCTCGTCACCACTTGTGTGTCTCGTTTCCGTCGTAGGTGTCGGTGGCTTAGTAGAAAGAGACCGACACTGGAATAAAGGATGCACGCGTGTGCAGGTACGGAGGTGACCAGCCAGTGGGAGAGCAGAAACTAGAAACACTAGACTAAATTAGAACGAGGTATATATTTCATAGAGACTTAGTAATACTTAACTTTTACATAGTTCTTGACTGCAGAATGCTGATACTTACATTAGATAGAGCCCTGCCTACTGAAGATTCCTAGTGCCTATCCCAGGCTCGTCCAAACTGTGCCCCTGGGGCGCTAGCGCCCGCGGTCGTCTACGGCCAGCGCCCCGGGCGCCTTGCCTGCTGGTGCTGCTGCCGCGTTGCTCGTTGCGCCTCACCATGCCGCTGCATGCGCACTTCGCGTGGAAGGTAGTAGTCAACAGACGTGAGGCTACAGTCCGTAGAGATGGACGGCCAACAGCAGGAGGTATAAAACAAAAAAGGAGCGGCGCATCTGCGGTGTTTAAAACCGAGTGGGAAATTGATTTCTTTTGCACTGCTTTCGAAAATCGTGCCAAAAGTTTAATATGTCATCGGAACCTTATGTATTTAAAGAACTATTCGTTTGAAGTGCACATTAATACCTCTCACAAAGATCAGTTCGAAAATTTGTCGCAAGAGGAACGCCAGTCAAAACTTGAAGAACTGAAAGAAGATTTCAGGCAGCATTACAGGGACGTAAGTGTAGTTTGATCTAAGTTTTCGATTAAAACGCAAATATCAGTAGATAACAACTTATTTTGCGAGCTCATTTCGCTGTCCTTGTTTGCGTCCATGATCGCTTTTCAGATGAACTGAAGGAAAACACAACTAAAACCAACCTTTGCTAATATTTTATTTGGGTTCAAACAATTTTTAAAGTGCTAAGAGTCTTAAAAACAGGAATTTAAATAATTAATTGTACCTTTTTCTGCCATTGTAGGAAAAGGAAACAGGTGCGCTTCCTCTCTCTCTCTCTCTCTCTCTCTCCCTTTTCTTTTTTTTTCTGTTGGATCTGACCGCGGGACAGTCCAGCGCAGAGCAGTGCTGTGCGGTCTCACTCTTTCCGCAGTTCTCTCTCTCTCTCTCTCTCTCTCTCTCTCTCTCTCTCGCTCCGTTGCCTACACTAGCGACACACGGTTGCGGTCGGGGCGCTGAACTGAACTGCCTTGTGCCCGCGTGGCACGGCCGCGCCCGCCGGGCGAAATCCTTGGTTGAGCCTGGCCTATCCGATAGCCAATCTTAACTGGTGCCTATCTGATTCCCAAGTGGCCGATGCAGCTATCGTGGCCACGAGCGGAGTTTCAGCAGAGGGCGCTCGTGGCTGACGTCGTAAGAACGCCGCGCCGTGCGTGCATGGCGGCGCGCGGCGAAAGTACGTGGCGCGCACTTCATACTTGTGCGACACCACAATTTCTCTGCGTATTTGTCGCGGAAAGGCCTATAAAATAACATTAGAGTAGAACTCACATGGCGCCGGACCATCGCGGTTAAAACATAAGGTAGAAGTGAAGATGGTGGACAATGTACTCTCCGCCACACAAGGTAAGGTGTCTTGCGGAGTATGGATCCAGTCTTTTGCACCATTTTGTTCTAAGGAGATGTAATTATTTCCTGTTAAGAGGTAAGTGAAGCTACTTAGTCTAACGTGCTCTTATAAATCAGTACCAAAGGTGACTGGATTCACTGCAAAAAATGCAATGTTTGCTACCACGAAGTATGCGTTGATGACCGAGGGAGAAAGTGCTTATTATGTGGAAGATGCCAGTGATCAAACTTGTACCAGGCAGTGACACAATTGTACCTAGTGTTGTACATTTTAGATCGATTTTTTTCAATTCTGTAACATTCTTTTGTGTTTATACCAATATCTGTAATTGTCAAAAATTTGTAATACATGTTCATTACACAAGAACAAATGCCATAGTTAAAATTATTTCTTGGCTCAGTACATCTCCAGTTACAATAACATTTGGCTGAAATGATTGCAATTATAGTACCTTACCATAACTTACTTTCTATTTACATTTGTTTGTGCTGTGGTCAATTGACGGGCGCAGCATCAAGCGTCAATACCCCGTAGATCCTCCTACATTTAGTTAAACTTTTCCAGTGCTGTGATTCGTTGACATACTACAACACCATCCACAAACAGCCTAATTTGACTAATATGTTATCTACGAGCTCGTTTGTTTCGTTTTACCTTCAACACTCACTTGCGACACGCCAGAAATAATAGATCGTCTGCCACCGTAACTCGGTCGACATCGACGCTGACTACCACGCATAGGACCCGGAACGATAGCCGCCAGGGGACCGCGTGTGTAGAGTCGATCTCATCTTTCACTGAGCTCCTTAGCGGTCAGATTGTTTTCGATGAAGACTACGGTTACGTTATTCAAGTACCGCAGAAGGTTCTGGAGATTCACTTATGGAGAAAGAAAACAGTTACATGGAGTAGCATTATTCAGTCTGCTGGACTGTCGCTTGGAGGCGCTGTGGTGACTTTCTGGCCTGCCCGCCCAGCCGCCGCTGTGTTTGCGGGCCCTCCAGCCGGCGAGTCTTTCCGGCTGCGGCTGAGTGGCGGATGATCCGTCACTGTCGGCCCTCCAGCCGCCAGATCTGCAAGCCGCTCCTCAGCCGAGCTGTCTGGCGGCCCGGGCCCAGCGATCTTGCACCACCAGCCAGGCTGCAGGCAGACTGCCGCGGCCGACAGTACTGCAACGGGTCAGGGTGATGGGGGACGTTAAGATGTTTGGCAATCATAGCGACGGGTGGCCACTTATTGATTTAGTTACTTTATATACTGGCAAAGAATCTGACTGTCTTACTAACAAAAGTTATATATAGGCAAAATACCTATAATCAATATTCTGTATTACATCCAGCCGACACCGTTCTCAATTAACAATGAAAAATGAAGCAAATATTCAATTCTGGAAAGTGAAACCTCGCTTCGCAGTACTTCACATTCTTCACTTCAATTAGTTCATGAGACTGAATTTCTACAGTGCACTCGTCTATCACTAAGCTATAAATCCAGGTAATACTACACTTGATCCCACCTTTACTTTCCAAAAGAAATTAAAAGAAATAATCAATGAAAATAATTAAATTCACCTTATGTAAAATATTAAGAAATATAAGTGATAAAGTCACCTCAACTATCACAAACCACAGAAACGAAGAATGTGCGTATTATTGCGAAGTGTGCAATGAGGATGTTCCAAAACGTTACTTCTTTAATAAGTTTCTGGGTTTGTTTTCCTTTTACTATTGAAATAGATTTCCACTCAGTGATAGCCGGCCGCGGTGGCCGCGGGGACTGAGGCGCTCCAGTCACAGTCTTCACGGCCACTACGGTCGGGGGTTCGAATCCCCCCTCGGGCATGGATATTTGTGCCGTCCTAGTTCGTAAGTAGTTTGTAAGTTTAGGGACTGATGACCCCGTAGTTAAGTCCCATAGACTATACAAACATTTGAACAGTTTTGGAAACCCTATCCCAGGTAGCGGTATTAGAATTGACAACGTCGATCTATCAATGATTAGTTTATTATACTTTCAACTCCTTTTTCTTTACACTAATTGCACTCAAAAATCATTGCTGTAAATTAATTAAATGGAGTATCACTGAGTTCAAATGTTCAAATGTTTGTAGAACTTACGGGACTTAACTACGGGGTCATCAGTCCCTAAGCTTACAAACTACTTATGAAATAGCTAAGACTAAGAACGGCACAAATATCCATGCCCGAGGGGAGATTCGAACCCCCGACCGTAGTGGCCGTGCAGACCGTGACTGGAGCGCCTCAGACCCTTCGGCCACCGCGCCCGGCTATCACTGAGTGGAAATCTATTTCAATAGTAAAAGGAAAACAAACCCAGAAACTTATTAAAGAAGTAAATAAATGTATTAACACTTATCTTGCACTGACAGATTACAAACCTCATCATATGCCAGCTTCAATTTCTCCATCTACCAGCCGATCCTCTCGCTTGGCTACCAGACGCGATCCTTCCCCGACCGACTCCAGACTGCTACTACTTCTTACTCAGAGGCAAAACCACTGCCTACCGGCCGCCAAAGATAATCTTACTTCACCGAAACAAAGATGGCTGTATAAGTTGTTGCCAACCTATATAGCGTAAACTTAGGATTCGAGATTTCCATTCAGTAGTCCTCTTACAATACTTTGGCACACTGTCAAAACGGAGTACTATGGCTGAGGGGATTTTTCAGAAAGTGTGATCTGATTTTTGACACTAATAATACAGGGTGATTCTAAACTCAATGTACATTTTGTACTTAAACAAGATAGCGATGACGTCTTTCCAGAAGGATTACCTTTTTATTCTTGTCTGTAATAATTCATGCACAGTGTCATATTTTATTTCTTTGAATCACCTGCTCCGACTGCAGATCAATTTTAGCTTGTATTGTCGATTGCAAAGGTTCATACAGAAAACACTGAAGACTTCCTCGTAGTTGGGTTTATATTTCTTGAACTTTCTTCAATTTTTAAGACATTTATATGTATATCTCATAAAATGCATTTATAAAAGCATCGGCTGTTTATTAAAAACCTTATATATCTATCAGTTTCGGTCAATAGACCATCTTCATGGATAAACTATACAAAAAATACAAAATAAACGTAATTAATGTACACGAACAAAGAGAGGAAGTAATCAGCAAAATTACATATAAACATATGTAATCACCGTAATTTACTTTTAACTTCATCTTATTATAAGTATATTGTCTTGTTGATTATGGTTGCTCATGATTAACAATGAACACAAATCATATGTTGCCTCAGGTCTATGCCATTTTAAGGAACCTGTATTACAACATGAGTATTCTGCATACGGACATGATTCTTTAGGATCTTGGTTTAATTATCCACATGGTAGCTGTCATTTCAAATTTTTATACGTTAATTTTACTACATAACATAACCCCCCCCCCTCTTTCTGAACAACATCCTTGTGTAAGTGACAAGCAGCCTCATATCTAAGTATACTGTACCTTACTATATAATTCAAGAAGAATATGTTGCCCTACACTCTACCAAAGTTACAATATCTGCCCGTTAATCATTATGCTACTCTAAGCCCACTTTATATTTATTACACTACTGTCTTCACAGCGATTAGGACACTACTTTTACATTCTACTGTATATATATAATTATCATATTAGTACGTTTTGCTCTGCCTCTTTCATGTTGGGACTCGATCTGTACAATTGTGCGAACAATGTTGTTTGTATAATCTTCGATCTTGATGTATGTAACCGGTTTATGATGAGGATCACTTTCTATTTTCTCACTTATAACACTACATATTGATGTAATATCTTCTTGTGTTTTGTTTTGTATGTTGTGATACTGTTTAACTGCACCACACTTTATTTGTTATTGTTAACTTTTGTATACACGGATTTCGTCGTAACTTGTTGACGACTGCACCTTGTAACTTTGTTTACACTTGTGTCCAAAGATGTTCATCCAAAGATATTGTACATCCATTAATGGTATCACCAATATCGATAACATAGGTTTCATCGTCTCTGGCTCATGCAATTATAGCACAAGGAACTCCCATTTTTATTCATAGTCTGTTCTTACCTTTTATGTTGTGTTGACTGATAGGTTTTATCTAAGATGACCACTGTGTTTTTAACACTCCTGTTTGTCTCAGCTAGATGTATTTTATTTGATGCATTTTACCATTCAGTTTTAACACCTTGTAAGTATTTTAACTATATGTTAAATTGACATGGTTCTCCATTTTCAATCTCATTATATGTAGTTTTGCTGATTACTTCCTCTCTTTGTTTCTGCACATTAATTAAGTTTATTTTGAATTTTTTGTATAGTTTATCCATGAAGATGGTCTATTGACCGAAACTGGTAGATATATAAGGTTTTTAATAAACGGCCGTTTGTTTTGAAAATGCATTTTATGAAATATATTACGGCTGATGACACTCGCCTCACCAAAGCAATTATATGTATATATTTAATCTTAAATGTTATTTTAATATTCATGATTCATCAGATTATAAAACAGTCATTTTGACGTCATAGCAGAAAGAATGGAAGTATTGCAATACTAATGGCGTGATTGTGAAAAAAAATCACAACGATCATCTGCAGTCATATGAAGGTAATTAATAGCTTCTGAGAAAAAAATTAAACCAAAAATAATTCCGCGCTATCTGGGTTAAACAAAGTTTATTAACCAACTAGCTGTAAACCCGGCGTTGCCCGGGTGTTTGTTTATCCTACACTCTCGTAGTCCACATCCCCTCACCCCTCTCTCTGCATCCACCTCTTTCTCTCTCATCTACATCTATATAGATACTGTGCAAATCACATTTAAGTGCCTGGTAGAGGGTTCATTAATCACTTTCGTAACCTTTCTCTACCGTTCCATTTGTAATAGCGAGCGGGAGGAAAGAACACCTAAATCCTTCAGTTTTCGATCTGTTCGTTTCCGCCTTCCCCTCTCTCGTTAAAGTTTTTTACAAGGTACCCTCTGTAATTTAACATATATCTTCCTCTTGGTTTAAAGGTCGTGTGTGCAACAATTCATAAGGATTGGAGCACAACTATGTATTTTCTAAAATTCGGTGCTTTAAGTACACTCCAACATGCACCGAACGAAATTTTTATGCAGAGAGTGAGATCCCTCTCCTTTTTAAGGTAGAGTGTGCAAAATTTCATCTGTATAGAAACAAAACGTTAGATTTCTATGCAATAGAAACGTAGGGTCACATAAAAAAAAGCACTTTCTTGTTTTCAAACATTTCAGTTTTAAGAATGAAACTTTCACTCTGCAGCGGAGTGTGCGCTGATATGAAACTTCCTGGCAGATTAAAATTTTGTGCCGGAACCGGGACTCGAACCTGAGACCTTTGCCTTTCGCGGGCAAGCGCTCTACCACTGAGCTACCCTGACACGACTCACGATGCCGCCTCACAACTTTACTTCCGCCAGTACCTCGCCTCCTACTTTCCAAACTTCACAGAAGCTCTCCTGCGTAACTTGCATGGAAACATCCCTTAGGCTGTGGCTAAGCCATGTCTCCACCATATCCTTTCTTCCAGGAGTGCTAGTCTTGCAAGTTTCGCAGGAGAGCTTCTGTGAAGTTTGGAAAGTAGGAGGCGATGTACTGGCGGAAGTAAAGTTGTGAGGCGGCATCGTGAGTCGTGTCGGGGTAGCTCAGTGGTAGAGCGCTTGCCCGCGAAAGGCAAAGGTCCCAGGTTCGAGTCCCGGTTCCGACACACAATTTTAATCTGCCAGGAAGTTTCATTTCAGTTTTATTTCATACAACACTTGTTCTGAGAATAGCGAAAAAAAAAAAAAAAAAAAAAAAAAAAAAAAAAAAAAAAAAAAAAATCTGTGAAATCGGTCAAGCCTTTCTCTAGTAATGGCGCGACCAAGGTATTTAGGGGTCCATTTTTGTGTTGTAAAGTACCCTCTTCCATGCATCGTATTATAGGTAGACGCCGTGGTGGAGTATCCGAGCGGTCTAAAGCACCTCGCTGCGTAGCGCGCGGTTGCTCGCCGTGGAGGTTCGAGTCCTCCCTGGGGCATGGGTGTGTGTGTTTGTCCGTATGTTAGTTTACCTTGGTATAAGTAGTTTGTAAGCTACGGACTGATGACCACGCAGTTTGTCCGATAGATTTACAGACATTAAAACAAAACAAAACAAAAAAAAAAAAAAAAAATACAAAGGTAGACGGTGACCTTCCTCTTGTTATGAAGGTCAAGCAAGCTAAATTTCCTGAAGATCGGAATGAAACTGTAGATTTCGTGAGTCTGTAGGAGAAATATCCTCCGCCATGCAACTGCCGCAAAATAATTTCTTAGTTGACGTGTTCTATGTATAAGCTACATTCCTGCCATATTTCAACTTCATAGGTGAAGTAGTTTTCGAGATTTCGTGTTTTAGTCAGTTAGTGAGTGAGTGTCTTTTGGCTTGTATATAGAGAGATATAAAGAAAGAAAGATTGCTTTATTTTGGATGCAAGAGAATTAACGGATACTTGCAGAAAACAATAAATTGTAACATGCAGATCTGTTATGCTAACTTTATTTGATACAAGGTCATGCCTGCTGCGACAGATTTACGGCATCTACAGCGAAACTGTTGTGATCGATAGACTACTTTTTTTTCATCATTTTGTGTGGGTAGGGGGGGGGGGTTAGTTACAAAACGCCTCATAAACGTCCGAAATTACTTTGTTGCAGGTCCTTAACTACTCCCATTTTTCCAATAATTGTCGCATAATTCATGCGGTTGCCTCTCATTATTTATGACGTAATGTCTCCTGAGCTATGTGGCATACTCTTTTGTTTTTGGGTCAAGAACCTTCGTGGGCATACGGTGAATAGTTCACCAAAGTTTCAATGGTTTATGAACACATAGAAGACACACAGACATATATATATATATATATATATATATATATATATATATATATATATATATATATATATTAATATGGCACTTGCAATTTATGTTACAATAGGACATAATTTCAGTACATTTCTGTGTGAGCGCCTTGCACGCCTAGGCACACCCCCCAGCGCTTCACTGTAGACCGAAAAACCTGCCTAAGTTGTTCAGTTTTGCGGATCTTCACCTGGTACACCCTGGAGTTGATAAACCCGCATGCAAAAAATCTAAGGGTGTCAAGTCAGGAGAGCAGGGTGCCCACATCTGTGGAGAGGCACGACCAATCAATCTGCCGGAAAATGCTCGATTCAGATAATCCCGAACAACGAGGGCAAAATGGGGTGGTGCACAATCCTGTTGAGAAAACAACAGTATCCATAATCCCATCATATATGAACTGGGACGCCAAAATCTGTTCCAACATATCTAGATATATGGTTCCAGTAATGATGGGCCCGTACACTGTTGACATCCTTATCCCTAACCACACATTCACTTTTGATGTGTCCCTTTGCTGCTCATGCAGCACACTTGATTGTTCGTCTGCCCAGATCAGTTGTAACTGTTCACATGTCCACAGGTATGAAATGACATTTTGCATCAAATTATCATTTTCCATAGCTTGTATCAGGTCATGTCTGGCTACATAGTCCTCCGCTTCTAGCGTTTGAACGACCTGGATATGGTACGCATGTTTGTGCATCTTATAACGAAGAACTCCCCATACTGTGGTTTCAGGAATACGAAGCTCCCTACTATGTCTCCTGGTAGATGCGGAAGAGCTACGTGTCATCGCACCCTGCGCACTTTGCACGGTATCTGGCGTTGTGGCCGGCCTCAATGGACGTTCTTCACTTACAACACTGCCAGTACGCTGGAATTTATTTACTAGGGTCTAGATAGCAAGACTAGTGGGCCTGTTTTCCAGAATCGATGGGCAAAGTCTGCCCGCGCCTGTTCATACGTCAGTCCACGAAGACGAACAGAAACAACCGCGAGTGGATCTTCCTTGGTTAGCATTCTGTAGTAGTACCTGCAAGAAACAAATACTCCGTTACTATATCACTGATATGTATGGCGACTTTAGAATCACCATGTAATTACGGAAAAGAGACAGTCTGGGAAAAATGCTATGTATTTTTTTATGAAATAGTGTTTCTCAGAGTTGTAGAAAATCGACGTTATAAATCGGTCAATGCAGCTTCTGAAACGATACATTTTTAAAAATTTGCCGAAGATACGTTTTACCCCGAAGCGTTTCTCTCTCTCTCTCTCTCTCTCTCTTTCTCTCTGTCTCTCTCTCTTTCTCTCTCTCGTGTATCTCTGAACCCTGAACAGAATCCCCTTATTTTTCTGGACACGAGACGAAGAACCGCGTTCCACTCCATCTGTCTGTTGCTATCTTCCGAACTGTTTAGACGTATCTGTGTCGGCTCCTGTAATTCCTGTTTTATCTATATGAATATAGTGTGATCATTTGTAAAATAAACCGTACAAATGTTCCCAAAATTTAATATGACAGGAATTTCTCGTTTCAGTTTCCGGAATGAACAACTGGCGAAATGATTCAGTCTGGTTAAGTTGTGTAATGAGTTTTTTTACGTAATTAAGCTGACGAATACTCGTGCTGTGATTTTTGATAAATTTATAAACTGTCAAATAAAATCATTCCCATTCAAACTTAATCAGCATTTTAGAACCTGCAATCGCGTGTTCTCTTTGTCATGTCAAATGTCCGAAGTCCGATAATTCTCAGTTTGAGGTTTTCTCCGTAACTTACCACAGGACACTGAACTAAAATTTAACTCACGGTCAGCTGCACGAAGCAGATCGCGTATCGAGTCCAAAACCATTTCATGACGGCAATTTACCTGAATAAATATGCATTTTATTAGAGCTCTAACACCAGAATGAGCTGATATAAATGAGTGATACTAAGGTACATTTCGTCTTTTTTTATAATGTAAGTTCCACCAAAATCTACTCAAAATAGCTTTCAAAATCTTTAAGGTATCCAAACTAATTCCACCACATATTTACCAATTCCGTTCAGTGAAATAATTTTCACGAAATTTTACCTTTGACCCTAATCTAGCCTGAGAAAACTTATGCGAAATTAAATCAGAATAAAAAGATGAACCATGCACTAATTCCAATCCCTATGGCAGTTCCATTATACGTTTCAGTTGGCAGTGTTAGAAATAATATGGTTTTCACCAAACACAAGGCATTTCCTGCACTACAGTTTGCGAAGAGTGAGTCAGTAACTTTGAACCAGCGTGCATTTCGACGGCGTTTTGTCATTGATCCGACTATCCCTATTATCAATCATCATTAGTATCACATATTTGTGGAAATAGGCTACTTGTGTAAGGATATCAAATGTTCTGTAAACCTCAGGGACGAAACTGGTCACCGGTTCCTAGACTTACAAATTACGTAAACTCATTCTAAAGGCAACATGCACAACCATGCCCTAGGGAGGACTCAAATCAAAGACACAGATTGATCGAGTGATCCGCATCGTGGCGTCCCGAACTGCACGTCCCTTCCTGCGCGGCATATACGTGGGGATATAAAGTGCAAGTCAATGTCGTTCTTCTAATGATGCTGTGGAATGAATTAGGCAAATGTTTGTGTTGTAACTGACCACATACGGGAATTTATGACTCCATATTATGTTGACACAATGTTAACTATAGCGGAACCGTAGATTCAGACGATACCAAGTCGGGAAAAACAAATTCTCTCTCTTAGGTCGAATGACTAATACTGTTTACAGTTCCTGATGTCGAAAGGTTTCCCTGCGGCCTCCAATACAGGCCCATAGGGGCGTGTGTTTACCAGACTAAGTCTGAAGGTAGGCGACGAAAGTAATGCAGTGCCAAACAGTCCGTATTCACGTACAAAGCAAGAAAGTCAGTGCGCAGCTACAGTATTCGGCGTTGTGGTTGGTCAAAAAATAAATAAAAAAAATTATAAATCAAAAAACGAAACAAAAAAAATTGTTTATCAAGATTGTGGGACTTAACTGCGGGGTCATCAGTCCCTAAACTTACAAACTACTTATGAACTAACTTATACTGAAGACGACACCAACGTCCAAGCCCGAGGGAGGATTCGAACCTCCGTCACTGGAGATCACAAGATTCGCAACGTAGCGCTCCAGATCTCTCCGCTACTCTCGCGCGGCGTCGTCGGTCCATTCTTCGTCGTAAAGGAGAACATCGAAGACCAAGGGCAGCGGTCACTCAGAGCCACTGCTCCAGCCTATTTAGAGCGCTCAGCCCAATCACAGTGCGGTGTAGAAATTTTGGGAGTTACGGCGCCATCTCTATTACTATTGCTAGACGTTGTACTTCTCTGGTTACATGTGTTTGTGCTAGCACTTGTCACACTGCCCTATTCACAACCGCCACTGGGTGTGAACTGGAATATTTTCGGACGGTTATAAAACAGATTGCAAAGTAGAGAATTGTGAGAGCAATATCGTTTTTGCGTCATTTAAAAGGTAAAAGCGTGTGCATTTGATAAACACGAGTTTATTTTAGAATGTACAATATATACAAGAGATATAATTTATTTTAAAAAAAGGCGTGAAAAGTTTTACGACCTCTGTCTGTTATGTGGAACAATTATTTCTGTATCTGCTGTCACGGAAATTGTACAGCGAAGTCTAAAAGCAAATACATACAACAAAGTGTATCTTTCGGAGATCAAATGAAATTATTTTTTGAGTGGTAACCCTGGAAGCACAGGAACGCAAAGCCCAAATCCGTACATTTCGTGTAACTTTACCGCAGACAGTTTGTACCATATAGAGCTTACTTTTAGCCTGCTTTTACGTTTCATTGCTGCTATAGTACTGCCAGCATACCGAGATGTTTCACTCTTGATGTGTCGAATTATGCAGTCATCAAAGATGGCAACACCGACAACTTCCTGCAACTGATCGTCTAGTTCTGACCAGTCCTGCTCCCTTTCTTAATAATCACGCACATGGCCAGGACAGCACAGGTTGTAACTGATTGTCTGTACCACTTTCTGCATAGAACGAAATGCAAACATCAGTACTAGAATTGACAAATGTAAATAAAATAGCCAACTCAACCTCATCTATATCTAAATTTACATAGATACTTTGCAAACCACATTGCCAAGTGCCTAGCAGAGGGTTTATTAACAACTTTCGTAACCTTTCCCTACCGTTCCGTTCTCTAATAGCGCGCTGGAAGAAAGAACAAGTAAATCGTTCCGTTTTCGATCTTATTTCTCTTATTTCATTGGGATGGCCGTGTCTCCCTACGTAGGTGGGTGCTAGCAAAATATTTTCACATTCAGAAGTAAAAGTTGGTGATTGAAATTTCGCGAATAGATCTCGCCGCAACGAATAACGTAATTGCTTTAATGATTTCCACCTTAATTAGTGCAACATTTCCGTGACGCTTTCCCCCCTGTAACGAGAGAAAACAAAACGAGCTGCCCTTCTCTGAATCTTCTCATTGTTTTCCGTCAGTCCCACACTGGACAGCAGTACTCTAGGAGAGGATGCACAAGTATGATGTAGGCAGTCTCTTTGGTGGAGCTGTTGCATCTTCGAAGCGTTTTGCCAATTAAACGTAAACTTTTGTTCGCCTTCCCCACAATATTTCTTATGTGTTCTCTCCAGTCTAATTTGTTGGAAATTGTAACTCGTAGATATTTTGTAGAATTTACGACCTTATGGTTTCAATGATTTATCGCATAATTGACGTTCAGCGGATTAATTTTACTTGTCATGTGTATTACTTCACACTTTTCATTATTTAGTGTTAATTGCCAATTTCGTACCATGTAGAAATTTTGTCTAAATCGCTTTGCAGTTGCTTTAGATCCTCTGTTGACTTCACTGATCGATAAACGACAGCATCATCCGCGAACAGTCTAAGGGAGCCATTCCTATTGTTTCCTCAATCGTTTATAAACACAAGGCAGAGTAGGGGACCTAAAACGCGTCCCTGGCAAGTGCCAGATATCACCTCTGTTTTACTCGATGGCTTACCGTCAATTACAATGAACTGTGTCCTTTCTGATAGGAAATCGTGAATGCAATCGCACAATTGGGGCGATATTCCATAAGCACGTAATTTCATTAGAAGTGAGGTACAGTGTCAAAAGCCTACCGGAAATCCATAAATATGGAATCGATTTGAGATCCCTTGTCGATGGCACTTGTCACTTCATGGTGATAAAGGGCAAGATGTGTTTCGCGAGAGAGATACTTTCTGAATCCCTTTTGACTATTGGGTCGTTCTCTTCGAGGTAGTGCATAATGTTCGAGCAAAGTACATGTTCCAAAATCCTACTGCAAATCGACGTCAAAAAGATTGGCCTGTAATTTGCAATAAAAAACATCGCTAATCAAATATTCACTTAAAAATAATTGAAATATACACATACTTGTATCATCATTTGTACTTTCGTCTGGAGCATACGAAACCTCTCTACCGTCAATTTCTGATCCAGAAACCCCATGTAAAACACCTAGGATTTCGGACTCTCTGAGCTTGTTGCTTACTATTTGTACTTCCGTAAACACCGGCGAAAGAACGACCATTGTCTTTAGTCTCG
This sequence comes from Locusta migratoria, assembly GCA_026315105.1. Classification (NCBI taxonomy): domain Eukaryota; kingdom Metazoa; phylum Arthropoda; class Insecta; order Orthoptera; family Acrididae; genus Locusta; species Locusta migratoria. The sequence continues at coordinate 86,035,268 of CM048748.1, forward strand.
CACTTCTCGCAATCGCCACAGTGTTGGGACAGCCGATAAGCGCTGCCACCTGGTCAACGAGAAATAAACGGCCTCTATGTTGAAATAATCCAAAAGAGCTGCCGTGTAATGAAAGAACAAATAACTGCCTCCACATTACGTGAACAAATTGCTTGAGAGACAGGCTAAACGGTTGTATGTTGGAAAGAATGATCTCGCCCGTACGCCATACGGGACCGTAGCATCGGCCGGTCGAGGAGCCGTTATGGCGTACGGGCGGCGGCCTGTAAATGATAGTGATGCCTGACTTGTGCGCCTTACGCGTAGGCAACCGTGTGCGGCTACGGCAGGCGCTTTGTTGATCCGGGTTCGCAACACTATTCAGTCCATGAATTCTACTCGCAGCGCATGAAAAGGCAGTGCCTTGACTGCCTTAGCACTTGAAACACACTACCACGTTTGCCTTTAAGACGAATATAAACTGTTGCTTCATTGCTAAAAGTATATTGATGATACGTGTAATGGGTATCTGTTGTCTTGACATATACGAGTTAATATGTTTCCACAGTCTACTTTGATCCTTTGTGCAGAGGATACGTAACCGCTGGTAAATACATGCTTTCCAAACGAGACACCATTTATTCACTTATACTTTGTTAAACAAAGTGCGGCTTAATTCCTGCTGTACCGTGCAGATAGTTATAGCATGTGTCAAAAAAAAATTCTTGGGGACAAACAAATACGTGTTAATGCAGCGTTAGACAAACGATCGGTTAAATCGCACAGATGTCAACGCTGCATGAAGACGACGCTGCAGTCTCTCTACATCTGGAATTGCCTTAACTTCTGAAATGGCCCCATAACCCCAAACTGCACGGGCTGAGATCTGTTGAAAGTGATGGCCACTCAACTGAACTGCCTCCTCTGATAGATCTATCAGAAAGACAACCGTTCAATCTCGTCCGGCAAATGGGGCATCAGTACCGTAATGTAGAAAACGCTTCGATCCATCAGTGGCACAGTATCAAGACTAGTTCCATCCTCTTGGGGGACATGTTGCTTACTGAAAGTATGGCTGCATGCTGCCTCCGTAACAAGTATGACTCAATAAGTGTTCTCTAACATGAAACCTTGCAATTTCAAGCGTAAGTTCATTAGCACGTTTCTGTTCCATTGCTTCTCCTCGGTTAATCCCTAGAGTTTCTACATGGATGAAAACTCATCCCTTACATATTTGATCAATGCGACAACTACAGGACCTTGCACACAAGACCCGGGATTGGACTAACCACAGTCGCGAATAAACGAGAATAGTGTGCAACGGAAACTATCGCAGGAGTGTACGGCACAAAGTTTTGTGTCAGGCTGATATCCTGGCAGTTTCTACAGCTGCATTATTCTCAGTGTACAAGAGACATGGTGGATAGAGCTTCTGCCTACTAAGCAGAGGAACTGGATTCGTTCACTAATCTGGACACAAGTTTTGCTAACTGTCTCATTGAATTGTATTCAGTACCCACAAAGAGCTACTTAAGACTTCAATGACACGTTTGATTGTAAAGAAAACCGACTTGTCCGTGACATATCTGAGGACGACAGAAACTAGCCTATAGTACAATTTCTTGTGCAGTCGTTGTTGAAAGGACACATCTTTTTGAGGAAACCCCTGCGACTGGAAGGACTCACCTTCATCTGATGCAGAATTATCTTATTCCACAGCGTCAGGGGCACACCAATGGTTCATCTTCCAATAGGATTGTGCTCCACTACAGCTTTGTATTATTGTCCTCCAGACATTACCTCATGGGATTATTTTATATGCAATAAACTTCGCAAACTTGAATCTCGGCTGGTGGCAAAGTTCACGACTGGTGAGCGCTGAGCGAAAGGTCTCGGGTTTGAAATTCGCTGGGGTCATGGACATTCTTTACTTGGAGTTTTACCTTAGCCCTCACCTCTCAACGATGTGAGGAGGCGCCAAAAACAATACATGCTTCGGATTCCGCATATTCCTGTAGGTCGTATTTTCTCGGTGTGATAACCAGGGTAAGTTTGGGACATGTTAGGGGCAGAAGTGGCGCCAAAATGAAAGAATAGCAACAACACACACTATTGAGATATTCTATGCAAGACATTACCTTGCTGCTGCTGTATTTTCCATTACTTTTTTCTTAGATATTTACGTAAGGAATAACCGAGTATTTTAATTTTTTTATAATGAAATAACAGGTTTTCGCTTGGTATCTAGTTACATTTTAATTTTTTATTAATTTCGTTCTACTAATTTTCGTGTGTATCATTCGCGTTCATAAAATTCAATTGCCGTGTGTTAGCCTATGGCTTCACCATCTTAAATAATTTTTTTTGTTTGGTTCGCCTTAATGCAGGGTGATTTTGGAAAAAAGAATTAGAGAAAATACGAAAAACAGCTTTAAAAAAGTCGAAAATGATAATTTTGTAATGGGGCATCGCTACTTCGGATTAGATTCATATTTTATGCGCTTCCGTGTCATTCATCAGACTGTAATAAAGTTGTGAACAGTTGAGCGTCAAAACAAGAGCAACGGCTTTGCCCACATAGCAGTTTGCATGTTGAATGGCGAAGGGTACTTTCCAACGTTCTTCGACACCAATCCGCAGATTTATTGCAATCTTGCACACTTGACCTTCAAAACAAGAGGAATATCACTGATTACATAACATTACCTGCAGTGCATGGAGTGTGGTACGTTGCACCAAACTTCCACACCGGTTGACCGATCATCAAGATTGGCACTATTGCAATTTTTAATATACAGGGGAGGGAGGGGATAAATGGGTAGAGGGGACAGGAGGAGATTGTCAGAGAGTGGATGAGGTTATGGAAGAGGTAGGCAGATGAATAGCTGGATAGATTAGTAGGAGGAGAAGATGGAGGCGAAGGCTGAGGTAGGTAGACAGAGATAGAGAGAGGAGGGAGGACGAGACGGAGAAAGTGAATATTGAAATAAGTAAGTGCCCCAGTTAAGCCGGGTGAGATACCTGAAATCGTAGGAGGGAGGCGATCTGCATAGATTACTTATCTCCAAACGGAAAACCACCAAGATCGCAGTATGATTAATTAATTCATTGACGACCAATTTCGATGGGCTATGCCATCATCTTCTGGATGTATTTCTCGATATATAAAAGGCAATGTCCCGATTGACTAATTGACTGACTCATCATCGCCTAGCACAAACTACTGAAGCTAGACATCTGAAATTTATAGATAGTGTTGATCTTACTTTGAAGGGGTCATATAAGAAGCGATTTTTTTATATTTATAGGGGAGTTAATTAGGGGATGTATTGAAAAATTCGTTGCTATTTAGGCAATTTCAAAGCTAGAACTACAAAATTTCGGATTGTAATTCAGGGTTCGAATTTAAAACACACGTGTTTCAGTTTTTGTAATTCAACCAATAAGGGGGTGAAATGGGGAACGCAAAAAATTGATTTTCATAATTATGTAGCTGTTAACTCAAATTTTAAGCTGCAACTACGAAACTTCCCCCAATAAGGGTGTGAAATGGGGAACGCAAAAAATTGATTTTCATAATTATGTAGCTCTTAACTCAAATTTTAAGCTGCAACTACGAAACTTCCGTTATGTAATTTGGTCAGGATTAAAAAAATAAAAAATAAAAGTAAATTAAAAAAAACCACGAGTTTCAATATTTTTGGAAATTCAACAAGTAAGAGGGTAAAATAGGGGATGAAAAATTATTTTTAAAACACGTTTCTATTAAGACAATTTTTAAGCTAGAGCTGTAAATATTGATATATGTATTGTTGCTTACAATTTCAAAAAATGCCCGTTTCGGTTTTTTTGTAATTCAATGATAAAGGGGGTTAAATTGTAGAGGGGATGTTTTTCGAAAATCTGTTCCTATTTAGGCAATTTTGAAGTTAGAACTACAACTTTTCGCATTTGGATTCGGGGTTCGATTTTAAAAAACACGTGTTTCGGTATTTTTGGAAATTCCACCGATAAGGCGATGAAATACGGGATGCAAAAATTGATTTTCCAAAGTATGTATGTGTTAACTCAAATATCAAGCTATAACTAAGAAACTTAGGATATGGACACTTTCGGTATGATGGGAAATTCAATAACTAAGGTGATAAAATAAGGGATCAAAATTTTTTTCGAAAACACATTATTGTCAAGACAATTTTGTAGCTAGAGCTGCAACAATTTGTATTTGTATAGCTCGTTAGAATTCAAAAAAATCGTTTCGGTATTTTTGGAAATTGCATCATCAAGGGGGTAAATTGGAGAGGGGAAGTTTGGCGATGGTCTTTTTCTATTCAGGCAATTTTGAAGATACAACCACATAAGTTGGTATATGTTTTGTTGTTCAGAATTAAGATGACACGTGTTTCGGTATTTTCAGAAAATTAATCATTTAAGGGGTGAAATAGGGGATGAAACATTTTTGAAAATACGTTGCTACGCAGCCAATTTTTAACCCAGAATTACAAAAAATGATATTTGCATACTTGGTTGCAATGGACACAGTTTAGGGTATTTTTCGAAATTCATCTATTAAGGGGTGCCATAGGAGGTTACAAGTTGTGAAATCAAATGTTCAATTTTTTCGAAATCTGAAGAGACTTAACTACGGGGTTATTAGTCCCTAAGGCTTACAAACTAATTTAACTAACTTAAACTAACTTAGAGTAACTTATGCTAAGGACAATACAAACACCCTATGCCCGAGGGGCGAATCGAACCCCCGACGGCGAACAGCAGCGCGCACCGCAGCATGGCGCCTCAATACGCACGGCTATTCTGCCGCGGCTACAAGTAGTATCACAACATTTCATTATGACAGTACTTATCTATTAAAATTTATATTAAGAGGGAGAAACAACTGGCGCAGACCAACCAGCCTACACAAGCGAAGCAGCGGGCATTAAGCTAGTATTGAAGAAAGACATGGAAGCAGTTCAGAAGCGAGTAGCTAGGTCGTTACTGGTACGTTCGACCAGTGCGCCAATGTAACGGAAATGTCCCGGAAACTCGAACGGGGATCGCTGGACGAAAGACGACTTGGTTTTTCGAGAAATTCTGTTGAGGAAATTTAGAGGGCCGGAATTTGTAGCTGAGTGTAGAACGATCTTCCTGTCGCTTAATTACATTTCGGGTATTGATCCAAAGACAGGAGTAATTTGGGCTCGTACAGAGGCATAAAGACTTTGTTTCACCCATCGTTCCATTTGGTCGTGGAATGTCTAGTACTGGTACAATGTATGCCACGCACCTTCCGGTGGATTGTGAAGTATATATGTAGATGTGCGTACTACAAAGGATACAGATATCTATACAAGGGTCTGCTTATAGCCGCTATAGCTAGCAACAGATAGCAGCTAGTTGCAATATTGTTATAACTCATTGAAAAGAGTGGCAGAGAATACGTCGAGGCAGAACTACTGAATATTTTCCGCCAGAAAATCGCGCTGCTGTCACGCAGACGGGTGGACGTCGGACAGTTCTAATTCCGTTTGGGCTGCTGATGACTGCACAGTGGCGCGCCACAGGCTGGCAGCTGCGCGTGGCGTGTGTTGCTGCGCAGCGCCAATTGTGATGCAGCGGCGGCGGCTGTGGCGGGCGCACAGTGCACAGCGCGCGGCGCACCGCTTTGTCGTCGCGTCTTTGTTGGCCTGCGGTGAATGCCGGCGCCGGCGATATGTGTTATTGCTGGGCCCGGCCGTCAAAGAACGGCCGTGAGCCGCACAAAACACACGCCGCCGGCAGCGAGGTGCGCCGCTATCGAGGCAGGGCGCGCAGCTCAGCGGCGATAAGCCGGCCCGATTGTGCCGCGCCGCATGAAAGCGGCGGCCGCTGACGGTGACGCGCGCGGCCCGACTAGGGCCGTCTGCTCCGCTGTGTCTGGCGCGCGTCTGACGCACACCTGCCGCGCGGCGCCGCAAAAGCGGCATGCGCTATCCTCTGCGCCCGCAAGCCGTCCCAGCTCGCGCGCTCGCTCTTGAACTTACGAGGCACCGCCTCTCGGACTGACTTGTCGTCACATGGAGCACACGGCGTCACCCGTGAAGCCCGCTGGGCCGTGACGTCACGGGAAACTGAAGCCGCTCTCCAGTTCCAGACGCGGAAATAATTGTTTCTGAAACAGCTATATGTAGTAGGGTAAAGGGGGTTTGACCCACTCTTTTGCTTTTCATCGACGCTACTGGCCGCCATGTTGGATGTCGTCATCCAAGATGTCGTCTTTTCCGGTTACGGAACAAAATGGCCGCTAGCACAAACCCAAGACGTCAGTCAAGATGACGTCCCCTGGGAAATTAGAATTGTCATTTTTTTCAGTGCTAATAGCAATAACCCATCTTTCTTTTTTTTTTTTGCTGGAGCCTACCGTTACTCCCCCCACCCCTCCACCCTCGGCCACTTGACCGACTGATGTACTGTTACTCCCGCCCCCCTCCATTCTCAGAGCACTTAAGAAACATTATCATTTAACATGTAATTGCACTTAGTAAGACAATGATGCTCTTAAGGACGAATGAAAAATTGCAAGTAATGGCATGTAAACAACATGTCTGCCTCCCAAACTGGTCACTTGTGCGAGTACCGCCTCCGCCCACCCCCAAGGCATCCACCATCGACCCCTATTATATTTTATTCGTCATTTGCATATCAATTTAATTTATGCATTAATATTAGAAAATTCCATATTAAATTTGCATATCAACTTAATTTTGAACAACTCAACCGACTTTGCCCACCCCTTCCCTCACACCTGCCGCCACACTCATAACACCTCGCTGACAGTCCTGAAGATTCTCTCCTCCACACTATTCAGACCGGGACTCGAACCCGTGCCCCTAAAATAAAATTTTTACGAGTGCGGTTTCAAGTTCTGGGTTCGGCCCACATCAAGGCAGTAATCTATGACTGTCGGTGGGGGCGGTGGCGGGGGCAAGGCTGCGGGGGCGGAGGTGCTTAAGTTGTAGAAACTTAAATTGATATGTAAATTTAATATGGAATCTTATAATTGATAACACATAAATTAAATGGATATGCAAATTAGTATTAAAAATAATCGGAAACAGTGGTGGATGGCCAGGCGGCGGGTAAGGATGGTAGTGATGTGATTACGAAACTCTCGTGTTAAGTGCATGTACATGATTAGTTATTATTACAGGTAATTGTATTGTCGAAAGTATGGAATAATTGGTTCCTTTTTCACAATGTTGTTGTAGGACAGAGTACATAGATAAGTAATAATTTTCGTAAAAAAATGTTTTCTCGGGCTGCGCAGTTTCAAGCCCCTGAACTGGGTCGTGCAGTGGGACTGTCAATGGTATCGAGGTTGGGGTGGCGGTGGGGTCGATGGTTGGGGCGGGTGTTGGCGGCTGCCATTATTACTGTTAAAAACGTAGGTGCATTTAAATTGGTATGAAAATTTAATAAAATTAATCGGTGGTGGTGGGGCGGGGCGGCATTCACACAGGTGACCAGTTGTGGGGACGGACGGCGGTGTGGGTGGGTGCGTACCTCGGCCGAATGCATGGCTGTTGGAGGTTGGGAGCCGTCATGTCAGGACGGCCAGGACTGGTAATGGTATCTCACGCAATGCATTATGGGTAGAATCCCAGTGGGATGGTGCTCTTATTGCTATACTATTGCTATAATTGTCATTTTCCTCTATGAAAATTCATGACATCTGGTCAATCCCTGGCGATAACACTAATGTATAAGCTCTGTGGTCGTGAAGACCAGCAATATTATTTTACCAATGGAATTTAATAGTTTATGGTGGAATAATTTTAGATCTTTAAATGAATGTTTCATGGATGCTACATAAGGAGTATATCTTGCGATATGAATAACAAATTTCTGTCTGCATAAACTTCATTTTCATGCCTCTATCCCTTTGGCCTCTGCACCCACGTATGTGTCCTCCCCATCAACCACCCCAATAACCCAACTGTTATCACTTTTCCTTAAAGATGTAATACCATGTTTTGTAGAGCACTCATTTAAAACCGCATAAGGTAACAGGAAAAATTGAGTATAGCACTCATTTATACAAAATTGTATTAAGTAATGTAAGAAGTAAAAAAAGGAAAGAAGTTAGTTTGTGTGAGAGAGGAGAGAGAGAGAGAGAGAGAGAGAGAGAGAGAGAGAGAGAGTGAAAGGGAGAGAGAGAGAGTTGGATAATATCGCCATCTGGAAGATTCTCCCTATAGTCACTGGATGTGCAAGCAGACTTCACTATGTACTTGACATTTCTATCGACATATTCTGGTATCAATTTTAAACATTATTTTATGTATGACATATGACAACATCACAACTTGTTTTAAGGTATCAGGGATAAAATATACTGAGCGAAGAGTTATATTCAACCTACATAAAAACCAGACAGCAGTTATTAGAGTCGAAGGGCAAGAAAGGGACGAAGAAGTTGGGAAGGGAGTAAGACAGAGTTGTAGCCTTTCCCCAATGTTGTTCAATCCGTACATTGAGCAAGCATTGAAGGAATGCAAGGAGAAATTTGGAGAGGGAATTAAAGTTCAGATAGAAGAAATACAAACTTTGCGGTTTGCTTACGACATAGTAATTTTGTCAGAGACTGCAACGGAACTGGAAGAGCAATTGAATGGAATGGGTAGTGTCTTGAAAGGAAGATATAAGATGAACGTTAACAATAGTAAAACGAGGATAGTCGAATGTAATGTCAGAAAATCAGGGGCTGCTGAAGGGAATAGGTAATGAGACAATAAAAGTAGTAGATGAGTTCTATTATTTGGGGAGCAAAATAACTTCTGATGGCTGAAGTAGAGAAGATATAAGATGCAAATGACTATTGGAAGAAAAGCCTTTCTAAAGAAGCGAAACCTGTTAACATCCAATATTAATTTAAATGTTAAGAAGTCCTTTCTGAAAGTATTTCTCTCGAGTGTAGCATTATATGGGAGTGAAACGTGGACGATAATGAGTTCAGACAAAATGATCAGAGAAGCTTTTGAAATATGGTGCTACAGACGAATGATGAAAATTAGATGGGTAATGAGGAGGTGCATAAAAGAATTGGGGAGACAAGTAGTTTCTGGCATATCCTGAGCAAGGGAAGGGATAGATTGGTAGGACACATTCTGAGACATCAAGGAGTTGTTAACTTAGGATTAGTAGGAAGTGTGTGGGGTAAGAATTGTAGAGGGAGACCGAGGGGCGAGTACAGAATGCAGATCCAAAAGGATGTAGGTTGTCGAACTTATTCTCAGGTGAAGAGGCTTGCACAGGACAGGGTAGCGTGAAGGGCTGCATCAAATCAGTCAGCGGACTGAAGACCACAACTACAACAGTTTTTACCAAGCGTCTTTGTTATTTTGAAATAAAGTGCGTCAGGTTAACCGTTACAGATCATTTGCTATATGACAAATGTATCGCTAACAAATCGTAACGAAAAGTGCAGATTGCGATTATGTTGAAGTTTACATAATAAATTACACATAAATTAAATAAAAGAATCAATTAAAAAAACAGGTGATTATTTTAATGACAATGCACCTAACTTAGCATCATGATTACAATATTTACGATTTTCAACTCATTTTGTGTGTCTCATATTTGTACATTTACTCCTATATTGTAACAAATTTTGATCGCCCAATCAGATTAAGTATGTACACAGCAAACCTACAATTGCCGCGATGGAGTAGCCGAGCGGTCTAAAGCGTCTCGCTGCGGAGCGCGCGGTTGTTCGCAGTGGAGGATCGAGTCCTCCCAGGGGCATGGGTGTGTGTGTTGTCCTTAGGTTAGCTTACCTAGGTTTAAGTAGTTTGTAAGCTACAGACTGATGACCACGCAGTTTGGTCCGATAGATGTACAAACATTTGAACATTTTTTTAACCTATAATTTCTGGCGAAGCGTTTGATTGATGTGAACCATTCGCGTAAATGTAGCACGTAAAATCTTGCCTCGATGAAATAATAAGAGTATTACAGAGGTGTGGTTTCGTAGCTGATATAGCTGGGCTGCATCATAATCAAGTGTATGCTTACGCACCCTGCAACATTGCGTATTGTTTTCTCTTTGTGGGATGTTAAATTTTTTCTAATACAATCCGAGGTTGATCTACAACTAGCGAAATAGTGGTACTGAGGTAGCGGTAATAGCTGTAGTAGCTGCCTCTGAATCATAATTGTTCTAAATTGTGTTATGAAAAAAATCTGATTAAATTAAAATATCCATAGGTCATGATGTGTTATTAGTTAGCTGTGTTACGTATCTGAGAACTAGAAAAGAAATAAGAAAAAAAAAAAAAAAAAAGAATTTGTGCGTGAAGATCGAACCCACTTACAGTCCTTTTGGGGTTCTAGAAACAAGAACGGTTGCTATAGCAACCGTTGCCCCACGTCACAAATGCACAGTATTACTACGTCATGTAAGCATGAACTTGTGGGCGTGTTATTAAATAAGACCTTTGAATATCATTTATTTATTTATTGAGATTTTCCTCATTACACAGGTTTGTCTCCAACATAATAATTCGCCAAGAAATAAGTACATCTAGTACTAACTATTCAATATATTCCTCCAGGTGTCTTGATCTTGTGTGTCCTCTTCTTCTGCGTTACGACTTCTCATTGTGAGCTGTACATTTTGGATCCAGCTGGTTACAGGTCGTCTTCTTCTTCTCCCATTAGGTTTCCATTCCAGTACCAGTTTTGGTATTCTGGTGTCCTCCATTCTACGTACACACCTACAGGTGTAGCGGGGGAACACACTAAAAAGGTTTCAGTCTCAAAGAGTGAAGGCCAGACGCAGGAAGAAGGCAGAACTAGGAAACATTGGTGTTACAGTTGTAAATTGTCGTAGCTGTGTTGGGAAAGTTCTAGAGCTCCAACTGCTGATAGGAAGTACCGAGGCACAAATCATTATAGGTTCTAAAAGCTGGCTGACGCCACAGATAAGTTCAGCCAAAATTTTTAAAGTGCCGAATGATCTTCAGAAAGGATAGATTCAACAAAAAAGGGGGTGGCGTGTTTATTGCTGCTACAAACGGTTTATCCTACAGCTAAATTGAGGCAGATATTTATTGTGAGCTGGTATTGGTAGAGGTTATGCCTGACAACAAATTAATAACTGGATCTTTCTATCGGCCTCCTGACTCAGACGATACAATTTCCGAAATGTTCAAAGAAAGCTTCAATAACATCTCAAACAGGTACCAGAAGCATACTGTTATAATCGGTGGCGACTTTAACATAGATATGTTGCCATAAACACGTATTTAATACCAGCGGCAAATATAAAACAACATCAGCACTAGTACTGAATGCTTTTCTGAAAACTACTTTGAACAGTTAGTTCATGATCCCACTACAATAGTAAATGGTTGCGAAAATAATATGATTCCAGTGGAGGTAAGGGACAAAATTTATTTAATTTCTTTTTACTTGTCAATTTCGATTATTTCCTGCATTTCACTATATATATAGTTGTAGAAGTGAGAGGAAGTAAATTTAGATGAATAAGAGAAAACGATGTGTTAGAGACTATATGGACTTAAGAAAAGACGAACTTTGAATCTGTGAAAGGAAAGAGACAAAAGATAGCTAGATTAAAAAAGAGATTTTCTTCCGTCTGTAATTAGCCTTTAGCATGTGTAGATGTATCTGGATGTACGGTGTTAAAAAGTTCTGTAAAGTATACGTAATATGTGACACAAAACAGGTTATGCTCTTTATTTCGTGCAAGTTGCTTTTACTCTAAGTACTGGCGTAAAAATCCTGGACCTAAACACCGAGAAAATCGAGAAATAATAGGAGTCTGCAGCAGATTGAAAAATGTCGTTAGATAGTGAAGAACGTATTAAAATTTTACTTTATTGAGAATCAAGACTAATACATTTTTTCTTTCTGATTTAAGGGTTACGGTGGACGTTTTCGTTTCGTATAAACTGCATACTAACGTAAATGAAATTTTATTGAATTTATTCCAAATGCATATTATTAATATATATATATATATATATATATATATATATATATATATATATATATATATATATATATATATACACATAAAGTATTTGTATCTTTTAAAGTTACTTTCATCATTTAATTAATAAATAATAACCGTATAATCTCCTAGCAACAAATAATCCTGAGCTAGTAAAGAGGATCGAAACGGATACAGTGATTAGCTAAAATAGAGTTGTATTAGCGAGACTGAATAACAAAATTCCCAAATGCAACAAAAAGAAACGAAAACTATCTATTCAGAGGAGCAGATAAAAATTCGCTTCCGCTTTCCTGAGTGATAGTCTCTAGTCTTTCAAAACTAAAAATGCGAATGTAGATTAGTTGTGGCTTACTTTCAAGGACATAATATCAGTAGCAATTGAGAGATTTATTATTGTCCGGCTTTACGATGTAATTAAGTTTACATTTTATCGGTACCCCAAGATTATAAATTACAATACTTTACATTAATATTATTACATTATTATTAATTACCCATTTGTTTTATTTTCATTCTCCATTTTTCTCTATCTGGCCATATATTTTCCTCTATATTCCTTTTTTGAATAGACGCCTGAATTCCTTGGATCAATGTAGTTGGTAGTCTCCCACTCTTCTTTCTTCCTGGTGGCTCCCATTCCATTATTCTCTGTGGTAGTCTTTCCTTGGAAATCCTTTTTCTATGCCCATACCATAAAAGTTGTTTTCCGTCTATAAAATCTATAACTGAATTTTTTACGTACATTATCTTCCTGATGACGTCATTCTTGATTTGTTTCTTGTCTTGACATTACTGCAGATCGCCTCCAAAAGTCCATCTCCGTTGCCATCAACCTCTTTTCTATTTGCAATTTAAGTGCCCATACTTCTGATCCATATATCATGATGGTTCTGACGATTGTATTGAAGAATTTTCTTTTTGTATCCTTTCTCATCTGTTGATTCCATAAGATACCATTTAATTTTCTTATAGTACACTTCCCAGCATTTATTCTTACATTAATTTCCTTGTCTTGTTTGACATCTTGTTTGATAGTTGCTCCTAGGGATTTGTATTCTTCATTGTGTTTAATTGTGCCCATTCCTTCTTCCAGTATTAAATCTTGGTTTATGTCTCAAATTACCATGTATTTTGTTTTATTTTGTTGACCTGAAGTCCCCATTTTTATAGTTCTCTATTAACTTCCTTTTTTATATATTATATGTCATCTTTATCCTGTGCCAAAATTAACTGGTCATCAGCAAATTGTAAGGAGTATTTTTGTACAATGTTCTAGTGTGTTTTCGGTATATATTTTATATAGTGTTGCTGATAGACAGCATTCCTGACGTAATACTTTTGTTACTTTAAATCCAGGTGAGAGATAATTTTGTATTTTTGTTCTTGCTGTTGAGTTTTCGTAATGGTTCTGAATTGCTTTATGATAGGGCTAATGTTTTATGTTTTAATACTCTCCAAAAGTTATATAAAGCTATGTTATTATATGCTTTTTCTATATCAACAAAAACTAAAAGAGATTGATTTCGAACTTGTATTTTTTCAATTATTTGCAGTAAGCAAAATAGATGATCTATAGTTGATCTCCCTGCTCTGAATCCAGCCTGCTCTTCGGCCTCCATTTCCTTCCGTTTCCAAAAAATGTTTTATAATTCTTCCATAAGTTCTGCTAAATATGTCAGTTACGGCTATTCCTCTGTAACTTTTTCATTCATGCTGTCTAGTGGAAAGCCCTCCTAAAACTGAGAGATTTATACCAAATACATTAATAAAAGTGGGGGCTGACCCGCGTGGTACACAAAACAGGTCAGATCACTGTTTCAGAAGCAAAGAAAAACGTATGCAAAATGAAAACAGATACAGTAACAGACACTGGCATTTTTACGGAAACTCGCAATCTAGCGTGGACTTCAATGCTAGAAGATTATAATACTTACCACAACGAAATCCTGTCTCGTAATCTTGCAGAAAATCCAACGAAAATCTACTCATGTGTGAAGTACACTAGCGGCAAAACATAAATAATTCCTTCACTACGCGATAGCAATGGTAATACTACCGATGAAAATACTGCTAAAGCAGAATTGCTAAACACAGCTTTCCGAAATTCTTTCGCCAAAGAAGACGAAGTGAACACTCCAGAATTCGAACCAAGAACAGCTGCCAGCATGAGAAATTTAGTAGTAGATGTTACTGGAGTAGTAAAACAAGTCACGAAACAAAACCAAATCTTCCGGGCCAGATTGTATACCAACTACTTTCCTCTCAGAGTATGGCGATGCACTAGCTCCATACTTAGTTATCATATACAACCGATCACTCAGTGAAAGATCCCTACTCAGTGAAAGATCCGTACTAGAAAGTTGCCCAGGTCACTCCAATATTCAAGAAAGGCAATAGGAGTGATCCGCAAAATTACCGGCCATCTGACGTCGATTAGCGTTAGGATTTTGAAACATAATTTGTTCGAACATTATGAACTACTTCGAAGAGAACGCCCTATTAAATAGTCAACAAGGATCGAGAAAGTATCGCCCTTGCGAAACACAGGTTGCTCTTTATTCACATGAAGTGATGCGTGCCATCGACGAAGGATCTCAAATCGATTCCATATTTCTGGATTTCCGGAAGACTTTTGACACTGTACCTCACAAGCGGCTTGTAATGAAATTGTGTGCTTATGGAATATCGCCCCAATAGTGCAATTGGAAACACGATTTACTATCAGAAAGGACATTGTTAGTAGTAATTGACGGTAAGTCATCGAGTAAAGCAGATGTGGTATCTGGCGTTTCTCAGGGAAGAGTTATAGGTCCCCTATTATTAATTGTGTTAATAAACGATTTAGGAGACAATCTGAATAGCTCCCTTGGACTGTTCACAAATGAAGCTGTCGTTTATCGGTTAGTTACGTCAACAGAGGATCAAAAGCAACTGCAATGCGATTTAGACAAAATTTCTACATGGTGAGAAAATTGGAAATTAACTCTAAATATTGAAAAGTGTTAAGTTATACACATGACCAATAAAATTAATCCGCTGAACTTCAATTCAAATGTTCAAATGTTTGCTAAATTTAAGGGACTTAACTGCGGGGTCATCAGTCCCTAAACGTACAAACTACTTATGAACTACTTTGTTTTAAAGGCGGCACAAACATCCATGCCCGAGGGGCATTCGAAATCCCAACGGGGAGCGGTCTCGCGCATCGTAGCATAGCGCCTCAATGCGCTTGGTCACTCTGCCGCGGCGAACTTCAATTACACGATAAATCAGTCAAAACTTAACGTCGTAAATTCTACCAAGTACCTAGGAGTTACAATTACGAACAACTTAGACTGAAGAGAACACATAGAACATGTTCTGGGGAAGGCGAAGCAAAATTACGTTTCATTGGCAGGGCAAAACGCTTCGAAGATGCAACAGCTCCACCAAAGGGGCTGCGTACATCACACTTTTGCGTCCTCTCCTCGAGTACTGGTGCCAAGTGTGGGACCCTCACCAGGCAGGACTGACGGAAAACTTTGAGAAGGTCCAGAGAAGAGTAGCTCGTTTTGTTCCATCACGTTACAGGGGGGAAAAGCGTCACGGAAATGTTACACGATTTGAGGTGGAAATCATTAAAAGAACGTTATTCGTTGTGGCGAGTTCTATTTGCGAAATTTCAGTTACCGACTTTTAGTTCTGAATGTGAAAATATTTTGCTAGCTCCCACCTACATAGGAAGATACGACCATCCCAATAAAATGAAGGAATCAGGTCGAAAACGGAACGACGTATGTGTTCTTTCTTTCCGCGCACTGTTATAGAATGGAACGGTAGAGAAAGGTTACGAAGTGGTTAATGAACCATCTGCCAGGCACTTAAATGTGATTTGCAAAGCATCTATGGAGATGTAGATACCATTGTAATGTCCTTCTAACCATCACTTCATCTATTCTTCTTTTTATTTCCATACTCTTTATTATTTCGACCTTTTCTTTCCTGGACGTTCTGCCCCATCTTCTCCAGCAATCCATCTCTAAAGCTCGTAGTTTCAGAGTGTGCTTCACGTTAATGGTCCAGGTTTAAGCTCCGTACAGAACTACACTTTCTAATATAGATTTATATATAATATTCTTTGTTCTGTTAATTTCATTCCTGTTGACTGACTGAGTTGAGCATCCCAATGACCTTTCGTCCACCGATGATTCTTTTATTAATTTTTAGTCTGATTCTCTCTAAATATCTGAAATGGATCCCAAATAACAGAACGTGTTGAATTTTAAAAATTTCTTTCTCTGTGTCTAGTTCATCTGGATGAGTAGTCAAGTATTCTGTTTTTTGATAATAAATCTTTAGAACCCAAATTTAGTATGGCATTCCTAGTTGATTGCACATGTAGTTTGCATCCTCCCAATCCTTTTGCTATGACAACTTGATCATCAGCAGATAATAAATGATGTAGATCTCTAATTTCTAACCCCATACTATTACATTTCTGGGACCACGCTCTATATAGATTTTAAATATTGTTGGTGACATGGGATAGCCTTGCAACAGACCTTTGCTTTTTTTAAATTTTTGTGAAAGTGTATAACCAGTTGTCACTTGACACATTTTATCAAATTCAAATGTTTGTCAAACTTATGGGACTTAACTGCGGGGTCATGGACTTACAAACTACCATTGACGCAACGGCTAACCTGGGCGCAAGAATGACAAAACGTCATTTTCCGGATGAATCCAGGTTCTGTTTACAGCATCATGATGGTCGCATCCGTGTTTGGCAAAATCGCGGTGAACGCACATTGGAAGCGTGTATTCGTCATCGCCATACTCGTGTATCACCCGGCGTGATGGTATGGGGTGCCATTGATTACACGACTCTGTCACCTTTTGTTAGCTGCGATGGCACTTTGAACAGTCGCCGTCACATTTCAGACGTGTTGCGACCCATGGCTCTACCCTTCTTTCGATCCCTGCGAAGCCCTACATATCAGCAGAATAATGAACGACCGAATGTTGCAGGTCCAGTACGGACGTCTCTGGATACGGAAAAAGTTCGACTGCTGCCCTGGCTAGCACATTCTCCAGATCTCTCACAAACTGAAAACGTCTGGTCAATGGTTGCCCAGCAACTGGCTTATCACAATAAGCCAATCACTACTCTTGATGAGCTGTGGTATCGTGTTGAATCTGCAGGGGCATCACGCAATGCAAGCTCTGTTTGTCTCAATGCTCAGGCGTATCAAGGCCGTTATTACGGCCAGAAGTGGTTGTTCTGGGTTCTGATTTATCAGGATCTATGCACCCAAATTGCGTGAAAATGTAACACAACTCAGTTCTAGTATATCTACATCTACATAGATACTATGCAAATCACATTTAAATGCCTGGCAGAGGGTTCATTAACCAATTTCGTAACTTCTCTCTACCATTACATTCTGTAATAGCGTGCGGGTAGAAAGAACACCTAAATCGGTCCGTTTTAGATCTGATTTCTCTTATTTTATTGGGATGGTCGTGTCTCCCTAAGTAGGTGGGTGCTAGCAAAATATTTTCACATCAGAAGTAAAACTCGGTGATTGAAACTTCGCAAACAGATCACGCCTCAATGAATAACGTTTTCGTTCAATGATTTCCACCCTAATTCGTGCAACATTTCCGTGGCGCTCCCCCCCCCCCCCCCCGTAACGTGATAAAACAAAACGAACTGCCCTTCTCTGAACCTTATCAATATCTCCCGTCAGTCCCACCTGGTGAGGGTCCCACACTGGGCAACAGTACTCCAGGAGAGGACGCACAAGTGTGATGTAGGCAGTCTCTTTGGTGGAGTTGGTGCATCTTCGAAACGTTTTGGCTATGAAACGTAATCTTTGGTTCGCCCATAATATTTTCTATGTGTTCTCTCCAGTCTACATTGTTCGTAATTGTAACTCTTAGGTATTTGGTAGAATTTACGACCTTAAGGTTTGACTGATTTATCGCGTAATTGAAGTTTAGCGGGTTTCTTTTAGTGGTCATGTGTATTACTTTACACTTTTCTTTATTTAAAGTCAATTGCCAATTTTGCACCATGTAGAAGTTTTATCTAAATCGCTTTTCCGTTGCTTTTGATCCTCTGTTTACTTCACTAACCGATAAACGACAGCATCATCCACGATCAATCTAAGGACCTGTTCAGATTGTCTTCTGTGTCCAATTAATACCTGTTTATCATCTGCATTTCTTCTCGTTGTAGCAATTTTAATGGCCAGTAGCGTAATTTTGAAATCAGGGACTCCTTAGCTGGACGCCTTGTTGCTACGTCACCGTCCAACTTCAACATATACAACAACCCGTGACGTACGGTCCCTACGTCTCCTTTCTAGAGGTTGTCTCTCTGAGCAGGACACTCACCGGTGATCAGGGAAAGCGAGCGGGAGGGCTGAGTCCCGCGGGAAATGGCTTAGCCGCCCTCACGGCCCAGCTGATTCGAGGCCCGCCGCAGGAATGCCGGGAACGCACGCGTTGGCGCGTGGCTGGCCTCCGTCTCGGCGGCCATTTTGTACCCGTAATGGTCCGTCATGTTCCGCGGCCGGGTTTTAAAAAGCTTCTCGAAGCACGCGGAAATTCACGCTAGAGGCGACGCTGCAAGAAATGTTAACACTAGGCGGAATTTTCAGGTGTTCTGCTAAATTTATTTTTTATAGTGAAATTTGCTAACATCGAATATTGATGTAAGTATAAGGAAGTCTTTTCTGAAGTCATTTGTGTGGAGTGTTGCCTTGTACGGGAATGAAACATGGACGATAAACAGTGCGGACAGGAAGAGAATAGAGGCTTTTGAAATGTGGTGTAGAGAAGAATGCTGAAGATTAGGTGGGTAGATAGCATAACTAATGAAGGGGTACTGAATATAATTGGGGAGAAAAAAGGAATTTTTGGCATACCTTGACTAAAAGAAGTGATCGCTTTGTGGGACACATTCGTAGACATCGGGGAATCGTAAATTTAGCATTGGAGGGACGTGTGTGGGGTAAAAATCGCAGAGGGAGACCACGAGACGCGTATAGTAAGCAGATTCAAATGGATGTGGGTTGCTGTTCTTATGAGGAGATGAAGAGGCTTGCTCAGGATAGAGTAGGGTGGAGAGCTGCATCAAACCAGTCTCTGGACTGAAGACTAATAAGAACAACAGAACCCCTTAACAGTCACCAAATCGTAGTAATAATCTCAGTGTATATAAAAGCGAAAGGACACTCATTCACTCAGTCACTAACTCTCCGACTAAACATGAAATCTCGAAAACTTCACCTATGAAGCTGAAATTCGGCAGGAATGTATTTTATAGGTAGCAGACGAACTGTGCGATAGGGCACATAGGTCACGAGATATTACGTCATAAACAATGAAAACTTTTCCGTTTTGCGGCACTTGATAGTGTGACTTTTTCATTTCACTGTTTGAGAAGAAGGCACTTAGCGACTCGCATCAAACTTTAAATATAATTTCAAACCTTTAGGAAACTCATTCTCGCTGACAACTAAAGTGAAATGAAGAAATGTTACAGACAGTATACACACATACCAACATTTTATCATAGTATGACACACATTTCATGAGGTATGGAGTCAAACAATTAGGTTAATGAAAAACCGCCTCATCACGCCTTACGTTCTTTTCCTACTATATTCGCGGCGTATTTTCCAGACATTTTACATATTCATCATTGGATGTAACTTCGAAATAATTTCGTATTACGACATATTGTTCAGGTGCTCTGACGTCAAAGGCAATGTAATGCAAGAAAAGTCACCCTATCTTACGTCTTTACTACCAGCTCCATTTGCAGCAAATTTCGCCGGCAGATACCTAATATTCCACTCTACGAACCTGGTAAATAATGTTGCAGAACACATAAGAAATGTTCAAATGTGTGTGAGGTCTTATGGAACCAAGCTGCGTGGGTATGAGTCCCTAGACTTACACACTAATTTCTTAACTAACTGAAACTAACTTACACGAAAGACAACAAACACCCATACCCAAGGGAGGATTCGACCTCCGACCGTAGCGGCCGAGCAGACAGTGACTAGCGCGCCGCAGACCGCTAGGGCACTGCGGACGACGTAGGTCACATAACTCCGAAGATCTCTATCTATATAAATGCGATAGGACACTCATTCACTGACTAAACACGACATCTCGAAACCTATGAAGCTTAAATTAGGCAGGAATGTAGTTTCTAGGTAGGACAAGTCAGCTAAGAACTGAATAGGGCCGATAGTTCATGAGATATGACGACATAATAAAAAAGTTCCCCGTCTTGCAAAACGTGATTTTGCTGATTTTATCAGTCCACTATTTGAGGAGAGTACTTGGCAACTTGCAACAAAATTTTAACACATTCGCTGCGGCTGACGCTATCCTACATTGACCGCGGACGCTTGTAAGCGTCAGCCGCAGTGAAAGTGTTAACATTGATTTTGATTTGATCTGATTTTTTTTCAGGGAAGCCAAAACAGCCTTGGTCTAACCCGCCACTGCCCGCACCGAAACTAAGTTTATTGTGCGATATCGCTCCCTGTATGTCTAGTAGAGCCAACCAATGCCCTTGAACAGTGGAAGGAGTCCCTATACCAGTTCTTTATTAGACACAATTCTTCGGGTATGGTTGTCCCAAATGTTCTGTGCCTTTTACTCTCCAATGAAATGCATTCGAAGATCAGATGTGATGCAGTTTCATCACCGTCATCACAGAGTCTACATTTAGGGTCCTCTTCTTTTATTCCCATTGTATGTAGGTGTTTTTTGAAATTCCCATGGCCTGTCAGCAATCCAACCATGAGTCTAATCTCTCTCCTGTTCAGACCCAGAATTGCAGAGCTTCTTTTAAAACAAGGCTTTGGCATCATTACCTTGCCATGTTTTTGTTGATGGACTTTGGTCCAATATTCTACGTGCTGTCTTCTGAGCCAGTTACGTAGCTCCAATTTGATCATTGCCTTGGTGATTGTCAGGACAGGTTCCGGTCCAATAAATGGAGTCTCTGCCCCCATCCTGGCTAATCTTGCGGAATGTTCGTTGCCACTGATCCCCGAGTGGCCAGGGACCCACAACAGGTTTACTCTATTGCTTTCCCCTAGTTCCACCAGAATCCTGTGACAGTCTGCAAAAATTTTAGACCTTGTTGCAGGAGCTGCCAGTGATCTCAGGGCTGCCTGGCTGTCTGAATAGATATAGATGCTACAATCTTTCTAGCACCTACGCAAACTTTATCAGTCCACTATTTTAGGAGAGTACTCGGCAACTTGCAACAAACTTTTAACATACTTTCAAACCTTTACGAAACTTCTCGTTGACATCCCCAGAAGAATGATGAAAGAAAAAAAATGTTGCTTACTATTTCGGTGTTCATGCTGAAAAATTACGTCATTTGGCCTGACGATAGCATTCATTACTCATACAGTATTAATTTTCTCGCGAGAATTGTTACATACAGTACACACAATTACCACCGAACATTTGTTAGAAATTTTATCATGGTACGACACATAGTTCATGAGATATGGAGTCATAAACAATTAGGCTCATGGAAAAACCACCTCAAGACGCATGACGTTTGATTTATTAGGGCTTTCCTGCTAACTATTTTCACGACGTATTTTACAGATATTGTACATATACACCACTAGATGTACCTTCGAAATTATATCGTATTATGACAGATAGTTGAGGTGCTATAACGTCAAAGACAATGAAATTCATGAAAAATCCCCCTTATTTACTAAGTCTTTACTGCCAACTCCATTTGAAACACATTTCGCAGGCTGTTTCCTAATATTCCACTCTACTAATCTGGTAAATAATGCTTTTGTCGGACATACAATTCAAAATATATTTCGCTATAAACAATGAATTGCGAGGAAAACTGCTGCATAACGCGACAATTTTGCACAGTTCCTCCTAAACCATTGGACCGATTTCAACCCCTTACTGGGCGATAACAGATCCTATAGGGTTAAGAATCAAATACGATATATGGTTCAGGCGATAATACGTCATAAAGAAAAACTGCAACACAGTACGACGAAACTTTATTCATACACTGAATGAAAATTAAAGTACTTAGCGACTTGCAACAAACTTTGAAGATAATTTCAAACCTTATTCTATTTTTTCCTCGCTGACAACCACAGTTAAATAAAGAAAGGAAAAAAGTTTCTCTTACTTCTTTTCCGCTGGTCATGAACTAAAACGACGGCATTCGGTATGACATTACAATTTATAATTTCTACAACACAAATTGTAGCTGCAGGAAATTTTACGGACAGTATACACAAATATAGCTAAATTTACCTTCGAAATTGTATCGCAGTACGACATTTAGATCATGAGATAAGAGCACATAAACAGAAAACTTCATGGAAATACGCCCCATCACATCAACTTTTTATCTATTACTTCATTCCTACTAATTGTATTCGCAACAGATTTTACAGACGTAGAGCACTTATACAAATGTATACATACCTGAAAAATTATACAACTGTAGAGCATTTAACACAATAAATATCAGATGTTACGAATTTTATGTCATCTGTATTTTGATCACTATCTACAAATACATAGATAATGCGCAATTCACCGTGAGACGCGTGGCGGAGGTTACACTGTACACTGTACCAATACTGGGCACTTGCTTTCCTATTCCACTCCCAAACAGAACGAGGAATAAAAGAATACCTACATGCCTCCGTAAGAGCCCTAATTTCTCTTGTCTTTGTGAACACCACGCGAAATGTAAGTAGGCGGCAGCAAGATCGTACTACACTCATCTTAAAATTCAGGCCCTCTAATTTCCTCAAAAGATATTCATGAAAAGAACGTCGTCTTTCCTCCAGCGATTCCCAACTGAGTTGCCGGAGCATTTCCGTGACACTCGCCCATTGGTCCAACCTACCAGTAACAAACCTAGCTGCTCGCCCCTGAACTGCCTCTAAATCTTTCTTTAAACTGATCTGCTACGGGTTCAAAACACTTGAGCAATACTCAAGACGTGGTCGTACAAGTGTTTTATACGCGGTCTCCTCTACAGGTGAAGTACATCTTCCCAAAATTCTCCCAATAAACCGAAGTCGGCTGTCCGCCTTACTCACAACTGTCCTTACATGTTCGTTCCATTTCATATCGCTCTGCAATGTTACGCCTAGATATTTGAACGACGAGACAGCATCAAGAAGCTCACTACTAACGCTGTATTCGAACAATATGGGATTGTTTTTTTTACTCATGCGCATCACCTTACATTTTTCTATATTGAGAGATAACTGCCATTCTTCGCACCAACCAGAAATATTGTCTAAGTCATCCTGTATGCTATTACAGTCAGTTAAAGACGACACCCTTCCATACACCACATCATTAGCAAACAGCCGCAAATTACAACTTACTCTGTCCATCAGATCATTTATATAGATAGAAAATAAAGCGGTCCTATCACACTCCCCTGGGGCACGCCTGCCGATACACTCGTCTCTGATGAACACTCGCCGTCGAGAACAACGTACTCCGTTCTATTACTTAGGAAGTCTTCCAGACAGTCACAAATCTGTGAACCTATTCCATAAGCTCGTATCTTCGTTAGCAGTCTGCAGTGTGGCACCGCGTCGAAAGCCTTTTTGAAGTCGAGAAAAAAACAATCTGCCTGTTGCCCTTCATCCATGGCTCGCAAGATGTCATGTGAGAAAAGGGCAAGCTGAGTTTCACATGAACGATGTTTCCTAAACCCGTGCTGATTCATGGAAAGAAGCTTTTCCGTTTAAAGGAAATTTACTATATTCGAACTGAGAATATGCTCTAAAATTCTACATGAAACTGATGTCAACGATATTGGCCTGTAATTATGTGGGTCAGTTCTCTTTCCTTTCTTATAAACGGGAGTCACCTGCGCTTTTTTTCCAATCACTAGGAACTTTGCGCAGAGTTAAAGAGTCGCGATAAATGCAAGCTAAGTAGGGGGCCAATGCTGCAGAATAATCTTTGTAAAACCGAACTGGTATTCCATTCGGACCAGCAGACATTTCGTATTTAGCTCTCTCAGCTGCTTCTCTACAACGGAAATTACCTATTACTATGTCTCCCATTTCGGAATTAGGACGTTGATCAAATTATGGCACATTTGTGCGGTCCTCCTGCGTGAAAGATTTCTTAAAGGTCAAATTTAGAACTTCAGCTTTCCGTTTGCTTTCTTCTATTACTGTCCCGGAATGATCAACGAGTGACTGGACAGTGGGCTTTGACTCGCTACTCGATTTTACATAGGACCAGTATTTTTTCGGGTTCTCGGAAAGATCTTTTGGTAAGGTACGGCTGTGGTAATTATTGTATGCTTCGCGCATCGATATTTTTATAGACACACGAATCTCTACTAACTTTTTCCCGTCATCATTTGCGTGTTCTTTTTTTAATCGAGGGTGCAACAGTCTTTGCTTTCTCGGCAGCTTTCTAACATTATTATTATACCACGGCGGATCTTTTCCATCCTTAATCATCTCTACTGTCACATATTTCTCTAACCCTTTATTTACAATGCACTTAAATTTAGTCCACAAGTCCTCTACATCCATAGTCCCGGAATTAAACGATGCCCAATCATTTTCTAAGTGCGATCGTAACATTTTTTTACATCAGTCTTACTTCGGAAAACTTCTCTCAATAGTGGGCGAAAGTATGATGTGAGTCCACCATCATGTAGCTCGAAGTCCTCCATCAGATAATGATATTCGCCGCCCTGTTCCCGTCTGTGGTTGATGGGGTGTACCCAGTGTGTTCGGTTTGTAACCGAGTACTACAGCATGAGTTCCTCTTCACTACTCGAACTACTATCGCCGCCATTCAAACAAGGCACATTTTTAGTAAACGCGCTATCGCACCACGAACCACTTACCACGTTACCTGCTTCAATTGAACCGACTGACAAAGCAGAAACTATGTCGCAGTATCTGACACGCGCCGTTGGCGATGTGAACTGCACATTTGTCACGCGACATCTGTCATGTTACGTAACGTGACATAGTTTGATCGCGGTGTGTAACGGCCATTAACCGTGGCCAATACAGTGAACAATTTCTTCTGAATCCAGACACGACGGGTGAACTACCTATGCATGTTCTTCACGTTACTTAAAATCACCGTATCTGGCAAAACATGTGAGAATAGGGCCCTTGGAAACGATGTTTTTTAATGCAGGCGCTTCCATCTATACTACAGTAGCAGCTTCGTGTAGATGGCTTCTACCTCCTGGATTTTTGGACAACACACAAGATTTCTAAGGGATTGTTTTTTTAACCGAGCATGACTTTCGGATGGAAGGAGCAATATCAGTGTGGTTACGGACGAGGATAAGACAATTGGAAACGACTACTTAACGTGGTTGGCGTCGAATTGTAGAACCAAAATAAATTTGTCGGAAAATCACGAGCCCTGGTGTAAGCAAAGTTATCGGTTTCATAAAGCGTCCAGACAGTTGATTGTTAGGACTTTTATTTTTTCGCTGGGTCGCGAAGATGGCATTATCAGTATGGAGGAATGTGGTTATGGATCTGTGCAAGAAGATTGTTCAAGTGTTATAAAATAGAAGATACGGTATTTACAAAGTGTGCCGTTAAACTCTTCGTCGCTCCAGGTTAATATACGTTTTTAGATTTGATTACTTGGGTATTAAGAGTACCCGAAAATTGACCGCTCTCTCGGACATAATGTTTTTTAGTTTGAACTGTAAATTACTTGTAAAGTCGAGCAAGGAGCTATATTTTTAGCATTCCAGCACTTAATTGTCCACAGACGTAGATATTGTCTACGTTATTCCACAAGTCCTAAGAAGAAGGGTACGGCGGGGCTTATATTTTAAAAAAGACAGGGAGGGAAGATCAGTGCCTAGTTGACAAAGTTCGTAAACACCTCCCATCTTTCATGCCTATCCTCAGCGATATAACTATCACACTTCGTGCCAGTGCCCTGGTTTGTAAACGGGGCAGCACTGCACGCGAGGTTCACTCTTTACTAACCTTGTGTCTTCTGTCGTAGTTGATGTCCCATTGCTTTTGTAGGATGCCAGTGCTTGTTTTTATTGAAGAAATGCTAGTGTATATCCAAGCACAAATATACAGACTGAGTAATGTTACAAATATAAACTTTACATTACGTATAAATTATCTCTGGCCCGCACTGAACTAATATGAATGTGCAATGTATCGCGGTCGGCGCTCGACTGACTGCCGCCGCAATATCATAATTATATGTAATTGATAAAATCTAGGTGTCAATTCCTATTGACAATAACAGAAAATATTTTAGGTAATATAATGATAGCGACTAGTAACTATGAATGACATTGAAAATTGATTACATAGTGCAAGTCTGATAATCTAAGCTAAAGTTTACTTTAGAAATGAGTCCAGAAATTAAATTTAGTTCACTCGAATTGGAACTTTAAAATATGAGAAATTAACAGCACTTTGCCGTCCTTTTATTTTGAGATAGCTATGTTATCGGCTCTTTGCCGTTTTTAATGAATCTGAATTGAACTGATCACTTTTCACTGTTTAATGACACTTAACACTTTACACTTATCTTGACGTGGAGACGAAGGATTGTAGCGTAATTTCAGCAGCTGGGGTAGAGCTTGCGTCATGCGGAGCAGCGACCAGGGCGTGCTACGGATTTAGCATCTGCCTCTGTCCATGTCTGCTACCAGATTACAGTGAGGATAAGCTCGTCCGCCTGCTTCCTCTTGTCTCCCACGTCCTCATACCTCTCGTACATTTACATGAAAAGATACAAACAACGATTATCAGGGACTTAGCCTGTTACTTAATTACAAACCAAAAATAAAATTTACAAATCATTTACAACAATATTATATACAACCTGAATTGATCATATTACAACTTTTATGCTTACATATGGTATTTATTTTGTTTCTTAGTGCTCATAATATTCCTCTAGTTCTGTTATGTTGTATAAAGCTTTGCTCGTTTTCAAAATTCGCTACTGGTGGCAATCCGTGCCAGCTGACGCTACGGCAACGGCCGCATCTGACTCATCCCCTGCCCGACTAGCAACGCAATGCCTGTCCGTGTGTGTGTACGTGTAGCCATCTGGCCACTGTCCTTGTCTGGAATTCTGTTTACATCCTGCACCTCATTCATTGGAGGTCAACATACTATCCATATACTGAGCTTAATAGAAAGGTCGTAATCAGTAGTGTCTTTACCATTCCTCTAAATAGACAAAACAAATGTGATTCAGAAATATCAAATCATGTAATACAAAAATACACATCCCGTAAAATATACGTCATCTGCTTGGATGACAGAACCCGAATCCGTCATTGCTTTCATTCTACAGAAAGAGGTCACTTCTTCCTCTTTTGAATTATGAAATCTGTTAAATACTTTGAAAATACAGTGTTTTTACGTGTACATTTTTAAGTGTATGAAATTCTCGTGAGCAAACTTAGTTAGGTACTTACCTCACATATTTTACATTTAATAAATATCTTTTCCAAATCGTTCATGAATATGTAAAATATTTTTTCGTCGCCGCAACATTCTGGAAGGAGCTCAACTACAGTCGAAGTATTATTATCTCAGGGTGACAATATAATTGATTCAAGATGGTACTGTTTCACAATAGTACAAGCTACATATGGATCCTGAAAGTACTGGACAGAGTGTTTAATCCTAATAAGAGGGTAGGCGGAAACCACATCGCCCGTGCATTCCTATAATTCCACAATAACAACAGGTGGGCGGAAACCACATCGCCCGTATTCTCTTCTTACTTATAATTATTGGCCGACTTCCAGTCGCCTTACCATATCCTCAAACATCATAAATCTTTGTATGGGTGTGGCCGGACGTTTCCATGCCTAACACCATTTCAAAACTTCACAATACAATACACTACGGCGTAATTGCACCTCGCCTAATATTTTCACTACATCTTATAAATGGGGCTGAATAATACGTCGCCTAAACTACTTCTTTCTACACAGAGCACTATTCCAGTCGTAGTCCTTATTTAGTCGTGAAACGAAATACCACTCGTCTCTTTA
The DNA here is from genome assembly GCA_026315105.1 of Locusta migratoria. Taxonomy (NCBI): domain Eukaryota; kingdom Metazoa; phylum Arthropoda; class Insecta; order Orthoptera; family Acrididae; genus Locusta; species Locusta migratoria. The sequence continues at coordinate 86,063,350 of CM048748.1, forward strand.
ATCACCTCTAGCTGTTTACTTAAGTAATAATGATTCATTTACCTGATTTTGCTTTCCTCTTCTTCTGCGACTCAGCTGAAATATTTAAAAGTATTTTCTGTGTGTATCCACGCCTTTCCTTTGTGTGTGACAGAATCTCAACTCGCTCATGTGATTTTACACAGCATGAAACTTTTGACATGTAAGATATTTAATTCTGTGGCGCTATTCTCCTATGAGCTAATATATAGTGTCCTTCATCAGTCACTTTTTAAATAAAGTGTGCTGTATCCTGGATATTATTGTCTTATTAAGGTATGTTTCTTGTCTAGTTCAGTGTTTGTCTAAATCGTGTTTACATATTCTCTGCAAAGAATGCGATAGTGAATAATGGAAAGACAACAGTTGTTAGTGATAGATAAAAGAGCAAGATTGACAACATGGAAAGGAAACGGAAATAATGTTGTCAATAACTGGAGTGCCTGATGGTCGTCAATCACCTAGTATCACAAAGTATGTGATACCCTCTGAGGCATGTGTACCTACTCGTCACGATCTCTGTCCCTGTCGGGTGCACGCTCTCTATCACGTCTGTTGTAGTTCTCCCTACCACATCCATGATAAATTCCTCTTCCTCTGCCGCGATGAGAGGAGCCCCTTCCTCTCCTCGATGGGCTATCGCTCCGGCGCGGCTGTCTTTCTTCCCAGCTGTTGCTCTCCTCCTCTCTGTTCGCACCACTACTTCTGTTACGGTCATCGTTATTAAGGCGATCTGCTCGCCACCTGTTTCTCCTCCACCCTTCCTGTACTTGCCTGTTGCCTGCTAAGGCGTTTCGTCGCTCTAAGGCTCGCAACAAATTATTTACGTCTGCATAATATGTTAACTAGTTTTTCCTGTACAGACTTTGGTAGTTTCAACATGATAATGTCTGTCAAATCTGTTTCGCTCAAAGGATTTGATAAATTTTGGTTCTTCTCCAAATAATGTTGGAATAATTCCTTATAGCTACTGCACCCACTGCTTTCAATGCTTTTAGCTTCAAATATTTCATTGCGCACACTGTTTTGTGTACTACTCGACCAGTATTGATCTAGAAAAGCTTTTACAAATTCACCATAAGTTTTAGATTTGTTTATTACACTTGCCTCCCACGAGATTACCTCTCCTTCAAATCCACTTGCAACCATGTGTATTTTTTGTTGTTCAGTGTACTGTGGAGGCATGGTATTCTCAAACTGTCGAATGAAAGCAACCGGATGCAAGTTTCCTTTACTAGAGAAAGTGTGATATTTACCTGCATTGATTGTGTCACCTACAGTAATAATTTGACAACTAGTTTTATTGACTTCTACAATAATCTCTTTTAATTTTGCTACGTCAAATGCGACTGTTTCAATTTCAGGAATTATCCTACTATGTATCACATTTGCGTTGTCTTTACATTGTGATTCAATTGCTGCCATTCTATTGTTTATTTCATTTTGTTCACTGACTACGGTGTGTAATGTTGTCATTTGTTGTTGGTACCTATCTTTGCAAGCTTTCGCCATTTTAGTGAGCATGTCATCTAAGTTATCAACCTGCTGCTTTATTTGACTGATTTCTTTACCATGATATTCTACCTTGTTATCTACAACTTTGACTTTGGCGTCAATATTCTGTGTTATCTCAATTTTACAGGCTTCTAATTTTTTACCCAAATCTACTGTTTTGTTGTTCAATTCATAAAGACTCTCGTTAGTGCTAGTCTCCAAATTATTAACCCTTTGATCTAAATGATTATATTTTTTGTAGAGTTGATTTATACTTGCTTCTAACTTTTTTTGCCCCTCTTCAAATGCCTTTTTCAACTCCTTTTGTACCCCATCAATTTTCTTTTCTAAAGCTTCTGATTTTGCTTGACTTACTGCTTTTATTTCCGCGCTTAAATCATTCTTTAAAGATTCTAGACCTGCTTCTGCTTTTTCCTGGCCTGCTTCAATTTTTCTTCCTAACTCTGTCATTAATGATTGCCTCATGGCTAGCCACATTGGACTCTGATCTTGCATAGGACTTATGTTCTGAAAATTATCTTGGATCGGTAATGTCTCAGCCGATCCTGTACCATGACTCACTTTCCTTAATTCCTCCACTGATTTATTTAAATTATGGACGCCCGTTTCAGCACCTGCAGCGTCTTGCCTTACATTCAAATTTTCATTTTGCCCATGCCAGTCAAGATAGCCATTTTCAATGCAGTCATATACAACAGAATTTACATTTTCATTAGTATTTCCCACAGCATTACTTTCCGTCATTTGTGATTGATCCAATGTATCACATCCAATGCTATTATTTTGCAAATTTACAAGCTGATTACCCTGATCATTATTCCCTTCATCTGCATGATCTCTCCCTCTACTTTTAAGATGATACCTATTCTCATTGTTACTATCCATTTTACAGTTTAATAATTTTACAAGTTTCAGCCAAAATTTTCTCCAAAAACCTATGATAATATGTCTACACTGTTGTTACGCACAATGCTTTCATAAATAAAATGCGTTACTTAAGCTTTGCTATTGCGACACTCACTCTTCGGAGTCTACTGCGTGCAGCCGACGAGATGAACTGCAACCGGCTGCTGAGGTAGGTGTGCCCGCGTTGCGTCGGACTGCTGGTGCGCCCTGTTTGGCTGCTGTGTGGCGATGTCTGGCTGCTCCCGTCCGCACCTGGCGTCGTATGCTGCCACTCGTCACTTTCTGCTACTGGCCGCACGGCGTCCTCCCGTGATGCGGTAAAATCTTCTTGCCGATACAGTAACTTAGTCCAGTGACAGTGCACACGAGATTGCCACCAGAATCCAATAACGATATTATTGTAGCCTAGCCGCACTTGCCACTATTCACAACACCATTAAATGAACTACCTCAAAGCGCAGTACATCTCCATCAAAAATTCGAACACAGTTTATACATCCTATAATTCACTGTTCAAAAATTCAGTCACACTGTTTGTAAATTACATACCACAGTTCGAGCACCGTTCTAGGCCAGTTTATACACATGAACTTCGTAACCGTAGTTCACAAAATTTTATCAACAAATTTAAACATCACTTTTTTCCAAGTAATTTTCTCCAAAGAACTTAGTCCTCAAAGAAATTTCCCGCCAGGGATGCCTTGTACGGTGGGGCTTGTATTTTAAAAAAGACAGGGAGGGAAGATCAGTGCCTAGTTGACAAAGTTACTAAACACCTCCCATCTTTCATGCCTATCCTCGGCGATATTACTATCACACTTCGTGCCAGTGCCCTGGTTTGTAAACGGGGCAGCACTGCACGCGAGGAGCCGTGTCGACATGCAACTTCAGTGCATGTCTGAATTCACTCTTTACTAACCTTGTGTCTTCTGTCGTAGTTGATGTTCCATTGCGCAGGTGAAGCACACAGGTCGCATGTCCGTTGTACTTGAAGTGATGCTAAAAGAGGTGTTGATATGTGGATAGGAAGTACTGCACTACTAATAAATTTTGCTTTTGTAGGATGCCAGTGCTTGTTTTTATTGAAGAAATGCTAGTGTATATCCAAGCACAAATATACAAACTGAGTAATGTTACATATATAAACTCTGCATTACGTATAAATTATCTCTGGCCCGCGCTGAACTAACATGAATGTGCAAGGTATCGCGGTCGGCGCTCGACTGACTGCCGCCGCCCTTCGCTGCGCGCCACAAGCCACAGTTTTGGCGCCAAGCGAAACTTCTAGACTAATTTCGTTGAACTTATTACAAAATGTACAAATAATTAAATCTTTGAATTAACCAAAATATAGCTTAGCACAAAAGCATTACAGAAAGTATATAGATAATTTTTTAATAAACATAGAAAAGTTAAATATTAATAAAAGAAGCTTAAAGTTTTGGCGGACAATTAGTATAGGCGGGAGCCAATCAGATCTCTACTTGCAATAGGGGCGGAGCTTTCCCACGGGATACAAGCTCATCTACTGTCTCTCCCCCTCACCCTTTCTAATATTGCGTCACACAGATCTCCAACCAAGAAAACTTCTTTGACACCTAATATATGTGAAATAAATGGCTCCATGTCAGCCCCCTCACAAGGGTAAACGAAAACTTGGTTATATGGCGCAGACAAAGGCTTTAAAGGAGGCTATTGCATATGTGCAAGACCGGTTTAAACAGATAGTGTGAGGAAAAATATTTGCTTTTACAGTAAACAGGCGGGGGGATTGGTCTCGCATCGTTGAATTGACCGAAATTAGCGGAACACACGACAAACGTGTTTGTACTGTGTGTGACTCCCATCCATTCCTTAGAGAGCAGGTTATGATCGAAGTATGCGGGCGTTGGTTGCGATATAAGTGTTTGCCAACATTATGTTGTATGTACTCAGTTGTACTGTAACAAAAAAGTGTAAACACTTCATATCCTATATAGCATCATGTGTTGCGGTGTGTAGGTTAGTATCTTCGTTTGCGGTAGACATCTTCTTGTAATTAAAATAATAAATCTTAGTTCGGATTAGTGGAATGCACAAGAAAGGAACTTGGAGTAGGAATTTTGTGGGTAAAGGGCGGGTCGATATGGAGATCGGTGTTGCATTGGGCAGGTAACCTCGGTTCTGTGGTTGCTGTATTGTCGAATAAGTGTGTTGTTAAGCCAATACTTTCGAAAAGTTTTAGTGAAGACGGTTTGAAATCGGTATATTATTTCATGTATTTTTTTATTTACTTGCAAATAGGGTTTAAATGTCTTCTGGGGCGCTGGAATATTGGTGTCAGATAAATGTAGTTGGCATCGTGACAGGACGTAGAGATTACTTAGATGGAATGTGTACTGCTGCAGCAGAGAATAAGAGATAAAATTAGACTACCCGAATTCTAGGAATGCGCATCTATACCTCGATCTAAAAAGGAAACGTAACAGGGCAAGATCGATAAAGAGAGTGTGTTAAATTTCGGAACTTTCGCCATGGCTCAGCTCCATTAAATAAATGTAATGCGCGCTATCCTTGTCAGAGTGGTGCGTCTGCGTAGAAGGTTTTGATCACATGGAGATGTAACTTAGGTGTTTTTAAACACTTAGCATATGTTTCTTTTATGTAGCTCTGCGTTCTGGGCGATTGTTAACGGAGCTTGCAGATGTGTATTTAGAGACGTTGTGCTAGATGTCATTGCCGATTTTCATTATTTGGAACTATTGTATAAACAATATGCCGTTTTCTGCTGCTGCTGTTGTTGCTGTTTTATCGGAAGAGTGGTTGGCATACAAGTTACATTCCGTTCGATGACTGTTGCTTGCATCGTCTAAACGAAGAGATACTTTCATAGGTCTCAGGTTGCGGTCGAGTTCCGAAACGGACCATTTCTTTTCTTTTGGTTAGTTGGCTCTGGTTAGAATTGATTTTAGATATCGAAAGAGTATATGTTAAGATGGATACGTAAGTTTGTGGCGTTTATTATCTAAACGCGAAGGGCATGGAGAGAGATGGGAGTGTTTGCGCTTCGAAAAATTCTTACTTGCAAATTTTGCGTACAAGTTTTAATATTTTATTAAAAGCTGTATTATACGAGACCAACTAAGCATTTCTGTTCTAAATTGATTTTTAGCGTTACACCGAAATTATTGTTAAAAATACATACGAAGAACGCTATGGTAGCTTTATTTTTCCCGAGAATAATAGTCGGCGGAAATTGTTACATAAATAGAGATCTGGCGTATGGATCGCTGAGGTGCGCTTAATAATAAATATGCAATTTAATTGGCTGATGACCTGGCGGAGTGCGGTCGCCGTAAAAAGAGTGCAGTACGCCCCTGCCCGGGGCGCAGGGGTCGGCCGGCGGGGGCGGTGTTGTATTGAGATGTCGATGCGGTCAAGACAATCCTCGCGGTACTGTCCTCGCGGGTAGGGCGGGTGGCGGCGTCCTTTGAGAAGCGGAGCGTGGAGGAGTGGGTAGCATCTGTCGGCGGCGGCGGCGGCGGTCCGGCAATCGGCCGAGCGAGTAGGGGTCGCGGTGTCAACCAGGTGTGTGGCAGAGGGTGCAAGTACAGACGTCGAGGGGTAGACAGGTCTGGACCTATCGGAGGTGCTGCCTGTCTGACGGCGGCACTGAGGGGTGGAGGGGGGCGTCGTGTAGGCCAGGTGTGTGGCCGAGGGAGGTGTTGTTTACTTGCAACCTGTCAATCATCCTTAAGTGCGTTATGCCGGCGTCCTTTCATTAGCGGTCAGCCAAGTAGCGTTGATGACAATCAAAAGAACCTAAATGTAATCATTCTGTCCTTCCGGGAAGACCTACCAATCATCCAGTGGTGGCATCCTCTGATCTGCGGCCCGGCAATTGGCCGAGCGTCTGCCGTCGGTGACACTATCGACGATGGGCGAAAGTTCAAGGTCACTGTGCGTCAATCCCCACAGCCCTACTACTCAAAGAAAATGTCAAACAATTTCTTGGTTTATAATGAAATGTGTGCCAAGCCGCACAACACTCATCACCATTTTACATACCAGCCAAATGACCCCCCCTCCCCGCCCGGTACCACATTGAGCCCAGTAACTAAGATAAGTACACATTATTTCTCAACTACATCACATTTTATTTTTTAAAATGTTTGTTAAGCTTATGGGACTTAACTACGGGGTCATCAGTCCCTAAACTTACAAACTACTTATGAACTACTTACGAACTAGGACGGCACAAATATCCATGCCCGAGGGGGGATTCGAACCCCCGACCGTAGTGGCCGTGCTGACCGTGACTGGAGCGCCTCAGTCACCTCGGCCACCGCAGCCGGCTTTTATTTTTTATTCATGACCATTGTGTGCATAGTCTGACATAACCTTTTGGTTGATATGTTTGTATCTAGTTTTAATCATTATGACAAAGTACAAATATATGTCTTAAATGATAGGTTTATTAATTGATTGACGTAATAAAGATTACCTTGATTTCTTACCGCTGAAACTTTATGTTAACACCAAAAGAAGGATCTGTTATCAAAGGTATGTCTTCATGCATTTATATCACACTAATAGCAAAAAGCACAAGTATGTTACTTTCAGTTTCACACGTTTTAGTTTCACTGTTTGACAATTAACTCAATATGCTCAAATGTGTTATGTTTACAACCACCAAAACAAAGATCCGCTATAAAGTAATTCTTCAGTTTCTCCCACAAAGAAGGTGGAAAACAAGACGAGGGCGCTTCTCAAGGATGCGGATTTATCGGAGGGTGTCGCCAAGAAACTGCTACCTCATGGTCCAGTACTGCCAAGACTTTATGAACTCCCTAAGGTTCACAGAGATGGGGTGCCGTTACGTCCCATTGTCAGTAACATCAGAGCACCTACATATTTGTTGGCCAAATACTTGACGGGAATATTAAGTCCTTCTGTGGGTAAATGCCCTCATCACATCTGTAATTCCGTGGATTTTGTTAAACGTCTTAGCAGCTTCAGGCTGGATGAGTCAGATATCATGGTGAATTTTGACGTAGTTTCGTTGTTTACGAGGGTGCCCCTTCGAGAGTCACTAGATTTGATTGGTCAGAAGTTTGACGAGAAGACCACCGAACTTTTTACGCATGTCTTGACCTCGACTATCGGAAGACAACGCACACTGATCTGTATTTACACGCAGACAGCTGTCACCACCCTTCACAGAGGAATGGGGTACTTAAAACTCTAGTACATCGGGCGCGCACTATCTCAGACGCAGAGAGTCTACCCCAGGAATTGGAACACCTGAGAACTGTATCTCGAAAAAATGGGTACACAGAGTGGCAGATTCAGCGTGATCTCCGCCCAAACACTACATCACAACCTGTGGAAACGGATGAAAACGCAAGGGAGGATGTAGGCACTGCGTTCGTTCCATATACCGGCGCACTCTCGGGGAGGTTCGCCCGCGTTTTGAAAAAAAAAAAAAAAAAAAAAAAAAAACAGGTTGGAACTGTTTTTTGTCCGCCGAATAAAATTCGTGCACTGCTGGGGAGTGCCAAAGATGATCTCGGTTTGGGGAAGGCCGGCGTGTACCAGATTCCGTGTCAGTGTGGAAAGTCATATATTGGACAGACGATGCGTACCGTCGAGGATCGATGCGTTGAACACCAGAGGCACACACGACTGATGTATCCTAGCAAGTCGGCGGTCGCTGAACATTGTTTGTCGGAGAATCATGCGATGGAGTATGAAAGCACTAGGATTCTGGTACAGACGTCGAGATACTGGGACTGCGTCGTTAGAGAGGCCATTGAAATTCGCACAAGTGACGACCTCATAAACCGTGACTCTGGCTATAATCTTAGCAAAGCTTGGGAACCAGCGATTGGGTTAATTAATAGTAAATCTAGCAAACGCAACGAAGTGACGACCACGGCGGACAGAGCCCTCACACCGACGCCATCTCAGACGCCGGCGCAATCGGTTCCACTGCGCGGCCGCGGCGCGGGGCGCGGAGCGCGGAGGGGTCGCTCCGCGGGCCGAGGGTATTTAAATGGCCCGCTACCGGGCTAGAACCCAGTTCCCTTCGAGCAGCCGTAGCGTGCGGATCTCCGTGCCGGCGCGTTTCCAGGAGCTGAGTCCGTCAGTTCACCTGATGATGGCGACATGTATGATCGCCGAAATATTGTGCCCGTTGGACACTATAGACCGGCAGTACACCCGTGGATATTTTGATTATCCGCTATAAGATTTTTACATTCAGACTAATAGCGAAAACACTACAATATTACTTTAAGCTTTACACTTTATTCTGTGTGACATTCAACTCAATATCACTCGATGTTTCATTTATTGATGTAGTGTATGGCTACAAATTGTAGGGTACGTTAACATCACATCTCCATAGTATTATACATGTACACATCACACTTCCACTTCAGTATGTTGTGTAGCACTTGTTGATAACTATAGCAATCACATTATTTACATCAATCATCGATCCCAATGAAGACTGGTCATAAACATAGCATAATTGTACGCACTATAATCTTTACACAATGAGATCCAATATACGCATTTTTATTATCTTTGGTTTTAAACATGTTTATTGCACACTCATCAATGTATGCTTCAGTTTGTAGCAGACAGCCACTTTGGATATATCAATAAGGAGTGCAGTAATGATGACAAATATTTTCAATTTCGCAGTTTTGTGTTATGACATGTTGGCTATTAGCTAAACTCTGTAAGTATCTCACATGTAACTTGCCATAATATTCCATTAATGTTCTACAGGGTGTTACAAAAATGTACGGCCAAACTTTCAAGAAACTTTCCTCACAGACAAAGAAAGAAAATATGTTATGTGGACATGTGTCCGGAAACGCTTAATTTCCATGTTAGAACTCATTTTAGTATTTCTCTTTAAATGTAAATTGAAATAATTCGTGCAGACAATTGTCAAAATACTCAATTGTTTCGTTAGTATGTACTGTACTTCCTCGATTCACGTCATCAACACAGATTTTCTGTGAACGTATGGGCAGGAATTGTTGGTGATGTGTTGATTGGGCCTCATGTTCTTCCACCTACGCTCACTGGAGCACGTTATCATGATTTCATACGGGATACTCTACCTGTGCTGCTAAAACATGTGCCTCTACAAGTACGACACAACATGTGATTCATGCACGATGGAGCTCCTGCACGTTTCAGTCGACGTGTTCGTACTCTTCTCAACAACAGATTCGGTGACCGATGGATTGGTAGAGGCGGACCAATTCCATGGCCTCCACGCTCTCCTGAACTCAACCCTGTTGACTTTCATTTGTAGTGTCGTTTGAAAGCTCTTGTCTACGCAACCCTGGTACCAAATGCAGAGACTCTTCGTGCTCGTATTGTGGACGGCTGTGATACAATACGCCATTCTCCAGGACAGCATCAGCGCATCAGGGATTCCATGCGACGGAGGGTGGAAGCATGTATCCTCGCTAACGGAGTACATTTTGAACATTTCTTGTAACAAAGTGTTTGAAGTAAGAAAACAATGTTCAAATGTTTGTATAGCTTATGGGACTTAACTACGGGGTCATCAGTCCCTAAATTTACAAACTACTTATGATCTAGCCAATACTAAGGATGGCACAAATATCCATGCCCCGGGGGGGGGGGGGGATTCGAACCCCTGATCGTAGTGGCCGTGCAGACCGTGACTGTAGCGCCTCAGTCCCCTCGGCCACCGCGGCCGGCGTTTGAAGTCACCCTGGTATGTTCTGTTGCTGTGTGTTTCCATTCCATGATTAATGTGATTTGAAGAGAAGTAATAAAATGAGCTCTAACATGGAAGTTAAGCGTTTCCGGACACATGTCCCCATAACATATTTTCTTTCTTTGTGTGTGAGGAATGTTTCCTGAAAGTTGGCCGTACCTTTTTGTAACACCCTGTATATGGTTGACTAACGCATTTAATAAAATTCATCTACTTCAGGCTAACGCTTGAAAATGGTAAACTAACAGGAACCGATAGCATTGAGATAAAAAATAAACAGCTATGGTCAGTACGTCATTTTGCAATGTAAGCACAGTTTAACAAACTCCGCCTTCGGCACTCGCCTTGTGCTCGCCACAGAAACACCACGCCTCTGCTGCATCCACACAGCAGTGGCAGAGACACCTCCAGGAACTGTGAGAGTGACGAGGCGTTGCCGGGCAGCGTGCTTAAGCCTCTAGAGAAGAAGTTCTCTCATAAGACGCTTTCCGATGGGCGCTCCCGTCAACCCGTTTAAACCAGCAGTCCTGAGACTCTGCACGTCTCCCTCAAGCTATTCTCTTTTAACGAAAGCGGGGCATGTCTGTACTGAAAACAACTGTGATTTTCTGTAGCTGAAAAAATAAAAATCATTATCAAGTAAAATAACCGAATCTAAGCTCTCGCATAAATCATGAGAAACGGCTGACTGTGAGGCAATAACTTTTTTTAACTGTAAAATGTAATACTGAAAAGAACGTTATTTTTGAAAAAGAAAGAAAAAAATGTTGTTCAAATGTTTGGAAATCTTATTGGAATTAACTACGGGGTCATCAGTCCCTAAATTTACAAACTACGTGTGAACTAGCTAATAATAGGGACGCCACAAATATCCATGTCCGAGGGGGGATTCGAACCCCTGACAGTAGTGGCCGTGCAGACTGTGACTGGCGCGCCGCAGACCCCTCGGCCACCGCGGCCGGCCCAGCGGGTTTCATGTGGCGCGATCTGGATGTTCATGCCTATCACGAACATTTATGGCGTAGTGACATGGCGCATGTAATCCATTGTTTGGACACATGTTGTCCAAGAATTAGCCGCACATAATCAATCCCATTCAATGCTCCCAGAGGACCCCGTCCATTCTAGGTAAAAGAGCTGACTCCATGAACAGGCCACCACCATCTTGCACACCACCTTGAATACAGTTTGCGTCCAAGGTTTGTTGGTCTGAGGCACACTCGAACCCCACCATCAGTTCTTACCAACTGAAATCGTGATACATCTACATCTACAGCCATACTCCGCAAGCCACCCGACGATGTGTGGCGGAGGGTACCTTGAGTACCACTATCGGTTCTCCCTCCTATTCCAGTCACGACGGGGAATGGACTCACGAATCGGAACATAGCGCCTCAATGCTCTCCTCCGCTCCACCACGGCGTATATATATAATTTTTTTAAGTGAATGTTGAATTTGTATGTGAGAATACGTTGTGTACATTATAAAACAGCGTTTTTCAACCTGTGGGTGGCGACCCCCAGGGGATCGCGAAGTCTTGCTACAGTAAAAGGGGGGGGGGGGGGGTGGTTCGCTGTCACAGCACCATAAAATAGCTACAGGTTCAGTAACACAAATTCGCATGACTCAGTAAAATTTATTTTATGTTAAAATACAGAGATCCTTGTGTGTTTCACAAATTGATTTATAACACTGTGAGTTAATGATGAGTAAGCGCAAAGCCGGAAAACAGTTTTCAGGAATTGATCGATATCTAAAAGAATATGCTACAATAAGTAATTCTGAAAACTTCGAAACTAATCTACTTCGTTATAAATTGTCTGTACGGTGCGTCCTTTCTTACTGAGCGTAATTCCCGCCTGACTCTTGCCTGAAATAGGAAACTCTGGTTAAGCAAAATACATTTTACTGTCGGAAAACTTGTAAAATTGTATAACGCGCTCCACTCCTTAAACACAAAACGAACTTAGTCCAACAATTAAAAAGGAAGCTTTAGCGAAGTTTACATTTATTTTTTTCGAGACAGCATAGTCCTTACTATAGTCGACCTAATCTACTTGTGGGAGTCAAAAATTGCACTAATATCTGAAACAACATATTGTCTGAATATCACCAACAGTAGCAAACAGTTTTTTTAACATTTACGTATTTTGCTGTACTCATCATACATAGAAGAGACATGTTGCAGTCCCAATTGCAAGATACAGAAGATGATACTGTAAGATCGAAATACGTAAGTGTTAAAAAAAAATATATATTTGGGAAGGTGTCGCCAGAATACTTTTGCTTGGAAGGGGGTCGCATATCGAAAAAGTTACGAAAAGTTACGAAAACAACCTTTCGACTGATGTAAAAAATTTAAGGAGGGAGTCCGTTATCCAGAGTTCTGGAATTCATCAATTGTTGATATTTGGAGCTTATTGCTGACGTGATAGCCATGTTTTCTTTTGGGAGTGAAGGAAGGATTTTGGGAGAACTTTAGTACTAAACACAGTACATTTTTTCAAGTCAATGCACCTCCTGTAGTATATCGTCAGTTTTCACTCTTCAATCCTGACAGCTGCGCGGACGCACCGTCCAAAGGTTCTAGTCCTCCGACGGGCAAAGTTCCTTGTGTTGGTATTCACGTACGTTAGTTTACTTTTCTTTGTAAATCTCGGGAGTGATGACGTTAGCACATTGGTGCTTTGCATTTACAAGTGAAAGTTGGGTGGATACAGGTTACCTTATTCACAAAGTAGAGGTTACAGATATGAAAGTAGCAAGAATGATTGCAGGTACTAACAGATGGGAACAATGGCAGGAGGGTGTAAATACTGAGGAAATGAAAGAAAAACTGGGAATGAATACCATAGATGAAGCAGTTAGAGCGAACAGACTGAGATGGTGGGGTCATATTACACGCATGGAGAATGAAGGTTACCTAAGAGACTCATGAACTCGGCAGCGGAGGGTAAGAGGAGTCGAGGTAGACCAAGAAGAAAGTACTTAGATTCGGTGAAGAATTATTTTAAAGTAAAAGGCATAACATGAGACGAGACATCAATGTTAGCACTGAATAGGGGATCATGGAGGAATTTTATTAGAGGTACTATACTCCAGACTGAACGCTGAAAGGCATAATTAGTCTCTAATGCTAATGATTACGATGATTTGTATCATGACAGTGTTTACCAAACGTCACAAGTGTTAGCAGGTGTAGATAAAAACGTAACCGCAAATAAAACTTTCCTCATAACAACGCCGTTCTGTGAACTAAGAGACTATATGTACAGCGAAATAGTGTATTATAGTGTTAAACAATATCACAGTTTCAATAAAATACAACAATTCACAGTTGATTCATAAACGATATTAAGACCCAAATTCATAGTTCCTTACATTTAGAAATAAAACAACAATCCAAAATGGAATTCTAATCTACACGCTTGGCCATTACAATTGCTATACCACCAAGATGACGTACTACAGTCACGATATTTAACCAACAGGAAGAAGATGCTATAATATGCAAATGATTAGCATTTCAGAGCATTCACACAAGGTTGGCGCCGGTGGCGACACCTACAACGTGCTGACATGATGAAAGTTTTCAATCGATTTGTCATACACCAACAGCAGTTGAGCGACGTTTCCTGGTGAAAGATTGTTGTGATGCATCGTGTAAGGAGATGATATGCGTACTATAACGTTTCCGACTTTGATGAAGGTCGAATTGTAGCTAATGGCGATTGCGGTTAATCGTATCGCGACATTGCTGCTAGTCAACAGATGGGTACGTTTGCAAGACAGCAACCATCTGCACGAACAAAATGGACTATCAGCTCGGAGACCATGGCTGCGGTTACCCTTGACGTTGCATCACAGGACAGGAGCGCCTACGATATTGTACGCAATTACGAAACTAGGTGCACGAATGGTAAAACGTATATATAAATTCGGGTTCTGTTTACAGCATCATAGTGGTCGCATCCGTGTTTGGCGACATCCCGGTGAATGCACATTGCAAGCGTGTATTCTCCAACGCCATACAGGCGTATCGCCCGGCGTGATGGTATGCGGTGCATCGGTCACCTCTTGTTCGCATCGACGGCACTTTGAACAGTGGCCGCTACATTTCAGATGGGTTACGACCCATCATGGCTCTACCCTTCATTCGATCCCTGCGAAACCCTACATTTCATCAGGATAATGCACGACCGCATATTGCAGGTCCTGTACGGGACTTTCTGGATTCGAAAAATGTTCGACTGCTGCCCTGGCCAGCACATTCTTCAGATCACTCACCAATTGAATATGTTTGGTCAATGGTGGCCGAGCAACTGGCTAGTCACAATACGCCAGTCCCTACTCTTGATGAACTGTGATGTAGTGTTGAAGCTGCATGGGCATCTGTACCTGTACACGCCATCCAACCTCTGTTTGACTCAATGTCCAGGCGTATCAAGATCGTTATTACGGTAAGAGGTGGTTGTTCTGGGTACTCATTTCTCAGGATCTCCGCACCCAAATTGCGTGAAAATGTAATTTAATGTTAGTTCTAATATAATATATTTTTCTAATGAATACCCGTTAACCATCTGCATTTCTTCTTGGTGTAACAATTTTAATGGCCAGTAGTGTATTTTACAGTGTATTTCTTCGTACCTGATTTCTTACTTATAGTTATCATTTCATTCTATTAACATCTCAGTGCCAGAATGAAATATTCACTCTGCAGCGGAGTGTGCGCTGATATGGAACTTCCTGGCAAACTTCACAGAAGCTCTCCTGCGAAACATGCTAGACTATCGCTCCTGGAAGAAAGGATATGGTGGAGACATGGCTTACCCACAGCCTAAGGGATGTTTCCAGAATGAAACGTAGAGGTCCCAGGTTCGAGTCCAGGTTCCGGCACACAATTTTAATCTGCCAGATAGTTTAACATCTCCGTGATTATAAATTTGCCTTCATATGACAAAAGTCATGTTATGCCTTCTAATAGCGCATCTGGCGTAATTTGCCAAACGAGTAGTAGCATATCTACAGGGCAAGGACTAAACGCGCCGTTTGAACAACACTGGAATATTGATATTCGTCGGCACATATCCAGCCAACCATAATTGTAAAGGTGTTGCCCGTGCAGCATTTTGCGCACTTACTGGCTGTACATAAAGTCTGATAAATGTTCGGCGGGTTTCATGTGGCGCGATGTGGATGTTCAAATTATGCCTATCACAAACATTTATGGCGTAGCGACATGGCGCATAGTAATCCATTGTCCAAGAATTAACAGAACATAATCAATCCCATTCAATGTTCCGCACAATGGTACCAGAGGACCCCGTCCATTCGAGGCTCGAACAGCCAGGTAAAAACGTTAAAATATTTGTGAACTTAAAGGTTCTAACTGCTGAGTTCATCGGTCCCTAATATTTTCAAACTACTTAAACTACTGTAGAAGCATTTACACTAAGTGTAAAACACACACACACACACACACACACACACACACACACACACACACACACACAAACAAACAAACACAGAAAACCATGCACAAGAGAGAAGACCCGAACTTCTCTACGCCTTCCGTGAAGTGTCGCCCCAGACATGAAGATTTCCGCGTGGCTTAACTGGGTCTTCACTGCTTTAAAATGACCCGAATCTTTCCATCGTTTATCGCCTAAAAGGTTGATACCAATCCCGTGAAATGGAGCTTCTGCTGGTGGAAGTAATTACGGTACAGGGTCCCGTCTTTGGCAGCACTTACAGTGACTCACATAGTGCTCCACAGATCGGAAGAGACCTTACCGGTAATAGCTGCTTCTGATTCTGTCTACGTCTTCACGAATTCCAGATGACCGGATATTGGATAATCGTGGAAATACTTGAGAATGACACGAATTTTACCGTAATTGGATAACATCGTACCCAAAGAAATTGTGCACGGAAAAAAGGATGAATATTCATCATGTCGAATTTTCTTCTTAGACGAAAGGGAAAACTTGATCTCTATTTCGAGAATACGCCTAACGAGAGACATCTATGTACAAACTGTAATAGATCGACTTCTGACTTCGAGATGTCGACGCAAGCACGTGAGAACAGGGAAGTTCCCGAACTGCATAGCATCAGTCTCCTCTCACAATAGCTACTACGGCAGTGAGAGAAGACAGAGCTAGTGACGTCAGAGGTTCGACAGGTGTAATACCTGCGAGGTGGCGCTAAGCCGTCCGGACAAGAGCGGCCGCACAATGCGCGCAAGTGTCTGCAGAGTCTGCGCGTCGGACAAGGGGCTCAGCCTTAGCCTGTCCCGCCTGCCACCGTGCTGACGTCACTTGCCAGTTTACAGCTGCACGGGCCAACAGTCCTCCACCATTTCGAAGACACAGCAGGTGTATCTCCAAGTGGAGTGAAAGCACAATATATGTTATGAGAATTAATTAATACATCTCGACAAAACTGTTTGTACAACACAGCTGTCTGCTAAACATATTAAACTAAATTAGACGCATTGAATTAAAATTTATGGCGCGGCTGGGATTCGAACCCGGGACCTCCTGCTTCCTAGGCAGACGCCATAGCCATTAGGCCACCTTGTGTTCTTTTTTTTTCGATTTTCAAGTAATTTATTTCCTGTAGGTAAATTGAGATTCTTCCTCTCCACAAAAGAAGGTACAGAATCTATTTCCGTCAGTAAGGTCAATGCTTAGAAACTGACATTAAAAAAATTAAAAATAAATAAATAAATAAATTCAAATTTCTCCGAGAAAGCAGCTTGGAAACGTATTCTTTCATACCTCTTAATTGATTAATTTTTTTATTTTCCCTATACGTGAATCTCAAAATATCGACAGCACTGAAAGCTCGTATTCTCCATATTTGCTTTATTATGTGTCCCAGGGCAGTATGCTGGTCTTGTTTTCCAGGTTTCGGATTTGTCCTCATGTGTTCTCTCAATCTATCGTCCTTAGTCCTGAGTGCGCCAGTCACCGAATGTCGTGCATGTCCTGTTAATATTCAGGAATATGAAGTCCCTCTTTCTTTCCCTAAGTACTAGAAATGAATTTCTTTTTAAAATAAAAATGCAAATAAAAAATAATAGTAATTCAACCCCTCTCCTTCGAGGTGAGGTAATGTGAAACAAAACTTCTTGTTAAATAATTGAATTAGGAACAAAATGACACAGTAATAGATTAACGGTGACAAACCATAGTTCGTTCTTGGTTTTTTTTTTTTTTTTTTTTTTTTTTTTTTTTTTTTTTTTTTTTCTAATAACGTCGTTATTTGTAGCACCATAATATAATTCTCAAAACTTTTCCATAGCGTCCTTCACCAAACGATGGGCTCTTGTGGCAAGGTACATTCTATAGCCTGAGTATGAGGTCTTGTCTTGTGCACTGGTTATATAGTTCAGTGTATGTCCTACTCATCGAGCACAGAATAACAGAGAGAGGCCTTACAATGACAGTGAAATGAAGCCGGCTGAGAGCGCGACACCCAACCAACATGGCGGCCGAGCGCCAGCCGGCCACAGCTGCGAGCACACGGTAGTTTACTGAGTTCAGCGTCTGTTAATTCCTTCTTCATATATGTTAAGGCGTTCCTTTTTGACAATCTATTATTTACATAAATAATTACAAATTTCAGCTAGGTATAGTAAATCATACTATTATATAAAATAGAAGCACATTTTTCCTCCGTCTGTCTCTTTAACCTTTTATAACTCTAGGAGTACCGAACGTATCGTAATGCGGTTTCTTTCAATTTCTTCTGTAGGAACCTCGTATAATCTTAGGCGATATTAAGTGTCAATACAAATATATGAAAAATACTAAAATAATAATAGTCAGCCAGATGGCTTCAAGCTACAGATCTGTAAAAGTTAGACATATTATAACCCTACCCGTCCTACACCACCGGTTAGAATATGATAATTAGAAAAATGACCCGTGTGCCTAATTATCTTAATTGGGTGGAAAAGCTATCGGTAATGAAGCCGATGATGTAGTGGAGGCTATAACCGGAACGTTGCTGCACCTCTTTGGTAGACAACGATCGATAGGAATAAAGAAATGGAAGGTAAAATTAGGAATACAATTATTAATATTTAAATAAAAAAAGCGAAACAAACGGAACACAGGGATTAATTTGGAAAAAGTGAATAATTTATTGATTTACGGTCGCCATCTCGTTTTACGAGCAAATAATTTGGTGGGATGTCAATAATAGCAAAGTTAATTAACAAACGTGAAAAATTACGTAAAATTTGGGGGGGGGGGGGCGTGAATCACAGAATGTGCATCAAATCCAGTACAAAAGACACTGACAATATACTAATTACTGAGAAATAGTTCACTAACACAGCGGTTCAATGTAAGACAGCGAAATGCAAGCCATAGCCGCGCAAATGCAACATGCAGAAAATCATGCAAAACTCTCACCTTAATACTTACTATTTACAGCTTCAAATAATTAATTGTTTATATAAGTACCAGAAATTATTCTGCAGCGTGTATACCATGCGCTTTAGCAATAATCAAGTTGTAACTGAACTATTAACTGTACTAATGCCAAGCTCAAAAATTAATTAATGACTTGTCGTGATAACACTGAATATTTAGAAAAGAACCATTTAACCTTCTGATTAACTTTTTCTTTAACCAGGAATTATTAGCATTCAAACACTTGCAAACAATTACTATTCTCACTAGTCAGTACTTGTGAGTTAAAACAAACGTTACCTCAAAATAATATGCAGTGGAAAACAATTAATCTTTTACACTGTTATTGAAATATCTCTTGAAATTGAAAGTTAGTCTAGCAGTTTCGTTCAACTTAGCAAACCTATTGATCAGCAACACTGGCATAAACTACTTTTAGTAATACTTTTCTGAACACATTTTTTATTAACGACTGTCACATTTTCTTTAATGACTCCGATTTTTAGTGTTCTATATCTTTGTGAATATTCTCGGAAAAACAATGGATGAGGAAGGAACCTGTCTGGACAATGACTATGGGTAATGATTTTTAAACACAGGTTCACAAATAACAGTGTTCGCTACTGAACAATCATCACTAATACGCTGGTTAGCTGTACATGCTAAGACAAACTGGACAGATCTTACTGAATTTGGTGTGCGACGTGGTGCTGCTGATTGGATACTGTTGGCGCTTAACAATTGGCAAACACAGGCTTTTCTTGGCGACGAATGTTAATTACAATTTTGGGTCCACAGCATTCCTCTTGATGCATTTATTAATTATTTGAGCTGTGGCCGTATGAATGAATAATATTGCCTCTTCGCCGTCTCCTCCGCCAGTGCCAATCCACGTACTTTTGCCGTACACCACTGAGCGCACCGTGTCACGAATCCGTCTCTCCGCCGCTACTTCTCAACAACGACTCCTTCTCGCTGTGCGCCTCTGCGCTACCAGCAATAAAACTCCCTACTCAAAGATGATTCTATACAATAGCAAAGCCCTTGCTAACCCAGCGTGTCTACTACATTTACAATATTTTTGACATATATGGAAATTAACAGAACAATGCAAATATATCACAGAAACAAAATATACAAATACATAATAAATTACAAAAAATACAAATAATGAGGAAAATACATAAAGCATCGTTTTATATATCACCCTGTACGCACACATGACTAGAAAGCACCGTTGGTCACTGTGTTGTTGTGTCACATTATGATCTCCCGGTAGTTTTTTTAATCGTTGTGAGAATTATATACTAAGTACTTTGGCGCAGGTCTCATAGTTTCGGTTACGCTACAAAGGTCACAGAAGTGCGGAAATGGTAAACCATTCTACGTTATTATTCTTATTTCAATTATTTCTATCTCAGACAACATTGCCTGCGCTGTTCGCTAAAACAGCATAGATACGTTTTTAGTTAATTTCTCCCAAAATACTTAGCTTTGGTACTTAAGTCACAAATTTCACCTTTTTTCACTCAGTGAGTTTCATATATGTTGTTTTCCTTGTAGTCCTTCTGTCAGGTGGCCAGCTATTAGGTTTTGTATCTGAGGGTGGAGGTATAGCATCCATCACGTGGTCTGCAGGATGGAGTATTTATTGATATTGCCTATGTGTGGGATCCATTCCCCGTATAGGCTTCCAGTAATAAGAGGCACCAACTTATCTACTTCACCTATAGCAAAGCCAAGTTCGTTTGATTACACACATTCAAGATACGTTAAATACATGTCAACCAAATGGTACAGTGCCGGTTTACGTTGCAAAGTCAAGGCTGAATATACGTCAAACATAAAATCTATCACCAGAACTTTTTTGGTATGACTAGGGCCTACTAAATTTTATTTTATTAATTCATAAGCTTTTAAGGGTAGAGTGCATTTGGTATATGTGAACTTGAGAAGTTATAAATTTTAGGGGCGCACTGGAATTCGAATTCATATCTCCCCCTTCACGATAACTGACCATCTAGAAACATAATAGTTCAAACATTTCCTTCTTTCTCCAAGACTCCACACGTCCATGAAACATGCGAATATGCATTCGAAATTCGTCTAGCATACAAATATAGAGAATATCATATGCCATATGCACACTAGACAACTACCACAGTAGTGAAAAATATTAGTATTTTTTTCTTTCTCTTCATGCGGTCGCAAAAATAACGATAGGTGGCATTAATTATAATCAAACATGCAGACATTACTAGAAAGTTAACAACCGAGAGTCAACTACTATTCGCGGTTGTCATTAGTTGCAAAGATTCAATTACTGCTCAGGCAGAGAGAAATATTGTCCTCATCCCATATTCAACCATCTAGCTACTGGTGGAAGCAATGAGATCTGTTGTTGTGGTCTTCAGTCCGTAGACTGGTTTAATGCGGCTCTCCACGCTACCCTGTCCTGTGCAATTCTCTTCATCTGAGAATACGTTCGGCAACCTACATCCTTTTGAACCTGCTTACTATATTCGTCCCTCGGTCTCCCTCTACGATTTTTACCCCACACGCTTCCTTGTAATGCTAAGTTGACAATTTCTTGATGTCTCAGAATTTGTCCAACGCTTTTCTTCCCATAGCCATTCTGCATTTTATATCTTCTTTACTTCAGCTATCAGATCCTGCTACCCAAATAACAACATCTACTACTTTTATTGTCTCATTACCTAATTCCTTCCACATTTAAGCTAACAATTTCTAATCACCTCTAGTTACTAATCATACAGTATATGCAATAAAATATACGATACGTCATGTACACACAATCCACAAAAATCCACAAAAAATTATCAATATTTCCAACCCGCTTCACCCATACAGTTCTCGAACTGTGTTACCTAATCTGTAACCTGCATTCCATTGAGAACGGCGCAGCATCAGTAGGACATTTCATTATCAGCTTACTTTCAGTTTCAGCGTTTCCATATTTCTTCTTCTAGTCCAACGGCGAAGCTATATTTCTAGCAAATTTTCTGCCTTATCTTTGCTTTCCGTATTCCTACTATTTTTCAGAATTACTGTCTCATAAGTTGTCTTTCTCGTGATTGAATCAAAATTTTCAATTTACATTAAATTTACAACTTAAGAGATACCAAATATTTTAATTTTTTTACAGTTTTAACCACAATGTCACATTACAAAAATATAACTTAACACCTTACATATAACAGATACGTAACAGTAATATCAACTTTCATGCCCTATACTACTGTTAGGCCGCAAACATTGTGGCAGGGAAATGTGTTAAGATCTTGGTTTGCTCACTTTAACAAGACGGAATAAGGTCAGCAGCCGGTAGCAGAATATTCTCAAAGATCTTGCGTGATGACGGCAGCCGCTGCGTCGTGAAGTTGGAAAGCTTACAGTCAGGGAACTGTGTGTGAGTGAAATGGCTGTCAGAGACGCAGCTAGTAAACATTTCATAACTACACGTAACTCTGTCACAAGAGTGAATAAGACCGCGGTTGCGTCAGCAGTAAAGACACATCGGGCGAACACTGCATTTTCAAAGGGAACACATTCAAACCATTTCGTACGTCATAGCTTCAGCCAATTTTATGTATAAATACTCCAAATTTACAAGTAGCAGGCACTTGGTCTTCTGAATCAACGATGCCCAGAAGGTAGTCGTCAATTCATTAGCCTAATCGTTGTGCTCAGTCTTTGTCACAGATAGCAGTACATACAGGTAGCTGCTAGAGGCAGCTAAGAGATGGAGTCTGGTCGAGGCTCTCTAAACATCATCTGGGAAGATGGTGATCCACTGTGCTGACGACTTCACACCTCTATGGTGTCTGCCTGAGGCCAGCGCAGTCTTCAGTGGTCGGTTACTAAAGGCCAATGTTCCTGTCGTCGAGTTAGCACTCTGGTGCTAATCCGGCCAGCCGGTGTCCCGAGTCGGGAACCAGCACGACATCCGACTTCAGAGGGGATCCACTGGCCGTTGCATAGCATGTTGAAGGGATAGAGCACTTCACAATAACAGTCTTTGCATCGCTTCCTGGCATCGTGGCGCGGCGCGGGTACTACCATCATACGAAACGCCAAGGTTGCAGCTCGAAGGCGACGCCACCTACTGCTCTGGCTCCTGTCAAGCTAGCGCCTTCATCAAACTTATGTATGTTACGGAATAAAATGTTTCAACTATAATTCTGTTTCACTAGTGTCCCCTGGCTCTACACCAGTTTCCACGCCTCATCTTGACCTAAAGCTGCGAACACACCGCTCGGCCTCAGCACTACTCTTCCCACAAGTTGAGGAAACTGAAATTCGTCTGGATAACAATTCTACGGTACAAAAACCCACCAGAGGAATGGAAATATGAAACCAATATGAGAGAAGCAGATTTCAAAAGTAACCACCATTGATCTCTTGTTAGAGTGAACACATGATAAATTGGCCGGTAGATCCGCAGACGGCTGGGTAAGCATGGGGAGAGCGGTAACGGTGGGAGAAGTGACTGGAGCAGTGAGGGGAAGTGAATAGCTCTGGAGGGGAAGAGAAGTGTCCCCCTAAACTGAAGCCTACGCTCCACCATGTGCCAGACTTTTATAAATTCTCTTCTGTACCCAAACATACAATGAAAAATGCCTTTTTCTAAACACTTAATTCAATGTCATTAATATTTTATTATTTTTATCATTTTATCAACATCACCTATCTAACATCGAAATACATGTTACTTAAAGCGTTACTTATGTGACATCTGCGATACATATATGGACTGATTTATTAGTATGACTAGTGTGCATGCAGGGAGTATGGTGATTTAATGAACTCATCTTGATAGAGGAAACAGTCAGATAACATACAGTCAGAAACAATACTAAATCAAACACGCACAATACGAAATTGAATTTTTTTTTCATTAGTACTGCACTTACCTGGATAGAGCTTAAACAATCAGTCACAAATAATAGTAAATTAAACACCCGAAATACGAAACCGATGGTATTTCTACCTGCTGAATTATAGAACGTGTTTAAATTTAAAAAGAATGCTCACTTTCTCCTGTTCTTTGGTACTGTAGACTAGAAAACGTACATATTTCCTTTAGCCTTCAGACACATTAATACCTTATAGTCTGCAGAAATACATGCCCTTATGTTATCTGCGTGTACTATAATCAGACGTTGCCCTTTGGAAAGTGGCGCCTTTACTACATTACATGATCCACCTATCTACTTATTGGGGTAGTATGCTAACTGCGAATGTATGTTTCATCGCCATAGCTTCAGCCAATCTCTACGGTACTATTTTATTTAAACAATCGACACTTCTACTGCGTATTTCCAAGCGTTCCAGACCACCTTCCTGTAACCTTTTTTTTTTTTTTCGCCACTTGGTCAATATTAAACGTATTAATTGCACGGAAAATAAAGCACGAAAGTATTACATTGGAATAAAACAAATATAACTAATGTACCTGAAGCCTAACTTTTTAAGTAGGTGCGGCAATGAAGAAATACTTCTTTGAAAGACCTGGTAATGCTGCTTTCGTATGAAACTGGGTGTTGGGTATTAAAGTTAGGGACCGCAAATGAGATTTCACCAGGTAGTGAAATATTTTTAAATGAAATTATTGAGCAATTTTGACAAGGAAGGGACAATTTAAACCAAATTATTGGATTCCGCCATTAAATGGTAGCGGTCGTGATTACGGCAGCAAATACAACACCAGAAAGCAACATTACAGAAGAAGTCTGCGGAATCTAAATTTTACCGTATTTAGAGGTGGTACTAATATTTCGGTCATATTCTGTAGTGATTCTAGCTGAGATGACTGGAATATTACTTCGATAAATTGATGCTGGGATTGTGCATTTCGTTTACTATTGTTCTATGACCGTGTTAAAAATTAATCATGATAGTCGCCAAAAATTGCAAAATCATCGGGCTTCATAAACATCGCGAAGATTTTTCTGCAGGCATTAAAATGTAATAAACCATTCATAGACACGAAATAAATAAACGTTGCACAGAGAATCTTCTAGTACAAACGCGAAACAAATCGCAACGATACCCGAGCATCACTTTATGAAGTACTGGATCTGTTGAAAATAAATAACTCTAAAATTAGTGAGAATGGAGAAGGAATTGTAAGTAAGTAAGATATTTCAAATTAACTGTGGGGGTTTGTTGAAATTAATAACAAAAAAACTAAGCTCACACTTACATTAGACAAAATCCTGAAACACGTCCTAACACATCAAGGAGGAGAAAGTAAGTGACGAACAGTTCCGCTCTCTCCCTTCAGCCTGTTGCAAAAAAGTTGATCGTGTCAAATGTCATATGTTTATCGATACGCTAGCAGAGAGAGGGCAGAAGTCAGCGACAAGCATCGCACAAGTTATTAAAAAAATTCATTAATGTATTACTACAACCTATTTTTCCGTATTACGGTAAAAAGTTACTTTATTATGGAGCGCTGTTTGTTTGCCACGTGGAAATTGTTTATCAATCGCCTCACAACTTGTTCATGAATATCATCTAAATCTAAGACCTTTTTCTCCTTATTTCGCTTTTTTCCTAGATTAGAGAAGCCTTCACAACTACCGGCTATAAATTTCTCTCTCTCTTTTTTTTCTTCTTCAGGGACACACATTTAATGGCATTTTTGCCTCTTCCAACAAATTTAATTACACTGAAAACAATCTCTCGTACCCGGCTATGGAGAAATCTTCCTACGCCTATAGCTCTTGGAGACTGTGCTGCGACGCCGTATATAGCGTTGCGCTCACTCGATGTGCTCACTCGCCCGGCTCTTCGGACGAAAACTCGTCCCTGCGCATCGTCAACCGTATCCTGCGCGGGCTCTACAGTTTGCTCTTGCCAGAAAGTTACTAGGAGTATATCGAAGCTTGGCTGTTAGAATTTGTGCCTTTTAATCCGAAATGTTTTGCTACAGTTCTTGAAGACTATGAGGGTTGTTGCGGTAGAATCTGCACTTGAAGGCTCCCCACACAAAGTAGTCGCAGACTAACAGGTGAGGTAATTTGGGAGGCCAGCTAGCGCCACTAGCAGACACACCCCCGCCGACAATTCTGTCAGGCGTGAATACCCTGTAAATGAGCTCCAAGGCTCTGCCTGATGTAGTGACTCCACCCTGCTCCAAGTAACTGTAGGCCTTTTCTCCCCCGTAATTGTTCCAACAATATTTTGAAAATCTTATCCACTTAAACGGGCTACTTTATTAGTTCTCCTCTTCGATATTGTTATTGATACAATGATGGTTATTTAGGTTCTGTAATAGCTATTTTGCGAACTAAATATCATGGAATATGCACTCTCTTCTGCATGTAACATGACTAAGTGTAGTAAAGCACCAATAGGTAGATGAAACAATCAAATTTCATTGTTAATGAGATGCATTGCGCTTTTCGCGAGGGAATTATTGTGTTAAAACAACTCAATAAGTACATCAAAATATCTATTGCGGTGACGTTTACAATGAAGTTTACAATTCAGATTCATTGATATTATCTAAAAGCTGGAACTACTTTCTCGCAGTGAAATAGTTTGCGGTTAACTGAATAGCACTCACTCTACAAATAAGTTCGGCTTCCGGAAAACATAAAGTTTATTGCCGGCAATCCACACTTTTATCCTGGTGCCAATAAACACCCGTTACAATTCCTAAAAGTGTTTCAGTCAGTAAAATACGTAGTAAAATAACGATTTTCCTCAAACTCTATGACAGATGCATAAGTAACTACGTGATGTGAGGGGAACACATAAAGGGACTCTGCAACCAGAGAAAAGCTTTACTGCCCGTAATATTTTTCTTGACTGTGCGGAAGGGATTATACCCCTGACACCGCGCGTGACGTGTTCTATTTCACAACGTCCTCTCTCTCTCTCTCTCTCTCTCTCTCTCACACACACACACACACACACACACACACACACGCACACAAACACACTACTCTCTCTCTCTCTCTGTCTCTCTCCCCCCTCCCTATCCTTCCCATTGTCCACAACGGAATCACGAGAGACTTTAAGCACGCTTAGGGAAAGCTACATTGATCACAAACATTAAATAACCTGTTGTTCAATGTTATGAAAGAAGCTTCATTTATGATTTGTGAGAAAAGAAATTGCCTAGTTGTAAGCAGTTTGTCAAATCCATCCTATCATTCTGGTCTTCAGTCCAAAGACTTCTTTTATGCAGCTCCCCACGATACCCAGTCCTGTGCAAACCTTTTCGTCTCTGAATAAGGATGGAAACCTTTATAAATTTGAACCTAATTACCATACTTTCCTTTTCTGCGATTTTTTACCCCTTACACCTTCCTAAAATAATAAATTTACGATTTCTTGGGGTCTGAAAATATACCCCACTAACCGATTCTTTCCTTTAGCTTTCCCTGCCCCAATTCGTTTCAGAACCACCCCATTAGTTATGTCACCTAACCATCTTATCTTCATCATTCATCTATAGCAACACATTTCAAAATCTTTTACCATCTTTTTAACTAATCTCGTTATCGTCCTAGTTTCACTCCCGTCCAGGCCTACAGTCTTACAAATGCTTTCAGAAAGGAATTCCCAATACTTACAGTAATATTGGATTTAATCAAATTTGTCACATTCAGAAATGCTTTATTTCCCATTGCCATTCAACAATGTATATAATATGTATTTACATAATCGTAAGTTATTTTTCTGCCTAAGTGAAAAGCTCACTACGACATTTATAACCTCTACAAGTAATCTAATTCAGCGTCGCGTGGTTTTCTCAGGGTGCTTTCCTTTATCCTTGATTTGCTCTTGTTAATGTTCATCGCTGAAGGACTTGAGTCGAAACAAGGTCCATGGAATAGATGATATTCCGTCTGAACTGCTTAGGAGAGCCATTTGTGAAAAAATTGTATCATCTGGTATGCAAGATGTATGAGACATGCGAAGTACCCTCCGACTTCAGGAAGAATATTGTAATTCCAATTTCAAAGAAAGCAAGTGCAGACACGTGTGAAAATTTCAGAACTATCAGTTTAATAAGTCATGAGTGCAAAATACTAACACGAATTTTTTACGGACGAATGGAAAAACTTGTGGAATCCGACCTCGGGAAGATCAGTTTGGATTTAGGAGAAACGTAGGAACCCGGGAGGCAATACTCACTTTACGTCTTATCTTAGAAGATAGATTAAGGAAAGGGAAACCTACGTTTTTAGCGTTTGTAGATTTGGAGAAAGCTTTTGACAATGTCGACTGGAATACACTCTTCCAAATTCTGAAGGTATCAGGGGTAAAATATTGGGAGCAAAGAGTTATATTCAACCAATACAAATACCAGACAGCGGTTATTAGAGTCGAAGGGCAAGAAAAGGGCGCAGGGGTTGAGACGGGAGTAAGACAGAGTTGTAGCCTTTCCCCAATGTTGTTCAATATGTACATTGAGCAGGCAGTGAAGGAATGGAAGGAGAAATTTGGAGAAAGCATTAAAGTGCAGGGAGAAGAAATAAAAACTTTGCGGTTTGCCGATGACACAGTAATTCTGTCAGACCGCAAAAGATCTGGAAGAGCAATTGAATGGAATGGACAGTGTCTTGAAAGGAAGATATAAGGTGAACATAAACAAGAGTAAAACGGAGGTAATGGAATGCAAATGTCAGAAATTCAGGCGATGCTGAAGGAATTAGATTAGGTAATGAGGCAATAAAAGCAGTAGATGAATTTTTAGGTAGCAAGATAATTTCTAATGGCCGAAGTAAAGAAGATATAAAATGCAGAATGGCCATGGGAAGAAAAGCGTTTCTAAAGAAGCGAAACTTGTTAACATCCAATATTAATTTAAATGTTAGGAAGTCCTTTCTGAAAGCATTTGTCTGGAGTGTAGCATTGTATGGGAGTGAAACGTGGACGATAAGGGGTTCAGATAAAAAGATGATAGAAGCTTCTGAAATGTGGTGCTACAGACGAATGATGAAAATTAGATGGGTGGATCATGTAACTAATGAGGAGGTGCTTAACCGAATCGGGGAGGAAAGGACTTTCTGGCATGTCCTGACTAAGAGAAGGGATAGATTGGTTGGACACATTCTCAGACATCAAGGAATTGTCAACATAGCATTAAGGAAGCGTGTGGGGTAAAAATCGTAGAGGGAGATCGAGGGAGGAATATAGTAAGCAGATTCAAAAGGATGTAGGTTGCCGAACGTATTCTCAGATGAAGAGACTTGCACAGGACAGGGTAGCGTGGAGAGCTGCATCAAACCAGTCTGCGGACTGAAGACCACAACAACAACAACAATGTTCATCGTATATCCTCCTTTCAAGACATGGTCCATTCCATTCAGTTGCTCTTCCAGTTGCTTTACGGTTAATTTTGACAACATCGTCAGAGGAGAAAACAGCGATCTATTTGGTATGATCAGTATACAAAAAACAGTCTTGATCGCAGAAATTAACAGTTTCGATTAACCGGTTTCGACCTGATGTAGGTCATTTTCGGAATTACAAGCAGCCCATGTGGCCAGTGCTGCACTCGGCTGGGCTGGGCTGTCCTGGGCTGTAACTACAGTTACCTACTGGCAGCAGAACAGCCCAGGACAGCCCAGCCCAGCCGAGTGCAGCACTGGCCGCATGGGCTGCTTGTAATTCCGAAGATGACCTACATCAGGTCGAAACCGGTTAATCGAAACTGTTAAATTCTACGATCAAGACTGTTTTTTGTATATTGATTCTTTACGGTCTCTGACAGCATTTGAGTTTCGTCGGGAAACAGCAACGTCGTTCTTTTTTCTTCTCTCTTCTACCTGAACTTTAATTCCTTAGCCAAAATTGCTTTCCTTCACAGACTGCTCAATATTCTGTTTGAAAAACCTTGTCTTAAGCCCTTCCCAAACACTGGATCTCTTTCCTACTCAACCACATTTATAACTGTTGTCTGGTTTATGTTTAAGTTGTATGTAACTTTTCGTATCCATTATTTCACACCTGCCACATTCAAGGAGTGGCAAACGCTTTTTGAAAATCTAAGTAAACTAGAAGGGTAAATATGCCTTTCTTTAACTTATCGAAGATAGGTCGTGAGTATTGCGTCAAGTTTTCCTATATTTCTCTTGAGTCCAAAATGATCTTCAGGTTCGGATTCTATCCATTGTACCATTCATCAGTAATTAATTCGTGTTACTATTTTGATTCCTTAATGTGATAGTGCTGTAATTTTCACTCTTGTCTGAATGTAGCATCTTTATAATAGGGTTTATTATAGTCTTCTTGAAGATTATGGCTGTTTCCACTTGACATACATCTTGCCCACAGCGTGGAACTATTTCTTACAGACTACCCTTCCAATGATATCATCAGTGCAGAAGAAATATTGTCAACTGCAGGGGCTTTATTTCGACTAAAATCTTTCAGTCACTACTGCTTAGCCAGTCTGCACTTCCTGTCAATCTCATTTTTCACACGCTTGTCCTCATTTTTGCCTGCTTCACTTGATGCATTTTGATATTGTCTCTAAATGTCAAATGTTTGTCAAACTTAAGAGACTTAACTGCGAGGCCATCAGTCCCTTAACTTACAAACTACTTATAAAATATCTTCCACTAAAGATGACACAAACAGCCATGTCCTAGGGTGTATTCTAACCCCCGACGGGGAACGGCCTCGCGCATCGTAGCATAGCGCCTCAATGCGCTCGGCCGCTCCGCCACGACTGATATTTTCTCCTTCCATTAATTCAGTATATCGTGTCTTATCCAAGGATTTCTATTACGCCTTGTCCTTCTCCTATAGGACCGTCTGCGACCTTCACTACTCAGTCTCTTAGAACTACTACCCATTCTTATTCTAAAATATTAGTTTCCCACGTTTCAGACAATCCTTGCCAAATGCTCCATCTGAAACTATCAACCACGTCGGATTCCTTCAATTTGTCCAGATTCATTTTCTACCTTTTTGCATTATCTTAAGTTTTAATCTACAGTTCATAAACAATAAGTTATGGTCAGAGTCTGTACCTGCCCATGGATATGTCTAACCTTTTAAAACCTGGTTTATAATCCTTTGTCTGGTATATCTCAGTGACTCCTGGACTTACATAACCTTCCTTCATGATGATTGAACGAAGGAGATCTCCTCATGAACCATAGAGATTGCCAAGGTGGGGTGGCTTGCGTGCATCAACGATACGTTAGGTGCAATCACAGCGGAGAGGTATTTGTGGAGAGATCAAACAAACGTGTTGTTCCTGAAGAGGGATAACATCCTTTTCAGTAGTTAAGGGGGCACCAGTCTGGATGATTGTCTGAGCTTGCCCTGTAACATAAGCTAACATAGCTTTGCCATGCAGTTACTACGAACGAGTGACACCAAGGAAAACGAGTGTCGTTAATTTTCCCGAGGACATGCAAGTCTACTGTACGACTGTACGAATATATGATGATTGCCTCATCTTGGTTAAAATATTCAGGAGGTAAAATAGTCCCCCATTCGGATCTCCAGGCGGAATTTCTCTGGATGATGTCGTCATTAAGGAAACAAAGGGGCACTCTTCGAATCGGAGCGTGATTTGTTCTATCCTTCAATCGAGAAGGAAAGTTAGAAAATTTGAACTGAGAAATGGATAGGTTAAAGTTAGATGTGGTGTGGATTAGTAAAGTTCGGTGTTAGGATGAACAGAAAATGTTCAAATGTTTGTAGAGCTTAAGGGACTTAACTGCGGTGTCATCAGAATGAACAGAGTTTTTGGTCAAGTGAGTACAGAGTTATACATACAAAAGCAGTTGGTGGTAACGTATGAATAGGTATGATAATCAATAAGAAAATAGGAATGCGCATAAGTTACTGTGAACAGAATAATGAAGACACTATCGTATCAGAAATGGACACGAAGCGAACACCGAGCACAGCAGTACACGTTTATACGCCATCTAGCTCTGACGATAATGAGGAGATCGAAGAAATGTATGAGGAGATAAAAGAAATTATGCAGACCGTTAAAGAAAATGAAAACTTAATTGTGATGGGGGACTGGAATTCATTACTAGGAAAGGGAAGAGAAGTAAATGTAGTGGCTGAATATGGACTGGGGAAAAAGAATGAAAGACGAATTGCCATTGGTGTTCTAAAATAACTAAAAAGGAAGGACTAATCAAGTAATTGGAGGAAGACAAACATACGTTATGTTATAGCGTTATTACTATTTGGGACATTTGTCGTATAGTAAGCCGTGATTCCTACCAGCCTGTAACACTGCAGTCCTGAAATAACTTGCGTGAGAATAAGCGCAGCCTGACAACACGAGACTCGCACATGTCGAATACGTAATGTCAACTTTACATTGCAGATCAGCTGCCGTGTATTAATGGAACTCACGAGGACAAGGAAAACAGGCACGAGATGGCCCTAAATTTCATTACTGTTCAATGGCAGCATGCACAAGCAACTGGATATGATAAGCGTACGGGACAGCGACCATCATAATTTCCCATGCACGACCTAACTGTCTTGCTGCGTCATTGTTACAATAGTGTTGTATGTATTCACACTGCTACTATTTTTGAATTAAAAAAATAATAGCATCGTGCATATATACAACACCTTGAGATAGGTGTTAAAAATAACTTTGGCACAGAAAGAGGTTAATTATGTTGTTACAAAAGTCTTTGGTCACTTACCAAGTTGCTTCTAGTATTTAAAAAGAAATTGAAATAAATTATAAATTTCGTAAGTGATTCAATATACTGTGACGCTACTTTGAGGATCCCTAGATAAATAAATGTATGCGGATGATCTTGGGTAAGCACCAGCAATTATTCTGATGATATGTTTTTGTGCAATGAATACTTTCGTAATGTTCAATTGCAACAGAATATGATCCCACACGAAAACGGGCATAGGAAGCAAATTTTCTGAGATGTTTCTTGTCTACTGGGCCCGCATTATTTTTATTACGATAATGTCATATTTCTGAGATGTATATCACCACAATTTGCAATGATCCTGGCAGCTTATCCAGCTGAACTCAAATTTTTCAGAATATCTTCAATGTTTACTGTATATACTTGGTTTTATCGAAGCTTAATTCATCAGAAAATTTCTGTTTTTTCAAGCATGACAGCTGTACTAGTATAGTCAGCAAAAAAAAAAAAAAAAAAAAAAAAAAAAAAAAAAAAAAAAAAAAAACGTGCTTAGCATCATCGTGAATATAGAATGACCAGTCATTAATATGTAGTAAGGATAGCATAGGATCTAAGACCGAACCTTGTCGGGCCAATTTTCGATAGCTTCTCAGCGAAATTAACTGTTTCTTGCAGGCAGTGAAAGACTTCCCAGGGGACCAAATGAAGCACCTCTCTGGTTCATGTTACCAACAGGTTCGAGGTCCTATCTGTGCCAAACAGTACTCCTTGCTTAATTTAGAAGTAGATATCTTTGTAGTGGCAAAATATATAAAATCACTTGACAAAAATAGGTCTTCCGATCTTGACTGCATACCAGCTAGGTCCCTTTCAGTGTACGACGATGCAGTACCTCCTCACCTAGCTATGACAAAGCGCAACTCGATCACCCAATGAATGTTAAGTTGCGTAGGTCACTCTAATAGACAAGAAAGGCAATGTGAGTAAAATAATTATAGGCCTTTATCATTGACGTCAATTTTAGCAGGATTTTGGTCTAAGAAAATGAACTACCTCTAACAGAACGGCATATTGACCCACCGTCAGCACATATTCAGAAAGTGTAATTCTTGTGAAACACAAACACACGCAGTGATGAGTCCTCTCGAAAACGGATCTCAAAGCGTTTACATATTTCTAAATTTCCGGAAGCGTTTTGACACTGTACCTCACTAGCGAGGTCTAATCAAGTTCAGGCTTGCACAATATAGCCACAGATGTTGCGACTTCATTCGCTGTTTCTTGTTAGAAAGCACAAAATACGTATTAATTAACGGAAAGTCATCTAATAAAACAGATATGTTAGCTGGGGTCCCCAGCTGGGTGTTGTAGGTTTCCTACTGTTCCTTGTCGTAATAAAGGGCTAGTTATTACCTACGATTTCGTACGATTGATGTAACTAAAATCAACCTCCATTCCATTTTTAAGAATCATATTACTGACATACTAAAATAAACATATATCTACGACGCTGGTTATAATTTCTTCACCATTTCATACAGTAAAGGCTCCTACTAAATTTCTATTTGTTAACTAAATAGTTACAATGGAAGAAGTGTTCAAACAAAACCAATAAAATTAATGGTATAGGTAGCTAACAAAATTCTGGTACACAATACATAGTTTTTAAAGCAGTAATTGTTGTCGAGCAGTGTATCACATTCGAAAGATGACGCAAATAGCATTCGTCTTTACTAAAACGATGAACGCCACCGATCTTATTTCAGTACGATTGATTACTTTTCTAAGCCTGTCAATGGAAAGTGATACCTTAAAAGTGATACATAAACCAAAACAAACATCTAAGTATCTAAATATTATAAGCAGGTACCTCGTGGTATGAAGTTCTTGCACAATGTGAACGTGGCACAGTTTGATACTTGTAGATATTGCAAACATCATGTTTCTACATTCATACTCTTCTGATATGTACAGCATGTCACAACAGCTCCTAAATTCACAGTTTTTGTCAGTATTTATATACCACTATATACCACTCTCATACTCGCCTTTCTAAAAAAAAATGTTCAAATGTTTGTTAAGCTTATGGGACTTAACTACGGGGTCATCAGTCCCTAAACTTACAAACTACTTATGAACTACTTACGAACTAGGACGGCACAAATATCCATGCCCGAGGGGGGATTCGAACCCCCGACCGTAGTGGCCGTGCTGACCGTGACTGGAGCGCCTCAGTCACCTCGGCCACCGCGGCCGGCTCGCCTTTCTAAGTACAGTGTCAGTTTCTTAACAACCGGTATGCAGAAAACATAAACGAAACTTCGATATTAACGTCAAAAGAATAGCAAAAACTCTCCAGAGTTTGTCAGTAGGAAGTCTTCAAACAAAGCTGCATGAGAAAGCAGTCATAACACGATAGATACTATCGTCTATGATTGAATCGTCACTCGGTGTGGTAGATAATTCAAGTGAAACGCATTTCACGTCACTACCATCAGCCACTGCGCAGAGTGTCGACTTAATTTGCGCGATTAGTATCTGTGGCAGTGACGAACGTGTGGAATGGGGGAATGTACAGCAGTTGTTCTTTAAGAAACGGCGACAGAAACTTCGCACTGGAAAATACTGTCACAGTTTTACATTTCACACAGATACAGCATATACCGGTACATGTAGCTCCCTTATTCTCTGCGCGTTAGACAGCCTCGTACTCGAAATATATAAGTGCTGTGAAAAGGAGACAGCGTGCTTTTTAGAACAAATTAATGTCGCATTGTGACGAAACGAATAATAATCCTAGAAAATGTCTGTTCTGTTTTAGCGAGATAAACATATGTCTACTTCGTACCTTGGTTGTAAATTAGAATTGCAAACCAAATTATTTTTAAATAAACCTTTTCATACGAGACTATAAACCGCAGTTGTTTCTAGTTTAATTAGTATCATTGGCTTGACCTCTTACATTAATTGAAGCTGTAACTAAGAAGCCCTGAAAATAAATCAAAAAAAGTGAACAGTTTTTGTTCTGTTCACTATCATTCGTAGTTAGTTAATTTCTAAACAAAGGCATCATTTCATTCAACATTAAATAAAGGATGCGATGGATAAGGTTGTTTTTGGGGCCAATCATCAAGGTCTTTAACGTCCGGACGAGAATAGTTACGAGACGATTGTCAGTGGTCTTGCGCGTAATAGTTCGCGATCGAGAGCCCCTACTTTAGTTCGCGGCTCTGCCGCGAACTAGTTCGTTCTTTTAGTTTGTCCGCTCCCAGTGACGGCTGAGCGGCTTGGTCTGCGCATGCAGGTAGAGGGAGACGTTCCCCACCTAGCTGCTTCATGCGCTTGCTTCTTGAGCCGCTAATGATACAACTGAAACCAAAAGAAACAGTTTGTGGATAATTTCTCGCGTTTACGTTTAGAGTTATTTCTATATCTTGGCATTATGGAATTTATTAGTCAGATATTTCAGAGTGCAGAATACTTCTAAACAGAGATTTTGTAGCACTCAACTATGTAATCTAGCAGGCAGACGCTCAACTCGAAATGGCTCTATTCAGCAGAAGGCAAACACGTGATTTTTGATTCTGCTGCGCGCCCTCTCGCTATTGCACGTCGGTTTTCGGAAAAGAATCCAACGAACTAAGAAGCGAGATACGTTTGGCATAAAAGTTCGTGACCGGTAATCAATGTTTTAGTTCGCGGCCGATTGCACATATTTTAGTTCCCGATCGGTTGCACATGTTTTAGTTCGAGACCGATCGTGCATATTTTAGTTCGAGACCGATCGCGCATATGTTAGTTCGCAACCGGTAGCACTCATTTTAGTTCGCAGCTCGGCTCCGAAGTAGTTCGCTCTTTTTAGTTCGTCCGCTCTATTTGGCTTTTGCTATCGCTACTAAAGAGCTGTTTCTTTTGTTATGACAGCTTTTTTATATGTAATGATCAGTGTTGCCCAAGCGTGGGCTATTACCCGTATTTTTGGGCAATTAAACATCAAATACTTAAGCAAATAATCCAGTTATTTACACGAATGGGTGATACAATGGTATTCAACTACTTTGCGCATAGAGTACTCGTAGTAAATAATATTTAGACGCCGCTAAATACATTAGAAAAGAAAGTTTGTGGCAGTGAACTATGAAACTACAGATGATCTGCATCACAGCTTGAAATGACGGTAACTGGCAGAATGGAATCACGCGATTCTGCGCGCTCTCGCGTCCTGTCGCTGTTCCCCGTCAGTCTTCGGAAAAGGAGCGAACGAACTAAGAGGCGAGGGATCTGCGAACTAGTTCGCGTAGGTCGCCTGTGGGATCGCTCTTCTGAACTAGTTCGTTCGCGAACTACACAAGACTAATTGTCAGATAGTAAGATTGAGGATAAAGTAGTAACGAAAGTAAAAGGTAACTGATTGAGACTAATTCCGAGTGCAATTACAGTGAGCTACTAAATGATGGTTCCATCTGAAGATTGAAATTTTGCTTAAGAGTAAGAGCGTGGTACAAGATGTTAGAACTACATAGCATAGGTTATTAATCACAAAAATGGAATGGATGAGTCATTCGCTCTGGCACACACTAAACTCTCCAGCCTCTATGCTTAATGCAGAAACCATCAAACACAAAACACAAAACTTTAAACTCCGAAAACACTCGCCTTGTCTTCATCCAACATAGACGCCATAACCCCACGGAGATTGGTTTCTGCCTTCTGAACACAATATGAAGGGTTGTGGGAGACACTGTTCTGACAGCAATGCGTCATATAAGTGCATCCCAGATATGCTCAATCGGGCTTAGGTTCGGTGAACAAGCTGGCCACTCCATTCTCTTAACACCCTCCGCTTCAATCATGTTGTCCGTCAGCTCCATGGGGACGAGCGTTATCGTCCACCAGAAGGAAACCATCTCCTGTGAG
This sequence comes from Locusta migratoria, assembly GCA_026315105.1. Lineage (NCBI taxonomy): Eukaryota > Metazoa > Arthropoda > Insecta > Orthoptera > Acrididae > Locusta > Locusta migratoria. The sequence goes on from CM048748.1 coordinate 86,100,526, forward strand.
ATCAGCGAAGGGTCGAAGGGTCTCGTATTTATAGCTCTATACGTCTAAGCAGTCAAAATGCCATTCTAAAGGCAACAGAGGTTCGTTCGTTCGCCAAGAGTAACTCCTGTCCAAACCATTCGTCCGTCCATGGTGATGTTCTCTCCAGTCTCCAGACGAGAGAACGACAATTGTCCGGCAGAACACAAAATGTTGACTCATCTGTGAACAGAACACGGCCCTATTATATTCAGACTTAATTATTATAGCCAATGATGAATAAATAACAAATAACTATTTCTACTTCTAAATATAAATTTTCGTAGATTTAGCCGTAACAATGCTTTCATAATCAAGTATTTTGATGTAACTTGCAACCCTATATTGCGCCATTGATCGCAGAAATCAAAACATCCAGAAACATGTTTTTATTAATTTATTTATTTATTTTAATTTTAACCACGGTTCCAAATCCAAATTGTCTTAGCAGCATCCTTAGAAGATTTTCTTGCATCCGTTTATGGTGAATTTCCAAAAATACCAAAACAAGTGTTTTTAAAATTCCAATCAGCAACCTAAATCCGAAATATTGTATTGCTTCGTTCAAAATTGTCTGTATAGCAACGTATTTTCAAATTACCGTTCATCCCCCATTTCAACCCCCTTAGAGATGGGAATATCGAAAAATCGATGATGCGTACAGTGTAAGATAAATAACGTCTAAAAATTCCAAGTTTCTATCGTCTGTAGATTCACTTTTCAGTGCCGTTTTCTGTGTTTTAGAAACGAATCGAGTACGCGAAATTTCTTTCTTACGCTTTGGCATCTTTCTTGGTACTTTTACTTTTCAAATTACAATTTACACATATTTTTCTTTATTAGTAGGCTTGTTGCAGAAAAACAACTGAAGAATGTACATAACGTTTCGTTGTATACCTCTTTGCTATTATAGTGTCAAAAGTAACCGCTTGTTTTCAGTCTGAATTCTATATAAGCTGACAACTTTCACCCACTATATCTTCCAGCATCTTTAGCTATCGACACGGAACTGCTATGGTGTACAACGGAAGACGTTCTACTACAACACATAGAGACATTTCATCTCCATTGCGCAGTTTTTGCTGACGATCAAAATATTGACACCCTCACATACAAATTTATATAAGTTGGTAACTTTCAACTCGCATTTCTTCCACGCCCTTATCGTTATCAACCCTCTGCCATCATAGTGTACAATGGAAGACAGATACCTACTACCACATTAAAACACTGTTCGTTTGCGATGTGTAGTTTTGTTCGCCGACTGAAATATAGGTATACTCATTACTGACTACAGTATTTAAATCTGGATAAATAACTGATAAAGAGTAAAAACCTTAAGGCTCTTAATAAACATTGTAGAATACCAATATATACGGTTCTGATACGTGGTGTATACTTCACAACAGTAGGAAGGTAATAAGTATAGCAGTTCGTATTTATTTAGTTGTTCATGAGGAGTTCGCAATTATTAATTACTAACAGTATACTTATGTAATGGTGATAGAGAAAGAGATATTGAAGCTCGTACGGTGCCGTATGGTTACTGGGAAATAGGCAGTTACCGGTCAAGGTTTCTTCTGCTATGCAACATACAGTGGCTTGTGGTGTATGTACTGTAGACAGGTAAAATATTAGGGACACGAATTTAATTTACAAATACACTCATGACCATTAAAATTACTACACAACGAAGAATACGTGCTACAGACAAATCCAACTTCTGTTTACAGCATCATGACTGTCGCATCCGTGTTTGGCGTCATCGCGGTGAACGCACATTGGAAGCGTGTATTCGTCATCGCCATACTGGCGTATCACCCGACGTGATGGTATGGGGTTCCATCGGTTACAAGTCTCGGTCACCTCTTGTTCGCATCGACGACACTTTGAACAGTGACCGTCACATTTCAGATGTGTTAGACCCGTGGCTCTACGCTTCATTCGATCCCTGCGAAATCATACATTTCAGTAGGATAATGAATGACTTCATGTTGCAGGTCCTGTACGAAATGGATACGGAAAATGTTGACTGCTGCCCTGGTAAGCACATTCTCCAGATCTCTCACCAATTAAAAACGTCTGGTGAATGGTGGCCGAGCAACTCGTTCGTCACAATACGCCAGTCACTACTCTTGATAACTGTGGTATCGTGTTGAAGCTGCATGGGCATCTGTACCTGTACACGCCATCCAAGCTCTGTTTGACAGAATGCCTAGGCGTATCAAGGCCATCATAACGTCTAGAGGTGGTTGTTGTGGGTACTGTTTTCTCAGTATCTATGCACCCAAATTGCGTGAAAATAAAATCACATGTCAGTTCTAGTATAAAATATTTGTCCAATGAATATCCGTTTGTCATCTGCATTTCTTCTTGGTGTAGCAATTTTAATGGCCAGTAGTGTGGCTCTACAGCAGGTTGCTGCGTTTGAAACACGTGGGTGCGTGGCGTGTCGGCTTCCTGACCGGCTGTGGATGACCACGTGTCTGCTGCTGCTCAGCCTTAGGGCAATTCCCGGTGTATATGTGACGTCAGCGTCTGTGGTGCTTATTGATCCAGTATGACAGCGTACCAAAGTACCATTATAGATGAACTGGGCACGTGCGGATATGACCTTAATGTTTACATCTACATGACATATTGCAAATCATAATTAAGTTGTTTGTTTGTAAATCTATCGGATTAAACTAATGTAAACCAACGTAAGGACAAACACACATGCCCATAACCCAGGGAAAACTCGAACCTCCGACGGCGAGCAACCGCGCGCTTCTCAGCGAGGCGCCTTAGACCGCTCGTCTACTCCACCGCGGCCGTAATTAAGTCCATGGCAAAGAGTTCATCGAGCCACTTTTTGATATTCGTCTACCGATCCATTTACAAATTTTTACCTCAGTTTATTGAAGTAATTCCGATCACAGTGGTAGCTAATGAAGAACCTTATCTGGAAAGTTTCCTTATAAATTAACTTTACGTCGTCACACATCCATTACCAGTGAGTGGCTTGGGGTTGTATGCTTCATGTAGGAAGCCATGTTACTTGCAGATCAGTTGGAGACGTTTGCTACGCTGTTCGAGTTTGAGGGGAACTATCTTAGTTTAGGTGTAGATAAGAATTTTGACCGCGAGAATTAATCCTTGAGATTAGATTATATGGACTTTTCGCTCCAGTTGATCCTAAGAAAGTCCCTTTGTATGTAGTACATATCAGGAAAAACACTTGTAAAATGAGGTTAGATGTGTTGCTATACTTTCCATAGATGTCAGATATAACTGCCCTTGTGGAATTGGAAACTGTCATAAAAAAGAATAAATTCTAAGTATGAAGATACAACAGCGGACTTTGACAGCCACATCAACAAAGCAAAATGCGCTTTTACAACTCTCCGCTCTATCTGGAGATCAAAGGAAATCACATTGACGACCAAATTACGGATATATGAAAGTAACATAAAATCTGTACTTCTTTATGGACGTGAAGCGTTGAGAGTGACAAAGAAGCTAATACATAAACTGCAGACATTTAACAACAAATTTCTGAGGAACATCCAGAGGATACGGTGGTCAAATCCCATCTCTAACGAAACACTTTGGGAAAGAACAAGCCAGAAGCCAATTGAGCTGCAAATAAGTAGCAGGAAGTGGAGATGGTTACGACATACACTCAGAAGACATGTTGAATATATCGCGAAGGAAACACTTTACTGGATTCCGCAAGTACGACGAAGACGAGGCAGCCGAAAGTGACATGGAGACGATCAGTTGAAGCAGAAGGTCAACAGCAAGGCGTCGGGTGGGAAGAAATGGAAATACTAGCATAAGATAGAAAAAGATGGCGATCCTTTATTGCAGCCCTATGCTCAACATAAGGAGTTAAAGAAAACTCCTGTGTTATCTAAGGATTTATGTCAGGTCTTTTCCTACTAGCTGTATGAACCTTTGCAGTCTTCACTACTGCTTCGCATTGTTCTTCTGAACACACACACGCACACACACACACACACACACACACAAACACAACAGTAACGCACACATGCAGGGTTTGCACACGGGAATCTCATCGCATAACGCCTGAGGTTGATATGGTGTTAGAAGCAGTTCAGCTCTGTCTAGGAACCTCGACGAGAGAAATTGCCACGCAAGTGCCTGTACTACGTCACTGTATTGTATGGGCAATTTTAAATCGAAATTTACTACACCCTTACCACCTCCGACGAGTTTAATGTTTCAATGATACGGAGCTAGTTCCTAGAGTGATGTTTCGCCAGGGGATGCAACATCAGGTTGTGTCAACCTTCGTTTCGCATGTAACATTTTATTTACAGACGAAGCTGTATTCACGCGAGGTGGTGTTTTCGATTATCATAACACATGTTTGCCGTATGAAATAAACCCATATGCTGTTCATGAGTGACCACATCAGTTTCTCATTGAATGTGTGGTTAAGGGTACTAGGTGATCAACTCAATGGGCCACACATTCTTCCACCAAAACGTATTGGATGGAGGTACCTTAGGATTCTGCGGGATCATCTTCGAGGATTGCTCGAGTATGTTCCCCATCAACAACGTCCGAGTTTGTGGTACATGCATGTTGGAGCTTTAACACATTTTGCTGCTGCTGTAAGACGGCATATAACGTGCCGATACGCCAAAGATGAATAGGTCGAGGCGGACTAGGACCTTGGCCTCCAAGCTCACCTGATGTAAATTCTTTGGAGTTTTGTGTCTCGGGTCGCCTCAAAAGCGAAGTGTACAGCACAACTTTAACACGGTCGAAGAACTGGCGCGGAGACTTGTACACGCTTGTCAATAATTCCGAAATAATCCACCGTTTTCCGAAATAAGTAGAATCTCATTGCAGAGACGAGCACAGTATTGCATCAAAATGCAAGGAAGACGCTTCGAACACCTCCTTTAACAGGTAACTCATTCGTGAAATGGCACTAAATGCGATATAAAGCCTAATAGTAGAGTCTAAATTTCAATTTAATTTGTACTAACTGGGGCAATGTTTACATAAATGTCAGTGAAATGTGAAATAAATGCGATGTAAATCTTAATAATAAAGTCCACGTTTCAAATCAATGTGCGCAAAATAGGACGATGTTTACAATGACATCAGTGGCGATTGGAACCATACATTCCTAAATGTCTCTCAATCGGCTCGTTTACTAGGACAGTTTTGCTTTTATTGTCGTGTACTTTCAACCATGCAAATTTGTGCCAACCTTTTCGGTACACCTTCTACAAACGAAAACGATGTATATATATATATATATATATATATATATATATATATATATATATATATATATATATATATATAAATCTGAAGTTGCGTGTATATACATAGATATATGGGAATATCACGTACAGAAAACACAAACAGAAAACTATTCCGTATGCACGATATGTGTAAACATTTATGAAAAATTTGCGTATCTCCCAAAGACAGAGAACGAAACTAATATTTTTACTATTGTTTTCGTATTCATCGATTACAATGCTTCGAACACAGTTTGTTTTACCTAGAAAGCAGACAAAAATGTTTCATTTGCTGACCAGTGGTTAAACTCTTTTGTTAGTCAGTGCACGAGTAAAGCGAAGCAGTCGGTCCTAGTCGTGTTATATCGTATACCCTCCTGTACATTTCGTATTTAATTTAGCTTCAGTGCTATGCTAGGTGTGATTAAATGCAAATACATTCACGGAGAAAAGCATAAAAGCAGGGGTGCAATATTGGCGCTGGCACGCAGCAGCGAACTTACTGTAATGAAACGCCCTGCGTGGGACTTCCGCGTGTAGCACTGTCTCCTACCTTGTTTCACGTTGCCAGCGCTGCCTCAGTTTCGAGATTCTCCGGCCATCCTGTGAAGAGATTGGCGACTGGCGCAGTGGAGTGGGGTCCCACAGGGCTCATTATCTGGCCCAGCAGAACATTTAATTTCCGCGTCGGCTCGCCGCACGTCCACCGCCCGACGTGTGCGCGTCTGTGGAGAGGGCCACTCGCCGGCCTCAGCGTACAAGTAACACCGCGCAGTCCGCGGCCTACAAAGGCGGCAGAAAATTAAGCGTGAAATTCAAGGCCTACACTCTTCGTTTTTCATTAGACTCTTGTATGATCTACATTTTGTGGCCTAATGTATAGCTTAAGTAGCATATAAGGATGGAGAACTGTTAAACGTAACGAGATATTCTCTACTGTCACTTTATTCTGACTGATACTTATCTCACGTTAACGGTTAGTCCTAAAACACCACTAGGTAATGTTGTAAAAGTAAGAACACCATTTCGGAGTATGTACACTTTATAAACACAAGGAAGTATCAGAAAACTAACAGTATTTTTTCTATACCGTAATGAAAGATGAACTAGTAAAACGAATCAGGTATTATTTTAGTCTGAAAATCTTGGTAGAAGTATGTAACCTTCATTGTAAAAATTTAATAATGTTCTAAAATTGCTGGAGATAGCTTGAATAATTAAAAGATGTTATTAGTAGATTTTTTATTTTCAATTCACAACATGTCTCGGGTGTAGCCCATCATCTGGTGATCTGTGAAGCAGATACATATACAGCTTATTAAGTATATACAGTCCGCCTCCGTAGCTCAGCGGTAGCGTCGCTGACTAAAACGCAGGAGACTCGGGTTCGATTCCCGGCAGGGGACTTTGTGTTGTCCTAATCATCATCATCTCACAATCATTGGCACGTAAGTCGCCCACGCGGCGTCAACTAAAATGACTTACACTAAGGCGGCCGAACAATCCCGCAAGGGATCTCCCGGCCAAGAAAGCCATACGCTCATTTCCATTTTAAGTATATACACAAAACTATTTACAATTTATAATTAACATATGAAATATTTTTAATAGTTTAACATAATTTTTGAATTCATCTAATTTAAATTTATATAATACTGGTATATAATTCCAAATAATGTAAAACCATAAACAATATTTCATATGTTAATAATAAATTTCAAATAATTTTGTGTATATACATAATTGGCTGTATATGTATTTTATTGACAGATCACCAGATGATGGGCTACGCCCGAAACATGTTGTGCATTGAAAATAAATAATCTACTGATAACATCTTCTGATTATTCAAGCACTCTCCAGCAATTTTAGAATCATTATTAAAATGAATCTGGTATTTACTGACAGTTTTAAACATGGCTGTGCAGGTCGCCACCGTACAGGAATTACAGATTTATTCATCTCATACCGCTGATTGCATTGATTAAAACGGAAATATCTGCCACAGCCACAAGATAAGGGTCCTTCATCAGAATTTCAAAATTACACGTGAAATAAATATCACAATCGAGTGACATCGCTCTATTCAGGTCACATTATGCGAAAAACTGATTATAAAATGTTTTCATTTTTGACAATTCCTTTTGGTGTAATTTTACGTGACGAGCGCGATATAGTTCTGATGTGATATATGTTTTTCATATATAATTTTAAAATTCTGATTAAGCTGTCCTTACATAGCATCAAAACCACGGTATATATTTCCATTTTATTCAATGCAGGTCAATACATTAGGGGAAAATGATTTACCAACGTTAGGTATCTGTAGCATTTACTTCAGGTCTGGCTCATTAAAATTTATCTATCACTTCTGTAGTATTTTCTTTTCTGAAATATTTGAGTAAAATCCACTGTCGATTATAACATCATCATTTGACTACATATACAAATTAGTTCGAATGCGGAACTAAGTGGAAATCCAATAAATAGTACAGTGGATGTCTTAAGCTTTGTACTGCAAACGCATCTGTTTTTCCACTTAGGTATCGCGTTGTGATTATATTATTTTCTAGATGGAAACCAATTTTCCAAATCAATTAATATTTGTATATACGCTAAGTTTCGTGGCGAGTTTTATTGAAAAAATTCATGCGGGCCTTCAGTGGCGTCAGCTTGTTTGACATCCGCGAGCTTTCTGCTGACAGTGGTGTCACCCATGACAAGGGCCCAGGATCTTCGCCGAAAGCTCGTCGTTTTCAAAATACCTCACGCGCCTCGTATCTCCAATGAATTTTATCGATTATAATTAATTAAATCTGCACTCTTAAAATCTGGGTGTTACATTAACCCATCAATTTACTACAACTTAGAAAGAATAATGTATTGATGACTGTCACTAAAAACAATTACATTTGAACACTGTAGTAACAACCTCAATCTGCGAGAGCATGAGTAATTTTCAAACTCGTAGACTGTCATTTTGATTCGTGAATCTCACTCGTTGTTCAGTCACTTATTCTGTTGCGGAGAGCAACGGGGATACATGACGTAAGTATAGTGTACTTGTTTCGAAGTTTATGAGTGGACATCCACCCTCATGAACCACAGACATTACCGAGGTGTGGGGCTTGCGTGCCTCAACGATGCAGACAGACGTACCATAGGTGCAACCACAACGTAGGGGTATCTGTGGAGAGGCCAGACAAACATGTGGTTCCTGAAGAAAGCAGCAGCCTATTTAGTAGTTACAGGGGCTACAGTCTGGATGATTGACTGACCTGTCCTTGTAACATCAGCTAACATGGCTTTGCCATGCAGTTACTACGAATGTCTGCAAGCAAGGGAAAACTACAGTAGTTAATGTTCCCGAGGATACGCAGCTCTACTGTATGAATATATGATGATGGCGTCTTCTTGGGTAAAATATTCCGGAGGTAAAATAGTCCCCCATTCGGATCTCCGGGTAGGGACTACTCAGGAGGATGTCGTCATCAAGAAAAACGAAACAGGCATTCTACGGGTCGAAGCGTGGAATTCTCTAACCCTTAATCGCGTAGGTAAGTTAGAAAATTTGAAAAGAGAAATTGATAGATTACAGCTAGATATAGTAGGGATTAGCGAAGTTCGCTAATTAGCAGGATGAACAAGGGTTCTGGCCAGGTGAGTACAGGGTTATAAATACAAAATCAGTTGATGGGAACGCTGGAGTAGGTCTGATAATAAATAAGAAAATAGGAATACGGCTAAGGTATAATGAAAAGCATAGTGAACGCATTATCGTTTCAAAGATAGACACAATACTAACACCGACACAGTAGTGCAAGTTTATATGTCAACTATCACGGCCGATGATGAGGATATCGAAGAAATGTATGAGGAGATAAAAGAAATCATTCATAAACTTAAGGGAGACGAAAACTTGTTTGTGATGGTGACTGGAACTCGGTAGTAGGAAAAGGAAGAGAAAGAAATATACTAGGTGAATATGGACTGGGAAAAAGGAATGAAAGAGAAGATCGCTTCGTAGAATTTTGCGCAGAGCACAATTTAATGATCACCAACACTTGGTTTAACCATCATACGTGGAGAGATCAGGAGACACTGGATGGTACCAGATTGACTTTATAATGGTAAGGCAAAGGTTTAGAAACCAGGTTTTAAACTGTAAGACATATCCAGGGGCAGATAAGGACTCTGACCATAACTTATTGGTTATGAACTGCAGATTAAAACTTAAGAGACTGAAGAAAGGTAGAAGTTAGGAGATTGAAACTGGACAAATTGAAGGTACCAGAGGTGGTTAAGAGTTTTAGAGGGAGCATTAGGCAAGGATTGGATGAAACGGATGAAAGTAATACAGTGGAAGAAGAATGGGTAGCTCTGAGAGATAGGGTTGTGAAGGACGCAGAGGATCATTTAGGCAGAAGGACAAGGCCCAATAGGAATCCCTGAACTTAATTGATGAGATTATAATATATAAAAATTCACGAAGTGAAGCAGGCCAAAAGAAGTACAATCGTCTGAAAAATGAGATTGACAGGAAGTGTAGATTAGCTATGCAGTAGTGGCAAAATCATAAATGCAGGAAGTAGAATAATGTATAACTAGGGAGAGACAGATACAGCCTACAGTAAAATAAAAGAGGTATTTGGAAACAAGAAAACCAACTGTATGAATATCAAAAACTCAGACGGTAAACCAATACTAAGCAAAGAGGGGAAAGCTGGACTGTGGAAGGAAATGTATAGAGGGCCTATACAAAGAAAAAGAACTTGAAGAAAGTATTATTGAAATGGAAGACGAAGTGGAGGAAGATGAGATAGGAGAAACAATACTGCAAGAAGAATTTCACAGAGCGCTGAAGGATTTGAGTCAAAACAAGACCGCAGTAATAGACGATATTCCGTCTGAACTGGTGATATCGTTGGGAGAGCCACTCATGAAACAATTTTTCCACCTGGTACGCAAGATGTATGAGACAGGGGAAATATTCCCCGGCTTCAAAAAGATTATTGTATTTCCAATTCCAATGAAAGCAAGTGCAGACAAATGTGAAAATTAGAGAACTATCAGTTTAATAAGTAATGGTTGCAAAATACTAACACGAATTATTTAGAGACGAATGGGAACACTTGTGGAATCCCACCTCGGGAAAATCAGTTTGGATTTAGGAGAAATGTAGGAACACGGAACGCAATACTCGCATTACGACCTATTTTAGAAGATAGTATATAGAAAGGCAAATCTACTTTTTAGAGTTTGTAGATTTGGAGAAAGTTTTCAAATTCTGAAGGTAGCGGGGTTAAAATATAGGGAACGGAGAGTTATATTCAACCTATACAAAGTCAGACAGCAGTTATCAGAGTCGAAGGGCAAGAAAGGGTCGCGGGGGTTGGGAAGGGAGTACGACGGGGTTGTATCCTTCAATCTGTACATTGAAGAAGCAGTGAAGGAATGCACAGAGAAATGTGGAGAGGGAATTAAAGTTGAAGGAGAATAAATAAAAACTTGGCGGTTAGCCGATGACGTAGTAATTTACTCTGTGACTGCAAAGGATCTGTAAGAGCAATTGAATGGAATGGACAGTGTCTGGAAAGAAAGATATAAGATGAACATTAACAAAAGTAAAACGAGGGTAATGGAATGTAATGTCCGGAAATCAGGCGATGCTGAAAGAATTAGATTATGTAATGAGACAAAAAGTAGTAGACGAGTTTTGTTATTTGGGTAACAAAATACCTTCTGATGGAGGCAGTAGAGAAGATATAAAATTCGGAATGGCTATGGGAAGAAAAGCGTTTCTAAAGAAACTTGTTAACATCCAATATTAATTTAAACGCTAGGAAGTCTTTTCTGAAAGCATTTGGCTGGAGTGAGCATTGTGTGGGAGTGAAACATGGACGATAAACAGTGTGGACAGGAAGAGGATAGAGGCTTTTGAAATGTGGTGCAACAGAAGAACGCTAAAAATTACGTGTATGAATTGCGAAACGAATGAAGAGGTACTGAACATAATTGGGGAGAAAAGGAGTTTCTGGCGTATCCTGAATAAGAGAAGGCACTGATTGGTAGGACACATTCTAACACATCAAGGAATTGTCAACTTAGCTTTAGAAGGAAGTTCGTGGGGTAAAAATCGTAGAGGGAGACCGAGGGACGAACACAGTAATTAGATCCAAAAGGAATTAGGTTTCCGAACGTATTATCAGATGAAGAGACTTGCAAAGGACAGGGTAGCGTGGAGAGCTGCATCAAACCAGTCTGCGGATTGAAGACCAGAACAACAAGTGGTCATATGAGATTTAAATGGGGCATGACACTTCGTGGAAATTTCCGTTGATCAGAGACAAAAACGTAGGGGTTAGTGTTGACATTCACACTCAGAAGAGTTATGCAGGACTGGGGAACCGGTCGAGTAACGGCAATAAGTCATCTTCGAAGAATATTTATAACGCGTTGATAGCTTCGAACACAGGTGACTGGGCAGGGTCTCGGCCGCTGTTTCTTCCCACTGAGATCAATCATTGCACTGCACCAGGCTCATCGGTTCACGCTCTGTCTGCCTGGTAGTTGGACAGAACGGTCTTCACCCACTCCACTTCTAGAAACTCTAAATAATGGAACACTGAACTGACACATTGTAGAGGTCTTCAGAATTAAGTCTAAAGATATTAATTTATGTGCATGGCAGAGTTTTAAATGAACCACAATTATGGTATTTCTATACCGTTCTATTCTTTAATAGTGCGCGGGAAAATGGAACATCTCCAGCTTTAGGTTTTCGATCTGATTTTGGGGGAAAAAAACTGTCATCAATCTGAGTGGCATGGAGTTGAGTGATGATGCGGTCTCGGTTTTGGAGAAAGGACTCAACTTTGCTCCTACCCCCAAGTTCACACCGGTCGCAGAAATTATTGGTGCTGTTGAACAGGTTGCAGCTTGACTTCCGCCTGAATCAGCGGAGGAAATACGTCGTGAAACTTGTCGTGCGTTGACGAAATCCAAGCCCATGAAGTCGAACATAACTAGTAAAGAGAGGGCGGATATTCATTACCTGAGGGAGTGCCCTGAAATTTTTGTCTTACCGGCTGACAAAGGCAATGCTACGGTCTTCCATAAGGGCTACACTAAAAAGATGCAGAGCCTGCTAAATGACGATTCCTACCGCAAGATCAGCGTTGACCCCACAAAGAAGGTGGAGAAAAAGGCGAGGGCGCTTTTCAAGGATGCGGATTTACCGTAGGGTATCGCCAAGAAACTGCTACCTCAAGGTCCGGTACCGCCAAGACTTTATGGACTACCTAAGGTTCACAAAGATGGGGTGCCGTTACGTCCCATTGTCAGTAACATCAGAGCACCTACATATTTGTTGGCCAAATACTTGACGGGAATATTAAGTCCTTTTGTGGGTAAATGCCCTCATCACATCCGTAATTCCGTGGATTTGGTTAAACGCCTTAACAGCGTCAGGCTGGATGTCAGATATCATGGTTAGTTTTGACGTCGTTTCGTTGTTTACGAGGGTGCCCCTTCGAGAGTCACTAGATTTGATTGGTCAGAAGTTTGTCGAGAAGACCACCGAACATTTTAGGCATGTCTTGACCTCCACGTATTTTGCTTTCAATGGCGAATACTACGAACAAACGGAGGGAGTCGCCATGGGTAGCCCACTCTCCCCTGTGGTCGCAGATTTGTACATGGAGAATTTCGAGGAGGAAGCCCTGGCAACATCTGAATGGAAACCTACTTGCTTTTCCGTTACATGGACGACTCTTTCGTCATCTGGTCACATGGTATGGATAAACTCCTTGACTTCCTTACACATCTGAACTCCCTACACCCCTACATCAAATTCACTATTGAGACTGAAACGGAGGATAAATTGCCGTTCCTTGACGTCTTGGTCAAGAGAAGAGCTGATGGCACACTGGGTCATGGTGTGTATCGGAAGACAATGCACACTGATTTGTATTTACACGCAGACAGCTGTCACCACCCTTCACAGAGGAATGAGGTACTTACAACTCTAGTACATAGGGCGCGCACTATCTCCAACGCAGAGAGTCTATCCCAGGAATTGGAAATCTTGAGAACTGTATTCCGAGAAAATGGGTACTCAGAGTGGCAGATTCAGCGAGCTCTCCGCCCAACCACTACAGCATAACCTGTGGAAACATGAAAACACGAGGGAGGAGGTAGGCACTGCGTTCATTCCATATACTGGTGCACTCTCGGGAAAGGTCACCTGCATTTTGAAGAAACACCAGGTTCGAACTGTCTTTTGTCCGCCGAATAAAATTCGTGCACTGGTGGGCAGCACCAATGATGATCTCGGTTTGAGGAAGGCGGGCGTGTACCAGATTCCGTGTCAGTGTGGCAAGTCATATATTGGACAGACAATGCGTACCGTCGAGGATCGATGCGTTGAACACCAGAGGCAACGCGATTGATGTATCCGAGCAAGTCGGCGGTCGCTGAACATTGTTTGTTTGAGAATCACGCGATGGAGTATGAACGAACTAGGATTCTAGTACGGACGTCGAGATACTGGGACTTATTGAAATTCGCAAAAAGGGACGATCTCATAAACCGTGACAGTGGCTATAATCTTAGCAAAGCTTGGGAACCTGCGATTGGATTAATTAAGAGTAAATCTAGCAAACGTAACGAAGTGACGACCACGGCGAACAGAGCCTTCATATCGTCGTCATCTCAGACGCCGTCGCAATCGGTTCCATTGCACGACCGAGGTGAGGGGCGCGGACCCCGGAGGGGTCGCCCCGCGGGCCGAGGGTATTTAAATCGCCCGCTACCGCGGTAGAACCTAGTTACCTTAGAGCCGCCGTAGCTTGCGGATCTCCGTGCCGGCGAGTTTCCAGGAGCTCAGTCCGTCAGTTCATCTGATGATGGCGACATGTATGATCGCCGAAATATTGGTCACTACAGACCGGCAGTACACCCGTGGACATTTTGATTAAAAAAAAGTTCAAACATGTGTAAATCTGTAGGACCAAACATCAGTGGTAAACATTGCCTAGATTTAGTTAAACTAACTTATGGTAAGGACAACATCAATGCCAGCGGGAGAACTCGAACCTCCGACGGGGAGTAGCTGCGCACAGTGCATCAAGGCGCCTTAGACCGCCTGATCTATGTCAGTTCTTTAATTTATTTAAGATGATCATGGTTCGCTGTGGAAGTAGGTGCTAACAAAATAAGTTTGGTTTCGAAAATGAAAATAGGTGATACAAATTTCGCAAATAAATCTCATCGCAACGAATATTGTCCTCCTTTTGAAGATGATTTCCACTCGACATCGTGTATCTTTTCTGTGATACTTCCTCACCCATGTAGCAGTAATAAAGAACTAACTGCTTTTCTAGGAAATTTCTATATATTATCCGTCAGAGGCACTAGGTGGGAATCCTAAAATGTGCAACAATACTCCAAAGTATGGAGCACACGTGTAGTGTAGGCCGTTTCTTTAGTACTGTTGTTACTTCGAAGTGTTCTGCCTCATGTTCGTCTTCCTTAAGATAATTTTATGTGTTATTTCCAGATAGGATTGATCGTAATCGTAATTCCTAGAAAGTTAGTTGATTTACGGTCTTTAGATTTGACTGATTTATCGCATTAATAATTTTTAACGGAATTCTTATAGTGCTTATGTGGATGACTTCACAGTTGTCATTATTTAGAGTCAATTGCCATATTTCTTGCACCATACAGTTATCTTACCTAAATCAATTTTTAGCCACTCTTCATGTTCCGGTGACGTTACTAACCGATAAACGACAGCATCATTCGCGAACAGTCTGAAAGAGCTGGTCAGATTGTCTCGTAAATACTTTACAAAGGTAAGGAACTATGTAACACTACCCTGTGCAATGCCAGATATTACTTCCGTTTTACTTGATGACTTTTCCAACAATTACTTCGTACCGTCTTCTTTCTAACAGGAAATCGCGAATTCAGTCGCACAAATGTGGCGATATTACATAAGCATGCAATTTGATTGGTCATGCTCCGTCTCTGATGTCGTATAATTAACACGAATCCTTCATTCAACGTTCGTGGAATACAAATAACCGTTGCACCATGCAAAATCTGGCTTGTAATATAAACGTTGAAAACAAAGCCTTTAGCAGTTCATTTGATTCTGGTTTATTGTTAACTCCTTCGGAAAACGAAGAAAATACCGAACGACTGTCTTTACTAGCTACACTTATTACTTCTATCATTGAATATACTATTACATTTACTATCTGCGTTCTGTCAGCGACTTTGATAATTGTTTCATTATATTATTGAATTACAGTGTGTATGGTATCGAATAATTTTTTCGATATATTTTCGAAAAAAAAAATTCTGTATTTGGTTATGATAAACAAATCACATAGACAGTGTATTAATTATTATTATCTAAATACTATATATATGATATTATTAATAAATTATTATGGATTTTCATGGGTCTCGTTAGTATATTAGCTCCGCCATTTTGTTTAGACAATTTTTACCTTCAAATTCGTAATTAGCGACCTCAGAACCCACCGTCTGATGATTTTTGTGTGAATTAAACGTCTTTTTGGGGTTCTGGCCACGTTTTGGGGATTCCGTCCCACCGTGCGCCGCAGCCGCGCCTCTAAACAGGGCCCACGCTGCCTTATGAGAAACAGAGCACTGCCATACCGCTGCGATTCCACCGCCGCGGAGCAACCGCGGGTTATAACCACGGCCTTATTGACGAAAGATGATGACATATGAAGGAAAGTACTTGGAATTGTATTTTGAAAATACCGCAAAAATTCCATATCATTTCCCTGGTTTTTTAATTTATTTGAAAATTTTAGTGTCATAATCGCAGGAATACAGGGAATTACATTATTTTCGCTTCTAAAAAACAATCGGAAGTGTTTGTGTATCACAGCTATGAGTTTGTCAATGATATTCACGTCAACGTTCTATCAGATAAAAATGAAACACAACAAAAATATCGCACTTACGTGTTTTACGACCCACATTAGATTTGTAGTTTCATAAGTTTTTGCAAACATTTAGGACAAAAGTAATAATCTAAGTAACCACAAAAATTAATTAATAAGAGTGTCTGAAACCCTATTAGGAAAAGAAAATTAAATACAAATGGGTTTCGAACCACTGAACTTCAGCATGAGAGTCCAAACGCATTGCCTACTACGCTAAAGCTAACAGTTGGAAATTGCATTCTTTTATTTCATACTATTCATGGCCGTTGTTAACTAATATGGCATTTGTAGACGATTATCATTTATCGTACGAAGAATGACGTGTTTTTGTTAATTCTTCAGTGCGTCATTGCTTTGAAATGGCAACGTGTAAGTTACAATAAAAAAATCATCAAATACGCAACGCAAGATGGCGTATGCCAGAGAGAGTTCTGGGCGAGGAGTCACGTGACATCCTGCGAACGGCTGGTTTTCGTTAATTCAATGAAAGCCGTCAACACTCCGTTAGTTTTGCAAATATCTCTCAAACGATACAAGATACGAAAAAAACGTAAGGTAAGAAAGTTGTAGAGAATTTTCTCCTCTACAAATTCGTTTATTCCATTTTCGCGTCAGACGAACGGTTTATTTGCAATTAAAATTAGATTACAAACGGTATTATTTTCTTTTTGTATTACTAACGTATTTCTTGTCCGAAATATTTCAAAAAGCGAGGTTCTGGTCTCTGGTAGCCAACAATTATGTTTGTAAAATTTGGTGCCGATCGGTTGAACGGTTCGACCTAAAAAGTGAGAACACGTTACACCCAGCCAAACATCCAAAAATCGCCGTTATTTTTGCATATATTTCTGAAACAATACGAGATATGGAAAAAAAAAAAAAAAAAAAAAAAAAAAAAAAAAAAAAAAAAAAAAAAAAACACAAGAGAGCAAAATTGTAGAGAATTTTCTCCTCTAAAAATTCGGATTTTCAATTTTCGTGTGATGAATGGTTAAGGCCAGTGGTGGCTGGTGATAATGTGATAATGTGCTAATGTGCTGCGGCACTGTAAATATAATACTAAAATTATGCCATTTCTCTTTGAATGCAAGCGAGAAACCGCTATAAAATTACATCCTTTCTCTTGGAATACCAGCCAGATATCACAATAAAATTATGCCAATTCCTTTCCAATGCGTATTAGAATGATAGTAATAAGGATGAAAACGCATTTTGGAGCGCTCTCGCTGCGATAGGTGGAAACCAGCTCCGTGTGCTGAAGTGGGATTCAGCCACGCTGGTACGTGCACAGAGAGGCTGTGCAGTCGTCTGTTCGCTAGTGCGCATGCGCAGACGTAACGTCAGGCCTGGCGTCTCATGTGTGCTGAGACCGACTGCAGCACCAGATCAATATTTCTCTTCGCGCTGCGTGTAACGGCTGCGGAAGAATAGTATATGACGAATATTGAGACATACAGAGTCAAATAGCGCGCTGGATGAGGCGTCTTGCGCATTGTCTCTCAAACCTACCTGTGTGAGGCTCGTATTCAAATACCTCTGAGTCTAAATTTTTAATTTCTGTAAATAAAATTAATATATTTTTGAACGTTATATTTACTAGCTGCAGTGAATACATGCAGTTGGCAGCGCTGTTATAGTTTCCCCTGACCGTCTTACTGTCAGAACAATATTAATTGATATTTAACTAAAGGCAATCATACAAAGATTGACTTTTTATTTTAGTATATTTTGTTTCCTGTTTATTTTTGTAATATTGTAGCACACTGGTCCAATTTTGTACGAGCCGCCACTGGTTTCATTTAAATTTCGACCTGTCAAAAGACAGACTACCGTAACATAATGTGGGCCAATACAATGTTTTCTGGTGATTGATCTGAAATGGAGTGGCCCATACATGTGCGTGAAGAATTTTTCGGCTTTAGCAATTCGTTTCCACTTTGTCACAAGAACAGGGCGAAGCCAGCAGAACTCGGGCTAAACCTCATAAGGGCCGCGGTCGGGACTGGCGGTGGGCTATCTCGGCGGCTGGAGAGGTTGTTATAGCAACAGCTCGGAAAGCCATTGCGCGGCTGATGGCCGGCCTGATGGACTGGCCGCCTCTGTCCACACGGTCGGGGCTCATCGTGCGCACAGTGTCCACAGACGGCCGACAGTCGGTCACGGGGGGGGGGGGGGGGGGGGGCTAGCGGCGGTGTCGCGCAGGCCAGGCCGAGGCTATCGGAATCCGATGCGGCGGCGGACACCCCTGGCAAACACGCTTAATACGGGCCGGCGGCGCGGATTAGCGGGCTGTACAGCCGCCTGCGCTCGTCTGGAGTGGCGCGGCTGCTGCAGGGGCGCCTGAGGTGGTAGCAACTCGGTGCAGTACATCTACATCTACATACTCCACAATTCACTGTAAGGTGTGTGGCGGAGGGTACACTGTACCACTACTAGCCATTTCCTTTCCTATTCCACTCCCAAATAGAACGAGGGAAAAAAAGAATGTCTATATGCCTCCATACGAGCCCTAATTTCTCTTGTCTTTGTGATCACTACGCGAAATTTAAGTTGGCGGCAGCAAGATCGCACAACACTCAGCTTCAAATTCCGGCCCTCTAAATTTACTTAACAGAAATTCACGAAAAGAACGTCGTCTTTCTTCCAGCGATCCCAAATTGAGTTGCCGGATCATTTCCGTGATACTCGCACATTGGTCGAACCTACCGGTAACAAATCTAGCTGCTCGCCTCTGAACTGCCTCTGTGTCTTCCTTTAAACTGATCTGCTGTGGGTCCCAAACACTTGAGCAATACTCAAGACGTGGTCGTACAAGCGTTTTATACATGGTCTCCTTTACAGGTGAAGGAAATCTTCCCAAAATTCTCCCAATAAACCGAAGTCGGCTGTCTGCCTTACTCAAAACTGTCCTTACATGCTCGTTCCATTTCATATCGCTCTGCAATGTTACGCCTAGATATTTGAATGACGCGACAGCATCAAGAAGCTCACTACTAATGCTGTATTCGAACATTATAGGATTGCTTTTTCTACTCCTGCGCATCACCTTACATTACATTTTTCTACATTGAGAGCTAGCTGCCATTCTTCGCACCAACTAGAAATTTTGTCTAAGTCATCTTGTGTGCTATTACAGTCAGTTAAAGACGACACCCTACCAGACACCACAGCATCATCAGCAATCAGCCGCAAATTACAACTTACTCTGTCCATCTGATCATTTATATAGATAGAAAATAATAGCGGTCCTATCACACTCCCCTGGGGCACGCCTGATGATACACTCGTTTCTGATGAACACTCGCCGTCGAGAACAACGTACTGCGTTCTATTACTTAGGAAGTCTTCCAGCCAGTCACAAATCTGTGAACCTATTCCATAAGCTCGTATCTTCGTTAGCAATCTGCAGTGTGGCAATGCGTCGAACGCCTTTTTGAAGCCGAGAAAAACACAATCTGCCTTTTGCCCTTCATCCATGGCTCGCAAGATGTCACGTGAGAAAAGGGCAAGCTTAGTTTCACATGAACGATGTTTTAGAAGCCCGCGCTGATTCATGGAAAGAAGCTTTTCCGTTTCAAGGAAATTTACTGTATTCGAACTGAGAGTATTTTCCAAAATTTTACATGAAACTGATGCCAACGATATTGGCCTGTAATTGTGTGGGTCAGTTCTCTTTCCTTTCTTATAAACGGGAGTCATCTGCGCTTTTTTCCAATCACTGGGAACTTTGCGCTATACTGCATATTGCTGAAAGTTGGCATCACTGCCCGTGTACCAGCACCACAGTCCTACAAATGGTTCGTTCGCGTGGCACTGCTGACGATCTGAAATGGTTTGAGGCGTTCTAGTGGCACTTTTGACTCTTCCTGACGATATATGACTGACCAATCAGGTGTTCGAGTGGCAGAGCTGATGGTTTGAGATCGTTTATTTAATTAAGCAGATGTTCGTCAAACCGTTTTCTGACTCCAAAGCGTTTGAAAAGCCTCCTCCATAAGACAAGCCTGCACATTTACGAAGAGGTTTGTGTTCCAAGTCTTCCATTTTCTCTTGATTGAGGATGAGTTTTGTATATTAGCCAGGCATTCTTTCAACTTACGTGGCCTTCTAATACAATACATCCCCTATTTATTACATACATACATACATACTGTAAATGAAAGGTGTGAAAATTTTCATAACATAAGAATTTAAAGATGAATGCATATGTTATTACAGTTTGGATTGTGATATATTCGCCTGAGAATGAAGTCAAAATAGTCCTACTGAGATTTTCTGTCCTATCTGCAAATGAAGTGATTGACACATAAGAATAATGTGTCGGACAGAATTTCCATCACAACAGGCATTAGCACTGATAGATTTTTATAACCGACATCTAGCTTTATATGTGCCACAATAGCGTCTCACAATTTCTGTTCGTCTCTTTCTCCTTGTGGTTATTTATTACAGAAATCTGTAAGTGCAAATGTGGGTGGTCCTACACTAAACGTAAAGTTCTGGGAAAATCATGTACGATAATAATTCTTGCACAACACCTGCAAATTTTTGTATTTTTTGTACATTAATTTGTATGTTTCATTTTTTAAATTTTATTGTAACTCATAATAATGGAACAAAATGCATATGAAGTTGCATGTTAGCGAAAATTCCTTTCACACAGCACTACCCTAATTTACCTCATTTTTGTATGCGATTTTGTCAGGTTGAATTTGCTACATTATTTATAAATGGGGGAAATAATAGTGAGAAATACTGTGGCTTACTGTTTCACATTCAAATGATATATAATGTAAGGTTCATTATGCAGAATTTAACAAATTATCTGCATGGTTTAAAGTTGGTTGATTGGTGCGGTGAATAAGACAAACACGTTGGCAGAAGAGAGCAAAGATGCCAACTAGCGCTATGGGTGGCCAAACTGTGAAAAAGGTGAAATAAGCGTTCGAGTTGGCTTCGGAGTTGGAAACTGTCAAAAAGCGCGCATGCGCAATGGAGGCCTTCCAAATCGTCAGTAACTATCAGAAACTTTCAGCGTTGGGGCCACTCAAACGAACCTAAAGACAGTTGCAAAACACTGTAAGGGAAAAAGCCCATCTGAAGCAACGATCTAAGCCGTACACGTTTACGTGCTGCCAGCCTGACATAAAAGCTTCACACACCCCTTCTTATACCTTTTATTTTGTGCTGGGTTATCATAAGACAGTTGTCTCTGTATGTGGAATAAATGTACTATCACAAGGTTCACATCAGAATGGAATGCACGTTTCAACATTTTGATATTGCTGTAGGCATGGGACACGCAAGTCGCCGAAGTGGCGTCCAATTGAAAGACTTTCACCAGGACAATGAGCCACACGAAATTATGATTATCAAATACAAGACAGTATAGAGGTTCCTAACTGCTCTTAGAATGAACCAAAGGACCACGCATCCCAGTAGAAAGTAAGCAGTTGCTCCTGTAGTCGTGCCGAAACATGATGATCGCTGGCTCCGCCTACTGGGCTGGAAGACCGCACCGGCCGTGGAAACGGAATGCAACCATGTCGCCAAGTAGTTCGATCGCTGACGGCGAGTATAGCGAACGGTTGCAGTTGTGGCGACAGAAGTAGCAGATCTGCACAGCACAGCCGGACGCCCGCATGCGCAGAGCACAGTTCCCGTTTAACTTACTCTAATGTTCTGCTGCGCTCAAAGCCGATTGGCGCAAGCGCCAGAGACCATCGTATTTCGGGTCGACTTTAAATGATCTCACTCGGTACGGATATCTCAGTAAATTGAAAAGTGAGGTTCCACTGGGTGGTGATAATTCAGTTAAGTATCTCTACAAATCGGAAAACAAAGGCGAATATTTTAATAAATGAAACATGAAAATAATAATAAAGGGCACCATTCGACCGTTAATGATATCGTTTCCATAACCCAAATCGCAGATGTAAAGTTAACAAAAATATTATTATTATTATCTCTCAACCGGATATCTTCCTCTATGTCTTCGCCATTGTCTCCAGCAGCCGCATGACTCTCAACATGGATTTAGAGGAAGTGGCTGTCATGCAACACAGGATATCATTATCTGTTCGTTTACCTCTCCCAGGATAATATGTCTCTGATTGACCTCTTCGCTTCGGTCGCCGAACCTCTCCCGCCATTTCTCCTGTTTCCACCGATTGTGGCCTCGGACCACAGAATGGCTGTTGAGACTCCGTTAAAACAGAATTTTAGTATGGCGCAAGGCATATATTCTGCCACTGTCCTGTCTCTCCGTATTCCGAGCCTTCTTCCACACCTTAGTTGGAAGATCGATGAAGACCAGTGTGGTAGCAACATTTTGTATCTCTCTGTCTCTAATGCAGTTTCAACCTGCAGACCATCTGTCCTGATTATCCACACAGCTGAGAGGCCGGCTTACACCTTGGCTACTGTGATCACTGCTCCACCACCAGCTGACGTTGATATGGCGTTTCAAAAGGCTATTATTTCTGCTGCCATGGAAATTGTCCCGAACAGCCCTGGCTCAACCCTGGCTCACCCCGGTGCCTTGGTTAAGTTGGACTGTTGGAAGAGGTATGTTCCCACCATCAGATCTCCCGCCTCCCCTTCCCAGGTGTGGTTCCCAGTTCAGCACCTCTTCGGAAGCCCCTGTCTCTACATTAAGATAATTCTCTGCAAACTGGTCCAAACGTTATTGCCGAGCACTTAGCAGAGTAATACGCATGTAGCTCTGCAACTGTATGCTGTAATTGTAGCCTACTGCACGCATAAAGATTGGGTCAAACAGAAAGAGTTATCGTTTGTCACATGCCACTGGGAAACTAACAATGCTGCATTTACTGAGTGCGAGTTCGAAACTCCCCTTGCTGCATGCTCCTTCTTGTCGGAATCAATGGCCTCGCTGTGGTAATGGAGTCATCTGTTTCGTCTTCCTTCTATGACAGTGGCGGCTCGTACAAAATTTGACCAGTGTGCTACAATATTACAAACACAAACAGGGAACAAAGTATACTAAAATAAAAAGTCAACCTTTGTATGATTGTCTTTAATTAAATATCAATTAATATTGTATTGACAATAGGACCTTCAGGGGAATCTATAACAGCGCTGCCAACCGCATGTATTCACTGCAGGTAGTAAATATAACGTTTAAAATATTAATTTATTTACAGAAATTAAAAATTTAGACTCAGAGGTATTGGAATACGAGCCTCACACAGGTAGGTTTGAGAGACAACGCGCAAGACGCCTGAGCGAGCGCGCTATTTGACACTGTATGCAGCAATATTCGTCATGTACTATTCTTCCGCAGGCGTTACACGCAGCGGGAAGAAAAATATTGGTCTGGTGCTGCAGTCGGTCTCAGCACACATGAGCCGCCAGGCCTGATGTCACGTCTGCGCCTGCGCACTGGTGAACAGATGACTGCGCCGCCTCTCTGCGCACGTACCAGCGCGGCTGAATCCCACTTCAGCACACGGAGCTGGTTTCCAGGTATCGCGGCGAGAGCGCTTCAGAATGCGTTTTCATCCTTATTACTAGAATTCTAATACGTATTGGAATGTAACTGGTATAATTTTATTGTGATATCTGGCTCGTATTTCAAGAGAAAGGATGTAATTTTACAGCGGTTTCTCTCTTGCATTCGAATAGAAATGGTATAATTTTAGTAATATATTTACAGAGTGCTGCAGCACATTAGCACATTATCACCAGCCGCCACTGTTCTATGACGATGACTGTTATATGCACATCTGCGAATATCGGTATCACTGAAAGGCAGCGACACTACTTTGTGTTGAAGAGATGTAACGTTTCCTACGCACGATCTTTGTTGCTAAGTTCACTTTGGTGTCACTCATGCGTCAGCTCAAACAAGAGTGCTGAGAACTGCACAGCTTGAGGCACACTCTTTGGGGACCTGCGTCTCTTAAAACTCTAAAAGGCCCTAATCCAATCATGCCTCGACTCTGGGATCAGAGGCGTGCAGCGGGCCTGGCCACGCGCTGCCCGGCCTGCCGGCACCAGCCGCAGTGGACGGCGCCGGGTAGCGCGGGTACCCGCCTACCCACCGAGCCCCAGTCCGCTCGGCCGCCCGTGGCGCTCTGCTCCTAGCCGGAGCACGCGCCCGCCAGCCGCTACACTCTTCGCGGGGAATACACTAGTCCGATTTTCACGCTGCAAACACTGTTCGCCGTACATACGACCATCCCACATCGGTTTATGAACTTGGTTTTTCCTTACAAGCTTTACTTTGCATGTGACAAAATAAAATGTCTGATTTTCATTCCGCGTGAGTTTTTATATTCATAATGCTTGTCACTCGATTCTGAAGATACTATTGGGTTAAAAAATCTGATTCTTGAACATATGATAGTACAGAATCTTAGTTTTCTAACAAAGCATTCAACTTTCAATTCGTAACTGTCATTTTAAAATGACGCTATTACTGAAGTATGTGCACGTCATTTACAAATCGTCTGTTGAAAAAGTTAGATAGCAGGCAGCTTACTGACCTATGCATTTTATACCATACATTACCGCGAGTGAAATAGAGCTCTCTCATTTCACGAGTAATTGCGAGTTAAGGAGCAGTATCAGTACTGCGATAACAAGTGTATGTATTCAGCGCGTGTTCTAACAGCCTTTCTGTCGACATTTCGCTAAATTACTTAATCTATCCTAGCTGAAAGAAAAAAGGAAGATCGGGTTGTTATGTTAAGTTGCAGTCTAGGACATTAGAAACTATTAACTGGTAGAATGTTGGAAGGTTCAGCTTACGCTCCACCACTCCAAGGAAAGTAAACTAATTACTGTCCATCAATACAGGTGTGTGGTCCATTGTTATTTTATTTTATTCTCCCTTTTGCCTTTGGCTGGGGCGAGCTGAAATCACTGACGACTGTTGCCCAAAAGTTACCGTCTTTAAACGTCCGGAGAAAAATAAGCTAATGGAGTTGATTACGTAAATAAATGAATCGCAATATCCAAAAGTAAACAGTCATGACTTAAAACTTTTATAAGGTTAAACAAACACGAAAACTTACTCTTTAACTTGAAGAAGGAGCCAAGTTATCCTGGGAATTCTTTATATCTATTTATTCTTCTCCGCGCGTTTAAAGTCGGTAACTTTTGGGCCACAGTCGTAATTTACTCTACATTTCGGCACAGAACAGCGAAACGGCATTATTTTGTCAGTAAAAAAGAGATCACATGTTGTTCTCAGACACACAAGTCGTCCACCGTAGCGATCACACCGTACACAACACCAATTTACGTAATAAATTCACTCCTGAACGAAAGGATGCAGCCGGCCGCGGTGGCCGAGGGGACTGAGGCGCTCCAGTCACGGTCTGCACGTCCACTACGGTCGGGGGTTCGAATCCCCCCTCGGGCATGGATATTTGTGCCGTCCTTAGTCTTAGCTAGGTCATAAGTAGTTTGTAAGCTTAGGGACTGATGACCCCGTAGTTAAGTCCCATAAGTTCTACAAACATCTGAACATCTGAAAGAATGCACTATAAACTGCGTACCTTACTAATGTTTACAATATTTCATCGGACTCTAAGCCTTTCACCGCCGCCATGTTGTAACGTCGTGCGCAGGCTTTCTTCAATAGGGGGTGCTGGCCCGGCGGGTACCCGCTCGCTCGCCCGAGTGTCGGGACTCGACGGCGCACCGCAGCTCGCTCCCACTGTACGTGGTGCAGTGGGGCTCGACTACCCGCGGTGTGGGCAGCAGATCGCAGCGGCCGGACGCAAGCGAGCACGGGCTAGTAAATGTGACTCACTGCACGACTCTGTCTGGGATCCCATTGTAGAGTTTGGCAGGCTCTTCAGCATTATAGTTATGGACCCAGTTCTCCATGTGTACGTTTTGCGACAGGGACTTTTGATACAAGTCCAGTGACAAGCCTCCTTTTCAATGCTACTAACTTCATGCATTGCCCGTGATCATGCCTCACCTCACCAGGTCGCACGGTGGCTTCTCTTTCCTGCTGATGCACAGCGCGGCAACCTTACGACATCAGCCGCGAGCGCCGTTTGCTGCGACCCTTCTCACGGCCACCACTGAACTTTATCGGCTACTTGGCAATAGGACAGGCAGTAGATAAGACTCTCGTCAGTAGGCAGGCTTCTACCTAGTCTTCAAAATTTTAGGAAAGCTCATTCCATTAGTATGCATATACAAAAGTTAAATATTGTACTATTTCTTCTAAATATATAAGTTGCTCTAATGTAGCTTCGTATTTCTAGTTTCTACTGTCCCACTTGCTGCTCACCTCAGACTCTGTTCCCGCACACGCATCCATCCTACTTTCCTATGTCAGTCTTTCTCCACTCGGCCACCGACACCCAGGACAACCGGCAGCAACGGGATACAAAACTCACACTTTTCACTACCTTTCCCTCATCTTTGTTCCATTCACCTTCCTACTTGGCCAGCGACTCAACAGCGTCAGTTTCACAAATTAATCTCTCTCGCGAATTCCTGGAATTTTTTGATTCGTTCTGTGGCACAGAAGTTGTATATAATGACGGTTTACTGGTAGATGGCCATTATGGGTATGCCTATGTCCAAAATGACCATGTCAAACACCGTTAGTTGTCTTGTCGGTGTAGTGTTAATACTGCCGAAGTGGTCGCCAATTATAGAGCTTTTGAATATCTCAGGGCCTGCCCTGTGGGTCACTTGTTTTCTGTAGTGACTACCTGAATGTCTTTCTTTCTTCTTCTTTGGCAGGTATGGCATTTCTGTAGTCTTCGTTTCGTTACTTTGGACTATTGGATCATTGAACACATTGGTGGAATTAACGTGTTGATCAGCTAGCCAAGTATGCCACCATCTCACTCCTCCTCGAGATTGGTCTCCTGTAGATCAGAATCGTGTTAAACAGCAATGCCGAACGAGCTCGACATAATCAGCCTCTCTACGACCACGTGAGAGTCATCAATGAGGGCCTCTTCTAGGGACTCAGTGGTCCTTTGTCACCTGCGTATCGGCCATAACTAGTTAACGAATGGGCACCTTCGTTGAGAGTACACGCTAAAATGTCTATGTGGCGCTGTCTTGACAGTTTTTTACATCCTGGTGGAGTGCCTACTTTTGCCTACAGTTCGGCAGTCTTACAGTCGACTTGCTGCGCTTCCTTTAATTATTGGTGAAGATGCCTCCATTGTTATTGGTTAACTGTGTTTTATATTTTAGTAGGTTTTTATCATTCCATTTACTGGTGAATGACCTCTTAGATCCCCACTCCTACATCACTTTTAAGTAGTTTTATAACTTTTTGTAGATTTTCTAGAAGTTTTCAGTATGTGCAGCGTGCCTTGCTCGTATTGTGTTATTCAAATGTTCAAATGTTTGTAAATCTATTGGACCAAACGGCGTAGTCATCAGTCCGTAGCTTACAAACTACTTAAACATAGGTAAACTAACCTACGGACAAACACACACACCCATGCCCCAGGGAGGACTCGAACCTCCACGGCGAGCAACCGCGCGCTCCGCTCCGCTCGGATACTCCACCGCGGCTCTTGTGTTATTCCTGTGATCAGCCAGCCACTGTATTCTGCCCTAAAGTTTTACTTCAGTTAACCTCTTAGTATATGCGTATTCCGTTTACATTTTTTATTTTTTTTTTCTTCGTGTGTGTTTTCAGTGTTGTACCGTTGATTGTCGCTCTGTACGCCGTTCGGCTTCCCTCCTGGTTGTTGGGAACCAGATTTTATTTGTTTTTCAATTTTCTGATACGTTTTTGCTAAGAACAGGGGCTCTTGACCAAGCAGTTAAGTCCCCTTTAAAATTTCAACAACAACAACCATGATCATCTACCGAGAAACTAAGAAGAAATAATATGCCATGCCTTCTTCCTACGGTAAAGCATAGAGGTTGTGTTCTGGATTCTGTTTCTATCATTAGCATTACTGGTCAGATAACTGTTGATGAATATCTCATTATCGTTGATAGCAAACGGCTAGCTGGGATTGCTAGCAAACATTCCAAAATTATAATGCCCTGATTCACATAGCTTAAACGATTCTTTCGTGCTGTGTAAAACATCAGAAAATTTGCGTACATCTCCCCCTGGACAGCAAAATATACACAACTCAACATAAATGAAGCGTTATTGGGTGATTTAGAGCAGTGAGTGAGGACTACATGTACAGCTCCAATCTCTTTGATGCAATTGGTGGATGTTTTGGTAGAAGAACTGATATGATTCTATCGGAAACTATAAAGATCAAATGTTCAAATTTTTGTGAATCTTATAGGACTTAACTGAGGGGTCATAAGTCCCTAAACTTACAAACTACTTATGAACTATGTTATACTAAAAACACCACAAACATCCATGCCCGAGGGAGGATTCGAAACCCCGACGTGGAGCGGCCTCGCGCATTGGAGCATATATAAAGACCTTTCACGACTCTGTTTCTCGAAGAGTTACTGTTGCTATGAACGCCAGAGTTGGGAAAATTTCTTACTAAGAAATAAATGGTTTTCATTTGTTTCGGGGCAGTCTCTGTTGCTGTTATAAATAGGTTTCAGAGTACCTGGTAAGACTTTGTTCTTATGGGCAATGAAATCATACAGTTGGTCCATTTGAGATTATGTGCCGGACCGGGAATAGAAGCCAGATATTCCGCTTCACCAACGGTGGAATGGCAGAGAGCTTTAAGAAGCCGTGATACTGAGCGCGATGTTGCTCCCGATCGGGGGTTCGAGTCCTTCCTCGGGCAAACATTTTCTATGTTCAAATGTTTGTGTGTTAGTTCAAATGTTTGTAACCTAAAGGACGTAACTGCGTTGGTCATCAGTCCCTAAGCTTACAAACTACTTACACTAACTTAAAGTAACTCATCCTAAGGACAACACAAACACCCATACCCGAAGGTGGACTCGAACACCTGTCGGCTAACGGCCACATGCACCGCAGCAGGGCGCCTTCCTGCACATGGCTATCCTGCCGCGGCTAGCTTGTAAGTCTAGGAACTGATGACCATAGTCGTTTTGCCTAATAGGTTTAAAGCACTTGAAGATTTGAACAATGTTAGGTGGTCACTTATTATGACCGTTGGAGATTTGAATAAGTAATCAAAATTGTAAATGTGAAAATATATACTTCCGTTTTAGCACTCGTAAGGGCTACGAATTCACATAATTATTTTGTTTTGTGATCACCTAGGGCATAAATGCCTATAGATTTATTTAAAAATCATTGGATTCCAATATAATTATTAATAAAGATGGGTACGTCAACTTTCCTGGTCATGTATTAATATATAATGATGATGACTGTTATTTCGACATGTCTCCCCTCAGTCATGACGCCAAATTTAGTATAACTTCATCTTCATGTATTACGGCTTCAACGCTGAATGTTAGACTGTCAAATAAGTGCTAACCTGTAAGGGTATTCATTATCACTTGACGCCACATATTGACAAATAGTTGTTGTTGAGTTTCCATATTCCAGTTTTCCAAACAGCCCAAAAGATGACCTGTGGAATGACAATGTGCAACTTCAGATGATCAAGCGAGATGCTGGTCGTTTTTCAAAATAAGTACGTATGAGTCCCCTTCCTTGAACGCTGCTGTTCTCATCTTCAAAGACCGGAGCTAGTTTCGTGATCTATCCGATGAATGTAATTACGCGGTCTTCATGCTACACTACCGTATGCGACCTCAATAACTCAAGGACAACGGCAACCCACATTAGTTTGAGTCTTCGGACTGTATTCTTCTCTCATTCCATATCTGACTGATTTTACCTCTTCCCAAACACACATACACATAAACCCACACAAACTTACCTTGATTAATAGATTGCCGAGCTCTTGATATATCAGAATGTATCCTACCAATTAAATATTTCCGTTAGTCAGCTTGCGTCAGAAATTTACATTCTCTCCATTCTATTCGTCATCTCCGCAGTGTTACGTGTTACAGTTAGCTACCTTTGGCATTGTCGTATATTATCACGTATCGTAAACTTCTAGTTTCTTTTATTCAAAATTGTTTGTCCACTCTTCATTTCCTTAGAAGTCCTCACACAGATCCCTTCAGATATAACTTCAGAAGGAAAGAAACAGGTTTTCAATGTTAACAACTTTTCTCTTCTGCATAAACGTCTTTAGAGACATTGTTTTTGTCGACTATCATTGTTTTCTTTACTGCCAACAAACCGCGCATTTACCGATCTACTTTAGTTAACATCGTCCAGTTTAATTCCACTAAGTCGCACCAATACCTTTTTGATTTTGTTAAAGGTCATCTAATATTCTCCTTTTAGGACACTGTTTTTTTTCCGTTCCACACTAATCCTTTGCTGTCTGAGAAAATTACGATATCATCGCAAATATCGAAGTATTCAATGTTTCTCCACGAACTGACATTCTTTTTCCTAACTTTTTGTTCCGCTTCCTTTACTGTTAGCACATTATGTAAAATGATTGACAACTGCGATAAGCAACAATCCTGCCTCACTTCCTCCCGAGCCACCGTTTTCCGTCTTTATCCCAGTCTTTCAACTGCAGCCTCTTTCCTGTTAAATTTCAACCCTGTATTTATGTATAAACCCACAATACCTTCATACTTTAAAATAGTGTGTCAAGTAATCACTATCAGTAGTATAGGCTGTGTTGCTGTTGTGGTCTTCTGATCCAGCTGTCCTTAATACCCTTCATCTGACAATATGAATGGCAATCTACTCTTTTTTGTATCTGCATACTGTTCAGACCCTCGGTCTCCCACTACGATTTTTACCCTACACATTTCCTTCCAATGCTACGTTGCCGATAACATGATTTTTCAGAATGTGTCCCCACCAACCCATCCCTTCTCTTTAAATATGCCAGAAACTCCTTTTTCCCCAATTCTGTTGAGCATCTACTTATTAGTTACGTCATATAGCCATCTACTCTACATATTTCGTCTCTTGAACAACATTTCAAAAGGTTCTAACATCTTTTTTTTCCCTTAAATTCTATTGAAGACACTGTCCATTCCATTCAATAGCTCCACCAGGTCTTTTGTTGTCTCTAACAGAATTACTATATCATTGAGGTTCACTTTGAAACTTAATGCCTTCTCCAAACTTCTCCTTGCATGTCTTCACACTTTGCTTATTGTAAAGACTGAAAAGGTTAAAGGAAATGATACAACGCTTACTCCCTTCCCAATTACTGCGTCGCTGTCATGCCCTTGGACTCTAATAACTGCTGTCTGGTGTTTGTAAAAATGTAATATAACTCTTCGCTCCCTATATTTTACCTCCCGTACGTTCAGTATTTGAAAGAGTGTGTTGCATTCAACATAGTCAAAGGCCTTCTCCGAATCTACAGATGTCAATAACTTATGTTTACCTTTACATAACCTACCTTATAGGATATGTCGTAAAGTGGGTATTTTCACAATTGTGTTCACTTGCTTTCTTAGGAATCAGAATTACTATATTGCTCTTGTAGTCAGAGGGAATTTCCACCGTCTCATACAACTTGCGAACCAGATGGAACAATACCTTCATGACTAGTTCTCCTAACGATATCAGTAGTTCATATGGTTCATATGGAAAATCATCTACTCCAGGAGACTTGTTTCGATTCATATTTTTCAGAAATCTGTCAAATTCTTCTCGCAGTATCATATCTTCTATCCCATCCTGTTCTGCTTTCTCTTCCATATCCGTAATTCTGCCTTCAAATTCATTTCCTCTGTGAAGGGCTTATCTCAATTTCATCTACTTCCTCTTCCCTCTTTACAATACTGCCTTCACGTTCATTTTCTTAGTACAGACCGTTTGTGTATTTGTTCCAACTTTCAGCTTTGTGATCTTTGCTTAACACTGGTTTTACCATCTAAACTTTTGACACTGATGCTGCTGCTTTCTCGTCTCCAAAGGTGTCTTTATTTTCCTGTAGGCGGTATCCATGTTTCCTGTAGTTACATATTCTTCTACAGCCTTGGATTTATCCTCTAGCCACTCCTGCAGATCCAGTCTGCACTTACTCTCAACCTCATTTTTAAGCCATCAGTACTCAATTTTGCCTGCTTCACTAGCTGCATTTTTGTATTTTCTCCTTTCATTAAGTTCAGTAGCTGCTGTGTTGGCCAAGTGTTTCTATTAGGCCTTGTCTATATGGTCCTCTGTGGCATTTCTTCACATAATTCCCATCCGTCTCAACTGCATTACGCCATCCTGAAACCAGCGCCTGTGTGGAGTGTGTTCAGTACGAGGCCTGCCGCTGCGAGGACAAAATCAAATGTTCAAATGTTTGTAAATCTATCGGACCAAACTGCATGGTCATCAGTCCGTAGCTTGCAAACCTCTCAAACTAAGTTAAACTAACCTAAGTACAAACACACAAACACACCCATGCCCCAGGGAGGACTAGAACCTCCGACGGCGAGCAACCGCGAGCTCCGGCTGCATGGACAATCCTCAATATTCAAATGTTCAAATGTTTGTAAATCTATCGGATCAAACTGCGTGGTCATCAGTCCGTAGCTTACAAAATACTTAAACCTAGGTAAACTAACCTAAGGACAACACACACATCCATGCTCCAGGGAGGACTCGAACCTCCACGGCGAGCAACCGCGCGCTCCGCAGCGAGACGCTTTACAGCGCTCGGCTACTCCTACTCAATATTGTAGTGCCCGCATTAATCGCGTAAGCTGCTTGTCCGCCGACTAACTGTACTGCGATCGACAGCAGCATCGCCATACACTTTTTTCAACCTCTTGTGTATGTTTCCCACTGTCTCGTTATCACAGCACAGGAATTCAATGACAGCACGTTGCTTCTGACGAACGTCTAGTGTAGCAGCCATATTGAAGACATGCTGTGACGACGCCACTCGCGGGATAAGGTTGAACTCAGTTTGAAAACAAGCGGGAAGGATGTATCTACACACTGTAAAACTTTCAAACACGCAGAATGAAAACTGTATTTAAAAAAGAAAAAAGTACCTCCAATACATAAATAGGAAAATGTTGTAACATATCTTTTCATACAAAGTGGAATCTGGAAATGTTTATCGACAAACTATTTTGTAACTAATATTAATCACTAAATTCGAATACTGGAATCGACCAACCCACCAACTCATAGCTGGTCAGCTGCATGCCTTGAACGCGTCCGTTTCCCATTCAACACCATGGATTGGGATCGGAAAGGGAAGAACGCAGACGGTCACTAGGCTTAAAAACTACGTAATCTAACTTCAAGTAACTCATGTTAAGAAAACACAAAAACCATGCTTGGGTGAGGACCCGAACCTCCGGCGACGAGGAGCCGCACGCTCCTCAGCAAGGCGACATAGAACGCTCGTCCACTCCACTGAAGCAACAGGAGAGAGGGGCGAAGAAATGACGTCACTGGAAAGGTTAGCCGACACTAGCTTATTGGCATAGTTTGTGTCTATCCTGACAATCCAAAGAAACAGAGCAGACAGCATGTTCCATCTGAACTTGGCAGCATGGTTTTGCTTTGCAGTCCTTTAACGGAATGAAGTGGACATTATCATCCCTGACTCGCGGACTTTCGTTCCATATCAGAAACGTAACTACCGCAGCCTTATTGCGCCACGAGTTTAAAGTAGCTTATGGCATTGTTACTTACATATTTTGTAGTTTAGCAGAAGTTGTGAAAGATGAAAATTAAAAGCGTGTTATAAACATTCTCAGATGTACGTCGATACTACACTCGGTAAAAACACAGAAGTGCTGGTAATGATCATGCACAGTTCAGAAATGAATGCTCCAAAATGAGTTTAACCATCTACACTATGTTTGTAAAAAGCTTTACGCCCGCGCTTTGCAAAAGTCGTTACAGAGGAGCCATAGCATACCGTCGCATTTCAGGAATCACCACCTCAATCGATGAACACGGAATCCTTACAAGATATCTGAGTCGATAAATTCGAGTTTCCTAACTAAGAGATCGAATATAAATAAAGCCACGCAAAGAAATGTCATAATACTGAAAGCGAATTCAGGTAAGCCCGTATATCCCAGCCCAGTAAATTAGTTTGTAATCGTTATACTCTGTTGTTAAAATAAGCTTCCGAAATTAGTGTTGTCACTGATAGTAGGCTCGAAAGCCATCTACTGTTTCATTATTGTACTGCAAAATTAGCAGCACCATATACTCTTTTTGGTGTAATAGTTCTATGTCACTAAGCAGAGCAATCTTTTTATGTACGGAAATGAGACAGCTGCTTCCCTGCTGCTATCTACTTATGTTCTTTATACGCGTTTCGGCATTTCTTTTAGGGCACCATCTGCTTTCTACACCTGGAAGTAACATTTTTGCTTTCTTATGTAGCCTCATCAGATTACAAACACTTCACTATGTTTTGATTAAAGTTATACAGGCTACTCACGTTTTAGAGTCTCCCACTTTTCATGGTGTTCGTCCCACCTGGTAACTGGCGGAATTCACACAGATTAGCCACAATTTGCGTATTCCCTGTTTCATTTGATCACTCTCTGTTTAAATGCTACGGTGCGCGGCCGGGTCTCGAACGGGCACCCTCTGCTTCGGTGCCTTCGGCTGCTCTCCCTGCAGAGGTCACCAGCGTAGCCTCCCTCAGGTAGGTAGCGGGCTGCTACCCCTTGCCGCTGGCGCCGCCAGTTGCGGGGACTTCGCGACTGACAGCCAGGCGGCGGTCGTTGGGCGTAGCCGCAGGCCGGCCAGCTCTCTTTAGGGATGGCGGTTATCGCTGATACAACCGGTTTTCGGTTATACCGGTTCTTTTCATCTCCAGTTTAACCGCGCTGTAAAAATTGCGCAAGATAACCAGTTTTTTAAATAACCGGTTTGCGGTTTTTTATTACTATTATTTCCAGTAGAGTTCGACCGAAATATATTTTGCGGCCGAAACAGCAGCCGTAATCAAATTTTCGGTTCTCCTACTTTTGTCCGAAACTAAAACTTACGAAATTTAGTTAAAATTTAGGTAAATTTACGTTATACGAAAAATCACTAGTCTTTCCATATTTTGCAAGATCCCCTCCCAACACTACGCCTTCTTGAGTGTATGTAAGCCTAGCCAGGAGTCCGTAGAAGACGATATACGAAGCATACAGATTTACTGGCCTAGTATTTCCGTCCGGCATTTGCGAATATTGATCCAACCACTCCGTAAGTTGGACCTGTGAGCCAGCGCATACGAATATCTCGTTATATGTTGTTGTTGTGGTCTTCAGTCCGGAGACTGGTTTGATGCATCTCTCCACAATACTCTGTCCTGAGCAAGCCTCTTCATCTCCACATAAGAGCAACAACCTACATCTGTCTGAATCTGCTTACTGTATCCATCTCTTGGTCTTCCCCTTCGATTTTTTCCCCATACACTGCCCTCCAACGCTAAATTCACAATTCCTTGATGTCTAAGATTGTGTCCTACCAATCTATCCCTTCTTTTAGTCAAGATATGCCAGAAATTCCTTTTCTCCCCAATTCTGTTCAGTACCTCCTCATTAGTTACGCGATCCACCCACCTAATCTTCAGCATTCTTCTGTAGCACCATATTTCAAGAGCCTCAATCCTCTTCCTGTCCGCACTGTTTATCGTCCATGCCTCACTCCCATACAAGGCAACACTCCATACAAATGCCTTCAGAAAGGACTTCCTTAGGCTTAAATCAATATTCGAGGTTAACAAATTTCTCTTTTTCAAGAACGCCTTTCTACCCATTGCCATTCTGCATTTTATATCCTCTGTACTGCGACCATCATTTATTATTTTACTGCCCAAGTAACAAAACTCATCTA
The DNA here is from genome assembly GCA_026315105.1 of Locusta migratoria. Classification (NCBI taxonomy): domain Eukaryota; kingdom Metazoa; phylum Arthropoda; class Insecta; order Orthoptera; family Acrididae; genus Locusta; species Locusta migratoria. The sequence goes on from CM048748.1 coordinate 86,136,576, forward strand.
CCTCCTTTATTGCTTCGTTTCCCAATCTAATTCCTTCAGCATCACCTGATTTTCTTACACTGCACTCCATTACCATAGTTTTGCTCTTGTTAATGGTCATCTTATATGCACCTTTCAGCACACTGTCCATTCCGTTAAATTGCTCTTCCAGGTATTGCTGTATCTGACAGAATTACTATGTCGTCGGCAAAACGCAATGTTTTTAATTCTTCCCCCTGAACTTTAATTCCTTCACCTAATTTCTCCTTGCTTTCCTTTGTAGCTTGCTCAATGTACAAATTGAACAACAATGGAGAAATACTACAACCCTGCCTTACTCCCTTCCCAACCACTGCATCCCTTGCATGCCCTTCAACTCTGACAACCGCTGTCTGGTTTTTGTACAAGTTGTAAATAACCTTACGTTCCCTATATTTTACTCCTGCTTGCTTCAGAACTTGAAAGAGTTTATTCCAATCCACATTGTCAAAAGCCTTCTCCTAATCTACAAAAGCTAGAAATGTAGGTTTGCCTTTTCTTAATCTATCTTCTAGGATAAGCCGTAAAGTGAGTATTGCCTCCCGTGTTTCTACATTTCTCCTGAACCCAAACTGATCTTCCCCGAGGTCGGCTTCTACCAGCTTTTCCATCCTTCTGTATATAATTCGCGTTAATATTTTGCAACCATGACTTATTAAACTGATGGTTCTCTAGTTTTCACACCTGTTTGCACCTGCTTTCTTAGGGATGGGGATTATAACATTTTTCTTAAAGTCTGAGGGTATTTCACCTGTCTCATACATCTTACACACCAGGTGAAACAGGTTTGTCATGGCTGGTTCTCCCAGAGACTTCAGTAGCTCTGAGGGAATATCATCTACTCCAGGGGCTTTGTTTCGACTTAGGTCTTTCAGGGCTCTGTCAAATTCTTCTCTCAGTACAGTATCTCCTATTTCATCTTCATCTACATCCTCTTCCCTTCCTACAATATTGTCTCGAAGTTCACTTCCTTTGTAGAGCCCCTCTATATACTCTTTCCACCTTTCAGCTTTCCCTTCTTTCCTGAGAACTGGTTTTCCATCAGTGTCCTTGTTATTCATAGAACTGTATTTCTTATCTCCAAATGTTTCCTTTATTTTCCTGTAGGCTGTATCTACTTTTCCCCTATTTATACATTCTTCTACATCCTTGCATTTGCCTTCTAGCCACTCCTGCTTAGCCATTTTGCACTTCCTGTCAATCTCATTTGTTAGTCGTCTGTACCCCATTCTGCTTGTTTCATTTACTGCATTTTTATATTTTGTCCTTTCATCGATTAAATTTAGTATCTCCTGTGATATCTAAGGATTTTTTGTAGGTCTTGCCTTCCTACCTATTTTGTCCTCTGCTACCTTAACTATTTCATCTCTCAATTTTACCGATTCTTCCTCTAGTGGGTTATTTTCCCCCGTTTCTGTCAATTGATGCCTAAAGCTCCCTCTGAAATTCTTGAGAACCTCAGGTTCCTTCAATTTATCCAGGTCCCATCTCCTTATTTTCCTACCTTTTTGTAGTTTCTTTAGTTTCAGCCTACAGTTCATAACCAACAAGTTACAGTCAGAGTCTATATCTGCCCCTGGGTATGTCTTACACACACACACACACACGCACACATACACAATGAGTTACAGTCAGTAAATGAACATTGATCAGTAATGCAAAAGTATTTCGAAAAATAAAGTCATAGTTCCGACTAACAGTATGATTGTTGTCAGTGTAAATTTACGCTAATTGAACTAGGAAAGCTGTGTACCACATGATCAAAGAATGTTCAAATGGGTGTTAGTTCGTATGAGGCCTAACTTCTTAGGTCATGTGTCCCTAGACTTAAAAACTACTTAATCTAACTTAAACTAACTTACGCTAAGGACAATACACACACCGATGACCGAGGGAGGAGGGAGGACTCGAACCTCCGACTGGAGCAGCCACGCAGTCCGTAACATGGAGCCTCAGACCGCAAGGCTACCTCGCGAGGCACCACATGATCAATGTTACCTGAATCCATATTGGTTATTAAAAAAGCCCCTCGCTTTCAAGGAATCACATTAGTAGAACTTGTTAGCATAACAATATAACAATACATTAAAAGTTATTATTCCTAGCTTACATAATAGGTATATGAATCTAATTTACCTTCTCTTCCAAGACAAATTTTGGATGCTTTCTCCTTAAATGACACAGCATGTTTGTAGTACCTCCACCCGATTTTAGCTTTTTAAAGCAAATGGAGCATTGCACCTCACTGCTACCGTACTTCGTGAAGTACTTCCACAATCCGGATGGTGCCATTTAAGACACTAGCGATGTCTGGCGACGACAGCAACGAACTGCCGCATGCCGCATGACCAGACGGAGGCAAGTCTCGTACACTGCCGGTGCACGCGCGTCGTCTAATAGGCCACGCCATGCGGCAACAGGTGCATCGATGCCTCAGTAGCTGCACCAGTTCTTAAGTTCTTGGGCCACGCGTTTGTTGCGCGTTTCTGACCGCCGGGATTGTTCTTAAATTATCACTGATCGCTTTTCTTAGTTACTGCGATGACCTAATATTTCACAACAGTGGAAATTTTAGGAATAGCCCTAAATACTAGGGTCTACTAGTTTTAATTTTTTAAAATTATTTACAAAAAACACATTTTGAACCACTACTACAGGAAGTAGTCGTACCGGTTTTTTACCCGGATCTTTGAAATAACAAAAAAAAAAAAAAAAAAAAAACAAAAACAAAAAAAAAAAAAAACAACAACAAAAAACCGGTTACAACCGAAACCAAATAAATACCGAAAACACTAGCTCCGCAGTGCCCACCGATCCTGGCGTCGACGGACCCCGTCAGCCTTCACTGATCGCCAACGAACTCCAGTTTTACTGCTCGCCAGCGAACTCTGACATCCTCTCTTCTTGTCCGGTATTTATTCCGCCGGCTGCCCTCTTCTGCTGACTGTCTTCCGGGACGATAACCTCCGTAACTTACGTTTAGTATGTCGTCACGTACAGAATACGCCGGCCGTGTATCGCTGGTTACCGTTTTGACGGCCGCGTACGGCCAAGTTCACTGCGTCCTCCAGTTCCTGATGCAACATGCAACACTCCCATTTGGTCACGTACTGCTGCCTCTCACCGAAAATGCTCACCACTTTGTCAGTTCATCTGATTTTCCAAACAATGTTCAAATGTTTGTAAAGCTTATGGGTCTTAACTGCAGGGTCATCTGTCCCTAAACTTACAAACTACATATAAACTAACTTATTGTGGAGGTACTGGCTTTTAAGCCAGCAGCCACTTCTTTATTTTATTTCATAATTTCATTTACTTGTATGGAATAGTAGAAAGTGACATGAGCAAGATAGTAGCCAGATGTTACTGTAAGTACGGTCCCGTGGGAAAACTCTGCCCCTTTCTCTAAGAGTGATCTGATTGGCTGTTTCTATGTGTTTACGCGCCACATCCTCTCAGCTATTTTATAAATTATTTAATAAATAAAACTTGCGTTATCAATTTTATTACTATTTTGTGTGTTAATTAATTGTTTATGATTACACTATTGTTTTGTAGATTTATTAGATTAAGTATTTAGGGGTAAAGAGTGAGTGTGGCGTTCTAGAAGTGTCGGTTGGTGCCAAAACTCTTGGCGCTAGCGGGGAGCCCAGCTCCACTGCTAGTCAGTTCACTGCGAGCCCCGACACGGTATACATCTAGCGGCACTTGCGATAACCAGCCTTGTATTAATCGGTTGATAATGGGGCTAAAATATTTGTAAAGTACGTGCGATGTATTGTCAGAGCGTGTTAAGAGTGTAACAACGTTATTTTTGTGACTAATATTGACGTCAAAATGCAGTTCGTGGCTTCTGTATTGTGTAATTGGTAAAAAATAAAAGAGCCACTGGCATCTCTATAGGAATTCAACGACTTCGTTAATGGTAGTTAGACAGCCACAGTATTCACCACTTTTAATTTCAGCCTCACCTCAGAAAACTTTGAGTCTACGACCTATGTGCTGCTTCTGCGCTGGGGACATCTACGAGAGAGAAGACACCAGGTTAGTCAAATATTAACTGACAACCGACTACGGGCCTCACGTGCAACGTTCGGTCTCTTACAACTAGACGAGTTAGCCCGCTGCTCGCGGTAACGTGAGTGAGGCAAACGGTCGATAGGAAAGTGTCAAAGAAACTGTCACAAGTGAACTTGATAACATAAACTTTAACCATAACTTTGAATTTGTTTGTAGATTATTATTTTATTTTTTCTATCTCCACCGCCGCCGTATTATAGTAAAGACAGTACAAACATCCATGCCCGAAGGGGGATTCTAAACCCCCGACGAGGAACGACCTCGCGCATCGGAGCATAGCGCCTCGATGCTATCGGCCGCTCCACTGCGGCCATCTGATATTCAGTCGCCATGATTACCCACTCTACATAACATATCCGAAAGAACAGACGTCGTTTTGTGATGCTGCAGCTGTTCTTAATGTCAGAAAGAAGAGAACCGAAGTTTTTAATTGTATGTTAATGAAGCAAGAATAAATCTTCATTCGTTGTTCTCTATTCTAGTGACTTTTTATAATTAAGCGTCACAATAAATAAGCGGTATACAAATATGTTATTCTTTGATCAAATAATTGTTATTTATCAGTGCCAGAAGGAATAACGTGCGCTTCGGTTTCACAGTGGTATAGTGTCAGACTACAAATCCAAAGGTCGCGGGTTCGATCCCCGCCAGGTCCTATGATTTTTATCTGTCGCTTTCCACTTCTTTCACCTCGGGCAGCATTGCTCATGTGAAAAATACCGAGTAGCACCGTGGTTCGGAACCCACGTTAAACTGTAGGTACCCCTATAACTGGCCGGGTAAGTCAGTTCGAAGGTCGGAGGAAGGCAACGGCATACCACCTCCAAACAGGACCATGCCTAGTAAAGCACTGTTGTGTTCAAACCAATCTTCGGATTGTTGACTGCTTTACCTTTACCTTAGAAGAAATAATTTGAATAAATTTGTGCCGCAGTGGAGTAGCCGAGCTGTCTGAGGCACCTCGCTGCGGAGCTCGCGGTTGCTCGCCGTCGGAGGTTCGAGTCGCCCCTGGGTCATGGGTGTGTGTGTGTGTTGTCCTTAAGTTAGTTTACCTGGGTTTAAGTAGTTTGTAAGCTGCGGACTGATGACCACGCATTTTGATCCGATACATTTACAAACATTTGAACATTTGAATAAATTGATACTAGGAATGAAAGCTTTTACCGAAGCTGGGATTGTAACCCGGGTCTCTTGCGCAAAAAGGCAGATGGGAAAACCACTACGTCACCCTGCCGCTGTGGCTCTGGAACTGAACGGGCGTATCTCAGTACACCTCGGACGTGCGCTCTAAGGCGGCTTGCTGTGCAGTGCGTGGCTTCTCTCCGTCGAGGGCTCAACTCCACTCTCGGGCATGATTGTGTGTGTGTATGCGTGTGTGCATCAGTTAGTTTAAGTAGTTTGTCAATTTAAAAACATTGGATTACTTTTGAACAAGAGTTATTCATGGATGTCTGATCTGTACTAATTGCTCGAAAAAGTGAATAAAGCGAATTTCAGTAAAATTAATTTGATTGTGTTCTAAAATCGAAAATAGTAATAATATAGGAGAATGCCTTGATTGGGTATGACATAAATAAATTGTTGCATAAACAAGGAGAACGATAGAAAAGACTGTATCAAGACTTGCGTATCCGATCTCCGAAGACGTTTCATTAACGTTAGTGTATATGTCATAAAGCAACAAAATGTACGGAATTCACATACATAATAAAATAATCGAATACAACAAAATGGATGGAACTGCATAGAGCGTAACAAATGAAGTAAAGGGGACCACGCTAGTCAGTGTATTGCGCAGTATGGAAGTATACCAGACACGATGGACAGAGGACATTGACAAACTACATAGAAGGTAGGTCCCAACACACAACAGGGGAGAAAGTTGGCGAAGCAATCGTAAAGTCAAAGGCGGTTCTCGTGGTGGCGAGCTCTACAATATTTGGGAAGTTTGAGTCCGGCATATAAAATATTTTGTTGATAGAGAGAGATGAGCAGCATAATAAATTAGTAGAAATCTGATCTTGAACGGATAGAGTTATGCGTTCATTTTTCCCGCACGGTATGCGGGAATGGAACGCTATAGAAACGGCCAGAAAATATGTGTGCTTGGAGAGAATCCTGTAGTATTCTGTCTGGTTGCATGAGGAAGTGTTGCAGCGACGTAGAGTTTATTCGGGCCGACACATGTTCCGAGTTATTGCGTGAGAGGAGTTTTGTGCAGACAGACTTTCAGCAGTGCGGTGAAACAAAATTTGCAGCGACGGTAATGGAGGCCGACTCCCTTGCATATGTCGTCGTGACTGGAGCCCGATGCTTTTCCCTCGAGACGGCGGAACTCTACTTTAGCTGGCAGAACGCCGAAGCCACAAGAGCCGTATGCTCGCCTACATATACAACTCTAAGACAAAAAGACCTAAAAAAGTTTTGCAGCGTTCTCACTTGGAAAAGTTCTCATATCACGTTTACATCGATACATGTGTGGAAACTTTTCAGAACAGACGTATCTTTTTGGTGACAGAGAGGGAGAGCCAACTGCACAATTCGTAAAAAATAAGAAAAAAGAAAACCTCGAGAGAGCTACGTCGCTAGTTTCACGCTAACTGTGCAACACGTTAGCCCAGTGAAAGATGAAAACCACGCAGAATCATTTATATTGTGGTACCATTACTTCAGAGTCGTCTAGCGAGATAACGGATGTAACTACGAATCTACCATATTGTGAACAGTGAAAATCAAACTTTCACAAGTAAATAATATCATTGCTTGACGTTGCATAAACACATTAAAAAGAAAATTGAGGTGCCATTTTTCAGTGTTAATTATACAACGAATTGATTCGATTTTATTTTAACAAGGAAGCAAAACCAGTTTTGGTCCAATCCGCCACTGCCCGCACCGAAATTGAGTTTATTGTGCCGAATCGCTCTCTGTGTATCTAGTAAAGGCAACCAGTGCCCTTGAACAGTGCTGGGAGTCCCTATACCAGTTCTTCATTAGACACAATTTCTTCGGGTCGAGTTGTCCCGTGTGTTTTGTGCCACTTTCCCTCCAATGCAATGTATTCGAAGATTAGGTGTGATGCAGTATCCTCACCACCATCACAGATCTTACATTTAGGGTGCCGTTATGCCTATTGTATGTAAGGTGTATTTTTAAGTTCCCTTAGCCTCTCATCAGTCCAACCATGAGTGTAATCTCTTTTCTGTTCAAGCCCAGAATTACAGAGCTTCTTGTAAAACATGGCTTAGAAATTATCATCTTACCATGTTTTTTATAGACCTTGGTCCAATATTCTACGTGCTGTCTTCTGAGCAAGTAGCGTAGCTCCAGGATGTTCATTGCCTTAGTGATTGTCAGGACAGGTTCTAGTCCAATAAATGGATTATCGGTCCCCATCCTGGCCAATCTGTCGGCTTGTTCACTGCCACAGATTCCCGGGTGGCTAGCGACCCACAATAGGTTTACCCTATTGATTTCCCCTAGCTCCACCGCAACCCTGTGACAACCTGCAACGATCTTAGATCTAGTTACATGAGCCGCCATTGACTTCAGGGCTACCTTGCTGTCCTAAGATTCTAAGGTCCTTGTTGCACATACGACAATTCTCCTCGACACACGCCCTGAAGCCAGCAATTTCGCCGTGGAATACCGAGGCCGGTTTCCCTAAGAGATGACACCCTCCAGTCTTGACTGCACTCCGTATACCCAGACCACCAAACATATTTTATTATGCTGTTTAACGCCGTTACCGGTTTCAAACTTTTCAGTTCCTCATCAGACGGGTATTCACATCTATAACAATGTTGTTGTTTTTTTTTTTTTTTTTTTTTTTTTTTTTTTTTTTTTTTTTTTTTTTTTTTTACTGTTTGTTAAGCTTATGGGACTTAACTACGGGGTCTCTCTAAACTTACAAATTACTTACGAACTACCTTATACTAAGGACGGCACAAATATCCATGCCCGAGGGGGGATTTGAACCTCCGACCGTAGTGGCCGTGCAGACCGTGACTGGAGCGCCTCAGTCCCCGCGGCCACTGCGTTACATACATGTCATTTACATTATGCCTATACATATAATTTTGCTTGTGGCGAAAAGTACTTGGTTTTATGGTGCCATCGAAAAGTCGATTCCATTACTTTATATTGTTGATTACTGCAGTTGTTGATACAATGAGCGCTTCGTAAATCACTTATGTTTCTTTTGTGGAGCAACATATCGCGACTAAACACATATATACACACACAAACCAAAAATATTTTGCCAGATAGAATACAAAGATGGTGATATTACCAACATTGTTGATGTTACGTTGGGAATATCACCATCTTTGTACTCTATGTGGGAAAAGCATTTTGGTTTGAGTGTGTATATATGTGGTTAATCGCGCTATGTTGCTCCACATAAGAGACAAAAGTGATTCACGAATTGCTCATTGCATCAACGTTCTCAATTTAGTGTTTCGGCCTTTTGTGTGTCGTCCATTACGATCACAGACGTCTGAACAACAAATTACGCATGTTATATCGTTAGTTGGTACACGAAACGTTGCTCTCAAAGTTGTTAAAAGCCTTTCGCATAGCTACCGCTACGCTAATTTTGACGTGCTTAAAGTTATGTATGTCTGCCAGATTTTGGCGGTCAACTTCTCTTTGCTTGAACCACGGTGAACCTTTCCCATCTCACGTAATTTTACTGGGCACGTAGGTATCTAAAGCGTATTGTACAGTGCACATAAATTTCTTCCTCAGTTTCTCATTAGTGTCAGTGTTAGAGAAAAATTATCGTGTTGAGCAGTCAGATTCTCTGAGATATGCCGCTTCCCTCTTTTTCTATAAAATAAAACAGTCCTATCTTTATTGATATTTCTATTTACAGCTACATTATTTGATGCTGTAATGGCTTTATGAATGCTAATTCTCTGATCCGAAAAGATCGGGTCTCACATCAGGTCTAACACGTTATCTCTATGAGTCGGCTCTCTATTTAACTACTCGAGGTAATTTTCGGATACACACTTGGAACAAAATTATTAGATTCTCTGACCATGCCATATGTCTTCAACACGTTGGTCTACCAATCTGCTAAGACAAATCTGCATCGAAAACAAGTACATGACTAGAAAACATATGGGAAGTATTTTACAAGTTCTCTCTCAGGCATAAAATCTGCTACTGCCAAGACAGGTGGTCTATAAAAAACATCCAATGACACTGTTTTAATCATATTTCACGCTGACTTTCCCCGAAATTATTTTGCATTCCGCGTCTGCACTAATGTCACTCGATACAGTCGTATAAACTCACCTCCCCCTTCAGAGTTCTCGATATACTTTCCAGTCACAGTTTAGGATTTCATTACAACTGACATCTAGTTTAAGCCAAATTTCCCTACCTGGTACTATGTGCCTATCTAAAAGTGAGAGTAGTCGCTCCTGCAGTAAATTGTTACTGTATGAACCTTTTCTGTCTTTATTCTATTGTGCCTTCTGTTACCCCGTCAGGAATTAGTAAACGTCTTAAAGGGGTTTGTGGAAATTTTTCTCTATCCTAAAAACCCCTATGTGCACTCCACGTTTACTCTGCTACCACAATAGACGCTTCGTGTGTGTAGCCCACACCTGACATATTCAGTGGGGATCCTACATTTCTCCACCCGACAGCGGAGATGGTGAAAATTTGCACCCAAGTTTACAACAAAATCGTCTGACCGTCTATTAGCGTTTATGGACCAGAAGTGTGTTGATTTTCAGGAAGCAGGAAGAAAAGTCTCTGCCATATTCTTTCTAAGTGGCAGATATTGTACTGTGTCTGGTAGGCGTGGCCGTCACTTTGTCGATGCTTAACAAATGCTCTGTCTCACTTCTGCAACCTCCAGGTGCGTTCATGTTCAGAAAACCTAACATCATCAAATTGAAATGCACACTATTTTTAAAAAAATATAGTGTTTATTTTACATATTTGAAGGTTTTACAGTGTCTAGATACATATTTTGGAAAAATATTTCCATTTCTCCACACAATCACCCTCCCTCTCAACTGCCTTACTCCATCTTGGAACCAGCGCCTGTATACCGGTGGGAACCCACCTGGCACAAACCTTTCTTAACGCCAAAACTTTCAGTGTTCTGCAAACAGTTCCTTCGCCTATCGCAACGTAGCGTGTTCACTATGATGCGTCTGTCAGCAGTCATCAATTCGTTGACTCTGTGCATTGTCTGGAGTGTGTGCAGTACGAGGCCTGCCGCTACGAGGACGATCATCAATATTGCCGTGCACGCTTTCATCACGTAATCTGCTTTCCCACCGACTAACTGTACTGCATTCGACAGCAGTATCTCCATACATGTTTTTCAACCTCTTGTGGATGTTTCCCACTGTCTCGTTTTCACAGCACAGGAATTCAATGACAGCATGTTGCTTCTGACGAATGTCAAGCGTAGCAGCCATCTTGAAGACATGCTTTGACGGCGCCACTCACGGGAACAAAATGAACTAAGTTTGCAAACAAGTGGAAAGGATGTATCTACATACTGAAAAATTTCAAACATGAAGAATGAAAACTGTTTTTTTAATGTGTATTTCTTTGGGAGTGGCCCCTGCATATATATATATATATATATATATATATATATATATATATATATATATATATATATATATATAGGAATGTCCAGGTTGGAATAAATAATATAGTGAGGACAGTTTACAACTCACCGCAAAGACGTGGCGACGAGCTGCGACAGGCACATACAAAAGACACACACATACAACACATTCAGCTATCGGCCATGGCCTTCTTCAGAAAATAGAGCACTCACGCAATCACACAGGCACACAACACAGTCATACAACCATCACCTCCGACTGCCACACTTCGAATCACGCTCTGCAGCGAATCGGGGACGGGAGGGGAGGGGAGGGGGAGGGGATAGAAAGGTTACGTCACGGTGGTGGGGATGGGTTAGATGGGAATAACGAGATGCAGCTTAGGAATGGAGTTATTTTATTTTATTTTACTTTATTTTATTTTATTTTATTTTATTTTCTCCGCTCACCCGATTCCCCACTCCATTCCTAAGCTGCATCTCGTTATTCCCATCTAACCCATCCCCACCACCGTGACGTAACCTTTCTATCCCCTCCCCTCCCCTCCCGTCCCCGATTCGCTGCAGAGCGTGATTCGAAGTGTGGCAGTCGGAGGTGATGGTTGTATGACTGTGTTGTGTGCCTGTGTGATTGCGTGAGTGCTCTATTTTCTGAAGAAGGCCATGGCCGATAGCTGAATGTGTTGTATGTGTGTGTCTTTTGTATGTGCCTGTCGCAGCTCGTCGCCACGTCTTTGCGGTGAGTTGTAAACTGTATATATATATGCCCTTCCGTGCAGGTCTTTCAAACATACCGGTGGTCACGAAAGTCTTTCTTCAAATCTTCAAAAATATACAAATTACTTGGTGTGAAATAGCTACAGTGTGGAGGAAGTGTAAGGACTGTTTCTGTTTGAACGCCACAACCTATCATTATTATCCAGCAACAGAACGGCGGCCTTTTTCTCTTAGATTTGTTGTCAACGTTTCGTGAGAAGTTTGCACCGCCATAAAGCGCCCTTCTGAGTACGCCCATGACAGCAGTAAATAGTCCACAGTCAAAGAAAGAACAGAGAACGGAGCTCAAGGTGCCGTTAACAGCAGGTTAATTAGAGAAAGAGCACAGGATCGAGTTACGGAATGAAGGGATAGGAAAGCAGCCGTGCCCTTTTCAAAGGAAACTTTACATCATTTGACTGGTCCTGTTTAGGGAAATCCTGGGAAACGTTACATCATTTGACTGGTCCTGTTTAGGGAAATCCTGGGAAACGTTACATCATTTGACTGGTCCTGTTTAGGGAAATCCTGGGAAACGTTACATCATTTGACTGGTCCTGTTTAGGGAAATCCTGGGAAACGTTACATCATTTGACTGGTCCTGTTTAGGGAAATCCTGGGAAACGTTACATCATTTGACTGGTCCTGTTTAGGGAAATCCTGGGAAACGTTACATCATTTGACTGGTCCTGTTTAGGGAAATCCTGGGAAACGTTACATCATTTGACTGGTCCTGTTTAGGGAAATCCTGGGAAACGTTACATCATTTGACTGGTCCTGTTTAGGGAAATCCTGGGAAACGTTACATCATTTGACTGGTCCTGTTTAGGGAAATCCTGGGAAACGTTACATCATTTGACTGGTCCTGTTTAGGGAAATCCTGGGAAACGTTACATCATTTGACTGGTCCTGTTTAGGGAAATCCTGGGAAACGTTACATCATTTGACTGGTCCTGTTTAGGGAAATCCTGGGAAACGTTACATCATTTGACTGGTCCTGTTTAGGGAAATCCTGGGAAACGTTACATCATTTGACTGGTCCTGTTTAGGGAAATCCTGGGAAACGTTACATCATTTGACTGGTCCTGTTTAGGGAAATCCTGGGAAACGTTACATCATTTGACTGGTCCTGTTTAGGGAAATCCTGGGAAACGTTACATCATTTGACTGGTCCTGTTTAGGGAAATCCTGGGAAACGTTACATCATTTGACTGGTCCTGTTTAGGGAAATCCTGGGAAACGTTACATCATTTGACTGGTCCTGTTTAGGGAAATCCTGGGAAACGTTACATCATTTGACTGGTCCTGTTTAGGGAAATCCTGGGAAACGTTACATCATTTGACTGGTCCTGTTTAGGGAAATCCTGGGAAACGTTACATCATTTGACTGGTCCTGTTTAGGGAAATCCTGGGAAACGTTACATCATTTGACTGGTCCTGTTTAGGGAAATCCTGGGAAACGTTACATCATTTGACTGGTCCTGTTTAGGGAAATCCTGGGAAACGTTACATCATTTGACTGGTCCTGTTTAGGGAAATCCTGGGAAACGTTACATCATTTGACTGGTCCTGTTTAGGGAAATCCTGGGAAACGTTACATCATTTGACTGGTCCTGTTTAGGGAAATCCTGGGAAACGTTACATCATTTGACTGGTCCTGTTTAGGGAAATCCTGGGAAACGTTACATCATTTGACTGGTCCTGTTTAGGGAAATCCTGGGAAACGTTACATCATTTGACTGGTCCTGTTTAGGGAAATCCTGGGAAACGTTACATCATTTGACTGGTCCTGTTTAGGGAAATCCTGGGAAACGTTACATCATTTGACTGGTCCTGTTTAGGGAAATCCTGGGAAACGTTACATCATTTGACTGGTCCTGTTTAGGGAAATCCTGGGAAACGTTACATCATTTGACTGGTCCTGTTTAGGGAAATCCTGGGAAACGTTACATCATTTGACTGGTCCTGTTTAGGGAAATCCTGGGAAACGTTACATCATTTGACTGGTCCTGTTTAGGGAAATCCTGGGAAACGTTACATCATTTGACTGGTCCTGTTTAGGGAAATCCTGGGAAACGTTACATCATTTGACTGGTCCTGTTTAGGGAAATCCTGGGAAACGTTACATCATTTGACTGGTCCTGTTTAGGGAAATCCTGGGAAACGTTACATCATTTGACTGGTCCTGTTTAGGGAAATCCTGGGAAACGTTACATCATTTGACTGGTCCTGTTTAGGGAAATCCTGGGAAACGTTACATCATTTGACTGGTCCTGTTTAGGGAAATCCTGGGAAACGTTACATCATTTGACTGGTCCTGTTTAGGGAAATCCTGGGAAACGTTACATCATTTGACTGGTCCTGTTTAGGGAAATCCTGGGAAACGTTACATCATTTGACTGGTCCTGTTTAGGGAAATCCTGGGAAACGTTACATCATTTGACTGGTCCTGTTTAGGGAAATCCTGGGAAACGTTACATCATTTGACTGGTCCTGTTTAGGGAAATCCTGGGAAACGTTACATCATTTGACTGGTCCTGTTTAGGGAAATCCTGGGAAACGTTACATCATTTGACTGGTCCTGTTTAGGGAAATCCTGGGAAACGTTACATCATTTGACTGGTCCTGTTTAGGGAAATCCTGGGAAACGTTCACCGTGGTGGTCTGACGAGGAAACAAAGCTCTCGCTGACTAACCATTCCTTGGTCTATTAACGCCACGTTCTTAATTAGAATACAAAATAATAGTAAGGAAAGAAGATAAGCATCCCATTAACATACATATTTATCTTCATACATAGCCGTACTCGGCAAGCCACTGCACGGTGCGTGATACGTCCTACCTATTACCACTACCTGTCCTTTCCTTAACTGCCCTTTCTCAAAAAGAGCGAGAGCAAAAGGAATGCTTACCAATGCAAATCCTTCGTATCATAAATTTATTGTCCTTACGCGAAATATAGCACAGACGCACAAATCTCGTTACAAAGCCGGCTTTTGAATGCTGACCTTCTATATTCAATTATTAGAATTCCATGATTACGACGTGGCCTCCCTACGTGAAATCTCAAAACATCTCTGTAAGCCTGGCGTGTGATCTAAGAACAAGTAATATATTTATCACCCCAACTCTCAATTGCTTCTATGTCTTCTTTTAAACGGATCTGCCGAGGATCTCTAATGTACTCTAATGTAGTATAGGTGATCTCCACTCCGAAAGAACCACATCTTTCCCAAATTATTCCTTTAAACCAACCATCCGCCACTCGCATAACTGTCGTTACATGCTCGTTACATTTATTTAGCCTAGAAATTTAAGCGATGCTGCTGTATCAAGTAGCAGACTACTTTTTCTGTATTCTAACATTTTTTTCTTTCCCTGCCATTGGAGTCAACTTACATTCTTATAAATGTAGATTAACCGTCATTCAACACTACAACTACAAACCATGTCTAAGTCATCTTGTATCTTTATACACTCCTGGCCATTAAAATTTCTACGTCACGAAGATGACGTGCTATAGACGCGAAATTTAACTGCCAGGAAGAAGATGCTGTGATATGCAAACGATTAACTTTTCAGAGCATTTACACAACGTTGGCGCCGGTGGCGTAACATACACCTAACACACGAGGAAAGTTTCCAACCGGTATCACATACAGAAACAGCAGATGAGAGGCGTTGCGCCGGCCGCGGTGGCCGAGGTGACTAAGGCGCTCCAGTCACGGTCAGCACGGCCACTACGGTCGGGGGTTCGAATCCCCCCTCGGGCATGGATATTTGTGCCGTCCTAGTTAGTAAGTAGTTCATAAGTAGTTTGTAAGTTTAGGGACTGATGACCCCGTAGTTAAGTCCCATAAGCTTAACAAACATTTGAACATTTGAGAGGCGTTGCCCGGGGAAACGTTGTTGTGATACCTCGTGTAAGGAGCAGAAATGCGTACCATCACGTTTCCGACTTCGATAAAGGTCGGATGGTAGCCTATCGCGATTGCAGTTTACCATATAGCGACATTGCTGCTCGCATTGGTTGCGATCCAGTGATAGCAGAATATGAAATCGGTGGGTTCAGGTGGGCAATATAGAACCCCGTGTTGGATCCCAAAGGCCTGGAATCACTAGCAGTCGAGATGACAGGTATCTTATTCGCATGGCTGTTACGGATCGTGCAGCCATAAACCTTGGTGCACGAATAGCAAAACGTCTTTTTTCGGTTGAATCCAGGTGCTGTTTACAGCATCATAATAGTCGCATCCTTGTTTGGCGACATCGCGGTGGAAGCCTGTATTCGTCATCGCCATACTGGCGTATCACCCGGGTTCATGGTATTGGGTGCCATTGGTCACACGTCTCGGTCACCTCTTGTTCGCATCGAAGGCACTTTGAACAGTGGCCGTTTCATTTCAGATGTGTGACAACCCGTGGCTCTACCCTTCATTCAATCTCTACGAAACCCTACATTTCAGCAGGACACTGCACGTCCGCAATTTGCAGGTCCTGTAAATGCCTTTCTGGACAGGAAAAATATTCGACTGCTGTCCTGGCTAGCCTTTTGAAAACGTCTGGTCAATAGTGGCCGAGCATCTGGCTCGTCACAGTACGCCAGTCACTACTCTTGATGAACTGTGGTATCGTATTGATGCTGCATGGGCATCTGTACCTGTACACGCTCTGTTTGACTGAATGCCAAGGCGTATCAACGCCGTTATTACGGCCAGAGGTGGTTGTTCTGGTTGATTTCTCAGGATCTATGCACCAAAATTGCGTGAAAATGTAATCACATGTCAGTTTTAGTAATATTTGTCCAATGAGTACCCCTTTATCATCTGCATTTCCGTCCGCCTCCGTGGCTCAGCGGTAGCGTCGCTGAGTACCACCCAGGAGGCCCGGGTTCGATTCCCGGCAGGGGACTGGCTGTTGTGTGTTGTCCTAATCATCATCATCTCCTCGTCATAGGCACGTAAGTCGCCCACGTGGCGTCAAATAAAAAGACTTACACTAAGGCGGCCGAACAATCCCGCAAGGGATCTCCCGGCCAAGAAAGCCAGACGATCATTTCATTTCCATCTGCATTTCTTCTTGGTGTAGCAGTTTTAATGGCCAGTAGGGTATAATCAACGACGACACCTTCTCGTACACCACATCGGCAAAGACCATCAGTAAACTGGTCAATCTGTTCTTCAGATCATTTATCTTACTAGAAAACAATAACCGTTCCTATCACACCTTATTGAATTATGTATGATGGTGTTCTTGCCTCTGATAAAAACGCCATCGAGGACATCTTACTGAAGTCTTGGAACTACTCACGAATCTGTAAATCTGTTGCATACGTTCGTACCGTCAATACTAATGCGCCGCGCGTCACCATAGTTTGTTAATATATCAAATTTCAAGATTTAAAAAATTAACGCATGAAAATATTGATTCAGTTGCTATGGACGATTAACTAATAAAAGTAACATAAAACCTAAAATATAAATCACTAGTGATGTTTTATTTTCAACTTATGTAGTCTGACTGATTTAACTTATATGAAGTGTACTTGTATTATAGCAGGCCGCAGTGGCCAATCGGTCTGCGGCGCGCCAGTCACGTTCTGCACGGCCACGGTGGTTCGAATCCCCACTCGGGCATGGATGTTTTTGCCGTATTTAGTATTAGCTAGGTCATAAGTAGTTTAAGGACTGACGATCCCATAGTTAAGTCCCATAAGCTCTACAAATATTTGAACTTGTATTATATTGTATCTTCTACCACATTTAATTTGATATTGTGGCGCTATATTTGTCATTTATTTGCAATTTTCTAATATGTAACAATGTTTTCAATTAAATTTCAGTTGATAGAGGCAACTCACGAATGTGTTTATAAACAGTTTCAGACTTCGAGACGAAGCCTATGAGTGTAATATTTGCAATTCTTAGTCTTCATGGGGGTATTATAATGTTATAGGGAATGAGCAATGATTTAAATGATAATTGGCTTAATTTAATATAAAGTGATAATATTAAAAACTACATCTAAAATCATTAAAGCAATTCATTTTATTTAATTAATGTCCTTACGCCAGTGGCAAAGATTTAGTTTAATTATTAGGAAGGCGGAAGGAATGAAGAACGAACAATGGTGAATGTGACTTAGTTGTCTGAGCTGGCGTCAGGGGGGGGTTCAAGGATTGTTCTCTGTCGTTTTGGGTCGTTGTTATTACTTTTTGCTTTCTTGCCTGACTATGTTAGATTTTTATGTAGAGCAAAATCTGGAGGAGGTTGACTTATGTAAAGTGTCTTATTGCGAATATAACTTAATAATAAAAATAATAATTCAAGTAAAATAATTCGGTTTGATATCTTTCGTTAGCCAACTACCAGTAGTGCTATTATTCACGCCTCTTCATGCCACATCAGCATAAAATGAGGTTCTTCGAATCAATGAGTCATAGCATGTGTAATGTCCCCTTCAGCACTTTGTCCATTAATAATGGGCTTATAAACCTGAAGTTCATTGCTGCTACAAATGGTTATAATCCACGGATTGTCGACACAATGTACACAAAGAAGTTGTCACCTAGTGAGAACACCCCACAACAAAATGGTATGCAGTCCCCTCATAGATATTTACAAGCTTCCATACGTGGGTAAGATGTCTACTCAACTGGCAAGCCTACGGGTAGCTTTTCCGTCGGAAAATATAAATCAGAATTCGATGGTGCATTCTGAACAATCTCAAAAATATGTAGGTGCCTCTTCAGGTGTTTACTAAGTACAGTGAAAAGATTGCCACAAGTTCTATATTCGTCGACGGGCAGGATGTTTGAAACAAGGTTCAGAGAACATTTTCTTACAAAAAAGGACAAATAAAGAAGCATTCTACCTTCGCCGAGCATTTTAAGGCAACAGGATACCAGCCACCCATACTAGAAGACCTCTGCATCTTACACTTTGCCCGGAATGGTAAAAAACTTGAATTGTTGGTGTAACTTGAAGTTGTTAAATATACGTACACCTCCGAAAAACGGGTGCTCAACGATCAGCTTACTAGTCGGAGGCAATGGTACTATGACACAATGATGTCAGCTTTTAAAATGAACATTTTACTTTATGATTGTTATGTAAGACTTGCGCCTTGGTTGCACAGTGGTAGCGTGCCAGACTACTAATCCAAAAGTCGCGGGTTCGATCCCCGCCAGGTCCTAGGATTTTTATCTGTCACTTTCCACTTTCACCTCTGGCAGTATTGCTCATGTGAAAAATACCGAGTAGCACCGTGGTTCGGAACCCACGTTAAACTGTAGGTCCCCCTATAACTGGCTGGGTAAGTCAGTTCGAAGGTCGGAGGAAGGCAACGGCATACCACCTCCAAACAGGACCATGCCTAGTAAAGCACTGTGGTGTTCAAACCAATCTTCGGATTGTTGACTGCTTTACCTTTATGTAAGACTTGCCTTCTTTGCCAGTCCATTTGTAAAATAACTTTAGCATTATTATGTTAGATGTTCAGTGTTGTCTTTAGCCTGGATGTTCATGTGCCATTACTTTTCTAGTTAAATTGGGGTTTATAAAGGCCAATGGTAGTTTTAGAGTATATAATCTATTTTAATACTATGAAGAATGTGAGCGGATGTTTGTAGAATTTCTTATATATTAACGGAAAGAACGTAACGAGAGCTCTTTTTCAATGCCTGGAGAGCTGTATAAATAAAAACTTTCAATTGTAACGGTAAACTATGCTTGATGACCTAAAGCGCCACTAGCGGGCTCTTGCCGTATTACGTATGTATGAGGCCACACATACCAGCGGCCAGTTTGAAATGCAGACATGCAACGGCGGCGACATTGTATTCCTACATTTCCTGATGTGTCTAATATTACTGAAGTTCGCATATTTCTGTGCTCTCGCTGCTATTTCTGCAACCTTATTTCAGGTAAATTTATCCATTTTGTACGTTTAATTTCACAGCTTCATGCTCCGGTTCTCCTTTTATATTAGGTTTTCGTGACGCGTACCTAGTTTCGGGAATTAGCTACTTATAAAACGCTGTGCAGGTAGAGTTAAAAACTTGCAATTCTTTAAACTTTCTGCAAAGTTCTTACTGTCTCGATCGTACAGGATAGAACCCCACTTTAAGTTCAGTACATTTCACCGTTTACGTAGATTTTTGACGTGTGTCTCACACCCAGTGATACCTTTAAATACTGACACTTCCGGGTTTTGTCGAGAAATCCTTTCACACCTGACAGATGTAAAACATTATTTCAAGGTCAGTAGTAATCTATTTTTTATTATCACTGTCCATAGTAAGATTTAGCCTGTAAAGTCTCTCCTAATTTATTTTTTCCAGATTCTGATGATGCCCAAAGAGGCAAAACGCGTTAAATAAAATAAATCACTGCTACCAAGACTGTGTTTTATTAGAAGATATAAAACAGAATTTTTTAAAATTTTATTTCATGCGTTCTGAGAACTTCCAATTTACTGAAGATTCTTGGGATTTGGGATTTTGAACTAACAATGGTTAATGTTCAATAAATCACCATGTGTTTTCAGATTTTTCCCTGTGAATAATACAAGAAACATGATTTTTAGGTTAAAAAAACTTCTATACTTCATGCTGTTGGTTTCTTCCGCGATCTGCGATACATTGGCATGTTTTGAATTGAAGTGCAAGGATCAATTTTTCTGGTTCAATATTTAGTTGTCTGTCACCTGGTACTTTTAATGAAGCGTCTGCACATAAGAAATGTGTTTCTTTAGAAGTGATATTATTTTGGCTACTGCTACGCATACATTTAATTTCAATTTCTGCTTTTCAGTATTTCAGTTTACATTTTCCAGTTTGGTTTCACATTTTCAGATTTTTTTCTGTTTTATCTACAGTTTTCTTTTGCGTGCCGTACAGTAAAGATAGACTTTACTTTTACAGAAAGTTTTAAGTCACCGTATTTCATATTACTTTCGCCACTTAATTTTTATTTTATTTTTGTCCCTCCCTGTTAAAGGGTTACATGTGAATATATCAGTAACTGGTTAATCTTTTTTAAAGCTAATTACTTAGTTATTTGCGTTCCACGGTGAAAAACCGTCTAAGAAACTGTATTTTTAAATTTGCATGTACATTTGTTGTCTTTCAAAGTCCGAATATCGGTAACGAATAGAGATATTTAAAAAAAATAATAAAACATAGTTTCAGTATATAATCTTCAGAACGTAAGGTACCGATTTAGACGATCTACAATGAATGAAACGTATGGAAGTTGCCATTTCCACAATTCATGGTTTTTGTACCCAAAAATAATGCTTTTTGTGGTTTCCTTAGGAGAAAAACGTGAACAAGTTATGATTTTATGAACCGTATGAAGACTTCCCTTGATCTACAATCTGATTTGCTTACTTCGGCTTGGCTGCAGGAAGAGTGAAATATTCAAATTTCGACACTGTACCATAGGATAGCTACATCATGCTTGAATACACAAATGATCAGTAGGTAAAGGGCTAGTCGAAAGAGTTGACCCCTTCTCTCTGGGATCTACTGAACCCTAGATTTGGATCCCTGAATAATCTCAATTTGACACATGTGTTTCTCGAATGTATTAATCCCGTGTTTCATAACACGTGACGTCCGCTCACGGTCGGTGCCGGATTACCGATTACTATCGGACGGTACCTCTTACTGCTGGCATAGTCTAAACGATACATCGATAGCAGCTGTAACACAGTGCACAGAACCATTTGTACAATAACCGATTGGGAAGCATATTTCATTATTTCATAGTTTCATTTATGTCATGAATGGTTGACGGACCCATATTAAATTCAATTATCAGAATATTTCTGTTCTCACCTTTTTGAATGCATGATTCCAGTTTCTGGTAGATGCTCAAAGTGCGTGCTTACACTTCATTCTTGATTTAGAGCGTGAAGAAGGTTTGGGTTTCTAGAACATTCCGACAGCTTAAATGTAAAAATTCCACAATTCACTATGATACGACAATCACACTGTTATAAAAATGCTGGCAATCCAAGCAATGAAAGGAATCTCTATACAGAGATCTGTTGAGTAACGTCTACATGTCTCCGATCCAAACAATGGCATATGCGTCATTGACGACCGCTGGCGGAACATTGTTGGGATCGGCAAAGCAGGGGATCGCCTCATGTGAATAGTTCGTCGGTGTCGTCAGCGTAACTGGAGCAGTAGCGGCAGCATCAAAGGAAAAACAAATCTCCTTGCATACTGTTGCCAGACCATCGGGCGTTCCGGACTATTGGACTTCTACTCTATGTTAGATTTTTCTCCTCGTAAAGTTAGTCCTGCTAAAACTCCCCATCAATTTTAGAAGTTTATGGCGCAATGAATGATGGAAAAGTGCATCATGGTATTGCATGTTGAATGAAGGAAGGTCAAATTATCGCCATGAATAATTTGCACGGCCTACTGTTGTGAATCAGGACTCGAAACAAGAAGTTGATTAATCAAAATTCCCAAATAAAAGGGTTTCAGTTTTGACGATTTCAATCAGAAGTTCCATGTTATTGACAAACTTTATTTCAAATAAAGATAGGCGACATGCAAGAACAAAGATATACCTGGACAAGATTCACTGAGGATTCCTGGATCTTCCAGCATACAAACCTGACTCAGCACCATCAGACATTCAACACTTTCAAATGACAAACATTTAAATTTCGTGGTGACTATCACGAAATGTGAATAAAGGCCCTTATTGTCCTTTTTAATGCAATTTAAGTCCATAAATAAAATATCTCTTACTCCATTAAAAATACAGAGGGTGGCAAAATAATATGAAAAGCACATTGCGTACGTATTAATACTGAGACGCGATTGCGATGCAAAATTGGCGTACGAAAGTGTGAACGTTACTTTGCAGTATATTATACATTTTTCCCGCAACATTCAACACAAAAACACGATGAAATGGGAGATCCCTCAGACTTCCAAAGAGGCAACTCAATGTTGCGCAGTTAGTGGAAACATCTGCGATGAAAACTGCTGCGCTCTTTGACTTTCTACTAGCATTAGAATCGTCCGTAACCACAGCGTACATAAAACAGCGTGAAACATCATTGGCCAAGAGGAGTACTGGTTTGAAATTCGAAGTATACTGACAACGGTCGACGAACATTAAGAACGATTGTAGGCAAACAACGAAAAACTATCAAGGTAAAAGCGACTGAAAAAAGTCAGTGGAGTGTTACTGTTTCGATAAAAACAGTACAGCTGGAGGTTAATACTCATGGAGGGCTCCATTTGTTAAGAACTTAATGACGAAAGTCAATGCAAAGATGCGATGGAAATTGCCATAAAACTTAACACTTGATGACCATAAATATGAGATATGGTCCGACGACTCATTATAAAAAAAGAAAAAAACCTGATTGACTATTTACTGAGTCACTAATCGGTTTTCGGCTTCTTAGGTTATCATCAGGTAAGAACCGAACATTTGCTCACAGGTGTGTGACTTACAAAAAACTTCTTATTACAGAAAATAAAAACTGACATGTTCACAGGAAAGTGTCACATATTTACCGAAATTGCTGTATCTTTATGGCACCTTTGGAAATACTGGATAAATCAACATATGGCAGAGGACACCAGTTTAGTATTAAATTATCAAATTCAGTATCCTATATAACCTCTTCTAAAATAAGTTTTAATTATCAGTTTTAAGAATTATCAGTTTGTTAAATGTATCCTTTGTTACCATTTCAGTACGCTTTCACAATATAAGTCCTCCCCCTACTCGCTTCCAACGATAATATTCAAGCATTGAGCCTAAACATAAAAGGCAGCTTCTTATATTTCTGTATTTTAATAAATATACTTCAGTGCCATTAAAATTTAAAAATTCTCGTAAAAATGTAACACTTTCCTGTGAAAAAGTCAATTTGTATCTTTGTAAGACGCACATGTGAAAAAGTGTTACTTGTTTCCTGATGATATCCTAAGAAGCCGAAAGCTGGTTAGTGACTCAATAAATTTTCACAATATCTGGTGTTTTTCCTATTTAGTCATATTCTGTCAAGCGCCGACGTAAAATTCAATCAACCGTCGGTTAGATTAATGCCTACTAACGACCTTCTTGAATTAACGTCGAAAACCTCAAAAAGAACTTACGATATGGCGTGCCTGCTTCATGCAGACAGGCATGGAGGAGTTTCCGTCTTGATTTGCACATCTATATCACGGTATTCAACTGTTTATATCTATTGAGTCACTGGTACAATAGCTACAAATGAATGTCTCGCCATCATCGACAGGAAACTGCTTACTATGAGTAACATAATTGCTAGCAAACACTGGCATATACTAAAGTAATAATGGACACATACAGTCAAATTAATTCAGGAATGATTTGTACAGTACGTTAAAATTCTCAGACATATCCATCTGACTGCAAATCTCCGCGTCTGAATATAAATGAACTGTTCAGGGGAGTTTCATAGCTGAAATTTCGGGACAAATTTACAGGTTGAACACTGTTGTACTAATCGACAGACGTTTTGATACAAGAATGGGCAACATTCTCTTGGAAACTGTAATGGCACTTTATGAATTTGTTCCTCAAATAGTAGCAGCTGTTCTCACAGCCAATGGTGGGCCAAATCCTAATAAATAAATAATGGACATATTATTTTTTCCAACCCCTGTAGATCAAAAATGACCTTCATCTGTATCGGAAAGGCCATGAGGATAAAATTAAAGATATTGGAGCCGACTCGAAGACTTTTTGGTAGTCGATTTTTCCGATTTGTATTCGCGACCGCAACCACAGTAAGGAGCAAGTGAGATGGTGTACAATATACCCTCTTATAAATACCGTAAGGCGAAGGGGTATATGTGGAAGATTAGGAGGCATTGTTTTCTCAGGACGTTTCCTAATAGTACCTTTAACTAAAATATCTGTAACTGGTGCTTGATTTTCGTTTGATAGTAGTTTGCACTCTCAGAATCTGCCAAATCTCGAAATGAAGGTAGGACTGCGTAACGCAGGTTAAGCGTTCTTTCACTAACTACTAGCACAGCTCTTTTTCCCATGGCGTTCAACGAAGGCATTGTGCAAATAACGAAGGCAATTGAGGTTAACGAACGAGTTTGCGTTTCCCTCATTACGGGGCACGCTTTTAGTGAGCGCGCGTAACACTGGGTGGAACAGCAGGCAGGAAAAGGATAATGCAGATGAACAAGCGACAGTTGTTTCTATATAGCCGCCGGCTAAACGCATATTTGGGAAACGAGCTGCTGAGTGTTCGCAGGTAAAATGTATGCCGACCTGCTCGTTATTTTTTTCTCGGAAGTCCGGCTTAGTGCAGCTCTTCATATTACCATATCCGGTATTTTGTATGTATAATACTTGAAGTTACGCGAGGCTTTACACGGATAATTCTGTAGCATACTAAAGAAAAGAATTTGCGTGATATAATAGTAGCGACATGCTAAAGCATCTGCAGTCTATCGACGCTTATTCCATGGAGTGGTTCCTGGCATTCTTTGTAAACATATGTAATGTATTACGAATATGCACAGTGAAAGAGGTTTTATTGTGTTGTTAGGTAAGTGTGGAACCATCAGTGGAAGCAGTGGCTTTTATAAAATATCTGGATGTATGCATACAGAGTGCTTTGAAGTGGAATTATCAGGAAGAATTAATCCTGAGTAAAACAGATAGCAGACTGAGATTCATTGTAAGTGTATTCAGTACCTATAATCAACCAAAAAAGGAAGTTGCTTACATAATACTCCTCTGACCAATAACTGGAAATTCCTCATCATTCAGTCATCTGTTTTAGGTGGAACTACAGCATAGTTCATCCGAGGAAAACCATCACTCTTCTTTACAGTTTTATTTACTTATCTCAAACGAGTTGCGGACAAGACCAGCCGACTTTCTTGGCAGACGTTGAAAGACAGACGTTATTTATAACGGCTTAGGCTGAAGCCTTTTACCTCCACTAATATATCAAAATGCTACAAGAAAGGAAAGAAGTGAAACGTATGTAAAGTACCCTTAACCACTAACCTTGAGATGACTTGCGTAGTATAAACGTAGATACCTCTGTCCCTTCATATTCAACTGAAACCTGCTTGCAGATGACGCCCCCGTCGGGGGTTCGAATCCCTCTTCGGGCATTGATGTTTGTGTCGTCTATAGTATAAGGTAGTTCATAAGTAGTTCGTAAGTTTAGGTACTGATGACCACGCAGTTAAGTACCTTAAGCTTAACAAACATTTGAATATTTGCTTGCAGTTTTTGTCTTAGGTTTCCACTACAATTTTTATCATCCACATATCACACTTCAGGATACCATGTACCTGAGCTCAATACTTTATTCGCTATATACACTGATTATAGAACTAAATTCAGCTGTGTAAATATGTAAGTTAATTTTTAATTTTTGTAATTCTGTAAACTTATTTCTGAGATGTAGGACGCTGTTATGTTTATGTTTGGCTTTGACTTGTCAGGGGAATAATCTGGACATCGACCGCTAAGTTGCCAAGAATTTTAAAAATTAATGTGGGAACAATGACGATACTGCACACAGGTTAACTTTGGGAGCAATAATTAAGACTTTCCTTTGTTGTTTAAAATTTGAAGTATCAGCATTCGTTTCATTGTTGTTGATTAGGAGTGCTAGATCTGCTCATGTGTTTGAGAGATAAACACCGCTTTGCCAGAAAATTTAATTACAGGACAACTTATGAGTATTGGGTGTATATTTTACATACAGTGTTGTAATTAATAGTCCAAATTATATGTGAGACTTCTTTGGAATTTGTAAAATAGTTTTTTGCGTGATTTATGTTGGGGGAAAATGTCTGGCATCTTTAGTTGCCACTGGGCACTTATGTTGTCATCCAGATGTGATGATAATTTATGGACAGTGGATGAAATAGCTTGTTAACTGACGAAAATAATAAAATAGTTCTAGATACCTTTGAAAAGAAAGAGATATGGGAAGACCACATTAAGAACTTTTTTTCAGATAATAGACCAAATATTGAGATTTCTAGGAACAACAGTTTAACAGGACCTCCAATCATGAAAGAAGAACTAGAGAGGGCCATTACAAACTCAAAAACCAATAATGCCAAAGGGCCTGATGAAATTCCAGTTGAACTCATTAAACTCCTTGATGAAGAAGGTAGCACAGTCTTAGACAAAATGTTCAACAAAATTTATGACACTGGTCATTAACCGGTCGAATGGCTATCATCAACTTTCATCCCGTTACCGAAGAGGAATGCGAGAAAATGTGAAGATCACAGACTAATTAGTCTTATGAGCCATTCTCTGAAAATATATCTGAGAGTCTTCCATCAAAGGCCGTACGAAAAATGTGAAAAATTCATTCGTGAGACACAGTTTAGATTTAGGAAAGGTGTAGGTACAATGTACGCAACAGTCGCACTATAAATTCTAGTACAAATCTGCTATGATATGCCTCTGTTTTATTGACTACGAAAAAGCATTTTATAGAGTACAACATCATAAACTTATGGAAATTCTCAAAAAAATTGATATATATGAGAAAGATATCCACTGCATAGATAATTTATATTGGAGGTCACAGACTTGATCAATATATGTAGAGGAGTCCGACAAGGATGCATACTGTCACCTTTGTTATTTAACTTATACCCTAAGAGTATTTTTCAAGAGGCACTTGATGATGTAGACAAAGGCATTAAGATGAACGGAGTGTGTATCAACAACATTCGCTATGTTGATGACTCGGTATTGATTGCTGATAATTTAGATGACCTTCAACAACTTGTCAACATAGTAGGAGATTACAGCAGTACTCCAGGTCTGAATATCAACATCAGAAGGACTAATTTTATGATTGCCATACAAGAGGCCTACTCACTTAAAGGTGCAAATCTACAATTCCAAGGATCTGTAATACAAAGAGTCTCCAAGTTTAAATACCTCGGAACTTGGCTTTGTGAAGACTGGCGAACAGACTTGGAAATATGATGTCACATAGAGAATGCCCGAAACGCCTTCATAAAATTTAAGAATATTCTTAGAAGCACAGACCTAGACCTAAAACTTAGAACCCGATTTGTAAAATGCTACATTTTGTCCGTGCTTCTATATGGCTCTGAAAGATCGACACTAAATATGTCAACAACGACGAAGTTAGAGGCCTTTGAAATGTGGATTTATCGCAGAATGCTGAAAATACCTTGGACTGTAAGAACAACCAACACCAAAGTTCTGGAACGAATGAACAAACAGCGCATAATGTTGTGAGTGCTGAAAAGAAGAAAAAGTGCATACCTAGGACATAATAGTACGAAACATCAAATATATGCTTCTACAGTTGATAATATAAGGGAAGATCGAAGGAAAAAAAGGACGACGAAGAACATCCTGATGGGATAATATAAAGCAGTGGACAGGATTACGAAGTGTAGACCAGCTACATCATACTGCGGTTCACTGAAGAAAGATGCGTCATGTGGTCACCAACATTCAATAATGGATAAGCAGCGAAAGAAGAAGAAAAAGGACGAAACAATGAATGTGTTTCAAGAAGACGGAAGCATTACTATACGATAAGTTGGTATCATCTATTCTTGTGGAACGCAGATAGAGATACTGATGAAGACTCCAATTTATCAGATGATATATCTTGCAATACAGGCTTATACATTTGACTGACAACACAAACATACTTGAAGATCGATTTTTATGCAGTAAGTGCACTTTTTAACTTCGTCAACGACGCTTTAAAGTAAATCCCTGTGTCAAGTAACGTGTGTTGATGAGAGTATAGTTCCATATTATGGAAGACATGGGGCTCAACAGTTTATCAAAGGCAAGCCAATCAGATTTGTTTTGAAGCTATGGTTATTTTTCAAACCCTGATGGCTGCATTATACATACAGAACCTTACTGAGGAGCACATATGAAAAGACCTAAAGCTGGCCTTAGCCAGTAATTGGGTTGACTGAGGATGTGTATATTCCAGGAGGAACAAAAATCTACTTTGACAATTTGCTTAAGTGGGTTTCATTTCTGGAATGTCTGTGCAGAAGAAACCTGGCAGGTAGAACTACGGGAATAATGACTGAGAACCGATTTGGAAATCAATTGAATTTTCCATGAGTTTGAAAAACAGGAAAGAGGAAGATGACATGGAATGACAATGCTGTACTGACAGTTCTATTCAACTGTGATCATGTATGACCTTTACGAAGTATGGAAAGATTCAGAAAAACAGCAGGAAAGACACAAGATGCCTGATGCTGTAAAACAATACTATCTGCTTATGGGAGGACTTGATCGAAACGATCAATTTACAGATCTTTACAGGACAAAACTGAGGATTAAAATGATAGTGGCCTCTGCGTGGAGTATTCACGTATGTTGCGTACAACGACTGCTCTTACATCAGAGGTTGGGAATTAATCTTCAATTTCGAAAGCAAGTTGTTCATCAAATTCAGAAAACCCATAGAATCACACGAGAAAACCTTGTCCGTCATTATTATTCCTTTCGTTAAATGTTATAAGGCAAAACATAAGAGATTATCTCATCACCAAAGGATGATCTAAGCAAAGTAGATGCGAAGTATTCAACAATCGAACCGTGTATATATGTCTCAAAGTGGCAAAGAGAGTACATCTGCAAAGCAGTTACAGTTCGCGCTGTATCTAGGAAGTGTTATTTGTTTTTCAGAAATCAGGTTGGTTTCCCACTTCCAGGACTGTCAGCATTGAAAAGGTGGACTTCACGCACGTTTAGGTGCTTTCCTGGCTAGCTTACATATATTTTGCAGTTAATGAAAGCCCAGTCATCTGTATTGTCGACATCTGAATGTGTATGTGTGCTCTCATTCAATGAAAAGCACGTATACAGCAGTATTACGTATGATTTTGTCAACGATCGTGTTGTAGGATTGAACGCTAACGTGTTATTGGTTATGGTTCGCGGTTTGTTTAGGGCGAAAGCAACCAATTCACTATGATATTAACAGACAAGTAACTGTTGATCTGTTGAATAGTATTATCTGCTCCATGATACAACACTCTAGGAACACATTCTAATGATACTTTAAGTCATCCAACAGAGCCTGGACATCTTAGTTGGATTGAAGTTCTGTCTCGCGGTGGACTTACAGTACCGACAGATGAGTGGCTTCACGAAGTGTCTTAAGTTTGAATTGATTTTCAATGAATTTAACGATTTGTACACTATTTCTAAGAAAAAAATATGTAAAAACAATCTATGCATATATCAAAGCATGTCCCTGGACATTATAAAACTTTATGTCAGAACTAGATTGTACAGTCGCATGATGTTTCTCAATACGAAACTAATAGTGCAAAAAGCAGCAACAGCACAAAAGTGGAAATCACGGCAGTGGCATTCTTCATTCGCTACAAACATCTCAACAGGTAAATCGATTATATAACAATTTATGATAACTTATAGCAATCATAGGTAGTTATTTGTGTTTGCAAGTCGCTTGCTCGCTTGCCGCTGCCACATCCACTGCCTCACTTTGGTTCTACGGTGACGTCACAGAGCTAGCCAATCGCAGCACTCCTCGCTTAGTTCCAATCTTCCTTTTGATAACCATGCGTGTTACCACAGTGATACGGAATTCTGTACACTCCGGGCTTCCTCGGTTCCAAATCACATTTGACTGATCCAAGGAGGTCTGGTAGCATAACAGCATTTTAAATATCTAACCCTCCTAAAACTGTTGATATTTTTAGGATATATTCCCGGCTAAAAGCAAAAAAAAAAAAAAAAAAAAAAAAAAAAAAGCAATAAATTTGTAGTTTAATGGATCATCTGTTGGTCCAAACTGAAACGCGCGACAAATTTGTCGAGCATATTACCCATTCTGTTTAAAAACTACCTTAAGATGCTTCAGTTATTCAACCAGATGTCCTGCATTACGCCGGGAAAGTCTACGCAACCCAGCAAAACTTCCACATTACGCCAAATTGTATGGCATGTTGTGGCACGACATAACGAACTATTATGTACACTACTGGCCATTAAAATTGCTGCACCAAGAAGAAACGCATGATAAACGGGTATGCATTGGACAAATATATTATACTAGAACTGACATGGGGCATTCAGTCAAACAGAGCGTGGATGGCGTATACAGGTACAGATGCCCATACAGCTTCAATACGATACCACAGTTCACCAAGAGTAGTGACTGGCGTATTGTGACGATCCACTTGCTCGGGCCACCACTGACCAGACGTTTTCAATTGGTGAGAAATGTGGAGAATGAGCTGGCCAGGGCAGCAATTGAACATTTTCCGCCGGCTGCGGTGGCCGAGGGGACTGAGGCGCTCCAGTCGCGGTCTGCACGGCCACTACGGTCGGGGGTTCGAATCCCCCCCTCGGGCATGGATATTTGTCCCGTCTTTAGGATTCGCTAGTTCATAGGTAGCTTGTCAGTTTAGGGACTTATGACCCCGTAGTTAAGTCCCATAGACTCTACAAACATTTGAACATTTGAAAATTGTCCGTATTCACAAAGGCTCGCACAGCACCTGCAACATGCGGTCGTGCATTACCCTGCTGAAATGTAGGGTTTTGCAGGGATCGAATGAAGGGTAGATCCACGTGTCGTAACACATCTGTATTGTAACGGCCACTGTTGAAAGTGCCGTCGATGCGAACAAGAGGTGACGCAGACGTGTAACCAGTGGCACCACATACCTTCTCGCCGGGTGATACGCCAGTATGGCAATAACGAATACACGCTTCCAATGTGCGCTCAGCGCGATGTCGCCAGACATGTATGCCACCATCATGATGCTGTAAACAGATTAATCCGAAAAAAATGATGTTTTGCCATTCGAACACTGCAGGCGTTCCTGTCTGTGATGCAGCGTCAAGGTCCCCACAACCATGGTCTCCGAGCTGATAGTCCAGGCTGCTGCAAACTTCGTCGAACTGTTCGTGCAGATAGTTGTTGTCTTGGAAACGTCCCCATCTGTTGACTCAGGGATGGAAACATGGCTGCACGACCCGTTACAGCCATGCGGATAAGATGCCTGTCATCTCGACTGCTAGTGGTACGAGGCCGTTGGGATCCAGCACGGCATTACGTATTGCCCTCCTGAACCCACCGATTTCATATTCTGCTAACAGTCATTGGATTGCGAACACCACGAGCAGCAATGTCGCGATACGATAAATCGCGATAGTCTACAATCCGATCTTTATCAAAGCCGGAAACGTGATGGTAAGCATTTCTCCTCCTTACACGAGGCATCACAACAACGTTTCACCAGACAACGCCGGTCAACTGATGTCTGTGTATGAGAAATCGCTTGGAAACTTTCCTCATGTCAGCCCGATGTAGATGTCGCCACCTGCACCAACCTTACGTGAATGTTCTGAAAAGCTAATCATTTGCATAACACAGCATCGTCTTCCTGTCAGTTAAATTTCACATCTGTCGCTCGCCATCTTTGTGGTGTAGCAATTATAATGGCCAGGAGTGTATTATACCAGTTATGGACGTATCGCACTTTCCAGTATTACATACTGTTCCTGTGTGACGTCAGAACCCAGAAGGCTATAGATATGCCACGCAGTGCCATTTGGATGATGTTCCAGTTTTCTCGAGGGTGTTGTGGGTGGAGCGACCTGGCCCATGTCGTCGTATACATCCTTCCACGGACCATTCTGCGCACACCCCGTTTTTACAGTGCCGAAACACTTGATCCGATAACAGCAGCAAATCCCCGATGGTCACACCACATTCACATAATCCTTTCTTTTTCAGATTCACTGATCTGAAGGACATGATTATGTCTTCGAGGCGTCCTGGAAGTCTGCCCTAGTCAGGCTGATCCTTTGCTTTCGGTTTGTTGCGACAACGACGGCTACAGGCACATTTAACGGCTGGTGGAACAACGCTTCGAAATTGATGTTGACCTTCAACCCGCGTGCGAGCATGTTTAAAATGCTAATCCTGCACAACAGACTAATGTGCCTGTCCTGACAATACCAACTTACAATCTCTAGTCGTTCAGTTTCATTGGTTTTTCTGAACTTGTAAAATTGCGCAGATAAGTAACCCTACTGATAGGGTTATCGGTTTCTGCATCATGGTTGATAATGTCAGAGAATTTTTATTCACCATTTATTTCTCATAGATAGCGTAGGACAAATAGTTTTATTACAATCTGCACCTCTTCATATAGACATCAAGTGTGACATTTAGTGATTACGTCGACTGTACTATAGAGCAATGAGAATTGCCTTGACATGAAACTTGATATCTCTTAAGTGACATCTTACATTGATCACTTTACTATTTTGAATGCAACGCATAGTTGGCATAACCTGGATAGCGGTCATGTTCAGAATTCACGCCCCTTAAACCATTAGTGCCCAGAATTATTAAGTTCCGATTAACTACTTAACATTACCTGTTGGTAATTGTTTTGTAATAGTTTTACACAAATAACACAGTCTCAAATCTGATTTTCACTTTTGGAGTCTTAAAATTTGATGGCAACTTGTCAATGGATACTTAACGATAAAACATTAAACAAATTTCCAAATTTAAGAATTTTTTATTTTTCGAATAGTTTTCTTTACTTTTTTAAACTATTAAAACAGTTTGAGACATAAGAGAAACTTTTATCGCTATCATTTGTCCCTTACTTGTTCTCGTTATGAGGTATTTCAAAATTTATGAAGTGTTTCAAAACAAGCTGGATGAACTGGTATGATACCTTGGAGGAAGTTTGTTTAAAAGCGCAAAGTTCGAGATTATTATGTCTTTTCGTGTCGTCGCTGAGATATCACGTTAATTATGCTTTCCGGTTCGCTTTGAAAAAATTAAAAATCACAAATAAGGTAATATCAACACCTACCGGCACTTGATAGTTTCTACTTGTGGGCGATTTTGTTGAGATACTATGGGAAGACGGCCTGAAGACGGCAACCAGTGGGTCTGTCGAAATATTGCGTCTAGTTGACGCTGTTATCCGGCAGCTGATCCGAGAAGAATATTATGGAAGTGTTGCTGTTGGCTACTATCCTGACTATACAGGGGCATTGGTAAGATGCCTGCCCAATATTATCAGATCTGGCAGTGCATCCACAGCAGCCACGTTTTGTTCAGTGGCTTTCAGGAACAACAGCGAGATATTACGGACTTGGATATCTCCAAACACAATCTCACGTGTGCAGTAGTTCTGCCACAACCAGAAGCTTGCAAACTCCTTGCCAAAGGAAGGAGTGTATCGTACATTAAAACGCTTTGGGGATGCAATATTATGTATAAAGTCTGTAACAGTGAATCGAACAATGGACATTACGAGAGGAACAATGATTTTTAGAACTGCATCAGAACGTTGTAAAAAACCGAGGTACAATTAAATGTGTCAAAAGGAACACAGCGTACTACCTACAAAAGTTATCTGTAGCAGTGACATTCACAATTGCTATTTTACATACGTACTACATTTCATAACAACGACTGACAGTTCATGTGTCGTACCTTAACTAGTGCGAAAACGAAGCTGTGAATGACTATGCAAAATAAGAGACTGGCATGAAGAGCAGAAGACGATACACTTACCGGGCACCAACGCTTGGAGCTGACTACGTGTTGAACAGAGGTTGTATGTAAAGTCAATTTCATAACGTGTTAGGGGGAGGGGGTCATAAAACTCGCAAATGGAGACCAAGATTTGTGTGGACTAAAAAATTAAAAATCAAGCGGATGTAGGTTGCAGAAATGAAACAGAGATGTAGAGTCTAACACGAAATATAGTACATGCTGCTTGTGTCTTTGGACCTACGACGACAATAGCTAACTGCATGTAAACTGTGCTGTCGAATGACACGTTTTTCGTTAAGTAGTGAGAAATGTTACCCAAGAAAGTGAAAGTCTAGATGGGGCAGCAGGTTTACACAATCCCAAGCGATTTCAAAGCCTCTCTTCACTGCTCGTTATCCTTGTTGCTTGGATCGGAACGTAATTAGCCAAAATTGCGAACGTGAAATTTCATTAGCAGCGTACACGGGAGCCCGTATTGTCAAACAACGTTACTGCAACTTGTTGTTTTGCCTGTGCTCCTCGATAAATTCATTATTAATTGCAAAATATAACAAGTGAAATTAATTAATTTTACCGTTTAATTAATTTCAAGAATAATTTCACTTAAACAAAACGATTCTTTGCAATTTAAGTGGAAAGTTAAAGTTTTGAGTTGTCTGTTTCAAATGTTCAAATGTTTGTAAAGTCTATAGGACTTAACTACGAGGCTAACAGTCCCTAAACTTACAAACTACTTATGAACTACTTACGAACTAGGACGGCACAAATATCCATGCCCGAGGGGGGATTCGAACCCCCGACCGTAGTGGCCGTGCGGACCGTGACTGGAGCGCCTTAGTCCCCTCGGCCACCGCGGCCGGCTGTCTGTTTCATAGTCGCAGCGAACTGATTAAGAAACTTCGGAATTTATTATTCAGTGAACCCTGTAAACATCCCTGTAAGTATAACAAAATGTTAAGTAATACTGTCTAGAAAACACTGCAGCAGTGTTGTTTTCTAAGCACGGATTTAAATGTTTTTATTTCACTTGCGTGGCATTTACAGTATACCACGATTTAATTCATGCCTCAGTTTGATAGTTCTTAAAAATTTAGAAGACGTCCACACAAGTTCAAGTGTATAATTTTATGCGCATACACGCTCGTAATTTAGTCGCGGCAGATCCATCGTAGCAGCCTGACATTACATCATTGCTGGAGAAGTTCAAGAAAGGTAGAATTATTGGATACAATTACGTAGCAGATGTCGAATGTCGGCAAACAATACGCACAGTCTGTAACGTCTCAGCTGCGTCCACCTAATCCTCGATGGGAGAAGTTGCCGTTACATTCTATTTTATGCTTAATCATTTAATAATTGTTCCAATGATTTGACGGTATGGGATGCGGACAATTACTAGGTTGATCCATAACAGTAAACTTTGTTAACTTCCTTTATTATGGAACGACAAATGTTAAAAACTCTTCCCTTTAAATACACTGATTAAATAACTGCGTGCCACTACGATGAATGTCTACAAGTCCACACTGAAACATTTCAACATGCAACTGCAACCCATATGCGGTACGACGGAATGGCAAAACTTTAACCACCACTAAACGCAGGCTACGAACTCACTGCCGACTTGCTACCGCCTCCCTCTGCGGTCGGCGGGAGACTGTCGCATCCCGGCCAACAAACAAAGAACATTCTAACCTAAGCATTGTTGCCAGCAGCTCTCGCTGCACGCCAACGATAACTATCGTTCGGCCAAAACTTACCAAAGAGGTTATTAACCTAAAACACTGACAAGACGACTTTCGAAGTTTTTAAATTACTAATAATCAGTATGGCATCAAGATATCTCTGTGTTCCAGCTTTGTCATGCTTGAATTAAACGCCAGGCTTCTGAAGATATTCAGTATTTTGTTTATGAAGTAATAGATGGGCACCAGCGTCGATGTATATCTGTTGTCCACCAATAGAGTGATTTTCAGTTAACTTATTTCAGCCATTCAGAGTGTGATTTGCGTCTGAAAATGCACATGTCATGAGTTTTGAGCTTGATAGTGCAGGTGGAGAGGAAGGAGACCGATAATTAGGTGGTGGATATTCTCGGAGGGTCGGGTTTAAATTAAAATATAACATGACAATAATATCGAGAATAACATATTCTTTTACATATGCCTTGAAAAGAGTATTTATATGTAAGATAATTTATAATCCACTCTAAATAAAACACAAAATTAATCATTCATCAAGGCTGTCTCCTGATTAAACGATTGCCAGTGATAGGAATGTCTTCGCTGAGGCGATAATTCCATTGTTATCTTCAGTCCGGAGACTGGTTTGATGCAGCTCTCCACCCATTTCGATCTTCTGCAAGCCCCTTCATTTCTGAGTAAGAGCGGCAGCACACATCCATTTGTAGTTAGTTACTGTATTCGTCTATCGATCCCTCTCTGCGATTTTTACCCCGGAAACTTCCCTTCAAAGCTAAATTGACGGTTCCATGTGATCCTAAAATGTGTCCGACCAAACGATACCTTCTCTTAACCAAGATATGTCAGATTTCTTTTCTCCATAATTATCTTCAGCAACTCCACAATAGTTACACGATGCAGCTATCTAATTCTTAGCATTCGTCTGTAGCACCATATTTCCAAAGTTTCTCTACTTTTTCTTTCTGAATTATTTATCGTCTACGTTTCAGCCTCGTATGTTCCTAGAATCCAGATAAATGCCTTCAGAAATGACGTGGTAATACTTATATTGATTTTAAATGTCAAGAAATTTCGCCTCTTAGAAAAGCTTTTCATTCCATATCCTCTCTGTTTTTGATATCTTCTTAACTTCGGCCATCAGAACTACTGAGGTTATCAGTTCCTTGGTTTACAAACTACTTAAACTAACCTACGTACAGTGTACACACACCAATAACCGAAGAAGGACTCGAACCTCTGACTGGTGCAACCGGGAGCTCCGCAGCAAGGCACCATAGAGAGGTCTGACATTCTCCAAACAAAAAAAATTAATCTACTACTTTTATTGTCCCATTACCTAAACTAATTCCTTCACTATCGTCCGAATCCCATCACAACTGGTTTTTTTTTTTTCTTATAAGCTTCTTTCAAGACACTGTCCATTTCGTTTAATTGTTCATCAAGGTCCCTGGCAAAATCAGGGGCATCGTAAACAACAAAGTTTTTGTGTCTTCTCCTGAATCTTAATCCTTTCTCCATATTTCACATTGACTTATTAAAAGGAT
This sequence comes from Locusta migratoria, assembly GCA_026315105.1. NCBI lineage: Eukaryota > Metazoa > Arthropoda > Insecta > Orthoptera > Acrididae > Locusta > Locusta migratoria. Next base: position 86,173,874 of record CM048748.1, read on the forward strand.
TGTTTTGTAACATTTACACTTGTCTGCTTTGCTTGCTTTGAAATTGGAATTATTTAATTTATCTTATAGTTTGAGGTTATTTCACCTGTCTCATACATCTTGAACACCAGGAGGAAGAAATTTTCATGACTGGCTCTTCCAACGATGCAATCACCTACCCCCCCAGAATCTTGTTTCGACACAAACATTTCAGAGCTGGTAAAATTCTTCCCGCAATATCGAATTTCCTATCTCATCTGTATTTACTTAGTCTTCAATTTCTACAATATTGTCTTTCAGTATATTTTCCTTGTATAGACCCTCTACGTCTTTCTTCCAAGTTTCAGATTTTCCTTTCTTTGTTTAGTACTCAGTTTTCCACATAAGCTCTTGATTTTCCGGTGATCAAAAAGTCAGTATAAATTTGAAAACTTAATAAACCACGGAATAATGTAGACAGAGAGGAAAAAATTTACACACATTCTTGGAATGACATGGGGTTCTATTGGAACAAAAATAAATAAATAAATAAATAAAAATAATAAAAAGGATAGGAAAGGAAAAAAAAAGTTTAAAAAATGTCCGACAGATGACGCTTCATCTGATCAGTAAAGCAATAATTAGCATAAAAAATTAAGACAAAGAATAGATGACGTTCTTCACAATAAATGCTCAATATGTTCACCATCATTCCTCAACAATAGCTGTAGTCGACGAACAATGTTGTGAACAGCACTATAAGCGTGTCCGGAACTATGGTGAGGCCCTGGAGTCGGATGTTGTCTTTCAGCATCCCCAGAGATGTCGGTCTATCACGATATAATTGCGACTTCAGGTAACCCCAAAGCCAATAACCGGACGGACTGACGTCTGGGGACCTGGGAGGCCCAGCATGACGAAAGTGGCGGCTGAGCACACGATCATCACCAAACGACGCGCGCAAGAGATCTTTCACGCGTTTAGCAATGTGTGGTGGAGCGCCATCCTGCATAAAAATCGTACGTTCTAGCAGGTGTTTATCAGCTAGACTGGGGATGATGTGATTCTGTAACACATCGGCGTCCTTCTCACCCGTCACGGTAGCAGTTACAAAACCAGAATCACGCAGTTCCTAGAAGAAAAGAGGCCCGATAACGGTATATGTGGTTCATCCAACCCATACCGTGACTTTTTCGTCTTGAAATGGAGTTTACACTAAAGTTCTAGGATTTTCGGTAGCCCAAATTCTGCAGTTGTTGGCGTTGACAGACCCTCGGAGCGTGAAATGAGCTTCGTTGGCCCACAACACGTTACTCAAACAAACGTCATCTTCCGCGATCTTTTGAAACGCCCACACCGCAAATGCTCTCCGCTTCACTAAATCGCCAGGTAACAGTTCATGATGCCGATGGACTTTGTAAGGATAGCAGGGTTCGCCTAAGTGCCAACTAAACAGTAGTGTATGAAATGACGGTGCGACGTGCGACTGCACGAGCGCTGACTTCCCCGTGCATAGACGAACCCGATAGTCTCCGTTTCTTCCTGAACTGTCTGACCAGCATTACGCCTTGTGCTCGGTCGGCCACTACGTGGTATATCGTCTAAATAACCCGTGGCTACGAACTTCGAAATCATTCTCGCCACAGCTGCATTTGGCAACGGAACTTTACCTGTTCATATCCCCTTTCTATGGGGAGAGGGTCGAAACGCTGAACTGCCAGGTTCCCCATTCTGATAATACAGCTTTCCTAAAAGCGCCTTTTCAGGTAAAGTCAACATGCTGCGACTGGTCGTGCATCTGATTCTCTCTCTCATTACAGCTCCTTTTATACACATTTTTCATGCACAGTTTCTGACGTTTTGCTGTCCAGCGCTATATGTCGGACAATTTTGAACTTTTTCTTTAGTTCTAATAAAACCCCATGTTATTCTAAGCATGTGTGTCAATTTGTACCTCTATATCTACATTATTCCGTGATTTATTAAGTTTTGAAATTTATACTGACCCGGTATTTTGTTTCTCACTGACGGATGGCGTTGCATATCCCTTGAAATGAATTCCACATTTTTGTACTTCATGTCTCATGTTCTCAATACGATTTCATGTATTGCTCATCTTTAAAATTCTGTATATATATGACGGTTGTTTGTTGCTAGGTGGCGTCGTTTCAGAGATAAAATGGTCACATTTGTCTTAATTTTTTATGGGTTGCTATAGTTTCGTACCTACATTCTGATAGTTTTTGACCCATGTAGTCTTTTGGTAAGTATAACTAAGAAATCAAAATAAAACTAACAGTTATCAAGAAATTTTCATAATATCAAGTTTAATATTAAATGCTTAACACTGAGGACTATGACAACAGTTATAAGTTAACAGGACAGGTTAACTTATTACGATTTATAGTGTCTTAATATAAACCAGTCAACTTTAATCACTGTCCATCTCCTAAGGATCAGCACAGTTTATAAAACATTCCACGGATTTCATTTTTCACAAATCTCTGATGAGCCCAACGCTTACAGTTTGTGAACTGAATTCCTTGATCTCCATTTGACTGTTTCTAAAGGACACTGTTTCTCTTCCTCATCGAGGTCTTGCTTTTTTTTCCTTTTTACGTCTCCTGCAGTTGATTTGGTTAATTTCTTTCTACTATTCCTCGCACTTCCTTTTTGAAAAAGCGCTTTTCTAGCTTGGGATGTAATTTTTCTTCAGTCTTTCTTTCCAATGCTTTGGTCTAATGGGAAGGGTTGAAATTCAGTTTCTGTTTCCTGAGTTTCAATTACCTGTACAAACTGACATGAGGTCGGCACTTAACACAGTACATGCATTACGATTTTCTTGGTATCCCAAACTCTTCGCTGACAGTCCTCACAGATCTTTGCTTTTCTTTTACTTCTAAAAATGTTTTTGGTATCATATTTTCAGAAATCAATCCCCTTTAATCCTTTTAAAATTTCGGATCATTTTTATGATACAACAAAATGAAACAAAGGTTTAAAACAAAGGCGTAACTGAGGTTTTGAAAACAAAGAAATGAACGAGAGTCTGACTGCTCAGATCACTGTTTAATATTAAAATGTAATTTACTGGTTGGCGTTTATTCAATGCTTTTTATTTCTTAAATAAACGTTGTTATCATTAAAAGTATCAAACTTTTCATCGAATTTAAGAAGTACAGCTCGTATAGATCGTGACAGTTTGTCTCTGAGGCAACCTGTCCCATCTCCATCTATACAATAAATATTGTTCTTTAGACAACTCTCTGAAGCAATTAAGTCTGTATGCCTTATAAAAATAATCCTTAAATTACGACCTTTTGTTATACTACTCACCCCGTTGCGCCTAAAGCAAGCGAAACTTAAATAACACACATTAACCGACGAGAAGAATTTTACACAAACTCACACAAAAACAATTAAGGACTACAACTTGTCCAAAACTTCACCGCCTGCGATATAGACTCTGCATAAGGAGAGGTACAGTGCTACCTACTTTCTCATTGATTCCCAAGACGATCTAGCGTGTACTGTATGAACTAATTCGACTGGGTCATCCTGCCCCTATGGCCAATGTGTCTCGGTCTCCCCTACAAATATTCGTACTTACTGGTTCATGACGAATTTGTTCGTTATACCCCTGAATTAGTGAAATTCGGTCTTTTCTACATTAATATCCATATTATGTACGTCTCTTGATATCATACTAATGATAGCAACGCAAAAATTACACTAACTGTTTCGTTAATTACGTACAAAAGTAATTATAACAAACACGATCCTGTGGCGCCATTCCCACCACTAGGAGCGCTAGTGTCGTTGCAACTGTCAGACGGTAATAACTTTCACAGCCGTGAGTGACGCGACTATATATAAGTTAGACTGTGGTACAACTGTAACTAATTTAGTAAGAAAATAGGTACTGTGTTTTGTCGTTAATGTTCATCTGTTAATAATCATTAAAACTGAAAAAGTCACACAAAATAAAGATATTTCTGATTTTATGAATACATGTTACACAATTTATAAAAACATTTAAAAAATCCATCTCTAAATTCACCCTCTTGCGCCACCAGAGGGCGCTGTAAAATTTTCCTTCACCCTCTCCAGTGTATGTCCTTGTCGCAGAACTGCCCGTAATACCAAATGCAATGCGCGACCCTCACCAAAGACAACGTAAAGGCCAACGGGCTGCACCTAACGACCGAGCACATCGGTGTTTGCATAGCGTTGTCAATACTGACTGCTTCACATGACCGTAGAAATCAGTTGTGGGCATTTCAAGGACATGTGGATAATTACAGCCTATTGTCTGGGCACGCCATATCGCACGTCATAATTAAATTAATATACGGAAAAAATAACTGTATTTCTTAGATCTAATGTTAACATAAAAAAAGTTCAATTTCGATACAGAAATAGGGGGCTTCATCACAAATATATGTTCTGAATAAGAGCAGAAAAACGGATACAAAACGTCATGGGTTGCCGACTTAACGTCACTTAACTTATTCTTACTTCAGTTTTGTCCTCCCCATCCCCCCCCCCCCCCGCAAATATATTCAAATGTTGCAGGAAAATACGTTAGACAGGTGCTCCATTGTACAATATGCCAGTCAGTTTTCATTTTACACACGAAAACACAGAAACAAATAAACACACGCACAAGCGCGCACACACACACACACACACACACACACACACACACACACACAGACACATGTATACTACTGGCCATTAAAATTGCTACACCAACAAGAAATTCAGATGATAAACGGATATTCATTAGACAAATATACTAGATCTGGTTACATGAGCCATAGATCCTGAGAAATCAGTACCCAGAACAACCACCTCTGGCCATAATAACGGCCTTGATATACCTGGGCATTGAGTCAAACAGACCTTGGATGGTATGCCCATGCAGCTTCAGTACGATACCACAATTCATCAAGAGTGGTGACTCACGTATTGTGACGAGCCAGTTGCTCGGCCATCACTGACCAGACGTTTTCAACTGGTAAGAGATCTAGAGAATACGCTGGCCAGGGCAGCAGTCAAACATTTTCCGGATCTAGAAAGGTCCGTAAAGGTCCCGCAACATGCGGTCGCGCAATATCCTGCTGAAATGTAGGGTTTCGCAGGGATCGAATGAAGGGTAGAGCCACGGGTCGTAACACATCTGAAATGTAACGGCCACTGTTCAAAGTGTCGTCGATACAAACAAGAGGTGATTGAGGCGTGTAACCAATGGCACCCCATACGTTCACGTCGACGTCTCGTGGTCCTCTTTCAGCAATGTATCTTTTCTACAGACTATTCTGCCCGACAGTAAGTATTATAAGCAATCCAAATCACGTTGCATTACTGTGACTCGTAGACCATTGATCATTTATGACAACCATTTAGAAAGTATTTGTTTGTCTGAAAACTGATGTAACCAGATATTGCCAATTACGTCATCCACCACTAAAAATGATGCTGTGCTGTTCATACGATCGAACTGAAGAATCTACCATGACGCTGGAACAAATTACTTTTTAGTACTAACTCTATTCACTGCATACTTTGCCGATTATGTCTTCACGTACCAATGCATCGACCTACAAAGTTATAACATAACAAGTAGTACAAAACATAAGTTATGTGCCTTAAAATGAGCCACAGATTGTGCTGTACCTCGTATCCATAAGGTGTTTGATAGAGCACTCAGTGACTTCCTACAAGGTTTAAACACTATTCCTTAATGTTTCTAATACTTTTTCTGTATCACATGCCTGAATTCCAATGCTTAGTACTTTTTCTATTTTGAAGGCCTCTTCCTGTATTAGCTAGCTGAAACAATCGCTTTGATCAGATTTTCCTGCTCCTCGCCACTTTATCCATCCCTAAATTCCCTCGTTCTCTGCCATTCTCCTCCTCTTCCTCTGTATGCGTCTTCTCTCTCGTATGAACATGCAAAATTATATGTACCTACTAAATTTTAATGATGATCGGCAAATCGTTGTTCTAGCATTGAAGGGAAATGCGTGGGGTAAAAAAAATGGGGAGACTCAAACAAGATTACAATATGCATTTACACAAGGATGCTGGTTGGCATTCTCATTCAGAGATGAACAGGCTTGCATAGGATAGGACAGCGCGGAAAGCTGTAACATACCTGTTCATATTGAAGAGCAAAATTAAAAGAAAAGAGGTAAAACTGTTTAGAAACGTGGAGTAAGGTATGCCTACTGCAAATCTTTTGTAGGGACTCATATTTCTCCTGTCTCTTGAAGGTGAAGTGTCAAAAATTTTATCCGCATTCATCGATCGCCATGGTTCGTACAAAATCGTTTGTGGACAGTGCCGTTTTTCTTGTCTGGAGTATCAAGAGTAGAAATGTTTGATCGTATGAATGGCAAGGTAGCGCATAAATACAAATCTAATCAGAAATTACAAAAACCGCTATTTCAAATTTTGAGCGACACCTCGAGGGTCCAACTGTGATTCAAACAATCGAGAGACCCACTCAAACACACTTCGTGAAATTCGATCCAATAGTTTAGGCGGATAACCTCTTTTCTTTCAAAGGTTCGCGTAGTGCCATTTTGCTAAGTGCATTGTTGGGTTTATATTTTTTCGGAGCATTTTACTTAGAATAAAACAGCACAACTCGATTTAAAATGAAATTTGCGAAGCAGATATAAAGCACGGTTATGACGTACGCGAATTTGGAAATTATCTGTAACATAACAAACGTTGTATCTGCTTTAAAGGTTTGAAATCGAAACACGGTGCCATTTGTTGAATTCTTACACACCTAGGTAGGTAATGTTCCACTTTCTGAAACTATATGGTTCTACAGTGGCCGACAGGCCGACAGAAAATTTCATTTTAAAACAAAAATTTTAGTAAAATAAATGAACTCGCCTTAAGTCACGAAATTGTATTTCATTGTAAACAATACAGTTCGAGCCCTGAGAGCTCATCATCAAGTGCCTCTATTATTTTAACACTTGTTTAAAGGCCTGGGCCTGTCAAGATCAAAACATAGGTTGTACCAATATGGATTAAAAAAGGTTTCACATAATAGAAGACATTTAAACATTGACTTACTTATTAAACAGTATTCCACAAATAAGTCTGGTGCAGTATAATAATTGTCAGTCTTGGAGTGCATTTGTATTTATAAATAATCATCAACACAAACACTTTCTATCTTGAGACACATTGTGGAATAACAACTCTAAGACTTACAGATATGAAGATGTATCACTTCTATGATGCCGCGAGAGACCACGAACACCGACTGCCGGCGTGGCGCAGAGGATAGCGTCACGGACTGTGGAGCAGAAGGTCGCCGGTTCAATCCCGCGCACCGGCAAAAATTTATTTCTTTGTAATTTACAATTCCAGAAGGTTCTACATCTTACTTATGTTCACTTGTAAATTTTACTTGTTTCTAATGTTAACTGTTCTTCTAATTTCTGGTAAATTCTGTCTGTGTATAAATAGCAGAGCACTCTACCAGAGACGCAGTCAGTGCTGCGTGTATGTGGAGTTCGTAATAAACGTGCTTTCAATATAAGTGCTGTGTTTAGTTGCCTTCGAAGTCAAGCCTACTTCAATTGCAACGTGACATTGTTTGGTGGAGGCACCGGGTACACTGTGCAACAGCTGCATCACTGTGGCTCCGATTAGGCAACGTAAAAGCCGTCGCTTACACGGACTGGAACCGGAATACAAGGGATACACCGAGTACATCCTTCCAAAGTCCGTATTATCAGATGAACGATGGAGACGAAACCAGCAATAAGTCAGCTGCACATCAGACACCCGTCGGTGTTCTCTGGAGATGCTGGACAGGACCCCAACAAATTGCTAAAAGGGTTCGACCGAGTCGCCAAGTACAACAGGTGGGATCATACGATGCGCTTCGCCAACGTTTATTTCTACCTGGATGGAAAAGCCCAGCAATGGTTCGAAAACAACGAAGACAAGTTGAATGACTGGGAGACGTTCCAGGAGGAACTTAAGAAGACGTTTGGAGACCGCCAGCGACAAATCCGTTCGGCGGAAGAACAACTGAAGAACCGCGCCCAACGACATGGTGAGCCTACACAATCGTACATACAGAGTGTTTTGGCCCTGTGTAACGTAGTCAATCCGAACATGACTGAAGCGGACAGAATCACGCACCTGATGAAGGGAATTACAGAAGATATGTACCAAGCTCTTCTGATAAAAGACGTCGCTACGACAGAAGAGTTCATCAAGTGGTGCCACGTATTGAAGAGATGCAACAAAGGGAGGTTGGACGCAAGAAGTATGACAGACTCCCAAATGTAGTCCCTATGGCCGTTGTGGAAGACAAGCAGGACTTGGCTTCTCTCAAACGACAAATCGTGAGAGAAGAATTACAACAGTGCATGGCAGCATCAGATTATGGCCATGGATGTGAGCCCTGTAAGTCACGAGGTAGCCGACGCCGCTGAGGACGAGGCATTTCAAACTTTAGCTCCTGTCTGCCCCGTCAGTCGCACCCGACGCGAAGAATGGCGTCACCCTGCTATGACTTACGCTGCAGCCGCCAAACGGCAGCCCATGAACCGACCGACGCGACCACAGCCAACTCCCCCGGTAACTATGACGCCCCGCAGAAGAACAGACGTCTGGAGGACAGAAGACAACACACCATTGTGTTTCCACTGTGGACGCCCTGAACATGTCGTACGCTACTGCAGAGAGAGGAGGCGAGTATTCGATGATTATTTTGCCGCAAGACGTCAGCCGTCGGAGCAGTTCTATCCAAGGCAGTCACCTGCTGATGAGTTCAGTCGACCGATGAGAAGGAGCCCATCGCCGTACCCTAGACGAGGTCGCTCCCCGAAGCGCCGCAGCCGTTCACCGTCGCCGTACAGAGGTACCAGCCGCTCCCCTAGCCGCCGCGCCCAGGAAAACTAAGCGAGGCGACCATCTACGGAGGTGAGGCCGCCGCATATGAAAATCCTCCATGGACGACAGTCGCCAAGATGTCGGGAAATCTCACCGACGTCATAATCGACGGCCAACTTGTCCGGGCACTTGTTGATTCAGGTTGATTTTTCTATATTATCGAATTACCGCCGCACACTAAAGAAGACAATTTTCTGTGATGCTGGAGCAACTGTGCTGAAGGTCGCGAATGGAAAGTACGTCCATCCAGCAGGAACTTGTGTCGCAAGAATAACCATCAACAACAGGACGCAGCCGTTTGAATTCGTCGTGTTAACAGAATGTAGTCACAATGTCATCCTCGGATGGGACTTCCTTCAGGCATCCCAAGCTATCATTGACTGTGTAAGATCTGAGCTGCAAATTGAAGAAGTTGTTCCGCCAGATACACGTAATACAGAATTTTCTGAGAAGTTATTCGCCGTTGACAATGAGAAGAGTTGCAGTCACAAACACAGATGACTGGTCAAACTGTGAAGTTCTTGTTGATAGTAAAAAGTTTATCAGGCTCACAAAAGAAATTTACATACCAGCGGCTATCAGAAGCATTACCGGTGGTCAAGGAGAGATTTGGATCACAAATTGTCACGAGCAGTCACAACTTATCTCCAAGGGAATGCTGTTAGTACAGACAACACGCTGGAGGAAACAAACGTGGAACTGCCAATAGGGCCTGGACTAACCAAGGAACAACGCCAGCGGGTGTTAGGTATACTACGCCAATTTTCGGGTGCATTCACACCTCAGCAGGGGAAAAGTCAGACGAAACGGCCCACGATAAAGCACCGTAACAATACTGGGGACCATCCGCCAATTAGCCAGCGTTCGTATAGAGTGTCGCCAGCTGAAAGACGGATAATTCGGGAGGAAGTGGAGAAGATGTTGCGAGATGACATTATTCAACGTTCGGAGAATCCTTGGTCGTCTCCGGTGGTCCTCGTAAAGAAGAAGGATGGCACGTGGCGATTCTGTGTTGACTATCGGCGGATGAACAGAATCACAAAGAAAAATGTCTACCCATTGCCGCGTATTGATGACACCTTAGACTGCTTGAAAGGAGCTACATACTTCTCAACTATGGACATGCAGACAGGTTACTGGCAAATCGAGGTTGAAGAAGCTGACAGGGAGAAGACGGCTTTTATTACACCTGACGGTCTCTATGAGTTTAAAGTAATGGCATTTCGATTATGTAATGCTCCAGCCACATTCGAACGCATGATGGACAACTTGCTTCGACACCTTAACTGGACGACGTGTCTCTGCTATTTAGATGACATTGTCGTTTTCTCGAAAACATTTGAAGAACATCTGAGTCGCCTGTCAACTGTGTTGAAGTGTGTTCAGACTGCAGGTCTCCGCCTCAATCCGAAGAAGTGCCTCTTCGTCGCCAAAGAGATAAAAATCCTGGGGCACCTAGTCAACGGAGATGGTGTCCGTCCTGATCCAGATAAAGTAAGGGCAGTCACAGAATTTCCAACTCCTCAGCACATTCGTGATGTGAGAAGTTTTCTCGGGTTGTGCTCATACTACCGACGTTTCATAAAAGGATTTTGTAACAAGGCACGTCCATTACAAGAACTTCTGCAGGGAGACGCCAAATTTTACTGGGATGAGACAAAAGAAAGAGCTTTCCGAGCACTTAAGGAGGCTCTAACTTCCGCACCAGTGCTAGCCTTGTACGACGAGAATGCAGAAACGGAACTTCACACAGACGCCAGTGGCTATGGGATTGGTGCAGTGCTTGTACAGGTTCAGGAAGGTGCCGAAAAAGTGATCGCCTATGCGTCAAGAGTACTCTCAAAGTCCGAGATAAACTAGCCTACTCTACAACTGAAAAAGAATGTCTCGCGGTTATCTGGGCTATCAACAAGTTCCGGCCGTATTTATTCGGCAAACCATTCACCGTCGTGACAGACCACCATTCATTGTGTTGGCTGACTAGCTTGAAGGATCAATCAGGTCGACTAGCAAGATGGGCACTAAGACTCCAAGAGTACGATGTCACAGTGGTATTCAAGAACGGGCGCAAACACAAGGATGCCGACTGCCTTTCGACGAATCCATTAGTGGAACACAACAGCATTAATGAAATTTCAGCTCTCACTGAATTAGATGACATTACAGCTGAACAGAGGGAAGATCCAACACTATTAAAAATGATAGAGGCCTTGGAGAAAGGAGAACCGACCAATGGAGAGTTCCAACTTATAAACGGAACATTATACAAGGGCAACTACGATCCACTGGACCCCAAATGGCTACTTGTTGTTCCAGCTCATCTCCAGCCAGCTATTCTCAAATATTTCCATGATGCTCCAATATCCGGTCATCTAGGATTCGTGAAGACCCTAGAGAGAATCAGACGCAGGTATTACAGGAAAGGTCTCTACCGATCTGTGAAGCACTATGTGAGTCACTGTAAAGAGTGCCAGCGACGGAAGCATGTGCCGCAATTACCTCCAGGACATCTCGTACCGATTCCGCCGGCAGCAGCTCCATTCCACCGAGTTGGGATCGATCTTTTAGGGAGGTTCCCGAACTCGACAACCGGTAACCGTTGGATAATAGTCTGCACTGACTATCTCACACGCTACGCTGTCACCAAACCTGTGCCGCCTGCAGAAGCTCCAGAGATCGCAAAATTCCTAGTAGAAGACATTATTTTGAAGCATGGAGCACCACATGTCATGATATCTGATCGTGGAAATGTATTCCAGTCAAAACTAGTATCAGAGGTAATGTCACGGTGAAACATTGTCCACAGAATGACAACTGCATACCATCCTCAGACAAATGATCTTACGGAACGTTTTAACAAAACGTTAGCCGACATGCTGTCGATGTACGTCGATGTTGAGCAGAAGGATTGGGATACAATTCTGCCAGTCGTGACATTTGCTTACAATACCGCAAGACAAGACACCACAGGATTCACTCCGTTTTTCCTGCTCCATGGCCGTGAAGCTGAGACGACAATGGATTCACTGTTCCCGTTCCAACCGGACGACACTCAGGATGACTATGTTAAACAGCTCATCACCAGGGCGAAGAAGCAAGACAGCTCGCTCGCATACGGACACTGGACGCCCAGGAGAAGGACCGTCAGCGGTATAATGACAAGCACCGACCTGTTGTGTATAGCCCAGGAGATCTGGTATGGATTTTTACCCCTGTACGGAAGGTTGGACTGTCAGAAAAGTTATTGAAGCGATACTTTGGTCCGTATCGTGTCATACGCCGCCTGTCAGACGTCACATACGAAGTTGAGGATTATGAGCCGTCGTCGAAACGTCAAAAACGAAGAGACATTGTTCACGTCCTGCGCATGAAGCCTTACTACGATCCTGAAGAGCAGGTAGACGACAATGGCTTCTTGTTCAAGGACTTTAAGGACGGTAATGTTCCTGATGAAGCCACGATAGGAACGTCTGTCGTCGATAATCGCGGAGAAGGGAAGGATTCTGTTGAACTGTCATACAGAGGACCCATGACACGGTCAAGATCCAGAACATTGCAGCTGGCTCCACAGGGATCATAACAGCGGGTCGCTGTTTCTCCAGGAGAGGGAGCAATGCCGCGAGAGGCGACGAGCACCGACTGCCGGCATGGCGCAGGGGATAGCGTCATGGACTGTGGAGCAGAAAGTCACCGGTTCAATCCCGCCCACCGGCAAAAATTTATTTATTTGCAATTTGCAATTCCAGAAGGTTCTACATCTTTCTTATGTTCACTTGTAAATTCGACTTGTCTCTTATGTTAACTGTTCTTCTAATTTCTGGTAAATTCTGTCTGTGTATAAATAGCAGAGCACTCTGCCAGAGAGGCAGTCAGTGCTGCGTGTATGTTGAGTTCGTAATAAACGTGCGTTCAGTATAAGTGCTGTGTTTAGTTGCCTTCGAAGTCAAGCCTACTTCCATTGCAACGTGACAATATTGTTTTATTTTTCTTCTTAATTTTGGATGATTTTTATTAATGTTGTATGCTAGAATAACCTGTTCATTGTGGTTTAGGTTAGCTGCTAGCTGCTAGCTGCTTGTGAACTCCACTTTTTTGTGAAATGAACACAGTTGGGTTTTTGTCTTTTATTTTCTAGAAGACGAAACAATAAGTGCCGAAACATGTTTAAATATTAAAACAAAGCAAGGTATCTTGCGTAAGGAGGATTTAACCACAAATCTGATACTGGACCTGTAGCACCACAAAGTGATCCAATATTAGACAAAATTGAAAAAAAAGAAAAAAAGCAATGAAGTGAGTATCAAGATAAAAATTATTCTTTGTTTTGAGTTGGATCAAATCAATCCCAGTGTGCCGGGGCTTCCTTGCCGGCATAGTCGCTAATTGTTTGTCGGCGAACTTGTATCTCTGGGGGGATCGATAGTTTGAGTTTCTCGGCAGAGAGCGTGATGGTGGAGTTGACTGTTCAAGGCTGCATCGCGACGGTGGTGTTTTGTACGGTGGCCGTGGAGGTGGGACGACGGTCACTGCAGCTTCCAACTGAATGTCTTCAAGGTTGTTGCCCTGGTGGAACACACGGCCGGCGGAATGTGTGTGCCTCTCACATGCGCGACTTGAAGGCTGTGGTGCCGGCCGCGGTGGCCGAGGTGACTGAGGCGCTCCAGTCACGGTCTGCACGGCCACTACGGTCGGGGGTTCGAATCCTCCCTCGGGCATGGATATTTGTGCCGTCCTAGTTCGTAAGTAGTTCATAAGTAGTTTGTAAGTTTAGGGACTGATGACCCCGCAGTTAAGTCACATAAGCTTAACAAACATTTGAACATTTGAAGGCTGTGGTCAGTGTCTAGCAAACCTGGCCAAGAAAGCGTCTTGTGTACTAAAATTCTGTCTGGCGAGTTGGGCACTCATAATCTGTAACTGATGTTGCTTGGGGATTGTGACGGAGGTTTCAACGGGTTCATGGCTCTTCGTAGCTGATGGTCTGAATTATATCACTTGGCTTGAGATATACGTTTTGCCCTAGTTACAGTGAGAACGATCGTGCCTGTTATTTTGTTGAAGCGCCTTGGTTACGTTTGAAATTTTAATACTATGTCCATACTACTGCCGAGTTGCCACAGTGACGTTGTCCTGATACGTGAAGTTTCATTGTGTTTTCTATCTGGTGTCTAATTTCAATTGCAGTTTAGTTCAGTATTTTATGTATGTCAGTTGCTTGTGGTAACGGATTCTGTGTTACAGGTATTCCGTTCAAGTGTTAATGCACTGTAAAGGCGCATTGGGTAACCGATGAAAAGGAACACGTCAGGAGGGCCATTTAACAGTGGGTGTTGTGCTGTTTCATTGGGAGCCAGGCTCTTGAGTAAAGTTTTATTGTTATCCTGTTGTACATACATATTTCTACTGTCAAAAAGGATGCATAAATCTGTATAGTGCGCTGCATTGATAAACGTTATCAGTTGTCTACAAAACGACTCCAATTTACGCGTTTCGGCCTGGACCATCATTAGAATCCTGAACCTTAAAAGTAACTAGTGCACGTTAGCTACATTTTGGTCAGGTAATATCAGTTACTTGTTGGTCAGATAACATCAGAAATCAGACAGCTGTCTTTACAACATGTAAGTAATATAATTTTACCATAATGTAACTAATGTGCTCAAAAAAAAATGTTTGTTAAGCTTATGGGACTTAACTACGGGGTCATCAGTCCCTAAACTTACAAACTACTTATGAACTACTTACGAACTAGGACGGCACAAATATCCATGCCAGAGGGGGGATTCGAACCCCCGACCGTAGTGGCCGTGCTGACCGTGACTGGAGCGCCTCAGTCACCTCGGCCACCGCGGCCGGCAACTAATGTGCATTGGTTACTTTCAACGTTCAGGATTCTGATGATAGCCCAGACCAAAACGCGTAAAATAACGTCGTTTTGTATCCAAATAATAACTCTTATCTATACCTATACAGCTTTTTTGCAGACTTCATTCATTATTGTCATGGTCGCCTGCCTCCTCCGTGACTTAATCTCACAATTATGTGTGTACATAAATCCATTAGCTACCTTCTAGCTGACGTTGAAGTAAAGCAAGGGTCTTACCATACATTAATTACGTCAATTAGGCATAGATTATTTTAAGAGATTGATTTGAAAACTTGCTCGACGAAGTTAGTGTCTTTTTTAAAAATTATTTTCTTCTTCTTCTTCTCCTTCTTCTTCTTCTTCTTCTGTGAGAAGTTAAGACTACTTATTTCTTATATTTGTGCAATTACTATTCATCCCTTAGTAAGAAAAGAATGAGACTGATTTATAAAAGGTTATTTGTTGAAAATTTTTATTGCTGCAAGTTTATTGATCTTACCCGAAGTTAAGGAAAGTATTATTTTGAGGGTGTTAGTTGTTAAAATTGCTCTACATGTTGTGGTTGTTAACTCGTGACGCCGATAATACCGTTATTGTAATAAATTATTTTCATCAATTGCCTAGAGTAATTAAATCACAGCACCTTACCACTTCCTCACAACCCTAGCGTACCAAGACCACATTGCCCTAAAGAGTAAATGGTTACTACTTTAATAAGGCCCCTTAATTGCACCCAAGCAAGTGCGTGAATATTAGGATGTAAGTGCAAGCTGGCTTTTGTGCTGTGTAAGTTTTCAAAAAAATATAACTCGTGGTGAGGATACAAGCGCGCCTTCAATGTAGGGCTGTCAATCAAATGTTGTCTGTTATCGTGCATTTTTATTTATGCGAACATTACACATCACAACTCTGGGTGCACAATTTAGAATTCGTCCAATGTAGATAACAAAGACGATTTAAAATCGTGAGCAACCATTTTAATGTATAAATATTTCTTAACTCAATGCTGACTGGTTGCAAATTGGTGTAATTAATAACTTTATTACAGGTTTCGGGCGTTGCCCATCATCAGATTCACTGAATGAAACACACAATCATGAGCACAAAAGGGTAGCTGCACAAAAACGTAGATGAAAGGTTAACAAACAGCACAGTACACAAAATACCAACGTCAACAGAACAAACCTTCGGCATACAAAGAAGAAAAGTGAAGACAGACAACTCAATTACGTGATTGAGCACGTCATTGTGCTCACGACAAAGTAAACATTGGCGCCACCAGATGGCGTGCTATACATGGTGATTAATACAATTTTATTAAAAAAGAACTAATTAAAAAAAAGCCCAAATGACAAAGAGACCTTTTTTAAAAGCAGATAACATGGGCGAAGCTCTATTTTATGCTGTATATATTTAGCTGTTAAAATTTGTGAGATGAGCATTTTTTAATTTAATACTCTTTAATAATGTTGTCTTAAACGCTATGTACAGCACGCCATCTGGTGGCTACTTGTAACTTTGATTGTCACTTGTTTTTATTTTATGGCATGAAAAGGGTAAGCCCTTTACTATATTGTATATATTAATCTGTTTTTAAAAAGCTCTTTTTGTCATTCGGGCTTTTTTAAAATTAGTCCTTTTTTAATAAAATTGTATTAATCGCCATTTATAGCAAGCCATCTGGTGGCGCCAATGTTTACTTTGTCTTGAGCACAATGACGTGCTCAGTCACGTAATTGTTTAGTCTGTCTTCACTTTTCTTCTTTGTATGCCGAAGGTTTGTTCTGTTGACGTTGGCATTTTCTGTACTGTGCTGTTTGTTAACCTTTCATCTACTTTTTTGTGCAGCCACCCTTTTGTGCTCATGATTGTGTGTTTCATTCTCAGTGAATCTGAGAAACCGGTAATAAAGTTATTAATTAAACCAATTTGCAACCAATCAACATTGAGTTAAGAAATAATTATACAATGTAGATAAGTTGGTTGTAGCTTCTGACCAGCTACAAAAGAAAGCAACCTTTTCTTTTCTCTTTTTTCTAACTGACCGTTGTGAACTTTGTGATCCACCATAGAGGGAACGAAAGAAATTTAGACACAAAACACTCCTTTGTGACGCCGTATAATTACTCATGAATCCGTTCGAAAGCAAAATTATTTTGAAGTCTTCGAATGCTATGGCGCTCTTTCTGCTTCACCCCCAGCGGTACATTCACAAAAGCCGTGCGATAACAGCGAGCCCGCAGCTGTCGCGGGAGCCTTTGCTTTCTGTCAGCTTTATCTCTAAAGTGGCAGATGGCAGAAAATGCGCGAATCCGTATCCACTCATCCCGGGCGCTGTAACCTTGTCAGCGTACCAGACGAAAAGTCCAGAGACGGTTTCTCGCGAAAGAGACAAAAGGCGAAAAAAAAAATGGCGACCGAGGCGCGGCGCGAACAGAAAGAGGGATCTGCGACCCGCTCGCAGAGACCCGTTTCACACTCGCCGCGCAAGAAAATGCTGGCTCACAGACAAACACAGGCGCGCACACACACACAGAGACGCGAGGTTGCGGCACAGTGGGCGGGATGCCAGGGAACTTCTACAGATCTCGCCCTTTTCGCTCCCGTTAGGGAACTGCGGGTGTGTTCGTTTCGACATTTAAGGGGCGGTGGAAACAACTGAAAGGCGGAGGAACACGCCCGCTAAGGAAAAGAAGGCGAGACAACAGCGACGCGGCGCGGCGGTTGCTCGGCGTCGTCTAACGAGCGACGCGCCAGCCAGGTACTGTAGCTGCCGCGCGTCCGCGTTGTGGGTGGCTTCCGCAAAAAGTAGCACTAAGCCTTCCCACGTGTTGAAAATGTTCTTAGGAGTCAGGCAAGACGGATTTTAGATTAAATTTATGTGACAAACCTTTTTCTCTCGATGGTCGCTGAAGATTTCCTATATACCAGGTGTTTCACTAAGTGTGCTTGCCTCTGTAACTTATAAAATAATAGGTGACGGGAAATTTTAATGCGGTAGGTCAACAAAAGAAATGTTACACTTTCTGCGGAGCTATGAACATCGTTTATTGTATCATTTTCCAAAGAGTTACAGAACAAAGATATAATTTTTTTAAATGGAACAATAGTTTTTTCATCGTGCATTGGATTCGTTGAAACCAGCTGCGGCCAAATCAATTTAAACTACATTACTATCACTGTTAGTTTGGGAGCTACAACCCTTCAAAGTTTCAGGGGCAGATACCACACGCTGTACATAATACATGGCTGTGTGATGGGTGATGGATGTTAGGGCGGTGGGAAGTTGATTTACATGAGAGGTTTATGTCACTGAGCCAACATCCCCAGATGATCTAAAACGGCGCATTGAGGACGCATGTCGCTCCGTCACACCGGCGATGTTACATCCTTTCGCCGGCACATTGCATAATGCATTGAGGAATATGGACACACATTTGAACATCCATCATTCGGGAAGATGGTGTTTTAAATCCACCTCCGGTCATCCAGATTTAGGTTTTCCGTGGATTCCCTAAATCACTCCAGGCAAATGCCGGGATGGTTCCTTTCAAAGGACACAGCCAATTTCCTTCCCCATCGTGAACCCAAACTTCTGAGCTTGTGCTCAGTCTCTAATGAACAAGCTGTCGACGGAACGTTAAACCCTCAGTTTTCCACTCCTCCTCCCTCCTCAAAATGGTTAGTTATCAAGACTGGGGTCCCTCAGGTTTCTGACTTGGGTCCTTTAATTGATATAATGATTTTCCGTATTATATTCCCGATGATCTAGAGATAGTTCTTTTTGCTATTGATACAAGTATAGTAATCACGCTTGACAAACGAGAATTAACTGATTATAAATAACGTCTTTTGCTAAATTATAAATTAGTTCTCTGCTAATGGACTCCTACTAAATTTTTAAGAAACACAGCAAAAAAGTTCTTCAGTTTTTCCCGGCGAGGCTTTTCATCTTGCACAATCGGGAAGTCGCCGGTTATTCGCGTCTTTTCTTCCACGACAGCACGAAAAAGGTTGCACACTTACCTTATGGCGGGCCAGTTTCCCCCACAACCAGCGTAATTCTCCTCAGATATAATATCAATCGCGTGTTCTACCCACTTACCAAAATTAAGGCTCTGCTAGCGACTATGTAGGATGACCTGGGTCTAAAAACCCTGTGTTCACCACATTCCTTGTCAATGTGGGACGGCATATATCGGCCAGAGGACTAAGTTCAAATGTTTGTTAAGCTTAAGAGACTTAACTACGGGGTCATCAGTCCCTAAACTGACAAACTACTTATGAACTACCTACAACTAAGGACGGCACAAATATCCATGCCCGAGGGGGGATTCGAACCCCCGACCGTAGTGACCGTGCAGACCGTGACTGAAGCGCCTCAGTCCCCTCGGCCACCGCAGCCGGCGAGGACTAAGTCCGTAGATATCAGGTGCATAGATCACCAAAGACATACAAGACATAGACTGGCAGCAATTGCCTGAAATCTCCAGGAGCTTTTCTTGTCCCCTAATGTCTCTTATATTTTCCTTTCTATGGTATTTTTTCCCTTCAGTTTCGCATATTTCTATGGTCTTGCACTTGTCTTCGAGTTACTTCTGCGTAGGAAATTAGCACATACAATTAACGTTAATTTTAGCCGTCTGTACCCCCTTTAGCTTGTTTCAATTGTGGGAATTTCGTATTTTTCCTTTCGTAAATTCAGCATCTCCTATATATTGCAGGAATTTCTATTAGACCTTTCCATTCTGGTCTAATCTGACATCTAAAAATCTCCTCACCTTCTCGTTCCATCAATTTATCACACTCCATCTTACTTATCTACCGGACCGGATAGCCGATCGTGTGAAAGCTGTTCCTCCCGAGACGGAGACGAGCGGTGGCCTCGGTTCGAACCCTGCCAACAAACTGACGACGAGCATCGGCATGCCGACCCACCTCTATGCGCTTTCTAGACAGTTTCACACATCTCACTTGCCTCAGTTAAACAATATGAAAACATTTATAAATAGTCCAAATATAATCACATGTATTGTACATCTACATGGAATACTCTGCAAATCACATTTAAGTGCCTGGCAGAGGGTTCATCGAACCACAATTATACTATTTATCTCCTATTCCATTCTCGAATAGCGCGCGGGAAGAAAGAACACCTCAATCTGAACGGTGAGACCGCGCGTATCCTTTCGGGGAAATGAAGTAAGAGCAGGAAGGTCATCCGTCCACCCCTTATACTAGCTATTCCGTATACATGATTACATCACAGCTGTCTACGCTTATCGTAACATTAAAAATCGATAAAGATACAATCAAATGCTGTTAAAAAGACTGAACGTAATCGACACAAAATACATATAAAATAATCCTGCAATCAATTACACAAAAAATAAAAACATCACAAAGCTGTGCATGGCGTGCCATGTATTCACACAAGAACCCCGCTAAATATTTCGGTATCAAAACACTCTCCCTTCATTTTAACCTCGCCTAATTCAGCATTAGTTTCGTTGCATACCCTTGTAACATACAGCAACCAAGACGTAACCACTTGCAGAAGTACGAAACACAAAGAAACCGTTAGCATAAAACAACTTTATGCCACCATATTAATCCAGGTTCTTCACTACGACTTATAGCATACCGTTCAATCCATGTTAACAAGTTAAACACCTCATGACCGACACTTACGGTGAACAAGAGTCACCAGCCACGAGGCATGTGCTCCAATTGCAAAGTACAAAGAAAACTATTAAAATCAAGCAATTTAACCCAAAAACATTTATATTATTGAGTTACTACAACCACTGAACTCCCAATCAAATGATCGCATGATCGCCAAAGCGAACAGCATTGCAAGCTCGCTTTTACTATCAGATGGCAGCTCCGTGGTCTACGTCGTGTCGCGTTGGTCGACCCGCCCGAGGTTCAAATGTTCAAATGTTTGTTAAGCTTATGGGACTTAACTGCAGGGTAATCATTCCCTAAACTTACAAACTACTTATAAACTACCTTATACTAAAGACAGCACAAACATCCATGGCCGAGGGGGTTGATTCGAACCCCCATAGGGACCGCCAGAAGTCACCGAAGCCGCGGTGGAGTAGCCGAGCGGTCTAAAGCGTCTCGCTGCGGAGCGCGCGGTTGCTCGCCGTGGAGGTTCGAGTCCTCCCTGGGGCATAGGTGTGTGTGTTTGTTCTTAGGTTAGTTTACCAAGGTTTAGTAGTTTGTAAGCTACGGACTGATGACCACGCAGTTTGTTCCGAAAGATTTACAGACATTTGAAATTTGAAGTCACCGACCCTTTCTTTACGTTAATCCCAACGGCTTTCACTTGAATCGCCCCGTTCTGATTGGCTGAGGCAGTGGCCTCCACCACCTCTATCTCGCGAATCCGCGCACACAATCTATTGTCAGCCATTCATGTGGCAAGCCCCTCACCTTTCTTCCTTACTTCTTCACTACATAAGCATCTTTGGACTGAGATTACATCTACTACCTAAGCATCTCTGTTCTATCCTACCAATATACAAATAAACCGCAGCACAAGCACACTCTATGCATCCAGTCTCACAAGGAAAGAAAAGGGGAACGGGAAAAGGAAGTGTGAGGAAGCCGTTATAAATGTAGTCAAATGATAACGAAATGAAACACAGTTGGCCGTTTCCACGTCCAATAGTTTGTAACCGTAATATATATGCA
This sequence comes from Locusta migratoria, assembly GCA_026315105.1. Lineage (NCBI taxonomy): Eukaryota > Metazoa > Arthropoda > Insecta > Orthoptera > Acrididae > Locusta > Locusta migratoria. The sequence continues at coordinate 86,195,337 of CM048748.1, forward strand.
AGACACGCTTTCAGAATTCATAAATGATAGTTTAAAGTTACGAGTAGCTTTGCAGCGCCTGTTTGTAGTACGTAAGAATTGGTTAAGGTGCATGAAGCGTAGTCACAGTACCGCATCAATGGTTACCATACCGACATCGTATATGGGACAGGAAGGCAAGGAAGACAATGTGTTCGCGCACTAAGCTCGCACCCCTTGTACATCAGTCAGACTTTCACAGCGAAATATTACTTTGCTGACAGTAAATTGCGTTATAATTGAAATCTTAGAAAAAAAAATCATGAGCGTTAGATTATTGTAGTGTAGATATTTAGGTTATCCCTCTATGCAACTGAATTAATAAAATATTTTATTGCCATATGCGTTTCGCCTTTATTTGGAAGACATCATCAGTGGCCTGTAATATATACATGATTACGTTTTACAATATTTCATATTTACATTTCTTTGTATTTTAGGTTATAAACGGTTCTGGTGCGTTATTTAAGTATAGATACTGATATTTGGATGTTGTTACTTACAATATTTTGTGGATATTGCTTCCGGCAGTTCTACTTCAACTGTGTTCAAGTTGAGTTTTTTGTTATTCTAGCACTTCACAGCTAGAACCACTAGGCACATGCCATTTTGTTTGTGTGGTTTTTTGTTTTGTTTTGGTAGTGTTGCCAAGTGTTGTGTATGTGTTTGACTTATCTATGCTTTATGTCAGTGTGTATCTGTGTGTTTTCGATGTGATTGCATAGAGAACTGCACAACATACTGATGTATTAATTTTTATTTATGTCTCCTGATTTTGAGGAGATAGAGAGAGGGGGGAGGGGGAGGGGAAGAGAGAGAGAGGAGGGGTAAGAGGAACAGAGAGATAGAGGGAGACAGGGAGCTAGAGAGAAGAGAGATATGGTGGGAAAGGGAGCTCATTATTATTATTATTATTATTTAATTTTGTGTTTGTGCGTGTGCGTGTGTCAATTCTTGTTTTCTCTTTTTAATTACTGTCACATGTCTTTGACTAGATTTAGCAGTGAGTTTTCATTAAGGTTTGTCTGTTCATTTATTACTTGTTTGTTTTGAGCTATGGTTTTCTGGATATGGATATAATACAGCAACTGTGGGAAATACAGGACAAACAGAACTAACAATGAGCGTTAGAGATTAGTATCTTTACACACTGGACAAACATTGTCAACAAATGAACCGTAAGGGAAATTGAGACATAAGAAAGAATTGTCTCTAACTGATTCAAAACTGCACCCTTGCTAAACTTTGAATAGTTTTGGTACTCGTAGCCTGATCGCCCATGCATGGTGGCATATACGTGCAGTGTAGCCAATGTGATGCACTTCCCTAGCGTGTTTCCAGCAAGCCATTTCGCAGCGGACGCTCACATTATTGAAAGCGACCCCCAGAGGGGGCGAGAGTATCGGCACGAGCTGCAGGTATGTCTGCACGCGACAGTAACGCCAGCCGACACACGCTGCAATTTCCTCGCGTCCAGCCCTTCCGATAATGGCGTCTGTTCCGCCATCGCTGAAGCGATACCTGGGGGCGTAGATGCGCGCAGTCCGTCATAACACGACACCCGCTGCTTGTGTGCATGCGACAAACCGGGCGCTCTTCAGCGGGATATATCCCGTGGACGAAAAAATGTAGCGTCGCCAAACTTTACTTTTTGCCATCATAAAACAGTTTCCTAACAGCGTGATCTTACTTCTCACTTTGACTGTGGTGCCTCTGCCGATATTAAAAGTTAAATTCTTAGCTTATGGGACTTAACTATGGGGTCATCAGTCCCTAAACTTACAAACTACTTATGAACTAACTAATACTAAGGACGGCACAAATATCCATGCCCGAGGGGGGATTCGAACCCCCGACCGTAGTGGCCGTGCAGACCGTGACTGGAGCGCCTCATTCCCCTCTGCCACCGCGGCCGGCAAATATTCTCGCATTTAGTGCTGCATACTGCAGAGCTGTGAAGCCTGCTGTGTCCTTGTGCTTATATATTTGATACATCTGTAATGACTTCACAATTTGCCAAACACGTTGTCAATAGATCAGCAATGGGGCATAAGCACATATTTTTCTAACTGCGTTTTAGTGCATTTCGCAAGAACACGACCGAATAAAACAGTCTAGAATTTAAAACCACGGCAGTTCTCATCATCATCTACCTGAGGGGCTACAACTGCATGCAGCTACCATTGATACCGATAGTGCAAATGTCACAGTCGGCATAAAATTCCGGACGGTGCGTGGTGAAACAAACTGTACAAAGGCTTTTTTTTCTTTCGTGTTATTTTATTCCCGGGTTGGGGCGGGCTGGAAGCGCTTAAGGCGCTCTTCAACCTACAGCAGCAACTACACGCAAAAGGAGGAAAGACTGTACGGACAGTACATAACAAATAGGTAACACGGTGAAAATTGAAGAAAACATACCAAGTGAGGGTGAAAGGATGTGAAGTTCGTATGAATCACACGGCGACAAAAACTCAGAAACACAACACTGTAGCACTGATGCACACGTATATTTAAATGACACAGGCGTCGGTTGCAAATAGGCCATTCGCAGTTTGATAAAAAGCACTATTTGCTTTCACTTCACGGGAACACGGACGAGGCACTGGCAGAAGTTAAATTAAGACGATTAATGAAGATGGGGAAGGAGCATTGCGAGGAGAGGAAGAGAAGGAGGAGATGGGGGAGGGAGGAAGAAAAGTGACGGTTCGGAAGAGGCAGGGGGTGGGGCAATCAGGGCCGAGGCAACACCACCTAAACGACAAGGCCTCACAGCTCTCTGGCAACAGGCGAGTGACGTCATCAACTTCAGGCAGACATGTAGTGCCACCTACCTGTAGCCGCGCCACCTGTAGTGACGTCATGTTAAAGGATTGCCAGAAAAGTGAATTCGTTTGTGAAATAGTTTTGTTTTCTTATCTTTGAAGTGTTTATTGTCTGTAACAGTTCTGTTCAGAAATATACGTTAAGATGGTGAACAAATGTTGTGTACCCGGCTGTGTTGGAAATTACGACGAGAAAAACGAAGTGCACATTTTAAAATTTCCAGACGATTAAGAAATGCGTGAGAGTTGGTTACGCGCAATAAAGAGGGATAACGTCATTCCCAGCAAGCATTCTGTGGTATGTAGATTTCATTTAAAGTCTTATATATCGACGAAAGAACTCTACACTTTTAGATTGACTTTCGAAAAGTTTCCAGCAACATGCATACAGTATATTATTCTCCACTTGACAGGTGTACCACTTACACTTCTGCGAAGGGGATATTTTGTGGGAAACTCAAGCTATTGACTGGGAAACGGGGATATTTTATCTGCACCACTCGGAAAACTGCAGCTCAGGAAAAATGCTGTTCGAGCCAATTTCCAAACTGTCCTTCCTACATTTCGAAAGTTGTGCCAAAGCAGAGAATCTCCTTCTGAAAAACTGGAGAAGAGGGAAGCTGCTGCTCTAAAAGCATCAATAGAAGACAGTCTTAAATCACTAGAACAAGTTTTCTTTCAGTTCATTCCATGAACTAACAAAAAAACTTGACAGTGTCACAAATAGTGTTTCTTCATTTAATCCAGAACTTAATTTAAGTATTTTTTAAAAAGGTGTGAAATAGCTTCTAAAAAGGTTCAACAAACTGTAAATAATATCAATGACATAGATAATGTTATAAAATATGCAAAAGTTTTAGTTGGTAAACAAGAAGACACATATCTTCCAGACCTCATTTTTGACTTGTTGAGTCATTTAGAATGTGAAGGCAAAAGTAAACCTGTTGTTGAATTCATAAGAAACCAGCTTCGGCCAAGCCTTTCCCATTCTGATAGGCATAGGTTTGCTCCCAATATTTTAGTCTTTGCTTCTCTGTTGTTTTTCATTTTAAGTCATGCTTATAGATTTATACATACCACTGGAAATATTATACTGCCTCATCCTAACACTACTAGAAACATATGTGCAAATGTTGATGTCAATCCAAACAGTCCAAACTATCTATACATTAAGAACAAAGTATCAAATCTGAATCATCATGAGTGGTTTTTAACTCTCATGTTAGATGAGATACACATTAAACAAGCCATGGATTTCAAAGGAGGAAATTTAGTAGGTATGGCACATGACACCACCTCTCTTGTAACAACTGCGCACGTATTTATGGTGCCAGGTGTAACTTCATCATTTAAAGATGTTGTTCATATCTTACCTGTTAATAGAATGACTACAGACCAGTTGTTTAATGTTATCAGAAAGGTACTTCTTGGACTCGATGAATTATGCTTAAAAGTTACTTGTATTGCTTCTGATAATAATTCTAACAGAAATACTGATTCCAATTTGGCAAATCCACCACAACTGAGCATTGCATACCCACATCCTGCAGATAATCCCCGACCCTTGTTTTATATAATAGATGCTGTACACATTTTCAAGTGCATTAAGGCATAATTTAAAAGAGAAATTTCTGACGTTTCACTTGCCCAGCTTTGAAACCCCATGTTTTCTGCTGTGAGTTCTCTATTTGACATGGAAAGTAATAAATTAGTATAATTTGGTTATGGTCTGAATATAAAAGCACTGTGGCCCTATTCATTAGAGAAACAAAATGTACATCTTGTTTGTCAAGTTTTCAATGACATCAGGGGCAGTTCACTTCATCTGGAACCTTCAAATAACATTGAAAATTATGAAGGAACTGCATAATTTATTAATATAATAAGCACTTGGTGGAAAATCATGAATGTTAATTCCACTTTGAAAGGAATTAGACTTAAGGAGGAAATTCAAAAACCTTTGACAAGACACAAGGATTATGAGAGGTCTAAATTTTTAGAAAAGTTTTTAAATTGGCTTGATTACTGGAGTGCTATGAAGTTGCCAACTGGTCAGCTCAGTAAAGAAACACATACAGCACTTGAGAATACAACATATGCACTATTGGAAATGAGGTCTTACTGTCTGTTTGATCTTGAAATGTCATACTTCGTGTTACCTGCAAAATTTCAGATAGATGCATTAGAAGCTAGGTTCAGACTATATCGACGGCTGGCTGGTTCTGAGTACCATGTTTCAATCAGGCAAATATTTGAGTCAGAGAAAAAGGTGAGGTTATCAACTGTGTTAGAGCTGTCATTACAAAGAGACACTGCTAAGAAAATTATAATAAAATCTTTACAAAGTTATGACCAATCTGAATGTCTTGATGTAGCCTTGGATATCTCAGCGTCAGATATTTGTAAGTTAAGTGTCAGTGAGTCTGATTTCGAACTGATTAGGCCAGTATTGCTGGATATTGTCACTACAGTGTACTGAAGAAATTAAAGCGTACTATCGGTACTGAATTTATAACTAAGGATAAACAGCTGGCATGTGTTGCAGAGATCTCGATAGAGGTAGCTTGCGGTTTCCTCAGAAAAGTCCACTGTTGGTTGTACTGTATTCTTTCTGTAGGACACAAAAACTGTTATCAAATTAACACTTTGAGTCCTTCCTTAGGCTTCAAAATCAACGACGAGTTGCAAGTAAATTAAATCTTAAACCCATAAAATCCAATGAAGATTTTTAGTAGATATCTCTGACAAACATTCTGCACTGGAACTGTGGAAATCTATTATATTGACAAGTGTAAATATTTTGCTTAATAACTATTGTAAAATGCAAAATGATACAGTGCAGAGGTTCTTAAACAAAAGAAAACTTAAACTCTTACCAGAAGGACATACTTTCAGTAAGGAAACTAAAAAAAAGTGCACTTGTACGAGGGGAAAAGGAGGGGTTTGGGATGCCGTGGATGAAAGGCAACAAACAGATTTTGCTTTTCTCGATTTCAAAATGGGATTTGACGCGGTGCCGCACTGCAGACTACTAAGAAAGATACGAGCATATGGAATAGGTTCACAGATTTGTGACTGGCTGGAAGACTTCCTTAGTAATAGAACGCAGTACGTTGTTCTCGACGGCGAGCGTTCATCAGAGAAAGGCGTGCCCCAAGGGAGTGTGATAGCACCGCTATTATTTTCTTTCTATATAAATGAGCTTATGGACAGAGTAACTTGTAATTTGCGGCTGCATACTGATGATGCTGTGGTGTATGGGAGGTTGTCGTCTTTAAATGACTGTAATTGGATACAGGAAGACAAAATATCTAGTTTGTGTGAAGAATGGCAGTTAGCTCTATATGTAGAAAAATGTAAGGTGATGCACATGAGAAGCAAAACACTATTCCATAATGATCTATTAAAGCATTAGCAGTGTTCTTGATGCAAACACGTCGTTCAAACATTGCACAGCGATGTGAACTGGCGAGTAAGGCGGACAGCCGGCTTCAGTTTATTGGGAGAATTTCGGAAAGATGCACTTCTGTAAAACGCTGGTACAACCACACCTTGAGTAGTGCTGAAGTGCTGGGGACCCACAGAAGATCAGTTTTAATGAAGGCCGCTAGGTTTCTTACTGGTAGGTTCGACCAAAGCGTAACTGTCACAGAAATGCTCCATGAACTCAAATGGGAATCTCTGGAGGAAAGACGACGTTCTTCGTGAAATTCTGTTGAGCAAATTTATAGGTCCGAAATGTGAAGCTGACTTGTAGAACGATCTTGCTGCCGCTGAATTACATTTCGCATAAAGATCACAAATACAAGATAAATGAAATTAGGGCTCGTACAGAGATATGTAGACGTTCCCTTTTCCGTTGTTCTATTTGCGACTGGAATATGATAGTCAATGCCTATTGGTGCTCCGCCACGCACCTTGCGGAGGATTGCGAAGTATGTATGTAGATGTCCCAAGAAGCTGCTAGGAGCAAGAGAAGGGGGAGGAGGAGGATACCAGACGGTAGAGGAGGAAGGAAGGGAGTGAGGTCCTCAAGGGAAGATAAAGGAGTTGGGAGGGAAAACACTAATCTGCGGTTTTATTATCTTGAGGGCATTTTTCATATGTGACTTTCAAACCAAACGGGCTGAGCTCCCTATGTGAGATTTCGTATGATACATGTCGATCACTACCGTATACTGTTTGATCGATCATTATAAGAGTTGGCAGAAGTAAGTATGTTATCATGTGGAAGGTTTTCACTCTCTTCAAGGTACCATTATGTAGTGGATTGCAGAGGGTACCTTGCAACAAACGTCTCGACTGTTACTCCGGTCATAATGAATATAGCAAATATATTTTCATAGACAGGGTAAGTAGAAGACGGACTGAGTAGTGGAGGGAATGGTCAGGGAAGCTTGGAAAATGGGAAGGAAGAGAGGGGAGGAGATAAACAGAGAATACGGAGAGGAGAATATGAACAGCGAGGCTGGTGAAGCGGTCAGAGAGAGGTGGAGGGGATGAACACAGCAAAGGGAAAGGATGAGCTGGACACACACACACACACACACACACACACACACACACACACACACACGCACATAGATAGATAGATATAGAGAGAGAGGACAACGGATGTATTAAAAATCTTTGGAATGAATAAATAAATGGTGTACCAGCACCACGTAATCAGGTATTATTCTACTTAATTAAAACCAGTCTGTAATTGTAACACTCATGCATTTACCTTGTTTCGTCTACCTAGTTACAGTTTCTCCCCCTTTTACGCGCTGTCAATTGCTGTTCCAGGAACACTTTCTTCCCCAGTATATTTAAGGACCTACTCAAAATCACTGATATTGGCATCAGCATCAGAGGAAATTTTAGATTATCATATCCGCACATATCGACCAAATGAAATGCTTTCATTATAACATCATCGAATTCGAAGATTTGGCAACTGAAATTGGCGCTTTTAAGCGTCACTTCTCCTACAATCGTGTCCCATCAGAGCCATTCCCTTCTACTCTACCTCCACCGAAATGTTAACACTGAAACATTGACTGTCCTCATTGTTACTTCTGTTTGTGGGCTGAATAGCAGAGGAGAGAGATTGAATCCCCATCCATTTTAGTAATGTCTCTTATATTGTATTTTCACGGTATACATATTTCACTGAATGTAAGTAAACACATTCAACTTCTTCCGTTACCGGACATTTTCTATGAAAGTGTTTCATCTCTTCTTACATTATCAAGTGCAACGTCGGAACATCCTCTCTGACTCCTCTTTGATTTCTAGTATTTAATTACACTTTGCGGTCTCCAGGAGAGAATGGATAGTACATTTTGGCCCTATCATAAATTTTACACAATAATTAAAAAAATAATTTGTTATAAATTATCCTAACATTTTCAGATATGATAAATGTATGTTATCCATAAATGAGGATATAGGCTTTTTTTTTTTTTGTTGGTTACAAGCGCTGATCAGCGAGATTATCTGTTCCCATATCTAACTGCATGAGCGATAAATATATTCAAACAGTTTCAGTTGCAAACTCCTTCGCATAATGAAACTGCGAGCAGTAACCGGGATTTGAACTTGAGACTTCTGCTTTTCGCGGACAAACGCTATACCGCTTGAGCTATCCGAGCACGTCCTCACAGCCTTACTTCCATCAGCATCTCGCCTCTTGACTTCAAAATTTCACATAATTTCTCCTTCGCAACTTGGAGGACCGGCACTCCTAGAAAAAAAAGGATACGGTGGAGATAAGGCGTAGCCACCTTGTAGAAGATGTTTCGGAATGATATTTTCACTTCCCAGCGGAGTATTGCTTTATATTAAACTTTCTAGCATGGTAACTGACTTCGATGTCCACCGTTCTATCCCAGCCGGGTCCCTTGTAATATAAGCTCTTCCGTTCTCTCTGTCAGATAGATTCAGTTTTTGCTATGATGACAACGAACCTATGCCACATCTATGGCCTTGAGCGTGTCACAACCAATAGTATATCTGTGAACACAGATGATGTAAAATTGCGCCATTTCTCTTCGAATGCCTGCTGCCACAATAACACTACAAACTATGATCCAGTTAAAGGACGGGTTTCTTTTCGACTGTGCAGGCGACGATTTATTGTCATTCCTGCTGTCACAAACTGTGTTACAGTACTTCAGCAGTATAGCGCCCTTGTGCATCGCTGTTGGTAAGCTGCACAAACCATTCCGAAATAGAATGAGGGAAAAACGAAAGCCTATATGCTCTTGCAATAGTACTAATCTCTCTTATCTGCTACTTACGCGAAGTGGTGCCGGTAGAATCTTGCTGCAGTCAGATTCAAATTCCACCACTCTACATTTCCTCAACACTATTTCTAGACAAGAACATCGCCTGCTCCACTGAGTTTGCAATTTGTGTTCCCGCAGCAATTCTGCATCACACGAACGTTGGAAGAACAGCCAGTAACAAAGCTAGTAGTCAGCTTCCGATTGGCTTCCATATCTAAACCGAGCTCCAGTGATACTAAAGATGATGTCGCAGAAGTGATTTATACGTACTTTTCCTTTAGAAATGAACCACGTATTCGTCAATTTCCCCAACTAACTGAACCCGACTATCCTTTTTCCCAACGACTGTCCACATATTCACGATACATTTCAAATCGTTCTACAACGATACACCGAAGCAATGTACAAGTTTTTGCGAAAATTCTGAAGGCAATCTTGTAAAGAAGCAGAAAAAGGGAGTTAGAGAGTTATCGTTTCATGTGTATGTGGACAACACGCCGCTGTAGCGCGCCATGCTATGCTCTATAGCGAAGGTGCAGTGCTAGTTCGGCGCACAGCTCTACTGTAGATGGCGCCACCACATAGAGGAACCTATTCTGCTGCCGCCACGGTCCGCGGAGCGACATTATACGCTGCCAATGGAAACGCTTGGCTCGGATCTGTTACAGGTGCATAGGTATCCTTCCGCTCGCCTTATCGGTACCTGAGGCGAGAGGCTGCGAGAGGGGTACAGTCAGATAGGAGTGAAAAGGCAGCCGCCTACACTAAAGGACAGGCAGCGTGTTGGAGTACTGCAGGAAGACGAACAATGTGCGCTCAGCCTCCGAGAAATAGCTAGAGGCGTGTTTTGATTCTTTTGTTTGATGAAACAGTCTAGGACGCAACTTTTCTTGGTCCTAGATCAGAGGTCTGTAACACATCAATCTCGATCTATCAGTAGTGAGCCAGTGCGTGTCTGAAAGATCGCTTGAGTATTGAGAGTGCAGACGAAAATGCATTTTCGAAACAGTGAAAATGCACGCTTTCTCGGCACAACTTTGTTTTGTTTCTTATCAGTAACGTCGAATTCAAAGCAGCATCTGCCTTGAACGTTTAAAATTTTCTTCGCATTATTTTCATAAGCCACTACCTGCTCGGCTCTTGTTGCTACATTGTTTCATACAACTTAGTGTAGTGCGTAGCGTGGGCTCCGCATCTGTTTGCGGAAGGCGGTGAGTTTAGTGCCTCGTACTGTTCAAGGAGGCTAGAATATTAAGTTTCTTGGTGCCGATATGGTGAACTACGAACGTTTGCGATTTATAGTTTGTCGATGGGATATTTTGCGAGTAAGATGGCCACTTGGAGATATGCTTTCAGTGAATGGTTTTCACATTTTCAGTAGATTTCTGTGGTATGGACTAACCTTCAACTATGAATAAACCTTCTTCCGCTGAAATCTGGTATAGATAGGGTAGCGTTTGAACTTCAAATACGCCGAGCGTTACAAGGCGCCTGGCGGCGGATCGCGTCGCTGCTCACCGTCGGAGGTTCGAGTTCTCAATCGGGCGTGGGTGTATTGGTTGTCCTTAGCGTAAGTTAGTTTAAATAGTTTGTAAGCCTGGGAAATGGTGACCAGAGTAGTTAAGTCCCATAGTTTAACAAACATTTCATCATTTTTGAACTCGAAATAATATCTTTAAGCTGATATAATATCGAAAGTGTGGAGGAAGCCAGAAACCGTACGCCTTTCATTCCTCAAGAAAAATAGCCTGTAACAGTTAATATTGCCCTGTTTACTGTGCGCATCGTAGTTGTCAAATATGAGATTTTAATGAAAAGAACTGAAAATTCGGCATCTCCAAGATACTTATTTATTCTAATCTTATGTTAATCCATTTCTCCTTCCTTTCTCTCTCTGTCAACCTTCTCTTTCCGTGTATCTCTGTTCATCCTCATCTGCCCCCTCTCTGTTTTATCTCCTCTTATCCCTTCCCCTTTCTCTAACTTCCTCGTCTCTACGTCGAACTCCTCCTCCACCTCCTCTGTCTATCTATGAAAAATTATATTACTGTGTTATCTTCCATGGTGATCTCTGATGAGTGCACGGTACCCTCCGCCATGCACCTATGAAATCTTAGGTAGCCAGTGACTTTTGTCTTGTTTTGAAGGTTAAGTGTGCAAAATTTCATCAAGACTGGATTAAAACCTTTTCAAAGTGCATAGGTAAATTAAGCAGACACTGATTTTCCTCTTTTTTTGAAGATCAAGTATCCAAAGCTTCATCGCAGTCGAAAGAACGATACGACATCGCATAAAATACGAACAAAACTGATGCGCCCAGTTCTCGAGGGTCTCAATATTTCTGTTGTCTTGTCTCCTAAACTATAAATCGAACAATGAAATAATTTTGTATGTACATTCACTAGCGTAAATAGATACAGTTTCCAAAATATGTTGTGAATAAATTTAGCGAAAAAGGAGTAAGAAATACAAACGTCATTCATAATGCGGCAGTTTTTCACTCATCTCGGTGTTCATGACGTCATATCTACTTTACTATATGTCTTACAGTTATATAATTATCCCTGTAACGTTCGGGACAGAAAAGGCAATATGTTGACTACGTTCCATTGCAATCGGATAAACGGTACGGATACAGAACGAGGTTAACTAATAAACCCTTAGTCTCCTGTATTTGACTAAGTGTTATATACTGTATACCAAATATTAAAGATGTTGTTAACAGAACGTCTACTCAAGTTTCACATTAAAATGTAATATATTATAAAATGTTTGTAAAATTATGGAACTCAACTGCAGCGATCATCGGTCCCTAACTTACAGACCACTTAAACTAACTTATCCTAAGAGCAACACACACACCCATGCCCGAGGGAAGAATCGGAGCTGTGACGGCGAACGTAACTTCTAGATTATCAGTTCGTAGCTTACAAACTACTTAACCTAAGGTAAACTAACTTAAGGACAACACTAACACCCATGCCCTAGGGGGGACTCGAAACCCCGACGGCGAATGGCCGCGCGGACCGCAGCACGGCGCTTCAGTACGCGCGGCTAATCCGCCGCGGCCCTTGCGCACCGAAGAAGGCGCCTTAGTGCGCACGATATTCCGCCGGTGCTGTAAGAAAAAAAAAAGAAATAAAACTTTTATGTTTTGAACTAGTAGTGAAGATGGTGACCAAAGTTCATAAACCAGTCAAGAAGGCTAGGAGCGTGTTTTTGTTGGGAAAAGCCGACAAGCAAATGTTACGATCGCACTTAGAAAATGAATGGGCATCGTTTAATTCCGGGACTATGGATGTAGAGGAATTATGGACTAAATTTAAGTGCATTGTAAATAAAGGGTTAGAGAAATATGTGCCAGTAAAGACGATTAAGGATGAAAAAGATCCACCGTGGTATAATAATAATGTGAGAAAGCTGCTGAGAAAGCTGCTGAGAAAGCAAAGGCTGTTGCACTCTCGATTCAAAAAAGAACACGCAAATGATGACAGGCAAAAGTTAGTAGAGATTCGTGCGTCTATAAAAAGATCGATGCGTGAAGCATACAATAATTATCACAGCCATACCTTAGCAAAAGATCTTTCCGAGAACCCGAAAAAATTCTGGTCCTATGTAAAATCGATAAGCGAGTCAAAGCCCACTGTCCAGTCACTAGTTGATCATTCCGGGGCAGTAATAGAAGAAAGCAAACGGAAAGCTGAAGTTCTAAATTTAACCTTTAAGAAATCTTTCACGAAGGAGGACCGCACAAATATACCATCATTTGATCAACGTACTAATTCCGAAATGGGGGACATAGCAATAGGTATTTCCGGTGTAGAGAAGCAGCTGAGAGAGCTAAATACGAAAAAGTCTGCTGGTCCGGATGGAATACCAGTTCGGTTTTACAAAGACTATTCTGCGGCATTGGCCCCCTACTTAGCTTGCATTTATAGCGAATCTTTAATTCAGCGCAAAGTTCCTAGTGATTGGAAAAAAGCGCAGGTGACTCCCGTGTATAAAAAAGGAAAGAGAACTGACCCATACAATTACAGGCCAATATCGTTGACATCGGTTTCATGTAGAATTTTGGAGCATATTCTCAGTTCGAATATAGTAAATTTCCTTGAAACGGAAAAGCTTCTTTCCATGAATCAGCACGGGTTTAGGAAACATCGTTCATGTGAAACTCAGCTTGCCCTTTTCTCACATGACATCTTGCGAGCCATGGACGAAGGGCAACAGACGGATTGTGTTTTTCTCGACTTCAAAAAGGCGTTCGACACGGTGCCACACTGCAGACTGCTAACGAAGATACGAGCTTATGGAATAGGTTCACAGATTTGTGACTGGCTGGAAGACTTCCTAATTAATAGAACGCAGTACGTTGTTCTCGACGGCGAGTGTTCATCAGAGACGAGTGTATCGTCAGGCGTGCTCCAGGGGAGTGTGATAGGACCGCTATTATTTTCTATCTATATAAATGATCTGATGGACAGAGTAAGTTGTAATTTGCGGCTGTTTGCTGATGATGCTGTGGTGTATGGGAGGGTGTCGTCTGTAACTGACTGTAATAGCATACAGGTTGACTTAGACAAAATTTCTAGTTGGTGCGAAGAATGGCAGCTAGCTCTCAATGTAGAAAAATGTAAGGTGATGCGCATGAGTAGAAAAAGCAATCCTATAATGTTCGAATACAGCATCAGTAGTGAGCTTCTTGATGCGGTCGCGTCGTTCAAATATCTAGGCGTAACATTGCAGAGCGATATGAAATGGAACGAGCATGTAAGGACAGTTGTGAGTAAGGCGGACAGCCGACTTCGGTTTATTGGGAGAATTTTGGGAAGATGTACTTCAACTGTAAAGGAGACCGCGTATAAAACGCTTGTACGACCACGTCTTGAGTATTGCTCAAGTATCTGGGACCCGCAGCAGATCGGTTTGAAGGAAGACATAGAGGCGGTTCAGAGGCGAGCAGCTAGATTTGTTACCGGTAGGTTCGACCAATGCGCGAGTGTCACGGAAATGCTCCGGCAACTCAATTGGGGATCGCTGGAAGAAAGATGACGTTCTTTTCGTGAATTTCTGTTAAGTAAATTTAGAGGGCCGGAATTTGAAGCTGAGTGTAGTACGATCTTGCTGCCGCCTACTTACATTTCGCGTAAAGATCACAAAGACAAGATAAGAGAAATTAGGGCTCGTACGGAGGCATATAGGCATTCTTTTTTTCCTCGTTCAATTTGGGAGTGGAATAGGAAAGGAAATGCCTAGTAGTGGTACAGTGTACCCTCCGCCACGCGCCTTACGGTGAATTGCGGAGTATGTATGTAGATGTAGATGTAGATGTAATTGTTCAATATGGTTGTTTTACTGTATTGAAAATATGAAATGGGTAAATTGCGAAGTGTTTGTGGTTGCCTATCCATGTTCTACACCAGAGTTTCTCAAACTGTGCTCCGCGGCGCACTGGGTGCTCCGCGAGAAAGTAAGGATATTTCAATTATTTAAACAAGTGAAAGGGACAACGATTTCAATCTAGCGAGTTTTTGCACCCTTGCAATGAAGATAATGTCACTTTCTATGAAAAAGTTTTCAAATAAAAAGTTACAATAATAAATTTTATACAATCATGACCTAAAACTAGCAGACTGTTGAAAACCTTGTGTGATGACATGGGTGGTCTGTATGCGTCTTTACTTCTTCACACAGAAGTAAGGCGGCTCTTCCGTGGTAAAAGTTTAATGCGACTTTTTCAACTGAGAAAGAAGTGACAATCTTTTTGACTGAAAAAGACTTCGCTTTGGGAGAGAAGTTGACTGACGATCGTTGACTAATTAAGTTGGCGTATTTAGCCGATATTTTTACAAAAGCAGAGACTATTATTGATGCTAATGCTTATGCCCAAGGATTTAAAAGGAAGCTAAAGTTTTGGGGAGCATCACTCAAAAATGGAAGCCTAGATAGTCTTACACTGACAAAAGTCATCAGATGTAGATTCCAATCAGTCATTCCTAAGGATATCGTATGTGAATCAGAAGCTAACCTATTATGTTTGCTCTATTATTTGAACTCATATTTCCCAGAAAGGTTGCAAGGTAGCATTAAAGAAAATGTTTCGATTATAAATGCGTATTCTGTATCAAAAAAGCCAGTCTCTTTGACGTCACAGCAGTATGAATGCTTGCTTCATTTGCATCATATTCCGAAAAAACCGCAACGTTTAAAAGTAAGCAATCAGTATTGCAATTTAATGTATGCTAAAGGACGAATTTAAAATCTTATAAGATATAGCTAAACTTATGCCTTTCTCAACAACATATTTATGCGAATCGTGGTTTTCTGTGTATGATTAAACTAAAACAAAATACAGATCCCGCCACAATGTAGAGCAAGATATTCGGTTGCATCTGTCCAATATTGAACCAGATATAGTCTCGTTGTGCAAATTAAAAAAGTATCATCCCTCTCATTGACATTCTTGTAAAACCTAGGAAAGCTTGTAACTATGTTTTAAAATGCCTTTTTATCCGTGTGTGTAAAAATTGTGGATATACAATACTTGTTCTGCTGAATTTATTGATAAATGTTTTGTTACTGTTTATTGTATGTGTGTGAAGTTCTGTGTAATGTGAAATTGTGGATAACATAAACATTTACAGTAATTAATCTCCATGTCTTGTGCGCTTAAGTTATGAAATTACCTTGCTTCGTAAATAATACTGTCACTGAATTTACCAAATACAGAATATATCTGCGACGTAAAATTTAATAGTCCGCCTTAGTTCCACTTTTAAAGGCGCTCCGTCACTAAAAAAGTTTGAGAAACTCTGCTCTAGACTCTTTCTTTAAAACATATTTACAAAAAGAATGCTATTTTGCAAAATGTTTCCAAAAATATGTGAAGTCATGTTACTTCATGGTATACCACTTAACCTTGCATATGAGTCGTAAAGACAATTTTTAGTAAACTTAATCGGTTTGTTTTGTTTTCTTTTCCTAAGAGGGTTTAGAACCGAAACCGGTCAAGCTATAACTATAATAAACAGCTTATGATTGATAATATGCATTTCTTAAAATTTGTAATTCAAGAATAAAGGTGTTTTACCGTGCAGCGTATTTTATACCTGCAAAAGTCAACAGCCATGAGACACAGCGAAGATTATCACGGTCTATTCTGCCATTTGTAAAACATTATGTCATGATACAATGCTTACGCGGTTTCTTCATTCAGACTTTAATCGCGATTAAGACAAGGCGACGAGTAATTTTTAGAAACATGAGGGCGTGTATGCTTCATTTGACGTGAGGTCAATACGGCAAATCTATAGCAATACGGGTTACTGCTAATGCCTTTCTTGAATATCGACATGATCTAGCAAATTTTCAGTCTTTCTGTACGTTCGATTGCGTATACATGCTGAATCAGAAAACCTACTTAATTTATTGTATTTGCTTCGTTATATTGGCGGCTCTTCTCAATCCGTCTTCTTTGATGAAACAATGTCGGAAGACTGTGTTTAATAACTTCTACTTTAGCATCGCCGTCTAAGTAGCAGCTTCATTACCTTCGTGTAGTGAACTTATTGTGTGTTCCTCGAGAATACTTTACGTATGAGCAGAAACTCTTTGGGTTTTGTGACTCATATAGAGATAGAGTATCTTTGTGAAAGTAATTTTCCGATCAAAAACTCAAAAATGTTCAAAATTTCCGGTCTCGTAATGCATTCTTTCCACAGCGTAAATTTCTGAGATATATAAAACCAGGTTGTTTATTTCAGTTAACACTCTGGAGGCACCTATTCAACAACTCTATCATAAATTGCTATCGTGTAAGATATTTTCAGAGATTTACGGCGAACTGTATCAGTATTAGACATCTTTGAATCTACAGTTCAAATAACGACTTGGCAGTTGTATTGACACACAAAGTTTGATTTCTGATTCGACATTAATTGGACATGGTGTGCCAATAGTTGGTAATGGTGCCACTTACGCTTGTCCTTGAGTAATTACAGATGTACCGATAACTATCAGTTCAAAGTTAAGAAAAAATTAACAGTACAAATAGTACGTTATTCTTATGTCATTACGTCTCAGTGCGATTGCCAAGTCATTACATTTATTATAGAAGTGGAGGTATCTAATTTTGATATTGTCGCTAAACATGTTAGTGGCTAACTTGTAGCCTGGAGTTGTTGAAGAAAGTAGCTGTAATCTCTCGTTGTAAGAGAGAGAGAGAGATAGAGCGTGAATCAATAAAAGATGGAAGAATCAAATTTGAAAGAAGCACCGATTAACACTGTTTCCTAAAGTCGCTCACCAGCAGATCTTCTGTCCCAGGCGAATGGACTTCGTTTCTTCAGCAGGTGTTCCGTTGACAGGTAGATGATTAACTGAAAAACCGGAGACAGTAAAGGAAACCTACAGACATTGGAAGTCGGGAGTGTAGGCAGGAAAATATATTCTGAAGTAGGCACAAATATTAGGGGTATTCCTGTCACGAGGTTACATAGAACAGTTACTGACTGAATACAGCCATTGGTCTAGTCGGTAATAATATGATTTACAATTTAAGAGAATTAATATCAGTCCTCAGAGAGAACTGACAGATGAGAGAGAACTAGCCATGGGTTACGCAAACAATTTCTGAAACAGGGGTCGGACTAAGGTAACTATCATGCTACATACCGTTTTGCAGCACCAGAATCTCAACGCATAAATGTACCGATGGCACTATCCCAACCATCGCAATAGTGGAGTACATAGAAGCACGATTCATGACGAGTCTGTCGCGGGAGGATAAGACTGACTGCTCCCAGGGTAACGAGAAGCACGTCCTACTCAATACGAAAACTGAACTCGAGCGGAATGGGGCTGGAGAACCTTCTCTCCAGGCTACGAGCAACGTACTCTTGTGCACTTCCTCAGCCCCCGAATAGGTCTTGTAGCCAACCTAACTGGTAGAGAGGGGTAGTGGGTACAGGTTTCATGGCCGCCGGCAGCGGCTAACTTCCTGCATTCAGGTTGGCTGTCCTGGACTGGCACGAATTCTCAAAACTCGGCAACTCGTCTCCCACCACCGCCGCGTGCTTCCAAAGTCAGTTTGAATTAACGGCCAGGAAACGGAACAAGATTCCGAAATGTTGGGCGTTTTCTGTACCTATTATATGGAAAATGCAAAAATTATCTTGCTACCTCCAAGTGATACAGTTTTATGCTGGCAATAAATTGGTAGAGTCATACGACCTGGGAAATTAATAGTATTAATGACGCAATGAATTTTGTAGCATAATTAATTTATTAATTGATCAGCCTGTATTTGTTACCAGTTTCCTTGGAATTTAATTGGCAATTAGGAAAATACAGATACTGCAGTGTGGCCACGTGTATTTCAAGCCTCTCCAAGTTACAGCATTACAAACTGATTAGATAACAGCATATGACAAAGATTTTGAACAGGTGTTTCCACGGAAACTACACTCTTGGCCATTAAAATTGCTACAGCAAAAAGATGATGTGCTACAGACGTAAAATTTAACCGACAGGAAGAAGATGCTGAAATATGCAAATGATTAGCTATTCAGAGCATTCACACAAGGTTGGCGCTGGTGGCGACACCTACAACGTGCTGACATGAGGAAAGTTACCAACCGATTTCTCATCACAAACAGCAGGTAACCGGTGATGCCTAGTGAAACGTTGTTGTCATGCCTCGTGTAAGGACGAGAAATGCGTACCATCACGTTCCGACTTCGATAAAGGTCGGATTGTAGCCTATCGCGATTGCGGTTTACCGTATCGCCACATTGCTGCTCGCAATACAGAGGTAGCATAATATGGAATAGGGCCAAACGGAACGCCATGCTGGATCCCATGTGTGTTTTGGCCGCTATGAGAACATTCCTTTGATTTCAAGGTCATCTGGTAACCCGATACCCCCTCCAGTTTTCTCTCTAAGATCTGACCGCTAACGGAACACTCATTTGATCATTTTCAAAGTCACATCGCCCCATTCCACTTCCCCCCTTCATTGTCAAAATCACATCTCCCTACCCCCTTCATTTTCAATGTCACACCTTATGTAACTGAACCACCTACACAGTTCAAGGTCATCATCCATCCCAGGTCATCATCGATCTCAGGTCATCATCGATCCAAGATCACCACACAGTACAAAGTCAGCATCCATCCATGTAATACACCACCCATTCAAGGTCACTGCTGGTACCCTGATACCTTTATGTCACTGTATTACCCAGACAGTCAAGGTCACCATCCATCCAAGACCATCCACCCACCCTCTCACAGACAAACGAACACACACACACACACACACACACACACACACACACACACACTGACCCACCCACTGACTCACCCACCCACTTACTCACCCACCCACTTACTCACCCAACAACTCACCCACAGACACCCACAGACAAAAACACACATAAACCTTTTCTTTCTCTGGGGCCCGCAGTGTGGAGTATGTCTTTGATTGACATGTTCAATACCACAATAATTATAACACTGCAGTGTTAACATAAACCTGACTGAACGCACATTGCTGTCTTTTGGCTACAATGCCACTTTAACCTGTTACTATAAAGATGATTATTTATTACCAGAGTCACATGACTCTCAAATGCATGTGCTCGACGATATGTCGTCCAAATAAAACCTTCCATATACGCTTTATGATTACACTTTTTTCAGCACTTTGCTGTCCACACTGGTATAAGCTACTAAAATTCGGCACTTGGCTGTCCACAACTTCTCGGCACTAAACCACTGCATTCAGCACTAGGCCGTTCAAGTTTTAGTGAATACCCTACATCAATTTTTTCAAATAAAAATATTTTTCACTAACACTTGGTTTTCTTTGCCATTAGTTTTACTAACACACACTGCACAAGACTTACGTCTCACTAATAATGTGGTTTAGACAGTCCTAATCTGTCTACTATTTCACAGTACACGAAATGTTGCATTTCATATAATAATATAGATACGTTACATCAAGTTAAATATAATAAAATTTTATCATACATAAATACAAAATTATCACATATTACACAAGTGAATTGAAAAAAAAAAACACACAATAACTCAAAATGAATGTCAAATTAGTTTAATCATTATAACATACATAAAGCACAGGAGTACATAATCAGGTATCCCATGCTGTGACGACACATGAATATAATACCAGAAGGCATAATAAGCCTTAAAAGTTTCAAATGTTCAAATGTTTGTATAGCTTATGGAACTTAACTACGGGGTCATCAGTCCCTACTTAAAAGTTTATTCGTGAATGAAATACACGTATATAATAGGAGACAAATATTGACTCACGTGATAGGTCATTCACGTTTGTTGTTATGTCCGTGTTTATATTTGTGTTTTTGTCTAGGTCATTGCCCTTCGCGCCTTATCTGTTTATGTTTGTGTTGTTGTCTGCGTCAGTGCCCTCCAGGCCTTGACCTACTTGCCTACAGGCACCACCTGTTCCTACCCATTCCACCACGCTATGTTTACTGCGTCAGCTGCCGCTTCCGCCCAGCCTACTGCAATATTGGCATATCGCCGTTTCTTTTACTATACGCAGGGATAATTCTCATCAGGCTTTCATTACTGTTTTGATCCTATGACCTTATTTTCATACATGCATACGAATAATTTTCATACAGGCATACGAATACATTTCATCGTATATTGCGAGAATGAGAACTTTTATGTTAATATAAAAAAACCAATAGTACTCAGTACACACAGAAAATGGACAGCCAGTTGCTTCATTCGACACCCAGGTTTCTCGTTTCCTAACGTAATTCAAAATTTCAGATGTGATACAATGTTTCATCAGTCATGTTTGTATTTTATGTGAAACATTATATTCTGCGCTTCAAGTAACATCATTTTTACATTGCTGATTCAGTGAATATATATATATATATATATATATATATATATATATATATATATATATATATATATATATATATTTAATCGTTCTTCATAACAGAGGTAACATTTCTACTACCAAGTGTTCAATGATAAAGAAAGGGAGCCACTTTATTATTAACTTAGAATACTACGCTTTCGTCGCCTTTATTATTCCACCTTAATTCCTTCCAAGTGTGGCCGACGTATTGTCTCCTAAAGATTCTCAGCACCTCCTTCACTACTACCACTACTCTCACCTCACTATTATAAATTGGTCGACTTCTTGTCTCCAGGAAACTTCAATTCACCACAGCTAGCTATTGCACATAAGTGGCCGTCTTAGAGTCGTAAATTTACCGACTTACTGTTGTTTTATAAATTTTCTCATATTCCGTTGCACTTCATGATCCCTTGTTCCTTAACATCTCACACACAGAGCAGACCATCTACCTTCTCAAATATTAAAGCCTTAGTACATCTATTTATCCACTTACATTATTCGTAAATCTCCTCTTCTTTGGCGTCACTATTTTATTATTACTAATGTATCATAAATTATAAAGTTTCAAATAGCGTTTGTTGTTCCAATTTCTACCTGATGTCTATTTGTTGTTCTGGACTGGCGTTTAATCTATGTATAGGTGTTATACTTGTATACTGTGTCTTAAGCATGAGCATGTTTGTTTTTTAATGTAGTACCGTACTACTTTCTGCCCATTTTATCTTTTATTTTTATCTCGCCATCGGTTGTTTTTGTATTGTCCAGTTCGTGTGATAGAGAAGAAATTCAAAGACGATAGATAATACTTCCGAACGATGAAAATGGAAGAACTAACAGCATGAAAAGAAAGGAAGTTAGCTGTTAGTTAATTTGGGTTCCTGGTAGGCGTCAGCTACCTAGCGATGTAAAGAATGTTGTCACCCCCTGAGGTATGTGTGTGATGGAGAAGAAATTTAAAGATGGTAGATAGTAGTTCTGAATGATGAAGATGGAAGAACTAACAGCATGAAAAGAAAGAAAGTAAGCTGTTCGTTAACTCGGGTTCCTGTTAGGCATCAACTACCTAGCGATTTAAATAATGTTATCGGCCCATGCGGTATTTTCTTTCGTACATAATATTTTATGATGTCCAATGTTTTTTGCATTCCTTTGATTGTTCCTCTTTCAAAGAATCTGAATTGATAATTTCTTCCCTCACAGACGAATGTAAAATATTCATGATACTTTTCTACTAAATGAACCTTCCAGAAGCAGGGTGTCAAGTCAATGTTTATCAATATCTTGACACCCTTGCATTCCTGAATATGTTCCTTTAGTGCTTTCGTTTGATCCATTTTCACTGAATTGACTTGGGTTAGTATACTGTCAACTACCATCTTGTTCCAAAATTCATTTCGCTGGAATGTTTTCTCTGATAAGATCCATTAGTTTTTCTTTGCTGTTTTGTGGAGTGCACATTGCTGTTTTGTGGAGTGCACATGTATAGTGTCCTTGGACTGCCGAAACATTGCCTTGGTTTGAAAAATGATTAGATTTATAAGTATTTGCATGATTTACAAAATCACTTACTTTGACAGTCCCCTCCCTTCTCTCTTGTGCTACACATGTTTCAAACGTTTGCGTCAATTCACGTTCTATGTTACTTAAATCATTAGAAACACTGCATGTTTCAGGTGGTTCTTTTACTTTTTGTTCAGTTTCGCAAATCTACTTTGAAGCGTATTTTTATTGCCTTTACAAGCAGATTCTACATGTGATACCACATGTTTACCTGAAACATAATCATTCTTTATTTTTTCTAAATTATTTTGTTGTTAACTTATGCCTGTCATTACATGCTTTGGCGACTTATCGTCTCAATTTTTTGATATCACCATTAACTAAAAATATAACATTATCCTGAGCCTGCGTGTTTTCATTTATTTTCTTAACCTCAGCATCTACCCTGTGATTAATTTCATATTTAAAAACTTCTAATTTTTTACTCTTTCCACGTTTCTTTATCTTTTTCAAGCGTTGTACTGTTTTGGCTTAATTTATAGTTACCCTGTTTTCTAAATGCTCAAATTTATTGTTCGCGTTAGCCATTTGGATATTTATTTCATGTAACCTTTGTGACGTCTCTTTTATCCCATTTTCCATCTTGTTTTCTAATTTCTTACTATTGTTTTTAAGTTCTGTTCCTAATTTACTAATATATTCTAACAACATTGTTAAATTTACTTTTTTACCAAATTTTTTTTCCCTGTATATGGCGAAGCTGTGCTATGACTTGTCCTACTTACAACCGTTTCTCTCATATGAAATGCTAATGTCAGATTCATTTTCACTGACATTCGCATTCAGATCTTCCACTTCAGTGTGGTTGTGAGCGACATTTGCTGTAGTGCTTACATTAATCTGCTCTATGTTTTGACTTGATGTATTCTCTACATTGTTAGAATTATCCACAAAATTTGAATCTACATTTACACCTACAAAAGTTTCTGTGTTATTATTTGCCTCACAAGACTGACTGACAAAATTTAACATTTTCTGTGTGCTCCATTTGTGGCTGAACCAGTGGATCATTACGAGTATTGTGAGCACAATTTCGGTCTCTGCTTCTCAGATAATATTTTTGTCACTTTCGCTAGCTATGAATTTTATTATTATTATTAATAACACTAATACTTCGAGCCCTGCAACTGAAATTATTTTACTTATCCTAAGATTACAAAATGCCAGTGTCGGACTCACACTAGCCTCTCTTCTGGTGTGTGTGTGTGTGTGTGTGTGTGTGTGTGTGTGTGTGTGTGTGTGGCCGTAGTCTGTCGTAGACGCGGTCTCCACACTGCCGTTACTTTGTTTTGACTGGCGATCGACGCCACGCCACGCCTCTGACAGCTGCTGCTCTGTTGACACCTCCGGTCATCGACCGCTGCTGGATCTGCTGTCCGCCTCGTCTGTTGATTTGAGCGCTGTGCCGTCTCGTTGCTAGGTAGCCAGCTGATGATTTAGTCTACCACTAGCCACCCAGTGTTGACACACGTAGATGCTCCGCCGAACGCTCCTCCATATATCCACTCTGTACCGTGGTGCGTGTGGCTGCTGTTAGTCGCGCCGTCTGGTTAAAACTTAACGCCGCGCCGTTCTCGTACAGATGTGAGGTAATCCCATTCGCCGCGCACTCACTATTAACACTTTGCTACTTTTAATATCACTTTCTGCGCAATTATTTACTATTCAAAATGTTCAAATGTTTGTTAAGCTTAAGGGACTTAACTACGGGGCCATCAGTCCCTAAACTTACAAACTACTTATGAACTACCTACAACTAAGGACGGCACAAATATCCATGCCCGAGGGGGGATTCGAACCCCCGACCGTAGTGGCCGTGCAGACTGTGACTGAAGCGCCTCAGTCCCCTCGGCCACCGCGGCCGGCTTTACTATTCATATACTTCATACGCAACACCGTAAAAATAGCGTACATCGGTCACTTTTTCATTGATTCACCGTTCACAGTGCCCACTAATTTCAAGCCTGATATTCAATGTACACACTCCAAGTGAACATTCCCAACAAGGGATTCCATGTACAACAGGAAAAAATGACTACAAGGGTTTGTTCTTAAACCAGCCCTATAACATTTTCTTACCTCCTCCATGTTGCCATGGATGACGCACAACAGCTTGCGTTTGTACCGCAATGACACTGTACGCGAGGTTGGTAGTAACTTCCCACTGCACTGTGTGAAGAATAAAAGGTTTAAAAATTCACCAAGCTGACTGGCGTCTTCTATAGATGTCCCCATGGAGATGATAGCATGCAGGTCGGAGTTCTTCATTGAGGCTCAAATTGTAAACTATTGGCAGGAACTGATCTAATTACGAAAAAATACTTAAGCTCTTTTGGGATGCCATCTAGTTTATTTATAGAATGCAGAAACTAGCAAACTGCATAATAACATCCACTTGACACACATTGCCTTAAATGACAGTAAATATGAAGTCATTTCGCCTTGTTCTGATATGATTAAACAATTCCTTATGATCGCCTATTTATGCGATGTGTTACTCCTCTGAGTGCGTGTTCTGATATGTGGCAGCTCGAATGAAGGCTGTCTTCGCTCCACAATTTGGCGTGTAAACATGGCCGCCGTGCATCCTCCGTCTTTTATTAATTGTTTTGTTTATGGATTTAGAGATAGTTAATGTTTTATACCTAATCAGGTCATAGCTTTGTTTTGAGGGGTTTCATAACTTGAATTTGACATGAAATAAATAATTAGTTTCTTACTTATAAATAAAAATATTCTTGGGTTTTGGGGCGTGACAGCCAGTACTACAGCCAATTGGCGTCCAGTGTCTGCCGCTCGGGGAGTCCCCTAGAATTCGCGGAAATTTGCCAGTGCTCTTTCCCATGAGAATCCGACCTATTGTACCACCTGTCGTGGTTCTCACCAGATTTTACCATTTGTCGCCTACCGGTTCTAACAGGCTGCACTGAAGCAATACTGAGATTTTAATACAGTGACTTTAAGCCAGAAATATTACAGCTGCTGTCTGTGTATGAGAAATCGATTGAAAACGTTTCTCGTGTCAGCACGTTGTAGGTGTCGCCACCGGCGCCAACCTTATGTGAATGCTCTGAAAAGCTGATGATCTGCATATCACAGAATCTTTTCCAGCCCTGCTGACCTGCGCACCTCCTTACCTCATAACACTGTTATAAAATAATAGCAAAACAACTCTCTTCTGTCCCAAATGATCCCCACCCCGAATAAAATGAAGAAAGAAAAAAATACTGCTGAACCCCATCTCACTTTCCTTACTATACTGTTTCGCCATACACCCTCTACTCTCCCCTTCCCCCCCCCCCCCCACTCTGTGCCACAACCACACACTCATACTGAGATTTAGTTTCATCCTTAAGCCTTCATCTATCTTAAATTAAAAAATAAACTTAATATAGTTTAATTGTTTTAATAATAATAGTTAAAAAGTGTAAATATATAAAATAATAACCAAATTGTGATGAAACAACGGCAAACTACAAAGTTGGCAACGCTTCAAAACGCAGACGATACAGACAGACGTACAGAAGATAAACAAACACAGTTATTAATAGTGCAGTGACAAAAAGCAAGAAATGCGTACTGCTGAGGTAACAGACAATTCAAAACAAAAAAAACAGTAATGCAAGGTGACGAAATTGCATTGAAAAGTGCAACAAATTTCGTCTCAGTATGTGAGAAACAAATCATGAGACATTTCTTAAGTAAAGTCACCAACATCTTACTCATGTCTAACGAACTGTTTCTGATCCCAATGAACGTTAAAGTGTATTTTTTTGTAATTACAGACGAGTGAAGGTGCTTTATATTTATTAAAAAGATACGCGTCGGACGAGAAAAGGTCCCGTTGTGAGATTACCGCCCAATAGAAATACTGGAAATTAATAGCATTTGATAATTAAACAGTATGAAGTTCACTGCAAACATTGACCATGCCAATGCACTAAATGTTACATAATTTTAATCTTATTAATTATGGTAGTAATGTATGTACACAGTTGGGTGACAACATTTATAGTTAGGCCAAAGGTAGAAATTCTCCACGTTGAGATTTGCTGTGTGCTTGTAGCTGACGGGAGGCCAGCGAGCAGGCCGATGTTGTTGGCTTGTTCCAACTTAGGATTTTACAGTTCGTTTCCGGTGAGGGGAGAGAGGGACAATGGCGAGTGCCAGGCACAGTGCAGTGCACAAATATTGTAATACTACTGGCATTTGAAGTAATACGATGCAGTTAGGAACCTTTAAGGCCCTCATTACAAAATAGCGTGTTGATAAATAAACAATACATTAGCTGATATAGTCACATCTAACGTAATATGTTTAATTGACAATGAAAAGTAATAAATTACCAATGAAGACAAGACAGTTACACAACTAGCATGGCAATGTTTGTTTATAAAAATAATATATTAACAATTTTTTATTTTATATTCAATCAATCTTTTGTATTTTACCTTGAAATATTCAGTTAAATCAGTTATCTGTGATATAAGAAATTGCACGATTATGATAAACAGTACAAAGGATGTTTATACTAATATAAAAACGTAAGAAAATATTTGTTTAATGTGTAGTGTAATTATTTTGATTTTAAGTAAAGTTTTAGAAATGTATTGGCTGAGCGCTGTACGTTGGCAAATCGGTTAGAACAGTTCACATGGGGAAGTTGATGACGTAGGGGAAAAAACCCCGGCAGTTGAGCTTTT
The DNA here is from genome assembly GCA_026315105.1 of Locusta migratoria. NCBI lineage: Eukaryota > Metazoa > Arthropoda > Insecta > Orthoptera > Acrididae > Locusta > Locusta migratoria. The sequence goes on from CM048748.1 coordinate 86,222,641, forward strand.
GGCGCGCGCGCGCGCGCCTGGGCAGGAAGTGAGGACTCGGGACCATGTGGTGTGGCTGGCCGGGCGGCTGGATCTCGAGGTGGTGACTTGAGATTTGTCTGTGGCAATCGCCACGTCTGGTTGCTCGTCGTAGACTGCACCAAGTTAAATCGAGTGCTACTGTGTGTTTGTGAATATTTAGCCGGTGGAACAAGGTGTGCATCGCATTGAATTAAAGTGACTGTGATTTGTTAATGTAACACGTGTCGTCGCATAGGCATGAACATAAACGGTGTTTGAGACAGCCACGTGGTGTGAAAACAATTCGCGACAAATATTCATTTTGTCTGGGGGCTCTCGAGTTATAACTGTATTTGATAAATGTGCCGACATACCGACGTATCAGCCACAGGGTTCAAGTATTGTGAAATAAACAACATAGAGTGAACTTTCACGTGTTTTCAAAAATAGTAGTTAGTACACCCTTTTCTCTCATGAACTTGAATTTATTATAAATTTGTTTTGTTAATCATATGCAGGGAAGGAAAGCTGCGAACGTGTGATATCATCCCCTAGAAAACGAGTCATACAGTCGCAATAACAGTTCCAGTGTTTTTGCATGTTTAGGAATTTGGTTCGCAGCTGGTGGTTGTGAGTTTCAAAAATTAATCTTTCCCTATTTTAAACTCTCACCCCGACATTCACGCTCGCACCGTCCTTTTAATAGCTGTATAGGTGGACTACAAAAATAAACCCAACATAAATATTAAGCTGTTTCAGTCTCCATGAAAAGTTCTAAACAAGATTGTATATGATGGAAAACACAAATTTGAGTCAGTGTGAATAGAAATGTTTCTGTTACTGATACGTTAGATATATGTGCGGTATTCAGTGATCACTTTCCGAATATAGCAGGTGGACTAAACAGAACCCTAGTTTCTACAGGTAATCATATAACATTATTAGAAAATAGCTTTCCAAGGCTGTTGCCTGAGATGGTCCTCCATGATACTTCCAAACGGGAGATTGAGTCAATAAAATTCCTAAAGATTAAGGACTCTTGTAGATGTGATGGGGTATCTAGCAGAATCCTATAGTACTGTTCTCCATATGTTAGCCCAGTACTAAGCCATATTTGTTATTTTTCCTTTCAGAATGGTCAGTTTCCTGATGTTAAAGTACTCCGTTGTGAAACCACTTTATAAAACGGACGAAAATAATAATGTAGACAACTAAAGACCTGAAACATCCTGTCAGATTGAAATTGTGTGCCGGAACCGTGAATCGAACTAGGGATCTTTGCCTATTGGAAAAGAGGACGCGAGGTACTGGCAGAAGTAAAGCTCTGAGGACGGATCGTGGGCCGTGTCGGGATAGCACAGTGGTAGAGCGCTTGTCCGCGAAAGCCAAAGGTCCCAGGTGCGAGTCCCAGTTCCGGCACACAATTTTAATTTGCCAGGAAGTTTCATATCAGCGCACACTCCGCTAGAGAGAAAGTTTCATTCTGGAACTGTAGAACTATTTCTATGTCATCGGTTTCTTTCAAAGAGATTGAAAGGCTGTATATACAAAGTTAATTCACCATTTCAGTTCACATTATTTGTTATCAAACGAACAGTTTGGTTTTAGAATTGCTTTACGACTGAAAATTCTATATATTCGTTTCTCTGTGAGGCACTTGATGGGTTAAATAAAACATTACGAACATTAAGGCATCTTCTTTGATTTAACAAAGTCGTTTCATTGTATTAATCACAAATTATTGTTGCAGAAGTGGGAAATTAATGGAATACGAGGAGTAATTCACAAGTGGTTCACTTCTTACTTTAATAACAGACAGCAGAAGGTAATTCTCCGGAGTGTTGAAAGTGGCACAATGGGGCACAGTTAAGTGTGGAATGCCCCAGGGGTCTGTTTTGAGACCACTGCTGTTTCTTATCTATATAAATGATATACCTTCGTGTATAACAGGTGACTAAAATATTTTTAACTTTAACGACCGGTTTCGGGCGCTTGAGTGCCCTTCTTCTGGTCTATTTTTGTACTGTTCCTTAATAAATATACATGCTAGTAGTGGAATCAACGCTAAGTTAAAATATAAATAACCACAAGCAACTGGTTGCTGCATTTCATTAATTTATAATCTGAACAGTTGCTGAAATGGATAAAATACTTTAAAATATTTTTGTTTGCTGATGATACCAGCTTGCAGTGAAGGATGTTATTTGTAATATTGACACAGTATCAAATAATGCATTGCAGGAGATAAGTTCATGGCTTGTGAGAAACAAATTGATGTTTAATCAACTCAGTTTTCACAATTTTGAACATGTAATTTAACGAAAGCTGAAATTTTGATTACACATCATGGTCATAGGATGAGACTGAACAGTTTAAATTTCTAGGTGTTCAGATAATCAGTACGCTGTCGTGGAACACCCATGTCCAGGATCTTGTTCGAAAACTAAATTCTGCTTCATTTACCATCAGAACAACATCTGAAATAAGCGCATTTTTAACACGAAAATTAGTCTACTACGCTTACTTTCATTCACTTATGACGCACGACGTTATTTTTTGGGGTAACTCGGCTGATACAGAAAAAAAAAATATTTTTGCTCATAAATGGGCGGTTCGAGCAACATGTGGTGTAAGTTCACGAACGTCTTGTCGACCCCTTTTCAGTAGTCTGAGAATTCTGACACTGGCGTCACAATACGTATTTTATTTAATGTCGTTTGCTGTTGATAATATCAGCATATTCCCACCGGAGAATTGAAAGTTAACTGAGATAGAATTAAGTTCAAACATTTGTAAAGCTATTGGACTAAACTGCTATGATCTTTAAACTTACAAACTACTTCAAGTAACTTAGAATAAGGACAACAAACACACAGCCATGCCCGAGAGAGAGGACTCGAACCTCCGACGGGAGCGACCGCCCAGTCCGCAGCATGAAGCGTCAGACAAAGTGGCTACTTCCGAGGATAACGTTCGAATATTTTAAATATTTCAAATACCAGAAAATATTTCTTTTATTTATTACAATAGACCTTGTATTAGTTTCACTGAAGCATGATTTGTTTTACTTTCTAAAAATCAGAGAGAAAAAGAGAGAGAGTACATGCGTTATCCAAGAGGTTTTTATTGATTATCTCATTTTCATTCTCCGTTCGTTGAAGTTTCGTGATGTCGAGTGGTACATTTCCAAGTTATGTTTCCAGTTTGGTTTGTCGTTATTTTTTATAACCATGAACGGCACAGTCTTTGTTGCGTTAGACCTAAATCGATTGGCTACGTCGTTCTTCGCAATAAACAAAATTATTCGCCTATTCATTGGCACATAACACCTGACATTTAACCATCTACACCACTTTTAGTTTGTTTGTAAAACAAAAAGATAATTTACTGACAAATGACACATTGATATGTGCCTAAACAATGAAACAGTGCTCCGGAAACAAAGTTCGTTTTCTCCGGTCAGAGGTAAGTGAAAATTAATGTATTTTTGTCAGCTATTGTGTTTAGGAACGCAGATAGTTCGTGTATGAATTTATTCAATAATACATACAGGGATTCCTCATTTAATTTGTGCTATACTTTCTCTCGAAAATTAATTAAATACATTGGTCTATGCCAGCACCGTGCAGTGCATTACCTAGTTGTTAAAATTACTCTTTAAATTGGAGTTAATTACACCATTTGATTTCAACGCTCTAATTTGTAAGTTAATTAGATTTCGATAGCAATATTCACCATTACACCATACAAAAGCCGACTATGTTACAATGATTGATGCACACTGCAAGAATTCTGCTTCACCTAGATATCTTGTTTCATTGGCCAAACCATCGAGGTAAGAAGAGGAGAGAGGCCATGACGTCACAAACTTGAAGCCATGCTTGAAGCTGACTGAACCTAGCTCCGCCATTACAGTTTGTTCAAATCATTAGATTTCTGCTGAGGTGCTGTGTAGAGATGTCGAAGATTTGTAACAGACAATGCCTGTGTGCGTTGTTTATGGTTGTACTAACCGTTTTGATAACACTAATAAGCTGAAGAAAATCACGTTCTATTCGAGCCTTTTGAAAAACCAAATGTGGCTGCTGACAGGCTTCAAACAACTGTACAGCAGAAGCCCGTAGTGGCATCTCCCCTATTTTTACTTCCATAGACAGAACCACCATAGAAAAGTCTTTAGGACTAATGGACACAATGGCCACGAAATTAGTGGCACGATCTCAGATAAAACCGTAATTAGAACTCCGACAAGGAACCAGAAAATAAGACTGTTTTGAAACTTCCTGGCAGATTAAAATTTTGTGTCGGAACCGGGACTCGAACCTGGGACCGTTGCCTTTCGCAGGCAAGCACTCTACCTCTTTTTTTTTTTTTTTTTTTTTTTTTTTTTTTTTTTTTTTTTTTTTTTTTTTTTTAGGGCCTCCTTCCTCCCCTTCAGCCCCACCTTACGCTCTCCAAAATCGCCTTCTTTGGCGTCGGCTTCATATGCCTTTCAAACGAAAATATCCGTTTCTTCGCAGTTCGTATTTGATATACCGTTCTTGGTACTTTATATTTTTATTTTACACACTTGTTTTTTAACTGAAAGAAATATGCCTTCCTGCATTTTAAAGACAAACGTAAATTTCTTATCCGAATACCTTGCTTTATTAAATAGTTTACTTGAATAATACGAAACTAATGATGTTTTTCAAAAGGAAAGAAAAGTAAAATAATTAAGAAAAATAATCTTCGTCACTTTACCTCTTCTTATGCATTTGTATAGTTTTCCAGTACCAATTTCGGTTAGTGGGATTTTATCTGTTTCCATTTCTTCTTCGGCAGAAATGCTTTTTCGGGGTTCTGTTGAGGCCTTCACGGCTACCGTAGCGGCCCCGGGGCACACGAAGTCCCCACCGTACTTCACCCTCAACAGCACTCCCCTACTTTGGCATTCTACCTTGTTCTGTCTATTTCATGATGTGTAGATATTAACCTATACCTTGTTTCTGAAACAAAATTTTCAACATGTTTCCAAAATTCTTTTTATGGTCTTTTTTCTTGTATATTTTGAAGTATTCTTCTTTTATATATTCTCGATATTCTGGTACATTGTCGGTTCCTTTTTTGTTGACTACATAATTTACAAAATTTCCGAATAGCCATAATATTACGTTGTTCTTTTGTGATGGGAAAGAAACATCTTCTGGGAAGAGTAAATTATTTATTGTTAATTCCCTTCCATCGCTCCGTTTGATGAACGCGACTTGAAATATAACGTCTTTCCATATATTTTTGTATCCGTTACAAATGAAGCGATGGCTTAATGAGTCCAAATGTTTGCATTTTGGGCATTCGTTGGTCGCGCTTAGTCCTATTGAATAAAGTTTTTCGTTCGTACTAACGACATTATTTATAACTCTATACCATGATGCTTGCACATCTGTTGTCAGCATTCGGTTATTTATATTCGCCCAAATTTTCCCCCAGTTTTTGTTAGGGTATTTCAGCTCCATCTTATTTTGGTTATCGGTTGATTTCAAATTATCTACTACATATCTGCTTGTCCTCTTGTGTTTATCCCTTAGAATACATGTCAAGTAGCTTAGCTCTACGTAAAAAGACTGAATGTGCTTCAGTTTGTAGCTTATTTTACTAACATCTACTGGTGGCTGCAGGCTGCCAGGTTTCAGAAGATTGAACAGAGCAGCAGTTATGCTGTTCGGTTGCGTCTCTATAAGGTTGAGTGTCCTTTTAATGAAGAGGGCCGTGCTTTTTTTCCGAATGTCTGTCAGCCCGAGGCCTCCTTTTTCTGGTCTCATGGTGGTTGTTCCTACCGCTACTCTGAATATATGCCCTTTCCATACATATCTGCAGATAGTGCTCATTATAGTTCTCGCAGTTGCAGGAGGTGTAGGTAAAATCTGAGCAACGTATGCCGCTTTTGATAGAACTGCACAATTTATTAGCTTAATTCTCTGCTTTATATTTAAGTCTCTTGTTTCGTCCATTATTAGGCTGCCTCTTATTTTTCCTAGGACCTGTTTCCAATTTGCGGCCGTTGTTCTTAACGGGCAACTGTAGAACGTTATTCCTAGGGTCTTGTGGTGTTCCACTGTGTGTGCCCACGGTAGCTGCACATTTTCAAGTCCCTTTAAATTTAAAAAAGAACTTTTCGTCTCATTGATCCTCGCACCAGTTGCTCTGCTATAAAGCATTAACGTTTCCGTTAGTTTTGCACAGTCTTCATTGCTCCTCACTAAAACTCCCACATCGTCAGCGTATGCGTTTGTAACTGTCTTGAGTCCGGCTACTGTTATGCCTTCTAGGGTTGCATTCAAACGCCGTAGGAGAGGTTCTAGGGAAATTACGTAAAACAACATAGACAAGGGACTTCCCTGAGGAACTCCACTTAATATCAATACCTCGTTGGTATATTGTCCATTTATCGAGATTTTGGTTTTTATACCCCTGACGATGTTCATTAAAACCGTTAAGTTGTTGTCCTTTAAGCCGATGAGTTTCAGAGTTTTGAAGAGGTATTCGTGGTTCACTCTATCAAATGCTTTAGCAAAATCAATGAAGGCAATGCCGCCATTAGCTGACGATGTTGCGAAAAGAGCAATTATGTCGCGATATTCACATACAGATTTAAAAATGGTATGTCTGGGGAGACAAGTCTGGTAGCTTCCAATAACTTTTTCTAAAATGGGTTTCATTCTTTCTTTAATTACACGTGCAACTACTTTATAATCTGAATTCATTAAGGTGATCGGCCTCATATTATTAATATCTTTTATGTCCGTGCTCCTTCCCTTTGTTAGTAATACAGTTACACTTTCCTTAAATACAGGAGGAATATCCACACCTCTCAAGACGTCATTAACGACTTCCGTGAATTCGTTACCTATTAGTTCCCAAAATGTTCTATAAAATTCCACCGGCAAGCCGTCTGGGCCTGGAGACTTCCTCGAAGGCGAAGATGTAATGATGTCAAGGACCTCCTCATTCGTAATGTCTAACGTAAGACCTCTGTTGTCTTCCTCTGAAACTATACCTTCCATTTCAGAGCTCTGTAAAAGCTCTTGCACGGAGTTGTCATCAGTAGCATTTCCAGAATACAACTGCTGATAAAATCTATGTGCTTCATTTAAAATATCTTTTTGGCCTGTTAGTACTCTGTTACCTTCCGTTCTGAGGCTGGCAATAAAATTTCTTCTTCTGTTCTTTGTGTGTTGTATCAAGTGATAGATGGAGGTATTTTCTTCCTCTACTGTCGTTCTAGTGTGTGATTTTATTTGCAATCCTTCCAGATGTTTCCTCTTGATACTTATCATTTTGGCTTTAATGTTTTTAATATTTATAATGGCCTCTTGAGATATTGGTTGGTCGTAAAGGTCCCTTAGACAACAGTAGTAGAATTCCATTGTGTGCCTTGACCAAATTGCTCTTTCCTTTGCGTGAGATATCAACGCTGCTCTTAACTTTCTCTTGGCGGCCATCGTCCACCATTCGATATTTGTTCTATACTTGTTACGCGTTCTTAAAACAGCTCCCCAAGTTGCTTGTATCTTTAAAGCCAGAGCATCTTCTGAGAGGGTATTGATGTTCAATTTCCATAGTGGGCGACCCCAGTAAGTCTTTTGTCTTGTTAATTTGATACTGCATTTCACTGCTAAGTGATCAGAGAAGGCAGCTGGTATCACCTCAATGCTACTTACTTTGGTCTCTAGATTGGGGGTGACATATATCCTGTCTATTCTACTCTGTGTAGTACTAGTGATGTACGTAAATCTAACCATCGTAGGATATTTAATTTCCCACGCGTCAAACCACTTCAAGTTTTCGACCAATGCCTTCAGTTCTCGAGAAAAATTAAAATTTGGTCGCTGGTCCTTTTTATTCAAAACACAATTAAAATCTCCCCCTATTAAAACTTCTGCCGGGTTCTCTTTGAGTAGAAATAAAATGTCACTCCTGAAAAAGGCCGCTCTCTCTTGTCGTGCATTGTTGCCTGATGGCGCGTAAATGTTTATAAAAGTGGTGTTAAAAATTTTACAGCTGATTCCCCTCCCTGATTCTAAAAGACACACATTCGTTATCTCAATCCCTTCTTTAGCAAGGATTGCTGTCCCACACGATTCTTCTGGAGCTACATTTAACACCTCCTTATACCCAGAAATATACAAGTTCTTTATGTTAACTTCCTGCAAGAAAGCGATATCTGTATCTGACTGATACAGGAAGTCTTTCAGTGCAGCCACCTTTGGTTGACTCTGAATTTTGTTTATGTTTATAGTGGTCACATTATATGTATGTTCCACTTTGTAACGCTACAAGACGTGTAATAGAAGACACTTAATTGGAGCCTCTGATAATAATTTTTTCCTAGTTAATTTTTTTTTCCTCGTTTTTCATTCTTCTTTTTTTTTCTTTCTTCTATAAGTTCATGCACAAATTTTAATAAAAACATTCTTCCTCAAAGGCCCCTTCCGTTTCCATTGCATCAGTCTCATCTTCCTTGTCATCCGCCCAGATAATTTTTGTTTCCTTGGTGTCATGTCCGTGCGCATGTCCATGTCGGGTGTCATCGTCTATATCCGGTTTCGTCTTTTCATGCAATTGTTCACATGATCCGTGCGGTGTAGCAACCTTTTCCTGTTTCTTTTTCCGATCAGAGCATGCAACTACTCTCTGCGTTTTTGTGTCTTCTTTCCTCTTGTCAGGCTCCTGTATCTGTCTCAGCCGCTCTCTTAAAGGAGGAGCCAAGATCTCTGCAGCTTGATGTGCGATTCTCCTCTTTTTCTTGTTTGATGATTTTGGCGAGCTCTCCGGTGTATTCTTTGGTGAACTTTCTGGCGATTCCATGGAAGATCGCCGAGAGGCTACCTCGCCTTTCTTCTTAGCAGAAGATTTTTTAACTCCGTGTATTTCGCAGTCGACTGTTCCTTCTTTTCCTTCGACACGTGAAGTGGGTGGTGCTTCGGATCCGTCTTGTTTTTGTCTACCTTTGGCCGGTAGATTGGAGTTGTCTGTTTCTTCCTGTGGTACCTTGTCATCCGCATGGTCTTCCTTTGTCACTTTTAGTGTGTCTGTTGTTGGACATTCATCCATTGTAGGCCCCTCTAAATTAATGGCATCGTCGTGTGCGACTGTCGTTACATTTTTCGTCACGTCTACATCAGGTGTCGTATGGGAAGCTTGTCTCTCGTTTGAAAAGTTGTCGGTTTCACAAAGCATGCGTGTTGCGCTCTCAGTGACGTCATCGTTGGCCGGTATCGGCTCGCCTCCTTTGCCCAACTCTGCGTTCCTTCCGGTTTCCGCGCACGCGTCGGCAGGTGCCGCCTGCTCGGCCATACTCGGTGGAGAGGGGGCCCGGTTGACGGCCGCTGCAGCGTACGTCACTTTCATGCTTACGGCCTGCCCTGAGACAACCGCCTCGTTATTCGGTAATTGAAGGACTCGCCTTCTTGTGCACTGATTTCTAACGTGCCCGGTGGCATTACATAACGAACAAGTCCGCGGCTGACCATCGTAAATTACGAGAGCGCGATGTCCGCAGATATTCAAATAAGAAGGTATATGCCTCAAAAGTTCTATCTTAATTTGTCTAATTCCATTCAGAACAGGAAACATATGTTCCTCTGACCACTTTTCGGCAATATTCGAGAGAATCCTACCATAAGGCTGAAGCGCAGCATTTATTGCTGCAGCTGGAACCTCGAATGGCAGCTCGAAAATTCTCACTGTACGGATGCCTATCCCGACATGAGAAACAAGAACTTCACTAACGGTTCCGTCCGAGTGGCGAAATTTCATTTTACCACCACACTTGTCAACAATAGAGCAACACAATTCAGAAGAATTCAATTTTAAAAAGACAGAATTGGTCACAAAGGAAAGATGTACTCCAATAACTTCCTCTCCTGTGATCTTAACCTCTTCTGACAACCATCTTTTTATCTCGAACGCTTTCGGTCTTGTACAGTTCCAATCAAAGGTAAATCTAATCGTATCTATTCTTGCACATTCAGTCTCGTTCATTTTGTCATTTTAAATCACGTAAAGGCGCAATAGTAGGCAAAGCGCTCTACTGACCTTCGTAGCAGCCACGCAACCGTTGTTTACTCCAGCACGTCTAGCGCTGCCGCCGCGCGTCCGTCCACCTCGGCAGCCGAGCGCCGAATACCTCTGAGCTATCCCGAAACGACTCACGATGCCGCCTCACAACTTTACTTCCGCCAGTATCTCGCCTCCTACTTTCCAAATTTCACTGAAGTTCTCCTGCGAAACTTGCAGGACTAGCACTCCTGGAAGAAAGGATATGGTGGAGGCAAGGTACTGGCGGAAGTAAAGTTGTGAGGCGGCATCGTGAGTCGTGTCGGAATAGCTCAGTCGGTAGAACGCTTGCCCGCGAAAGGCAACGGTCCCAGGTTCTAGTCCCGATTCCGGCACATAATTTCCGCCAGGAAGTTTCATATCAAATGTTCAAATGGTTGTAAATCTATCTGACCAAACTGCGTGGTCATCAGTCCGTAGCTTACAAACTACTTAAATCTAGGTAAAATAACCTAAGGACAAACACACACACCCATGCCCCAGGGAGAACTCGAGCCTCCACGGCGAGCAACCGCGCTCTCCGCAGCGAGACGCTTTAGACCGCTCGGCTACTCCACCGCGGCAAAGTTTCGTATCAGGGCACACTCCGCTGCAGAGAGAAAGTTTCAATCTGGAATCATGAGATTGTTTTCTTTTTATTTTGTGTGGAATGTAGCACCACAGTAGTATTTTATGTCAATTTTGGAACATTTAAGCGAAATATTCGAAGTAAGATTCAAGCAGGCGGTGAGGGTATAACAGGTAGGGAGTGGATAACAGTGGTTGATGCAAGACGGAGATTGCAGTTGCTGCATCCGCTTCGTGTGCCGAGTAGGGGAATGTTTCGGCTTAATCGTGCAATCTGACTAACGCAGCGATTACAAAAGACACCTGAAGAACGCATCGATGTATACACCAACCGTTTTACGAAGTCTCTGCTTGGCGCGTGACTTTTAGCGGCACTTTTGGGACAAAAAGGACCCAAAATGTAATCAGATAGTCGCCTTCTTAGGACAGCAGCAGTTTCGAATTCGGCAGAGTTGGAGAACCAGTGAACCGGATGTCGTGTCGCAGTTGGAGGTCGTCAGCGCCTGCGGTTGGGCAGGCCGCAGAGGTAGGCGAGATCCCGCCCTGAGGAAGCCTCCTGGCTGAGTTCGTAGCCCATATTTGGCGCCAACCCACCGAGGCCTACTCAGCTGTCACTCTGAAGGTTAGATTAGATTAATACTTGTTCCATAGATCATACATATGACATTTCGTAATGATGTGGAACGTGTCAGTTTAGAAAATGTTGTCTACAATTGACAATCAATATTTTAAGGATTTTTTTTTTACATTTTTTGATTTTTTTGTTTTAAGTTTTATATAAAAATTCATATACATTGTAGAAGGAGTTTCCATTCAGATATTCCTTTAATTTCTTTTTAAATACTAGTTGTCTATCTGTTAGACTTTTGAAGCTACTTGGTAAGTGACCAAAGAATTTTGTGGCAGCATAATTCACCCCTTTCTGAGCCTAAGTTAGATTTAACCTTGAATAGTGAATATCATCATTTCTCCTAGTGTTGTAGCTATGCACACATCCATTACTTTTGCATTGGGCCCGATTGTTAATAACAAATTTCATGAGTGAGTATATATATTGTGAAGCTACAGTGAAGATCCCTAGATCCCTAAATAAACGTCTGCGGGATGCTCTTGGGTGCGTCCCAGCAATTATTCTGATTACACGCTTTTGTGCTATGAAGACGTTTTTGCTCAATGTTGAATTGCCCCAGAATATGATCCCATATGAAAGCAATGAATAAAAATAGGCATAGTAAGCTAATTTACTGAGATGTATGTCACCAAATTTTGCAGTCACTCTGATAGCATAAGTAGCTGAACTCAAAGGTTTCAGGAGATCTTCAATATGTTTCTTCCAATTCAGTCCCTCGTCAATGCAAACACCTAATTTTTTTTATATTCTACCTTAGCTACAGATGTATGATCAAAGTCTAAATTTATTAATGGTGTCATGCCATTTACGGAATGAAACTGTAGATACTGAGTTTTATCAAAGTTTAATAAGAGTCCATTTGTAGAGAACCACTTAATAACTTTCTGAAAGATATCATTTACAATTTCATCAGTTAATTCCTGTTTGTCAGGTGCGAGAGCTATACTTGTATAATGAGCAAAAAGTACTAGTTCAGCATCTTCATGAATGTAGAATGGCAAGTCATTAATATATATTAAAAACAGCATAGTACCCAAGATCGAATCTTGTGGGATCCCATTTTTGATAACTTCCCAGTTAGAGGAATTACTTGTTTCATCTATATCATGTGAACTGCTTATTTTAACTTTCTGCACTCTTCAAGCTAAGTATGATTTCAACCATTTGTACACTGTCCCAATCATACCACAATACTTTAGCTTATCTAGAAGTATCCCACGATTTACACAACCAAAAGCTTTTGAGAGATCACAAAAAGTCCCAACTGGTGATGTCCGGTTATTAAAAGCAATTAATATTTCATCAGTGAAGGTATATATAGCATTTTCAGTTGAAGAGCTTTTTTTGGAAACTAACTGACATGTTGTTAAGAAATTAATATTTACTAATACGTGAAGCTACTCGAGAATACATAACTTTTTCGAAAATTTTGGATAAAGCTGCCAGAAGTGAGACGCAATAGCGAGGGGCTACGAGTTCACGACCCGTTCACTATAGCGCAGACAAGTTCCAGTCCTATGTGCCCGCCAGGCTATTCTCGGTCGTGGCAGTTGTCGCGAGCCGATAAGGGAGCGTGCTGTATTACCGTACTTAGCATAAAACACGACCATCGGCTTCTGTCAGCCATCCACCACGCGTGAAGTAGCCATCTAACAACAGTAATTCCTGTGAAACGTACAAAAAGAAAATGAAGATGATTAAACCGCGCCCGAACTAAGTTCACTAAATTAACCAATGACGAGTAGTAACACTGGAAAGATAAGCCGACTGCTGAAACCACACGAGTTGAAATCGGACGTCATGTCTCTAAGAAAAATCCAATTATTGACGACTGAAATCACTCCACTCCATATTTTTGTGGGCCTGGCACAGCAACCGTAATAGATATGTTGGTAAAAAACAGTCTTGGTTGCACAAAAGCGCCGCACTGGAGTAGCCGCGTTGTCTGGAGCGCCACGTTACGGATCGTGCGGCCTCCCACGTCGGAGGTTCGAATCCTCCCTCGGGCTTGGGGGTATGTGCTGTCTTTAGTATAAGTTAGTTCATAAGTAGTTTGTAAGTTTAGGGACTGATGACCCCGCAGTTAAGTCGCTTAAGCTTAACAAACAATTGAACATTTGCACAATAGCGATGTTTCCCTTATAACGCGTTTCGCCTCTTCTGGGCATCATCAGACGTGGAAGTGGAAATTTACAAACTTGTTTGAAAAACAGCAATGAACTACAAATATAGAAAATGTTTCCTAAGCAAGAAATAATAGAAATAGGCAAGGTGCAGACTGTTAAAACTGCAGGCTATATGAGCATATTCACGTTTTTGCGTGAACGTTGAACTAATAAATACCGCAGAAAAGCGTGGTTTAACAGATAAAATTACTTCTCACTGAGGTAGCAGAACGTCAAATTATTAAATTCAATGAAACAGAACCTTTAAAATAGATGTTTCTCAGGAGTGGAGGGTAACGAAATCACTGTTAAAACCGAACTTTGTTTGTTTACTTTATTGAAGTTTGTTCACTTGCGTAAGAGACACTCCCTGCTACAACTGCAGCCAGCTTCCGCGCTCGCTATCTTGCTTAGGAACGACTTTACACATTTGTAGATCCAGTTTTTTAAACAGGTTTGTAAATTCCCACTTCAACGTCTGATGATGGCCAGAAGAGGCGAAACACGTCATGTATAAATAAGTGAAACATCGCTTTTGTGCGACCAAGACTGATTTTTAGCAAAATTATTGAGGACAGTGAATTATGCATTATGTGTCAGGGGTCTACAGGACAGTTGTTGCCAATGTTACGTCACTCAGGAAGCAGGAAGAACAATCTAGACAGAAACATGAGAGATATCATTTGCGCTACCCAAAGGAGTCACCTTTAGCTCAGGATCGTTTAGAAAATAGTTCATTGAATAAAATTTGATAATACATCGGTCGTGGATCACAGTAACGATTTTTGGAAATTCGGCATTAAAGGAGCTTTCCAAATAAAATCACGAGAGCACTTTCTATACAGACGGTGACCTGTGGCACAGCAAGCCGTGGGATACAGCGATCACGCGGTTTAAGCGGGCTTATCGAATGCCGAGGCAACGTGTATCAATGAATTGCGACGTCGCGTGCACCAGTTACGTTACAGGCAGCAGCTATCGCATATTATCAGACTGCGTGTTTCTGGAATACCGCCGCAGTTGTGCGGTTGGATTCGTGGTTTCCTGTCAGTATTTGACGCAAAGTCATCGAGTAAAACGTAAATGATATCTAGCGTGCCACAAGAAAGTGTTTTAGGACGCCTACCATTAGTGGTCCTTAGAAACGATTTAGAACAGAATTAGAGTTACTACAGTACAGTTAGTACAGTCACCAGAAGATCAAAAGCAAGTAAACAACGATTTACAAAGAATATTTGATGGCCCGAAATTTGGCAGTTCACTCTAAATAATGAAAGGTGCGGTGTCATCCGTATTACACTCCAGGCCATTAAAATTGCAACACCACGAAGATGACGTGCTATAGACGCGTAATTTAACAGACAGGAAGAAAATGCTGTGATACATCTAGGAAGTGCTCACATGAGGAAAGTTTCCATCCGATTTCTGATACACAAGGAGCAGTTGCCCAGCATTGCATGGTGAAACGTTGTTGTGATGCCTCGTGTAAGAAGGAGAAATGCGTACCATCACGTTCCGACTTTGATAAACGTCGGATTGTAGCCTATCGTGATTGCGTTTTATCGTATCGCGACATTGCTGCTCGCGTTGGTCGCGATCCAATGACTGTTAGCAGAATATGGAATCGGTGGGTTCAGGAGAGCCATACGGAACGCCGTGCTGGATCACAATGGGCTCGTATCACTAGCAGTTGAGATGACAGGCATCTTATCCGCATGGCTGTAACGGATCGAGCAGCCATGTCTCGATCTCTGAGTCAACAGATGGGAACGTTTGCGAGACAACAACCATCTGCACGAACAGTTCGACGACGTTTGCAGCAGCATGGACTATCAGCTCTGAGACCATAGGTGCGGTTACGCTGCATCCCAGACAGGAGCGCCTGCTATGGTGTATGCAAAGAGGAACCTGGGCGAACGAATGGGAAAACGTCATTTTTCGGATGAATCCAGGTTATGTTTACAGCATCATGGTGCTCGCATCAGTGTTTGGCGACATCGCGGTGAACGTACATTGAAAGCGTGTATTCATCATCGCCATACTGGCCTATCACCCGACGTGATGGTATGCGGTGCTATTGGTTACACGTCTCGGTCATCTCTTATTCGCATCGACGGCACTTTGGCCGTTACATTTCACATGTGTTACGACCCGTGCCACTACCCTTCATTCGATCCCTGCGAAACCCTACATTTCGGCAGGATAATGTACTACCGCATGTTGCAGAACCCGTATGGGCCTTTCTGGTTACGAAAAATGTTCGACTGCTGCCCTCGCACATTCTCCAGATCTCTCACCAATTGAAAACGTCGGGTCAATGGTGTCCGTGCAAATGGCTCGTCACAATACGCTAGTCATTACTATTGATGAACTGTAGTATCGTGTTGAAGCTGCATGGGCATCTGTACCTGTACACGCCATCCAAGCTCTGTTTGACTCAATTCCCAGGCGTATCAAGGCGGTTATTATGGCCAGAGGTGGTTGTTCTGGGTACTGATTTCTCAGGATCTATGCCCCATGTAGTCAATTGTCAGTTCTAGTATATTTGTCCAATGAATACCCGTTTATAATTTGCCTCTCTTGTGGGTGTAGTAATTTTAATGGCGCGCGCGCGTGTGTGTGTGTTTGTGTGTGTGTTTGTGTATTTGTTTCTGAGTGTTCGTGTGTAAAATGAAAAATGACTGGCACCTTCTACAATGGAGCAGCTGTCTAACGTATTGTCCCGCAACACTTGAATATATCTGTGGCGGGAGAGGGGGAGAGAGGACAAGACTGATGCAGGGTTAAGAACGTTAAGTTGGCAACCCATGACGTTTTGTATCCGTTTTGCTGCTCATATTCAGAATATGTATTTGTGCTGAAGCCTCCTTTTCCTTTATCGAGATTGAGCTTTTTCATGTTGTCATTAAATCTAAGAAATTATTTTCCGTATATTAATTTTTTTTGGGGGGGGGGGGCGGGGGGTGTTGAGGTCCTATCAGTCCCTCAACCCCTCCCCTTATATATGACGTGCCCAGACAATATGCTGTAATTGTTCACATGTCCTTAAAATGCCCACAACTGATTATTACGGCCATTTGAAGCAGTCAGTATTGACAACGCCAAGCAAACGCCGATGCTCTCGGTCTTTAGGTGCAGCCCGATGGCCATTACGTTTTCCTTGGTGATGGATCGCGCATTGAATTTGGTATTACGAGAGTTACGAGACAAGGACATACACTGGTGTGGCGGAAGAGGGTGAATTTAGGGATGGATTTTATAAATTTTTAATAATTTGTGAAACATATATTCATAAAAACGGAAATATGTTTCTTTTGTGTGCCTTTTTCAGTTTAACTTATTATTAACAGATGAACATTAACGACAAAACACAGTACTTATTTCCTTACTTAATTATTTACAGTTTTACCACAGTCTAACTTATATGTAGTCGCGTCATTCACAGCTGTGAAAGTTGTTACCGTCTGACAGTTGCAACGACACTAGCGCACCTAGTGGTGGGAAAGTCGCCAAAAGATTGATGTTTGTTATAATTATTTATTCACGTAATTAACGAAAGTGTTAGTGCAATTTTTGCGTTACAAGCATTAGTATGATATCAGGCAACATACATAATACGGAAATTAATGTAAAAACAGCCGAATTTCACTAATTCAGTGGTATTACGAACAACTTCGTCGTGAACCAATACGTACGAATATGTCTAGGGGAGACCGGGGCACGTTGGCCATAGGGGCAGAATGGTCCAGTCGAATTAGTTCATATAATAGAGGCTATATCGTCTTAGGAATCAATAAAGTAGGTAGCACTGTACCTCTCCGTAGTCAGCTGCTCGCCGTGGAGTTTCGAGTCCTGTCTGGGGCATGGGTGTGTGTGTTTATCCTTAGGTTAGTTTACCTACGGTTAAGTAGTTGGTAAGCTACGAACTGATGACCACGCAGTTTGGTCCGATAGATTTACAAACATTTGAACATTTCCTTAGTCAGGGCCTATATCGCAGGCGGCGAAGTTTTGGACAAGTTGTAGTCCTTAATTGTTTTTGTGCGAGTTAAACTAAAC
Organism: Locusta migratoria; assembly: GCA_026315105.1. Taxonomy (NCBI): domain Eukaryota; kingdom Metazoa; phylum Arthropoda; class Insecta; order Orthoptera; family Acrididae; genus Locusta; species Locusta migratoria. The sequence continues at coordinate 86,240,161 of CM048748.1, forward strand.
TTCTTCTCGTCGGTTAGTATGTATTATTTAAATTTTGCTTGCTTTAGGCGCAACGGGGTGAGTAGTATAATAAAAGGTCGTAATTTAAGGATTATTGTTATATGGCATACAGACTTAATTGCTTCAGTGAGTTTTCTAAAGAACAGTATTTATTGTAAAGATGGCAATGGGACATGTTGGCCCAGAGAGGACGGGACACGATGGTCAGCTGAGACAAACAGTCATGTCCTATACGAGCTATACTTCTTCAAACTCGATGGAATGTTTCTTACTTTTAATGATAACTACGTTTATAATTCATTAAGTTAATTAAATTAGTAACTTAACTGTCGAAGGTAAATATATTTTGATCCGTTTCAGAGCTTAAAGGATCGTAATAATCACCAGATAAGAATTATTGAGTTAAACGCCAAACAGGAAATTTTATTATTATCTTAAGCATTGATCTGCGAGGTCAGAATCTCTTTCATTTCCTTGTTTTCAAAACATGAGTTACGGATCCGATTTAAACCTTAAACTTTGAACAATGTTGATTGGAATAAACTCTTTCAAGTTACGAAGCAAGCAGGGGTAAACTACACGGAGCGTAAGGTTATTTACAACTTGTACAAAAACCAAACAGCGGTTGTCAGAATTGAAGATCAGATTAGATTAGATTAATATTTGTTCCATAGATCACATATATGACATTTAGTCATGATATGGAACGTGTCAGTTTAGTAAATGTTGTCTACACTTGACAATCAGTATTTTAAGAATTTTGTATTACCTTTTTTGTTGTTTTTATTTTTTTATTTCTTTGATTTTTTTTTCAAGTTTTATCTAAAAATTCATATACACTTTTACATTGTAGAAGGAGTTGCCATTCACAAAAATTCTTTTTATTTCTTTTTAAATACTAGTTGGCTATCAGACTTTTTATGCTACTTGGTAAGTGAAAAAAGACTTTTGTGGCAGCATAATTCACCCCTTTCTGAGCCAAAGTTAGATTTAACCTTGAATAGTGAATATCGTCCATTCTCCTAGTGTTGTAGCTATGCACAGTGCTATTACTTTTAAATAGTGTTATATATATATATATATATATATATATATATATATATATTGTGAAGCTATAGTGAAGATCTCTATATCTCTAAATAAATGTCTGCAGGATGCTCTTGGGTGTGGTCCAGGAATTTTTCTGATTACACACTTTTGCGCAATGAATACCTTTTTTACTCTATGTCGAATTGCCCCAGAATATGATCCCATACGGAAGCACTGAATGAAAATAGGCGTAGTAAGCTAATTTACTGAGATGTATATCACTACATTTTGCAATAACTCTGATAGCATAAGAAGCTGAGCTCAAACGTTTCAGGAGATCTTCAATATGTTTCTTCCAATTCAGTCTCTCGTCAATGGAAACACCTAAAATTTTTGAGTATCCTACCTTAGCTACAGAATTATGTTCAAAGTATAAATTTATTAATGGTGTCATGCCATTTACTGTATGAAACTTTATATAATGACTTATATCAAAGTCTAATGCGAATCAATTTATGGAGAACCACTTAATAACTTTCTGAAAGACATCATTTAAAATTTCATCAGTTATGTCCTGTTTGTCAGGTGTAATAGCTTGTATCATCAGCAAAAAGTACTAGCTTAGCACCTTTGTGAATCTAGAATGAAAATTCATTAATATATATTAAGAATAGCAAAGGACCCAAGACCGAAGCTTGTGGGACCCCATTTTTGATAATTCCCCATTTATAGGAATTAATTGTTTCATCAATATCATGTGAACTGCTTATTTCAACTTTCTGCGCTCTTCCAGTGAGGTATGATTTAAACCATTAGAACATTGTCCCACTCATACCACAATACTTAATCTTATCTACAAGAATCCCACGATTTACACAATCAAAAGCCTTCACAAAAACTCCCAACTGGTGATGTCCGGTTATTCAAAGAATTTAATATTTCATCCTTGAAGGTGTATATAGCATTTTCGGTTGAAAAGCTTTTTTGAAAACCAAACTGACTTTTGTTAGAAGTTTATTTTTACTAATATGTGAAGCAACTGGAGAATACATAACTTTTTCAAAAATTTTCGATAAAGGTGTCAGAAGTGAGATAGGGCGGTAGTTGTTGACATCGGACGTAACCCCTTTTTTATGCAAAGGTTTGACGATAGCATATTTCAGTCTATCTGGGAAAATCCTCCGCTTTAAAGAGCTATTACAAATGTGACTGAGAATCCTTCTTATATCCTGGGAACAAGTTTCTAATACCCTGCTGGAAGTGCCATAGATTCCATAGGACCGTTTACTCTTGAGAGTAGTTAGTTTCTGAAGGAGAGGTGGGTGGAATTTCAATTGTATCAAATAGTGTTGGTATGGCCTCTTACATTAATTGCCTTGCTCCTTCTATTGAACATTTAGATCCTATTTTCACTACAACATTTTAAAAGTAATCATTAAAATGTTTTCAACTTCTGACTTTTGTTAGTAAATTTTTCATTTGTTTTGATGGTAATACCCTCTTCCTCTGGTCTTGGTTGCCCTGTCTCCCTTTTAATAATATTCCAAATTGTTTTAATTTTATAATCAGAGGAGCTAATCTCAGACGTGATGCACATGCTTCTTGATTTTTTAATAACTTTTCTTAACGTAGTACGGTAGTTTTTGTAATATTTTGTTGTTTCTGGGTTATTACTCTATCTTGCGGACATATATAGTTCACCTCTTCGGTTACAAGATATTTTTATTCCTTTAGTAAGCCATGGTTTTTTGCATGGTTTCTTACAATTAAACTTAACTAATTTCTTGAGGAAACAGTTATCAAATACCCGTACAAGTGTATCGTGAAATAAGTTATATTTCAAATTAACATCATGTTCCTTATAAACCTGATCCCAGTCTAACTGCTGTAGACTTTATTTGAAATTTCTAGTTGTTAAGTCATTAATTGAGCGCACAATTCTGGATGACTGTTTCGAATTACTGAACGGAACTATGTCATATACTGTTACTAGCTGTGCACCATGATCAGAAAGACCGTTCTCAACGGGACAAGCATTTATGTTGTTAAACTTATCTTGGTCTAAAAAAAATATCTCTTCTTTACTATCCGAGTAGGAAAAACAATAACGGATGTCAGATTGAATGAACCAAGTAAGACTTCCAGGTCTTTCTTCCTATTATACTCTTTCAGTGAATCTACATTGATATCACCACAAATAATAATTTGCTTCCTCCTAATCTGAAAGATAGCACATCAAGGCATCCAAGTTTTCAAGTAATAACTGAAAGTTTCCTGAAGGGGACCTATATACTGTTACAATTATTAAATAGCATCATTGACTTTAAGCTGCCAGGCACATGCTTCAATATACTGCTCTACACAAAACTTCTTTGTTTCTAAATTGTTTACACTGTGTTAGATTTTGACATATGTGGCAACTCCTCCTCTTATCTTATTATCTCTACTTACATTTGAAGCTAATTTATATCCACTGATATTCACATTTTCAATACCAGTGACAATGTGATGCTCAGACAGGCATAGTATATCTATTACACTTTCCGTTTGTATATCATCTAAACAAATCAAAAGCTCATTTATTTTATTCTTTTTTCCTGCACTGGGCTTGTAAAAGTTCGGGACCTGGTACCTGTCACCTAGTTTTTCCTGCAAAATCTGGCCCACACCTCTTCCATAGCTACTTCCTAATAACAGAACTTTCATCCTACTATCAATTTTTTTTTAAATCGTTGGCTTTTCTTGTGAAAGTCTGTTGTTTCCTACCTGCACCTACTTCTAAAGGAGCCTCTTCCTCACTTAACTATGGCAGCAAGGCAAATATGTTGTTTGTGCCAATTGAGAAGCTGTCAGGAACTACACTGTCTCTGTGGCCCCTGTTCCCTTCTACCACTTCCCACCTCTGCTCAGCCTTCTCCCCTCTTACCCTCGTAAGTTCCTCCCTAGCAATATCCAGTTCAGCCTGAGGGGCTCTAATCTTCCCTTCCTGTTTAACTATTTTTCTGTCTCTTGAACACACTTTGCAAAACAGGGGAAGAGACTAGTTTGCTTCCCTCTTTCCCACACCGGTACATCCGCTCCCCCAATGAATCCACTTGTCACAAGTTTTGTTACTTGGACAGTAAAATAACATATGATGTTCGCAGTACAGAGGATATAAAATGTAGAATGGCAAAGGGAAGAAAATCATTTATGAAAGATAGAAATTTGTAACAGGAAATATTAATTTAAGCATAAGGAAGTCCTTTCTGACGGCATTTGTGGGAAGTGTTGCCTTGTATGGGAATCAAGCATGGATCATAAACAGTGCGGAAAGAAAGAGGATAGCGGCTTTTGTAATGTAGTGTTACAGACGAATGCTGAATATTAGGTAGGTGGATCGCGTAACTAATGAAAAGGCCATAAACAGAATTGGGGAGAAAAGGAATTTTTGGCATACCTTCACTAAAAGAAGGAATCAATTGGTAGCACACATTATTAGACATCGAAGAATCGTAAATTTAGCATTGGAGAGAAGTGTGTGGGGTAAAAATCGCAGAGGGAGCCCGAAATACGCATATAGTAAGCAGATTCAAATGGATGTGGGTTATGAGGAGGTGAAAAGGCTTGCTCGGTATAGAGTAGGGTGGAATGCTGCATCAAACCAGTCTCCGGACTGAAGACAATAACAACAACATACCTAATCTAATGCCGTTAGCTTCGTCCGAATTTTTTAGTCTTCATTCCATTATGTTCATTTCATTCACCCCATTCAAGACAGTGTCGATTCCGTTCAGTTGCTCTTCCAGATACTTAGATGTCTCTGACAGAATTACAATTTCATCAGCAAACAGCAAAACTTTTTCTATCTTCCCCAATTGGGAAAGACTACAACTCTTACTCCCTCGTAAACCAACGCTTTTCCTTCATGCCCTTTAACAACTGCTGTCTGGTTTTTGTACAAGTTGTTAATAAGCTTGTGTTCACTATATTTTACCCCTGCTGACTTCTAAATATGAAACAGTGTTTTCCAATCAACATTATCAAAAGTTTTCTCCAAAACTACTAAAGCTAGAAATGTTGAGTCGTAAAGTGAGTATCGCCTCACGTTTCCCTATGTTTCTCATAAATTCAAACTAATATTCCACGAGATCTGTTTCTGCAACCTTTTTCATTCTTCTGAAAATAATATGTGTATGAGTTTTTAAACTATTATTGAACTGGTGGTTCTGTAATTTTCACACTTCTCTGCATCTTCTTTCATTGGAATTACAATTATTACTTTTTTCTTGAAGTCTGACAGTATTTCGCCAGTCTCTTATATCTTGTACATCAGTTGAAATAGTTTTATCATGACACACTCAGAGAATGTTTTCTACCTCTTGTTTCGTCTTCAGTGTGTATAGTATCAATGTGTACAGTGTATGTGTATAGTATCTCCTATTTCATAATCATCTGCTTCCTCTTCCCTTTCTACAATATTGTCTCAAAGTTCATTTCCATTGAAGAGGCTCTATATATATATTCTTCCCACAATTTAGCTTTCCCTACTTTGTTCAAAGTTGTTTTCCATTTTAGTTCAAATGTTTGTAAATCTATCGGACCAAACTGCATGGTCATCAGTACGTAGCTTATAAATTGCTTATACTAAGGTAAACTAACCTAAGGACAAAACACACACACACACACACACACACACACACACACACACACACACACACACACACACACACATGCCCCAGGGAGGACTCGAACCTCCGACGGTGAGCAACCACTCGCTCCACAGCGAGACGCCTTAGACCGCTCGGCTACACACTGCAGCTCCATCTTAGTTCTTGATACTCATACAAATGTTTTACTAATCTATATATGTCACTTTTATTTTCCCACAGGCGGTATCAATTTTTACGCTAGTTATATAATATTCTACAGACTTGCATCTGTCTTCTGCCTCTCCCACTTAACCAGTTCGCTTTTCCTGTCAGTCTCATTTCTTAGTCGTCTCTACGCTATTTTACCTGCTAAATTTACTGCTTTTTATATTTTCCCCATTCATCAATTAAATTCAGTAATTTCTGTGATATCCAAGGATTTTTTGAAAGTCTCTTGTTTTTCCACCTATTCACACATCTAATGCATTTTTATATTCCCCATTCATCAATTAAATTCAGTATTCCCTGTGATATCCAAGTAGTTTTGAAGGTTTTCTGTCTTTCCACCTATTCACACTTCTAGTGACCTCAATATTTCATCTCTCAAGGGTACAGTATTATTTTCCTCCGTAACTGTCAATTGTTCCTTAAAACTCCCTAAAGCTCCTTCAATTTATCCACGTCCCATCTCCTTATTTCCCTACATTTCTGCAGTTTCAGTCTGCACTTCATAACCAAAACGATCTAACGATGGTTAATTCCAGTTTATAACCTGGGTTCGAAATTTATGTTTAACCATTATAAAATCTATCTCGTACCTTGCAGTATCTCTTCCAAGTATAGAATCGTCTTTCATGATTCTTATTCGAAGTCTTTGTCATGATTAAATAATGTTCCGTGCAGAATTGTACCTGACGGCTTCGTCTTTCATTACTTTTCCCCAGTCGATATATTCATATTATTTTTCCTTCCCATCCTTTCGTTCCTCTACCACTAAGACACATCCGTCTTGAGGTTTGCAGCAGTTTAAGGAACGAAATTAAGTTAAAGCTCAAGAGCGTCACTTATAGGATGCAAACGGCGCCAAAAAATTTCAAGCTCCAGGCTTTTAAAGCCTTCTCGAACGATGGGACGAGTGTTTAAATTTAAAGGTTGAGTTAGTTGGAAAGTAAAGCAATTTTCAGGTTTGTAAACGCGATATTGCCGTGTCTAACTGCTTCCGACTTATTTACTTACTAACCCTTATATTTTTCCTCAGAAAAGACGATGCCTTCTTTCCAGGCATTTTCATTTCAGTTCTCGTAGCAGCTCTGTAACACTCACGTCTCAATTGAATCCACAGAGGTTGCAGCGCGTCTCTGATTCCTTTAAAACTACCTGGTGACCATCCCTGACACCAGATCGGTACTCATCGGTGACATATACACTTGCGACTTTTCGATGGCCTATAGACTCGTTGTATATGCAAGATAAATAAGGGGCCACAGAGTACTCTTCGTAAATATAAAGTCAGAAACCAACCCGGACCAGGAAACTCATTTCTTTTCAACTCATTCAGCTGCATCTCTACCATAGGATGCTTATTAGTACGTATTCCATTCGGGAGTCTGCACGGTGGTAAAATGATGGCGTGTTAGTGCGCATCCTCTCCGTGAGTGACTTTTGAATGTGAAAATTTAGCTTCAACTAACCAAGTATTCCATTGCATTACCTTAAGAAGGTAAAGCATTCAACATTCAGAAGGTTTGTTTAAACACCTCAGTGCTTTACTAGGCATGGTCCTATTTGGAGATGGTATGCCGTGGCCTTCCTCTGACCTTCGGACTGACTTACCAAGCCAGAAGCCAGTTATAAGGGGGGGGGGGGGGGCTACAAATTAACGTGGCTTCCGAACCACGGTGCTACTCGACATTTTTTTCACATCAGCAACATTGACAGAGGTGAAAGAAGTGGAAAGTGACAGATAAAAATCTTATAAAACTGATAATCGACCCACTCGATAAAAACTTTTGGCCAGCTTAAAGATTTTGCGTAACGCCAGCATTACCTCGGGCTATCAGAAAAAGGAAGGAAGCTTGGTGTTTGTCGCGTCGACATCGTGGTAATTAAAGACGGAGCTTACGCTCGGATTTTCGGGGCAGGATGTGGGAGGAAATCGGTCGTGCCCTTTGAAAGGAACCATCCAGGTGAATTACTGTACAAAAACATGGAGGTTGTGTGATGAGACAATTTCGATTTTTTTATTTACTTTGTATAAAGTTTCTCTTTTGTTGAAAATGACAGAAGATGTAAATGGGTTCCTGAAAAGATTTGTGTAAGATATCCCCAAGTCGTAATCACCATTTTTGTGCACCGTTGTTTAAGTTCATGTGAATAAGTTTAAACTTCAACCTCAGGTCTCTTTCGTGTTAGCCTTTCATCCCGAAACCCAATTGATTATTTGTTTCCAATACTAATGAGATGGACAAAGTTAGTATTTGTGTCGAATTCTGTAGTTTGTTTTTGACCTTGCATATGCAGCATTTTTGGCAGTAATTCTGAGGGCAGTTGCACATGTTTCCTTGCTCACAAGCAGGCCATACAACTAATGTAAATCCTCGAGTGATATAATTAGTCACTTATGCAGCAATCTGATGTCCCATTGTTCAAACAATTGCAGTCTTTAATGTAACAGATTCTTTTCTACCGGAGATCAAATTGCTCATTCTATTAATAAAGTCACAGGGTCAGAATTGGTTTTTATTACATATATGGTTTTTGTTCAAAGTCATCCTTAACTAATTGTATAAAGTATTCTGGCAGATTCTGAGATTCAGTCAGTTTGAGTTCAAGTGCAGATTCATTTACAGCTACGCATACACACACAACCACACACGACACAATTGTTTGAGAAGTCAGTAAAGTATAGGCAAGCAATTTTTATCGAGAACCTGCGAGTAAAATATAAAACACCACTATTATAATTATAATACGACTCATTATAGATTTATTTTGAGCAACAACAATCTTTGCAGTTTTAATATTAACAACTTTCATCGTACGTATACTGTCTATACCTCACGTGATCCGCTAACTGCTTTGAACAGTGTATATCGACTTAGATGGTGCAGTGTAAACACACTAGACTCGCATTCTGGAAGACAGTCGTTCAAACTAATCTCAGGCCAGTCTGATTTAGGTTTCCTATGTTATACCTAAATCACTATAGGCGATTCCGAGATGGTTCCTTCCAATGATCACGGCAAATTTGATTCCGTCTCCGTGGCAAAATTTGTGCGTGTAATGACCACGATAAACCCTAAGGACCTTCCATAATTACGAAAGTGAAAAGGTGTGATTGAACAGCTTTTCAATATTTGTAAAATGACATGTTTAACAGCTGTTTACTTTATTAACTCAAAGCTACCGGTTTCGCTTAATGTACGATTCTCAACCGCCAGCAGAGCTTAGCCAGTTGTACACCGTATCACGTTTCAAAAACTTTAAAATAAATATTTGGCATCTTGCTTCACTTCTTATAGATGTTTTCCCAGTGACTGATTGTTACAAATCAGTCGATGGAAGGACACCTATAGGAAGTGAAGCAATGTGCTAAATATTTATTTTAAAGTTTTTTTTTTTTTTTTTTTTTTTTTTTTTTTTTTCAATTTTGTAACATGATATGTTAAGCAGCTGGCTAAGCTCTGCTGGTGCTTGGGAAACGTACATTAACCAAAACCGGTAGCTTTGAGTTAATAAAATAAACATCTGTGGTCAACAGGTTATTTCACAAAGATCTTCCATATCCTCCTATGTTGTAAAATCTGCCTTACTGATACACATACCATGCCTTGCAAAATATTTGAGAGCTCACGGTGCAGCCAGCTCTCGATCCTGAGAATAATATTTTGCACGACAAGTTTCCTGTAACACGGTAAATCGGGATCTTTGTTGAGAATACTCTGAAAAATGACTACCAGTGTTTCAATACTAGAAGTGTCTACTCTAAAAGCAACATCATTTCTGCATGTACGTGGTGACTGACGAATGTTAATTGCAAGTTGTCAATATGCACTCAGGAAGAGACCTGCTACCCGAGTAGTGCAGTTGAGAGTTATATTCTTATGACTACAATCCTAACTCGATGTTACGGGTGTTATGATTCCGTTGCATGGTTTTCACGAGTTAAGGAAAGCTACATAAACCTGTTGAGGGCGATGACCACCGGTCATCATTCAAAGTATGTTAATTACCGTCGAAAATCTTTTCAAGTCAGTCAGTCGTGTACAAATGAAAGGACTCCCAATGTACCAACGCTTTATACGTTGTGTGACCGACACTAACGCCATCTACATCTCCGAATATAGCCACCACATGACACGTGTCGCCTCATTGCATTTCTTCGTAACGTGTTGATTTTGAACGATGCAGTATTCCTGTGTACAACCGTGTTATCAGAGAATAGACTCATTAAAGTACCTGATTTATGAACAGGATAACACAAGACTTACCAGGAAAGTAAGTTACTTCTCTGAGAAAAATAAAACATAAAAAATAAATAAATAAATAAAATAAAGAGAAAGGTGACATTAATTGTTTTAAATTTTATTGGCACAAATAAAAATTAAACAACGTATCCCCATAGTTTCCACCTTTATTGAGGCACTTGGCGTAACAGTCGATCAACTTATCTATTTATGACCGATAGGACGATGTCGCCAGTTATGAAAATCATTTATGCTAGTTGAACTTCTCCTAACAGGTGAAACCAACAGAACACACAAATACTGCCACTCCTTGTAAAATATTCGACGCGCGATACAGAGCAAAAGGAGTGACAAGCTCAGCAAAGGAATTATTCTGCTTCACGATAATACTCGGCCACCCGCTTCAGAGTTACGCACAAAATCTTATTCAGCAGTTTCGATGGGAGCAGTTCGACCACCTGCTGTAAAGGGCAGAGTTGGCGCCATCGGATTATCACTACTTGTTACTACTATTAAAGCGGTAGCTTGGCAGGAAACGTGTCCAAAGTGACAACGCATTCAAACTCGTTGTGCAGCAATAGGTCTCATCACTGGTGACATCGTTCTGTGAAGTAGTTAGATAACTTGATAGTCCGTCACAAGTGCCTCAAAAACGGTGGAAACTATGTGAAAAGTAGTTACAGATATGCTCTTTCTTGTGCCAATACTTTTTATAAATCCTTCCTTTATTTAGCATCAAACTGATACTTTCCGGATGCGTCTCGTAGCTACATCGTAATAAAAAATATGAAGATCAACTACAATAATGTTATGAAAACATAACTAAAATATCTGCCACAACGTTGTAATCATTAAAACTAAAATTGAAAAAGTCCAGCTCGTAAATTAAATTAAAATAGTTACCGGTTTCGCCTTATAAAGACCACCTTCAGACGAAGATCACCATTTGTAATTAATGGGATCCGCAACAGTTGTCAATTTCCAACTTTTCATACATTCATTCACTATCCGAGTTTCGAGACATACATCTCATCATCAGGTGCATCTGCAAATTACAATCAAACTCTGTCACATAAAAGCAGTCGGGTTATCATTCAGGGGCATTGGGCGCTAGTTATTAAGCTCATTTTTGTGCAAATACTACCACAGCAATTGAGAGTATGACGGTTGGATGGTGCCACTAGCGCGTATTTGACGATACCGCTGCTTGCCTGCCTGCCGGCAGTTCAGCAGCTACGGTGGCCGTTGGAAGGCTAATAGGGTGCTCTAACGCTTCGGTAAGTTGCATTATACATGCAGTCCAGGCGGCAGGTCATAAAAAAGGGGGTTACCTGGAAAGTTTTCCGAACTTAATGAAATTCTAATATGTTGTGTATAGGTACTCTGTGGAGTAGAAGCTGAGTTTTCGACACCGAAGACTCTGTGCTAACTTTTCAGGGGCCGAAAAACCTCGAAATTTTTGGCCTTTCTTCACTATTTCGTTTATAAGTTTTACACCATGCGTTTTTCGCGAAACATACTTCGGAATAAGTTTGAAGAGCATAAAATTTCCTACATATTTCACTGGTCAAAAGTCATTTTGAGCCACTAATAACTGAGATACAGATATTCCAAAATACAGTACTATCCTATAATTACCAAAAATAGCTCCAAAACTCACTGTTTGCGTTATACTCCAGTAAGCATAAACCTACAAATTTGAGAAGTAGGAAATAATTGCTACAAGAGGTTTCATTGTTTTATTGACTACGTTTGTGGCCCAATTTGACTATCCCAGGTTTTCCCCCTCAGCGGAGTTGGGCATAAGAGGTTACATAACATCAGGAATCTGATCAGATTTGACTATAAAGCAGACTGCCATATGAGTCATGTAAAGTTACTGGGGACTCATTCCTGATCGTCCTATCAGTGATAGTGTATTATCGCTATGGGTTGTTTCCACGTGTCAAAATTCATGGGCACCAAACAAAAGTTACACAGTAACGAAGACAAATAAAAGTTGTAAGGCAAAAAATTAAGTTTTTGAGTTATTTTTGGTAATTGTAGAAAATTACTGTATTTTTGAACATCTATATCTCAGCCATTGGTGGATCAAAAAACACTTTTGACCACTGAAAGATGTAGGGAATTTTATATTCTTCGACTAAAAGATATGTTTCATAAATAACACATGGTTTAAAAGTTATAAGCGAAACAGTGAAAAAAAGGCCAACAATTTCGAGGTTTTTCGGTCCCTCCAAAGTTAGCACAGGGTCTGAGGTCGAAAACTCCGATTCTACTCCACAGACTACCTACACAAAACATACTAAAATTTCATTAAGTTCGGAATACTTTCCAGGTAAAAGTACCTGACTGCTGGACTAATGGGGCTCACATTTTGGTTCGGTATAGTAAGGCGCGTTGAATATACAAACACTCTTCTGTTCGTAACAGCGCCGATGTTCTATCTTTTCGATGTTTTGCTACTTAATTATGGGACTTTTGTTTTACATGCAAGCCCTGCCTTGTGAGTGGCTATGTCGTGCCCAATTTACCTACAGTGCCTCCCAGCTTATTGCATTTATCAGGGACTCATTATTTTAATCTGATCCTGCATGTAACAGTTTTATGGACTCACTAAATACGTTTACTCCCTTTGTACTGAATAATTGTAGTAAAGGTGTAGAAATTTTATTATCTGATAGACTTCTCTATTGATTGTAATTTGTAGATGCACCTGACGAGATTTAGGTCTCGAACCTCTGGTAGTGCATAAATAAATAAAAAGTTTGAAATTGACAACTGCTGCGGATCCCATTATTTAAAATGAAGAGTGACGGTTGTCGATGTCCCGAAGAAAGGAAACTGCGAAGATCATCGTGTTGGCAGGCGGTGGCGGTGGATGGAGCAGGCATAACACGTCACAGTAGCAAGAGTTCATTGACCCTCACTGGCGTATTAATTGTTATGAAATTATTTTCTCTACATACTGAAACAACTAAAATGGTAGAAATAATCTTTTTTAATTTATTTTATTTTAAATTTAATGAAATAAAAAGTAATAATTTTATTAATTTCTAATCAGATGTAATATTTTCTGTGTAAGACGAAGAAATTCTCCTGTCATGACATATTTTGTTTGTTGGTTGGAAGCTGAAACAATGATTTGCTAACATTAATCGACTTGCACTGACTAGTATCCACACTCACCTTTTCACATGCCTTTTTTGACTGGAACAGTGTTATGAAATTCTCATCACAGTGAATAATTTCTTGTTGTGATATCTCGGGAAAAGGACGTTTCAATGGTGCAAAAGGATAAATACAGTTTTTAAGAGAAAAACTAGAATGTCGTAAATCTGACGTAGCGCGTCAAAGAATTTCCGATTTTATTTACAGATATATACATGATTAACAGCATATTGCCTGGGGTGGGGATGATAAATTTTACACAATATTTTACAAAATGCTTATGGTACGATACATCAGTATTCCCATCACAATGAAACAGTAGCGTTAAAAACATTACTTTTTTATTTTCGTATTAAACATTCAAGATAAATCTCAGACATAGTAATCAACTACGGTAGGCCTACTTACTTAAAGTCATTAAAGTAAGAAATAAAACGAAACTATTATCACAGATATCTCCTGTTACACAGCAGAAAAACGTCGGCGGCCATGATGTTCGGTGGGAAGGTTGGTAGAACTGGGCGCCGCGCGGTGGGGGCGGCGCGGGTGGCTGGTGGCGCAGGGGCTCAGGCTGCGCCCCAGCGGGGGACGCCGCCCCCAGCGCCGGGGGTGGGGGGCGGGGGCGGAGACGACGCCGGCCTCTCCGGCGAGTCGCGTGGCCGTGAGACGTCACTGTTGCATAAGGTGGCGGCAGCGGTGCTGCGACACGGCGGCCGATTGTGGAACTAAACGTTTTCACTCGACAAAGCGAACTTCAGATCCAGCCGTAGACCTAGTCGGTAGCTCTCACACGTGACTACATAAATGTCGTACATACGGTTCAGTTACATCGCACTCATTTATGGTCGTTAGTAACAAAGACGTAGAAGACTTCGAAGAAATGAACAGATTGCATAGTGCTTGAAACAAACGTACACGATAATTAAGAAACACATTGGGCTCAGGGTAATCTAGGAGCGTCACCAGGTTTGATGTCAGTAGGGGCAAAAGTTCACCCCCCTCCCTCTCCCATACATGTTCTTTAGAAATTTCGAAGACAACATGCTTCGTACCAGTTTCATATCCTGTTATCGATGTTCTGCGGATGCTGCTTTGTTAATTTTGTAAGTGTTTACGATTATAAAATTCAACGCTCTTATTCAAATTCTTAGAAGGGGCACTTATCCCCACTGACAGCCCCTCTGCGGGCGAAGATGACATCATAACTGGCTAGACACAGTAAAGGAAGACGTGGATGAATTATGCCACGTAATATGGAAGACCACCAAAGAAGCACAAAGGAAACAGTATTACAATGTGGCGATCTAAGTAATAGTATTCAACCACCAACGTTCTACATCAATAGATGTTAGTAAGGTAGATTTTTGTACCCTCTAGAACAGGACTGTTGTCACGTCCCCAGTGGAAGGCACACAAGGTAACCCCAACTGTATGACGTTGTCTAGAGTTAAGCAACTTGTTCTGAACTGGAGATTAAGCCACAAGATTCAAGACAGAATGCATATGCTGTTCCTGAATTCAGCCTACAAGTAATCATATTTAATGCATATGCTGTTCCTCAATTCAGCCTACAAGTAATCATATATACGGTTCACGGGATTTACAACTAGACCAGAGTTTAAAATTAATAAGTGAATCAGCACACGGAACTAAATCGTTCTGTCATAGTTATTTGGTATTGAAAGAGTTGCTGATTACACTTGTGATAATAAGCGAAAGACGGGATGTTACAACGAAAACGAAATATTAATTTGTAGTATTAGGTATATGGGTCAGGGGCTTTTCAGATGTAACGCGCCTTTGCAGACATAAACTGAGGTGTGTGTGATAGACTGTGACCCAAATATGCTGTGACTTGTTAGTGTCTTGTTATTAGCAACCAACGTTTAAATGAGTAAGGTGGCTAGATCTGTAGGTATAAAATAATTCTGCATATTACTGTAGCTTCTTCCGTCTCTAACAGGCTTACGAAAACGGTACCCTGGCAATCATGACTTTATCTTCAGCCCGCTTTGTCCTGTGTTGCACTAAGACAAAACTATGTTCCCGTGGATGGTATTGAAACAAAAGATACAGACGTGAACAGAATTCCAGTTTGTGGATTGATTTCAAGGCCGTCAGTGATGAAATACACTGTAGAACAGTCGTATTTTAAACAGAATGAAGCAATCCTCGCGTTCTGCCTATCACATATCATACGGAAAAGCTGAAGGAAGACTTCCATCATGGTTACACGAATACAAAGACGTTCTGAAGCTTGTGCGACAAGATGAGGATCAACTTCCCCAGTTATTATGATAAGAACCTTGTGCCACGTGGTCTAGAATGAGGAGTTGGTCTCTTTTAATGTGCCTTCCGTTACTGGGACTTTGTAGGTCGCAGATGACGCCGTCGGGACTCTATCAGCGAATGAAGCTAGAGTCTTCCAATAGAGTCCGACGGGGCATTAAGGTCCAAGTTTCTTTCTTAAGATTATAATCAGTGTAACTGACACTATATTTCAGACTTATGTAGGTCCGACAACCTTATAGATATTCACACTTTGGTAGGAAAAGTTATAGTTAATACTTCGACACAGAAGTGTTATCTTTAACACCAGATGACACACAAGTCCGCAAAGAATCGCGGAGAGCTGAAGCACTGCACTCGAAACAAAGTAAACAATTCGGAGTTTGTATAATGGACGGTGGTTTTCAGAACAGGGTCAACGGAAACGGGGGAGGGTTGATCGCTTCCTTCCAGCGACCAGGATAGCGCTAGGCTGGCTGGCGGTGCGGTCACACCGTCACCTCCTCGGTGAAGCGGTTCTTGTCGTCCAGGTTGATGACGATGGCGTGCGTCCGGGCGTGTCCCGACTTGAGGTTGCGGTTGCGCCGCTGGTCTGGGCTGGTGCCGCCCCCGGAGTCGCCGGCCGACCGCCGGGAGCCGCGCCGGTGCACCACTGTGGAGGCGGCGGGGGCGGCGGGGGCGGACAGCGGGTCCGGGGACGTGGAAAGCTCCAGCTCGGGGGCGGAGGCCTCCGCCTCCTCCGGAGAGCGGGCGTCTGCGGGGGCGGCGGCCGCCAGCGGCGGGGCGGCGGCGGCCGCGGGCACCGACGTGCCCACCAGGCGCTCCGCGACGGCGGCCAGCGCGCTGTTGAGCTGCGGGGGCGGCGAGGCGGCGGGGGCGGCGGCGGGGGTGGCGGGGGCGGGCGCCTCCTCGGGCAGGCCGGGCGATCGCGCCGCCTCCTGCATGGCGGAGATGCGCGCCGCCAGGTGGCGGTTGCCCAGCCGCATGTTCTTCTCCTTGAGCAGCTCCAGCTGCGCGTACACCCGCTGGAACTCCTCCTGCGGACAAACGAGGTTGTTCCAAGCTTAGCTTAACATATGGCAGACGGCATTGGGAGAATTCTAAGGAAATGCACTCCGAAAACAAAGGAAGTAGGTTACAGAACACTTGTTCGCCCACAGCTTGAATGCTGCCACAGAGTAACATATACAGAGAAGCAGCCCTTTCTAAACCATTGTCCTACGCTTCCCTCGTAGTTCCGTAAGATGCTAGCAGGTGTCAGGCGGTTCCCTGGCTTAGTACCGGTAGACCAGACGAGAGGCGTTTCTGAGGGTAGCGTGGAGGGGAGGCTGAGGGGAGAGCTCGTGACGCCTGCCACGAGGCCACGGCTATGTCCGGCTTGCTGGCGTTTGAGGGGAGGTGGTGGTGGGGATAACTTCTACCCGCCACCTGCGCTGGCCAGTTTGAAGCGCTGCTTCTGACCGCAGCGCCATCATGGGACATCTTACGGAACCTACCCTCCCCGCACCCCTGAGCGTGGGACCGTCTGTATATATTTGTCTGTGATACTGCTCACCAGTATACCATGTGGGATTGATAGAGGAATTGGAGATCAAACGGAAGCAGCACGCTTCGTTACAGGAACATTTGGTAATCGTGAAAGCGTTACGGAGTTGATCGCTAAACTCCAGTGGAAGACTCTGCAGGAGAGACGCTCTGTCGCTCGGTACGGGCTTTTGTCGAAGTTTCGAGAACTTACCTTTACTGAGGAGTCTAGCAGTATATTGCTCCCTCCTACGTATATCTCGCGAAGAGATCGTGAGGATAAAATCAGAGAGATTAGAGCCCACACAGAAGCATACCGACAATCCTTCTTTCCGCGAACAATACGTGACTGGAATAGGAGGGAAAATCGATAGTGGTACTCAAGGTACCCTCCGCCACACACCGTCGGGTGGCTTGCGGAATATGGTTGTAGATGTAGATGGTTAACCTGACAATAAACTGTCGTTTGATACTTTTTATGCATGCATTGAGAAATTTACTGATACCGGAGGTAACAGCCACTCCTTATAAATTCACTGTTACTTGCAACAGTTACATAACAGGGGCCTGAAGATGGTGCTAGTACAGGACCGAAACCGGTCTCTTCATTAACCCTCGCATGATGCCTGCGGTCAATTGAGATCCCAAGGCTCATTTAACTCCAAATAAACAGTTTTAATGTGGATGTAGACAACTCATTCTTCAGATATGCTATCCACGGACTTTTTATTATAATTCGGTGAAATATGTATGGTTATATCTCATTTTCAGTACAACAATTCGAAATGTTTGCAGTAGGGTTAGAAAATACCCAAGGTATACAATACGTGATTTTTAGTGTCATATATACGTTTTGTTACGAAAATAAATCTTGGCAACAATGTACCTCCATTTGTACATTGTTGTAAATAATGAATATAAAATACAGTTATGTGCAGTGTTACGACAAATTCACAGTTTGGAATTGAGCTCTGTGCAAAGAAGACGTGGTATCATAGTTTATTCATAATGGATCGTGATATTAGTTTTGCGTGGGGCTACAGTCTCGACAGGCTTTGGCAGATTTACGAAAGACTGACAGTGATAATGAATCAATTTTTGGAAACCAGGATGATAGTGATGCTGATGGAAAAATGACAGAGAAAGATGTACAGGTCGGAAGTGAAGTGAATGTGTGTGTGACTATGGAGAAGATAAGGGCATTCAGGTAAGTAGTAGGTCTAAAAATGGACATATGTAAAACAATACCAGCTGATGTGCGCAAGCAGGTTTCAAGGAAAGTAATACGTGAAACTGCGCATATTCCACGTCACTTTAGATCACAATCACAGACAATGGCAAACTGTTTTAGATTTTTTATCACCAATCACGTGCAGAGTGTAATAGTAATGCATACCAATAATCATGCAACAGATAATAATATTATGTATCCAACTCTCGAACGCTGGATTGAAATGGATTGACACCGAGAGCGAGTAGGAGTGTACTTCTGATAAAATTCCATGTAAGTGATGTTACACATGATACTAATAAATTACAGTATTAGTACATAGTCTGTGGGTTATGAATACTTTATGTTAAAATAATTTTTGGAATCAAAATAACTAAATAAAACTTGTATTCATATTTGAAACAAATGTAGTAAGTAATCACAACTTATATGTAACTTAATTAAATGAAGAAATTGTGAAGTTGTAATATCAACTTTCTGCATGTTTCTCAATAAATTATAGAAATATTCCAGTTTTTATCTCCATAAAGTCGCTTGAATCACTTTGGTGTCAAAAATGACCCCAGGCATACAATACGTTTTTCTAGAGCTAATACCATGCGAGGGTTAATTAAAAACAAATTCAAACTCAGCTGTTGGACTTACTTCAGTCGAACAGAGGACCTTCGGGATTTGGAAATTCAATTTGAGATGATACTTCACAAGCAAGTACTATACGTGAAGGATGTCTACTCGTAGAAATTTTAAGGCAAATTCCGAATAAAAGAGCTCTAAAGATCAAGCACAACTAACATACATCTTCTATACTTGTCAAATAACTCTATACAGCAGTATGTCCAAATATTCAGGCAGCGCCGGGCGCGGTGGCTACGTGCGGTCAGCCAGAGGCCTCGTCGGTAGCTGTAATTAAAAGTCTGAGCCAAAAACTCACCGAACAACCCAGAACAAACACGAACAAACGACTAAGAATCGATCTACCTCAATAATACACACACAAAAAAGGTAAAAGCGTGGACGACTCTCATGTGCATGATCAGCATTCGATCATACCTGTCGATATATTGATATCATTATTTTTTAGACCCTATAACAGTTCTTAAATTAAATTTTCCCCACGATCAAGCACTTACAAAAATAAAGAATGCCTTAACAAAATCTCCAGTGCTTTGCTACTATGATGTTAATGCAGATGTTAAGTAGTCAGTTGATGCTAGCCAAAAAGCAGTAGAATCTGTTTTAATGTAGGGTGAACGACCAGTTGCATATGCTACAAGATCTTTTTTTACTGCACAGTAGGAAACCTTAGCAATTAGATTTGCAGTCAACAGATTTTATTAATATATTCGCAAAATTTTGATCATTGAAACTGAGCACTCCCCACAGGAGACAAATTTCAAAAAGTCACTAGAAGATGAACCCACAAGATTAAAGCGTACATTATTTGAAATTTTACCATATTCTGCTACAATTATTTACACAAAAGGGTCAAACAGTACAATACCTGATGACCTGAGTAGAGACTGGAAGTAACATGAAGATAAAAATTATATGGAAGAGCTTGAAGTACTTAAGGTTTTACCTTTTAGTGAAAAATAAGCCAATTGTTCAAAACTTTGTAATTCCATCGGACCAAACGGCGTGGTCATCAGTCCGTAGCTTACAAACTACTTAAACTAAGGTAAACTAACCAAAGGACAACACACACATACCCATGCCCCAGGCAGGACTCGAACCTCCACGACGAGCAACCGCGCCCTCCGCAGCGAGACGCTTTAGACCGCTCGGCTGCTCCACCGCGGCAATAAGCCAATTAAAAGAATCCATAGTTAAGGATACAGAGTTACAGTCACTGCTTCTTCTTCCTCTGCTTCCTTAGGACCCTTCACGATCACGTGTGGGTTGTTTAGCAGGTCTTCTTTCTTCCCAATACCTCTTCATTCTCTCGCTTCTTCTGTTTCTTTCTTCTTCTGTTATGATGACTTTGATTTTGGTGTCCGGGCACCTGTGACCGTCCACCTACCGTTTATACTTCTTCCTGTCCTGAACCATTGCCTACAGATTCCTTTCTTTTATTCCTACAGTCTTCCAGTCATCTCTGACTTCCTTGAGCCAGTCGTTTCTTCGTATGACATGTTGCATTCCATATCTTCTTAGTCAACTTCTCATCGTCCATCCTCATGATGTGCGCAACAAATCGTAACTTCCTTTTTCGTATCTCGATGGATACAGGTTCAAAATTTCGTACAGTTCCTCTCGTGTTCTGTGTTATCCAGATATCCCCATTTTTTAGCGCCCAATATTTCTCTTAAAATTTTCCGCTCCTCATTCTCCAACTGTATACAAGCTCTCTTACCGAGTGTGATCGTTTCTGATGCATACAATGCAGCATTTCTTATAGTTGCTGTGGAGTGTCGCAGTTCGGCATTCCGTGACAGATTTTTCTTGCCATATGATGTTTTCACTGCGTACCGAAGCTTCTGCAAGAGCTGTGCCCTGTCTACTGCGCTACTGCTGCTCTGTATTCCACCAGTTATCTTCTTTCCCAAATAACGAAAACTCTCGACTTTCTCAAATACTTGTCCATCTGTCTTCTAGTCAGACCCAGTGTTCAATGTCTTGGTCTTATTACATGCAATCTATAGACCAACCTTTTCTGCTACTTCAGCTAGATTTTTAGTGCTGTCCTTGCCTCTTCTTCTGTTTCATTTAAAAGTGCCATGTCATTTAAAAGTCCATTGTCTCACTACCTCATCCAAGACCAGGTTAAATAAAATTGGTGACAGTCCATCTCCTTGTCGGATTCCAGTTTTTATTTCGAAACTGTCTGACAGTGTATTGCGATGTCTGACCATGGCAGTAGTGTCGCTCAACGTTTCCTTTATTATTGCATGTGTTGTAGCATCCAGTCCTCAGTCTTCCAACATATCAAGCAGGGTATTCCTGTCAACTGAATCGTAGGTCTTTTTGAAGTCTACAAAAATCACTATTGTCTTTTTTCCTTTCCTGTGTCTGTGCTCTATTATTATTTTGATACCGAATATCTGTTCTGCACAGTTCCTCCATTTTCTAAGGCCACACTGGGCCTCTCCTATTGTCAGCCCCAGTTGTTCTTCAACTCTCTTTAGTAAGATATTAGACAAAATCTTGTAACCTATGTTTAAGAGAGAGAGAGATTCCCCTGTAGTTATCCAGTATCTTCTTGTCCGCTTTCTTGTGTAGTGGTATTATAATGGCTTCTTTCCAGTCTGTGGGTATTTTCTTATTTCTCCAGATTTCTGTTATTATATTGTACATACTTCTTTCTATTTCACGCCCAACCCACTTGATCTCTTCAGCGATGATACCATCATTTCCTGATGCTTTGCTGTTTTTGAGGTTCTTAATTGCTTGTGTTACCTCTGTTTTGGTGGGTGTATTATCTAAACTATTCTGACTTTCGTCTCTAGAATGTAAGTGTGTACGCTTTATTGTAGTTACTTCGGCATTCAGCAAATCCCTAAAACACCTAGCCATTTCCTTGCACATCTCTTTCTCGCCAATCTTTATTGAGCCATATTGTCTTATTACGAATGTTTCTCTTGCTTCGAAGCCCTTAATTCTGCTCATTTCTCTGAAAAAGACTCGTGATTTATGTTTCTTGAAGGCTGTGTTTGCTTCTTCAAGTTTCTCATTCCATCTACTTCTCTTGGCATTTCGGATCGTCTTACTAGCAATTTTTCTCGCCTTCTGAAAATTCGGCCAGTTTGCTTGCTTTTTGCAGGATAGCCATTTCATCCATGCTTTCCTCCTGGTCTTGACTGCACTCTCGCATTCATCTATCCACCACTCATGCTTCCTTTTCCGGTTGGAGGGAGGGGAGGAGCCATACCAAGTCTGTCCCACAACGACCTGTTGATAACCTCTCTCCTGTCCTATCCTGTCCTAAGCCTATCTTCTTTCCTTACTATTTTCTTTTAAATCATAGCGCGAAAAGGTCAACGGCTTCATGAGCGGAAGAGATAGCCAGTTATTTCAAAGCAGATTTGACGAATTCTAACGTCATCAAGGTGGATGAACCTTCTCAGAACAGAGTGGCGTCTGTACTCCACTGGGGCGGCCTGATGACATCCTCTGGGGCTAACCACCTCAGTTGTAACCACGCTACCGCAAATGCGGTAGCCAAAGTCGAAACTTCGGCTTGTGAAGCAGTCATGAATCATGTGATAATTACTAATATACCCCAGGGCGCTAATCCCTCGTTGACCTCGGTCAATGCAAGCAGGCTATCGGATTCTGGGGAGCCTGCATCATATGCGATACTAAATGATGAACCTATCTGTACAGTCACTACTACCTTGTGTAAAACAAGGATTTTCTGATACTATTAAACAAATGCAAAAAGAATTATCACATTTTGGACCTTCAAAAAGACTATTATTTTTGCAGAAGGAGTAATTTTTAAAGGAAAAAAAAATGATTATACCAAAACATTTAGTTGAAAGAACACTAAAAGTTATCCATGAGGAACAACTAGGCATTGAAATTTGCTGAAAAAGAGCCAGAGAACGTGTTTATTGGAAAAAGTATGACAATAGATATAATAAACTATATATCAAGATGTAATATATGTCAAAGCTATGAAATACAAGAAATGAAATACAAGAGCTTGTTATAGTGAAGACAGTACCTAAGTACCTGAGTCAAATAATTGCTGCTAATTTCTTCTATTATAGAAAACAAGATTATTTTATGAAAGTGGGTAGTTATTCTGGGTTTTTTGAATTTTATGAGATGCCAAATACTACCACTGAAGAAGTAGTTACGAATGTGATATCTTCGAGCATGTGCAGTCTAATCCTCAGTAGCTTTGCGTCATGTGATTTACCCCGTATAAATAGGCACGCGCAGACGCTGAGAACTCAGTCTTGGACTCGCCTTGAAGATGGCTGTAAGGTTTGCAGCCTAAATATCGGACGAAGAATAGTCGCTGTCCCGGGTGCACTCCCGAAAGATGATGGAATATTATGTCCGCCGGGAAAACTTCAGGAATCACATACGAACCTCTGCTTTACATATTAGATTTTGTCGGGATAGGGAGATGTAATATATTGTATTGCTTGTTAATGAAGCTCCATGCCATCCTGATAATGGACGTTTCACGTCAATAAATAGTTCATTCATAAAACCAGTTCTTGTTACAACAAGGATGTAACAGGGGCGTTAGAGGAAAAAGCGTTTGTGAGCCAATTACTGACTAAAATTTCTAGTGTTACATATCTGTAAGAAGGGGAATAAAAAGCTTAATACATCTACATGTACATATACAACCATACTTCGCAAGCCACCCGACGGTGTGTGGCGGAGGGTACCTTGAGTACCACTATCGATTTTCCCTCCTATTCCAGTCACGTATTGTTCGCGGAAAGAAGGATTGTCGGTATGCTTCTGTGTGGGCTCTAATCTCTCTGATTTTATCCTCACGATCTCTTCGCGAGATATACGTAGGAGGGAGCAATATACTGCTACACTCCTCAGTAAAGGTAAGTTCTCGAAACTTCGACAAAAGCTCGTAACGAGCGACAGAGCGCAGAGCGTCTCTCCTGCAGAGTCTTCCACTGGAGTTTATCGACCATCTCTGTAACGCTTTCACGATTACCAAATGATCCTGTAACGAAGCGCGCTGCTCTCCGTTGGATCTTCTCCACTTCCTCTATCAATCCCACCTGGTACGGATTCCACACCGGTGAGCAGTATTGAAGCTGTGGGCGAACAAGGGTACTGTAACCTACTTCCTTTGTTATTGGATTGCATTTCCTAAGAATTCTCCCAATGAATCAATGTCTGGCATCTGCTTTACGAACCATTGATTTTATATGGTCGTTCCATTTTAAATCCCTCCTAATGACTACTCCCAGATAATTTATGGAATTAACTGCTTCCAGTTGCTGACCTGCTACAGTGTAGCTAAATGATAAAGAGAAGAGGGTGATGATTGTGTGTTACTGAGCAACGCGAAAATCCCCTCAGAAGTACATTGCGCTTGATTGGTTAGGTGCCGTTATTTAAGGGGCTCGCCCACTGTGCACCGACACGCAGAGACGTCCGCCGGTCTCAGCAGAGCGGGCGTTTAAGTGCGGCGGCAGATAGGGCGGGCAGAGAGGCTCAGGAAGGCGCGGGACAGAACAGAGGAGCCCTCGGCTGCTTCCGCAAAGCCGCCGATAACAAGCGACCGCCCCTCCCCCTCCCCCTCCCCTCCCTACACCACCCGCTTCTTTGCATGCCGTCCATCCCTCGCGGGAAATCTGCTGGCGACCACTCAGAGCGCCAGAAAGGCGACACGCCAGCTACTGGCGCCACTGACTCCCGGTGTCGCTCTCACCCCCTCCCCTCCCCCCACCCCTTCCCGGCTACGACACGTCACGTACCGCTCTACTCGCACACCCGCCTCACGTAAAGGCAATCGCAGGCATTCCCAACCGGAAAGTACTTCCCAGGGGATCCAACGCAGTCTGCCTGTGTATATTTCACAGCGCGCGGCGATCCTGCATCACAATGGGAGAGGCTCATCTACGACACTGTTCTGAAACCGACGGGCACAGTAAATCACAATTTGAAACCATATGCAGTACGAGACTACGCCAGTTTTATATTAATAACTTGTTCTGGGAGTTACGTGTGCCGTTGTAATCCTCATGTGGTTACTTAAATAGTACTGCACCCCCTCTTCTTTATTCTATGTGACGATTCCATACAAAGTGCAGCATCCGATACGCAAACTGTGCCATGTTAAACCACGGATGCGGTAGGTCAACACAAGATATGTTACACTTTCTGCGGAGCTATGAACATACATTATTGAATAATTTTCCAAAGACTTACACCACAAAGATATAATTTTTTAAATGGAACAATAGTTTTTTATATCGTGCATTGGATTCGTTGAAAACAGCTGCGTCCAAATCAATTTAAACTACATTCCTATCACTGTGAGTTTGGGAGCTACAACCCTTCAAAGTTTAGGGGGCGGAGGCTACGGCAGCGTATCTGACTGGCTGGTGGTCATGAGACAGTTGGCCGTGCCCCAGGGGATAGCCACTCGGCCAATCAGCTACGCTATCGCAGCCCCCGCGCCCGAAACATTGAATGGTTGTAGCTCCCAAACTAACAGTGATAGGAATGTAGTTTAAATTGATTTGGACGCAGCTGGTTTAAACGAATCCAATACATGATAGAAAAAACTATTGTTCCATTTAAAAAATTATATCTTTGTGGTGTAACTCTTTGGAAAATGATACTATAAAGTACATTCATACATCCGTAGAAAATGTAACATTTCTTGTGTTGACCTACCGCATTAAAATTTCCTGTCACCTATTATTTTATAAGTTACAGAGGCAAACACAGTGAAACACCATATGTATATCTTGGAAAGTGCACTGAGTGCTGTGAATTTTTAATATTCATTAACGAAGACGATTCTACCAGAGTAATTAGTTTGCATGGCTTGAGCTATGATAAACATATTTCATCATCGGATTTTGAGCTGTGGCGAAACTAGCTACACTTTTCAAACATAATGTGACGTATAAAATTTATCTACCACCATTAAATACAGTAATTAGGAGTTCCATGGCGAGTTTCCACTGCTAAACATAATTAGAGCGTGAACTTCCCAGAACATTCTATTTGCTTATTTTGTGACTGAGACTTGTGGGAAATGCAGATCGTAGTATCAAGCTTTAGAAAGCTCAGACAAAGACAATGTGCACTGTGTGTTGCGTTTGTCACGTTAATTTGTGCCAGTAATTAACGAAGTATATCAAGTGACAATATTACCTGTTTCCATATTTCAGAGGATCGTGAACATTTGTCAATAATCCGATTTTATCATTTTGTATACATCCTTTTGCAGATTACGAGTTTATGTTAGTATCAATATTAAATTAAATTTTGTTACTTGTATTACTGATCTACGTAATTTTATGCTTTTTACAAAGAAGAGCAGAAAAGAGAGCAACATTGAATATTTTTTATTAATCGGTCTTTTATGATGTATAATTTTATTGGTTTGTTTAATTGACTTACTAACATTTGTCATTATATTTCAATATTGGTAATTGTTAACAACAATTGTAATCTATAGACTTACTGTCAGCAAAGCTATAAATACGGGCGCCTCAGCGCCAGCAGGCAGTCCAGTTCGAGTGCAGTTTCAGTTCTGTTTCGAGTCCTGTTTTGAGTCGTGTTTTGAGCTGTACTTTGCGCGAGATCTTTGCTGTATGAAATTGCTTACATGCAGTTTATATTGTGTGTCAGGTATTTTTTATTCCATTCTGTGTAATAAACAAGTATATAATACATCAATATTTCATTTATAACTTCCTGAGTTTCTACCATCCTGTAACCAGTGAATTGCATCTTGCTATAGCAGGTTTATTAAAATCCCCAATGTCGAGATAAAAACGCTAAAAATGAGTATTACTGCAGTTACCATAATTAAATATCGACCTTAAGCTAGTATTTAGGATTGCCTTTTGGTTGCATGTGAGTTTAGTGAAAGAGGGAAAACAATAAAATTGTTATATGATACATATATTACAGAAAAGAGAGGACTTTTGAGCTCAGAGAATACAATGAAATGGGTTGCTGGAAAAGAAAGTTGAGCAAAGGAGGAACTGAACTCTGGCGCAAGTGTGGTATGAGAGACACGTGTGTAATCGAATATAATGGGTGAATGTCTGAATAGGACAAAAAATTGCAAATCAGGTTGGGAGAAGAGCTAATCACAGTTATAAGATAAATGGCAAAAGCTCTAGTGGAATTCAGTTATAAAATTTCACCAGAGTACGCTGAAGTTATCGCTATACAGTGTAAATTTCCTGAAAATGAAACTAACCTAAAATTAATGTAATGGCACGAATAGGCGATGATTGCGAGATGTCTTAATGGAGAAATCAATTTTCTTTTGAATTGTTGAAGCTCTTATGCCTGCCTACTAAAAAGGAATTTTGAAGTACAAATACGTATTTCTGAACTACAGTTCATTAAAAAATTTACACATTCAAAGCTTCCTCCGAACTCTGCAAAACGAAGTATGAATAATGGAACTGGCGAGGCATTACCGGTACATTATGAGCTAGAACAATACGTAATGTTTAACTAGCACACCTTCATTACCAAATTAAGTTTTTCAAATGTTTGCTATATAAATGAAATGTACAGTATAATTAATGATGGAAACCTTGGTTTCTCTGGACTAAATCTGATACATTCATCATAATTATCCACACTGTGACATATTCTTCGTAGGTTTCGGAGAGTTTATTTCCTGTGTTGCTGTGGCTCGTCCCATGTGGTGCTGTTTCGTATTGGAAAACTTCAAGATTTGATATTAAATTAGAGCTCACAGGTGATGCAGGTTCTAAGGAAGTGATATTATCGGTTATTTCTGAGTGCTTGATTACTTACCAGCCTTGCTGCGGAGCGTGCTGTTGCTCGCAGACAGAGGTTCGAGTCCTCTTCAGTGCATGTGTATGTGTGTATGTGTGTGTGCGTGTGTGTGTGTGTGTGTATGTGTGTGTGTCTGTTTGTATGTGTATGTGTGTATGTGTGTGTGTGTGCGTGTGTGTGTTTTCTCCGTAGTTTAGTTTAAATTAGTTTCAGTAGTTTGTAAGCCTAGGGACAAATAATCAAAGAAGCTAAGTCCCATAGATCTACAAACATTTCAACATATAATTACGAAAAGAAACAGCGTTTGTTACATCAAGATTAAACCGCGGACTGAATTAGCTGTACGGTAAATTATGCAGGATTAAAAAGTCGGCGGTTTGTAGATCTTGAATCCTTGCGTAAGCATTGTATTCATTATGTTGTACCATTAAAAGTATATTAATAATAACTTTCAAACTTCAAACGTTAAATAGCTTTTCAAGGTATAACAAGAAAGTTTATGCTCCCCTTTTAGATATACTGAAAATCAACAAATATCTTGAAGTACATACTCTCTAAGGTACCATATGTTCTTCTTCGGCGTTCAAGTTGTCTATATATCCAATTTTATCAAAAACTCATCAAAGCGTAAAAGACATATCTTCTTCCACATTTATAATATTAGTATGTATAGTATACTATAATCCTATTTAAAACA
The DNA here is from genome assembly GCA_026315105.1 of Locusta migratoria. Taxonomy (NCBI): domain Eukaryota; kingdom Metazoa; phylum Arthropoda; class Insecta; order Orthoptera; family Acrididae; genus Locusta; species Locusta migratoria. The sequence goes on from CM048748.1 coordinate 86,268,628, forward strand.
TTCTTTGTCATTTATGATTTTTATTATATTTTTCGACCAGATATTTGTATAGCTCTAAATAAAACTTATTTTCGTTCTCCACTCCGAGGAGTGGAGTGGGCTGTTACATACTTTAATGCAAATCCTAAGACGCAATTATGTTTTATAATACAAACGTTCAAAGCTAGTTTTGGGATAGATGTTGGTTAGCACCAGCTGACGACTGTACTTATTACTTCAGCTACAACTCTTAAAATTGACATTATCTGATTTTATGATTTTGACTGTGAACCATACTATACATTTTTACCACCAATCATATATAAAAAGATATAAAAAGTAAACGATACTCATTAATACAGAACATTTTAAAGTAAAAGTGCCTATTAAAATTATAATAAAACGTAACTATTACTACCATAAACTTATCACATATAAATTAGATTTTTTTGTTTTTTGTTTTATATGAAACTTTAAAGAGGGCGCCTTAGTCAAAATGACGCATGCTGATGTCAGCTGTCTAAGAATTGTAACAGCTGCGTCAGTACGAACGCAACCTCCAATATGGAGGTAGAGATGTTTTAAGTATTTTCATTGTTTTTAAGATATGTATTTTTATCATTGACTTTAACTTAAACTCGTACAACTGGCTTATAACTTGACATGTATTTCATTCTAACTGGTTGTTTTCTATTTATCTTAGCGCTATAATGGTCCACACAGTGGTCGAAATCTAGATCTGCAAATAAATAATTATTTTTACGAGTGATTGCTGAAAAATTCCCACAAGTCAAATACAGTCACGGAGCACAAATTCCACCATGGAATCAAGCCTGATAATATTTATATAGCTACTGGTACTTTCTTCCACCTTGAAGATGATCAGCTTGAGTCCAAAATTGTTTATGTAGAGTATTGCTTGTGGTGTTTTACTAAGTATCTCCGGTTTTATCACTGTTTCAGTGTCGGATTTAACTTCAGTAGTCTTAGCTACCATGGCACAGTTTTAACCGCGCTCGCGGGTGCGGTTCTTCTAGGGAGACGCTTGTCCACTGTTGGTCGAGCAGATGTCTACATGTTTACGAGAGTAACTTGGGCGTCCGATCCTTGATTGACGTGAGTGCACTCGTGCTCCGCTGATAATCTCTTTTTAGTCTGCGGCGATGTCCAGGAGTTAAAATAAATTGGTCCCAATCCCCCGGTTCCGACAAAGGTTTTCGGAAGGTTTCCCTTGATTGTAAGGCGTATGCCGGAACTGGTAAGCCCCTACCACTTATTCCCAATTAGGATCTCCGTTTGCCTCACTATCAGTTTGGCTGATAATTGTCCGAACAGGACCGCGACTCTTTATGGGCAGGATCTCAAACAGCCCGCTCCACTCCTCGAAGTGAAGAATGAAAAGAATATATCTCGTCGAAAAATACAGTAAAATCATGTCACAAAAATATATATTAAATAGGACTATAGTAAGTATACTACTCTAATATTATAAATGTGAAAGAAGATCTGTCTTTTACGCTTTGATGAGTTTTTGATGAAATTGGGTATGTAGATAGCTTGATCGCCGAAGAAGAACATCTGATACCTTAGAGCAGCGTTTTTCAACCTGTGGGTCGTGACCCCTTTGGGGGTCGACAAGTCTTGCTCTGGGGTGTCGCCGTCATAGGAAGATGTTCCTGCATTACAAAGTATCGGGGTTTAGTAATTCGTAAATGAAAGTTAGTGTTAAACTTATGAAGTTCCTTGTGGATATGAGTTACTCAGACTGTTGTATTTTAATGCAATGCGTTAATGATGAAAAGCGCAAAGTCTGAATTTTTCTTTCACGAACTAATCAATAGGCAAAAGATCAGAATAAAATAAGTTATTCAGAAAGATTCGAATAAAAAAAATCTACTTCTTTAGATAATGTCCGTACAGTGGGACTTTAATTCGCTTCTGAATCTTGCTTGAAATGCAAAACAGTCGTTATGCGAAATACATTTCTCTGACGGAAATCATGTAAAAGTGAAATAATGTTTTCCATTCCGAAAAATACACATAAAAAACTTTGTCCAGCGAATTATAGCTGAATCAAAAGAAAGATTTGTTTTCTTTGAGGTAGTTTTGTTACGGTTCGTAAGGAGGAGGAGAAGAAGGAGGGGGGGGTGTCGCCAGAATACTATTATTTAGAAGGGCGTCGCGAGGCAATTTTTACTTGGAAGCGGGTCGCATATAAGGAAAGGTTGAAAACTACTGCCTCAGTGAATATGTACTTCAAGATTTTTGTTGATTTTCAGTATATGGGGTAGCTGAGCATAAACTTTCTTGTTATACCTTGAAAAGCTATTTCCCCTTTGACGTTTGAAAGTCGTTATTAACCCTGCGGCGGGCGCGTGGCAGCATGCAGTGCCGCCAATTTTGTTTTCTTACGTCAGCGTGCCGAGCACGCAACAGTGGTGCAAGATATGATTCGATTGTTTAGTCACGCGCCAAACTACGTAACGGCGCCAGCAGTATACTCACCGTAACAGCTGTGACTAACCTGTGGAGTGGACGACTGCACCGAGACGGCACTGCGTACCGCACGCGCCCGGTAATGTAAGTACATGTAGCCGTACCACTGTCGGATGTTTTGATGATTAAAAACAACTCTGTGGCTGTATGATGATTTAGTTACTAACATTGCTTTGGTATTATAATGATTTTATTCTGTCCCACGTCCACACAAAGGAAAGGACGAACACCAGAAGAAATAAAGCGTCTTCTTCTGCAATCATCTGACGAAGACGATTACGCTGATTTCTCTGACAGCGACGAGGAAGCATAAATAGTCGAAATTGCAGATCATTCTAGCGAATCTGAGCAGTCATGAGTTGACGAGAATGAAGTGATAGGAATGCCACATGATGACTGCCATTTTTATATTGGTAAGGACCAAGAAACTTTGTGGATAAATAATCCGTTAGCACTACCAGGGAAAACAAAACGTAAGAATATAATCAAAATCCTACATGGCCTGAATCTGAATGGTGGAGAAGCTAAAACTGAAATTGAAAGTTTTCTCAAATTTTTTGATCCTGAGATAATTGATTATGTTGTTCAAAACTCAAAATAGTAAATAAATAACAAGAGATCATCTGTGAATTACTCAAGGGCTAGAGATTGCAAAACTACTTCTGCTTCTGAAATAACGGCTCTTTTAGGAGCACTGTTTCTCATTGCTGTACAAAAAGGAGGACGCCCAAATGTATTAGAACTGTGGGCATCAAATGGAACGGGAATGATTATTCTAAGGGCAGCATTTAGCTACTAGCGCTTTCTGTTCTTGCTCCGAACACTCAGTTTTGATGATACTTCTACAAGAAAAGAAGAACTAGCAACTGATAAACTTGCTGCCATCCGCAATCTGCACTCAGCATTTCTGAACAACTGCAGAAATAACTACAGTCCATGGGAATTCACAACCATAGACGAAATGCTTGTCCCATTTCGCGGAAGTTGTGGTTTTTCTTTATTATTACTACAAAGATTTTATACATATTACATTTTTTTGTAAAAAATGCTTTAACAATGGTAAACGATCGAATCATATCTGTGGTTATAATTTATTTAGAATTTGTTATTAAAGTAGCGCTTACGAAATATCGTGGAAACTTATGTCAGATATACTGTAACAATTTGAATTTTCCCATCCACCGTCTATATATGTATACAGATCATGTTAAAAGTTGCTGTTAAGAATGATATTATACACAATAAATAATTAATTCCACCCAAAATGTTAAAAAGAAATAGTTTTTCTATGTATTTAAATGTAGGCGGCACTGAGTGCCGCACGCGCCCGCTGACGTAACAATCTTAAGCGCGCCTGCCGCAGGGTTAATATTCTTTTAATGGTTCAACAAAATGAGTTCACCGTTGTCTCCTTTGTACGCTTGTTACCTCCGCTTTTATCACCTTTTGTATATCGTGTTTGTCCTGGCCTTTTGTACATTCGATAGACTGTGGCAGCCTGTCCCACAGGGGCTGAAGTACAGTGAGGGAGAGAGAGAGGCCGGCGGCGCTGACCTGGACGTCGACGTCGGAGAGGCGGCCGGTGAGCTCGGCGGCCGACGAGTTGGTGGAGGGCAGGCACTGCGAGTTGGCGGAGCGCGCCTTGGACAGGAACTTGGCCGCCTGCGGCCGCGGCGCCGCGCTGCTGCCCTCCTGCTCCAGCTTGCCGTGCCCCTTCAGCACCAGGTAGGCCTGCAACACGGAACGGCTAGCGCACAGTGGTGGCTGCTACCTGGAATCATGACGTCTAGAAGACTCAAAGGAGAAGTAGCACTCCTGAAGATGTCCAGACTACTTCAGGATGAAACTTTAGCATCTTCAGGGTTTGGTGGACCACGACATTACATTCACAAAGGAACAAAGGATTATCAATAAAAATACACAACTGACCATCAAAACTGCTACACCAAGAAGAAATGCAGATGATAAACGGGTATCCATTAGACAATATATTATACTGGAACTGACATGGGATTTCGTTTTCAAGCAATTTAGGTGCATAGATCCTGAGAAACCACCTCTGGCCGTAATTACGGCCTTGATACGCCTGGGCATTCAGTCAAACAAAGCTTGGATAGCGTGTACAGGTACAGATGCTTATGCAGCTTCAACACCATACCAGCTTCAGTTGTTCGGCCACGAATGACCAGACGTTTTCAGTTGGTGACAGATGTGGAGAATGAGCTGGCCAGGGCAGCAGTTGAACATTTACTGTATCCATAAAGGCCCGTACAGGAAACATGCGGTCGTGCCTTACCCTGCCGAAATGTAGCGTTTCGCAGGGATCGAATGAAGGGTAGAGCCACGGGTCGTAACACATCTAATATGTAACGGCCACTGTTCAAAGTGCCGTCTTTGCGAAGAAGAGGTGACCGAGACGTCTAACCAATTGCACCATATACCATCATGCCCAGTGACACGCCTCCAATGTGCGTCCACGGCGAAGTCGCCAAACACGGATGCGAACATCATGGTGCTGTAAAGAGAACCTGGATTCATCTAAAAAATGACGTTTTGCCATTCGTGCGCCCAGATTCGTCGCTGCGTACACCATTAAAAGCACTCCTGTCCGTGATGTAGCATCAAGGGTAACCGCAGCCATGGTCTCCGAACTGATAGTCAATGCTGCTGCTAACGTCGTCTAACTGTTCGTGGAGATGGTTCTTGTCTTGCAAACGTCCCCGTCTGTTGACTCAGGGATCGAGACGTGGCAGCACGACCCGTTACAGACATGCGGATAAGTTGTTTTCGTCTGCTTTCGTATTGCCCTCCTGAACCCTCCGATTCTATATTCTGCTAACAGTCATTGGATCGCGACCGACGTGAATAGCAATGTCACGATACGATAAATCGTATTCGCGATTGGCTTCAATCCGTCCTTTATCAAAGCCGAAAACGTGACGGTACGCATTTCTCCTCCTTACACTAGGCATCACAACAACGTTTCACCAGGCAACGCCGGTCAATTGCTGTTTGTGTATGAGAAACCGATTTGAAACTATCCTCATGTCAGCACGTTGTAGGTGTCGCTACCGGCTCCAAACTGGCTCGAAACCAGAAAAGTGAAATAATTACAAAGACGGAAAAGAGAGAATAAAAACTACGGCATGCAACTCTTAGAAATACATAGAATTTCATAAGCGAGCTATTGAAGGAGATTGTACAAGGCTCGGAGAGACTTACTGACAAAGAATGAGTGCTTACTACAAGTTCGGAGAGGAAACAGCAAAATTAAAATAGACGGGGAGAGAAGATCGCGAAACGTGAGTGGAAATCAGAAGGATACACGCATAGTTACTTGCCTGATGGGCATGGAACAAACAATAGTGGAAGCTGAATACTTTGTTCTAGGAACCAACCACGTGGAACACATATCACTCACGGAAGGAAATGATAAGATAGCTTTTACATGCACTGTATTGTGACCGAAGACCTGACTGGGTCGGGAGCGACTAGCGACGAACGACCGATCAAGCGTCGCCGCTAACGAGAAACACTCCACGAAACCACAGAGACGACAATAACAACAACTAATCGAAAAATCAAAGATCCAAACGAAAGCGAAATCGGAACCGTGACAGAGCAGAGTACAAAGCCAGATAACCAATGAATAACGAAAGTAAACGGAGCGCAGTCAACACAAGACTGAGGAGCGAGCTGTGGCTCCGGCCCTATATAGTGCGGCGCGGTAGGCGCGCCACGGCGTGCAGCGCTCTAAAAAGAATTTACAGAGTTCGTACACTGCCACATAGAAACAATAGGTTTCAATATACTAGGCTGTTATCAAACTGCAGCTAGTAAGACATACACCGCCTTTATCTGTTGGAAATCACTGGATTGAAAAACTAGGACACATTTCCGCGCACGATCGAAGAAATATTCCGAAAAAAGAATCCCAGTTCAAGAATCTAGGTTAAACATGCCAGACAACGAATCGCAGACACAAGAGCAGAACTAACCTTACCTCACCGCAGTACGAGCACAAAGTGACCAGACGTCCGAGCGACCAGGAGGCGGGAAAGCTCCCGGAAAGTGGGAAACCCAAGGAAACAGCGGTGGTCGGGAGAGAAAATAGCGAGACTTGCCCTGGGGAGGGGTCGTCGCTGACTTGTAACGAAAGGGTGTAGAAACCTCTTTGGTCGCATCAGCAGCGGGGTTGATAACGACTAACTATCGACTCTGAGCCAGAGAGAATCATGCAAACCGAGCTATTACTACCCACATTCAGACAGCCATTAGATTCTCGCACATTCACTTAAAAGTAAAACTAGTACACATTTTCACAGGGACAGTGGCGTAGCGGAAAAGCCATGCTTATTGCCACATTCATAAATACAATAATAAATTATTAAAATAACAAAATCCTAGCAATATTAACCAACATTTCAGAAACTAATATTTTAAAACATGAAATAAAAATGCTATTCCTCATGCCTCGAAAAGAGTGGGGTTCTAGTTTTAATAAAATGCTAATCTAGCGACATCAAATAAATTATAATTTTATTAAAAAAAAATATATGGAAGACGACAGACTGTCGTCTTTCAATCATTACTGGCCAACGAGAATGACTTTTTCAATATTGTAGTATCCCCATGGTGCCTCGCTCTAAGAGAAGAGTTGAGAAAGGATAATATCGATTTCTATCATATACAGTTTCAATTGTAACCAATAATAAAATACGTTCCCATATGTATGTTGTGTGTGATATACCGCATGATCCCCTAATTGTTTTGGGCAGTGTAATAAAAAAAATTGTCCATAGTCTACGTTCACACAATTTAAGATGAAATCGTCCTGTAATTTTATCTATTACTAGCTTAACGCCCGCTGTTTAGCATGCGTAAACTGGTTGGTGTGCACCAGTTATTTCTCCCTCTTAATATAAATTTTGATAGCTATAGCTTAAGTACTATCATAATGAAATGTTGTGATACTACTAGTAGCCGCTGCAGAATGGCGGCGCGTATTGAGGCGCCATATGCTGCGCTGCTGTTCGTCGTTGAGGGTTCGAATCGCGCTTTGGGTATGGGTGTTTGTATTGTCCTTAACATAAATTAGTCTATATTAGTTTAAGTTTGTTCAATTAGTTTGTAAGCCTTAGGGACTGATGACCCCGTAGTAAAGTCTCTTAATATTTATAAACATTTGAACATTTGATTTCACTACTTCTAGACCGTATGGTACCCCTTAATATTTGAATTTCGAAAAATACCCTAACATGTGTTTTTTAAATTCTAAACAAGTATGCAAATATCATTTTTTTGTAATTCTGGGTTCAAAATTGGCTTAGTAGCAACGTATTTTTTAAAAATGTTTCATCCCCTATTTCACCCCCTAAATGATTCATTTTCGGAAAATACTGAACATGTGTTTTTTTTAACCTGACAAGAAAATGTATACCAGTTTATGTGGTTGTAGCTTCAAAATGGCCTTAACAGCAAAAGATTTTCGAAAAACATCCCCTCTCCAATTCAACCCCTTTGATTGTTGAATATCCAAAAACACCGAAACACATATTTTCTAAATTCTAACGAACAATAAAAATACCAATTTTTGCAGCTCTGGCTTCAAATTTCTATTGACAACAAAGTGTTTTCTAATAGAATTTTTGATCCCCTTTTTTACCCCCTCAGTTGTTGAATTTCCAAAAATACCGAAACTCTTGTCTTTTTAATCCTGGTCAAGAGCTAAATATCCTAAGTTTCGTAGTCATAGCTTTAAATTTGAGATAACAGCATCATATTTTTTAAAATCAAGTTTTGCAACCCGTATTTTACCCCCTTATTGGTCGAATTTCCAAAAATATATCGAAACACGTGTCTTTTAAATTCGAACCCCGAATCTAAATCCAAGAATTTGTAGGTCTAATTTCAAAATTGCGTAAATAGCAACAGATTTTCGAACAAATCCCCTCTCCAATTTAACCTCTTTGGTGGTTGAATTTCCAAAAATACGGAAACACGTTTTTTTTTTTAAATTCTAACCAACAGTACAAATGCAAATTTTTGCAGCTCTAGCTTAAAAACTGTCTGAATTCCAACGTGTTTTCAAAAAGGATTTTCATCCCTTATTTTACCATCTTTATTGTTGAATTTCCAAAAATACTGAAACTCTTTTTTTTTTTTTTTTTTTTTTTTTTTATCTGACCTAGATTCCATGTTTGAAGTAATTATTGGTTGAATTTCAAAAATTGCCGAAAGAAATTTGAATCCTGAATTACAATCCGAAATTTTGTAGTTTTGGCTTCAAATTTGCCTAAATAGCAACGTATTACTAAAAAAGTTTCATCCCCTATTTCATCCCCTTACGGACGGAATATCGAAAACTCGCTTCTTAAATGACGCCTACAGAATAAGATCAACAGCCTCTACAAAATTTCTATCTTAAGTGTCTTGGTCTGGGCGATATTGTGTCAGTCAATCAGTGAGTCGGGACATTACCTTTTATATATAGAGATAGTTGATCTGGTAATACCTGATACAGGCGAAAATCATCACTAATATTTGTCTAATAAACGAATTTATCTATTCTCTTTTGTCATCAAAACTGGTTGCTGGATCAGCCGCTGGCATAGAACAGAAGAACTATTTTGATCTACCTCGTGGAATCTCTAACACATTTGGGATATACTGAAGGAAGGATCTTCAAAGAGGTCTGGTAGCAATCCCTTTTGTAAAATTAAAGCATTTTCCAAACACTGAACCGACGATGTTATGTCTGCCACCCGCTTTACCAACAACTGAGCCGCGGGTATGGTGGGGGTTTCATTTCACCACAGCTGGTCCAATCTTTGAATCAAGTATTTAATTCGTGACGTTACTGAATGATACTGTAAAAACATGAGTTTCTGGCGTATTAAAGGAAGTATTCGAAGTAAGAAAAATAATGCCAATAAACATGGTTCCAGAGACAAACGGGTGTTTATAAGGAGGTATTCAACTTGACGTTCATTTATGCTGTTACAGCTCAAAATAATAACAAACAAGCATGTTAAAATCTTAGATTGCGTAAGCTCTCGCCAGCAAACCTAGGCGGATGCATCCCATCGGTTGTGTCGCAAATTTAACACCAGTCTCTCGTGATGACAGCAGTTGCTGCGTCGGCGAGTAGAAAGCCTACAGTCAGCAGTGTTGATTGCAACAGAAGACAAGAGCAGCAAGAGGTTATATTCGTTAGCTTGTTCCCGTTTTTAATAAGAATAAAAAGTGCGTAGATCGTTAAAATTATATTTATTACGACGCTTCTGCATCCGCCATCATCAGATCTAAAAACCTCTGAACTTGCACAGTAAGGTTCACAGGCTTCAAGATCTGATGATAGATATTTTATCATTGACGCTGATCTTTGCTGTGCAAGTTCAGAGGTTTTTACATCTGATGATGCCAGATGCCGAAATGTCGTAATAAATAAATATAATTTTAGCGATCTAGACGGTTCAAATGTTTGTAAATCTATATGACTTAACTACGGTGGTTATCATTCCCTAGGATTACATACTACTTAAACCAACTTATGCTAAGGAGAACAAATATAACCATGCCCGAGGAAGGACTCGAACCTCCGACGGCGAGCACCGGCGCGCTTCGCTGCTAGACGCCTTGGAACGCTCGGACACTCCATCGCGTTTTTATGGGGACATTTTGAAAACCAGCGTTACAAATTTACTAATTATTTTGCAATATTCTATTACACCATCGTCTCTTGCTGATTGTGAAACCTCTGCTCGATACAACGCCTATTTGTTAGTCTCGTCCTGACACCTTATCTCCCGCCCAACTCCTAATCCCCTTGTATATACACATAGCTCTGCATACAAAAATATCTTAGATTTTAGTTACCGTCTGCCACCCTGTTCGGTTGATTACTGAATATAAAAGAACTGCTGCATGAAAAATTACAGAAAGCTTATTGCACGATTATTAAAGCGGTTTTAAATATATAAGACACATTGAACGGAATGGACGGTGTGCTGAAAGGTGCATATAAGATGAACACCAACAAGGGCAAAAAAGGGTAACGGAGTGCAGTCTAAGAAAAGCAGGTGATGCTGAAGGAGTTAGATTTGGTAACGAAACAATAAAGGAGGTAGATGAGTTTTGTTACTTGGGCAGTAAAATAACAAATGTACAGAGGATGTAAAATGCAGAATAGCAATGGATAGAAAAGCGTTCTTGAAAAAGAGAAATTTGTTAACACCGAATATTGATTTAAGCCGAAGGAAGTCCTTTCTGAAGGTATTTGTGTGGAGTGTTGCCTTGTATGGGAGTGAAACATTGCGCACAGGAAGACGATAGAGGCTTTTGAAATGTGGTGCTACAGAAGAATGCTGAAGATTAGGTTGGTGGATCACGTAACTAATGAGGAGGTACTGAACAGAATTGAAGAGAAAAGGAATTTCTGGCATACCTTGCGTAAAAGAAGGGATCGATTGGTAGGACACATTCGTAGACATCAAGGAACCGCGAATTTAGCATTGGAGGGAAGTGTTTGGGGTAAAAACCGCAGAGGAAGACCACGAGATGGATACAGTAAGCAGATTCAGACAGATATAGGTTGCCGTTCTTATGTGGAGTTGAAGAGGCTTGCTCAGGATAGGGTATTGTGGAGCTGCATCAATCCAGTCTCCGGACTGAAGACCACAACAACAACAACAACAACAAGACACAGAATTTAAAACTTCTCCATACAAAGTACCAACTGTGCCTAATGCCATGATGATCATGACAATGTGATCTGCTAAACAATGTCTACAATGTCTACATAAAAGCTTCTTTTCAATTAAAAACGGTATATTTTTGATCTCAGTTCTTTGGTAACAAATGTTTACTCATCACATAGGGTTGCTCCACCGTCTCTTGAGAAATGTAATGAAAATCACGAATTCCAAGATGTCATTAAAGCACATGTAATAATCTGGAATGAGCATGAGCGTGGATATAATTAACTCACTTGTCAGCTGACAGTGACTGTTTTCTGGTTCTGAATAATATACGCGGGGTCTTTTATCTTGTTTGAATTTGATGGCGACTAAAATAGCCCTTTACGTTATCAGAATTAATGCACGTACCACATTTACAACTTGACATGAAAATATGTGTGACGGTCAACGTTCTCAGTGATGTGCGTGCGGTTTGGTTGTATAGGAGTGCTCGTTTGTCAGTCTCACAATATTATCTTGCATTTGGTTACTACTGCAATAAAGTGTTATCATTTACCACGAATCTGAGTTTGCATGTCGTTTTAGATCAGACGATATAGCCGATACCACATCGTTAATGGCATCTGCAGTGGTCCTTTGCGTTACGCGAGCAATATCAGGCGATTACGTCCAGGTAATTTGCAATTATCGGCTATGTTCCCGTTTTTATTGTGCCTCGCGGTGCGTTTATACTGGCTCACTAAACACCACTGCTGATAATGTACGAGATACTCGGCGAGGCGTAACGTTCTACCTTTGCTGCTAGCCAGAAAACGTTCACTAAACAACAGAAAGAGGCCTCAGTAGAACAGCGGCACGAATTACGTAATACTGAGTCTTATATTACAGAGCTCGGCCCCAAATGTGTTACGTGAGTTTCTATTTAGTCACATATAATGTTCGCGTGCACAGAGGCAGTCGAACAGAAATAGTCTGACATGGGATAAAACTCAAAGAGAAGGTCACAAAAACAAGACGTTTGTATCAAATAACGCTGAAGGAAAGGTCACATCAATAAGAAGAAAGAAGATGCCGGCATTTACATAGACATGAAAATAATACCTCATTCTGCGAATGAATAGAATATAATATCAAACCAATCCATGACATTTAAGGGTATAAATGTATTCATGAATAAGCATTTAGATATTTTTGTCGAAATAATAAACCAGCTAAGGAAGTAAGAAAGAGCTTCAAAAGGGGGCAAAAATACAAAGAAAAGCGAAACTAATGCTTCCATCGGCCGGATGTAAGGAACATTGGAATAGTTCTATCCGAACAGAGACGAGGGTCATGGTTAATTGTGGATATGCATATGATTAATTTCTGACCTTAAATATATGGCATCGTTAAAATACTGAAAGGAGAGAGTCAGTGAAACACAATGAAAATGGTGGTTGAAACGATACTTCTGGCCAAGGGAAATGCAACAGCAAGAGTCACCAAAGATATCTCTGCCAGGCGTATTTAAGAGATACCCAGCTGTTCAAAGGCCATAGGATTGAAAATAAATCTAAATTTAAGTGAAGAAAGCTATTGAAATTGTTGGTTATAAACACTTCCATACGACTTTGCATTAGGCTAAAGGTGGTTTGGATTTGTTGTTGGGGCATAGCCGTCCATCCTGTATTCATGTATTGTCAATGTTGATCCGGTGAATCAGCTTGTGGTATATCCTGGTCCAGTGGGTACACAGTTATCGACCACATCGAGAAAGCGTTTTCGATAGCCCAGGGATTGGGAAAACAGGGAGGTTACGGCAGAAAAGCGATCCTATGGACATCGAAGAAGTCCAGGACATTGCGTACCACGTGCCGCCTCGTATTACGATGCTGAAATGTGCCCATAGGCACAACAAAATGTTCAAATGTTTGTCGGTCTATCGGACCAAACTGCGTGGTCATCAGTCCGTAGCTTACAAACTACTTAAACCTAGGTAAACTAACCTAAGGGCAAACACACACACACCCATGCCCCAGGGAGGACTCGAACCTCCACGGCGAGCAACCGCGCGCTCCGCAGCGAGACGCTTTAGACCGCTCGGCTACTCCACCGCGGCTAGGCACAACAGGTTACGTTGCTTCAGAAGTGTAACACTGTTTGGGCAAGTGCTACTTCAAAGAGTACTTGGGTAATGTGACAGTGAAATCCTACACCACCCTGTACCTGCTACAGTGCCTATATGAGAATGCTTGAAACAATAGGTTAACGCTTTTCACCAAGGCTTCTACAGACTCTGATCCTACCAACGAGATGGTGCAGCCATTGTGGAACTTGGAAAACCATTCCGTTTCTGAATTCACCAACATGTTTAGAGTTTAGAGACACTGTGTTGGAGACTGTTGAACTGTTGAACATACGCATCACCATGCTGGTCCTACTCCAGGCATTAAGTTTTGTAATAGGATACGATTCTACTCCCGCACCTCCACTGGTACCAGTTAATGGTACCCTATGCAGCCAGCGCAACACTCCTCATATGTTGGAGCCTGTTGTACTGCCATACCTTCGGAGCATATGGCGGCCACCTTCCTACAGGATAATGTGCAAACATTCGAGGCTCGCAATGTTCAAGGTTTCTGTGTCGCCCATTGAATTGCATAGCAGCTTGGCCTCCCTGTTCTCACGATCTCTATCGAAAACGTCTCTTCGATGACTGAATGACGATTGGCGTGGGATACACCATCCGCTGCGAAACCATAGAATCCTAGGTCAGATGTGAAAGCAGCATGGACTAAAATATGCCAAAGACGCATCAGAACCTCTCGATTCAGTGCTGAGAGGTCCAGCAGCGGTTATAGCCAGCAGTGACGTCGACTAATATTGCTAGATCCTCTTTACTTTATAAGGGGTGAACTTTCCACTATGCGATTGTTGCAAAACGTATTACCTCCGCATTATAAACAGCTGATATCTACGAGCCCTGAAGTTGCGGCAGTGGCGAACAGTGTATATTGGGGACGAAGAAAGCTGTCTCTATTAAAGTGGCTGTATTCGTAACAAATACGTATAATTAACTAGCTTAAACCCGCGGCTCCGCTGGCGTGTTGGTTGATTATGATAGAAAATGAGCGAAAAGTCAAATCGGTTTGTTTCAAAGAGATATATTAAAAGAAATTTCTTATTTATTTATTTATTTATTTATTCTTATATTTCCTTATTCGTATGCTTATCCTTACAGAAAAAGAGCTGAAGACATTGTAGCACGCAGGGACCAAAGATATGGTCTGTGGTATCACGTTTCGCTGTATGTAACCTCCTTGCTATAGAGTTGTAAACGTCATCGCTGGCCTTCAGTCCGAATTTTTTTATAATCTGACGACTTTCAAAAACTATATCTTCCACCCCCTTATAGCTACAATTTTATATACACCGATAACTTTCCATCCCAATATACTGCACCTTTTATCATTATCAACCCTCAAGCAACAATGCATCCAATAAAACCACTTTCTAACTTTCCGTTTTATTCTTCAAATTACTAAATATCTATCAGATCGCTATAAAACCGTGCCTAAAGCTTTCCCCGCGTAGACATTAGTAACTGTAGAAAATGTTAGCTCATGTCTTGTGGTTCAGACGTGATAAACGTACATCGAACAGACATTCACATTTATAGATATTGATTGAAACTGTTCATATAGAGTGCAATTTTACTTGGTGCTGCAACGAACACAATCGGGAATCAAGGGATAATATTTCAAGTAGGAATTACTACTGCACTTACGAAAAGTCACGATTCACAAACCACCAGTATTCAACGTAATTTTTATCAGAGTAATTTGGGTGTGACCGAAATCATTGTAATAAATAAACAGCAATGAGAGGAGTGTACATTTTTACCACTTACAGATAAATTTAATGATTGATTCTGATATCCGATTTGCAGCCATTCTTGCCAATGACCTTTGTAGGTGGTTGAGACTCAGGATATCCCTCCCTCATAATATTGTGGCAGGGCCAATTTAAGATTAGTCGTTTTACGAACTCAACAGACGGTACACATAGTATGACCCAAATTCTGGCCCTCACAGCAGAGTAACCCAGAGGATTAAAAATTAAATAGTTGCAACACTGCTATGGAGACACGATGCAATGGAATCTGCTATTGTTGCCGATAACACACGTTGTTGACATACCTACCTTACCTCCGAGCAAATGGATTCGCCCGTCTCATGTCTCCGGCGTGCGCACAATCGAAGGAAGCACAGTCATTTGTGAGTGAGCAGGAACAACGGAGATGGAACATAATTTAATGTGCCAGAGGCAGTACAGCACGACAGTGTCATCACGGTCTTCAAGAGGCGTGCGGGGGTACCGGCACTGTCGTACAGAACAGTCGCAGGTTGTGTAAATGCCTTTAACAAAGGTCACCAAACTGTGGCGGACACGCATCGGGCAGGTCATCTTAACGTCTCTAAAGAAGAAGTCTATAGTGTTACCGAGATAGTGACTTTCATTTGCTGCCCAATAGGAGCCTATTCATGGTATTCGCTTCATAACTGTTCCACAGATTCGACAGGCAGCAGACCGCCCCATTCTCACCAACAACAGAACAGGCTCTGCTAATGGTAAACTACGCCTTCCACATAGCAGGTGACTACTTTGAAGGACAGGTGCAGGAACAGTTGCCACTATTTAAGTTCTAATATATACATCACTGGTCATTAAAATTGCTACACCAAGAAGAAATGCAGATGATATACGGGTATTCATTGGACATATATATTATACTAGCACTGACATGTGATTACATTTTAACGCAATTAGGGTGCATACATCCTGAGAAATCAGTACCTAAAAAAAAACACCTCTGGCCGTAATAACGGCCTTGATACCCCTGGGCAATAAGTCAAAAAGAGCTTGAATGGCGTGTACAGGTACAGATGCCCAGGCAGCTTCAACACGATACCACAGTTCATAAAAAGTAGTGCCTGCGTATTGTGACCAGCTAGTTGCTCGGCCACCATTGGCCAGACGTTTTCATTTGACGAGAGAACTGGAAAACGTGCTGGATAGGGCAGCAGTCGAACATATACCGTATCCATAAAGGCCCGTACAGGAGCTGCAACATTCGGTCGTGCATTATCATGCTGAAATGTAGCGTTTCACAGGGATCGGATGAAGGGTAGAGCAACGGGACGTAACACATAACAGATTTAACGGCCACTGTTCAAAGTGCCGTCGATGCGAACAAGAAGTGACCGAGACGTGTAACCAATGGCACCCGATACCATCACGCCGAGTCATACGCCAGTACGACGATGACGAATACGCGCTTCCAATGTGCGTTCACCTCGATGTCGCCAAACACGGATGCGACCATCATGATGTTGGAAACAGAACCTGGATTTATCCGAAAAAATGACGTATTGCAATTCGTGCCCCCAGGTTCGTCGTTGCGTACACCATCGCAGGCGCTCCTGTCAGTGATATAGCGTCAAGGGTAACCGCAGCCATGGTCTCCGAGCTGATAGTCCATGCTGCTGCAAACGTCGTCGAACTGTTCGTGCAGACGGTTGTTTTCTTGCAAACGTCCTCATCTGTTGACTCAGGGATCGAGACATGGCTGCACGATCCGTTACAGATGCTTGTCATCTCGACTGCTGGTGATACGAGGCCGTTGGGATCCAGTACAGCGTTCCGTATTGCCCTCCTGAACCCACCAATTCCATATTCTGCTAAGAGGCATTGGATCGAGACCAATGTGAACAGCAATGTCGCGATACGATAAACCGAAATCGCGTTAGGCTACAATCCGACCTTTCTCAAAGTCGGAAACGTTATGTTACGCATTTCTCCTTCTTACAAAAACATCTTACATCACAACAACGTTTCACCAGGAAATGCCGGTCAACTGCAGTTTGTGTATGAGAAATCGGTTGGAAACTTTCCTCATGTCAGGACGTTGTAGGTGTCGCCACCGACAACAACCTTGAGTGAATGCTCTGAAAAGCTAATCATTTGTATATTGCGGCACCTTCTTCCTGTCGACTAAATTTTGCGTCTGTAGCACGTCTTATCCGTAGTGTAGGAATTTTAATGACCAGGAGTGACTTTTCAATTATGGAAGAAAAAACTTACATTTGAATCCCATGCCACTCTATGCAACAGAAATCCACAACGAACTCTGTCTTTCCGAAGTCAATTGGATCTTTAAATGGATCAAATAACTTATAAAACAAAGACTTTTATGTTTTCTGCATTCGCACGGCGTCAAACAAAGATAGATGATATGGAGCTAGCTCGTACTCAAAATAGTGCTGAAGTTCTTCATTGGACTTTTCTTGGAACGATATTCTGCGGAAAAATCGTTTCATCGTTGATAGGAATGATTTTGTAGTGAATTGTAATTTTACATGCCATACATTTAATAGCTAGGACTGTATTTCTTCTTTCAAATTTCACATTGTCAAAGTTGTTACCAGTAATTTTTGAAAAGCATAAATTGTTAATTTCATCATCTATGTGGCAGTTCACCTTTTCATCACCTACTAACCCAGATCTAATGGACTTAACATGCTCATGGTCAGGAAAAGGATCATGTAACAAAAACCAGTCATACAGTTTTTTTTTTTTTTTTTTTTTTTTTTTTTACCGTAGCTACAGTTTTGAAGTACTGCACGCACAAGCGTGAAGTACTTAAGTACTTCCATTGTAACCAATTTCTTCAACTATTTCTGAAAATCCTTGCACCACTGCTGTAATCAAAGTCACAACTACATCCACACCGTTAGTGTTCCAATCACTGAGGATATTTTTCAGTGCTGCACGCTCTTCCTCTGTATTAGATAAAAATATGTTCCAGACTCAGCTGTGCCAACACATGGCTCCGCAGATCTCTCGAGTAGGCGTGTCTAATCTTCTTCTTGGATGTGGCTGCGTAGATAATACTGAACATCTCCTGCAACCTGCTTCCATCCATAATATATCCTACAGCTTCCATGAAATATAGTAGTAAGTGAAAACCTCCAAGGCGGACGATGATAGATCCCAGTTCACTGTTAAGATCGGAGGAAGCTACAATGTCTCTAGTCTTTATATAAAGTGGTTGGTCAAATGTGACGAAACAGCTGTTCATGTTATATGAATTACACTTTCGCACTGCTACCAAAAGTTCTGTATGTACTGTATCATATGACGAGGGAGGCGAATTACGTGAAGTCGAGTAATCCCTACGTGAGTGAACTGCCTTCATAAATCCCTTCCAACTTTGAATGTTTACCACTGATTTCCAATTCCCATAAATCAATAACAACTCACCGCTTGCCTACTTTAGTTAGGATGTACATGCTGTTAATATCATGTATCATTATTTTCGACACTCGTCTGTCTCTTCTTTGAAATGAAATTAGAGCGTAGTTCCAACCTTACTTAAGGCAGATGCAATGGGAACTTTCGTGAGCTTCTGGATCAGTAATCCAGCACAAACTAACGACTTTGGTGTTTGGATGCCACCCTTAGCATGAATAGTACTTCTTCCATCAATATTATCAATATTTACGTCCACATTGTCGAACACAAACTGGATGAAAGAATTTTCCTGAGAGATTTCTTAAAGTTTTTGCATGCTAGATACTTCAAACTGCCTTACATCACTATAGGAACTGTAGAATCTACAAGCTGATAGGACGTCTACAAGATCCAGTGACCATTTTTTTTATACACCATTGTTCCAAGACCTAAGTGTATATTAGACAAGAAGGATCTAGATCTTACAGCTGAAATAAATGCATGTGCGAGGCAGTTGTTTTTAGTCTTCATCTTTGAAAGATCTCCTTTCTTTTTTGGGCAAATGATCTCCGTAAGGAATAAATTAAGTGATTCGGGAATATCACTTTCAACATTATCCAGAAACGTGTCTGATAGGAGGTACGTCTCCACTCCCTACACTCGTAATCTGATGTCCTCCAGGATTACAGCTGCGGCAGTTTCTACAATTCGGTTACGTTCTTCTTCAAGGTCTTTCTTTCTGGTCTTATATCACAGGTCGGATAAGATGTAATAGCCTGTGATTCTAGAGCATGCCATGGTTTTCTTGTGTTGATTTACTTTTCCGACGAATAACAAATTGCCATACTTTTCGAATAGCCGTTTCTGTATTGTTTCCATCTTTGGAACGTATCCACTATAACCTTTCAGAATGTCTTCTAGTGCAAACTGGGACTCATCTTCATATGCTTCCAAATGATTACTAATGAAATTCACACAGGCAGATACATCATCTTCTTTTGGTCGTCCTCCAGTACCAGGAACTGCAGAATCAGATTTGAAGAATGTTTTTGCACAATTAGCATGGTACCTACCTTCAACAGCAATAAGGTCTTAATGTGTCCGACTCTAAATTTCACTTCGGTTGCCCAGTCATCATTCCTTTTTGTCACCATTTCCATTAACGATTTAAAAAAACTCTTTGACATAACGTCACGAACAACATTCCTTTTTGAAATCGGTTTCTTCACTTCTTTTTGTCATGTAATCCTGTGATGCGTCTTCATCTCAAAATAAACATTTTCATTTAAAGTCAAAGTTTTGAATTGTCAACCTTACCAGTTGTTCTTGTGGGTCGTTTTCAGCTGCACCCCTTCGAATAAGATTTCCTTCGCTTTTCATGAACAACAACAGAGGTACAATTCCTCAGACCAACATGTTTGTCATATTTTCTCATTGTACTTCTCTCTGCAAACGTCCGTATTCCTTTGTCATTCACTCTAGTGATACCTAGCTCGTTCACAACACTTTCAACGCAAATAAAACACTTCCACTTAGCACTGAATTCACTGACGAAAAAAACAACAATACGCACCCTGCACTGGCTACGAGCTGCCGTGATTTCTAAAAAAAAAATAAAAAAATAAAAAAAAATAAAAAAAAAACCTCTCTGTCTAAGCATGGTCTTGGGGTTTGAGGAGGATCTGGATGGGGCTACAGCATGGTCTGGCGGCGTCACTGGCACCCAAGCAAGATTGTAATTATGATTCCGACAATGACGGAGCAACAATATACAAAAATTTACGTATCGATAATTAAGGGAACAAGACTGAATTTTGTAAGTAATCACGGAACAGAAATAATAAAATATGATGTTGAGCGTTAACATGTGAAGCACACGTAAGTGAATAAAGCGATCTTTCCTCATCAGTAAGATTTTTTGTCCATTTCATTGACATTTCAAAACGCAATTTGATGCTCCATAATGTATATCCTATAAAATTTTGCGTCAAATAAGTCATTTCCCATATTCTGCACGTCTTATACCGACGATGTTAGTGTTTTCGGTAAGTGTGAAACATTGTCTATTTTTGTCGAAGAATTTTTCTGGTAAAATTTAATCAAATAGCTACGTTTTGGTACTCAATCGATGTGGAATTTAATGCTCAACTTTTTCTGTGACCTTAGCTTTTTCGATTAAACGCTTTGTATTAGAGGAATTTAAAAATAAATAAAATAAAATAAGAAAATGTTCGAAAGTTCGGTGACTTTCTTCTCATCACAGCTGAAGCTCCACTCAGAAATCGGGGCAAACTGAGATTATTCGTCCAGAGGCCTACTTCAGTGATTAAAACAGTTTCCAGATTTCCACAAATTTATGGAAGGCAACCCTTTTTTGGAGTTAATTTTACTGGCCCATACCGCAATTGCCAAAATAACACCGAAACAGAACTCTCCAGTTAGCCGAACATTGCTGACTTAAAGTTAAAAATGTAAAATTTAAACTATAAAAATCACAGACATTTCGCCGAATTTGGAAAAATAAAATCTCAAAATTAGAAAATTAGAAAAAACTACAAAAACTGAAAATTTGTTAAAAATACATTTCACAGAAGGAAAAATAAGAGTGACATTCGCAAAAAGTGATTTGGTTAAAAAGTACAAAATAAGAGACAAAACAATGCAGCAATGGAATACAAGTGAACACGCAACTGACAAAAATCAACTTATACAAATCTGAAATCAGGAGCAAATAGACAAGAAGTCGCCAAAAGTTTCCACTAAAATTGAATTGAAGTACCATTGTAATTGGAACCGTTTTTTGAGGGAAACGAAGTAAATCATGAAAAGTGACTCAAAATTAACAGAAAAAAAGACTTAACACTACGGAATTTACAAAAACACAACACCTAAATCGCCGAATCATATTACCGTTATTCACAAGAAGTAAATAGAATTTGTAAGACAATGATTTTAGTGCCTCTGTCTACTACAATGCTCAGAACTATTGAGAGATGAGGTGTGAGATCATACACAATACATATATGGTAAGGTATATTATTTAAATATTGATTACAGTATAATTTGTCTGTAATGGAGCACGATATTTAGCTGTTTCATCTATTTACTTCAGACTTCCTGGCAGATTAAAATTTTGTGCCGGAAACGTGACTCGAACATCGAACCAATACTGACTACTACCGACACCACTGGTACACCATGATAAGTGATGTTTCCTTCTCGTAATCAGGATTCTTTCATGTTCTGTCGGCATCAAGGAACGACGATTCTCCGGCCGAATACAAAATCTTGACTGATCTTTGGATGCGACACACACGATAGCCCTCCGTGCATAGACAACACATTCGTAAAGGCAATTTCGGACTGTTTTCATTGATATTGCGTGTCCTGCTGCTGCCTCCAGGGTGCGTTGCATCCGAGTTGCATTCAGCAATCTCTCTCGACGGGCTGTTAACCGGAGATAACGGTCTGTTGCTGATGTCAGCCGTGTACGATCTTAGCCTTGCCTTCTTCCTGTTGTCTGAAATCGCGTCCAGGTCTTGAACATTACACTGTGGGACACTCTAATAACTGCAGCCACCTCCCTCTGTGTTTGTGCTGCTTCTAACCGCCTATGTTTCTCCATGCCATAGCTTTGGTACGTCACATTGTTCTAGTATTACATTACATGCTCACTACAATTTCTAAAGTCAGTTGTGTGTGTAATTCGTTTGGTAGAGTAAACTCCTCAACAAGAACCCCCTCTATGGCAACGTCTCGGTATCTCCATCTACATAAATAGTCTGCAAATCACATTTAAGTGCTTGGCAAAGGGTTCATTAAACATTTTTATAACCTTTCCCTACCGTTCCATTCTGTGATAGCTAGAGGGAAGAAAGTTTACATAAATCGTTCCGTTTTCGATCTGATTTATCTTATTGGGATGGTCATGTCTCCCTATGTTGGTGGGTGCTAGCAAAATGTTTTCACATTCATAGGTGAAAGGAGGTGATTGGAATGTCTCAAATAGATCTCGCCGCAACGAATAACGACTTTCTTTTATTGATTTGCACCTCAAATCGAGCAACATTTCCATGACGCTTTCCCCCACTGTATCGAGATAAAACAAAGCAAGCTGCCCTTCTTGAACATTCTCAATGTCTTTCGTCAGTCCCAACCGGCGAAGGTCCCACAATGGGCAACAGTAGTCTAGGAGAGGACGCACGAGTGTGTTGTAGGCAGTCTCTTTGGTGGAGCTGTTGCATCTTCGAAGCGTTCTTCCAATGAAACGTAACCTTTGGTTCGCCTTGCCCACAATGTTTTCTGTGCGTTTTCTCCGGTCTAAGTTATTCGTAATTATAACTCCTAGGTATTTGCTAGGATTTACGACGTAAAGGTTTGACTGATTTATCGTGTAATGGAAGCTCTACGGATTTCTTTTAGTGGTCATTATTTAGTGTTAATTGCCAATTTTTGCACCATGTAGAAATCACCTTGCAGTTGCTTGTGGTTCTCTGTTGACTTCACTAACCGATAAAGGACATCATCATCCGCGAACAGTCTAAGGAAGCTATTCAGATTGTCTCCTAAATCGTTTTTTAAACATAAGGAAGGTAGGAGACATATAACGCATCACCATTGTCACGGTTCCAGTAATGGTCTTCACTCCGTAGAACCGCTGGAACGACGTCAGATCAGTTCAGTTTATTCTGCCGATTGTTTTGACCAGTGTAGTCGATGAAGTCCTTACTAAAATTGGTTGTGAGGAGTGCAGAGCGCAATGATTATCCGAGAACTGAAAATCACTCACCTAACCCATAGCTCACTGATCTTTAGATTGCAGTTTTTATCATCAATATGTGATTGTGAATTTGTTTTGGTTTTATAGAAATACTAAAGTTCAGTAACACGGCTTCTGCAATTTCGCTATGCGCGCCGCCCACCTTGCTGCCGAAGATGAGTCCCAGCAGCAGCGTCACCGTCAGCTGCGTGTGGCAGAAGAAGATGATGTACAGCAGGTCTGGGTTGGCGGGCGACTGCAGGAACAACCTGCAAAACACAACCAACACACCAAATCTTACGACTGACCGCCGCGACTGACCAGCTACATAGCAGATCAGGCATACTCACTATAACGTCAGTATCAATCTGATCGTGAAACTGTCTTACCTACCTATAATTCATTGCGTGCATCCTAAAACCGAAATTCTCTGAGAAGAGATGTCAATGACTTCTTGCATCCAACTACATTAAACTAGTAAAAATGCGATGTTATACGACCATTAGTAGGCATTAGAAGTCGTAAATTTAGGAAATAGAAATATTCAAATTTCTCGGCTTTTTCGGAGCAATGAATTAAATTCAATTATAGTCGACGTGATCGACTGGAGAGTGTCCTAAACTGCACTGTGTTATTTTAAATGTGTTTATTTCCGTCAAGAATTGCAATATAATTGTTTAATTACATATTTCGATCACTTGGATCATCTTCAGATCTTAGACTCAGCCAGACTAGTTGCGGACGCAACTATAAGATCTGAAGATGATCCAAGTGATCGAAACATGTAATTAAACAATTATATTGCAACTGTTGACGGAAATAAACACATTTAAAATTAAATTCAATGATTAAACTGAAAATGCGTGTCATACCACGACTTCCATAACGATTTACTTTTGACAGTCCATTGCTCTACCAACTCATTTTATTAGTCTCCTACATTAGAGATTCTAGTTATTTTTATTTTACTGATCCTTATTTGTTAATTAATTTTTTTCTCAATACAAAATGAATTATTTGCTAAAACACATGGTAAATGAATAGGTAAATATATCAAAAATTAAATTATAGTTTTTACAATCCTCAAGTCGTTTTCTTTGGATGAAATTAAAAAAGGAACAAAAAAACAAGATTCAAGTAGCCGTTACGTTCTTTTTTCCAATGGTTTCTTTCCAGAAAGAACGCTTGGAAAGTTTGGAGATTTCTGGACTGTGTTGATGTCTGACCATATTCTCCATGCTTACAAGTACTGGTGAATTCGGGGGGTTTCCTTTCGTGGAGGGCGCGGTGGAGTGGCCGAGCGCTCTAAGGCGACTGGCTGCAGAGCGCGCGATTGCTCGCCGTCGGAAGTTCGAGTTCTCTCTCGGGCATGGGTGTTGCGTTGTCCTTAGCGTAAGTTACTTCAAGTTAGTTTAAGTAGTTTATAAGCCTAGGGACTGATGACCAACGTAGTTAAGTCCCTTAGATTTACAAAAATTTGAGCATTTTATTTGGAATATTTAATTATTGTTATGTATTTTTCAGTTAATTAATATACCCTTATGACAAAAGATGTTGCCGAGGTGAGGTTTGCGTGTCTCAATGCTACGTATCGCCGTATCGTAGGTGCAATCACAACCGAGGGGTATCTGAGGGCAGACAAACGTGTGGCTCCTGATGGGGGGCAGCAGCCTTTTCAGTAATTGCCTCTAGCGTTCGACGTAGTTGCATCGGTAGTGTCTCAGTTGTGAGTGAAAATAATCCAGTGGACAGAGAAGGCCCTTTCCTCATTGTTTATTTATGAGTACCGTCAAGCATCCGATCACTTCTGGTGTGAGTAGCTTCTAATTTGTGTCAGAAACTCATGATGCGTTTTACATTGAGTTCCTAAATGAATTACATTTCACTATAAGAAGTCCTACCAAGGGTGACGATATTTGCAAACGTCTTCTAGGCATGTATAGCATCGGTTACGCACAGCTTTTAGAGATGGAGAGCAGCCTATTGTGTAAAGCTTATCGTGCAGTTGAAGTAGTGATGTCACCAACGACTGATCATGTAGGGAACCGTGCTCATTGTCCAGCAAATCCATTTTCTTTGGGCATACAAGATTTTTAAGCCACGAAAGTTTCTCTTTTGCAGAAGCGGCTCTTTAATAAGTGGACGCCGCGGTGGAGTAGCCGAGCGGTCTAAAGCGTCTTGCTGCGGAGTGTGCAGTTGCTCGCAGTGGAGGTACGAGTCCTCCCTGGGGCATGTGTGTGTGTGTTTGTCCATAAGTTAGTTTACCTAGGTTTAAGTAGTTTGTAAGCTACAGACTGATGACCACGCAGTATGGTCCGATAGATTTACAAACATTTGAACATTTTAATAAATGAACGACCTAGTTGTGATCCTGATATTGGTGACAGTCTTAACGGAGTTCAGGCGAATGGCGATGCAGAACACGTAGGTGTCGCGTGTTAAATATTACTGCAGCTATATTACATTTAAAAGTATCCAAACCAAAATAATAAATAATTGCAAAGTACGTCACAAATTAGTCTTCAGGTGCTCGTGTAGTCTTACATCGCAGCAGGCTCTGGCTATAATATCAGTTCTGTGAATACATACATCAATTCTACTTCTCAAAGGAGAATATCCTACGGAGAAATACGCTCACACACGCACACACACACATTACTTGTTATCTGTTATTGAGTACCGATAGAATCAAAGCAATCTCCTCATTCCAGCACTTAGATTGCAGTAAACGTGCAATATGGAAGAAACAACTCAATATCTATGAAATATAACATTAATCCACAGCAATAGAAGCAAGAAAGCCGTGAATTAAAATTTGTGCTTGTATGTTTGAGTATTCAATAAGTTTGGTGGGAAACATTCTATCGGCTTGGAAGACTATATGAAAAACGATAAAAAAAAGAAAGAAAGAAAGAAAAGAAAAAGAAAAAAACTACCTTAGGTATGTAACATGATCCAATGGTCTCGTTGGCATTTCATTTTTTTATGTATGGGGGTCACATTTTGTTTTCAACTGCGATTAATAATTTTCCTACTGGTTCACATGTGAGGTTGTTTCTATCTATATATGTAACTTTAATAAAAATAGCTATGAGTAGTGTTCAGTGTAGACGGGACTAATTATGTATCAAATAAAGAAGACGCAGTCTAAAAGACGAAATAAATGCGTCTACTACCTCCCTCTCACAATCAAAGAGATTACGGTAAGATAATATTGCAAGACAGTTTAAATAGAATCTGCTCATAATCGAAGATTCTGGAAGCAATTGCAACGCAGATATAAATCTACGAACAGTATTTCAGTAACTAAAATTCATACGACTATTCTACGGAAAATAGTTTGGGCGTGTGTCTTACATCCCCATGTGTTAGGCCTATGTAGAATCTATAATGATCATCCAATAGATATTGTTGGAAATTGTTTATACAACACCACTGCATTTGCATCTGACTCATAGTCAGGACGTAACGAATTACGAAAAGGATTTTAGTCATTAATCGAGAAAAAATATCGAATTGTCGATTCTTTGACCTAATACGCTTTTTAAAACTGAATGAAAAGTACATCATGCTCCAAATCAATATAGGAGGGCACACTCTGTAAGTTCGTCCACTGCATATGAAACCAATATCTCAAGAAGTCAATATATCTGTACTGTTAATTGTGAATAATAATTTAATATCTCCTGTACATTACATACGCTGCTCTGTATGAGCTAAAAATCACCCATACACAAAGACTACGCATAGTTTAATAAATTATAATGTTATAAATTACTTAATTTCATATTGCACAGAAACTATGACAAATATGGAAAGACATTAGTTCTTCATCGACAGAAGGCCTCAAACAATAAGATTTTTTTTTCTTTTTTGCCCGGTATTTAATTAAAATATTTTCGCAATAGCCAAAACGCCTATTTCTAATTTGGGCGATCGGTACAGTAACAAGCAAGTCATGCACATCATGGAAGAGTGAGTAAAGTGTGATGCGGAGGAAGGGAGACGGCCAGCAAGTGTTAATCTGTAGGCCTTTTAACGTTTAGCGACAAGAATGAGCAAATGATTAGTCCTCATACACTCCTGACCATTAAAATTGCTTCACCACGAAAATGAAATGCTACAGACGCGAAATTTAACCGACAGGAAGAAGATGCTGTGATATGCAAATGATTAGCTTTTCAGAGCATTCACACAAGGTTGGCGCCGGTGACGACACCTAAAACGTGCTGACATGAGAACAGTTTCCAACCGATTTCTCATACACAAACAGCAGTTGACCGGCATTGCCTGGTGAAACGTTGTGATGCCTCGTGTAAGGAGGAGAAATACGTACCATAGTTTCCCACTTTGATAAAGGTCGGATTGTAGCCTATCGCGATTTCGGTTTATCGTATCGCGACATTGCTGGTCGCGTTGGCCGCGATGCAATGAGTGTTAGCGGAATGTGAAATCTGTGGGTTCAGGAGGGCAATACGGAACGTCGTGATAGATCCCAAACGCCTGGTATCACTGACAGAAGAGATTGCACGCATCTTATCCGCATGGCTTTAACGGATCGTGTAGTTACGTCTCGATCCCTGAGTCAACAGATGGGGACGTTTAAAGACAACAATCATCTGCACCAACAGTTCGACGACGTTTGCAGCAGCATGGACTGTCAGAAGCGCGTATTTGTCATCGCCATTGGTTACACGTCTCGGTCACCTCTTGTTAGTATCGACGGCACTTTGAACAGTGGCCGATACATTTTAGATGTGTTACGACCTGTGGCTCTATCCTTCATTCGATCCCTGCGAAACCGTACATTATACTGTTGGCACTACACATGCTGGCAGATGTTCACCGGACATTTACCCACATGCTGCTATCTGATCGCCATATTGTGTGAGTCACTCTATACAACGTCTGGACACGGTTCAAGCTCCTCACACCAAGCGAGGCGTCGTTTGGCGTTGACCTGCGTGATAATGTGGCTTAAGGACAGCTGCTCGACAATGAAATCCAAGTTTTCTCGCCTCCCACCTGCCTGTCACACTACTTGGTGTGGATCCTGATATAGTCTGGTATTCGTATATGATTGTCTGGATACATGCCTGCTTATTAAACTGTACGGAGCTAGTGAACTGTCGTTGGTCTCTGTTATGAAGAGGTCGGTTTGTACGTTTTCGTGCTGTAAGTGTCACTTCACGTTTCCACTTCAATATGACATCAGAAACAGTTCACCTCGGGATATTCTGGAGTGTGGAAATCTCGAGTACAGATTTCTCACACGAGTGACACCAATCACCTTACCACTTTCGAAGTCTATGAGTTGTGCAGCGTGCACCAATCTTGTCTAATGACTACTGAGGTCGCTGATATGTAGTACCTGGCAGTAAGTGGCAGCACAATGCACCTAATATGAAAAATGTATGTTTTTGTAGGTGTCCGGATACTTATGATAACGCAGTGTATAACGATCTCAGTATAACACGGCATGCCGATGACAATGAAGTAACGAAATTGCCTGTGGCAAATTGAAAGTGCAAATACACAATAATTTACTGATGTATTTACTTATATAGCAACCAAACCTGGTACTGAACATAATAAAGATTGTGTGCTTTAAATGCATGAATGATTGCTCATATACTAACAATAAACAGATATGTTTATGAAAATCGTATCAGTATACCCACCAGGCAAAAGAAAAGAAAGCCTGGAAACATCGTGAACTATATTTCAGTGCAGAAATTTTAGATATAAGAACAATTAAGTAAGCTATTAGTTACTAGTTTTATGTAAAAATTAGCCAATATTAAAGACTGCACGTAAGGGCACAGTTATATTTTCTGATAGATTTTATCCCTCAACAGTTCACACCAGTCTTTTTTTAATATTTTCGCATTCATTTTTACGATATTGTTATTTGAGTAAGAGATAAACGTGATCTCTCTAAATGAATTAACAGGACTCCACTGGCGGGCAACTGTGGCTGTGCGAACAAAATCTGCAGAGCGAAAGCACCAACCGGTAGGTTACCGTTTACTCACATGGAGACGTTGAGGAAGACGGAGAGGAGGAACTCGTTGTATATGGCCATGGAGATGAAGCGGCTCTCGTTGAACTCCGAGGGCGCCTTCCGCACCACGATGCACAGGCGGATGCCCCACACCAGGAACATCACCTCCACTGCAACAAACGTTCCACAGATACTTCCTGCACTCCCAAGACTCGGCCTGTGTCCGTAAGAAGTAGAGCGTAATAATAAGTGGTTCTCCGAGAACAATGTTCCCGACGGAGGCGGTTGCAGCTAAGAGGCTGCACACAATAAGCAACATATAACCAGTTGCTGGCCAACTACCTAACGGGAAAGGAATGAAGACACGGGGTTAACAGATGTGCCCCAGAACATTTCCTGGAAAATAGCTGGCCGCGGGTCGAGGCAAGAACCGAATAGATGGAGCAATAAGCGATCTATTAGATAGCATGCTAAGACAATGGGAACCCTGGAAGAATCCATGAGGGTGGCAGCGTTACCGAAATACAAAGAAAGAAATAAAGTGGAACATATGCCAGGTACGAATGAAGGATGACTAAAGAAGAGGATAAATGAGAAATATAATTCTATATATAGTTCTAGGAGATTTTGTTTTCTTAGATCATAGGTCCCATAATTTGTTTGAAGTTTACTACGACTATTTGATTCCCCACTGTAATTTCCATATTCCTAATAACGGTCTATAGCACGGCCAACCGAATCTGTTCACCCTGGGCGCGTCCCATCAGTACAGGGTAAGGTACGGTAGTTTATTACCGCTGTCTTTTTATATGACAGCTAATTTAGTCAAATGAAGCTGCTATTTTAGGATCATACTGAAAATACAATACCAGAATAGTAACCACCAGGTCGCTATTGATTTTGCATACGTGAAAGTGGAGGAATAGAAGAATTAATCCTATTTACCATTTCACTTGCTAAGTTGTCATCTAGTCATCATCAAGAATATATGAGAAATCAGATCGTGGAAAGAGTCAAAACTCATTGTTCGTACATAAGAATTACACATACGCATAGAGAAGACTTACCGGACTATGGTTTGACTATTATAAAGCAACAGATGCGTGACGTCTTCACAATAGTCAAGGTTAGAACATATCAGAGCAGTGCACTACATATTGCTGCTGCCGCGCTTACAGCAAGTGGTCCACCGCCTAACATAGTGTTTAGGAAAGTCACTTGATGGCATCAGTCTTAGACAAAATAAAATCTAGATAGGTAAAAAATAACGTAGTTTGGATCACATCAAAAAGTACAAAAATACTATGCGGCATACTATGCGGCATAGTTACATCGCATAAGCCTTTTTTAAACATAAAAATCGCCTTTTGTTGTTATGGTCTTCAGTCCGGAGACTGGTTTGATGCAGCTCTCCACCCTACTCTATCCTGAGCAAGCCTTTTCATCTCCTCATTAGAACGGCAACCCATATCCACTTGAATCTGCTTACTATACGCGTCTCTTGGCCTCCCTCTGCGATTTTTACCCCACACACTTCCCTCCAATGCTAAATTTACGATTCCTCGATGTCTAAGAATGTGTGTCCTACCAAGCGATCCCTTCTTTTAGTTAGGGTATGCCAAAAATTTCTTTTCTCACCAATTCTGTTCAGTACCTCTTCATTAGTTATGCGATCTACCCACCTAATCTTCAGCATTCTTCTGTAGCACCACATTTCAAAAGCCTCCTGTCCGCACTGCTTATCGTCCATGTCTCACTCCCATACAAGGCAACACTCCACACAAATGCCTTCAGAAAAGACTTCCTTACACTTAAATTAATATTCGATGTTAGCAAATTTCTCTTTTTCAAAAATACTTTTCTTCCCATTGCCATTCTGCATTTTATATCCTCTGTACTGCGACCATCGCAAGTTATTTTACTACCCAAGTAACAAAACTCACCTGCCAGCTTCATTGTTTCGTTACCTAATCTAATTCCTTCAGCATCGCCTGATTTTCTAAGACCGCATTCCATTATTTTTGTTTTGCTCTTGTTAATGTTCATTTTGTACGCTCTCTTCAACACACTGTCCATTCCATTCAACTGCTCTTCCAGGTCGTTCGCTGTCTCTGACAGAATTACAATGTCATCAGCAAAACGCAATGTTTTTATTTCTTCCCCCTGAACTTTAATCCCTATTCCAAATTTTTCCTTGCTTTCCTTCACCGCCTGCTCGATGTACAAATTGAAAAGCATCGGAGAAAGGCTACGACCCTGTCTTACTCCCTTCCCAACTGATGCTTCCCTTTCATGCCCTTCGAGTCTAATAACTGCGGTCTGGCTTTTGTACAAGTTGTAAATAACTCTCCTTTCCCTGTATTGTACCCCTGCTGACTTCAGAATTTGAAAGAGTGTAGTCCAGTCAACATTGTCAAACGCTTTCTCCAAATCTACAAAGGCTAAAAATGTAGATTTGCCTTTCCTTAATCTATCTTCTAAGATAAGACGTAAAATGAGTATTGCCTCCCGGGTTCCTACGTTCCTCCTGAATCCAATCTGATCTTCCCCTAGGTCAGCTTCTACCAGCTTTTCCATTCTCCTGTAGATAATTCGTGTTAAAAATTTGCAACCATGACTTATCAAACTGATGGTTCTGTAATTTTCACACCTGTCTGCACCTGATTTCTTTGGAATGGGGATTATTACATTTTTCTTAAAGTCTGAGGGCATTTCGCCTGTCTCATATATCCTACACACCAGTTCAAATAGTCTTGTCATGGCTGGCTCTCCCAGAGACTTTAGTAGCTCTGAGGGTATATCATCTACTCCTGGGGCCTTGTTCCGGCCTAGGTCTTTCAAGGCTCTGTCAAATTCATCTCTGAGTATAGTATCTCCTATTTCATCTTGATCTACTTCCTCTTCCCTTCCTACAACATCGTCTCTCAGTTCATTTCCTTTGTAGAGCTGCTCTATGTACTCTTTTCACCTTTCAGCTTTCCCTTCTTTGCTGAGAACTGGTTTCCCATCTGAGTCCTTGATATTCGTAGAATTGCTTTTCTTGTCCACAAATGTGTCTTTGATTTTCCTGTAGGCGGTATCTACTTTTCCCCTTCTTATACATTCTTCTACAGATTTGCATTTGGCTTCTAGCCACTCCTGCTTAGCCATTTTGCACTTCCTATCAATCTCATTTCTTAGTCGTCTGTACTCCATTTTGCCTGTTTCATTTACTGCATTTTTATATTTTCTCCTTTCATCAATTAAATTTAGTATCTCCTGTGTTATCCAAGGATTTTTTGCAGGTCTTGCCTTTCTACCTATTTTGTCCTCTGCTGCCTTCACTATTTCATCTCTCAATGCTACCCATTCCTCTTCTACTGTTTTATTTCCCCCTGTTTCTGTCAATTGTTGCCTAAATCTCCCTCTGAAATTCACCAGAATTTCACGTTCCTTCAATTTATCTAGGTCCCATCTCCTTATTTTCCTACCTTTCTGCAGTTTTTTTCAGTTTCAGCCTACAGTTCATGACTAACAAGTTATGGTCAGAGTCTATATCTGCCCCTGGGTATGTCTTGCAGTTTATAACCTGATTCCGGAATCTATATTTTACCATTATAAAATCTATCTGATACCTTCCAGTGTCTCCTGGTCTCTTCCAAGTATACAACCTTCTTTTGTGATTCTTAAACCACGTGTTTGTTATGATTAAATTATGTTCCGTGCAAAATTCTACCAGGCGACTTCCTCTTTCATTCCTTCTGCCCAGTCCATATTCACCTACTATTTTTCCTTCTCTTCCTTTTCCTACTACCGAATTCCAGTCTCCCATCACAATTAAGTTTTCCTCTCCCTTAACGGTCTGAATAATTTCCTTTAGCTCCTCATATATTTCTTCTATATCCTCATCATCGGCAGAGCTAGTTGGCATATAAACCTGTACTACTGTTGTCGGTGTTGGCTTCGTATCTATCTTGACAATGATAATGCGATCACAGTGCTGCTCATAGTAGTTTACCCGCATTCCTATTTTCTTATTCATTATCAGTCCTACTCCTGTGATACCCCCAACTGATTTTGTACTTATAATCCTGTACTCACCTGACCAGAAATCCTGTTCATCCTGCCACCGAACTTCACTAATCCCCACTATATCCAACTTCAACCTATCCATTTCTCTTTTTAAATTTTCTAATTTTCCTACTCGATTAAGGGATCTAACATTCCACGCTCCGACCCGTAGAATGCCAGTATTGTCTTTCCTGATGATCACATCCTCCTGAGTAGTCCCCGCCCGGAGATCCGAATGGGGGACTATTTTACCTCCGGAATATTTTACCCGAGAGGATGCCATCATCATATTTTCATACAGTAGAGCTGCATGTCCTCGGGAAAAGTAACGGCTGTAGTTTCCCCTTGCTTTCAGCCGTTCGCAGTAACCGTGTGGCAAAGCCACATTAGCTGATGTTACAAGGCCAGCTCAGTCAATCATCCAGACTGTTGCCCCTGTACCTACTGAAAAGGCTGCTGCCCCTCTTCAGGAACCACACGTTTGTCTGGCCTCTCCACAGATACCCCTCCGTTGTGGTTGCACCTACGGTACGGCTATCTGCATCGTTGAGGCACGCAAGCCACCCCACCTCGGCAATGTCTGTGGTTCATGGGGGTGGTACGCGCT
This sequence comes from Locusta migratoria, assembly GCA_026315105.1. Taxonomy (NCBI): domain Eukaryota; kingdom Metazoa; phylum Arthropoda; class Insecta; order Orthoptera; family Acrididae; genus Locusta; species Locusta migratoria. The sequence continues at coordinate 86,302,494 of CM048748.1, forward strand.
TTTGTGCAATATCGCCTAGATCCCATTATTTAAAAGGGTCGTTAAACAATACAGTTGGTCAGGCAAATGTACAAACACCACATTATTCAAAAATAAAATCGGAAATGAAAAAGAGGTTGGCTCACATGTGGACTCGTGCAAAGTGATTAGATCTAGCTGATTCTCACTGAACAATGCATACATTCATGTACTGTGAATAATTTGCAGTTACAATGTGATGGGAGAGTATAACTTCTAAAATATTAATGTCTCCTGAACAATCAGACATCTGATCGCAGTATCTTGACTTCAGAATAAATAATTTCAGAGAATAAATACATTTGATAGCACATCAAACCAACTAAGGATGACCGATAATTATACTAAGGTATTTGATTCAACAACCCTCCGGTTTTTGTAAAACCACCAATAACTATGTAACAAAAAACACACTCAAATTTGGCAGGGCAGTTAATTATAGAGCACTTTTCACCCTCATATATGGGGTAACAAACGCTATTTTTCTAGATTTTGCGGAAAACTCTGTTATGTATACCGCATGTGTACCAATGAGGTAAGCCCGCCGCGGTGGCCAGGGACTGCGGCGCGCTAGTCACGGTCTGCACGGTCACTACGGTCGGAGGTTCGAATCCCCCTCGGGCATGGATATTTGTGCCGTCCTTAGTGCTAGCTAGTTCATAAGTAGTTTGTAAGTTTAGGGACTGATGACCCCGTAGTTAAGTCCCATGAGCTATACAAACATTTGAAAATTTTGAACAATGAGGTAAACATAACAACTAAAGCTCCTCTGGCAAGGCGACTAAATTCATTTTTCACATGGACCATGCTGTTATTTCATTTACAACTTTTCCGTATCGTAGTTAAATTAACAAAATTGTTCGTAAGGAATAATAACGAGGCATCCAAATAAATTCCAGAAACAACTTGCAATGATAAAAATAAAAATTTTTACACTTCGTTGCATGAAAACAATTCAGAGCATGCTTCTGCTTATTCGTCACGGGGAACCGCATATAGCAGACCGCGCGATGTGCGGCAGCAGCGAGGACCAGAACGGAACTTTGTTTGGAGGTTTAAAAACTGCAATATGCTTCTGGAAGCCCAGCGGAAATTACACAACCGCGCGCATGCACCAGCGAGTCGTAGCATAATTCATGATCAACTTTCAGCATCGCTTTCCCAGCCAGTGTTATCGTATGCCAGGTAAGCGTAAACATTAAGCCTCGAAAATGAAATATTTTGAAATTCAATCTATTTCGGCTTACTACCAAATTTTGGATAGGACAGATGTAATTGCTCTAACAAATGAATTCATTAGATGTTCCTCATGGCGCGAGTACATCTGCTTAGTTTGTTTCTAAATACAAGTGTAAGGTACATGAATAGACGTAGTTTGAGGTGACAAACAGGTATAGAACGAAAATCAATAATATCATCTTGGACATGAGGTATTCAATAAAATGTCATATACGGTCGCCTTAGTTTATCTTATTTTTGCAATAATAATGTCACCTGTAATGTTTCAAATACAAATGAGTGTTTTATTCATTTCCGAAACTGTGGTTTATACGATAAAAAGACATCAATCAGTTGCAGGATTGTAGCATAGTCTAACATATACAGTCGCGACACTAGCTGCTGTGAAAGTTGTTACCAACTGACAGCTGTAGCGTCGCTAGAGCTCCTAAAGTTGGGCAAGACGCCGATGGAGTGATGTTTCCTTATTATTTTTGTTTTTATTTAACGGAATGGTATTTTTTTGCGTTACAAGCATTAGTAAAATATCAAGAGACATACCAATACGGAAATTTTCATGCAAAAACCGTAGCCTTAAAGGTCTACAAAAACGAAGTGATGAAGGTGAAGGATTTTTCCATATCATCACTTCTTTTTGTAATAAATTATCTGTGGTTATTAGTTGCAGTGGAACCAATGAAGTTATAAAAACATTAGCGTCCGACTCACTTGCATCAGAAAATGTTTGTTGGTACTCACTGTGCCCCGAAGAACCATCAAAATCCCATTTAAGAACCAACTTCGCATTTTTAAAAGTTTCTGGAGATAATGTTTTGATAGTGTCCTCCTGAACACACAAAATCATTTCTGATGTGTGGTTCAAAAGCGCTTGTACACTCACTTCAGCACGGGTCTCTATTATCTCTATTTCAGATGGGTAACACCGAGCTTTGGCTTCCACAAGTTTCTGTAATCGGGATAGATAAGAGCACTGTGACTTTTCATTGAATTTCTAATAAGCATATACTGAAATTTAGATAATTTTCCTTCAACCATATCAGACAATGCCTCATCGACAGACATTTTAATGACTGGGTGATTTGCTGACGATTTCAACACTGTTTTGTATTTATTAGCTCGCGATGGCGACTTTGTCGTGATTTTTTTTAAAAAGAACTTGTAGCAGCAGAGGCGCCGGAAGAACGAAGGCTCATTTGAGTAACCAACGATAACTCCAATTTGCTTACTAGCTTGCGTAAATCAGTGACTTTTCTTATTTTGCTTCTGGCGCTTGCTTTCTCGAATTCCATACTTGGTCTACCACGCTTATTCGATTACGTGGATTTTGATATCGATGTACTAATTTTCGCTGTACTCGAATCTTTAGATGTTTTATTATTCGTCGAAACAATCTGTGGAGTAAATAGTGTAATTACTGTGAGCAATTTTTAATCTTATTTTAGGTTTTTACATTAACTATTACCAAAATCGACATTTCTGTGTAAATTTAAACACTCACGTTAACAACTATGGAAGAAGAAAGCCAATCTTCATTATTTCGAAGAAACCTTTCAGTCGTTCTTCGAGACTGTTTCCACCTCCATTTCAGTGCGGACAGAAACGCCTTCAAAGGTTTCTCCCATCGTCAATTATTTGACAACAGATTTTTGAATTTGTCACAAGATGTTGCTCCAAACATTTTAGTTGGGTGTCCAAGTCCGAGTTCAAATTCTTCTGTATATCCCCGATCAGTGTCGACGAGTGGAAATTATTTTATCAGTGTGTGAATCTAAAATACAGATAATGCAGTGTAGTATTAGAAAGTTCTCTCTACCGTTAAAAACAGGAACTATTACGACTTGGCTATTTCCAGTTTACTCCGCTGGAGTAGATCTAGCAAATATTACTCGTTTCCACATTCCAATACGCTTCCATATTTGTAACATAACCTTGATTCGAATTGTTAGTTGCACAGGTGACATATATTTAATGCTATATCACAGTAACACAACCGTTTTGTGTATTACAGTTATCAAAAGAAAGGCAACAGTGGTGGTTGCGGTCAACCTTAGCCTATCAAGAGAGCAGCTCAACGCGCCTGGTGCTGTTTATTTTTAACCTCAAAAGTACAGGGGCAGATCGGGGCAGAATTTTCTTTCACATTCCATTCCAAAACACAACTATTTTGCTAATTTTCGGTAAATAATTCTAAAAGGATAAGCAATATGCAGACACACATTTGACGATAATTTACTACATGAAGAAATACAAATTAACGAAAACATTATATATGCCAATATTCGACATACCTTCTTTAGTACCCTCCATGAAACACAAAATATGACACTCCAGTAAAAAGATACAAGCACTTTTAGTAGTGGTGGTATTTCGGAGAGACAGCACGACGTTAACGCTATGCTGAAAACAGTAACTTTGAACTGACGTAGCATCTCAGATATAAAAGAAATATCACTTTCCTTTGAGAGTAATATACACCAAAGCCTCTACTACAAGATACTATGGTAGCCAGCCTATTCGCTGACAGTCGCAATTTTCGATTTTTGGGCACCTTTTTTCAGATCCAGACCACCACTGTGTGACGCGCCGCAGTCTCCTCGGCCACCGCGGCTGGCAATTAATGTAGAATCAGTCCAGTTTAACCGATTAAGTGGTATATTGTACAACTTAATTTATAAGAAATACTTACGAATTTGTGCATATTTGCAGCGTATTCCGTTGAAAGTAAGTAGAATATAAACAAACTTGAAACATAAATTTCTATTATAGTCTGTTATTACAGGTAATTTTTGGAGGTGTACCAATTCTGTGTGGAGTCTAATGATTCGCACTTTTTACACCTCACTCGCTTTCTTATACGCGCATATTCGTCTGAGTGTAATTACTTTAGCTTAAAAAGCCATTGTTTTGAAATTTTTTGCGTTTCTTGTTCAGCTGTAGCAACAATTATGGAATTTGGTGTTTCTTTGGTAGAAAACAGTGGTCTTAGAACAAAACGGTATTTTAAGTATGCAAAACTGGCATACTGTCTTCTCCATAAGTATACCGTCGTAAATTTTCGTAGGAAGAAATATAGCCTTAAATAAATGAAACACGTACAGGAATGTAACGCAAGAGTAACGCCTCGTATAGACGATAACTGATAACTTTTTATTTACTGTAAAATATAAAAAACTGAAGTTAGACATTGAGAAAATGAATGCATAAGGAAAAAAGAATAATCAAATAGAAGTATTTATTAATTAACGTTCCTACGTAACACGTGTGCTTTTTTTTACAATAGAAATATTTTCTTAGGCACTACGCTTCTCTCAACTTGGGAATAGATCAGAAATAATATGTTTTACAGTGTTATCGAAATGGGAATGCTCATTGTAAGATGGTCGAAGATTCGCTAACTGTACTGGAGACTGATAACTGAACACTGATTATTGATCTTTGAACTTGCAGATGAATACTGAAACTAAATGGAAAATATCTGTCATTCGTCTTTTCTATACCTATGCAGGAGTGATAAGTGTGACTCTGAATTACTTCGGCTCATAAGGAACAGAAGTTCTTACTTAGTTATTTCAAGCATAGCTGTTAACAGAAATCTTGATCTAGAAACACGCAAAGCGACGATCTTAAATTGGTAACAATTTCCTAATAGAAGCCCACAATGTAATTATTCGCAATTGCTTAATTCACTGTATGCGTCTGCTCAACAGCTATGAACCTTATCATTTCATCAGCCTTAGGATCCACTTCAACACGAAGGTGCCGTCCTTCACTCGTCTTTGTACCAACGTGGCTGTTCTTTGCTTGCCTGTGTAAACACAATGCTATTTAGAAAGCGTGTATTTTTTGCGCTGTCCTGCTTTCCCAGGTCGCGTCTGTCGGAGCCGCGGAAACGTCTACTCAGAAACCTGTAAAAAACGCGCCCGGAATACTTGATTCCGCTTCCAGAAGCTTCGAGACGTTTCCACAGCTACTTTGAACAAGTAACGGGAAAAAACTCGTCTGCCAGACATGCGGGTACGAGCGATTTACCCGCACCTTGTCTACCACCTGGTCCACGTTAAACGAAGCGCATGATTCCTGCAACGACTTTCCTTTCAGTTCTTGTCACCGTTTGCGAAAGACAAACAGCTCTGCTCCACACATTCACGTAATACACGAAGAAGAGGAAGTCATGGTATCTTTAACCCTAGTATGCATGCCCTGGGTCCAATGGACCCGGGAACAATTTTAATTTTTAATTTGTGTATTAAAGACTTGAAATAGAGTCCCAACCGTTTAGGTAAGCTCTCTGGCAATATTCAGTAATACATTACAGATATTACTAGAATTGTGTGTCATTTGTTTAAGTGCCACTTTAATTTTTTTCTTTATACCACACATTTACATAACCTGGGTCCGATGGACCCTGTGGTTTACGTTAAGGTGTCGTTAAATTAGATTGGGTTGTAATCAATTACGTTTTGTTGGAGTACCGAGAATACTTTACTGTAACACATATGCACTGTTGTGATCGCAGAAAACGTATTGTTGTAACTTGGCACGTTCAACTGTCAGACAGCATACTTCTGTGTTGTGTAAGAAGCAAAATATCGCAGTGGGTGGTTATTAGTGTGTGACGCTGTAATGTTATTGGTATCTCTAAAAATAACATGAAGAGCCACTATATTTCTACACTCCATAGTAGAAGAGAGTACTGAGGTTATTTATTCATATTATTATTTTTCAGACAATGTCAGGATCTGCATTTTAAAAAAGGAGCAGGAAAGAGGAGAGCAAACGTTTTTCAAGCCCAAATTTCGAATCAGTTGTTACTCAATGGGTAGCTGAAGATGCCGATTACCTTTTAGATATGTTCTGCTTCGGATGAAAACCATGAAGCCGTTCCTGAGGCAGTGTTATACGAGTCTTCGGATGAAGAACCACGTAGTGGTGGTGGTGAAGATGATTTTCTAGATAATAATATCTCAGGACAAATAAGAAGTGAAAGTGCTAACGTTTATATTGCTCCAAATGGTATGCTATGGAGTGAAAGGTCCCCAGTGCAAAATAAAACGCCGGCTCAGAATGTGGTGAAATTTATACCAGGACCAGCAAACTGGTGTGATGTTCTTTTGTGAAATGATTTATTCTTTGTCAGTGGCAAAATCCATTAAAAAATTATTCAGGTTTAAAATTATACAAATTATACATTTTAAAAGCCATTAAAATAGCCACAGCTTTCTTGTATTACACTCATTAACCTTCAAATAAAAATATTCCTGCATGATAATGTCCACAAAACACTTATTTTCATTTAAATTCCCATATTAGACATAACGGGTCCAATGGACCTAGGGTATGTAAATGTGGAAAAAATATATGTCATGCATAGAAGGGTTAAGACAACTTGAAACAATGTGGATTGTGTGCTACATGGCAGACATGTTCCTATCGGAACGTTACAAAGCTCAATTCATTAGCGAAGAATGGAAGTCAGTGAATTTTTAAGCAGCCAATTTGTTCGAACATTAAGGACTATCTAGAAGAGATCGACCTATAGAGCCATAGTCTACACGCATTCAGGAAGCTTGCTAGCTCTTTTCTCACATGAAATATGAGTGCTACAGACATGGGATCTCAAATCGATTCTCTATTTCTAGATTTACAAAAAAGTTTTAACATTGTATTTCAAAAGCGACTTCCAAACAATTGCGTGCTTAATGAATATATTGTTATTTGTGCGGCTGATACGTCATACAGTACATAGTAATCGACAGGAAGTCATAGAGAGAAGTGATATCTGGCGCTCCCCAGATGTGTTATAAGTAGATCGCGGATATGTCGGCTTTAATATATTCTTTTCCTAGTTGGAAAAAAATGGTATTTATGCATTTCATGACACTAATTAAAACCGAAACCTTTTATAGCACTTAAATAACCTAGTTTGGCTTTAAAGCTTATTTTTCCATATTTCAGCTTCAAAATCCTAAAATGTACCAGTTTCTTCAATTTCGAAAAGACTTCCTTCGAAAAATCATAGAAAAGAGTATTGCCATCAGTCTGTACCGTCAGAGTTAATGCTTGGTAAGAAACGTTTGTGGACTCAACTTGTACCGACGCACTGCAGAGAATCAGAGATGATGTACGGAATCTTGCATATGGAAACTGCTGACAATGTGGGCTGACACATTGAAAACCTGATTGCTGGCAATTCAGAGCTTATTTGATTTGTTCAAAACTACTCCCAAGACTAAACAACAAATCAGTGTAGTGCCAAGTTATATTGGAATTGGGACAGCGGCTTGTCTTGCTTTAATTCGAAATTATTAATGTATCCACTAACAGCCGTAAAGTATTTTTTCGGTATTACATTAATACCAGCTTCAGGCACTACAGAAATAAAGTTACAAATCAGTGTTTTATCTATAACATCATGTTCTACGTATGTCATATAAAATAAAACCCACAAATACAAATGACTCAACAATCAGCATTAAAGCAATACGATGAGGCTTATTGTATGGTATAATAAAAAACGTTAAACGGAAATAAAATAATTAATCTTCCTGGAAAAAAAGTTTTTCGAAATATGTCGTTAAGAATGGGGTCATTCAAAGAATAACTTCCATATGTCCCCTTGCACGTGAATCTACTGTTTCCCGCTGGGGAATGTATTTAGCGGCAGTACAATAATTTGGTAAGCACCTCCCAACTCTCCAGAGGGTAGTCGAAAAACTACCGGAGTATTCCAATTCTATAACCTTCTCAAAGATCAAATAATATTCAAATGTTTGTAAAGCGTATGGGACCTAACTGCGAGGTCATCAGTCCCTGAACTTACAAACTACTAACGAACTAGCTTATAGTAAACACGGCACAGTTAGCCACGCCCGAGGGGGGATTCGAACCCCCGATGGGGATCGGCTTCGCGCATCGTAGCATAGCACCTCAATGCACTCTGCCGCTCCGCCGCTCCGCACTCAAAGATCCCTCTGTTGAAGTGGCTACATTTATGGCGGTATTTACACTACTGGCCATTAAAAATTGCTACACCAAGACGAAATGCAGATGATAAACGTGTATTCATTGGAAATTATATTACCCTAGAACTGACATGTGATTATATTTTCACACAATTTGGGTGCATAGATCCTGAGAAATCAGTACCCAGATACGCCTGGGCATTCAGTCAGACAGAGCTTGGATGGGGTGTACATATACAGATGCCCATGCAGATTCAACACTATACCACAGTTCATCAAGAGTAGTAACGGGCGTATTGCAAGTTGCTCGGCCAACACTGACCAGACGTTTCCAGTCGAACATATTCCGTATCCAGAAAGGTTCGTACAGGACCTGCAACATGAGGTCGTGCATTATCCTGCTGAAATGTAGGGTTTCGCAGGGATTAAGTGAAGGGCAGAGCCACGGGTCGTAACACATCTGAAATGTAACGTCCACTGTTCAAAGTGCCGTCGATGCGAACAAGAAGTGGCCGAGACCTGTAACCAATGGCACCCCACACCGTCACGCCGGTTGAAACGCCAGTATGGAAATGACGAATATACGCTCCCAAGTTGCGTTCACTGCGATGTCAGCAAACACGGATGCCACCATCATTATGCTGTAAACAGAACCTGGATTCATCCGAAAACAATGACGTTTTGCCATTCGTCACCCAGGTTCGTCGTTGCGTACACCATCGCAGGCGCTCCTGTCTGTGATCCAGCGTCAAGGGTAACCGCAGCCATAGTCTCCGAGCTGATAGTCCATGCTGATGCAAACGTCACCGAACTGTTCGTGCAGATGGTTGCGCTCTTGCAAACGTCTCCATGTGTTGATTCAGGGATCGAGACGTGACTGCACGTTCCGTTACAGCCATGGGGATAAGATGCCTGTCATCTCGACTGCTAGTAATACGTGGCCGTTGGGATCCAGCGCGGCGTTCTCTATTGACCTCCTGAACCCACCGATACCATATTCTGCTAACAGTCATTGGATCGCGACCAACGCTAATAGCAATGACGCGATACGATAAACGGCAATCAAGATAGGCTGCAATCTGACCTTTATCAAAGTCGGAAACGTGATGGTACGCATTTCTCCTCCTTACACGAGGCATCACAACGAAATTTCACCAGGAAACGCCGGTCAACTGCGTCATCGGCGTCTTCCTTGCTGGAATGCTCTGAAAAGCTAATCATTTGCATATCAAAGTATGTTCTTCCTGTCAAATTTCGCGTCTGTAGTACGTCATCTTCGTGGTATAGCATTTTTAATGGCCAGGAGCGTATTTCCGAATTAGAGCGCTCTCGGGAACATTTCTTTGTTGGAAAAAGTGACAAATGAAATTAATGAAATGCAGGCGAAGTAGGAGAAAAAGTACGGTAAAATGCAGCAGGTTTTCCAGAAGAACATAGGCATGAAGGGCCTCTGTGTGGCAGCATTCATATTCAGCTGAAAAGACGCTTCTACTGAATGCAGCGTTCCTGTCTAACACGCGCCGAAACTGAAATACGGTCCTCTCGCATCCGTTGATGTAGGAATTCCATTCCCGCCATATGAATAAATACTAACCGACGAGTGCAATGGCTTTTTTCTCGTAAACCTACAAAATATTTGTCACTTACTGCGAAGTCCACTGCGGTCTGAATGTTTGGAACCACTGGTTTATTCAGCTTTTGCTAAATGATATATTCATGTCTAAGGTCTCTTAATTTCGTTGTACTTTTATTGTCGTAAAACTATAAAGATTTGGTATCAACTTGATGAATGTTGTTATGTGATGTTTTCTGTGTTGATGAACTGTTTACGTTTCATTTTCTTTATTGTAAACGAATAAAAGTGTGCTGCAGAGTCTACACTATGTATTTAACATTACGGCCTTTTTCTCTGATGATTACCTGTTAGGGCCTATTTCAGATTTTATTTGACCTAATTGAGTTAACAAAGGAGTCTATTTTAGGCGCCTAAAATTCTTTGCTTTCGAAGTAAAAAGCCGCGGTCTAATTATAAGGCAGGTGTCTTAATGTCCGCGGATTATATTGTCATTTATCGGTTAGTAAAATCACTTGAAGACGAAAAGGAGCTGCTAAACGATTTACTTATCTGCACCGTGCAAAAGTTGGTGATTGTCCCTAAATAATGAAAAGTGTGTGCTCTGAAAGAAATCCGTTAAACTGAATTTTCCCGATAGCTAATTCAAATACTGTACGTAGGCCGTAAATACAGACAAATACAAGTTAAGACGCCTGCCTAGTAAGCATGGCGGACCGGGTTCGATTCCCGGCCGCACCACAAATTTTAATTCAATGCTTCGGATTTATCAGTAATGTCTTTGACATATTTGAGACGAAAATCCGTCTCAGTAATTGTTTATCTAAACCATTGTTCCACTTGAAAAATTGTATGTTTGCATAAAAAACACACTCTCTTGGTATTTTTACAATCTGTTGATTGGCTAGCAATTCGATTCCTTGACTACAAATCCATTCTGTGAAAACTGCACGTTAGTCGCACTTTCCGTTTCCGCAATATTAGCGGTGCAAGTGTTAGGTGATTCACCTTGACATAGCAGGCCACTGATAATGCCGAGTACATAATAAAGGCATTTCATTTTTTTACCGTACTACAACTTGTGTACAACGAGGTACCTATTGATGATGGTACTATTCGTTTATATATACATTCTCGAATCTGCATTGATAGTACGAATGTCAAGCACAGTAAAATGTCAACTCCTTGTGTAATGCTTTTTTTTTTCTTTAATTTTTGGACAAAATGGCGATAAAATAACCTGGAGTGGTAATCGCTTTGTATCAGTATCATAGTGCTGAACATTTTGTAAAGAGTAAAGAGCCCAAGTGAAGGCAAGAGGTAACTTCTTTTCGGTGTATCGAAAGTGGTCACCTCGGACAGACTGTCGGCGTCGTGTTACGGTTCTGACGTCGGCTTATCATAAACGTCGGCAGTTTATGTTAGCGGAATTATTGCCTTCACACTCCGTCATAACCTCTCGAGCTGTAGGCGATGTTGAGGTAACAACGCTCGAGACCGAGACCGAGGCTGATCTCTTGGCAAGTGACATCAGGAACTCGTACGAGTTAGATAATCGCCGAAAGCGGTGTACGCGATACTCCACAATCTATTTCGCGTCCTTTCCAGTCATAGACGGCAATCCATCGCAACGGCTGTCTGCGGCGCTAAACACGGCGTATGGTAACGTACATTTGCGCACCGGCATTGTAATCATTTTGTTGGCTGTTTCCCCTGTATCAAGCTAGGCCGTACAGCAGTTATCATCACTATACAATTTATACGCTCTCCAGTTCAGTGAGTGTAGCAATTGGATACCTGCCACCTTAAAGACACTCACTATTTTTTTCATAGGGAATACACCTCCTGTTGTACGAAGCTACGACTCAGGGATCATAATTTTATCGTCGTGCTGCCTCTCAATATCAAACAGATACCCCCAAGCATTTGCTTACGAGTGAGGTGTATTTAAAAGGCAGTCCTTAGCTGGCGCGATCGCTAACTGATACGCCGACCGCTGGGGCACAGCCCACTGCCTAATAGTGGCCAGCCACCCAGCTAGCGATCGCGCCGCCTCAGGACTGCCTTGCTTACGTGACATGACGTGCCCTCCGCGGCCTGTCTTTCTCGTTGGCCTCGGCTCGAGACTTACCACCGCTATCGACACATTCAAATGAAGGTTCTTTAGATCAGAGGTGGGCACAAATCGGCTCAATGAGCAGCGCTCCGGCTGAGGCCGAAAAAAGAGCAGCGTTCGCGCTCGGCAGGTATTATCCTAGTTGCCGCTAGAGGTCTGCATGCTTGCTGGCACACCTAACAAACGTTCGATACGGCGAGTTACAGTACGCCGCGACAGACTCAAACTTGCGAAAGAACGTGATAACTGTGGACATAGTTCGTCTGCTACGACTTCCAAACTCTGCTTTACAAATTTACCGTCACAAAATGGTCGGGAAGTACGGGCTATCAGCAAAGCTATTCTGTAACTAGCACGAACAGCTGAATCGGAGGATGAGGCATCACATTCCTGTTTAAGAAATTAACAGAGTTGTCATTTCAAAGGAAAATTGGTTTTATTAAACAAAACACTGTGATTATCTCGTAAGTAGGTACAGGATTATAATACATACCTCTACTTTACTTCCTTCCTCGCGCAGATTATTTAGAAGATTAAGTCGCATTTCACCTTCTACATTTCCATACTGGTTGAAGTGATGTGTTCTATAGTGGCGTTCTAAATATTCAAATGTTTGCATAGCTTATGGGACTTAACTACGGGGACATCAGTCACTAAACTTACAAACTACTTATGAACTAACTAATCCTAAGGACAGCAAAAATATTTATGCCCGAGGGGGGATTCGAACCCCCGCCCGTAGTGACCCTGCAGGCCGTGACTGAAGCGCCTCAGTCCCCTCGGCCACCGCGGCCGGCAGTGGCGTTCTAAATTGTACTTTTTTATGCCTTGTATTTTACCACATACCAAACATTTTGCTCCTCCTTCGCTTTCAGTGAACAAGTAATCACACTCCCAACTAGAGTTGAACTGGAAAATAGAACGCCGCTTTACCGCGCCCATTTGACAAGCTATTTCAACTCCACAGCGTACTGTACCATAAAGTAATATCATAGATTATAACGAAAACCCTGAAGTACAAAATTCGAACTAACAGATGCCACTGTTAGGGGTGACTTCTGAAGAAAAAAAAAGTCGCTCTTATCTTTATAAGATATTTGCCGGCTCGACTGCACGCGCTGGACGTTTTAGGGAAGAGTTTTATAAGTTACTTACTTATAAACATAATAGCATTTTTCAGCAGGTACCCCTAGCAGTGGAATCTGTTCATTCGAGTTGGATACTAAAGAGTTTGCACTATTATCTTTATAAGTTATTTTATAACACATTTCTGCGGCTAAGTTAGCGCTATGGCTGCGCATAACGTCATCTAGTCTTTTCAGCAGGAAGTGCGTGATGGCGCCAGCTGCTCGCGGCTCTGCTCACGCTCAGGCAGGCGGCTCCGTGAGCGCGGCTCGCTTATTGCCCACCTCTGCTTTAGATGTTGGAATCAGGACGGTGCTGATTTCAAAGAACCCATCCACAATCTCGTCCCTCAGCGGTGGCGTCGATGCAGGCAGTGATGTGTTGTCAGCTGACGTACACTGTGACTTTGGTATTACTAAGGATACCACGACTGCTGATGCTGATGTTGAGGTGGAATAATCTCCTACTCCCTCACATCATCAATCGATACCACTGTTTCTGTAGTTTAAAACGTTCCCTCGGAGCCGTCATTTACCAACCTGTCATTACGGCATTCTCCTGTAATTACTTCGCTCCCTCATGCTGATAAGAAGGAGCAGCAGGATACTATGGGAACTCTTCCTAATGGTCGGCTGATGCAATGCAACGTCGGCAGTGATTTACATGTATCTAATGTAAATGTTGACAATGAAGTACATTACTCAGTGTAGTGCATCCCTACTTACGGTGTATGGAATGGAGATGTCTCTCTTTCCGAAAATTAGTTCCAGATACCCCCTAACCTACCAGAACAGGAAAATACACACTACCGCTCATGAATTTCAATAAAAACTAGAATTTCAGAGCCGGCCGCGGTGGCCGCGGGGACTGAGGCGCTCCAGTCACGGTCTGCGCGGCCACTACGGTCGGGGGTTCGAATCCCCCTCGGGCATGGATATTTGTGCTGTCCTTAGCATAAGGTAGTTCGTAAGTAGTTTGTAAGTTTAGGGACTGATGACCCCATAGTTAAGTCCCATAAGCTTAACAAACATTTGAACATTTTGGAATTTCAGATTGAAACGCAGGAGCGGCTGGAGATCTATGCGAGCTAAGGCGCATTGCTGTTATGCGCGGAGCCTTTAGCCATCGGAGGTTCGAGTACTCCCTTGGGCATGGATGTGTGTGTGTGTGTGTGTGTGTGTGTGTGTGTGTGTGTGTGTGTGTGTGTGTGTGTTTTAAGCTTAGGATAAGCTACTTTAAGTAGTTTGAAGGTTTAGGGACCGATGACCACTACAATATTAATATAAACACAAATCAAACACAATTTCTGACAAAATATAATTATACGATAAATGATGGAAATACTACTCATAGGTGATTATTTTATTTTTCAAAAGAGATAGATTGACTGGCCAGTACTTTGTTCTGTACCGCCGATAGTGACACAAACGAAGAAAAAAGAGAAAGGACGAAAATGGACAAACTTTTGGAACACAGAAGGGAAGAAAAGAGGAATTGAAAAGGAAGGGGAAAGTAATTCACGACCTAAGTCATGAGGATGGTGTTTAAGGAGTGTGGAAGTCAGAGATTGGATATTAGTTCTGAGCCATGCCAGAGAGGATATATATATATATATATATATATATATATATATATATATATATATATATATATGAGGAAAGATCAATCAGTAAAGAGAAGAAATGATGAGTGAATCGAATTATGCTAAGCGGTGGAGGAGGGGCTTGTGTAAAACGTTTCTGATGAACAGGGAAAAAGCCACACACACACACACACATATAAATAAGAGAGAGAGAGGGGGGGAGGGAGAGAGGGTTCTCAAGGCGTTCTACATGGTAGTGTTATTTGTCCTCTGGTAATCATTATTTACATAAACGACTTGGGAAAAAATCTAAGCAGATCTTTGAGGTAGTTTACAGATGACGCCGTCATTTGCGGTCTAGTAAAATCATCTGAAGATCAAAACCAACTGCAGAACGATCTAAATAAGATATCACTGGGGTGTAAAAATTGGAAATTGACTTTAAATAATGAGAAGGTTGAAGTCGTCCACATGAGTACGAAAAGAAATCCGTTGAACTTTGTTTATAAGATGAATCAATCAAAAGTAAAGGTCGATAATTACACAAAGTACCTAGGAATTACTATTACTTCAGACGTAAATTGGAAAGAATACATAGATCCAGAGGAGACAGCATTACGGAAATGATACAGGATCTGGGATGGGAATCATTACATCAACGGCGTTCATCGCTGCGGCGTGGGCAACTTACGACTATCCAATCGTCAACATTCTCCTCCGAATACGAAAATATATTGTTGACTCCCACTTACATAGGTAGAAAAGATCATGAATAAAATGCGAGAAATCAGATCTCGAAGGGAGAGATTCAGGCATTCCTTCTTCAAATGTTCAAATGTTTGTTAAGCTTATGGGACTTAACTACGGGGTCATCAGTCCCTAAACTTACAAACTACTTACGAACTAGGACGGCACAAATATCCATGCCCGAGGGGGGATTCGAACCCCCGACCGTAGTGGCCGTGATGACCGTGACTGGAGCGCCTCAGTCACCTCGGCCACCGCGGCCGGCCATTTCTTCTTCCCGCGCGCTATTCGAGAATGGAATGGGAAATAAATAATATGAAGGTGATTCGATGAACCCTCTGCCAGACACTTGAATGTTATTTGCAGACTATCCCCTGTAGAAGTAGATGTAGAATGCGCTCGGCCATTCCGCCGTGGCGATGCTATTTTTACGTTGTTTATTCCTTTATTACTGCCTTTTTCCTATAGCGAACATGTTATATATTTTGTTTGTGTGTATTTCTTTTTGTGTGCTTTGGTTTATCGATTCTTTGGGTGGTGGTAGCACTTTAGGCTTATTTTACGTAAATCATATGGTGAGTAGTGATCCAAAGAGACAATAGTCGCCACTGTTCTTGAGATACTGTCCTTGTCCACTAACATCACTGAGTGCGCCATAAAATTTGTCGATCATATGCCCCTTTACAGAGCCATTAAACTGAGACAGTCCTAATTTTCTTACTGGAAATTGCCAACTCTATCCACAACAGTCGTTCGTTTACATTCCTTATTGCAACTATGCTGGGTTATCTTGCTTTCCTGCTGTAAAGTCCTGCACCCCATTGCGGTTTTCCTCCTTTGACTAATAATAGTTACGAACTGTATTCTCCCACTTCGTCTTATTTCTCTTCCCTCACCCAAACATTACTAACAGCTAACACATTCAATTCTGTCTTACTTGTAGCCTCTGGCAGCTCCAACTTCTTAGCGTCCATTGATATTAATCGCTCTCCAACTCATTCCACATCGTTTACAATTTCGTATCTGAGGAGTCCCTGGTTTGTTAATTGGATTCAAATTCAAGTGTTTGTAAAGATTATGGGACTTAACTGGGGAGTCATTAGTCCCTAATCTTACAAACTACTTATGAACTAACTTGTACTAAAGACAGCTCAAACACCCATGCCAGAGATGGGATTCGAGCCCCTGACGGTGAACGGCCTCGAGAATCAGAGCAAAGCCCCTCAATATGATCGGCCACTCCGGCGCGTCTGTTAATTGGAGGGGGGACTCCGTCACCTCCAAAGGTAGGAGGCACTTTGCTCCGATTGCTGTAAGCAACAAAATTTTCTTGGAGATAGGCTGACTGCCCAGGGGTTTTAACTTTAACTATTGACGGACTAACAGTTGGATTAGGCAGTCTCAGAATATGTTCTATATGCTCAGCCTTATTCCAAAGTATTTGGTATCCGGACAGTCAGGAACACTTACTTTGCGATTCATAAGTGCCCCATGGTTCATGAACTAGGACATGAATACAGGAACCAACCCTATCCATACGAAAGAAAAAGTCAGAGCTTGAGCTCAATTTCTAGAGGCCAAGCTGTCGAAGGACGTTAAACTCAACTCTTCCTTTTTCTTACGTTCTTATTCCTCCGTCATTTGTTGTCATATGAAACAGACCGTGAGATGTATGTTTTTCGACGACTCGAGCTTAATACCTTTAAACTACCAGAGAAAATGTGTCAGACAACGCTTTTCTTCCTGGTGCCACGTTAATTTTGTATGGAAGTATGGAGCTCGGTATGCAGTTACACAGCTTAATCCGCACATATTATGTTTTAATGGGGAATCTTTAGTTGCCATTCAAAAAATCTCTAGGAATATTTCACGGTCCTGGTGGTTGACACGGTGAATGTCAAGGGTATGCCTCCAATCTGCAGTTTTTCGTTTCGGAGGGTCGCAGAGAACGCCGGGCAACGCCAGTGATTGCGTTAGCGGTTTTCTAATCGCAGCCGCTATCGACAGCGGCTACGTGTAATCGGCTGTGGAGCAAATTGCTCTCCTGGCATCAATCACAGTCTGCACGCCCGATGAGTTTCTGTGCGAATATTTCATGTTTCACTTAGCGTGTGATGGATTTTAGTAGTGGCGCGCTGTGTTTCACTGCTGTTGCTATCAAACAGCGGCGTCTGAAAATACAAGAAATTCTGCAGAAACGTTTTAAAACTTCAGTGAAGGAGATGCTTATCAAATAAAATATTTGCGATAAACACTGCATCAACCTTACAATCTCATGACCTACCAATATCCTACGTTCACTCGTTAGTCAAGCAGCAATTTCATTGCAATAATTTTCGTAATTTACGACAAATGTTGCCAAAAATTATTTTCAACGAACTATGATTTTAACTGGGATTATCATGTTACTAAATGCCTCCAAATCAACCCATAACTAGAATATGTTTCATTTAAATGCCAATACTTTATGTGTGAACAGGAAAACAAATTGTGAAACTGAAAATGTTCAGTATTTTGTCCTGTCTTCCTCATTTGCGTAATATTATATTAATGATTTATTTATTTATTTCTCGTATACAGCCTTTCTGCAGGAAGTAAATTTGCAATTTTACATGTTATGTAATATATTTACATATTTTGAACATTAAAAATAGACAGAAATAGGAAAGAAACAAAAACAATGTAAAGCAGTAATATACAATACTTTACATTAGTTCTTGACAATTATAATGACAAAGACCAGACTTAGAGTTGGTGTCGATGTGTTTTCATTTTAGAGTGTATGAAAGAACTACTTATTGCAGATGAATCGCCGTAACTTGCGCTGACTACCTTCAATTTTCACATCTTATTATTTTGTTAGCTGACCATATTTTTGTAGTTTCTATTGTCTGCATACAATACGTGGTGTTCTTTCACTCGCTGGACAATTGTAAGTCTGGCAGTGTCCTATCACTGTTCGCACATTTGACTGTGAGAAACACAGGTTGCCCTTTATTCACATGAAGTGATAAGTGCGGTAGGCAAGAGATCTCAAATCGAAACCATATTTCTGTATTTCCGGACACTGTACCTCACAAGCGGCTACTAATGAAATTGCGTGCTTATGGAATGTCGCCCTAATTGTGCGATTGAATTCACGATTTCGTATCAGAAAGGACACAGTTCGCAGTAATTAACGGTAAGTCGTAGAGAAAAACAGAAGTGATATCTGGTGTTCCTCAGGGAAGCGTTATAGGTCCCCTACTCTTCCTTGTAATTATAAACGATTTAGGAGACAATTTCAATAGCTCCATTCGACTGTTCGCGGATGATGCTGTCGTTAGTGGTCAACAGAGGATCAAAAGCACTGCAAAGCGATTTATACAATATTTCTACTCTGTTCGAAAATTTGCAATTAACATTAAATAACGAAAAGTGTGAAGTAATACACATGACCACTAAAAGAAATCCGCTGAAGTTCAATTACACGATAAATCAGTCAAACATTAAGGTCGTAAATTTTACCAAATACCTACGAGTTACAATTACAAACAACTTATACTGGAGAAAACACATAGAAAATGTTGTGGGCAACCCGAACCAAAGGTTGCGTTTCATTGGCAGAACGCTTCGAAGATGCAACAGCTCCACCAAAGAGACTACGTACATCGCACTTTGCGTCCTCTCCTGGAGTACTGTTGCCCAGTGGGGGACCCTCACCAGGTGCGACTGACGGAAGACATTGAGAAGGTTCAGAGAAGGGCAGCTCGTTTTGTTTTATCACGTAACGGGGGGGGGGGGCGTCACGGAAATGTTGCACGAATTGGGGTGGAAATCATTAAAAGAAAGACGTTATTATTGCGGCGTGATCTCTTTGCGAAGATTCAATCACCGACTTTTACTTCTGAATGTGAAAACATTTTGCTAGCACCCACCTACATAGGGAGACACGACAATCCCAATAAAATAAGAGAAATCAGATCGAAAAATAAACGATTTAGGTGTTTTTCTTTCCGCGCGCTATTAGAGAATGGAACGGTAAAGAAAGGTTATGAAAGTGGTTAACGAACCCTCTGACAGGCACTTAAATGTGATTTGCAGAGTATCTATGTAGATGCAGAAGACATTGATAACATATGTCATATGACAATATTTTTTGAATCATAGAACAGTAATGGGTATCACCAACTACACCATACCTTTTCTTCGTCCCCAATCTCTACGTCGGTGCTTTCCTGATCGCTTCCTCATGAAGCCCAATTGTCCTCATCCACACTGTGGTCTCTGTTTCGTCGTTGATTGTAGGCTTGACGTCTATACTGTCTTGTTTTTAGTAATTCCACATGTGTGGCTTTGGATATGCTGTCACTTAGTTTCCTGAGATCCGTACATGATTCGGTGTTCCGTATTGTATCAAAAATCAATGTTGGTGTGTTTGTGTAGTGAAATTGTAACGTGTTTCTGGTCTGTGTGTATCGTCCGTAAAGGAAGACGATGTTTTCTGAGGAGCCATCTTCTTCTCCGTTTGCACATGGACCGAGCGAGGTGGCGCAGTGGTAACGCACTGGACTCGTATTCTGGAGGGCGGTAATTCAAATCCACCCCCGGCCATCCAGATTTAGGTTTAGCTTGATTTCACTCCAGGCAAATGCCGGGATGGTTCCTTTCAAAGGGCACGGCCGATTTCCTTTCCCGTCCTTCCCCAAAACTCCGTCTCTAATGACCAAGCTGTCGATGGGACGTTAAACCCTAAGCTTCCTTCCCTCCTTCCCACTTGCACATGTTTGTGTGTCGCCCATCCTCACGCAAAATAAATGCGGAGGGTAAGGTCCGTGGCCTGTAATAGATTGAATCACACCGCGGCTAAGGCGATACGCTTAATCTGCCGCTCCAGTCAAGGTCTGCCCGGCCACTATGGTCGGGAATTCGAATCCCCCCTCGGGCATGGATACTTGTGCCGTCCTTAGTATAAGGTAGTTGATAAGTAGTTTCTAAGTTTAGGGACCGATGACCCCGTAGTTAAGTCCCATAAGCTGAACAAGCATTTGAACAGTTTTTGCTTCATCTGCAGCCTTTACCTAATATATATAGTAAAATATATATATATAGTAAACTATATATATATATATATATATATATATATATATATATATATATATATATATATATATATATATATATATATTATACAGTCTGCGTTCCTTCTTCCTCGTACCCATTATACTGATAAGGTAGGGTAAAGTAGTGAACAATGCGGAGATTAGTTTGAACACCACAGTGCTTGACTAGGAACGGTCCTGTTTGGAGGTGGTATGCCGTTGCCTCCCTCCGGCATTCGAACTGACTTACCCAGCCAGTTATAGGGGGACCTATTATTTAACGTGGATTCTGCACCACGGTGCTACTAGACAAATGCATCAACGACGTTGCGAGAGGTGCAAGATGTGAAAATTGACTGACAAAAATCGTAGGAATGAACAGGGTCCGCACCGAACCCACGACCTTTGGATTCATAATCTACCAGTGTGCTGTAGAGATACACTAAAACTATTGTAATAGCCCATCTATTGCAAATGAAACAAATCTATTGTATTATTTGCTATAACCGTTTCGCTTCTATTATATGTAAACCATCATAAGTAGCCACAAATATACTATGATATCTTAGTATATGTATTTCGCTATGGTGTCTGGCATACAAATACTACGTTACTTACAGTTTTGTAATTAGTGGTCTACATCTGTAATACTGAATCTTTGGCTCCTGGTATTATTCATGTGTCGCATAATAAATTCCATTCTAGCAGCTGAAGGAAGTGTTTAATTTAATGTTCAGCTTTTGATATGTGGCCAACTAATTAATATATTACCAACTGTTGAATATGTGTCTGTCATATCACTGATTGCGGCGTTCTGCAAATGTGGAATGGTTTGTGTCACATTTCTCGCACCCGATATGGTCTTTGAACCTAGTACTGAAATTCACACCTCTGCATACCTCATCACTACTTTGATATTAAACTTTACATATTCCCGATTCTTAAAATTTGTCCCTGCAACGCAATCCATACATAATCCTGAATGAAGAAACACACACACACACATACACTTAGAGAGAGAAGGAGATCACTGATATCACAGACAACCAAATTTAACAGTTGATAATACATTCAGAGGTTGTCAAAAAAAGAAAAAGAAAAGGGGGGGGGGGGGGCAGAACATCACAATAAACACAGTCATTTCGTAGTGCTGCTAGGACGAACTTATGAGTGTGAGGAATGAGAGAAACTATATCAGGAACAGAGTAAATTAAATAGTATAAATGCGGGCCATTAACTGCAAAAATTGTAAGTACCGTTACATTTATATGACACTGCAGTATAGTACAGTAGAATGGGCCACAACTGTTTCTTACCTTCATACTGCGACCTCCCTATCGGTTCCTAGAGCACAAACTAATAAGAATTGGGAAATACACAACTCTGGGTTGTAAAAGGTTTACTGCTCGTTTGTCTCGGTTCAAAGGGGTCAGTTACGTCCGTCAGCTTCTATGCCGTGAACAGCTACCCAAACTGTTTCAATACGAACAGAATTAATCTGTTATTTAGCCAGTCTACCTTTCTGAGATGTGGATGCGAGTATTGCCACTTAAACACAAATTAAAACCCTGAATAACCAAGAAAATTGGTTGTATAATAAAGTTCAAATGAGATACACAAACGGAGGATTACGTTTTTTTAAACGGCGTTTCTCACTTTTAGTAGATGAAAATGTGATGGTAGTCCTACTTTACATACCAAAGAATTAATGACTATTTCCCCAACTATGGTTCATGAGAGGCTTAATAGGAATCATACGTGCTAGAGAGTACTTCGACGTTCCAAATTATCACCCAAAAATTAATAAAACCCATCGAACATTAAAGACCCAAAATAATCCGTGGTTAATTACAGTATCTTTCATAAAACAAAGTTCCTCAGCCGCACTACTGTCCAAAGTCCATCACTTCTCAAGCAGAGACCAAGTTCTCCATTCACAATCCTATAAATCTTCTAATTCCACACGTGCCTGTACCTTCAGATTAGAAGTTCGTAGCGCGGGTTCTAACCACCCAGCGTCATACATCGTTTCACTCAGCAACCAAGTCACGACTTTCCTCTCCAGGCGCACGAAAGCGTGCTCTACATGCTCGAAATTGTATCCCTAACACTTCGAAGGCAGTGCTGTCAACTAACCACAGCACTTATACTGAAAGCAGGTTTATTGCGAATTGAAACATACACGCAGCACTGACTGCCTCTCGGCAGAGTGCTCTGCTATTTATACACAGACAGAATGTACCAGAAATGAGAAGAATAGTTAACATAAGAAACAAGTAGAAATTATAAGTCATCATAACAAACATGTCGAACATTCTGGAAATCATAAATACAAAAAAAAAAAAAAAAAAAAAAAAAATCCGGATGGAACCAGCGACCTTCAGCATCGCAATCGGTGACGCTATCCATTGCACCACGTCGGCTGTCGGATAACTGAGGCCACAAAATTAATTGCTTTTCCCCACACCCCTACAAACACTGTTTACATTTAACAAAAAAATATATATTTGACAACAATACAAAATAATGAAATCAGTCGAGACTGAACCTCTTTGTTCTGAATCCTCTTAACCGTGTCGCATCTCTGTTCAAATATACTGCGGCCGTGGAAATTGAGTTATACGGTTAATATTTAATTTAGCATGGCTTTATATCCAAATATATTCAGTTCTTGTTCACAAATACATATAAAAGGAACTGTATAAATTATCTACCGTAGATATCTATTATTTCATAGTCGGCTTTAATATATTTAAGAGGCAGTGTCCAACACAAAATGAACATTACTCAGAATAATATTAAACACCATAAAATACACATATATATGAAATGCGCTTTGCTGAGTTTTTGTTGTGTGTTTCTGCGGTAGAATCTATATTCTGACACCAGAATATTACTACCTCAACGAAAAGCAGAATAAGAGCGTACAACAAAGTTTATTGAAAGAATATGGAAATACTGTAGTGCGTATTTTAACATTGGTGGCGTTGTGCAATGCTGCCCATTCGTTTCTTGCACTGTTGCTGATAAACGCTGGGTATCAATAATTCTTAATATAAGTCTTAATTGTATTAATGTATTACAGAGAATTTTCGGCTTTTTATCCGTAAGAAATTAATTACGGTGTTTGATTCTCATTAGTCTCCTGAATCCATTCATATAAATATATGTGCCGTATGATCATTTCATGATTTTATATGGAATTTTAGAAAGTATCTGAGGCCATTTTGTACTTCAACTGCTACCTGGAAAGGCCACCATCGCTGTACAAGAACGCTGTCTTCCCCTCCAGCCCTATTAGAGTTTCCCACTCACTAGGTCTTAACTGTCATGTCGATCGCTGTGGCAAGTGAGCCAGAACTCACTCTTCACTAGGAAACAAACACGTTCGCCTTATATCAGTGATGTCACCGTACCAACAAACAATATACGTAAAATCGTTTGTAAAGGAATCTATGTATACTTCAGGCCACTGGTGATGCCTTGCATATAATAAAGGCGAAATGCGTATGACAAAAAGAACTATGATGTATTTGTTGTACCGTACTATAACCTGTTTCCAACGACGTACCTTGTGATGATGGAACTATTCGTTGCCATACATGCTTCGAGTCTACACTGTTAGAACAAATGTCAAGGTCAGTAAAATGCTATCAATTCTCTTTGTAATGCTTAAAAAATTTTCTTATTAATTTTTGGACAAAAAGTCGATACAATATCCTGGAAAGGGGGAGACAATCCACAATGCGGTCTAAGATGAACTAATTAATAAAAATGTGTTGTGTGATCACCGCTGGTGTAACATGCAGCTATTTCAGCAACTCTAAACTGTCTCCCAAACCATCCACGCATGGAACACGCCCTGAGGGGGACATGAACCCATCTTGAGAAGGTACAATTATTCATAGCCACACTCGTTTAGTGCCGAATATAGGGAGATTCTGAAAGCAGACCGACAATTCTGACTTGATAAAAACAAGAGGTCTTAGCAACTGGAGTTAGTAAGTTGTGAAGTCTAGCAATGAGGCAAAAACCTGACATAAAACTCTGGAAACTACACTGGTACATGTCTTTTAAACTATTGTGATTTTCAGGCCGGAGACTGGTTTGATGCTCCTCACCTCACCATCATACTCTATCCTGCGCATGCATCCTTCATCTCTGAATAACAACAGCAACCCACAGCATTTTTAACCTGTAAACTGCAGTCTTCTCTTGCCCCCCCCCCCCCTCATGCGTATTTTTACTCCACGCACATCCCGCCAACGCTAAAATGATAATACCTTAATGTCTAATAATTGGTCCTAATAATCGATCCCATCTTTCAGTCAAGGTTAACCAAAAATATCTTTTCTCCCAAATCTGCTCAGTACCTCCTCACTTGTTACTCAATCTACCCACGTAATCTTTTGCATTCGTCTATAGCAGCGGTTGGCAACTGGCGGACCGCGGTCCAGGTCCGGACCGCAGAAGGCCAAAAACTGGACCGCCAAAATTATTTTTTAAGTGAAAGTTACATACTCCATTGGTAATTTTTTTTTCTATAGATAACAACACCGGGCTACAAGAAAATGGGAAGTTAATTTGTGATTTCGTACAAAGTGTATAATTAATCCAACACAACCTGATTCTTTGAAAGTCTCCTTTTAAGTCCAGAACTTCTTCATTTTGCAACAACTTTTAATATAAAAATAATCTAGAAATAGACATTTCCATGTTATCAAATTTCTTGGCAGAACTTAAGAAGAAATTTGTTGTAAAATTCAAATAAATATACGACTTTTCACTATTCTAAAAATCACCTTTTAAAGTTTCTCCTGTGGCAGAATGGATGGATGTGGCTGCGAATTTGTTCCACCTTCCAAAGCCTTTACTCCAACTGGAGATAATAGTCTTGCAGAAAGACATTTCCTTCCAAACGTATAAAACTGTATTCACTGAAGAATTTTGGAGTCAACATGTCTCGGAAAAATCGAAAATTGCGATCTGGCTGATACGTTTGGCTCCACATATATCTGTGAAATTTCATTTTCAAAAATGATTTTCTTGGAGAATGATTATCGCTCAGGACTAACGGCCATCCACTTTGAAGAAACTATTCCGCATGTCAACCCAACTTTAAGAACCTCATCAAGACCGCAAATGTCATTTCTCCCATGGATTTTTCATTGTATTTCATACTTTCTTAGTGCCCTGTTTCTGGACTTTTAAATAATAGATTGACTATCCATTTTATTTATTACTTTTTGTGAGTGAAAATTAAATAAGTAGCAAATAATATAAGCTATTCTGGATTTTTTTTTATGCGTTATTATTTTACATCTGTCGTATTTCATTTTAGTTTGAGAGTAAAAATAAAAATTAAAAAAAATTAAAATAAAAAAGAAAAGAAAAGAAATTAATAAGGAATATGAGCTTTTACTTCCGGATCTCGATAAAATTTTTGAAAAGTATCCGGATCCCATCTAAAATTACTTGTGAACCTCTGGTCTATAGTACCGCATTTCAGTAGCCTTTATCCTGATCCTGTTTTCGTTTACATCCATATTTCACTCCCGTAGAAAAAAAAGGGTGGCCAGTTATCAGAACCGATTTTATCATTTTACAGGATCTTAGCGACACACTGAAGAATCAAAGAACCTGGCACACCTGCCTGATGTGTTCGGTCCCCATCAGCACGCAAAGGTATCGCAACACGACTTTATTGCCATTCTGGATTTCTTATTATCTGTACTGCAACTATCTTATTCTACTGCCGAAGTGATAGATCATAACTAAAATCTTTAATGTCTCATTACCTAGCCAAATTATATCGAAATGTACAAATATTTGTAAAACTAAGGGTTAAAACTGATTAGGTGAAAGGTCCCTAGATATAGAAATTACTTAAACATACGCCAAGGAGATTTGAAACATTGGGGAAAGGCCACAACTTTGACTCACACGCTTCCCAACGAATGGTTCCCTTTAATTGCTTCAACGCTTTATATCAGCAGTCTAGTTCCTGAATTATTTGCTTATACTTCCGTTCCCCATATTCTACCCCTTCTGACCTTTATGCTTTGAAGCTGTTTTTCATGTCTGTAGCGCTATTTCGGCTAATGGACAAGATGTTAAATAAAGAGAATGTAAAAGATGTTTCAAACAGCAACATATTTTTGCTTTCAATGTAGTTGATGAAATAAATCATGCCTGGTATTTAGGAGTGTAATAAAACTGAGATTGGGTTTTTACGTTACCTGCAACAACGAGACAGGCATTACATGTTGATCTTATGCACTAAATCAGAAGAAAATGTTTACTGAAAGAAGCTCCTGTGGTTAGGTGAAACTTTTAGTGACAGTGAGTTAATTGGAAAGCAGAAAAATATCCCGGCACTCACCTGTGTCACAGTAACCATCTATAAAAAAAATCAAAAGGCTCTACAGCATCTACAATTAGATATACTGGTCCACTACAAATTTATTAATTTACATAATTTGTGGAGAAGGAGAAACGGGGAACGAAAAGTCTTTCATTTCAGCTTTGAAGGTTATTCAGTATAACCAGTATTATTGATGAGAATTACTGGCGGTTTAATGTAATTTTAATAAATAATAAAATGTGATTTCAAAATACGCTCTCCTGCAGATTAAAAATTCATTCTGGATTATTATTGGCTTAATAAATCATTCCACATCTTGATTTTAATGTTTAAATTGTTTCATATGACCCGCCAATTAAAAAACAAATAATATTACAAGCATTACGGAATTATGATTGAATATTTGTTTATTATTATTTCCTTTCGATAAAAAATATAAATATATTCCTGGCATTTCTGCATATGGAGGAACCTGTCTTAGTGCTGAAATAATATTCATTTATCTCCTTATTTTATTTTATATTCTAAAGAAAGCTTTTAATTCATAATAACACCACACATTATGTATATTTTATTTTACCTATTATTAATTAAAATTGATCTCTGTAGCAAATGTAACATGCCTTGACAATTGTTAAAGAAAACGGGAATGTTGTATCAAATTAACACTGAAGCACTGTAGCAGTCGTCAACATTGAGTACTACAATATTATCACTAATTCTTATCAAAGGAAGCCTGTACAGTATTATGAGCATTATTATATCATATTAGAAAAACGTGCACCACATTATTATGATTTTATGACTCTCATTAGGAAATGCTGAAATATACACCTTTGGGTCCACTACACTTTACCATTAAGTAATACATTGTGTTTGATGTGAAGATTATTATGTCTCATAGTCGAATAATAAGTCATCATAATGTAAGAATGTAATTTCATTGCAAATGGAACCCTTTCATTTTATTAAACTTAGTTTATGACAGACATCAGACAGCATTTCGTGCTTCTTCCGTACTTTGGACTGAAGCTTATAGAGTATGTGTTGAAATAGTACTGTCTTTTACAATTAACAGTTTTATAAAATGACAATCTAGTTTTGATTCCCATTTGATTGTATAATTTAACGAGATTGAACTGAAGGAATAAATTCATCTGTGAGACATAAATGAAATATTAGTGTACATTAATGATCACTTACTGCAATGTAAACATGCAGACGTGTCTTTCCTAAATTCATTTCAGTTGAGTTACCAGTGAGTTATTGAATGAAAAGGGTGTGAGAGGAAATATGCAAAAACATTTTGTATGGTATTATGATGTAGATTATAATCTTGACATGCTGATTTTCCCAGTATTCTCCTATAGTAATCCAGGGCCAATGAATGGCATGAGAACTTTGTTAATCTAACAATATACAATGTATATTTCTTAAGCTTTATACACATACAGTGTTTGTATGATAAATATTAATGACTTTCACTTAGTAATTTATGGAACATTTAAAGAGCTTAGATGATAACTAAACGCTTCTGAAACTTGTGAAAATATATTTTTAAAGCTGTCTTGTACAACCTACGCTATTTTACAATATTTAAGAAAAGTAAAAGAAAATTTTGACGACAGTAATAGAACCTGATCCACTACCCACGATATGCATGCAGCTACAGACATGTCTTTTCAATTTCCGTACCATGTTAACATTTCACATGGTTTCCTTCAATACATCTGTGACCATCCGAATTTAGTTTTATGTGGCTGACGGCTAGTTGGTTCCTTTGAAAGGGCACACTCAATTTCCTTCCCGTCACTACCTCTCCCTCCCCACACAAGCCTTGCGCCCTATACCTGCCTGTTACATGGCATATTGAGGTAAATTTCAAAGCTAGAGGTAATCAAGTAGTTCTTTAACACGCAGTAGCTGGTGCAAATTCTTTTCAGTAAATAGAACGTGACGGGTAATGTGAAATTGTTTGTTGGCATGTTGTACTTCTATGCTCAGACACCAGTTACAAATCAAGGTTCTATAGAAATGAGAGATCTCTGTACAATTACGTGTATAACTTTCAGAGCATAGAACTGCACATTCATTTGTTTGGTTCATAATTTTGCAATTACCAGCGATATTGAAATTTGGCAAACGAATTTTATCAGTTTGCTTGTGACACATAATTACTGCCTTGCTCCTTCTATGAACTTTATCAACAAGCGATGTAATAAGATGGAAACGAAATCAAATGTATTTTCCTTTCATATTCTAGAACCATTTCGTAGCAGCTTTATTTCAATTTGGCAAAAAAAGTGAAATATAGGAACATATGTGTCTGGCACGCTCAGACAGATGAAGTTCAATATCTAGGTAGTATAAAGAACAATATTCGTAACTTAGTTTGTCGTTGGTTGGTACATACATGCTAATATGAAACGTTACTTTTTTGTCTTTGGAGTCAGCGATGATATATTCAGCCCAGTATTGTTGTATCGGTTATCTGTGATTTTCGTTGTCAAAAATGTGAATATTATTTTGAAAGTAGCATAATATTAAAGTTCAAAATGTTCGTTTAGAAATCGTGGAAATTTCCGAAATGTGTATATATTTCAAATTCGCTAAAATTACTCGGAACAAGCCATTGGATATTTTGTGTAAAATGTTTATTGCATCTTCGATTTGTTCTACGCTGTGGTTTTAAGATTTAAGGTGTATGTAGACTGTCGATTGTTTGCTACTACATAACCTCGAGGGTATCTTGCACTTTTATCACAATTTTGTAGATGCCAGGCTTAGAAAATCCCGCGAGGAATTCCAGTTTTACGGAATACTACGTTCTCTATTATGTGGCCTACATATTTTATTGGTGCGAATACTGTTTTTGGATTATTTGAAGGTTCTCTTTTCGATGTTATACCCTTATGTACGGTTCCTTATTTAGATTTTGTTTTTAGTTGTATAATCTATTTACTACATTTGAAAGGAAATTCATTTCTTGAGCTTTCAGTTGTTGTGCTGTGATTCTTCTTGTATTGTATGTTGTTTTTATGGCAAGTTTTTAAGTCTTAATCATAGATTTGAAAAATACGTATTAATGTGAATTTGGATGGAAACAATGTTTGCTAATGAAATTGTATATAGTGGTGTGTTCCCTATATATATCAAATGATTGTTTGTTATTTATTTATGTTTAAATTTTAAATTTTATTTTTTGATATATGTTATTAATTTTTTGCTGTATTTCTGTGATCCACCCCCATGATATATGTTATTAATTTTTTGCTGTATTTCTGTGATCCACCCCCATGAACCACAGACATTGCCGAGGTGGGGTGGCTTGCGTGCCTCAACGATGCAGATAGCCGTACCGTAGGTGCAACCACAGCGGAGGGGTATCTGTGGAGAGGCCTGACAAACGTGTGGTTCCTGAAGAGGGGCAGCAGCCTTTTCAGTAGTTACAGGGGCAACAGTCTGGATGATTGACTGAGCTGGCCTTGTAACATCAGCTATTGTGGCTTTGCCACACAGCTACAGCGAACGGCTGAAAGCAAGGGGAAACTACAGCCGCTACTTTTCCCGAGGACATGCAGCTCTACTGCATGAACATATGATGATGGCATCGTCTCGGGTAAAATATTCCGGAGGTAAAATAGTCCCCCATTCGGATCTCCGGGCGGGGACTACTCAGGAGGATGTTGTCATCAGGAAAGATAATACTGGCATTCTACGGATCGGAGCGTGGAATGTTAGATCCCTTAATCGGGTAGGAAAATTAGAAAATTTAAAAAGGGAAATGGATAGGTTGAAGTTAGATATAGTGGGGATTAGTGAAGTTCGGTGGCAGGATGAACAGGATTTCTGGTTAGGTGAGTACAGGATTATAAATACAAAATCAGTTGGGGGTATCACAGGAGTAGGACTGATAATGAATAAGAAAATAGGAATGCGGGTAAACTACTATGAGCAGCACAGTGATCGCGTTATCATTGTCAAGATAGATACGAAGCCAACACCGACAACAGTAGTACAGGTTTATATGCCAACTAGCTCTGCCGATGATGAGGAGATCGAAGAAATATATGAGGAGCTAGAGGAAATTATTCAGACAGTTAAGGGAGAGGAAAACTTAATTGTTATGGGAGACTGGAATTCGGTAGTAGGAAAAGGAAGAGAAGGAAAAATAGTAGGCGAATATGAACTGGGCAGGAGGAATGAAAGAGGAAGTCGCCTGGTAGAATTTTGCACGGAACATGATTTAATCGTAACAAACACGTGGTTTAAGAATCACAAAAGAAGGTTGTATACGTGGAAGAGACCAGAGGACACAGGAAGGTATCAGATAGATTTTATAATGGTAAGACATAGATTCCGGAACCAGGTCCTAAACAGCAAGACATACCCAGGGGCAGATATAGACTCTGACCATTATTTGTTGGTTATGAACTGTAGGCTGAAACTGAAGAAACTACAAAAAGGTAGGAAAATAAGGAGATGGGACTTAGATAAATTGAAGGAAAGTGAAGTTCTGGAGAATTTCAGAGGGAGATTTAGGCAACAATTGACAGAAACAGGGGGAAATAAAACAGTAGAAGAGGAATGGGTAGCATTGAGAGAAGAAATAGGTAGGAAGGCAAGACGAACAAAAAGTCCTTGGATATCACAGGAAATACTAAATTTAATAGATGAAAGGAGAAAATATAAAAATGCAGTAAATGAAACAGGCAAAATGGAGTACAGACGACTAAAAATGAGATTGACAGGAAGTGCAAAATGGCTAAGCAGGAGTGGCTAGAAGCCAACTGCAAATCTGTAGAAGAATGTATAAGAAGGGGAAAAGTAGATACCGCCTACAGGAAAATAAAGGAGACGTTTGGGGACAGGAAGGGCAGCTCTACGAATATCAAGAACTTGGATGGGAAACCAGTTCTCAGCAAAGAAGGGAAAGCTGAAAGGTGGAAAGAGTACATAGAGCAGCTCTACAAAGGAAATGAACTTAGAGACGATGTTGTAGGAAGGGAAGAGGAAGTAGATCAAGATGAAATAGGAGATACTATACTCAGAGATGAATTTGACAGAGCCTTGAAAGACCTAGGTCGGAACAAGGCCCCAGGAGTAGATGACATACCCGCAGAGCTATTAAAGTCTCTGGGAAAGCCAGCCATGACAAGACTATTTGAACTGGTGTGTAGGATGTATGAGACAGGCGAAATACCCTCAGACTTTAAGAAAAATGTAATAATCCCCATTCCAAGAAATCAGGCGCAGACAGGTGTGAAAATTACAGAACCATCAATTTGATAAGTCATGGTTGCAAAATTTTAACACGAATTATCTACAGGAGAATGGAAAAGCTGGTAGAAGCTGACCTCGGGGAAGATCAGTTTGGATTCAGGAGGAATGTAGGAACCCGGGAGGCAATACTCACTTTACGTCTTATCTTAGAAAATAGATTAAGGAAAGGCAAACCTACATTTTTAGCTTTTGTAGATTTGGAGAAAGCTTTTGACAATTTTG
Organism: Locusta migratoria; assembly: GCA_026315105.1. Lineage (NCBI taxonomy): Eukaryota > Metazoa > Arthropoda > Insecta > Orthoptera > Acrididae > Locusta > Locusta migratoria. The sequence goes on from CM048748.1 coordinate 86,334,806, forward strand.
ACTGGAATACACTCTTTCAAATTCTGAAGTCAGCAGGGGTGAAATACAGGGAAAGGAGAATTATTTACAACTTGTACAAACGCCAGACCGCAGTTATTAGACTCGAAGGGCATGAAAGGGAAGCATCAGTTGGGAAGGGAGTAAGACAGGGTTGTAGCCTTTCTCCGATGTTATTCAATTTGTACATCGAGCAAGCGGTGAAGGAAAGCAAGGAAAAATTTGGAATAGGGATTAAAGTTCAGGGGGAAGAAATAAAAACATTGCGTTTTGCTGATGACATTGTAATTCTGTCAGAGACAGCAAAGGACCTGGAAGAGCAGTTGAATGGAATGGACAGTGTGTTGAAGAGAGCGTATAAAATGAACATTAACAAGAGCAAAACAAAAAGAATGGAATGCGGTCTTAGAAAATCAGGCGATGCTGAAGGAATTAGATTAGGTAACGAAACAATGAAGGTGGTAGATGAGTTTTGTTACTTGGGTAGTAAAATAACATGCGATGGTCGTAGTACAGAGGATACAATATGCAGAATGGCAATGGGAAGAAAAGCATTTTTGAAAAAGAGAAATTTGCTAACATCGAATATTAATTTAAGTGTAAGGAAGTCTTTTCTGAAGGCATTTGTGTGGAGTGTTGCCTTGTACGGGAGTGAAACATGGACGATAAGCAGTGCGGACAGGAAGAGAATAGAGGCTTTTGAAATGTGGTGCTACAGAAGAATGCTGAAGATTAGGTGGGTAGATCGCATAACTAATGAAGAGGTACTGGACCGAATTGGCGAGAAAAGGAATTTTTGGCATACCCTGACTAATAGAAGGGATCGCTTGGTAGGACACATTCTTAGACATCGGGGAATCGTAAATTTAGCATTGGAGGGGAGTGTGTGGGGTAAAAATCGCAGAGGGAGACCAAGATACGCGTATAGTAAGCAGATTCAAATAGATGTGGGTTGCCGTTCTTATGAGGAGATGAAAAGGCTTGCTCAGTATAGAGTAGTATGGAGAGCTGCATCAAACCAGTCTCCGGACTGAAGACCATAACAACAACATTTCTGTGATGTCATCCTTGTTACCATTTACTAATAATAAGGTGTAATAAAATATTTATAGTAATAAAATATTTTCCCCTTAGTTGGTTATTGGAGGTGAGAAATGTTTTTTTTAAGTACTTATGGAAAATTCGTCAATTGTTCCTGCTACACTGATTCCCTTTGTAATTCCATCTGCTTGTGTGTGAAATTTCTTATTAAATTCAAAGTAATAGAAGAGAGATCGAATTTGAGGAGATCTATAAATTCGTCGTTTCCTTGAAAAGTTGTCTTTCTATATTGAAGGATGCTAACTTGTAGGACATTTATTTTTTACATAACTGCTATGTTGGTATACATATTTGTAATATCAAAATATTCAAACAACTTACGGGTATGCTGCCGGGTGACGTCGTCGACAACCGCCGATATTTCGGCAGGAGAACACCCTGCCATTCTCAAGGCACAACTGCACTTAAGGAAGCAATGTGCAAGCGTATTTAATACTTCGGTTTGCAAAGTGTAAACAAGGAAGATAACACACACAGTACAAGTCACAGCAGAGTCAACAACCAAAGGTGACCAAACAGCAAAAATATCGATAGTGACTTAATCAACAGGTGAGGCAGCATTAATTTTATCCCTCTGTTTTTTGACGAGAGACAGTGCCGGATTCCAAGCAGAATTTAAACAAAAACCACCATCTCTGTTTATAAGGTCGCTTGCTAGTTTAATTTCAACAGCTTCCTTAATAACACTATCCCAATAGGTGGAGTTGCATGCCAGGATCTCCGTATTGTTGTATTCCATAGGATGACCGGTGTCAAGACAGTGTTCTGCAACAGCGGATTTGTTGGGCTGTTGTAAGCGCGTGTAACGTTTATGTTCAATACACCGGTCTTCCACAGTCCTGATTGTCTGACCAATATATGACATGCCACAACTGCAAGGAATACGATATACACCTGCCTTACGCAAACCAAGATCATCCTTTACGGGCCCCAACAGGGCCTTTATCTTAGAAGGTGGTCGAAAAACACATTTCACATCATATTTCCGTAAAATACGACCAATCTTGTTGGAAATACTTCCTGCGTAAGGCAAAAAGGCCATAGATTTAGGTGCCACTTCATTACTATCGTCACTCATCCGTTGCACAGAAGGCTGATAGCGTAATACACGTTTTATCTGTCTCTCACTATAACCATTCTGACGAAAGGTCACCTCGAGATGGAACAACTCAGCTGACAAACTTTCAGGGTCTGAAATGACATGTGCCCTGTGAACCAAAGAACGAAGTACTCCTTCACGCTGAGCTGGATGGTGACAACTATCAGCTCGCAGATACAAATCTGTGTGAGTAAGCTTCCTATAAACAGAATGTCCCAATGTACCATCAACCTTCCTTTTGACCAACACATCAAGGAAAGGAAGGCAGCCATTCTGTTCCACCAAGTGGAAGTCAGCACATGTCGAAAAAGGTTTGTTAACTCGACACCAAACTTAACCTCAATTAGGTGCAACGAATCTGACAGAGGAACTCGAGTAAAGAGAGACACAACATCAAAACTCACTAAAATATCAGAGTCATTCAAACGCAATCCCTGCAATCGACGTAAGAAATTCGCCGAGTTCTTAATGTGGTGTTCACACCTGCCCACCATTGGACTCAACAAACTAGCAAGATGTTTAGCTTTATTCATCAAAACTGTGGCGTTTCCCATGTCCGCTGGCAAGATAACAATATCAGGATCCATTCTGAGAGACCGTAAAGTAAGTTATAAGTGTAATATAACAGCAGCTGAGGCGTCTGCTACACATATCGTGTAGCTAAACATCTTGCTAGTTTGTTGAGTCCAATGGTGGGCAGGTGTGAACAGCACATTAAGAACTCGGCGGATTTCTTACGTCGATTGCAGGGATTGCGTTTGAATGCCTCTGATATTTTAGTGAGTTTTGATGTTGTGTCTCTCTTTACTCGAGTTCCTCTGTCAGATTCGTTGCAGCTAATTGAGGTTAAGTTTGGTGTCGAGTTAACAAACCTTTTTCGACATGTGCTGACTTCCACTTACTTTTTATTCAATGATCAGTACTATGAACAAACTGATGGAGTTGCAATGGGAAGCCCGTTGTCACCTATTGTGACCAATTTGTTTATGGAGGATTTTGAGGAACGTGCTTTAGCGTCAACGACTCTGAAACCTGCGTGTTTTCTCAGATATGTAGACGACACTTTTGTTGTTTGGCCTCATGGTAGTGAGAATTTAAATGGTTTTTTGGAACACCTAAATTCAATCCACCCGAATATTCAGTTCACAATGGAGGTGGAACAGAATGGCTGCCTTCCTTTCCTTGATGTGTTGGTCAAAAGGAAGGTTGATGGTACATTGGGACATTCTGTTTATAGGAAGCTTACTCACACAGATTTGTATCTGCGAGCTGATAGTTGTCACCATCCAGCTCAGCGTGAAGGAGTACTTCGTTCTTTGGTTCACAGGGCACATGTCATTTCAGACCCTGAAAGTTTGTCAGCTGAGTTGTTCCATCTCGAGGTGACCTTTCGTCAAAATGGTTATAGTGAGAGACAGATAAAACGTGTATTACGCTATCAGCCTTCTGTGCAACGGATGAGTGACGATAGTAATGAAGTGGCACCTAAATCTATGGCCTTTTTGCCTTACGCAGGAAGTATTTCCAACAAGATTGGTCGTATTTTACGGAAATATGATGTGAAATGTGTTTTTCGACCACCTTCTAAGATAAAGGCCCTGTTGGGGCCCGTAAAGGATGATCTTGGTTTGCGTAAGGCAGGTGTATATCGTATTCCTTGCAGTTGTGGCATGTCATATATTGGTCAGACAATCAGGACTGTGGAAGACCGGTGTATTGAACATAAACGTTACACGTGCTTACAACAGCCCAACAAATCCGCTGTTGCAGAACACTGTCTTGACACCGGTCATCCTATGGAATACAACAATACGGAGATCCTGGCATGCAACTCCACCTATTGGGATAGTGTTATTAAGGAAGCTGTTGAAATTAAACTAGCAAGCGACCTTATAAACAGAGATGGTGGTTTTTGTTTAAATTCTGCTTGGAATCCGGCACTGTCTCTCGTCAAAAAACAGAGGGATAAAATTAATGCTGCCTCACCTGTTGATTAAGTCACTATCGATATTTTTGCTGTTTGGTCACCTTTGGTTGTTGATTCTGCTGTGACTTGTACTGTGTGTGTTATCTTCCTTGTTTACACTTTTCAAACCGAAGTATTAAATACGCTTGCACATTGCTTCCTTAAGTGCAGTTGTGCCTTGAGAATGGCAGGGTGTTCTCCTGCCGAAATATCGGCGGTTGTCGACGACGTCACCCGGCAGCATACCCGTAAGTTGTTTGAACACTCATTACGCCGGGAAAAGTTCAAGTCTCACAATATCAAAATAGACTGATTTTGCAGTTTGTGGAATATATATGTCATTTATGATATGGGCTAAGGCTCGAATTTTTATGGTTTATTTTTTTTAATATGTCTAAAGGTTAGATAATAATTTATTGTTGGGGTGTCTAAGGAATTAGTAATGTGGAGAACAGCAATTCCTAAGTTATGTATCTTTGGTTGGGAATGAAATGTTGAAATATACTGTATTCATCACTCTATATGTTTTCTTATCTTGTTTTGAGAAAAGTATGTCAAAATGTTTAATAGCGTTTTTAGTCTAGTAGTTCAGTAATATTATTTTCTGGCATAAAGTTCTTTACATTTAATTGTATTCAGTTTAATTAATTACTATACTGCTGGGTTTAGAAGATTTTACTGATCTTGCATTTTGTGTCTATGTCATTCCGCCTGTTTATTATCGTACATTCTGTGTTGTAATTCTATATCTTATCACTTTTGCGTGGTTTACAGTTAGTACATTCGCTTTTCCTACGGATCATTGGAAAGTATCATTGGCAAGTTTCGTTGTTGCTATTAGTTGTTTGATTAACATACGTTACCTTAGCACTTTGCTCAGTGATTAAGTTTCTACTTTCGTGTGTTTGATTTTTTAATCGTGTATGGAAATCTAAAGTTGATGAGTTTACTTATTTTAGTTATTCCTTGTGATATTTGATATGCATTAACTTATACAATTTTTTCCCTGTGTGTTTCACATATTTTATCAATAGTGTGTACTTACGACTCGGCGGAGTGGTCGATCGCATTTAGGCACTATGCTCCGATGCGCGAGACCGTTCACGCCGGGAGGTCGAATCCTCCCTCGGACATGGATGTTTGAGTTGTCGTTAGTATAAGGTAGTTTGTAAGTAGTTTTCAAGGTTAGGGACTGGCGACCCTGCAGTTAATTTCCAGAAGCTTAACAAAGGTTTGAACATTTGAACATGTTGATCTACAAATTTCAATATGTAACCAAAAATGGTTGGTGTTCATTATGTTGCAAGACCCCAAGTTATCAGACTGCCGGCGTGGCGCAATGGATAGCGTAACCGACTGCGGAGCTGAAGGTCACCATTTAAATCCCGTCCACAGGCAAAAATTTTTTTTTTGTGTTCATCATTTCCAGAATATTCGACATGTTTCTTACGTTCACCTGTAATTTCTACATGTTTCTCATGTTAACTTTTCTTCTAATTTCTGGTACATTCTGTCTGTGTATAAATAGGAGAGCATTCGGCCCAACAGGCAGTCAGTGCTGCGTGTATGTTTCAGTTCGCAATAAATCTGCTTTCAGTGTAAGGGCTTTGTTCCGTTGACAACCCTGCCTTCGAAGTCATGCCTACTTCCATTTCAAGACGACAATACTTTGCCACTTAAATAGGGGAAAATATTTATTCATAACCGATACCAAAGAGTTACTTGTTTGCACCTGTTAATGTTCTTCAAAGTAGTCACCAGCGTTGTGTAGAAACCGTTAACAACGTTGTTGAAGGCCTAGTATACCGATAGCAGAGCCTTTTCTGTTGATGGTGCGAATGGAGTGATCTACTGCCTGTCTAATTTTTGGAACATTTCTGAAGCGAATGCCACGAAGTGGTTCCTTTATCTTCGGAATCAAATTAAGGCCACAAGGACTTATGTCCGGGTAGAATGGTGGATGGTACAGTACTTCCCAGTTCCATCGAGCGAACAGAATAGCCACAGCTTGTGCTGTATGCGCACACGCATTGTCGTTTAAAAGGATGGGTGGGTTGCACAGAAAGTGTCGCCGCTTCTTTCGCAAACCTGGGCGTAGGTGATGCTCCAAAAGCGAACAGTAATACTGTGCATTGACGGTCTGCCGTGAAGGAACGTAAAGCGTTGGGATAACACCATCACAATCGTACACGAGAATCGCCATAACTTTCACCATACTGAGGCTCTGACGCACTTTCGACTTTGGCGCCGACCCATAATGACGCGATTCGTTGGATTGGCGTTTCAATTTTGGCGCGTACGATGAGGCCCATGTCTCATCCAGTGATAAGATACTTCCTCAGACAGGCTCTCCTTCGCGCTCATAGCGCTACACGTGCCTCTCAGCAGCGTCGTAACGCATCCATTTCTTCATTTCCGTCAATTCATGCGAAACCCATCGTTATGCAGTTTTTCGCATGCCCAGGCACATTCAGTCATCCAACTCCGTTGTTTCTGTTTCGAAAACATGGTGACACCGTTACGTTAGACCGCTCGCTCTCGAGTGAGTGTGTTTCTCTCGATTGCACGCACACCGGTGACGTGGGACGGGTGAGTCCATTTGTCCGGAGGTAAGGTAGGTACGTCAACAAAGTGTGCTATCAGCGAAAATAGTACATTCCATTGCATACTGTTTCCAAAGAAATATTACCACTATTTAAGTTCCAACGGTCGAAAAGTGTAATCATCAAGAACCCTTGAAACAAGTCTACGTTTTCCATTTACATCATTTATGTATTCTTCATATGTAATGTTCGTCTTGTAGTAGTCTACAATCCGAAGACCCTACTCTATACTGAAGAAGCCTCTCCATCTCCTCATAAGAACGGTAACCCGCATCCATTTGAATCTGTTTATTATATTCGTCTCTTGGTGTACATTTGCGATTTTTTCGCCTCACACTCTTCCCTCCAAAGGTAAATTTAGGATTCCTTGATGTAAGAATGTGTCCTGTCAATCGGTCCTTTCTTTTATTCAAGGTATGTCAAGAACTCCTTTTCTCCCCAATTCTGTTTAGTACCTATTCATTAGTTACGGGAACTATCCTTTTAGTTTTCAGCATTCTTCTATAGCACCAAAATTCAATAGCTAATATCCTCCTCCTGTCGCCCACGTTTCACTTCTTTACAAGGCAGCATTCCACACAAATGCCTTCAGAAAAGTCTTCCTTACACATGAATTAATATTCGATGTTAGCAAATTTCTCTTTTTCAAAAACGCTTTTTTCCATTGCAATTTTCTATTTTATGTCCTTGTACAGCGACAATCATAAGTTATTTTACTGCCCAAGGAATGAAACTCATTTACTGCCTTTATTGTTTCGCTACCTAATCTAATTCGTTCGGCATCGCCTGATTTTCTAAGACTACATTCAATTACCCTTGTTTTGCTCTTCTTATTCTTCATCTTATACCCTCCTTTCGATACACTATCCATTCCGTTCAATTGCTCCTCCAGGTCCTCTGATAGAATCAGCAAAACGCAATGTTGTTATTTCTTCACGATGAGCTGTAATTCGTCCTCCTACTTTCTCATAGCTTGTGCAGTATACAAATTCAGTAAAATTGGAGAAAGGGTACAACCCTGTCATACCCCATTCCCAAACAGTGTATCCCTTTAATGCCGTTCAATTCCAGTCAGTGCTGTTTGGTTGAGGTAGTTATAAAATTTAACTTCCAGTTCCCTATATTTTACCCCTGCTGACATTAGAATTTGAAAGAGTGTATTCCAATCAACATTTTCAAAAGGTTTCTCCAAATCTACAAAAGCTAGAAATGTACGTTTGTCTTTCCTTTCCCTATCTTCTAAGATAATGAAAATAAATTTAGAAATCTACTGTACCCTCTGAACACTAAAAATATTATGCAAGACTTATGTAAATTGAAACTTTACCAAAGTGATTACCAAAGGTCAAATAGAATGCTAGAATTTCATTCAGACCAGAATTATAACAAAACATATAGTACATAATTAGAGTCTACTCTCAGTGGCGTTGATTGGTTCCGACGTACATGAAGTGAGTTTATCTGTATAGTTTTACAACGGTAATCAGCTGCTACAAACGGGTATTCATCAACACATTATGTGTCGTCATTTTTGCATTCATAGGCGTTCACCTTCGAGCGAACGGAAAACTGCTGCTTCTCATAGCAAGTCTGCAGGAGGAGTATGATAGCTAATACATCGTTCTCACTTATACCTGTTATTTTTGGTCAGACTCTGCGACACCTCATTGCCTACGAGTAGGACAGCTAATACTTCGTTCTCGCTTAAACCAAACTTATGGTTACCTTGTTATACTTGGTCAGACTCTACGATCCCTCTCTGACTACACATCTTCACGCCCTTGGAATGCCCGTCGATAAACTCGGTTTGTAAAGTATGGCCTCATTCTGCGTGGACTTACTTCGAGTGGAATATATTTCATCCAGTGATTTTTATGAACTACGTTGCATTCTAGAAAAACGTAAAGTAGTTCTCCGAACGAAAGTGTCTCTGAATACTACACTCTTTATTGACAATAGTATTTGCGAAGATCGTTCGTTGCGAGATGCGTAATTTACATGACCAGTTATTTACCGACCTACCGTCCATTATAATGTTCGTCACGTACGCTACATAATTTACGTTGTCAACGTGTCACTCCTAAAATTAGTATACCATTAATTTCATTAATTTAATATTTCACATAAACTGTACAAATGATGTGATTCTTGAGTTTCTCCCGGCGTAATTGATAATCAAAAATTCCGCGGGTGTACTGCCGGTCTACAGTGTCTACAGTGCCCGTTGGACACTGTAGACCGGCAGTACATCCGTGGATATTTTGATGTACAAATGATAATCTACGTCTGTTTTGTAGTACGTTTTTTAAGTTATAATGTATTTTAACATACATGCAAATCACACTTTTTCCAGCTGTTGATTAATTAATAGAAAGTGTGAGATTGAACAAATTATTATTTGTATAACAATATGGCCTTAAAAGAAATACATCATACTGCAGGCCCAAATAAAATAAAATTATTGACGTTAAAGTCATAAGATACAACGGGGTATTTTCTGCGCTTTATTCGCATAAAAATCAAGAAGACAAAATTCATTGAAAGTGTGAGATTCAACAAACTATTATTTGTGGTTAACAATATGTCCTTAAAAGACATACATAATGCTGCATGCCCAATGAAATGAAATTATCCGTAAGGTGTTTCGATTTTTGTGCCAAATACTGATCTATGATTGATCACGTGCTAATAATAATTTATCCCTCTTATGTAAACGTTCGGGTCGGATCCGACCCGCCAGTTAGAAGAGTGCGCATGTCTCCTTCCCCCTTCCTCCAGGTCTACGTGGCCCCAGGTACCCTCCCAGGCAGTCAAGACGCACGCTCCGTCCAGCCAACATCAGACTTAGGTGAGCGCCACATTTGTTTGTTTGTTGTACAAAGATAGATTCCTCGATCCAGGGTCGGATCCGACCCATTGTTTATAGAATTGTCACATCCGACCCAGCGTTTATTATTGTGTTGCAGACCTATATTGATTATTATGTATAATATTATTATATTATATTGTTATATATTATACTTCCTGAGTTCCTGACATGTGATGTATAATTTCCTGATAAGTGATATAATGTCCTTATATGAGACATATAATTGCCTGATGTGTTATACATAAGGTACGAATATTTGATATGTATGTTCCAGATCTGTGATGAATTAAGTTACTCATTTCATGAATTTTATGTGATATACGTTCCTAAGTCACAAAGTTTACGTGATATGAGTTTTCTTTAGTCTCTAATCTAAATATATGTTTAGAAATGGCTAGAATATAATACTGAAATAATTGTTTATAAGTTATTTTATTTCATTTGTGTTTATTCTTTTTTTTTCTTTTTTTACAATGTCTTACTTTTTTTTATAATGTCTTACTATATTCGAAAAGACTGACATTTGTTTCAGGTGCCTTAGTAATTCATTACTTTGAATATATGTAATTGAATGTTAATTAAACTATATTGTATATAAAACTATGTGCATTATTGATTCCCGTACTCAGAAATTGCAATTATGAGGCAATGTTTATATTTGTGTGGTCACCAGCAAAGTTTATAGACGAGAGTTAAGTATTGAGTGTTTCGACTTCGGTATCAACTACTGAGGTACCTACGTAAATAACCTGTGATCGATGTCTGTTGCCAAATTTTGCTAGCAACAGCAGTGTTAGTGTTATCGAGAGGACGTGTGACCCCGCTCGCCTTTGCGCCCCGCTGCGGCCGGACTTAACCAATGTAGTGCCGCGGGGGTCCTCTCCGGGGCCGTTAATGTGGCCCTGGGGACGGCGACCCGCGCTCGCGCTGATGGCCCCATTTCTCCTCCTCGCAGCAGGGCAGCTGATCGATTCGGAAGGCGCAGGCAGAACGGTAAGTGACGAGCGACTCCACCTGACCGTCACCTTTAGGTGGACTTACTTGGTATTCTAGAGCTGTACTCTACACCACTGTTCTTCTTGCTGGCTAAAATACTACTACTTTTTTCCTAATTGTTGGGCCTGCAGCATCATATATGTCTTAGAAAGACATTGCAATGAAGTTCCGGATTGCTGCTTATATTTTATTTAATAGTGCTACAACTGTTTCGACAGTTTGTCATTCTCAAGCGCCTGCGTATGTAAGAATTACATTAATTACAAATCAAACAATAGGAAAATATACATAAATTTATTTGTTATAAATTTTCCTTATAACTTACGTCTACGATGTTCGGACGTTATGTGCTGACATCTGGCGTAACTATTGCACAAACTATATGGAAGTATATGCATATTTAGTTGTTGTATACGGTTTTTAGCTGTCAGGTATTATGCAACTTCTTACGCTAAAACGTTAAATTAAAGAAAACTTTTATATTTTTCGTAATTAACAACAGCTTCGACAAAGATGTTCACATATATAGTAATCAGCTAAGTTATCAGATACTTTTTTAACGTTAATATTGGTCAGAGAGGTTTATTTCGTTTTTTCCTCTAATCATTTAGTATATCTTTGCTTTTCAGCTTTTTTCATCGATAAAGTAAAATTCACCAGATAATTTTTATGTTTGAAATCAGTGTGTTCATTAAGTATTTCGTTCGGTTAACTTTTAGTGTGAATATATGTTTCAAATGTCTCCAAAATATTCATTTCTATCCCCTTTGGTATTTTATGCAAAATCGTAAGTGCGTTTTCGATGTTAAGTGCTGAATGGTTTTCGTTTCTGAGATGTAAATAGAAACTAGATTGGTTGTTTTCACTAATTCTTACGTTTCACGATATCTTGTGAGGAAATTGCGTCCAGTCTACTACTTTTCTCTGAGACACTCACACCTGTTGATACCAGCCTATAACAAAACTACAGCAACTCAAAAACCAGTAATCAGTAATCAGTACCTCCAAACGGGTAACGAATCCATCTCACGTACATAAAAAAGTTTCAGGTGATAGTTATATTACACTACTGGCAATTAAAATTGCTACACCAAGAAAAAAATGGAGGTGATAAACGGGTATTCATTGAACAAATACCGGGTGATCGAAAAGTCGGTATAAATTTGAAAACTTAGTACATCACGGAATAATGTAGATTGAGAGGTAGAAATTAACTCACATGCTTGGACTGACATGGAGTGTTATTAGAACCAAAGAAAGAAAGAAAGAAAAAAAAATCTGAGAAATGGCGCGCCGGCCGCGGTGGCCGAGAAGACTGCGACGCGCCAGTCACGGTCTGCACGGCCACTACGGTCGGGGGTTCGAAAGCCCCCTCCGGCAGGATACTTGCGCCGTCCTTAGAATTAGTTAGTTCATAAGTAGTTTGTAAGTTTAGGGACTGATGACCCCGTAGTTAAGTCCCATAAGCTCTACAAACATGTGACACAGATGGCGCTTCATCTGACCAGAAAAGCAAAAATTAGCATAACAAATTAAGACAAAGCAGAGATGATGTTCTTTACAGGAAATTCTCAATATGTTCACCATCACTCCTCAACAGTAGCTGTAGTTGAAGAATAATGTTGTGAACAGCACTGTAAAGCACGTTCGGAATTATGGTGAGGCATTGGCGTCGGATGTTGTCTTTCAGCATCCCTAGAGATGGCGGGCGATCACGATACGCTTGTAACTTCAGGTAACCCTAAAGCCAATGGCCACCCTAAAGGCATGGAATGAGATCTGGGGACCTGGGAGGCCAAGTATGACGAAAGTGACGGCTGAGCACACGATCATCACAAAACGAAGCGCGCAGAGATGTTTCACGTGTCTAGCAATACTTTGTTCTTCTTCTCTTTTTTTTCCCCTAATAAAATCCCATATCATTCCAAGCATGTGTGTCAATTTTTACCTCTCTATCCACATTATTTCGTGATTTATTAACTTTTCAAATTTATACTGACTCTTTGATCACTCCGTATATTATACTAGAACTGGCATGTGACTACATATCCCTGAGATCAGAGTTTTTCTTTCCATTCTTCTATAAACAATACGTGTTAAAATTTTGCAGCCATGACTTATCATATTGATGGTTCTGTCATTATCACACCTGTTTGCGCCTCATTTCTTTGGAATGGACATTATTATTCTTAAAGTCTGGGGGTCTGTCTCATACATTTTAGACACCGGGTGCGTTCTGTACACAACAACACGGAAACAAATAGCAGATATTGTTGTTGTAGTTATTATGGTCTTCAGTCCGGAGACTGGTTTGATGCAGCTCTCCACCCTACTCTATCCTGAGCAAGCCTTTTCATATCCTTATAAGACCGGCAGCCCACATCCACTTGAATCTGCTTGGTCTCCCTCTGCGATTTTTACCCCACACATTTCCCTCCAATGCTAAATTTACGATTCCTCGATGTCTAAGAATGTGTCCTATCAAGCGATCCCTTCTTTTGGTCAGTGTATGCTAAATATTCCTTTTCTCGCCAATTCTGTTCAGTACCTCTTCATTAGTTATGCGATCTACCCACCTAATCTTCAGCATTCTTCTGTAGCACCACATTTCAAAAGCCTCTATTTTCTTCCTGTCCGCACTGCTTATCGTCCATGTTTCACTCCCGTAAAAGGCAAAACTCCACACAAATGCCTTCAGAAAAGACTTCCTTACATTTAAATTAATATTCGATGACAGTAAATTTCTGTTTTTCAAAAATGCTTTTCTTCCCATTGCCATTCTGCATTTTATATCCTCTGTACTGCGACAATCGCATGTTATTTTACTACCCAAGTAACAAAACTCATCTACCACCTTCATTGTTTCATTACCTAATCTACTTCCTTCGGCATCACCTGATTTTCTAAGACCGCATTCCATTATTTTTGTTTTGCTCTTGTTGATGTTCATTTTATACGCTCTCTTCAACACACTGTCCATTCCATTCAACTGCTTCTCCAGGTCCTTTGCTGTCTCTGACAAAATTAGAATGTCATCGACAAAACACAATGTTTTTATTTCTTTAATCCCTATTCCAAATTTTTCCTTGCTTCCGTTCACCGCCTGCTCGATGTACAAATTGAACAACATCGGAGAAAGGCTACAACCCTGTCTTACTCCCTTCCCGACTAATGCTTCCCTTTCATGCCCTTCGAACTAATAACTGCGGTCTGGTTTTTGTACAAGTTGTAAATAACTCTCCTTTCCCTGTATTTTACCCCTGCTGACATCAGAATTTGAAAGAGTGTATTCCAGTCAACACTGTCAAACGCTTTCTCCAAATCTACAAAAGCTAAAAATGTAGGTTTGCCTTTCCTTAATCTATCTTCTAAGATAAGACGTAAAGTAAGTATTGCCTTCCTAGTTCCTACGTTCCTCCTGAATCCAAACTGATCTTCCCCGAGGTCAGCTTCTACCAACTTTTCCATTCTCCTGTAGATAATTCGTGTAAAAATTTTGCAACCATGACTTATCAAACTGATGGTTCTGTAATTTTCACACCTGTCTGCACATGATTTCTTTGGAATGGGGATTATTACATTTTTCTTAAAGTCTGATGGTATTTCTCCTGTCTCATACATCCTACACACCAGTTCAAATAGTATTGTCATGGCTGGCTCTCCCAGAGACTTCAGTAGCTCTGAGGGTATGTCATCTACTCCTGGGGCCTTGTTCTGACCTAGGTCTTTCAGGGCTCTATCAAATTCATCTCTCAGTATAGAATCTCCTATTTCATCTTGATCTACTCCCTCTTCCCTTCCTACAACATCGTCTATAAGTTCATTTCCTTTGTAGAGCTGCTCTATGTACGCTTTCCAGCTTTCAGCTTTCCCTTCTTTGCTGAGAACTGGTTTCCCATCTGAGTTCTTGATATTCGTAGAGTTGCCTTTCTTTTCCCCAAATGTGTCTTTTATTTTCTTGTAGGCGGTATCTACTTTTCCCTTTCTTATACATTCTTCTACAGATTTGCATTTGGCTTCTAGCCACTCCTGCTTAGCCAATTTGCACTTCCTATCAATCTCATTTCTTCGTCGCCTGTACTCAATTTTGCCTGTTTCATTTACTATATTTTTATATTTTCTCCTTTCATCAATTAAATTTAGTATTTCCTGTGATATCCAAGGATTTTTTGTAGGTCTTGCCTTTCTACCTATTTTGTCCTCTGCTGCCTTCACTATTTCATCTCTCAATGCTACCCATTCCTCTTCTACTGTTTTATTTCCCCCTGTTTCTGTCAATTGTTGCCTAAATCTACCTCTGAAATTCTCCAGAACTTCACGTTCCTTCAATTAATCTAGGTCCCACCTCCTTATTTTCCTACCTTTCTGCAGTTTTTTCAGTTTCAGCCTACAGTTCATGACTAACAAGTTATGGTCAGAGTCTATATCTGCCCCTGGGTATGTCTTACAGTTAATGTCTTGGTACCGGGATCTATGTTTTACCATTATAAAATCTATCTGATACCGTCCGGTGTCTCCTGGTCTCTTCCAAGTATACAACCTTCTTTTGTGATTATTAAACCACGTGTTTGTTACGATTAAATCATGTTCCATGTAAAATTCTACCAGGCAGCTTCCTCTTTCATTACTTTTGCCCAGTCCATATTCACCTACTATTTTTCCTTCTCTTCCTTTTCCTACTACCGAATTCCAGGCTCCCATCACAATTAAGTTTTCTTCTCCCTTAACTGTCTGAATAATTTCCTTTAGCTCCTCATATATTTCTTCGATCTCCTCATCATCGGCAGAGCTAGTTTGCATATAAACCTGTACTACTGTTGTCGGTGTTGGCCTCGTATCTATCTTGACAATGATAATGCGATCACTGTGCTGCTCATAGTAGTTTACCCGCATTCCTATTTCCTTATTCATTATCAGTCCTACTCCTGTGATACCCCCAACTGATTATGTACTTATAATCCTGTACTCACCTGACCAGAAATCCTGTTCATCCTGCCACCGAACTTCACTAATCCCCACTATATCTAACTTCAACCTATCCATTTCCCTTTTTAAATTTTCTAATTTTCCTACCCGATTAAGGGATCTAACATTCCACGCTCCGATTCGTAGAATGCCAGTATTGTCTTTCCTGATGACAACATCCTCCTGAGTAGTCCCCGCCCGGAGATCCGAATGGGGGACTACTTTACCTCCGGAATATTTTACCCGAGAGGATGCCATCATCATATTTTCATACAGTACAGCTGCATGTCCTCGGGAAAAGTAACGGCTGTAGTTTCCCCTTGCTTTCAGCCGTTCGCAGTAACTGTGTGGCAAAGCCACATTAGCTGATGATACAAGGCCAGCTCAGTCAATCATCCAGACTGTTGCTCTTGTAACTACTGAAAAGGCTGCTGCCCCTCTTCAGGAACCACACGTTTGTCTGGCCTCTCCACAAATACCCCTCCGCTGTGGTTGCACCTACGGTACGGCTATCTGCATCGTTGAGGCACGCAAGCCACCCCACCTCGGCAATGTCTGTGGTTCATGGGGGTGGAGCAGATATTATATATTATATATATTTACAGAAAATGTTTTGCTTGCTACCTGGTTCTCTGTGGAATACTGTATTTTAGACATGACCATCCCAATAAAATAAGAGAAATCAGATCGAAAACGGAACGATTTAGGTGTTCTTTCATCCCGCGCGCTATTAGAGAATGGAACGGTAGAGAAAAGTTATGAAAGTGGTTAATAAACCCTCTGCCAGGCACTTGAATGTGATTTGCAGAGTATCTATGTAGATGTAGATGTAGACATATCCTGTGTAGGCCTATTGTCGCCGACTGACGCCGACAAACAACTTCGATAAGGGTCTATTCTCTTCAGAGTGAACCTTACTGAGTTGCTGTGTGATCTCAAAGGCTTTGGTGTTTCTGCAGAAGAGTACAGTAGTTGGTGACGTGCGCTGCAGCGGCACTCACTGGTAGTGAAGGAGTGGTCCCACCAGTCGGTGCGGCACAGGTATGCCTTGAGGTCCTCGGCGGTGCGGCCGACGATCACATGCGGCGGCGCCACCAGCGTGCGGATCACCAGGAAGACGCTGAACACGGCCACGATCACGCCCAGCCGCTTCAGCAGGTCGAAGTCGGTGATCTTGATCGCTTTCGCCGATCGCACCCGAAATATCACAGATATCCTGAAAAAGTGTAGGGCGGGTACACATTAGAACTGCATAGTGAATCTTCCTGCCACATTAAAACTGTGTTACGGACCGGCACTCGAACCTTGGGCCGGCCGCGGTGGCCGAGGAGACTGAGGCGCTTCAGTTACGGTCTGCATGGCCACTACGGTCGTGGGTTCGAATCCCCCCTCGGGCATGGATATTTGTGCCGTCCTTAGTATTAGGTAGTTCATAAGTAGTTCGTAAGTTTAGGGACTGATGACCCCGTAGTTAAGTCCCATGTTGTTGTTGTTGTTGTGCTCTTCAGTCCGGAGACTGGTTTGATGCAGCTCTGCACGATACCCTATCCTGAGCAAGCCTCTTCATCTCCACATAAGAACGGCAACCTACATCTGTCTGAATCTGCCTACTGGATCCATCTCTTGGTCTTCCCCTGCGATTTTTTCCCCACACACTTCCCTCCAACGCTAAATTCACAATTGCTTGATGTCTAAGAATATGCCCTACCAATCTATCCGTTCTTTTAGTCAAGGTATGCCAGAAATTTCTTTTCTTCCCAATTCTATTCAGTACCTCCTAATTAGTTACCCGATCCACCCACCCAATCTTCAGCATTCTTCTGTAGCACCATATTTCAAAAGCCTCAATCCTCTTCATGTCCGCACTGTTTATCGTCCATGTCTCACTCCCATACAAGGCAACACTCCATACAAATGCCTTCAGAAAGGACTTCCTTAGACTTAAATCAATATTCGATGTTAACAAATTTCTCTTTTTCAAGAACGCTTTTCTACCCATTGCCAAACATTTGAACATTTTTTTCGAACCTTGGACCGTTTCCTTTCGCGTGCCAGCGATCTGCCTACTGAGCTACACGAGCATGCGTCAAGTTTGGCCTCACAGCCTTACGTCCGTTAGTTCTCACCGCCTACCTAGATGTTTTTATGGGCCAGACAAAGGCAAAGATCGTAGATGAGAGTCCCGGTGTGGCTCACAGTTTTCAAATGTTCAAATGTTTGTTAAGCTTATGGGACTTAACTACGGGGTCATCAGTACATAAACTTACAAACTACTTATCAACTACCTTATTCTCTTATTTCTCCCCCCGAGGGGGGATTCGAATCCCCGACCGTAGTGGCCGTGCAGACCGTGACTGAAGCGCCTCAGTCCCCTCGGCCACCGCGGCCGGCTCTCACAGTTTTAATCTACAGTATGTTTCATAACAGGGTACACTCTGTTGCATAATGCAAGCATAGGCCTGGGAACTGCTTACTGTCTTCACCTTCATGCCTACGATTTCCATTGCTCCATATTCTTTGTTAGTAAGTGCACTGCATGTGTTGCAGATCGTTTGTCCATCTTACAGAAGCATCAGACGTCGGAGAATTTCGCGATTTGCGAAGGATATACATGAATATATTTATCCCTGCTTTCCTCTTCCCTTGGAACAGACATAATAATAACACACTATTGTTTCACTGTTGTGTTCTACCACTAGTAGATAATTTCAAATTTATGCCGTCTGTTAGTCTCTGGTTAAGTACGCACTGTGTGGGATACAAGGATAACTGGAAGTATGTTATAGTTTCGTAGCTCTCTCTTTCTCAGCATCAGAGAAAGTAATCACACCTGTAGCTCATAAAGACAACCGGTCGCACATTTTTTATAAGAAGAATAAAACTCTTACGACTATAAAGTCACGTTACAAATTTTTCTAATAAATATACACGATTTCCTAAAACTTGTAATTTTGTCACCCTGTCTTAGTTACACCCTGTCTTAGTTTTAGAACTCGCAAAGTAATTCTTTCAATTATGTAGTATTATCCTGAATACTTGCATACTTCATAATTTCTTCATTTATTCTGCAGTAATCGCAGCAATTATTATTATTATTATTATTATTATTATTATTATACACACTTTTAATCTGCCTGGAAGTTTCATATCAGCGCAAATTCCGCTGTAGAGTGAAAGTTTCATTCTGGAATATAATAATTTCGTGTGTCTCATTGGCTTTGTGCAAGTCTTTCAATTGGACGCCTATTCCAGTTATCCAACCGCGAAAAGGGGACCTACAGCTTAACGTGGAACCGAACCACGTGTCGTTTCTCTCGACTCCTCACATCGTTGTGAGGTGAAGGCAGACTGAAAAAATCCGACGCCCGACCGGGTTCCGAACCACGACCATTCTGTTTTCAGTCGAGCGCCTTAGCCGAAGACTACAGGGCTGACTATTATTTGTTAAAATATCGTTTTCAGTGAATGCAACTTTACATTAATTAATGCATGTCCAAAATTCTTCTCCCATGAAATATTGTCCCTGGAGATGCTCCTATGATCATCTTAAATCATGATATAATAAACTCAAAGAAATCACATGATACGATGAAAATTGAAATTGTACAATCCGCAATTATGCTTATATTATCATATTAGGTACTTCTTTAAGCCTTACTCAGACAATCCTACTGAGGCTTAAATTACTGTTGAAAACGATTATCTCATCATTTCTGAAATAAATTTTACTGACAGTGCTGTTCTCAAGACCTTAAGTCCAAACCTTATCGGCAAAGTACTGTCTGAGTGTAACAAAGTAATAAAATATTATCCCGTAGACCAGAAATCAGTCTCACTACAGGTGAGGTTTAAGGCCTAGGCAACACAAATTGTCGTTTTTGACACCCGGCTTAGAGACCCATCGATGTGCAATACCTGAATTAATGGCATTGCACAGTTATAGCGGAGTCTGATATGGATCAAACTATACGAGCTTTCATGGATGGGAAAAAGAGGGATCAAATGAAAAGCCTTTGTAGCAATTTCGGTATCGTCATAGATTACAGGCATCTCTACAAACAAAATTTTGAGGTTTCATACAGATATTTCATTGATGACACGTAAGTGAAGGCGGATTTGCAATATGACAACCGTCTGCTCTCCATCACATGTGTTGCCACTAATTTTTAAGGATTTTTATAATGTAATGTACTTTCTCATTCGGACTTCTACTCCGAATCTTGTTACTTGGGTAACATGAACCAGTACTTGTCACCAGACGCTAAAATCTTAATATGATTGAAAACAGTGCAGAGAAAAACTAGGTGAGAATTATTATTTTATCCTTATTGATAGGAATTGCGTTGGACTGGTGTACAGTAAATATCTCTTATTCGGGGTTACCATGTTAGACGCAAATCAACAAGAGTCTATGTAATTGAAATTTCTTGTAACCCTTGTCGCGTATGAAGTTCTGTGTTAAAGGAAATGTAATCGCAGAACGAAATAAAACAAATAAAATTGAATGAAGTAAAGTCAACCGTGCTGATTGTGGTCTCTAAATGTTCCTGAAAACAAAGGAATTCCTTATATACTGCCTTCAGAAATTTTAATTTTACAAATGCCATCATGTAGCTTACATATGATCGCTGCAAGCCTTAATATACTTTTTATAACTATGAAGTGTTGTCGGCTAAAGTTGTTACTAGTCGTAATGTCTATTGTCGAATAGTGAAATGTTTTCGACTCACCCATTTTCGTTTCCATCATACTGAAATGATTAGGAGTTGACTGAAGGTAATCTGTCTGCTAGAGCAGGCCTCTACATTCAAGAACCAAAACAATAAATAATAAAGTAAGTAAACTGTAAAAAATCTTCTTTGCTGATTTAAGGATGTTTCAAGCTATGCTTACTTTTTACTACCTGCATTTTTATTTATTTTTTCACTTGTTATTAACAGAAAATGTAATACAAAGGATAGTGATGAATATTTTAGTACATGAATGAAAATGGAATTATTATCAATAAATTTGAACCTGGAGAAAGTACGCTAAACGCCAAACAGGAAATGAAAGGCTTTTTCCCTTACAGAAAAGTTTTGTAAGGTAAGTGCGCTAAAAACTCTAATAAAAGGCAAAGCCTTTTCTAAAGGCATTTATGTGGCTTGTTGCTTTGCACGGGGGTGAAAGTTGGACGATAAATAGTTTAAACCGGAAGAGGATAGACGCTTTTGGCATGTGGTGCTACAGACGAATGCTGAAGATTAGGTGGGTAGATCGCGTAACTTCTAAAGAGATACCTTGCCTAAAAGAAGGGATCGGTTGATTCTTAGACATAAATAAATCGTAAATGCATTTATGGAGGGGAGTGTGTGAGTGGGGGGGGGGGGGGGGAGCGTGGGGAGATCAGAGTAACAGATTCAAAAGGATGTGGGCTGCCGTCCTTATGACTAAATGAAGAGGCTTGCTCAGGATACACTAGGGTGGATACACTACATCAAACGCGTCTCTGGGCTAGAGACCACAAGTGAAATATAAAAACATCAAATATTCAAAGTTTTTAAGGCACAAAGAAACATTATATTTAATATTTAAGGACTGTAGGAATGTGCGAGAATAGTCATCTCACATGTAATAATGCAGTCGGAAAAGAAGGGCACGAACAGAAGTTAAGGGAAGAGAGGAAAAATGTGGGCGTATGCTTTGTGTGTGTATTTCAGATGTGAGTGAGAGAAAGAGGAGAGAGAAACAGAGGTCAGCGAGAGAAATGCCATACGTTTATTTGTGGTAATTACAAGCACAACCGTAATATTTAAATATTTCCCCTATATTTGATATGTTTTGTAGATGAATATAAGATACAGTTCAAGGAAAGCTTCTCTAGACCTCCTCTGTTGTAGTTGAAATGCCAAAATCATGAACAGGTCTTTCTTTCTGGCGATAGTGTAGAGAGTGAGTGTGTGTCTGCGAAAAGAAGTAGGAGTAGGAGTAACCCACTAAACTACAGGCCTATTTCATTGACGTCAATCTGCAGCAGGGTTTTGGAACATATCCTGTATTCAAATATTATTAATTATCTCGAACAGAACGATCTATTGACCCAAGGTCAACACGGATTTAGAAAATATCGTTCATGCGAAACACAACTAGCTCTTTATTCACACGAAGTGATGGGTGCTATCGACAAAGGTTCGCAAATCGATTCCGTATTTCTTGATTTCCAGAAAGTTTTTGACACCGTACGTACAAACGGCTTTTAAGCAAATTGCGTGGTTATGGTATATCGCCCCAAATTTGCGATTGTCAGAGAGGACACAGTTCGTAGTAATCGATGGTAAGGCATCGACTAAAACAGAGGTGATATCGGGCGTTCCACAGGGTAGTGTTATTGGTCCTCTGCTATTCCTTATTTACATAAACGATTTAGGGGAAAATCTAAGTAGCTCTCTTAGGTTGTTTGCAGATGACGCCGTCATTTACCGTCTAGTAAAATCATCTGAAGATCAAAACCAACTGCAGAACGATCTGAATAAGATATCAGATGGTGTAAAAATTGGCAATTGGCTCTAAATAATGAGAAGTGTGAAGTCGTCCACATGAGTACGAAAAGAAATCCGTTAAACTTTGTTTACAACATAAATCAATCAAATGTGAAGGCCGTAAATTCCACAAAATACCTAGGAATTACTATTACTTCAGACCTAAACTGGAAAGAATACGTAGACAATATCGTGGGAATGGCGAACCAGAGACTACGTTTTATTCGCAGAACCCTTAAAAGATGCAACAGAACTACTAAAGAAACTGCATACACTGCGCTTGTCCGTCCATTTTTGGAGTATTGCAGCCCAGTGTGGGATCCTTATCAGGTGGGTATGACGGAGGACATCGAAAGAGTCCAAAGAAGGGCAGCTCGTTTCGTATTGTCACGATATAGGGGAGACAGCGTTACGGAAATTATACAGGATCTGGGATGGGAATCACTACAACAACGGCGCTTATCGCTGCGGCGTGGGCTACTTATGAAACTCCAATCGCCAACATTCTCCTCCGAATGTGAAAATATATTGTTGACTCCCACTTACATAGGTAGAAATGATCATCAGAATAAAATACGAGAAATCAGAGCTCGAACAGAGAGATTCAGGTGTTCTTTCTTCCCGCGCGCTATTCGAGAATGGAATGAGAGATAAATAGTACAATTGTGGTTCGATGAACCCTCTGCCAGGCACTTAAATGTGATTTGCAGAGTATCCCATGTAAATGTAGATGTAGATGAAAGGGCGGGATAGTGGGAGCGTCTCAGTATGTCAGAGTGCGACGGTGATGAGGGAATAGGAAGGGATACGGGCGGAAAGTACAGAAATGGAAATAATTCTTAATCATATTGC
The DNA here is from genome assembly GCA_026315105.1 of Locusta migratoria. Classification (NCBI taxonomy): domain Eukaryota; kingdom Metazoa; phylum Arthropoda; class Insecta; order Orthoptera; family Acrididae; genus Locusta; species Locusta migratoria. The sequence goes on from CM048748.1 coordinate 86,357,772, forward strand.
GAATTAAACCCTTTAAACCTGTTGTTACAGGGCATCCTGACATGGCGGACTTACCGCTTGCAGCGCAGGGAAGTGCGCTACCGGCTTGAACTCACCTCCACGTCTTGAGCATGAGAGCGCCGTAGGTGAGCGAGAAGCCGATCTCTCGCAGCCACACCCTCAGCGTGCACGTCACCACGTTGGGCGTCGGGTACATCACTATCGTCTGTGGGCAAAACGGAGACATGAGCGACCAGTGAAGCGAAAGGGCCACGTTGAAATCTCACCTACCTACTGAGGCGTGTCACACACGCTGTCTAGATGCACTTCCATTATGAACATTTTCCACTGTGGTGTACTACATAAATAAATTTATTCATATTAAATAACCTTATACACTATATACGTGTTCCACAATAATATTTATTTTTGTTGTGAACTAGTTTTCGGCTTCTTAGGCCATCTTCAGACAACTTAATACTGCAGATTATTCACATCACACCAGCTGTTGTGTTTCGAGTACGAAGATATTACAAAGGTCACTGTCAGTCATAGACTATGTATCCTTTAAGTATTTTCCAAATGAGTGTTTTTGCAGCAATCAGTCGTTATTTGTAAGAAACTGCCTTATTTTGCATATCTATATTTCGGCAAGTGACTTGCCATTATCAATGCTAAATTGGCTAGAAGTCATTGTCTGTATACATACATTATGAAATATAACACTGACAAATTAGAAAAGAGTCAATAAGAAGTACTTTACATACCATACATTTTTTATGTTAACTTGTTATGCATGTGCATTGTACCTCATAGATGGTCTGTAATACATTGTTTTCCACGGTTAGATGTAATGCTATTGTTAATAAATGGTTTACAACTTGTGAAATGGAATTGCATGCAACAATGAACCATATGCAACAATATAAATATTTAAATTAACTGTTTGTTTGTTTATGACTGGTCTTTCAAAATATGTCGTAAAATAGTTAACACACTGCCAAAGTATTTATGTAAATCTGTTAACATTATAAGTATACGTACATATCTGTTAACTATGTAAGTATTTTATAAACAGAGACGCCAACCAATTAAAATGGAACTGTAACTAAGACATAGTTATACATTAGTTTTCAACAAATATGTTGAAACAAACAATGGTTCAGTGAATACTAGTAAGTACAATTGTATATTAAATTAAGTTATATATACGAACAAAAGGAGGAGGGGAACAGGTGAGTGAGGAAGACATAAAAATGAAATGTTGGTGGGGAACGATTACATAAGTTTGGAGTAGGTAAATATGGAATAAAGGAGCTTATAATATAGGCTATATACTTCAATATCCTCCTGTATTCCATATTCACATACTCCAAAATTATGTAATTGTTCCCCACCAACATTTCATATAATCTATTACATATCTATCATCTGCATACCCTAAAATCTTAATATTTCCATTTAACTCCACGCCTTCTAAATGATCTGCTCCAATTCGCATAATATATTCTAGGAATAAATGTAAAAAGTTGGGGGGAGGGGGGACAGGACATCGCCCAACTTAAGTTCGATCTTTATCTGGTATTCTTCTGTCTGCGATTTCCCCCACGCGTACTATACAGTTGTGTTTTTCACACTTTATTCATTCACCAACACGACACGGCTTTTCACTGTTACCCAAACTTGCCACTAAATATGAATGGGGTGAGACGGCCACAATACATTGTCTGCCACCCACGAGCATTCGCACATGCCGTTATTCAATTCTCTCACAGGAACAGCGGTTTTTTTACCAATATCATACGACTTCGTTAAAAAATGTGAATACATCTTACAGGGAAACGAAAACGCCATCTTTGGCTTCGAGTCCCGATTAGCAACCAATCTATACATGAAAGCAGCAAATTCTGCGGCTAATGCTGCTTAATATTCGCAATTACGAAACCATTTCGTGTGTAAGTGAAGTTCAAATGTTTTGTAAACCTGTTGGAGCGAACTGCTATGATCATCAGACTTACAAACTACTTAAGCTAACTGACATTAAGGACAACACATACACACACGCACAAACACACAGATACACACACACACACAGACACACGCGCACACACACGCACATGCCTGACGGATGACTCGAACCTTCAGTGGGAACATCCTCCATGTCCACACCATGACGCTTTAGACCAAGCGGCAGTTCCGCGCGGTGGTAAATGAAGTAATTTATTTCATATTGAGATATATATTAAGTATTCTACAGTACCTGTATCTTACATCTAGCCTGAAATACACTACAGGCCATTAAAATTGCTACACCAAGAAGAAATGCATATGATAAACTGGTATTCATTGCACAAATCTATTATACTAGAACTGACAAGTGATTACACATTGACGCACTTTTGTTGTACTGGTCCTGAGGAATCAGTACCCAGAACAACCACTACTGGCCTTGATACGCTTGGGCACTGAGTGAAACAGAGCTTGGATGGCGTGTACGTGTACAGACGCCCACGCTGCTTCAACACGATACCACAGTTCATCAAGAGTGGCGTTTTCTGTCGAGCTATTAGCTCGGCCACCATTGACCAGACATTTTCAGTTGGTGAGAGATCTGGAGAATGCGCTGGCCAGGGCAGCAGTCGAACATTTCCGGTATCCAGAAAGGCATGTACAGGACCTGCAACAAGTGGTCGTGCACTATCCTGCTGAAATGTAGGATTTCGCAGGGATAGAATGAAGGACAGAGCCATGGGTCGTAACCCATCTGAAATGTAACGGCCACTGTTCACAGTGCCTTCGATGCGAACAAGGGGTGACCGAGTCGTGTAACCAATGGCACCCCACTCCATCACGCCGGCTGCTACGCCAGTATGGCTTCAAAAAAAATGTTCAAATGTTTGTTAAGCTTATGGGACTTAACTACGGGGTCATCATTCCCTAAACTTTCAAACTACTTATGAACTACTTACGAACTAGGACGGCACAAATATCCATGCCCGAGGGGGGATTCGAACCCCCGACCGTAGTGGCCGTGCTGATCGTGACTGGAGCGCCTCAGTCACCTCGGCCACCGCGGCTTCCAATGTGCGTTCACCGCGATGTCGCCAAACACGGATGATAACATCATGTTGCTGTATACAGAACCTGGATTCATCCGAAAAAATGACGTTTTGCCATTTGTGCACCCTGGTTCGTCGTTGCGTACAACATCGCAGCCGCTCCTGTCCGCGATGCAGCGTCAGGGGTAACTGCAGCCATGGTCTCCGCGCTGATAGACCATGCTGCTGCAAACGTCGTCGAACTTTTGGTGCAGATGGTTGTTGTCTCGCAAAGGTCCCCATCTGTTGACTCATGGATCGAGAAGTGGCTGCACGATACGTTACAGCGATGCAGATAAGATGCTTTTCATCTCGACTGCTAGTGATACAAGTCCGTTGGGATCCAGCTAGGAGTACCATATTGCCCCCTTGAACCCACCGATTCCATGATTTCATATTCTGCTGACAGTCATTGGATCGCGAATAGCACTGTCGCGATACGATACGCCGCAATCGTGATAGTCTTAAATCCGACCTTTATCAAAGTAGGAAAAGGGATGGTACATATTTCTCCTACTTACACGAGGCATCACAACAACGTTTCACCAGGCAACGCCGGTCAACTGCTGTTTGTGTAAGAGAAATTGGTTGGAAACTTTCCTCGTGTCAGCACGTTGTAGGTGCCACCGGCGCTTACTTTGTGTGAATGCTCTGAAAAGCTAATCATTTGCATATCACAGCATCTTCATCCTGTCGGTAAAATTTCGTGCCTATAGCACGTCATTTTCGTTGTGTAGCAATTTTAATGGCCAGGAGTGTAGTTCTGGAGAGATATGGAATTTACTCATTCATTTAAGGAATTCTTCCCTGATCTCTTATCACTTAATAGCATGGAAACAACGAACCTTCATCACCAAAGAGGTTGTGAGGAATTTCGACTTTGATCAGGAACCTGTGCATTGCCGTATCACCAGTCTGATCCATTTGGGAGATTGGTAGTCATAAATGAACTGGTGTGTAAGGATTGTTTGGTTTGTCCGAAGCTGTAAGTGCTTTTGGTTCTACGATTCACGGCATTATTGTGATACATTGATCACCGGCATTTCCATGCATATTGCCACACCGGTACCGATGTCCATGGCGTCTTGGGACCCTCGCAATGAGAGATCCTGGAATATCAACCTAACCGACACTAGTCTTTGTGATTGCGAAATCTCGAACTGTGTCAAAGTGAATGAACCACTTCTTTTAATCCAGAATAACATCAGACATGACATTATGCATGCTGTTCAATATGGGACATAAACATACACAGAGCGTAGATATACTATGCCTTCCGGACATTTGGTAATTATAGTGAACTTGTCTACACTCCTCAAAACAATTAGGGGATCACGTGAGTTCATACACAACAAAATTTGAGAATCCATTTTATTCATATATTGGTTATAAATGTAATCTGTGTGAGATACGATATTTTACTGTCTCTTTACTTGAGGTTTACAGGACATTTCGTAGAACGAGGAACCGTGGGGATACTATAACAGTGGAAAATTCATCTTGCTCTGTAGTATGGTGTGTGATCACCTCAGACGGCCAGTACAGATGCATATCTGCGTGGTATAGTCAGTACGATGTTATCAGCTCTCGAGGGATATTTGTTCATTCTTCTAAGAGTGCAACATCCAGCTCTCCAATCTTTGTGGGAGGTGCTGGTCTGGCTGCTATGCGTCTGAAAAGTGCACCTCAGACGAACTCAATCAGGTTTAAGCCCGGTGAGCAAGCTGGCCATTATATTGTCACGTTGAAAACTGCACGTGGTCCGGAATTCGAAGGCTGGTCGTTAACTCTTTACACTTCCAATACGTTTTTTTGCGAACACAAGCGTACACATAGTAATGACTGACTCCTGCTTGGAGTGCTCCACTATTTATACTGTGGTGTCGCACAAGTACAAAGTGCGCGCCGCCATGCACGCACGGCGCGGCGTTCTTACGACGTCAGCCACGAGCGCCCTCTGGTACAACTCCGCTCGTGGCCACCACTGAACGACATCGTTCACTTGGGACTAAGATAGGAACCAGTTAGCACTTCGGAATCAGATAGGCACCAGTGAAGACTTGGCTATCGGATAGACACTAGGCAGGCCTCTAGCTCAACTACGTATCAGCCTTCTGCAGTACAGAACTATGTAAAAGTTAAGTATTGTATAAATTCTGTGCAATATATATCTCGTTCTAATTTACTCTAGTGTTTCCAGTTTCTGCTGTCCCACTAGCTGCTCACCTCCGTACCTGCACAAGCGTGCTTCCTCTATTCCTGTGTCGGTACTTTTCTACTCGGCCACCGACACCGACACCTACAAAAGCGGCGACGAGGCTGGGACACAAAATATACATAGAAAGTATTTTCTGGAACTTTCAAGTACATCAAACATCAGAAAAATGTAGAACAAAGTTTCGTTTGCCCGTGGCTGAATTTCAACTGGGGACCACAAGCACAACGATCTGCGATGCCAATCACTGCACCACGCGTGCTGTCGGAAGACTCGCGGAAATATTAGTCCAATTCCTTCGGCTTCAGGTATGTTGTCCGACATTACAGCTCTGGCGGGACGAGTGTTATCGTCCACCAGGAGGGATGTATCTCATATGGAACCAGCAAACAACGAAACAAACCGCCGAAGGATCTCGTCTCTGTACAACTCAGCAGGCAAAGCGCCATTCCAAACGAGATAAATATCTGTACGTCCACCAATACTGACTGATGCCCGCAGCATTCGACCACGACCTGCAAATGGGTTCTGTTCGGATGAGAAATCGAAGATTGTCCTACTGAACATAAAATCTTGACTCATCTGTAAATAGAACCACGCGCCCACAGTTACGATTACAATCCTTATATTTATCCGCCCAGTTTCTGCGGGCTAAATGGTAATGTGGTTATAATGCGACACGCAACATAGGCCTCCGTGCGTAGATGCCAAATACCCGAACGAAATTTCGGATTATTTGTGTTGGCATTGTCCTGGAAATTACACTTTGGGACACTTCAATAGCTGCAGCCACCTCCCTATGTGTTTCTTTCCCGATTACAAACTTTCTATGGCTTTCTATGCCATTGCTTCGGGAAAGTCACGGTGCTGTTCCGTTACATTGCCTGTTCACAAAACTATATGAACGCAAGCACTTGTGTAGTTTTATGGTTGAGCGAACGCAAGTGAACAGCAACACCCTCTGCAACGACATTCTGTTATTACCTCTATCCCGGTTGCCGTAAAGGTGTTGTCCCAACCTTGTGTAACGGATAGAAAAACGTCGAAGCGATTTAGTTCATTCTGCTGACGACAATACACTCCTGGCCACTAACATTGCTACACCACGAAGATTACATGCTACAGACACTAAATTTAGCCAACAGGAAGAAGATGCTGTGATACGCAAATGGTTAGCTTTTCCGAGCATTCACACATGGTTGGCGCCGGTGGCGACACCTACAACGTGCTGACACGAGGAAAGTTTCTAACCGACTTCTCATAAAAATGTTCAAATGTTTGTAAATCTATCGGATCAAACTGCGTGGTCATCAGTCCGTAGCTTACAAACTACTTAAACCTAGGTAAACTAACCTAAGGACAACACACACACCCATGCCCCAGGGAGGACTCGAACCTCCACGGCGAGAATCCGCACGCTCCGCAGCGAGACGCTTCATACCGCTCGGCTAATCCACCGCGGCGACTACTTCTCATACACAAATAGCAGTTGACCGGCGTTAAGTGGTGAAACGTTGCTGTGATGTCTCCTGTAAGGAGGAGAAATTCGTACCATCACGTTTCCGTCTTTGTAAGGACAACACACACACCCATGCCCCAGGGAGGACTCGAACCTCCACGGCGAGAATCCGCACGCTCCGCAGCGAGACGCTTCATACCGCTCGGCTAATCCACCGCGGCGACTACTTCTCATACACAAATAGCAGTTGACCGGCGTTAAGTGGTGAAACGTTGCTGTGATGTCTCCTGTAAGGAGGAGAAATTCGTACCATCACGTTTCCGTCTTTGATAAAGGTTAGATTGTAGCCTATCGCGATTGCGGTTTATCGTATCGCGACATAGCTACTCGCGTTGGTCGTGATACAATGACTGTCAGCGGAATATGGAATCGGAGGGATCCCAACGGCCTCGTATCACTAGCAGTCGAAATGACAGGCATCTTATCCGCATCGCTGTAACGGATCATGCAGCCACGTCTTGATCTCTGAGCCAACAGATGTGGACGTTTCCAAGACAACAACCATCTGCACAAACAGTTCGACGACGTTTACAGCAGCATGGACTATCAGCTCGGAGGCCATGGCTGCGGTTACACTTGACGCTGCATCACAGATAGGAGCGCCTACGATGGTGTACGCAACGAAGAACCTGGGTCCGCGAATGGCAAATGTCATTTATTCGGATGAATCCTGGTATTGTACACAGCATCATGATGGTCGCATCTGTGTTTGGCGACATCGTGGTGAACGCACATTGGAAGCGTATATTCGTCATCGCCTTACTGTCGTATCACCCGGCGTAATGGTATGCGATGCCACGTCTCGGTCACCTCTTGTTCGCATCGACGGCACTTTGAACAGTGGACATTACATTTCAGATATGTTATGATCCGTGGATCTACCCTACATTCGATCCCTGCGGAACCCTACATATCAGCAGGATAATACACGGCCGCATTTTGCAGGTCCTGTACGGGCCTTTCTGGATAGGGAAAATGTTCGACTGCTGTCCTGGCCAGCAGATTCTCCAGATATCTCATCAACTGAAAACGTCTGGTCAATGGTGACCGAGCGACTGGCTCGTCACAATACGCCAGTCACTACTCTTGATGAACTGTGGTATCGTGTTGAAGCGGCATGGACATCTGTACCTGTACACGCCATCAAAGCTCTGTTTAACTCAATGCCCAGGCGTACCAACGCCGTTATTAAGGCCGGAGGTAGTTGTTCTGGATACTGATTTCTCAGGATCTATGTACCCAAATTGAGTGAAAATGTAATCATATGTCAGTTGTAGTATAATGTATTTGTCCAATGAATACCCGTTTATCATCTGAATTTCTTCTTGGTTTAGCAATTTTAATGGCCAGTACTGTACTTCAGAAGGTACATATGTCATCTGACCAGTGCGTAAATACCTCTGTCAATAAGGTCATTTCTGATGAAGAAAATAATTCTCATTGCTTCCTATGCAACCCTTCAAATAAACATAATTTAGTGATAAATTTCGTTCCAATCGACAACCACAGATCATTGTCATCTGTGACTGGACAACATATGGAAAGATCACATGTCCAGTTTCTTTTTGCTTTTGTTATGACGAGCCTCTGTTCGCGTCCCTAGTTAGAAGTGACGTCGAAGTTCCCCAGGCTGAGAATTCCCAGCGATGCTACACACAGGTGCGCTCAGTGCCTCCTTATATACCGGCCACTACTGATAAATTCCGTGAAATTGCGACTTGAAATACAGCATAAACTCAACGTATAACAGACAACATTCTAGATGATCATTTTGTAAACGCAAACATCACTGTGTCTGTTATTCAATACTAGAAACAATTTGCCTCTCGGTGTATTGCATCTGCAGTAAACAGAACGACCACTGCCGCTGGGTTGATGCATCCCGCTGCGGTCCCGAGGCGAGAGCATAGTACACGGTCCGTTAAGATTGTCCTAGCTCGCAACATGCTATTTCATTACGTGTAACTTTGCCGGTTCCTTACATATATTGAGTTTGATGAAAGTTGTAGCTAACAACTATTTCGTTATTAATTATAATGACAGAATAAAGAATCAGTAATATCAGTATTGATACTTGAGGATGGTCTGATCTTCGGCCGAAATTGGTGGAGTGTGTTCAATACGGCATGAATTAATTATAAATGTCGGTTCAGCAGTGAAGGAAGCAAGCTCCGCCCACTGACGCCTGTAATATTGCCTGCAGAAGGGGGGAGGGAGAGCGAGTTGTGGAAAGAGGGGAGAAGCTGTGCTTACGTCACGCTCTCATATCGAGTTATAGTCCTGTCTTAAGCCTCTGCTAACGTCAAGCTGAGAATAAAGAGGTTAGTGTCAGCCCTTTGTGTTCAGGGAGATAGTAGTGGAGCGACAATTAAGTGCTGTCATTAATTAGTTCGACGTCACGTGGTAAAAAGATAGCCAATTTCATCCGTGTAGTACATTAACGTAATAGGAGTATGTAGTTAACAAGCGCCGTTCTCAGTGTATAGGGGTGTGTGAAACATAGTGACTCATTTTAAACTGGCTTAGACAAAACTGTCTTTCTAATATTCGAAAAATACAAATCGGATTACAAAAAAGTTTCAATAAAAATTGTTCACCTCCAAGACAGACATACATTAAAATGAGACACGATGTAGATATTGTTTCCACGTAATTTGAGTCTCATAGAAACGAAGAAGAAGCTCGTCAAAGGTACGCTACTCTGTTCCCCGATAGGAATGTTCCTTCTAAAACGACTTTGCGTCGTATTGTCGAGTTTTTTACTGACAGTGGAAGTGTTAAACCTAGAGGAGAAATCCGATCGCAGCCTGTGACAGACCATAGTAGCTGTTGTTGTTGTTGTTGTTGTCGTTGTTGTTCAGAGGGGACTAGACTGCGTGGTCATAAGTCACCATAGTACAACAGTGAATGTTTTCGGTACAATTACTGCAGATTCTAACATTAGATCTCGGAAAATTGCATGAGGACAACGAATTCCTGAAACAAGTGTTCTACACATACTGCATGAACACAAGTGGCATCCTTTTCATTTACCGCTTGAGAACTGCATGGTGCCGATTATTAAAATCGCTTGTAGTTTTGCAGCTGGATTCAATAGGCAGTCAACGTTAATTTCGTTTAACAGATTCTTTTTTCTAATAAATGAAATTTTACGATCCTGCTCAAGTCAATCGACGTAATATGCATTATTGGTCAATAGAGAAGCCCCCTTCCTTAAGGCAAGTTGATAGAGAACGCCCATGTTCTGTCAACTTTTGGTGCGGTAATTTAGGTACCGAGAAATCTACCGCCCTGAAGGCAAACCAGTCTAAGACAGCATTGTGGGAGGGTAGACGGTGTCACATGATAGTATTATCAAAAATATCAAAAACTTACTTAGATTTTTCCTAACCTGATTTGTTTGTGATATTGACGTTTGTCAACAATTTTCAGTTAATTTCATTTTTGCGTTAAGCGCCATCTATCATGAAACAATAAAAGCCGGCTGCGGTGGCCGAGGGGACTGAGGCGCTACAGTCATGGTCTGCGCGGCCACTACGGTCGGGGGTTCGAATCCCCCCCTACGGCATGGATATTTGTGCCGTCCTTAGTCTTAGTTAGTTCATATGTAGTTTGTAAGTTTAGGGACTGATGACCCCGTAGTTAAGTCCCATAAGCTATACAAACATTTGAACATTTTTGAAACAATAAAAAATGTGTCATACAAAAGTTGCATATTTTGTATTTTCCCAAATATTCCGAAAAACAACTTTTAAGTGCCACACCTATGTGAAGAACGTTGTGCAGTGACCTGTTATTCGGTCTCAGAGCGTGATAGCAATTTTTCTCCGAATTGTGCAAGACGAAAAATTCCGAACGATATAAAATACAGTTGCATCCAATTGTAAAGAATATATAATTCCATATGAGTTTCTCTGCCTATGGCTTACTTAATCATGATGAAAATTTATTGGAAATGAGGAGCCTTGCTCAGGGCAGCCTACGGCGAAGAGATACATCTCTCCTACAGAAGACCAGGACAACAAACAGTTATATTGTATTGATAACGTGTTGTATTGTATCGCAGTGACTGGTACCCTGATGTCACGTACGTGGGATCGACTCTCCGTTATTCTATTTTATTTCATTTTATTTCTTTGGATCCAGTTATTCCCTTCATGTTGTTGTTTGCATAAGTTTACACTATTCGTTACAGTGCCGTGAAAAAAAAAAAAAACATAGCCTAAATTTCGTTCCTTATTACAGTTTAAAGCATATTTTGAATGCAAAACTTAATTTTACAGCCGCGGCGGAGCGCCCGAGCACATTGAGGCGCTATGCTACGATTCGCGAGGCCGTTGCCAGTTGGGGGTTCGAATCTCCCCTCGGGCATGGCTGTTTGTGTTGTCTTTAGTATAAATTAATTCATAAGTAGTTTCTAAGTTTAGGGACTGATAAACCCACAGTTAAGTCCCTTAAGCTTGACAAACGTTAGAACATTTTTTTTTTTTTTTTTTTTTTTTTTTTTTTTTTTTTTTTTTTTTTTTAATTTTACATGTGATAAATTTGAGATTAAACCCAATGATCGTGAGTACTCGGGGTACATACGAGGATACGAAAGAAGGAAAGAATCCTATATTCTTCCCGATTCAATATACCTTTACGTTATAAGTGATAATATCCTTCCCCATGGAGCAGTAAAACTTATCAATCCCTTAAAAGGTAAATGTATTATACGCCGGCGTTGAACTGCTTAGAATTAAAATTATGCTGTTGGCATATATATATATATATTACGCACATTATGTAGCGCATTGTTAAGTTGCAGTATATCAATGTATCAAACGGACAGCATATACGGATAAAGCCCAGATTTTTTCTTTTCCAAAATTGTGATTTTTAAGAAATAGTTCAAGCATGCATTATGTGTTCAAGTACCTTTAAATACTACAGGAAAGTTTAAAATCAGGACTTAGTTACTTACCATCAATTTCAGATTATAAAGATCACATAGAGAAGCGATTATTATTTTTTTTAAATTAATGTCCAATAAATTCTCAAAATAGGTGCAAAGTTACAAATAAAGTTAATTCGTTGTTAAAGTAATGGAAAACTAACGATGAAATAACAATAAGAAAATTCCATAAACTTTTTTACCTGAACTGTGGTGTCTCAAGAAGTGAATACTTTAGGAAAGTTGTGAAGCATTAAAATAACATCAGTTGATCGTTTGGATTCGATCTTACATTATTCATCCACATGATTGTTTTTGTGATTGGCGGCATTGTAACGATGTCAACCCACCCGTCCCGCTCCCCACCCCGCACCCCCTTCCCACGGCCCTGTAGCAAACAGTTCCGTTGTTCGTAGTGACCATTGTCATCGCAATGGTCTCTTTAAATATGGAGAACTCCATGAATCGGAAAAATCTTTCTTCGGTATCCAGGAATGAGGGGGCCACGACTACACTCGATCGCAGAGTGCGCGTTGCGAACTGTAGCTGGAGCTGTAAGGGGACAGTTTCGTGGGGACACTTGACGTCTGCAGTTTTGTGGTGATGTGTTTTGACAACTACTGAGTAGCCGTAGATCAGGGGATAGTTGATAGATAGCGGCACCTCTCATCTGTCAAAAGAGCGTCTGGTCGCTCGCTTTGTGTACAGACACGTCGCTGGAAAATCCAGGCCGTATGAGACTCAATGGCGATCGGCGGGAAAACCATGTTTGACCTTGGAGAAATATGCAATAAACCACTTAAAACTTAATAACCATTGATCCACATATGACGCAAAGCAGCGCGTTGGCTCATTTTAGAGATAATGACTAAACGGATGGTCTTGAGTTGTAGTAAATAAAAAATGATTATAAAACAACAATTTTGTATCATCTGTTTAGACGGCTTCACACAACTGTTTAATAATTATTACTTTACTTCATGCACCAGTTGTCAATAATAAAATATACTGTATATGTTAACACGTTTCGGAACGGCATTATCCCATTATCAAATTCTGTAAAACAAGTAAACCTAGAATAATTACGGTACTATATACAAACGACTATACCAACAAATATACCAATGAGGCTAACCTACCTACCATAAAACTTATCTGCTGCTATAAAGCATCGTTAAACACAATAGCTGTGATGTACATTGTACAATCTTTGAAGTTAGGTCATCTGTCCGTTAGTGCACAACTTGCTGCCATCACAGAAACATGTGGTACTGCGCAAAGTTTTATTTTTGACAATGTACATACCAGGGCCGGCGCAAGGCACGTGCGAAACGTGCGGCCGCACGGGGCGGCACTTTCCGACGGGCGGCAAATCTGCCGCCCCCCTTCTTTTTCTTTTTGGACAAACTCAACGTTCATGCCCAAGAGGAGATTCGAAACGAAACCTCGGAGAGAGCGGCTTCGGGAACTGTGGCGTGGCGCCTCGACTACCTGCCGGCAGCTCTTTCCCCACCACTGTAGCAGCACCGTCGTGTTTATGCCGGTGAAACATAGGGGTGGTGGGGGGAGGGGGGGGGGGGCAGTCTGGCGCACACGCCGGTATTCTTATGAGTGGAGCGCTGACAGCCTGTTATGCGCTGTGTGCTTACTCACAACTAATTTTGCAGAAAACGAAATCTAATTTGGAAATCGGAATGCAATGTTCGAGTCTGCGGTTACATGTTAAGCCTGAAGCAATTTTGCTAAGCTCTTCAATGGCAGTTTCTGAGTGTTTTATTCTTCCTGCATTATAGAAAAATGGTTGAACATTACTACAGTCAAATATGCCGAACACCTACAATCGCTAGAAATACTCTGAATGGGTAAATACGCTGCGAGCGATTACAAGGGATAAAGACATTGGTAGTAAGTCTGGCATAAGTTAGGTTTCGACGCATTTTTGAAAATTTTTGCTATCCGTTTCTGAGTGATAGTCCTACGTTTTGGTTTTTGAGCCACGAAAAATGTCTCCGCCTGTATGAACAACAAACTGTGACCGGCTCTTTTGTTTGACGATACTACTCGCACTCTCTCACTTTGCCAAAATTTATTTACTGTATAATGCGTGTCAATCCATGTTTCATCTAGGTAAACTACTGGTCGCTTTGATTGTGATGAAAACCTGCAAAAAGTATGGCCTTTCAGCAACAATGCCCTCTCGTCTGCCCAAAACAAAACGTTAATTTTGACACCTTCTAAAACGAAAATCCATAGACAGAACATTGCTTCTGAGAGTTACCTTGCTAGCTTTGTAGCTCATTTCTGTTTGACGAAATCTGTGCAGTTTTCGCAAAGTTCTTACTTCTTTCTATTGTTTGTAATGCTATAGCAATTGCTGCCATGCGCTGTATTAATGTTCTCGTAAACGGCGCGTGCGAATTTGCGATTCTTCAGGGGCTCATATCTCAGGTTCTATTCATCTCAGAGTGGAGGGGTAGAGTGTTCTGGATACATCTTGACCTAGTGACCATTTGTGTACATATTAGAAGAACGAGTATACTATAGCTATCATACAGTACATCTTCAAAATTTTCAAAGTTACACACTTCCTGGAGGCCATCCAAATTGAGTAAATCAGTTGGCTTTTGTACATGACGTGTAGTCTATTAAGGGCTTTAAACGGCTTACAAAAGCACCGTTCATTCATGGGCGGTTCCTGAGAAAATCTAAAAAAAAAAAAAGAAAAAAACCGTGATTTTTGGGTACCCAAAAAACGAATTGTGGGGATGGTCACATCGATACCTTCTATTCATTGCAAATCTTCCAAATTTTTGCCTTATGTTCTTATGATATTTTCGAGGAAGTTTTTAAATTTTTTCGATATCGTTAACCGTTACCGAGATACAGAGATTGAAACTTATCATAGTTTTCCACAAAATCACAAAACCACATTTTAGCCGTTTTAGTACCGTGAATCGCAAATATCTAAATAGCTAACCATAGAAAACTGTTCAAATAAATTCTGTAGACCTTTATCTATAAATGACATTTTTCGGTTTTCGTAAATCTTAGTCCGTTAGCAAGATACGGTCGAAAAACCGCGATATTTTGCTAGAAAAAGTGCTTATGCAATTTGAAAAAAGGTACTCGGCGAGAAAATTTGATTTTTGTACATCTTAAAGATTGAAATCTTCGGTCGATGAAGGGGTGATTTTTGTTTTCATTTACTTTACAGTTAATATGCAGCAACCGGTTTAGTGAACTATTGCAACATATTTTAAAGAGTTTGCAGAGGTAAAAACACATTGCGTAGACTTCTCGTATGGTTGATTTTAGGTTACACATAGCTGCGTATGAAATGTAGATAAGATATCGAAATTTTATTTAATGTTTAGAGGAGAATGATATATATTTCTTGAGATATCGGTACGTGAATTATGGCACGCAACAATAATAGGTTCGAAAACGCTATTTCTGATTGTGAGGTAATGTATCTTGAGGAATAGGAAATGACTAAAATGTTATGTGTATGTTGTTTAGGTGTTTATCTGGAAAATCCGTTTCCCGTTTTTGGAAATGTGTATTCTTTATCGCGATACGCTAAAAAAATCATAATTTTTGGTATCAAAAGATCCAACTGCGACACTTCTATTCATGTCAATTCGTCGAAATTTTTACGATACATTCTAATATAAAATACTATCCAAATTTTACTTACCATTGATTTCCTTTTATATAAGCAGTACACTCTGATGTACCGGTAACAAGAAAAAGACGGAAACCAGCTGAAAAATGCTCCTGCCGGAGCACAGAAAAGGCAAATATGTTCTCTTACACAAAGGTGTGGAACTACCTGCCTCAATTCTCATTCCAACTTCCTCGCCAAAAATTTTGGCACACGAACATATTCGCGCGTTTTTCGGCTGAATGAGAGTAGGACACAGATAGTGCAACAGGCAGAGAGATAGCCATATATGATGGAACAGAGAAAGTGTTAGTTCAGGAGAAAGGCATATGCATGAAAACAGCAGTGGGAAACGAAACGAGATGTCGGAAGTCAGGAACAGTGGCAACAACAAACTAAGATGCAGATAGTAGAAATTGGAGCAAAAGAGAAAACAGTGGGAGACGAATGGATACCATATATAAAGCCATGGGCGTGCGGCTCTCCAGTACTATAGCACGAAACAATTTGTCCAATTTTTCCCATCCCCAGGACCCGCGTGCTAAAGTTTTCCGGTTTACAGGTCAAACCCAAGCAAACCATCCCCATGGTTGAGACAATCATGATTGAAGACTATGAAAGCTGACTCTAAGTGAGAAAAAGAGGATACTGGCAACAGGACAGGAAGTGAATGGGACAACGTCAGTGGGGTAGAGAGATGATGAAAGTGGCAGAAACAGACAGCGATGAGGAATCACGAGGGAAAGGGATGAAGACATTGAAAGTTTGACACAGACACAAAGCGGCAGTGGGAGAGACAGCAAACAAACGGACAGAGACATATATAGACATTGACAGTGAGTCGACAATTCTGACTATGACGGCTTAACTGGGCAAAAGTATTTACAAAGTTATGCGCTAAAAGTGCGCGAATATGTTCGCATGCCAAAATTTTTGGTGAGGAAGTTGGAATGAGGACTGAGGCAGTTAGTTCAACACTTACGTGTCAGAGAACATATTCGCCCTTTCTGTGCTCCGGCAGGAGCATTTTTTAGGTGGTATATTTATCCATATCATCTTGTTTCTTCTTATTGGGCGCTAGTTTAATAGCCGGCCGCGGTGGCCGAGGGGACTGAGGCGCTCCAGTCACGGTCTGCACGGCCACCACGGTCGGGGGTTCGAATCCCCCTCAGGGCATGGATATTTGTGCCGTCCTTAGTCTTAGGTAGTTCATAACTAGTTTGTAAGCTTAGGGACTGATTACCCCGTAGTTAAGTCCCATAAGTTCTACAAACATTTGCTAGTTTAACCGTAGCCTTGTTGTACCTCGTCACGTGACCTAGTTCCGGGTACTGCCGCGCCACAACTTCGCCTTTCCAGGCAATTGGTATTGTTGCGTTCTCCACAACGAAAACTACAGAATTTCGGTAGTCGGCCGAGGGAGTCAAGATTGGTCAGAAGCACTTTCATTGATTTTCGTAAGAACAGAATAATTGGTTCGTCCGAATTTCTTGCAACTTGGGATGTAATCGGTAAGTGCTTTTCATAGAATGTAAAATTAGTACTGTGCATGCTCGTTTTTCTCCTTTAAGATTGCAGACTAGTAATTTTTTTTATGATCTGTTACTTCAAAAACTCAGTGGCCGAAATCTAGGTAGATCTGAAAAGTAAAAACAAAAATTGCGATTGATTGCTGATATTTCCTACAGATTTGTTCACATAAAATTTCACAAACGTTTAAAAAAAAAAAAAAAAAAAAAAAAAAAAAAAAAAAAAAAAAAAAAAAACACGTGTGTGTGTGTGGGGGGGGGGGGGGGGGCAATTTAGCAGCTCGCACGGGGCGGCAGTTGGGCTTGCGCCGGCCCTGGTACATACACAGATATTGTGTTTAACGATGCTTCCTAGCAGCAGATAAGTTTTGTGGAAAGTAGGTTAGTCTCAGTGGAATATTTGATGGTACAGTCGTTTGTATATAGTGCCCTTATTATTCTCGGTTTCCTTGTTTTACAGAACATGATAATGGGATAATGTCGTTTCGAATCATGTCGTGTTGAGATGTATATTTTATTATTGACTACTGGTGTGTGAAGTAAAGTAATAACAATTTTAAACGATATATCTTCAAAACGGCTTAACTAAATATTACGTACTAGGTGTCAAATGATACATCCAAGTGAGTACTATTAATATATATATTTAGTTTTTTTGTATGCAAATTCAGTAAATTTCAATTAGAGGCCAGTAACATGCTTTCCAGGTATAAAAGCTGGGTATTTAATAAATAAACAATAATAACTGTAGTATTAGCGGCAGTAAGGTAAATTAGATTTAAGTAAATGGTTAATGAAACAACAGGATCAATAATCTGTTTAAATACTGAGAAAGCAAATGCACAAAAGTTTAATTTTTTGCTAATGCAAAAACTACGATATGTACAATGTTTTTGATGCCATATTCTATTTCAGCGGAATACTTACGTTAAATACTATCGTTGTGGAGGTCTTCAGATCGCAGAGTGGTTTGATGCAGCTCTCCATGCTACCTTGTCCTATGCAAGTCTTTTCACCTGAGAATACTTTCGGCAACCTACACCCTTTTGAATCTGCTTACTGTTTCGTCCCTCGGTCTCCCTCTACGATTTTTACCCCGCTCACATCCCTCTAAGTTGACGATTCCTTGATATCTCAGAATGTGTCCCACCAATCTATCACTTTTCTTAGTCAGTGTATTCCAGAAACTCTTTTTCTCCCCATTTCGGTTAAGCACCTTCTCATCATTTACGTGATCTATCCATCGAATTTTTATCATTCGTCTGTAGCACTACATTTCAAAAGCTTGCATCATCTTTTTGTCTGAGCTCCTTATCGTCCATGTTTCACTCTCATACAATGCTTCACTCCAGACAAATGCTTTCAGAAAGGACTTCTTAACATTAGAATAATATAGGATATTAACAAGTTACGCTTCTTTAGAAACGCTTTTCTTCCCATAAGCACTCTGCATCTTGTATCTTCTTTACTTCAGCCATCAGAAGTTATCTTGCTACCGAAATAACAAAACTTATCTACTACTTCTATTGTCTCATTACCTAATCTAATTCCTTCAGCATTCCCTGATTTTCTGACACTGCAATTCATTACCCTTGTTTTACGCTTGTTGATTTTCATCTTATAGCCTCTTTTCCAGACACTCTCCATCCCTTTCAGTTGCTTTTCCAGATCCTTTGCGGTCTCTGACAGAATTACTATGTCATCGGCAAACAGCAAAGTTCTTATATCTTCTCCCTGACCTTTAATTCTCTCTACAAATATCTCCCTTTATTCCTTCACTGCTTCCTGAAAGTACAGATTGTGGGGAAAGGCTACAACCCTGTCTTACTCCCTTCCCAACCTCTGCGTCCCTTTCTTGCCCTTTGACTCTATTCATTGCTGTCTGGTTTTTGTATAGGTTGAATATAACTCTTCACTCCTTACATTTTACCCCTGCTACCTACAGAATTTGAAAGAGTGTGTTCCAGTTGACACTGTCAAAAGCTTTCTCCAAAACTACAAACACTGAAAATGTAGGTTTGCCTTTCCTTAGCCTATCTTCTAAGCTAAGTCGTAATTTGAGTATTGTCTCCCGTGTTCGTACATTTCTCCTAAATCCAAACTCATATTTCACGAGGTTGGATTCGATAAGGTTTTCCATTCGTCTGTAAATAATTCGTGTTAGTATTTTGCACCCATGTCTTATTAAATTGATTGTTCTGTAATTTTCACATTTTTCTATAAATTCTAGTACGACTCGTGTCTCTACCTATTTCGTTCACTGCTGCCTTCACTAATTCATCCCTCAAATCTAAACATTATTGTACTTCATTATTTTCACCCGTTTCAGTCACGATGCTGTCCAATCACTGGATTAATATATTGAACAAAAACGTTATCCTTGTATCCCTAGCCGCGGTGGAGTAGCCGAGCGGTCTAAAGTGTCTCGCTGCGGAGCGCGCGGTTGCTTGCCGTGGAGGTTCGACTCCTCCCTGGGGCATGGGTGTGTGTGTTTGTCTTTAGGTTAGTTTACCTAGGTTTAAGTAGTTTGTAAGCTACGGACTGATGATCATGCAGTTTGGTCCAATAGATTTACAAACATTTGAACATTTTTGTATCCCTAGGTTGCTAAAGGTTTTTAGTCTGATTGATGTCTGTTGATTTACGTCGTTAGAGCTTGTGCTCTCACTCACCGTGCAGTAGATGAAGAAGGCGCCCAAGGCGATGACGCGAAGCAGGACTGGACTCGCCGCCCGCACCACCTGCGACAAAAGACACACAACGTACGTCACCTGGCTTTGCTCCCATGCGCAAGTAGATGTTTATTAATAAATATTAACAACATATCGGCACTGACGTCTCCAAAACGTATCAGCACGCACTGCTTTTCTTGTCGTTAATTTCTCGCGGTCAGGGACTTAGATATTATAATGTTTTGGCTTGATTAAAAGTAGTCCCCTACTGTTAATAAGGTAATGGAAAAGCAGGACATCCTTATGAGATTATCTAGAAAATGTTCGGTAGTCCCATGGGGGCACTAAACATAAATTATAATAATCGCAGCAAAAATACCTCAATTATGCGTTCTGCAAAATCAAGATCTACACCTTATCACTTGATCAGTAAAATCAACACCTATTTCAACTATTCAAGCAGCAACTGGCATTCCACCTCTCAAACATCGGAAATTATCAGACCGACACTACTCCACTATCAAAAATTAAACATATTACTCCATGAGACATAATGGAAAGGAGCATCAGCGTCATGCTAGCCGGCTGTAAACGAAAAGGTTAAGAAATGACCACTCTCCGCCAATAAGTAAGAACGATTTTGTTCCACCATCTGTTCTCTTAAATTATGCATAGTCAGATTGGGGACTTGGATGCAGTAACAGCGTTAGTCTATTTACGCTGTTATTGAATAAAAAAATCCTTCAAACGTCTGCTATTAAACAAGTCGGCTCTTAGTTCCATATGATGAACCCAGAGGCTCTAGAAATAACGTATGGAACTGAGAGCCATCTTGTTTAATAGCAGAAGATTGTAAGATTTAAAAATGGTGTAAGATTTAAAAATGGATTTAAAAATAGCGTAAATAGACTAACGCTGTTATAGCATTCAAGTCCTGAATTCAGACTGCAACTCAAGAAAAGGGTCTTCAAAACAGAGGAGAATAAGAATTCCGTAAATATATGCCTTTAGCCTCTTCAGTCCAAGTGCCAAGGTTAATTTGAAATTTTGAAAATGTCTGTATTTGTTTGTTTATTAGGTTGCATAGGCGCCGATTTTTGTGTTTTGCAATTTTGAAACCTTCATTTTCTTGAAAATTGATGGTATACATTTGTGTACATCGGGTTTCAATCCTAAACATATTTTTTTACATTTTTTTACAGTATGTTGTATTTTTACAATCTACATACTCTGCTTACAATAAGAAATGTTTTGCAAGTGTTTATTACTTCCAGATGGTTTTGTACGAACTTCAAGATAACGTTGATCCCAACATAAAGCAACAATTTTGATGCTGTTGTTTAGAAACTAAATTAACTAGACTGAATAAATTTTATGTTAGTGTGATGTGCTACAAGCTCCCAAAATTCTGCTGGAAATTATTCCATGAAAGATTCCACTGGAAGTCCACTGGAATGACTTTCCCGTTTGTTCTCAGGAAAATCTCAGGTATGCTGTAATGGAAATGAACAAACCATGGGTTTGCAATAAACATACATTTTTATTATAGTTTGATGTTGCAGTTTATATACTTTGTTATAAATGAAGAAACAAACAAAAATACTATTCTTCAAAATATAGCAGTAGTAAACAATTATATCTTTACTTCAAACTTTTATGGATTTTTAATACAACTATTCGTGACATCTTTAGTGTTTTGAGACAGAAATTCATTATTAACATCACTTTGAAGTCCTAGCAATGAATAAATAAATAAAATCTCTAGGTCTCAAAAGTGTAAACATGTTCAGTCACTGACACTTTTCGACGAGTACACTGAACACGTATTTGTCGGAAATCGGAATAGGGAGTCGCTGCGCTGTGCGCCTGAAATATGTCAGATGCAGCGCTGACACGTTTTACGTAAAAATATAGCAGAAAGTATTTCTGCAGCATAACCTGAATAGAAAATCGAAACCGTAAAACACATGCCATCAAAACATATTAAATGGAGAACTACGACTGTTAAAGGAACTGATTTAACTGTAGAAATACTATAATTAGAATTGTTATTAATTTTCACAAGCATCATTCGTCACAATGTAGCAATATGTTTCTTCCAGTGACTTCCTGTTTTCAGCTAGATTATTTACCTCGTTCTTACGATACGAATACTTCTGATAAATGATGAAACCCGAATCTTGTGCTTACAAGGACATTACCATGGGTCGGAGCATTATGATCACCTTCCCGATAGCAGGTTGTCCACCTTTTGCACGGATAACAGCGGGGATATGTCTAGACATATAGGCAGTGAGGACATGGCGGAACGGTGGATGGAACGAGCATCTAATTCAGGTTAATTCCAGGGCGAGGCTCAATTGAGTCCTCTCGCCATGTTCAAAATGAAGGAGACGGGACGAAATTAGGGTATAATTGTTATTTTAGATGTTTACTTATAATTTAATGTCGACTATCCCACACGTAAGGACTTTTCATTATTTTATTTTTATAAACCAATATTCAGCGACCAGTTTCTTGTAATTATTTATTTTACACGACCGGTTTCGGACGCTTCTTCTGGTCTCATATTTTTCGATACTCTTCCGTAGCAAGTTTTCTGACATATATGAACATGATCTAAACTTTGTAAAGTAGAATCGGTATAAAGGGTCATAGGGGTGACTGTTACCACATTTTTCTTGAACGTCATCAGGCCGCTCAATCAGGATTCCTACTCACGATTGTTACTAGTGACGAGTTATGGTGCTCTCATGCTGACATCTTAAGAAGAAATTAATGACTGAGTACCTATGAAACTTGCTATGGAAGAGTATCGAGCCGGCCGCGGTGACCGAGGGGAATGAGGCGCTCCAGTCACGGTCTGCACGGCCACTAAGGTCGGGAGTTCGAATCCCCCCTCGGGCATGGATATTTTTGCCGTCCTTAGTGTTAGCTAGTACATAAGTAGTTTGTAAGTTTAGGGAGTGATGACCCCGTAGTTGAGTCCCATAGGCTATACAAACATTTGAACATTTGATTTTTTTGAAGAGTATCGAAAAATATGAAACCAGAAGAAGGGCACTCAAGTGTCCGAAACCGGTCGTCTAAAATAAATAATTACAAGCAACGTGGTTGCTGAATATTGGTTTATAACCTGAACAGTTGCTAAAATGGATAAAGTACTTCATTTTATTGTTACCTTGTAATCATAAAATTTTTCTATGGTAGTATTTGGCACTTCCGTTTTTCTTGTAAGGCGCGGCGTAGCGGCCGAGCGCATTGAGGCGCTATGCTATGATGTGCGAGGCCTTTCCCCGTCGGGGGCTCGAATTCCCCCCTCCGGAATGAATGTTTGTGCCGTCTTTAGTATCAGATAGTTCATAAGTAGTTTGGGGACTGATGACCCCTTAGTTAACTCCCATAAGATCTACAAACATTTGAACATTTGTTCTAGTAAAACCGTAAATAGACGCCCTCTAATGGCCCAATCACGTACCTCTACAGCGTTCGCGGCGACTCGCCGCATTTAGTTTCACTCACCATCCATAGGAAGATCTTTAGTTTGTACCCTATTTCAGTTTTGACGGTGCTTCTCATTTTACTTTTTCTTTATTTGTGGCATATTGCCTACAGATCTATTGTCTGCTTTGTATATTGTGTTAATTGCATCATACCTTTACCAGCTGAAAAATGCTTTGTAAATATTTTTGCCCAGTTAAGCCGTCATAGTCAGTAATGTTGTACCACTGTCACTGAATACATGTCTCCGTCCGTTTGTTTCCTGTCTCTCCCACTGCCGCTATCTGTCTGTATTAAACTTTCAACGTCTTTCTCCCTTTCCCTCGCGATTCCTCACCGCTGTCTGTTTCTGCCACTTTCATCGTCTCTCTGCCCCACTGACGTTGCCGAATTCACTTCCTGTCTTGTTTCCAGTATCCTTTTCTTTCTCACTTGGCTTTCATTGTCTTCAATCACGATTGTCTCCTTTACGCATATGTCCATGGGGATGGTTTGCTTGGAGTTCGAACTGTAGACCGGAAACTTTAGCACGTGGTTAGTGGGGATGGGAAAAATTGGACAAATTGTTTCCTGCTATAGTATTGGAGAGCCGCACGCTCATGCTTTATGTATGGTCTCCATTCGTCTCAGTTTCTCACTATTTTCTCTTTTGCTCCAATTGCTACTATCTGCAGCTGTCTTAGTTAATTGTTGCTACTATTCCTAACTTCCGACATCTCGTTTGGCTTCCCACTGCTGTTTTCATTCATATGCCTTTCTCCTGAACTGACACTTTCTCTTTTCCATCACATATGGCTCTCTCTGCCTGTAGCCCTGTCTCTGTCCTACTCACATTCAGGCGAAAAAAGCACGAATATGTTCGCATGCCAAAAATTTTGGTGAGGAAGTCGGAATGAGGATTGAGGAAGCTGGTTCCACACTTTTGTGTCAGAGAACATATTCGCCTTTTCTGTGCTCTGGAAGGAGCATTTTTCAGCTGATTCCTTTCTTTTTCGTGTTACATCAGAGTGTACTGCTTATATAACATGCAATCAATCCTGAGTAAAATTTGGATAGTATTTTATATTAGGACGCATGGTAAAAATTTCGACGATTTGCCATGAATCGAAGTGTAGATTTGCCAATACACGCAGTTGGATCTTTTGATACCAAAAATTATGATTATTGTATCGCATCGCGATAACGAATACACATTTCCAAAAACGGGTAATGGAGTTTCCAGGTAAACACCTAAACAACATACACTTAACATTTTAGTCATTCCCTATTCCTCAACATACGTTACCCCACAGTCAGAAATAGCGTTTTCGAACCTATTACTGTCGCGTGCTATCATTAACGGACCGATATCTCAAGAACCACATAAGATATTATTCTGCTCTAAACTTTAAATAAAATTTCGATATGTTTACATTTCATACCCAGACATGTGTAACCTAAAATAGACCACACGAGAAGTCTACGCAATGTATTTTTACCTCTGCCAACTCTTTAAAATATGTTGCAATAGTTCACTAAACCAGATGCTGCATATTAACTGTAAAGTAAACGAAAACACAAATCACCCCTTCATCGACCGAAGATTTCAATCTTTAAGATGAACAAAAATAAAAATTTTTCGTTGAGTACTTTAAAAAAAAAAAAAAAAAAAAAAAAAAAAGAAAAAAAATCGCATGGTATGATCCAGAGCTGTCCGTACGCCGTCTTTCAGCACAATACGCACTGTTTCTAACAAAATATCGCGGTTTTTCGGCCGTATCTTGCTAACGGACTAAGGTTTACGAAAACTGAAAAATGCCGTTTATAGATAAATGTCTACAGGATGTAAATATTTGAATAATTTTCTATGGTAAGCTATTTAGATATTTGAGATTCACGGTGCTAAAACGACTAACAATCTGATTTTGTGATATTGTGCAAAACTATGATAAGTTTCAACCTCTGGATCTCGGTAACGGATAACGGTATCGAAAATTAAAAAAAAAAGAAAAAAAAAAAGAAAAACTACCTCGAGAATACCATCATAAGAACATATGGTCAAAATTTCGAAGATTTGCAGTGAATAGAAAGTATCGAAGTGAGCATCCCCACAATTTTTTTTTTTTTTTTTTTTTTTTTTTGCTACCCAAAAATCATGGTCTTTTTAGTTTTTCTCATGGACCGCCCATGAATGAATGGTGCTTTTGTAAAACGTTTAAAGCCCAACATAGACTGCACGTCATGTATAAAAGCCAACTGATTTGCTCAAACTGAATGGGCTCCCGGAAGTGTGTAAGTTTGAAATTTTTGACGATGTACTGTATGATAGCTATAGTATACCCATTCATCTAATATGTACACAAATAATCACAAGGCCAAGATCTATCCAGAACACTTTACATCTTCACTCTGAGATGAATGAACCTGAGATATGGGCCCTTAAAGAATCGCAAATTCGTACGCGCCGTTTACGAACATATTAATACCGTCTTTAACGTCACCTTTAACATAATGTGCAAAAATTGTAAGATTCCTTTTTGTATATTTTTCACCAGTTCATCCGAAACGCGTCATGCAAAGTAAATGTATTCAAACATATCCTGTGACGACTTGTTCATGATCTTTCAGCCTCTTAGATCATGATATAATTAAACTAATGTGCGCTGATCAAACAGCCGTAGTGTGTGTAATATCCGTCTCTACGATAATATTTCACAATCTTCTGCGCAGCTATCCATTCTCCGTGCTGACAAGCGCAGACATTACCAAACACTTTGTTTCCTTTACTTCCTTATCATCGTACACTGTCCTCCATATCTTTCATCGACCTAAACACGTTCCTTTCAGAGCAAAATCCGTTCTGTCCCGATCCATCACTCAGCCACTTTCTCAAAGTCCTTTCCATTAGTAGGAGCCCGACTCTCATTATATCATACAACTGAATAACATTGCAAGCTTCAAACGACAGTTAATGGATTACAGTATCTACATAATCAATAATTACGCCACTCTCTGATCCTGTAAGTTCACATCAAACCTTCACAGCCACACCTACAGCCAAATATTCTCCGAGTGGCATAGCTCGCACCAGGTACAGCTTTCCTAACTTCCTTCTATAAGAATTTGCCAAGCCTTAAATAGTTTCTGCATATTCACAACTACATTTTGTATCTGCTAATTTCAATGTTGTTATTTCTATTATTATATCACCTTAGAAGAACTGCTAGTATTAATCTTATTATATTTAAGTCAATAGTATTTATTTACATCTTTTCTACATGTATTCAATCTATCTAAAATAGGTTATTAACACCTTATTAACCTTTTACCTATTAAAATCAATGTTATATCATACATACTAGTAACTCAGACGTAAAAGTCCTAAGGAAGTTCTGTGCAAAAATAAAGGAACTAGGTTATGGTACACATGTTCGCCCACTGTTTGATTACTGCTCACTGGCTTGGGATCCGTACCGGATGGGGTCCATAGAGGAGGTAGAGAAGATCCAACGGAGAGCAGCGTACTTCGTTACAGGATCATTTAATAATCGTGAAAGCGTTACGGAGATGATCGATGACCTCCAGTGGAATACTCTGCAAGAGAGATGCTCTGTAGCTCAGTAAGGGCTTTTTTCGAAATTTCGAGAACATACCTTTATCGGGGAGTCAAGCAGTATATTGCGCGCACCTACGTATATCTCGCAAGATATCATGAGGATAAAATCAGAGAGATTAGAGCCCACTCAGAGGCATACCGACAATCTTTCTTTCCTCCAACAATACGAGATTGGAATAGGAGGGAGAACCAATAGTGGTACTCAATGTACCCTTCCCTCACACCCCGTCAGGTGATTTTGCGGAGAATAGATGTAGAAATGCATGCGACTATTTTACTCCTCAATTCATCTGTAAACTTCTCAGACATTTGCGAAAATTCTATGTTTGGTAACTGCGTTCTTTAATTACTCGTGGTTTTTGTAGTATTTAGTACATTATTTATTAATATCGAGATCAAAATGTTTGTATAGGTTATGGGACTTAACTACGGGGTCATCAGTCCCTAAACTTACAAACTACTTATCAACTAGCTTATCCTAAGGACGGTACAAATATCCATGCCCGAGGGGGGATTCGAACCCCCGACCGTAGTGGCCGTGCAGACCGTGACTGGAGCGTCTCAGTCCCCTCGGCCACCGCGGCCGGCAATACCGAGTTCGTTTATCCATTTACACAAAGTACGATGACTTATCAGTTAGCGATATTCTGTTGGTTTACGCAATTACATGACATATACATGATATTTAACGACAGTCTAACTTACGCCATGTTTCAGCCAGTGAACATACGCAAGATGTTCTACGAAATACTGCCTCTACCAGCGAAATGCGAATAAGCAAGCTCCGTTTCCAGATCCAAGAGTAGCAATACTCTTCCTAAGTGACCATGTCCAGTGACGGTAGGATACTACCCACTGCATCATGTGTCACCGTCACAAACTAGTATTGCTGATTTTAACATTTTTTAAACTGTAATGAGATATTTTAATGCGGCAAAATTAAATAATGCATCGCTTGGTAAAAATAAAAAAAAAAAACATGTTGTCACAGCGCTGTGTGTAATTTCCTGAACCTGGCGTTGGCGTTAGCGGAATTTGATAGCCTTCTGAAATGTGAGTTTTAAATTACAGCTCATGCCTAGGAAAAATACATCATATGATGAAAATTTGATTTCATTTCAGAAGTTAGTATTACTGTGTGATATTACAGATACAGGTGGAAGCTGATTGTTTCCATGTGAAAGGCGGGTTTTGCCATGCTGTTGTGTTCCCCAGTCGGCTGCCTAACAGATTGGACACAGTGAATGGGATACGAGTAGTCAGGGTTTTCCTAATGTGCTCGGGAACCGGAAATGTTCTTGGCTGAGCGAGGGCAGTATTCCAGATTGCAACTGAAATACAATATAACCACAAACATTATTCTTAAAATCCAAATAAAACCAGGGAATGATCATACAACAAATATAGTTATATGAATGGATTCAGGGAGAATCAAATACCATAATTACAATTTAAATATCCCTTACAGATAAAAAGTCGATAAATCTCAGTACTATAATAATAATAATATTATAAGACTTACATTTACAATAATTGATACGTAGTGTTTATCAGTAACAGATTAAGAAGCAAATGGGCAGCATTGCAACACATTACCTATCTTAAAAACGCACCATGTTATGTCTGTATTCTTTCAATAAACTTTGTTTTACTCTCTTGTTCTGCTTTTCATTGAGGTCATAACATTCTAGTGTCATAGAAACAAAATATGAACCCAGAAAAGCGAATTTCATTTCTATATGTATTTTATTATATTTAATATTATTCTTAGTAACGTTCGTTTTTTATGTTGTAGACTGTCACTTAAATATTTCATGGCTGACTAAAAATAGTAGACATGCAGCAGATAATTTATATATAAACAATTATATGAATTTGTGCACAAGAACTGAATGTATTTGTATGAAAAGCCATGATAAATAAAATATTAATTGTGTAACTATATTTAGACGGCGGCAGTATATTTGAACTGAGACGCCACGCTTAATGGCTATCTGAGCAAAGAGCTTCAGTCTGAAAGTTTTTAGTATTGTTAACTATATATTTAATTGTTAAATGTAAACAACATTTGTAGGGAGGTGGTCAAAGCATTTAATTCTGTGATATTCAAATGTATAATATTTTTGAGGGAACTGTATTTTAAAGATGAGGCGTTAGGATGTGCACAAGTATACAATTTTGGGAGCACGTAGAGCATGCTATCGATCACTTGGGAGGAGACTCGTAACTTGGAAGTGGTGGTGAAAGGTTGTGACACTGGGCAGTCTGATACAATAGTAGGAGAAATATTCAGTCATTTACCGATGTATAAAGAAGGACCACCTCCGCATTTCATGTCCAATAAGAGTGATAAATTCCATTTATAAAGTATTACTTCGTGAGTGAATCACTTCTTTATCTTAGAATTCATTTTGTTGGTCATTCAGAAGTTTAATTTATGTTTGTTAAATATATTTTCACGTCATAATATGCAGATTGATAAACTGACTAAACTTCAGATTAATTATTGAACTTGTTTAAACAGATTGGGTAGCTGTTTGGGGCATAGAAGCTGACGTACATAACTCACTCCTATTGTGAGAATACCGCCTAATAGAAATACCAGTAATCAATAGCATTTGATAATTAAACAGTATGAAGTTCACTGCAAACATTGACCATGCCAATGCACTAAATGTTACACAATTTTAATCTTATTAATTATGGTAGCAATGTATGTACACAGTTGGGTGACAACATTTATAGTTAGGCCATAGGTAGAAATTCTCCACGTTGAGATTTGCTGTGTGCTTGTAGCTGACGGGAGGCCAGCGAGAAGGCCGACGTTGGTGGCTTGTTCCAGCTTAGGATTCTCCAGTTCGTTTCCGGTGAGGGGAGAGAGGGACAATGGCGAGTGCCAGGCACAGTGCAGTGCACAGCGTGAAATAAAATATTATAATACTACTGGCATTTGAAGTAATACGATGCAGTTAGGAACTTTTAAGGCCCTCATTACAAAATAGCCTGTTGATAAATAAACAATACATTAGCTGATATAGTCACATCTGACGTAATATGTTTAATTGACAATGAAAAGTAATAAATTACCAATAAATGCAAGACAGTTACACAACTAACATGGCAATATTTGTTTATAAAAATAATATATTAACTATTTTTCATTTTATTTTCAATCAATCTTTTGTATTTTACCTTGAAATATTCAGTTAAATCACTTAACTGTGATATAAGAAATTGCACGATTATAATAAATAGTACAAAGGATGTTTATACTAATATAAAAACATAAGAAAATATTTGTTAATGTGTAGTGTAATTATTTTGATTTTAAGTAAAGTTTTAGGAATGTATTGGCTGAGCGCTGTACGTTGGCAAATCGGTTAGAACAGTTCACATGGGGAAGTTGATGATGTAGGGGAAAAAACCCTGGCAGTTGAGTTTTGGCGCGTGCGCGAGGGCAGGAAGTGAGGACTCCGGGGCACGTGGTGAGCTGGCCGGGCGGCGTCGCTCTGCATTCAGTCGGCATGTGGATCTCGAGGTGGTGACTTTAGATTTGTCTGTGGCAATCGCCACGTGTGGTTGCTCGTCGTAGACTGTACCAAGTTAAATCGAGTGCTACTGTGTGTTTGTGAATATTTAGCCGATGGAACAAGGTGTGCATCACATTGAATTAAAGTGACTGTGATTTGTTAATGTAACACGTGTTGTCGCATAGGCATGAACATAAACGGTGTTTGAGACAGCCACGTGGTGTGAAAACAATTCGCAACAAATATTCATTTTTGTCTGGGGGCTCACGAGCTATAACTTTATTTGGTAAATGTGTCGACGTACAGACATATCAGCCACAGGGTTCAAATATTGTGAAATAAACAACATAAAATGAACTTTCACGAGTTTTCAAAAATAGTAGTTAGTGCACCCTTTTCTCTCATTAAGTTGATTTTATTATGAATTTGTTTTGTTAATCATATGCAGGAAAGGAAAGCTGCGAACGAGTGATATCATCCCCTAGAAATCGAGTCAAACATTCGCAATCGCAGTTCCAGTGTTTTTGCATGTTTAGGAATTTGGTTCGCAGCTGGTGGTTGTGAGTTTTGAAAATTAAACTTTCTCTATTTTAAATTCTCACCCCGACCTTCACGCTCGCACTATGAACAGACAGTTAGCTTTAAACTTTTACTACTCTCACTTATGTATTGCCCAATTGTTATTGGTGAATACCGATAGGAAGGTCGCAACTGTATGACAGACCACTGTGGCTATATAAGCGACGACGGCATTCTGCTTTTGAAGGTAAGACACACTGCACTGACTTGCGACGGTTATCAGCTGTCTTGCCGAAACAGTATAAGTATGTGATGGTCTGACACTATAGGCCTAATGGCCAGTTCTCCACTACACAGCAAAAGTAGAGTGTTAGTTTTCTTGAAAACTCCGTAATTACGTCCCATTCTGAGAAATATTTTGGAAATCAGAGTGAAGAGTGCCTTCAGCATGGCGCTATTAACAGCGCAAGAGAATGTCTTCTTGTGGCATCACTATTGGACTGATTGACGCGTCAAACAGTAAGGAGAGTAAGGAGTACACGCTTCCGGAACAAAAGACAGTACTAAGAATATCATATGGTGCTTCAGATAGGTGGCACCAAATTTCACTCAAATCCTGCCAAAGGGCACATTCGAATGGCATGGTAATACAGTTGGTACAAAGTAATTAATTATACCGTCACGCGGTGGCCAAGTGGTCTACGGCACGCCAGTCACGGTCTGCACAGCCACTACGGTCGGGGGTTCGAATCCCCCTCGGGCATGGATATTTGTGCCGTCCTTAATATTAACAAGTTCATAAGTAGTTTGTAAGTTTAGGGACTGATGACCCCGTAGTAAAGTCCCATAAGCTATACAAATATTTGAACATTTTTATACCGTCATGTTTGATGGTGCATTTTTGCTACATACATAGTGACGTAGGCGATAAACTTCTTACTTTCGTCGTTTAGTGGTGAACTGGAGAGAAAGAGTGTAAAGTTATATGCAAAGTTGTTTGGAACGGTATCGACACGCCGCTGACAACCATGTCATCTTTTCTATTGGTGAATCGGTCATGGGAATCAGAACCATAACGCGTAGTGTTGAGATCACACAGTTTTTTTATGGCTGGTGAAAAAACACGTATTACATTCAATATCGTCCAGAAAAGACACGAAAAGGCATTAGGGGTAAAGCCACCCTTCCGTAAGGGTCTTGATTTCGACACATTTCGCAGCCGTAAACGGAAAGTTCTACGTGCACTGACCTACAGAACGACGTCCGCGATAACCGTTGACACTGCAAAAACCAGACGAATGAAGCCTTCACTAAGGATACTGTCATGCTACAAACCAACTAAATGTGATTACATTCTTTTTTAGTGCATCAAGAACTCAATTTTCTTATAGTGGATATACTGGAAAGAACCGTTCAAAACCATTTGAGGAAATGTGAACTTTGTTTTAAGTGGATCAGTTTGTATCGGGAGATTACGGAAAAGGCATTCTGTCGTAGTAGAATCAATAATTTTCTATGAAGTTGGTTTGATTAAAACTAGTATAATCAATTGAGAAAAATTATGATGCAACCTTGATAGTGAATTAATCTGTTACGACAAGGATTGAACACAGGTCACAATCTGTTATGTAAAAAAATCTACCTTAATATCCAAAAAAGAAACGAGCAATAATACTACCAACATGATTGTGTATGTGTTTCAAATGCTTTGCTGCGGTGGAGTAGCCAAGCGGTCTAAGGCGCCTCGCTGCGGACCACATTTATTATTGCGACAATAATATCAATGTAATAACTTAATTAAACGACAAAACTTTTACTTTAAAGTAAGTTATATTTCGATTATTTCGATAGATGTCAACTGAAGGGCCACAATGAAAAGTGAAACTCATGATCAAACACGTAACCAGGAACTGCGTAGACACTAGTCATAATTTTTGTTCGTTGACCAATGTAATGTTCCAAATTTATGTGAGAGAAACTGTCTAGCAGTCTGAAAAATCTTCAAATATTTTTTCGTAATGGATCTAAAAAAATTTGAAGAATATAAATAAAACTAATACTGGTTTGTTGATATATCATTTATACCGTTAACACTAAACGGCTTTCTAGTAGTAAATGTTAAATTCACACGTAAATTCCAGAAAGATAGATTTTAGATGTTATTACTGTTGTATCAATGCTGTTGACAGCTTATTGTACTGCCGAAAACATTAGGCTTAGTAATTCGGTCTGAAGGACTACGGAATAAATTAATTTTATACGATAACAGAGTCGTAAATCAGGGTAGTTTGTTGCTCACGAAACGGATACAATCTTAATGCAAGTTTCGCGTGAAAAGAAAATACTCCATAGTTTCTTTGCTAATGGCTGTTTTCTTTTTTTTTTTAAACAAAAACCAAAGTCCTTTGATTTTATCTTTGGCGCCCAGACACACAATATCTCTTCAAAAGCTAAGCTGTTGTGATCACCGACAATATTCAATTTTTATATAACTACGAAGGAAAGAAGGAAACGACTTTGATGTCCTTGAAGAACATATAATTAAAATTACAGCCCTGCTACGCAGAGACAGTATAACATTAAACTCCAACAGTATGAAATGTATGAAGTACTGAGTGCCAAATGTTTTCCATTCCTGTTTCCTCTGGCTTCTCCCTATGGGAGAAGCCATATATATATATATATATATATATATATATATATATATATATGCCTATGGGAGAAGCCAGAGGAAACAGGAATGGAAAACATTTGGCACTCAGTACTTCATACATTTCATACTGTTGGAGTTTAATGTTATACTGTCTCTGCGTAGCAGGGTTGTAATTTTAATTATATGTTCTTCAGTGACATCAAAGTCGTTTCTTTCTTTCCTTCGTAGTTAAATAAAAATTGAATATTGTCGGTGATCACAACAGCTTAGCTTTTGAAGAGATATTGTGTGTCTGGGCGCCAAAGATAAAATCAAAGGACATTGGCTTTTGTTTAAAAAAAGAAAACAGCCATTAGCAAAGAAACTACGGAGTATTTTCTTTTCAGGCGAAACTTGCATTAAGATTGTATCCGTTTCGTGAGCAACAAACTACCATGATTTACGACTCTTTTATATATATATATATATATATATATATATATATATATATATATATATATATATATATATATATATATATATATATGTGTGTGTGTGTGTGTGTGTGTTAAATTGTCTTCTTTCCCCAGTTTATATCTAGGTTCTGATTTATATACTATGTTGGATGATGTTGTTTCATACATTCTGTGGCTACGCGCATTGAAATTGTTCTGTAGGTTACAATGGCTGACAAGAATATTATAAACCACGTTGATCAGTATTCATGGTGTTAGATGTGTCGACGTAGAGCGTATGCTCGAATTTTTACTGCTGCCATAACTAATCTCTTCAACAAAAAACATTCTTTAATCAGGAAAAGATATATAGATTCCATGTTATACTCTTTGGGTGTAATGGAATGTACAGAATAACTTGTAAAATGTAAGAAAAACTGAAGAGAAAGTCATCGACTCGTGTAAGCTATTGTGTTTTGCGGTGGAATGAAAAAGTTAGGTAATATCACATGATAAGGACTGAAAAAGTTCTAGAATTGATCGGCTAAGAGAGAAATGTATTTACTGCTCGAAAGACGTATTCGTCAACACAGTGGAGTGAATGCATTAACCGTGGTTTCTGTGTGTGTCCATCAAGTGTAATGGCTGGTCTCCTGGACTGGTCAAAGGTATTTGTTGTCTGATTCATCTCTGCACTCTTACTGATTTCTGGGCTGTCTCCTCAGAGTTGGAGGAGGCTCTGCCGGCGGCGATAGTGAACACTGGGTGCACCCTGCTGGAAATCGCTGCCCATGAAGGCACAACTTACTCCTGCCACCTGAGTTCGGAGGTCCTCCTCAGTTCCTGTGTGCGGCTGGTAGATTTCGAGATGATACCGTTCACGGAGTGGAGGCGGGGTGTCGATTTGTAACATCTATCCCAGATCCGATCACAATACTCTGTTTTGGATCAGAGTGGATTAATTATATCACTACTGTTAAACAAATTGAACGTCTCTAATTGAAAGTGGACTCATTAAAGTGGCCAATTGATCAAAAATGTTTGTAAATCTATTGGACTAAACTGCGTGGTCATCAGTCCGGAGATTACAAACTACTTAAACTAAGGTAAACTAACCTAAGGACAACACACACACGCCAATGCCGCGGGGAGGACTCGAACCTCCGACGGCGAGCAACCACGCATTCCGCAGCGAGGCGCTTTAGACCGCTCGGATGCTCCACCGCGGCGTGCCAATTGAAAGTTTCTAAATCAAACAAGAGGGACTGAATCTAAAACTGGTGAAATTTCTCGTTTGAAGGTTACTATTTAAAATCTAATTAAATCTGCCTGAAAGAATCTGGTAAGAGACTGTTACAAACCGAATTTAAAAAAAAAAATCCAGCACAAAGCTGGAACTGTTATTTCTTTGCTTCTCGTTTGCCAACAGACATTAAACATAGTCCTGTAAACTCTCTAAAAATCATCCAGTTTTTCTAAACATATAATCGCAACGTACCAATTTAATTAGGCCCTATAATACTAATTTCTATGCTTATAAAATAATCTGTGCTTCTGTGAGCATACTTTCGGAAATTAAATTTCAGTGGCAAGAACTGATTACATTACTAGCTCGTGAACATTAACATTTAAAGAAAATCTCAAACTCGACACGTACCATTTAACCAAAATAGGAAACTGACACAATCAATGAGGGACTAGGTTTAGCTGAAATAAGAAAATTAATAATCAGTAAATTCCTTATTTTTTCCTTATTTTGCTTTTTTTTGTTGACACATCAATAATGGTGATTACAATGGGTTTAAAAATTTTTTCGCCCTACTACCAAATTCCTCTTCCATAATTAAATGAAATTTCATCACCCTAAGGCGGGATACATTCATAGGTATAGTATCCAATCAATCAAACTCGGCATGTGAATCGTAGCTGGCCAACCGAACC
Organism: Locusta migratoria; assembly: GCA_026315105.1. Classification (NCBI taxonomy): domain Eukaryota; kingdom Metazoa; phylum Arthropoda; class Insecta; order Orthoptera; family Acrididae; genus Locusta; species Locusta migratoria. The sequence goes on from CM048748.1 coordinate 86,393,554, forward strand.
ATACTACACGGTGACTACCATACGACTGTAGTCTAACATAGCTTCCACTCGACTCTCAACTAGCGTACTGTCCACTGCCCGCCTCAGTGGTCAAAGATGCTGCTGTAGCGCTGATGCTACATCGCAGTTACAAAGATATTATGGTGTGCAGTGGTTACAAACAAGAAAATCACGGAAAAGTCCATAAATAATTATCTTCAGCCTATAGCTGCCTACTTTCAAAATCTATACCCACATAGGAACTCAGTAATCCACCTAAATCTGCGTGGTGGACGTTACTCAGTAGGACTTCTAATTACTTGCTTTTATTCCACTGCCATATAGTACGAGGGTAAAACGAATGTTTGTATGCATCTGTACGAGCAATAATCTGTCTGATCGTACCTTGTGGTCTTTATGCGAAATGTAGGTTGTCGGCAATAGAATCGTTCTGCTATCAGCTTCAATCTCCGGTCCTCTAAATTTTTTGAATAAACTTTTTCACACTACTATTCCAAGTCATTCTCCAACCACTTCTTCAAATGATTGTAAGTCACTACATTGAACTGACTGATATCATACTCAAATGATTGTTACGAGTTACGAACTAAAATAGTGGCAAAACACCTGTGGAGACACTAAGCGATGGAAACTACTATTGTCGTTGATAGCACACGTTTCTAAAGTACCTATTTTACATCTAAGCAAATGGACTCGCCCTTCCCATGTCACCGGCGTCGCACAATCGAGGGAAACACTTACTTTTGAGCGAGCGGTCTAATGTAACGGTATCATTAAGTTTTCAAAACAGGATCAACGGAGATTGATCAAGACAGATTCTGCCAGCGAATGGCGTTATTGTGGATCGCCGCGAAGGCGAAAGTGCGTCGGTGCCCCACTATGGTGAACGATGTGGTGATTCTCGTGTACGATTGTGATGGTGTGATCCTTAAGCATAACGTTTCTCCATGACAGATAGTCAATGCACAGTATTGCTGTTCGAATTTGAAGCAACGCCTGCGAACAGCTTTGCGAAAGAAGCGGCAACACTTTCTGCGCAACCCACCCATCATTTTGCACAACAATGCGCGGGCACATAAGGCTCAAAGCCGTGGCTACTCTGTTCAGTCGATGGGACTGGTAAGTACTGTATCATCCACCGTACTCCCCGGACTTACGTACTTGTGGCCGTGATTAGATTCGCAGTATGAAGGAATCACTGCGTGGCATTTGCTTCAGAACTGTTCCAGAGATTTGACAGACAGTATACCGCTTTATTCGCACCATCAACAGAACAGGCTCTGCTAACGGGATAGTACACCTTCCACATTGCTGGCAACGAGTTCTGCACAACCCCGGTGACTGCTTTGAAGGACAGGTGTAAACACTTTTGTGTCGGCTGTAAATAAATGATTGCCACTATTCAAGTTCCAAATTCCGTATGTATTTCAAATTTTCAAATGTTTGTAGAACTTATGGGACTTACCTACGGGGTCATCAGTCCCTGAGCTTACAAACTACTTATGAACTAGCTTAGACTAAGGACGGCACAAATATCCGTGCTCGAGGGGGGATTTGAACACCCGACCGTAGTGGCCGTGCAGACCGTGAGTGGAGCGCTCAGTCCCCTCGGCCACCGCGGCCGGCCGTATGTATTTGTGCTTAATAGTTGACTGATAGGTTAGAAGTTAAATATAGGATTAATTTTTTGTTGATAGAAAACTTACTCGTGTTGAATAAGCCAGTAAGATTCTTCTTCAGATGTGGGATGATGCTGACAATATTGAAAGTGTTTCTGACCTAAACCATGATAATTATGATGTCTACTTGCTCTTGATGAAGATTCTCCACTCTAATCCTCCATATGAACCAGACTTTCGTGTCCGGTGGTATTGGGGTAAGACACTCGACTGACAACCAAGGGGTCGCGGGTTCGAAACAAGGTCGCACCTCGGATTTTATTCAGTCTGCGATTTAACCCACCCACCACTCAACGCTATGAGGTCGGCAGAAACGACATGTATATCGAATTGCACGTTAAGCTGTAGGTTTCCTTTCCCCAGTTGGATAACTGGGGTAGTCTAGGGACACGAAAGTCTCCCAAGTGGCGTCCAGTTCAAAGACTTGAGCTACACGAAATTATTATTAATATTCTGTACTTTTGGCCTCATAAAACTAGATTCACTAGCAGATTAAATAACGATCATCTTTTAATAAATGACCTTCAGAGATGTATAGTGCACATATAGTATCATGATTAACACGATCACACACGACAGCTATTTTCATGTGTGACCAAAGAATTTTGCAGCTCATATTGATTGGCAATCGGGAAAATCGGTGTCTTGCATTTAGCCAGCTTTGTACCGACGAAGCACAAAAGTGGTCCTGTAGCCGACCCTTGGGGAACGCCAGATTTTCTTACGTTTCATGTTTGGGAGAGATATGGCAGCGCCCCGCTGCTGTATTCCACCTGCAGAGACTGTCACCCTGTTTACATGGGCTCCGAAAACCGGATTTCGTAAAACGATTTTCCAAATCCACTTTTGGTTGGTCTTGTAAACACTCCAAAATCGATTCTGGGAATCCACTTCTGTAAAGCAGTTTTCCAGTTCCACAATCGATATTCGTTCCCATGTAAACGCAACCGTTTTTGAAGCATTCTTGGTTTGTCAGATTGTGTTTTCTAGTGAAGAATTTTAGGCACATATGGACAGAGTGACGTTTACTACTGTGAAATGAAAGTATAAATATTACAGTGATAATGAATCTGTTTATTTAAATAAAGAAAAATAGCGATTTTGTTGCTAAATCACGAATTGAATCATCTGTTTTTCAGCCGCCATATTTACGCCAGGTTTACGAAAATCGGTTTTCGTCTTCCGGAAGATGTGTTGCATGTAAACGTAGTGTGTTAGTGCGCGACCGGACTCAGCGAGAGCGGACGGCGAGCGCAGGGGTTGCTTTGGTTGCTTTTGGAGACTCAGGAGGCGAGTGGGGGCTCCGCTGCCGCTCATCCGCCTGTCGCAGGCCACACCCCGATGAGGCGGGATGCGGGGTTCGGTGTCGACGGCTAATTGCGAGTCCTAGATCGCCTCGCGTGTCGCGTTGCAAATTACGCCGCTTGCTCGCCATGTCGGCGCTTGTGGCGCCGCGTGGTGGAGCGTCGCCTTACTAATGAAGCGGCGCGGAAGCGGAAGCGATCGCCCCCACCCCCACTCCTTACACTGACAGGAGCACACTGTAAGCGAAGGACAACTGGCCTTAAAGGCTAGTCCACACGACGACGCCAGGTTGCGATACTCGTCGCGTGAAATGAATTGCGCGCAACTGGTTTCGTGTTTCGTTGTTTTGGGAGTTCCGTAGTCGCCGTAGTATGAAAGCTTTGGTAGCTGTTAAGAGCAGTTGCGGATCTATTGTTTTACTGTTTGAAGTCGCTGTCTAAGAATACGTAATAAAAAGAATAAGAAACGTGCTTAGCTTCGACTCTGGATTAAGAAAAAGACGTCAGCGACCTTCCTGAAAGAAACTGTTGTTGAAGACCTTATAAGTTATTTTAATCAGCTTAGAATGTCACCCAGGGCCGTCCCAACGATTTTGCCGCCCAGTGCAAAAATTTCAAGTGACGCCTCCTGCATCCCCCTCCCCACGCACACACACAAATTTTTCGACTTTGTCAACTTTATTAAAAAAATGAAGTCTTATTTTCACATATTACAATCATGCGTCTCTTTGTCGCGAATATGTCTTTAAGATCAAAGCAGCGTCAGTGTTACAAAGGGGACGGTAATATACAGTTTTAGTTTTCCTCACTTGAGATCAGTGTAAGGTTTTTCAGGCCGTAGTAAATTGTACCAATCTTTTCCTTTGTGTTTATGTCTACTTGTTTTCGTAAATTAATGTTAATTAAACGGAACAGTGCCATAGTCGAAAGCAAGAATACATCTCGCACTTCTACCGCTCCTCACACTCCACAGTGACGTCACGCGGAAGCACCCGAACGCTGCCGAACACATTGGCTCAACATTCTACACAATAACCTCGCACGTTTATTTTGCTTGTAGGATGACGCATATCACTGTTGTCTGTATTAATGTCTGTCAATCTGTAACAATTCTTATTTCCAACGTATTTTCACAATTCTACATTTATGCAAGACACTTCCACGTTTCATTATCTTGCTTAATTTAACCTATCGGAGCTACATAAAACTTCAGGAATTTGCCGCCCCCAAAAATCTGCCGCCCTGGGTGACGACACGGTTCGCCCCTCTCTAGCGCCGGCCCTGATGTCACCAGAACAGTTCACACTCCTTTTCAACAGCGTTAGTAATGCAATAAAGAAACAATAAACTGTTATGCGTCAAGCATTGTTACCAGAACTAAAATTACAAATTGCATTACGTTTCTTGTCAAACAGAGACTCATATTCGTCTCTACAGTACCTGTACCGTGTTCCAAAATCCACAATTGCCACATTTAGTTTGTATAGGTATTTCGAATTGAATTTATTTCATTGTGTAGTCCACTAATCATTAACCCATTCACGAATAATTGCTTCAAGAGCACCAACACGCCGATGCTTATTCCTGAAGTTTTCATCGTTAAAATCCCACAAACATCTATTAATCGCATATATGTGCAAAAACAGAACTATTTATCCCCCCTACCCCCTTTTACGTTGTATTTTGTTCTATTTTGGTTATAACCTACCCTAAAAACACGCGCAATTAGTTTCGACAAAGTTGGAAGGTGCCGAAACTGTTTAGTTTCGCCAACGAGTTGCGCATTCGCCTGCCGCGCAGGCGTACTGGCCAGTAGCGCAGTTTCATGACACCTAGTGTTACAATGTAAACTAGCCTTAACACGGGAGAAACAGAATCAAGGACATTAAAAAATTCTCAGTGATTGTTGAAATGTTTGTTAAGCTTAAGGGACTTAACTACGGGGTCATCAGTCCCTAAACTTACAAACTACTTACAACTAAGGACGGCACAAATATCCATGCCCGTGGGGGGATTCGAACCCCAGACCGTAGTGGCCGTGCGGACCGCGAATGAAGCGCCTCAGTCCCCTACATACAAACTCCGCAATCCACCGTAAGGTGAATGGCGGAGAGTACACTGTACCACCACTAGGTATTTCCTTTCCTATTCCACTTCGAAAAAGAACGAGGGAAAAAAGAATGGCTATATGCCTCCGTACGAGCACTAACTTCTCTTATCTTGTCTTTGTGATCACCACGCGAAATGTAACTAGACGGCAGCAAGATCGTACTACACTCAGCTTCAAATTCCGGCCCTCTAAATTTCCTCAACAGAAATTCACGAAAAGAACGTCGTTTTTCCTCCAGCGATCGCCAATTGAGTTGCCGGAGCATTTCCGTGACACTCGCGCATTGATCGGGCCTACCAGTAATAAACCTAGCTGATCGCCTCTGAACTGCCTCTATGTCTTCCTTTAAACTGATCTGCTGCGGGTCCCAAAACTTGAGCAATACTCTAGACGAGGTCGTACAAGCGTTTTATACGTGGTCTCCTTTACAGGTGAAGTACATCTTCCCAAAATCTCCCAATAAACCGAAGTCGGCTGTCCGCCTAACTCACAACTGTCCTCACATGTTCGTCCCATTTCATATCGCACTGCAATGTTACGCCTAGATATTTGAACGACGCGATAACATCAAGAAGCTCACTACTATTGCTGTATTCGAACATTATGGGATTGTTTTTCCTACTCATGCGCATCACCTTACATTTTTCTACATTGAGAGCTAGCTGCCATTCTTCGCACCAACTAGAAATTTTGTCTAAGTCATCTTGTACGCTATTACACTCGTCTCTGATGAACACTCTCTGGCCGGCCGCAGTGGCCGAGGGGACTGAGGCGCTCCAGTCACTGTCTGCACGGCCACTGCGGTCGAGGGTTCGAATCCCCCCTCTGGCATGGATATTTGTGCCGTCCTTAGTCTTAGTTAGGTCATAAGTAGTTTGTAAGTTTAGGGACTGATGACCCTGTAGTTAAGTCTCATAAGCTATACAAACATTTGAACACTCGCTGTCGAGAACAACGTACTGCGTTCTGTTACTAAGGAAGTCTTCCAGCCATTCACAAATCTGATTAGGGGTGTGTAGTTCATGAACCAACTAGTTCAATCGAACTAATTCGTGAAATGAACTATAGTTATTTTTAGTTCACTTTGTTTGGTGAAATATAGTTCTTTTACTCTTTCCTTCTGATGTACTAGAAATTAGAAGGCGCAGGCTCAAATATTCCTTCCCTTGCTACTGAATACACGCCACCCACAGAACCCTAACGTATGTATTTCGCAAGCACAAACTTATAACTTCGTAAATGGCATCGCTTCTGAGCCATGCCAGCTCGCCTTCCTGTTATTTTTTATTTATTTACTAGCTTATATGCCCGAGCTTCGCAACGGTTGTTAAAGAAGGTCCTGTGTATATCATGGTTCTTTGGGTTCCGGACGTAGGTCAGCAAAAAGACAATCCTTGTTGGATCTCTCTGTCAATAAAATCAGTTCTCCTAGCCAAGATGTCAAATTTAAGTAGAAGTCATTGTCGAAAACGATGAATGTTCATAAAGTGTTTCATACTAAGAGTGAAATAAATTAAGTCCGTGCTTCAGAACAATGTAAATTCAATGTTAGGTTGTGTTCATAAAGTTACACATTGCATCAGCAGCACCGAAAGCGACTGGCAAATTATATTTCTGAAAACGATATTGCATAAGTGCGAATATTGATTTGTAACAGTTTTCACATATATCTTCTTGAATAGCAATTTGGAATGAATTGTAAGACTGTGTGAATCATTAGACTTTATACAAAAGAGTGCTGGTCATAATGAGATGTGACAACAGCGGATGTATCTGATTCAGTAAAATTTGACTTTCTATCCTGGCGGCCTCGTGTTTTTATCTGGGCAACATCAATAACACGATATAAAATCGTTGCAAAGATGACCGAACCACATAGAGTGTAGATAAATACTGCTGTTCCTGCTGTATGCTTGTTTTCACGACAAAATATTTGCGTGTCACGAGATTGGATTATGACGATGTCACATGATTCTCGTTATTCAACATCTGTTGCCAACATTATCACAGGAGGCCACCGAGATATGAGTAGGACTACGTCGCATAGAAGACACAGCTGTCAAACGAAAACACCTTTCACAGCAGAGAGTGTCGCGGCTATATGTATCAGAGATCACTGATTAGCACAGACCAGTGAGCTTACTGGCACAGGCAGATCAATATCTATAGCCTAAGAGACATTCATTAATGTTTGTCTGTGTTTCCACCACGCGTTCATGACAGTGATCAATGTTCCACGAGTATTTTTGTGTCTATCTGGATTTTTATCTTTGTTTTGTGTCTCTGTTCATAGTCGGTAATGTGTGGTTGACGGAAACATGTGACCTATTTAAAAAAAATTGCGTATTTGATATTTCTCGTCGTTATTAAAGTCTGAAAGGACCGCATTGTCTGACGATTGAAAGCATAAACAGATTTTGACTCGTGCAGTAAAGTTCGTAAGTCACAGAGTATATAGATAGCTTTTCCTAAGAGTATTTATTGCATATTTTGCGAATTTTTGCTCGTCACACTCACCAACTGCCACGTATTGCGACCAAACTCCCTTGCTAACATAATTAGACCAAGAGCTATCTACCACCACAACCACGAGTGGGTGGCAGTATGTGGTCATGGAGATAAGTCTGTAAGCACGTACACACACAAGCCTTTTATATATAGATATAGATTAATTTTGCTGTTTTTCTATCGTCCTCCCTTTCCCTCTGCGCCGCGGGTGCCGCCTTGATCGCGTCGCGTCTCTCTAGCCAGAGGACGTACTAGCTGCGGTAGTCGCAGATGCCGTCATAAACGGGGTCTGCGCGGGATACGGGCAGTCTAGTGTGCGCTGTCAACGCGGAGATGCGGTGACCGCGTCACTGTCCGCCTCGGCTGTTTACGCACCTCGGTAGTTACTTCGATCGCAGCCGTGTGCCCCGGAGCACGTGGATTGCAAGTTTAAGGTGACCATCGCCATGCCTCAACAGCAGTTACTATGGTGAAGTTTTCATATGATCTCCCCGAACTTCTGGACACTCTTGGCACTCATTAGATCATTCCAACTTAGTGCTTTATCTGTCAGTACATCTCCTTGTGGTACGTTGAACAGTCAGGAAACGAGCACAATTATGAGTTGTTTTTCTTGGTGTTTATTGTGGTTGTATTATCTTGCTCGTGTGTGCTTTGCCAGGGTTAACAGCCGTCCCCAGGAATTGTCTTCTTTTATGTCGTGCGTCTATATCCTGGTTTTCTGCTTGTTGTTAGCGGTTAAAAGTGTGCTTCCGTTCGTTCCCTTCGTGTTGCAGAGATCGTTTTGCCCTTGCCTTGGGCGGAACGTTACCTACTCGAATTTAGAAAATTTCTAAGTGTCATTTGGGAATCATGAGTAGTGGCCTTCGACATCATCCTCAACTGCCCAGGGTACCGGTCGTATGTCATTTGGCAGAATCCTTTCCTTCTGCGGGGTGAGTTGCCTACCTGTAGATGTAATTAGGATAAAAGAAGTTGAGCAGTACGCTTTTCCTTTTCCCATCTAAATTTCCTCGTGGAGTCACCTTTTTGTCTGTGGGCCTTCCTCGCCATCGCGATGTGCTCATGCAGGTTAATTACTATAATTACTAAATTTGATTTCGAAGATCTGAAGTGTGACTGCTGTTTCATTTAGTGTAACTGATATTGACATTAAATATTCAAGATTCTTCTACTGTCAGCTGTTGTGTCTTAGAAAGGCCACCTTCTCTGGTGACACGATACATTGTAACTGATTTGCAAAACAAACTAGTCAAAATAAACGTGTTTTTATTTTTAAAGGGCCAGGGGATTTTGTTGATTACGTAGTCTTTTTCCTGTTAATGTGCAAAGTTTTATGGAGGCATACATAACCTACTTCTAATTTATTTACTTCACTGTAATTTTACAAATTTGTGGGCTGGTACCATTGTGTATTTAATTAATGGTTATTGAGGTTATATCTGCTTTAAATTTGTTTACTTCAATGTAATATTGCAAGTTTGTGGACTGTGTATTTAATTAGTGGGTTGTTAGTTAAGTGATTACTTGATATTTTCATATGCCCTCCATATGTGGAGTAACCTGATACATAAGAAGAACAGTAGTATGACTTCTGTTTTATCTAGTGTAACTGACTTTTGACATTATATCTTCTAGGCACTTGTACTCCCTGTTGTTGTGTCTTAGAAAATTAGGCCAGCTACTTCGTGGCATTATACATTTTGAGTCGCTGATTTGTATAACAAAACTAGTCAGAAGGCACGTGTTGATATTTTGAAGGGGTACGTTGATTTGGTTGATTAAGTAATCTTTTCCTGTTAATGTGCAGAGTTTTATGGAGGCATACCTAAACCGCTTTACAACAATTTACGTCATTGTAATTTTGCAAATTGGTTGCAGGTGCCCTTGTGTATTCAATTAATGGTTATTGTGATATACTATCTGATTGCTGACCCTCGTTTTGGAATGTTAGTTGCTTACTTGTTATTTCCTTTGCCTTCCAAATTTGTCAGCTGTTCATTTTGTGTGTGTGTGTGTGTGTGTTTTTTTTTTTTCCACAATTGTTAAATTGGCAAGCTCCACTTCTCTCCTCAAGGTGTTTATTATGGACTTGTGCCCGTATGTCTCTTAATCAATATTTAAATTTGGTAAATTGCTTTATCTTTCAAAATTGTTGATCTCAGATCAATCTTGAGAGTGAAAATGGACAGTTTTAATGAATTATTGAGATAATGTTATTACTTCAACTATGTCATTTCTTAAGATAAATAAATTAATATTATTGTTTCACATTTGAATTGAACGTTTTGGCCTAGTTCTTCCTTTCCTATCTGGTTATTGGTCGTTTCTTTTCTCTCGCCACACCCTGTGACCTATGTGCTTCGGAAGACTGAAATAGTTCTCTTAGTTCAGTTGATGAACTATATCCAAACAGCGATAATTAAGTCGTATTGAAAGACCGAAACCAGTCCGTTCACTTAGTTTAGTTGATGAACAAGCCGAACTACGCGAACTGTGTCAGATGGGGAGGCTGACATAGATCTGCTAGTTTACTTTCAAGGAAAATGTATGACGGATATTTTTAATTAATCTTTATAATTAAATGGGGCGAAGAGCATTTCTTTAAACGAAAATTTGCATTTAGAACCAAGAAAATTGTTTTTCGAATCAGACACATAAGTATTCCAGAGATTTTGTAAATTCAGCCTGTAAGGGGGTGAAACATTGGCTGAAATTTTTTTCTGGCAATAAATTGAACTGTGCAGTTTATCTGAACTTGTTCACTGAAGTATCGTACTGCAAAATTCATTTGAACTAGTCATTGAACTAAAAAAAATGAACTATTTTTCCCGTGTATAGATTGAATCCTTGCCTTGAACTCATATTCTGATTAGATCACCTGCGAACATAGATATTTTTCATCCTGGAACAGTGGCTGGTATAGTATTATTTGGAGTACATTTTCTTTAATTAACTGAGTGGCTAGCCACTACTCACCTCAAGTTCAGTACAGCCAACAGTAATACAGGAGAATGGAAGGAAGTTGGAGGAAGTATAGAGGAAATTGAATTTGTCTATACACAACATTAGCCATAAATTGAAGTTACGTTGCATTGATGGGAACCTTTAGGTGTGAAGGTGGTTGGGGGAATTTTGGAAGGTATCACGAGGATGTCGCATATGTTGGGAGGACGTCGAAAGGAGCTGTGCTTGGTTTGAAGAGTATACTTTAGAAGTATGATATGGGGATTTGATAAATTCATAGCACTGATGGATCATTCCAGGCTGGTGTGATCTGGGTGACCAATGGGATTCTTTCTGGGGAGTCCGGGATTATGAGTGTCGTTACCGAGAGGGGGGGGGGGTGAAAGTCCAGAAACCAACAATTCCAGCCCCACCACAGCCAAAAAGTATTCCATTAAAGGCAGAGCCACATGCGAAACGGCTCATGTCATGTACCAACTCAAATGTGACCACTGCACAGTCTCTTACATTGGTATGACTAGTAACAAACTGGCTGAAGTCACGAATGATCGCAGAAGAACTGTTCGCCTGGAGGGCTGTCAAAGCATGATCTCTCACAGACTTAGACAAATATTTCAGGATGCCTGAAATCTGGATACTCCCACGCAGCACAAGTCCTAATTCTAAATATGTGCTCTGGGAATATCATGTAAGTCCCTGCCAGAGAGTTTACCGAACCGCTTCCATTCTTCAATTGAGTGAGGGGAAAAAAGAACACGTTAATCCTTCCGTTTGAGATGTAATTTATCATAATATTATTTTGCTTATGTCACCATAGGTAGGAAGGTGCTAACGTAAGTTTACCATAGCTTTTTCTTTCTTGATTTGATATGGAAGTGAAGCTTGTATGATGACAAGGTTCGCTGTAATGCCTATGAAAGCTCACTTTTCGCAACAATGTCGTTTCTTCTTCTGATCCCATTTGGCTGAAATGGAGCCTATATATTATTCCAACAGTATTCAAGTTAATTGTGAAAACACTCTGTAAATTTTTTTTCTAGTTTTGGTGATACGCATGTTCAAACATAGTTCACACAGAAGCAGTGGTTTTTGACAGAGTGATTCATTACTGTAGAGGATACAGATCGTATTACAATATTTATTTACTAATACAGCTTGAAGTCACACCTACTTCAAGGATCAATCACACTAGTCTCACACAAGGTCAAAGCTCTGTATTTTTAGACAGGTAAGAAATAGTAAGTGTACTGCCATCAGCAGGATTGTCTATTTTCCGCTGTGTAATTTTTTATTATCCGGGCAGCATCTTGTTGCTGGCTCTAGACCAGCAACGCTCTCACAGCAGTTCATTTCCACTAGCCCAAATCAATACACACACACACACAAACAAACACACATACACACACACACACACACACACACACACACACACACACACACACATACACACGAGACCTCGCACAGTGTACGCTGCGCACGTATTGCTAAGATCAGGACTTTAATATCAGCCTGCTGCTGTGCGATTTACGCTTGCGAAAGGTTCCACGTTTCACGGATATACGGCGTTGCTATTTCACTGAGCCAACTCAATCGGGAAGTGTGTCAAGATTTACGGAGCAATTTCGTAGTAGGCTCCAGCTTACACTGCACTATCTCTCCCTGGGAAACAAATTATACACTGGGTGATTCACCTTTCCTTACTGGCTTCGTTATATTCAGTCCGTTCCCTTACTTTAAGCACTGCCTCTTCACATGTTTCACCAGCCTGCGTCTGTCTACATATAAAACAAAACTTAACATATTATACGTTACCTCATCGTACTGGCTGTTTCAGCGGAAGTAGTAAATATTTTACGAGGTGTAGTACAGACGAATTCCATTATAATGCCACATAAGAAGTGGCCTATTTTTATCGGTACATTTATGCAGCTGAGTTCAACGCATTTTCTTTTCCCGTGTTGGTACACCGTTTACTATAAGTTGCTAGGGCATCGAATGACATCATTGGAGTGTTAATGTGAAATAGTGTTTCACATTATACAGAAATCTCCATTACGTTTTAAGGCAGAAGTCTACTTTACCGTATAAAATTGGCGTAGGGATTTACACATGAAGAGTACCCCGGATATGATATTTTTGTATGGGTTTGTAATGCAAATGCTGCACACTAAGAGATTCAGCTCGTGTGTTCAAAACAATGTGTTACGCTCGTGCATTACCCAGCAGTCATATTGAATCTGAGCGCAGAAATGAACACATTATTCAGACAGTAGAACGTAGTTAAGAAGCAAACTTAGAACTCTTGCATGCATCTGTGTTCCACATACAAGAGCATTTCCATGGATTCCGTCTGTATTAATTGTAGTTAATTCATCACTTTCGTGCACGAGGTGAAGATAAATAATTGGAATTTTAGCCTTATCGTCCACATGAGTACGCAAAGAAATCCGTTAAACTTTGTTTACATGATAAATCAACCAAGTGTGAAGGCCGTAAATTCCACAAAATACCTAGGAATTGCAATTACTTCAGACATAAATTGGAAAGAACACATAGATAATGTCGTGGGGAAGGTGAACAAAAGACTGCTTTTTATTGGCAGAACCCTTAAAAGATGCAACAGAACTACTAAAGAAACTGCATACACTACGCTTGTCCGTCCTTTTATGGAGTATTTCTGCCCAGTGTGGGATCCTTATCAGGTGGGTTTGACGGAGGACATCGAACGAGTCCAAAGAAGGGCAGCTCGTTTCGTATTGTCACGATACAGGGGAGACAGCGTTACGGAAATGATACAGGATATGGGATGGCAAACATTACAACAACGGCGCTTATCGCTGCGGCGTGGGCTGCTTACGAAACTCCAATCGCCAACATTCTCCTCCGAATGCGAAAATTTATTGTTGACAATATAAGGGATCTGTTGCCACTGGAGAGTGTGCAACAGGTCAGCCTAACTCATATGGACTCAGCTCAATGTCATTCCACCTGATGACGGAGATTTAAACCCTTGAAACGCGTTGTGGATAATAACACAAAGTGACTGGTAACAGTATTACCTTGTGTATCAATTAATTTCAAATAACAGTACGGTGAAGCCTATACCAAAATGTTTTCATTTAAAGCTACCCCACTTTCATTTACAAGTAGAAAATCTGCACGTGTTACAAGGTTGCATAGCAAGAAGTGCATTTTCGAGTGTTCAGAAAGCATATTAGAATTTTATGTGAGAGAAATTAGGACATTATTTTTCGTAAAGATTTCCATCATGGTCAACAAAGTGTTGCAAACGTTATCATTTTTATTTTCTGAATGAGTTTAATTTCAAATTAGTCAAATGTGTTAGTAACAATAATAAATAAGTGTCAGATGCGTTACTGGAAAATAAATTGATAATTCTGAAGTTTCTAAAAGCAATGATTTGGATCAGTAACATTTCTAAAGTAATGATCGTCGTAAACATCAGCGACAATATTCACAGCAGCGTGTTCTTTGAGAGGTATGAGAGTATCTCGTATTATCTTGAAACAGCGGCCGCTGCCTATTCCCGGTGACCGGCAGGAAGATGAATTTTATGTCGAGGCGATGACCTCGCGTAACCTTGAGACAAGATTCATTTTTATTATTTTCCTGTCTTCGTCGATAGACGAGTTTCATAATCGCATTCTTATCTTTCACTGACGAAGTCACTTTCATTCGTGACGGTATGTGTAAAACAAGTATTTCATTTCAGTGGTCCGAAGAAAATCCTCATGCCATTATGAAGACGAGTTTAAAAAAATTATTATCAGTTAATAGGGGCCCGTGGTGGAGTGGCCGAATTTTCTAAAGCGTCTTGCTGCAGAGCGCGCGGCTGCTCGCCGTCGGAGGTTCGAGCCCTCCCTCGGGCTTGGGTGTGTGTGTTTTGTACTTTGGTTAGTTTGAGTAGTTTGTAAGCCTAGATTTACAAATGTTTGAACTTCATTTTAGTTAATTGGGTATGTTGTGTTAGCGCAGCGTATGCAGGACCCCGTCATCTGCACTTTCTTCCGGGATAGCGCAGCTGCTGTACATTCCAGTCGACACGTGACATTCCACGGAAGATGGATCGGTATATATGGATCCGTTTCTTGGTCAGCAAGGTGCACGAACTTTATCCCTTTTGATGTTGGCCTTCAGTGGTGACTGCAAGTCGGAGTCTGTGAAAGTGAACTCCTGCATTTAATTTTAAAAACATACGGTGCAGTCTATGCGCGATTGCGGGTTTTCGAAATTCGAGCGCGCACTTTGCTTGACAGCAACGGGCCAGAGCGAGCAAGAGGCAGGATGTCACGTGACGGGTAGAATCTGGTGGCTGTGGATATAATGGTGGATAACAAGGACTCAGAGAAATTTAAGAATAACAGAGAGAAATAAATGACTCACAAACCAAGCGCTTTACTGGAAAGCTAGTGCCCTCAGATTAAAAAAAGAACGTTGGAACGATTAAAATTTTGTAAACAGACCTACAGTGTCACCCTTAGTTTTTCAACTATTTAACAATAAATACATTTGTAACGACACTGTTTTTAAATATTCATAACTAGATAACCAATGCTCGACTTTATTTGAATAAAGTGGCTGTGGTTAGACCTCTAATGTCGAATTCCAAAAGTGTCATAAGTTTTGTCAATTGTGACGAAATTTATTTAAATAACAAACGGCAGTAGCCATGATTTTGAATAGAAGGAACCGATGTAGATTATGTAAATTAATTCCTTTAGTTAACAAACTCTGTAACGACGGTTATGAACTTACAACTACACGTGGATTTATTAGCAAAAATAATGTAAAAGAAAACTCAGTTTTAACAATATTAACATGCTTTTCAACCAGGGGACCAGATTATTCAATTTTATAAGAATCAGGTCGTAGCAGCCACAAATGCATACCACGAAAGAGTGTACAGACAGGCTATAGAAATTGTAAAACACCCAGTAATTTCAAAAGGATGGAGGGCGTGAAGCTAAAAATCTGGATTATGTATGTGTGAAATTGTACATTAATGAAGTCTGAATACTGATATCTTCAATGTCATTGTTGTCAAATTATTTTAATTGTGATTATGGCATCCGGTGTTGAAGAAGAAATGTAACAGACTCCCACCATGGGACAATATTAACGGACGACTGCAATCGGTAACGACGACTATCAAAAATACCTTACGTCACATCTCTGTACGCGAGCCCTCGAAAAGGGGTGTGCATCGGACATTCAAAAGTGCCACGATCCCCCTTGAAATGTCCTCCGCAGTAAGTAACGTTGGGTTTCCATAATAAATCCTTAAGACCACGGAATAATAGCCCGGAAATTTTTAGTAATATTGGCATTTCCGGCCGTGAAAGTTTACATTTCACACAAGAAAACTCACACTGCACTGTAATGCTGTTGAAAATTCTGATTAAATCAATAGAAAATTTGTATTGTACAAGTCGTATTGTTAAATTTTTAAAATTGTCCGTTTTAAAGAATTCCTATAAATCGGTTCCCGCTATCTTGATTTTGGTTAGTCTGTATCTGGGCCTCCTGGAAGCAGGACCTCTTCTGGACTGCGGCGTGATTAACGGTTTAAGATATCCGATAAAATTCGCTTGTGTTTGATGGTCAAGATACGGGACTTCAGAAACTTTCGTGTGAATCTGGTGCTAATTATTAATTTTCTTTGTGGAACTGCGCAAGAACAGAACTTAAACGATCTCTCAGATTTGTGAATTTTACCGAAGTATTCTACGGACGCTTGTTTATCGTTGTTTCGGAATTCTGACGTAAAACATTATTTTTGAACACGAAAATTTTTAAAATGATTATTTATAAAATATTTATTGATGTGTGCCAATAGTAATTGGGACTTGCGTTTGCGTGAATTGGGCAAATAAATTCATTTACTTAGCAAGACTAAACAATCCGTGAGTTGGTCGGTTATTGGTAGAGAAAAAACTGCAGTTGGTGATCGTGTATTTCTAAAATATGTTTTTATTTATTTACTTTATTTACGACGCACGTCCAAAAAGTAAGTTCCGTTTCAATTTATCTCCGCTGCAGCGCTGCGATTGCAGTTCTGCACATGCGCTGTAGACGATGTGTGTCAAGGAGAAGAACGTGCGCTATATGGAGTTCGCTGTCAGTTACGTACGATTTGTTGTGCTCGTTTGGAATGTCGGCGTTGATTGAAAATCCCGCCGTCTGTGAAATCGTGTCGGTGATTCGGTTTCTGAATGCGAGGAAAGTGAAACCAAGTGAAATTTATCGGCAAATTTGCTATGTTTACGGACCAAATGCAATTAGTGACTCGATAGAAGATGGGTCCGACAGTTCAATGGCGGGCTTAGTGACGTGCACGATGAAGAACGAAGTGGGCCGCCACCTTTGGTTACAGAAGAACTGGTTCACGCAATTGATGACAAGATCCAGGAAAACCGTAGGTTTACAATTAGTGCTCTTGCTATGGACTTCCCCCAAATTTCACGATCACTGATGCATGAAATTGTTACAAAGAACTGAAATTCCGTAAACAATGCTCACGTTGGGTACCAAAGATTCTCACTGAGCAACGGATGGGTAGTGCACTTCAGTTTTTGACCCGTTATGCTGAAAGCGACAAAGAATTTCTGAGCCGGATAGTCACAGGAGATGAAACGTGGGTTTCTTACGACACCCCTGAGGGTAAGCGGCAATCAATGGCATGGAGGCACACTTCATCCCCACCAAAGGTAAAGCCGAAGCAAATCATGACACATCGGAAAAACCTGTGCCCAGTGTTCTGGGACTGGAAAGGCATCCTACTCATTGACTTCTTACCGCGTGGTCAAACAATCAAAGGAGATGCTTATTGCGAGACACTTCGGAAATTGCACCGTGCAATTCAGAATAAGCGCCGGGGACTGCTGTCAAAAGGTTTTGTTTTGCTTCACGACAACGCACGACCACACACTGCAAATGTGACGAAAAACCTCCTACAGGGATTTGGCTGGGACATGTTTGACCATCCAATGACGACGAGCTGAAAGAAACTGTTTCCAACTGGTTGAAGATAGAGGCGGCAGATTTCTATGAAGAAGGTATACAAAAGTTATGTGGAAAAGAAGTTTAAGAGTTGTAGAATTTTTTGCAATAAAAATTTCTTCTTTATTTGTGTACAATTTCATTTTATTACCAAAAGGAACTTACTTTCTGGACGCGCCTCGTATATTTCACTTTGGGCGTGGAAGCGTGAAGTGTATAATTGGTCCTACATCTTAAACGACGCCAGAGACATACCTAGAAATCCAATAGTATCACTCTGTCCATTTTGGCGTAGTGTATCGTGGACAAACAATTTTATTCATTGCACGCAGTATATGGGGGCTCGATAAACAGTTTGTCTACATATACACTGAAATTTCATAGTAGGAACCGAACAGTTTGTGCTGCATCAAAGAGGAAAGATTCAGGCAAGCACACCCTCACGGAAATTTGGTATGTGTACAAAGGAAAAGCAAACACAAGAGTCGCCTTCATCTTTTCGATGAAGAACAGAAGACCCTTCAGACAAAGTTCAGGTATTGTTATCAAGAATAGTCAAAACTACAATTATGTCGGTGGTGATATTTATTAACATCAATTTCGATCGCCCTCATTTAGCTTTGAGTTTCGTTGGGTTACAAAAAGCTACATCTTTGTATTCAATAAAAATTGGACATATGTTATGTGGCATGTTTATTGCAATTAATCTGTTCTAACACCTCCTATAACTTTAGCCGCTGCATAGCGGCCGAGGGCATGAGGGACTATGCTACAATGAGCGAGGCCGTTCCGCGTCGGGGGTTCGAATCCCCCCTCGGGCATGGATGTTTGTGCCGTCTTTAGTATAAGCTAGTTCATAAGTTGTTTGTACGTTTAGGGACTGATTACCCCGCAGTTAAGTCCCATAAGCTTTGCAAACATTTGAACTATAATTTTAAACAAAGCTGCAATTCAGCAACTGTGGAACACGATCTTTAATTCTTTCAAGTATCCACGTATATACATCGTACCATGCACATGACTCAACTTCAGATTTCATTGCACGTTAAGTCTCATCTGATTTCCTAATCTTTCTTTCTCATCTGTCTCTGTCAGTGTTACATGCAAATAGTTTTCTTCTCTCCGAATTCTTTCGCGTCCGCGACTGCGCGTACGCCCATCAGCCCTCTTGGCGCCACCTAGTGCGGGCGCACGTCTCTAGTGTTCCTACGCCTCTGCCAGTACACAGTGCTCGCTCGACCTGTATGTGGCCGTGCTTCGCAATTTTATGTTGCACACATTAATTTTAAATTTTACATTTCATTCCATAACATGGAGTCAGCCATGATTTTATTTAACAACTATTTTAATGTGAGCTAAATGTAAGTACATTCTCATCCAATGCTGTAATTTTAATTTCTTACTTATTTCAGAAATATTATTTATATTACTATTTTCCTTATGAGTGATCTGTTAATCATATTTTGTTAAGAAAATCTTCTGAAGGAGGCCAGATTACTTTTGCCGAAACCCGGGTCAACATTTATGTATATAAACCATTTTGACGCAACCGGTTGGCAGAAATTTTGTTCACTTTTGGACCTACTATAATATTTACTATTATTCCTGGAACGCCCCGCATATCGGACGATTTGCAGCCCAATATTATTCATTTTAGTACACAGTCTCGGTTTATAAGATTTTATTTTGCTTCTTTATCTCCTAAAACGTATTAAATTTGAACCACTTTTTCGAGCTGAGTACCTCAATCGGTGACAAACATAAACCTTAAAGAACCAGTTCGTTTTCCGTATATCTGAATGTCCGAAGGTCCGACTGTACTCGTTTATCTCAACATCGGGTAGACCACCATTTTGAAACATTTGTCACAAACTAAGGAAATACTACGCGTTTTACTCAAAGCTGACCGCTTGTTTCAACTCTGAATTACGTGTGAGCACATAAGTAAGCTCATATACCGTTACGTCGAAGGTTTTGACAGATTTTGGATTGTTAAATTCTGACTGTGAAAGGAAACTACGTGCTAACTGACTAAATTGTTTATCCATTGACTCGGTACTGATATAACCAATTAACAATATTATTTCTGATACCTTCCGTGTATGCTTGCATACTGAATGAGCTATTAAGTAATTAGGTCGACATAAACTATATATCGCTCAGTGAGCGAATGACTGTGGCAGCTGAAAATGTATAATCAAACCAGTTTATACAAATACGACAAGCAGTGACTTGCAAATTGATGTCATTGATCGCGGTAAACTATTTTACGTAAATGAAGCAGTGATTTCATATACACAATTATTGAAGTCATTCATTTACAGGTCCGGATGGAATGCACATTTGTTTTTACAAATACTGCTCTGCGACATTGCATTTTTCGAGAATATTAGTCCACCCTATACGACCGAGAAAGGCCTAGAACTTCTGTTTGTAAGAAAGGTAAACGCAAGGACCCGCTTTATTACAGATCAATATCACGAACATCAGCCTGATGCTGAATTCTTGTACATATTCTCAGTTCGAATACAACAAATTTCCTGGAGACGGGAAACGTTCTGTCCATGTATCAGCACGGCTTCAGAAAACCTCGCCCTAGCGAAACTCAGCTTGGCATTTATTCACACGACATTTTGGGAGCGATGGATGTTGACCAACAGGAAGAAACGTATTCCTTGATTAACAAAAGTCGTGTACAGTGCAAACGAAAGTACGAGCAAAGGGAATATGTTCCGAAATATATGAGATCCCCGCAGACTTAATTCGTAACAGAATTCAGTTCGTTGTCCTTTGATGATGAGTGTTGATCACAGACTAAGATGTATTCGTGACTGCCCCAAGAACGTTTCAACACTAGCGCAGTTAGTTTCTGTCTACATACAGGATCTGACGGACACGGCCAGAAGTACCGGTAGCAGTTTGTGGTTATTTGCTGACGATTCTGTGGTATGCGGCAGTGTGTCCAGACTCAATGACTGTAGTAGGAGACAAGATTACTTAGGATAAATTTGTAGTTGGTGAGATAAATTGCAACTACCACAAAAAAGTCAGAGCCTTAATTTGGTTCAGAAATCATTTTGCTTTTCACTTGTAATTCTAATTAAACACTACAATGGCAGGCGATTGGTGATCAACGATTTCTTTGGAATCACATATGAATAATAATACTGAATGGAAAATTTATTGCTATTGCTATCCCGCATTCCAGTGTTAACTTCAGACGCACCAATTCGGTTCAAGCGATTCCCATTTACTATTCGTGTGACCCCTCCAATGACTATAAATAATGCTCATGGTCAAAAATTGATCGAATGTAGACTGAATCAGTAAACTGGACTGTGTTTCTCACACAAGACAATTTTCGTTGAGTATTCACGTGTCGGTAAACGATAGGCCTGTATCTTTATGGAGCAAGAATTGAAACTACCATAAATATAATATACATACTCATTTCAACCTTCTTATTACTTGGGTTAGTGGTAACTGTAGAATTACGTAGATTGTTAATTTGTTTATTTGTTACCTATTCAACTTAATGTATTTTAGGTATTTTAATGGAAAATCATTTGTGTCGATCGCCCGTTAACTTTGGGAGTTGATTTTTCTTCTGTAAACTAGGATGATGTACTGCCAGAAAAGATACGTGGTTCGGATTGCACGTTAAACTGTAGGTCCCCTTTCCCTAGTTGGATAACTGGGGTACGATAGGGACACACAAGTCGCCGAAGTTGTGTCCAATTGAAAAACTTGCACCAGGCCAATGAGCCACATGACATTATTATTATTATTTTCACTAGGCTTAATTAAGTGCGAAATTGTTGCTACATCTTTTTATGGAGATGTATTTCAATAAATAATTGAATGTTTAACTGATAACTTACAGCTGTGGTTCGATAAAACGAAACACGTGTCTAACTAAGCACGTTCTTTTGCTTCATCACCAAAGTTTTCAAATCCAAAGCACATTTATTACTTTACAGATGGATGTGCTGCGCAATACAGCAGAAAAATATTACATCAAAATGGCTTTTTTTTTCTACAGTGCATGGTAAAGGACCTTGTGATGGAGTAGCAGTGACTGTGCAGAGATTAGCAAGGCTTGCCAGCCTCAAGAGACCTAATGAAAATCATATTCTGACACCAAGACAATCTTTTGAGTGGTGCAAGGAAAATATTCCTTTATGTATCTTCCTTTATACATCGGTTTCCCATCATAATGAAGATTCGTCAAAGCTGAAACAACTTTTAGAAAATACAAGGACGATTCCAGGTACTCATAAGCTTCATTGTGGAATACCTGATAACAAAGGTTTAGTAAGGGCGAAGACATTTTCTGCTTCTTCACTGAATAGAGAAGCGTCAGTGATTGCTACGGCGAATAAAATGCTGTTATACGATATACATGGATTTGTTGCCTGTATGTATGACAATCATTGGTGGGTTTCATATGTCTTCTATGTCATAACTTGCGAAGAAACAGATGAAGTAAAGGTCAACTCCTTGCATCGACATGGACCGTATTAGTCATTTTTGTTTCCTGCAAAACCAGACACTTATTTCATAAGAAAATGTGACGTTATCAGAAGAGTCGTTCCAGTGACACCTACTGGAAGGACATACAATTTCCGTGCATCAGATCTGGCGAACATTAACAATTTAGTTGGAGAAATGTAAGGAGAGATCTAATCACTTTTCATTGCCTTTTCATTAAAACAGTAAGGTGAATGGTTCATAATACCATATTGGAGTTTAAGGTCTCGCCGACAGCGTGGTAATTAGAGACGGAAGAAAACTCATCAGATGGGAAACCAGTTCTCAGCAAAGAAGGGAAGGCTGAAAGGTGGAAAGAGTACATAGAGCAGCTCTACAAAGGAAATGAACTGAGAGACGATGTTATAGGAAGGGAAGAGGAAGTAGATCAAGATGAAATAGGAGATATTATACTGAGAGATGAATTTGACAGAGCCCTGAAAGACCTAGGTCGGAACAAGGCCCCAGGAGTAGATGACATACCCTCAGAGCTACTAAAGTCTCTGGGAGAGCCAGCCATGACAAAACTATTTGAACTGGTGTGTAGGATGTACGAGACAGGCGAAATACCCTCAGACTTTAAGAAAAATGTAATAATCCCCATTCCAAAGAAATCAGGTGCAGACAGGTGTGAAAATTACAGAACCATCAGTTTGATAAGTCATGGTTGCAAAATTTTAACACGAATTATCTAAAGGAGAATGGAAAAGCTGGTAGAAGCTGACTTAGGAGAAGATCAGTTTGGATTCAGGAGGAATGTAGGAACACGGGAGGCAATACTCACTTTACGGCTTATCTTAGAAGATAGATTAAGGAAAGGCAAATCTACATTTTTAGCCTTTGTAGATTTGGAGAAAGCGTTTGACAATGTTGACTGGACTACACTATTTCAAATTCTGAAGTCAGCAGGGGTAAAATACAGGGAAAGGAGAGTTATCTACAACTTGTACAAAAGCCAGACCGCAGTTATTAGACTCGAAGGGCATGAAAGGGAAGCATCAGTTGGGAAGGGAGTAAGACAGGGTTGTAGCCTTTCTCCGATGTTATTCAATTTGTACATTGAGCAGGCGATGAAGGAAAGCAAGGAAAAATTTGGAATAGGGATTAAAGTTCAGGGGGAAGAAATAAAAACATTGCGTTTTGCTGATGACATTGTAATTCTGTCAGAGACAGCGAACGACCTGGAAGAGCAGTTGAATGGAATGGACAGTGTGTTGAAGAGAGCGTACAAAATGAACATTAACAAGAGCAAAACAAAAATAATGGAATGCGGTCTTAGAAAATCAGGCGATGGTGAAGGAATTAGATTAGGTAACGAAACAATGAAGGTGGTAGATGAGTTTTGTTACTTGGGTAGTAAAATAACATGCGATGGTCGCAGTACAGAGGATATAAAATTCAGAATGGCAATCGGAAGAAAAGCATTTTTGAAAAAGAGAAATTTGCTAACATCGAATATTAATTTAAGTGTAAGGAAGTCTTTTCTGAAGGCATTTGTGTGGAGTGTTGCCTTGTACGGGAGTGAAACATGGACGATAAGCAGTGCGGACAGGAAGAGAATAGAGGCTTTTGAAATGTGGTGCTACAGAAGAATGCTGAAGATTAGGTGGGTAGATCACATAACTAATGAAGAGGTACTGAACAGAATTGGCAAGAAAAGGAGTTTTTGGCATACCTTGACGAAAAGAAGGGATCGCTTGGTAGGACACATTCTTAGACATCGAGGAATCGTAAATTTAGCATTGGAGGGAAGTGTGTGGGGTAAAAATCGCAGAGGGAGGCCAAGAGACGCGTATAGTAAGCAGATTCAAATAGATGTGGGTTGTCGTTCTTATGAGGAGATGAAAAGGCTTGCTCAGGATAGAGTAGGGTGGAGAGCTGCATCAAACCAATCTCCGGACTGAAGACCATAACAACAATAACAACAACAGAAAACAAAAAGTCTGCAAAATAGGTTCGTTCTTAATAGAAATGTAGGAGCCATAGTGTGCTCCAAAACAAACCGTGACAACGGTACCAAAATCTGATATTGTAACATGACCACAAAATGAACGGCGAATCTTTAAATAAATAACAAAAAAGACTGATGATGGCGCAGAGGTACAGTGAGTATCTACTAACGAAGGACAAACATGGTTGTACTTTTAGGGTCATTCGTGGCATATTTTCCCTGTGTTTCAATTATATATGTTTGTTTGTCCTTCGTTGTCTTATTGTTGGAATATTGCATTGTTTCTATAAGTAGTTCATTACTACATGTGTCAGGCAGTTGGTAATAATGTGCATGTTACAGGTTTTCTTTGCCTGTTACCTTTACTCGTCATCTTGTGAAATTTTAGTGAGACGTTTTGTATGACTTCTTATATAAATTTTAGTTTTTATACATTTATATTTTTTGACATATTAGTTCCTCATTTTCTAAGTGACCAATAACAAGTATGTGGCATGTCTCCCTCCTTTGAGTGTATGATTCATGCGTATATTTTGGGTTGGCCTAACTTATTCAGTTTTTATGTGCTTCTGCCGACAAACATGGTAATGTTTTAATCGCGAAAAACGACCTCTTTACTTGTACACTATAATTCCATTTGTCAGATTTCTGATTATATATACCGGATGATCATAAAGTGAGTATAAATTTCAAAACTTAATAAATAATGTAATAATGTAGATAGAGAGGTAAAAATTGACACACTTGCTTGGAATAACATGGGGTTATATTAGACCAATAAATAAATAAATAAAATAAAGAAAAAGTGTCGCTAGTCGCGTGAAAGATCACTTGTGGGCGTCGTTTGGTGATGATCGTTTGCTCAGCCACCACTTTCGTCATGCTTGGCCTCCCAGGTGCCCAGACCTCATCCGTGCGATTATTGGCTTTGGGATTAACTAAGTCGCAAGTGTATCGTGATCAACCGACATCTCTAGGTATGCTGAAAAACAACATTCGACGCCAATGCCTCACCATATCTCCGGATGTGCTTTACAGTGCTGTTCACAGCATTATTCATCGACTGCAACTATTGTTGAGGAATGATGGTGAACATATTGAGCATTTCCTGTAAATAACATCATCTTTGCTTTGTCTTGATTTGTTATGCTAATCATTGCTTTTCTGATCAGATGAAGCGCCATTGGCCGGACATTTTTTGAACTTTTTTGTTCTAATAATGCTCCATGTCATTCCAAGCAAGTGTGGCAATTTTTATCTCTCTACCTACATTATTTCGTGATTTATTAAGTTTTCAAATTTATACTCATTTTTTCAAATGTTCAAATGTTTGTTAAGCTTAAGGGACTTAACTGCGGAGCCATCAGTTCATAAAGTTACAAACTACTTAAGAACTACCTTATACTAAAGACGGCACAAACATCCATGCCCGAGTGGGTATTCGAACCCTCGACGGGGAGCGCCCTCGCGCATCGTATAGCATGGCGCCTCAATGCTCTTCGCCACTTCGCCGCTGCTACTGACATTTGATCACCCGGTATATATATATATATATATATATATATATATATATATATATATATATATGAAATGCGAGTTAAAGTTGACTACATTTGTACATATTATGTGTTAATGAAGTATGGTTTTATATCTATATTGTATTTTCAGTGTGCTACCATAGAATAATTTTGTTGTTTTTTTTATGTTTCTTTCCTTAGTAACTTGAGTAGGTTTGCTTAATACAAAGGGACCTTTAGATGCCATAATGAAATGCCGAAACTGGTAGTGAAAAAAATAAATGTTTCTGTTAAACTTACGGCTGTTGGTATCCTACTTCCTACATAACCTTGACCAGTCCCGGTTCCACCAGCAATATTGGTTTCAATAACACAAAAAACATGTGGAGGCGAGAATGGTTTTCGTTTGGCCACTATCTGAAGTTTGTAAATGTTGGCATGACTTCCAAGGATTGAACAGAGAACAAGTAAAAAAAGTAACAGAGAAGAGGGCGGACTTACCTTGACGTTGCCGTACTTCCAGGTGAAGAGCACGACGACGGGCAGGCAGCAGATGACGACGCACGAGAGCACCAGGATGGCGGTGCGCATCACCCAGTTGAGCGACACGACGCACGGCCGGTCGTCGACGCAAGAGTCGCAGCCCTCGGCGCACGCCAGGCACTCGAAGCTGCCCGGCCGGCTGTACAGGTTCTCGCGGCCCTGACGCACACAGAAACAAAGCGTCAGAGTCAGCTCACCAGCGAGTGCGGCTACACAGCTACACTGAAAACCTCATCTAAGGGCTCTCTGCAATCTGTAAAAGAGTAAAGTGGTATGGCAGGTATACGCCGTAGGGCAGGTTCAAACATCTACGCTACTGGTCATTAAAATTGCTACACCAAGAGGAAATGCAGATGATAAACGGGTATTCATTAGACAAATATATTATACTACAACTGACATGTGATTACATTTTCACGCAATTTGGGTGCATAGATCCTGAGAAATCAGTAACTCTGGCCGTAATAACGGCCTTGATACGCCTGGGCTTTGAGTCAAACATAGCTTGGATGGTGTGTACAGGTACAGAGATGCCCATGCAGCGTCAACACGATACCACGGTTCATCAAGAGTAGTGATTGTTGTATTGTGACGAGTCAGTTGCTAGACAGCCATTGACCAGACGTTTTCAATTGCTGAGAGATCTGAAGAATGTGTCGAACATTGTACGTATGCAGAAAGGCCTGCTACATGCGGTCGTGCATTATCCTGATGAAATGTGGGGTTTCGCAGTGATCGAATGAAGGGTAGAGCCGTGGGTCGTAACACATCTGAAATGTATAGGCCACTGTTGAAAGCACTGTCGATGTGAACAAGAGTTGACCGAGGCGTGTAACCAATGGCTCCCTATAAAATCACGCTGGGAGATACGCCAATACGGCTATGACGAATACTCGCTTCTAATGTGCATACATAACGATGTCGGCAAACACGGACCATCATCATGCTGTAAACAGAACCTGAATTCATCCAAAAAAATGAAGTTTTGTCGTTCGTAGAGCCAGGTTGGTCGTTGCGTACACCATCGCAGCGCTCCTCTCTGTGATGCAGCATCAAGGGGAACCGCAGCCATGGTCTCCGAGCTATAGTCCATGCTGCTGCAACCGTCGTCAAACTGTTCAGATGGATTAAACTTGTATCCATTTTGGAAGTGTGGAACCTGCGACTGTGTTGATTAAAGAAATCAGAAAATAACAGCAACCAGTCACTTTTCGTATGTATTTAATACCACAACCGGTTTCGAACTGCCTGGCAGTTCATCATCAGGCGGTGTACATGCTTTAGATGTTTCTTATAACATTGTGGAACACGTTTGGCTGTGGTGAGATAGAAAATTATTATGTGTGAGCTTTGTCATTGGCACTAAATTTCAATATTTGCAAGTTTAAATTGTATTCTAAACAGCTACTTACAGTTGGTTCACATTTCTGATTGATGGTATGTGACTTTTCAAGCATTTTAATGCTCAGTGGATGCACAAATAACACAACACTCGCTTTCCACATGTTTTACATACGTAAACAATTCAGAGATATATACAGCTAATTGTCAAAGATCACAGTTGATGCATAGATATTATTTTAAACTAGTTTACCAGTTAAAGGTTTAAGTGTTCATACATTTCTATTTACAGTATTTTCTTACAGTGGTGGTTTCCTTATTTCTTATTACTGTAATGGTAGCACTATTGTTACATGTGAAGAAAAATCCATAGATTGCATTTATAAGATTAAACATCTGCGGTTGGAGTAGCATTTGGGAATGGCAAAGAGGGGGGGGGGTAGGTGTTTTGTGATCTAAGTATGTGTATGTATGTTAGGGTTCCTCAGGCTTAAAGAGTCTTTAAAATTTTTGTAGAAAGAGTTGTTTGCCAGTTCTGTTTGTTCATTTAAGATGGTGTGTGGTGCTTTATTGTTATGGATGAAAATTTCTAACTGTTCTAAAAGGTCCATCTTTATTCCTTTGTCTGCAGTGTGTAGTATTTGGAGATTGGTTTTTATGTTTGTAATGGAATGGCTGTTTTCAGCCAGATGGGCTGCAAAGCTTGACTTGTTTAAATTTTTTAAACGGAGAGCATCAATATGTTCTTTGTATCGTATTTCAAAATTCCTTCCTGTTTGTCCTATATAGTAGCATGAGCAGCTATCACACTTTAATTTGTATATGCCAGATTTTTGAAAAGGTGTGTTGGTTGCTTTAGTGTTATGAACTATTTTGTTTTGTATTTTATTGTTTGTGTGAAAACAATATTTTGACATTGTGTGGTTTAAAGAGTTTTGCAAGTTGATATGATATGTTTCCGACAAAGGGCATTGAGATATATTTGGGTCGCGGTGGAGGATCCGAGCGGTCTAAGGCGTCTCGCTGCGGAGCGCGCGGTTGCTCGCCGTGGAGGTTCGAGTCCTTCCTGGGGCATGGGTGTGTGTGTTTGTCCTTAGGTTAGTTTACCTAGGTTTAAGTAGTTTGTAAGCTACGAACTGATGACCACGTAGTTTGGTCCGATAGATTTACAAACATTTTTTAGATATATTTGGATTGTTCTGCTTCTGATGGTTGGTTTATAGGCACTGTATGGTTGGTTTGTAATTTTTTATCTAATTTGTCAATTATGGTTGAGTCATAATCATTGTTGTAGGCTATAGTTTTTAGAATGTTAATTTCTTTTGTTATTGCAGCAGGTTCAGCATGAATTTTATTTATACGGTTCAATGCTGATTTAAAAAATGAAAGTTTGTGTTGTTGTGGATGGCAAGAGGAGTTATTTATAATTACATCTGAAGTTGTTGGTTTTCTGTAAATTTGGAATTTGTGTTTGTTGTTGTGATGTGCTATGTTAAGGTCAAGAAAATTAATACCTTGTTGTGTTCGGTGTTCAATTGTGAATTTTATTTAGGGTGTACTTCATTTAGTTTCTTAGCTAAGTTTTCTATCTCATTTTTTTGTGCCATTGTATAATATTAGGGTGTCATCAACATAGCGTTTATAAAAGATGATTTTATCTTTTTCTGTTTGATTGGCTTTGAAAAATTCTGTTTCTAGATTATTGATATAAATGTCTGCCAGCAAACCAGCTAAACTGCTGCCCGTTGCTAACCCATCTTTTTGAATATAAATTTTGCCATTGAAGGAAAAGTAATTGTGGGATAGCACCATCTCAAGCAGGTCTATTAATTCATTGATTTCTGTGTTGCTTAGCTTTTTGTGATGAAGTAGATTATCTTTAATTATCTGAAGTGTTTCGGTTATTGGTATGTCAGTATAGAGGTTTACTATGTCAAAAGGTGTAAAATTTGCTGATTTGGGTATGTTGATGTCTTTGATGCTGTCAGTTAATTCATAGCTGTTCTTAATGGAGTAATTGGTTGTAAATGTGCAGGCTTTGCTGAGGATTTCCTGAAGTTTTTTAGTTATTTTGTATCCAGGGCTATTTATTACATTCACTATTGGGCGTATCGGGTGGCCTTGTTTCTGTATCTTGGGTTGTGACCTAAGTTTTGGTGCTGTAGGGTTCATTACTATGCAGTGTTTAGCTTCAGTGGAAGTTAGGAGGAAGTTGCAGTTTTTTTATTAGGCTTTTTAATTTAGCTTGGTATTTGGGTGTGGGATCACATTCTAATTCAGTAATGTTGTTATTTTCAAAATATTCTAAGGTTTTGTTAAAGTACTCAGATTCATACATTATAACAGCTGTACTGCTTTTGTCAGATTTGACTACAAGGGCATTATGGTTAGCTAACTTTTTATTAATTTGTTTCAGTGTGGTAGCCTCATTGATGGTGTGCTTGTGTAGTTTTTCTGTGTTTATGCATTTCTTTATAATATTATTTGCCTCATGTGCCAAAGTATTTTGGTCATCTTGGCTAAGTTTAGCTGCTAAGCAAGCTATGTTTGTGTCAGTGATCAGGTCTTTAACAGTGTTTGCATCACGTTTACTTTGTATGTTGTGTTTGAGGCCTTTATTCAGCAAATTTAGTTCAGTATTGTTGAAATTAATGCTTGTTGTGTTTACTATTCTGTCTGCGAATTTATATTTTCCATTGTGTAAGGGAGGCTGAGAATTGGTGAATTTTTTAGCGATTAGATCTGAATGCTTTTTAGTATGGATTGATAAAATTCTTAGCATTTCTTTATCTATAGATTGTTGTACTTGGTCTAGGAAACCTAAAATATGGGAGAGAAATGGGTAGTTGCTCAATTCTAGGTGCAGCTTATAAATATCTTTGTTTAGTAAGTCTTTTCGTTTATAGTGAGACCTAATTTCATTTTTGATCCAGTATATTTCACATTTTCGTTTCGCTTCTTGAGCAGATGAACTTTGGTCTTTTACTCCAACGTTAACATAACTGGGAGTCACATTTTCGAGTAAACACTGTTTATTGAACTTTATGGCAAGAATAGTTTTCATCAGCTTTACTTTGCACCTTCTGTATGTATACATTGTTCCTTTTATCTGGCTAGGTAATGAAATTAAACTTGTATCCATTCTGGAAGTGTGGAACCTGCAACTGTGTTGATTAAAGAAATCAGAAGATAACAGCAACCAGTCACCTTTCGTATGTATTTAATACCACAACCGGTTTAGAACTGCCTGACAGTTCATCATCAGGCGGTGTACATGGTTTAGATGTTGCTTATAACATTGTGGAACACGTTTGGCTGTGGTGAAATAGAAAATTATTGTGTGTGAGCTTTGTCATTGGCACTAAATTTCAATATTTGTAAGTTTAAATTGTATTCTAAACAGCTACTTACAGTTGGTTCACATTTCTGATTGATGGTATGTGATTTTTCAAGCATTTTAGTGCTCAATGGATGCACTAACCTATTTTTTGAAAAAGGGAGAACACCTAAGACACGAACAGACAGAAATACATTTTCAAATCCCCATTATTATCTCAGCTATCTCTCAAATGGTGCGAGATATGGGGAAAAAAAGAAGGCAAATATTTTGAGAATGTTCTCTGCTACCAACTCGTTTGTTCAATTATTTTTCTCAGATGAATATTAAAGCCGATATGGTCGTTTAAATTTCAATGTGTCAAAAATAATATTTAAACCAACTTAAATGGTACTACCGTAATGTATAGTGAGCCTTCCAATGGTCTCTTAAAATGAGGTTCAAAGAAACACCAATTATTTGTTTTTAAATAATGAGTTTGTTAGGATATTTCTCAGTGTTGTATAGTAATAGACTACTGTAGTTTCATTTTACGAACAATGGCTTGTAATTTACACTACTTTCCCTGTGCTATTACAGTAAAACTTTGATGAACAAGGAACACTGAACACAGATTAATATTTGGATCAGGAAACGATGTGAAGCTATCTCACCGCAGTGATGTTCCTGGAACGTGCTTCCATGGCGGCGTCTAGATTAGTTGGGGTCTATTACTACATTCCAAACGTTGGTATCTAAGATATGCCGCTATTCCAAGCATATTGGTGGAAGCCAAGTAGCCGACGTAGCGGTCCATAACTTTAGTGCAGCTGGCTGTGAACGTGAAATACCAGCGGGGAACTGTCTAATTCCCTTGGTGGCATCTCCACTGATGTCGTCAGACGTAAATGAAACTTAGTTTCAGTCACCAAACTACCAACCCACTCGAAATTGTTTAACATCGTTCGCATCTGTGTCAAAATACAAATTTTCCGCCCGATACTTTGTCATTTTTGCAGAAATTCCAAACTTCATGCGTCATATATTCTTTTCCTACGTGTTTTAGCAAGACCTACTTCAGCTTTCCTCGACAGAAGCTGTCCTTGTCCAATAAACAACAAATAAACAATAAATAAATGCTGAATTGATGTTTTAAATAAACGGCTGTAATTTTGGCGGTGAATTTCCAGGACAAAAATTGATTCACTCATAAAGAAAACTCGACCTTATCCCGCAGGAATTCGTAACCGTTTCAGTACTGACCTGATCTAATATATCATTTGGGCACGAATAGTTTTCCAATTCTGAGAGCAGAAATGGATCGTATTAATGTTAAGCAGTGGTAAGCCGTTTCCAAACAAATAATCTCATGTGGTCCTTAATTTAAAGTGTTCGTCATAACGATGCTGGATATCAATTAAATGTCATTTGAAATTTAACCGACGATATTGCCCAGTACAAATCATCACATTGGATTCTATCTGATCCCACTTTAGAATAATAATGCCAATGAAATGATTTAACATACAAAGTGGAAAAGTGTTGCTGCCACCACCAATTTTCTTACCCGAGGTGGAATTCGCACTATTTAACCTACCGTTTAAGACATCCTCTTAGTTTGAACCTGTCACCTGGATTATACTAGCAGTCTTTTACCAGTGTCTATCTTCTCTGCTCTTAACTGTTGTTTAGTCATCGAACTGAGTGGTTGCACCACTGTTACGTTTCTTTTTGTGTACTTTTTGTCTAGGTTGATGGAACGGAGTAGTATTAAATAAGGTGATACTGCGGAAAGTAGTGTAGAAAATGAGTCAAAGACAATAATGTAGAATGGCAATATTAAATAGAGCATTTCCCAAAGAGACATTTGTGTTAAAATCTTATATTCTTTAAAATGGTAGGGAGTATTTTCAGATCGCAGTTGTCTGGAGTGTGACGTGTACTACATGCAGTTCCTACAACAAGAGCATTAAAAACCTTTGAAATATAGTGATACCGAAGGAAAGTCAAAATAGATGGATACACAGGGTAACAAACTATTAGGCAATGAACAGAAATGTGAAATACGGAAATTTGATGAATATGTTGAGAAAAAGAAGAGGTTGAATGATAGAAAACAATCTGATGCGTTAAAGATTATTATTACTATTTTAAAACCTATTCAACCAAACTGATATGGGCATCAATCCATCGACTTGCAAACTAGTTTGCACAAAAGGCAGCACGCAAGCACGCACACCCATGCCTGGGGGGAGGACTCGAACCTCAGATGGGAGCGGCCGCTCAGTCCGTAGCATGATGACTTCACTACGCTTGACTCCCGCCCGGCTGAGACGTGAATGAATATTTAGTTTCGTATTGTGGAGGAGTGTGTGTGTTTCAGTGTATAAGGAGAGGGAGGAAAATGAAGAGGATAACTAGGAGACGAGTAAAGTAATCATGTAGGAATGTATGTGCATCGACGTTGTTTTCCGCAGATGAAAAGGTTTTACTGGATACAGTTGCTTGGAGAGCAGCTACAAATAATTATTCGGTATGAAGTCCACGCCAGAAACCACCTCCTAGAACTGCACGTAGCGATGTATTACGTGACTGAGAAATATGTATAGATTAAATTATATTGACCAGCAGCTCGTCACCAATATATATATGTGGTACCCTTATTTAAAATTCTCGCTTTGTGATATATCGTCATTCAGATTTAATTATGCTAAAAAGCTGCGTCTACTTGTGAACGATCTCTCCACTAGGGAGATCTAATATGGATCCTTCTATTTCGGCAAAAGTCACATTAATATAAGGATCAAACGTAGCGTGTTTTGATGAACGTTGGCATCAACAAAATGCAGTTTCACAGCGCCCACTTTATGAAGCGTATCTCAGGTGTTTTCAACCTTTAACATAACAAGTGTCTTCAAAAAATTTAAAATTCTCATGCATTACAACTTGGTGTATTTCAACCTTACTAGTAATTAAAACGCGTTTATTTATGTCATATGTGTTTCACTTCGATTTCTTTGAGATGCATAATGAGTGGCCAGTAATACATGTTTCTTTTGGGTATAATATTTCCTGTATTATTCTCTTCATTTGGCCTCATTTGTAGGAAACAACTAATGCAGTACTAATATTGCAAGGTTAATTTTATTATTTATTTTTACCTATGATTTTCTCTGGTTGTTAATGCACAAGTGTGTTCATATAATTGTTGATACACGTTCCAGATAGTCAAATTTTGATGTATCAAAGGATACATTTTTTTGCATACTCAACTTGCACTGTGTGTTGTGTTTTGAAATGCTTTATTACTAAGTATGCAGTGTTTACGGAAACCAAAGTATGATAGTGATGTTAAGAGAGGGAGCTGTCTTCGGATCACGATTCAATATAAGAGAGCTATATGATATCAATAAATTTCAACTAGACAACTACTGGGCGAAATTGAGAAAACGCCCTGCAGAACATAGTTAACTAGGTACAAAGAAACACAGTAGGGATATGAAAATACAGTATTAACATATCTGTAACAGATGATGAGAAAGAGCACCATTCACCTCTTGACACGCTTGGAAACTCTTCAGCAAGATGCTGATGGCGAATCGAAGTTGGGCCGCTGCACCTGTTATCGTCTCAATCTAAGTGACCTGCTGCAGTTTTTGCTCTGATGGTTGTTACAATACACACTAGCCTTCAGGGCTTCCCACACAGCTAGGCCAGCGATCAGACCTAAGGTTGACTATTCTGTCGAGTGTGAAGAAAGTCTTAATATGTTGCGTAAGTCGATTGACAAATGTGTAAAATGTTTATTTCATCATGAGTGGAGAATCGTGTCACTTCCTTGTGTTGTTTATACCATTGCTGGTGTTACGTAAGATGCGAGAGCATCCGTGGGTTTTTGAGTACGGTGCGAGATTCATTCAACCTGTCGCGACCCTTCTGGATGCGTAGGTTACGTCACCATGTCTCGCTTCTCGCGTTGTTTTAAACCAAACCATCTTTTCAGACAAGCACGAACACGTAAAAGGGCAGATTTAGATAATAATAAAGATTAGTACACGAGAGCTTCATAAGATATGTCCGCCCGAAATTTTATGGATGTAAATATTGAGAAACACAATTATGTACGGAAAAACTGTCGGTCATTGAACATTTGGTAGGACTAAAAAATCGCACTGCCATGTTTCATGGCCCACTTTAGGGTGCCTGTAGTTTTATGATTTTTTAAAAAATGTTTCGGACAAAAATAACAAAAATATATATAATAAAACATTTTGGACGCTAAGAATACGGCTCTATTATTGTGATAATATCTATGCACCCAACACGTAATTTTATCTCTGACTGTATTTTAACCCACAGCCAAAATTATTTGACAATATGGAGAACAAATTATATATCTCTTTTAGAAAAACCACACAGCAGTTACTAGAGTTGGAGGGCTTGAAATGAACCCTGTGTTTGGAAAGGAAGTAAGACAGGGTTTCAGAGTTTTCCATTCAGAAGGAAAGCATACAGAAATTTGGGAGAATCATTAAAGTTGCATGAGAAGAAATAAAATTTTTAGAGTTTGTCTCTGATATCGTAATTCTCTAAGAGGCAGCAAAGGATCTGGGTGATAAATTAAATGCAGTGGACAGTGACTTCAAAGTAGGGTACAAAATGAAACAGGAAAACAATGGTAACTGAATGCAGTGTATGAAAATTAGTCAGTGCTGAAGTAATGTAATTATGAAGATGGCAGATGAATTTTCTTTCTTGGGCACCTAGAATAATTTAGAAAGAGGCCTGAACAGGAAAGAATCTGGTTGAGAGTTGCATCAAACGGTTTCCGGAATAAAGACCTCAAAAACTACACAAGTTTGAGAATTCACTTGCATACAAGTTTAAAAGAAAATAATTAGAGTCCTCCCTCGCACGCATGGATGTGTATGTTGTCCTGGGCATAAACTGGTATAAGTTGGTTTAAGTAGTTTGTAAAACAATTGGCTGATAAATGCAGTAGTTAACTCCCTTAGATTTACAACCTTGTTTAAAATAAATAATTTCATTGCTTAGTATGTAATACAACCGAACACTGGTCACTCGAAATTCTGGCAAAATGGTTGCCGAGCAAGGTTTTAAACCATGTTACTACTGTTGTTTCGTCACACAGTTAACGTTTCCTTTGATATGCATCGGTTTCGACATTTACATTTCGATCTGTAATGGCTACACTCTCTTAGTAACGGATATTGCTAATCACTTGGCGATACTGATTCTGCGGTGGATCTAAAGGGTACACTTTCAGAGACTTAGACAGATTGTCAACTAGTTTCGTAAGTACGTGAATTACAGAGACATTCGCTTCCCGAATGAGAATATTGTTGATGGTGACAAATCATGCAGGACGGTCACTCCAAAAGAAATGCACATTTCTTAACACAATTTTTATTCTACGTGTTTCAAAGTTTTACAGTGTGTACATACGTCCTTTAGGAACAATATTTTCATTTCTCTACATACTCCCCATCCCTCTAAACTGCCTTACGCCATCCAGGAACCAGCGCCTTTAATAGGAGGCCTGTCGCTGCGAGGACAGTCCTCAATATTGCCGTGCCCGCTTTCATCACGTAACCTGCTTTCCCACCCACTAATTGCACTGCGATCGACAGCAGCATCTCCAAAACCTTTTTGAACCCTTTGTGGATGTTCCCCAGTGTCTCGTTTTCACAGCGTACGCAGTGACGTAGCCATGATATTGTCAAAGAAGGGGGGGGGGGGTGTCCGAATGGTTAAAGAGAAATTTTTATTCTAATAACAAACTTAGTCTAATATATCATTTATATTTTATGCACATAGTTTGCGTTTGTAAGAACGTCTTACAAACACTGCAATATTTAATATACAAAATTGAGGAAAACATTTCTTAAAAATTGTTTCAATACAAGCCAGCAGAACTCTCAGTTGTTATTCCAAACGAAGTCATATTATCAGAATGGGAAGTGTTCTTTGCATTTGAACACTGGCAACGACACGGTTGCATGTCAGCAAGCCGCTGCCTGTCACGCACGACTGTAGCTCGGTGTTTTACAAAATTTGCATTAATTTTTGCATCCGTATAAATCCTTGCATATTCATTTAGGAATCGTAAGTCTATAATTTTATTTCCAAAATTGTTGGTTCTTTTACTCTTTTGGCATTGCAACGTATCCATCCTCTAGATAAAACATTACTCTTAAACCTAACTTTAAAAAGTATTACACATACTGACTGACGTGCCTTATGATATACTGAAATATTGTCCAAATAACGACTCCACTGATGTAAATAGATACATAAGCAATTATAGTAGTTCGTAATTTAACTTACCATAACGCTCTATCTTTTTTCTCTCTTTTCTTGTTAGAACTTACTCATAATTGGAAACTTAACAGCACAAAAGAAATAAATGACAGCGGCAGCATTCCACTGCAGTAATGGAGCAAGGCCAACAATGTTCAACGGCGAAAGGAGGACTGGGCAATAACCGATGCTGTTATCGGTGTATCGATAGTTAAAACTATAGATTGCTTGGTTGACTGTCGGTAGTGAGTATCCCTTTTACGACGTATGATTGATAACAATGTTATTCAGTTTCATTACACGGTAGCTACTTCGTGTCTTATTTCATATAGACCTTTCGGAGGTTCGAGTCCACCATTCAGCATGGGTGAGTGTGTGTTGTCCTTAGCATACGTTTGAGTAGTATTTTGTCTTTAAGGTGATAGGGAAGGTCCACACCCCCAAGAACCCCCCCCCCCCCTTTGGCTACGTCCTTGAGCATAGGCATTCAATGACAGCACATTGCTTCTGACGAACGTCAAGTGTAGCATCCATCTTGAAGACATGTTGTGACGGCGCCACTCACGGGAACAGGTTGAAATAAGTTTGAAAAGAAGTTGGAAGGAAGTATCTACACACAGTAAAAGTTTCAAACATGCATAATGTACAATGTATTTAAAAAAGCCGCGGTGGAGTAGCCGAGCGGTCTAAAGCGCCTCGCGGCGGAGCACGCCGTTGCTCGCCGTGGAGGTTCGAGTCCTCCCTGGAGCATGGGTGTGTGTGTTGTCCTTAGGTTAGTTTACCTAGGTTTAAGTAGTTTGTAGCCTACGGACTGATGACCACGCAGTTTGGTCCGATAGATTTACAAACATTTAAATTTTATTTAAAATAAAATAAAAATAAAATAAAAATAAAAAAAAAGATGTTTCCATTTCTTTTGGAGTGACCCTCGTACATGATTTGTCACCAACAACAATGTGTTCATTCTGGTAAGCGAATATCTCTGTAATCCACATACTTCGGAAACTAGTTGAAAATCAGTCTAAGTATCTAAATATGTATCCTTTAGATCCACCGCAGAACCAATATCATCAGGTGATGAGCAATACCCGTTACTGAAACAGTGTAGCCTTTACAATTCGAAATGTAAACATCGAAACCAATGCATATTAAAGGCAAATTATGGAACACAAAGTGACATTTATAAGTGACAAAGTTTTCATTTTCTACTCTAAGGCTGCATGAATCGCGCCCTAGAGAATCTAGTATCACGTTATCGGCTTGTGTAAGGAGATATCAGCACAGCTGAACGGCAGCACCGCCTTCCTTGGCACGTGCTGAGGGCCCTTGTTCCAGCGCTGTTCCTCCCCCGCCCCTTTAGCGCGTGGCGTCGCCTCCCCCTTAACCCCCCACCCCCCGTTCATTTGCATATCTGTGCTGGGCGGCAGTACCGCGGCAGTTATCCCCCTAAAGCTGGTCGCGTCGCCCGCGATAACACCGCCGCTTCTTACGCGCCGTTTCTTTCTGCAGGAACCACGCCCACCGCTTAAGCCGCCACCCCTGTTATTTAGGCCGTGCTCCACCCATCACCTCAGACAACAACCTATTTTCATAAATTAAAGAACGATTATGTAACAGCGTTAAGAAATGCCAGATTAAAGCTTCTCAAAATTACGAGTAAAAATATAGGTGACCTTCGAAAGAGCCTGGGGCCCTTAGGTATCCATTAAAGGCTTAAATTGTGTTATTTAAAGACCTATTTATTCAAATTCATAACCAGTTCCATCATTATCGTTAACCT
Source organism: Locusta migratoria (assembly GCA_026315105.1). Lineage (NCBI taxonomy): Eukaryota > Metazoa > Arthropoda > Insecta > Orthoptera > Acrididae > Locusta > Locusta migratoria. Next base: position 86,432,441 of record CM048748.1, read on the forward strand.
CAGATAAAACGTGTACGCTTGAGTCATGTTGCCGCATATTGTTATCTCTGTATGATGGAGACTGTGAAAAAAAATTAAATAAATAAATAAATTAATTAAAAAAGTAATAAATAAAAAAAAAATCTGTAAATACGATTTCTAAAGACATATCCGATCTATGAGATACAATTACCACCAACCAAAATCTTGCATATTTTCAAGTGCTCTCAAGGGTCGGATTATGAAACCTTGGTCCCTGTTCAACACGTTCACTGAAATATTTTCCTGTCTATAAATGTGTGTGATTGAGCTAAATTGGAATACAAATATCTACAAATACATACGTACTCGTCAAGCCACTTCACTGTGAATGGCGAAGAGCACTTTCTGTTGTCACTTCAAGCATTTCCTTTCCCTGTATTGCACGATTTGCGGAAGGAAATGGTCTTCAAATGTTCAATGTTTTTATAGTCTATGGGACTTAATTACGGGTCATCAGTCCCTAAACTTACAAACTACTTATGAACTACTTACGAACTAGGACGGCACAAATATCCATGCCCGAGGGGGGATTCGAACCCCCGACCGTAGTGGCCGTGCAGACCGTGACTGGAGCGGGAAATGGTCTTTTCAAGAGGTATACCTAGGAAGAACCAATACATTGTTGCTTCCCGAAACATCCCCTTTCCGAACGTTGATAGGTGCCTAAACCGCGATGCTTATCTTCTCTCCTTCAGCAACTGTTACTGGAGTTTCGTCATCATCTCCGTGAACTTCCGCACTTTCTAAGTGAATCTATGACGAAGCGTACTGCTTTCCTTTGCATGATCTCCATCTCGTCTATCAGCTCTCTCTTGTACGAAACCTACAATAAAGAGTAATATTCAAGTACTGGCCACCCATCTTTAGTCGCACCTTACGCCTACTCACAGTTATTTGATGACAGTGACTGCTTCCAATGATTGTTGCGCAATATTAGTTATTCCCAGTACGTTACTTGCCACTCCATGAACAAAGAGACTACATGCTGAACATTATGATATAGTGTTAAGGACGTTATGTTGCATCTCTATATTGCTTCCGTTATTTTATTAGAACAGAAGGCTATACGGAAAGATTGGCTCATCGACACTTTTCCAAAATGCTTATCTCTCAACCGTATGTTGCCGTCAGTGTGTATTTCAACAAGGACTAATATAAAAAAAGGAGTTCCGTGAGCAGGAAATGACAAAACAAATATTCCCATACAGTGAAATAAGGGTCCCATCGGCATTTTCCAGAGATAAAAGGGCTCATTACATTGTTCACCACGACAATAATATAATAAAATTTCTAAGCGGTGTTACTTAAGGGAACATGAATAGTTTGTAAAACACAAGATCTACATACAATTGAATTTTACATACTTTTCCTGAAAAATTTCTAAAATGTTGATGATCCCCTTCTTTCCGTGTACCTTCCTAACATGATATCGTGTTATTTGTAAGTTTTATTTGCTCACCTAGAAAAAAATTATCTTTTAAATTGACAGACTTGTAGAACATTAAAAGAAAGGTGCTTTTAATTCAAAGGAAATATCTTAAAGACAAAATGATTATTCAACAGTTCAAGCACGACATATATCTCAAACTTCCCTAGCTAATGAAACACCAGGTTCCTATTTATCATTAAGACCTTCCTTTTGAATTAAGTGCACATTTTTTAATATTCTCTAAGTCTGTGAATTTAAAAGATCAATTTTCTTCCATTGATAACGTTGTTTCAAGATCCAGGTGCGGAAATAAAACTTACAGATGCCATTGTACCACGTTAGTGATAAAATTAAGCGAGCAATATCGAGATGTAGCGTACCGTACTGATCTTGGCCATCAGAGACGGACATGCAAATCTGTTTTCGTGAAGGATGGTGGGCAAACTCGCCCTCTCATTCTGACATATTGAAAGGATCTAGGGAAATTACAAATAACAGAAACCTCAATGACTGAAACGGGGATTGAACAACCGTCTTCCCGAATGCGATTCCATTGTAATAAAATGTGCGCCACGTCGCACAGTTTGTGTGAGGAACCATCCTGCAGTATCCTTATTTAATGAAATGCAATGAAGGAAACCCTTTGTTTGCATGACTCGAGAGCGATTTTAACGCGCGTCCTTCATTGCATGTGGCAAGTGTCTTAAACTCCCTCACCTCGTGAAGTCGGTGGGTGAACTTCCACGATTTTCGAGTTACTACAGCCATTTCATAATTTGTGATTTTTTTATTACGTAAACGTCATCCTGAGCTGTGATCCAATAGTCATAGAGTGTATCCCCCTTTTAGGCATCCGGGTATGCGGAACAGTCATGAGTGAAACAGCAAATATGTGCGGCTCGTTCGTGCCGAGGCTGCCATATTTATGCAGTAGCTGGGGACCCGCACCGGTAAGTCTCGTAGTCACATGTATCAGAGTACATATGCATACATTTTATTTTCCTTCGAAGTGTCATTAGTCTGTTGCGTCGAGTGTGTTTGAAAGGTAACAGACGTGCAGCCTATTTGAACGATTTTAATGTATTACATTTTATATTAAATTGTTCCAGGTAGCTGCAATTGTTTCCTATTTTCCTTGTGCCTTACGAATTATCACAACAAGCTTGTTTCAGCAGGTTGCTATGTTCAAGTGCGTCTGCAGATGTTAATTGATTGCGTATTATTTACGTCCACCCCCATGAACCACAGACATTGCCGAGGTGGGGTGGCTTGCGTGCCTCAACAATGCAGATAGCCGTACCGTAGGTGCAACCACAGCGGAGGGGTATCTGTGGAGAGGCCAGGCAAACGTGTGGTTCCTGAAGAGGGGCAGCAGCCTTTTCAGTAGTTACAGGGGCAACAGTCTGGATGATTGACTGAGCTGGCCTTGTAACATCAGCTAATGTGGCTTTGCCACACAGCTACTGCGAACGGCTGAAAGCAAGGGGAAACTACAGCCGTTACTTTTCCCGAGGACATGCAGCTCTACTGTATGGAAATATGATGATGGCATCCTCTCGGGTAAAATATTCCGGAGGTAAAATAGTCCCCCATTCGGATCTCCGGGCGGGGACTACTCAGGAGGATGTTGTCATCAGGAAAGACAATACTGGCATTCTACGGATCGGAGCGTGGAATGTTAGATCCCTTAATAGGGTAGGAAAATTAGAAAATTTAAAAAGGGAAATGGATAGGTTGAAGTTAGATATAGTGGGGATTAGTGAAGTTCGGTGACAGGATGAACAGGATTTCTTGTCAGGTGAGTACAGGATTATAAATACAAAAGCAGTTGGGGGTATCACAGGAGTAGGACTAATAATGAATAAGAAAATAGGAATGCGGGTAAACTACTGTGAGCAGCACAGTGATCGCATTATCATCGTCAAGATAGATACGAAGCCAACACCGACAACAGTAGTACAGGTTTATATGCCAACTAGCTCTGCCGATGAGGAGGAGATCGAAGAAATATATGAGGAGCTAAAAGAAATTATTCAGACAGTTAAGGGAGAGGAAAACTTAATTGTGATGGGAGACTGGAATTCGGTAGTAGGAAAAGGAAGAGAAGGAAAAATAGTAGGTGAATATGGATTGGGCATGAGGAATGAAAGAGGAAGTCGCCTGGTAGAATTTTGCACGGAACATGATTTAATCGTAACAAACACGTGGTTTAAGAATCACAAAAGAAGGTTGTATACGTGGAAGAGACCAGGAGACACCGGAAGGTATCAGATAGATTTTACAATGGTAAAACATAGATGCCGGAACCAGGTTCTAAATTGCAAGACATACCCAGGGGCAGATATAGACTCTGACCATAACTTGTTAGTCATGAACTGTAGGCTGAAACTGAAAAAACTGCAGAAAGGTAGGAAAATGAGGAGATGGGACTTAGATAAATTGAAGGAAAGTGAGGTTCTGGAGAATTTCAGAGGGAGATTTAGGCAACAATTAACAGAAACAGGGATAAATAAAACAGTAGAAGAGGAATGGGTAGCATTGAGAGATGAAATAGTGAAGGCAGCAGAGGACAAAATAGGTAGAAAGGCAAGACCTACAAAAAATCCTTGGATAACACAGGAAATACTAAACTTAATTGACGAAAGGAGAAAATATAAAAATGCAGTAAATGAAACAGGCAAAATGGAGTACAGACGACAAAAAAATGAGATCGACAGGAAGTGCAAAATGGCTAAGCAGGAGTGGCTAGAAGCCAAATGCAAATCTGTAGAAGAATGTATAAGAAGGGGAAAAGTAGATACCGCCTACAGGAAAATAAAAGAGACATTTGGGGACAAAAAAAGCAACTCTACGAATATCAAGAACTCAGATGGGAAGCCAGTTCTCAGCAAAGAAGGGAAAGCTGAAAGGTGGAAAGAATACATAGAGCAGCTCTACAAAGGAAATGAACTTAGGGACGATGTTGTAGGAAGGGAAGAGGAAGTGGATCAAGATGAAATAGGAGATACCATACTGAGAGATGAATTTGACAGAGCCTTGAAAGACCTAGGTCGGAATAAGGCCCCAGGAGTAGATGACATACCCTCAGAGTTACTAAAGTCTCTGGGAGAGCCAGCCATGACAAGACTATTTGAACTGGTGTGTAGGATGTATGAGACAGGCGAAATGCCCTCAGACTTTAAGAAAAATGTTATAATCCCCATTCCAAAGAAAGCAGGTGCAGACAGGTGTGAAAACTACAGAACCATCAGTTTAATAAGTCATGGTAGCAAAATTTTAACACGAATTATCTACAGGAGAATGGAAAAGCTGGTAGAAGCTGACCTCGGGGAAGATCAGTTTGGATTCAGGAGGAACATAGGAACCCGGGAGGCAATACTCACTTTACGTCTTATCTTAGAAGATAGATTAAGGAAAGGCAAACCTACATTTCTAGCTTTTGTAGATTTGGAGAAAGCATTTGACAATGTTGACTGGAATACACTCTTTCAAATTCTGAAGTCAGCAGGGGTAAAATATAGGGAAAGGAGACTTATTTACAACTTGTACAAAAGCCAGACCGCAGTTATTAGACTCGAAGGGCATGAAAGAGAAGCAGCAGTCGGGAAGGGAGTAAGACAGGGTTGTAGCCTTTCTCCGATGTTATTCAATTTGTACATCGAGCAGGCAGTGAAGGAAAGCAAGGAAAAATTTGGAATAGGGATTAAAGTTCAGGGGGAAGAAATAAAAACATTGCGTTTTGCTGATGACATTGTAATTCTGTCAGAGACAGCAAAGGACCTGGAAGAGCAGTTGAATGGAATGGACAAGGTGTTGAAAAGAGCGTATAAAATGAACATTAACAAGATCAAAACAAAAATAATGGAATGCGGTCTTAGAAAGTCGGGCGATGCTGAAAGAATTAGATTAGGTAACGAAACGATGAAGGTGGTAGATGAGTTTTGTTACTTGGGTAGTAAAATAACATGCGATGGTCGCAGTACAGAGGATATAAAATGCAGAATGGCAATGGGAAGAAAAGCATTTTTGAAAAAGAGAAATTTGCTGACATCGAATATTAATTTAAGTGTAAGGAAATCTTTTCTGAAGGCATTTGTGTGGAGTGTTGCCTTGTACGGGAGTGAAACATGGACGATAAGCAGTGTGGACAGGAAGAGAATAGAGGCCTTTGAAATGTGGTGCTACAGAAGAATGCTGAAGATTAAGTGGGTAGATCGCATAACTAATGAAGAGGTACTGAACAGAATTGGTGAGAAAAGGAATTTTTGGCATACCCTGACCAAAAGAAGGGATCGCTTGGTAGGACACATTCTTAGACATCGAGGTATCGTAAATTTAGCATTGGAGGGAAGCGTGTGGGGTAAAAATCGCAGAGGGAGACCAAGAGACGCGTACAGTAAGCAGATTCAAATGGATGTGGGTTGCCGTTCTTATCAGGAGATGAAAAGGCTTGCTCAGGATAGAGTAGGGTGGAGAGCTGCATCAAACCAGTCTCTGGACTGAAGACCATAACAACAACATTATTTACGTCTTAAGATATAGTATATGAAGGTATAATATAATTACAAATTACAATATTGTGACACTTAAAGCTTTCCCGGCGTGCTATTGCTCTAAATTACAGGAATACTGCCGGATGTCCGTAGGTTGCTGGTACGATATTACGGCGCAAAGTCTTTTGGCCATCTTCACGTGATGATTGATGGGAGAAGTCCTGAGCTCACCTACTTAAGACCCCGTCGGCACATGCGTGGTGTCTTCTGCTGCTATTGAGCATGCGTTACTTGAGCGCAAGTCTGTACGCTGCTCCGCGAGCTTTCCGCGGTGAAAGCTCGCCGCATCGATGAATGAGGACGCTACCGCAGAGCACGCAGTTTTCCCACAATCGGATTCCACGCATAGTTTAACTGGAAACCACCATCACGATTTATAAGTGTCTCGTTGTCTGACAGTCTTATTTCTATAGAATCGTCGATGATGGAGCTCCAAATGTTTGACGTGGTAGCCACAATTTTTTTATCGTCATATTTCATCTGATGGCCGGTGGAGATGCATTGTTCGGTGATAGCTGACTTACTGGCTTGGAGCAAGGGAGTATGTCTTTGATGCTCCACAATGTGATCTTCCACAGCACGGGTCTTGTGACCTATGTAAGACTTGTCGCATTCACACGGAATTTTGTACACGCCTGCTTTGTACACTTCTATGTCGACTTTTACAGATGTCAAATGCGTCGACATTTTGGAAGGAGCACGAAAAATAACTTTATACTTCCTTAGTATTCGGCCTACTTGGCTGATACATTTCCTATGTAAAGTAGGCAAACAGTTGTTCTGAAGGTCTCTTCTTTGTGCTGTTTTATTGTGCGTCTTCAGCGCTTTCTGTGTGTGACGGGACAAAAATCCTTTGCTCTGAAACAGAGTTTGCAAGTGTTCCAATTCCATTTGCAAACTGTCGACATCTGATGTAACATGGACTCGGTGGATCAAAGTCTTCATAACACTCATCTTTTGTGCCGGATGATGGCAACTTATGGCTTGTAAATAGAGGTCGGTGTGAGTGGGTTCATAAAAACGTACAGAAGTTGAGAGGATAAAAGGGTTTTTATGTTTTTTAATACAATGCTTTCGAAATTTTCCAACAACATTCGTCAGATTTCAACGATTATTTGGGAGGAAAATATTGTCTAATTGGTCCAGCTGTTCTCGAAGTTAACGATTACAAACACATTCAGTGATTAATTTTTAAGACGTTTTTATTTTTGCACTAGCATCTACAATACCTCTTAACATTCATTATAAGATGGTAAAAATTTCCATTCTATATTTCTTGCAGGAAGGGAGTAAAGTATAAATGGTACCGTCCAAAATAGTATTTGTATTTAGTTGTTTGGCTAAAAGTTTTTTCTTATCGTTTATTTCGTCGAGTACGTCCGGATTTCTTTTACTCCGTTTCACATCGGTACTGCAGGAATGGATGGCTCGCACAACGCAAGGCGGCACTTGACCATGAAAGCATCTGTAGTATCGACAGTCAACAATGTACGTCAGTATAGGATGAAGATGCTTTACCCATAGCCTATACCGCTAGCAAGGGAATGGATCATACAGCAAAAGAAATCTCGAAGGTGAACTTTAGTAACTTTTTATGTTGGAGTTTGTGGTTATTGTGTGTCTACATCTACATACATACTCCGCAATCCACCGTAAGGTGCGTGACGGAGGGTACACTATAACACTACTAGGCACTTCCTTTCCTATTCCTCTCCCAAACAGAACTAGGGAAAAAAGAATGCCTATAGGCCTCCGTACGTGCCCTAATTTCTCTATCTTGTCTTTGTGATCTTTACGTGAAATGTAAGTAGGCGGCAGGAAGATCGTACTACACTCAGCTTCAAATTCCGGCCCTCTAAATTTCCTCAACAGAATTTCTCGAAAAGAACGTCATTTTCCTCCATCGATCCTCATTTCAGTTTCCGGAGCATTTCCGTAACACTCTCGCATTGGTCTAACCCACCATTAACAAACCTAGTTGCCCAAATCTTAACTGCTTCTATGTCTTCCTTTAAAGTGATATGCTGCGGGTCCCAAACACTTGAACAGTACTCAAGACGTGGTCGTACAAGCGTTTTATACGCGGTCTCCTTCACAGATGCAGTACATCTTCCCAAAATTCTGCCAATAAACCGATGTCGGCTGCCGCCTTACTCACATCTGTCCTTACATGTTCGTTCCATTTCATATCGCTTTGCAATGTTACGCTTAGATATTTGAAGGACGCGACTGCATCAACAAACTCACTGCTAATGCGGTATTCGAACATTATGGGATTGTTTTTCCTACTCATGCGCATCACCTTACATTTTTCTACATTGAGAGCTAGCTGCCATTCTTCGCACCAACTAGAAATTTTGTCTAAGGCAATCTGTATGCTATTACAATCAATTAAAGACGACACCCACCCATACACCACAGCATCATCAGCAAATAGCCGCAAATTACAAGTTACTCTGTCCATCATATCATTTATATAGATAGAAAATAATAGCGGTCCTATCACACTCCCCTGGGGCACGCCTGACGATACACTCGTATCTGATGAACACTCACCGTCGAGAACAACGTACTACGTTCTATTACTCAGGAAGTCTTCCAGCCCGTCACAAATATGTTAACCTATTCCATATGATCTTATCTTCGTTAGAAGTCTGCAGTGTGGCAGCACGTCAAACGCCTTTTTGAGGTCGAGAAAAACACAATCCGTTCACAAGATATCATGTGGCAAAAGGGTAAGATGAGTTTCACATGAACGATGTTTCCTAAACCCGTACTGATTCATAGAAAGAAGCTTCTCCGTCTCAAGAAAAGTTATTATATTCCAACTGAGAATATGCTCGATAATTCTACAGGAAATTGACGTCAACGATATTGGCCTGTAATTATGTGATCCAATTCTCTTTCCTTTCTTATAATTGGGAGTCACCTGCTTTTTTTTTCACTCTCTAGGAACTTTGCGCTGATTTAAAGATTCGCGATAAGTGCAAGCTAAGTAAGGGGCCAATGTCGCAGAATATTCTTTGTAAAACCGAACTGGTATTCCATCCGGACTAGGAGGCTTTTTCGTATTTAGCTCTCTCAGCTACTTCTCTAAACCGGAAATACGTATTACTATGTCCTCCCTTTCGGTATGAAATGATGGTACATTTGTGCGGTTCTTCTGCGTGACAGATTTCTTAAATCTTAAATTTAGAATTTGAGCTTTCCGTTCGCTTTCTTCTATCATTGCCCCTTAATGAACAACGATTGAGTGGATAGGTCATCAGCTCTCAACCCTTACAGATTGCGCTATATGGCTAAGGCTTGCAACTTGTCGTGTACATACACACACACACACACACACACACACACAAACACACACACACAAACACACACACATCGTGCCATAATCCGATAATCAGATTCGCAATTGCACTTAGAAACGTCATTCTGTGTATTAATCGAGCGTGTTACGGCTGACACCTCTGAATGTCGACCCGTACTTTCGACAGTTTTGTGATAAACTGCAGCAGCGAAAACATGAACGCCGGCATGTTCTGCAGTCAGGCGCTGAATTTATGAGTTCTCTATACTGCGGACACAGATATTCATTTGCATCTTACATGTATTGGCCATTATTGCGGTTTGTTTCTGTTTCTTATTTGAATATTAAGTTACGTGGCCTGCAAGTATTTATTAATCATTTTTGTTTACCGCACAGTTGACGAGGCCTCAAAAGTAGTGTTGTGGTAAGGTGACACATTTTCGGGATTTAGTGGATGTTAAATTGGATTGAAGACCGAATTAAGATGTCTCACTTTACGATCACCTACTTTTGATGTTTGTACATTACAGTAAGGCCAATTTACAGGTCGTCGTAGCGTTCAGTTTTGTTAGAGGAATTATGTCTTCATTTCATTCGAGAGTTCGCTGCGTCCGTGGAGCATAGTAACAGTAAAGTTATTTTTAAGCAGCAATTTTCGTATTATTGTGTTAGAAATTAGAGATGGAGTTTATCTACATCATTTATTATTTGCTGATGATCAAGTTGTCAAACCACAAGAGGGGAGGATGCATACTACATGTGTAATCCATTAGCAATAGCAAACAGAAATTGGGGTCTGAAGATTAATTATCAAAAAACATAATACTTGACCAATGATCCAGATGAACTATACGTAGAGGGAAAGAAAATTAAAACAATTAACACTGTTATTTAGGATCCACTTTAGATATAAGGCGCGTCCAGAAAGTAAGTTCCGTTTGGTAATAAAATGAAATTGTACACAGATACAGAATAAATTTTTATTGCACAAAATTCTACCACTCTTAAAGTGCTTTTCCACATAACTGCCGAAATTTTGCAGGCATTTGTCATAGGCGTGGCACCAGGTTTTCTATACCTTCTTCATAGAAATCTGGCGCCTGTGTCTTCAACGAGTTGGAAACAGTTTCTTTCAGCTTGTCATCATTGATGAAGTGATGACAGCCAAGGAAAGACTTGAGATGTAAGAACAGATGAAAGTCGCTAGGAGCGAGGTCAGGGCTGTACGGAGGATGGTCAAACACGTCCCATCCAAATCGCTGTAGGAGGTTTTTCGTCACATTTGCAGTGTATGGTCGTGCGTTATCGTGAAGCAAAACAACACCTTTTGACAGCAGTCCCCGGCAGTTATTCTGAAACGGCGCAATTTCCGAAGTGTCTCGCAATAAGCATCTGCTTTGATTGTTTGACCACGCGGTAAGAAGTCAATGAGTAGGATGCCTTTCCAGTCCCAGAACACTGTGCTTATCATTTTCTGAGGTGTCATGATTTGCTTCGGCTTTACCTTTGGTGGGGATGAAGTGTGCCTCCATTCCATTGATTGCCGCTTACACTCAGGCGTGTCGTAAGAAACCCACGTTTCATCTCCTGTGACTATCCGTCTCAGAAATTCTTCGCCGCTTTCAGCATAACAGGTCAAAAACCCATCCGTTGTGTTTTGTGTTGCTCAGTGAGAATCTTTGGTAACCAACGTGAGCAACGTTCACGGAATTTCAGTTGTTTGGTAACAATTTCATGCATCCGTGATCGTGAAATTTGGTGGAAGTCCATAGCGAGAGCACTAATTGTAAACCTACAGTTTCCCTAGATCTTGTCATCAATCGCGTGAACCAGTTCTTCTGTAACCAAAGATGGACGTCACTTCGTTCTTCATCGTACACATCACTACGCCCGCCATTGAACTGTCGGCCCCATCTTCTCACCATCGAATCACTCCTCGCATTTGGTCAGTAAACATCGCAAATTTGCCGATTAATTTCACTTGGTTTCACTTTCCTCGCATTCTATAACCGAATCACCGACCTGATTTCACAGGCGGCGGGATTTTCAATCAACGCCGACATTTCAAACAAGCACAACAAAGCGTATGTAACTGACAGCGATCTCCAAATGGCGCACGTTCTTCTCCTTGATACACATCGTCTACAGCGCATGTGCAGAACTGCAGTCGCAGCGCTGCAGCGGAGGTAAATTGAAACGGAACTTACTTTCTGGACGCGCCTCGTATTCAGGGAGTCAGAAATTAATAAAAGAATTAGCAGTGGTCGAAAGGTCATTCGAATGCTCAGCTTAGTCCTATGGAGCAGAAATGTAATGAACAGAACAAAAAAAGTCATATATAAATCTATATTTGAGAATGTAGTTCAATACGGAGCGGAAACCTGGACCATTAACCTGAAGAACACTCAGAAACTACAAGCTTTAGAGATGGATTTCTGGAAAAGATCGGCCAGAATTTCCAAGAAAGAAAGAAGAAGAAACGCCGAAGTAATAAAGAGGATGGAAATGAAAGAAAGAATACATGAAGTGATGGGTAGAATGAAATTACAATGGTATGGGCATGTACGTAGAATGGAGGTTATCGAAGAGGAGAAACTGTGACCACCTGGCTCCAAAATGTACAGCTCACACTGAGAACACTGGGCGCAGAAGAGGACATACAAGATCAAGACTCCTGGAGGAATGTACTGATAATTAGTGTAAAACCTTGTGTTCTAGGTGTACTCATTTCTGGGTGAATTATTATGTTGGAGGTAAACCTCTGTAATGAGGACAATCTCAATAAATAAAAATAATAAAATTTTCGTAGTTGCACGAAAATAGTAGGAGGCTTCATAGTTACGACAGCGCATTCTTTTCCATTGTGTGCCTATCACGAAGTGTGAGATTTAAAAGATATGTAGTGGCCAAATCAACAATGACGGTTTAATCGAAGTGCAACGTGATTTCGACGACACAAGATCGCTGGAACTGCAGTCGACTTTCGTTAGCCTGCAATGCGTGGTCATATGTGGAATTCACCTACAGCTGCGATTTCGTCGCCCTCTCTTTGCGTGATGCTCATGCACACGTTTGACCAAAAGTCAGTCGAACAAGAAGTACAATGCGAAAATGTATGATGAAAATACACTGTTCAAAATAGTTAGGGGGTCATATACAAAACAGAGACGTAAACTGTAAAGTACTCTGTGCGGATACTGGTTGCTGTTGTACTTTGTTTGTGATACAGTAGTTACTTTTCTAACTCAATTGATAACTTGAGTGTTACAAGGTGTTTACTTAGAGCGATGCACATTGGGGCTTCCAAAATTGTGAATAAGTAATTCTCGTTGTCCTCTAATATGGTGTGTGATCTCCCAGTCCTGATGCACTCCTACGTGGCATGGACAGTGTGATGTTATAAATAAGCTCTTGATGGATATTTCGCCATTCTTTCATGAGTGCAGTATTAAACTCTGCAAGCGTTGTGGGACTTACTGGTATTGCAACAACGGACCTGCCAAGTACATCCCAGACATGCTCAATCGGGTTAAGTCCGGTGTACAAGCTGATCACTCGATTAATTCATTTACCTAAGCAAGTATGTCGTCCATCAGTGAAACAAGGAATGCATTTCCTATTGTCGTAGCCGAGAATGCATTCAGGGGAAAATTTGTAAAACGTTTGTGAGAAGCACCATTATAGAAAATAATAGGCCATAAATTCATTGCGAAGAACGTCTGTGCGAATGCATCAGCGCGATCCACCGAACAACCGTAACTACATTCGACTTTAGTTTTTTTTTCTTTAGGTTATGATAATTTATCGTTGGTACTTTATTAATGACATTAAATGAGAAGCGTTTTCACAAAACTTAACCTCAACAGAAAACTAAATTTTCAGGAAACACATTTTATTGAATTAACTGAAAAGTATACATTGTTAACGTCTTACAAAATTACATTGCAAACGTAACATAATATAAATACATAATATCAGGGTGATATAACTTTTCTATCACCTTCCAGTTGCAAATAAGAAATAGATACAAATCATGAATTTTGTCCAAAACTTAACACCTACGGATCAGTTATATTACAACAGTAGTATTATGAGTTCTTTTAATCTACTGAAGTAATAATAATGTATTAAATTGGGTCATTTAGGTACTGTACTTCATTATTGTCATTGTCATGTTGATGACAACACTCTAGGGGCTTTTCATAGAACTCTTGGACTTCTTCTGATGATGTATCAAAGAACCTCAATAGTTTCTTTACGTCTTCAACTTTCTTGATACTCACATGGTTTCTAGGTGTTATTAAACCTGAAAAATCCACGTCCTTAAAACTACTTACGTTTTTTTTCTTCACTTCAACTGTGATAGGAGAGGAGAATTATGTAGTTTTGACTTTTCAGGTGGCACTACCTTCGTCTATTTTCTTATAAATAAGATCTCTGGCTTCAGACAGTTTGAATAGTGCCGGCCGCGGTGGCCGAGAGGACTGAGGCGCGTCAGTCACGGTCTGCACGGCTACTACGGTCGGGGGTTCGAATCCCACCTAGAGCTTGGATATTTGTGTCGTCCTTAGTATATGGTAGTTGAAAAGTAGTTTGTAAGTTTAGGGACTGATTACCCCGTAGTTAAGTCCCATAAGCTTTACAAACGTTTGAACATTTTGAACATTTGAATGGTAGCATGTTTTTCATTTATCTGTTAGCAGTGGTCTTAAAATCTTACACATGCCAGTCTTCGCACAACTAACAATCACAAGAAAACAAAAGCTCTAATTTGTTGTACGCCTTACTGAGCATTAAGCCGACAATAATGACACGCAAACACAGAAGCCAACCTGTAAAGTTAAAAACAAGCGTCAATAAAGTCTTAGCACTAAACCTAACAGTAAAACAAAATCTGTGACAAGCAGTAGGTAGATGTTCAGTTTTGGCAAAACTCAGTTTCTGTAGATGTCGAGTTTAGAAAAATTTAACAGTTTTGTGCGCAAGATTACACAGGCAAATAGTAATTTTCCGTATATTCATTGTTCTGCAATGGACACGAATAAGCATATAACTCCCTTTTACAAATTTGGTAGATGATGAGTTTTGTGAAAACGCTCCTCAAATTGAGTATGACGTTTCTCTGAAAAAATATTTAGTGAGTCGTTCTATCAAAAAAGCGCATTCCATTATTGTATCAGCCAGCGCAAATTTCATTATCTTGCACTTCGTGAAATTTCGTCAAAGATCGTTATCGTTCGGAGCGATGTCTTAGTTACATTCCTGATGCTAACGTTTGTCATATTTGCAATGAAGGATGCTCCTCACTGAATATGAATATCCCAGACATTTCAGTCTCGAGAATAAAGCGTCGATTCAGCATTCAGTGGTATGAATAGCACAAGACTGGCTTTTCATACCGACTCTGAAATCGTTAATACACTCCTTCATGGTTTTCTCAATTTCACCTGTGACAAAATGAATACGCAGTAAAGAAGCTGAATATAAAGCAACGCAATCAGAACTATGACACGGCTCAATGTGAATTCCACACACCAGAGAGCCACGCATGCAATCCTTCGATGAAAGTCTATATCTTGTCTAGTGATCTTTGACGCTACAAGTGTAATCAAAATGAAATCACGTGTTCAGGAAGTCGTGTGAAACGAATGATTCCCTGCGGCCAGGAGCGGTTCACGAACGTCGCACTGCGTTCGCTGATAGTTAAGTAATGCAATGCATCCCGTGAGGAATTAGCCATTTCATAGACTTATTTATGTCATTAAACAAGCCGTAAGCAGGCCTATGTCCTCCTAAAGCCATCCGAATTTCTGACATGGGTTCAATCCACCACCAACTGTACCATCACGCTGAATTACAACTGTGATGCGATAATAAAAATGTTTATATTGCTTAGGAAAAATTAAAAGACAGACATTCACTAGGTTGACAAAACGAATAACAGAATTCGACAATAAACGATAGATCAAAACTAAGCCATTTGACTGGATCTCTGTGATTATGGTGGATAATAAACCAGCCACTATTACTAAGGCAGACGTTACAGGAAAAAAATACATGAGTGGAAAATTGATCAAAGGTAAATTTGAAAGCAGACATTACCACTGTGGTCTGATAAAAGAAAGTGATTTCATTCTGAAAGGATGAAACAAATTTAGCCAAATATGGAGACCAACCAGTAAAAGCGACATTGTCTAATTGAAGACCTAACATTCTAAATGTACTAAGGACCAAGTATAATGTTCTGAGATATAGCGAAACAACTATATGGTTGGTAGTACGAAATTAATATACTTACTTTGTAGTATTATAACGTTTATTAACATCCAGTTAATACAAACTATATAGAAAGTCACAAGAAAATTGCACTGAATTGGCGAGAAGAAGAAAATTAAAAACATTAAAGCAGAAGGTTTGTTACACATACCGTTATTAAAACGAAATGGGCTAAGTCCAACAGAGGTATCATGCTGTAGCTCTTGACGAAATAAATCTAAAAATATGAAATGAAACAATTTGAAACAAATATCTTCAGTTCGCAGCATTATTAAACAAATCAGTAAAAAACTAAAGATGACGATGTGGTGTAAAGGGTACCGTTGCAAGCAAGTCCCTTTATCAGCAGACAATCTTGGAACACGTGGGAACACTGAAAGTTGTGTATGAGTGAAATCGTCTACAGTTTTGCCTTTCTTTAGGATGTTTACACTTTCCCACTGTTGAATTTCACTGAACGTCCTTTTGATGTACACTAATCCAGGTGACGTGATTTTATTTCGTGCAGCAGAACTGATATGTAGCTTCGTTGTGTTGATCACTTCGTCAGTAGCAGCCTGGAAGTCAATAAAGTCTTTTTCTTCCATTCTGAGTGTTTTGAATGGGAGAGAATGGGTGTTGAAGTAATTAATTCTTGTGAATCATTAGGTACGTAACATTTAACTACTTCTTGCGCTTATCTATTAAGGCACAATTTCTGTCACAAGCTAGGAAATTTTGGCATGAAACCAGATACTTATGCACTATACAGTCGAACAGACCACAAGCCACAGCGAACATGTACATATACATGAGTACACGGTTTTTATTTTGTCCACAGTACTTGTCACTCCAAATCACAAGTTTCCTTCTGTTACCAGTTACACTGACAGCACTTTTAGTGCAATCCAAGACGTGGAACAGACATGATGCTATGCTGTTAGCTCCTCGAGACACTTCACCACCATGCCATAAACACATTATTGCTTCACTGTTGCCATGAGCATGAACACTGAAGTTGATTATAGAGCACATTTAGAACGAACAAGGCTGTGGAGTTAACACCAATGCAATCTGTCGGTGACTGTAAAAACCTCTTACATTTGTCATACGACTTAGGGCCTTTAGTATAATATACTCGCATTGATAAAGCTTCTTAAGAGCTAGAAAAAAAAAGAAAGAAAGCACGGTACTTAGCTCATTTAGAATGTTAGTTCATCAATTGTACTTCCCTTGGAACTAATAGTCACGTGCATGATAATAGTAGATATAAGTAATCCGAACGTTTTGGTGACACTATTGCAACACTGACACAGCGAGAATAACAGCTATGAATCTGTAAACATCCCGTCGTGTAATGCGGGCAATGATGAATAGTTTGTTCAGTGATGGTAGGCTTGAGATTTTCCTTCACGTAGTCCTGTAACACGTAGTTTGCTGTTTACTTTGCGCGAGCCTTTGACACCTCGATGCCTCTCCTAAGACGGATGAAACGCGAAAACCGACATAAAATTCTCGTTTACCTCGTACCACAGAGATTACGTTGCATCAAAGCCTTTGTCCCATAAACGTATTAAGAGGGTAATCTGCTCTAAATCTCTACTGCCCCTGAACGCTCTGTGGATATTAAACGCCGTGCCCGACGTAAAACCGTGTTTCGCTACGGGGTAAAGTTCAACATAACCATACCACGGCCGTTCACCACAAACGATCAACTAGCACGGAAATTTTCCGGCAGATTTCGATAGAAAGTTAATCGCACTCATGATTTAGTACCTATATGAACACAACACACCATAAAATACTCTGTGTGAAACAGCGAAAAACCGTAGCTTACTTGCAAGCTAAATCAACAGTAATGCACGCTTAAGTGTCTACTGTCACGGAATGTTGTCGTTAGCACCTAATCGGGCATATCGCTGGTGTATATTTTCAAGGGTGTTAATTCGGGCTACAGTAATGTGATCCATATGACTGCAACGGAAACCGTATTTTACGATTTGTGCAGGATGGAATGAGATGTTATCTTGGCATCACTAGTTACCGCTTTTCCATTTGAAGTATCTGCGTATAATAGGAAAGAAAAGGTCTTGCGTTATAAGTACTCCAAATAACAAATCGGCATATTTATTTTCATTATTTTATTCCACCTCCTGCTCCCCCATTTCTACCCTGCCCATCCACTCTGCCAATCACTTTCTCTCGACCTATTTTTATTCCTCCTCCCCAGCTATCTGTTTTTCTCTTCCTCCTTTTGTCTCTTCCCATCAACTTCCGATCTCCTTTCCAACTCTTTCCCCACATACGTCATCTCTCTCTCTCTCTCTCTCTCTCTCTCACACACACACACACACACACACACATGATTTACGTCAATTTACTCCTCTCTGTACCCTTATCATCTTCTCTATTTTCGCGCCGGCTGCGGTGGCCGAGGGGACTGAGGTGCTACATTCACGGTCTGCACGGCCACTACGGTCGGGGGTTGGAATCCCCCTCGGGCAATGATATTTGTGCCGTCCTTAGTCCTAGCTAGTTCATAAGTAGTTTGTAAGCTTAGGGACTGATGACCCCGTAGTTAAGTCCCGTAAGTTCTACAAACATTTGAACATTTGAACTATTTTCGCCGCTACGGAGCAGTCGAGAGCATTGAGGCGCTATGCTACGATGTTCGAGGCCGTTCATCGTCGGGGATTCGAATCCCCCCTCGGGCATAGATATTTGTGCTGTCTTTAGTATAAGGTAGTTCATAAGTAGTTTGTAAGTTTAGGGACTGTTGACCTTGCAGTTAAGTCCCATAAGCTTTACAAACATTTTAACCGATGGTTGAATTCCCAGGATTTTTTTCAGATTTGCCTCATGGTGAAAATTTGATAGATAGTAGATCGTCCTTCCTGGACACCTGCCTGGTATTCTCCTACAATAACTTTCGCAAAAGGCTTATGTTTTTCACGTATTATTAAAGATAGAACTTTATAAGGTACACTTAGGAGGGAATTCCTCTGTAGTTGTTACAGTTCCGATTTCTGTTCCTTTGGACAGTGTGATGTTGACAGCTGATTTCCAGCCTTCTGGGATTTCCTCTTTTTCCCATATTTTCTTTATGAGATTGTACAGCTCTTTCCGAAGTGTTGCTGCCCCTGCATTCAATGTCTCTGCCGCTATCCTATCTTCTCCTAGTGCCTTACAATTCTTCACTGCTCTTTCTACATATTGTGAAGTTACTTGAATGTTTGCGCTTTCTCCTTCACCTTCTGTATTACTATCGTGTGGAAAGACGCTATCTAGATCTTCAGCATTTAATAAGTCTTCAAAATATTCTCTCCTCCTACTCAGAATATTTTCCTAGTCTGTTACAATATTTCTACCCTTATCATTAATAACTTACGCTTCGTTTCTGTGACCATTCCTCACATGTTTCAAAGTCTGAAACATTTTTCTGCTGTCTGATATTGTATTTGCCTTTTCGATTTCATCAGTCATGTTGTTCATGAATTTTCTTTTTTATGTTTGTTTCACTTCTTACGATCCTGAATGCTTCCTGTTTTTTCGCACATTGTCTATCCAGAATGTGCACTGTCCTTGCTTTCTTCCTAGGTTTCAAAGCTTGCTCACATGTCTCAGTGAACCATTTCTTCCTAGCTGTTAGCTTTTTCTCTCCTAGAATATTTTGAGCTGCTTCAGTTACAGACCTCCTTATTCCATCGCTTGTTAACACTTATTTCTTCAGCATGGTCTGATGCCAATACTTCAAACTTGTTACGCACTTGAGTGTTATACTGCTTCCATATCTTGGATCCTTCAGCTTCTCAATACAAATTGTCTCTTGGCCATGTTGTTTTTCTTCATTTTGTAGCACAGCTGTAACTGTACTTTGTACTATGAGTAGGAAGAGGACTGTGTCCGCATCTGCTCCTCTGTACGATCCATGACACACTTCTTATACCTCTCATCTATCAGTAGTTGATCTATCAGACTGATAGTGCTACCATATGAGGAAACCCGGGTGCCTTTGTGGATCTGTTTGTGGGGGAAAGATGTTGAGCGCACCACAAAGTCTGACATAATGCTAAACTGATTAACAGCAGGCCATTTTCATTTGTTTGTGCATGTAAACTCTCTTTTCCGGTTGTTGGTCTATACATCTCTTCTTGTCCCACTCACTTATGTTTGTTGGTGCATATGCATTAAAAATGTTCAAATGTTTGTTAAGCTCATGGGACTTAACTACGGGGTCATCAGTCCCTAAACTTACAAACTACTTACGAACTAGGATGGCACAAATATCCATGCCTGAGGGGGATTCGAACCCCCGACCGTAGTGGCCGTGCTGACCGTGACTGGAGCGCCTGAGTCACCTCGGCCACCGCGGCCGGCATATGCATTAACAATGGTGAGATGGCCATACCTATATCTAACAGTGTGACACGATATACCCTTGCTAACTGCACTGGAGGTCTTCACTAGAACTATCATCTGTTCACAACAAATCCTGTGCCATATTAATGTTTACTAATGTCTTCACAACCTCCAAAAAAGATTACTGATTTCTTCTCATGTAATATCCCTTCACCCAGCCATCTAGTTTCTTGTAATGCAGTAACGTCCATTTTATACTCTTTTAGCTCAGACACCACAGGGTTAACAACTCCAGGTCTATACAGACTCTTAATATTCCATGTTCCAACTCGTAAACCAGTGTACCTAGCCGTTTCCGACTTAAGGGTTTCCATCCTATTCCGAGGCACATTTGTGAGTTTTTTTTTCTGGGGATAAAATGTCCCGTGTGTCAGTTACAGGCGCTGCACTGGGTGAGCCCAGTAGTGGAGCTGACACTACTATGCTCTGAGCTGTCAGGATTTCTTTTCAGGATTTACTCCCTTAGGAAAGCTGGCTTTAACATGCCTCTATAGCCTTCCCTACCCTCTTCGATAGAGATAAAAAAAGAAAAAAGTGAAAGACACCCTCGGGCCTCGAAACCTAATATCATTGGGGTAAAAAAAACGTAAGAGTTGACCGATGGAGGCCGATAGGAAAGGACACAGCAGACGTCTGACACAAGTACGTGGAAATAATGGCAGACTTAGCTAAGGGCCCATGTGGTTGCCACCCACATACCCCCAAGACGGGAGCCCCCTGTGGGTACTACTCTTCGTCTGGAATCTCACCAACTGACCTGACTTGCATGGGTGACCCTACCACGAGCACATCTTCCGCCAGCATAGCTCAGTGGATCTCCCCACTAACGCTAAGGTGGTACTCCTAGAGGAATAATAGGAAGCTGCAAAGTGTCGTATATAAATAAAATCTGAACATCACTAGTTTTGGCCAGAAAACACTTTGTCCATCTCTGGTGTATGGTTTTTCTGGGGTGTTCTCTCTGGCTGCTGGCTTGGAAAAAAGGTCAAACTAGGCGGCACTGGAGAAGTGTGTTGATTGACTAAGAGAGTCAACTTTCACTTTGGGAAGAGGATCCAGGGGCAATTGGACGTTTGTTACTTGATTCGTCTACCAGCTGCGATTGATAGGGTGTCCCACATGACTGGCGTCCAACTTTGGTGTATCTTTGCTGGGTCTCCTGGCTGTGGTTTATCCTTGACCTATAGGATGCACGTATGTTGAAATTGATGAACCTCTTCTTGTTGTTGTCGCTGTCCATTCCAATAGATACAGATACTGTTGGTTTCATACTTCCAGCAAGAACTTGTCCAGATCTTTCTCGCTACGCAAATTCATATATATTTTTCATTGTGCTGAAGACACCTATTTGTCTAGTACATTCATTTATATTGTACTGATGGAATAATTTTTTTTTCAATTTTGTCAGTACTTTCAAGTCACTTCGTAAAAGACCTACAGCACAGGAGTGGTTGAAAAAAAGAATTTTTGTTTTGTTTTGTTTTGTTTAAGGAAACGCTTTTGGGCGATAAAGTTGCTTATTGTCATGAAAAGAATTACGGGATAAAAAAATTCAAATCGGTTAATATCTTCCGTTAGCGCATCGTACTTACTGTTAGGTATGGTGCCTATTGGTGGAATTTACTAAATATCTGATTGATGAAAAAAGAGCGGTAATTGTAAATAATTTTTATTTTACTCGGTTCCGGAAAGTTAAGTTTATTGATTTGTTGCTAGGGCGTTTACTTTCAGTGTACACCTTACTTCCTCGTGTTGTAAAACTGGAGCCATCTACGTTCTGAGTGGGTGTGTCCATTGGTGGATCGGAATCAGTGATTGAAGATATGAACCTGTTTAACTTAATACATATTTCAGCCACTATGAAAATTTGCTGTTAATTTATTTTTTTAAAAGGAAATGAAGTGAAAGGGCTTTTCAAAAGAATGTTAATAAACGTCTTTCCATGTAACTCAAGAGTTGAATGAAGAAGAACCAGTAAAATTTCAGATAGCGATTTGTTTCATTTTACATAGTTTTTAAGGGTTTGCACTTTTTTGCGATCTGGAAGCTACTTAGAGTATCTTTCATTATACTGGTGGGGATTTTCTTTTAAATATGAACACAAAGAAGGATATTTACTTTATTGTCACGGTAAAGGTATTAAGGTGTAACACCCAGCCATAAGTGGTTATGTGTTTAAAGTGGGATATCGTCTTGTGCCTGGAGAATCTCATTTAGTGCTACTACTAAATAAGTTAAATGATACACTTACTGGTTGAGAGCGAGTTTCAAATATGATTAAGTATCATTTAACTGATCAAAATCCAGTTCCATGTAGGATTATGCTCTTTAAAATGAAGCGGTGGCATAACATAGTTCAAAGGTTTCTAATTATATGGGACCAAACTACGTTGGCCATCAGTCCCTAGACTTACATCCAACCTAAACTAATTTAAACTAACCTAAGGGCAACACACACATCCATGCGCGAGGGAAGATTCGAACGTCCGACGCAGGAGGTCGGGCGATCCGTAACGTGCTCTCCAGAACGCTCGGCTACTCCCGCGTGGCCATAACATAATTAATCAGCTGATAAGGCCTTCGGTGTCGCCTTATGTTGAACTAATATTTTTTGGTACCGAAACTGAGCGGCGAAGGTTATATGCCCATTGTGACTACCATGCGAACAAAAATTTTGAAATGTTTGTAGAGAAAATGTTCAAATGTTTGTAGAGAAAATGTTCAAATGTTTGTAGAGAAAATGTTCAAATGTTTGTAGAACTTATGGGACTTAACTAAGCTTAACTAAGCTTACAAACTACTTCTGAACTAGCTAAGACTAAGGACGGCACAAATTTCTATGCCCGAGGGGGTATTCGAACCTCCGACCGTAGTGGCAATGCAGACCGTGACTGACGCGCCGCAGACGGCTCGGCCACCGCGGCCGGCGCCATGCGAACAATTAAGAATAAGTACGAATACAATATTACACAAATGTGTTTTCCTAGCCTTATAATTTACTGTCTTAGACCTCACTCACGCTTATTTCGAAATATACTTCTCAGAGGCCTTCAAATCGGTGACTGTTCTTGGCGCTGGTTAAAATAGTTTAGAACTGAATAGAGTTTCATTTGGCTTAGCTGTATGTGGAACTGTTTTGTCTCCCAAGTTAGACTTCATCCTAGGCGACGTAACCTTCGTTTATCATTATCTAGAGGACTTTGTAGCTTACAGGAAAAATTTCAATGAGCGTTGTAAGAGTACCGCCCAATAGAAATACTGGTAATTAATAGTATTTGATAATTAAACAGTATGAAGTTCACTGCAAACATTGACCATGCCAATGCACTAAATGTTACACAATTTTAATCTTATTAATTATGGTAGCAATGTATGTACACAGTTTGGTGACAACATTTATAGTTAGGCCATAGGTAGAAATTCTCCACGTTGAGATTTGCTGTGTGCTTGTAGCTGACGGGAGGACAGCGAGCAGGCCAACGTTGGTAGCTTGTTCCAGCTTAGGATTTTCCAGTTCGTTTCCGGTGAGGGGAGAGAGGGATAATGGCGAGTGCCAGGCACAGTGCAGTGCACAGCGTGAAATAAAATATTCTAATACTACTGGCATTTGAAGTAATACGATGCAGTTAGGAACCTTTAAGGCGCTCATTACAAAATAGCCTGTTGATAAATAAACAATACATTAGCTGATATAGTCACATCTGGCGTAATATGTTTAATTGACAATGAAAAGTAATAAATTATCAATTAATACAAGACAGTTACACAACTAGCATGGCAATGTTTGTTTACAAAAATAATATATTAACTATTTCTCATTTTATTTCCAATTAATCTTGTGTATTTTACCTTGAAATATTCAGTTAAATCACGTATCTGTGATATAAGAAATTGCACGAGTATAATAAATAGTACAAAGGATGTTTATACTAATATAAAAACGTAAGAAAATATTTGTTAATGTGTAGTGTAATTATTTTGATTTTAAGTAAAGTTTTAGAAATGTATTGGCTGAGCGCTGTACGTTGGCAAATCGGTTACAACAGCTCACATGGGGAAGTTGATGACGTAGGGGAAAAACCCCGGCAGTTGAGCTTTTGGCGCGCGCGCGCGCGAGGGCAGGAAGTGAGGACTCCGGAGCACGTGGTGAGCTGGTCGGGCGGCGTCGCTCTGTATTCAGTCGGCATGTGGATCTCGAGGTGGTGACTTTAGATTTGTGTGTGGCAATCGCCACGTGTGGTTGCTCGTCGTAGACTGCACCAAGTTAAATCGAGTGCTACTGTGTGTTTGTGAATATTTAGCTGTTGGAACAAGGTGTGCATCGCATTGAATTAAAGTGACTGTGATTTGTTAATGTAACACGTGTCGTCGCATAGGCATGAACATAAACGGTGTTTGAGACAGCCACGTGGTGTGAAAACAATTCGCGACAAATATTCATTTTGTCTGGGGGCTCACGAGCTATAACTTTATTTGGTAAATATGTCGACGAACAGACGTATCAGCCACAGGGTTCAAATATTGTGAAATAAACAACATAAAGTGAACTTTCACGTGTTTTCAAAAATAGTAGTTAGTACACCCTTTTCTCTCATGAACTTGATTTTATTATGAATTTGTTTTGTTAATCATATGCAGGGAAGGAAAGCTGCGAACGTGTGATATCATCCCCTAGAAAACGAGTCAAACAGTCGCAATCGCAGTTCCAGTGTTTTTGCATGTTTAGGAAATTGGTTCGCAGCTGGTGGTTGTGAGTTTTAAAAATTAAACTTTCTCTATTTTAAACTCTCGCCCCGACCTTCACGCTCGCAGCGTTTGAGTCAATTAAGTCAGTTTTCTTGTCATGTATAGGAGGCGATGCTTGCTTATTAAACACATTAAACCTTAATTTAGCGTATAGTGATATAATTTTTGAGACACATGTTATCCACCGAAAGTGTTAGGATTGACAAATAAGGGATGGTTATTTTGTTGTGAAATTTGTCTCTAACTTAGCTGCTACTCTTAATGAGCTAAGGAGGAATATTATATTTTGGGTTAGTCACTGCTCTCAGACTTTATATGATTTCAAGCATTCCCTCATCTTCTCGAAAGCAACATACTCAAATCTGTTTATTTCAGGATTTATTATGGTTGTTGTATCATTGTAATGCTTGTTACACGGTACTGTTCCGCCAGCGTCCAGCAACGCCTGCAAGCTGGCTACACGCAACCAGCAAAACACCGCAGATGAGCGGAACGGCAGACCTCACTACGACAGGCGCCGAGGCTGCCAGTCCACCTATACGTAAATATTGCCGGGCCACCACGACAACAACTGTCTGTTAATTCTAGATCTTTGTTTTCCAGAGGTCGCCAGTGAAGAAAGAAGTTTCCAGCACGTCTAAGCCGGCTATATAAGCTCGACCAGGCACCACTCACGCCATTCCCGAGTACCTCCCCAGTCATACCGCTGCTCCCGATGCCTCACCTATAACGATCACCTTGCTGAAAATTGCCGTCTCCCCTCTGTATGCCCCCACTGCAAAGGCCAACACTTCCAAACCTCCTGCCCTAACGTTGCCGCCACCCCCTCCTGCGGTGGGGCACACCCCACGTACTCTTACAAATGTACGTCCCGCCCCCCTCACACCAAAGAAGAATTCACCGTCCCTGTCCGTCCCACTGATCCCCCAATCCCCGCCAATAACTCCTTATGCCCTCCCCCCACAACAGAGGACATCATCCGGTTCCTCACTATTGTCCTCCAAAATATCCACCCTTTCCAGCGCCCTCACACCCTCCACCAAGTCTCCCTG
Organism: Locusta migratoria; assembly: GCA_026315105.1. Taxonomy (NCBI): domain Eukaryota; kingdom Metazoa; phylum Arthropoda; class Insecta; order Orthoptera; family Acrididae; genus Locusta; species Locusta migratoria. Next base: position 86,458,223 of record CM048748.1, read on the forward strand.
GCCGCTCTCTCCCTCTTCAACCTTGATTTTAAGGCTACAACCTCCCAAAATCACATTCACTTCACCTTCTCCCAAACCGACCGCCCTCACACTCTAGTTTAGTCCCCACACCCGCTCCCTTTTCCTCTCCCTCTCGCCACCTCTCAACCTCATTATGGCGCAGCAACGATTTAACATCCTGTACTCCAAGATTCGCTTCCTTCCCACCAATAAGCTCCTCCTGATGAACACCTTAATCCCACACCACGTGGATGCCTTTCTCCTCAACGAAACCTTGCTCCTCCCTCACATACATGTCAGTACCACACCCTATATCCAAAACGTCACGACTCTCCCCATTCCCCTGCACGAGGTGGAGTAGCTTTCGGCCATCTCCTCAACATCCCTTATGAACATCTCATCCACACCCTCTTCCTCCCTTCCCCCACTGTCATCTGTGCTACTATTTACATCCGCTCCCACGTTCCCATCCCTTATGACTTCCTTGCTCACATCGATAGCACCTTCACAACCTATGTGGTTGCCGCTGACCTCAATATCCACTCCCGCACTCCTGCTCAACTCCGTCATTCCTACCATCAATGGCGACATTGTCCCACTCCCACGCCACACCCGACCCTGTAGCAACACCATCCCTGATGTCGTCATTGTCTCTCTCAATCTCCTTGAGCGCATCACCGCCGACGTTCTTGACCCCATAGGCAGTGATCACGACCCTGTTCTCCTTACCCTCACACACAATGTCCATCTCCCACAGAATCCTCGCCCGCCTCCACCTCCTAAACTTGTCCATGACTACTCCCGAGCAGACTGGGATGCCTTTCGCCTCTCCATCACCCATCAGGTCGAAAGCCACCCTCTCCCCCTCCACTCTCCCGATGATATCGACCAAGCTGCCTCCTTCCTTCAGCAGACCTTGTCTGATGCTATCCATTCACATATCCCTACCAAAGCTGTCCAGCCGCACCGTCCCACATTCCCTCCACAGGCTGTCCTTCTTCTGCAGGAATCCCGCCGCCTGTACCACTCCTTCCTGCGAACCCATGACCGGGATACACTCCTCCACCACCGGCAACTCCAGCGACATGTGCGCAGCCTCCTGACTGCCTAAAAACGCCGGGACTGGCATCAGACAATGACACGACTTAATGCCCACCTCCCAATCAACTCGTCCCAGTATTAGAACGCCTTCCACCGCCTCACTGGATCGAAACTTATGCCCACGTACCCTCTCCTCCGCCTTGGCCAGCCCCTTCCTGATAATGCCAGTAAGGCTAACCATTTTGCCTCTTTCCTCTCCGATGTCTTCTCCATTCCTGACAATCCTAACTTTGATTATTCCTTGTTCCCAGATGTCCATGAAAAAACCGATGTCTCCATCCCACCCCTGGCTCCCGGCTTCCATTACCTGGACTACATCCCCCCATCATACATTAACACCCCCATCACTGCACACGACATACAATTCATACTGCACACCAAACGCAACACGGCTCCCGGCCACGATTGCATCACATACCGCCACCTCAAAGAATGTCCCCTCCCTTTCCTCACCACTCTTGCTTCCCTCTATACCACTATCCTCTGGCTGCTACCCCTGCCTTTGGAAAATCTCCCGAGTTCTCATGTTCCTCAAACCCAACAAACTCCCCTCTGATGCCTCCTCCTACCGCCCGATTTACCTCACCCCAGTGTTCAGCAAGGTCTTCGAATCCATTCTGTCCCGTCGCATCCATCACCACCTCCACCTCCACCACCTTCTCCCAGACACCCAATGTGGCTTTCGTCCTTCCTTCTCCACTGACGACCAACTCCTTCGACTTAACGCAACTCCTTTCCCTCCAGCTAAATTCCCGTCGTGCCCTCGAACGGGCCTACGATCGGGTCTGGCACTCCGGCCTGCTCTTAAAACTCCAAACCTATGCTCTTCCCATCAACCTCGTCCGGGTCATTGCCTCCTTCCTCTCCAACCGCCCCACCTATGTTACCATCCACAACACTGACTCCCGTCTTTTTTATCCCTCTGCTGGTGTGCCCCAAGGCTCTGTCCTTTCTCCCCTCCTGTACCTCCTGTATACCTTGGATATGCCTAAGCCTGCCCCTCCCGTACACTTTTTCCAATAAGCTGATGACACCGCTTTCCTTGCCTTAGCTCCCACCCTTGCCCGTTCCAACCGCCTGCTCCAAGAACACCTTGACCTCTTTGCCGCTTGGTGCAACCAGTGGCTCCTGTCTATAAATCCTACCAAAATCTCCGTCCCCGAGATTTTTATCTGACCCTCCATAACTCTCCCATTCATCTCACCCCTACCCTAAAGTACCTGGGCCTCACTATTGATCGCACCCTCTCCTGGACTCCCCATCTTCGCGCTATCCAAGAAAAAGCCCGCTCCCGCCTCCGCCTCCTCAAACTCCCTCATCCGCCCTGCAAATCAGATCCGCCTAATACTCTAGTCCATCCCCTCCTCTCTGCACCTGGTACATTGCCACACCTCCACCACTGTATTCCCCTGCTCTCCACTGTCCACCCTCCAGATCCTTTCCTGTGGCGACTTCCGTACCCTCCCCCTTCCGGATGATGCCCTCTGACCTGACATCTACCCTTCATACAAGCTGTGATCGTTCTCCTTTCTCCTTCTCCCCCTTCTCTCCCTGAGGGCCCCGACTATCCCTCCCTTCCTGTCTCTCCCCCCCTCCTCCGTCCCCCGTCCCTCCGGATCCTCTTCTTACTGCCCTCCCCTATCCTTCTTCCCTGTGGCTTCCTGGGACATCATCCCCCCCGTCCCTTCCCTACCGGCTCTGTGGCTCCTCCCTGCCCTCTCCATCTCCTTTCATCCCCTTTCTCCCCACACCACATCTACAATGCTGTCAGTGCCCCACCATCTACGGAACCTCCTTTGTGCTTCGACAAGTGTGGTGTGTTTTAGTTACATTGTTTTATTTTAAAACAGTGGACAGCCAACCCGCAGCCGACACCGTCAGTTTTAACTTGTGTATCTCTCCGAGTGTGTGTTGTGTTTTTTTGTTTTAACTCCAAATGGCGGACGGTCTCACCATGGCCGCCGCCCTATGCTCATTTTAATTTTGTGTGTGCCACTGACATTCGAGCAACTGGTTTTATTCACCACTTTCGCCGTTCCAAGTGTTTTATGTCACCACTGTTTTCCTCCATTTTATGTAGTTTGTTTTATCTCCATTTTAAATCTCCGTTTTATGTCTGTATTATCTCCAAAATTTTATCTCCTTTGTGTTTTTTATGTTCTCCGCTGTCATATTTTATTTCTGTAGGCCGAAGAGCGCCAGTGAGCGCTGCCGGCCCGCCCCTTTTTTAGGGGAATTGAAACCACAATAAAGAAAAAAAAAACCGCTCACACCAGTTCTTCCTGGCCTTTGGATGGGTTAGAACTCGCCTCCTGAAGACCGAAGAAAGAAGACCCCTGCGCTGGAACGGAAGATCCAGCTCGCCACGACGGGCGGGTACTCGCCTCGTTCACTTTAGGGCCTACCATTGGACTGTCCAGGACTGTAAGGACTTTGTCATAAGTCTTCTGACGGCCTAGAACAGAAGAGTGTTGTGTTGTTTTTGTGTGCAGTTGTAGCACGGATTGTAGTTTTTTTCGAGAAATAAAGTTTTCTGTTGTACAAGAAATCACAACAGGTACCACAGAAACTCAGCAGTTGCAAGCAGCTTCAAATCCACTTATTGTCCCCATGTTCATGTAATTGTTGTCTGTTTCGCCTGTAACATTACGTAAATATTATGAAGTGCGTGTGGTAAGTTCATGAGTGCTGGCTTATTTATTGATTTCATACATTATTAGCCTTAAGGTTACTAAATGTTCAAAACTTTGCTATTTAAAATTGTCAAAATTTTGAGCTAATGTAGAAGTGGTAAAAAAAAAAAAAAAAAAAAAAAAAAAAAAAAAAAAAAAAAAAAAAAAAAAAAACATTTTTGTTTCTGTTAAGAACTCGACTACTTTTGAAGGAGATGGGGATCTGCCAATCAAAGTGAGTGTGAAAGACAGTCTGTGGTCTAATATACTTGGATGGTTCGTGAAGCTCCATCGGCCTATAAGAACATCACTCGTCTCGTCTTGTAAGGACAGCTGACGAGCTTCGTTTGCCATTCTGTTACAATCTACACGTCAAGCGGATGGAAAGGGCTAATGAGACCCATTATAGTAACTATAACATTTTACGATAACATTACAGAACTGTAACTGTACATAGTATGTGATTTTACAAGAGAATTTACGAGTGTCAATATGTTATTTGTTGGACAAAGACTTAAAGTATTTTGAGCTGACGATTATTTCGTATTGTATTAGCATTGGCATAATGCAGTTACCGCATCTGTTCTGGTAATGTTGGAGGGTTTATTTCTGTATATGTACTATAGCTTGTGTAGGACCATTACCTACAAATCAAAACATGTTTCAATATACATTATTCTGCTGAGTTATATGGCATTTACAAACATTAGAAGAAAACCTGTTTTATTAATTAATCATTTACCTTTATTTCATATTTCATTTTTGTTTCATGAGGCATTGAGTGTCTGGCTGTAGGATCACAGGTACAACACATTATTTGCAACTGATGTAATTACTGTGCATGAAATCAGATGTGTACGGCTCTACCTTGAGATAACATCAAGCCTGTCTCTTTAACAAAACTATATATAGCCCAATACATGTCAGATGTGTTTGGCCAATACAGCTTAATTTGGTCAACATATGAAGACCACACAAAAGCGCAGTATAACGTGAGCAGCATAGTTAGAGTCTCAATCAGGGTGCTGAATAGATATAATACCAGGCATTACTAGTGCTATCACTTCTTAGAGAAATAATTAACGTTTAGTGCAGCTCCATTTGTTTTCTGTGGCATTTTCGTATTGGACATTTCGAGCCAATTATAGGAAGATGATACTTACTTCAACCGGAATGGTGATAATTCGCATTGTCTGCATCCATGATGTATGAACAATGAAACTGCGTTTCAGATAATATTCTCTTTGAGGTTATTAAAGCAGAGGTGTACAGAAGATTCCATTTTCAAACCTGTAAAACGGAACGTACTATTGGCGATTTGCACCTATGTTACTAAATAACAAACAAATTATTTCTCAAAGGCAGCATCAACGTATAACGCTTACAGTCACGCGCCAAACGGGACAAGAGTATGGCTTTTTCTGCCATTTCCACAAGAACCTCTAATATCCAACACCATTCTCATTCCGACTGATCTAAATTGTTTCTTTCCTTGCTCATACACAGTTCCAATAACATCTGCTCGTCTCATATTCCCAAAGGGTAGTGTATTGGAATTTAGTGAAGATAAAAATTAATGGGATTACAGATCTTGGTAGTATGCGTAAAGTTCTGTCTCAATATTTATTGTGAAAGTGACGTGTGAAAGTTAAATCTGTTTTAAGCCATTATAATTTTAGATAGCGAGGTTAGGGTAGTAATATCAGTTATTAATACACCAGTGGATGATCGTATTGATGATTTCTTTAAGGAACAAAAACTGGTTTCGGAACAAACAGTGGTCATCTTCAGGTGTAGTACACTATATTCGTGTAGAGTGCGGTCAACGGCGCTGTGGCCTCATGCTACGGTGGTTATCCAGTGAATCACTGTCTGGAAATCTGTTTGTCTTTACGTCCTTAATATTGTTACTGAGTATAAATGCAATGGTAGTATTTATTTGTTAGTCATCGTAAACATGTCACTTGAATATCCAGTACTGCAGCAGTTGGTATTCAAGAATCTCTACTAAAATTTGTCTAACTCGTGTTCACATTGTATTATGGAAATATAGTGCGAAATTGTACTCAACGCATTCTCAGAGAATTACTTAGAAAAATTAGTTCATGAGCCAACTATAATTGTAAAGAGATGTCAAAACACGCTTGATATCTTAGCAACAAATAATTCTGAGCTCAGAACGAGCATCAAAACGGATATTGTTGGTTGGTTGTTTTAAGGGGACTAAACAGCTAGGTCATCAGTCCCCAAAACGGATACAGGTATTAGTGAACACAGAGCTGTCGTAGCGAGATTGAATCTAGAAAGTCCCAAAGTTTCCAAAAATAAACGCAAAGTATACTTGTTCAGGAAAGCAGATAGAAACAAAATACATTGTTTCTTGAAAGACAGCTTCCACTCGTTTCTAACACTAAACGTAGGTGTAGACCAGATGTGGCTCAAATTCAAAGAAGTGGTATCGACAGCAATTGACAGTTTTATACCAAATAAATTAATAAAAGAAGGAGGCGATCCCCCTTGGTACACAAAACAGGTCAGGAAACTGATTCAAATCAAAGGAAAAGGCATACTACATTTAATCGAAACCAAAATCCCCAGGCTTGGCGATCGCACTCAGAAGCTCGAAATTTAGCGAGGATTTCAGTGCGAGACGCCTACAATATTTATCACAACGAAACTCTTTCTCGAAATTTGACTGAAAACCCAAAGAGATTTTGGTCATATGTTAAATATACTAGGGGCAAAACAATACCCTCACTAAGTGATAGTAATGGCAATCCTGCCGATGACAGCGCTACTAAAGCAGAGTTACTAAACATAGCATTTAGAAACTCATTGAGCAAAGAAGACGAAACCAATATTCCAGATTCCGAATTACAAACAGAGGCCAGAATGAGTAACGTTGAAGTACATATCAATCGGAGTAGTGAAGCAACTTCAATCACTTAAAGAACAAGTCTTCTAGTCCGGACTGTATACCAATTAGATTTCTATCTGAATATGCTGAAGTGATAGCTCCATACTTAACAGCCATATACAATCGCTCTCTCAAAGAAGGATGTGTACCAAAAAATTGGAAAGTTGCACAGGTCACACGTGTATTCAAGAAAAGCAGTAGGAGCAACCAACTAAACTACAGGACTATTTCATTGACATCTATTTGCAGCAGGGTTTTGGAACATATCCTGTTTTCAAATATTATGAATTATCCCAAAGAGAATGCTCTATTGATCCAAGGTCAACACGGATTTAGAAAATATCTTTTATGCGAAACACAACTAGCTCTTTACTCACACGAAGTGATTAGTGCTATCGACAAGTGTTCTCAAATTGATTTCGTAATTCTTGATTTCCAGAAGGCTTTTGACACCGTACCTCACAAACGGATATTAATAAAATTGCATGGTTATGGTGTATCGCTCCAAGTTTGTGATTGGATGGAGGATTTGCTGACAGGACACAGTTTGTAGTAATCGATGGTAAGGCATCGAGTAAAACAGAGGTGATATCGAGCGTTCCACATGGAAGTGTTATTGGTCCGCTGGTGTTCCTTATTTACATAACCGATTTGGGAGAAAATCTAAGCAGCTCTCTTAGGTTGTTTGCATCTGACGTCGTCATTTACCGTCTAGTAAATGATCTGAAGATCAAAACCAACTATAGATCGATCTAAATAAGATATAACTATGGTGTAAAAATTAGCAGTTGACTGTAAATAATAAGTGGGAAGTCGTCGAGATGAGTACGAAAAGAAATCCGTTAAACTTTGTTTACAAGATAAATCAAACATAAGCGAAGGCCGTAAACTCAACAAAATACCTAGGAATTACTATTACGTCACACTTAAACTGGAAAGAACACGTAGATAATGTCATGGGAAAGGGAAACCAGAGACTGCGTTTTATTGGCAGAACCCTTAAAAGATGCAACAGAACTACTAAAGAGACTGCTTACAATACGCTTATCCGTCCTTTTTTGGAGTATTGCTGCCCAGTGTGGGATCCTAATCAGATGGGTTTGACGGAGGACATCGAAAGAGTCCAAATAAGGGTAACTCGTCAGCAAAAAATGGAAGGTTTTATGAACCAAGTGATAAATGAAGGGCAGCTCGTTTTGTACTTTCACGATCAGGGCAGACAGCGTTATGGAAGTGATACAGGAACTGGGATGGAAATAATTACAACAACGGCGCTTATCGCTGCGGCGTCGACTACTTACCAAACTCCAATCGGCAACATGCTCCCCCATACGCGAAAATATATGGTTGACTACCACTGACATAGATAGAAAATATCATCAGAATAAAATTCGAGTACTGAGAGGTAGTATAGTATCAAGGTGATTCTATTAGCCCTCTGCCAGGCAATTAAATGTGATTTGCAGAGTATCCCATGCAGATGTAGATGGGTAGTCGTTAGTATATATTGAATCTTTTCTTCGAAAACAGTTTGAGTAAGGCCAAAGGATGGTCGTATCTATAACTACTTATGTCATCTATATTGCTGCACGAGTCATCGAGTACCCATAAGCTTCAAACTGTGACATATAGTTCACAATTTCTTCTTATCCGTTTCTCACATACTAACTCCAGGTTACTGAATTATAGTAAACGTAAAAATTAAATCGATTGAATTTGCCATAATTTTGAATATTGATGTTATTACACTATGAAGTTCAGGTAAAGATCGTAAGGTCATTCATATTTAAAGGCAATCGTTTACAGACTTTTTACGTGAACGATGATGTTAGCAAACAAAGGCGTAACCGTTGACGAGTGTACGCTCTCCTATTATGTGACGATATGGTAAGAACCATTAATGTCATTCTTGCTTGACGGTGTACGTCACGTGTACGTAATTCAGTGAGGCTGTCAAACTTTTAAAATAAATACAGTATATAAGATGTGCCTAAGACATGTCAATATTGAGTTAATGTAGGACAAGTCACAATCTTGTAACTATGAACATAAGCACCAAACGCTGACGTTTTAATGTCTTATTATCACAACTGCTAACATTTATTATCATATCTTAACTGAGATGTAATGAATGCTACAATACCAGCATTTGAGTTTCGTCACTTGAAATTTCAATAAAGTGGAAGAGGCAAGAAGCAGGGCACTCTAATCTAATGTAGAAATACGCGTTTATACTCAAAAGGGAACATTAGCAGCAGAAATATTCACTAAAGGCTGCTTCACAACAAAGTTAATGTAGTTTCCATTAACAATATGTGAGTTGTCGTCTGCGCAGTTCACGAAATTTTCAGAAAAGGCGACATGATAATTATCAGTTTTTTGACGAGTATTAAAACTTTTTGCGCTGCTCTGTAGCTCTAATTAGCACGGACTGACGCAAAAAAAAACCATGTTGATATAACTACTAATCCGAGGAGATAACTGCAGGCGAAAAAACCTGTGACCTGTCACTGCAGTAGTAATACGTTAAAAATGAGAAACATCTCTGCTGCACAATATTCAAATGCATGAAATACATTTGTTCCTCATATGATTTACACACCTGAACAGTATTTCTCATTATCAAAGGCTGTTTAATGGATGGGATTCTTAGAAAATTATTCCACCTTGCACTAACTGTAACAGATACACTAACTACATCAACAACTATTAAAAAATAACAATATTAATAATAGAAATGAGAAGTACATCACTAGCATGTCTATAAACGTATCTCAGGTTTAAATACTATAAAAGAATACCGTTAAAACTCATTAAATTAAAAGTATATTTTCTAATATACAAAAATAGTGTTACAATATTGTGAACTTACTAAAACAGGTATACAAATGCAAAAGTGTAGAAGAATGCATAACTAGGGGAAAGATAGATACCGCCTACAGGAAAATAAAAGAGATATTTGGAGACAAGAAAAGCAGCTGTATGAATATCAAGAACTCAGACGGAAAACAAATACTAAGAAAAGAGGGGAAGGCTGAACTGTGGAAGGAATATATAGAGGGCCTATACAAAGGAAATAAACTTGAAAGCGGTATTCTAGAAATGGAAGACGAAGTGGAGGAAGATGAGATAGAAGATATGATACTGCGAGATGAATTCGACAGAGCGCTGAAGGACTTGAGTCGCAACAAAGCCCCTGGAGTAGATGATATTCCATCTGAACTGCTAATGTCGTTAGGAGAGCCAGTCATGAAAAAATTGTATCACCTTGTATTCAAGATGTATGAGACACGGGAAATACCCTCCGACTTCAAGAAGAATATTGTAATTCCAATTTCAAAGAAAGCAAGTGCAGACAAGTGTGAAAGTTACAGAACTATCAGTTTAATAAGTCATGGGTGCAAAATGCTAACACGAATTATTTCAGACGAATGGAAAAACTTGTGGAATCCAACCTCGGGAAGATCAGTTTGGATTTAGGAGAAATTTAGGAACACGAGAGGCAATACTCACATTACGACTTATCTTACAAGATAGGCTAAGGAAAGGGAAACCTATGTTTTTAGCGTTTGTCCATTTGGAGAAAGCTTTTGACAATGTCGACTGGAATACACTCTTTCAAATTCTGAAGGTAGCAGGGGTAAAATGTAAAGAGCGAAAAGTTATATTCAACCTATACAAAAACCAGACAGCAATGAATAGAGTCGAAGGGCAAGAAAGGGACGCAGAGGTTGGGAAGGGAGTAAGACAGGGTTGTAGCCTTTCCCCAATGTTGTTCAATCTGTACATTGAGCAGGCAGTGAAGGAATGGAAGGAGAAATTTGGAGAGGGCATTAAAGTGCATAGAGAAGAAATAAAAACATTGCGGTTTGCCGATGACATAGTAATTCTGTCAGAGACCGCAATAGGTCTGGAAGAGCTATTCAAAGGCCTGGACAGTGTCTTTAAAGGGAGATATATGATGAACATTAACAAGAGTAAAACGAAGGTAATGGAATGTTATGTCAGCAAATCAGACGATGCTCAAGGAATTAAATTAGGTAATGAGACAATAAAACTAGTAGATCAACTTTTTTAGTTGGGTAGCAAGATAACTTTTGATGGCCGAACTAAAGAAAATATAAAATGCAGAATAGCTATGGGAAGAAAAGCGTTTCTAAAGAAGCGAACCTTGTGAACATCCAATACTAATTTTAATGTAAGGAAGTCTTATCTGAAAGTATTTGTCTCGAGTGTAGCATTGTATGGGAGTGAAACGTGGACGATGAGGAGTTCAGATAAAAATATTATAGAAGCGTTTGAAATGTGGCGCTACAGACGAATGATAAAAATTAGTTGGGTAGATCACGTAACTAATGAGGAGGTGCTTAACCGAATCTGGGAGAAAAAGTTTCTGACATATACTGACTAAGAGGATAGATTGGTTGGACACATTCTGAGACATCAAGGAATTGTCAACTTAGCATTAGAAGGAAGCGTGTGGGGAAAAATCGTAGAGGGAGACCGAGGGACGAATATAGTAAGCAGATTCAAAAGGATGTAGGTTGCCGAAAGTATTCTCAGATGAAGAGACTTGCACAGGACAGGGTAGCGTGGAGAGCTGTATCAAACTAGTTTGCGGACTGAAGACCACAACAATAACAACAACAACAACGTCATACGAAATATTGTTGTGGATAAAGTCGCCTATAGGATAGTAAATGTTCTTTGGCCAAATATGTACTGTGCGAATAAACGATCATATACCGGATATTTGTTTCTGGAGATACTGCTACATAATGAATTTTCCTGCGAAGTTCTTTGTCTCTTTTTCACCAAAAAGGAATAATTAGTTATATAACTACAATTACAGAATGAACATTGGCATTGGATGTTCCACATTAATGTTGTCTTTAGCATTAAATGTCTGAACAAGATATTATTTGCGCTAAGAAATAAACCTTCTGACAGTAATGTTAAATCTAAAAACAAACTGAAAAAATATATACTAAATAACTCTTTGAGTTTGATAGTCCAATATATTTTCACATGCTATTTTAAATCTGATGTACGAGACGCTTTGCAGAGGTGGAGGGCTTACATGCCTCAACACACACCTGCAACCAGAGCGAAGGGGTCTGTTTGGAGAGGACAGACAGATGTGTGGTTCCTGAAGAGGGGCGGCTGTATTTTCAATAGTTGTAAATCTATCGGAGCAAACTGCGTGGTCATCAGTCCGTAGCTTACAAACTACTTCAACCCCTGACGGCGAGCAACCGCGCGCACCGCAGGGAAGCGCTTTAGACCGCTCGGCTACTCCACCCTCATTCTCGTAGGATCGCACAAACATACTGTCGCTAGACCATCGCACTGACTCCCAAATGGAGGATAGAGTTGCGGACATCCCTAATGGAGAAAGGAAGCGGAGAAAGTGGAAAGTTCTCAAATTTGGTTGGGATCTCAATTTTATTCCCTGCAGCACTGTGCAATGAATGTGTCAAGTGACTGGAAAAAAGTGTTGGTATTATAGGAAAATTAAAATGATGCACCTGTTTAATTACAGACAAATATCACTAACGTTAGTTTGCTGCAGAATTCTTGAATATATTCTAAGGTCATATATACTAAAGTTCTTTGAGACGAGGAAACTTCTGTAGAACAAGCGGCACTTCTATAGTAAACATCGAATGTGAGACTCTTTCCTTGCAATTATTATTGCGAGCTATGGATTAATGGCAATTGGTAGTGTGCGTATCCCTTGACTTCCGAAAAGCGTCTGAAACGGTGCCTCACTGCTGGCTGCTAACGAAGGTACGAGCACATAGAATAGGTTCCCAGGTATCGGAGGGTCTATGAGACTTTGAGACTTCTTAATTAACATAACTCAGTCGGCTGTCGTCGACTGCGACATTTCAGGAAAGACAGACGATTAATTAATAAAGGTCCCCATTTCTTTCATTCTTCAGTGATAATTGCTCCTTTTTATGGTCAGAATATGACCAAATGGTTTTGCAATGATTACTGTTTCGTTTTATAAAATATCTCACCCTTTCTTTATCACGAATTTGACAATGTTGCACTTTGAATTTATGGGTGTAGAGAGTTGGGAAAAAAGTAAGAAAGGTTTTAGGGCAGTTTTGAAATCGGTTATTTTGTAGCACAGTTTTGCACTTGATTGCTTTTTTGAAGCTAACTATTCTTAGTATTTCTCATCATTGTTGCTTATTACGGCCTCATGGTTATTGCTTATCGAACAGAGATGGCTCGTCTGTGTTTCTGGCAGAGCAGATGCAAATTGTATCTCCAGTAAATAGTAAGTTGTCGATTTATATTGCAATCCATCGTTTGACACTCATTATATTTCGTGTTTTGTTTCTTCTTGGTTCTGTTTAATATTCACCTCTCGTGCATATTTGCATATACTCTGTTGCACAAGGCCAAACTTAAAAAATCTTTGTTGGAAAAATAACATGAAACTGGATATTTTTATTACTTGTGCAAGGCAGGACACAATTTTCAAAAATAACACTTTGGCAAAGAGTGTTCTCTCATGGCGAAAATATTTTCGTATGATTTACTGGAACAAATTGTCAATGTAACGTCACTGGAAAATTTTCTGATTACAGTCTATAGTATATCATAGGTTGAAGAAATTAAGAATTATTTTCAATTGGTGAAATTTACACTCACACTTGTGTGTCTTCGCTATTTCAAAGGAGCAACAATCATGATTTCAGACACAAATACAGATATTTACACAAATCAAAAGTTTAACGTGTGTATACCTTATGGGACTTAATTCCGGGGTCATCAGTTCCTAAACTTACAAACTACTTATGAACTAGCTAATACTAAGGACGGCACAAATATCCATGCCCGAGGGGGGATTCGAACCTCCGACGAGGGAGGGCGCGAGATCCGCGACGTGGGACTCAAGACCGCTCGGCTACTCCCGCGCGGCTACACAAATCTACCTGCTATGCTGTTCAATATTTTATACATGAGGGTTGCAACTTTAATAGTTGCAATTATTTATTCACAACCGATACAAAAGCATTACATGTTTGCACCTCTTACTGTCCTTCAAATTAGTCACCAGCGTTGTGTGGAACTGTTTCTAGCGATATGATGGAGGTAGTATACCGTTAGCAGAGCCTGTTCTGTTGATGGAGCGAAAGGAGCGGTCTACCGCCTGTCGAATCTCTGGAACAGTACGTACTGAAGAGAGTGGCACGAAGTGGTTCCTTCATCCTTCACTAACTCGGCAACAGTACGCACTTCTTCAGAGATGCTATCGCGACCTGTCCGATGCATGTCTGCCAGAGTTTGCCGACCTACGTTGAAGGTTTTTACCCAACGTGCCACTGTTCTGTAAGGCAATGCCGATCCCCCGCATGACTCTTGAAGACCTTGATGACACTGTCGTGCTGATAGGACCGCTATTATTTTCTATCTATATAAATGATCTGATGGACAGAGTAAGTTGTTATTTGCGGCTGTTTGCTGATGATGCTGTGGTGTATGGGAGGGTGTCGTCTGTAACTGACTGTAATAGCATACAGGTTGACTTAGACAAAATTTCTAGTTGGTGCGAAGAATGGCAGCTAGCTCTCAATGTAGAAAAATGTAAGGTGATGCGCATGAGTAGAAAAAACAATCCTATAATGTTCGAATACAGCATCAGTAGTGAGCTTCTTGATGCGGTCGCGTCGTTCAAATATCTAGGCGTAACATTGCAGAGCGATATGAAATGGAACGAGCATGTAAGGACAGTTGTGAGTATGGCAGACAGCCGACTTCGGTTTATTGGGAGAATTTTGGGAAGATGTACTTCACCTGTAAAGGAGACCGCGTATAAAACGCTTGTACGACCACGTCTTGAGTATTGCTCAAGTATTTGGGACCCGCAGCAGATCGGTTTGAAGGAAGACATAGAGGCGGTTCAGAGGCGAGCAGCTAGATTTGTTACCGGTAGGTTCGACCAATGCGCGAGTGTCTCGGAAAAATCTCCGGCAACTCAATTGGGGATCGCTGGAAGAAAGACGACGTTCTTTTCGTGAATTTCTGTTAAGTAAATTTAGAGGGCCGGAATTTGAAGCTGAGTGTAGTACGATCTTGCTGCCGCCTACTTACATTTCGCGTAAAGATCACAAAGACAAGATAAGAGAAATTAGGGCTCGTACGGAGGCATATAGGCATTCTTTTTTTCCTCGTTCAATTTGGGAGTGGAATAGGAAAGGAAATGCCTAGTAGTGGTACGGTGTACCCTCCGCCACGCACCTTACGGTGAATTGCGGAGTATGTATGTAGATGTAGATGTACGACTCGCCCACAAGAGACTGTCACGGTCATTGTACTTAGCCGGTGACATGTGAAGAGCGAGTCCATTTGCTCAGTGGTGAGGTAGCTATATCAACAAGGTGTGCTATCAGCGACAATGGTAGTTTACATTTCATAGTGTCTCCACAGCAGTTGTGCCACTATTTAAGTCCCATCCGTCGTATTACATACAACTATCATTAAATAGTTTATATTAAACACTTTCAAAGTGTATGATGCAGCCTACATGATTTCCAAAGATCGTTTGCAGATGAGGAAATCGGCTTTTTGAAATCAAATACTTCAGATGGAAAACTAGTAACAATCAAAGAAGAGAAAACTGAGAGATAGAAGGAATCGTTAGAAGAACTTTATAAGGAGAATGAATGTGAAGGCTGGAGAGGATGTAAATAGAGGTGAAATGTAAGAATGAAACAGCGCATTGAAAGACTAAGTCAAAAACGGGGCCGAGTAGTATTCGGAATTCCGCCAGGGCTATAAATGCTGTTAGACGAGGCAGCCATGCAGAAACTAATCCGCCTGGTTTGCAAGGTTTATGCTGCATGCTGAATATCCTCAGACTTCAAGAGGAATGAGAATTCAGTTTCCAAAGAAATACCTTTTTGCAAGAACATTAAGCTTCAAATAATAACTGTAGAAAGACATTTTCGTAGTAGTCTCCAAGCCTTTTGAAGTAATAGGGATTGGGAACGTTGTAGGTTAGTGAAGTGAAATGTGGACAAGCTGACTGAAAATTAGGAACAGTATGTTCCCAATAGCTTTCTGGCTGCTCATAACATTAACTTACAGGCTCTGAAAAAGGCAGTCGCAGCTAAAAATTACGCTCATGAACAGCCACAAATATTTCTTGTGAAGGAC
This sequence comes from Locusta migratoria, assembly GCA_026315105.1. Taxonomy (NCBI): domain Eukaryota; kingdom Metazoa; phylum Arthropoda; class Insecta; order Orthoptera; family Acrididae; genus Locusta; species Locusta migratoria. The sequence continues at coordinate 86,474,090 of CM048748.1, forward strand.
GCCGACAGAACAAACCACTCGTCGACCCACAGACACCCTTAATTCCAATGCTATTCGCATACTTCGTTGCCCACCTTCATCACAGACCATGAAACCATGGGTTGTTGGTGTTGCTATCCGTAGCTCACAGGGTAACACCTATTGATCTATAGGAATTAAAATCGTAATTATTTCCACACATTCGAGTAAGGACATGCAAATAGCATGCTTGGTTGTGGGAAATTGTAGGAGTTAATCTGAACATGAGCACGCGCCTTCTTGTTGTCGGCCATTTGCTCGTGAAAATATCACGGCACATCGTGCCTGGAAGTATGGCGATTGTATGCGCCTACTATGCTGTGCCTCGACAGAAGTCCTATCGATGGAATTAGTGTTCGTAATGATCGTAGTTTCGGTGGTCCAAATATCGTAAAAATTACTGAGAATATCGATAAGACTAACGCTGTGTTTCAAACCAGAACCACGAAATCGAAAAATCTAATTGGCAAGCTGCACAATAAGTAGGATATAAGCAGGGAACGCTGCAAATACCAGCATCTCAAACAGTCAGCCATTAAGCCCCAGGTCAATGAAACATCTGTTTATTTTCGCAGGCACTATTGGCCACAGAAGTGACAAAATGATTTTGTTGTGAATATGGTGTAGCGACTAAGCCAACTTTAATTTGTTCGGGTTGTACAAATAGCAAAATTGGCGAACCTGGGGCACGGAAAATCCGTATATCGCTATAGGAAAGTCTCTTCACCAGCAACAAGTGGCTTGTGCTATTAAATGTGCAATCATGGAACAATCGACGCGTATTCTTTGATGGCACACTGCCTACCTATCGTTACGTGAAGGTGTTGTCAAATGATTTCTTCCCCATTATCCGAAGTGCCTAAGTGCGTCTAATTCCGACGAGTTTATGCAAGACGGAGCTCGACCACATGGACGCAGCAGAGTGTTGTATGCCCTGGACAAGCACTTTGGGGACCGCATTCCGGCTCTGGGGTACTCAGAGGGTCCTGGCGTCTGCTTCGATTGGCCGCCATAATCTCTGAAACCCAGCTCTTGCGACTCTTCTTTGTGGGGGAGGGTGTACACCAATAACTCCAAAATCAAAATAGAGCCGATAAACCGATCCAGTTGATCATCGGCAGCAGTAGGCCAAGCAGAAGTATTTCACTATTCGAATGTGCATCATCGAACATGGCATGTCGAACATGGCATAACCTAAATCCCAATATCTGTAGTTACCTTTTTATGTTGAGTAAAGTGAGTGCGCGCCATATTTTCTTACTTATATATAAAAATTAATGTTTGTCTGTATGTCATCTGTGCGTTCATAAACCATTCATTCGATTGCAATGAATGATGAGCTGTCCACCTTACTCCCACGAGGGACCGTGACCCATAAACAGCACGACACATAGCTCAGGAGATATGACGTCATAAATTCGATTGCAGGCTCTCTCGGCGTATTCCAGCGATGAAATGTTCTCGGGTTATCAGCCGAGTGGTGGCGTCGTCTTGGCGCAACGTTTCAATGAGTTTCGTACTCATCATCCTCGCTTGAGGATGATGAGTACGAAACTCATTGATACGTTGCGGCAAGGCGACGTCATCACTCGGCTGATAACCCGAGAACATTTCATCTATGACGTCATAAATAATGAGAGGCCACCGCATGAGAATATGCAGACTTATGCCTCAATTATTCGAAAATGGGAGTAGTTAGGGACCTGCAACAAAGATTGCATGTAATTTCGGACGTTTATGAATTGTTTTGTAACTGACCATCCCCTCTGCCCCCCCACAAAAAAAAAGAAAAATAGATAGAAATGATGAAAAGAAGTGATCAGAACAGTTCCGCTGTAAATACCGTAAAACTGTCGCATCAGGCATGACCTTTTATCAAATGAAGTTAGCATTACAGATTTGCATGTTACTATTTATTTTTGTCTGAAGATTTCCCTTAATTCTCTTGCATCCAAAATTAATCAATCTGTTTTCTTCATCTCTATCTGTATAAAAGCGAAAGGACACTCATTCACTCACTGACAAAACACACAATCTCGAAAATTGCTTTACCCATGAAGATGATATTTGGCAGGAACGTAGTTTATAGGTAGAAAACGTCAGCTAAGAAAGTATTTTGTGATAGGAGCATGGTGGAGCATACTTATTCTATAAAATCACTAAATCTACAGTTTCTTTCCGATTTTCACGAAATTTCGGACGCTTGACCTACAAGAAGAAGGTCACCATCTACCTTACGTTCCATACTGTGCATGGTGGAGGGTACTTTGCAATTTAAATACCTTGGTCGCGCCGTAACTTCAGAACGGCTCGACCGATTTCACAGATCCTTTTTTTTTTTTTTTTTTTTTTCCATTATTCTCAGAGAAAGGGTTATATAAAAAAAAGTTGTTAGAACAATAAAGTGCGTTTTTTAATTATACCCTGCGTTTCTATTGCATAGAAATGTATAGTTTTGTTCCGATATTGATGAAATTTTGTACACTCTGCCTTAAAAACAAGAGAAATGTCACCGTATATAAAATTTCGTTCTGTGCATGGTGGCGGGTACATAACTTACGGAATTTTACAAAATACAGAGTTTTGCTCCAATCTTTATGAATTTTTGGACACGTGACCTTTAAATCAGGAGGAAAATCACTGGGTACACAAATGTTTGTATGGTACATGACAGAGGGTACCTTGCAGAAAATAGCAACCTACCAGTTTCGTTAAATGGGTGTAATTAAAACGATTAACCAGGTTTCGACATAATAAATTTTCTCTTCTTTAGAAGTCGGATTTCAGAACATTAATATGCCAGACAATAGTATACAATTGTTAGGAAAATATAACAATAACAATCAAAGATAAAATACAGAATTGATGAGTATATTATATATAATTGTATATTTCCGACTACCTTATTACTGTTTTAAATGCAACTTCTGAAGAAACCTCTGTAAAGGTTTTAATTAAACCATCTGACGCAATTGGTTGTCTGCTATTTTTATTCTAAAAGTTTTGGTTGTTGTCTTGGTTTTACATTTATTGGCCATGTAGGATGGACACTTTTTACATAACTAGACAATGGTAGCGCTGTCATCTGCAACAAAATGATCTGAGTGAACAATGTAAAGACTTATCTCGGTAACACTGTACGAAACGACAATTTGGAAACTAGCCAGTGTTGTCATTAACTTACGGTTTGTTTTGCAGCACATTTTCTCTTTCGTGTTTCTGCGGACAACACACAAGAAATATACATATTGCGCGGAATGGCCCCTTTCACCATCATTTCATACTTTATCAAATTAATTTTTTACGCTTTGTTATCATACGCATCATCTAGCCCGTCTTCACTTGTTCTCCGGTAGGAAATGGGGTGGTTTAGAATTTTGTTTATTGTCTCTCTCTCTGTTTCTCTCTCCCTCCCCCCCCTCTCTCTCTCTCTCTGCTTGTGTGTACGTTTGTGTGTGTGTGTGTGTGTGTGTGTGTGTGTGTGTGTGTGTGTGTGTGTGTACGTTTTAAATGGCTGTGTCATTATTTCAATACAGCAACTTCAATGTAATAAATAATGTATTATCGTTTAGTGTGGTATATTCATTAAATACTGAATTACCTTCTGTTAATGCATTTAATAAGTGGTAATTTTATTCTGTTATGGTGTTATCTGGGTTATGAGATTTCTCAGCGCTGTGTTGGCGGCCCTGTATGCAATTAAGAATCTCTGTTTCTGTAATATGTAGCCTATCTTATGAATTATTATGTTGTTGTAGGTGTATGTGACCCATTTGTTTCTTTTCGTGTGTTGTGCTGTTGTGTCTTTGTATATGTTCCTTGTCTTAGTATTGTTTTCTTTTGACTTGTGTGAGGTCTGGTATGCATGTGACCTCTTCATTATTTTTGTTTTAACATATTTGGTTGTTTAGTCTGTCTATTACGTGTCATAACTGTCCTGTCCACCTACGACAGCGGCAACACGCACAACACTACGACGTCGCGGGTTGCCGCGCTGCAAGGCGAGCAATCCAGGGGTCTCTACGAGTGCGCAGGCGGCGCTTGCAGCACGCCCGGATGGCGCAGTAAAACGGGACCTACTCCCGTCCGCCGTGCACGTGATCGCGGAGTTAGGGTAGGAAAAATCCTTCCGCGTGCATATTTAAGGACGAGCGCCGCCTAGCCACCGCAGTCGGATGCCAGTCAAGGGACCAGTCACGCCTCCGCCCCTCGACGTCGCCGCCGCTGCTCAGCGGCAACAACAACAACAACAACAACAACACCGACGACTGTAACTGTGGGGACGGACGAACTGTAGGTCGCCATACTAACGGCCGAAATTAATGAACTAGAATTGTGGAAGTACTGGAACTATAAACCAGTCGACATTTACTTTTGTATTTTGTTCTTGTGTAACCTCAGCATACCATCAGAGGAGTAGTGACTTTTTTTGTTCATATTTTAATAAACGGTTTTGGAGCATTACACGAGTGATATTGTCCAAGTAGGTGTAGTTTTGTTCGTTCATGATTCTTCAGTTTAGTCTGCTGAGCAAGAATTTAAGATTTCCTATTTGTGTCATCGGTTGAATCGAAAAAGGCTGAATAGTCGTACTCGTGGTGGTTAGTTTCCCGAATGTTGTGAATTCATGTGTTGTTTATGCTGATATCCAGAAAATTCAGTGAGTCGCCTGTTTCTGCTTCCAATGTGAATTGGAATTTTGAGTGTTGAATGATTATTTCATTGTGGAGCTGTTTCGTGTGTCTCTGTGTGTGTGTGTGTGTGTTGATCCAAGTAATAAGATGGAGCATTTTTTTTAAATCAATAATGGGGTGAATTGGAATATTTTTCTTTTGCACTTTTGTTAAAGAACTTAGTGTGCGTGGCTTTGGTTTTTTTATCCAGCTTGTTGAGAATATATGTTTGGTGTTTTTAAGGGTATGTATGATGGTTTTCAGATATTTTGCTGTTGGGTCTTCGATCAATTTGTTGATGGGGGCCGGCCGCGATGGCCGAGCGGTCAGTGGCGCGCCAGTCACAGTCTATACGGCCGCTACGGACGGGGGTTTGAATCCCCCCTCGGGGGAAACATTTATACATTTCGTTGATCTGGTTATATGTGTATGCCTCTTCTTTTAACAGAACTAATATATTTCCTTTATTCCTATGCCAAATGAAACTAAACTACACGCAGGACCAGAATGTAATAAAACAAGTAGCATTGGAGAATGATTATGACACCCATATAATAGAACGAGTAAACCAACAAATATGCCAAAAGAAAAATAATGAAGTCTCCGCATACACACAAGGTATCACACAAGACAGAAACATATAACACGCAGACAAGGATCACATGGAAGACACAACAGCACGACACACCATCAGAAACAAATGACCCCTACTCTCCTACAACAAAATTTTCACAGGATAGGCAATATATTACAGAAACAGGGACTGCAAACAGGATACAGGAGAAACAAAGCGTTATTTAATAAACTCAGAACACAGATAACATCAACAGACAGATTCAATAGATAAGGCATGAACTTGCACGCAACACATGTCAATCAATAGACGCAGGAAAAACATTGTAAATTAAAAACCAGATATTCCGTAGACGTCAGAGCACTGTAAAGTGTTAAGTCGTCACAATGTTCACACAGATCATTTGGCTGCAGATGACAACGCTACCATTGTCTAATTAAGTAGAAGTTAGTCCCACATGATCAAAAAATGTAAAACCGCGGTAACAATAAAAAATAAGAGATATGGATTTTAAAAATATTGACACATGTTAGTACTAAAACAGCGTATATTTATCTTCGCCGGCCGCGGTGGCCGAGGAGACTGAGGCGCTGCAGTCACGGTCTGCACGGCCACTCTGGTCGGGGGTTCGAATCCCCCCTCGGGCATAGATATTTGTGCCGTCCTTAGTCTTAGCTAGTTCATAAGTAGTTTATAAGCTTAGGGACTGAAGACCCCGTAGTTAAGTCCCATAAGTTCTACAAACATTTGAACATTTTTATATTTATCTTCACAACCATAAATACGTAGGTAAAGCCCTCCGTTGATGGTACAGGGGTGCTGAAACATCTTTGGGTGAAAAGTAGAAACTTTTGCATATCAGGCGGACCTCATCTACAGAATGTATGACTGCATACATGTCAATCATCAGTGCTGCACATAGCCAATCATAAAAACTACGAGAGTTGTACACAAAGTACGTTCCGTTTCTATTTCTATCCGCGGCAGCGTTACGATCGCAATTCCGAGCATGCAAGGCCGTTACCCTGACTCATGGAAAAGACAAGTACGCCATTTTCAGATCGCTGCTGCCGCCCTGTGCTTTCTAGTGCTTTCTAGTGCTTGAAAATGCCGCCGCGTGTGAAATATGATCTTTTATAAATGCAAACAGTCATAAGCCAAAGAAAATTCATCCGGAAATCTACGAGGTTTACGGAGAAAATGCTATGAGTGATTCAATGGTTAGAAGATGGGTCAGACCGTTCAATGAAGCACGTGATTGAGCGCCCGTCTGTGGTTACTGATACAGGTTCAAACAGTTGAAGAGAAGATTTACCACAGCCGTAAGTTTGCACTTAGTGCTCTTCTTATGGACGTTCTGCAAATCGCACGATCATTAATTCATTAAATTGTTAAAGAAAAACTGAAATTTCGAAAACTTTGCACATGCTGGGTACACACAATTAACACAAAAAACAAACGGGCTGTGCACTTCAGTTTTCTACACGCTGCAATGAAGAAGGCGTTGGTTTTCTTTCTCGGATATTCGCGGAGAATTAAACCTGGGTATCTTACGACACCCTTGAAACACTACGGTAATTAATGGAATAGAGATACACTTCATCTCCGCCGAAAGCTAGGCCTAAGCATATCTTGACACCTCGAAAAATGTGCACGGTTTTTTGAGACAGAAACGGCATTTTGCTGATTGATTTCTTACCACGAGGCCAAACAATCCATGTACACAATTACTGCGAGACCATTAAGAATTTTCGCCGCGCAATACAGAACACGTGCTGAGGATTACTGTCAAATGGTTTTTATTTTGACTTATTTTTTCCTACAATATTTACCGATCTCACACGGCGAATGTGACCACGGGAAATTGACTGGGACTTGTTTGATGATCGTCATCTGTTCCTACACCTAAAATCTGTCGTTGGTAGTCAACTCTTCAACGATGAAGATATATGACAGAAGATGTTACCGTATGGTTCAAAACAAAGGCGGTAACCTTCTATGAAGCAGGCACCTTTCCAAGCTATGACAAGTTCCTCCAAACTTTCGGAAGCTAAGTCGAAAAGTAGTATAAGATTTTTAGATTTTTGTGCAATAAATAGTTTCCCTGTGTCCGTACACGTTTGTTTTGTATAAAAAACGGAACTTACTTTGTGTACGTACCTGGGGTATTTTCTCAATTAAAGTAATTATTTTGTACAAATAACATGGTAAACTCAATGAGATATGAGGAAAAATGAGTATCATCGTCCTATGACCCACCTGAATAGAACCAAAGACCCACTAGAGGCTCGCGATACACAGCTTTGGAACCAATGGTCTTAACCCATAACAGTCATGGTGTCTGTTCTTTTGGTACCGTTCAGCAGATGCAGCCAGCCATTGATCCCAAAGCGCCGGTGTAACGGCCACTCTTTTCGACAACGTTGGACTTCATATGCGTCCAGCAAGTGGTGTTTCAGCAATGAATAATCAACCCGGTAAGAGTTGTCGAAATATTTATGTGCACACGTGGCAAGTTTACGAAACCAAAATTTTTAATGGTCCAACGAAGATGTAGATATATTCAGAATGTAGATATAACTCGATGTTGCCTAAATGGGTGGTCTTAGGGTGATATATTTCAGTATTATTCAAGCAAAATCGAAGCCTTCAACCCCCCTCCCCCCCGCCCCCCCCCCGACTCCTCAACACACCACAGGACAGTAGAAACAAAGGAGTAACAAAACATAACACTTTTTCTTCTTCGATTCCCTACCAGATTTCGTCTAATGGCTTCCCACTTCCCAGTCTTTCCATTATTTATAGTACATCTAAACTTATATTCGCAAAAGATTCGAAAGTGATCAGATTACTGTCAAAGGGGTTTCTCTGCAGTAACCTAAGAGAAGATACCTGTGGTATGTGTCCGCATTGTCAGAGGTGTTACATATCCTCGTAGGGGAGCAACGTTTTGGACCTCGAAGCCTATAAGAACCAGCGTCCCAAGGTAAGAGTTCATTTTATAGACGCTTTCGTGAAGGCCCTAGACAGTGCGTCATAAATACTTCTCTTGGTCACAAAAGAACTTCGAGATTTCACTGCTGGCCGTTTCGATTCTTGTGTCCAAAGATGTGACATCAAATGAAGGAATGATATGTGGGTGACAGAAAGAGTGACACCTGTTCATGGTGTAACACGTCCACATAGGTTTTTGGCAGAAGTGTGGTAAAATTCGGTGCCGCTGTGCTATCAATGGTTCACCTAAAACGTCAAATGAACTGATTACATTCATCGCAGAATGGAGAAATCTTTGGAATGAATGTCCAACAGGTGGGTGCCGTCAGAAGGAAACAAGTTGTCACACATTACTATATAAATGTTGTAGACAGATTTCAGCCTAATTTCATACTTTTCCCTCACAATGACACACATTCAAAAGGTTTTAATAAGTGTCAGCCTTTACATTCAATGCACCACGTATTATAAACGAAAGGGTGCAAAGGAAACTGAGGCTTTTTAAAAGGAAAGGTAATTGTAAGAGAGACGCACGGGCGCTGATGACCAAGCTGTTGAGCAACCTAAAATGCCAACCATCGTCATCATCATCGAGAGACGCAATTCCGTATTTACACGTTTCATAATGAAAACTTAAGACACGCTCATAACATTTATCGTCCAATAAAAAGAGTTCAGTATTGTGATACAATGCAAGATGTTAGAGATATTCGCCAAGAACTAAGAAAAACCACAAGAGTTAAAACACTATGTACTCACATTAAAACCGAGCTGTAGTATTTTCCCCCTAATGTTCAATATATACGATGAAGAAAGAATTATGGAAATAAAAGCATTATTAAAGGTTTGGATGAAACACAGCTGAAAAATAAAGAGTAATTACAGGATTTATTGAATGTAATGAATAATATAAAGATTAAAAGGTATGGATGGGCCTAATGAAATGGCCGCGTGGTTTAAAGCGTCATGATGGAGGACATGCTTGGTTTTGTGAATTGTCCTTAGTGTAATTTTAGTAGATTTTTAGTCTAGAGACTAATAACCATAGCAGTTTGCTCCAATTTGTTTACAAACATTTTGAAATATGGAGCGAGAATAGGTCGGCAGGGATGTTAGGAGAGGGCAAAACATAACATCAAAATTGGCAATGACGAAGTACATGTTGTGAACCAATCCTGATGCCTAGAAAGCAAAATAGTTTGTTTGTAAATGTGAATACTCTGTGAAGCAGAAGGGGGCAGGATTTTAGGCCATTAGGAATTGACCTCTACCAAGTTACTTCTAGACGATAGGAAGGCAAAGGTTGGAGTACGTCCACCAAATAATGGAAAACAGAAATATATTTTTACGGTGAGGCGAAGAGGGTAATTTGTAGCAACCACTGGAAATCAGTCAGATGATAGGTGGCTAGAAGGTATAAAATAATTTAGGAGTCATTGCTCTGAGAAATTAGAAAATATGCAAATATCCTAAAATAGTGCTTTTGTCTAGAAGAATAAAGTCTGTACCATGTCCCTGGAGAAATGGCTAACATGGGAAAAACGAACCAGAGGAACTCCATTTGCGAGTGTAATATGTCACATGCCGTCACTGAAAATGATTTTGACTCTGTGGCGCCTGGAAAAATCATCGACGAGGAGCACAGAAATTGTGGTGAAATTACGACGATGACATGAATGCCACAAGAACAAGGAAACGCAGGTTTAATAGCCCTAAGAAGAGCTTCAGCGTTTGCTGAAGAAAAAAGCTATACAACAGAAATTAGACAAACGTGGATAGGACGGGCGACAGTTAGTGTCAATTCACTCTATTAGGCCGCTCAAGAGACGGTATCTAGGGTGAGAGTATGAAGAAACACTCGACATTCTGTACTAATAATGAAGGGCATTTCATTATACACTCTGTACGGTATCGGCCATCTGGATACTCGACTCAGTTTTTATCAAACTATGATGACAAAACATGTAGAAATAACATTACTGGCGTCAGTGAACAGCCAAGCTAATGTCCAAAAACGGCTAGTTGGGACTGCTTAATTTTGTACGATGACCAAGGACATCCGTTAAGCTTTGGACTTGGCGGCCTAATGTAGCTGTTAGGCAACAGGAATGACAACAGTACATTTACCTGTGAGTTACGTGGACACTCACCATCATGAGCTTCTCGTACTCCTCCTCGATGATGGAGCCGTTGAAGTAGCGGTGGCGGGCGTGCACGTCCGGGAAGTAGAAGCCCTTGCGGCAGACGCACTTGTAGCTGCCGCGCCGGAACCCCAGGCCGGGAAGCGGCACGCACTGGAAAGAGCACATACCAAGGCTCAGGTAATGAGCGTGACAATGCGACGGGATGAGCAGTTACTCATTTTAAAAATCTTCACAACTCACAGTAACATTAACAACTGTGATTTACGAAAATTGTATCAGCATATTAAATGTATGAGGCGCGTTTTTAAGTACCGTTTTGTTGTAGACACTAGTAGTTCGCACAATTACCGCAACGAGTGCGTGCGTCGTGCACCGGCATGCTTCGGGAACAACTGTGCTGTGTCAGATCTGTAGCTAACCTCTACGGCTCTGATCTGTGCTTTCAAAATGTTTATGTCTATCAACTCGCGCTTTGCTTGTGAGGTTAGCTCAGTGATATGGTTTTTGTCACCAAGGAAGCTGTCTGCGGCAAAAATTCATCGACAGATTTGCGAAGTGTACGGTGAAACTGTTATGAGTAAAGGCAAATTGCGTAAGTGGGTACGAGAATTGAAAGATGACTGTGAGAACGTCCAGGATGAGGACCGATCCGGTCGCCCATCTTCAATTACAGACAATTTGGAGGTTTCAGCTCTAGCGACGATTCTTGAGAACAGCAGCTTCACAATAACAGATCTCTCAAACGAATTTCCTGATTTGTCGAGATCAGTGCTTTACAAAACGGCAGTGAACTCTTGGTTATCGGAACAGGGGGAAAGATAGTATGGCGAGTGCATGTGTGCATTTTAAAATTGGTTTAGAGGCATGACAAATGTTTGAACCAACTTGGGAACTATGTCGAAAAATAGAGTATGTACTTTCTGAAAACAAATTTCCTTTTTTAAAATAACCTGTCGTTGTGTACTTCTATTCCAACGGAACTTACTTAAAAAACGCGCCTCGTATCAGGAACGTACTTGCTACAGAATCTGTTCTTCGTGGACGTAATGTGAAAATTTTCTCATGTTCGGGATACAAGATCCTGAAACTTCCTGGAAGATTAAAAATGTGTGCCCGTATCAGGATTCGAATCTGGAACCTTGGTCTTTCGTTTGGAAGCGTTCTACGTACAGGCGATCCTCTTTTAATTTTAAACTGATATTGTGCCAAGGTCGCTAAAATTTCATATTCATTTGATTTGACGACCGATTTCGACATTGATAACAGCTATTATTTGGAGCACTTGGTAAAGGCATAAATGCTTTAAGATAACTATGGAGATGGTACCTCAGCGTGTAGAAACTGGTCGTCGAAGTAAATAGATTTATTTATTTTTGGGATCTTAGCATAATGTTAATTTCAATTTAATGCCAAAAGCTACAAAAACATTTTCATTTAAACAAATTCAGCTAGAATACATTGTTATTCATAGTAAATAATGTAACGTAAACACACTGGACGCACATCCGCTACTTGTTACTTGTTTATTCTACAATACTCAGTGTTTTTAATAGTTACATTCCCCCGGTTCAAATCAGCAATTCTAAATAGTGTGAGTGTTGTCGAAGAACTCTAAATGCGGCGGGTACTACCTGAAACGCCGTCGAAAGACAAAGCGGAATAAATGGAAACTGGATATTTTTGGTGATTTAGAAAATTTTCTGTACAAACGAACGTTAGAAAAGTTTACAATATATGCTCATGTATAACTTTCATGAAATAAACTACTCTCGCTGCATCTGTTTCTCTGTCAGCGATAAGCTCAAAAACTACTGAGCGGATTTTCATACGGTTTGCACGATACGTATGGTGTAATCCATGAGGAGGGTTTAGGTGTACCAGTCATAGAAGTGCGCGGTAATGAATTCGAGTCGCGAGAAAAATTCTGCGATATACTGAGCACGGAAACTCTCACGAAAATCTGTATATTCTACTTCTGTGACTCTGCAACGTTAACGTACATGTGGCAATAAGTTTGTCTCATACTACGACGATTACACCATTTCGACATTCAGACATCAATAACGATCGGGACATAGCGTTGTGTAATATTGTCGCAAATACATAGCATAAAAAAGTCCTCCAGGCGTGTCTGTGTGTCTGACCGCAATAAAACTACTGTTCGGGTTTTCATACGATTTTCAATAATGCGTGGTGTGATTCGTGAGGGAGGTTTAGGTGTGAAACTCGTCACTTTACGTGACAGAGGATAAGTGTGGCAACCGGAAATCCCCGATCAAGAAAAATAGGTTAAATTACGAAACGCTGCTCTGTGACTTATGAACATTAACGTACATACAAAAATAGTTTATTGTTTTATAGTACGATGTCCACGCGGGTGCGACATTCAGACTTTAATGAAGATGGAGACATCGTGCAGTATTACCGCAAATCTATACACACAAGGTGCGTCTGAAATGTTCAGTAGATGGTCCCATCTTTTATAAACCGCGCTGGTCAGGGTGATGTGCCCGCGCATACACGTTGAGGGATATGTCAACAAGCGCCCCCTACAGTGAAAAGCACTGCAGTGAAGCGGTGGTACACGCTGCCACCCAGCTAACAGGGTCAGTGTGAGAACTCGTTTCATTGCAACACGGAGCGCAAAATGGAGCAACGCGTTAACATCAAGTTTTGTTTCAAATTAGGCATAACGGCGACTGAGACCCATGGGATGTTAGTGCAAATGTATGGTGTTGAAGCAGTGAGTAGAATGTGTGTGTGTGTGTGTGTGTGTGTGTGTGTGTGTGTGTGTGAGTAAGTGGTTGCGAATATCGAACAAACGTTATCTCAGTGAGTCGAGCGATTCCACAAGGAGCGTTTGATGCCAGTTTAGAACACCTGTATAACCGAAGACATACGTGTATTGTCGTCAATGGCGATTACTTTGTATTCCAGTGAAGGTATTTAGTTTGTATCAATACATTTCCTGAGGCCATTCACCAAAATTTTCAGACGCAGCATATGTTATAAAACAAAGCCCGTTTCCGGCATCTGTCCGCCATAAACGCAAAAACTGCTAAATGGATTTTCATACTTTACAAACGGACAGTGTGACTCATGTCGAATGTTTTGGTGAGCACATCATCAAGCGTAACTGCGTGAAATATAAAGCATAAATACTCTCAGCTATAGATAATATATTCCGTTGATTTTATGAACTTTATCGTACAAGGGACAAGTATCATAATATGATGCCTGCACGAAAATTTGACTCAAATAAATCAGTTTTCAATCTCTTATCTCGGTTTCCTCGAGTAATCCTTTATTAATGATTAACAAAGGTAGGCGCTTAGAGGTTTCATGAACCGTCTACGCCACCTACCGGACCAACCGATATACGTCTCTGTTGTTACGCTATCATGATAATTAAGTACAGGGTGCCCTTTTCTGCGATTATTTGTCTTGAAAGCACCGTCAGTTTCATTTACTGGACCAACCAACAGATCGGTATACGGTGAAGCAACCGTGATCATTTGCGGGTCCAGGGCGCCTGTCTCTGCTGTTTGTTTATTGAGTTCTTGAAGGTAAAGTCACTTTCAATTTTCAAAAACATATCACTATTTATACTATCTTTCCAGCAGCCTGCCAGCGTTAAAAAACAGTAAAAAAATACTAATTACATAACAATCATTACGCCGCGTTTGTCTGTCAGTCGTCGAAAAACTCAAATATGTATGGACGGTGTGCTTCATGAGGAAAGCGCGCGTGTATAATTCAATAAGCTACGTAGAAAAATGTTCAAATGTTTGTATAGTCTATGGGACTTAACTACGTGGTCATCAGTCCCTAAATTTACATGAACTACTTACGAACTAGGACGGCACAAATATCCATGCCCGAGGGGGGATTCGAACCCCCAACCGTAGTGGCCGTGCAGACCGTGACTGGAGCGCCTCGGCCACCGCGGCCGGCGCTACGTAGAAATGTAGCGATAAAAAATCCGAGAAACAGAAAAGCTGTATATTATGTGACTTACCTACATTACAGTACATGTGGCAATACAATTATTGTTTCATAATACGTAGGATGAACATGAGGTACCGTTTAATCTTAAAAACATGCTTGATGCATTAGGATGATGCATCACTACAACATAAAAATAATGGTGGCTTATGAATTTCGCTAAAGAGAGCAACAAATGTTCAAGGGAAAAGCTACGTAGTCCGAGACAAGAATATTCCAGTACGTGTGACAATGCGGTTATTGTTTCATAATACGTAAGATAAACGTGGATTATATGTGGTGCGAAGTTACTAGTTCTTTGTGAGGAACAAATAGGCGTATGATATAATTTGTAGACATTAAAAGACCTCCGAAAAGACTGTCTGAAGGCTATATAATGAGTGGCTTTAATTACTCTATGGCAAAATTTGAATGTGGCATGAAATAAATTTTCGATTAAGTGAACAGGACAATATGACGTCATCGAGCTGTATAAAGCGAGGGGTCATCACTGTAAGAATCTCTGTGACCTCCACAATGATGAAATAGCGAGAGCTGGAATGAGGTTTTGAGAGGCATATCGTCGAATGTGAAATGCTCTGAATTTTAGGCTACGTATTAAACTTTCAACTTGTCATTTGCAGGTTACAGCTGTTCATGCACTGTGAGAAATTACTCTCGCTGTGTGTTAGGTGAAATGTTTCGTTCTGCAGTGGGTGGCCATGTTCTGTGCCGAGCTTCAAGGCCTGCGTAAATTAATTTGCTGCGAACCGTAAATGCTAAAGAGAAATAAGGTTTCATTAGACTGTTTTATTGCCTCTTCTGACTAACTTCAGAATGAAGCGAAGGACTTTAATTTAGATTTTCATGGAGGTACGGATTTAAGCATCCATATCTGATGGATGCTTCGTATGGGAGATCGCTTTATTGATATATGATTCTTTACTGCCCATGTTATTGTTCGGTAGTGACGCATTGTTATAGTCCAATCGGTTTAGATATTACTTCTTTTCTTGTTGCAGCGTCATTACCAAAGGAATTCTATTTCATTTCATAAAAAATCTGTCAGTTTCACAATAAGTATCTGTCGACTTCTTTCACAAAATTTGTCGAACATAGATCTATTAGGTTCATTTGTAACTCACACTTTGATAACGACTATGGAAATGACAGCGAAACAATGGATTCCGCACTCTTAAATTTCATTGACGACGGATTTCGATCCTTGTCTCAACTTCAACTCTTACACCATTGTGGATATAAGCAGAAACTGAGGAAATCTAAATGTTGAAATGTTTGTAAATCTATCGGACCAAACTGCGTGGTCATCAGTCCGTAGCTTACAAACTACTTAAACCTAGGTAAACTAACCTAAGGACAAACACACACGCTCATGCCCCATGGAGAACTCGAACCTCCACGGCGAGCAACCGCGCGCTCCGCAGCGAGACGCTTTAGACCGCTCGGCTACTCCACCGCGCCTGAGGAAATCTCTACGTGCTAAGCAAATGACAAATCCGGAGGTTTTCCGATTACTATATGTGTTGCATACAGTCTTCACGGGTTTGCCTAAGGATAACGTTGTGTAAATTCCACAATATTTCTTTGGCGGAACTGTCCGACATCTTCAAGTGGTTGCACCATGGTGATGGGCAAGTACGACTGACGGTATCTGCATATGGTTTCAAATGTTTGTAGAGTCTATGAGACTTAACTACGGGGTCATCAGTCCCTAAACTTACAAACTACTTATGAACTACTTACAACTAAGGACGGCACAAATATCCATGCCCGAGGGGGGATTCGAACCCCCGACCGTAGTGGCCGTGCGGACCGTGACTGGAGCGCCTCAATCCCCTCGGCCACCGCGGCCGGCTGCATATGGTCGCCGCTGTATATAGAACACGCTCACGAAGACTGCACAGACGCGCAAATTACGCATGCGTAATGATTTTCCGATAGAGGGTGTCGATCTAAAGAGCTATCTGCAGGGAAACACAGAGCGGCTATTTTGCGCGTGCGCTGTACGTTGTATTTACAAACAGACGTTAATCACTAGAACTAAACCAATTTATGGCGGGTCTGTTATCGAGAGGTTTTAAGTCTTGTCGTGATTTGATAGTAGCCAAGGCGGGGTTCCAGACTGTGCCAAAAACAAATAGCTATTTGAGTTGTCGTCTTTGTACAGTCCATTTATTGTGTCGAATATTGTGGCATTGCATAGTGTAGTGTATTCATTCATGACATTTCCACATACAAAAGGCAATAGCAGAAGGTAAAAATGTCATGAATGAATACACCACATTATTCAATGGCAGAATATTCAGCACAATAAAGTAACTGTAGAAAGACAACATTTCAAACAGAAGGCGAGAATAACTGAACATCTGCAGCAACACCATACACAACAAAACAGCCATAACAGTGTAAGTGAAACATCTGTTAGCGACTTCACACGCAACAACTCGTCAGAACAGTGATTGGTGGTGTAATAAGTGCACTAATGTGTCCAAAATGTGTTGTGATAAGTGTGGACACATTTACCACAGAAGAGAGCAACAATCCCCAATCACAACTGTGAGTAACAACAAAAATTGTTCGAAATAATTGCGCAGTTGCTAAACACGTCTTCCTTAGTTAAAAAAATAAATTTCACTGTTTTCAAAAGCCTACATCTCTCATAAATGTAATTTGTTTGCAGATGGCCTTCCATAAAGTACTCGGAAACATAAAATGTAGAAACACCAGGTAATCCACTTTTTTGCGTTTTTCATGAGTTTTTTCGAATCGTAAACTACAGTGTGCATTGAGAATATTTTATACTTACAGATTTATTAAATATCCCACTGAAGATGGAACAAAGGTTCCGAAACATGTATGGGAATAAGTAAAAAATCATAATTGTTCGCAAAAAAAAAAAAAAAAAAAAAAAAAAAGCGGGCCATTTCCCATTTAATGGACTGTTGGTTTAGTAATACCACTCCTTAACGGTAGTTCGGCGTAAAACTGTCAGACGATTTGTAGATACTCTCGTTTACTAGTAGCCCTTTTCAATGTATCCCTTTCATTCGCAGTATGTGCACGATGCATGCGAGAATTGTCCATGACGACGAATCCTTGACCAAAATGCTGCTTATATGTTTGCACTACACGTCGGGCTATGTCAGCTGCGTTCCGTATAGCCGTCTGATTGCCTCCTATGACCACAAGTGACGGGCATCGTCCCCGTATCATTTCACTCCAACAATCCCGGACACACCACCTTGTTGAACTCTCTGGACGGTGTGTCTAATACGTTCAGGCTGACCAGGTTTCTTTCAAAAACATCTCCCATTCCATACCTGACGAGTGCATGCAGTAAGCTTATGGCCCCATTTGAACCGCGCCGCGTTGTGTCTAACAAGGGGAACACCACGTACGGTACAAACGAATTTTGATAAGTCGCAGGTATATTGTGCGGGAACTCCTCCAGACCACAAAGCTAAAAGGATTTGTTCCAGTGCGCCTTGGTTTTCACGAAAATCGAGATCAAAGTCCAGAACATGACAGCTATACCTGTACGTAATAAACGGCGGTACGAGAGTCAACGTGGTGTTATTGGTAAGGCGCACGACTGTCACGCAGACGACCCGAGTTCAAATCTCGTTCAGAATTTCTACACGTGTCCGACGATTGACTGTGTATAATTATATTCCTTTATTCTAACTTATCAGTTCTTATTGCAAAAATAAAAAGTTATATCAGGTAATTACAGTTACATGAATTTCCCATTGCAAGGTACATTACAGAAATTATGCTTCGCGGTGTGTTTGTGAGCAGATCACAGTTACGAAGGAAACATTCTATATATTATAAGGCGTTTGTGAGCTCACCCTCTGACTGCTCACCACACATTTCCATTTGGGAAGACGTTTCGTGGGATTGACCTACTTCTATCGATGCTCATTTTTTCTCCATGTTGCACGTCGTGAACTGCACGCTACGAATGACTAGCCTCCTGGCCGCAGAATAATAATCCGCCCCCCCCCCCCCCCCCCAAGGGCCTCACGGTTCTTTCATGAGTACGTGCGTGGTAAACACGGGGCCCCGAGCTAATACAGCCTTCCTCCCTTCCTAACTTCAAAAAATGTTCAAATGTTTCTAGAGCTTATGGGACTTAACTATACGGTCATCAGTCCCTAAACTTACAAACTGAACTAGCTAATACTAAGGACAGTACAAATATCCATGACCGAGGGGAGGGATTCCAACCCCCGACCGTAGTAGACGTGCAGATTGTGACTAGCGCGCCGCAGACCGCTCGGTCACCGCGGCTGGCCCTTACTTTCCGAACGGCATTTCCTTACCCCTTACCCTCCTTTCCTATCCTCATTACTTCCCCTCCCCACTGGATAACTGATAACCTTAGTAGTTTAGTTCCCCTATCCCAAACAAACATCCGAACGCAATAATCTGCTGGGCATTCGACGGTATAACAACACTGGGGCCGGGGAATGTAAACGTAGCTAGCAAATGCTGCACATGTGTTATAGGTGATAACTGCAGGCGGTTTGCCGGCCGCGGTGGCCGAGGAGACTGAGGCGCTCCAGTCACGGTCTGCACGGCAACTACGGTCGGGGGTTCGAATCCCCCCCTCGGGCATGGATATTTGTGCCGTCCTAGTTCGTAAGTAGTTCATAAGTAGTTTGTAAGTTTAGGGACTGATGACCCCGTAGTTAAGTCGCATAGACTTTACAAACATTTGCACATTTTGCAGGCGGTTTACTGACCTTTCAATCGCCATAAAAGTATGCTTCGGAATAACTAATGAAATAAAACAATCGTCGCACAATACATAAGATATTGAGTAATTAACAGAGGTTGTTGATTTGAACTCGTGTCGTCTTTGTGACAGTCGAACGACTTGCTCACTATACCAAGCTGCTCACATAGCAGTGATAACAGTCACGTATAGCTGTTACACGCTGGCCTTTGATCTCGATTTTCATGGAAACCAAGGCGTATTGGAACAAACCTTGGTGGTCTGGAGGAGTTCCCACACAACATACCTGCGACCCATCAAAATTCCTTTGTACCATACTTGGTGTTCCCCTTGTAAGAGAAAGAGAGAGGAAGAGAGGGAGATAGAGGAGGGGGGAGATAGTGGAGGAGGTAATTACAGTGGTGGTGTACATTCGTCCACATATCTTCCGCCCCTTCCCGCACGCACGTCAGATATCATCGACCAGACCACGGCGGCACATAATGTCCCGCCGCACCCTGTGCCGCTGAGCGTTATCTCCCGCCGCCTCCCACGCAGGCGGCAGGCGCGGGCCACGCACGCCCATCTCTGCTGGGGAGGAGATCAATGGCTGCCGCCTGCCGCCTGCCGCCTGCCGTCTGCCGTCGCTCTCCTCTGGCCGCGCCATCAAGTGGGCGTTGTCCCGGAGCCATCGGCCGCTGTTTCTGCCCCATCTGGGACCTACTGGAGCGCCGGCCGCAACAAAACGCAAGAGCACAATCTACAAGCGAGACACTAAGCAACCAGTCTCCCAGCGAAACATTTTGAAGTACAATATACTGATTAAACTTCTTAGTGACGACACAGGAAAACAATTTCTAAGAATCCTGTGAGTACAATGTAATCAACTTAATATACTGGGTGACCATAAATTCAGTATAAATTTGTAAACTTAGTAAATCACGGAATAATGTATATAGGGAGATAAAAATTGACAAACATGCTGGGAATGACATGGGGTTTTATTAGAAAAAGAAGTGTTGTTGTTGGGTGTTTAAAGGGGACTCAACCGCCGGATTATCAGACCCCTGTTCCCAGCTAAGAGTTTACATCTTTAAACTTTCCCTTTTGCCGCATAGTACTCCACGTCCAGTATACTCCGGGTACAGAGAGACAATCCATGGTAAAATTATAACATATAACAAAAGAACACGACAGGAGTTGACCAAATAGACAGAAAGCTAAAATAGGACAGCAGAAGAGTGTGGCTGGCTGATCAAAAGATACAGGATACAGGATGAGCCAGCCTCTTTGCACACACTACAATCCTTAATTTATTGAAAGCCGGCCGCGGTTACCGAGGGGATTGAGGCGCTTCAGTCACGATCCGCACGGCCACTACGGTCGGGGGTTCGAATCCCCCCTCGGGCATGGATATTTGTGCCGTCCTCAGTTGTAAGTAGTTCATAAGTAGTTTGTAAGTTTAGGGTCTGATGACCCCATAGTTAAGTCCCATAGACTTTACAAACATTTGAACATTTGAACCTTAATTGAAAAACACGTCGTAACGCGTAAAAGGACAAGGGCCTATTGTACTGGATGGGTGGGAGCCCGAGAAGGCGGGCAAATAGGCCCCACCACTAAATAGACCAATAAAATCCAGTTGCGCGAATAAAACGTAAAACGCAGTCAACCATAGAGGCATCGTCAGATAAAATCAAAGGAAGCTCAGAAGGCAGGTTAAAGACTTCTTCAAGGCGGCTAAAAGTGGGCAGTCCACCAGAATGTGGAGCACGGTGCACTACTGTGCACCACAACGGCAAGTTGGTGGGTCCTCTCGACGTAGAAGGTGGCCGTGTGTCAACCACGTATGTCCAATACGTAGTCTGCAGAGGACTACAGACTCCCTACGAGTGGCTCGCAGGGAGGATCTCCACACGGCTGAGGTGGACTTGACTATGCGCAGCTTATTTGGAATGTTCAAGGCAGCCCATTCCGAGGTCCAAATCCCCAAAACCTTACGTGTCAGTTGCAGTCTGGGATTCTTGTCTTGGAGAAAAAATAGTTCAAAAAATTTCCGACATGGCGCTTCATCTGATGAGAAAAGCAATAATTAGCATAACAAATTAAGACAAAGCAAAGAGCATGTTTTTACAGGAAATGATCAATATGTTCACCATCATTCCTCAACAATAGCTGTATTCGAGGAATAACGTTGTGAACAGCACTGTAAACCTTGTCCGGAGTTTTGGTAAGGCATTTGCGTCGGATGTTGTCTTGCAGCATCCTTAGAGGTATCGATCGATCGACACTTGCCACTACAGGTAACCCCAAAGCCAATAATAGCATGGACTGAGGTATGGGGACCTGGGAGGCCAAGCATGGCGAATGGGGCAGCTGAGCACACGATCATCACCAAACGAGGCGCGCAAGTGATCTTTCGCGCGTATAGAAATACTTTTTTTCTTGGTTCTGATAAAACCCCATGTCAATCCAAACATGTGTGTCAATTTGTAGATCTCTAACTACATTATTCCATGATTTATAAAGTTTTCAAATTTATACTGAATTTTTGATCACTTAATATATTCCTGATCGTGAAAGTACTAACGTCATGTAACATTTCGGCAATTAAGAGAATGGGAAAGTACAAGGGTTGGAACTTAAAAAGTGGCAACACTGTTGTAGAGACACTATGCGATGGAATCTACTGCTTCCGCTGAGAGCACACGTTGTTGACATACCTACCGTACCTCCCAGCAAATGGACTCGCTCGTCCCACGTCACCGGTGAGCGTACAATCGAAGAAAACACAGTCACTTGTGTGCGTGCGGTCTAACGTGACGGTGACACTATGTTTCCGAAACAGGAATAACGGAGTGGATGAATATTGAATGTGCCAGAGGTCGGACAGCACGACAGTGTCATTACGGCTTGGGGAGAATCGGTATTAATGTACACCACACTGGCACGTTGGGTAAAATCCTACAAAGAAGTTCGGCAATCTGTGGCAGACATCGATCGGACAGGTCTTCCTAGCATCTCTGATGAAGAAGTGCATACTGTTGCCGCCTTAGTGCACAGATACTCTGATTTCAGATTAGGATTCAGCGACTTTAAATACCAATATATTGAAGAGACGAAACAGTTCAAAAATATAAATTCACAAGGTGATTCATGGGCAATATCAAACGAGCGTGGCAATATAAGCGTTGTTTATCGCCCCAATATTGATATACAAAACTAACAAAAATAGAAGAATCATAGGGACGAAATCGATATGTTTTGAAGTGTAATAAAAGAAACATCTCACATCGCCTACCAAGTGGAAACCTTTTATTTCATAAAAATAGAACATTTATTTGTTAATTTGTCTTCCTTTTGAAGTTTTCATAGATTCAACTTCGACTAAATCAAAACAATTTTTGAGCACAAAAAATTGGTCACTTTAGGGGTAGTTGTCCCCCTAATTGTCCCTCCCCCTGCAATATACCTAGGCCGATGTTCGTCTTTTATCAAAAGATACTTTCATACTAAAAACCATTAAAATCGCTTCACTAAGCCCTAAGTTATCAAGATTTTCCCATAGTAGTCCCAAATTTGGAGGAACCATTACACCCCTTAAGTATGTTTTTCCGCCGTTAAAAAAGAAAAAAATACTATGTCCCATAGCTTTCCATTAATAACATATCCAAATTTCATAAAAATCGGAGGTGACTCTTGCGTAGGTTTCCTTCTGAGTGGCGAACATTTGTCTATGTGTGTACATTCAGCAGGCAGGGGCCGATGAGAGAAACAGGAAGCGAAGCAGAGCAGGGGCGAAAGATAGAAAGAAAGAGAGGGGCTGTGGACAAGGAAGAGGGGAGAAAAGAGACAGTCAGGGTTTAAAGAAAGAGAGAATTGAAATAAGTGAAAGAGGGGATAGACGTAGAAAGAGAGGGTGGAGATGCAAAGTGAGAGTAAGCCATTGAGAAAGGAAGAGAGTGAATGAGTGGAATGATGCGTGGAGGAGGGTCACTGAAGCGGTGCTCTAAAACAACGGCGTTGTTAGGATGAGGAATGGGGCCCCGGAGGGAACCGCTAACCGAATTACAGATTCCTCGCACCAGCTGGGCTAATTTCAGTCGGAGCGGCAAGAAGTAAATTTCATCAGCCTAAGAGCTCTCGACGAATGTTTTATTTGGCGTTCATTATCCTGCCGCTCCAGGGAAATGAAATGCTGAAATTGAAATCACTCGGCGAAACAATTAAGCAGCGACTGTATTCGTGGATTTCCCTACACCGAATAATATCGAGATATTTTTCAGTTTGCATCTCGTTCGTGTGCGGAATATGTGAGAGGATTGTCCACAGCACACGTTTGCGTATTGACGGATCGCTATATTCTGTTTATTGTGGTCTGTGTTATCTGCACTAGCTGAAAATCCGGCGTTGTCCGGGTATTTATTCGTTTATTTATTCATGCCATTTTAAGGTATATATTCATTTGTATAAGGGCAGTATGTAAAATCTCTTGGGAATACAGTTAGTTGTAAAAAAAAGTAAGTGCGGGAAGGGGCGGTTTACTATGAACGTTACTGTTTATGTGCTCATATCACATGAACCACGTGTCGTAATGTGATACAATTTAGGAAGTACACTTCACTATATGAGATTGTACTGTCTGTAAATATTACAGCGTCTACAATTTGTAGTGTAGAAATTATAAATTGTAACGTCACACCGAAAGCCGTAGTTTTAGTCCATGAACAGCGGGACATTATTGTTTATGTGCTCATATCTCATGAAATACGTGTCGGAATGTTATACAATTTAGAAAGTGTTTTCAACTATATATGTGTATACTGTCTGTAAAACTTCCTGTCGCTACAATTATAAATTGTAACGTCATACCGAGAGCCGCAGTTTTACTTCCATAAACATCGGAAAAGTAGTAAGCGAGAAACTTTTTTTTTCTTTCATCAAAGTTTAATAAGGTTTGAAATTATGTTTAAAGGTTGTTGCAAGTCGCTAAGTACTGTGATTCTCATACAGTGTGTTTCGAATGTCTCGCCGCATTATATGGCATTTCTTGCGATTTCTATTGGTTATAACGTAATATCTTTTGAACCCTGTGCCGTGTGTTAATGATGGGACAACCGACTGTTTTTAACAACCGATTGATCAATCGGTTGTTTTTTCGTTCAGTCGGTTTTTTCAGTCGACTGAAACAACCGAATGAAAATAGTCTCTTTGGCCTTATGAATGTTTTCACTCACTGGCGGGGTTTGAGTGGTTTCAGTTGATGCGAAACAATCGAATGAAACCAGTCTCTGTCGGTTGAAGCCGCTATATGAATGTTTTCACTCATTCCGTGGGTTTGAGTGGTTTCAGTCGATGCGCGAGCACCGAATGAAACAAGTCTCTATCCATTATATGAATGTTCTCGGCATTGAGTGGTTTCACTTGATGCGATACAACCGACTGGAAAAAGTCTTTGTCGGTTTCTCCAATTACATGGATGTTTTTATTAATTCATCGACTTTGTGTGACTTTATTTGCATACTACTTCAGCATTTTCGGGTATAAATGAACCGTGATTCAGCATGAAACATTCTTAAAGACAAATCTTAAAAATATAGCAGTGTGTCCGTGTGTGTGTTTCTATTGCATGCAAATCTGCAGTTTTGTTCCAATCTTGATGAAATTTTGCACACCTGACCTTCAAAGCAAGAGGAACGTCACTGTCTACATCAAATTTAATTCGGTGCATGGCGGAGGGTACTATACATACTAACGTCAACAAAAACCACAATTTGGCTGCGATCTTGATGAAATTTTGCACACTTGACCTTTAAAACAAGGCGAAGGTAACTGTGTACAATAAATTTAGTAGGTGCATGGCGGAGGGTACTTTACCTACTAACTTCGACAAATTCCGTTTGTATTCGAATTTTAATGATATATTTCATGTGGTGTCGCACAAGTACAAAGTGCACGCCACCTACTTTCGCCGCGCGCCGCCATGCATGCACGGCGCGGCGTTCTTACGACGTCAGCCACGAGCGCCCTCTACTACAACTCCGCTCGTGGCCACCACTGAACGACATCCTTCACTTGGGACCGAGATAGGAACCAGTTAAGACCTTCGGAATCAGATAGGCACCAGTAAAGACTTGGCTATCGGACAGGCACTAGGCAGGCCCCCAGCTCAACTATGTATCAGTATGCTGCAGTACTGAGCAATGTAAAAGTTAAGTATTGTATAAATTCTGTGCAATATATATCTCGTTCTAATATACTCTAGTGTTTCTAGTTTCTGCTGTCCCACTGGCTGCTCACCGTCGTACCAGCACAAGCGTGCTTTCCTTATTCCTGTGTCGGTATTTTTCTACTCGGCCACCGACACCTACGACGGAAACGAGACACAAAAGCGGCGACGAGGCTGGGACACTAAATTTCACTCTTCACTTTCAAAGAAAGAGAATGGACACCGTCTACATCTACTTTAGTTCGATGCATGAGAGAAGGTATAGTTTTATTCCGATCTTGATGAAATTTTGCACACTTGACTTTCAAAACAAGTGGCATCTAAGATTTTGTATGGTACATGGCGCAGGGATGGAATAAATCTCCACACCGCTTCACCGATAACCACAGAAATATCTGTGACAAGAGTGAATAATTATGAAACTTGAGACGAATGTTTTCATACACTGTTGAGGAATAAAGACGCGGTGAAGGAAATTTACAGCACGGATAAATGTTGTACGTCTTCTCGTACTCCTTCAAATTAGATGGAATTAACAAAAATATTTTTATAAGAAACATTTTTATACAAAATACTTCAATAAACTTTTTTTACCATATCTAATGTTTTAGTGATCTTCGAATCTGAATCTAGCAAACATGCTCAAAGTTAAAATACTTAATTGTGTCCTACTAGTACCTTAGATATGTATGAACAATAAGTCGCAAACCGCACGTTTCTACCCGTTCCCACTTCGGAGATACAGTATGCGAGATTAAACTTGTAGCGATCATTTTGGAACACCCTGTAGTTTCCACGCTTCTTTATTGAGACAGTAAGAAACCGACAACAATCGGCGATGGCACGCCCCGCCGCTAGGCCGCCAGTCACTGTTGTGTGGAGTTTGGTGCGCGCCTGCTGGCGCTGTCATCAGCGGAAACGCAAGCGAGGCATCACCCCCTCTCGTGTCCCCACTCCCCGCAGTACTTCGTGGTTATCGGCCACTTATCTTCTACAGATTGTGGGTGTCTGCGAAAGTAATCTGATCGGGCCCAGATGATCGGCGTTTTTGAAGTCTGTGGTGGCCAATGAAAGTGATTGCAGGCCTGCTCCAGCGATATGACAAAACTTACGGCCTGTTTTCACTTGAAAAAAAGTATGAGTAATTCAGTCAATGTACTAAACTGCAAAAATGTCGCATGTTTTCATTCGGTTGTTCCCACAGACTACTTTCATTAGAAAAAAATAAATGAATATTAATCCAACATAGTAAAACTACGACCGACTGACTCTTTCGATTGCTCCCACTGACTGGTTTCACTCAAAAGAACTAATGAAGAGGCCAACGTACTGTGCAATTTTTTCATTCGGTTGGCCCCATCGACTGATTTAACTCAAAAGAAAAGGAATGAGTGGTCCAACCGACTGTGTCGACTTTTTTATTCGGTTGCTCCGACCGACTGATTTCACTCAAAAGAAGGAATGAGTAGTACAACCGACTGCGCCGATTTTTTCATTCGGTTGATCCCACCGACTGGTTTCACTCAAAAGAACGAATGAATAGTCCAACCGACTGAATCGGTTGTTTCATTCGGTTGGTCCCACCGACTGGTTTCACTCAGAAGAATGAATGAATAATTCAACCGATACGAGAGACTACAACCGAATGACCGATTTTTTTCCAACAACCGACTGAATCGATTGTTTTCATTCGATTGTTCCCATCACTACCGTGTGTGATTCTTAACCATGCAGCAATTGTTACCTCGCGGTAAGGAATTTGTGTACCAAATTTGGTTGAAATCGGTACAATGGTTTAGGAGAAAATGAGCAGCATTGTCGCAAAATGCAGCCTGTTTTTCGCGCATCTCATTGTTTATGACGCCATATCTCGTGAAATATATATCGTATGTGATTCTTACACTTACGACGACCGTCCTCATGGACAAAATTTCATAAGGATTGGAACAAAACTGTATATTTGTATGCAACACGTACCCACATACGGACACTCTGCTTTATATATTAGATTACAATACGATGTACACTTCAAATATTCCTTCCATTTACTTAGACCGCAACATGTCCTTAGATTGTACCTTACGTCGCCTGACAATTTCTTAATGGGGTAAACCAGTCACTGGAACCTCTGAATCTGTCATCCACCTTCAAGAGCTTCTGATTATGCACCACATATTCTCAATCATTACACAAGAATAATTCATAAGTACGAGACGCGTTTTTTAAGTAAGTACCGTTTTGAAATTAAAACAGACGTGCTAAGATATCTCAATAATTTTAATTTTAAATCAAAGCCTGTACCTTATTCTACTTAATTTACGTGAATATTGAGACACTTGTCATAACGTTGTACCAGTTTTTGATTACCCTCCTCATAGAAGTCTGCCGCCTGACTTGTTAACTACTGCATTACACCTGTTTTGACTTCGTCATTGTCTTGAAGACCTCCCAGGTGTTTCTTCAAATTCAGGAACAGATGGAAGTCACTGGGTGCCAGATAAGGGCTGTACGGAGGATGATCTAGAGTTTCCCAACGCAAAGATGTGATGAGGTCTGTGGTCTGATAAGACCCATGCGACGAGCCTTGTCTTGCAGCAATGCGATGCCCTTGCTCAACTTGCCACGTCTTTTGTTCTGAATTGTGCAATGTCTTACAGTAGGCTGACTACCATCTGTTCCTGCACTTGAAAAAATGCCTGGGCCGCAGTAATTAACAGGTCAGATGGCAGACTTCTATGAGGGTCTACAAAAACTGGTACAACGCTATGACAAGTGTCTCAATATTCAAGGAAATTGTAAAGAAAAGTAAATTAAGAAACAGGCTATCATGTAAAAATAATATTATCAAGATATCTTAGTATGTCATTTTTTAATTTCAAAACTGTACTTACTTTAAAAGAAAAAAGAAAAATAAAACGCCTCGTATAACTCACGCATTATTGGGTCGATGCGGTATGATCTGTTATGCTAATGGCCAGGATCGCTTTACTGAAACTATTTCAATTCATAACCAGTTTCAGAAGACGTTGCTGACATTCTCAGAAGCTCTCACATAAGCGTCTTCTAGATTAAAAAATACATCACCATATTGGATCCTCACATTGATAAAAACTGATTTTTTTTTTCATACGTCAAAAATTTATATTTCGGCTTTCATCAACGTGACGACCTATAACCTGTTACCTCTGCGTTTAACTACGAGTCCCCCCGAACATGATGATACCGCGTCTAAAGCGAATGTGGGGTCACAGCCCTTGGTGGAATTTTTCTTTCTTTTTTTTTTTTACCGTGTGTACCTAAGAATACTACTCTCTTTACTTGTATCTGACTTTGGACAGACTATGGTGAAATAATCGAAAAAAGAAAAAAAAATCTATGATCTCTATGGTAAGAAATATGTAGGATAACGCTTAGTTTATGATTACAACCGATTAACACTGACTCTTTTAATTATTTATCGTTATTTCAAT
Source organism: Locusta migratoria (assembly GCA_026315105.1). NCBI lineage: Eukaryota > Metazoa > Arthropoda > Insecta > Orthoptera > Acrididae > Locusta > Locusta migratoria. The sequence goes on from CM048748.1 coordinate 86,502,917, forward strand.
TATTTTATTTTAAATCTTTCTCACTAAAGTCAATTTGAAATATGAAGTTATAACTTTGACTAGTAAGGAAACAAAATGCAACAGTCTGTCACTACTTTTCAATTATCTGCTACGAAAATGAAACTAACCACAGCAAATTATTAATTCGGACAGTGCGTATAAGATTTAACTATTCATCTGTTCTCATCTATGACACTCGGATATTTACACACTAGGACAGGACTCTGACAAAGTAAGTGGTAGGGATAAACAAGGGTTATCACCAATATTTTGTTCATTTAACTGATTACTGAAACAAGTCACTACAATTTGGCTGATCCATTCGCGATACAATTCTAAAAGTACATGTCCTTGTTAACTGTTCCGTGCTGCGGACGAGCAATTTTGTGATGGCACAACTAGAGGCGAATCGCCGTCAATTGTGGCTCTTCCTGTGTGGCAATGTATTCTAGCCCTGGAGATGAATAAATTTGCATTGTGCCCATTATTCAATGCCACGATAGAAAACACCCTCTACCAGCATAGGAGGCTATGTTTTGGAAATTATTGGTAATTTCAAGCCTCCACATTGCTGATTCACTCACGTCTCGCCACATTCGTGATCACTAACTCGCTATCAACACTCTCTTTAAGCCACACTGTACGTATCCCAACCTGTTTCCTTATGCGCCAAAACGTAGCGCCTTCCACGTCAGCAACAGGGAAGTAACAATGGTTTTATATTATACATTTTACATGTCCTGCGTTTGGACCAGAATACTTTTTCCCATTTATAACAATAAACGATACCATCAATATACTCTACAATCAAGAGTCTTAAAATATTTTTTTAACTAAACAGATAATCAAGTTAAGTTACAAAATAGCACCCTCACCACGTTTCACGAGAATATTTCACGACTGATATCTTAAAGTTCAAAATGTTCAAATGTTTGTATATCTTATGGGACTTAACTACGGGGTCATCAGTCCCTAAACTCACAAACTACTTATGAACTAACTAATACTAAGAACGGCACAAATATCCATGTCCGAGGGGGATTCGAAACCCCGACCGTAGTGACCATGCAGACCGTGACTAGAGTGCCTTAGTCCCCTCGGACACCGCGGCCGGCTATCTCAAAGTTTCTATATATAGATTTAAGCAAAAAACTGATATTAATTAATTCGAAAAAAATTGTGAGCATATACATTAAATATAAATTGCGCGAAGTCCAATCTCGACGACGATGTAGCGAGAGCATTTGAGGATGGCAGATAGGTCTGAAAGTGGTTGTGAATTGAAATAAAATAGCTTCGTAAGAAAGTTCTGCATGGTATGACCAATCAGACAGAATTTGTGGATATAGTCTAACATCCAATATTTTTCCCCCGCCCCGTCTCCTGTCTCGTGTAACAGGTACATAAATTAAAACTGGAAACCTGTTATTACTAAAAAGCCACAAATTGAACCTCTGGTGAAGATGCAAATGTAATGCCGGAATGTAGGGGCACTGTTGACAGTTTGAGAAAGGGTTCGAACCTCTTGTAGAAAATACTCTTCAAATCAACCCGGTGTATGAATCAAATGCGAGACGCAGTGGGGCGTAAAATGTAAATCCATCAGGCAATTTCTCAATTTTTTCCAGTGAATGCGACGCCAGACTACAGGGGAAGGGAGAAAATTATGTATCGAGAATTTTGAACACTATTTGCTGTTAGGAATTACAAATGAGTATCCAAATACTCTGAACCAGTCCTGCGATCCACGTGAACGAATATTAGCGCGGTAAGACTACACTCCACACAAATGGTTGGCATTATTAGCAATGAGTGAAGAGTAACTGAAATAATAACAAAAGAATCTTGGCAGATTTTAATGTATAATCCTTTGGAATGTACAAATGTTTGGAATTATGTGGGACCAAACTACATTGGTGATCAGTCCCTAGACTTACAAACTACTTAAACTAAATTAAACTAACCTACGGACAACACACTCATCCAAGCCCGAGGGAGGATCCGAACCTACGACGTGGGAGGCCGCGCGATCCGTAACGTGGCGCTCCAGACCGTTAGGTTACGACCATGCGGCAATCCTTTGCAGAATTTTTCAACTCACTTGTAGATAGAGATACCCAAAATTATCAAAATGTTGTTGTAGCTATATCAATATTGCCAAAAAGGAGAGGGTGTAGACAGAGATGTAATAGGAGACACTATACTGAGGGAAGAATTTGACAGAGCACTTAAAGACTTAAGTCGAAACAAGGCCCCTGAAGTGGATGACATTCCCTCAGAACTGCTGAAGTTTCTGGGAGACCCAACCAAGACAAAACTTTCGCCTGGTCCGTCAGATGTGTGAGACAGGGAAATACCGTGATACTTAAAGAAAAATGTAATAATCCCCATTCCAGAGAGAGCAGGCAAAAACAGATGTGAAAATTACGGAATCATCGGTTTAATAACTCATGGTTGCAAAATTTTAACACGAATTATTTACAGAAGAATGGAAAAGTTGGTAGAAGCTGACCTCGGGGAAGATCAGTTTGGATTCATGATATATGTAGGAAGAAGGGGGGCAATCCTCAATTTACGGTTTATCCTAGAAGACAGATTAAGAAAAGGCTAACAGACATTTCTAGCTTTTGTAGACTTGGAAAAAGATTTTGACAATGTTGATTGGAATAGACTCTTTGAAATTCTGAAATCAGCAGGAGTAAAATATAGGGAACGGAGACTTATTTACAACTTGTACAAAAAGCAGACAGCAATTATCAGAGACGAAGGGAATGAACGGGATGCAGAGGTTTGGAAGGGAGTAAGACAGAGTTGTAGCCTTTCTCCAATGTTATTCAATTTGTACATTGAGGAAGCTATAAAGGAAAGCAAGGAGATATTTGGAGAAGGAAGTAAAGTTCAAGGTGAAGCAATAAAAACATTGCTTTCTACTGATGACATTCTAATTCTTTCAGAGAGTGCAAAGGACCTGGAGGAGCATTTGAACGCGATGGACAGTGTGTTGAAAGGTGCATACAAGATGAACATTAGCAAGAGCAAAACGAGGGTAATGGAATGCATTCTAAGAAAATCAGGCGATGCTGAAGGAATTAGATTAGATAGCGAAATTATAAAAGTGGTTGATGAGTTTTCTTACTTCGGCAGTAAAATAACACACGTTGTTCTCAGTACAAAGGCGAGGAGCAGACAATTTCTCACCTGCGCAACTGTCATCTGGGCCCGTCATCTTCCACTGAAGAGGACTTATGGCTGACCAACTCTGCTGCCTTGGACGTAGCCCGTTTCTGGGCTAAAACAATTTACGTTAATGATTGTTACCCCAACTATAAATGTATTTATATATGTATTGTAAGCTACTTAGCCAATTTCTGGGTGAAAAGTATTTTAATTACAAAATTAACATTTTCTTCGTTTAAAATGTTAATACCTATTTTCAAGCCACTTGTTTACTCATTTGCTGATAAGCTTTCTTATAATAAACTTGTAGTTGATGCCTTTGACACGAATTAAAAAAAATCTTTGCTCCAGTACAGCAACGCAAAGTTCTTTATCCAAAAAGGAATTAACCCTCGTGTTGACACTCAACAGGGAACTTCATAAATTCGACATGATGACTGGCCATACATTTGTTCACTACCGGTAAAACGATAAAAAAATTTCTCTACAGTGGGAGACGGTCCACACTTAGTTTTGTAGTCCCACACTCTTGTCATTAACTACACTGATATTACAGTTTGTTTAGTAGTTTCGTTTAACAAAATGCCGTCGTTTTTGCATATACAAATTTAATTCTCTTTTCTAGCTATATTTTTCTTCATTTGCAATATTTTGTAACATTATTATGCTAAATTATGCCATACTCGTCGTCCAATAGTATGTTCATTTATGTGACAATCAAAGTAATCTAAATGGTAAGGTACAGGATTTCTAAACTTCTTATAACGTTCAAATGATTGTTAAGCTTAAGGGACTTAACTGCGTGGTCATCAGTCCCAAAACTTTAAAATTTCTTTTAAAGTACCTTATACTAAAGACGACACAAACATCCATGCTCGAGGGCGGATTCGAACGCCCAACGGGCAACGGACTCGCGCATCGTAGCATAGCGCTTCAATGCGCTCGGCCACGCCACCGCGGCATACATTTTAAAAATTATTATTAGCGATTTTCTACGTTTTCAGTGTTTTCCTTGCTGTCGTAGTGTTAACGGCACTAGGAGAAACCCAACTGTATACATGAACTATTTATATTGCAGATAACAGTGAATGACCACCTTTCTTTCTTCAACATTACAGAAAACTACTTCCACATTTACTATCGGCATTCAACCAGGTAACAAATTGCACAGTGAAAATGTAGTAGCATGTCTGATCCAGTTGCTGGATGAATAAGTGAAATTTTGATATTACTAATCCTAGGTGACAGAGAACCGAATCTTTTCCGTACTGCGTGTCACTGTGAGAATCTGCACGCATTCCCACACGGTGTCGAGCTGCGAGTGCAGAGTACAAACGCCACGGGACAGCAGCCAGCAATACGTCACGTGGAGATCAGCGAGCGCAGTGTAATAACGGGGAGCACCGCAGCTCATCGTCTGTCAACGGGGCTTTAGAAAGCATCGCTTGTATGCAAGTCGGCTTGCCCTTTTCTCACGTATATCTCGCGAGCTGTGGATGGAGGGCAACAGGCTGACTGCATATTCTCTCAATAATGAATGGATTTTGACATGGTGCCCAGCACGGACTGCAAGAAAGATACATGGAATAGGTTTGCAGAAATGTAACTGACTGGAAAACGTCTTGAGAGTAATCTGTTACAATGGTGGCGAGTGTTCGTCAGAGGCAAGATTATCACAGAATATTATGTCTATATTATGTCTATATAAATGATCTAAAGCATAGGTTGAGTAGCAATACGTAGCTGTCTGCTTATCAGACCGTGGTGAACGAGAGGTTATCAACATTGAGTGTAGTAAGACACACGATAAGAGACCATATCGAACACTTCAAGCAATCGACCAAAGCATTTCGAAGCAACTCTCAAAAATACTGCAAAACATCCTCGGGAACATTAAGTATAATAATAATAAACGATCTCACAATCGTAATGGCCAGTCGGTAGCGTTATAAATTAACGAACATCAAATCGACGTCATACAATGTAAGCTTTCACGGCCGGCGTTGTCTTCAGGTAAAATTTCCGGGCTGATAGGCCGTGATCCAGGTATAAAACTTCCTCCCAACGTTTCGTCTCCAACTGCGGGAGACCACTTCCGCGGTCTTCCGGCAACTGCCACTGTGGTCTGAGGGGCTCTCGCGTTTATAGAGGGCACTGCCGTACGTCACGTGAGGCTGACTGTGTGGTTATCTTTGGATGACGTCGTCATTCTCGATTAAAAGTATTCGATTGTCAACTTGTTGGTGCAATGTCGACATCCATATTTTATCTAACTTCAAACCTTCTTCTTCTCTATAAAAATTATTCCGGTGTTTGTGAATCTCTGTTGCTTCTCCATACATGCGTGCATGGTAATGTGATGTTCTAGCTAAAACGTTCGTTTCACTAAATTTCATTTGATGGTTCCCACCTTGATAAACGTGTTCTGCTACTGCCGATATTTCCGTGTGGCTAAAACTTTTCTAGATGGTTGCCAAGAAAGAAACCAACTAAGTGGAATCGATATCATAACGACACCTTTTTAGTGTGGAACCATAGTGAACAGGAGCTTGAATGTCTTCTCACTGCATTTCAATAGCTTTAATCAAAAGATACAGTTCACGATGGAGAAAGAGAGAAATGGCCAACTCAACTTCCTGGATGTATCAATAATTAAACGGGAGGACGGGACTCTGGGTCATAAGGTATACAGAAAGGACACACACTCTGATAGATACCTCCACAAGGAATCAAACCATCATACGAAGCGCAAAAGAGGTATCATTAAAACCTTGGTGGAGAGAGCTAACAAAATCTGTGAGCCAGTTTACTTGAAGGATGAACTAAACTACCTACGGTCGGCCTTCGAGAAAAATGGATATGGTGGAAGGATATTGATCGAGCTCTCCATCAAAGAAGAGAAGGATCCAGAAGTTCCGAGCACCAACGGCAACCATGTAGAAAAGTTTTCCTTCCGTACATTAGTAGAATTACTGATCGAATCGGGAAAGTATTGGCTAAACATGGTGTCGAGACCCATCAAGAAGATAAAAGAATACTCGAGATCAGCAAAAGACGCACGTAATCGCCTAGCAACACCTGGTGTATACAAAATTCCTTGCAGCTTTCCTATACCTCCTCGTACATATCTTAGATCTCATAATCGGCAGAAGTGGTGGCCAAATAAACCTGAAGTATTGTGGTCGATGTTGGCTTCTTATCTATTTTGACAACGATAATGCGATCACTGCACTGCTCGTAGTAGTTTACCCGCATTCCTGTTTTCTTATTTATTATCAGAACTACTCCTGTAATACCGCAAACTGATTTTGTATTATAATCTTGTACTCATATGACCAGAAATTCTGTCCCTCTTTCCACCGATCGTCACTAATCCCTACTATATATAACTTTCAAACTATCCATTTCCCTTTTTAAATTTTCTATACTTCCTACTCGATGAAGGGATCTAACATACCATCTGCGGTGGAATAGCCGTGCTCTGAGGCTCCATGCTGCGGTGGAGGTTCGAGTCCTCCCTCGTACTTGGGTGTTCAAATCTTTGTTAAGCTTATGGGACTTAACTACGGGGTCATCAGTCCCTAAACTTACAAACTACTTATGAACTATCTAATACTACGGACGGCACAAATATCCATGCCCGAGGGGGTATTCGAACCCCCGACCGTAGTGGCCGTGCTGACCGTGACTGGAGCGCCTCAGTCACCTCGGCCACCGCGGCCGGCGTACTTGGGTGTATGTGTTGTCCTTAGGTTAGTTTAACGTAGGTGTTTGTAAGCTATGGACTTATAACCAAGCAGTTAAGCCCCATAGGTTTACAAACATTTGAATATTTGATCTACCATTCCATGCTCTGATCCATAGAATGCCAGTGTTGTCTTTCCTGATATGTATATTGAAAAGTCAGGGTTAGAGGATGTCAAATGAAAAGCTAAATATTCTCTCTACAGCCTTCAAAATGTTCAAATATTTGTTAAGCTTAAGGGACTTAACTGCGGGGTCATCAGTCCCTAAACTTACTATCTACTTATGAACTGAAACTTCCTGGCGGTTTAAAATTGTGTGCCGGAACCGGGACTCGAACCTGGGACGTTTTCCTTTCGCGGGCAAGCGCTCTACCACTGAGCTACCCCGACACGACTCATGGCGCCCCCACACCAATTCTACAAGTACCTCGTCTTCTACTTTCCAAACTTCACAGAACTTCTTCTGATAACCTTGCAAGACTAGCACTCCTCGAAGAAATGATATGGTAGAAACGTGGTTTAGCCACAGCGCAAGAGATGTTTCCAGAATGAAACTTCCACTCTGCACCGAAGTGTGCGCTAATATTAAACTTCCTGGCAGATTAAAATTGTGTGTCGGCATCGGGACTCGAACCTGGGAGCTTTGCCTTTCGCGGACAAGCGCTCTACCACTGAGCTACACCCGACACGACTCGCGGCTCCCCCACACAACTTTAATTCTACGAACCAAGAGATCTTCAAAAAAATGTTCAAATGTTTGTAAATCTATCTGACCAAACTGCGTAGTCATCAGTCCGTAACTTACAAACTACTTAAACCTAGGTAAACTAACCTACACACCCATGCCCCAGGGAGGACTCGAACCTCCACGGCGAGCAAGAGATCTTCTCTGGAGTTTCGAAAGTAGGAGGCGAGGTACTGGCAGAATTGAAGTTGTGTGGGGGAGCAGTGAGTCGTGTCGGCGTAGCTCAGTAATAGAGCCCTTCACCGCGAAAGGCAAACGTCCTAGGTTCAAGAGCTGGTTCCGGCACACAATTTTATTCTGCCAGGAAGTTTCATATCAGCGCACACTCCGCTGCATAGTTTCATTCTACTTATGAACTACCTTATACTGAAACTGCACAAAAATCCATGCCCAAGGGGGGATTCGAGCCCCCAACTGGGAACGGCCTCGCGCATCGTAGCATAGCGCCTCAATGCGCTCGGCCGCTCCGCCTCGGCTCTGCAGCCTTCATGATGCTCGTTATCCGTGACTCAACAAACTCAGAGTATTACCATTCGATTTATCGACACTGTACGTTTAGACATGTGTGGAGTTCATTCACCATTTATTACGGGGGGAGTACAGAATTAGTGTAGTCATAGAGAATGTTACCATTGATCACTTTCGGAGGAGAAGCGAACTGCTGGATGGTGGGGCCCGTCTCCTGTCCTGTCGTGCTGACAGTAAGTCAGCAGCATGTTAATTACTGGAGGCCCTCCTAATAAGGCGCGGCCTGTCGGCACCGTGCCGTATCGACACGCCAGAGCTCACCACTCTCTGTCTCTGTCTGCCTATTAGGAGCGCCCTCTGGGAAATGAACAGCGCGGCGCTTCGTTAAAGCGGCTGTGGCGAGCCCAGGGGATCAGGACCGCGCGGCGGCCTTTATTAAATATTTCATAAATTCCCTGGCCAGGCCGCAAACAAACTGGAAAAATCCCGCAGGGCTCCCCGTTCAGAACAGTCTCGCGGTCCCCGAAATCCGCGCCTGGGTATTCACGTTATTAGAGCAGCACTGTGCCGACTACCTGCCGACTGTTGCTGATATCGGTGGAGAGGATTGCAGCTTTCTGCCAACTGTTCTTGTACGAAAAGACCTTAGGGGCTGATAGATGACTTCGTTAATGCCGTAGAGTCACTACATTCGTAGAGAACTAATATTACAGCACCTAACGCCTACAACTGCACTGCACAAGCTAAATATTATGCCCCAGTCTATCCCCTAGTCTGTGTAATTTTCAGAACATTTTATAAAGTCACAGACATTGGACATATTTTACATGTAACTTAATTAAAAAATTGTGAGAAGTAAATTATGTTTACAAAAATGCATAAACATTATAATTTAAAGGTTCGAATCCCTCCTTGGGCATGGATGTTTGTGCAGTTTCAGTATAAGGTAGTTCATAAGTAGAATGAAACATTGCAGCGGATTGTCCGCTGATATGAAACTTCCTGGCAAATTTAAATTGCTTGCCGGAACCGAGACTCGAACCTGGGACCTATGCCTTCCGCAGGCAATCGCTCTACCACTGAGCCACACCGAAACGACTCTCTGTGACTGACAGGGACGACGGCGGAGGAGTTTAGGCTTGTTCTAGACATTCGGGACAAAATACTCACCTTACGACTTATCTTAGACCATAGATTAAGGAAGGCAAACCAACATTTGCAAAAAAATGTTCAAATGTTTGTAGAGTCTATGGGACTTAACTACGGGGTCATCAGTCCCTAAACTTACAAACTACTTATGAACTACTTACAACTAAGGACGGCACAAATATCCATGCCCGAGGGGGGATTCGAACCCCCGACCGTAGTGACCGTGCAGACCGTGACTGGAGCGCCTCAGTCTCCTCGGCCACCGCGGCCGGCGAACATTTGCATCTTTTGTAGATTTGGCGAAAGCTTTTGACAATGTTGATTGGAATAAACTCTTCACCCGCACTGACAATACAACGTGATAATCGTATTGGTAGTATATCAGCCAGAATTTTACTCTGTCTTCATTTTAATTTTATTTAATTTCGACGCATAGGTCGGGTTAAATATTGCATCTCTGCGTTACATGTTTTCAGTGTGAACATTTCGTTTTGTTCCTCATAATTTTACTGCGGTTTTTGCATACTGCACGTATTTTCCTGCAGCTTTCTTCTAAATTCTGACAGTTACAACAATGCATAATTTTACATTTTCCATAAATTGTAAATGCTGACATGGTGTTTTGAACTTTTTTCATTATCAGATGCAGCCCTAAAAAACTTTTTTCTTATACATGTTCTAAAAGCAATAATTTTTAATTATTTTTTCATTTTTATATTGTGGTGAGTCTTCGGACGGAACGCGTACTCCAGTGGTTAGCTTAGCTGATCGCTGTGCTGGTCTCCGGTTCAATCCCACCACTGGTGGAATAAATTTCTTTGTATTTACTATTTCTATAATGTTCTACATGTTTCTTGTGTTTTATGTACTAGTAAGTTACAGAAAAGTCTTTCTATGTATGCGGAGCACTCTAAGCAAGAGACAGTCTGTTCTGAGTGTGTGCTTGTGATACCAATAAACCTGTTTTAAGTGTAAAGTGTTGTACTTTTTTAACGACCAGCCTTCTAATTCCAGATCACCTGCATTCTTATTTGAAACTTCGATACGTAGACACTGATGGTAGTTTCCGATAGTTATTTCACATCTGCTACTTCTATCTTACCAATGGAATACTTCTCATAATATCTGGCCAGGCTAACAGATTCTATAAACGTAGAATGAGTTCTTGAATTCAGATACAACAATATGTATTCAGCCCTACGTCTTAAAAAGTATAGGTGCTTTGCAAAGAATTATTTGGCGATATACTCCTGTGAAACGTGTACGAGCCTGCAGTCCACGCAATCTACAGTGATAAAAAGGAATGATGCAATATACACTGCTTGGCAAAAAAAAGTGATTCTTCCACAAGGAGAGGCTGGAAGTGAGAGAAACGACACATGATGAAACGCAGAATGACTTTATTCAAATGTTTGTTAAGGTTAAGGGACTTATCTGCGGGGCCATCAGTCCCTAAGCTTACAAACTACCTTACACTAAATACGACACAATGTCCATACCCAAGGGGAGATTCGAACTCCCGACCGTAGCGGCCGTGCAGACTGTGACTGGCGCGCCACAGACCACTCAGTCACTGCGGCCGGCGTGACTTTATTGAACTGATTACAATCAGGAATTAAAGAGAGAAGAAAATTACAGATGGAAGTTGGGCGACAGATCAGAAAGTGTGTCGTGGACGCAATTCACGCCGTTGTGCGTTTCGGATTCTCGAGCGAGGCACGTTTGTCCACAGTTGTTGCAGCTGAATTGTCAGATTCCGAATGTGCTGAATGGTGGAGGTCTGGTGATCTTGCTGGCCACGGGAGTATACCGCTAAACCCGAAAACGATGACAATAGGAGGTTACGGACTAGCGACAGACAGCCCTGAATCTGCGACGCCATTCGTCCTCTTTTCCTTTATCCCGCGCTCGGCATCAATCCATGCGCCGGAGTTCTCGTTTCAACGGATATCGACGCATGGAAGGGGAGGAGGATAGAACCCTAACTCGAGTGATGTGAGTCGTCGAGACACTGTGCGGAAACTCCCAGAGTTGTGGGGTCTCCAATCCATGTTCGTGGAAGAAAGAGCCGAAGTAATAGGATCCGGCAGTGCTTACTGCACGACTGTCCTCCATCCGGGTGGTCTTTCTTTGTAGACGCTACCCTGAACGTCGTTCCTGCCCTCATGTAGGCAGAGCAAAATGATCACTTTAAGGAGTTCAGTCCCCTAGTCTGCGTAATTTTCAGAACATTTTATAAAGTCAACAGACATTGGACATATTTTACATGTTATTTAAGTTAATTAAAAATGTTTGAGAAGTAAACTATGTTTACAAAAATGCATAGACATTATAATTTAAAGGATCATTATACCCCGAGCTTGAAATTCGCAGTTTATCGGCATTTTTAGTAATTTTGGATTTGTTATAAAATTCGTCATATAAATAAATTTGTCACTCAACTTTTATTTTGGAAGGTAGGTACATAACTTGTTTTGCATGAAATGCACTCAATCTGAAATTTCATTTTGTTTCTTTATCATTAACTCAAAAGAAAAATCTTAAGGCTTCATCATTTGCTTGTCTGCCATGCAGCAGGTTTAGACTGCTTAGCCCTCCATGCTTCTCTGTCTTTTGCGATCATCTTCGTTCTTTGGTACCCTCCTAGTGGCTTCCTGACGTCATCCAGCATCTGGTACCTTCTTCTGCCCCTCCCTCTCTTTCCCGAAATGCAACCCTCAATTGCCTCTACCAGGAGGCAATATCGTCTTAAACTGTGGCCTAGCCAGTTTAGTTTCCTGTTCTTTATCGTCAGCAACATCCTCCGTTACTCTCCAACTCTATTCGGTACTTCTTCATTTCTGACTTTATCGATGCAGCTGATCTTCACCCTCCTACTCCATATCCACATTTCAAAAGCTTCGATTTTCTTCTCATCTCTTTTTCAATGTTCATATAAGGCCACACTCCACATTAGACACTTAACCAGTCTCTTCCTTAATTCTTTGTTTAAACCACTGGTTTGCATCTGGAACGCTCCTTTCGCCAGAGCCATTCTCACTTTCAATTCATATCTTCCTTAATCCAATTTCCCAAATACTTGAATGCTCTCACCTGTTCTAAGACCTCTACCTCCAACTTGATTTTCACTTTTATTTTCTTTAAACCTATGACCATGCTTTTCGTTTTCTTTTTATTAATTTTCATAGAATAGGCTGTACAGGTTTCACTCAGAACGTTTATCATTTGAGTTAGTGTATCTTTATTTTCAGCAAATCTTATACAATCAATTTTCCTTGCACCTATCATTATGCCTCTTGTCCCATCTGAACAGCTTTCCAGTACTTCTTGCAGATCAATTTTAAATAAAACTGTAGAGAGACAACAGCCTTGTCTGACACCTCTCCCAATCTTACGTATTTGTACTCATGTTTTCTGTTTCTGGTGCACATTTGCAATTAATCTTCTTTCCTTCCACTTTACTTCTTTCTTTTCGAGACGTCAAACAGCTTATCCCACTGCACTCTATCAAATGCGTTTTCGAGATCTATGTAGACAGCATACACTAATCTTGAAGCCGATTATTAAAGATTAAATAAAAACAATATATCTGCATATTCAACTTCATCCGCCCTACCTGAATATTTCTGTTTCTGCAGAAACCAAAAGTGATCATTTTTCACCAAAGAATCCTATGGTAGAATGCCATCTTGTGTGCTAAGCACAACGTAAATGCAACCTCCCGAAATGTAGCCTTCGAAGCCTGAATATTTTACCTTCAGAAACACACAATGTGACATAGCTACAGATTTAGAACTTAGATCGGTAGCGCATAAAACGACGTTTAATTCTGTAACTCTTGTCGCAGAAAACACAGCGGAGCTATATGACAAATGCAACTTTGGCCTTGTGTGAGAACTTAGTCCACTTAGTCTCCGCTGTATGACACCACTACCAGGACAGATCTGAAGCGTGATCGTTTTGCCCCGAGGGCCCGTTTTGGCCTGGTCTCTCCTACTGAGTCCAACATAAGGCCACTGTTACATCTGAATGGTCCACATGCGTGGGAACTGCATGATTCTACCAACCAGCTTGACGAACGATGCGACATTTGTCACTTGCAGTCATTTTGTGGGAAGGCTATCAAACGCGTCTGTTCTGTACGTAAATCTTCCTTCACTGTCTGATTCAAGAAGTTGCTCGATAACAATTTCACAACAGGGCAAACGAATAGCCTCTCACTTGTATGCATCTACACTTACATCTACATACATACTCCGCAACCCACCGTAAGGTGGGTGGCGGAGGGTACACTGTACCACTACAAGGCATTTCCTTTCCTATTCCACTCCCAAATGGAACGAGGAAAAAAAGAATGCCTATATGCCTCCGTACGAGCTCTAATTTTTCTTACCTTGTCTTTGTGATCTTTACGCTAAATGTAAGTAGGAGGCAGCAAAATCGTACTACACTCAGCTTCAAATTCCGGCCCTCTAAATTTACTTAGCAGAAATTCACGGAAAGAACGTCGTCTTTCTTCCAGCGATCCCCAATTGAGTTGCCGGAGCATTTCCGTGACACTCGAGCATTGGTCTAACCTACCGGTAACAAATGTAGCTGCTCGCCTCTGAAACGCCTCTATGTCTTCCTTTAAACTGATCTGCTGCGGGTCCCAAACACTTGAGCAATACTCAAGGCGTTGTCGTACAAGCGTTTTATACGCGGTCTCCTTTACAGATGAAGTAAATTTTCCCAAAATTCTCCAATAAACCGAAGTCGGCTGTCTGCCTTACTCACAACTGTCCTTCCATGTTCGTTCCATTTCATATCGCTCTGCAATGTTACGACTTGATATTTGAACGACGCTACAACATCAAGAAGCTCACTACTAATGCTGTATTCGAAAATTATGGGATTGATTTTCATACTCATGCACATCACCTTACATTTTTCTACATTGAGAGTTAGCTGCCATTCTTCGCACCAACTGGAAATTTTTTCTAAGTCATCCTGTATCCTATTACAGTCAGTTAAGGACGACACCCTCCCATACACTACAGCATCATCAGAAAACAGTCGCAAATTATAACTTACTCTGTCCATCAGATTATTTATATAGATAGAAGATAATAGCGGTCATATCAAACTCCCCTGGGGCACGCCTGATGATACACTCGTCTCTGATGAACACTCGCCGTCGAGAACAACGTACTGCGTTCTATTACTTAGTAAGTCATCCACCCAGTCACCAATCTGTGAACCTATTCCATATGCTCGTATCTTCATTAGCAATCTGCAGTGTGGCACCGCGTCGAACGCCATTTGGAAGTCGAGAGAAACACAATTCGCCTGTTGCCCTTCATTCATGGCTCGCAAGATGTTATGTGAGAAAAGGGAAAGCTGAGTTTCACGATTTTTCCTAAACCCGTGCTGATTCATATAAAGAAGCTTTACCGTTTAAAGGACGCATTTATAGCGAAATGAGATATAACAGGACTATTTTTTTCTAGATTCATCACGTTTGTGTCAGGAAGTATGGATTAAATATCTTGTATATCTCTACACGGACTTCTTGTACTAAAGTATTATCAAGTGACAAATATATAAAGTCAGATTTCATTATTTTTAATATTATATACTAATTAAATTTAGGCCAGTACCTTCCTCCTCTATAGAGTGGTTAGGGTAGATTTACAGATGAGAAAGCTAAGGTATTCGCCTCTTACCTGAGTGGTCCGTTCCTTGCACTTGTCAGACGCGGCAAAGATGTTGAGCTGCGTGCTGCCGGGAGGTAGAGGACACTGATCGATGTCGACTCGCCTCAGGTCGATATCGATACCGCTGGTACCCCTGTAACATATAGCATCGTGTTACTGCAGCGTTGTACGTGGGGGGAAGATCCAAAGCACGATGAAATGTAGTTATGATTTGATAGTAGACTAGGGTTATTTCTGTATCATTCCATTCCTGTGATAATAATGTTACATTCTGAGAACACTATGACACGATACATTTGTCGTGCACGGACCCAGGGTACTCTTTCGATATTTAACGTATTCGTGGCTGTTTATCTCTTTACATATCAACCACATGACCTATCTATACATTTAAGTCCACTGTACTTAATTCACAGATAACATACATCACTGTGCGTTATTCACAGATAACATACAACGTAAATGTCAGATAATATATTTTTCATAAATAAACTTTTCGCAATGTGATCACTATGAAAGAGTGTCTCAAAGAACAGATACTTCTCAACAGTTTTGGGAATGGTGGCAGTAGGCAGTAAGACACAAGGAACCAAAGACTAATATGATATTATTCAAAGGCAACCGTCATGTATTGTCTAGAATAAAGTCTAGCATCATGTTTAAATATGTTGACAACACTTGTACGTCATCTGAGACCTGAACCACAGAGACCTCAAAAAAATACAGTCGGTATTCGTTTTGCTTATTCTTGTACAATTACTATTCAGAAAAACAAAAGATTGTATGTCAAAACGCATAACTTACAGCCCCTTTACATTAAATGCTATGGCGTGTATTGCAATCTATGCCTTTAGAAATTTTAGTAAACTAGTTATTCTCAGGATGAAACTTTAGAGGTTTTTTACGCAGTGACAACGTAAACCTGAGTTTTCACATGATCTGTTGTTGTTTATTGTGGACTTCAGTCCGCAGAATGGTTCGATGCAGCCTTCAACGCTACCCTGCCCTGTGAAAGCCTCTTTATCTGAGAATAAGAATGGCCACCTACATCCTTCCGAATCTGCTGAATCTGCTTACTGTATTTGTCCCTCGGTCTTCCTCTACGACTTTACCCCACACACTTCCTTCCAATGCTAAGTTAAAGAATCCTTGATGTATCATTATGTGTTCCACCAACCTAACCCTTCCTTTAGTCAAGGTATGCCCGAAATTCCTCTTTCGTCCAATTATTTTGAACACCTAATTACTTTCGTGACCTACCCTAGCACAGTATTTTAAAATCTTCTATCTATCTGTACTCTTTAACATCCAGGTTTCACTCCCATACAATGCCACATCCCAGGTAAATTCTTTCAGAAAGGTCTTCTCAACATTTAAATAAATGTTGGATGTCAACGAATTTAGCTTCCTCAGAAACGCTTTTCTTCCCATAGCCATTTTTCATTTTATATCTCCTTTACTTCCGCCATCAGAAGTTAATTTGCTCCCCAAATAACTACTTTTATTGTCTCATTATCTAAACTCATTCCTTCAGTATCGCCTGATTTTATGAAACTATATTCCATTACCCTTGTTTTACTCTTGTCAATATTCATACCCACCTGTCATGATACAGCCCATTCCGTTCAGTTTCTTTTTTCAGGTCCTTTGCTACCTCTGACAGAATTATTATGCAAATGATAGGTAAAGGCAGGGAAGGAAGAAGGATAGGAAAGAAAGGATTGACAGTGGCCGCATTTGGGCATTGAAATTAAGCAATGGCGATATGTGAACATGTGAGTCGGGCCGGGAATCAAACCCGGGTCTCCCGCTTCGCCTTAACCACTTGGTCACCCGTGCTCGCCTCCAGTCCATCTTAAATTCTCACAAGTCGCACGCTACAGTTGTAGCGCGCCTATCGTCCATGCCCTCTTGCACATGTCATTACGGATTCCCATGCGAGGTCGGACGTATTACCGCATCTGCGGTGAAGTAGGTTAAGTAAACCCTGTCGTCGCGCATAAATACTTATTGGTGTGGTGTCTGTTCTTTCGAACGTCCGAAAGGATAGACACCACTATGTCATAAGCAAACAGCAAAGTTATCATTTCTTCTCCGTGGATTTTAATTCCCTCTGCAAATTTCTCCTTGCATTCCTTTTTAGCTTGCTCAATGTATAGATTAAACAATATTGGGGAAAGGCTACAACACTGTCTTCCGCCCTTCCCAACCACTGCACCCTTTCGTGCCTTTCGATTTTAATAACTCCTGTCTGATTCTTGAACAAATTGAATTTAGCTCTTCACTCCCTTTATTTTACCCCTGATACCACATGATCCATGACTGTGCAACTACTTTTCCGGGCCTGCTCAAGCACTCTTCAGAAATTCGTTTGGCCTTGTTGTAATTCTTCACATTTTGGATAAACGGGATTACTGCCGGATGTATGCGTCGTTCTGGCACAATATTTCGTCCGTGTAACTCGCTGCCTTCTTCAGGTGCTACCTGAGACTGCCGTTTTTGGAGGACGTTGTCCAGTATTTATGCCCAGCAGACGCTAGGCGCTTTGTCTGCGGTCCGCGCCCAGCTGGCGCTGCTTTTAAGGTGTTGTCTCTTCCCTGGCGTTCCGTCGGACGTCCGCGCCCCAATCGGCCGCCATCTGTGGCAGCGGCAACTCTCTGAGGCCCCTCCCACATTGGGTGCTCCCTCCGCGGTCCGCGCCCGTCTGGCGCTGCTCCTGAGGTGTTGTGGCTTCCCTTGTGCTCCGACGGACGTCCGCGCCCATCTTGTCCACCATCTGTGGTCGGGGCAGCTGTCTGAGGCCCTTCTGGCGTCAGGCGCTCTGATCTTGGTCCGCGCCCGCCTCGCGCCTCTCCTGAGATGTTGTGGCTGCGCAGGGTCGTTTGGCCTTGTCACTCGGTCCTAAAGGTTCGGTTCACACGGCGTCAGCCATCCATCCTCAACTTGACCCAGGGCTCCAGGGCTATGGAATGGTGTATAGCGATGGCGATGTCGGCTTCACACATTATAAATCTATGTTCACCTACGTCAGTATGTTGACCCATCTTTTATATACGCCTGACGAAGTTGATCTGTCACATATGCCCTGAAACCATTTATATGGACCCTGGTTATGTTATAGTATTCAACTGAATAGGGGTCTGAAGATGGTAAACAATGAGTTACCGAAATAAGTAATAAAGGATTTAGAATAACAACGGCTGAAACTGTGTGCTAGTCTATTGATACGGTCCATACTGAAGAGCGATGCTTGGCAGCTGGCTGCAGTATATGCATTGTACAGCTGGTAACCACTGACCACTTCAGCATATCCGTTCCTACACCGTTCAGCCCTTCTTCATCTGTACGGATTCTCTGAGCAGCTTTCAAGCTACCTATAAGTGATACCCTCGCCATCCTTTAATAATTATCCAGAAGTCTGTCTATGCCCTAAAGCGACCACATGTTTGGTGATATACGTCTGGACTCTCAGGGTACGTCGGAATTCCAAGGAATTATCTGGAGGACGGTATGGCCAAGAAGGCTACTGGTATGCCGATTCTGGAGATATCCAAGAAACTTATTTACGACATGTATTGTACAGCGAAGTGTTTGGGCCGCGGTGGAGTAGCCGAGCGGTCTAAAGCGTCTCGCTGCGGAGCGCGCGGTTGCTCGCCGTGGAGGTTCGAGTCCTCCCAGGGGCATGGGTGTGTGTCTTTGTCCTTAGGTCAGTTTACCTAGGTTTAAGTAGTTTGTAAGCTACGTACTGATGACCACGTAGTTTGGTCCGATAGATTTACAGACATTTGAATTTTGAAGTGTTTGGGATACGGAATTCGAAATAGTGTAACCTTACTGTCTCAAAGAAAGTACAAAATTTTCAAATGTGTGTATATCCACTGGACAAAATTGCTACGACAATGTGCCCCTGGACTTACAAACTACTTGAAGTAGCTTACACTAAAGTCACCACACACACACACACACACACACACACACACACACACACAAACGCGCGCTCGCGCGGGCGTTCGCGCGCGCGTGCACACACACGTCCTAGAGAGTGCTTTGATATTTCGTTTTGAATTTTTTGGTGTATGATTATTATTTGACAGATATATTACACCGTGATCGGAAAAAGGGACCGATAACCAAAGTAGCATCTTACCTTCCTTCCTCACCCCCTTCCATCTTTCATCCCAAAACATACTGTCAAAACGCCGAGCGGTCGCCACACGCTGTTAACGCGAGGCGATTGATTCTACTAGCGGATTGGCCGGGCCGGAGACACCGGCGGGAAGGATCAACACGCGATGGTCATCTCAGTGAACGTAGAGCCGTCTGGTGGGGACTGAGAGGCGTAACGCAAATGAGACTAGCCTGACCGTTGATAAAATCATAACAGATATATAGTGAAATGTGACGTGGCGTGCGAGTGCCAGCTATTTGCATTCAGCGTAATGAAATTAGAAAGATGATTATCCCTGAAGTGTGGGTATATTAAGAAACCGTAGATTAAAATGACTAAGAGCTATTTACACCAAAAGTGATAAAAGTAATCCATTAATGAGAAGTCTATTAAGGAACTGCAAAGAAACAGACATCACAGTTACGCCACAATTTATGAAGTTGAAAATTAAAACTATAGAACATACATGTATTAAAAAGGAAGTTAAAACTATAGATTTGTAAGATAGGATGGCGTTAAAAAGGAAATTAAAAAGTAACCATATTTTCGATTGAGTGGAGTAACGATAGTCCTATGGGGAAAAAATAAATCACAAGGTAATGGGTACACAATATACGGCTTAAAAATCGTTCCACGAAATGCAAAATGCATAAACCACATAAAGGGTGCGGTCCGAGAGGTACAGAGGTAAGGTTTTCGAGGCATTTTTTTAAAACGGACTGGTTATTTAATGATTTCATGTGTTTCATCATTGCTTGCTCTTTATGTGTAAATAAGATTCCTTCTTATAAAAAGTACTCGTTTTTCTTTTCCACCGACAAATTTAGGACATGGCTATTATGCATGTCAGAGAGGGAATGTCCGCCTACTCTGAGGTGGATATATAACGCGACCTTGGAGTTTTTAAGGTCCTGACCTACCTTAAATAGGAACTTGAAAGTACGCCCGGTCTAATCAATGTGAAGGCATGAGCAATCACTGCACTGGATTTGATAAATTCCTGAACAACTTTGAGAGTTTTGACTATTTTCTGATGACTTCAGAATAGACCGATTCATTTCAATAGAATATTGCAGGTACCGCACCAAATTTCTTTCGCTCATCAGTCGTCCTGATCCGAATGGTGCCTAAACAAGGTATTTTGCAGTACAAATTACACTAATCATTCTTGTAGGTGGGAGTCAAGATAATTCCATTATGGCTCTAACGGGATCTCCGATTATTTATATTCTGGAGAAGAATGTCCACTTCCGGAAGGCAATAACCGTTAGAAAACCAACGTCTTTAATGAAGTCTATTTCCGTAATTCTATAGACGAAGAAGTTGGTTAGCAAGTTGTTAAATTGTATATTTCCCCTGATGCTTCGACGACCAGTGGATGTTACTACTTTTGGTCGTCATGCAGAATTTTCTATATTTGTTAGTGACAACGGCTACAGTGAATAAATAACATTGCGCTATTAGAAAAATAATGTATCAACGCTGTGTTTTATGTTATTATCACTCCAGGAGAATGGCTATTCAATTACTTAATTATTCAAAATCAATCATCAAACAAGATTGGATAACAATAATGTTACGAGAAGCATGTCAGCCAACTGCGTTGTCGTCTAGCGACGTTGGCAGTACAAGAGTGTACGTATTACTTACGAGAATTTCATCTCAGTTTTCGTGGAAACCAAGGCCAATTAAAGAAGAAGAAAACAAAAAGAGAAAAAATCCCTTTTCGCTTGTTGGTCGGCAGGAATTCCCTCACAACATACCTTGCGAACCTTCAAAATGGGATTTCAGTTGCCCGAAACCTGTCGGGAATGACGTCATAAAAATGTTGCGCTATTTAAGAGGGGTGGGGGTAGACATCTTTATTCTTGAATTGCTCAGTACACTCACTTGTCAACGTCCAGCCAACCGAAACCTTACAGAGATATCATGCTGTATACTCTAGGAAACACAAATATTGTTAGAAAGTTTATTAACTGTACGATCCATTTAGTTCATAGAAATGTATAGATACAAGAATTGGCACAGTAACAAAATCAAAGCAATATAGTCCTGTAGTCTGTGCTGTGAATAATACAAATGGCATACGAATATTGATAGAATAATGTAAAGCAGTAATAAATATGCAGATGTGATTCCAAAATATTTCTTCCCTATATTTTGGTACATCTGTCGCTCTTGTACAAAACAACGGGATGGAGTGGTTGCAAGAGTTTTCTGATTTACAAGATGAAAAGTAACAGGAATACGTTTTTAATTCTTTAGGAGTCTCTTAATCAAAATTTAAAGCAATTAGAAATGTCGTTAAATTTGCTAATTATTCGAAGAAACACACCGTTGACACTACCGAAATTACTAAGAGACGTCAACGATTGTTTGTAAGCATAATAAATATCGCTGCTTGCATACACTTATGTCCTTCGGGACTGCACAGTGTGATGTTTTGGGAGTCAAGTGTTAGTTCCCTTTATGCACAAGACGAATGTAGTCTAACGTGTTTACACAGACGCCCATTGCAGTGACACCACCTGAAGTACTCGTAGTTCTTGCTTCGCTGCACGCCTCTCGGAATAACATCCTGAAATTGCCCAAAATTAGGTCGAAACTAGTCGGAAAAGATGTCAGTTTTGCGCTTTAGTCTGTTTTTATACATAAATAGAAATATAGAAAAATTATTTTTTTAATAGTACGCATATGTTGCTGTTGTTGTGGTCTTCAGTCCGCAGACTGCTTTCATGCAGCTCTCCACGCTACCCTGTCCTGTGCAAGTGTCTTCATCTGAGAATACGTTCGGCATCCTTTTGAATCTGCTTACTGTATTCCTCCCTCGGTCTCCCTCTACGATTTTTACCCCACACGCTGCCTTCTAATGCTAAGTTGACAATTCCTTGATGTCTCAGAATGTGGCCAACCAATTTATCCCTTCTCTTAGGATAGGCAAAAAATTTCTTTTCTCCCCGATTCGTTTAAGCACCTTCTCATTAGTTACGTGATCTACCCTCTAGTTTTCATCATTCGTCTATATCACCAATTTCGAAAGCTTCTAACATCTTTTTATCTGAACTCCTTATCGTCCACGTTTCACACACATACGATCATACAATGCTAAAATCCAGATATATGCTTTCAGAAAGGACTTCCTAACATTTAAAATAATATTGGATGTTAACAAGTTTCGCTTCTTTAGAAACGCTTTTCTTCTCATAGCCATTCTGCATTTTATGTCTTCTTTACTTCGGCCATCAGAAGTTATCTTGCTACCCAAATAACAAAATTCATCTACTACTCATTACCTAATCTAATTGCTTCAGCATCGCCTGATTTTCTGACATGGCATTCCATTACTTTAGTTTTACTCTTGTTAACGTTCATCTTACATATTCCTTTCAAGACACTGTCCATGCCATTGAACTGCTCTTCCAGATCTTTTGCTGTCTCTGACAGAATTACTATGTAATCGGCAAACCTCAATGTTTTAAGAAAAGAAAAAGTTTTAAATAACAACAACAAATTATTAGGTTTACACTATGGTAGGATTTTATTTATGCATGCCTGCAGCAGTGGGCATTGTGAAAGGGGTGGTAGACTGGGCAAATAGTGAGTGTAATAATACACGGATAATGAAATATAGCGGAAAGGAAATGGCGTGATTAATGGAGAAAGAGAAAATAGGAAAAGAAATAAAGCGGAGAGAAGACCATCTGTTTTTCTATTGAACAAAATAATAGGAAGTTGATAATAAAAGTGAATTTTAGGAAAACTTCTAAGACCATTATAGAAAGAAGTGCTTTACCTTTTTGTTAAACGTAGCATAAGACTAAATTGTGCGAAGAGAGCAGGGCAGCTTGTTTCAGCTTGTAAAAGTTTCTGAACAATGTCATTTAATTTGTAAAAGGTGCCCAGTACCGTGAATTCTTGGGCTTCCTGAAGCACTTTCCCGCCCCCTCTTAGTATCCTGAGTGTCTTTTTAACTTTCGCAGTTCTGAGCGGATATAGCGCTTCATTAGGGGGCATTCGTTGAATGAAGGAAGAAGCCGCATAAGCACCGCAGCCGACGAGTCCGGACGAAACTGTTTGTGCGAAGTCTGCCCCGGCGGGTGTGGAATTCTGCGTCCGCCGTGGAAACGCAGCGCAGATAAAGTTTGTTTTGCGAACAGAGTTTGTGCTGAGTTTCGGGACTGTCACTGGTTTGAATAATTTACAGCCGAATAACATACCAGCCTCCACCCCATCTGCTCCCGGCAAGCAGCAGTCTCTACGAAGACGGACTTCCGGCATTCTTGCCAGAGTTTGATTATCTCATCCAGTGCTGGCATGAAAATTGCTTCTCACTAGTCTGAAAATGCCTCAAATGTAACACGTCTAATAAAAGTTGGATAATATCGTGCCAGATTTAATTTATTAAAAACACTTTAGTGAGCATGTTAACGTTACCTGAACCTTCAATTCTCAAAGCAGTTTTACTGTACTGCAGCAATAATCATTATATAAATTCGCTAACACGAAAATTGTGGTACAGATTCCTAATTTATTCGTACAAGAAGGGCAAAGGAAGTTACATAATTGGAAAGATTGATTGTCGTAGACTTGACGAATATAAATATTATGTGTGCATTTAGCCATTAAAATTGGTAGAAGGAAGTTAAAATTTTCTTATCTACAGTTTGGATCAAGTTCTACATTCTCCAAGAATCAGATCACTGATTTGCTATTCGCCTCGACCAAAGACGCTGTAATACAGCGCATCTGCTGTATTAAAATAACGCGTCAAAATAAGTGAATATCGAAACATGGAGAACTACCAACTCACTTTCTTGTGCCGTTCAAATGCTTTATTTTCTAAGTGATTAAGAGTGGCTAAAGGAAATGGATGTTTTCATATGAATGCCGATATAAATGGTGATGCACCGGAAGAGGCATGAGGCGCTCCAGTCACGGTCAGCACGGCCACTACGGTCGGGGGTTCAAATCCCCCCTCGGGCATGGATATTTGTGCCGTCCTAGTTCGTAAGTAGTTCATAAGTAGTTCTTAAGTAGTTTGTAAGTTTAGGGATTGATGACCCCGTAGTTAAGTCCCATAAGCTTAACAAACATTTTTTTTTTTTTTTTTTTTTTTTTTTTTTTTTTTTTTTTTTTTTTTTTTTAAGATCCATGTAGCGGTGCACGGATGGAACTACGAAGTCGACATGTTGTCAGCTTTGGAATTGGAATTCTGAATATCGCAGTATCGAAATAACTTTATTTCGTGACATTGTATAAATATACAAACACCGAAATTGTAGTTCCATTTCAAATATTAGGCTAATGAAAGTTATATAATTCGAAAATGGCATGAGAAGTATATACTTCCGTTTTTATTTGTTGTTATTGTCAGGCATTTTCCTTAACACGTAAAATATACCGTTTCATTCCTCCCAGTGCCGGTTAAATTTTACCAAGCATCCCAGCGGCCTCCTATGATAATGTTGGCAACAGATGCTGAATAGTGAGAATCCTGTGAGTCTTTATTTTAGCCAATCGCTTGACAACGCTGATGTTTTCTCATGGAATATTCGCTTTCAGAGGGCAATTAGTTTTATTCAGCGGACGAGGGTACATACAAGAACCTG
This sequence comes from Locusta migratoria, assembly GCA_026315105.1. Taxonomy (NCBI): domain Eukaryota; kingdom Metazoa; phylum Arthropoda; class Insecta; order Orthoptera; family Acrididae; genus Locusta; species Locusta migratoria. The sequence goes on from CM048748.1 coordinate 86,527,675, forward strand.
TCAACCATAAAGCAGGAACAGCATTAGTTGTTTACTTCATAGTCTGTATGATACACTAATCGAGTCAGCCGGCCGCGGTGACCGAGGGGACTGAGGCGCTTTAGTTACGATCTGCACGGCCCCTACGGTCGGGGGTTCGAATCCCCCCTCGAGCATGGATATTTGTGCCGTCCTAGTTCGTAAGTAGTTCATAAGTAGTTTGTAAGTTTAGGGACTGATGACCCCGTAGTTATGTCCCATAAGCTGTACCAACATTTGAACATTTTTAATCGAGTCATTCTATATGCTTCGAACAAATGGGCAAAGATTTTCTATCGTGTTGTTGATGTTGCCAACATAATCACGCGAGACCGCCGACAAGATACGTAATATTTTACCCCCAGTGACCATTGTAAACACAATTGGTCGATTTTCGACCACAGGCAATACTAGTCCATTTAATTTGTGGAAGCCAGAACGTCAAGTGTTTCCGCAGCGCTGTTCATATTGCCATATTGAGAAACAACCTGTTTCTTGAGTTTTAAGCACTCTTGCAAGGGCGTTGGTCAGACTGCCACTGTTTGTATTCTATGATGTTCCACCATACAGAGTGGGTATTAATGTGAACTTTTCACCCACGTTTGTAGATAGCGGTGTCCAATCGTGTTCATGAAATGTTCAAAAAACTCTAAACAACCATACGTCGAATTTCCGAGTGCTAAATTCAGGTTATACATACGTATAATCCGGCATCCTTAGATATTATTTTCACACGTAAAACTAAAATTTGCATAGTTAATTAATTGAGAATAACAAAGTCATTTTGCCGCGGTGGAGTGGCCGAGCGGTCTAAAGCGTCTCGCTGCGGAGCGCGCGGTTGCTCTCCGTGGAGGTTAGAGTCCTCCCTGGGGCATGGGTGTGTGTGATGTCAAATGTTTGTTAAGCTTATGGGACTTAACTACGGGGTCATCAGTCCCTAAACTTACAAACTACTTACCAACTACTTTATACTAAGGATGGCACAAATATCCATGCCCGAGGGGGGATTCGAACCCCTGACCGTAGTGGCCGTGCAGACCGTGATTGAAGCGCCTCAGTCCCCTTGGCCACCGCGGCCGGCTGTATGTGTTGTCCTTAGGTTAGTTTACCTAGGTCTAAGTAGTTTGTAAGCTACGTACTGATGACCACGCAGTTTGGTCCGATAGATTTACAAACATTTGAACATTTTTAAACAAAGTCATTGTCATACTTCATTGTTACTAACGACGGGGCCAGGCATCTACCGACAAACAATTTGTTTGGCGCAGTGCCTTTTGTGTCCAGCTATTGTCATGAGTAATTAATCCGGAAATTTACAAACGATTCCCTCCTAACATAGGACCTTGAAGGCTACGTAATGTTTCAGTACTGCCGGTACTCTCGCATTGTAAGCAATCTCTTTCGCTGTGAAACTATAAGTGCTACTCGCTCCTCATTGTATGCTGATCTGTTTCCTTGTTTTCAGTTCATCACGTCTCTCTTACTCTCTTATGTGTCAGCATCCTACTCATTTTAAGTATTACTTATAGACAAGACAAGCTGCCTATTTAGCTTCCGATTTACATGTTCACCACTGTTCACAGTCAGTCGTTCCAGTAAACTGAGAGCGCAACATGGAGCGTATAAGTCTCGGGCTTTATTTCGGGTTATGGAGTAAGAAAAATTCACTGGGAACGGTATAAAGCGAGAAGGGAATTTTGGCATTGAAGTGGAATCAGAATATACTAAACAGGCACTGAAATTACGAAATAAATTTAACAAATTCCTTTTTTGTTTTAAAGAACTATAATACAAATAAAACCTACCGATTCTTTAAGACAGACGCGAAGATTTTTTATAATTTGAATGTCCTGAAGAAATGCAAGCTCTATCTTACCCCAGGCAACATTCAAGGAACCTATGGAACCCCCCCCCAAATAAATAAATAAGTCTACTAATTTTCGAGATTACCGTATAGGAATAGAAAAAGCAGACAGACAAAATCTAAAATTAAGAAATTTTTCGAAACTTAGTCTTGGATGTACAAAATAAAACCGATTTCTTTGATGCGACCGGGAGTATTACCACAACATGTAACTCCCGTGGGTGTGCGATACTAGGTTGCGAAATTACGGGAGCATAAAATGTACAAACTACATTTTCTTTTAGTACATATAGCAATTGATTGAATATCTGAGGCTATTTACATACAAATAATATTAGTACGGTAACTGAAAATATCGAGTATACTAATAATTGCAGTCAGTAGCCTTTAAGGTCGTTTTCAAATTGGTGATAAAATATTCGTGGCAGAATAATAATGCTATTTGCTTGTGCCTCTAATCATAATAATTGTAACAATTATAATAATAAATAATGCTACTGAAACGTTGACCATTGTGTAATATAGTTTCATTTCTGACGAATTGAACTAATGAGTTACAAACAGAAAGGAGTGCCAGCATTGACAAAAGACGTTTCAAACGCACGAGCAGCAGAGATAATAAGAGTAATCTGTCGTGAAACCTAATGACATAAGAAGGTAGAGAACTGAAACGAGAGACAGTAATGGGCCTTTGAGTTTTATCTTCCTTTTCTTCCAGAGTGAAGTTCCATTCTGTTCTGGAGTGTACGCTGTTAGGAAACTTTCTACAAGATTAAAACAGGTTTCCATGGCGGGACTGGAATCAGGCACCATTACCTTTCGCAGACAATTTGCCAAGTTCCCACACCTAAAACACGATACGTCCTCAGAGCTACATTTCCTGGTATTCTGTTAGTTACGATGAGAACTTGGTCTGGCCGAAACCCTTAAAAACAGGTTCCTCCCCAGAACATCTTCATAGGAGATACGGGGATGGCTACATGCCGGCCGCGGTGGCCGAGGGGACTGAGGCGCTCCAGTCACGGTCTGCACGGCCACTACCGTCGGGGGTTCGAATCCCCCCTCGGGCATGGATATTTGTGCCGTCCTTAGTATAAGGTAGTTGATAAATAGTTTGGAAGTTTAGGGACTGATGACCCCGTAGTTAAGTCCCATAAGCTTAACAAACATTTGAATTTGATGGCTACTAATCTCGCCACCAAGTTTTACTTATGGGCACTTTCCTTTTAAATAGATCGTTTTTACAGATACATAAAAATATGTTAGAAGCCTGGAATTAATGAGAAGATATGAGCTCCATCAGGTTATGCAGCAAACTGCTGCTATGGAAAACATGCCGTATATGACCCCATTATATCTTTTGATTAAGATGGAGGGAGCGGCTGGTGCATACAGGCTCAAATCTGGAAAAAAGAAACCGGAACTCAATGGAATATCCAGAATCACACACTAAAATAATGAGTGATGTAAATATAGGAAAGGTTAAGGAAATGCCGGCCGACTCCCATACTGCTTCAAGAAGATTTTCAATATGACAATTGGGAGTAGGTATCAGTGGGAGAAAACAGTTCGACACCGTACGGGGGCCATTGTTTGGGTTTACTGAAAAGTCGAAATCAGACCGAGGCGTTTGGACGGGGATATACGGCGAGCAGCCAAGACTGGAAGGTATCATCTATCTGGCCTGAGTATTCCAGGCCGAAATCACTGCCTTCAGGGCGTGTGTGAAGAATTTGCATAGGTGCTACAAAGACCGTAGCATCTACATTTATTCAGACAGCCAGACAGCCCTGAAGTCGCTGGCAGCTCCCGTAATGAGATCTAAAATTGTTGCAGAATATCACAAGGTTATGGTGAAGCTTTAGGAAAGCAATAGGGTAGACCTACTGTGGGTCCCTGGCCATTCTGGGAACAGTGGCAATGAACAAGCCGGCAGATTAGCCAAGATGGAGGCAGAGACTCCAACCATTGGACCGGAACCTGTCCTGACAATCACGAAGGCAACAATCAAATTGGGGCTACGTAACCGGCTCAGAAGACAGCACGTAGAATATTGGACCAAGGTCTACAAACAAAACAAAGGTAAGGTAATGATTCCTAAGCCATGTTTTAAAAGAAGTTCCGTAATCCTGGGCTTGAACAGGAAGGAGATTAAACTCCTGGCTACATTGATGAGAGGCCCTGGGAATTTCAAAAAACACCTACATACAATGGGAATAACAGAAGAGGACCCTAAATGTAGGATCTGTGAGGACGGCAATGAAACCGCATCACACCTAAACTTCGAATGCATAGCACTGGAGGGCAAGAGGCACAGAACATTCTGGACAACCAGACATGAAGAGATTGTGTCTAATAAAGAACTGGTAAAGGGACTGTTAGCACTGTTTAAGGGCATTGGTTGGCTTTACTAGATATACAGGGAGCGATACCACACAATAAACTCAATTTAGGTGCGGGCAATGGCGGGTTGGAAAAAATCTGTTTTGGTTTCCCTGGTAAAATCAGTCAATCAACCCTCCGCATATCTTCTTCATAGGAGATATGGGGATGGCTACAAATCTCGCCACTAAGTTTTATTTACGGACACTGTCCCTTCAAATGGAAGGTTTTTACAGATATATAGAAAACGTTAGAGGCCTGGAATTAAATGAGAGGCAATAAGCATCAAATTTCGTATAAGATTACTTGACATAGTCGGGTTTGGAGGCGCTCTGATCGTTTTATGGTTTTCAAAATAAAATGCCACGAACACACAATAATAATTTACTTAACGTCGGGCCCGGTGGTCTTGGGGTAAAGTGCTCGAGTGGAAACCGAAGGTGTCCGGATTCGATACCCGGTCGGACCTCGGATTCTTTCAGTCTGCACTTTAACCCATCCTTCACCTCTCAGCGATGTGAGGAGTCGCCAGATACGACACGTGGTTCGGATTCCACGTTAAGCTGTAGGTCCCCTTTCCCCGGTTGGATAACTGAGGTAGGCTAGGGACATGCAAGTCGCCGAAGTGGCGTCCAATTGAAAGACTTGCACCAGGCCAATAAGCCACACGAAATTATTATTATTATTATTATTATTTACTTAACGACGACCAGTTTCGGTGAACTGTGTCACTATCATCTGGTTGCCTATATATTATTACAGCTGGTCATCTTCTTAAAAAATGGGTATAAAATAATATGTGCGACATTGCACTTTGTCACTATATAAAAAAATATAACGAGTTAAAAACATGACATGACATACGTCATGTTTTTAACTTGTGTATTCCTTTACATAGTTACTAAGTGCAATGTCGGACTTATTATACCCATTTTTTAACAAGATGAACAGCTTTTAAAATATATATGTGACCAGGCGATGGTGACACAGTTCAACGAAAGTGGTCGTCGTTGAATTAATTATTAATGTGCGATCTTGCCATTTTATTTTGAAAACCAGTTCGTATAAGATCTTTTTAATTATAGAACGTAACACAAGATGGGTGCAATTTTTAATTGCAAAGCGGGTCGTGTGACCATCAATAAAGGTTTTTAACGCTCGCAGCCGGCCTGTTTTTTGAAAATAATTGTGAGCGCCTACTTCCTCGTTAACCTTCCTATTGTGTTCGAAACAGAGACACACATATTATGAATGGGTCAGTGAGAACCGCAATTTAAAAAAAATGTATTCTTCTGTGTTACTTCAAAATATATTTTGTATATAGTTTTTTTTTTCATGTAGAAAAACAGATATTGATGCTTTCCTGCATTTACTGAACATATTGAGCGTAAAAAATTATTTATTACATTGTCAAACAAGTAATGTTCACATAACTTTCTATAAGTGAATTGTTGCATAAATATGCAAGCTACAGCTTAATTTTTTTCAATTCTTGCAAACATTAATTAACCTAAAATTACATTTAAATATGATAATTAATTCTGAACAACTACATTTAGCTTCAATATATGCTTGCTTTTCACACAGTTGGAGGATTTGTAGACAACTATGTACCATTGCGCGACTTATATACATTTCCAATTACGCTGGTTTCTTTAGACAACAAAACCACGCTTCTGTCTCCTTCGATCATATCACTCTCCTCACTTCTAATAGATACATTATCAACATCACTTGAACTGTCAACAGAATCTTGATCATTGACAGTATCACTTTCTATTTCCTCATATGACTCATTTACAAGCCTTTCTAACTGTTCATCACTTAGAAACCGACTAGCTATGTTGACAAACAAAATCGAAATGTATATCCAGCCCTACAACAATATGAAATGTGCCTGAGCCATTTTAGATCATATAACAGTAACAAGTATTTCTAACAATTCATTCGTAGAAACTAAATAAAAATTTCCACCTGTCTCTAAGAGACCCATTCACAATAAATGTGTCAAAGCTACGTATCTCCGAAAGTATTTTAGATTTTGAAACGAAAACTGAGGATAACATGAATTATTACGTATTTGAGGAATACATAACGCCATGTTGCAATATAAATAACATATAGGCATTTATATTAATTTCAGTAAACGGAATGGGTCAGTTAGACCCATTCACAATAACAAGGTTAAGAGTGGAAGCGGAAGGATGGGGTGAAAGATGGACGTTGTTGAACTGCTGGTAACAATGGCGTGGCCAGAGGAAGAGAAGGGCCTGCGGAGGACGCATCACCATCAGCCGCCGGTGATGGCCAGCTTTTACGCGGCTCCCAGGACGTAAAGGCGGCCATTGCGACGTCGCCGCCGCCTGGAGGTGACAAACTGTACGACCACGACTCCAGTCGCCATTCCGGCCGAATTCTGATCATGGGAGATCCTTACGCTGTTAGGGTTCCAAATGGCTGGAGCCTTTTACCACTAACTGACTGCAATAGCATACAGGACGACTTAGACAAAATTTCTAGTTGATGCGAAGAATGGCAGCTAGCTCTCAATGTAGAAAAATGTAAGGTGATGCGCATGAGTAGGAAAAACAATCCCATAATGTTCGAATACAGCATTAGTAGTGAGCAACTAGATGCTGTCGCGTCGTTCAAATATCTAGGCCTAACAATGCAGAGCGATATGAAATGTAACGAACATGTAAGGACAGTTGTGAGTAAGGCGGACAGCCGACTTCGGCTTATTGGGAGAATTTTGGGAAGATGTAAAGGAGACCGCGTATAAAACGCTTGTACGACCACGTCTTGAGTATTGCCCGTTTGGGACCCGCAGCAGATCAGTTTAAAGGAAGACAAAGAATCAGTTCAGAGGCGACAAGTTAGGTTTGTTATTGGTAGGTTAGACCAATGCGCGAGTGTCACGGAAATGCTCCGGCAACTCGATTGGAGGTCGCAGAAGGAAAGACGACGTTCTTTTCGTGAATTTCTGTTGAGGAAATTTAGAGGGCCGGAATTTGAAGCTGAGTGTAGTACGATCTTGCTGCCGCCTACTTACATTTCGCGTAGTGATCACAAAGACAAGATAAGAGAAATTAGGGCTCGTACGGAGGCATATAGGCATTCATTTTTTTCCTCGTTCTATTTGGGAGTGGAATAGGAAAGGAAATGCCTAGTAGTGGTACAGTGTACCCTCCGCCACGCACCTAAAGGTGGATTGCGGAGTATGTATGTAGATGTAATATCCACCTCGATCGTGATATACGTGATTAAGCTATCATCGAATGTGTCTGTCCTGACACTAAGTTTTGCAGTTACAGTTGTGTCGATTCTAACGGAATATATTGTTTCAGATGATTCTCCTAAAGCCTTCTACTACACATTCACAGTAATCGTGTCTACGTAATTGCATCCTTAACGTCCGTATCTCACATATCAGTTCATACCCTATGGAACGTTAACAAGTCAATAAAAACCAAAATATGTGGTTTCATTTATAACACGCACACACACATATGTATATAGTGTGTGTGTGTGTGTGTTAACATGAAACCGCATATATAGAGTTGCTTTTACTAAATTTCGAGCCTTTATAAGTTATGAAAATATTGGTTCTCTCCACTTGGCCTTCTGCGTTGCATCTCGTATCTGAAGTTTTTGGCCCTTCAGCCTTTGATTGTAATATCATATATTAAATAATCATCATTAAAACAAATGGAACCTGAATTGACTATCCTTGCTTAATATCACCAACCAACAACCCGCCGCTCCCACAAAGCAACCCTCTCAATTTGGTTCTTCCGTGTAATTTTGGAAATGCACTTACACACGTATGGAGATATATTATATACAAAATATATTCGGAATTGTATTAGTGGTAATGTAATAATAAACTGTCTTGAGCAGTTAAACCGGCAACCCACGCGCAATGGAAATATTCTAGACCTTATAGCCACAAACAGGCCTGACCTTATTAACGATGTCTGTGTAGAGGCAGGAATTAGTGATCATGGTATCGTCATAGCGTCGATGGTGACCAAAGTTCATAAACCAGTCAAGAAGGCTAGGAGCGTGTTTTTGTTGGGAAGAGCCGACAAGCAAATGTTACGATTGCACTTAGAAAATGAATGGGCATCGTTTAATTCTGGGACTATGGATGTAGAGGAATTGTGGACTAAATTTAAGTGCATTGTTAATAAAGGGTTAGAGAAATATGTGCCAGTAAAGACGATTAAGGATGGAAAAGATCCGCCGTGGTATAGTAATAATGTTAGAAAGCTGCTGAGAAAGCAAAGGCTGTTGCACTCTAGATTCAAAAAAGAACACGCAAATGATGACAGGCAAAAGTTAGTAGAGATTCGTGCGTCTCTAAAAAGATCGATGCGTGAAGCATACAATAATTATCACAGACATACCTTAGCAAAAGATCTTTCCGAGATCCCGAAAAAATTCTGGTCCTATGTAAAATCGATAAGCGGGTCAAAGCCCACTGTCCAGTCAGCTGAAGTTCTAAATTTAACCTTTAAGAAATCTTTCACGCAGGAGGACCGCACAAATATACTATCATTTGATCAACGTACTAATTCCGAAATGGGGGACATAGCAATAGGTATTTCCGGTGTAGAGAAGCAGCTGAGAGAGCTAAATACGAAAAAGTCTGCTGGTCCGGATGGAATACCAGTTCGGTTTTACAAAGACTATTCTGCGGCATTGGCCCCCTACTTAGCTTGCATTTATAGCGAATCTTTAATTCAGCGCAAAGTTCCTAGTGATTGGAAAAAGGCGCAGGTGACTCCCGTGTATAAGAAAGGAAAGAGAACTGACCCATACAATTACAGGCCAATATCGTTGATATCGGTTTCATGTAGATTTTTGGAGCATATTCTCAGTTCGAATATAGTAAATTTCCTTAAAACGGAAAAGCTTCTTTCCATGAATCAGCACTGGTTTAGGAAACATTGTTCATGTGAAACTCAGCTTGCCCTTTTCTCACATGACATCTTGCGAGCCATGGACGAAGGGCAACAGGCGGATTGTGTTTTTCTCGACTTCAAAAAGGCGTTCGACGCGGTGCCGCACTGCAGACTGCTAACGAAGGTACGAGCTTATGGAATAGGTTCACAGATTTGTGACTGGCTGGAAGACTTCCTAAGTAATAGAACGCAGTACGTTGTTCTCGACGGCGAGTGTTCATCAGAGACGAGTGTATCGTCAGGCGTGCCCCAGGGGAGTGTGATAGGAACGCTATTATTTTCTATCTATATAAATGATCTGATGGACAGAGTAAGTTGTAATTTACGGCTGTTTGCTGATGATGCTGTGGTGTACGGGAGGGTGTCGTCTGTAACTGACTGTAATAGCATACAGGTTGACTTAGACAAAATTTCTAGTTGGTGCGAAGACTGGCAACTAGCTCTCAATGTAGAAAAATGTAAGGTGATGGGCATGAGTAGAAAAAACAATCCTATAATGTTCGAATACAGCATTAGTAGTGAGCTTCTTGATGCTGTCGCGTCGTTCAAATATCTTGGCGTAACATTGCAGAGCGATATGAAATGGAACGAGCATGTAAGGACAGTTGTGAGTAAGGCAGACAGCCGACTTCGGTTTATTGGGAGAATTTTGGGAAGATGTACTTCACCTGTAAAGGAGTCCGCGTATAAAACGCTTGTACGACCACGTCTTGAGTATTGCTCAAGTATTTGGGATCCGCAGCAGATCGGTTTGAAGGAAGACATAGAGGCAGTTCAGAGGCGAGCAGCTAGATTTGTTATCGGTAGGTTCGACCAAGGCGCGAGTGTCACGGAAATGCTCCGGCAACTCAATTGGGGATCGCTGGAAGAAAGACGACGTTCTTTTCGTGAATTTCTGTTAAGTAAATTTAGAGGGCCGGAATTTGAAGCTGAGTGTAGTACGATCTTGCTACCGCCTACATACATTTCGCGTAAAGATCACAAAGACAAGATAAGAGAAATTAGGGCTCGTACGGAGGCATATAGGCATTTTTTCTTTCCTCGTTCAATTTGGGAGTGGAATAGGAAAGGAAATGCCTAGTAGTGGTACAGTGTACCCTCCGCCACGCACCTTACGGTGAATTGCGGAGTATGTATGTAGATGTAGATGTAAAAGAGACTCACATAATGTTGTCCTTTACAGCACACCTATGTGAGCATTTGGTAGTTTACGCCGCGTCAACGTATCTGCACATTTTATCTTCTGAACAGTACTCCGTCGAGCGATACAATTTTTCTGTTGTATTAGTAAAATAGTTAATAAGTTATACTCTGGAACATCATGTAACTACTTTTAGTTAGAATCATTTGGTAGGGGCGTCATCAAGAAAAGTTTCCGTTAATGTTTGAAATTATATATGAAGATGTTGGAAGTCGCAGAGTGCTATCACTGTCGAGTAATGCGCGAGAAAATTCGGATAATTTGCTTTCCTTTCCTTGTGGTTTTTCATTTCCGTATGGTGTTTAACTTGAGATTTGTACCCCTTAATGAACTTATTATGACTACAGTTTAAATATTAAACTCATCCATCAATTACGCGAAATATTATTGCAAAGCTTTTTGGTGCGCCAGTGACACTTCCAATAGACCACATGCAACAAAATTGGGGAGCACACCAAAACTGGATAATGCCGATGTAGTTACGTTATATTCATATGACTACTTAGGATATGTGGCTATTTGGCCACTGCCGTTTGGATTCGAGTGTTCGAAGAATACAATCGTATGACGTCGACATAGATACTGAGCGTTGACAACAGCGTCGCTCTATTTTCGGAGCCTCGACCCTGGGGGCGCGTAGAGTTTATGGCGCTCACGTGCAGTAACCTGCCGTGTCTTACTGCGCATCGCCCACGCGCTGCTACCACAGAGGAGTGTGCAGATCCTAAGGGCAAAACTGAGGACTTCAGACACTCTACTGGCTGTCGCCATTGCACTGAATAACAATTATGTCTACACTTAATAATTTTTTTGAAACTATTTAATACCAAATGTTTGTTTTGCTGTAAACGATATATAAAACTGTAAGTATTCATCTGTAATTATTTTCGTGAAATGTGGTATGTATGTTATTTGGAGTATTTGTAAAGTTGAAAATGGTTTTTCTGTATCTTAAATCGTATAGTATTTTGATGTTGATATTTGTTGTTATAAATGTAAAAAGATTGTAGACTGGTCCAAAAGCAGGGCATCTAATATTTGTAATGTAAAACCATTTGTACTTCCCCGTTGCTGCCGGCCGCGGTGGCCGAGGGGACTGCGGCGATTCAGTCACGGTCTGCACGGCCTCTACGGTCGGGGGTTCGAATCCCCCCTCGGGCATGTATATTTGTGCCGTCCTTAGTTGTAGCTAGTTCATAAGTAGTTTGTAAGTTTAGGAACTGATGACCCCGTAGTTAAGTCCCATAAGCTCTACAAACATTCCCCGTTGCTGACGTGGAAGGCGCCAAGTTGTGGCGCGTAAGAAAGAGGCAGGAATACGGTTAGTGTGGCTTAACGTGAGAGTCGAGTGTAGACCGCCAGCGAGTGAACACATACGTGACGAGGCGTAAGCGAGACAGCAAAGTGGAGGCTTGGAATGTGTCAAGAGTTATAAAAAATTAGCCTCGCATGACTATCTGTAATATCGTGGCATGGATTATGGGCACAACGTTAATTTATTCATCGCCAAGAAGAGAATACAGTGCACACAGAGAGAGCCACTACTGAAGACGATTCGCCTTTTTCGTACAACCACGCAACTGCTCGCCCGCAACAGGGGGGATTTGGCAAGGTTATGTACTTTTAGAATTGTATAGCGAATGGATCAGGCCAGAAGTTGTGATTTGTATCAATAAGCAGTGAATTTAATAAAAAAATTGAGATAACCTTTGTTTATCCCTATAAATTATCTAGTCATGGTACTATCCTAGTGTTAAAATGTCAGAGTGTCGTAAATGAGAACAGATAAAAATTAAATAATATTCTTAATGTACTAATTAATTATCTGAAGTGCTTAGTTCCATTATTGAAGTAGACAATTAAAAGATAGTAAGAAACTGTTGCAATTTGTTTGCTTACTGACTAAAAATTGCACCTTATATTTCAAATTTAATGAAAAACTATTAAAAGAAAACGATTAAAATAACAGTAAATAATTTAAATCAGTTGGTAATGATAAGCTGATTGATTGCATCAAATCAGGACTATAGTATATATTTTTTCTCGACTTTTATAAAAGCCAAATTAATTTCATTAATTTTTGTTAAACGTGATAAACATTGTTTAAAGGAACTGCAAAATGTAGTTCATGTTACTCGAAATTAATGAAAACAGTAGAACGTGCACTATACCAGTTTCAGGCCTACCACCACATCTTTAGAAAATATATCAGTAAAATTTCCATAAAATTACTTACACAATGCTTAATCAAAAGGTAGTTAAATCTGGGTTCGTGAAGTAAACTTTTGTTATTTATGTGTGCAATCCAGAAGTGACTGAACTAGGGGTACCTATGTTCAAAAATCTTTCATTGTTTAAGTGCAAATATTTCTTTTATATTCAGGGCTAGAATTAAGTAGTAAATCAGTGGTTTGGTTTGCCTTGTCTCACATATTGCTTTCCATAGAGATTATCGTGTTTTTATTGGCCCATAAACCTAACGCTTTTTACTTGCTTGTACCTAGTTGCTTTGAAGTAATATTTACAACAGATTGGAACCAGGCCATGAATAACAGTTTGAATATGTTATTGCCTAATCAGGCTAGTGACCGTATAAATAACATTCATTAAAGTGATTAATTCTTGTGCGCTGCATTTTGTCCCCATTTAGCAAATTGTCTGTCCAACGTTCGATGCAAATCAAGAGTGTCTTATTCTTAGGTACACACACGATCAAATCAAAATATCCCACCATGGGCTGTGCCCTTACATTCGCTTTGGACGCGGTTTTATCGTGTTCTGGGTCATTGGTAGTTGTAAAAAGAGATAAGAGGTATCAACTGCACCACGAGATTCACACGACATGTCTAAAAGAACAGGCACCATGCGGATGACTGTAAATACCTACCTCAATGGGTACACGACAATTTCAGCGCAGATGCAAAACAGTCGTCCAACCTCTACCGGTAAGACAGGTATACATGCGCTCAAATGACACAGTCGGTAGTGCACACTATAATATCACAATGTAGCAATTTGGAAATTTGGGCTGAAGTGGAAGTGTGGCTGGTAGACCGAAGCGGTATGGGCCACGCGATCATGACAACCGACTTAGAGTTCCGGCCTTGTACATTTTTTTAACTGTCGCCGTTGAAGCTATTCTAATGTCCTGAAAGGGCCAAATGTTTGCAATTCCTGTTGCATGACCATGTTAGATTTCTGTAGCCCACCCAACCACAGTTAAATATCTTACAGACAATTATGCACATCAGTTACAGTAAAATAAGAGTTAGTTGTGTGATTTATTAAGATACATATGTTACCTGTTTTAAGACTAACTTCCTCAAATTTTGCACAATATTTACGCGCTCGGTTAACCGTGGGGTCTAACGCACTGCTCTCAGAGTCGGTGAAGCGCAACGGCCCTTGTTCGAATCCGCCCGGCGATTTAACGAAAGGCGTCGGAGTGCCGGCCAGCCTACATGTGGTTTTTAGGCGGTTTTCTACGTCGCCCTTGGAGAATATCGGGCTGGTCCGCAAGTCCCGCCTCAGTTAAACGATTCGCAAACATTTCGTAACACTTTACACTTTCACACACATATAACACTATACGCAGACATTTAGGGTACACATTTTCTCTCTACCGTATTAAAGTCAAGCCGATTCAAACATTAATGAAGTTATAAATTTATTTGTGTGTTCAATGTAAGTATACTTTTGTCGATCGGTACGACAGAATAAAGCCATAAGTGCAATTTACGTTTATAACTGGTATGTTTAAAATAATAATCATATTGTTTAGGCCCAGATATAGCGTAGAATATAGACTCGCCAAGGGGTAGATGATAAATGAAAAGGCGATCGATATAAGTTTATTTAACTCCACGTGAAGTTGATCTTTTAGTAACCTTCTCTCTCAGTTGCGTATGTCCTGTAAAGCAAATGCTTGGTAGAATTTTCCACGGCAAAACAACGCAACAGCAAGCGGTCAGAAGCGGTAATGTGCAAAACTATGTTCCCAATGATGAGTTTCCAGTGCACTATCGTAAAGGTTTTAGAAGACAGATGTATGAGTCAAGATACTGTCACAAGCTTGCGTCACTCAGAACAATGTTGGTGTCATTCACTGAGTATCTTGGCTAAATATATTTTAAATGACAATACAAAGTACCTTTCTTTACTGTAAACCACTACAAATTCAAACCATTTTAAATAATGCCTTCTTTTCATGTATGTTTTTATACCGCCCAATGACTCGTTTTAGGTAAACACTTTATGTAGTAACAATAACCTTAAGGTTCACCAGGACGCCTGATTATAGGTATCCTGTGTTCCTTGAAACCGATATTCTATTTTAATTTTGTCTTAGTCATGGCAGTGGTTTCGTTCCAGCACTGCTATTAATAATCTCTACGCAGTTCATGTGAAAATATTTATTGAATCATTCATTTCATTCGATACGCACTGGACCCACCGATCGCTTCTGTGACAGTGGCGTTCTTTACTGTGGAAGCTGATCCTCAGGTTTTATGCTGTCATACAGTTTCTTCACTTAAAAGGAATATTCTCATATCTGTAAAAAAAGATATAGGAAATAATTACAATATTATTTACGTTGTATATGCAAGTAAAATAATCGTAATATGAATGTGTGGAATTTTCCGAATACTGGTGTTCCTCTTTCCTATTTTAGGAATGTAAATTCTTTTTACTCATCATTTTGTAATTTGATATTAATTACGCTTCGCTATTGACAAGTTTCGGAGGTATTTCATATTTTGCGTGTCCAAGCTAGTGAAGAAATTATCTGACACAAATATTAAACGCGCAGAACATATTGTGTTGCTGACACTAATTTTCTAGCGACGCGCATGCAGATGGTACAGTTTTATGAACTACGATATTTATATTGGATGGATAAATTCGAAGAGTTATTATTTTATATTTAATTCTCAGCCGTAACACCATTACATTTGTTATACAACTGCTTTCACAGTAGAGTATGGTCATGCTCACATCAGTACAAATCGAAAGGAATAAGAAACTCTGTTCATGACGTTACTGAACGGTTTCCTTCATAAATCAAAGAAGCCTTTAGCTACAGAAGGATCTTCTTACGTTTTTACCTAACGGATCTAAGGTGTAATAATACGGGATCTTCTCACCGATAAAATGATGTCGATAGTTCCTAAAATATGTAGTTATCTGCGATGTGTCACAGATACATTTCATGTATTGACTTCATTTTTCTGTATCGCTTAACCCTGTAGAAACTCTCGGTTCATTTTTGATAGTGTTAATTTCTCTACGCATTTACGCTGCTTTTGTAACTATTTTTTACGGTAGCCAGCAACGGAAACATCCTAGTCATAAAGGTATGTGTGTGCTTCATTGGTTTTCTTTTATTAATAAAGCCCCACATTCTCTCTTTAAAATGCAGTGTATGAGTTTTAATCGTACTTAGATTCTTCCCATCTCCCTTTAATGCTTTTTTCAGCAATGTTGGACTGCTCCAACAATGGATGGTTTGGTTTTCATGTTAAATAAACCGTTATATCGCATGTAGCCCTTCTCTTCAATTTCGCATTACACATGTGTATTATTCAATAGTCAGTATAACCTGCAGTCATTTATCCGTACATTTTTTCGTGGTCCGATTTACGAGTATAACAAAAATTCACTGTCCCTCATTCTTTAAAATTACAATATTTTACGCGGTCAGCTACACGGGAAACTCTTTAATAATACCAAACTATACCATCCACTGTCGGCTAGTAGTTAATTTTATCAAAACTTTAACTTTCAGCCTACCAGGAAAAACTTCGATGCAGAGATGTAAAGGTAACAATTCATCAATTTCCTTTAATACATTGCCTGCATTACCTCCCACAGTTAAAGAGTCTGCTATTGCGTTATCTTTCATTTAGAGATTTACTTATTTTATTTCTTTACAGTAATTTTTGCATGGCATTCACCTTCAAATTTTTCCTCTTTGCCAATTTTAACAACTAACCTAAACAGCAGTGACATTAAAAAGGGATTTTTAAAAGCTATATATAAGCGGAATTTTACTTTTCTAGAGTTTTGTTAGGATGATTAATAAAAAGGTTGCAACAGGTAATGAAAGAAGATAAATGATTTTTCACATTGTAAGACGTCACGCATGTAAGTGACGCTTTCATACTTCTACATAATTAATTCTGATGTCATTAATTAATCATGACACTGCGCGTATTTGCATTCAGTAATTAGAAATGTAGAATATTTAGCCTCCTTTTTATCTAACATCTTCAATTATTACAGTAATAATTAATTCATTAACACTGTTTGTTGGGAATAAGTTTAAACAATCTAGAAATGGGAATGATCAGTCTCGGTCTGAAACGTTTTGCTCGGCGTGGATGATGTGAGAGACGAGTTGCCGGGAGGCCAGCGGGTCGTAAAGTACCTCAGTAGTCTTGTGTAGTTCGCGAACGAACTAGTTCGGAAGAGCGCTCCCACAGGCGAACTAGTTTGCAGATCTCTCGCCTCTTAGTTCGTCCGCTCCTTTTCCGAAGACTGACGGGTAACAGCGAGAGGACGCAAGAGCGCCCAGAATCGCGTGATTCCCTCTTGCCAGTAGCAGTCATTTCGATCTGAGATGCAACTCAGCTGTAGTCTTAGTAGGGGATACTAAAAGCCAAAAAGGGCGGACGATATAAAAAGAGTGACCTACTTCGCGGCCGAGCTGCAAACTAAAATGAGAGCTACCGGCCGCGAAATAAAATATGCGGGATAGGTTGCGAACTAAAATATGTGTGATAGGTCGGGAACTAAAATATCTGCGATAGGTCGGCAGCTAAAATATGCGCAATAGGTCGCGAGGTAAAATATGCGCGATAGGTCGCGAGGTAAAATATGCGCAATAGGTCGCGAACAGAATTAAAAATCACGTGTTTGCATTCTGCTGATGAGACCCACTTCGAGGTTAACGTCTGCCTGCTAGATTACATAGTTCAGCGCTTCTGCTTTGAAGTATTCTGCACTATGCAATATCCGACTAATAAATTCCATAGTGCCAAGATATAGATATAACTCTAAACTTAAACGCGAGAAATTAACCACAATGGTTTGCGGGATATCGTTAGCGGCTCAAGGAGCAAGCGCATGAAGTAGCTAGGTGGGGGAACTTCTCCTTCCACCTGCATGTGCAGACCACGCCGATCAACCGTCACTGGGAGCGGACGGACTAAAAGAACGAACCAGTTCGCAGCAGCACCGCGAACTAAAGTGAGCGCTCCCGATCGCGAACTATTATGCGCAAATCTATATCTCAGTACTAAGAAAACGTGGCGCGCCTCTGCTGCCCCACTTGCGCTCCTTTGGCCGAGAGACTTTGGCCTCTGCATTTCGGTGCCAAACAGTGTTTTTTTCTGATTGGCAGAAACAAAGTGACGTAGCAGAGAACGGGAGCTCTTCAAGACCCAAGCCTCCGCTATAACGAGTCATGCAATTGGCCGCCTGATCTGCTGAGCCAAGCAGACTCGTGCACCTAACCTAAGCCCGCCTACCATTGGAGAGTTCATATCACGTGCTTCTAAAAAAAGAAAAATCAGTCGGAGACTGCTTTTTGGAAGGAAGGAATATTTCGCCAGAGCGGCCTTCGTTCCCTCAAATGCGTTCGCCGGAGTCAGTTGCTTGCTCTTGTCCGTCTCGGGTGTGTGTCCTTCTGACCGCACATTATGCTAAGTTCGCTCCTACAGTGGGGAGACACCTGTTTGTGCCACTTCAGGTATGATCACCTGTTAAGTACAGTGCGACCGGCGTGAGATTTCTAGTGATCCATTTATTGGAGTCCCACGCCACTGTGCTCGAAGTTTAATCGAGCTTCACTCGGGATCACTCCATCAAATTTCGTTGACATTAATTATAGGTTCTTGAGCTACAGTAACAAGATTGGTTGCTTCTGGACGCAAACCGCCGTCCGTACTAATTTAAATGTTTTTGGTTAAATTTATTTCAGCTTAGGGCAAGTTTTGCATTGTACAACGATGCAGACCGCTGTGATCTGTAGCCACAGGTCACACCTCCGACGTGGTATGCCGACCACCCCACGCCAAGAGCGGCGATAGAAGGATGGTAAAAGAATCGTAATGCAATTCGCACTTCTATATGTCTGTCTGCACTTATTTCCAAAATGATGTAAAGCAAGCTAATCTTACTTCCACAGTCTTTCATAAAAGAAAACCTTACATGACCATTACCAGACCACAGCCGCAATGTTTGCCACCGGTTGCTTTCGGCCACCGGCTATTTTCAGTTGGAGCTGCCTAAGGGTTTAATGTTGTTCTCAACATTTAACCTTTTGGCAGCTCCAACTGAAAATAGCCGGTGGCCAACATTATGGTTGTGGTCTGGTAATGGTCATGTAAGTGACCGAAACCGGTTACCAGGGAAATAAAGGAATTCAGATCTAAAATGACTTGTCGCATGAATTAATAAACACAAATCAGTTAGGGGGACTAACAACGATAATAAAACATGGCTGCGATAACGATCATCATAGTGGACGCAGAACAGTAGCCAAGAGAGCCACGAAGGCGACACCTAACACGGTTTTAATACCCACTAACTCTGCCATTCATGAAGATAATGTAAATATGTATGATGTAATATAAGAAGTCATTCGAACAATAAGAGAAATGATTTATATGAGGGACTGCAATTAAGTTGCAGGTAAAAAATAAATAAATAAATAAACAGTAAGTAAAAATGGACTGTGGAAAAGAAATAAAAGGTGCTCATCAGGTGCTCAAACACTTGATTTAATTGTCATGAAAGACCTTTCTATACGTGAAAAGACACTAGGAGATACCGGAAGGATTAAGACTAATTTTATAATGGTAAGACGCCGATTTCGGGAACTGATGTTCAACTATAAATAATATCCAGGTGATGATATAGACTCTGACCACAATGCTTTGGTTATGAACTGAAGATTAAAAAAGAATAACTGAAAAAAGTAAGCCGGCCGCGGTGGCCGAGGTGACTGAGGCGCTCCAGTCACGGTCAGCACGGCCACTACGGTCGGGGGTTCGAATCCCCCCTCGGGCATGGATATTTGTGCCGTCCTAGTTCGTAAATAGTTCATAAGTAGTTTGTAAGTTTAGGGACTGATGACCCCGTAGTTAAGTCCCATAAGCTTAACAAACATTTGAACATTTGAAAAAAGTAAAATAGGAAACACACAGAACGTGGACAAATTGAAGGAACCCGAGGTTGTTGAGAATTTCGGAGAGAACATTAGGCCACGACTGACTGAAACAGGGGGAAATTGATAGACAAGAGGAACAATGGGTAGGTTTGAGAGATAAAACAGCAAATTCTGCGGATGATCAGATAGGTGAAAGACAGGACCTAACCTTAGGTAACACATAAGATAATTGATTAAAGGAGAAAATATAAAACTGGAGCAAACGAAGAACGAAAAAGTCAGCATTGACGTGTAAAATATGAGGTTGACAGGAAATACAGATTGGAATAAAACCAAAGCCATGGAAATCTAGGGAAAAGTTAGCTACCGACTACAGGAAGAGACAAGAAAAGCAGCTGTATGAATATCAAGAGCTCAGATGGAAAATCAGTAACAAGAAAAGAAGGGAAAGCAGAAAAGTCGCAGGTATGTAAGAGAGGGAAATGGACTGACTGATGTACTGCAGAAATACATGAAGAAGAAGATGAAAATGAGACAGGACATTCGATACGGCGAGAAAAATTTGGCAGAGAAGAGAAAGATCTGAGTCGAAACAAGGCTCCTGGAATAGATTTTATTCCCTGTAAACTACTGATATCCTCTGGAGAGCCAGCCAATAAGAAACTGTTCCATCTGGCAAGAGAATTAACCTCAGACTTCCAGAATAATGTAATAATTAGCATTCCAAAGAACCACATGCAGAAAGTTTAGAAAATCACAGATTTGTCAGTGTAACGATTTCAAAATTCTAATAAAAATATTCATAGACGGATACCTGTAAAATTTCGACGTAGGGGATAATCAGATTGAATGTCGGTGAAATGTAGGAACACGTGCATACTCACGCTGCGACGTATATTACAAGATATATTTAAGGATACGCAAACCAACATTTATAGCTTTTGTCGAAATGTTGACTGGAATACAATTTTCATAATTTTGAAGGCATTATTGATCAAATACAGGAAATTAAAAGTTATATAAAGCATCTAAACAAACCAGACAGCAGTTACAAAACTCGAAAGATGTGAAAGGGAAACAGTGGTTTGAAATTGACTAAGGGTTGCAGCCTTTCCCAGGTGTCATTTAATTTTTATATTCATGAATCTCAGAATGAAACCGAAGGGAAACTGAGAAACGGAATTAGTGCACAGAGAAGAAATTAAGACTGCGATTTGTCGGTGACATCGTAATTCTCTCAGGGAAATTCAACGCAATGGAGAGTGCCGTGGAATTAGGGTATGAAGTGAATATTAGCAAGATAAAGGCAAGTATAGCGGAATGTAGAGTGATAAAAATAGGCGATGCTGAAGGAATTAGATTGGGTCCCGAGTCAATATAAGAAATTGATAAATTTTATCATGTGGGTAGCAAAATAACATAATCGTCAAAGTAGAGAAGTTGTGAAATGCAGAATGGCTACAGGTTGAAAATAATTTCTGAAGTAACGATATTTGTTGACATCTAATGTCAATTTAAGAGTTTAGTAGACTTTTATGAAGGCATTTGTCAGGGGTGTTGCATTGCACGGGAGTGTAACGTGGACGATAAAAATTTGAGACAAAAAGAATAGCTCCTTAATTTAATACTACAGGCGGAGACTGAAGATTAGATGGGTAGATCGCGTAAATAACGTTCTAACCTTGTTGTTGTTGTGGTCTTCAGTCCGGAGACTGGTTTGATGCAGCTCTCGACAATACCCTATCCTGAGCAAGCCTCTTCATCTCCACATAAGAACGGCAACTTTCATCTGTCTGAATCTGCTTACTGTATCCATCTCTTGGTCTATCTCTGCGGTTTTTACTTCCCTCACACACACTTCCCTCCAACGCTAAATTCACAATTCCTTGATGTCTAAGAATGTGTCCTACCAATCTCTCTCTTCTTTTAGTCAAGGTATGCCAGAAATTTCTTTTCTCCCCAATTCTGTTCAGTGCCTCCTCATTAGTTACGCGATCCACCCACCTAATCTTCAGCATTCTTCTGTAGCACCATATTTCAAAAGCCTCAATCCTCTTCCTGTCCGCACTGTTTATCGTCCATGTTTCACTCCCATACAAGGCAACACTCCATACAGATGCCTTCAGAAAGGACTTCCTTAGGGTTAAATCAATATTCGATGTCAACAATTTTCTCCTTTTCAAGAACGCTTTTCTACCCATTGTCATTCTGTACTGCGACCATCATCTGTTATTTTACTGCCCAAGTAACAAAATTCATCTACCACCTTTATTGCTTCGTTACCCAATCTAATTCCTTCAGAATCACCTGATTTTCTTACTCTTGTTAATCTTCATCTTAGATGCACCTTTCAGTACACTGTCCATTCCGTTTAACTGCTCTTCCAGGTCCTTTGCTGTCTCTGACAGAATTACTCTGTCATCGGCAAAACGCGAAGTTTTTAATTCTTTACCCTGAACTTTAATTCCTTCACCAAATTTCTCGTTGCTTTCCTTTATCGCTTGCTCAATGTACAAATTGAATAACATTGGAGAAACGCTACAACCCTATCATACTCCCTTCCCAACCACTGCATCCCTTTCATGCCGTTCAACTCTGACAACCGCTGTCTGGTTTTTGTACAAGTTGTAAATAACTTTACGCTCCCTATATTTTATTCCTGCTTGCTTCAGAACTTGGAAGAGTTTATTCCAATCAACATTGTCAAAAGCCTTCTCCAAATCTACAAAATCTAGAAATGTAGGTTTGCCTTTTCTTAATCTATCTTCTAGGATAAGCCGTAAAGTGAGTATTGCCTCCCGTGTTCCTACATTTCTCCTGAAGCCAAACTGATCTTCCCCGAGTCGGCTTCTAACAGCTTTTCCATCCTTCTGTATATAATTCGTGTTAATATTTTGCAACCATGACTTATTAAAATGATGGTTCTGTAGTTTTCACACCTGTCTGCACCTGCTTTCTTTGGAATGGGAATTATAACATTTTTCTCAAAGTCTGAGGGTACTTCACCTGTCTCATACATCTTACACACCAGGTGAAACAATTTTGTCATGGCTTGTTCTCCCAGAGACTTCAGTAGCTCTGAGGGAATATCATCTACTCCAGGGGCCTTGTTTCGACTTAGGTCTTTCAGGGCTCTGTCAAATTCTTCTCTCAGTACAGTATCTCCTATTTCATCTTCGTCTACATCCTGTTCCCGTCCTACAATATTGTCTCGAAGTTCATTTCCTTTGTAGAGCCCCTCTATATACTCTTTCCACCTTTCAGCTTTCCCTTCTTTGCTGAGAACTGGTTTTCCATCAGTGTCCTTGGTATTCATAGAGCTGTTTTTCTTATCTCCAAATGTTTCTTTTATTTTCCTGTAGGCTGTTTCTGTTTTTCCCCTATTTATACATTCTTCTACATCCTTGCATTTGACTTCTGGCCACTCCTTCTTAGCCATTTTGCACTTCCTGTCAATCTCATTTCTTAGTCGTCTGTACTCCATATTGCCTGTTTCATTTACTGCATTTTTATATTTTCTCCTTTCATCTATTAAATTTAGTATCTCCTGTGATATCCAAGGATTTTTTGTAGGTCTTGCCTTCCTACCTATTTTATCCTCTGCTGCCTTCACTATTTCATTTCTCAATTTACCCATTCCTCCTCTATTGTTTTATTTTCCCCTGTTTCTGCCAATTGTTGCCTAAAACTCCCTCTGAAATTCTTAAGAAATTCAGGTTCCTTCAATTTATCCAGGTCCCATCTCCTTATTTTCCCACTTTTTTGTAGTTTCTTCAGTTTCAGCCTACAGTTCATAACCAACAAGTTATGGTCAGAGTCTATATCTGCCCCTGGGTATGTCTTACACTTTAAAACCTGGTTCCAAAACCTATGCCTTACCATTATAAAATCTATCTGGTATCTCCCGGTGTCTCCAGGTCTCTTCCAAGTATACAAATTTCTTTTGTGATTCTTAAACCAGGTGTTTGTAATAACTAAATTATGTTCTGTGCAAAATTCTACCAGGCGGCTTCCTCTTTCATTCCTTTTGCCCAGACCATATTCACCTACTATCTTCCCTTCCCTTCCTTGTCCTACTACCGAATTCCAGTCTCCCATAACAATTAAGTTTTCCTCTCCCTTAATTGTCTGAATAATTCCCTTCAGCGACTCATATATTTCTTCGATTTCCTCATCATCGGCAGAGCTAGTTGGCATATAAACCTGTACTACTGTTGTCGGTGTTGGCTTCGTATCTATCTTGACAATGATAATGCGATCACTATGCTGGTCATAGTAGTTTACCCGCATTCCTATTTTCTTATTCATTATCAATCCCACTCTTGTGATACCCCCAATTGATTTTGTATTTATAATCCTATACTCACCTGACCAGAAATCCTGTTCATCCTGCCACCGAACTTCACTAATCCCCACTATATCTAGCTTCAACCTATCCATTTCCCTTTTTAAATTTCCTAATTTTCCTACTCGATTAAGGGATCTAACATTCCACGCTCCGACCCGTAGAATGCCAGTACTGTCTTTCCTGATGATCACATCCTCCTGAGTAGTCCCCGCCCGGAGATCCGAATGGGGGACTATTTTACCTCCGGAATATTTTACCCGAGAGGATGCCATCATCATATAGTCATACAGTAGAGCTGCATGTCCTTGGGAAAAATAACGGCTGTAGTTTCCCCTTGCTTTCAGCCGTTCGCAGTAACTGTGTGGCAAAGCCACATTAGCTGATGTTACAAGGCCAGCTCAGTCAATCATCCAGACTGTTGCCCCTGTAACTACTGAAAAGGCTGCTGCCCCTCTTCAGGAACCACACGTTTGTCTGGCCTCTTCGCTGTGGTTGCACCTACGGTACGGCTATCTGTATCGTTGAGGCATGCAAGCCACCCCACCTAGGCAATGTCTGTGGTTCATGGGAGTGGTTTCTAACCTTACCACTCTGTTTAATACAAAGAGCCTCACCCAACCCCGTGTTCATCAGTTAAAATACAAAATTGAGTTGGAAGCGAGTGTAAGGTCATAACCCGTGGTGGTATTTTTTATTTTACAATGTGTGTACCTACGGATAAACCACCTCCCACATGCATAAATCTTTGGGGCAAATTTATTATGAAAAAAAAAAAAAATTCAAATGTTTGTATAGCTTATGGGACTTAACTACGGGGTCATCAGTCCCTAAACTTACAAACTACTTATGAACTAACTAAGACGATAGACGGCACAAATATCCATGCCCGAGGGGGGGATTTGAACCCCCGACCGTAGTGGCCGTGCAGACCGTGACTGGAGCGCCTCAGTACCCTCGGTCACCGCGGCCGACAAATTTATTATGAAAATGAGATTAAGTGCAGTGTATAATAATCAGTCCACTTTCTGAATTGTAAAAAAATGGTCGCCAGCTGAAATAGCTAATGAAAAGTTTATATATATGCACCCACAGTATGATTCATTCCTACTGTAACTGTTAGTGTAAAACTGTGCAAAGACAAATGGTAAATCTCAAGTTTATGGTTAAATAAGCATTCACTGTCACTGTAGAAAGTAACTTTAATGACAAGGCAGATCAAACCACTCTTTTCCATCTAAATTTGACACTAAATATGAAGTAAGCCTTTTAAATTTACAAAAAACTGAGATATTTTGGCATAGGTTCCCCTGATGCAGTTAATCTTGGAATTAAACGCATAAATTTCAAAACGGTAACAATACATCAAAACTGAATTACTTTTTGATCAAATATATTGTGCATACTTTAACTGGATTTTTAATTCTGGTGGCAGATCTGAAACTGTCACAGCACACTTTCCTTTACTTTGCCTGAATTTCAGCAGCAAGAAAGATTTTGGTGAAGTAATTAAACTAGATCAAAGAATGAAATCATTTGAAAGAAATATTATAACTATTCATTAATAAAAGAAAATTATGCTGCGTTACTATGCTTCATGAAATTAAAATTTTCAAAATTATTTGTATTTTTATCTGAAAAAATGTATTGCATTCGATAACTATTGTTGGAGCTTACTTCAAAGATACTAAACAATTTCTCCAAACTTTAATGTTCCAATCATAAAAGATTATTCAATTTTATTATTGATTTTCATGAAGGACACTCCGATATTAGCAGGTGGACAGGACTCTCAGAAGGTGAATGATCAGGATAAATTATAGGTAACAACAATGTTCATCAAATATGATAATTATTCAAACGGTTCTTACATCAGTTTCGGGCTGGTCCATACATGAATCAGAATCGTACCTAACCTGAGTCTGAGTCCCGTTTGCGTGCGAGAAGTGACGTAATTGCACAACATGAGGCACATCCAGTACCATATGTGGCGCTTGAAAAATTTTACAATGTCCTCTTCTCAGCGACTTACTGATAAGTTGCAATCGAAGTAGAGTGCTATGCAATGCCCACTGTACATTGTTCCATACTTCCTGGCGCACTTGTTGCAGTTGGATATTTCCACATATCTAGACAGTGCTGTTTCACGTTCTCTCGCCACACAGACTCTGCCTCGTAGTCACTACGCTGCTTGCTTCAGAATATTTCCTTGCGTGCCAAAACTTTGCACGTTCTACGTCAGCAACGGGAAAGATTCTCTTATTTCCAAAAACCATACAAAACCTACCGTTGGACCAGTATGTTCATTTTTACGTTTTATACCACACACACACACACACACACACACAGATATATATATATATATATATATATATATATATATATATATATATATATATATATATATATATATGATTACAAAATCGTCAAACAGTTAATACCAAAAACCATCTTTCAGTGAACAAATTTAATAAAATTACAAAAAGAAATCACAGATTATACTTCATAACTAGACTCAACAAGGATCAACTATATCGTTTACTCATGACATCACGAATTAAAATTCTGACAAAAATTATGATTTTGTATATTAATGTTACAACGTCTATGTTTTAAACCGAATTGAGAGAAAAAATAATGTTGCTCATCTTGGATTAAGGAATGGATACATTGGTAGGACACATTCAGGGACATCCAGAGATCGACAGTTTACAATTGGAGGCTAAGGTGTTGGGGAATAAATCCCAGAGGCTGACTGACGAATGGAGTAAGCTGGTCAAATAGTATGCTTGTTTACGTTCTTTTTCATAGATGCAGAGGCTTTCACAGGATAGATTAGTGTAGGAAGCTGCATCAAACCAGTCTTCGGACTGAAGGCTAGAAAAGTAACAAATGACTTTTCATAAAGGACGATAGTCACTATTAACTTATTAGCGTGTTAAAGAAATTGTAAATTATATTTTCAGTGTGGTAACATCAGTAGGCGTAGCAGGTAATGGCGTAAATCAGAACCTCAGTTCGACTACAAATGTTTTGTCCACATTAGTTAGAAATCAATGGCAAAGTCTAGATGATGACCCTGTGGTCATCCTTAAATTGGTTTGAACAGCAAGTACCATCATAATGGATGAAAAAGTTCAGGGGTGTGCGGCCCGATCGCTATGCCACACTGGCGCAATATTTCGGCAACCAAATATGATGCAATCATCAGGTGCTCTGATGAACTGTAGGTCAGTTCATCAGAGCACCTGATGATGGCAACAGGTTTGGTTGCCGAAATATAGTGCCAGTTTGACACAAGGATCCTGTCGCACACCCGTGTACTTCTTCATCTATAATTACGCCGGGAGAAGCTAAAGAATCACAGCATCATTGTCGCCCAGACAAGACCTTCGTAAAAATAAACGTAAGTACACACCATTAAAATAACGACTGCAAAAGACAGACGTATTACATTGGCCAACAACGTACTTTACATACTTATGACATCTATTCTTTAAAGAGTGTTAGTAAAGTATTGATTCATTTAATTCGCCTGCAATCACAAGTTGTTATTTGAATATTTGTTTTCCAAAGTATTTCGCTACTGTAATTTTATTCTTGACGACGAATAGGTATTACCTCGGCATCGGTAGAATTGCTAGATTTGGAGTCATTAGATTTAATAGGACTAACTATATCTAATCTTGAATTGATGAAAAGCTATGAGAGAGATAATGCCTAGTAACATTTGTCACCGAAACGCTCGCCTTCTGCATTCGTAAAATACGAGGCGCGTCCAGAAAGTAAGTTCCGTTTGGTTATATAAAAAGAATGGATACAGACACAGAAAAAATATTGATTGTACATAAATCCACGTCTGTTAAACTATTTTTCTACGTAGCTTCCGAAATTTTGTAGGCCATTGTCATAGCATGGCACAAGGTTTTGTGTGCCTTTTTCAAACAATGTTGCCGTCTGTGTATTCAACCATGTGGTAACATGTTCTTTCAGCTCGTCATCATCGTTGAAGTGTTGTCCACCAAGGACAGATTTTAGGTGTAAGAAAAGGATTACTGTCAAAAGGATTTTTTTTTTTTTTTTTTTTTTTTTCACGATAATGCCTGACCGCACACACCGAATGTGACCAAACAACTCTTACGGAAATTTCAATGGGACCTGCTTGATCATCCTCCATACAGCTCGGACCTCTCTCCTAGGGACTTTCATCTCTTCTTATACCTAAAATCTGTCCTTGGTGGTCAATACTTCAACAATGATAAATAGCTGTTACCACATGGTTGAATACACAGGCGGCAACCTTCTGTGAAGGATGCATGCAAGAACTTGTGGCACGCTATGCCAAGTGCCTACAAAATTTAGGCAGTTATGTGGAAAAGTAGATTACGAGTTGTAGAATTTTGTGCAATAAAAATTTCTTCTGTATCTGTGTACAATTTTATTTTATTACCAAACGGAACTTACTTTCTCGACGTGCCTCGTACTTCCACATCTGCACACTCATTTTCGTACCTGCTTAAAAGTATGTAGCAGTGGACATACTTTTTGGCTCAAGTGGTGCATATGTTACATATTTTATGTTGATGTTACGATTGTTTTGTTAATTATTACTATTTTTTTTCTTTTGTAAGTTGACAAACGATACCACAAAAGAAAATTATGATTCATTAGGTAATACTTTGTTGCATTTAGAATAAAACTATATAACTTTTTAACCTACGAATTCACATTACTTTGTTATTTTAAAACACCAATCTAAACCTGAAATGAACACTAACGGCTAATAATGGGCTCTGGCCCGAAACTAGTAACCGTGAAATAAATTGATTTATAAAAATCTTGTGGTCGGTTACCGTATTTATTTCCTACAGTATAAATAATTGATGTAGCTGTGTAGACAGTTTCTTAGTACGAAAAAGTAACTATTTTAGAAAGTATGTTGATCCCAGATTCCCTCTACGAGAAGCTATTCTTAAGGATTGTTTCGTCTTTTTACAGTGAGAACCGGTTATTAAAATTCCGATGTATATTAAAAGTGTATTAAAAAAGTTGTGGAAGCATTCATAACTGACGATGCCTATGAGGAGCCAAAAGTGGGTGGGAAAAAAAAAAAAAATTTTCCGGGGCACTCAGATAATTCCATTATTACAGCTTCAGGTGCTCTTGCGCGCGGCAACAGGAACACATATTTGCATAAAGTGGTTAAATTGGCCGTTGGTGCTCCCATTAAGCAGGCCCGCAGTGTTATAATTCAATTCTCCTTCCATGAAAAACAACAGCAGGGCCAATCTCATTTGCATTTTTACGCCGTTCCGCCAGGGAGAGGTGCAGATGTTGGGCGCATAACGCACGGCCGTCAGATGGAGCGCGAAAACGCCCACTCGTTCGGGGCGCCGCGCCGGCAGCTGTTTTTGTAGCACCGAGGGCGCACGCCGTGTCCTAGAGGCGCTGGCGTCACCAGACGGCGTGGAGGGTTGTTAGGCGAGGAGAAGGTCGTTTAAGGAGAGACGTAGTGTGGAAAAAGTTAGCGAACCTCACTGACATTCATGTTAGTCCATACGAAAACATCAAAAGGTATCCGTTGTGATAAAACTTAACAGCTGTTATAAAGTGTCAATTAAATTGAATTCAGAAGCTGAATGTTATAAGAGCTATTCTTAAAGATCACAGCATGAGATCATTAGATAGGCTGCAGAGAATAGTATTCGTTAATTGCTTTGTAATTAGTAAGTTATACCACATTGCTGCAGTGCTACCAATACCCACTTCTAGTGAGAAAAAATTTCTTGCGGTCGTGTGCTGATATATTTGGAGGGGAAATATTTTCAAAGTTTCTTTTGAAACTGCCACATTACCTAGGTGTAATGGAGGACTAGGTGACAAAGACATACAAGCACAATGTTTGGCAATGTTTGTTAATCATAATGGCAAATTATTACATAGTAATCAGCCTAGCATTTCACGAAACCTATTTCATGAGTTAGATTTTAATGATCGATGTGCACCTATAAATGTTGGACAAATAAACCCGGAATTGGATTATGTTCGAAAATACTTTGTTGAAACTAATTACCTGAAAATATTTAAAAACTTACGAAAGGTCACCGCAAAAACAGTATTGAGATGAAATATGAAAGTAAGAATCGGAAACAAATTTGGCGTAATATTAATAATCCAATGTTAAAATCAAATGTTCGCTCTGTCTGGTATGATGTAGTTAATGAGATAATTCCCACAGAAGAAACGTTAAACGTAATAAATTTACGACTCACTCCTTTTAGTGAGTCAACTAGTGCATACTTTACAACATGTTCTTACCTGTAAAGAAAAGATTTTTATTTGGAAGTTGACAAGGAAAAAACTAGCCATCATCAATAGCACATCTGAGAATTATGTGTCAATAAATGATGTACTTCAGCCAGAATAATATTTATTTCCTAATGCAAAACATAATAGTTTTAACTGGCTCATTGTACAGTATGTATTTTATGCAATTAAGAAGGGAAATCCAAATTTAGAAGACTACATTCAATTTATTAATGAATAGCATTTTTCATTGAGGAAGCATTATAAATATAATCAAAATTTTCAAAGATTTTTAATTGCTGTTTTAAATCAAGACTGAGCAGTAAATGGCGAATATCACGTGGTACATGCATTATCAAAAGATGGAGTCTAAACAATCTTGGTTGTTCCAAGTCAACATATTGAGTGCAGTGACAAGTATTTTCAGATTTCATAATGATTTGTATTGTAATTATAATTTTATCAAAAAAGAATGATTAGTATTGTAATCATAAATTTATCAAAAATGTAAATGTTATATATGTAAACCAATAAAGTTGATTGCATATAAAAACAATAATGGTGGTGGAAGATCCACCAATCAATGAAATTTAATTAATTGTAGCCATGTTGGCCAAGTTTAGAAACTGTGACTGTGTGAAACAGTAAATAAGGTATTCGTAGTTCTGTTACCAGTCACTTTATTTGTTAGTGTTTAATATAGCAAAACTCGTTTCGAGGATGTTTATCTCAGCATCAGGCGCCTTGTGTAGAAACAAAAATGTTAAGTTACTTATAATTTAGTTAATTAAAGTCTATTTTTTATTATTGGTGATTGGTGATAGTTCGGTGGGGGAGGGAGAGCGGAGGGGGGGGGGCAGTGAATGGCCATTAACTAAATTGTAGTGCTGTCGTCGACTGGTCTTCTCTTATGGTGCGATTTGTTTCATCGCCTGTGTGGGGTGGGATGTATATAGGAATATATGCACTGTTATGATTACATCCCCCACAGATGATGAAACAAATCGCACCGTACGGGAAGACCTGCAGACGACAGCACTACATTTTAGTTAATGCCCACCCACTGTCATCCCTCCCTCTCCTCCTTAGAACTACTCCCAATCACTGGTAACAATAAACAGACTTTACATAAGTAAATTATAAGTAACTAAACATTTCTGTACGTATAACAAGCGGCTGATAATGATCAAAACATGCTCTAAACACTAACAAATAAAGTGACTGGTAGCAGAAATGCGAATATTTATTTAATGAAATTTGATGTATTAGTAACACATGATTATGCGTTGGAAGAAATGCGTTCTATTTTAATATGAAGTGTACAGCATGAAATTCTCTTTGTTTTTACGGAAGTATCACATGGTTTCTGCAGACTTGCTACCTTCATCGTATGTGTAACATACAAACACTTCTCAATTCTTTCGTAAATGTGCACAAACCGTTCACTACAGGTCTCTACCTCAGTAGCAACACATTGGTTTCTGAAACTAGCCTTCAGATAAATATTAAAACAATCATGGTTCCATATGGGTAGGCTCATTTGACCACAGAACATAACGCAACTCAATAATTAGTTATGTTAATTTAAATTTAGTTCAACAAATGAAATGAATTATGTTGTGCCAAGAACGTTATGATTTTCATCAGACGGATAGTCTTGTGTTTGCTATGGAGCCAGAAGAAATGTGCTCAACAGATTTGAAATTAAACTTTTGTATTGTTTGTATGCTTTCGATTCGATGATGGTAATAACTTTGTCAAAACGATTAAAGAGCGTAAAACTAACAAAAGTTATCACATTTGATGTGACTGTTCTACATGCTGTGCCGTACCCTTCTTTACAACTGCAATCCATATTCAAATTACACATTTAAACTGGCGTTATACCTTCCAAATCGTGCTTTCCGACTGACCAGAATGTGGAATGTAAGCAAAATCAGTCAACGTTTTTAATAGAGTGATATTCATTAGTTATGCACAGGAGAGAGTGATGTCGTACGTTAGTCCGTCTTCATTATCTCCTAAATATTTCTTTATTAACCGTATTCCACAATGTATGTAAGGGTTCCGGATGGGGATTTTAAAATTGGCGGGAGAATTTCTGCGGACTGGCTCGCAAAGGCTACGCTGGAAGCCGTCGTTGAGCGGATTTTCTGCGGACTCGCGTGTGATAGGATGGCTGGTGACGGCCAGCGCGTCTTTCGTCACTGTCCAGTGGTTAAGCAGCTTACAGTAGGACGAGTGCTCCTAACGGGTGACCTGCCTGTTTTCGGCCGGTCACACCATACCACCCAGTACGTGGTCTCCGAAAAACACTTGGTTTCTGGAGGATGTTTTTGATTTACCCACGAGTGGTGTCAAAATTCGACTTGTTATTTCGAAATATATTTTGGTGCTCGTGTACGCGTGAGGAATTCGGTCCGCCGAGTTTCCAAGACGGGAACCCGTTTTGGGCCGCTCGTGTTCGATTCGTTCTCATCTTGGATGTGGAGGAATCTCAGGACTCAAAAAATCATTTGTCGGTGTTCTCAAGTAGGAACGTCAGGTGGTGAGAATCTTCTCAAATAGAACGTTTACGGTGAGTTATGTGTGCTGTGCAAGTTTATTAAAATGTTCAAATGTTTGTAAAACTAAGGGAATTAACTACGTTGGTAATCAATCCCTAGGCTTACAAATTACTTAAAATAATTTAAAGTAACTTTTTATGCTAAGGTTCACAGATCTTTGACTGGCTCGGAAGACTTCCTAAGTGGTACAACGCAGTACGTTTTTCTCGACGGCGAGTGTTCATGAGAGACTAAAGTGTGGACAGGGGTGACCCGTGGAAGTGTTAACATACCGTTTTTATTTTCTATCTATATAAATGATCTGATGGACAGAGTAACTCGTAATTATCGGCTGTTTGCTGATGAAGCTGTGGTGTATGGGAGGCTGTCGTCTTTAATTGACTGTAATAGCATACAGGATGACAGCCACATGGGTATCGGGTTTTAATTTTTTTTTTTCATATTTATGGCACGTTAAGTTCAGAGTTTATATAACAGTCAGAGCCATTCGACGCAACTCTCAAAAATTCTCGACAAAATCGAATTTGAAGTTTTGCAAAGTACACGTAAGTGCCAATAATCAGAAGAGAGGCAACATTTGTCGGTGTAGCGCAGGTGGTAGGGTTGTGGCCTGGCAACCTTAGGGTCGGTGGTTCGAATCTCACTGTGACACATTTTTTCGTTTTCGAATTCAGTTATATAAAACATTTTGGGATCTCTAATTCCACGTGTCGTCAGTTTTTGTTTGTGTATGTAGACGTTCTGAAAACCTTGTAAAACGAAGGTTGAGTAGGTTAGTGGCTCGGAAAGATATTAGTACCTATGGAGATGTGTTTCAAAAGCAGTTTCGTAGCTATTCACAAACTGAACAATTAAAGACTACAATCGTCAACTTAAAGTGAAGCCAATACTGCAAAAATTGTACACTATATTATTTGATTGAAACCATGATTACTAATACCCTTCTATGAAATATAGAAAATTACGAATGAAGGAAAATACTTGCACTTTTCGTGCAAATTACCATTAATATTAAATTTGTTAAGTGTTCGAACACAACCGAAAAAAATGTATCGACAGGATTCGAACCACTGACCTTAGGGATGGAAGACCAGAACTCTACCACCTGAGCTACGACGCAGAGACAGCAGTTTGTTTAATGACTGATACTTGCGCTTACTTGTAAAACTTCAAAGTAAATTTTCTCAAGAATTTTTGAAGGTGCGTCGAATAGCTTTGGCTGATTATTATTTGAATTGTGAACTTCACGTACCATAAATATTAAAGAATTCTAAAATCCAACACCCATGTGGTCTCCTTGTTAGACAAAATCTCTAGTTGGTGCGAAGAATGGCAGCTACCTCTCAATGTAGAAAAAAAATTCAAATGTTTGTTGAGCTTAAGGCACTTTAATGCGGGGTCAAACTTCTTATGAACTACCTTATACTAAAGACAACACAAACATCCATACCCAAAGGGGGGGGATTCGAACCCCCGACCGTAGCGAACGTGCAGACTGTGACTGGCGCGCCGCAGACCGCTCGGCCACTGCGCCAGGCTAAATGTAGAAAAAAGTAGCGTGATGCACATGAGTAGGAAAACCAATCCCATAATGTTCGAATACAGCATTGTTAGTGAGCTTCCTGATACAGTCGCGTCGTTCAAATATTTGTCGTTACAAAGCAGAGCGATATGGAATGGATCGAACATGTAAGGGCAGTTGTAAGGCGGTCAGACGACTACGGATTATAGGGAGAATTTTGGGAAGATACACTTAATCTGTAATGGAGACCGCGAATAAAACGTTTATACGACCACGACCTGTGTATTGTTCAAGTGACTGGGACCCGCAGCAGATTAGTTTCAAGGAAGACATGGATACAGAGGCGAGCAGCTAGATTTGTTACTGGTAGGTTCGACCAATGTACGAGTGTCACATGGTAATCGCTGAAGAAAAGACGAAGTTCTTATCGAGAAATTCTGTTGAGGAAATTTGGAGGGCCGAAATTTGAAGCTGACTGCAGAAAGATCTGCTGTCGACTTCTTACATAGCTCGTAAAGATCACAAAGAGAAGATAAGAGAAATTCGGGGTCGTACAGAGGCATATAATTTTTCCCCCTTGTTCTGTTTGGGAGTGGAATAGGAAGGGAGTGCCTAGTGGTGGTACAGTGTGCCTTCCACCACGCGTGAGGAATTCGGTCCGCCGAGTTTCCAAGACGGGAACCCGTTTTGGGCCGCTCGTGTTCGATTCGTTCTTATCTTGGATGTGGAGGAATCTCAGGACTCAAAAAATCATTTGTCGGTGTTCTCAAGTAGGAACGTCAGGTGGTGAGAATCTTCTCAAATAGAACGTTTACGGTGAGTTATGTGTGTTGTGCATGTTTATTAAAATGTTCAAATGTTTGTAAAACTAAGGGAATTAACTACGTTGGTAATCAATCCCTAGGCTTACAAATTACTTAAAATAATTTAAAGTAACTTTTTATGCTAAGGTTCACAGATCTTTGACTGGCTCGGAAGACTTCCTAAGTGGTACAACGCAGTACGTTTTTCTCGACGGCGAGTGTTCATGAGAGACTAAAGTGTGGACAGGGGTGACCCGTGGAAGTGTTAACAGACCGTTTTTATTTTCTATCAATATAAATGATCTGATGGACAGAGTAACTCGTAATTATCGGCTGTTTGCTGATGAAGCTGTGGTGTATGGGAGGCTGTCGTCTTTAATTGACTGTAATAGCATACAGGATGACAGCCACATGGGTATCGGGTTTTAATTTTTTTTTCATATTTATGGTACGTTAAGTTCAGAGTTTATATAACAGTCAGAGCCATTCGACGCAACTCTCAAAAATTCTCGACAAAATCGAATTTGAAGTTTTGCAAAGTACACGTAAGTGCCAATAATCAGAAGAGAGGCAACATTTGTCGGTGTAGCGCAGGTGGTAGGGTTGTGACCTGGCAACCTTAGGGTCGGTGGTTCGAATCTCACTGTGACAAATTTTTTCGTTTTCGAATTCAGTTATATAAAACATTTTGGGATCTCTAATTCCACGTGTCGTCAGTTTTTGTTTGTGTATGTAGACGTTCTGAAAACCTTGTAAAACGAAGGTTGAGTAGGTTAGTGGCTCGGAGTATGTATGTAGCTGGAGTATGGATTTCGGAGTATGTATGTAGCTGAAAACACAAACACACACGTCCGAGGGAGGACTCGAATCTCCGACGGCGATCAACCGCGCGATCCACAACAAGGCGCATTAGTATACTTGGCCACTCGACAGTGGGTGCAATATGATTATCCAGACCTCTCTGTACGTCCGGGAATCAATCTAGTCTTAGTAAATTGTGGGAGTTACATTGCTTTCGTTTCAGTTGATTTTGAGCTTGTTTCGTAGCATTTTTCTAGTTACATTCCTAATAGGCCAGTCACTCTTTTAGTTTCTGAGATCTCGACATTTCAGTAAAGGGGAAATAGACAATGGTGTTCCTGTGTCATACATGGCTTCATTTATTAATTCTTAGTGACTGCTCAGTGGGAAATCGATAACAGATTGCATTTCATGGTTTGTATACCATGCCTTCAAATATATTTTCAGTCCGTAATATTTGAATCCATTCAATGTAAAGTCATTGAATATGTAAATGACGGATGCAGTTCATGGGTTTATTAAGAGGAAGATCAGTTTCAGGAACCATTCCACGAAACAATTATTACACTTCGTGTGGCCCTCAGACATTTTACACAAATACATACAAAATACTAAAGATAACAAAGACTGACCTAAGCATCTACAATCGCACAGCCACTCAACCAGATCAGGAATCGTAGTCGTTGACAGATTACTGCACTGAAGGAGAAAATGGAGTGTGCTAAATGGCGGTAAATTTGGATTTACTGAAGGTGTAGGCACCAAAATCTAGTTTGGAAACTGCCCTTGATAGAACAGGCAGAACCTAGAGAAAAAGAGACTTTATCATCAACATAGTACAATAGTATAACGTAACATGTAAAAGATAAAAGAAGTCGCAACACGAATTGTTATTCAAGAAAAAAGCTTAAATTAAAAAGTGTATAAGGAGGCTAGGATACATTTAGTGACGTAAGAACCAACAACATATATACAAGAAACTTTCTAAACTTGTTTTGAACAGGAAGTTGAAATGATATCACATGAGTTAGAACGTCTCTTCAATGTAACGAGAAGTCCGATGACCACGTAATATGGATTACAAGCAAATACCAGAAGGTTATAGCGCTGAAGGATTTCAGCACACAGTCTACAGACGTAAACATCTCGACTGAGGGGGGAAAAAAAAAGGTAGACGAGGTCAACTTCTCTGCGATTTTGGGGTAAAATACCACACGGAGCACAATGCTAGAAATATATACAGCACATTACTACAGACAAAGATGATAATACTTACAAAAAGAACTGCATTAGTGGTTTATAGCCCTTTCTGTGAAGAAGTTACGGTAACTATACCTCTACAGTACGGAACTGTACTAGTGTGAAGCAAGGACTGTAGAAATTCTGAATAGGACATCCACGCAGTTGAGAGTCGTTGTTACAGTACGATGGAGCAACTGAATTGCACGAGTTACGAAGTCAGTCCTGTCAGAAATTAGACGACCTAAACCATAGGACACGAGAGAGGACAATAGGATGAGGATTAACGCCATGTCACGAAAGGAAGTACGAGAGGGGGAAGGCTGCAGGAGAGGACAGGTGTAAAACTAAAGCTGAGGACCCAAACGAATCAGACGATCGCCAAAAATTTAAGAAAATACATTTTTAACTCATTTTAAGGTCACAGGAATTTTCTACTTTCTATTGTAATGCTGTTCATTATGAGGACATTGAATTGCATACCAAAATACAATTTCTGAATAACAGAGGTTACTCATGCAAGGCTTTCACAACGTACGCTCATCCGGTTACGTCAGTGTCAAACCTCACCACACTGAAACATAAAATCCACTACCAGTAAAACCAACATATATAAATTTTACTGTCGTATTGATGTTGCTGTTATATTAACAAAATCAAATGTTCAAATGTTTGTTAAGCTTAGGGGACTTAACTACGGGGTCATCAGTCCCTAAACTTACAAACTACTTATGAACTACTTACGAACTAGGACGGCACAAATATCCATGCCCGAGGGGGGATTCGAACCCCCGACCGTAGTGGCCTTGTAGACCGTGACTGAAGCGCCTCAGTCTCCTCGGCCACCGCGGCCGGCTTATATTAACACATCTATTACATGGATTAAAGCGAAAATTTAGTTGACATGTGCAAATGGTTTTCCAAGGTAAAGAAGATAACTTATTTCGTAAAAGGACGAAATCATAGCTTTCGGTTGCAAAGATAAGAAGTTTTAACCAGGTTTCGGTAATATCTAAGATTACCTTAATCAGAAAAATAAAATTAATTCCTATAACATGAAATAGCAAAATTTATAAAGGCGTCTGGTTTAATAAAGAAAGGGAATGTAAGTACTAATTTGATGTAGAGCACTGAAGGACAACTTACAAGCCACATAGAAAAAGTTACAAATCAGCGGTAAAGCTTAAGTCACAAAATAAAAGATATACGAAAAGCTAGCCACTAGGGGCTGCACGCCTGCACGGAGTCATCAGACTTGTTTAGTACCCTTAGCCATTTGCAAGGACTAGCAATTCATAAAATATTACCAGAAAGTAAACGAACTATGCGTTTAATATTGAAAACTACTTACACATACCGCTGTTTCTGGACGAATGAAACTTTAAGAAACTCATTAATGTGGCAGCTTTTTCTCATGTACGGAAACAATGTTGTAATGGAAACAATGCGTCGCCTGTCAGACGCGTTGACATGTAACTTGGATCGCGCCAGACCTCACACGGCGACCTTAATCTGTATGGAAATTCCCGAACCAGAGTATTAAAAAAAATACACGTCTCTTTTCCCGTTGTCTCAGTTTTCCGGTCTGTGAAATTTCCACAGCACTGGAGAAATTTTTTTACCATTATAAAAACAAACACTTTGCGAGGACTGGCGTTTCTTCGTCACTGCATCCGCGTTAGTTGGACAATGGAAACTGTGCCACAGAGCTTATTTTATTATTGCCGTAAGATGCTACAATAAATTTTAAAATAACTAGTTACGTGATAGAAACTTTATTAAAACTGAGCACTGAGAAATATGTATAAAATAATATCTGCTTACTTCAGAAAGTGATAAATGGATCTGTTTTTTTTTTTTTTTTAATAATTAAATTATGGGTATAAGGGCGAGTCACTTGTAAATGAACTGCCGGCGTTTCGACCACTGTGCAGTTGTCTTCTTCAGGGCGGTTAACTGCTGGTGCTTCTAAATGTACAACCTTATATACTGTGAATTTTTCGGTCATCTAAGACCGACGTCATACATGTAAGGTAATGATTGGCTGGCAGTAGGGTATCGCCGGCCGCGGTGCCCGAGGGGACTGAGGCGCTTCAGTCACGGTCTGCACGGCCACTAAGGTCGGGGGTTCGAATCCCCCCTCGGGCATGGATATTTGTGCCGTCCTAGTTCGTAAGTAGTTCATAAGTAGTTTGTAAGTTTAGGGACTGATGACCGCGTAGTTAAGTCCCATAGACTATACAAACATTTCATTTTTTGCAGTAGGGTATCAGCAGGCTCATACGTTTGCTATCCTGAAAGTGAATGGTAGTCAAAAATCTTATGTCTGCTTGGGAGGCAACGGCCAATCAGCAACTAACGCGCAGGTGATGGTGTTTCCTGCTGCGAACGTTGAAGCCCCACGTCAGTTCCACAATGGCCGCTGTATACCGCAAAACCCGGGTCAAGTGGAGCCGCGGGCTGGCGCACACACACGGTCCGCTGGGCAGGGATTGCCGGCAGCCACGTTGAGGGTAACTTATGTAAGTGGATCTGATGTTTTGAAATAAATGAATAAAGTTAATTGTGATCGGTGTGAGAGTGAATGTGTGTATGTACTTGCGTGATAGACAATGTTGTGTATCAGGAAACACCGTGTGATCAAAATCTAATATCTCTTACTAACACATTACTGTTATAATAATAATAATAATTTCGTGTGGCTCAATGGCTGGTGCAGGTCTTTCAATTGGACGCCACTTCGACGACTTGCATGTCCCTAGCCTACCCCAGTTATCCAACCGGGGAAAGGGGACCTACAGCTTAACGTGGAATCCGATCCATGTGTTGTTTCTGGCGACTTCAAATATTGGTAACAGGTTAAGGATGGGTTAAAGTATAGACTGAAAAAATCCGAGGTCCGAACGGGTTTCGAACCCTCGACCCTTCGGGATCTAGTCGAGCACTTTACCCCAAGACCACCATTTTTTATTTTATGTATTTATTTTGTTTTCCTCCCATCTCCCCTTACAGCACAGCCCTTCACTCTCC
Source organism: Locusta migratoria (assembly GCA_026315105.1). Taxonomy (NCBI): domain Eukaryota; kingdom Metazoa; phylum Arthropoda; class Insecta; order Orthoptera; family Acrididae; genus Locusta; species Locusta migratoria. Next base: position 86,567,892 of record CM048748.1, read on the forward strand.
GAGTTTGCCTTCCTCGGCGAGCTTCATCGGCTATCAATTATTTCTTATTCTTCAAAATTAATCCGAAAATGTAAATTAGACTCCAGTTTCCTTCTTCAAATATTACATATATAAACATATATGAAATGAAATTAATTTTCACTTCAGTTTAAAAATCTTAATGAACGCATCTTCTTTTGCTCTCAAAAACCAAATCAACGAAATAAAAATTCTCTCTTATTCACAATATAATTCTGTTTGCACAACATTAAGATTTTTTTCTGAAAATAATAAAACATTACATAATCACAGGTAACTCATTTTACTTCTTATTTACCTATTTTTAACCTGTATCGTGTTAGCAGCCCGGCAGTTGACAGACCTGGGTGAGAGTTGTCCAGGACACGACACAGAAGCCGTGGGGCCTCTATACCAGCAGCACTTTCGAACACCGAGCCCCACGTGAAATTAATTCTGATATAAGTAATAGGAAGCACAAATAGTAAGAACCATGTGCAATTACACAGCAAAGCGGCGAGTATATTGGTATTTGGCATAGACAGCTTTCTGAAAAATTGTTTTAAAGTGTAAACCCCCCGAGAAAACAGACGCGACGCCAACTATAATAGCCGAACAATTTGGAAGGAAACATAGCACAGATGTTAGCAGCAGTTACTATTTCTGATATTGAGATCTATGTAACCAAAAGAGTCACCCACAATCGCGTGTTAACTATTTACTTACATATATGTGTATGACTTGCTACAACATTTACGTAAGGATTGACGTCAACTCATACGTGATGATTGATAAAAATTCATAAAACATGCTCCGTTGAAACGCTGCCAAATTTGTCAACAGCGATCAGGGAAAGGACGTAGATAAATGTATTCTTCTAAAGGGGTGACAGTTCTTCAGTACTGGAAGTTGATCCAGCCCTCTGAAACTGGTTGACAGATTACATTGTAAGCCACTGAAAGAAGGTGAATAAAAAGAAAGGCTTCGTCTATAAGTTTCATAATGTAAAGTGCTGGTTGGGGACAATGAAGTTTAATATGGAAAAAAAAAAAAAAAAAAAAAAAAAAGCTTTTCGGGATCCGTGTTCACATATCTTTATGTTTTCGACATTGTCCCGCAATTTGAACGATACATATACATGATGCCCTCTTTATTCAGTTCGCTGAAGGATTGTCACTGCTGGGACAGCAGTCTCCTGACGTCGCTCGCGGCTTTCGAAATTACATCACGTTTCTCATACAATAACTTTATATTAACGATATGTACCGTATTTTATTACAGCTTTTATTTTACTGACGTGTGGCAGGTGAAAAGATGTATCGTTTCACTAAACTTTATGACGGTAAAGTACTTATTATTTTTGTTTTAATTTTTATATTACCTTTAGATAACTGGGAGTGATCATGGCGGTTGCCGGTTGCTGCGCATTTAATTGACATTTGCCTACACACTTGCCTGCGTTTCTGATTCAGAAAGAGTTAGGCAAGAAGGACTCAAAATATGCTTCTACTCGAGCCCTAATCTCTCTTACCTTTTTACTGCCTACGCATAATGCACGCTGGTGGCAGAAGTATAGTTTCTTAGTCTGTTTCAAAGACTGGATCCATATATTATAACAATAGCACTTCCCGAAAAGAAGATGTCCTTATATTCAGGCATTCCCATTTGTTTTAGCAAACTCTCTGTAACACTTCCGTGTTTGCCAAATCTGTCAATAAGCAACCAAGCAGAAAGCCCCGAAATGATCAAAATTATTCCTTTCACCCGAAATAAATGGGGACTGAAACAGTTGCTTCTCAACCGTCACAGCGACTGGATGCAGCCCCTAGCGACTGATTGCTGCTGGTCCTATTTTATGGTATGGCCATCTGCATACGGCAGATATTGTATTCTCTTTTTACCTCCAATTGTCTCGAGAAGGTGTCTTTGTGACACTGAAACCTTGGTTACATTCAATTGCATCTTCCGACTAAGGGCTGTACTTGTTTATAAAAGTCGTATATGATTTAATTGAATATACTAGCACACTGCTGACAAAGTAGGTAAAGATATATATACGTTTATTATAATGCAACATTATAAGAAAATTTCAGATGAATCCTTCGAGACCGCTGACCTCTACTTTCTTTAGGGATCACTGGTGAAGACTTCTCTGAGAATAATAAGAAATAAACGAGTAAAAAAACACACGTTCCTAAAGGCGACCCTCCCAATTTTATTTCATCTTTGCTTTGAAATTCGTAAGTAACTTTGCATTGGAATATGCGACTGGTTTTATATTTTTCAACACGTTGGCGAAATATTTCTGTGATTGATTTCAAAATGGAAGCAACAGAGCGCCTTACCTGACGAGGCATTTTGCCACGAATGTTAGTGTTTATGACGCCATATCTGGAGAACTATGTGTCGCACATTGGCATAAATATATCGGCATTTTAGCGATATGTAGTGACACTGCATGCAATATATGTTGCGAGTAGGATCACGATTAACGAAGTAAGACATTAAATCATCATGTTTGATTAGACACTTTCACGGCATGAGCAACGAAAATGTAGTAAGAATTAACTATTTCCTTTAATCATTTTTGCGAGGTGTTTGCTCGACAAACCGTAGTAATGGTTTGAAATTACATGTAAAATTTTATGGTAATTGTTGAGTTCTCTCATTCTCACAAACCGTCCTCGTTATTTATGTCCTGCGAAATTTCCGAAAGTATATACAAATAATGTTCGTGTCTATTTACGTTGATGTTGATTTCCCGCCATATGACATGGAAAATATAATCGCTGCAACCGTACCGAGAGGAGTTGTTAGTTCGTAGTTTGTTTCGCAGGGTGAAATACTTCGAAGTATGGAAGCTATTGCACAATAGTAGGCAACAGATTCAGTCAAATTTGTAGGAGTGAATGGTTTCTCTGTATTAAAAATGCCACTCATTCTCACATACTCTTGCCCGTACGACCGCTCTCAGCCAAATACGGTATGACTTCCTTTCCTTACACTCCCCCTCCTCACATACTCTTTCAGTCCTGCGTCACACGACTTTGTCTTCTACCGTGATAAGAGACATGAATGCGTTTGGCTGATGTTATTGTACGACGAAGTATAGATATACACCGTTTTCTAAAAATGGTATATATGATTATGGAATTGAAAGTATTTGTTGAAAGTATTAATAACAATGGTGGTTTCCTTTTGGTATCCCTCGCATTCACGATAGGTTCGACTTCAGGTGCCTGAGGTCTTGGATAACCAGATTGGCTTCGGTCGATGTGCAGCAAAGCCTTCGTCACCACAGTATTCTACTGGCTTGAAAGCAAAACAAAGCTTTAACTTCCACGTCTATCGTGGATTTAAATTAAGTGAAGATCAGTTTCCCTCATTTGTGTTGTGGATATTGTAATCAGTATGGCTGCATTAACATAGAGAGGATTGCCAGGCATGAACGCGCAAATGGATTTCTCCTGTCCAAATGATAAAAGCGAACACAAACACACCGCTGCTATCTATGCTCCTATTCTGATATACTGGAAGTGAGGCAATTTCGTGGAATAAATGGCTTTACGGAAGTCGTGTTTAGATCAATGTGGCGTATATCTCGTTCTGTTTACGTGTTGTTTCTCAGTCGTTTGCTTAGCAAGCCGATGGCTCGTTCACCAAAATGTTTGCTTTCTATATGACAATTCTAAAATGTTCAAATGTTTGTATAGTCTATGGGACTTAACTACGGGGTCATCAGTCCCTAAACTTACAAACTACTTATGAACTAATTAAGACTAAGGACGGCACAAATATCCATGCCCGAGGGGGGATTCGAACCCCTGACCGTAGTGGCCGTGCAGACCGTGATTGGAGCCCCTCAGTCCCCTCGGCCACCGCGGCCGGCGACAATTCTCAAATCGAAGTTATTGTTCAGGCCTTCTACTGTTGTGGTGATGGTACAACATTTGTTTCATAACGTTACATTGACTGTTTAAAATGAAATTCTCTCACTTTCTGGGATCAAATAATAAACGAGAAATTGAAGAAAAAATATCATGGCTTCATTGCTGTTTCTTACTTTTTGTGAAACTGAATGACGGTAGCAACGCATCGACATGAGTGTGAACTGATACCTCCTGCGGAGGAAAATAGCAGACCTATCATTATATTTCAGTTCGATAGATATTTCTGTTGGAATCGTACTTAGAGCAACTATTTCCAGTATCATGGATTAGCATTAGCATTTTACGTAGTTTAATTCCGTCTTATCGTTCATATATTCTAGGACAATGATATTAGACCAACTGTCCTGTAATATTAACGTAGATAAACTGAAACTACATGTACTGTACTGTCCTGCGAAATATTAACCGCCCGTTACTAAGCACAGCTGTGCTCTCCGATACATGTCTGTTGCACGAAGTCTTACCTTGGAACGTGACGAGGCTATTGAACATCATCGCAAAGAAAGGCGTCTTGCAAAGTTTCCGGAACATGTATCGCAGAACTCAGTGGTGATTAGTATTGGGAGGTTATTATTTCGAAGGACAGTGAGGTAACCGTAGTTCATAGTCCACCTACGTTAATGTTACTGGACCATTTACAGAACTTTATTGTCAAAGGCTGTACTAGCGAACGTAATCGTAGATCAATTCTAGAAAACAAGATAACTTCCGCCGTTTTACGTAAACATAAAGGTAAAGCAGTCTACAATCCTAAGATTGGTTTGAACATCCACAGTGCTTTACTAGGCATGGTCCTGTTTGGAGGTGGTATGTCGTTGCCTTCCTCCGACCTTTTTTTTTTTTTTTTTTTTTTTTTTTTTGTTCTATAGATAGATCAGTTCATTGCGGTCGTTGTTCCTTTTTGTTCGTTGTCGTTCGATGAGTTCTTGGCTCAGCTTTTTTGTTACAGAGAGGCGTTCAGCCCTCTGACCGGGCGCGCTGAGCCACGGCGCCCGGCAAACCTTCGAACTGACTTACCCAGTCAGTTATAGGGGGACCTAGAGTTTAACGTGGTTCCGAACCACTGTGCTACTCGGTATTTTTCACATGAGCAATACTGCCAGAGGGGAAGGAAATGGAAAGTGACAGATAAAAATCCTAGGACCTGGCGGGGATCGAACCCGCAACCTTTAGATTTGTAAGCTGGCACTCTACCACTGTGCAACCGAGGCGCACCTGTGATGAATTCCTCCTAAGATTGGAGAGACACTGCCGGCGGCTTTTATTTATTGGTAAAATAGTATCTGTTTGAAGGGAAATTCCAATTTTAATGTTTACTGCTAGTAGCGATTCATTACCAAGTTTGCCAGAATTTAGTCTTTTGTTATTAACAGTGTAAACACAGCAGATTAAAGCGCGACTAGAATATACAGATATTGGTAGATTAAAAAAAAAATACTAACGTATGTATTATTTACTTACTTATTGTACATTATATGATGCTGGTTACCTTAGCTATGTGCAAGCAGTGATTTGTAGGTACAATCTGCGAAATAAAATAAAATGTAAAATCCTGACAGAATATTTTTGGTTTTAAACTTACATTGGTTAGATTATAAGCAAGATTCTTTTAATATACAAAAATCTTGTTAAAGGTCGATATGAAATGAGCCAACGGTAAAAATTTAATTGCCGCCTCGACTGTGTAGTGTGCCGATGATGGCAACGAACTTTCTATCGTCATTGAAAACCCAGTCATATAAAAGAAAAGGGAGTAATTCTTTGTGTTGACCGAGAATAATTGAATCAGTTTCTGCTCTATGGATAAAAAGTTCTTCTTTGTATACTTCTATAGTTAGTAAAAATTATTCTTCTAAAGCGAACATGTTGGCAACATTAGCACACTACGCCACCGTGGATTCAAGAAACATTTAACCGATGATACAAAAATATGAGATGGTGTGTCGTATTAGTTCATTAAACACGATTTTAATGCGACCTTATATTATGAGAAATTACAATCCGTCACGGAAACAGTATGAAATGATGTATGTTTTTGGTCGAAAATATGGTGTGATCTTTCGAATCGCAACATGATAAAATGCAAGTAACAGAACGTGTCAGGGCACTGGTCACACGATACGAGACATTGGATTACAGACGATGTTTCACGAGTGAAAACCAGGTGAGTGGAAAAATCTGAACTGACAAACTGTGATACATTGTAAACGACATAGTTTCAATAATTTCCAGTATGTACAGGCAAGCTTACTGCAGGCGACGCTTGTGCACCCAAAATATAACCAAACGACAATATACTACCAGTATTTCTAAGTTCAGTGAGTACATCACATCCTAATTTTATTTCGAGCGTAAACTGTCACATCTAGACAACGTGCAGTGATTGTTGAATGAAAAAAATCGGTTTGACAGTACCTATTATTAAAGTTTGAAGTGTAAAACCAAGGCCTCCCAGAGAAAAAACTTTGTACACGGAAAATCTGAGCAGTTGACATAAAAATGTTGACATTATCTGAAGATTTATTTCAGCCCAGTTGGAATCTGTAAACGCAATTAATAATTCTCAGAATTTATCTGGGTTCCAACTCTTGTCAGTCATTCAAACGTTGCTTGCATACGTAAAATAGTTACAGCAAGACCTATGTTCGGATGGCTGGACGTATAGCCTGTGGTCTAGGTTTAACTACTTTTCGCTCCGTACTCCCACTTCAAACAGTAACTGAGCTGCAAGACCGCTGCCCGAAAACCGAGATTCACCACATTTCTTACAGCACTACCACCAATGAGCTAATGACACCTGTGATTACAGGAAGTGTTAGGTATTCACTCGGCGCCTGCCAACACAAGTCTGTTTTATTGCAACAGTGATTACAGCATTTGAGATTACTCACATCTAATCACTTGGTGCATTTAAATAAACTATAGTTTTAAAGGCTAAACCAAAATACATTTTACATCGTTCCTCCCAGTCACGACATGTGTACTAAATTAAAACCTGGCTATCAGAAATTTCATTTAGCGCGTATGTAACACGCCGGTCAGAGCGGAAGTGTGGCTGACAGCCGTCCAGGAGACAGGCAGCTGCATTCGCTCACACGTGTCGCGCACGTGGCGATCTGCTGGCAGCCCACGTGGTATTAGCGGCGGTGTCCGGTGACCGCACGCCACGCCAAACCGCGTGCAGACGGCAGAGGGGCCGCCGCTTTGAAATTCGATGAGAAAGAGAAGCGAGGTCACAAGTCGAAATTACGGCCACTCCCTTCAAAGCGATGCTCTTTCAGGTCGATGCGACGACCAATTTATCTGACATAATTTTAATCTGCATCACAGGCTGCAAAGTTGACTCCTCTTCCATTAATTTACGTGCGACCCTTTGAAGTGAAGCAGTTTTATGCTTTGACAGTTACCGAGTGATCCGGTGAAATAATTTCGCTGACATATTATATCAAAGCTAGTGCCATTTGCAATACAATTTTTCACGATGTGTGATCAGTTAGTTGCTGGCATGTATCATTATGTGAAGCAAATGATCGCTAGACATATATGCTGTAGTGCACATATTGTACAGTGTGTGAAATGGCGTAGAAAATATCTACTTCCATGAAGGTCCCTTACGTTTCATTAGCTGCTTTAATGTATATTTATTACTACCGCTGTTATGAAGTTTCATTATTTCACGTCCATACTACAACTAGATACTTGACGTCCGTGTTATAATGAGATACTTCACGGCCACACTATAATGACATGATCAAGGCCACCTGCAGAACGATTCACATATCGGTATTATACAAAAATTGCGAATTAACACTAAATAATGAAAGATTGACGCCATCCACTTGAGTACTAATTTAAATCCGTTAAAAAATTTTTGCAAAAGAGTCAAATACAAAATAAATACATAAGATTTTTAGGAGGGTTGGCACTTGCAATGCTGACAATGCTGTGGAGACACTATGCAATCGAAACTACTATTATCACTGATGGTATACATTGTTGACCTATCTCACCTCAGAGTACAAGGAACTCGACTATCGCACGTCACCCGCCTGCGCAAAATCGAGAGAAACACGGTTACTTGTAAGCGAGCGGTCTAACATAACGCTGTCTTTATGTTTTCAAAACAAGAACAACGGAGTTGGATCAGGAATGAATGTGCCAGACGTCCAACAGCACGGCAGTGTCATCAAGGTCTTCCAGAAGCGTGCGGGGAATCGGCATTACCCTACAGAATGTGGCCTTGGATAAAAGCCTTCACTCAAGGTCAGCAAACGTATTATCGGGCAGGTCGACCTAGCGTCTCTGAAGAAGTGCATACTGTTGCCGCGTTAGTGGACAGTGATCGACGCCAGACGATTCGTCAGCTCGGCAACGAAAGCGGATTAGCGCATACCACTGTGCTTCTGAAGGAGCGCCTTGGCATGCGAAAAATTGCATCACTATGAGGTCCGCGTGAAGGAAATGGACATATGGATGCGTTACGACGCTGCTCAGACGGACTTCGAGCGCTAGGAGCGCGAAGGAGAGGCTTTTTTATGCCTTATCGTATCACTGGATAAAACATGGCCCACGTCGTAAGAGTCAAAACTAAAACGTCAATCCAACGAATGACGTCATTATGGGTCGCCGCGAAAGTCGAAAGTGCGTCAGAGCCCTAGTATGGTGATTCTCGTGTAGATTTGTGATGGTGTTATCCTAACGCATTATGTTCATCCATGGCAGACCGTCAATGGACAATAATATTGTCATTTTTGAAGCATCACTTGCGACCAGCTTTGCGAAAAAGAGCAAACCTTTCTGCACAAGCAACCCATCATTTTGTTCGACAATGTACTGGCACATACAGATGAAACTATGGTTGCTCTGTTCGGTCGCTGGGACTGAAGTACTGGACAATCGACCATACTCCACGGACGTAAGTCCTTGTGACTTTGATTTGATTCCAAAGATGAAGCAACGACTTCGTTCCATTCGCTTCTGAACTATTCCAGAGATTCGACACACAGTAGACCGCTCCATTCGCACCATCAACAGAACCGGCTCTGCTAACAGTATACCACGCCTTCTATATTGCTGGCAACGGGTTATACTCATCGCTGTTGACTACTTTGGAGGACAGTAAACATGTAACGCTCTTGTAACGGTTGTGAATAAATATTTGCCATTAGGTCCAGCCCTCGTATTTATGACGGAGTTAGAGCACGTAGAAAATGTTGTGGGGAAGGCTGACCGAAGGCGGTATTCTATTGGCAGAACAACAGAACTACTTAAGATACACAACTCTTCGCTTGTTCGTCATGTTTTGGAATGTAATTGGTTGTTGTGGGATCAAGTAGGAACGATAGACGATAATATAAAACGAAGAGCAGAGTGTCACGGAAAAAAATACAGGTGTAGGGTAGGGAATCATTAGAAAAACATCATTTTTGGTTGCGGCGTTATCTTCTTACGAAAATTCGATCACATCTTTGCGCCGTATGCAGGAATGTCTGTCTGACTTCTAATTACATAGGAAGAATGATCATATTAATAAAACATCAATAATCTGAGATGCAAGGGATATTATAGGTTTTCTGTCTTCTCCAACGCTATTCAAAAATGCAATAGTAGATAAATAGGGTAGAAGAGATTTGATGAACTATCTGTCAGGCACTTAAGTGTGGTTTGCACAGAGCACGTATGTATATAGCTGCAGATGTGCGTTATTATTGGTTTTCGTTCGTAATTATACTTATCAGTAGTTACTTACGACAACATCGTTCTGAAACTACATGGATATATGATGCTTATTCATTCATTCTTAATCTTAAATTATGGAAACACACACATTCCAAACGTCCTAATGGATACTACTTTTATAAAGTATACTATAGTGTAGGAAGTCTGAAAGTAATGTCATTAAGGAAACTGTTCTATAATGGTCAGCGAAGGACATTACGCTTTCACATATGTTACGTTTTTTTTTTTCGAACCTCTGAAATAGCAACAAATGAGATCAGAAATGAAACGATACGTGGACTATTTGAGTTTGTCATCTTACAGAAAACTGAGTGCATAAATATAATGTAAGTCTTACTCGAAAACCGCTGCATAAATCTCACCCCTTCCAGCAGTATTGAAGTGACTACATGACATATCACCGATAAGGCCCCTTGCAATTCTGAAAGTGTGACTAATTGTTATTGTGATCGGTACACAATAAACTTTCTTATAATAAGAACTCGACTGAACTGGTATCTTTTTCCAGCAAGATTCGTTTCCTTCCATTTTGCTTTGTTGTTTTACGGAAGTACATTCAAAAACCTTTAGAAAGTCCAAAATTTTCAGATATGTGCATTTATTTGTAAGTAATCGACTTTTTGTACATACATTCATGGAATGATTGCTTATCAGTTTGTAGAACGATTGAATTAAATGTAGTAATTGATTATTCTGTATGCCAACAATATTCACCATAAGGTGTTTTAAGTAGCATTCATTTTGCACTAAAATGCATGGTAATGGAAGAATGACATTAAGTTGTGTCTCATAGCTACAAATTTTGAACAGGGCTGCGTTTTTTTTTTTTTTTTTTTTTTTTTTTTTTTTTTTTTTTTTTTTTTCAGTGACCGTTTACAAATTTAATGGATGGTAATAAAACCATCGGTCGCATGGACAAAATTTGTTTTACCTGCTTTCGGCAAGTCATCAGAAATTTTTAAAAATGTGAGTCAGGTGCCAACTTCACACAAGCGAGTAGCGATTAGTGGCTAGCCTTTTATTTTTGTTACATTGTAGCTTAAGCTTCATCGCTCATCTATAATTTAATTATGGTCTTGCATTTCTAAGAATTTCTTACGAAGGCCATCCTAGTAATTGCCGAAATCGGCTAAAATAAATTTTACATCACCATCCATCTACAATAATTCACTGAAGTTTTTACAAAATTTTTCTGTGTTTTTTAAAGTAGTTCTGACTTTTTGAGGGTGCCTAAATCGCACATTTCTACCTTTCTAGATTAATCATTGTTAAGTTCTTCGCCTACCAGAGCACACAGTCGCAGTGCCTATACATGAAACCCTCAGAAGAATTTGAAAGAGGTTCCTTTATCAGCACAAGAACATCAAGATTATAACAATGTACTCTGTTTGCAGATTTTATAATTAGTGACTCGAGAATATCAGTGGCTGGAGCACTTCTTCCTCTTGTAAGCTTTCATACGTATCTTAGTCATTTCAACTTGATTGTGAACTTTGACTTTAAGAGGCTTTCGTTTTGACACATATCATTGTCGTGGTATCCATCTCAATCTCTCTCTCTCTCTCTCTCTCTCTCTCTCTCTCTCTCTCTCTATCTTTTTCTCTTTCTTCTTTGAGAGGTATTAGGTTTCTCTGTTAATAGATGTATAAATATTTTGAAAATTTCATCTGCGTAAATGAACCCAAGCGTGTGTCTTCGTCACAGCAGCTGCTTTGTTTTAACAACGCATATACGTTCAAAAAATAGTTTTAATGTTAATTTGGTACTTCATTTCAGATGGGAATATTCCTTGTGACACATTCAAAACGTGCACAATGGTGCTCTCGCTAACAATATATTCGACTATGTCACGACAGAAGTTTTATTGGTCATAGGCCCATACCCCGGATTCTATTGCTGACACAGTAGCGTGTGTTTTATACCCATCTGTCCAGTGATTTTTTTGAATACCTCTCAGACGATAGAGCAAACGTGAGTGTTCTGCAGTGTACGGTCAATATTCGAATATTACATACTTCCTGCATACCAGCTAAACTTGGAAATCTCATTACAAACATATTAGCATTCATACATTTTACTTGTTTCTTTTCATTCCTTTTTAGAAGTTGCAATTTGTACAGTTCCCTGATTTGATGCTGCAATTCTCTTCAAAATTCCTTCCCCATTACCTAGTAGTTACATTTATTATCTTTATTACGTACATCTGAAGTTTGCCTCTCTACAAAGTCTGATTGGTGCGCATTAGCAGAAGTTTCCCCGATGCGGTCGGTATGTGACTTATTCAATACGCGACGAGGACTTCTAAATCGCTTCATACGTGATTCTGACCCACGCTCACTAGATACTGTATTTGATTTTACCTTCAAGACGGAGTACCGTGAAACCTCTACAAACAGAAAGTTAAAATTTGCCTTCCTCCCATTTTAATATCGTTATTTACAGAATTTTGTGAATTTCATCTGTGTAGAAAAATTATTTTTCAAATCGTACAGTATTAAACTCCTGTCTGTCCCAATCCCCTCCCCACCCCCTTTTTCTCTCTCTCTCTCTCTCTCTATACATGACGAAATTTTTTGTCAAATTCTGTGTATAAATGTTTCGACTCCCATAACGATATAGTTATATCTTTACTGATGCATTATATGTAAAAAAGGAAGTAGCAGAAAGTGTCCCTATCGGATCACAAGGAAAGGAAAACACCTTCTTGTTTAAACATTTAGATTCAAAAGTGGGGGAACCAAATTTCTCGGTCTTCATGCCGCCTACCTCATCAAAGGTTTGTAATGCGAAAATATTAGCGCTTCTGTCTGCTGAAAGACAGTAGGAGAAAGTGGCGTTGGAAGAGAGAGGAGCCATCAGTCACGGGCGAGAGAGACAAAGCCAGAAAGACGTGCTGTGCAGAAACAACTGTGTGCTCGTATTCTGTACAACGCGTTCTGCTTTTGGGACAGCGTAACTAGATATATATCAGAAAAGTTGACTTTTATTTTATTTCAGTAAGTGAATTCGCTACGATAAAATTAAACAGAAAAAGCTCGTTATTTAATTTGTTAACAAAGCGCTGTTGTATATTACTGATTTAAACATTGTTTAGAAATAAAAAAAATTAAATTTTTTGTAAAACTACCATGTAAAAATTGTAAGATGTGGATCATTTTCTCTTATTTGTCAGAAATCTGAAGATGCTCTAACCGGGTGAAACGCGTCATTTCAATAAAAGTTTTTGCAACCAAGGCATTCTTTTATTCAAGAGTAAAATTCAGAATGGCTATGGTAAAGAAAGCGTTTCCGAAGAAGCGAAATTTGTTGATACCCAGTATTAGTTTCAATGTTTTTAAAGCAGTTGTCTGGAGTGTAGCATTGTATGGGAGTGAAACGTGGACGAAAAAGAGTTCAGACAAAAGGATGATAGAAGTTCTTGAAATGTGGTGCTACAGACGAATGATGACGATTAGGTTGGTAGATAGCGTAATTAATGAGGAGGTGCTCAACAGAATTGGAGAGAAAAGCAATTTCTGGCATATCCTGACTTGGTGGGATGCATTCTGAGACATGAAAGAATCGTCAGCATTAGAAGGCAGTGTATGGAGTAAAAATCGTAGAGGAACACAGAGGGGTGAGATCAGTAAGCAGATTGGAAAGGATGTAGGTTGCTGTACGTATTATCAGATGAAAAGGCTTGCACAGGACAGGGTAGCGTGGAGAGCTGCATCAAACCGGTCTGCGTAAAGGCCGCAACAACACAACAACATGATGATGGATCACCCTCGGTACCGGTAAAAGAAGGTTTTGAATTGATAAAACTGTCACCGATCATATTTCATATACTTTGTCGTTCGGGATAGTCGCATACCTGATGTGTGATATTAAGTCATTTTCGAAATTAAGGGTATAATGGAGCTGTGATAGTACCATATGCTTCCAAGTAGTTGCACGTAATCAACCCGTATCTCACGATTTAGGGTTGAAAAATAATTCGTGAAGTTCAGATCTAGTCTGTTCCATAATTTTGTGGTTTACATTTCTGTGAAAGATAAATATTGTCTTTGTTGTGCTTCACATTCAATTCAATTGAAAATTAAAGAAAAATAAGATGAAAATTGTACTCTGCATAACTACATTATAAAGAGAATTTTAATATAATTTTATGTTGTGTCGTGTCGTGAACAGCTGCTTCTCAAACGAAAACACAAGCTTACTATTGTATATATAGCAATACTTTCCATCTTTAGAACTGCAAAGAATTGTACTTAATAATTAAGTAATAGAATGTCATAAGGTGTGTTCATTTATATATAACTAATCCCGACAGAAATAAAATCACGAAGTGATTGGGGTCCGATTTGCATCTCTACGAGAGAGTGTCAAACATATCTTACGCAGTTTCTAATTATTTGGAAAAGCAAAAACATTTCTACCTGGATTTTCTATAGATGTTTTTGTATAGTGTGTCACTACAAAATACTTGTATATCATTTTCCGAAAAGTGAGTGACCCAACAATGTGTCACTGTTGTTGAATCTTACGTCAGTAGGAGCAGCTTTGTGAATAATGTCGTCAGATTTATCACTTGGCTCAAGTGGATCACCTGAGCGGTTCTCGAAATAATTTGAATTTAATTTCCTTTTTTTAAAATCTGAAATTAACAGTAGAAGAAACTTTCTTACGATGACATAATTAACCATTTTATACCATTTACAGACAACAAAAAAATACCTAATTACCAATGACTTCCATTTGAAAGGGCACATTTGTTGTAGCGTGGGAAAGGCGAACGAAAGAATACGCGCACACACATCGCTTGTCAATCTTCTGCTGGGATATTGCTGCACAGTGAGCGATCCATACCTTACGGTTCTGGAACAGGACGTCTACAAGATACAAGAAAGGGTAGCTTATTTTGTATATAGCACAATTTTCCACAGCGTTCCATAGAAATAAGATAATGGGGGAATTCCATGCGGAGTGTCTTATTTAATAGAAAAATATTTTCTTGAGCCCCACCAACATAAGGGAGAAATGATCACTGTAATACAAATAAAGCCGAACTTGGAAAAAAAAATCACGATTTAGGTAAATGTTTTTCTCTCGTTCCGTTTTAGAGTAGATGATTGTTTTAAAATTAGTGTGATAGAATTGCAGACCAGATATGTAAACGAAGATGAAAATTACAAAGCACCCTGTGGTAAGGCACAGCCTGTGAGTCCGTGGTAGACTTCTCGGCTGTGATTAACATTGAAATGTGGACTCGGAAACGGAAATTGAATATTATTAAAAAATGTTATAATGTTTGTAAATCTATGGGACTTAGAACCTCTGTTCATCAGCCTCTATGCTTACAAACTACTTAAAATAACTTATGGTAAGGACAACAAATACACCAAGGCCCACGGTAGGACTCGAAACTCCGAGATGTGATCCGCAGCTAGACGCCTTAGACCACGCGGTCACTCCAGCGCGGCAAACTGAATGTTATACTAGCGGCGATCAAACCGTCATTAAGGCCAATTATCGATTCACCGCTTATTAATGTCCCCTACACGTCTGTGGATCTTATGATCTGAACGTGTATGTAAGAAGAGTATACACACCATAGAATTTTATGATAGTTACTTTGGGTTATTTTCGAAAAACTTACGGGTATGCTGCCAAGTATCAAAAGCGACGACGGCCGATATTTCGGCAGGAGACACTGTCATTTTCGAAGCGAAACTGCAGTAAGGAAGCAATGTACAACGACCATTAAAACCTCGGTTTTCAATGAGTAAATAGGAAAGACAACACACACCGAGCAAGCAAGCACACAGCGCCGACACGACCAAAGATGAAACCGGTCAGAATATCGATATTAAACATCAGTTGTCGACAGATGAGGTTGGATTAGTTTTGTCCCTCTGTTTTTTGACAAGTGAGGTAGCAGGATCCCAAGCGGAATTTAAGCAGAAGTCTCCATCCCTATTCATGTCACCTAGTTTTATTTCTGTCACTTCCTTGATAACACAGTTCCGTTAGTTGGAAGTGCATGCAAGAATTTCCGTTTTGTTATATTCTATAGGGTGACCTGTGTCTAGACAGTGTTCGGCCACAGCAGATTTGTTTGGCTGTTGTAAACGCGTGTGACGTTTATGCTCAATACAACGGTCCTCAACAGTCCTAATAATTTGACCAACATATGACATGTCACAGCTACATGGGATACGGTAGACACCCGCCTTACGCAAACCGAATTCATCCTTAACGGATCCCAACAGTGCCTTAATTTTAGAAGGTGGACGAAAGACACATTTTACATTGTGTTTATGCAAAATGCGACCAATCTTATTGGAAGTGCTGCCAACGTATGCCAGAAAGGCCACTGACGTGCCAACCCAGTGTTATCATTACTAGGCCGTTCCACATGTGGTCGATAGCGCAACGCTCTTTTAACCTGCCCTTCACCATAGCCATTCTGTCGAAAAGTTACCCCCAGATGAGACAGTTCAGTGGGCAAACTTTCTGGGTCAGAAATGACGTGGGCCCTATGCACTAAGGTTCGAAGAACCTGTTCACGTTGTGCTGGGGAGTGACAACTATCTGCTTGCAAATACAAATCAGTATGAATTGGCTTCCTATAAACAGCATGTCCCAACTTACCATCTGCTTTTCTCCTGACCAGCACATCATAGAACGGAAGGCAACCATTCTTTTCCACTTCCATTGTGAAACGGATGTTGGGGTGTATCCCATGTAGCTGTGGCATGTCATATGTTAGTCAAACTATTAGGACTGTTGAGGACCGTTGTATTGAGCATAAACGTCACACAGGTTTACAACAGCCAAACAAATCTGCTGTGGCCGAACACTGTCTTGACACAGGTCACCCTATACAATGTAACAAAACGGAAATTCTGGCATGCACTTCCAACTAATGAGACTTTGTTATCAAGGAAGCGATAGAAATAAAACTAGGTGACAACCTTATGCATAGCGATGGAGGCTTCTCTTTAAATTTCACTTTGGATCCTGCTCTCTCACTTGTCAAAAAACAGAGGGACAAAACTAATCAGACCTCATCCATCGAGAACTGATGTTTATTATCAATATTCTGACCGGTTTCATCTTTGGTCGTGTCGGCGCTCTGTGCTTGCTTTCTCGGTGTGGGTGGTCTCTCCTGTTTACTCATTGAAAACCAAGGTTTTAAAGATCGTTGCACAATGCTTTCTTACTGCAGTTTCGCCATGAAAATGGCAGGGTGGTCTTCTGCCGAAATATCGGCCGTCGTCGATTTTGGTACCTGGCAGTATACCCGCAAGTTTTTCGAAGTTGTTATTCGCCAGGAGAAATTATGGAATCACACATTGGGTTATGTTGTAGATTAATTATCAATGGAGCCTAAAACATATGGTAAAAGCACAATTCGAAAAGTGTTGTGGTGGTCTTAATTGTAAAGACTACTCGATGTAGCTCACAATGATACGCCATGGTAAACAATCTGTGTAAACTCCTAGTAACATCCGTAACTTACATCCATTGCAAGCCGCTGTAATCGTATGTCTCTTGATCTCCTTCTGGGATTTGTGGTCCCCAAGATTTCTCACCTCAGAAAATACAGTCAATATTGCAAGTAAGATGTAGGACTAATGGCGCCAAAAGACTTTGTTCCCAAGACTCAGGTCTGCTAAATGGTTATCGTCGTCTGAATGTACTGAGTGTTGCGACCGACACTTCGTAGAATTACTATAATATCACGTAAATTTAAATCAGGTTGTAGTTTACGTCTATAAAAAAGAGGACATCAACTAAATATAGGCTTCCGAAGACAGGTTGTCTCATTACAGGGTTATCAATTTAGCCTCGTCTGCAGTAAGGATACCCTTGCCCCTAATAGCAGGGGACATTTTACATTTTGAGTAGAAAACATGAAAAGCGAACACCACGTAACGAAGTGGGAGAAAAGGTTTCCCTCTTATACATTTCTCATCAAAAGGCAAGAGTAGTCACCAACATTTTGACATTCACAGTTAGGAGGCATGCAATACTCTGGTTATTTGGAAAGGTCGTAATCAGCTACTTGGTTGGGTCTATATGTGGGGTTTTTGAGTACTTTGGAACAGTGAGCAAGGAGAGACAAATAGAGAAGTACTTACATTGTTGTAAGTGGGGGACTCGGTGTTTCTCAGCAGTCTGATGATGATTACTTGACGCTCCAATTATTTACTGTGTTTTTTCCGTGACGTAAGAGACGTAAGATTTGTAGTATGGATCTGACGTTTTGGTAAGGGAGACCGGCTCTATATAAGTCGGACCCTTGCCCTGTTTTTGTGGTTGGCTGCATAGCGAATTATACAACTGCTACGGCGAACACCTCGCTACTAGTTTACGTTCGAGTGTTCGAGTAAGGAACAGCACGAATGAATACAGGTCAGCACCACAACAGCAGTCTACAAGAGGTGCAAAATGCTTTGAGATTTACAATAAACTTTGAAAAACGTTTTAGCATGTGGACAAAAACAAAACCTCACATTAGAATATTCAATTACCTGTCACCTTCGTTCGTTCAGATGCCGCAGTTTTCATTAGTTTCTTAGGAAAGTTTAAGAAAATAGTGTATACTAGCTTATGATTACCCGCTTCGCTGGGTTAAAGTTTTAAATCAGTAGTTTTCTAAATGTAATATTGAAGGGGGAAAAACTGCAGTAAGAGATTTTGCGTCTAGTTCTTTTTTTTTTTTTTTTTAATTCTTTTTATTATTCCTTTTTTTTTTATTTGTACACATACCTTACACGCAAAATTTGTGTCGTGCCTGGGTTAAATTTTACTTTCAGTGCCGGTAGTTTATGTGCTATCGTTTGCAACGAAATATTCGCTTTAGGAGGATCATTAATTTACTGACCGGAATAGCACTAATTATTTATTTCATCACCAACATAATAAATTATGCCCCTCATTCTACGTGACAGATTTTTCAAAAAGCATTGAACGGCCGTTGCCAACATCAGCACACTAGGCCGATGACGCAAGTAAAATTGTACGCATTGTTGTATATTATACCACATTTATGAGAATGAAAAAACTCAAGCATCGGCATCTATTACTTATTTGATGTGCTATGTAACTAACATCTCCTCAATTTGTCCTTTCCTGTACTATGGCGTTTTCTACGCATTCCTAAACATAACGAACTGAAAATGTTACGAGGATAGGCCTACACCGAAATCAGAAAGGAAACTACATAAATTCGATTTTCCTTGCAAAGAATTATTATGTAAATATATTCAAAGAATTCACATGGAGGTAATTTTTAAATTGACAATACAATTTTACCTCTAGAGCAGCATATACTTATATATAACTTACGAACTTTACATCACTGACATACATTAACGTATGTCTACAGTCTGTGCATTGCCTGTGTATTTAATGTATGTCTGTGTTTTCCTTTGAATCTATCTCGATTTAAGAATTATACAACAACCGTATTTTCAAATGTACGATGAACTTCGTAAGTACGTAGCTTTTCCTAAAAGTATTTGGTGCATCTGCATTTAATGCGACCCGGCTACTGCTCGCTAGGTGGCGTAAAGACAATTCCTCTCATTCCATGTGAATCTGTTTGCTGTTCCTGCTCTATGGTTGGCAATTTTCTCGATGTACCTTGACCGTTTAGTAAATTAGTAATCTTCTCATTCCCTTGAATCGGTACGCGCAACGCCACCTAGCAAGAGCTAGCCGGGCCGCATTAAATGCAGTTCAACCATTTATTTATTGCTCTAGAAAAGCTAAAATAAGGAATACAAACACGGATACTAATTACCTATCTAAATGATTGGTATCAATCTGTTGGTAACGCGATACTGTCCGCTAAACCAAAGTAACCTATGACTTACGAACTTTCCGTCATCGACATACATTAACCTATATCTACAGTCTGTGTATTGCATTGAGCTCAAAGAAAATATGTAGATGGCTCTATGTATTATGAAACCGTGACGCTCGACGTATATTTGTCTCTCTAATCCAGGTGTCAGTATTTTGATACTAAGCACTAGAGTTGCTTTTCGGTGTTTATATTGAGATCATTGGTGTATTGCCACTGTAGTTAACGTATGTCTATGTTTCCCAGTGATTTATCTTTGAGCATCTGTTGATCGGCGTATTTCTCCGCATTTTACGGATTTTTGTTCGCCACACTTACCCACCGCCCCACACCGCGACCAAAACACCATAGTGCACGTAGGAAGTCTTCGCGGGTTATCAGCCGAGTTGCTTCGTCGTCGTCTCGTAGCAACGTTTCGATGGAATGCGTCTCCATCATCTTCAGGTGATGTCACTTCGCCTGAAGATGATTGAGACGCATTCCATTGAAAAGTTGCTACGAGGCGACGACGAAGCAACTCGGCTGATAACCCGCGAATACTTCATACATGAAATCCGCCGAGAAAGCCTACACTCGCATATACCATAGTGCACATCGCGAACCCAAAGGCTTCTACCATGTATAATCGCCATTGGTCTGCAGTGAGTAATTTTGATATCCAAGTGAAATATACGGATACACGTCCTACGTTCCATTTTTTATATATGTATATTGAGTAATATGACGTTTGCTGCTCAGTAGCAGCAGTTCTATGCTCATCAGAGGACGCACCTTTCCCCTGACTGACCCTGTATCAGTCGAAAATTTCCGAATATCAGTGTTCAACAGAGTGATTTTGGTGTGCACGTCCGCTCTTTGAGTGATTATCGCAGTCGCGTGTGAACCGCTCGTCGCTGGGACATCCCTCCCGCCCGTCGCCCTGTTCGCCCGCATGCGGTCCTCCACTGCGGTTGCGCCAGCATCGAGACCGCACTGCGCCCGTATGTTAGCTAGCAGGCGCCCCCCAGCGTTCTGCGACTCGACGGATCTGAACTAACAACCTTACAGCAGCTGTTATAACAACGAAGTGTCTGCATCTCGTATTTAGCCCTCTAGTAGATTGCATTTGAAGTCGTAACTACGAGGATCTGCAAGCGCAATACCCTTAATAATGATAGGAGTGAAATAATCCATCTTACCACTGAAGAAAATCCGTTATACTTCATTTAATCGAAAAATGAGTCAAATCTACAAGCCGTCATTCGAGATAAATGCCCAGGAATAACAATTACGAGCAAGTTAAATTGGAAAGGACATACAGAAAATATTGTGGGGAAGGCGAACCAAAGACTACGTTTCAGTTGGGGAACACTTGGAACATGCAAGTGTTCTAATAAAGAAAATGCCTACACAACACTTGCGGGTCCTGTTTTGGAGTGTTGCTACGCATTGTGGGTTAGCACCGACCTTGGGAGACATGATCGTCATAATAAGAGAAATCAGAAAGGTTTAGGTGTTCGTTTCTCCTGTGTGCTATAAGAGACTGGAATTATAGAAAAGTACTTCAATGTGACTTGTTCAAAATGTTCAAATGTTTGTATAGTCTATGGGACTTAACTACGGGGTCATCAGTCCCTAAACTTACAAACTACTTATGAACTACCTAATACTAAGGACGGCACAAAGATGCATGCCCGAGGGGGGATTCGAACCCCCGACCGTAGTACCCGTGTAGACCGTGACTGAAGCGCCTCAGTCCCCTCGGCCACCGCGGCCGCCCAATGTGACTTGCAGTGTATCCATTTACATGTACATGTCAATACATGTACATCTAGTGTTTTACGTTTACCAAATTGACAATTATAACGGCCATGAATTTAGCACTTTACCTTCTCTTCTGTCGGAAGCGATTATACACATACTAAAATCAACAAGTGGCAGACTAAGAAAAAAAAAAATAATAAAAAAATGGGAGTATGGTGTTTTACATTGAAAATGCTTGCTGTAAAATGTAACATGATATCGTGTAGTGAGTTTGAGGAAGCATTGGGACATACTAGCTACATGGCTGAGCAGACAGTGAAGGAATGGAAGGAGAAATTTGGAGAGGGCATTAAAGTGCAGGGAGAAGAAATAAAAACATTGCGGTTTGCCCATGACACAGTAATTCTGTCGGAAACCGCAAAAGATCTGGAAGAGCAATTGAATGGGATGGACAGTGTCTTGAAAGGAAGATATAAGATTAACATTAACAAGAGTAAAACGAAGATAATGTAATGCAATGACAGAAAATCAGGCGATTCTGAAGGAATTGGATTAGGTAATGAGACAACAAAAGTAGTAGATGAATTTTGTTATTTGGGTAGCAAGATAACTTCTGATGGCCGATGATATAAAACTGATAATGGCTATGGGAAGAAAAGCATTTCTAAAGAAGCGAAACTTGTTAACATTCAATATTAATTGAAATGTAAGGAAGTCCTTTCTGAAAGCATTCGTCTAGAGTGTAGCATTGTATGGGTGTGAAACGTCGACGATCAGGCTTTCAGATAAAAAGATGATAGAAGCTTTTGAAATGTAGTGCTACAGACGAACGATGGAAATTAGATGGGTAGATGACGTAACTAATGAGGAGGTGCTTAACCGAATAGGGGAGAAAAGGAGTTTTTGGCATATCCTGACTAAGAGAAGAGATAGATTGGTTGGACACATTCTGAGACATCAAGGAATTGTCAACTTAGCATTATAAGGAAGTGTGTGGGGTAAAAATTGTAGAGGGAGACCGAGGGACGAATATAGTAAGCAGATTCAAAAGGATGTAGGTCGCCGAACGTATTTTCAGATGAAGAGACTTGCACAGGAGAGGGCAGCGTGGAGAGCTGCATCAAACCAGTTTGCGGAGTGAAGACCACAACAACAACAACAGCTACATGGCATGAAATAAAATAGAAACCAGGTAATACATAAATTTTACGAAAATTATGTAGTAGAACGAAATCAGTGCATTAAAAATCAAATTCTACAGGAATCAATAATTTACAAGAGAAAGCATTATAGTTATACACATAACTGAAATGTTGGTACAGCAACAGTGAGACCAAGAACATACCTTAAATGTTAAACTCCTCAAGCACATTCTTACTATATTTTCCTTCTCGTACATTATCATAATACAGACATTTCGAAGATTGCTTTTACATTAGACTTTATAAATCTGTCGCCTCATAAAGTATCAATAATGGAGGATAGGTAACAACTCACTATAAAGAGGCACGCTAAGCTGCTGACAGACACGAAAATAGATAGTCTCATTCACACAACTTACATTTTTGGCCATGGCCTTCGTCAGAAACACATACATTCAAGCAATCACTTAGTCACCTATACACACAGAACTATCATCTCCGGCCACTCCAGCAACACCAGCTAGACTGTCTAGAATGTATGCGTTTCCTTCTCTGACGAAGGCCATGACCAAAAATTTGTGTGAATGTGATTATCTATTTTTGTGTCTGTTAGCAACTCAGCGAGCCTCTTTACGGTGAGTTGTTACCTGTCCTCCATTATTAATATTTTCCTATCGGATTTTCCATTGTTAAATTTTTTCCTCGTAAAGTATACAACATATTATTGCTCGCCACTAGCATACATCTCTTTCTTTTGCAGCTAATCGACAAGTGACAGCATTTGCTGAGCCAGAGCCAAAGATCAAGCTAACTGCATCTAACACAGATCGTCCACGTACTTCAAAGAAAACAGAAAACGTACAATGCCAGACCGGAAATTTGTACCTGAACTTATCTTCAAAACAAATAAAACTTTTGCTATCCGTTACCGAAATCGAGGTTTTTTACTATTGACATTAAATCATAAAAGTATAGCTAGTATTTCCCGCCTCGTATACGCGCCTGACATCCACATCCATCCGTCCACATACACACATGTGAAAAAAAAACTGCCCTTTTTCACTTATAGCAAGATTCCTGTCGTAGTCATTGTCATTTCCTCTAAGGCCTGCTTTTAAAAAATTGTCCTGTAGGTTCGCAAAGAGTCCGGTAAGCCTGACAGTATCAGTTACCTGTTACCAGCCAGGTGAGTGAGTTTGTAGTTTCACTTGTTTCGCTAGGTACTCGGTTGTGCTGTCGGTGCCCTCGCAGTATCTATTAACAATAACTAATGTTATTGTTTCTCACGCGGCATATCAAATCAACGCTGGTGTCCAGTGAGTCGCATGTGATTTAGAGCTGTTTGCCAGATGCAGCGTGCATCTGCGCCGATGGAACAGCTCTCTCTCTCTCTCTCTCTCTCTCTCTCTCTCTCTCTCTCTCTCTATCTCTCTCTCACACACACACACACACACACACGCAGACTTGTGCATGCGCGCGGCCATTATCGCGTGCCGTTTTAAGCCGCATGTGCGCACACAGCGGTTAATTTGCAATTACGCCCATGTCATGTTCCCACGCGGGCCTGACCCAATATACGCAGGGCGCCTCTGGCGTGAGCCAGTTGCACCTAGCGGCCGCTAGGGTCGCTGTGGTCCTAATCCATGCAGGTAGCAGCGACTGACACAAGTGATAAGCTCAAGCTATCCATATGTAGAAGTTAACGTGTGTGAGTGTGATGAAAATAGAATATTACCGCTTTTCGTATCTCTAGTGCAAATAGAGTGATGTACCAAAATTTTCCGAATACCAGAAATGGCTTAAAATGAATAATTTCGAACTACCCAAGAAATTGGCTCTCATTCTATTCGGCATTGGCCTTTTACTGAAAATTTTATCAAGTAACGAAATGGGATTCTAACCTTTATACATATGCAGCATATAACGTAGACTATCCAACTTTTCGATGGTGTGGTAGACATTGATTAGCCAAATCATTGTGAATTTCAGTCACGACATAACGTCCTTCACAGTTTAGGCAACCATTATTAATTTTATTTATTTATTTATTGTTTATTTAACCTGACCAGATTAGGGCCTTGAGGTCCTCTTTTACATATGACCAGCAAACAACCGATACAAAAAAATATTACAAAAATCTCACACTAACAGTAAAATAACAATAGCCGACAATAATAACAATAATAAAATAGTGGTAGTTATAATGTGTTATAGGTTATTTGAAATAAAATACGTTAAACATAAAAGTAAATTTAGAGGGACAAAGGTAGAGAAGGAGAAAGAAAAGACTGTGACAGAGGCGCTTAGAAAAGAGAGGAGAATAGAAATAGAGATATTCCCGACAGAGAAGAAGGGAAAGTTTGAAGCATAGCAGGAACTTGCCAGAGTAAGCTGCAGAGAGATGGCTATTTTGACAGTAGATATATCATTAGCAGTCTTTTGAAATTTGAGCGGGAACTGGCCAGAGTAAGCTGCAGAGAGATGGCTATTGTGACAGTAGGTGGACCATTAGTTGTCTTTAGAAATTTGGGAGGGATCTGATTTTTCTGATATTTTGAGGAAGATTGTTGCAAGGTCTGGTTCCTAACATACGAAAGATTTAGAAAACATGGCAATATTGTGCGATGTTACAGAAAGAACTTTGCTTTGTTGGAACCGGGTAGTTCTGTTGTGCTGCTCGGATAGCAGATTTAGATGATGATAAATAAGAGGGGGTGTAAAGATTACGAAAACGATAGACCAGGCATAGAGTATGATAATTTCTACGCTTATCAGCACGAAGCCATGACAACTGCTTGTAGGCTGGTGTTATGTGGTCGAAATAGTGTAAGTCGCAAATGAATCGTACACAAGCATTGATCGACAATTCTAGTCTACGTAAGGCTTTCGTACGAAATCAACTTCAATAATATCACCATAGTCGAGTATAGGAAGTGTCAGTGCCTCCACCACATTCTTTTTTAGCTGAAGAGGAAAAACTTCAATACTGCCAC
The DNA here is from genome assembly GCA_026315105.1 of Locusta migratoria. Lineage (NCBI taxonomy): Eukaryota > Metazoa > Arthropoda > Insecta > Orthoptera > Acrididae > Locusta > Locusta migratoria. The sequence goes on from CM048748.1 coordinate 86,593,312, forward strand.
GTTGCTTTCCAACAGTAAAAGGACAACACTACCTTATAATTTTATTAGATTATTCGTAGGTTATCGATTTAATAACTTGTGGCGAAAGATAAATATTCTGTGAGGCCTGTAGCAGGGGAGAAAAACACGCATCCAAAGCTAACGGCGACCGGTGGCGAGCACGAGGGTGGCTCTGTTATTCGGAGGGTCAGCAGTTCCCGGAAGACGCCTTATCGCCGAAGGCCACACTAGGTAGGTAGAACTGAGGCGTGAGCCTTCCAAGTATCTGGCTGGCGCCAGCGACGCTGGCATCGTATAGGCGGGAGCGTCTGGAGAAATACAATACACGGCGTACGGTGCTTTGAGAAGGGAGAGCTGAGACGTCTGGCGCCGAGTTGGCGAACGCCAGGGTGGCATCCACTAGGACATTGTACGTGTCTGGCGCCAAGCTAGCGGGCGCCGCAATTATACAATAGCTTGTGAGTTTGGCCGTTTGCTGCGAACAACTTGCTGACCTGAAGACCATTCGCCGCTACCGTGAGAACGCTGGACGGGAGGGCGAGGCCCGACCGGTGGAAAACGCGGGAGAGATGGCCATCGTCTGTTGTTTTATAGAAAGGGGATTCGGCTGTCCGACTCCCGAACGCAAGCCGCGATTGATGGTACTTTGGCACCTAATTGTGGATTGACGTTTCAGTAGAGATAGGCGCAGCCCGGAGTTTTTGCAGATAGGAGACGAAGATTTTAGAAGTGGAGAGAAGGAGACTGATGTTTGGGCTGCTGAGGAGAGCAAACGCTTCTCTTCTGCTCTCAGTGTATACTTGTCGTCGAGCAGCTATACTTAGAGTTTGGGATGCAACTTTTGGAGTTGCCCCAGAATTTGCACTAACAGTTCTGAGTATTAGCAAGCTGAGAGCAATTTCAGCCTGCCTGATATTAGACGCACCGACGCGCTAATTGCGATTGTCACAGTTCTAGTGTCATCTCTGCCTGTTTTTCACACGTAAATTGTCTGTAGTGACACGAAGTAGCCAAAAGAGTGAGATCGTAGGCACTAAGATCTGCCGGGGTCGAAGTTGACCGATATTAGTTAAATATTGCTACTGGAATACGAAGCTGAATTATCTCCAGGTCCGCGACTTGCAGCTATCGAACTCGCAGCCGCCGCCCAGCCATCGAGTAGCTGACATCGCCAGCCGGCACAGTTTGTTCCAGTATTGCGTACATTTGCTAGTGTTTCAATGGGTATTCTTGTTTACGGACTGTTGGAAACGTTAGTTAAGCTCACAGAAATCAGGTATCGGAATACTCCACTCGATTACTCCAAGGTTTCTAGTTAAATGTGGGTTGTCACAAGTGGTTAGAATTAAATACAACTTTCTTAGACTTACCAGTCACTTGCTGTAGGAGTGTTTATATTGTTTTGTAATTTCGTATAATTTGTTCTGCATTCCATTGTATGCGTATCTTCCTTTCAACTTTGACGTTCTTTTGTCTTCAAAGAATAAAACAAGTCAAAACAAATTTCTTTACTCAAGTCATTCAAATTAGTTAACTCCCAATTTTGGATAGGTTTTATTACCTGGGAACTAGAGGATAAATTAATTAAATGTTAGATGGTGGCTCTGCCACGGCTATCCTTTAATATTAAGTGAACAAAACATCTCCATACTCCATTTCCTTACCGTCCTTTCTCCCTCCTACCTTACCTGTATTTCCAACACACCCACATAACATACCTTTCAACTTTTCTGTGTCTCTGTATAGAGTGGAGTGACGCTGACACCTTCCTACAAACTACAGTTGAGAGCTCAATCCAGTCTAGGTATTTGTCCGTAATTATCCATAAGCTCTTTGCAGAGGGGAAGGATACAGCTGTGCCGTCCAGGGTTATTGCTGGAAGGCATTCCCTATACTGCTGTGTAATGAGTTTCTTGTGAGCAACTAAAATAGTTTTCGTTTTAGATGGATTTAAATTGAAGCCGATATTTTGTACCCACTTTGATAAGGCAAGCAGGTCAGCATTTATATGCTGGATTGCTGTGTACAGATCTCTTGAGATGGCACTTGAATATATTTGAAGGTCAACTGCGAAAAGGTGGTATTTGCCGTGGGAGAGAACAGTTGACAGACCATAAACATACAACCAGAAAAGTAATGGTCCCAAAAATGATCCTTGTAGAACCCCTGATAATCTATCGTTCCACTGTTATCTATTTGTTCCAATCACTGCACACTGCTGGCGGGATTTGAGGTAAGAGCGGTACCACTGTACAGTAATTTAGAAACATTTAATCTAGAAAGTTTAGAAAGTAGTATGTCGAAGTCAAAATTTTCATACGTTTGTAATTCTATCGGACCAAACTGCGTGGTCATCAGTCCGTAACTTACAAACTACTTAAACCTAGGTAAACTACCCTAAGGACAACACACACACAACCATGCCTCAGGGAGGACTCGAACCTCCACGGCGAGCAACCGGGCGCTCCGCAGCGAGACGCTTTAGACCGCTCGGCTATTCCACCGCGATATGTCGAAGTCGACAGTGTCAAATGTTTTGCTGAAATCCAAAAAGCACGTCATAAAATTTCAAATACTTAATCAGTATTACTCAATAGGACCACGATGTCTTGTATGAAGTTTTACCCCAGATCTTTATTCTGAGGATGATGAAATTCGAAAAGCATAATTTAAAAAAAGGTATAGGCGCATCACTATCAGTGGCCCGTATATTGGTAACAACGTCGTTCTTATTAGCAGTGATTAAATATTTTTTTAAAATATGATCACCGACATATCCGATTTGCCCACCTTTGGCAGCGATAAAAGAGGCGACTCGGATTGGCATGACAGCAATAAGCATTATGGAAAATCGCTGGCGGGTACCGGCACCATATCTGCACACATCTCATTACCGTAAATCCCGAGGACGGGGTCGATTATCTCTGACGCCACGTTCCACCATATCCCAATTGTTTTCTGTCGGTTTCAGAACTGACCAGTTGATGGTGCAGTACATCAACTGCAACTCACCAATCCAATCCTTGAATCACTCCAAAACAGTCCTAGACCTGCTTTTTTTATTAGGTTGGTGCGGCATGTCTCTATTGTTGGGAAACATGATTGTTAGGAGAGTATACGCGTAGTACTCAGAAAGTGTTCGATACTTTCCAAACATCAATGAAGTGAGAACATTTGTACCAACTGTGGCTTTGGTACAGATTTTAAAGATGTGTCTCATTGTCGCTATATAGATCAATATTTATGTGCAAAATGGAGTTTTATGTCATCGTAAATTACGGCAATACTTTTTACCAGTGCGATTTAAAGATGCTGTCTACAGGGACGTTGTTTACAATACCCTGAAAAGTCCAAATGAAAGATTTGTCCCTGTAAGAACACTCCTGGCCTTTAATATTGCTACACCACGAAGATGACGTGTTACAGACGAGAAATTTAAACGACATGAAGAATATGCTGTGATATGCAGATGATTAGCTTTTCAGATCATTCACACACGCCGGTGGCTGATATGAGGAAAGATTCCAACCGATTACTCATACTCAAACAGCAGTTGACCGACGTTGCCTGGTGAAACGTTGTTGTGATGCATCGTGTACGGAGGAGAAATGCGTACCAACACGTTTCCGCCTTTGTTACAGGTCGAATTGTAACCTATCTTGATTTCGGTTTATCGTATCGCGACAGAGCTGCTAGCGGTGGCCGCGATCCAATGACTGTTAGCAGAATATGGAATCGGTGGGTTCTGGCTGGCAATACTGAACGCCGTGCTGGATCCCATCGGCCTCGTATCATTAGCAGTCGAGATGACAGGCATCTTATCTGCATGGCTGTAACGGATTGTGGCTTATCACCCAGCTTGATGGTATGGGGTGCCATTGGTTACACGTCTCGGTCACCTCTTTTTCTCATCGACGGCACTTTGAACATTGACCATTACATCTCAGATGTGTTAATACCCGTGGCTCTACCCTTCATTCGATCCCTGCGAAACCCTACATTTCAGCAGGATAATGCACAACCGCATGTTGCGGGTCCTGTACAGGCGTTTCTGGATACGGAAAATGTACGACTGCTGCTCTGGCCAGCATATTCTCGAGATCTCTCACCAACTGAAGACGTGTGGTCAATGGTGGCCGTACAACTGGCTCGTCACAATACGCCAGACACTACTTTTGAGAACTGTGGTATCGTGTTGAAGCTGTACCTGTACACGCCATCCAAGCTCTGTTTGACTCAATGTCCAGGCGTATGAAGTCCGTTATTAGGGCCAGAGGTGGTTGTTCTGGGTACTGATTTGTCAGGATCTATGTATCCAAATTGCGTAAAATTGTAATCACATGTCACTTCTAGTATAATATATATATGTCCAATGAATACCCGTTTATCATCTGCCTTTCTTGTTGGTATAGTAATTTTATTGGCCAGTAGTGTTTTAAGAAACATATGGTTAATTCATGACAGTCATCTACTACACTTCAGTCACCGTGTTCGAGAAGCACTACTGGTATATACCATGACACGTGGATTGGTGCAAGGGAACCAGAACTATGTTATGCACTGCTGGATTAGGGTGAGGTGTGAGAAACCATGGGAAACCTCCCAATATCGTGTTGGATTTGATTTTCCTTGCGATATGTCGAATTACGGCGCCTATAAATGTGAAAGTAGCACGCGCGTTATTTCATGCACGAACTGACCTCTGGATTATGCCGCATTAATGTGATGATGTGGGTGGTCAAGCAATTCAATGAAACTGTTTGTAGAGCTTATGGGACTTAACTACGGGGTCATCATTCCCTAAACTTACAAACTACTTATGAACTAGCTACAACTAAGGACGGCACACTGTGAAACTGTCCAGAATGTGTATAAAAACAATCGCGTACGATTGTGGGCCTGCGACATGGGGCACTGTCATCCATAAAAGTTGAAACTTGTGAATCGTCAAATACAGGAATAGTAATACTGAAAAATTCTGAAGGTTAAGTGACGTCAGCACCTTGCCAAAATTTCCGCTTCCTACCGATCACAGAGAATCGGTAGCGGCCGCCGTTTAATTTAAAGATAATACACAAGTTGCTCTTTTACTCGCAAAGACGACGCTGATATGTAACTGCACACGGCACATTTATGACGATGAATACATTAGACGTGTTACTGATCAAATTCATTGTTTGTTAAAACTTCAACATTATCAGTTTATTTTTAATTAACGCATCTGACATTAATTTTTTACATTATTAACGCATCTGTCTAACTTGAAATTAAAGTCATTCAGAAGAAAAATGTGATAACTTTTTTAGCACTTTGACTGTTGAAAATTATGTAAATCTTCACGAAAAATAATTTCCTGCTTTCTCACTAATCATTATCTAATAATCTTTCTGCACACTCGAAAATTCACTTCTTGCTATGCAACCTTGAAACATATGTAATTTCACATATGGGGAGCCGGCAGCGGTGGCCGAGGAGACTGAGCCGCTCCGGTCACGGTCTGCACGGCCACTACGGCCGGAGGTTCGAATCCCCCGTCGGGCATGGATATTTGTGCCGTCCTAGTTCGTAAGTAGTTCATAAGTAGTTTGTAAGTTTAGGGACTGATGACCCAGTAGTTAAGTCCCTTAAGCTCTACAAACATTTGAACATTTTTTTGAACCCAATCCTCGAGCAGAAATAATCTCTCATCCGACTAGGAATTTGACCCAGGCCCCCTGCGTGGCAATGAACCGGGCTGTACATTTTAAAAAAATTTCGTTCTTCAGATAGATTCTTTGCGGTCGGTTATTTGTGTACGTTCTGGGTTGTTCGCTAAGTTTTGTCTCGGGTTTTAATAACAGAGAGCTTCTGATCGACTGTGTTGAGCCAACGCGCTCGGCGCTCAAGTGAACTACGTTGTCCGTGTTGAGAGGTAATATCTGGGAGATGGTACATTCGTCACGTTATTGGTACCACACATTTCTGACATGCGATGTACCATACAACGTACACTACGTGTTAAAAGTCCGTTAATTACAACTGTAATGTCATAAACATCCCAGAAACCATTTAACATGATTCACTGGAATACATGGGCCAACCCCAGTGTTCCTCGTCTTTATCCGTTATGTACCGCCATGTGCATCGCACCATATCACTATCGCAACACTATCGCATCACTCTCGCCACATCATTATATATTTCAGCGGCATAAAATTCGTCAAAGTTGGTTAAAAATATCAGAGGTTCAAACTAAAGTTTAGTATACCGAACTGAGATGACCATCAGAGGAGGCTGCAATACAAAATCTGTACACGATTCTATTCTCGCTACTAGCAGAATTAGATGCGTTTATAAATATCTATCAGAAAGCATAATACCTCAGCTATACAGGGCCACATGACCGAAATAAACAACAAGTCATGTACTAAAATCTGTGGCTGTAGGCGGGGGGCTATATGTTGTAGTACTTAATGTTTTAATTGTACATATGCTTGTTGTTTCCCTATTATAATTACATTGATTGCAGGTAGTCATTATTGGCCAATGTTCCATTATGTTTCAGTTCCGTCTGATTATTCAGCATGCTATCTGGTAACTGTGCAATGGAACGTTTTATGTATATTTCCTCCAGTGCGTTCAGAACGGTACCCTTACCTTCCAAGTGCAGAATATCTAAATTAGTTTTTAGGCTTGTAACAGAATGTCGGTTGTCTTTTAAATGTGCAGTTAATGCGGATTTGTAGCTATTTACGTTGAGATGTTCTTTGAAGCGTTTATTAAACGATCTACCAGTTCGTCCTATGTACACTTTTGAACAGTCACTACAAGTGATTGAATAAATACCTGAATTTTTGTATGGGTCCCTATTTGAACGTTCCCTGTGTCTGAACCTACTACCAACATTTTGTGGGGTGAAATAAGCTGAAGTTACTTTTTCTCAGTTGTTTACCTATCTTTTCGAACCGCACGGTAGACTAAAAGTGTTAAAATGTTTGTAGGACTTATGAGATAACTGCGTGGTCATCAGTTCCTAAACGTACAAACTATTTATGAACTACCTTACACTAAAGACAGCACAAACATCTATGCCCGAGGGGGGATTCGAACCCTCGACGGGGACCGACCTCGCGTATCGTAGCATAGCGTCTCAGTGCGCTCGACCGCTCCGGCGCGTCCGCGCTTAGACTGTTCTTATGTTTGATGAAAAGAGAGAAGGTGCTTGCGGTAGTACCTCACCATTAATACCCGTTATCCACAAAAAAAATTAAAATAAAATAAATAAACAAAATAAAAAATAAAAAAACGGATAACTTTGTGAGTAATATAAAATAAATTTTCAATATCTAGCCTACCAGCTTGTGAAAAAAAAAAAATGCATTTAACTTTCTCATACATAAGTAGTTTGCATTTTTAATATGTAATGTTTCAATCTAAATATGCATTTTATTAAATCAATTATTATTCTGTACAGTAAAAAGCACCTGAAGGTGCAACATCAAGTTGTGAAACCGGTATTGCGGGTCTCCACGACTCCAATGAAAAAACAGCTCAAGTGGACCGAAGACTTTCATTCAGACAATTACAATTTAAACACCTAATTTTAACTATATGAAAGTGTCTTAATTATATATAAAAATTTGAGCTGTGGTTGACCTTCATGAAAAATTCTTAACAAATGTTGTAAATTACAACCGTTTCTTGTTTCAAACGGTAGGAAACAGTTTGGATGTACCAATTTACAATTCATAAAGTATAATATATTGTAAGCCATGAACTGACTGTACAGTAATAACATGCAGTTAATTTTTTTTATGGGACTTAACTACGGGGTTATCAGTCCCTATACTACTTATGAACACTAAGGACGGAACAAATATCCATGCCCGAGGGGGATTCAAACCCCCGACCGTAGTGGGCGTGCAGACCGTGACTGACGCGCTGCAGTTTTTTATGCACAGCAATATACATCTGCAGTAGTGTAAATGCTGTACCCACGGTTGGAACTGAAAGTGTGTCTGTTACTACAACTATGATTCATCGCGAGCTACCCAATATAATGACCGTAGTAAGGTGTCTAACTATGATTCACTGCCAACGTTGAAAATTTTTATGGGAAGGGGACCCAAATCAGATCTTCCACTCTTGCTGGCGGTTGCTTCTCCAGGGTTAGGTACTCTTCGTGAGTATGCGCAAATGGATGAAATTATTTTCTCCTTTGATTGCCATATTCCTTTGTTGAACGTTGTGAAAATTAAGAATAGTTTTAGTTTTGTTTTCGTTTGGAATTGGTGTTTTCACAACAGAGTTGCAATTGAGCGTAATACTGTTGTTCGCTCAGATACACTTGATTCATATGAGCCGTGCTCTTCATCACGTACAGGAGCTCTTGCATATTTTATGTGCGAGTATTCCGCATTCCCTGCGGTTCATAACAATTTCCGGAATCCACTCTCGATACAGGAGATGAATAATACGTATCACAGGTACTGCATCAAATAGAGGTGAATACTGCTTTTCGTTACTGTTTGTGCAGGTGCAGAATGAAAAAAATCTGATGTCAGAAAATGGATGAGTACTTTACTCAAAACGTTTATAGCGTATATTTTTTGCATGTTTTTAAATTTTCCATTATTTACATAATATTCGTGAAGAGTAGTGGAATTTCTAGGTAAATAAGAGTCACGTACAGTTGACCGGATATAAATAATTGAAATTTTTGATTGTACAAGGGCAAAACCAAATTACAGTGTTTGGTGTTAGAAAAGAAACTCATTACCTTTTCTGTAAATAAAAATGAATTTTTGCATATTTCACCTCTACTTTCCCTAAAACATATGTCCAAATGCGATGAAACTTATCAGAGCTACACCCGCAAAGTTATTGGTCAAAGACATAAAAGTTACATACTTCAGTAGACATGAAGTCATAAACAATGAGACAGCACCCCACGCAAACAGCGAAATTTATGTATCCGCTGTATGTTAATGTCAGCACTCAGCGACCTACAGTAACCATAAGAACTTCCTGACAGATTAATACTGTATGCGAGTCCGGGACTCGAACACAGGAGCATTTCACTTTGCGGGAAAACGCTCTGCTGACTAAGCTTCACATGTATACATGAAGGCCCGTCCTCACGGCCTTAGATCTGGCAATAACTGATCTCTTATCTCCCAAATGTCTCAGACGTTCTCCTGCGATCGTTGCACGACTATCTCTCCTGCAAGAAATAAGCTGTGAGTGGCGTGCACAGGCAGCGGTGTAACAGAGACAAAATTTCATTCTGCAATAATCATATATGGTTATAAGTTTTGCCACAGTAAAACTGTGACTAAAATGAGCATCTAAATAACTACAATTACATTTCTACAGACTCTTGCGACTTGGGAGACTTGAATTTCGTAAAACAATATGACACAAAAAATACTCTGGTCGGAGAAAGTTACAGGTTTTCAAAAATGTTCAAATGTTTGTAAATCTATCGAACCAAACTGTGTGGTCATCAGTCCGTAGCTTACAAACTCCTTAAACCTAGGTAAACTAACCTAAGGACAAACACACCCACCCATACCCCAGGAAGGACTCGAACCTCCACGGCGAGCAACCGTGCGCCCCGCAGCGAGATGCATTAGACCGCTCGGATACTCCACCGCGGCAGTTACAGGTTTTACTGCAGACGTCGTAATATGAGCTGCAAGCTGCGTGGAGACATGGATACGATCTAAACGAATGCACCCAGTGAGGTAAAAGTAAGTAAAGTGTGTCACATCCGGGTGCTGAACTCGCCAAGCGTCACGAAGCCGAAGACTTGCAACAATCGTCGGAGTTCCTGGCGATAATTCGACCACGGCACCTGGTCTCTATCATCCAGAACGACGTTGAAATCCCCGCGTAAGGTAATATTATCGTTACGCCGGTTAAGAATATGGTACAATTACTCTCCATAGAAGATGGCATTTGCTGTTTTGTTAGTGCCTGATGGAGCATAAACGTTCACAAATAATATCGCCTGTATCTAACAGGCAATGGCGCGGCCGTTAGGTAGGATTGTAACGTTGGTAACCTCGAGCTCCGAACAAACTAAAATCGCAGTTCCCGTGTCTTCTCCAGCCATAATGTTATATATTACGATAAAATCGGCAAATACATAAACAGTAAAACATCACGGTTTCCTTCTTGTAGAAACACAACATGACATGCATTGTCCCGCAAAAAGGTCTTCAGGGCTAAAGCTTTGTACTGATTGCTCATCTTGTTTACATTCAGAGTTAAAATATTCCTCCGACAAGGGTCAACCTGTGACACAACAACACAGTGACCAACAGTGCTTTCCAGTCATGTACAGGGTGTTATATAAAACGATGTTTTATGTATTTCTCCTCATTATTTGTATTTTTTTTTTTTTTTTTTTTTTTGTAATTCATTATGTATTTGTATATTTTGTTTCGGTAACATATTTGCATTGTCCTGCTAATTTCCATATATGTCAAAAAATACTGCTGTAAATGTAGTAGACACGCTGGGTTAGCTAGGGCTTTGCTATTGTATAGAATCATCTTTGAGTAGGGAGTTTTTTTATCGCTGGTAGCCAGAGGTGCGCAGCGAGAGGAAGTCGTGGTTGTGACTTGGGAGAGGAAAGACGGAATCGTGAGATGGTGCGCACAATGGTGTACGGCAAAAGTACGTCAAGGAGGATGCGTGTTGGATTGGCACTAGACGATTAACAGGCAATATTAGTTATTCATACGGGCACAGCTCAAATAATTAATAAATGCATCAAGAGGAATGCTGTGCACCCAAAATTGTAGTTAACATTCGTCGCCAAGAAGAGCCTGTGTTTGCCAATTGTTAAGTACCAACAGTCTCCAATCAGCAGCACCACGGCGCACACCAAATTCAGTAAGATCTGTCCAGTTTGTCTTAGCATGTACAGCTAACCAGCGTATTAGTGATAATTGTTCAATAGTGTACACTGTTATTTGTGAACCTGTGTTTAAAAATCATTACCCATAGTCATTGTCCAGTCAGGTTCCTTCCTCATCCATTGTTTTTCCGAGAATATTCACAAAGTTATAGAAAACTAAAAATCAAAGCCATTAAAGACAAAGTGCCAGTGATTAATAACAATCCGTTCAGAAAAGTATTGCTAAATGTAGCTTATGCCAATATTGCTGATCAGTAGGTTGCTAATTGGAATGAAACTGCTAGACTAACTTTCAATTTCAAGAGACATTTCAATAAGTGTGCAAAAGATTAACTGTTTTCCATTGCATATTACTTTGAGGCAAAGCTTTTACTTGCAAGTACTGATTAGTGAAAATAGTAATTATTTGCATGTGTTTGCAATGCTAATAATTCCTAGTTAAAGAAAGGCAAAAGTTAATCAGAAAGTTAAATAGTTCTTTTCTAAATATTCAGTGTTATCATGACAAGTCATTAATTAATTTTTGAGCTTACCATTAGTACAGTTAATAGTTCAATTACAACTTGATTACTGCTAATGCTCATGCATACTCGCTGTTGAATAATTTCTAGTACTTATATAAACAATTAACTATTTGAAGCTGTAAATAGTAAATATTAATGTGAGAGTTTTGCATGATCTGCTGCATGTTGCATTTGCGTGGCTATTGCTAACATTTCACGGTCTTACATTTAACCTCTGTGTTAATGAACTATTTCTCAGTAATTAGTATATTGTCAGTGTCTTTTGTACCGGATTTGATGCACATACTCTGATTTCCTGTCCACCCAAATTTTACGTAAATTTTCACGTTTTTAATTAACTTTGCTATTATAGAGATTGTGGTGTCGCACAAGTCCAAAGTGCGCGCCACCTACTTTCGCCACGCGCCGCCATGCACGCACGGCGCGGCGCGGCGTTCTTACGACGACAGCCACGAGCGCCCTCTGTTAGAACTCCGCTCGTGGCCACCAGGAGAGGGGCTTAACCCGGGGTGATGTGCAAGGGGGTGAGGTCTTCGTCGGTGGATGTCTTCTGCTTTGAGTTTAACAGACAGTGGCGCAGACGCCGCATCTGACGTGTCCATCGTGTAGTCCGAGTCTTCGCCACCGTCCTTTTTACTCAAGAGAGTCTGCAAGTATCGAACGGTCACGTCTCGCCTTTCGGAGGCAATGTTCGCGGTAGTGTCGGCTTTGTCTCGCGATGTGGATCGCTGCAAGTGGCACTCAGCGCTGGATGCGTGCCGTTGCTGCAGGTCAACGTGTCGTTCCGCGCCCGATGACTGCCGACGCCTAAGGTCTACGTGTCGGCTCGAGCAGTCGGCACCAGAAGTGTACCGTCGCTCCAAGTCTACATTCCTGCCCGGAACATGCTCGTGCATGTTAAAAGACGACCGCCTGTCGTCTTCCATATATTTTTTGTATATTTTTCTAAAGTTATAATTTATTTAATGTCACTAGATTATCATTTTGTGAAATCTTGAACCCCACTCTTTTCAAAGCTTGAAGAATAGCATTTTTATTTCATTTGCTAAAATATTAGTTAATATTGCTAGTTTCTTCTTATTTTGTTATGTTAATAATTTGTTATTGTATTAATTAATGTTAATTAATGTAGCATATGTACGGCTTCTCCGCCAAGCCACTGTCCCTGTGAGAATGTGCAGTTGTTTTATCTCTATGGCTGTCTGTTTACAAGCTAGTCGGCGAGCCCTCTCCAGTGCGAGTCTCACTCTCTGTCCCCACCACCGCTCTTTCTTGGGCTTTCCAGCTTCCGGTAGCTTTTCGCGCCTCCATGGCCGCTCGGCTGGTCTTCTGCTTCCGCCTCATCTTAGCACCCTGATTTTGGTTAGTTTCGCTGTGGCATTGCGTGTGTGTGAGCGAATGAGTGTTGTTCGTGAATCCTCCCCCCCCCCCCCCCGCCCAGTAGCGTTAAACCGTGTACAATCCGTAAGTTGCGTATAAATTGTAATTTTGGAGCACCTTCCCTCTTTTATTTAACATTGTTCTTCACGAATGCTGAGAACAAGCTCAGGTGCAATTTTTCTTATGTCTAAATTCCGTTGCGCCACAAATGTTTTCTTAGTGACCTTTAATTGTGGTGGCTTGCTTATTAATGTATGTGTGTAATAACGTGTGAGCTGCTATGTATATTGACCACTGTAGTATTAACTTCCTGTCATTGAAGTAATTTGAAACGAGTCAATTCTCAGTTTGAGCCAGGGAACAAAGTTTTGTAGCAGGGAGTAACCGGTAGTTCACACGGACCTCATTTGCTAATTTTAGTGATAAAAAACTCTTGTTTCGTACAGTGGTCGACTTTTAATGTCCACGTGGTCTCAAGACTGGGATCTCTTCATCGGAGACGGGCTACGATCCCGCTGAGATAGGCCCTGCGTTTCCAGTTTTGCGCTACTGCTGGTACTGCGGACGCGTTGCCCATAGCTACGGCGCGGTGTTCGAGTCCTCTGCGGGAACTGTTGCAGGTGCAGTGGGAATTGGAAACTCGGGGGTGCGTTCGCACACCACGGCCGTATATAATTATATAATGTGAAAGCTAATGGCATAGGGTCGCAAGCATTTGCACTATTTGATGTAGGAGCCTTTCTGGTGATTTTTTAGCAGCGATGTTGAATTTGAAGCATGTTACTAATCAAGCAGTACCTTGATGCCCTACCGTGTGTTTACCCCAGCTCTCTATCTCTCTTATATATAGCGGTCTCTCTCTCTCTCTTTCTTCTATACAGGGTGCCCAGAAAAGTACTCCCTGATTTCAAAGTTAAATATCTTGAAAACAAAGATCGATAGAGTAGTGCAGTAAACGGTATGTTTATTGTGAAAGCTGTAAGAAGTTTATACAGCAATTTGAAATAATAGTTACAAAAGCTGTTAACAGATGGCGCTGTAATAGCCATACGTAATTCCTAGTATAAATAGTGATCCGAAGCCCAGAGCGATCAATTCCACTATTGAAACGTGAAAGGAGGTTAGGGTACCAAAGGAAGAGATTAAAACCATGTACTTCATTGAACAACGCGTTTTTCTGGTGATAGATTACCAGCGGTTTGAAGAAAGACCTACGGCAACAAGGCGAAGTTTTCAAGCACGTTTTATGTTCCAAAAGGACCCGATGCGAAAACCATTCGTACTCTCTTCGCATAAGTTCAACGAACAGGCAGCGTAACTTATGATGATCTTTTGGGGCATGTTGGCCGCAAGCAAACCGCAGTTACGCCTGAAAATATCGCCACAGTTTCTGGAATTATTCCGCGAAATCCGATGTCATCCGTCTGTAGAGTTGCATCTGAGACTGGTTTGAAGCGTTCCAGCACGCAGAAAATACTGCGAAAGATCCTACACATGTTTCCATTTAAAATTCAAACACAGCATGCCATACCCGTACGAGCTGTGCAACAAAGGGTTGCCTTTGCTAATCCGATGCTCACAATAATAGTGAAGTATTTGATGTTGGCTGCGTCTGGTTTTTAGATGAAGCACACTTCCACCTGAATGGATACGTGAATATGTAGAACTGTCGATTTTGGGGTTCCGAAAAGTCATATTGTTGTGAGGCGAAACCCCTGTATTCTACTTAAGTTACTGTGCGGGCTGCAGTATGCAGCAGAGGTATTATTGGCCCTTTTTTCATTCGAGAAACTGTCACTGGTCCACGTTACGTTGCAAATTTGGAACAATTTGTTGCCACACAGCAAGCGTTAGAAGATAGACCAGGTACTGAATGGTTTTTGCAAGATGGAGCCCGACCACATCGGATCGAACAAGTGTTTCGCTTTCTTGAGGAATACTTTGGAAATCGAGTCACTGCTTTGGAATATCCCAAATTTACTGGTGCAGGCGTGGATTGGCCTCCATATTCGCTGGATTTGATTCCCTATGACCTTTTTGTTGTGGGGCACAGTGACAGACATGGTCTACCCGAAGCATCCCGCCACGCTGGACGAGCTTGAATCGGCGATCTCTGTGGCATGTGAAACCATTTCGGTTGAGACACTACGAAACGTGATGGCGAATTTCATTCTTCGTTTGTGCCACCTCTGTAGTGACAATGGTGAACATTTTGAAAACATTGTGATGCGATTGTTGGAAAAGAGTGTTTTCATAGGATTATTTCATTTATGTATGCTGATATGAACTGTACAGCGTACAGCGCCTTCTGTTAGCAGCTTTTGTAACTATTATTTCAAACTGCTGTATAAACTTCTTACAGCTTTCACAATAAACATACCGTTTACTGCATTCCTCTATCAATCTTTGTTTTCGACATATTTAATTTTGAAATCAGGGAGCCCTTTTCTGGACACCCTGTATATGCTTCAAATTCAACGGCGCTGCTACAAAAACACCAGATACACCACTACATCAAGTTATACTCTTGTTAACTTAACTTAAGTTATAACTTGTGTTTGTGTTTAGTGCCATATTCAGCGCACTAAACACGAACAAACCTAAACAGTCCCGCACACTTAGCCAGTTCTATGACCGAACTGCCTAACAACCATGACAAACTTGGCTAGGTTACAGGTATTCTGCCACAGCCGATGTTAACGGGTAAACTGCCGCAGCCGACCCAGGAGACTTCTTTGGAGCTCAGCTGCAGCAGAACCTCACATCCAACGGACTGATTCTTTATGACGAACCTAGCAAAGTTAACGGTACTGAGAAAATACCCATTACTAACATTACCAAACCTTGCATGATCTGTCGCAGATAGCATACCGCTACTGCCCTTCCTACCTACCCCACTGTCGCAGAGGTTTTTTTCCCTTGGCTCTTACCTTGGCACTTTTTTTCCTCTGCCCTTACATACCTTTACCCTTCGCATACCTTTCGACCAATTCTATCTCCAGATGCACCGTATTAATGGGTGATCGTGCCCACACGTACGGATAACATCGCGCTTCCCACATCCCGTGATCCACTTTAGCAAACTAACCTAATTACGGAGGTGACAGTAGGACTTTTGTGATGGTCACCACGTTGGTGTGGGCGTGGAGGGGCCCCATCCTTGTGACTACATCAAGTTGGCCTTATGCCATTTGGTTTTACATTATATAAGTATATATGCGCTAATCGCGTCAGTACTCTAAAGACCGAACGTTTCTGTTCTTCTAAAGGAACTATTTACTTTTCTCGGTGTCTATTCTGACGTCAGCATAGCAGTGGAACGAGAGAAGCTGACAGGCAGAATTGGCAGGGGCCACGGCGTTAGCTGGGGCCGCCGGCGGCAGGCAGCTGGTCCGTCGCACAAAGCTGCGAATTATCGGACTGCGCGCAGAACTTGGGAACAATGAGCGCGTTTGTCGGCCTGCGGCGGCGTCAAAGGCTGTAGCAGAGCCGCGCGGCGGTCGGCATAGCAGCGCTGCGGCACGGCCCCACCAGGCCTGATCATCTCTGACTCTGCCGGGGCGGCTTCCATTAGCTGAGTAACGTCTGCACTCGTGCGCGCCGCGAAACGGAGGGTCCGGTACACTTTCATAAGGCACACCGGAAAGGTTAGAGTGTGAATCAATGCACGGACCCGCAGGTATAAAAATATTAAAAACAAATAGCTTTGTGGGGCTTCCAGGATGTATCGCCGCAAGTTATACTCTTATTATTATCGGTGCCATCTCACAGTTAAAGAGAAAGCTCAGGCATTGGGATCAACTGCAGAATCCCAACCAAGCTCGACATCAGAGATTAAAATTATTTTACACTTGATAACTGTAATATCACATTAGAGTGTCTCATGGCAGGACGTTTAATACAAATGTTTGCTTCAATTTCACCTATTCAATATATCCTGGAATAATTCTTCGCTGAAAAGTAATGAGATAGCTCGAAGAGAGTAATCTATTTTAAAAAAAGCCATCTTTGATGTAGAAAAAAGAGTATTTCTTGAATCCCGAAAAGCGGCTACTATTCCCAATAGTATCTGTCAAATTGTCCGCTACTTTCTACAGTACTGTGTAGGATTGTCATCAACACCGATACTTTGGAACCGTTATGGACCCTGATAAGAGCACGGTTGCTTCCCTTCGGATGTTCAAGTCCTCCCTCGAGCATGGGGATGTGTGTGTGTGTGTGTGTGTGTGTGTGTGTATGAGTGTGTGTTGTCCCTAGGTTAGTTAGTTTAATTAGTTTGTAATCCTAGAGACTAATAAACAAAGAAATTCTAATAGATTAACAAACATTTGATAATTCTCGGTATGGACCTTCTGCCCCTGCAAACTAATAACACTTATTTGTATCCCGATTTTGCAAATTAATATATAAATGACATAGTATCACAGACGGCGTTGCATGTTGCGTATCCTCAATCTACAACGAAAGAGCTTTCTAGATCTAACATCTTATAATAAAACACACTTACTGATTTCTCGAAGCTAGATGTAGAAGTTCTCGTTGCCTAGGAATGTTTTTTTGTTAAAAATGACAAATGGATCCAGATGTCACGCAACGAATAAATGGGGTTTTTCACGTCAAATGGATTTTCTTTTACACTTTTCATTTATTCACTCCACTGTTGGTTAAAGAACATTATCCGCCATTTTGGCTCAAAGTACAAAGACTTGCTATATAAACAACAGTTTTGGAAATGTGTTTGGTCACAGTTCACAGGTGTTTGGAAACACTCGTCAAGCTTACATCACACCATAAACGGTAGTACCGCTTAAAAAGTTACATAATTTATTGGCAGTCAATTGTTCTGTGCAATAAAAATTCTGTACTAACTTTGAAATAGTATGTAAAATTGTGACTTGAATTAAACAGATATGCTAACTCAATTTTAGTTCCTATTTAGTAACTTCTTAAACGGTTTTATAAATAAAATAAGGTTCTAAATTATTACTTTAAGTATTATTAAAACATAAAGTTAACGTGTGACATTTTCAAGAATCATGTTTAGAGAAATACGATTCGTTGATATTTAGGTTTGGGTATTGACTGCTTCAGTAAGCATGTTTGGTCTTCTGGATCACTATAAGACGTTTAAGTGGGATACTGCGCCTATGGAGAGCGATTGAAAACACACTTACTTCATCCAAGATCGCTAGTTTATTTGCTGGTTTTTTACTGCTTTCGATGAAATATGTCATCATCTGGACGGTATGTCACGATCTGCACGTTTTTCATGTATGCATCTTATAATGAAACACACTTACTTCAGCCAAGATCGCTAGTTTATTTACTGTTTTTTTTTTTTTTTTTCAACCTGTTCGATGAGCTATGTCATTATCTTCAGATTTTTTTCCACTTTTCTCCTAATTTCTATAAAATGAATAAATTGTGAAAATGTAATATTAGAAAAAGAACATTGTCAAACGATTATAATTTGCATTCACTAAAGAGGATCGTTATCGTTCGACTATGTTCTTTTTCTTATATAAAATTTCCTCAAGTAACTCCTTATTTTATTGAAAAATAGGAGAATATTGTAAAAAAAAGTAAATAAACTAGCGATCTTGGCTGAAGTAAGTGTGTTTCATTATAAGATGCATACATGAAAGACGTCCAACTTGTGGGGCATTCGCTTTAACTAAGGAATCTGTGCTCAATTCCAAGATCTGCATGGTCCCATCAATAATGTAATCGACAGTGACGGATACAAAGCTAAAAGGCCGATTAGATCCGAGGAGAAACAATCGATGTTATGTAATATAATATTACGATCAGCATTAGCCGAGAGTAACACTTTACCTTTCTTAGAAACAACATTATGGATAAACGGCAAAATGACACACAAATAGCCTATGTATATCAACCGTAAAAAGCCAAATCCTTACTAACACAGATTCGATTTTCAGAGAAATTATTAATAAATGTAACATACCGATGTAGTATTCTAAGTCATCATCCTTATCATCTTCATTAGAGACTGATTACGACTGTCAGCGTTCAGTCTGGAGCATAGTGCTTCTAATAACATTCCTCCATGATCCCCTATTCAATGCTAACATCGATGCCAGTCTAATGTTACACTTTTTACTTCACAATCATTCTTCACGGAATCCAAGTACTTTCTCCTTGGTCTACCTCGACTCCTCTTACCCTCTGCTGCCGAGCTCATGAGTCTCTTAGGTAACCTTACTTCTCCCTTAAGTGTAAAATGACCGCACCATCTCAGTCTGTTCTCTCCAACTGCTTCATCTACGGTGTTCATTCCAAGGTTTTCTTTGATTTTTTCATTACGACATCCTCTTGCCATTGTTCCCATTTATTAGTACCTGTAATCACTCTTGCTACTTTCATATCTGTAACCTCAACTTTATGAAGGAGGTAACCTGTTTCCACCCAGCTTTCACTCCCATACAATAAAGTTAGTCGAAAGATAGAGCGGTGCACCGATAACTTAGTCTTGGTACTTACTTCCTTCTTGCAGAAGAGAGAAGATCTTATGACAGCACTCACGGCGTTAGCTTTGCTACACCTTGATTCAGGTTCTTTCTCCATGTTGCGATCCTATGTGAAAATACATTCTAGGTACTTGAAACTGTCTGCCTGTTCCAACTTTGTTCCTCCTATTTGGCACTCAATCTGTTTAATTCTCTTTCCCACATAAATTACTTTCGTTTTGGAGATGCTGACTTTCATATCATAAACCTTACACCTCTAATCGAGCTCTTAAATATTAGATTGCAACCTCTCTATCGAAAGTGCTATCACAATTAAGTCATCTGTATATGCAAGAATGCTAATTTTGTTTTCACCTATTTCAATCCCGCCCTGCCAATCTACTGTTTTCAATATATGATCCATGAAGGGCATGAATAACAGTGGTGACAGGTTACAGCCTTGTCTAACCCCTGAAACTACCCTAATCCGTGAACTTAATTTGTCGTCTACTGTAACTACTGCCTGACAGTCTACGTAAAAGCGTTTAATTGCGAGCAGAAGTTTGCCTCCTATTTCATAACCTTATACGTCAGCAGCTCCCTCCTAGGAACTCGGTCATAAGCCTTTTCTAGATCCATAAAACATAGATACAGTTCCCTGTTCCACTCATAGCACTTCTCCATTATCTGCCGTAAGTTAAAGATCTGGTCCTAACAGCCTCTAACAGGCCTAAACACACACTGATTTTCATCCGTCTTTAACTAATACTCGCACTCTGTGTTCAGCAATACCTGAGAATATTTTCCCTACAACGGTGAATAAAGAGCTACCTGATAGTTGTTACAATCTTTTCAGTTTTCATATTTGAAAATTGGTTTGATTACCGCTTCTGTCCAGTCAGACGTAACCTGCCCTAACTCACAGTTAGTCTGTGTAATCATTTGGGATCTGATCTTCCACTGTATTTTACGAATTCCGGCTTAATTTCATCCACCCCAGGCCGCTTTAATGCACTGCAATCTATTAACCATTCTCTCCACTTCCTCAAATCTGATTCTGTTTCCATCATCATTCCTATCCCATTCTACCTCAAAATCAGACCCATCGTTGAACGTTTCACCTACATTGAGCAGTTATTCAAAATATTCTCTCCATCTGCCCAGAGCATCCACAGGATTCACTAGCAACTTTCCTGACCTGTCCAAATCACTTGTTAATGCCTTCTTCCCTCCCTTTCGAAGACTGCTAATTACGTTCCAGAACGGTTCTCCCGCAGCTTGATCCAGAGTTTGTAGCTTATTTCCAAAGTCAATCGGATAATTGTAGAATTCAAGCATAAATCGTGGGAAGGGACATCCCTCAACCGAAACCTCGCCCGAAATTCTCTGTAACTGATGATTTTCTTATTATGTCTCAAGCACTGAAAATGATGAAGAACACGTCGTTCTTAGGGCAATTAATTGTAATCTACTGTCTAAAGATGCAGTGTTAGCAGATAACACCTACCATCAATAGTACGCACATTACAAATTAATCTCGCAGCTATTCGACGCAGCGTAATTTGGCGGCGTCTTTATTAGTGATGCACGAACATGTTAGAGTTAGATGGTGGTTCGAAACTCGCCGGGCGTGGTGGCGCAGAGTATAAACTGTATCAACCATGAAACAATCAAAATAAAGCAAAACAAATCAACGTTCACAAACGACCGTTCAAACTGAAGAACCAATGAAAAAAAAAGAGGGTTGAACGCCTTCTGTAATAAAAAACTGAACAGAATTCTCAAAGAACTACCCAGAACGAACTCGAACAAACAACCGCATAGCACGACCAACCTGAAGAAAAAAAAAATTAATTAATTAAAAACCACCGCTGGCAATTTTTTTCATCTTCCTTCCTACAAGGTTTTCGCACACTCTTGTTAATTGAACACAACTATATTCTGCAAGATCCGAGTTGTTCAAACGTAACAGCGCTTTCTCTGAAAAGTGAATTTGTTCTATTTTCTGGAGATACCATGAAACATACCAACGAACTGCAAACATAGACTGGGGAGATACTGTGGCAATGACCGTTGTAAATGACGTAATGGTAGCAGTAATTTTGTATACAGATTAAATACTGGAGTTATGTGGAATTCATTATTACTACAGTTATTCCGTTTGTTATTATTAAGCGTAAGAGATAACGTAGTCCCGGTATAAACAGAATATGTTCTCCTTATTTTAGGACAGAACAAAGTAAATTGGACAAAGTCATATCGGAACTAAAGAAAAGGTAATATAATGTACGTCAAAAGCGTCTATAGTAACCATGCCGAAGACAAATATTTTAATAGACGCATTGATTCTAATTAGTGATTTTTAATATATTCCATATATAGTGAATAACCGCTTTAAAAAAGAAAAGGAACAAGGTAATTTGTTGCAATGTATTCATTTCTCTTCTTTTTCATTAAGAAACGACAGTTGCCACAGAAACGTAGGACTTCAATTATATATGAAATTACCAGTATCAGAACGTGGTTTATAATATTCATTATTACAATATACTCCTAGTTTATGTACATATGCTTAAGAAGATCACTGTTCAATTCGTTGTTACGTATTTCACGGCATGTTCACGAAACACAAGGAAGGAAGCTTACAGTTTAACGTCCCGTCCGTCAATAGCTTGGTCATTTGATATGGAGCTAACGCTCAGAATTTTGGGTAAGGATGGGGAAGGAAATCGGCCATGCCCTTTGAAAGGAACAATCCCGGCATATGCCCGGAGAGATTTAAGGAAATCACGGAAAACCTAAATCTGGATGTCCGGGGTTGGATTTGAACCATCGCCTTCCCGAATGCTAGTCCTGTGCGTTACCACTGCGCCACTTTGCTCGGTTTCGCTAAACAGAGCAATCGCACAAATTTAAAGAAATCATTCTTGCATAGGTAAAACTCTAAATACTGTGGAACATAGCTTTATTTAATTAACCCAGATAGGGCGACGTCCTTCCAGAAGGACAAGATCGGCAACTTTTTCCTTCTTGTATTTAAGACTTCGTGCAGAATGTCGTTTTATTTCCTTGATTAACCTGATCCCATTGAAGATCAATTTTAGCTTATATTGTTGATTGCAAGGTAGTTGGATACGGCTTCGAAGTTGAGATTCATACAGAAGATATTGAAGATTTCCTATCAGTTAAGTTTGTATTTCTAGAACATTTTTTAATTTTGGAACATTTATATCTATGTATTTCATTTTGAAAGATACTATAATAATGAGTCAAGAGATTAAAATTATAAAACATTCATTTTGACATCCTTACAGAAAGGGCAGTATGCAAAACTAATGGCATGATTGTTAAAAAAAAACCACTTATAACAACCTTGTGCAGTCATATGAAGGTAATTAATGACTTTTGAAAAACAATTTAAACCAAAAATAATTCCGCTTTATCTGGGTTAATAAGAGAGCCCGAAACCCTTTTAGGAGCCAAGGCGGAAAAAACTGGTTCTGGCTAGTTTCGAACTACCGACCACGTGCTTCACAACCTAACGCGCTGCCCACTACACTACGAACACAATTACGAAATTGTATCTTAATTCTTGTACTATTTATGACAGTTTTTAACCGCTAAAATGACTTTTTTCGAATCTACTTTATAATTTAGCGTACTAAGAAAGACGTGTTTCTATTAATTCTTCAGTGCGCCATGGCTTTTAAATGACAACGCGTAAGTTAGGCCCTTCGGTCCTCAAATATTTTAAAAATAGAATAAAACAAATTCTTTCATGGTTTGATGTCTATAAGACCCTATCTATTGTATATTTGAGCAAGATAAAAAAAATCAGATACTTCGTTTCCAAAATAAAAAAATAAAAAATAGTCAAATAAATTAGACACCGGGTCTGGAAGGTAGTTACGGATGTGAAAAAAGAAATCAACAGTTATTTATGTCTCTCCATATTTATTGTGGAACTTATATACCAAATTGTGCAAAATTCATAAAATAATACATAAAATAATTTCAACTACTATTATTCCTGTAAGATTTACTGAACTATACTATCTCGTGGGTACACGTTACGGACAGTCAGACAGACAGATATCGTCTGATCACCGTTATTTTTACAGGTATCTCTGAAATTATACGAGATATGAAAAAAACATAAGAGAGCAAGGTTGAAGATAGCAGACGAAAATATTTTCCATAACGAGAGTTGCGCATTACAAGAAGGACTCAGAAGCGAATTATGCTCATTAACATAGGCCGTCTGTATGGAAAATTTGTAAAGACATATATACTTTTTCAGAATTACTTATTGTAACATGTTATTCTACCTATCGTTTGTTTTCTGAAAACAGTCTTCAGGCTTTACGCTTATTCATCATTAGCACACTGCACTATAAAACAATCTATGGTCTAATTAATTTTACACAAGGAAGCATTAAATAGCTTTCATTGGGCGTACTTTTTTGCGGGAGGACGTATGGTCGAATTATGTTAGCACCAATAATACCGGTCTACAAATTTTCAGCAACCTCACAAATTCATACAACAATGTGTCGAACACAGAGGCTCGTTCAAACGTACGCGTAGTCCACAAGTTTCTAATGAATGGAAGTTGTCAATTTTATTTTATTTTATTTTATTTATTTGTTATTATTTTTTTCAACGTCCCAGGATTTCCTAGTCGAAAGTTCAAATGTTTGTACAGCTTATGTGAGTTAACTACGGGGTCATCAGTCCCTAAACTTACAAACTACTTATGAACTAGCTAACACTAAGGACGGCACAAATATCCATGCCCGATCTAGTCGAAAGTACTTGTACTTCCACAGCTCTATAAATTCCTTAATTTTGTGCTCATCCTTTTGAATCACCCTGTATAAGACGTATTCCGTCATTTATTCCAGCAAATTGTGCCTATAAAAGGCGGTTTCTGAGAGATCCTCAATTTAATCATCTACTTTTACTTGCTTTGAAAAGACATATAAACATGAGACATAATTATATACATAAAAGCCATGACAAACGAGCTTCTACTAACGGCCAACATGCCGCCTCCATCTCTTAACCGAAACGACGTGTTCCCCCTTCCCCGGATAGCCACGTGGTGTGACGTCGGTGACGTTCTCACATCTGTTTGGCCAAAGTTCAGACGTACATGGACATAATGTGAAAGGATAGTCCAAACACTGTAATTAATTATTTATTTATTTATCACACAAGATATCTTTCGGCATTTAATGCCATCGTCAGGTGTTTCGTATTTAGAGGTTGTAACTGCTTCAACTGACTATTTATTAGGTGATAATTTATATTTGCTCACCTAATAGTCAGTTAAAGCACTTACAACCTCTAAATACGAAACACCTACAATGGCATTAAATGCCGAAAGATAAATAAATAAATAATTACAGTGTTTGGGCTATCCTTTCACATTGTGTGAATATACGATATTTCTAATACTGTGGGCCCGAGATATAACAAGTTCAGACGTACGCTGAGAATTACTGGCATGCTTGATACTGCCCCAAACATTGGGAAAGCCTCCCCAATGTGCAGTTGGCGGACATTCCTCACATTCACCAAACTCGTTCCGATACACGCTTCGTGTGGCAACGGCTTACGCGCAGGCTGTGTGAAAGCTGTGGAAGACGCGGCGGCCGCCTTATTGCTGCTGTCAGCTGCACCGCCGCGCCGTACAGCAGCGAAAAGTCATCGGCGCCCCGCGGCGTCGCACCTGACCTTCAAACTTGCTGCCGATACTGCGGGGAAGCTATAAGGCTAACGGCACACCGCCTGCACCCTCCTGATATATGCGCCACGCTCCTGCAACATCCGCCTGCAAGCCTCCAGGCGCCGACTTTCACGACCACCGCCATCAAGTTCCGTTACCAGCAGGTAGAGGCTGTAACGGATACCGGAGAAGGTTTTTTCTACGAAACAGGAAAGTTTATTGCAAGATGGTACATCATTATCATTTTGTTTTACGTATAAGCAAGGACAGGTTTCCGTTACAACCGCTTTATATATGCTCTTTGGGACTACAGTATTGAGCCGGGGACAATTCTTGAGTGTTATACCGTTGAAATTAACATTTCTGTAATAGTATTATAAAGACTGTTGAATACTGCCACTGAGTAAAGTGTTACTTATTTATGTGTTGCATTGTGCCTGCCCTGTTTGATCCTGTACTTTCCAGTGTATAGGAAATTGACCAATAGTAAATCTACGGGAGGTTGGGGGAGGGGTTAATGGGGTTGAAGCCCCATCCCCCGCAAGCACCTCACAAAGAATTATAATTTTATTATATTATATTTTATATTTTTAACTTTTTGGATGTAAATTTGAAATAGTACATTTGTAAAGAATATCAACGTAACTATGATATTCCAAGCACAAGGGAAAGTGACAATGCGTCGCCAACGTGATGCCGCCGCTGAGAACGTGTGCTCCTGTAACTGTGAGCGGAGCCGCGTTGGAATAGCCGAGCGCATTGAGGCAACTCCACCTCAAGGCTAGGAATGGCGGTTATCGCTGAAACAACCGGTTTTCGGTTATACCGGTTCTTTTTATCTCCAGTTTAACCGTATCGTAAAAATTGCTCAAGATAACCGGTTCTTGAAATAACCGGTTTTCGGTTTTTGTTGCTATTATTTCCAGTGGAGTTCGAACGAAACATATTTTGCGGCCGAAACAGAAACCGTAATCGTCGGTTCTTCTAGTTTCGGCCGAAACCGAAACTTACGAAATTTAGTTAAAATTTAGGTAGATTTACGTAATACGACAAATCACTACTCTTTTTATATTTCGTAAGATCCCCTCCCAATACTACGCCTTCTTGAGTGTGTGTAAGCCTAGCCAGGAGTCTGTAGAAGACGATATACGAAGCATACAGATTTACTGGCCTAGTATTTCCATCCGGCAATTGTAAATATTGAGCCAACCTCTCCGTAAGTTGTACTTGTGAGCCAGCGCATACGAATATCTCGTTATACAAACAACATATATAAGTTACAGTCAGTAAATAAACGTCAGTCAGTGCTGCAGAAGTATTTCGAAAAATAGTCACAGTTCCGACTAACAGAATGATTGTTGTCAGTGTAAATTTACGCAAATTGAACTAAGAAAGCTCTGTACCACATGATGAAAGAATGTTCAAATGGGTGTGAGTTCTGATGAGACCTAAATACTTAGGTCATCGGTCTCTAGACTTACAAACTACTTAAACTAACTTACGTTAAGGACAACATATACATCCATGGGGGGAGGAAGTACTCGAACCTCCGACTGGAGCAGCCGCGCAGTCCGTGACATGGAGCCTCAGACCGTACAGCTACCTCGCGACGCACCATATGATCAATGTTACCTAAACCCATATTGGCTATTAAAAAAGCCCCTCGCTTTCAAGGAATCACATTAATAAAACTTGTTAGCATAACAATACGATAATACATTAAACGTTAGTATTCCAAGCTTAGAGTACATCACTTACTTAATAGGTATATGAATCGAATTTACCTTCTCTTCCAAGGAACATTTTGGATGCTTTCTCCTTAAATGACATAGCATGTTTGTAGTACCTCCACCCGTTTTCAGCTTTTTAAAGCAAATGAAGCATTGCACCTCACTGCTACCGTACTTCGTGAAGTACTTCCATACTCGGGATGGTGCCATTTAAGACACAACCGATGTCAGGCGACGACAGCAAGGTACTGCCGCATGACCAGACGGAGGCAAGTCTCGTACACTGTCGGTGCACGCGCGTAGTCTAATAGGCCACGCCACACGGCAACAGGTGCATCGATGCCTCAGTAGCTGCACCAGTCCTTAAGTTCTTATGCCTCGCGTTTGTTGTACGTTTCTGACTACCGGGATTGTTCTTAGATTATCACTGATCGCTTTTCTTAGTTACTGTGATGACCTAATATTTCCCACCAGTGGAAATTTTAGGAATAGCCCTAAATATTACGGTCTACTAGTTTTAATTTTTAAAATTAAAAAAAATAGTAATAATAACATAAAATAAAATAAAATAAAATAAAGTAATAAAAAATTGTGAACCACTATTACAGGAAGTAGTTGTACCGGTTCTTTTACCCGGTTCTTGGCAATAACTAAAATAAACCGGTTACAACCGACAATAAATAAATACAAAAAAACGGTTATTCAAAACTGAAATATCGGTATCGGTTTTAGCCGGTCGGTTTTTTCCATCTCTACTCAAGGCCTCACAACTGGCCGTGCCTACGTCACTTACAGACCGCGGCCGGCAGCTCACTGGCTGGCCGCTGGGGCACGCCGACCGCCGCGTAGCGGCCGACAAGTCAGATGGCGGCCGCGGCCTGTAAGTGTCACGTAGGCACGGCCAGTTGTGAGGCCTTGTCATCTAGGTGGTGTTGACTGAGGCGCTATGGGGTTCGAATCCCCCTCGGACAAGGATGTTTGTGTCGTCTTTAGTATAAGGTAGGTCATAAGTAGTTTGTAAGTTAAAGGACTGATGATCCCGCCGTTAAGTCCCTTAACGAACATTTGAACATTTTGAACTGTGAGCGGTTTTAATGCTGCTTATTATGTTACGAACTCATTATATACACTTCATTTCCACCACGTTCAAATTAATGCGAGCCTACTCATTTTCTTTCTCGTACAATTCTTTTCGTAGTACAATTGTTTAAATTATAAAGAGTGTAAAAATAAGTCTCAGATTAATAAATTCATTAGGCTTTATTTTTAGGAAAATTAGCCCCCGAGAACAAAATCCTGGCTACGACACTGTAACTGACTACCGCAACCGCGCCATATTTGGCTACCTCACTACCTAAACCCAGGGCCCAATTCAGTTGTGGCCGACAATTTTGTCGTGCGATACGCTCGTACAAGAAATACTTTTAATGAATTTAAAGGTGGTTCGATGAAGCCTCTGCCAGGCACTTAAATGTAATTTGCAGAGTATCCCATGTAGATGTAGACGTTGAGAATCGCGTGGTTAAAAATGTGGTCATAGCTACAATCTCGTTACACCCATTTAACGAGAGCTCTGGGAGTACTTGGTAATTATTATCACCAGAACCATTTGAAGCCGAACCCAGCTAAGACGCAAGTCAGCAGATTTCATATGAAGAATAAGGAAGCTGACAAAGCTCCATGTAAGCTGGAAAGGCCAAGAACTAGAACACTGCTATGCTCCCAAATATCTAGGAGTGAAGCTGGATAGAACTCTGTCATTCAAACAACACTGTCTAGACACTAAGAAAAAGGTCAGCACTAGGAACAGGATCATTCGAAAAACGACGAACACAAATTAGGATGTCGACCCACAAGTGCTTCGAATAACAGCTATGGCACTTAGTCTGTCGCCAGCTGAATATGCCGCGCCTGTGTGGAAGAATTCGGCCCACGTGAAGCATATCGACGTGGCTGTAAATGACTTAACCCGCATCATATCGGGGTGCTTGAGACCCACGCTAACAGAGGGGATCTACCCTCTCATACAAATAGCTCCCCCTAGCATACGGCGGCAAGTAGCTGCCGACGTGGAGAGGAATAAAGAATTGACAGACAATCGCCACGACCTACATGGGCACCAAACTCACCCTAGGCGGCTTCGATCAAGAAGGAGCTTCCTTTGGACGTCAGAGCCAAGTGATGTCACTGCTGAAGAGAGGAGGCTTCAGTTATGGAAGGAGGCAACACCTAACCCTATCTTGGCCCTGAAACAACAACTTGCAGCTGGAGATGACAAATCCTTTATAATCTGGACGGCTCTCAACAGGCTTAGGACTTGGGTCTCAAATTGCAAGTTCAACCTTTCCAATTGGAGCTACCTCGACGGGGAACCTCTGTGCGACTGTGGGAATGTCCAGACGGACGACCACTTGCTGAAGTGCCCGAAACACAGCACATGCTGTACCCCCCTCACCCCCACTGTCACCACTAGATTTACAGCTAGCTAATGAGAAGGCCAATTGTGTGGCTGATTATGGAGCAAGAAATATTTAAAATTTATTACATGGACTCCCACTAGAGTGTAATGGATGGTGTTCTGGACACGAAAAATAAAATAACCAATTGAATAATAGGAGCCACTATAATAGACAATAAAATCATATTTTATAACGTTCTTCTGAGAATTTCCAAAATTTAATGTATCTTATTTTGTATTTTTCTCTGAACTGGGTATTTTTATATAATTTTCCTTATTGTATAGCACTTGAGAATGACGGCATAGTACGACGAAAGTGGTCGTGCATTACACATGAGTATGAAAAGAGTGAAATATTTTTCAACAAGCAACTTTGGCTTGGAATACATTTGTATCCCCTATCACAAATAGAAATCGGTAACATTCAGATGTTCCCTTCTCCTGCACATTTACAGAGAAGGAAACGCAACAGAAACATAAAAAAGCGGTTCAATGAAACCCGCGTGATGCACTTGCACTTACAGGCGGATAGTTCTGCATCTGACTTCCAATGACTCACTGAGACAATGAAAGTCGATTTGCTGCACCTCGCTGGGCACGACATGTAGACGCAATATCACGAGGTTTCCCACGGGTTTTCACAAAGGGGCCGAAATGTGCACAAAAAAGGTGGGTTAATGGTTTATAGTGGCTCAAGCGTTACTCCACAATTCTTCGTTGCATCATGTCAGATGCTGTGATATGCAAATGATTAGCTTTTCAGAGGATTCACGCAAGGTTGGCGACACCGGCAACGTGCTGGCATGAGAAACCGATTTCTCATAAGCAAACAGCAGTTGACCGGCGTTGCCTCATGAAACATTGTTGAAAGGCCTCGTGCAAAGAGGAGAAATGTGTACCAACACGTTTCCGACTTTGATAAAGATCGGATTGTAGCCTATCGCAATTGCGGTTTATCGTATCACGAAAATGCAGCTCGCGTTGGTCGTGATCCAATGACTGGTAGGAGAATATGGAATCGGTGGATTCAGGAGGGCAATACGGAACGCCGTGCTGGATCCCAACGGCCTCGTATCACTACAGTCGAGATAACTGGTATATTATCCGCATGGCTGTGACGGATCGTGCAACCACGTCTCGATCCCTGAGTCATCAGATGGGGACGTTTCCAAGACAACAACCTTCCGCATGAACAGTTCGACGATATTTGCAGCAGCATGGACTATCAGCTCGAAGACCATGGCTGCGGTTACCCTTTACGCTGCATCACATACAGGAGCGACTACGATGGTGTACGCAACGAAGAACCTGGATGCACGAATCGCAAAAGTCATTTTTTTTTTTCGGATGAGTCCAGGTTCGTTTTGCAGCATCATGATGGTCGCATCCGTGTTTGGCGACATCGCGGTGAACCCACATTCGAAGCGTGTATCACCCGTCATGATGGTATAGGGTGCTACTGGTTACACGTCTCGGACACCTCTTATTCGCATCGCCGGCACTTTGAACAGTGGCCGTTACATGTCAGATGTATTACGACCAGTGGTTCTGCCCTTCTTTCGATCCCTGCGAAATCCTACATTTCAGCAGGATAATGCACGGCCGCATGTTGCAGGTCCTCTACGGGCCTTTCTGGATAAGGAAAATGTTCGGCTGCTGCCCTGGCCAGCAAATTTTCCCGATCTGTCACCAATTGAAAACGTCTGGCTGAGCAATTGGATCGTCACAATACGCTAGTCATTAATCTTGATGAACTGTGTTATTTTGTGGAAGCTGCATGGGCATAGGTACCCACCATCCAAGATCTGTTTGACTCAATGCCCAGGCGTATCAAGGCCATTATTACGGCCAGATGTGGTTGTCCTGGGTACTGATTTCTCAGGATCTATGGACCCATATTGCGTGAAAATGTAATCACATGTCAGTTCTAGTATAATATATTAATCCAATGAATACCCGTTTATTGTCTGCCATTCTTATTCGTGTAGCTATTTTAATGGCCAGTTGAGTGATTGATGAGCTCATGAGAATGTGTGAGCAAGAGCAAGACACTGATCAACTAGATCTTTAGGCCCGTATCAATCAGTAGGTTAAACGACGTTAGAATACTTGCCAGGAGTCCTCAATTCAGTTTAAAAAGTCTTAAAAGGTTAGAAAAATAACTGTAACGAGACTCGTGTCTCTTTTACAAATCGGGGAATAAAACATTTACTAAAATGCAAACAGTAAATTTTGTGTGGGATGTGACAACTTGCGTCTGTTATTAACACATAAAGTTATGCAAGCACTGACGCCAGTTCCACAAACGTCTTCTCACCTGTAACATCACTGTTAAGACAAGGGAAAAAATTGCTTTTGCTAAATCATTCGTGCCATGCTCTAGATGATATTCCACCAAAGAAAATTTACAGATGTTAAATAAACGAGTTAACGTATCACGTAAATGCCGTAAATAAATATAAAGTAACTCAAGCTTTCGTCGCAACGAAGTATCCTACCATATACTCGACTAGTTTAATGCCTGCTGCTTCGTATGCGTAGGCTGATTCGTCTGCACCTGTTGTTTTTAACCTCTTAATATAAATTTTCAAACATATAGCTTAAGTACTATCATAATGAAATGTTGTGATACTACTTGTAGCCGCAGCAGAATGGCCGTGCGTACTGAGGTTCCATGTTGCGGTGCGCGCTGCTCTTCACCGTCGGGGGTTCGTTTCGACCCTCGAGCATGGGTGTTTGTATTGTTCTTAGAACAAGTTAGTCTATGTTAGTTTAAGTTAGTTTAATTAGTTTGTGAGCCTTCGGGACTGATGACCCCGTAGTTATGTCTCTTATGTTTTACGAACATTCGATTTTGATTAGAATCAGCATTCTCTACAAATTTCAAGTTTCTACCTTCACTGGTTCAGTCAGTCAGTCGGGACATTGCCTTTTGTATATATATATAACAAGAGATCTGTTTGTTCAACTAACGACGAAAAGGTATCCTACAAAGATCCTTTTACACTATAGCATGTAATTTATTCTTACATAGGTTTTGTTTAGGAACTTCTCTCACAGCTTCATAACTTGCGACTGCTATTGAGACGAAAATCGTGCAAGATATCATTACATTTGGGAAAATATAACTATGATTACTTTCAAACCTCAATTAATATATTTAGACTGGTGAATTTTAATCAATGTTTTTCTTTGCCGGAACAGTTAAAATGAAGAATAATTGCAAAACAAGAACTTGCCTCATCGAGATGATCTCGGTATTTTCAACGAATTTGGGATGTTTTTCTTAAAAGTTCCTTAGCTTCTTGATACACTCTATCGTTTGTTAAAGGTCGGGAAAAATTAAACCAATTGACAGTACTGTATCTTATTTTTTCTTGTTGTAGTATGTCGACAACTGTAACAAGTCTTACGCCGTATCTAATTATCGCGTCTAACTAAATTTTTGAGATATTTCTCCTTCAGGAACTCTACTAATTTCGCGTTTATTATGATGAATTCTTGACGTACTTTACTATTTAAGATTCTAGCTCCTGTTTCCTAATGTTGCTAAACAATGGAGTCATTGAATGTTCAAATGTTAATTAAGCTTATGGGACTTAACTACGCGCGGTGACCGAGGGGACTGAGGCGCTCCAGTCACGGTCTGCACGGCCACTACGGTCGAGGGTTCGAATCCCCTCTCGGGAATGGATATTTGTGCCGTCCTTAGTATAAGGTAGTTCATAAGTAGTTTGTAAGTTTAGGGACTGATGACCCGGTAGTTAAGCCCCAGAAGCTATACAAACATTTAAACATTAACTTAACTACGGGGTCATCAGTCCCTAAACTTACAAACTACTTACGAACTACCTTATACTAAGGACGGCACAAATATCCATTCCCGAGAGGGGATTCGAACCCTCGACCGTAGTGGCCGTGCAGACCGTGACTGGAGCTCCTCAGCCCCGCGGCCACCGCGGCCGACAGTCAGTGAATGCTACTCTTGAGACGCATTCGCAAAGATCACAGTAGATGAGGTGGACTTCCCGTTCCAATTGATGCACAGTGAAGAGATCCTCCTGAATGTAGAACGTCTAGGAAAACAACCCAAGGGATTAGGAATCAGACATGGAGAATAAGTTCTGACATATTTCTTAAAAATTTGTAACGAAATCGTCCATGCAAAAGAACAATCATGATATTTGTCTGTAGTAATTCAGGGAAATCTGAAAACATAAATGTGTGTGGCGGGCTCACGATTTGAATTGACGTCTCGCAGAATGCAATAACAGTGCATTACAACTGTGCCACCTTACTCGGAACGAATACACAATAAATATATTCAGAATAAAAACAGAAATGCTATGTATCTTCCACATATCCCTTACAAAACTTCCCCTGTGGATGTGATATCGGTAGAAAAAAACCATAAAATTGGCTATTAGATATGAAATGTTTAATATACTTGTGTGTATATCATAATTCTAAGGCTATTTTCAATAATCACTTTAAAAATTAATGTATTTTATTTATTTATTTATTTTTATTTATTTATTTATTTATTATTTTTTTAACAAAGGACTGAGATACAATGCTCACCTATTTTTTTTTACAGAAGTTATGTATTTACATAATGTTATATGAATAAGATAGGAGAGTTTTCAAGTGAAAAGATACTATAGGTCTTAACCACCAAACCAGTTGAAATTTGAATATGCCACTTTGGGACATTAACGTAGTGTCATCACCTACTCCTAAAGAACTCGTGGTTCAGCTCTCAGCAGGCAAGGTAATAGTACCGTCTGTTTCTACGACCAATACTCATCGAATTCCTCGAGAACGAAAAAACCACTAACAGTGATGTGAACTGTGAGACACTCCGTAGCCAATGCAAGTCCATCAAGAGTATATGGTAGAATACTTCGTTACGACGAAAGCTAAAAACGTTAATGCTTGAGTTACTTTATATGTATTTGCGGCATTTACGTGATACGTTAACTCGTTTATTTAACATATGTAAATTTTCTTTGGTGGAATATCATCTAGACCATGGCACGAATGATTTAGCAAAAGTAATTTTTTCCCTTGTCTTAACAGTGATGTTACAGGTGAGAAGAGTTTGTGGAACTGGGGTCAGTGCTTGCATAACCTTATGCGTTAATAACAGACGCAAGTTTTCTCATCCCACACAAAATTTCCTTTTTGCATTTTAGTGAATGTTTTATTCCCCGCTTTGTAAAAGAGACACGAATCTCGTTACAGTCATTTTTCTAACCTTTTAAGACTTTTTAAACTGAATTGAGGACTCCTGGCAAGTTTTCTAACGTCGTTTGACCTACTGATTGATACGGGCCTAAACATCTGGTTGATCAGTGTCTTACTCTTGCTCACACATTCCCATGAGCTCAACAATTACCCAATGGCCATTAAAATAGCTACACGAATAAGAATGGCAGACAAAAAACGGGTATTCATTGGATTAATATATTATACTAGAACTGACATGTGATTACATTTTCAGGCAATATGGGTCCATAGATCCACGTCCTGCGCTGCTCACGGAGGAAGTGATTCTCCTCTATAATAACACGCGTCTGAAATCTCCAGGGCCAAACAAAGCTTTCTGGCCAAGTTCAAGTGGGACCAGCGTGAGCATCCCGGACATGTCGCTCTGTCACTTCCATTTCTGGTCCGGTAAAAGAACATCTCAAAACGGAAGCGCTTCAACTCGGACGACGAACTGAAAGAACATGCAGGACGCTCTTGTGAAACCCACTGGAATCCTGCGAACAAGGATTTCTTCGGCTCGTCAAACAATGGGATAGTTGTGTTGAGGCCTCTGGTGAAGCCTCCAGAATAACGTATTCATGTATAGCCACAACGTCCTCACAATCACGAGCATCTAGACCCCAAGAGTATATTAAGTCAGGCTTTCTTCTTCACAATAAAGGGCCAAAGACGAATAGCGGATACAAAATTGTCATACAGCGGGAGACATTTTGATCAGGGAACGTGGCCGTCCGTTCATCTTGTAGGTCAGATCTACAGCTCTCACGACATTCCGCCACCGCCCCCCCCTCTCCCCATCCCCCCCCCCCCCCCCCACACACACACACACTTCGTCCAGATCCGCGTACTTGGGAGTGTACGTACAGGGTATCTAGAAAAGGACTCCCTGATTTCAAAATTAAATATCTCGAAAACAAAGATCGATAGAGGAATGCAGTAAAAGATATGTTTATTGTGATAGCTGTAAGAAGATTATACAGCAGTTTGAAATAATAGTTACAAAAGCTGCTAACAGATGGAGCTGTAATCACCATACGTA
Source organism: Locusta migratoria (assembly GCA_026315105.1). Lineage (NCBI taxonomy): Eukaryota > Metazoa > Arthropoda > Insecta > Orthoptera > Acrididae > Locusta > Locusta migratoria. Next base: position 86,628,821 of record CM048748.1, read on the forward strand.
ATGCTTAGAATAGATAGCGATCCGAAGCCCCGAGCGATCAGTTCCACTATTGAAACGTGAAAGGAGGTTAGCGTACAGAAGGAAGAGATTACAACCATGTACTCCATTGAACAACGCGTTTTTCTGGTACTAGAATACAACAGGTTAGAAGAGAGACCTACGGCAACAAGGCGAAGTTTTCAAGCCCGATTTAATGTTCCAAAAGGACCCGATGCGAAAACCATTCGTACGCTCTTCGCAAAATTCAACGAACGGGCAGCGTAACTGATGATCTAGTGGAGCAGGTTGGCCGCAAGCAAACCGCATTTACGCCTGAAAATATCACCACAGTTTCAAGAATTCTTTAGCGAAATCCAATGTCATCCGTCCGTAGAATTGCATCTGACACTGGTTTGAAGCGTTCCAGCACGCAGAAAATACTGAGTAACAGCCTACAAAAATTTCCATTCAAAATTCAAACGCATCAGCCGTACGAGCTGTGTAACAAAGGATTGCCTTTGCTGATCAGATGCTCACAATGATTCATAGTGAAGGATTTGATGTTGGCTGCATCTGGTTTACAGATGAAGCACACTTCCACCTGAATGGATACGTGAATAAGCAGAACTGACGATTTTAGGGTTCGGAAAAGCCATACGTTACGTTGCAATTTTGGAACAATTTGTCGCCACACAGCAAGCGTTCGAAGATCGACCAGGTACTGAATGGTTTATGCAAGATGGAGCCCGACCACATCGGACCAAAAGAAGCGTTTCGCTTTTTTGAGGAATACTTCGGGAATCGAGTCATTGCTTTGGAATATCCCAAATTTACTGATGCAGGCATGTATTGGCCTCCATATTCGCCGGATTTGACTCCCTGTGACTTTTTCTGGTGGGGCACAGTGAAAGACATTATCTACTTGAAGCAAATCGCCTCGCTGGACGAGCTTGAATCGGCGATCTCTGTAGCATGTTAATCCATTTAGGTTCAGACACTACGAAATGTAATGGCGAATTTCTTTCTTCGTTTGCGCCACCTACGTAGTGCAAATGTTGAACATTCTGAAAACATTGTGATGTGATTGTTTGCAAAGAGTGTTTTCATACAATTATTTCACTTATGGATGTAGAAGAATGTATAAATAGGGGAAAAATAGAAACAGCCTACAGGAAAATAAAAGAAACATTTGGAGATAAGAAAAACAGCTCTATGAATATCAAGGACACTGATGGAAAACCAGTTCTCAGCAAAGAAGGGAAAGCTGAAAGGTGGAAAGAGTATATAGAGGGGCTCTACAAAGGAAATGAACTTCGAGACAATATTGTAGGAAGGGAAGAGGATGTAGATGAAGATGAAATAGGAGATACTGTACTGAGAGAAGAATTTGACAGAGCCCTGAAAGACCTAAGTCGAAACAAGGCTCCTGGAGTAGATGATATTCCCTCAGAGCTATTGAAGTCTCTGGGAGAACCAGCCATGAAAAAATTGTTTCACCTGGTGTGTAAGATGTATGAGACAGGTGAAGTACCCTCAGACTTTAAGAAAAATGTTATAATCCCCATCCCTAAGAAAGCAGGTGCAGACAGGTGTGAAAACTACAGAACCATCAGTTTAATAAGTCATGGCTGCAAAATATTAACGCGAATTATATACAGAAGGATGGAAAAGCTGGTAGAGGCCGACCTCGGGGAAGATCAGTTTGGGTTCAGGAGAAATGTAGGAACACGGGAGGCAATACTTACTTTACGGCTTATCCTAGAAGATAGATTAAGAAAAGGCAAACCGACATTTCTAGCTTTTGTAGATTTGGAGAAGGCTTTTGACAATGTTGATTGGAATAGACTCTTTCAAGTTCTGAAACAAGCAGGAGTAAAATATAGGGAACGTAAGGTTATTTACAACTTGTACAAAAACCAGACAGCGGTTGTCAGAGTTGAAGGGCATGAAAGGGATGCTGTGGTTGGAAAGGGAGTATGACAGGGTTGTAGTCTTTCTCCATTGTTGTTCAATTTGTACATTGAGCAAGCTGTAAAGGAAAGTAAGGAGAAATTTGGAGAAGGAATTAAAGTCCAGGGTGAAGAATGAAAAACATTGCGTTTTGCCGACGACATAGTAATTCTGTCAGATACAGCAAAGGACATGGAAGAGCAATTGAATGGAATGGACAGTGTGCTGAAAGGTGCATATAAGATGAACATTAACAAGAGCAAAACTAGGGTAATGGAGTGCAGTGTAAGAAAATCAGGTGATGCTGAAGGAATTAGATTGGGAAACGAAGCAATAAAGGAGGTAGATGAGTTTTGTTACTTGGGCAGTAAAATAACAAATGATGGTCGAAGTACAGAGGATATAAAATGTAGAATGGCAATGGGTAGAAAAGCTTTCTTGAAAAAGAGAAATTTGTTTACATCGAATATTGATTTAAACGCAAGGAAGTCCTTTCTGAAGGCATTTGTATGGAGTGTTGCCTTGTATGGGAGTGAGACATGGACGATAAACAGTGCGGACAGGAAGAGGATTGAGTCTTTTGAAATATGGTGCTACAGAAGAATGCTGAAGATTAGGTGGGTGGATCGCGTAACTAATGAGAAGGTACTGAACAGAATAGGGGAGAACAGGAATTTCTGGCATACCTTGACTAAAAGAAGGGATAGATTGGTAGGACACATTCTTAGACATCAAGGAATTGTGAATTTAGCGTTGGAGGGAAGTGTGTGGGGAAAAAATCGCAGGGGAAGACCAAGAGATGGATACAGTAAACAGATTCAGACAGATGTAGGTTGTCGTTCTTATGTGGAGATGAAGAGGCTTGCTCAGGATAGGGTATTGTGGAGAGCTGCATCAAACCAGTCTCCGGATTGAAGACCACAACAACAACATGCTGATATGAGCTGTACAGCGTACAGCGCCATCTGTTAGCAGCTCTGGTAACTATTATTTCAAACTGCTTTATAAACTTCTTACAGCTTTCACAATAAACATACCGTTTACTACATTCCTCTATCGACCTTTGTTTTCGAGATATTTAATTTTGAAATCAGGGAGCCCTTTGTGGACTCCCTGTATGTGTGTGTGTTTGCGCGCGCGCGCGCGCGCGCGTGTGTGTGTGTGGGTGGGTGCGTGCGCTCGCGCGCGTGTGGGTGGAGTGCTCTCGCTCGCTATGTGTCACTTCTTCTGTAGAAGTTTTGTGTTCCAACATCCATATTCAATGAGGCAGCTCTGTGGCCTGCTCTTTGCAATGCATCTCTCATGCAGCATAATTCGTTTAATCAGTGTGTATCAAACCGATGCAGGGGTCCCCTGTTTACGTCCAAGTTACTGTATCAATATGGCGAGCAAACAGCCTGTAGGCAGAGCAGTGAAGTCCCTGTATAGCTTGCCTGTCGCGTGCGCTGGCGGTGAGTTCCACTCTGACGTTCGCTTTCCCCGGCTGGGTCAACTACCTAATGAGGCGGCATTCAAACACCGCTAATGTAAAACACACCGACGGGCGGAAAACTTTCACCCACAAAGCGAAGCGTGAGAGAGACTCTATGTCAACCATACGAATAAAAATATGGTGATTGCTAAGCAACTTCCGAAAGTGATGCTTTCACAGATAACATAAAGATTCCAAATAAGCAATTAATTTCCGATAAAATATTTCTGTTATGATAATTAAATTGTCCCAACATCATTAATTTTTTTAATGAAAGTACCGCCATTTGACAGTTTTCGTTAATTTATTCATCATTTTTCGATTTGCAGCTGTTATTATTGCCGTGTCTGGGTAAAAATGCTAGGTATGCGGTCCACCTGATACGCAAAACACAAACGCGGAAGAGGAAGTGTACGCCAATAGAAACAGTACAACAGAAGTAGGATGACGATCGATTAGATTAATACTTGTTTCATAGATCATATATACGACATTTCGTAATGATGTGGAATGTGTCAGTTTAGTAAATGATGTCTACACATGACAATCAAAATTTTAAGGATTTTTTATTTTCATTTTACTATTTTTTATCTTTTTAATATTTTTTCCAATTTTTAATTTTTCTCTAAAAATTCATCTAACGTTTTGAAGGAATTGCGATTCAGAAATTTCTTTAATTTCTTTTTAAATACCAGTTGGCTATTTGTCAGACTTTTAATGCTATTTTGTATGTGTTCGAAGACTTTTGTGGCAGCATAATTCACCCCTTTTTGTGCCAAAGTTACATATAACCTTGAATAGTGAATATCATCCTTCCTCCTAGTATTGTACCTATGCACACTGCGATTACTTTTGTATTTGGTCGGATTGTTAATAGTAAATTTCATTATATATAAGCTACTGTGAAGATCCCTAGATCCTTAACTAAAAGTCTGCAGGATGATCTTGTGTGGTCTCCAGAAATCATTCTGATTACACGCTTCTGTGCAATGAAAACATTTTTACTTAATGTAGAATTGCCTCAGAATATGATCCCATATGAGATCAGTGAATGAATGGGCATAATAAGCTAATTTACGCAGAAGTATATCACAAAATTTTGCAATGACCCTGATGGCATAAGTAGCTGAACTCAAACGTTTCAGGAGATCTTCAATGTGTTTCTTCCAATTCAATCCCCCGTCAATGCAAAAATCTAAAAACTTCGAATATTCTACCTTAGCTACATATTTCTGTTCAAAGTCTGTATTTATTAATGGTGTCATGCCGTTTACTGTATGAAACTGTGTGTAATGGGTTTTATCATGTTATAATGAGAGCCCATTTGTTGAGAAACACTTAATAATTTTCTGAAATACATCATTTCCAATTTCATCAGTTAATTCGTCTTAGTTAGGTGTGATAGCTATATTTGTATCGTCAGTAGAGAGAACTGGCTGAACATCTTCTTGAATGTAGAATGGCAAGTCATTAATATATATTAAGAACAGCAAAGGACCCGAGACCGAACCTTGTGGGATACTGTGTTTGATAACTTCCAAGTTAGAGGAATTAATTTTTTCTTCTGTATCATGTGAACTGCTTATTTCAACTACCTGCACTCTTCCAGTTAAGTATGATATAAACCATTTGAGCACTGCCCACTCATACCACAATACCTCAGCTTAGCTAGACGAATCTCATGATTTACACAATAAAAGCCTTTGAGAAATAAAGAAAACACCAACTGGTGATGTCCGGTTGTTAATAGCATTTAATATTTCATCGGTGGATATAGCATTTTCTGCTGTTGAAAACCAAACTGAAATTTTGTTAGAACTTTATTTTTACGAACATGTGAAGTTTCTGGATAATGTATAACTTTTTCGAAAATTATGGATAAAGCTATCAGAAATGAGATTGAGCAGTAGTTCTTGACATCAAACGTTTCCACTTTGTTATGCGATGGTTCATAGCATATTTCTGTCTATCAGGGAAAATACCATACAGTAAAGAGCTATTACATAGTATGTAAGAATCCTACTTATCTCTTGGGATCAAGCTTTTAATACCCTGCTGGAAATGCCATCAATTCCATGTGACGTTTTACTCTTGAGAGAGTTTATTGTTTTGTTAATTTCTGAAGTATTCGTGGATGTAATTTAAATTGTGTAGGTATGGCGTCTTCGATTAACTGCCTTGCTACTTCTGATAAACATTTAGATCCTATTTCATCTACAACATTTAAAAAGTAATCATCAAAAATGATTCCAACTTCTGACTTTTTGTTACTAAAGTTTTCATTTGTTTTGATGGTCATGCCACAGTGTAACATTCACAGTCACGATAATCTCGCAGATCTTTGTTGTACACTGCGACAGCAGCGCTTCGAGCGGCCGGTAAGCTACATTTCTGAATACGACATTGAATGAGTGCAAATAGTATCGTTTATATTGATTTTGAGATAATTTTTACAGTTAAACTCCATATTTATCTTTTTTAAGTTTTTTAAGATCCCTGACAAGGTACCAAACGGTACAGTGCAGGGACAGTTTGTTAACATACTATCTTAACGCCCGCTGCTTTGCAAGCGTAGGCTGGTTGGTATGCACCAGTTGTTTCTCCCTCTTAATGTAAATTTTTATAGGTATAGCTTAAGTACTATCACAATGAAATGTTGTCATAACACTTGTAGCCGCGGCAGAATGACCGTGCGTATTGAGGCGCCATGCTACGGTGTGCCCTGCTGTTCGCTGTCGGACGTTCGAATCGCCCTTCGGGAATGGGTGTTTGTGTTGTACTTAGCATACGTTAGTTTAATTAGTTTGTAAGACTTACGGATTGATTATCTCGTAGTTAAGTCTCTTAAAATTTACAAACATTTGAATATTTAATTTTACTACTTGTAACCGCCAATGGCACCCCTTAATAGTTTAATTTCAAAAAAAAAAAAAAAAATACCCAAAATTGTGTCTTTAAAATTCCAAAGAAGTATGCAAATATAATTTTTTTGTAATTCTGGGTTCAAAAGTGGCTTAGTAGCAACGTATTTTCAGAAAGTGTTTCATCCCCTATTTCACCCCCTAAATGATTGATGTTCTGAAAATACTTGAACACCTCTCTTTTTAATTCTGACCAAGAAAACATATACCAATGATGTGGTTAAAGCTTCAAAATTGTCTCAACAGCGAAAGATTTTCTAAGAACATCCCCTCTCCAATTTAACCCCCTTGGTTCAAACAAACAATACAAATACCAATTTCTGCAGCTCCAGCTTCAAAATTATCTTGACAGTAACGTGTTTTCGAAAAGAATTTTTGATCCCTTATTTTACCCCCTCAGTTGTTGAATTAAAAAAATTACCGAAACTCCTCTCTTCGTAATCCTGATCAAGAGTCCGTATCCTAAGTTTCGTAGTTAATTGATATTTGAGTGAACACCAATGTAATTTTAAAAATCAATTTTTTGCGTCCCCTATTTTACCCCCTCATTGGTTGAATTTAAAAAATCACGAAACACGTGTCTTTTAAATTCTAACACTGAATTAAAATCCGAAATTTTGTAGTTGTAGCTTCAAAATTGCCTAAATAGTGGCGATTTCGGACGAAATATCGAAAAATCCCTACTTAAAAGACGCCTACAGAGTAAGATCAACAACCTCTACAAATTTGAAGTTTCTATCTTCAGTGGGTTTGGTTGGGCGATGATTAGTCCGTCAATCATTCAGTCATTCAATTATTCAGTCAGTCCATCATTCAGTCAGTCCATCATTCAGACAGTCCATCATTCAGACAGTCCATCATTCAGTCAGTCAGTCGGGTCATTGCTTTCTATATATAGACATTATCTTGTTACTTACAGGCTTTTATCGAATAATTTCACTGTCTATTAAAAATAAAGAAAGGCTATCAAAAACCTGAAGACCTGCCCTTTGGCAGAAAGTCGTCCCTTTTCTACTAAGGAACGTTAACGTTTCTTCACTACAATTCCAGTAAAAATGGTGAGGGTGGAACGCAGGAAACGAATATGGACTGCAATAAGTACAGTATTTAACATACCAAATCAGCCACCACATGTATAGCTGAAGGAATAACGTCACAGACGTGACATGAAAACAGAAAAAGTAAACAGTTTTCAACAAACAAGAACCCAATTACACAATTGTTGTTACTACTGAACTACAAACGGACAGAACCTTCAAAACACTGTCTTATTAAGTTAAAGTAATACCACTCAAAAGAATATGTGCGTGTAAGAAAGGCGAGTGAAGCCTAAAATCTTGCGAATTAGTAGACTCTAAACCGAATTGATATGAATCAAAAACTCTTCCCCACAATAAGGAGCAAAATAGAAATTCATGTTTCTCTTATGTTTATACTCTACTTAAATTCAGTGGAATAAACTCCAAATATACACATATTCGTAAGTATTGGTTCATGACGAAATACTTATTTTACCATTGAATCAGTTAAGTTTGGCTGTTTGTACATTAATTTCCGTATTATCTCTTGATATTTTACTAATGCTTTTAACTCAAAAATTATACTAACTTTGTTACGCACACAAATAGCTATAAACAAACATCACTCCTACGATATCTTGCCCACCGCTAAGAGCGCTCGTGTCCTTGTAACTGTCAGTTGGTAACAAATCACACAGCTTTGAGTGTTGTGACTGTATATGTTAGACTGTGGTAATACCCTCTTCCTGGGCTGTTGGTTGCCCTGTCTACCTTTTAAGAATATTCGAAATTGTTTTAATTTTATTAACAGCGGGACTAATCTCAGACATGATATACATGCTTCAGGATTTTTTAATAACTTTTTGTAATGTAGCAGAGTAATTTCTATAATATTTGATTGTTTCTCGGTTATTACTCTTTCTTGTGGGTAGATTTAGTTCCATTTTTCGGTTAGTAGATATTTTTATCCCCACTTAACAAATTTATGTTTTCCACACTAGAAGTCTCGGCCATTTAACCATTTCACGTGTCTCAAGTTTGTGATAGTATATGTGTCATTTTATGGTAATCGTCTAAAATAGTAAATTATTTCATCTTACGCTAGTGCTTTTTTCCCCTTAAATCGATTTATCTTTTGTAATTTACAAAATCTGAAATGAAATTAAGATTTTAGTCATGTGATATGCGATCTGGCAGTCGACACGATACTGCTCCTGCTATCGTAAAATTCAGATATTTTTTGCACATTCAGGTTTCGGACAGTGGTCTCCAAATATTGCATAGTACCTCGCTATAGAAATTCATCTATGAAAAATCCAGAAAAAACTGTTGTCCCACATTCCAAGTAATGAAAAATGAATGGAACGTGGTTTAAAGTCGCTCTAGTAGGCAGGGTTGTGTTTGCGACCTTCCTATCGGTTCTCACCAATAAGACTTGGGCAATACATAACCTCAGGGTAGTAAAAGTTTATGGCTCGTTGTCTCTGTTCATAGGGGTGAGTTATATATGTCAGCTTCTATGCCCTAAACAGCTACCAGTCTGTTTACACAAGATAAATAATTAATCTGTAGTTTAATCAGTCTCTCATTCTGCATAATATGACGTGAAAAAATAAATTTAACAAACATAAATAAAACCTCTGAATGACCAACAAAATGGATTCTAAGATAAAGAAGTGATTCACTCACGAAGTAATTCTTTATTAATGCAGTTTATTACTCTTATTGGACAGAAAATTGCAGTGGTGGTCCTACTTTATATATCGGTAAATAACTGAATATTTACCCAATTATTCTTCATGAGAGGCACTATAAGTATCACACACACACTCCATAGTAAAAGTTCCAAATTGGAATTCGTAAATTAGTGTAGTCCATCGAACATTTCAGTTCCTAAATAATCCGCGATTAAAGTATTTGTTATAAAACACAGTTTGTCATCACACGAGTACACGATTGCTGAATTATCATAGTTCCACAGCCCTACTAACGTGCATAGTTTATCACTTTTCAAGCAGAGCCTAAGTACTGCAGTCATAGTCCCTTAAATTTTCAAAGTCCGCACATGCCTATCTCTTCAAATCACAAGTTCGTAACGCGGCATCAGACCACCCGGCGTCAAAACTTTTCACCACCACGTCCAAGTTACGAGTCCCTTCCCCAGCGTTCGAAAGCGTGCTCTCCCTGCTTCCAAAATTGTATTCTTCCGCACATCCTAACGCCTCATCTTTAAAATACAATTTACTTTCCAAAATATTATACATTTGAATATTAGAAATAAATGTTTTCACCACCTCTCTACAAATGTTGTTTACATTTAACAAACAAATATATATTTAACAATACTAAAAAACGGTTGATACTGAAGCTCTTGGCTCCAGATAAGCATTAAGCGAGACGTCTCATTATTTAAATATACTACACAATTAATATATAATTTATCATGACTTTTATATAAATATATTTAGTTCTTGTTCACAAATACTTATAAATATTTATATGTAAGTTATCTGCTGCATATCTACTAATTTTAGTCAGCCATGAAATATTTAAGTGGCATTCTACAACATAAAAAAACGAACGTTACTAAGAATAATATTAAATATAATAAAATACTTATATAAATGTAACGCGCTTTGCTGGGTTCATGTTTTGTGTTTCTGTGGTGGAAGCTATGTTCTGACACAAGAATATTATTACGTCAATGAAAAACAAAACAAGAGAGTAAAACAAAGTTTACTGAATAATTACGGAAAATAACGTGGTATCTCTTTTAAGATACATAGCGTGGTGCAATGCTGCCCATTTTCTTCTTAATCTGTAACTGATAAACACAACGTATCAATAATTGTAAATATAAGTCTTATAATATTATTTTTATAGTACTGAGATTTATCGGCTTTTTTATCGGTAACGGATATTTAAATTGTAATTACGGTCTTTGATTCTCCTGAATCCATTCATATAATTATATTTAGCGTATGATCATTAGCTGATTTTATATGGATATTTAGAATAATGTGTGTGGCTATATTGTATTTCAGTGTCAATCTGGGTTAGCCAATCTCGCTCAGCAAAGAAAGTCGCTTCCTGTTTCCGATCACGTTAGGGAAATCCTATATCTACATCTATCTACATTTGATACTCTGCAAATCACATTTATGTGACTGACTACCTGCTGTATCCTTTTCACTATGTAGAAACTGGTAGCCGACCGGCTGAGGAACCCAACAGCCTGGCAGAACCCGCCTTTCACATGGATACACTTAGCTTCCTCGTGTATCTGTAATATCACATGTTGAACCAGTTCATTCATGTCAACTACTTCATTCATTCAAACACTTTACTGCCTAGCGTTCAAATTAAGTAGCCTGACAGAACTTTCAGTGTGGCTTTCAGTAGCGTTTCGTTCACTACACATCGCTCACTCAGTAACATGACCAGTAGAAGGTTAAACCGTGCAATCCGGGAACATAGGGTTTGCGCTCTAACGGCATCTGAGGTAATGTAAATAGAACGTAGTTGAAGGAGACATGGAAAACATAAACAGATAACTCATATAAAGAAATAGATGCACTTAATTTTACCCTTAATTTTCACGTGAAAAGCTGAACAAATTTGTTATCTGTTTCATGATATATTGTTATTTCCTTTGCTACTGTTTGTTGTTCTTAGTGGTCGAAAACCCCTTGGTGACCAACAATACATCCAATAGTGCTGTCAATTAAGCCAATACGGAAGAAATATGTTGACACTACCATGAAATCTATAAACCACAACAGTTAATTATTAATTTTCCAGTCGATTATATTGTAGTAGAGAATTATAATACTTCGAAATAAAGAAGTAAGTTTCCGCGTTTAGGTATTTATATGGTTTCAGGTAAATCCCTCCCTCAGAGCGCTGATACAGAGGGAGAGGGAAACTAGAGTGAGCGAGCGAGGCGTAGACGAAACGAATGAGTTGCGGATGATACTGTGCATGCAGATTGCTCTTAATCAGACACAGGCGCGTTGGTTGATGGGAGCAACCGTAAAGTGTGGAACTACTTTACGGCATCCCACATTAGCCACCGCGCAGAGTTCAGCTTAGCGGGTTCGGGCAGTATGAAGTGTGAGTACTGCGAAGTGTTTGAAATTCCAGTACATTGGAATTGAGTGGTTAGTTCGCCCTTCGTAGGAATGATGTGCTCATTGTGAACTGCTCGCCACTACTCCTAGGGACCCAAATGAAATGCGGTCACTTCGTGCCTTTATTTCGGTGACGATCATTGTCACGTAAGTAAGCACTACATATGGTAACTATTATTCTATTTTTCCCGTTACGTATCAACCTATGCAACTCCAAATATGAAAAGTGTTATTACGTACACATTAGTGAGCTAAGGTGTGTATTTCGTTGTGAGTTTTAATATTTACATCAGTAATGAAGAATTTCAATATATGATAGATATATCAACGATTAGTTTCTCACGACGCCTTTTGAGTGAATATGGTGGATGAAACTAATTATAATAAAATTTTAAATGTATACTAACTTCGTCAAACATTCCATTCTGTTTCACTGTATCACATTATTTCTTGACACCAATGCGGAGACAAAGATTGGGTTCGATTTAAAACCGAAACGCTAAGTACTACGTTATCAAGCAATAATAGTGTACTGCGAATGAAGCAGATAAAGTCCCATAAAAAATTCGAGCATCATCCTCCTTCGAAAATTTCATGCTGGGACTAGAGCCAAAAGAGCCGTCCTCTTAATTTCACCTTTCCTTAGCCTTCCAATTTAACCTGAAACTGACAAGACTATTTTAAGTAATCAGCACGAAAAAAAAAAAAACGGATAACATATTGACTTGTACGCAGGTTTAATTAACGTATACACACGAGTTAATCTTAACCCGAATAGGTGTATAGGTGAATATTTATCAAATGACTTTTCTCTTTTACGGTGGTCTCTTTTCATTTAGAAGTGAAATTCATTTCGTAAAAGAAACAAAGACTCAATCCAAACTTCGGAATAAGAGGCTTATAATTCCAAGAATTGCACATCAAAAGTCAGTTTTCGTGACCTATACTTCTCATAAAAGAACGCCCAAATTGTTAGGAGGGAAAGGAAAGAAGTTGGCCTGATAGCTATAATACCTCTGTGAAACGGATAAAAATATTTCTGCTTGTTAGTGCTGTTCGCTTCTCCTTCAGTAACGGTGTTTACAAGAATACTTGGAGAACTACCACGACAGGACTTTCATTTTCGTCCAAGAAAAAATCTGGAGGAGGATAGTCTACTGTATCATACAGTACTGATGGTATCTTGTATTCTGTTTGATCTTTGATTTGAATACATCTTCCCCATATCTTATATTCCTCTGTTTTAGTCACCAGATGTACCAAATTACGTGTGTGGGAGGCGGTCGTTGTTGTAACATTGCGTAATCTTCAGAAACACGTGTTCCACACACAAAGCAATGTCTTTTGCAATGGAAATATTCAGAGTGTGATCTTAATTTTTCTGAAGCTCTATTTGGTTAAAAAGCGTTCTTCAAATAGGCAGGAATAATTATTTCGTTTATGTAACTTTTCTGACATAAAACATATACGCTAACAGATTTTTTACTCACTAAAACAGCTTCCTTCCTATCTTCCTTTTCTTTACTTGTATCACGCAAAGTTTTTTTTTTTTCCCTTGACCACTTTCATTACATTCTCACTTGAATCATTTTCAGAAATGAAACACTTATCACCAGTCATTGCACCAGAATTGTTGCACTGTATCACTGTATCTCAACGAAAACATTCAAAGCCAAAAATAGCTTCATGTCGTCCAGAGAAAGAGAAACGACATGATCATGGCAGGGAACTAACACAAACTGGAGAACTAAGGAGCGTACTACGTTTCGGCAGGAAGAGCCAGCAAGTTAAGGATGGCAGCAGCAGCGAAGGTATGACCGGGTTGGGGGACGGAGCGCAGTCACAAGCAGGCAGAGGGGCGGCACATACAGCCGAGTTCACGGTCACCAAGGCCGAAAACAAGAGCTGCTTGTAACTAAAATCACTCCACTACCTTATTTTTGTGGCGCTGGCACAGCAATCGTAATTGATCCTTTGGTAAAAAAAATCAGTCTTTGTTGCAGAAACCGGATGTTTCATTTATTTAAACACGATGCATTTCGCCTATTCTGGGCATCATCAGACGTTAGGGGGGGGAGATTTACAAACTTGTTTAAAACAACTAAAATCTTTCCTAAGCAAGATATTTTACAATATGAAGGGTGCAGACTGAAAAAACTGCAGGTTATATGACCACGTTCACGTTTTGATGCGGGGGGGGGGGGGGAATGAAAATTGAAATAATAAAATACCGCTAAATGGCATAGCTTAATAAATAAAATGACTTACCTCTGAGGCTGTAGAGCGTCAAATCATTAAAATAAAATAAAAAAAAATAGGCGTAATTGTTGCTCAATAAGGGGGGGGGGGGAACGAAGTCAATAGTAAAACCTAACTCAGCCACATGGAGCTTTGTTTACTCACGTTGAGCCACTACCCTGGACTGTCTTGCCGGTTGTGGCAGGGAGGGCTGTACGTGAGCGCGTCTGAGTTAGGTTTTACTATTGACTTACTTGCCCCCCTCCCCCATTATTGAGCGACAGTTACATATATCTTTATTGAATTTTTATAATTTGACGCTCTGGAACCTGAGACTTAAAGTAATGTTATTTATTAATCTACGCCCTTTATCGGTACTTTTCATTCCCCCCACGTCAAAACGTGAATGTGGTCATGTGGCTTGCAGTTTCTTTTAGTCTGCACCCTCCCTATTGTTACATATCTTGCTTAGGAAAGATTTAACATATTCTTAATTGTTTTAAATAAGTTTGTAAACCTCCACCCCCCTCCTCCTCTTAACGTCCGATGAAGCTCAGAAGAAGTGAAACATCAAGTTTATGCAACCAAGATTTTCTTAGCAAAAGAGCTGCTTGTGTGGTTTGCGAGGTTAACAAGTTGGCCGGCCACGGTGGCCGAGGGGACTGAGGCGCTCCAGTCATGGTCTGCACGGTCACTGCGGTCGGGGGTTCGAATCCCCTTTCGGGCATGGATATTTGTGCCGTCCTAGTTCGTAAGTAGTTCATAAGTAGTTCGTAAGTTTAGGGACTGATGACCCCGTAGTTAAGTCCCATAAGCTGTAGAAACATTTGAACATTTTTTAAACAAGTTGAAAGGCAACAACTGCAGATAAAATAATTCACTTCAAGAGCAAAATGCAAGTATTTTTTCCCTTTTGTTATAGTATGTTCATAAATTTATTCATTTCACCGATTCTTCGTAACTCTTTGACATGGTAACCATACGACGGACAACAAAATGTTACAGACGTAAGTTGCACGTAAATTTTTCCTCTTTATATTACTACTGGCCACGTTTTGAATAAATGTCTTGCTTTTCAATTTTTACGTTAAAAACCACTGAAAATTTTGACTCTTCGGCTTTTTTTCCGTTTCCTCAAATTTTTCGAGTAAATTTTTATTTGAGAAATTCTGATTCGTGTTCAGCACCCAAAGAAACATGAAGTAAACCACGAAAACAATTATACCAAGATGTTCCACTTTGATCCCTTTGTGGGATCGATTTGACTTGTCTAAAGAGGGCACATCCTGGCAGTATTGTCGAGAGACACACAAGTGTAGCCCCCTGCACCGTGCCGCATGGGTAGCCTAGGAAAAACGTTCATGTCACCTCTAGTCAGGCTGTGGCAGATAGCGATAGCACAACAGTTCATCACAGATATTCTGTGTACGCATGTCCTACCACTGATAACTCTGAACCCTCAAAAAGTATTCCAAGAAGATAATGGATGCCCACATGCAGTAGCTGTTTCTATGGACTGTCTACAGAATACTGAGAATCTCCTGTAGTCACCAAGATAAATTAGGCCGTCAATGAGGACGTCTAGAATGACGTTGGAAAGTGCGTCTGTTCCACCACCAACCTGTGCGATCCCGCAGAAACAGCTGCAAAATCTGAAGATAAGCCTAGTTCAGAAAAGAGTCAAAAGGCTGTTCGACACCATTCACAGTTGCGTAAGTGTGTGGAACTCCGCCCGAGTGGGTGCAACCCCCTTACTGACCTCACACTTACGTTCCCTTGTAACTGAGCAGGTTCGTCATCAGTCGATCGCCATTCTTTCTTCCGTGACATATGATAAGTACTTCCGTCTTCTTGGGTAGCGAGTAACAGGCGATATAAAAGGAAGTTTCGTGTGATGGATGGGATCTAGAGCACATTGTGCCATGACAATTCTGGCCGTGTGGAAGAACTGAGAACAGAATAAATTGGCGCTATAATTTAGTTTATTATCAAGACAACGCAGCATATGGCTGGAAATCATCAGAAACCGGTAACACTAAGGAGTAGCAGAAAGCGCAGAGACAAAAGTGTTCTAAATAAAACTTTCATATTTATTTATGTACTAGGCGAATATGTAATTAAAGAATGGGGGTCCCTTTTAAAAAAATGCAGTCGATATCCGTTTGACCTATGGCAGCGCCATCTAGTAGGCCAACCACAGCGTCATCTGCTTTCTCCCTTCAAGCTACGAAAGTTTTGTTCATTGTAGTTTTGCTTCTTTGCTTCTTTCGTGAGATATTTGGCCCGGTCACTCTCAATGGACCACCATATATATTGTTACCAAAAGGTGCGGCCAAACCTTCAGGAAACATTCCGCACACACAAAATATGTAATGTGGACATGTGTCCGGGAACGCTTAATTTCCGTGTTAGAGCACATTTTATTACTTCTCTTCAGATAACATTAATCATGGAATGAAAACACACAGCAACAGAACGTACCAGCGTGACTTCACTTTGTTACTGGAAATGTTCAAAATGTCCTCCGTTAGCGAGGATACATGCATCCACCCTCCGTCGCATGGAATCCCTGATGCGCTGATGCAGCCCTGGAGAATGGCGTATTGTATCACAACCGTCCATAATACGAGCACGAAGAGTCTCTACATATGGTACCGGGGTTGCGTAGACAAGAGCTTTCAAATGCCCCCATAAATGAAAGTCAAGAGGGTTGAGGTCAGGAGAGCATGGAGGCCATGGAATTGGTCCGCCTATACCAATCCATAGGTCACTGAATCTGTTGTTGAGAAGCGTACGAACAAGTCGACTGAAAGGTGCAGGAACTCCATCGTGCATAAACCACATGTTGTGTTGTATTTGTAGAGGCACATGTTCTAGCAGCACAGGTAGAGTATCCCGTATGAAATCATGATAACGTGCTCCAGTGAGCGTAGGTGGAAGAACATGAGGCCCAATCAAGACATCACCAACAATTCCTGCCAAAACGTTCGCAGAAAATATGTATTGATGACGTAATTGCACAATTGCGTGCGGATTCTCGTCAGCCCTCACACGTTGACTGTGAAAATTTACAACTTGATCACGTTGGAATGAAGCTTCATCCGTAAATAGAAAATGAGCTCTTTCATGGAAATTAAGCGTTTCCGGACACATGTCCACATAACATATTTTCTTTCTTTCTGTGTGAGGAATGTTTCCTGAAAGTTCGGCCGTACCTTTTTGTAACACCCTGTATATATATAAGCCTTCGAATGTAAACATAAAATGCTTTTGTATACTGATAACACCAGCTTGGAAGTGATGGACATTGTTTGTAGTATTGACACAGTGTCAAATAATGCAAGTAAAGCATTTCAAGAGATCATGGCTCGAAGGAAATAAATTGATGATAAATCACAGTAAAACTCAGTTTTCACTATTTCTAACACACAATTCAACAAATACTTGTATTTTGATTACACATAATGGGCAATTATAAGTGAGACTGAACAGTTCAAATTTCTAGGTGTTGAGAAAGAGAATAAGATGTCACGGAAAACTCTTTTTCGGGATCTTAATCAAAAACTAAATTCTGATTGATTTACCATTACAACAGTATATGAAATATGTGACTTTTCTACACAAACGACCTTTACTATACTTTCTTTCATTGACTTATGACGTATGGTTTTACTTTTAGGAGTTTCTATACTGATTAAAATGGATATTTTTGGCTCAGAAACGGCTGGTCGAGCAATATGTGCTGTAAATAACATATTGTCGACCCCTTTTCAGTAGTCTAGGAATTTTAAGATTGGCGTCAGAATATGTAATTCCTTTAATGTAGCTTCCAGATAACAGTAACAGCTTATTCCCTAGAGTTGCCAGCTTTGATTCGGTGAATACTAGACTACTTTTGATGACACAACCTTGACTCTTGAGCTGGAAGGCGTACAATATTCTGAGGCATCCATTTCCATAAGTTGCCACAAGCACTAGAGAACCACATGGATGTCGAGTTTTAGAATTTTTTTTTTATTTTTATGTTATGTGAAGTTTAGAACATAAATAACAGTCAGCCAAGGCCATTCGACCCAACTGTAAAAAATTCTCAAGAAAATCTACATTGAAGTTTTGCAGGTTCACATAAGTACCAGTAATAAAATGTTCCGCCAACAGGTAGTGTAGTCGACTCAGCTGAAACTGCCAAATCGTACCAATTACAAGCACCTAAGTGATTGGCGAAATGCATTTCATTGTATGTAGATCCTTCGTCATTTAGTTCATTTTTTGCGAATATTTCCTCTGAAACTGTTATTTGAAAAACGACACATCTCTAAACGGTAAAAGTACGTTGTCATGTAGGGACTAAGAAATTCATGGATACCGGTGATAAAGGACATCCATTTTAAATGCACTGTTACTTGCGACAGTGACATAACAGGGGCCTGTAGATAGTGCTAGTGAAGCACCAAAACTTGTCGCTTAATTAATTAAAACTTTAAACACAGCTGCAGGTACCTCCTTCAATATGCACCAGCTGTGCCTACAGGGAGGTGGGTGTGGGGAGCGTCATGACGCAGATTGCGTCATTGAAAGTTCTTAGGAGAGGGGGGTGTTGAAAAATTAGTAATTTTGGCCAGCAAGTGGGAAGGGTTTATAAAACAATTTACAAAACGTGAAATAAAAGATATTTAATTTCAATATTAAATGGCAAGATCGTGTGCTGAGCAGATCCATACCATCAAAACAAATACAGTAGCAGCTGATAAGAAAATGATCATGACATTTGTGGACTTTAAAAATGCGTACGACTCTGTAACAGGAAAAATATTAATAGAAGTGCTGAAAGAATTTGGAATAGATGATAAGACAACGAGGCTTATTGATCAAACACTAACAAACACCCAATCACAAATTAAAATTTTTTGAGAACTGTAGGAGACCTTTGAAATCAGGTTTGAGACAAGGAGACAGTCTCTCTCCGATCTTGTTCAACTGTGGTTTAGAGAAAGTTATCAGGGAATGGTGAAAAGAAATGAGTCATTTCAACTTTCCAAATGGAATCAGGCTAGGCAGCAAAGAGCCTGGGATTACATTTGACTGCCTCGCTTCTTTTTTTTTCTTTTTTTTTTTTCAAATTGCAACTTAACAGATTGAAGTCCTCATGGAAACAGCAGTGACGGCAGGATTGCAAATATCTTTTGATAAGACATAATATATTAACATAAATGCCACTGATCCAGTCTGGTTAGTGAAGACCAAGACATCAAATGAGTTTAGAGGTTCAAGTATCTAGGAGAGATTTTGACTCCAAACAATAATGAAAAGGCAGAAATTGAACGGGCAAGAACAATGGAAATAGCATTCAGAACACATATAAATCTAAATTTCATACCAGGCCAAATTCCGACACTACAGTTCAGTCGTCAAACCTGAATGTTTATAAGCACCTGAGACAATAGCCAGGAAGGGACTTTCAGACTTGGAAAAGAAATAAAGGAAATTCCTAACAAAGATTCTGGGGCCCAGAAAAATATCAAATGAATTTGCGTTACACATAAAATCAAATCAAGGTCTTTATTAACGATTTGAAAATATCACCAAATATCGCTAACAAGTTTCTTCTCTTCCAGGAGAGCATATACACACACGTTCCATGGGTGAAAGAGGTGCACGGTACCTAGAAAAATGCGGGATCACGGCAGAAGAAACTGTGAACAGGCAGATGATTAGGAAAAAGTTTGCGGAGGTGATTGATTTCTTCGAGGAGAAAACGAGGAAGAACGAAGTATTCTCGGCAGAAGAACGAGTCCGAGTGAGCCAACGGATTAAGGAGTACTGGTGAAAGAGGAAGGAAGAGAACTTTAGAAAGTGAGGGAAGTTGTGTAAACGTGACCCATACGTGGTTGTAACGAAAATAAATAATTAAATGGCAAAACAGGAGCTGAATGCATTGTTTCGCGACGAGTTATGTTGATAAAATTTTCTTGGGCTTCCAGCCGTTTCATGTGGTTTACTGTCCATGATGTTTGGCCGAGATCTCTTCGGCCATTGTCAAGTAGTTGACTGTCGAGTGATTGCTGCTGTCTTTCTTATATAGCTCGTCACTGGTGCTCCGCTTTATGACAATAAAAGGCAATGTCTTGGCCGCGTGCTTGTCGCGGCCGCTTCAACGTTCCGATCGCCGGGTTGAAAGCCGAGCTCGGCTGCGAGCCGCCGTCTGTTATCTGTGCCAAACTACGAAAGCTATCTTCCAGAAGCCACAGAAGCAGAAGACTCCCGAAGAGGACTCAAAGGAACTTGACTTCTTGCCGTTTTGTGACTCAATCACTGGAAAGATTAGCCGACTTCTGAAGATAGACTCGTTCTTCAGGACTGCTTCAAAAATACGTCAGTTGATTAGACCCGTTAAAGATGATGTACACCTAAGAACACCTGGAGTATATAAAATAACTTGTGGTTGTGGACAATATGGGAGAAACAGTGCGCACTATTGAACAGCGCTGTATGGAACACGAACGATGTTATCGTTTACGTTATCCCGAAATGTCAGCAATTGTGGAGCATGCACTTGATAACAGACCTATTGCGTTTGAGGCGACATCCATAATTACAAGAACGAACAGTTTCTGGCATAGTGTAATAAAAGAGGCGATTGAGATCAAAATAGCTGACCATACTCTTAATAGAGACGGCGGCTTGCAGCTTAGCACGGCTCGGAACCTGGCGATCGGAAGGTTGAAGTGGGTGCGGCAGGCACGCGACCGAAACATTGCATTTTATGGTCATGTCTCCGGAGCACCAGTGACTTCACAGCTCGCAGTGCAGCTATATAATGACGACAGCAGCAATGACTCGACAGTCAACCACTTGCCAACGGCCGAAGAGATCCTGGCAGAAACGTAGTGGACAGTAAAGTACATGACGCGGCTCTAAGCCCGAGAAAATTTTATAATAACAGGACCTAATATTTTGGGAACATGTGTGTTGGGGGGAGGAGGTGGTTGGTCACATTTTTTTTTTTTTTTTTTTTTTTTTTTTAATAATGATTTTGCAGCCAAGATCGCATTTTTCATTTATTATGTTACCGGTTTCGGCGTTCTCGTCGCCATCTTCAGACCTATTACACAAAGTTTAACAAGTGATCTGTATACATGATTGCCAAGACACTACATATATACAATTGCATGGTTATATACCTGTTGTATTTTATATAACTTGACAACATTTTTTACATACTAAAAAAGTACATCCAGGTTGAGGCGTCACCAAACATAAAATTTCTAGTCACAAATAAAATGGTTCTGAAGCGAGGTACTCCAAAGTCTAAGTTCAATATTAATTGATGTACAGTATAACACTAACTGTTATATGCAAAGATGCTACAGCAACATTTATACAATTGTTACATGTAGTACATTTTCTCAAATTACATCCAATGTCATATATACACAATTTGTGTAAATTACTATATTAAGCACCATAGATTGTAAGGCGCTATGTCAGTTACCTATTGTGATGTACAAAAATGTAATTGTCACATATCAAAAATATTTATAAATGTTTGTAGGAACGTATATTACACTTACTAAATTATCTTATAGAGAAATTGTACATGTCAGCAGATATAGTTTTTTTTTTAAGTTCGTGTTCGCACCCACTATCATACTAATATACCTGTATGCACCAGTCCTTGCAAAATGCATTCATAACACGAACTTAAAAAAAAAAAAAAAAAACATATCTGCTGACATGTACAGTTTCTGTATAAGATAATGCAGTAAGTGTAATATACTTTCTTTAACCATCTATAACCATATTAGGTATGTGACTTATGTGTATATAATTATTAATATATATGTATAAAAATAAAATATTTTAACATTTCTGTACATCACAATAGGTAACTGACATAGCGCCTTACAATCTATGATGCTTCATATAGTAATATATATATATATATATATATATATATATATATATATATATATATATATATATATACATTGAATGTAATTTAAGAAAATGTACTACATGTAACTTTTATATATAACGGTGCGCCTCGGTTGCACAGTGGTAGAGTGCCAGACTAAAAATCTAAAGGTCGCGGGTTCGATTCCCGCCAGGTCCTAGAATTTTTATCTGTCACTCTCCACTTCTTTCACTTGTGGCAGTATTGCTCGTGTGAAAAATACCGAGTAGCACCGTTGTTCGGAACCCACGTTAAACTGTAGGTCCCCCTATAACTGGCTGGATAAGTCAGTTCCAAGGTCGCAGGAAGGCAACGGCATACCACCTCCAAACAGGACCATGTCTAGTAAAGCACTGTGGTGTTCAAACCAATCTTCGGATTGTTGGCTGCTTTTTTTTTTTTTTTTTTTTTTAAGACAACCACAAAGGGCAGAGACCATTGTATAAATGGGCATGTAGCACCTTTGTATATAGTTTTCCCGCCTAACAGTTGGTGTTATAATGTACTTCAATTAATACTGAACTTAGCCTTTGAAGTACCTCGCTTCAGAACCATTTGGAAGGTGGACGTATATATTTCATTTGTGTCTAGAAATTTTATGTTTCGTGACGCCTCAACCTGGATGTACTCTTTCAGTATGTAAAAAGTGTTGTGAAGTTATGTAAAATACGACATGTATGTAACCAAGTAAGTGTATATATGTAGTGTCTTGGCAATCATGTAAACTGATCACTCGTTAAACTTTGTATAATATGTCTGAAGATGGCGTCGAGAACGCCGAAACCGGTAACATAATAAATGAAAAATGCTATCTTGGCTGCAAAATCATTATTAATCAATTATAGATCGTGCCATTGATCCATTAATTCCTTTTTTGGGGGGGGGGTGCGGTGGTGATTCAGTGGCCAAGGGGAGGGTGGGCACCTCTGATTTTCACAATATTTAACCTGTAGTCCTAATTTATTAATTAGGGATAGAAATTTGGAATTACGTCTAGTTTCGTACTGTTTAAGCCACCGTAAGGTGTGTGGCGAGTGTACCTGGAGCTTCTGCAGCTAGTGAAGTGCTCCTGCGGTGAAGTGCGGCGCAGACCAGCCAGCCGTTACCCCATCCTGCCAGGCTCGGCCGTCACGCCGGTTGCTCGTCGACAAAGCTGGCCGCGTCCAGCGGACACCGCGGGCAGTGACGCCTCCCCCATTAGCTGATTGGCGGCGCTGCAATCGCTTTGAAGCGCCCGCTGCGTGCCCCGGTCAGCCATTCATCCGCGCGCTCACCTCGCGACAGCCAGAGGCACAGCTTTTCCGCTCGCAGCGTTCGCGTTGCAACTGCCGTGGGTCGCCAGCCTTGATCACTCGGCTGGCGAAAGCCCGCGCGATTGAGTTTGTCCGGGTGAGATTGTTGCTATGTGTGGATACGTATGAGACCTTTATCATTCGTCAATCTGCTCCGAGGAACACAGGAAAAAGAGCACCCTGGTGAATGGTAGGTGCGAACGCGGAACATTGCATCTCACGTGAGGAGCTGCCGCGCGGATGTCGCTCAGTTGTTGGTCAAAGTGTATCAGAAAAAACTGGCAGTTCTGTCATCTTTTGATGTTGCTGCTGTAATGTCCTTCCGTTTTTATTAATTTATGACAAAAAACTGCGTATATAATGAAGGACTATTTCAAATGCGCCACTTGTGTAAACAGGAGATGCCACCAAAGACATTTATATTCATTACCACGCAACGAATTTAATGTAATAATAATAAAAATAATATCGTGTCGGGATAGCACAGTCGGTAGTGCGCTTGCCCGCGAAAGGCAAAGGTCCCAGGTTCGAGTCCCGGTTCCGGCACACAATTTTAATCTGCCAGGAAGTTTCTTAAAAATAATATTAATATCTATGTTATAATTAGTATGTAAATGTATGTTTTATAGTTTTCAAAATGAAAAGCCAAGATCGCACATTAATAATTTATTAAATGACGACCGGTTTCGGTGCACTGTGTCACCATCATCAGGTCTCATATATGTTACAAACTGGTCATCTTGTTAAAAAATTGGGTATAAAATAACAAGTGCAACATTGCACTTAGTCACTATAAAAAATAATACACAGGTTAAAAACACGACAGCTTACAAATAATATTTTGTAAGCTGTCATGTTTTTAATCTGTGTATTTTTTTATATATATAGTGATTAAGTGCTATGTTGCACTTGTTATTTTATACCCCATTTTTTTAAGAAGATGACCAGTTTGTAACATTTATGAGACCAGATGAAGGTGACACAGTGCACCGAAACCGGTCGTTATTTAATGAATTATTAATGTGCTACCTTGGCTTTTCATATTGAAAACTATAAAACGATCAGATCACCTCCAAACCCGACTATGTCAGATAATCTTAAATGTATGTTGCCCAAGAAATTGTTATCTTTGTTCTTGTCCTTCTTGTCTGATAGTCGATGATGTAGGACGTATGAGAGAAAGTATAATTTTACATCGGCCGTCATTAGATTGTTTTTTGAATATTTATGGAATCACTTATAAAACAGGTGTGTAACATAAACAGTACGAAATATAGATATTAAAAATAATACGGGTGTTAATTTCAATTATGGAAAATTTTAACCCATGTCAAGAGACTTATTTCAGAAACAAAGTTAGCAGTTGTCGCAGCGAGCAGCCATTGACCTGAATTGAAGCATCCTGCTGCCATTACGTGGCAGAAATAAAAAGAGTAATTAATATATATCAGAGTCTGGTGGTAACCAAACTAACAATGATTTACTAATTTTATTTCAGCTCATCTGGACGCGACAGTGAGCTTATATGTTTTTTTCCTATAATAAAGTGGCGGTAAAGATAATTTTACGACAAAGGTATGGTACAAAAAAGTTCAGATTGTGACGTGTTATTAACCCTTAACAGTGACGTATATTTAAGACTAGATGGGAAAGATGAAATACTCATCTCATTTAATAATTTACTGAATAGGCAGATTTTAGAAAGCAATTATAGTGAATCAGTTTTCATTTCAGGGGACTTTCATTTATTTTTCATTGTGGTGTGTAGATATCAAACCGTGGACAGTGAAATAAAATTTTTGAAGTGATTGAACAAAATACCCTAGGTTCGTTGTAGGTGTTTGGATCCACGTATCATTTCAAATAACTACTAACAAGCTTCTATAGAAAGATATTTTACGAATTAGTTATGTGGAACTGTATTGTAAAAATACTTGTAGAAATCAGAGACCTCAAGTAAAATTTAACCCAGAAAATGAATAAAATCCAGAATAATCTATTTAAACCAAATAATAGTCAAATATTATCTGTTAACGAGTATTTCTACACTGCTCTCCTTTCTTTGAAGCAGGGGTCACGTACGATATCTGTATGAGGTCCGCTTTTCAGAGAAACCACATTTTTCTTTAATCCTACCAGTAAACCGATATCCTGCTTCCATCTGTACAACTGTCCTTTCATACTCATTCCATTTCATATCGCTTTATATATTCACAATTTCACTTTTTTTCTTTTCATTTCATTTTACTTTTTCCAATGTTAAACTTATATTATCAGTATCCGGACACATGCCTCAAAATGACATACAAGTTCGGGCGCCTTCCAACGCTATTGCTGGAATTCAATATAGTGTTGATGCACCGTCCATTCTCGCAGGTGTACCTTGGATCAGATGCTGGAAGGTTTCTTGGGGAATGGCAGCCCAATCTTCAAAAATTTTCAAATGTTTGGTAAGCTTAAGGGACTTAACTGTGGGTCATCCGTCCCTAAACTTACAAACTACTTATGAACTATCTTATACTAAAGACGGGACAAACATCCATGACGGAGGAGGGATTCGAACCGCCGACGGGAAACGACCACCCGCATCGTATCATGGCACCTCAATGCGCTCGACCGCGGCGCCAAATCTTCAAGGATTCCCGCACTCTCGATATCGATATAGGTCGGTTAGGAGTGGCACGAAGTCGGCATTCCAAAACATCGCAGATGTGTTTTTTAGGATTCAAAGTCAAGATTTTGTGCATGACATTAAATTATAGGGACGTTATTGTCGTGCAACCATTCCACCACAAGCCGTGCATTATAAACAGGTGCTCCATCGTGTTGAAAGATGCAGTTGCCAGCCCCAAATTACTCTTCAACAGTGGGAAGCAAGAAGGTTATGGGCCTGTGCTGTGATAGTGCCACGCAAAACAATTGGAGTGCAGGCCCCCTCCATGAAAACACGACCACACCATAACACCACAGTTTTCGAATTTTTACTTCTGGCACTAAACACGCTGGCAGATTACATTCGCCGGGCATTAAACGTACTCACACTGTTTACCGTGATATCTCACTCTGCGCAACATTTCCCACTGTTCACTCGTCCAATGTTTACGCTACTTACACCAAACAAAGCGTTGTTTGGCATTGACCTGCTTGATGTACAGCTTAATACCAGCCCCTCAACCACGGCACCCAAGTTTTGTCACCTCCCGCTTAACTGTGATAGTGGTGGAATTCCTGTGTGATGGTCTGGATAGATGCCTATACGATCCTCCTGAACTGTAGGCGGTCAGTCAACAGAGGTCGGTCGCTTCCTTGCTGTACGTGTTCGTCAACGTTTCCAGTTTATTATCACATAAGCAACACGAATTATATACATAAGGATGGAAAAGGTGGTAGAAGCCGACCTCGGGGAAGATCAGTTTGGGTTCAGGAGAAATGTAGGAACACGGGAGGCAATACTCACTTTACGGCTTATCCTAGAAGATAAAGAAAAGGCAAACCTACATTTCTAGCTTTTGTAGATTTGGAGAAGGCTTTTGACAATGTTGATTGGAATAAACTCTTTCAAGTTCTGAATCAAGCAGGAGTAAAATATAGCGAACGTAAGGTTATTTATAACTTGTACAAAAACCAGACAGCGGTTATCAGAGTTGAAGGGCATGAAAGGGATGCAGTGGTTGGAAAGGGAGTAAGACAGGATTGTAGTCTTTCTCCATTATTATTCAATTTGTACATTGAGCAAGCTATAAAGGAAAGCAAGGAGAAATTTGGAGAAGGAATTAAAGTTCAGGGTGAAGAATTAAAAACATTGCGTTTTGCCGACGACATTGTAATAATCTCAGAGACAGCAAAAGACCTGGAAGAGCAGTTGAAGGGAATGGACAGTGTGCTGAAAGGTGCATATAGATGAACATTAACAAGAGCAAAATTAGGGTAATGGAGTGCAGTGTAAGGAAATCAGGTGATGCTGAAGGAATTAGATTGGGAAACGAAGCAATAAAGGAGGTAAATGAGTTTTGTTATTTGGGTAGTAAAATAACAAATGATTGTCGCAGTACAGAGGATAAAAAATGCAGAATGGCAATGGGTAGAAAAGCGTTCTTGAAAAAGAGAAATTTGTTAACATCGAATATTGATTTAAGCCTAAGGAAGTCTTTTCTGAAGGCATTTGTATGGAGTGTTGCCTTGTATGGGAGTGAGACATGGACGATAAACAGTGCGGACAGGAAGAGGATTGAGGCTTTTGAAATATGGTGCTACAGAAGAATGCTGAAGATTAGGTGGGTGGTTCGCGTAACTAATGAGGAGGTATTGAACAGAATTGGAGAGAAAAGAAATTTCTGGCATACCTTGACTAAAAGAAGGGATAGATTGGTAGGACACATTCTTAGACATCAAGGAATTGTGAATTTAGCATTGGAGGATAGTATGTGGGGTAAAAATCGCAGAGGAAGACCAAGAGATGGATACAGTAAGCAGATTCAGACAGATGTAGGTTGCCGTTCTTATGTGGAGATGAAGAGGCTTGCTCAGGATAGGGTATTGTGGAGAGCTGCATCAAACCAGTCTCCGGACTGAAGACCACAACAACAACAACAACAAGCAACAGTATACGTTGCGATGTTTAGGAGTGTGGAAATCTCGTCTACAGACATCTGCCATAAGTGACGTCCAATCACCTGTCCACTTGCTAAGCTCTTAAGTTCTGTGGAGTGCCCCATTCTGCTCTCTCGCGATGCCTAATGACTACTGAGCTCGTTGATATAGAATACCTTTCAGTATGCCCCTAATTTGAAAAAAAAAAAAAAAAATGTATGTGTTTGGGGGTGTCTACATACTTTGGATGACACAGTGTATAATTATATTTAAATAGTTCAGTGCTCGTCAAATGCTAGAATGACAGTGCTTTTTATCTCCAAGAAAACATGCTATCTAAAATATCCAGTAGCACAGCATTTAGATGTCCATCAGAACCGTGAGAGGAGAGATTAATAATTAATAACTTTAGTGCATTATGGTTCTGAATGAAACATATTTAGGATGCTATGTACCTGAATAAACCACCCGTA
This sequence comes from Locusta migratoria, assembly GCA_026315105.1. Taxonomy (NCBI): domain Eukaryota; kingdom Metazoa; phylum Arthropoda; class Insecta; order Orthoptera; family Acrididae; genus Locusta; species Locusta migratoria. The sequence continues at coordinate 86,656,838 of CM048748.1, forward strand.
GAATGTCTATACTTACTTTCTATGACCAAATTCAGCTTTAAAACACAATATCACTATCCCAGAATTATCTGATATCTTACTATAAATTAGAACAATATACAGTTCTGAAAAGAAACTGCCAAATATGTTAATTTCACATATAAAATAAATTTTAACGAATCTCAATTTCAATTAATTGTTTGACTATGTTTGACTATTTTAAATTTCATAGATAAACCATAACTTTGTAGGAAGGATATAAAGTGAAAAAATGAAAAATAAAGAACATGTGTGAACAGAAGAAGGCCCGCAAAATTAGCTTTCCTGTGCTTAGAACACGGCGCTATGGTTACCCGTGACACGTGAAGGCGCAGTGATCCAGCTCAGACTTGGTACACACTTAAAAACTGTCCGAAAGTTCCAATTTGAACACAGCAGGAAGCATTACGTCACCACTACAGACCTAACAGTGCGAAATGATTATCATAGGTATGAGACATAATTCTGCTAACCATTGTAGAATTCGATGATTCTGCTCCTAGATGCTTTCTTGGTAATGCATAGGCGATCTCTGTCACTATAGAACATAATGTTTATTACACCACAGTTTAAAAAGTCTATGTCTTCTTTTCTAAACAATTAAAAATTCGCCAAGGTAATTCGGGACATTTATTATTTACACTACTGGCCATTAAAATTGCTACACCAAGAAGAAATGCAGATGATAATGGCTACTCATTCGACAAATATATTATACTAGAACTGACATGCAATTACATTTTCAAGCAATTTGGATGCATAGATCCTGAGAAATCAGTACCCAGAACTACCAACTCTGGCGGTAATAACGTCCTTGATAGGCCTGGGCATTGTGTAAAACAGAGCGTAAATGGCGTGTGCATGTACAGATGCCCATGTAGTTTCAACACGATACCACCGTTCATCAAGAGTAGTGACTGGCGTATTGTGACGAGCCAGTTGCTCGGCCACCATTAACCAGAAGTTTTAAATTGATGAGATATATGGAGAATATGATGGCCAGGGCAGCAGTCGAACATTTTCCTTATCCAGAAAGGCCTGTACAGGACCTGCAACATGCGGTCGTACATTATCCTGCTGAAATGTTGGGTTTCGCAGGGATCGAATGAAGGGTAGAGCCACGGGTCGTAACACATCTGAAATCTAACGGCCACTGTTCAAAGTGCTGTCGATGCAAACAGAAGGTGACCGAGGCGTGTAACACATGACATCCCATACCATCACGCCGGGTGATACGCCAATATGGCGATGACGAATACACGCTTCCAATGTGCGTTCACCGCGATGTCGCCAAACACGAATGCGACCATCATCATGCTTGTAAACAGAACCTGGATTCAATCGAAAAAATGACGTTTTGTTATTCGTGCACCCAGGTTCGTCGTTGCGTACATCATCGCAGGCACTCCTGTGATGCAGCGTCTAGGGTGACCGCAGCCGTGGTCTCAAAACTGATAGTCCATGCAGCTGCAAACGTCGTAGAACTGTTCGTGCAGATGGTTGTTGTCTCGTAAACGTCCCCATCTCTTGACTCCGGGATAGAGACGTGGCTGCACGATCCGTTACAGTCATGCGGATAAGATGTTTGTCGTCTCGACTGCTAGTGATACGTTGGGATCCAGCACGGTATTCCGTATTGCCCTCGTGAACCCAACGATTCCATATTCTGCTAGCAGTGATTGGATCGCGACCAACGCGAGCAGCAATGTCGCGATACGATAAACCGCAATCGCGATAGGCTACAATCCGACATTTATCAAAGTCGGAAACGTGATGGTACGTATTTCTCCTCCTTACACGAGGCATCACAACAACGTTTCACCAGGCAACATTGTTCAGCTATTGTTTGTGTATGACAAATCGGTTGGAAACTTTAATCATGTCAGCACGTTGTAGATGTCGACACCGGCGCCAAACTTGTGTGAATGCTCTGAACAGCTAATCATTTGCGTATCACAGCATGTTCTTCCTGTCGGTTAAATTTCGCGTCTGTAGCACGTCATATTCGTGGTGTAGCAATTTTAAGGGTCAGGAGTGTAATTCTTCTAACAATTTTAGAATTCGATAATTCCGCTCCTAGATGCTTTTTTGGTAACGCTTTGGCGATCTCTGTCGGTATAGAAAATAATGTTTACTTCACCGCAGTTTAAGAAGTCTACGTTTTCTTTTCTAAATACTAACAACTCGCCAAGGTAATTTGGGACATTTGTAATTTAATACTTTTAATTTTTTATTGTTTATTCTTTTTTATTTATTTATTTATTTAGTTTAATTTTCAAAACAGTAGTGTGCAAACTAGTTATTTATTGTCAACTAGTTTTGAACCTTGGGTGGATAATCTTCAAGATATTTGCTCCAGAGGCTGTGCTGCGCGGAGCGGGATCTATGGGTTCCTCTAGGCGCTGTAATGGAAAAAAAATTTCGAGTCCTGGGCTCTAAAGAGTAACAAGGTAGTGCTTAAAACATTTCGCCTCCGAATTTTCTTCATAGTGTGAGGTGCTGTATTACACATCATATATCTCGGTCTGCTTTCCCGCTTTCTTGGCGCAATTTGCAGCTGTATGCCACCACAGAGGTGCGAATTGTACTGTAAATCTTTAATATGACGACCGTATAAGGCAGCCAACGAGACTAGTCGGAATCGGGTTCATCGAATCAGAAAATAGTCGAATGTCACAGACACAGCTCTTAGCGACAGTCTAACACAGATAGTGGCGATACTTACTAGGGGAAAAAAGTGAAGCTGAAGCGATGCTAGCGCTACACTTGGTCAGGAGGCAGTAGCAGGATAATGGCGTGATACGAAACGACTCACTGCGTTTCTTTATGCAGTTACTTTCATATTCCTGAATCACTGAAAATTGTTGTAATTTCCTAATGCGAATGTGAAAACGTTATTCAAGTTATGTCACTGTTAATGGGAGTCTATAATAAAAAAATGTATGTTCAGTTTAATACCGTGGCTGAACTGCCGCGTGAGGTGGCAGGGCGTTCCAAGGCGCCTTGATGCGGAACGCGCCGCTCCCCGCCGTCGGAAGTTCGAGTCCTCCCTAGAGCATGGGTGTATTTGTTGTCCTTGGAGTAAGTTAGTTTAAGTAGTTTGTAAGCCTAGGGACGTATGACCAGAGTAGTCAAGTCCCATTGATTTTCGAACATTTCCATTGCTGAGCTGTAATCGTATCGTCCAAGAATGTATTATGAGCGGAAATGAATTAAAATCAGATGCGCTCAGTACTAAAAGGATTTTAGTGATCACTGTGTACTTTCACGTTCATTAGTTTTGTTTTAGCGGATTTCGGACACTGTACTATTTTACAAAGCAAGACTGCTGGGAGTCTAGGGTCTACAATTCTTTATAAACCTCTTTTCTCATTTCCTTGCCTCTGTGCCTATGGTGTAACCATGATTTTTAACTACTTGCAGGTATCAAACTAAAACCTTCAAGAATGTGAGTTGCTAATACCCACAGTATAAACACGAACATATTACTTATATGTAGGATGCATTTTCTTTTTCAAATTATTACGTAACCGCCAAATAATGCCGATATATAGGCCTATTTTTGTGTGAAACTGAATTAAGAACTAAAACCGGCTCTACTGAAACGGTTAATTAATTGCAATCGCAAGCGTTCAGACATCACGCTGCAGTAATACTAAGAAGTGATGGCTAAGCAAGAGCCAGAGTTCGAAGGCCGTTACTGCAGATCTGTTGCACAGGACTGTGTCACGAATGCGCAGTGCACACGTAAAACAGAGAAAAGTACGCATCTGCTACGAATTTCTTTATTGGTTTGATCGTGATGGCAAACAATAAATAAGTATATAAATAAATAAATAAAATAAAAAAGTTTAAGTGTTTCTAAAGCTTCTGGGACACAACTGTGGAATCATCAGTCCATAACTTACAAACTACTTATAAAGTAGCTTATACTAAAGACAGAACAGACATACATGCCCGAGGGGGGATCCAAAACCCGACGGGGAATGACCTCGCGCATCGTGGCATAGCGACTCAATGTGCTCGGCCACTCCGCCGCGGAGATCGTCAAAGCGACTGCTTCTTTAACAACGTTGTGACAGTTTTGTTTCGAAAATTAAGAGATAATCGATGTCGCTTCGTTACAAAGAAGTACGCCAAAAAGTTTAGAATCGCGCTATCAACGCTTGAAAATCTCGGTCATGCCGGAGTAGCCGAGCGGTCTGTAGCGCCACGCTACGGATGATGTGGCCTCCCGCGTCGGAGTTTCGAATCCACCTTCGGGCATGGATGTTTGTGTTCTTTTTAGTATAAGTTAGTTCATAAGTAGTTTGTAAGTATAGGGGCAGTTAAGTCCCATAAGCTTAACGAACATTAGAACATTTAAAAATCTCTTTTCCAACTCGACATTTATCAAGTACACACTTAGCTTAAAAATCACATTTAGAAAGGTTTTAAAGGCAAATTGTTGCAGCTTAAGTCAGCCAGTGAGAAATATGGTGCACATACTGTCATGTTCAGAAAATAGGAATACTAGCGACTAGAGGCAGAAAGTTGATATATTACAAGCATATTATGTCCTGAAGAAAGTGTTAAGCAGTGCAGCCACTTCGTTTGAGCATGTTTCCGGTTGTCTAATAGACACATGGTCTACTAGAGCCACGGACAACTGTTAAGTGCATGATGGCTTCGACGCGTGTAAGGATGGTGTAGTTGTTAAAGTGTTTGGCACTGCGTCACAGAGCTGAAACCATCGTTTCACTATGACACACAGATTTTCAATTGGCGACAGGTCTGGTGCGTTGGCAGGTCACGGCATAAGTCTGGCCATCCTTTGGTACCAAGAAGATATGGGTTCGCGCAGAAACATGTGGTCGTACATTGTCTTGCTGATAAATTGGCATCGCAAGTGGTATGTCAATGCGTGCAGCATGCCACTCACCTGAATCAAACTAGTTACTTTGGCCTGGCCACACCCCTGCTGTGATATATGATAGTAACCAGTAGCACCCCGCAGCATAGGGCAATGCATGTAATGCGCGACTTCAGTCACAGGCAGCCCTCTACAAGCAGCTTTATCTAGGCCGACAGGTGTCTGGAAGGAACTCCGTACTCGACTCCGAAATAGGCAGTTTCTAAGAGTCATCGCAGCCAGCATCGTGCAAGAAGACGCCGGAGCGACAACAGACATACTCTCTGTTGAGTATTTGTATACTTTAGTAAGTAAAACTTGTATTACTAATCTGTATAGCTGTTTTAGGTGTCCACGCATCCCACGAGTCCTGATCAGATCCTTTCGTGAAAGATAGGCTGACGAGGACAAAATATTGTATGTAGAGAGTTTTGTAATAACTCCTTGTTTACAGTGATTGTAATCTTAAATGCAACGTATGTGTCGTACTGCATGTATAGAGCAGGTTGATTACTGCAATCGTTCTCGTGTGTTGTGTGTTGCAGCTAGCATGCCATAAAATTATCTGTGGACATTTCATTTGACTTTAGAGAATACCTTATTTAAATTTACTCTCGCTCCTAGACAGCGGATTCGCGACCTGAACAAATCCGTCTGCGCTGGGACAACTCCATCTGAGAGTTCAGGCTAGGGAAAAAACGACCCTTCGTTGAATCCTGACACCCCTCACGTGTTCCGCATGACTGATACAAATAGTAACAGGTAACACGATTGAAGAGAAAGTAAAACGAAACAGTCAAAGGAGAATTTTGGTGGAAACAGATGACGTACCTAACATATCTTTGAGGTGATGCAATGGGTTATAAATGAATTCCGCTAAGTATTCCTATTATCCTGATGCATGCTAAGAACGCCCCCCCCCCCCGCAAGAAAAAAATAGTTTTATTTTCTTCATTCTTCGAATTTAAAGAATCGCGGTTCTGTTCAGCTGTAATATCAGGAGGTTGCGCGCAGAGCCGGCTGCGGGACTTACTTGAAGAAGTAGGAGCCGTTGAAGCCGAAGAAGGGCACGGTGTAGGTGAGCATCCAGATGTTGCCGCCGCCGCAGTCGTAGTACGGCTTGCTCCACTTGCCGTCCTCGTACGTCACGCTCAGGATCTCGTCCGGCTCGCGCGGCGTGTGCGCCGTCTCGTTGAACGTGTACGTGTTGAAGCCTGGAACAAAGGTGCCGTCTCGTTGAACGTGTACGTGTTGAATCCTCCAACGGAGGAGCCGGCCAGGGGTGTACTCGCGAGTCCACGTTCACAGCGCATGGGAAGGAGTGCGTGAACGACAGCCTTATACAGCGGGATTCAGTGTAGGCCCACACTGTTACAGCTGTTACCCTGTTCCAGGTGTTACAGAAGATGCAAACACAGGTACCGAAAATAAACATTTTGGAAGACAAAACACCTGTCAATAATCTGACGAAATATGAGGTGGCTTCTGTAGACACGAGAACCAGCGGCCATTAAAATTGCTACAGCAAGAAGAAATGCAGATGATAACGAGTATTCATTAGACAAATATATTATACTAGAACTGACATGTGATTTCGTTTTCACGCACTTTGGGCGCATAGATTCTGAGAATTCAGTACCCAGAACAACCACTCTGGCCGTAACAACGGCCTTGATACGCCTGGGCATTGAGTCAAAGAGAGCTTAGAAGGCATATACAGGTACAGATGCCCGTGCAGCTTCAACACGATACCACAGTTCATCAAGAGTAGTGAATCGCGTATTGTGACGAGGAAGTTGCTCGGCCACTATTGACCATAGAGATTCAATTGGTGAGAGATCTGGATAATGTGCTGATCAGGGCAGCAGTCGAAGATTTTCCGTATCCAGAAAGGCCCGTACAGAACCTGCAACATGCGGTCGTGCATTATCCTGCAGAAATGTAGGGTGTACAGGGATCGAATGAAGGGTAGAGCCACGGATTCTAACACATCTGAAATGAAATGGCCACTGATCAACGTGCCGTCGATGCGAACAAGAGGTGACCGAGACTAGTAACCAACGGCATCAGGCCGGGTGATGGCGATGACGAATACACGATTCCTATGTGCGTTCACCGCGATATCGCAAAAAAAAAAAAAAAAAAAATAAATAAATAAATAAATAAAAATAAAAATAAAATAAAATAAAAAAAATAATAAATAAATAAATAAATAAATAAATAAATAAATAAATAAATAAATAAATAAATAAAAAATAAAAAAACGGATGCGACAATCACGATGCTGTAAAAAGAATGTCGATTCATAAAAAAAAAAATGACGTTTTGCCATTCGTGCACCCAGGTTCGTCGTTGCGTATACCATAGCAGGCGCTCCTGACTTTGATGCAGCGTCAAGTGTAACCGGAGCCATGTTCTCCGAGCTGATAGTCCATGCTGCTGCAAACGACATCGAACTGTTCGTACAGATGGTTGTTGTCTGGGTAACTGTCCCCATCTCTTGACTCCGGGATAGAGACGTGGCTGCACGATCCGTTACAGTCATGCGGATAAGATGCTTGTCATCTCGACTGGTAGTGATACGAGGCCGTTGGGATCCAGCACGGTGTTCCGTATTGCCCTCATGAACCCAACGATTCCATATTCTGCTAGCAGTCATTGGCTCTCGACCAACGCGATCAGCAATGTCGCGATACGATAAACCGCAATCGCGATATAGTCTACAATCCAACATTTATCAAAGTCGGAAACGTGATGGTACGCATTTCACCTTCTTACACGTGGTATCACAACAGCGTTTCATCAGGCATAGCCGATCAACTGCTGTTTGTATATGAGAAATCGGTTGGAAACTTTCCTCATGTCAGCACGTTGTAGGTATTGCCACCGGCGCCAACCTTGTGTGAAAGCTTTGAAATGCCAATCATAACACATAATCTTCTTCCTGTCGGTTAAATTTCACGTCTGTAGCACGTCTTCTTCGTGGTGTAGCAGTTTTAATGGCCAGGACTGTACCAAGTATTTTTACTTTATATTTTAACTACTGCGGCAACGGATAATGAATTTACTGATTCTCGTTTCTGAATATAACTGACATTGTACAAGTGTGGAAATGTGACACATACTACTTACAAATGACGTAAATCTTTGTAATGGAATTATCTAAATACTACAAACAGTATTTAATAGGATTCTGATTTATTGTTGGAGAAACGCATTTGGCACTGAATACACACACTATACAATTTATTTACTACCTACGTTTAGGGCATATATCAGCGACGCATCGAATCACTGATCTAAGGGATTATAAGTGGACTCCTGGCACAAAACTGAATTTAATATAATTATTAGGTTGAAAAAAGCAGCAACCAGTTTTCATTTCCGAGCGGTTTCCAAAAAGTATTACTCTTCCTCTGGTGTATGTACATGAAAACAATTAAGAAGTAGTGTAATTTTTTTAATTTTACATAAAAACGTATTCAAATGTTTGTGTAGCTAAGGGTCTGAATGCAGAGGTCATCAGTCTCTACACTTACAAACTACTTAAACTACGTTATTGTAAGTATAATAGACGCTCTCATGTCTGAGGGATGACTCTTAACTTCGGACAGTTGGGTGCAGACGGGCACTTCGCAGCAAGGTGCTCCAACGCGGCAAATATTGTAGAAATAATGTACTATTGGTTAAGGCAACAGATATACAGAAAATAATTGTGGTATATGCTTCTACGAACAAAAAAAAATCATTTTATGGCCAAAATCCTGTCTATTTTTGATAAGATTTTTACGTTCATAACAATGGAATCCGATCTTGCGAAAGATCAGTATGGATTTAGGAGACATGTAGGAACACCTGAGGAACACATTACGACTTATCTTACACGATAGGTTAAGGAAAGGAGAAACTGCGTATTTAACTTTTGTAGATATGGTGAAAGTTTTGACAATGTTGAATAGTATACACTTCTTCACATTCAGAAGTTAGAAGCGGTAAAATGATACAGGGAACAGAAGGCTATTTACAACCCTTCAAATGTTCAAATGTTTGTAAAGCTTATGGGGCTTAACTACGGGGTCATCAGTCCCTAAACTTACAAACTACTTACGAACTAGGACTGCACAAATATCCATGCCCGTGGGGGGATTCGAACCCCCGACCGTAGTGGCCGTGCAGACCGTGACTGGAGCGCCTCAGTCTCCTCGGCCAACTCGGCCGGCATCTACATACATACACCGCATTCCACGGTAAGGTGCGTGGTGGAGGTTACACTGTATGATTACTAGGCATTTTCTTTCCTAATCCACTCCCGAACGAGGAAAGATAGAATAGCCGGCCGCGGTGGCCGAGGGGACTGAGGCGCTCCAGTCACGGCCTCCACGGCCATTACGGTCGGGGGTTCGAACCCCCCGCGGGCATGGATATTTGTGCCGTCTTTAGTGTTAGCTAGTTCATAAGTAGTTTGTAAGCTTAGGGACTGATGACCCCGTAGTTAAGTCCCGTAAGTTCTACAAACATTTGAACATTTGAAAGATAGAATATATGCCTCTGTACGAGCACTAATCTCTCTTATCTTGTGTTTGTGATCACTACGCGAAATGTTAGTGGCGGCAGCAAGATCGTACTACATTCAGCTTCAAATTTCTGCCCTCTAAATTTCCTCAACAGAAATTCACGAAAAGAACGTCGTCTTTCTTCCAGCGATCCCCAATTGAGTTGCCGGAGCATTTCCGTGACACTCGCGCATTGGTCAAACCTACCGGTAACAAATCTAGCTGCTCGCCTCTGAACTGCTTGTATGTCTTCCTTTAAACTCAGCTGTTGTGGGTCCCAAACACTTGAGAAACACTGAAGATGTGGTCGTACAAGCGTTTTATACGCGGTATCCTTTACGGATTATGTACATCTTCCTAAAATTCTCCCAATAAACCGAAGTCGGCTGTCCACCTTACTCACAACTATCCTTACATGTTCGTTCCGTTTCATATCGGTCTGCAATGTTACGCCTAGATATTTGAATGATGCGACTGCTTCAAGAAGCTCAACTACTAATGCTGTATTCCAAAATGTTTGTAGATCTATGGGACCAAACTGCGTGGTTATCAGTCCGTAGCTTACAAACTACTTAAACCTAGGTAAACTAAACTAAGGACATACACACACACCCATGCCCCAGGGAGGACTCGAACCTCCACGGCGAGCAACCGCTCGCTCCGCAGCGAGACTTTTTAGACCGCTCGGCTACTCCACCGCGGGCCAAAATTATGGGATTGTCTTTCTTTACATTTTTCTACATTGAGAGCTAGCTGCCATTCTTCGCACCAACTAGAGATTTTATCTAAGTCATCGTGTATGCTATTGCAGTAAAATACGACACCCTCCCATACACCACAGCATCATCAGTAAACAACCGAAAATTACAAGTTACTCTGTCCATCATATCATTTATACAGATAGAAAATAATAGTGGTCCTATTTTGGGGGTGTAGTACTGTAATTCTGAAACAAACTGCCGTATGGGACATACATCCTTCTCCATCTTCGACGTCCATTTACTGCCGGAAATATGCGCAGGACGAAATTTTATGAAAGACATTTTTTATTGCTAGCAAGTGAGGAATCGCTATGCGGAGCCCGCCGGTTACGGTGGCCGAGCGGTCTGCGGCGTGCCAGTCACGGTCTGCACGACCGCTGCGGTTGGGGGTTCGAATGCCCCCTCTTGGGCATGGATGTTCGTGCCGTCTTTAGTATAAGCTAGTTCATAAGTAGTTTGTCAGTTTATGGGCTGATGACCCCGTAGTTAATTCCCACAAGCTCTACAAACATTTGAACATTTTAACATTTGAGCGAATTTAGATTCACCATGTATATTCCCTTTTTTACGTAGTACTGGTTTTTCATCTGCGTTTCTGATATTCAGACAGCTGATTATCTTGTCTGCGAATGCCTCTTTTAATTTCTTGTAGGCGATATCTGTCTTTACCGTAGTTATGTATTTTTCTACAGTCTTGCATTTCCCCTTTAGCCACTCTTCCCTGTAAGCCTCATTTTTCATACGGCTGTACTCCATTTTTCTGAGACCATTCTGCGTTTGGTTTGTAACAGAGTACAACAGCATGTCTTCCTCATCACTACTCTAACTACTTTCGCCATCACCCAACCAAGGCACACTTTTAGTAAACGCGCTGCCGCACCACGAGCCACCTGCCATGTCACCTGTTTCAGCTGAACTGACTAGAGCAAGAACGATGTCCTCATAGCTCACAGACGTCGGTGGCGGTGTGAATTGCACGTCTGTGACATAGTGTGACAGCGGTGTGAAACGGCCATAAGAGGCCTACACCCACACTGATATTCATCCAACTTGTCCTCAATTAATACTCGCACTCTCCGTTCAACAATACCTGAGAATATTTTGCCTACAACGCTAATTAAGGAGATACTTCTATAGTTGTTACAATCTGTTCACTTCCTATCAACTTCATTTTTCATGCCGGCCGCGGTGGCCGAGGGGACTAAGGCGCTTCAGTCACGGTCTGCACGGCCACTACGGTCGGGGGTTCTTATCCCCCCTCGGGCATGTCTTAGTTAGTTCATAAGTAGTTTGTAAGTTTAGGGACTGATGACCCTGTAGTAAAGTCCCATAGACTATACAAACATTTGAAACATTTCATTTTTCATACATCTGTACTCCATTTTGCCTGCTTCACTTTCCTATGGCTTACAAAATTTCGACGCTTAACCCACGATCTGGTGCAACTCGTGTAGAAACGTAGGTCTCCCACGGATAGTTTTGGTGCTCCGCCCTACTTCCCACACGGCCATAATGAAGTTCTCATGTGCCTTCGCGATCTGCCGCTGCCGTCGCCGGCAGATGCCTCAGGTACAAACTGCAGAGAAAGCCAGCTAGTCGGCGAGCCCCGCTCTAAGCACGCGCCTGCATATTCATGAGCCTGGGGCCACCTCACGCCAGACAACAGCCCGTGGCGTCTGCCCGGTCTCCGATAGCGCCGTCCGGTCTCCGTCCGCCAACCCTTTATTCACGGGGAATACCAGATTCAAATAAACGTGTCCTAGTTCTGTGTATCACATAGGAGATGTTTAGTTCCCGTAGTTGGATTGTAAAACGTTATAAACAATCTTGTGGACGAACACCTTTCCTTGCTTAGTCCATTTGGGAGTAAAACTATTAAAATTCAGCTCTTTAAAGCTCTTGGGCGTACTTCCTCTAATGGAAGTGTCTATTTCCACTTTTAAATTTAATAACACTGGTTTGTGCTGCGGCTGAGGCGGATTTCGACTCTTATCCTAAAAGGAGACGGCAAGATAAACCCAGTCAACTGCTGACGAAGAGAGACGCGATACACATACGCAGAAGAATAATGGAGGAACACTAGCACACGCACAAGGAGAACCGCAAGTACAGACGACAACATTTACAGGATCCTGCTACACTTGTAAGACAACAGAAGCGTAGTTACAAAACAATTAGAGTGTGCATTAATGCATATATATACATACATTTAAAGAAACATTAAACTACTGCTAAGAATCAAAGTCGTAAGGTACACCATCTCCTTGTTATTGTCCCACAAAAAGGAGATATATCATGGGTAAGTTACTCCAATATTCAAGAAAGGCTATAGGAGTGATCCCCAAAATTACAGGCCAATATCATTGACGTCGATTTGCAGCAGGATTTCGGAACATATACTTTGTTCCAACATTATGAACTACCTCGAAGAGAACGACCTATTAACCAGTAGTCAACACGGATTCAGAAAGTATCGCTCTTGCGAAACACAGCTTGCCCTTTATTCACATGAAGTGTTAAGTGCCATCGACAAGGGATCTCAAATCGATTCCATATTTTTGTATTTCAGGAAGGCTTTTGACACTGTACCCCACTAGCGGCTTCTTATGAAATTGCGATTGCGTGCTTATGGAATATCTCCCTAATTGTGCGGTTGGATTCACGATTTCCTATCAGAAAGAACACAGTTCGTTGTAATTGACGGTAAGTCATCGAGTAAACCAGAAGTGATATCTGGGGTTCCCCAGGGAACCGTTATAAGTGTTTATAAACGATTTAGGAGACAATATGAATAGCTCCCTTAGACTGTTCGCGTATGATGCTGTCGTTTATTGGTTAGTGAATTCAACAGAGGATCAAAAGCAACCGCAAAGCGATTTAGACAAAATTTCTACATGGTGCGAAAATAGGCAATTGACACTAAATAAAGAAAAGTGTGAAATAATACACATGACTACTAAACGAAATCCGCTGAACTTCAATTACGCGATAAATCAGTCAAACCTTAAGGTCGTAAATTCTACCAAATACCTAAGAGTTACAATTACGAACAACTTAGACTGGAGAGAACACACATAAAATATTATGGGGAAGGCGAACCAAAGGTTACGTTTTATTGGCAGAACGCTTCGAAGATGCACCAGCTCCACCAAAGAGACTGCCTACATCACGTGCGTCCTCTCCTGGAGTACTGTTGCCCATTATGGGACCCTCACCAGGTGGGACTAACGGAAGATATTGAGAAGGGTCAGAGAAGGGCAGCTCCTCTTTTTTTTTCTCTCTCTCTCTCTCTCTCTCTCTCTCTCTCTCTCTCGTTACAGGGGGGAAAGCTTTACGGAAATGTTGCAGGAATTTGGATGGAAATCATTAAAAGAAAGACGTAATTCATTGCTGCGTGATCTGTTTGCGAAGTTTCAATCACCGACTTTTACTTCTGAATGTGAAAATATTTTGCTAGCACCCAGCTACTTAATGAGACATGACAATCCCAATAAAATAAGAGAAATCAGATCGAAAACGGAACGATTCAGGTGTTCTTTCTTCCCGCGCGCTATTAGAGAATAGAACGGTAGCGAAAAGTTGTGAAAGTGGTTAATGAACTCTCTGCCAGGCACTTAAATATGATTTGCAGATTATCTATGTAGATGTAGAGTAGATAAGCTTAAAGTCAGTAAACTCGTAAACAGTATTCCACAACAAGCATGAGGTGTTAATTAGGATTAAAAAACACCGAAAAAATGTTCAAATATTTTTGAATCTATCGGACTCAACTGCTGGGTTATTAGTCTGTAGCTTTAAACTACTTAAACTGAGAACAACATCGTAGACAGATGCCGACAGACGCGCTCTTTCGCCGTCTTACAGACCGAGTTCTGTAGCTGTATCAATGTTAGCGAAGCATGTCTGTAGTAGTGTAACATTACCGCACACAAATACCATCCAGGAATAAATCAGCTCAAGAGCTTTCAGAGGTAGGCATCAAGGACTTGATGGCCCGATGAAGCCACATGGAACCTCTCGACTCTTGTCTCGTCTACGTTTTAATACTCTTCCCAGACATAAATAAATACCATTTGTTTGTATTTTCCTTTTCAGTTGAACTTTATTACGTTTAAATATTGTATATTGAACTTTTATAAAATTCTAAACCGAACGTGGCTTATAGAATGTAACAAAAATATAAAGTTAAACTGTGGCAAAATATAATAAAGAAACGGTCCATTCAGTTACCCATGTTATGGGCCATCAATAAAGGTAAATGTACGTCTCTATTTGACGATTTCCTTATCCTCACTAGCTCTTCCAGTTATCTTCCCCTCTTGCTTTCCATCTCGTCCACAGTCTTCCCCTCTCCTTTCTGTCCATCTCCTCGAGGCTCCGCCCACTGCCTCCCCCCTCCCTCCGTTATCTCTCACCCCCTTTTCACCTTGTTACTCTCTTATTGTTACTGTAAAAGACATCTTGAGTACAAAGTACGTAGTTCAAAATAAATAAGTAAATCGATTCGAACCTCGCCAAGAGAATATTATTATCCATGACTACTTTTCAGTGTAAATGAGTAGGATTATCAAGTTAGCCATAAATACAATTTGTTTTCCTTTAATAAGCCAGCGAGGAATCGCAATGTTTTCATAAATTATATGTTAGAAGGAGGGCTATGTATACGCAGTGTTTTATGGTTTAGGTACACTGCTCTCGTAGTTCCAGTAGACAGCGAGAGAAATAAATCAACAGCACATTCCTAACGCACTGCGGGGTATTTCCATTTTTACAGTCCGTATTGAGAGTAAACCTATACAGTGTCATCTGAGAAGATATTACTCTCTCAATGTCTATTAGAGTACCTATAGATAACATTATTTTTAAATCGTAAACGTTGTTAGCAAAATATGGAAAAGCAACGATCGCTTTGTTTGTTGTTTTTAAACCTAACCTATGTCATTTCAAATATTTATTACAGATCCTTGCAAAAATCTGTAGCACATGGAATAACAACATTTCTTAATATTTAGTAGCAACGTCAACCGGCTTATATATACGTAGTAATAAAAAGTATAGATACTGATGCAAATAAAATGCGATAAAACAATAGATACATAACTGCGCCAGTCGTCAGCGTAAGTTTTTATGCTATTTAGGGGACACTGTAGTTACGTTTAAATGATACACATGTAGTGAAACACCAATTAGTAGCTGAGCTTTTTCATTTTTAATAAATCCGCAGCAGTTGAAATAGAGAAATCCTTGATACCAACGTAACGGCATTAACAATGCAAACTAAGAATTTAAACGTCCACTGTACACTATAATTGTACAGAGTAAATTATAATATGTTTCTACTTACAAGACACAAAAATGTAAAAGTTTTAACTAAGTAATCAGTTCAAATATCAACAGCGGTCGTGGTTTATCGCTTCTGTGTCCAAGCTACTCGTCCTTTCTATAGGGGGTTGCCCGTAATTGCAATTGGCACGTGACGTTTAAGCGATTTCAAAACGCCCCTTCATTTGTTTTGAATGATTTGTACCTATTTACCGCTAGGTGTCTTATTTTGCTACTCTAAAGTTACGTATGTAGTGTTTTACGATATTCCTGTTATAAAATGTTACAAATTACGAGTGTTTGTAGAGGTGACTGAGTACGTAACATTTTCAGAATGCGACAAAACAGCGAATCCAACAGTGACCCATTAGTGTAAATTATCTTTATTTCATTTATGTCATTGGTCATTTCATTTGGTAAAGAACCAATCTTCGGAAGCATCGCCGCCAGGAGCACGTACATATTTTTGACACTGGGAAACAAATAAATTCAACCTTTCTGCTATCCATGTGTTGGGGAGGGGTAGTATATACCAAAACAGGGAAAAACGTCTGTCAACGTGCACTATGAAATGCATACACTAAGAGCTACTACTAGTTTTGTACAAACGAAACACATTTCCTGTGCTGATGCGCGATCTTCATTTTCCGCAATAAAAATAAATTTATTTATGTTGTTTAGGCATTTTCCATCATCACATCTGCAAGTTGAATGGAACAAGTGTTGTTTTTACAATCAAATTAAATACACTTTTATGTATAAAAAAGAAAAGAACAAATTTATTTATTAAGTGTTTAGATGGTTTATTCACATAAAGAACCCTGAGCATGCAAATTAAATTCAGCATTAATAATACAATTTCCACCTAGTATGGACATCATTACAGTCTTGTATACAATTTATGCAAATATAAAGAAAATGAAAAATTTTCTGCCAGGTGGCGCTAGTGTGGCACATTGCATACCAATTGTTACATTTATTATCCCACATTTACTATCATTTCGATTTGTAAAAGGAAGAAGTGATATATTTTAATATTCGAATTTTATCCAGACAAATAATTTTTTTAACTAGTGTTATATTCTTGAAATTATATGCTACATTCATTAACTTTTAATGTGGTTAGTAGAAAAATTGTTTCTAATTACATATAACTTTCAATGCAGTTACTAATAAATGCTATGTGAAAGTCAACAGCTTCTTTTCCGTATCAAACATTTATCAGTCTCATGGAAGGAGCGGTTATTTGGTATTTTAATTATGAACGCATAATAACAAAAACATAGCACATTATTAATAGAAATTCTTCAAAGAACGCAATAAAATGTACTAATAACAAGGAGAGACATTGAATTAAAATGTATGCTGTGGCCGGGATTCAAACCCGGGACCTCCTACTTGCTAGGCAGGTGATTTAGACCACTTAGCTAACAAAGCGTTGCAGCCGAAGGAACCACACAGGTTCGAATCCCGACCAAAGCATAAATTTTAATTCAATGCCTCTCCTTATGTTTAACACTTTTGGTATAACGAGACAATGTTGTCTCAAGGAATTGTATTATTTGTTGCAATAAAATTTATTATCCTGTATTAAATAACCTACAACATAAAATCAATCCGTAATAAATGTTCCGGTAGGCCGCTCCATCTTGCGAGGTTCCCCAGACAGGTCGCTCGCCGCATAACCAGCTACTGATCCGCCGACACAGCCGCAGGTAGGCGGTGGCCGGCGAGGCGTTGTGTCCGTGTGGTCGAATCGATCGCAGACGTCTTACTACCAGTTCTCGGAAGATTTAACAAAAAGACTAACACTGATCTTTGCTCTGCAGGTTCAAAGGTTTTCATGTGAGTCAACAATTGAAATACCTTGTAAATGTTTTTTAATTTAAACTAGCTGATAATCCGGCGTTGCCCGGGTATTTATTTATTTATTCAGGCCTTGAGTTAGTACTTATCCTATTCGTTCTATTTCTGCCCACCTCCTTTTTTTTTATAAAAAGGACCCAAGGTCAACACGGATTTAGAAAATATCGTTCATGCGAAACTGAACTACCTCTTTATTCACACGAAGTGATGGGTGCTATCGACAAGGGTTCACAAATCGATTCCATATTTCTTGATTTCCCGAAGGCTTTTGACGCCGTATCTCTAAAACGCTTTTATCAAATTGCGTGGTTGTGGTGTATCGTCCCAAATTTGTGATTGGATAGGGGATTTCCTGTCAGAGAGGACACAGTTCGTAGTAATCGATCGTAAGGCATCTACTAAAACAGATGTGATATCGGGCGTTCCACAGGGTAGTGTTATTGGCCCTCTGCTGTTCCTTATTTATATAAACGATTTAAGGGAAAATCTAAGTAGCTCTCTTAGGTGGTTTGCAGATGACGCCGTCATTAACCGTCTAGTAAAATCATCTGAAGATCAAAACCAACTGCAGAACGATCTGAATAAGATATTAGTATGGTGTAAAAATTGACAATTGACTCTAAATAAAGAGAAGTGTGAAGTTCTCCGCTCAGCCCCTTGTTCCGGCGCCAACCGAACCAGTCTTCCCGCCTAGCGTTCTCGTTGGTCGACCACGCCGCTTTCTAAGAGCGGACTTCCCATTTCGCGCGCAAGATGAGACTAACGACTTTTCTCCACCAACAACTTCGCACTCAAATAGACATCTCTCTCAGCAACTTCAGTACCAGATCTTTGTTGGTTCACCTTACCTCCACAAAATGTCCAAATGTTTGTTAAGCTTATGGGACTTAAGTACGGGGTCATCAGTCCCTAAACTTACAAACTACTTACGAACTATCTTATACTAATGACGGCACAAATATCCATGCCCGAGGGGGGGAATCGAACCCCCGACCGTAGAGACCGTGCAGACCGTGATTGGAGCGCCTCAGTCCCCGCGGCCACCTTAACTTCACAGCCCAGCATGACCTTATATCAGTACAAGAGCGGATAGAACGGAAAAGAAGTATGACCTAAGAACCAAATAAAACTAAAACACTGGCCCAGCCCTGTATCCACGGGTTTCTGTAGTGATATCAATTAATTACCGGTTACCTCTAGAGGCCATACTCGCTTGTTACGCGCTAAAACATTGACTTAAAAAATAGTATGTGTGAAGCGAAACCTGTTTCGTTTCATACATTAGGCTGTCGTTGAGCCTTTATTGATTCATTGCTTGTTACGTTTCGTCCCTTCCAGACGGTGTGGTAGTGGTTCCATCAAAGAACAGCTTGCCGCGGTGGAGTAGCCGAGCGGTCTAATGCGTCTCGCTGCGGAGCGCGCGGTTGCTCGCCGTGGAGGTTCGAGTCCTCCCTGGGGCATGGGTGTGTGTGTTTGTCCTTAGGTTAGTTTACCTAGGTTTAAGTAGTTTGTAAGCTACGGACTGATGACCACGCAGTTTGGTCCGATAGATTTACAGACATTTGAATTTTTTTTTTTTAAAGAACAGCTATTTGTTTCACTCACACGAGATCTGACAGTTTAGTGTCAGAATTACTAGCACCAGAAGTAAGGTGACTGCCAACGCAGTCAGGGCCACGGGAATATCGACAGCTGGCAGAAAGAGCACCTGGATTCCCGCCCGAGGCTACGCAAGTTATAAGGACGGTCACGAATACCTCCGCGGATTGGTTGAACTGCTAAACAGACGCTACATACGGCCTGTCATTCAAGAAAGACTTCATCGTTGTGACTATCAGTCCTGATACAGCATCCTCCAATGCCTGAAACTTGTTCATGTATTGTGACGTAGAAATTATGAAGGAATTATGCATATATATAAAACATCACACAAACACATTTCCATTTATAACATGCATTACCTGACTCTGCCCGCGAATTTGTCCAAGTAGATTTCTAATATACATGAATTTTGTAAGTCGTGAAATTCTATATGAAAAACTGAAGGTGTAGCCGTCAAAAGGGACAATGGTAAGAACAATGCGTAAGAACAGAAGCAGATGTCTGAAACATGAAATACCAAAAGTCTTTAATAATTAAATAGTCCAGTGTTGTATTTTTTTTTTAAATTACGAATACTTGGTACAAATTTTATGTTTCATTAATATCAGCCATTACAAACAAATTATGTGAGCTAGTGCCCATCCCATCACGCAAGGTACGTACAGTTTCTCATGGGCGAAACAGATCGTCGTGACGTGGTCACCGGTGGCACAAACGTCTGTCCTCGTTACTTGTTGATGGCAATGGCGAAGCATATGCTCACGGTACACTGCTGGAATTTTAGTGTCAAGTTATCGACGATAGAAGTTACTCGACAAAGTTATTAATTACACCTAATATAGTATGAATAATGAATAACAGGAATAAACTGTTACTAATATCATTAATACGACCAAATGTTACTACCCTTTACGTATTCTACCATTTCTGTCGTGGTTTACATTTTATGTCTGCTGTTCATATTTTTTCCGGTAAAATGATGCTTACACGAAGAAAAAAAATGCCAGAATACACATGTTTACGAAAAACGCATGCTTGAACAAAAATATGGCAGAACTATTCTCACAAGAAAGCACCTAAATGCTCTTAAGATAGTTACCCTATATCTTTTCTGGAGTCCCGCATCCCAGTACTGACGAGGTGTAAGAATAAATTGGAAACAAAATAATCAGGTATAGGTTGATCTGAAATAAAACAGCGGTTTCTGAATGTTGAATGTACAACCATAGGGGCAGACATTCAGAAAATAATTACGTGGCTACTATTGTTGTAATACAGATCCCTCACATTAATGTATTATATACCTGGCTGAAATTCCTGCACTGACCGGGTATTTATTTATTCAAGCCTTGAGTTAGAACTTCCCTCCCTCCCTCTCTCTCCATTTTCTTTTTTCTAAAAAATATTTTATTTATGGGAGAATACATAAGAAATAAGCCTGTCTTGGATTATTTAGAAAAATAGAAGTGCAGTATTCAGAGATAGGTAGTAATGAAAATAAAAAGGATATGTAACATCCATACATTCATTTATTACTAAACTTTACTGCAAACAACATTTCGTTTCACTTCGACAGGATGTAATAAATTATTTGGTGAGCCCATCCCTGAACAAACGACACAAAGTTGTCCCTGTGGGAAACAACACTCCGCAGTATTTAATAATCGAAATAGAAAATGCAAGCCTAGCTGCAACTCCAGTCAGTTGAAGTTAAAAGCTACATCTGTTCCAAATGGTATGTTGGATGTACAGTGTGTCATTTGCTTCCTTTCGTTGTAGCTCTATAGAAGTGTTAAATTACTTTTGCCTACACCAGTGTGGGCGTCACAGTTCAAAGTTGGGTCAAACTTGTCAACAACACTGTCAGCTTTCAGGAATTTCCTTGACTGGGATACAGGAGTGTCTTAGTAGTAAATATGTAAGTATTAACCTTTAATGCATAACTTTTATTTGAAACCGCAATTAATAAATATTGCGTGTATAACGGGGAAAATATTGAAGAAAAATATCCTTAAAATTATAGTGCACTATTAGCAATAAAAAGTTCATAGCTGGTCAGCTATACAGCGCTTCCATGAAGTACCCGATGCAGTAAATGTTACTATTACGCCTCTCATCTCTCCTGAAAGGATCTCATAATGCAAGAGTAGTATATGGTTGATTAATTATAGGCCGGCCGCGGTGGCCGAGGGGACTGAGGCGCTCCAGTCACGGTCTGCACGGCCACTGCGGTCGGGGGTTCGAATCCCCCCTCGGGCTTGGATATTTGTGCCGTCCTTAGTGTTAGCTAGTTCGTAAGTAGTTTGTAAGTTTAGGGACTGATGACCCCGTAGTTAAATCCCACAAGCTATACAAACATTTGAACATTTGAACTAATTTTACGTAGCAAATAAGGAAGACTAAAGTAAACAAACCCACATGTTAGGAGTAACTCAATGCAACTAACTGTCGAAATGATTAAGCAGCACAGCTGCAATTTATAATTTCAAGGACGAGCTACTAGCATATGTAACTCTATGTATACGAGCAGCTACAAATGAATTTCTGGTCAAATGTTGATCAGTTTGAGAGAAAATGGAGAAAATAAGGCATGAATCTGCTCAGATACACTATGCGTAAAAGGGTTAAATCATTTTGCACGATGTGACAGGTTTTTATCCATCGCAGTATATATGATCTTATACTTACAGAATTATTTGTTGTACAATTGTGTAAGCGCCGTAAGTCGGTAAAATCTGTTGCGAATACAGTAAATATTAGAGAAGTATCCTATCAAAACCAGATGCGTGATGTTGCGGTCTTCCATGAACGTTACTGCCAATATCCTCATATTTCATTATACAATTTCGAAGGTACGTTCAGCTGCATGTGTGAATTCTGCCTGTAAAATTTTCTGCAAGTATTGTTTATACCGTAGAAATTATAAACTGTACCATCATTCTGAATGCCCTAATTCCACTCCATGAACAACGGAAAATTAGTAAGCGGGAAACATTTTTCCCCATCACCATTTTGATGTGGTTGCAAGTCGCTAAGTACGCTCATTATCATACAGTGTGTGAATGGAGTCTCGTTTTCCACGACTCTCATTGTTTGACTTTTTCCTGCTGAACTATGTGATGCATATGGTTCTTAACCTACAGCAATTGTTACGGTAAGTAATTTGTGTTACAAATTTGGTTGAAATCTGTCCTGTGATTTAGCGTCATTTCTCGATAACTATGTGTTGTACTTGAACCTTACACTCACGGCGACCGTTCTCTTGTTTTTAAGTGCGCAAAATTTCAAAAACATTGGAACAAAGCTATAGATTTGTATGCAATACGTACATACAAATATAGAAACACACGGATACTGCTACATATATAAAGACCTCCTATATACAGACATATATGTTTAGATAAGGATTTACTTCTTCTTTCACACACTTTCATTTTCCTAGAAAACGTAGGTGTTTTTAACCTTAGTAAGCAATACGTCTAGAAGATACAGGGTTCGGCACAGGAGAGGAATTGATGGTGGACCGTATTCAGCTAGTCAGATGGTTACGTATCTGCCCATACTTTGACTCTAAAGCCCTCCTGCTTGATGGGAGCGCCTGGAGAATCAAGTAGAAACAACAAGGGCGGTGTTGGAGCCCTAGGAAACTGCGGCGTGGCCCGTCTGTATCGCCCGCTAGATCCGCGATACGCGATCCCCACCGCTTCGCCCTGGGCGTCGCTCATGCATAACAATGCGCCTCAGCCAACCTGTTTTATCTTCGTTGCAAATTCAATTGTGCAGCGTATTTTACGAGAAACCGGACCACGATCCGAGGGACGATGCCATGAAGTATGGTATAGGTGTAGCACAGTTCATGCGTCGAAGAATTGGCTATTGGCTATCGGGTATTGGCTATTGGTCGTAGGGTTATATGAAGAATCTGTCTATTGTGTCTTTATCGGTGGGTTACTGCTGGAGTCTAAACTGTTTTCTTTGTGTCTGAGAGCATTTTCCAATACCTTTCATTCTTCTAGAATATTTAAGACTCTGCTTATCGAAGGAATCATCGGGGGCAGATTTAGCAAACAGAATATAGCAATGTGGTTTTACAAATCAATCATACTGATATATACTTAGAGAAATGAATTAATACTTTATGTCAGAAAGAGTTTGCGACAGAAGTAGAAATTACATGTTCGTCTGCGCATCTGTAATAAAAAAGATCAGATATCGCCATAACATCTTCAGTGCTCTAAAATGATAGACACCTACATTAGCTTGTATATGTAACGTGTGGTTTTTTTATGCAAATGTCTTATTTTATACAACGGAAATCTTTTTCATCTTTTTGTCTCACATCATGAAGCGCCAATATATTTTACTCTATGAGTCAGTTGTTTTCGTCCTTTACGAATATTTTCAGTTCTACCTTGCACTTCATTACTTTTTGCAACCAATGCAGCACTATCGAATGTATTTGTGTACTTTTCTATGTCGGTAAATCTTTAGTCTGATTTTTGAATGTTGTTAACACCCCACATTTTTTGTCATTAAAATTGTAAACTAACTACTGACATCATGGCAACACAAATAACAGATTAATCCTACATGCTGATTAAAGTCGTCATTCTGGGTCACAAATTAAAAGTGGCTTCAGCACTGTAAACTGCAACATATATTCTATCCTCCAATAAAAACAGCTTTCATTACTGGCCATTCCTTGTCATCTTGCACACATATAAAACTGCACAAGTGTACTCCATAGTTGTTACACGATATATTAAATTAACGTTTCTCAATCCTGTTCAGATAAATGATATGATGGTGTTCCTTCATTTCGCTCCTAGTTATTGTCTTTATGTTCACGTTACTCGACTCCAGCACAGTCTTTACGTATCAAAAAGGATTCAAGATAGCAATTTGTAAATTATTTGTCTTTTTCCGATATTAAGAACAGTCCACTTCGTTTCATCTAGTTGAAAAGTGGGCTTATACACCTTTGAACTTGTGCTGGTATTAAAATATACATTTCAAATAATATATAAATTTGGTAAATTACTGTCATTAAAACAAGTATTTCTCTTGTTTAATAGCTTCATATCGTTACCAAAACTATCGTTGAATTCCTTGTTAATAATAGAAATATAATAATATGAAATTAATTACTTCATTAACTTAAATGATACTACGGAAAAATCGTTTTAACCTAGATAATTATGTCGTTTTTTACTGCTAGGAATTGTAATTTTCTGAATATTACTATCCAATAGAATTGAGAAACGTGTCACAAACAAATACGGATTTCCATTTCAAGTCGTAAGGATTTTATGCTGTAAAGTCATCGTAATTGAGGAACTAATAAGAATAGGAATAAACTAAGAACAGATATGTTCGTATTGTGTGGGGCGGTACCATATAACATAGATACGATAAACACTCAAATATTTAATGTTATGATAGCAAACATTAAAAATGGAGAAGTCAGAATGTATTGTAAATATAACGTAAGAAAGCCGTAAATATCTGAGCTTTTGAGTGATACTCCTGGAAGCAAAAGGGAAATATTAAGTTTTGAGAAGCGTATTGCTGACAGACTTAACAGTAAACTAGAAAGAAAGAGATGTTTACCAAACTTACCAACTAAAAATAACATATTATATTAAAGGTTCGAAACAGTCATGTTTTCTATTTCTCTGCATATTTCTACAATTAAAATGACTAATTAATTTCTACGGTGGTTGTAAAAACATTATCTGAGGCCAACTGAATCGATGTGTTTGCACCTTAGAGTAGCTTTCAGTAAGGAACATGTTGAAAAATCAATTAGATAACAGATGAGCTGATGATCCATATAGCACCTGCTGTCTGGCTACCAAATACAGCCGACAGAAGTTCTGGAAAATTTCATACGATTAGCCAAACCTTTAGTGGAGCCGTTTGAAGTATGTTGAGAATATTTATGAAATATTCGTATGGCATTAAAGCCTAAAAAATTACTGACGAAAGAAATCACCTATCATTTTTCATGGGGAGCACGCTTCAGCACTTAAAAACCAATGTCTTACGGTAGAATACGAACCTAAGAATTTTGGGATATGGAGGGAGCGATACCTGATGCAATACAACATGATCAGCATCTAATGATATTTTAAAAAACAAGTCAATCTAGCATTGCGAATGACAGTGCCCTACATTTGGAGTGAATGAGGGGATAAAAACTCGTAAAGTAAGGAACATAAGCTGATGCTGAAGTTTCACTTGATAACTATCACCCATCGTATTAAAAATATTTTGCCAAAAAATTTATACTATTCACTTTAACATTGGATATACACTCCAAACATTTTAACAATAAAATGACATAAAGCTTTTCATAAATTGTTTGTTGTAATGTTTGGTGTGAATAACGTTCCAATAGCATACAGTATAAGAATACAAAGAGAAATCTGCTAAAGTAAAGTTCATAGAGAAATTTTAAGAGGATGCAGTTTAAAGAGTGACATCGGAGATATTAAAGGGTCTGGAAGGCAATGAAATGGAATGTATAAAATGAACATTAACAAGAGTACAACAAATATAACATAATGTAAGAGAACAAAATCAGGCGTTGAAAAGGAAATTACGTTAGGAAAAGAAGCAGTAAAAACACAAAGAAGAATTATGTAAATCTAGTAGATTACTTAATAATGTGGACAGTCAAGTAACTTAAGCTCGCTGTATTAAAGATGATATAAAGTGCATATTTTTATAAGATGATAAGACTTTCTTACGAAGAGAAATTGTTTGGCATCGAATATTAATTTGGGTGTTAGGTGGCCTTTACCGGAGGCATTACTAAGGTATGAAAAAGATAGGAAGCTAGACTAGATGGCAGAAGCTATTGAAATGTAGAGCTACATAATAATCTGAAGAATACATGGTAGATCGCGTAACAACTGACGAAGCAGTGTATAAAATTGGGTCAAAAGATGTGTCTGTCATATCTCTATACATAACAAGGAACAAGTGTGCATTGGTCTCGTTAACATTCAGAAATTGTTTGGTTGATTGGAATATTTTTTGTTCGCATTAATATGAGGTGGTTTAGTAAACAAAATTTAAAAAAAAAAGACACTTGATGAATTGAAATATCGAAACTGTTAATTTTGTAAGGCCATCGCCATTTTCGATTAGATTAGTGTTTAATGCGCTGCTGTAGCGTTCATCCCATTCCGATAAATTTTCAATACTCGACGTCCAAAATAGGAGAAGAACACTGTTAATTTGTGCCGCGCATAGCGAATAGTACTTCAGAGTCCGACATCAGTCTACAATTTATACCGATGATGAAGAACATATTCACAACTAACCTTCGAAACATTGAGAATGTCACTGTCTATATTAGATTTCGTATGGTGCAACACTTTACAACAAACTTCGACACAAATCTAAATTTTTATTCTGATGGTATTGAAATTTTCCATATTTAATGTTGATAAGAACAGGAACATCAGTGTTTACTTCAAATATCGTGGAGGGTACACTACGGAAGATTTGACACCGTCAGATCGAAAACCAGAAAATTATGAGTTAAGTATTCCAGTAGGAGAAGGGAGATCATGAACAGAGAAAGGGGCAGGAGGAGAATGGCAAAGACTGTGGAGAGGTTTACAGATGGTCGCATCCGTGTTTGGCGATATCGCGGTGAACGCACATTGGAAGCGTGTATTCGTCATCGCCATACTAGCGTATCACCCGGCGTGATGGTATGGGGTGTCATTGGTTAAACATCTCGGTCACCGCTTTTCCGCATCGACGGCACTTTGAACAGTGGCCGTTAAATTTCAGACATGTTACGACCCGTGGCTTTACCCTTCATTCGATTTTTGCGATCCCTACATTTCAGCAGAATAATGCA
Organism: Locusta migratoria; assembly: GCA_026315105.1. Classification (NCBI taxonomy): domain Eukaryota; kingdom Metazoa; phylum Arthropoda; class Insecta; order Orthoptera; family Acrididae; genus Locusta; species Locusta migratoria. Next base: position 86,683,730 of record CM048748.1, read on the forward strand.
CGACCGCATGTTACAGGTCATATTTGGGCCTTTCTGGATAGGAAAATGTTCGAGTGCTTCCCTGGCCAGCACGTTCCCCAGATCTCTCATCAACTGAAAACGTCTGGCCAATAGTGGCCGAACAAGTGGCTCGTCACAATAGGCCTGTCACTACTCTTGATGAACTGTGATATCGTGTTGAAGTCGCATGGGCATCTGTACCTCTAGACGCCATCTAAGCTCTGTTTGACTCAAAGCTAAGGCGTATCAAGGCTGTTATTACGGCCAGAGGTGGCTGTTCGGGGTACTGATTTCAAAATTGCGTGAAAATGTAATCACATGTCAGCTCTAGTACAATATATTTATCCAGTGAATACCCTTTTATCAACTGCAGGTCTTCTTGGTGTGGCAATGTTAATGGCCAGTAGTGTACTACCACTGCACCTTCGACAGAGATCATGACTTCGAAGAGGTAGACGTGTTCGATCCTACCTGATATTATCGCGCAGTTCTGCAGTAGTGGTGCCGCTGCGTTCCCCTGCACCTTGTTGCGAAGCTAGGTAGTCCGCCTGTTTCGAGAGATACAGAGCAGGGGTGGGGGTTTAGAGAGTTGTGAGAGAGCAGAGGCGGAGAGAGTAATATCTTGTGAGGGCGGCCGACGGCAGTTGGCTGCGAGCAGCTGGCGGAGTTTGCGGTTCTTGAAGGGCTCTGTCTGTGGCGAGCTGCCAGAGTCCGCAGGCGGCGGCAGCGCTGGACGGGCGACCGCAGCGGCCGTCAGCTGGAGGCACTACAGGGACGTAGGCGGGCGACAAAGGGCAGGCACGGGAGGGCGGCAAAAGTGATCTGATGCGAGTCTTACACCTAGGAGGTGGCCACACACGTCGATCAGACGTCTGCGATACAAAAACGAAGCCAGACGAGCACGCGGATCCAAGCAGGAGCCTACTGTAGAGAACACTACGTTAGCTATCATTACTGCATTCCTGCTAGTACAGGTGATCCATACTAGAGTTATGAATGCTTTGTATGTGTAAATTGTCATATTGTAATCGGCGTACCAAACCTTGTCTTTTTCATATAATCTTTACTGTTTCTTGTGTGTTTTCCAGTTTAGGTACTTGCAATAGTGCAAGCCCACGTATTTGCCGAGTCGTGTAGTTAGAGTGGTGTTCTCCAGAGTTTGCGTCTTATGTCCCTAACGTCCTGGTTTTTATTTGGCGGCCGCGGTGGCCGAGAGGACTGAGGCGCGCCAGTCACGGTCTGCACGGCCACTACAGTCGAGGGTTCGAATCCCCCCCCCCGTCGGGCATAGATATTTGTGCCGTCCTTAGTGTTATCTAGTTCATAGATAGTTTGTAAGTTTAGGGACTGATGACCCCATAATTAAGTCCCATAAGCTATACAAACATTTGAACATTTTTGGTTTAAAATGATTTCCAATCCATGGTGTACATCAGCAATAAGTTAGAATAAATATTCCTTCAAACCGTCTTGATTGCAATTTTTTTTTTTTTATTAGTTAACGACGCGTTTCGCCCTTTACCAGGGCATCTTCAGATTATCTGCGTGACAGAATTTACACAAAATTACAAGTCGGAATTACAAACGGTTATAACGGTACATGGGCTTATTTTGTGTTAAGAAGACAGTATAAATGGTAAACAAAGCTTACAATGCTCTAGTGTAAATTCTGTCACGCACATAATCTGAAGATGCCCTGCTAAAGGGCGAAACGCGTCATTAACTCATAAAAAATTTGCAATCAAGATGGTCTGAAGGAATATTTTTTGGTTTTCCTTTTTTGTTGGATTTCTACGCCAAAACAGAACCAGCTGTTAGGTTTCAGAAATTACTGCAACCAGTCGGCTTTTTTCTTCTCAATGAAGATTTATTGAACCATGACCGGTTTCAAGATTGGTTTGTTTACAAGTTGAATGACGTGGTAGTGGCTGTGCTGTGTTAATGTGTGTGCAGTGTTATTTAATTTTACCACTTGAAAAACGTGGGAGTTGCAGTGGTGTGCTGATGGAAGGAGAGTGTTCTGATATTACTAAATGCTATCCAAAAGCGGAACACACATGTACGTACTAAATGTGAAACTCCTAACTATACAAATGTAATTTGCACTGAATGTATATATACCGTCTGATTATAAGCTGCTAGGCAGCTTGAAACCGGTCATGGTTTAATAAATCTTCATTGAGAAGAAAGTAGGCGTCTGATTTTAGTAATTTCTGAAACCTATTTCAAGGTACAGTCGCAGTTTCCGACACATAATGGATAAAAGAACAAGCTATGTTCGTTTGGGTTTGGTTTAACCCTGCCTTTTGTCATCTAGCTAGTTTAAATACAGGCTTTTTTTTTTTTTTTTATTGATCCTGTGTTGACATCTGTTACCCAGAATGCGGTGTCATCCGCGTGTAATGCCTAAGTTCTGTACAGCAAGGGAGATAGCAGTGCACCCTGCGGTACTCCTGCTAGTGGGGTGAAGTTTTCTGATTATGCCTTTCCTACGTGTTTCTTGCACTGTCTCCCTGTATTGTTCCAGTCATTTTCACTGTTATTCAGATGTTCATTAGTTTCATTAGCAGCCCTCCATGTCAGACCTTACTTTATAACTTGATACAATTGTGTGTGTTTGTGTACATTAGTCTTTAACGGTGTTACATTTGCATGTTTATGGTGTGTGAAGGCATTTTATATTGTCTTGTTTGTTTAGTTTCTTAATTGCATAAAATTCAATGTAATATAAATTCCTTAACAATAATAATATCTGTAATAACGAAAGAACGCAACTAAATCCGGATATTGTATGTCATCACATTATCAATTAGTTAATTACTGTTGGTTCACTTTAAAGTTCTTACATTCAGTGTAAGTACAGAAAAGCTAATATTTGTCTACATCCAACAAACATTTTAGGCTGTAAGTTTGATTATGAGATGACATTCGTACAGATTAGGAGCCGTAGTAGAACGTATTAGACGTATCCAATCTGTATATTATGAACACAAAATAAAAAAATAAAAAATAAAGTAAAATAAGTTAAAAATGAACATCAGCAATACCAGGTATAGGAATAGTGTATGTATCTAGATATAAAATTAAATCAATGATAAATAATTAAATTTTTACATATCCTAATTAACAAACTAAACAAATAATGGAAGACAGTCAAAGATATATATTTCTGTTAATGTTTTGTATTCTGTAGTGACAAAGGAATAAATGATGATAGGCTGTATAAAAGTGTGTAGTCATATAACTCACTTAACGACAACTAAATCAAAGCAACAGAATTTATTTTTATTCGGTTTATTTCCAAATTTAGGGAATACAACGTGCTGTAGCTTTTATAGCGGTCTGGAATGCCAGAGCTTAGCACTGTGTCTGAACGCAGCCCTACCTGCATAGCGTGGTTGCCTGCCAGGTAGGGGCAGGTGTTCCCGGCGTTTGGTTTCACTGCCTACGGCGGAAAGCTGCAATTTGCCCGTGGCGCCCAAAAGTCCATTAATGAGAGAGCATTTCCCTTTGTTCTCCTCTGCTTTCCCGCACGACCTGCAGCACCGGAAAAATGCGGGTAAGAGAGCCGGTAATTCTCTTCGAAAGCACAGAAAACTTGATTAAATTGGTTCTTTCTCGACGGCGGGAAGAAGCGATACCCTCTGGTGCGTTCCGCCAGGAGAGTCAGCGAAACACAGCAATAGAAATGAGATTCTGCTGGCCGTAGGAACAGCCAGCACACGTTTCATAAACTCTGTTCTATGATTTCTTGCACAACCCACACTCAGAAATTCCTTTATTGTAGCGCGTCGTAACACAGTAGAGGCGAAATGGGCCCCACTGCACGGTAGTACGAGGCGATATGTCGCTGTAAGCACCGTCTGCAGGAAATTACCCACAGTCTTGGAGCACGGGCTCCGCTTTGAAATAGCTCCTATATGAAAGCTGTGCCCTATGCGAACCATTATATTGCCTGTAACTTATGTAGGATGCCAGAATTGGCACACGTCAAGTACGTAATTTGTTTGATTATTAATATGTTGCCGCTACTCTGTTTTAATACTGAACGCCAGTGGGATGCTTTAAACAATTGCTGCGAATTTCCGTCAGTGTAGAAGCTATACCCGACGTGTAATAAATATACTTACCGTACATGTGAAATGCACAATGCCATTGCAATTTTAAAATAATGCCGTCAAATCCCTCTTGCGGTTCTCAACATGTTGTAAGTCATTGTTACTCATTTTACTCATGTTACTCATCTTAGATGATCTTCTACATTTGCCAGAGCTTGGAGTAAGAATATAACTACCGCAGTTTAATGCTTCCTAAATCAGCACTGGTCACCGATCAAATTCAATTTCACTACCGATCATGAGAGTTATTGTTTGAATGAACTATGCTATAAATTACATATTGTTTCACCTTCAGACAATCCCTCAGAAATTTCATAATAATTACTTCCACTATAGTTTTCCATGTAAACTAATGTAAAACTTTATTTCGAAGATGGAGACATATAACTGTGACTCGTAATAATGCAATATGTAAATACGAGTATTTGTAAGATGATAACCGTTATCTATGAATAAACTGTGGTAAGTCGTTGATTTTTATTTTTATTCAAATGAAACCTTATTTTTATAAGCATTCTAAGCATCAGTGAAAAAGTGATCATTAAATGTGTTGTAAATAAATGATTTCGGAAATAGCTAAACAAAAAAATATTGGTTAAAAACTGACATTGTGCGAACCGTGGCTATTGAACTCTGTTTTTAGGTAAAAACAACGACGAGAAACGAGAATGCTACAACAATGTTAATTAAGCTTTGACCCATTTCGGATTTTCTCACAAATCCATCTTCAGAAAGTTGACATGCTTTCTAGCTGGAGCCTCGTTTTATGTGTGTTATAATTTAAGACGCGCTACCCTGACTTGTGCTATCTTCTTCATCTCTGAATAATATCGAAACTAAAATTCTTTTGTACTCTGACATTTTACACGAACTACTTCACGACAAGGGAAAATTTATGATCCTTTGATGCCTCACAATGTTTCCCTCTAGTCTATACCTTCTCTTAGTGACTATATGCCAGAAATTTTTATTTTTCAATTTTGCTGTTCAGCACCTACTCTTTAGTTACATGAACTACCTATTTGATCGTCAGCGTTTGACTACAGCCCTACATTTGAAATATTCCTATCTTATTTTTTTCTGAACTCTTTCATTTCGCACAATGCTTAACCCTCCGTCGGGCGCAGCTCCAGATGAAACAAAATCAGGCGCACCCGGCCTGAGAGGCCACCCACATATTTTGTGGACTAGCTCCGCCATGTTAAATCAAATTCAAAATGCGTGTTGGCTAGTCTTGAAGAGGATGTAAAGGAAGGAATTACAGCAAACTTAAAGCATAATAATGTATTTATTGAAGAGAATACACTTTAAACTTAAGTAACCAAATTTACCAATTTCCCACAAAGAGAATTTAAAATTGGTCAAACAGACTTCCATAAAAATAATGAAGTTATTTTTAAAGGACATTAGGCACTCTATTCTGACATATAATCATCTTTTCTCGCCACATCTGCAGCCAAAAACCGATGCTATAGCTCCCAAATCAACAGCTGAAACACAGGTATGAACGTATACGACGCACAAGCAGATTGGTTGATGACAAGATGAACATTCCTAATTCGTCATCCTCCTAACTCTTGTTTCAGCCACGCATGGTCGACGTTTTAGCCGTTTGGGAGGTAATGTGGAAGAACTTTCCCGTTCTTCGTGAGGTAAAATTATTTTCAGACGAGTTTGCAGCCGAATCGACATTCCACATAAATTCATAACATACTTCGCAGGCTAAAGTGTCCAGTTACAAGTTGATGACACAAGGTTTTGCCATTGGTAGCGTCATTTGTAGCAAGATCTTTTACACTGAATGTTGTGTAATGATGATATGAATGAAAGAAGGCGTCTACTTAGACTACTTCGTCGTCTTATCCTTTCCAAAATAAAAACTCCTCACATATTTTCTTCTCTTCTTCATATTCCCGAGCTGTCCCCTAAACTTCCTGTTCAGTTGCTGAGTCCTCCTTGCCTTCTCCTACCTCATCCTGAGAGTGGGTGTCTCTCTCATCGACTAAATCTTCGAGCGCGGCTGGATCTTCAGCAATTTCGTCCTCGAGGAGGCGCATTATTTCCACAATATCATTGGCTTAGAGGCATAATATACTTCTCTGGACATTTCAGCAAAAAATATGGATGTAATAACGTAGGTAAGGATAGGAAAACTGAAATTAGAACTCGATGAGGCGCACTCAGTCTGAAGGGCCAGGGTCGTCAGAGTCTTTTTTTCCGAAGGTAACGGCGAGAATCACAGAGGACAGACTTAGTTTGAATGAAACTATGTAATAGAATAAAAATATCTTAAAAAATCTCTCCTTCAAAACTATAACGTAATCGGGCGCAGACGGCCTGTGAGGCCCAAGGAGTTCCCCGTGACCCGCGTGGAAATCGACGGCAGTCTGCGGATCGGCACTGTGTGAGGTTCCCAAAGTTACGCGAGTAAAAGGAGAGGCGAGCCGCTGGGCCACCACTGTTAAGCACGGGAATCAAAAAAGTGTTTTGCTGGCCTGTGAGGCCGACTGCGCCCGACGGAGGGTTAAGACAAATGCTTTCAGAGTCGGATTTCTAACAGATACACTTATATTGCATCTCTACGAATACCGCTTCTTCAGTACATCAGAAGTTATTTTGCCATCCCAACTAACAAAGGAGGGGGAGAGTTGACCACCTGTTCTGTCTCGTCAAGTCATATAAATCCTTCAGTATCACCTGAATTTCTAGGACTACATTCCATATTTCTTGTTTTACACTTGTTATCTCAAGAAAATGTTAATTCTGTTCCTCGGCTGTCCCAGGTCCTAACAGTGTCAGCAACAAAGCGTAAAGATTTTATTTCTTCATACTGAAGTTCAATTCCTTTTCCTAATTTCTCTCTGAAATCTTTCACAGCTTACTGAATGTATAGAATGAATAAGATTGGGGAAGGGCTGCAACACAGTATTACTCCTTTTCCTACCACCTTTAATAAATGCTGTCTGGATTTAAATAAGTTGAATACAACGTCTCGTTCCATATATTTTACCCCTCGTATCTTCAGAATTTAAAAGAGTGTATTCAAGATATCCAAAGCATTCCCCAAATCTTCAATAGCTAAAAATCATGGGTATGCCCTGTAAAGTGAGTCTAATGTCAGAGTTGCTTTGCGCGTTTCTCCATCTCTTATAATCCAAATTAATCATCCCTGAGGTTGGATCTGTCAGATTATCCATTCGTCTGTAAATAGTTCGTCTTAGTAATTTGCAACCATGATTCATGAAATTGATAGCACTGCAATTACCATACATGTCTACAATCGCTTTCTTTTGAATTGGAAATACGTATATTCTACTTGAAGCCGCAGGAAAGTTGCAGTGTCTCATACACCTTCAATACAGGGTGGAACAATCTCCTCTTGTCTGGCTCTTCCGTCAATATCAGCAGTTCGGGGGGAATATCATCTAACCCAGGGCGTTTTTTTTTTCCTACTCAAACCTTTCAGTGATTTCTCAAAATTCTTCTCGCACTACTATATCTTCCTCTTCCGTTTCCACAATACTGACTTGAAGCTCATTTTCCTTTTATAGTTCTCTAAATATATTGCTTCTACCTTTCAGGTTTCACTTCTTTGCTTAGTGCTAATTATCCATATGATCTCTTGATATTCATGGAGATACATAACTTTTACAGCAGTTCTTTTTATTTTCCTAGTTATACATTCTTCTGTGGTGTTGAATTTGTCCTTTGACCACTCATGCGTGGTCAAACTGTACTTTCTGCCTATCTCCACCATCAATTCCTCTCTTGTGCCAACCCCTTTATGTTAGCAGTCTGTACTTGCTGTATTTTAATATTTTCTCCTTTCCTTAATTAAATTCGGTATCTTCTGTTATCTACGGATTTCTGTTAGTCTTTTCCTTATACTTTCACTACTTTATCTTCCAAAGCTACGCATTTCTTCTATACTTTTACTTTCCCCCTAGCGATCAATGCTTGCTCCATGCACTCTCTGATACTGTCTTCAACCTCTAGTTACTTCAGTTATTAAATTTTAATCTCCTTACTATTCTGCGTTTTTGCAGTTTGTTAATTTTAAATATAAAGTACATAACAATAAATCTTTGTCAGGGAATACATCAAAATCGTTCTAAACTTATGTCTAGCCAATCTTTAAGATACTTATATAAAATTATTTTACGATCAATAAAAAAGAAATTTTACCTGACTTTTTAATTAAGCTGAAAATGATCTGCTGTAAATGTGGAGTGTATTTACAATTTAACTTACAGTCTCCAACAGAAGCAGAGCGCAATTGTCAGTTGCATTATGTAGACCGTGCAGTCGTATTTCTCCAGAAACAGCATACCTAATTTCTCTTTGTATCCTTTGTTTCTGAAAGACTTTATTTTCCAACCCATCCAGTACTCGTCACACTTGAACTAGACAAAATAAAAGTTCTTTATCCACTGTGACCCTTTAATATCGCTGTCGTAGCGGTGCAATACTGTTTCCCCGTTATCCAACGTGTCGCACTACCATATTTGGGTATGAAGTCACGGACTTCGGCGTAATACAGAAATTTGTTTGATGTTCAAAACAGATAAATCCTGGCCTCTAAATATTGTAATATCGTCGAAACTAGTTGTCAGATTTCGATATGTGTAACGTCTCTGAAATCTACGACCCTAACAGCAGAAATTGCTATATTTCCTTAAAAAAACTAATTTGATTTCGATATCTATGTAATTAATATGGCTAATAGAATATACCTCCTTTAGTGAGGATTTTCATACAACTTATCTGAATGAAAAAAGAATTACTTTGTCATAATGGTTCCAGAAATATTTGAGACGAACAGCTTAATCACCCTGTACGAAGGAGGAGCAATGTATTGCTTTACCCATCGATAAACGCATTTTGTTGGACCTCAGCCAGAAGTTCATGTTGTGTTGATGAACATCTGTCCCTAAAGTTTGTCAATAATTTACGTGTCGCTTTCGCGCTTATCTGGTGTTGAAATAATCTGGGCTGTAGGCGATGTAGTTTCGAAAGTTGACTGGTGTGTGCCATATGTCAGAGTTTCTACAAACTAATTCGAGCTGTCGTTTCTTTGCCTTTTACCTCAATGACCTATGTGGTTGAGCATGAGTGGCAGCTACCTATTGTGCCTTCTTAGGCAACCAGCGAGCTGTCCAGAACGCCGTCAAACGCTCCTGCAACACCCCTTTTGTCCGTCAAATTGATGTCTCATTCTCGCAATATCCGACACGCCAACAGTCTGGGCCTGCGGGTGAGTGCCTGCGGGTGAGCTCGACTTTGTCGTGTGGGGGCGGAGGGACGGAGGCCAGATGGCAGCACTGGAGGGCAGATTGCGGGCCGTGGGGTTTCTGGTGTGGGGGAGGGGGGGGGGAGGCGGGGCGGCCGGTGCTCTGGCGTGGAGGGCCTGTGGGTCTATAGCGGCGCGCGCAGTCAGCAGAAAGCAGACTCACCCGCCGACACTCCACGGGCAGCAGGGGGGAGGGGGGGGGCGCCGTATAGCGCAGCTCACGCACTGCTCTTCCTTTCTCACTGATGTTCAGTCCTCAGTTACTACCAACAGCAGAACGTGCTTTCTCCACATCGTCAAATTATTGAGGACAGCAACGTTGAGGTACGAAACAGAATTTCAACTGTGTAAAATTAGTAAAAATTAAATTTATATCGAAACACCTGCCATATACATTGAAACAAATAAGCGACGAGGCAGCTCAAGAAAACGACTCCATTGTAGGTGGTAACATATTATATATTATGGTGGTTCTGGAAGACGGGCATTGCGTTGCTTATGGTGGTTTTTTACATTCACTAACGAATTCATGTTTCAGTTGCACTATTAAATAAAACATATTTTGATGTTAGTTCTATTGTGACGGAAACAAATCTATTTCATTTTATAGTTGTGCAGTATTATAATATGAAACCTTAACTTTTCCCGGCGTAATGAATGTTCAAACAACTTATGGGTATGCTGCCAGGTGACGTCGTCGACAACCGCCGATATTTCGGCAGGAGGCCACCCTGCCATTCTCAAGGCACAACTGCACTTCAGGAAGCAATGTGCAAGCGTATTTAATACCTCGGTAAACAAAGGGTAAACAAGGAAGATAACACACACAGTACAAGTCACTCCAGAGTCAACACAACCAAAGATGACCAAACATAAAAATATCGATAGTAGTGACTGTTAATCAACAGGTGAGGCAGTATTAATTTTGTCCCTCTGTTTTTTGACAAGAGACAGTGCCGGATTCCCAGCAAAATTAAAAACACCATCTAAGTTTATAAGGTCACTTGCTAGTTTAATCTCAACAGATTCCTTAATAACGGTATCCCAATAGGTGGAAGTACATCCCAGAATCTCCGTGTTGTTGTATTCCAAAGGATGACCGGTGCCAAGACAGTGTTCTGCAACAGCAGTTGTGGCATGTCATATATTGGTCAGACAATCAGGACTGTGCAAGACCGGTGTATTGAACATAAACGTTACACACGCTTGCTACAGCCAAACGAATCCCCTGTTGCAGAACACTATCTTGGCACCGGTCATCCTATGGAATACAACAACACGGAGATTCTGGCATGCACTTCCACCTATTGGGATAGTGTTATTAAGGAAACCGTTCGCCTCCGTAGCTCAGCGGTAGCGTCGCTGACTACCACGCAGGAGGCCCGGTTTCAATTCCCGGCAGGGGACTGGTTGTTGTGTGTTGTGATAATCATCATCATCTCATCATCATTGGGACGTAAGTCGCCCACGCGGCGTCAAATAAAAAGACTTGCACTAAGGCGGCCGAACAATCCCGCAAGGAATCTCCCGGCCAAGAAAGCCGTACGCTCATTTCCATTATGGAAGCTGTTGAAATTGAACTAGCAAGCGACCTTATAAACAGAGGTGGTGGTTTTTGTTTAAATTCTGCTTGGAATCCGGCACTGTCTCTCGTCTTGTTTGGTCATCTTTGGTTGTGTTGACTCTGCAGTGACTTGTACTGTGTGTATTATCTTCCTTGTTTACGGTTTGCAAACCGAGGTATTAAATACGCTTGCACATTGCTTCCTGAAGTGCAGTTGTCTCTTGAGAATGGCAGGGTGTCCTCCTGCCGAAATATCGGCGGTTGTCGACGACGTCACCCGGCAGCATATCCGTAAGTTGTTTGAGTATTATAATATTCAAACAACATCCAGCCGCAGATTCAGAACTGAGAGACCATGTGCCGAAATATGGCTTCTCTACAACAGTACTGCCAAATAAGATGAATGACAATGTTTTGCAGTTCTCAAATTAACAACACATTAATGCGTTCAATATGTCAAAATGTGTAACTTAAAGTATTATATTCAAGTTACAATTATTTAGTCTAGTTTATGTACGTCTTTCATGAAATTTGTATTTACTGTAATACGAAAACTAAAAGTCGTGTTTTGACTCATGTTAAATTTATTCAATTAATCTCCCGTGTTGGTGACTTCGAAGTACACACATATCTGTTCTTAGAATATTGTGTGCGTCTATTATTATCGAAACTCGTTATTTTAGTGTATTTCAATTTGTGAATTAATTTTTCACTAATACGGATTTGTATAAAGTCGCAATTTTGTTAATTTTGGTGATAGTTTCTTAGTTTCAAATGGATTGATATAATGAGTGTTGCAATCATGATAAGTATTTAATTTTGGATCCAGTGATATATAAATCATGGTTCGCCCTAATTTATTTAAATGTTCAAATGTTTGTTAAGTTTAAGGGACGTAACTGCGGGGTTTTCAGTCCTTAAACTTACAAACTACTTATGAACTACCTTATGCTAATGACGACACAAACATCCATGCCCGAGGGGGCATTCGAACCCCCGACCGTAGCGGCCGTGCAGAGTGACTGGCGCTCCGTAGACCGCTCGCCCATCGCGGCCGGCGCTAATTTATTTAAACAAAAGGTAAATATGTAATAATGTTGTGCAATAGTTACAACATATAGTGTTATTGTTTTTATTCTAATATGTATCCTTATAGGATCAGCATATTCCATAAATATGTGTAATGCACTTTTATTGTTTATTGTTGTCATTTACGAAAGTATCCAAGTTAAATGTTACGTAAGTAGGCAGCCAAAGTTATGTTTAAATCAACATACTATTTCTTAAATGTGTTTTACTAATAGTGTTAATAGTATGTTAAACTGAATGGAAAATTTGATATTTTATATGTCCGGTAGAGAATTTTTATTTAGGGTTTCTCATGTTTCATGTTGGTGATGTTGGCAACGCCAAACAACTCATGATGTATATTATGTGCAACATATCAGAAACGTTGCAGTGGGTATTTATTTGTTCCAGTGCATCTCCCCTTCACCCCCTCTCTGACCACCTCCTTTTACTTAAACTAACGTTTATTAATTTCTATACACCCAACAACTGACACCTATTTCTCTGTAGATAATTACTAATGCCGTGCGTATGGCAGAGAAAGCAAAGGAACAGTGCAACGGTTGTACAAATGTCATGATTTTTTTTATGGTCGTGGAGATGCAACAGCATCGAACAAACATTGTTATGTAAATCATAGTGCTATGTACTTATCTGATATATTTGTAGACCTATTTGCCGAGGGACGCAGCATTTGGGGCACCTGCGTTATTCCATGTAGTGATGTGAAGTCTGCAGCGAACGTCAATCATTGCTATTGTACATAATATGTCGTTCCTGCAAGTCCGTTCCATCGTGTCAATTGAAGTGTGCACATCACATACCATAAAAAACCTTTTGCAATTGTGGCACTTAGCCAAACTAGTTTATATATTCGCCAAATTGCGAAACAGTATAGTGTGTCTGTAGGGGGAGTGCATTATACCCTTCACCGCCAGAAGACAACAAGTAGCAATAAGGACGTTCCACGACCAGGATGACCTCGTAAAACAACTAATGGTGATAAATGTATCAGAATTACTTATAAGAGAAATAGATTCAAAACAGCGCGCCAAATTCGTGCAGAATTGTTATAAATTAACACGACAACAATATTTGTTACATCAGTAAAAAGGAAACTGACTGAAGCTGGCTTGAAAGGATGTGTCACAGCAACAAAACCCCTTCTACGGCCCATAAATAAACAGAAGAGACTTGGTTGGGCAAGAAAACATCATAATTGGAAAGCGGAACAGAGGATGAAGGTGTTATTTACCTAGGAATCGAAGTTCGAGAATTTTAGAACCAGAAGGATAATACTTGTTCTCCGATTTGCAGGGGAAAGGGTAGCCCAGTAGTGTGTTCTACCTACAGTTGAGCACGATGGAGGTTCTACTATGGTTTTGGGATCTTTTGCCTGAGATAGGTTGGCGACATTGTGATGATAGTAGTATGGATAAGAAGCAGTACCACTGCACTTCAACATCATGCAGGACCACGTTGGTTTCTTCGGCAACACGACAATGACCCAAAACGTAGGTCGGCATACTGTATGAACTATATTGCGTCGAAGGAAAAATAGAAATTACCGAAAGATCTGGTTTGGCTGTCCCATAGCTGCGACTGGAATTGAACTGAAATGGTCTGGGTTTAAGTGTACAGACGTATTAGTGACGTTAAAATATCCAACAAAGAACATCTCCTGAATATTGTTAAGGATCTGTGGAACCATATACATTCACGATACCTACAAAAACTACAACTAGAAAAAGCAGTCCTTAAATACAAAGAAGGGTACTTTGATTAAAGTAAAATATAATGATTTTGATTGTGTTATATATGTTTTAGTTAATACATTTTATGAGAAATAGCGTTTGATTTGTGTTGTAAATCTGAAATACCAGAGTGTATCAAAATTAATGAGAGGTAGTGTACCTCCTCTATCCCTCTACTTACCTCCATGGAGCAGTGGTTAGCATACTGGACTGACACGCACGGCGAGCGAAATTCTCCCTCAGCTATCCATATTTCGTGACTTCGGCAAATAAGTCCATGGAAATGTTGAGGTGGTTTGTCACGACCGATATCTTTCCCCATCCCCGTCTCTAATGGCTGCACTATCGACGGGATATTTATCTCTAGTCTTTCTACATATATATTCCGCAATCCCTTCTACCTTCCTTGTATCAACTTACAGCGTATTCTCTTCCACTCTTGAGTCCCTCCCCATCTATGCCAATCTCCTTCTCCCCTCCCTTTTATTTAAAACATGCTACGCTTAATTCACAGAAATATTTCGTATTATTATAACCTTCAATTAATCTTTCACATCCTTACCTGGTATCCCCCCCCCCCAGAAAAAAATCTCTGCATCTGCATTTCCACCGCCCTGCCAACCCCTTCATCACTCTTCTCTATATTCCCCATTTCTTCCCCATCCCATTGACTCCTCTATTATTTCCCCCTCTCTTCTATCATACTTAGGAGGTGACTGGACTATTCTTGCAGTCAAAACAGATCAGTTATACTCCGAGTTTAAGTTGTTCAATACATGTTTTGGTATAACACTAGATGTATTTGTGAAATATCTGAGACAGAGGAAAATTATGCAATTAAAATTAGTATAATTATATCTTTAAGACCCGGTCCGTTAGCTGTTGTGGTCTAACGCTCCGTTCTCCGAGACATGGAGGCATACCGACCTCGGTTCGAATCCGCCCGGCGGGTTAATGAAAGAGGTTGGAGTGCCGGTGAGCCTGGATGTGGGTTTTAGGTGGTTTTCCACACGCTCCTAGGTGAATAGCAGGATGGTACTGAAGTCTCGCCTCAATTACACGATTCGTAAACGTTTCGTGACACTTTACACTTTTACGCATATAACACTGTACGCAGGCATTTTGGGGTACACAGTTTCTCCCGGAAGCATGGGATGAGGGTAGGAAGAGCATCCGGCCACCCCGTAAATGTTAACAATCCAAATCAGAATTAACAAAGCCGACCCTGAATGTGCGGGAACATGACCAAAGAGAAAATAAGAAGAAGAAACAATTGTCTCTTAAATGACAAAGAGTTCGACAAACTCCACCTAATGTGGAATACGATCGACCAATCTGGAAACTGAAACAACCATACTACATGAAATAACAGTAACGTATCGGTTAAGCTTGAGCTACATAAGTGTACAACGTTTTCTTTTAACATATTGTAACTTTGGTTAATTTTCAGAAATGGGAAGTCAAAGATTAGTGTATATGTTTCGAATTTTACATTCGGTAGATTCTACAAACATTTGATAACGGCGATGTAGTAAGCCGAAACTAGTCGTGTGTCTGATAAATTCAAACGAGGGTATTGGCTTAAGAACATATTAATTATATATCACTCAAAAATGTTAGTATATGCGAAGATGTTACGATCGATAGTGTACCCCCCATGCTGTTGCCATAAGATAGGCGACGTTGATGGTAAGTTGATCGGCGTAATTGAAAATCTATTGTAGTAAATACTTTATACCTGCCGTACAACGCCATCGCTCAACGGCAGCTTTCAACGTGTTGGAATTCCCGCCATATCGCTTTAGAGTTCCGATTAAGTTGCCGGAGTGGTGAACTTGGCGAGTGCTGGGAGACGTGACGCCGGAGTAAACACGTTAAGGCAGTAAGGTGGGCGTAACGCGGTTAGCAGCGAGTCGTAACTCGCTTAGGGCGGCAGACTCTTCGCCGCGTGTCTGCAGTAACGACGTGCAAAGTGTCCGCGAGCGGGCGTTGATTGCGTTAGCCGGCACTGCCGGGCCGTGATGCCGGCAGCTCAGCCGGGCTTGTCTCAATATTTGGTATGCAAATCAAAGTCACATGTAAGCTTCTCAGTTCGCAGTAAGCTTTACTTCTGTCTGAGCTAGTTGTAAGGGCTACATATCGTACGATTCAGGTGTACGGCGTGGCATGTAACGCACTAAACGTATGTTAACAGCATTATTTAAGTACAGTCAGAATTCGTTATTTTCTGAGAGGTCTTCCGAAGACTGTTAGAGGTCCTGGAGAACACATATACAGTAGAACCCCTCATATCCGACCTCGGGATATCCGACTCCTCGGGATATCCGACCATGTGCCCGACTGCCTTCTGCCGGCGACGAGTCAAACTGACTCAACAGTGCTGTGCATTGTTTCTCTGTTAAACTGCCAGCTGTGTTCTGATTGTCGACGTGAACGTTGCTCTACTTTATTGTTTCGTTTTTTTTTTAATTTTTATTTATTTATTTATTTATTTATTTTTTCGTGATTACTGTATCTTTGGTGATAAACTGTGCTGTGCGATTAGTGAAAGTTCGCTATGGCTTCTCAAAAACGTAAGCGTGTGTGCGTTTCCCTTCAACAAAAACTTGAAGTGCTTCAACGTTTGGACCGTGGTGAGTCACTAGTCAAATTAGTCGCAGAGCTAGGGGTCCGCGAGACAACTGTAAAAGACTGGAAAAAAAACCGTGAACACGTTGAAAGTTATTCTACGACAGTTGAAACGGAACATGCTTTAAAAAATCTGAAAATGTTTAAAAAATATCTAAGCTAGAACTTTTACACGAAGCTCCTTGGGTTTGGTTTTGTCAAGAACGGCGCAAAGGGACTCCTTTGTTTTGGCCTCTTGTGAAAGAAAAAGCCGTAAGGCTGTTTGAAAAATTGGGAGGAGATGTTGAAACTTTCCAGGCAAGCGAAGATTGGTTTCACCGCTGGAAGCTTCGCCACGGTCTTAGACATGTTGTTATTGCGGGCGAAAAGTTGTCTGCTGATGACGATGTTGCAAAAGAATTTGTAGAAAAAGTTCAAAAGTTGGTGTCGGATAGTCATCTTGTACCTGAACAAGTATACAACGTAGACGAGACCGGACTGAACTATAAAATGTTGCCAAAATCTACTCTTGCTGCTAAAAATGAGCCTGTTTTGGGTACAAAGCTACCTAAGGATAGACTCACAATTGCTACGTGTAGCAACGCCAGTGGCAGTCACAAACTGCAGTTGTTTGTTATTGGCAAATCTAAAAAGCTGAGAGCTTTTAAAAATCTCAATATGGCGACACTCCCGGTGTACTACCGTAATCAGTCGTCTACTTGGATGTATTGTGCTCATTTTAAAGATTGATTTTTCCTTGAATTCGTGCCCGCGGTAGAAAAAAATTTAGAACCAAAAACCCTGCCACAGTAAGCTGTGTTGTTGTTAGATAACGCGCCAAGCCATCCTGCAGAGTTTGAATTAACCCTTAACCCGAAACATCTCTGAAATGTGCGCAACTAGAAACATGCGGTCTCTCAGACCACCTAATGTTATTATCTCACCAACCTCCACATTAGTTCATAGAAATTAAGTAAAGAGTCAGTTAATTGATATTTCAAGTAAATTTAATACTTTCTAGTCGATATTAACACTTTGTTGTTTACATTATATAAAATAAACATGAAATATCACAAGTAAGTGCGATATGACTTTTTTCTTTCATCACTGGTAGTCACATCGTCAACTCTCAGGCTGCTTAGAAGTATTTCAAAGCGCTTTGCCGACATTGTCACCACAAATATAGGACGTCCGGTCAGGTCTTTTTCGAAAAGAGAAAACATATCTTCATGAAACGATTTGAATACTGATGTCATCATTAGAAGACGCTTTGATCTCAGTGTTGTCAGTATTTCTGTAATTGGATGGATTAGTTGTTGTCTGCAACTTTGCCCTTATAGTATTCAGTTTCACGTTTGTATGTAAAACTATTTCATCTGTCATGTCATCATCAAATAAATTCTTCCATATTTGACATTTAGTAGGACTTTGTCCCAAACTTCGACTTTTGGCTGTTATTCCAGGCATTCCTCCTTTCAGAATGTTGTGCACGGCTGTTCTTGTCCTAACAGGCTCAGAACTTTCCCACTTGAAATTATTTTTACCATATGAGAACTGTGTTTCCTGTGAGGTATTATATGTAGTACAGACCACTCCAGGCTCTTCTTCCAATAAAACATTTTCTTCACTAGTATCACTCTCTGTTTCATGGTGGCCATCACCTATCACGAAATATGGATCATCATCAGAATCATCAAATGTGTCATCATCGTTCATATTTCCCTCTTCATCTAAATCCCGTAATTGCGCTTGCACCCATTCATCCAAATCTGGATTAGCTGCAGACTTGTTACTCTTCTTAGAAAGTCGATCCATATTATACTTGAAATATAACATATATTCACGCATAGAAGAAAATGCAACAAAATAACAACCACTGAAATCAGACTATGTCATAATTAGAAACATGCGGGGTCATCAGTCCCTAAGCTTACAAACTACTTATGAACTAGGTAATACTAAAGACGGCACAAATATCCATGCCCGATGGGGGATTCGAACCCCCGACCGTAGCGGCCGTGCTGACCGTGACTGAAGCGCCTCAGTCACGACTGTTGCTTTACGCGCGGCAAGTATTGCGACGAAGGTACTGGGAAGGGGGAGCCGCGCTTTTTTGCTGTGTTGTCACACTCGACCTTTAAAATAAACGAGGGGTCTGAGAGACCGATGTTTCGGGTTAAGGTTTAAAGAAAGGCAACATCGAAGCTATTTTTTTGCCTCCACATGTTACACCATTGATCCAGCCCATGGACCAAGGGGTCATTGAATGGCTAAAAAGGTGGTACCGTAAAAAATATGTGGGGTCTCTTTTAGACGATACGGAAGGAGGCTGCTCACTCTTGGAGGCTACGAAGATTTTAAACATCAAAGACGCAATCTATACCGTCGCTTCTACATGGGATGAAATGAAACAGAAACTCTTCAAAAAGCAAAGAAGAAAATTTGGCCATCATTAAAACAAAATGACAATGCTGATAAGGACGATGATGAGCCCACTTTATCAACGGAAGTTGATCTAGGAGCTGAAGAAAACGACGTCGCAGAAACTCTTCAAGACCTGCAGGAACTGCAACACGGTGTCCAGCTGCAGCTGACAGGTGTGGAGAAATGGGTGACCGACGCTGTCATGGCAGAGTCTAAAAATGAAGAACTCAATGATAACGAAATAGTTGCTGTAGTTCAAAGCGCAACAAATGAAGACAGCGACGCTGAAGAAGAAGAAGTTGATCGTGATATTGGTGTGACGCATTCAGAGGCTAAAGATGCATTTGACATTGTGTTAAAATATTTGGAGCAAAACCCGAGAGCTACCCCTATGGACGTGTTGTGGGCAAAGAAATGGCGTGATTTTTCAGAGAAATCAAGATTGGGTAAATTGAAGCAAAACAGTATTAAGGACTTCTTCAAATGAGGTACTGTACACACTGTATTCAATTGTTTGGATTTTTGATTAAACAGTACTGTACTGTATTTTTAATGTTTTCGTTAATTAATATAAATATGAAACTTTTCCATTTTATAAAAAAACTGTTACTTTTTGTTAGATTATGTACTGTAAAATATTTTTTATTGAATACAGTAATTACGATTAAGCAGCACCGTGTGTAATGAGTGTGTATTTTGTACAATACTTATAATGTAATGCCGCATACGGCTGTTTTGACCGAAAAAACGTGTTTTATTGCTCCTCGGTATATCGGACCTTTTGGCCGTTCCGACCACGGCCCGGTCCCGTGAAGGTCGGATATCGGGGGTTCCACTGTAAAGGGTTTCATTCTCAAAGAGATGAGGTCAAAGATAGGACGAACACAAATCTAAAAACCATTTTCTAACAGTTGTAAATTGCCGTAACTGTGTGGGGAAATTACCAGAGCTCCAAGGGCTAATAGAAAGTACGGAAGCTGAAATTATTATAGGCATCGAAATCTGGCTAAATCCGGAGATAACATCAACTGAAATTTTTACAGAGGGACAAATGGTGTTCAGAGAGAATAGATTGAATAAAACGTATGGTGGCGTATTTATCGCTATGACATGTGGTTTATACTGTAGGGCAAATTGAAGTAGACAGTTCGTGTGAGTTGTTATGGGCAGAGGTTAAATTGGACAATCAGAATAAATTAATATTTGGATCTTTATAACGACCATGTGACTCACATGATTCGATTACAGAAATGTTCAAAGAAAAATTGGATCAAATTTCAGAAACGTACCCAAAGCATGCAACTTGAACTTACCGTCTACATGTTGACAAAATTACATGTTTAAAATGGAAGGCGAACATAACGTATTGAAATAATACTGAACGCATTCTCCGGTAATTATGTCGAGCAATTACTACTTGTACTCACTATAATGGTAAATTATTGTGAAAACATACTTCAATTCTTAGCATCCAAACAAAGTAGTTAGTGAACACAAAGTTGTCGTAGCGGGAATGAATAAAGAATTTCGCAAATCCGCCGAAACTAAACGAAAAGTATTCCTCAAAACAGAACAACGTCTTCAGTTAATTATAAATATGTAGCAATGATATATAATGGCAGTGTCTGAAAAGATAGAAACTTCAGAAAAAGTAATGTCAGGGTGTCTTTTAATGCTATAAATAAGTTATAGTTTAAACTTCGCTACACTGTTGGTGCACGAGAGAATAATACAGCAAATCAGGCGTTTATAAGTTACACCGTGGGGGATTCGATGGTTTCTACATAGGACAAACAGATAGATTCTTTTTTACAAGATTCATGGAGCGCACAGGTATTCTCAATAAGACAAACTGTGGCGAATGCGTAAGATCATCCATGCATACAGTCTGCGACATGAATCATGGCAGGAATATATTGCACCGGCCAACAAAAGTTGAAAAACTTGAGTATACTTGAAAATACATACATATATAAAAATTGGTAACGACATAATAAATCTAATCTGAACGCCCAATTAGAATCTGGAGATCACAAGTTTTTCAAACTATGAACATCTGTTATGTGATGATGTACTTTTTCTCCTATAAACAACAATACCAATATTGTTATAGTAATATTGTGTTAATCCCAATGCCCCTAGTACCTAATTGAGCACAACAAAGGTAAACACTATCTTGATTCACTAAGTAAGAAACGGCGTGAAGTTATTCTATTTTATGTAAATGATACGTGTATATATTATGCAAATAAGACATTTTGTAGACGTTTTCTGGGTAGATATTACATTATTTTTTGTATTCTTGTAGAGGCATTTCAAGACGGCAGATAAACTGCTGAAACTACTCATGTAACAATAAAAAAACTGAAACAAACCGATCTTTGGCATCGCCTTCTTAAAGTTGCTATTGACTCAGTAAAAGCCTGAGATTCTGTGGCTGTCGGAAAAAGAGGTAGCAAGCCCCACAAATCGAGAGCTGGCGGGTTTCTTTAACCGCTCACCATTTTAGCATGATACACGTGAGGCACCAGCAGACACGTAAACGGGTTAACTGGAGTGGCGCAATTTCGACAGTACGGTGGTCGGAACCCTGCTGAGCAGAGGCGATCCCGGCTGGCGGCGGCGGCGGCCGTGGGAAAGCAGTTTTCAATGATCCACACAGAAAACTTCCTAAAATGTTTCCAGAATGAAACTTTCACTCTGCAGCGGAGTGTGCGCTGATATGAAATTTCCTGGCAGATTAAAATTGTGTGCCGGAACAGGGACTCGAACCTGGGACCTTTGCCTTTCGCGGGCAAGCGCTCTACCGACTGAGCTACCCCGACACGACTCACGATGCCGCCTCACAACTTTACTTCCGCCAGTACCTCGCCTCCTACTTTCCAAACTTCACAGAAGCTCTCTAGCAAACACGCAAGCCTAGAACTCCTGGAAGAAAGGATATGGTGGAGACATGGCTTAGCCACAGCCTAAGGGATGTTTCCAGAATTAAACTTTTACTCTGCAGCGGAGTGTGCGCTGATATGAAACTTCCTGGCAGATTAAAATTGTGTGCCGGAACCGGGACTCGAACCTGGGACCTTTGCCTTTCGCGGGCAAGCGCACTACCGACTGTGCTATCCCGACACGACTCACGATGCCGCCCCACAACTTCACTTCCGCCACAACCTCAAAGTTGTGAGGCGGCATCGTGAGTCGTGTCGGGGTAGCTCAGTCGGTAGAGCGCTTGCCCGCGAAAGGCAAAGGTCCCAGGTTCGAGTCCCGGTTCCGGCACACAATTTTAATCTGCCAGGAAGTTGCATATCAGCGCACACTCCGCTGCAGAGTGAAAGTTTCATTCTGGAAACATCCCTTAGGCTGTGGCTAAGCCATGTCTCCACCATATCCTTTCTTCCAGGAGTGCTAGTCTTGCGTGTTTGCAAGAGAGCTTCTGTGAAGTTTGGAAAGTAGGAGGCGAGGTACTGGCGGAAGTAAAGTTGTGAGGCGGCATCATGAGTCGTGTCGGGGTAGCCCAGTCGGTAGATCGCTTGCCCGCGAAAGGCAAAGGTCCCAGGTTCGAGTCCCGGTTCCGGCACACAATTTTAATCTGCCAGGAAGTTTCATATCAGCGCACACTCCGCTGCAGAGTGAAAGTTTCATTCTGGAAACATCCCTTAGGCTGTGGCTAAGCCATGTCTCCACCATATCCTTTCTTCCAGGAGTGCTAGGCTTGCGTGTTTGCAAGAGAGCTTCTGTGAAATTTGGAAAGTAGGAGGCGAGGTACTGGCGGAAGTAAAGTTGTGAGGCGGCATCGTGAGTCGTGTCGGGGTAGCTCAGTCGGTAGAGCGCTTGCCCGCGAAAGGTAAAGGTCCCAGGTTCGAGTCCCGGTTCCGGCACACAATTTTAATCTGCCAGGAAGTTTCATATCAGCGCACACTCCGCTGCAGAGTGAAAGTTTCATTTTGGAAACATCCCTTAGGCTGTGGCTAAGCCATGTCTCCACCATATCCTTTCTTCCAAGAGTGCTAGTCTTGCGTGTTTGCAAGAGAGCTTCTGTGAAGTTTGGAAAGTAGGAGGCGAGGTACTGGCGGAAGTAAAGTTGTGAGGCGGCATCCTGAGTCGTGTTGGGGTAGCTCAGTCGGTAGAGCGCTTGCCCGCGAAAGGCAAAGGTCCCAGGTTCGAGTCCCGGTTCCGGCACACAATTTTAATCTGCCAGGAAGTTTCCTAAAATGTCTTCTCTTGGCGAAGGGGCCAGGGGACCCCACATACACTACTGGCCATTAAAATTGCTACACCAAGAAGAAATGCAGATGACGGGTATTCATTGGACAACTGACATTTGATTACAGTTTTACGCAATTTGGGTGCATAGATCCTCAGAAATCATTACCCAGAACAACCACCTCTGGCCGTAATAACGGCCATGATACGCTTGGGCATTGAGTCAAACAGAGCTTGGATGGCGTGTACAGGTACAGATGCCCATGCTGCTTGAACATGATACCACATTTCATCAAGAGTAGTGATCGACGTATTGTGACGAGCCAGTTGCTCGGCCACCATTGACCAGACGCTTTCAGTTGGTGAGAGATCTGGAGAATATGCTGGCCTGGGCAGCAGTTGAAAATTTTCCATCTACAGAAAGGCCCGTACAGGACCTTAAACATGCGGTCATGCATTATTCTGCTGGTGTAGGGTATCCATGCGATCGAATGTAGAGCCACGGGTCGTTACACATCTGAAATGTAACGGCCACTGATCAAAGTGCCGTCGATGCGAACAAGAGGTGACCTATGGCACCCTATACCATCACACCAGGTGATACGTCCAGTATGGCGATGACGATTACACGCTTCCAATGTGCTGTCGCCAAACATGGATAGACCAGCATGATGCTGTAAACAGAACCTGGATTCATCCGAAAAATGAAATTTTGCCATTCGTGCACCCAGGTTCGTCGTTGCGTACACCGTCGCAGGCGCTCCTGTCTGTGACGGAGCGTCAGGGTCATGGTCTCGGAGCTGATAGTCCATGTCGCTGCAAACGTCGTCGAACAGTTCGTGCAGATGGTTGTTGTCTCGGAAACGTCCCACTCTGTTGACTCAGGGATCAAGACGTGGCTTAACGATCCGTTGTTACAGCCAAGGGGATAAGATGCCTTACATCTCGACTGTTAGTGATGCGAGGCCGTTGGGATCCAGCATGCCGTTCCGCATTGCCCTCCCGAACCCACCGATTCCATATTCTGCTAACAGTCATTGGATCGCGACCAACGCGAGCAGCAATGTCGCGATAGAATAAACCGCAATCGCGATTACAATCCGACCTTTATCAAAGTCGGAAACGTGATGGTACGCATTTCTCCTCCTTACACGAGTCATCACAACAACGTTTCACCAGGCAACGCTGGTCAACTGCTGTTTGTGTATGAGAAATCGATTGGGAACCTTCCTCTTGTCAGCACATTGTGTCGCCTCCGGCGGCAACCTTGAGTGAATGCTCTGAAAAGTTAATCATTTGCATATCATAGCATCATCTTCCTGTCGGTTAAATTTCACGTCATCTTCATGGTGTAGCACTTTTAATGGCCAGGAGTGTATTCTCCATGGAATAACGTAATGGTCACACCGTCGGGTGAGAAGTCATAATTCTGTAAGACATTTAGGGAACCTAAAGTGCATGTAGGGGTAACGAATCGGCGGCCAGTGAGATGTGCAAGGTGGGAAAGAGGTGCAAAAGGGACATTATTATTTCTCAATAAGAACAGCAGACCGTTTACATCGCCTAACTTGTAATTATTTATAACGTCGTTTCGGCATTTGTCATGATTAGATCTCAAAATAGTTCTGGAGTTTCAAACTAAACTTCCGAGTCAATAATATAATCCCTACGTAATAGCTAACATATGTACTAGGTAGCGATGTGATTATTGACGTTGAAATTTACTTTGCAAGTTAAGAGCTTTATTAGATATAATTATAGCAAATGCTAGATATACGTGATAAAAAAATACTAATTGATAGATCTAGACGGTTTTGTATTATTATTGAGAAATAATGACGATAAAGAAAACGTGGCACGGACTCACGCTCAAATTTCAGGGTAAGATGGGGAAGGACATCAGCCGTCCTATTTCGGAGGCAACATCCTGGTATTTATTTGCCTGTAGTGATTTAGAAAAATCACGAAAAAATATGGATGGCCGGAGGTGGAAGTTAACCACCATCGCCGGCCGCAGTGGCCGAGGGGACTAAGGCGCTCCAGTCTCAGTCTGCACGGCCACTACGGTCGGGGGTTCGAATCCCCCCTCGGGCATGGATATTTGTGCCGTCCTTAGTAATAGCTAGTTCATAAGTAGTTTGTACGTTTAGGGACTGATGACCCCGTAGTTAAGTCCCATGAGCTATACAAACATTTGAACATTTATTTTAACCACCGTCCTCCCGAATATGCGTCCAGCGCTTGGTCGATGCCAGGTGGAACTTCCACGTTCGCGAACCAGCAGTCCCGTATGCGGAGGCTGTCGGCTCAATTACGCCTCCGCACACAGCAAGTAGCTGTCGTCTTTCACGCCGCAATGAACATACCAGTGGTGAGGACAAACCTGCATGCTTACAACACATCAGCGCAGCGCCAGCCAACGTAATTGGGTCATAGCAATTTTTTAATATTGCTCTAATGTAGGTATTTGACTCAGTATCTGCCACCTACAGTACTGGCCACACACGTAACCTATAGCGACGCCTTTAATTACATGGAATATGAGTTCTGATTTTTAAATCATATCCGAGTAAATTTACATTTGTAACCTGAATGTGAGCTCTGTTGCTCGAAAACCACTGTCTGTTCCTTTCATGTAACAAAATTTTCTTTTCTCCTGATGAAGGCTTCCATAGTTGTAGCCGGAACCTTGGTTAAGTAATCAACCTCTAGCTTTGCAACAAATGAGCTGTATTTTTTTTTACTGTTAAGTAAATTATTATTCAAAATACTATTAACATTTCCCATGAAATTAATGTTTACTTGAAGTACTAATTGGTTTTGTGGAAATATAAGTTCATTTAAAAACATAATATGGAAACAGTATTGCAATTTAAAGTTGGCTCTTGGTTTGTTCGATCCATATTTATCAACGGCGCAAATTTTACATTTTGAATTCTACTACTTCTTCAATGCTGAAGATGCCATTGCTATATGTAAAAGTGTAGATTTGTAAGAGTG
This sequence comes from Locusta migratoria, assembly GCA_026315105.1. Classification (NCBI taxonomy): domain Eukaryota; kingdom Metazoa; phylum Arthropoda; class Insecta; order Orthoptera; family Acrididae; genus Locusta; species Locusta migratoria. Next base: position 86,709,755 of record CM048748.1, read on the forward strand.
TCATCTCATCCAATGCAGTACACAAATGGTGTAACGCCTTTGCGTGGCGTTGTAAGCTGAAAACCGGGTAAAGAAATAAAAATAATAAAAAAATATGTTAAAAATGTTTGTAGAGCTTATGGGACTTAACTACGGGGTCATCAGTCCCTAAACTTACAAACTACTTATGAACTAGCTTATACTAAGGACGGCACAAATATCCATGGCCGAGGGGAGATTCGAACCCCCGATCGTAGTGGCCGTGCAGACTGTGACTGGCGCGCCGCAATACGCTCGACCACCGCGGCCGGCTAAAAATAATAATCCGGTAGAATATACGCATTTACTACTGACGGAAAAATTGGACATATAGTCCACCATCTCATATAAACTGCGCTCTTTGTACAACGTAACTATGATAAAGGTGAGACACATACATAACACGCTTTTGAATCTCCTATGAAAATGCCGAGAAGGAAATGGTTCCCGAAACAACAATAAACGGACCAAATGACATGACAACACAACGTTATTTATGTAATCGCCCCAAACTGCCATGCGACCCACATATTACTGTTGCTGCTACTATTAGGTTGCGGTAGTAACACTGGAAATGGGCTTTTGCAATCGCCTTTTGACAGCTCAAAATTTAAATGAAAATAACAACTTAACGGTTCATTTCACACGGAAATTGAATACACGAATTTGTAGAAGAGACAATACTCTACAACTTTGGTCTCTTATCTTCTTCTTTTTTTTCATACCTTGCATAGTTTTTGGGATATTTGAAAAATTAACTGCGATTTTACTACGTCTGTCTGTCTGTCAGTAACGTGTTCCCACCTTTTAAGTCGAACTCTTCAACCGATTAGCATCAAATTTTACAGACATAATTGTTGGCTACCAGAGACCAGAACCTCCCATATTCAAATATTTCGGACACAAAATACTTTAGTAACACTAAATAAAGCCGTTTGTACTGTAATTGTAATTGCAAACAAACCGTTCATCTGACACGAAAATTGAACAACCGAATTTGTAGAGAAGAACATTATCTACAACTTTCTTCCGTTTTTTTTTTCTTTTTCGTAACTCTCGCCGTTACAGAGTTATTTGTAAAAATAACGGCGTAAGCGTTATTAACTGTCACGTGATATTGCTCGCTTAGAACTCTCTTTAGCATATGCCATCTTGTTTCCTGTATTTTATGATTTTCTTATTATAACTTACACGTTGTCATTTCAAAGCAATGTCGCACTGAAGAATTAAAGAGAAACATGTCGTTCTTCGTACGATAAATGATAGTGTCTGAAATGACTTATTAGTATCAGTTAACAACTGCAATCAATAGTAAGAGTAATATGGATATTCTTCTTGATTGTTCGCCGTAGCGCACTGGACATTAAAAGTGGGCTTTTGCATTCGCCTTTTGACAGCTCCATTTTGTCGACGTAAGTTTGTTTTGTTCTATTTTGATCGTTTCGTCATTAGCTACTACCAAAATTTTTTCGCATTTTTTTTTTTTTTTTTTCTGAGCGGGTTTCGGGCACTGTTATTAACTAATAGAGCTATGTTCTGCAATATCCAGAGCTGTGCATATGTAAGAAAGCGCCATCTAAATTTCTCGTTCGTTCTATTTCGTGAACATATTGTGAAATACGTATGGCGTAACAATGAATTGAACAATGGTCTTCTGAAGCGTATGCAGGTAAACTGGGAGGATACTGTAATAATAAATATTCTGAAAAAACTTGCTGATACTGGTAGTTTAAATATATAAAGGAAGTCCTAGATTTCTGTGACAACTCTTGTTCCTTAATGAAACGGAAGGGAAGTGTATACATTGTAACAATTTACATTGTTTATGTTTTTTCTAAGCAGTTATTTACTATATATGGAATATATTGAACGTCATTCATTAGAATCAATGCATCTACTAAAATGTTTGTCTTTGACATGGCTGGTGTGGACGCTTTTAACGTAGATTGTGTTACCTTCTTTAGTTCAGATATGACATTGTTCATGTTACTTTGTTCTGCACTAAAATAAAGAGCATATTTTCTGTTTCAAACCGTGATTACGGTTTCTTTTTCAGCTGAAATAACGAACAGAATAAGTGTGGTAAAACTGAATTCCACATAAATCTAGTACTTAATCTGTATACAAAGTTACTACTACATTACGACATTTACAGCAGTTATGGTAACAGTATCTCCCTAATTTATGTACTTGTGATAAAGAAGTTTATGTTTACAATTCGTTGGTATGTATTTCGTGGCATGTTCTCGAAATAGAAGATATGCACTTTTCAGAGAAAACGCTGTTATGTTTGAACAACTCGGAATCTTGCAGAATACAGTTGTATTCAGTTAACAAGAGTGTGCGAAAACCTTTTAGGAAGCAATAGGGGAAAAATTGTCTGTGGTGCTTATATATAATATTTTTATATTTATTGGCTTCAGGCTTTGCGGTCGTTTGTTCATGTTCGTACTGGGTTGTTCTTTGAGAATTTTGGTGTTGTTCTTTTATTACAAATGCCGTTGAACCTCTTTCCTTTTCTCTCTTTTCATTGGTACTTCGGTTTGATCGGTACTTTGTGGACGTTGGTTAATTGTTCTATTTTGATCGTTTCGTCGTTCGCTCAGTTTTTTCGTTACAGAGGGCGTCGAGCTATGCCGGCAATCCTCTGACCTAGCGCGCTAAGCCGTCGCGCCCTAACAAGTTTCAAACCACCGTCTAACATGTTCGTACATCACGAACTAATTCGTCGCCAAATATGCTACGGCGAACAGCTGCGAGAGTAATCCGTAATTTTAGTACCATCGATGGCAGGTGTTAACTACTGACATGGCATTTTTAGACATTCGATTATAATTCTGTGTTCCATCAAGGCTACAGTCACTCGTCCGAACGCCACATGCACACTACGTCCCTTCCAGGCTATAGTCATTCGTAAGTAGTACTGGCAAAAAAATAAACTTTGAACAAACTACCAAGGCAAGACATGTGATAATATTTTAACGGAAAAATATTACGAAAACGTGGTATAGATATTTAAAAAAAAGTTAAAAAGGAGTATGTTTATCAAAGCTAAAGTCAAATATATAATATTGGCTGTTTGTTAAAATACGGTCAGAAAGAATATTACGTCTTGCGTGCTTAGATATTATCACAGTAGTATAGTCGTGATTGTATCTCCCACAATTTTGTTTATTTACATTTTTAATATTTTTTTCCGAAATGTTTGCAATATATCATAAAACGACAAGCAAATCTAATGTGAGCCATAAAACACGTCAGTGCGTCTTTTATTATTATTATTATTAGTAATCGTAGTGATACGATTTCCAGGTACTGCCACACTGTAGTTTTACCAATCCTACCAGTGCAGAAGTAAAGAGTCCATCAGTCGATTGTTTTATAAATAGTAGAGCACTTACATGATTAATGTAATTAAGCTGGCCGCGGTGGCCGAGGAGACTGAGGTGCTCCAGTCACGGTCTGCACGGCCACTACGGTCGGGGGTTCGAATCCCACCTCGGGCATGGATATTTGTGCCGTCCTCAGTCTTAGGTAGTTCATAAGTAGTTTGTTAGGAACTGATGATCCCGTAGTTAAGTCCCATAATTTCTACAAACATTTGAACTTTTTTTTAATTTAATTAATTCAAGTGGAAGTGCATGGATCAGAAGAGTTGATTTTGAAAGAAATGACACAGAAAAAAGTATGTACTGTATGACGTGTCTACCTGCATGTGGAAAAACACTTTTCTTCTCTACGAAGGTGTTGTAGGGATCATACGGAATACAATGAAAATAGCTACACCGTTTTAAAACTTTAAGAAATAACATTAACAACTTGCTCACTACTTTGTGACTATAGAAAATATGTCTTTGAAGCAATAGAACGTCCACGATGGAATAACAACAGTATAAGAGAGCCACTGGCCGCAAATATGGCTCGATAAGCAGCAGAGAGGCGGGAAGAAAATGTCTGTAACATGAAGCTATCAGCAAAAAAAAAAAAAAAAAAAAAAAAAATGGTCCTCTGAGAACAAAAAATACCGCGAAGCTTTCGGGTAAAATTCCCTTCCTGAGCAAAAGACTACGCCTTTTCATTCGGGCCAGACCGACCGTGAATAGCGGTCATGTGTGCGTCAGCTGCATGAACGTGTGCGTGTTTTCTGCTCCTGACGATGGCCCTTCCTCCAGAAAGCCTCACGTCGTCCTCCTTTTCATCCTAGCTGTCTGCGGCTCAGCATCTCGCATTTCTTGTGAGTGAAACCCATCCTTTTCTTAATATTGTGTGACAAGCTATACGCCCGTCCGTTATAACGGAAGTTACGGGAGAGTCTTCTTATACCTGAAACGAAACTCTTATTGGATTAGGTTGGTAAATACAACCGTTTCTCCTACCGAGGAAGTGAGAAGTTAATAAAACGTAGCGAAAGAAACAAAAAAATTTCGTAACTTTTGTAAAACACTACAACGGGCGGCTGGTTGATGCATCTATGTTAAGAGATTTGGCAATAATACAACGGGTGGTCACTTATTGATTTAGTTACTTTATATACTGGCAAAGAATTATTTAATTTAACGCTATCTGACTGTCTTACCAACAAAAGTAATATAAAGGCAAAATATCTATAAGCAATGTTCTGCATTAAATCCAGCCGACACCGTTCTCAATTAACAATGAAATAAATGAAGCAATTATTCAATTCGGGAAAGTGACACCTCGCTTCGCAGTACTTCACATTCTTCACTTCAATTAGTTCATGAGACTGAATTTCTACAATGCACTCAACTATCACTAAGCTATAAATCCATGTAATACTAAACTTGATCCCACCTTTACTTTCCAAAAGAAATAATCAATGAAACTAACTAAATTCCCCTTATGTAAAATATTAACAATAATAAATAATAAATTCACCTCATGTAAAATATTAAGAATAATAAGTAATAAATTCACCTCAACTATGACAAACCACAGAAACGAAGAATGTGCGTATTAATGCGAAGTGTGCAGTGAGGATGTTCCGAAACTTAAGGAAACCCCATTCCAGGTAGCGGCATTAGAATTGACAACGTCGATATATGAATGATTAGTTTATTATACTTTCAACCCCTTTTTCTTTACACTAAACACGCTCAAAAATAATTGTTATAAGTTAATTAAACTGAGTCTCACTGAGTGGAAATATATATTAATAATGAAAGAAAAAGAAACCAAAAATTCATTATAGTAGTAAATAAATGTATTAACACTTATCTTGCACTGATAGATTCCAAACCTCATAAGGTGCCAGCTTCAATTTCTCCATCTACCACCCGATCCTCTAGCTTGGCTACCAGACGCGATCCTTTCCCGACCGACTCCAGACTGCTACTAATTATTACTCAGAGGCAAAACCACTGCCTCCCGGCGGCCAAAGATAACCTTACTTCACAGAAACAAAGATGGCTGTATAAGTTGTTACCAACCTATATAGCGTTAACTTAGGATTCGAGATTTCCATTCAGTAGTCCCTTTACAACACCAAGAGTAATAAGTCAATCCGTATATCGTAGCAAGTAAATTAAGTTTCATCATAAAAATTGCGAAACTTAATTTTGACACTGATGGAAAATTCCATAGTTACTGCTGTCACTGATTGTGAACTAAAAAGGCTAAGTACGGGAAATATTGGTTGGTTGGTATACTTCGCCATTGTGTTATACAGACTCCTAAAACTTTAAATGAAGATATCTTTTCTTTCTCTCATCCAGTTTTTGGTTAAATACAGTCTGTACGTTTTTCCACGGCACGCTTGAGTATATACAGTAACCTATAAAATTTCGTCTGGGACTTATACGCACTATCGAGTTCAAACAAACAGTCATGATGATTTCAGATAACAAGTTATAATAGGTTTTCTTTCATTATCTGATGTTGATGAAACAAAAACTTACACATTGCTTCAACCCAAGCTATGAAAATTCTTTGAATAGGTTTGAAGAATAGTGTGTTCAAACAAACACCAAACACGACCGGTTTTAATGCAGATAGAGGTTGCCGAATTTTAATATATACCGACCGATATCTCAGAAGCGCCACAAGTATATCTCTAGTACAAGTTGTGTGGTTGGTCATGAAATTGTTATCTAGCAATGACTTCGAAACCTTTTGTCAAGTTTAAACCAAGGTCATGTTCAGAATAGTAACCCGTAGTCTACGTAAAAAATACTCATATTTTGCAGGAAAAGTTGTTTTCGAATTACCAAAGGTTTATCACCAGGGGGAACGTCATTGTAAGTTTCCCAGGTTTTCACTGAAAATCATCTGTGGTTTCTGAGCTCTATCCGCTACTGAAATTTTTCTCGATCTCGCATAGTTCTAGAGATACTAGCAACCTGGGAATTTTACAGTGATCCCCCCGCTGATGAGAACCCAATGATAATTGAAAAAATGTTAGTTGCAAAAAATTTGTATTTTTTCACGTAGAATGACAAATAGGGGAAACGATTTGAAAAACGTTAACTTTGTTTGACCTTCAAACCATTAGTTCAGCCTTGCCCCTTATCGACCCTTTCAACCAAATTTTGTACACATATTTCTTACTCTCAGATACCAATTCTTTTATGGTAAGAACCACATACGTCCCATGGTTCTGGAGATCATAAATAATAGGAGTTGCCAAACGTTTCCACATAATGCGACGAGACTCTATCAATACAATACGTGAGAAAGAGATTACTTAGCGACTTACAACACACACTGCACATAATTTCAGATCCTTATTGTTCTTCTTGCTGGCAACCACCGCAAAATAATGAAAGGAAAAAAGTTTCTCACTAGTTTACCGCTGTTCATCGACTAAAACTACAACATTCGGTATGACGTTAAAATTTATAATTTCTACACTAGAAATTTTACCCGCAGGAAGTCTTACAGACAGTATACACATATATACAGTATATACCTTCGAAATTGTATCACAGTACGACACGTAGTTCATGAGATATGACGACGTAAGGAGTAACGTTCATGGAAAACCGCCCCATGAAGCACCAGTTATTAATCAATCTATTACTTCTTTACTGCTAAATGTATTCGCAAGAGATTTTACAGACATGCAGCAATTATACAAATGAATATACACTTCAGAAATTATACAATTGTTAAACACACAGGTCAATAAATATGAGATCGTACGAACTTTACATGTCATTTGTGTTTTCATTACTATGTTTCTTTGTCTGGATAATGCACTTGTAATTTTTTAAATTACGCAAGACAGCTTTATTTCCCGGATTAATGTAACATGCTCTTAGAAGAAAGGAGATCGACTGAGAGAGAAAGGATAGAAAAGTACTAACTGAAGGCAGAAATAAATAAATAAACGTTATTATGTGTGTGTGTCTATGTGTTCATAATTGGAAAGAATGCGTAGTTATGTGTAAATTGAATTGTTAGTTTTATCATTTTTTTCAGGAGGGGGGGGGGGAGGGGGGAGGTTGGAGTTAGTATTTCGGTCTAGTCGGTAGTAGTAATTTGCAGAACGGTTAGATTTGATTTCGAATTTTCTCAGCGAGTGGATATGAAATGCGTAAAAAAGAAACAGTATTCAATAGCAACTATTTTGTTCATTGCATATTTCTGTCACCGTATGACCTGCTTCAGTGTGGAAAAATAAACTTATGTACTGAAGATGATGTCGCGTATACAATTATTCTAGATCATAATCCAAAAGTCAACACAGTTTCAGCCGACCAGTTGCATAAAAATGGTTTACATACATAAACCTTGACCTAGGTTTCGGCAAAAGTAATTTTGCCTTCTTCAGAAGTATTACACAAGGCTCACATTAAAATAGTTGTTAAATAAAATGTGGCTTACTCAATGTCAATAGTATAAAAAGTAAAATTTAAAACATTGTCTACATCATAAAATCGTGGAGCACGTCCACACACACGGCTAGAGTGAGACATTGTTTTAAATTTTACTTTTTATACTATTGACATGGAGTCAGCCACATTTTATTTAACAACTATTTTCATGTGAGCCTTATGTAATACTTCTGAAGAAGGTAAAATAGCTTTTGCCGAAACCTAGGTCAAGGTTCATGTATGCAAACCATTTTTATGCAACTGGTCGGCTGAAACTGTGTTGACTTTTGGATTATGTTCCACCGTTGCTGGACTGCAGCCATGTTTAATGTTCTAGATCAGTAATAAAAATATTTATGACGTCACGCCGATACCTGTTAAGTAAATCGGAGATGGATTGGGGACCACCGCGACGAAAAGCGCGGAGGCATACGACGCCGACTGCAGCCGGCGGCGGTTCCAGAGACTTATTCCACGGCAGAAGTGCCTCGGCCGGACGAGTGCGCGCGACGGCTTGGACGAATGCCACGGCCGCCACGCCGCTTCCCTCTGCTCCCTCTCCTAACCTCCTCCTCCCCCTCTCCCCACTCTTGGCGCAAAACCCTCTCTGAGCCCCACCACCGCCTCTTCTTCATCCTCGGTCCTTTCCTTCACTGTTGTTTCAACGAAAAATTTTAATTGAATTAGCCGGCACAAAAAAAACTCCCGCAATTCGCTCTTTTGTTTACGGCGACCGCAGAAAACCCCGTAATTCGATTCCGGACCGACGAGTCGCACTCTGCAATCTCGCTGGTTGCACAGCACCCCCGCTCAACTCTTCCCCTATGACTAAGGGGACAACAAGGGGTAGTTTGATTACTTTATCTAATCCTACAAGAGCACAGCAATACGCGTCGTTTCCCGGGTCAGAATATATTGTATAGTTGATAGAACGAGTAACAGTCTCCCCATCTCATCTATACAGACGTGTATTCCATGATACACTGGTCAAAATAATTAGGGGATCATTTAATATATCTAGGTTTTAAAATTGCTTGTTCGCATCGGATGAAATTCGGATTTTGTAGAAATGTTAAATTAATTTCAGTCAATGGATTATGTAAATATTTCCTGTGGTGTCCGTTGTCTTGGACATTTCCGAAATAACAGATACCGCACCGACACGCATCTGTACTGAGCGTAAAATACTTCCTGTCAACCTCGTACGAGAATCCGAAATGACGGGTATAGGAGGACATGGCCAATGTGTGGAAAATTTGGGAATTTTGAGACGGCAGGAGGCGAGCGTGCGTAGCATACTGGTTGAGGCGGGAGACACGGTTTCGAATCTCGGCACATTTCCACTTAGGGCCTGTGAGTAATTACAATGCCGTAGTGCACCTAAAGCCATACCTTTCCTTCTTCATTAATCTTCCGTCCTCTAGGTAAGAAAAAACAAAACAAATACACTCCTGGAAAACGATTTAAAAAAACGATGAGTTCGTCGAACCAGCAGAAGGAAATTTTATTGAGGTATTCTTGGGGATATAAACACTCCTGGCCATTAAAATTGCTACACCAGGAAGATAACCTGCTTGTTGTTGTTGTGGTCTTCAGTCCGCAGACTGGTTTGATGCAACTCTCCACGCTACCCTCTCCTGTGCAACTCCCTTCATCTGAGAATACGTTCGGGAACTTACATCCTTTTGAATCTGCTTACTGTATTCGTCCCTCGGTCTCCCTCTACGATTTTTACCCCACACTTCTAATGCTAAGTTGACAATTCCTTGATGTCTCAGAATGTGTCCAACCAATCTATCCCTTCTCTTAGTGAGAATGTGCCAGAAACTCCTTGTCTTCCCTAATCGGTTAAACACCTCCTCATTAGTTACGTGGATCTACCCATCTAATTTTCATCATTCGTCTGTAGCACCACATTTCAAAAGCTTCTATCATCTTTTTATCTGAACTCCTTATCGTCCACGTTTCACTCCCATACAATGCTACACTCCAGACAAATGCAAAAACACGAAATTTAACCGACAGAAAGATGCTGTGATATGCATATGATTAGCTTTTCATAGCATTCACACAAGGTTGGAACCAGTGGCGACACCCACAACGTGCTGACATGAGGAAAGTTTCCAACCGATTTTGACCGGCGTTGCCTGGTGAAACGTTGTTGTGATACCTCGTGTGAGGAGGAGAAATGCGTACCATCACGTTTCCAACTTCGGCAAAGGTCGGATGGTAGCGTATCGCGATTGTGGTTTATCATCAACAGATGAGGACATTTGCAAGACAACCTGCATGAACAGTTCGACGAAACTTGCAGCAGCATGGACTATCAACTCGGAGACTATGGCTGCGGTTACCCTTGACGCTGCATCACAGCCAGCAGCATCTGCTATTGTGTACGCAACGACGAATCTAGGTGTATGAATGGCCAAACGTCATTTTTTGCGATTGAATGCAGGTTCTGTTTACAGAATCGTTATGGACGCATCCGTGTTTGTCGAAATCGCTGTGAACGCACATTGGAAGCGTTTATTCGTCATCGCCATACTGGCGTGTCACCCGGCGTGATGGTATGGGGTGCCATAGCTTACATGTCTACGTCACCTCTTGTTCGCATCGACGCACTTTGAACAGTGGCCGTTACATTTAAGATGTGTTACGACCCGTGTCTCTACCCTTTATTCGATCCCTGTGAAACCCTATATTTCACCAGGATAATGTACGGCTGCATGTTGCAGGCCGTGTACGGGCCTTTCTGGATACGGAAAACTTTCGACTGCTGTCCCAGCCAGCAAATTCTCAGCTCTCTCACCAACTGAAAACCTATGGTCAACGATGGCCGAGCAACTGGCTCGTCACAAAACGCCAGTCATTACTCTTAATGAACTATGGTATCTTGTTGAAGCTGCATGGGCATCTGCACGCCATCCAAGCTCTGTTTGACTCTACGCTCAGGTGTATCAAGGCCGTTATAATGCCAGAGGTGGCATTTTCAGGATCTGTTGTTGTTGTAGTCTTCTCCGCAGACTGGTTTGATGCAGCTCTCCACGCTACCCTGTCCTGTGCAAATCTCTTCATCTGAGAATAAGTTCGACAACCTACATCAATCTGAATCTGCTTACTGTATTCGTCTCTCGGTCTCCCTCTACGATTATTACCCCAAACACTTCCTTCTAATGCTAAGTTGACAACTCCCTGATGTCTCAAAATGTATCCAACCAATCTATCACTTCTCTTAGTCAGGATCTGTCCAATTAATACCCGGTTATCATCTGCGTTTCTTCTTGGTGTAGCAATTTTAATGGTCAGTAGTGTACAAAACACGATCACACAAGCAGTGCCATACGCACATTAGTTCAGCCAACAGTGCGTGAGGAATGTCGACGCTAGTACCGTGTACATCCTACTTTTGCATTAATACAAGAATTCTCGCATGGAGACGATTGTGGAGGTGCCGAATGAAGTCTTGCAGAATGGCCGCCATGCAGTTACTGTCTGGTGCCTCATTTGGCCTAGATTTCCGCCGCTCATGCATACCATCCGACATGGCGTTCCATCCGGTCCCAAATAATCTCACTGGGGGACAGGTCTGCGCATCATTATGGGCAGGATTGTATAGCTAGAAGAGGATGATGGGTTGTATGGGATGCGTGTGGACGTGAATTGTCCTGTTGGAGTAGCATACCGCCTTTTTGATGCATGAACCCTGGCAAGACAGGTCGGATGATGGTTTTATTGTACCGTGCACTGTTCAATTTTCCCTGGATGGTCACCAAAGAAGTGCTCGTGTAGGATATGGCTCCCCGCACCATGACGCCAGGTGTCGGCCCCGTTTGCCTCTATCGTTTCTATCGCTCCCCTGCACAACACCACACGCGCGTTCGACCATCATTGGCACCGAGGCGACTCTCATCACTGAAGACACGTCCAATCGTCCCTTCATAAGTGCCTACCGTTACACCACTGAAGGCGGGATGGATGATGTTGAGACGTGATCGGAGGATACCCAAACGGCACGCATGATCGTGTATCATTGTGTGTGGAGCCATATCCTACACTGGCCGTTCTATTCTAGTGATCGTCTAGAGAACCATCATTCAACCAGTCCTGCTATTATTCATGCACCCACAATGCCATATGCTTTTACAAAAGGTCAATACATGTCCACATGTATCCTGTACCACTGGACGTGCTCTTCAAGGTATCTGTTCCCCATTGAGCATGTTTTGGACCGCATTAAACGTCATGTTGAGCGGTCTGCATGAAGAGCACGAAATGTGGCCCAACTGAAGCACCAGGGTGAAATTGCAGGCCACGCCACAGGACCACATTCGGCACCCCTACGATCGTCTCCATGGAAGAATTACAGCTTGTATTGCTGGAAAAGAAGGGTATACACGGCACTAACGCCGACATTGCGCACGCCCCTTGACTCTACACACGTGCATATGGTTCTGACTTTGTGATCGTGTGTTGTATACATCCTGAAGAACGTGTCAATAAAATTTCCTTCTACTAAGTCGAACAATTCATGGTGTTCTTTTTTCATTTTCCCGGAGTGCAACACGAAAAAGAATAGCTTTTATCAAATTCCACAGGGAAGTGGTGTTTCGTAGCGCAAGGGATTTCTCGCCTTAACGCAGCAAAATTAAATGTCCTGCGTCGAAGCGCAAGCGCGTGTCCTGCCGTGCCTGAATGTAACTCTTGCTGTGTGCCAACTTCGCGATCCATAACACTTGTCCGCTGTGTCAACAGGTGCACTGGGCTCCACTTTGTGCAGGCCACCGTAGCGGCCTGTTTACCAGTGCCGGCCAGTGTTTACTGCAGTGAGTACACTTTACCAACACGCCGTGTGTATTCGTCACTGCCTGAATCTACACCGGCTTCGCCTTGCGCGTAGCATTGCATATCACTACTCTCAAAGTCACAATGATCGGCACTTCAAAATCAAAGTTGCCATTTAACTTCGTAGGCATTCATCATAAAATAGTAAAATAATGCTCTAGGCTCGTCACGAATGCCATGTTTCATTTTTATTAAATAATGTTTTGGTGAAATTAGAAGAGACAAGAAACACGGTCACGGTAGGAATAGAACTGACTGCGACATAAACGTCTGAAACTAGCGACTAACACGTAGCGTAAGAATCTAACATGTCTCTTGTACCAAATTATTTAAGCTCTCCGTAATGTATTATCAGTGCTTCAATCATGAACGAAAATATTTTTCACTCTCTCTCTATCTATTTCTCTCTCAATCAGTGTAGAGCATTATAGACAGGGATCTCGGATAGTCCATTAATGGACTGAATGGAATGTAGTCTACGAAAATTAGGAAAAGGTAAAATAATTAGAGTAGGTAACTTGACAATAAATGTGGTAAATGAGTTTTGTTACTTGGCCATTTAAACAACTTTCGGCAGTCGCAGTACTGATGATAAAAATGCAGAATGACAATGGTAAGAGTAGCCTTTCGGCTGAGGGAAAATTGTTAATATTGAATATTAAGCGTAAATAGAACTTTACTAACCCGTAATTTCTTCATATTTGTTGACACATATGTTCTAAAAGCATTTGTGCGGAGTGTAGCCTTGTACGTCAGTGTAACATGGACCATGAACAGTTTACACAAGAAGACAATAAAAGCTTCAAAAGTGTAATGCTACAAACGAACGCTGAAGATTAGATGAGTAAATCGCGTAACTATTGAGGATATTCTGAATAGTATTGACATAACTTTCAAAAATTTTCAAACGTTTGTAATCCTATGGGACCAAACTATGTTGCTCATCAGTTTCTAGTCTTACAAACTTCTTAAATTAATAGTGTTCCAAATAAAAAACGAAGATCGCATATTAATAGCCGGCCGCGGTGGCCGAGGAGACTGAGGCGCTTCAGTCACGGTCTGCACGGCCGCTGCGGTCGGGGGTTCGAATCCCCCCTCGGGCATGGATATTTGTGCCGTCCTTAGTTGTAGGTAGTTCATACGTAGTTTGTAAGTTTAGGGACTGATGACCCCGTAGTTAAGTCCCTTAAGCTTAACAAACATTTGAACATTTGCATATTAATAATTAATTAAATGACGACCGGTTTCGGTGCACTGTGTCACCATTATCTGGTCTCATATATGTTATAAGCGGGTCATATACAAACGTTAAAACACGTTCAATTCATGAGGTCGCCGTAAGTGTAAGTATACACAGTTCACGACATATGACATCATAAACATTGAGATACGAGAGAACTGCTGCATTACGCGAAAATGTTGGACAATTCCTCCTAAACCATTTGACCGATTTCAACCAAATTTTGTACTAATCTTCCTTACCGTGGAATAGCAGTTTTGTAGTGCTAAGAACAACACAGTACATATGGTTCAGGATGTGGTGTCGCACAAGTCCAAAGTGCGCGCCACCTACTTTCGCCGCGCGCCGCCATGCACGCACGGCCCTCTGCGGCAACTCCGCTCGTGGCTACCAGTGAACGACATCGCTCACTTGGGACTGAGTTAGGAACCAGTAAAGACTTCGGAATCCGATAGGCACCAGTGAAGACTTGGCTATCAGTTAGGCACTAGACAGGACTCTAGCTCAACTATGTATCAACATTCTGCAGTACCATGTAAAAGTTAAGTATTGTATAAATTCTGTGCAATATATATCTCGTTCTAATTTACTTTAGTGTTTCTAGTTTCTGGCTGCTCCCCTCCGTACCTGCACCAGCGTGCTATCTTTATTCCTGTGTCGGTCTCATTCCACTCGGCCACCGACACATCCGACGGAAATGAGACAAAAGCGGCGACGAGGCTGGGACACAAACCAGGAGATATAACGTCATAAACAATAGAAGTTTCAAGAAACTGACACATAATGCGACGAGTCTTTATGAATACAATCTATGAGAACGAGACTACTTAGTGACTTGCGACAAACTTTACATATAATTTCAAATCTTTATTGAACTTCATCTCGCTGAAAACCAAAGAAAAATGGTGAAGGAAAAAGGATTTTCTCTTACTACTTTTCCGTTGTTCATGGACTAAAACTACCGAATTCGGTATGAGGTTACAACTTATAAATTTTACAGACAGCATACACACATATAGTTGAGTATACCTTCTAAATTGTATCACATACGACTCGTAGTTCATAAGATATGAAATCATAAACAGTAACGCTCATGGAAAACCGCCCCATCACTCACCAAGTTTTAATCTATTACTCCTTTACTTCTGACTGTATTCCCAAGATATTTTACAGACATACAGCAATTATACAAATGAGTATTTACATGAAAAATTGTCCAATCCTACAACATATAATTCAATTTATATGACATCGTACAAATTTTGTATGTCATTTGTATTTTGACTACTATCTTTCTTCGTTTGGAAACTGCACCTATAATTTTGTACATTATGGAAAACAGCGTTATTTCTTACATATTCTCCGATAAATATAACATGATTTTAGAAAAAAAGGAGGTGGACAGAGAGAGAAGGGATAGGAGAAGTACTAACTCAAGGCAGGAATAAATAAATAACCGGGCAACGCCGGGTTTTGAATAGAAATGATGCGACACTATGTATCACCGTGGCTCATTATTTTGACATGCACAAAAGCATGTTTGAAACTCAGCGATAACATAAGAGTTTATTATTTTTAACAGTCAAACCAAAGATAATTTATGAAAATGTAATAAATGAAGCAGTGTGTCCGTATATGTTCAAATGTTTATTAAGCTTATGGCACTTAACTGCGGGGTCATCAGTCCATAAACTTACAAACTACTTATCAACTACCTTATACTAAGGACGGCACAAATATCCATGCCCGAGGGGGAATTCGAACCCCCGACCGTAGAGGCCGTGCAGACCGTGACTGGAGCGCCTCAGTCCCCTCGACCACCTCTGCCGGCTGTCCGTATCTGTATACGTGTTGCATACAAATCTACAGTTTCGATCCAATCCTTATAAAATTTTGTACACGTAAGCTTCAATCCATGAGGACGGTCGCCGTAAGTGTAAGGATCACGTACGATATATAGTTGACAAGATATGACGTCATAAACAATGAGATGCGCGAAACACTGCTGCATTTTGCGACAATGCTGCTCATTTTCTCCTAAACCATTGGACCGACTTCAACCAAATTTGGTACACACATTCCTTACCGTGAGCTAACAATTGCTGCATGGTTAAGAATCACATACGGCACATTGTTCAAACGATATTATGTCATAACCAATAGAAATCGCAAAAAATGCCACATAATGCAGCGAGACTTTCGAAATATAATGTATAAGAATTACAGTACTTAGCGACTTGCAACAAACTTTAAACATAATTTCAAACCTGTATTAAACGTTTTCTAGCTGGCAACCATAGTAAAATGATGAAAAGAAAAAAGTTTCTCGCTTACAACTTTTCCGCTGTTTATGGAGTAAAACTACGTCTCTCGGTATGACGTTACAATTTATAATTTGAACACTACAAATGGTAGTTACAGGAAATTTTACAGACAGTATACACATATATAGTTGAATGTAGCTTCCAAATTGTATCACATTCCGACACGTATTTCATGAGATATGAGCGCATAAACAGCAACGCTCATGGAAAACCGCCCCATCACTCACCAAGTTTTAATCTATTACTTCTTTACTACTGATTGTATTCCCAAGACATTTTACAGACACATAGAAATTATACAAACGAGTATTTACAAGAAAAATTATCCAATTCTACTACATATAATTCAATTTATATGACATCGTACGAATTTTATATGTCATTTGTATTTTGACTACTATGTTTCTTCGTTTGGAAACTGCACGTACAATTATGCAAGACAGCGTTGTTTCTTACACATCCTCCGGATGTGATTTTAGAAAAAAGTAGATGGACAGAGGGAGAGAGAGAAGGGATAGTAGAAGTACTAATTCAAGGCAGGAATAAATAAATAACCGGGCAACGCCGGGTTTTGAATAGAAATGAGTTGATGCGACACTATGTATCACCGTGGCTCATTCTTTTGACATGCACAAAAGCATATTTAAAACTCTGCCATAACATAAGAGTTTATAATTTCTAACAGTTAATTTAAGAAAATCTGTCATAAAGACGACTGTACGGATATTGTCTCTGTTATCTTCGTCACACAGGGTTACAATGAAACCAGGAAACGGTATAAATAGAGCCGAGAGTAAGAAGAGCCGGAGAGGTAGAGGCCCGCCCACCCGCTATCTAATTAGAAGCAGCTGTTCGCCAAAACAGGGCCCTAATTAAACGAGCCAAGAAGCGGCATCTTCCCCCACGCCGCTACTGAGGATCTGCGCCAGCCTCCCTCTGCTGAACTCTGCTGTGCTGTTCCTCTAAGGCGGAGACAGCCGACGACCCCCGCAGGCCTCGTGACGCAAACGAAACGTCGACCCCATCGCCTCCCCTCCCAGCTGCGTCTGCCGCCCAGAACTACCTGCCGCTGAAGCGCGCCACTCTACAGATACCCCGCCACCCACCTGAGTTAACTAAATTGGCTCGCTTTAGGTTACGGTAGTAACACTAAAAGTGGGCCTTTGCGATCGTCTTTTGACAGCTCAAAAATTTAAATGAAAATAACGGCTTAACCATGCATCTGACACGAAAATTAAATAACCGAATGTGTAGAGGAGTAAATTCTCTACAACTTTGCTCTGTGATGTTTTTTTTCATATCTCGTATCGTTTCAGAGATATTTACAAAAATAACGGAGATTTTGGGATGTCTGTCTGTCCGTCTGTCCGTAAAGTGTTCTCTGTTTTTAAGACGAACCGTTCAACCGATCGGTACCAAATTTTGCACACATAATTGTAGGCCGCCAGAGACCAGAATCTCCATTTTTAAAATTTTTCGGACAAAAAACTACGGTAGTAATACAAAAAAAAATCGCACTGACGTGTTTTACGGCCCACTTTATTAATTAGTTTTATACGTTTTTGCAAACATTTTGGACCAAAATAATAATCTTAATAATAAAAAATTAATTAATAATAGTGTCTGAAACCTTTTTAGGGAAAACAATTTAGGTAGTGGCAGGTTCCGAACCACCGACCTTTAGCGTCATAGTCCAACGCCTTGCCCCCTACGCTACAGCTACCAACCGAAAGGTTAGTCCTTTAATCTCATACTATTGGTGGCCGCTCTTAACTGATGCTAATATTGCATTTGTAGACACTAGATTATCATATATTGTACGAAGAACGATGTGTTTTTGTTAATTCCTCAGTGCGCCATTGTTCTGAAATGACAACGTATAAGTTACAATAAGAAAATCATCAAGTACGCAACGCAAGATGGATGGCGCATGCCAGAGAGAGTTCTGGTCGAGGAATGTTCGACCGGCTGGCTTTCGTTAATTCAATGGAGGGTGTTAAATATCCGTGATTTTTCCAAATATGACTCAAACGATACGAGATATGAAAAAAAAAAAACGTAAAAGAACTAAGTTGTAGAGAATTTTCTCCTCTACCAATTAGGTTATTCAATTTTCTTATCAGATGAACGGTTCGTTTGCAATTACAATTATATTACAAACGGATTTTTTTTGTATTACTGCCGTATTTCTTGTCCGAATAATTTGAAAAAAGGAGGTTCTGGTCTCTGGCGGCCTACAATCATGTCTGTAAAATTTGGTGCTGATCGGTTGAACGGTTCATCTTCAAACAGGGAACACGTTACGGACAGACGGACAGACAGACAGACAGACATACATCTCAAAATCGCCGTTATTTTTGCAAATACCTTTGAAACGCTACGAGATAGGGAAAAAACACAACAGAGCAAAGTTGTAGAGAATTTTCTCCTCTACAAATTCAATTTTCGTGTCAGATGAATAGTTAAGCCGTTATTTTCATTTAAATTTCGAGCTGTCAAAAGACGATCGCAAAGGCCCACTTTTAGTGTTACTACCCGTAACCTAAAGTGGGCCAAAAGCCGTTTGTAATATAATTGTAATTGCAAACGAACCGTTCATCTGCCACGAAAATTGAATAAACTAATTGGTAGAGAACCTAATTGGTATAGGGGAAAATTCTCTAAAACTTCGCTTTATTATTATTATTATTATTATTATTATTTTCATATCTTGCATCGTTGCAGAGATATTTGCAAAAATAACGGCGATTTGACGATGTCTGTCTATCTGTCACGTGTTTCCACTTTTTAGGTCGAACCGTTCAAACGAGCGACACCAAATTTTGCAGACATAATTGTTGGCTACCAGAGACCAGAACAACGCTTTTTGAAATATTTCGGACAAGAAATACGTTAGTAATACAAAAAAAGCCGTTTGTAATTTAATTTTAATTGGAAATAAACCGTTCATCTGACGCGAAAATTGAATAAACGAATTTGTAGAGGAGAGAATTTTCTACATCGTTGTTCTCTTATGTTTTTTTTTTTTTTTTTTTTTTTTTTTTTTTTTTTTTTTTTTTTCATATCTCGTATTGTTTGAGAGTTATTTGCAAATATAACGGAGTTTTGACACCCTCCATTAAATTAACGAAAACCAGCCGTTCGCAGATGTCACGTGACATTCCTCGCCCAGAACTGTCTCTGGCATAGGCCATCTTGCGTTGCGTATTGGGATGATTTTCTTATTGTAACTTACACGTTGTCATTTCAAAGCAATTGCGCACTGAAGAATTAACAAAACGACGTCGTTCTTCGTACGATACATGATAACCTAGTGTCTACAAATGCCATATTATCATCAGTTAACAACGGCCATCAATAGTATGAAATTAAAGAAATCATTTCTTTACTGATAGCTGTAGTGTAGTGGGCAATGTGTTGGATTGTGACGCTCAAGGTCAGTTGTACGGAACACGGCAGTACCTATTTTTTTTTTTTTTTTTTTTTTTTCCTACGAGGGTTTCAGACACTCTGATGAATTAATTTTTTATTTTTTAGATTATTTTTTTGAGCCAAAATGTTTGCAAAAACTTATAAAACTACAAATCTAAAGTGGACCGTAAAACAATTCAGTGCGATTTTTTTCAAACAGCAGGCGGGGTTACTGACAAATGACCATCACGGACGGGATCTTCACTTCGTACATTGCTCACTACATCTTGCACCAGAGTTACCAAACTTTTCATATATTGGGCCGGATAACTGACATACGACAGTCATGGATGGTATCTTCACTCTGTACATTGCTCACATTACAAAACTGAAACTGTAGATCTTGCACCAGAGTTAAACGAACTTTTCATATAGTGGGCCAGATAAAGGACGAACGACAATTACGGACGCTATCTTTACTCTGTACATGCTCACATTACAAAGCTGAAACTGTAGATTTAGCACCAGAGATAACAAAACTTGTCATACATTGGGCTAGATAACTGAAAAATGACAATCACGGTTAATGTCTTCACTCTGTACATTGCTCACAATATAAAACTGAAACTGTAGATCTGTAAACCACTATGCCAGTCACAGAACCATAATTACTTAATTGACCACTTGATACAAACACCCTTGGAATTTTTATTTTATGTACGATATATAATGCATGCAAAAGTATTCGTCGAAACCAGATTTGCAATGTAAGATACGTATTCTGAATTCGCATAATAGTTGTAGGCTCTATGACGAAAAATGATTCTAAACAGGGATCAAGTCCGCAATACAATATTTATTTGGCATTCACATTTATTGTCTTCACCAACTATAACCTAAAAACATACATGCCAGGCTTTGCTTCACGACATGTAAATGCTGCCGCCAGGTAAAATAGTGCCACAAGTGTAAACATTTTCACAAAGATTATTATCTTCTTGCTTAATAATTTGACAACATCCCTAAAGAACAGACGAGTGAAAGAACGACAGTTGGCCAACAAGTAGCACAAGGCGGAATATTAAATGCTATTCTCAGATGGTAATTGCGACTCTTAATCGCGACTTTTCACTGAAATCGCAGTTTGGACCAGTGAGGACGTTCGAGCTCACTGGTGTGAGCCGAAGGCGTTTGACCAACACATACACACAAAAATCTACACATACACGACGCATACCGCAGGAAGCTAGAAGTACCAATTTCGGCCAACAGATGGCAGCCGGCAAAGTCTAAGATGCGCCTCTTAGTTGCTACTTGCGACTCTTAAACGTGATTTGAAATCGCAGGTAGGCTCTATAGCCTGCCCAATGCAAAGATATTAGTACAAACTTCGAACAGCAGATGGCAGAGTACGAACTGCTTCTTGCTACTTTTAGTTGCTACTGGACTTCTACGCAGTCAGATTCCGTAAAGTTGCAACTGTGAAAAATGCTACTTCTAAATCACGGTGACTCTTAACAGATACGCGATTTTCGACCCATCCGTAGTGTGGAGGGTAGTCGTTACACTGCGCACATCGAAAGACGCGTTTACATTCCCATGTGCGCCATCTAAAGGGATCCAAAAGTAATGCACATCGACGTCCGCGTAACGTTCCCTGATAACTTGTATTATGGGATCCAATGATGCGACACTAAACACCCAAATGTTCTTTAGTGCTCAACCGCCTGACAGCAGTGGTGTATGCAAGCACATTAAAATGACCGTTATTTGTGAATGCAGCTTCATCTTTAAATACGGAATCACGTCTTCAAAAAGGTCAAAGTGAAAAATGAAAGGATTCGCTTAAATTTCTTGATATAGTGAGAGATATGTATGTCACGCCAACGCATAACTGTCCACAGATTACTACTGATTATTACAGACCGGCGTGGATGATGTCGCTTGCGCACCTGAGGAACAGGAATTTCTTTGGCATTGTGATTGGCTGTGTTTGCTACGTTGACACTTTTTGGATGCTTTGATGCCACGAGATTTGTTGAACTTGAAAAATGGTGCGAAGTGAAAAATACCGCAAATCTGGATAAGGCTTAGCGTACACTACTACTGTTGAATTTCTCTGACATTTCTGGAATCTTAATGAATTAAAAAAAATAGAAAGACAGATAACATAAAATATTTTAATATGAAAAAAAAAATCAGTTTAGTTCGCAGGAAATATACACTTTATTTTTTATAAGGGTGACCGGTTTTCATGTTATATGAGACATCATCAGACCAATGTGTCTCAATTTGGTGCTGAGACACATCGGTCTGATGATGGTGTAAGATAGAAACCGATATTTATTATAAAAATAAAGTGTATAATTTCTGATAACTTCACTGATTTTTCAACATTAAAAAAATTAACATTATTTAGAGTTTCTTTACTACTGAAGACCGGCATATATACCAGATGACCACAAACGTCACAAGCCACACACTGTTCTAAAAATACGAAGATTGCTTCGTAGTGTGTTTTCCCTTTTGGAGATCGACAGATGAACAATAGGCCAGAGAAGGAGACATTAGTAGTCTGGAAAGGACAAGTAGTAGGTCCGATTATTGCAATCCACACGGGACAGAAGACACCCTTGACCTGTGCACTCCACCAGAATATTTAGATCGTCGTTGCCATCACTTAATATTTCAAAACGTAAGTCTGCCATAACAATGAAACCAAGTCGGCCACCACTAATTGTATCTCTGTTTTCATTACTGTAGGAAACATAGATGTTAAATCGATGTAGTTCCATGTTATTGGAATTGGGCCTGCGGCTAATCTAGTTTTAATTCCAAATAATTAATGTATTCACAAAAACAGCGGTAACATTTCAATAATACTATCTTCAGGCTCTATAGAATAAAATTACAAGTCAGTGTTGTATTTATAACATCATGCTCTACATATGTCATATAAAATATAAACAACAACAAGTACAAATGACCCAAAAATCAGCTTTGAATTCCTATAAGAAGCCATTATGGATAGTATAATAAAGGAGGAATTAAAATAAAATGACATTTATAAATAAATCGTTACTTCTACAAGGAATGGTGTTGACTGTATGTTATAAATAACATTTTTCAGATTGTGTGTGTCCTAAGATATATTAGCTAGTAGTAGATATGTATAATAGTACTTAAAATGATACAAGAGGGTGAAATATACGAAATAGTGGTGAAGGGGACTTTCACTTTCGGAACAGACGCCACATGCATATACTTATGAACTACCTTAACTAAAGACGACACAAACATCCATGCCCTAGGGGGGACTCGAAACCTCAATAACAGAGGTATTAAAATAAAATGACATTTATAAATAAATCTAAGAATCAAAGTATCTGAAATATATTACTTCTACAAGAAATGGTGTTGACTGTGTGTAATAAATAACATTTCTTTAGATTGTGTGTATCCTAAGCTATATATAAAAGTATTTAAAAGATATAAGAGGGTGAAATATACGATATAGTGGTGTAAGGGATTACCACCGGTATAATCAGTTGCGGTGATCACTGCAGGATTAATATATATATATATATATATATATATATATATATATATAATATGCCGGAGACAGGCAATGATGGGGGGGGGGGCAAGTTTGTAGCCCTACTCTTACAGGAATTACTTTCATAACTATGAGTGCTGTGGGAAGGGTAGGGCTGGTAATTTGTGTCTGGCGGGAGGCGCACTTCAGTAGTCTTTGCAGGTGCGGTGATCACTGTGTGGTGTAGGGGTCAGCGCAACTGCCTAAAAAGCAGGAGACCTGGGTTCGAATCCCGTCTGGGTACACATATTCAGCTTTGCCCATTTGCAGTTGATGTTATATATTATTTAAATATGATAGTTCATAAGCAGTTTACTAGTTTAGGGACTGATGATCCCGCAATTAAGTCCCTTAAGCTTAATAAACTTTTGAACATTGAACCTCTTTTATTACTCCATCCAGTATGGCCTAGAATATTGCTTCAATGCTGATTATTTGGTCATTTGTACTTGTTGCTTTTTTATTTTATATGGCACACGTAGAGCATGATGTTACAACAGTGATTTGTAACTTTACAGGGTTTGAAGATGGTATTATTGTTATACTGAAACCACTCGTTCAATAAAACAGCAAAGTTTACTTCTGTTCGTGAATTCATCAATTATTTGAAATTACTTCATAGAAGTCCCATTTAAAGAAACCGTTCCGCCGAAAGCTGTGTTTGCTAACCTGTATGGATTATGCGTTCTGCACATTATGTCAGCCTCTCACGTAACTGAATCCCATACTATTTTTTTAATATTCTGTTTCATTTCGGAAATTTATAAATTAGCTGAGTTAGCCGGGGCACACACACTGCACAGATTCACGGTTGTCATGTCTCCCGCTCAAATGGTGCAAATGAACACCTAGTGAGATCTAGAACAACATAGAACATGCAGAGAAAGGAGAGCGGAACGTGATTGACGACGATAGTATGCCACTATTATTGTTACTGCGATGTTACTATGCGATATAGGAATCGTACCACCGTAGCAGCAAATATCACAGTCCCCACAACTTCTGCTGCTTGCGGGGTGTGAGCAGTAGACGTCCCCCCCCCCCCACCCCTTCCTTCCTTCCACCAGTGGAATGCCATATCCCTTCTACTTCCGCTCCAATAACGTACAGCGTTAGCGGAGCAACGATGCTATTTTCCTCCCCGTGCGATATTTGAAATTCCGTTGGAAAAGTAAATACTGCTCTTTAAGCGTAAAAAGGTTATTTTAAAATTATTAGTTTAATTTCTACAAAGAGCTCCTTTAGAATACCTAGCGTACGACCTGTAAGTTATCATTCCTCATTTCATAAATTGTTCAGCTGCCGAAACGATTATTTGCAATAACTGTGTTAACTTGCACTGAGTTTCACTTTGAAAAATTATGGAAGACACTGTCAACAAGTTGTCATTATTTGTTAATCGTTCTACCTTAGATTCTAATTATCTTAAAATTGACGGCTAGTAGCGAAACATACAAATCAAGGTTACTTAAGTGCTACTTTGAGTTCCAAGAGACATAATGCCCTCTGAAATTGTAACAAAGAAAAAGTTGGGATATCACACGAAGTGGCTGATTTACTGAAAATTGAAAGTGTAATTTGTCTAGAAAACCAGAGTCGTAATATACTCCTATGGTTCTAAAGTTTTGAAATAATCTATCAGTTGCAAGAAAGGTTTACTGAAACCCTTGACCTTGGTTTCGATAAGAGTCTTTTTTCTTCAGAAGACGAAATGGCTCTTTAACATGTTCGTCGCCATTTACAATAAAAACCAATTTGTTGATCTGCTGCTTTTTGTAGCATGTGACTTATACGATGGTTTACAAGGGCATCAAAAATTTAATTTACAGTATGTAGCTAATTAAAAACTTAAACCTGCACTAGTATACATGTTAAGATTCACAAATCTTATGAAAACTTTAAACCGACAAGGCAAGCACAGAAAATTTAAACTGGGGATTTTTCTGGTAACCTACGCTGTTCGAATATTGCAATTTTGCTCATCCATTAGTTTAAAATGATAACACTTAGCGGCCTCCAGCTAAACTCGCATGTGGATTTAAACTTTTAAGAAACATGTTCTGATTGAAATCCCTCAAAAATTATGAAAGGAAATGTTTTTATCCCTTATTACATTTTCTATAACCATGTGATACAATTTCTGCATCTACTATGATCTTTTAATTCACTCCTTTCTAACTAGTAACTGGACTCACAACCACGAGCGAAGTGGCACAGTGGTAACACACTGGACTCGCATTCGGGAGGACGGTGGTTCAATTCCACCTCCGTCCATCCAGATTTAGACTGTGACCTTCCTATCGGTACTCACCAATAAGAATTAGGCACTACATAACTCAGGGTAGTAAAAAGTTTACAGCTCGTTGTCCCTGTTCATAGCCGTCAGTTTAAAAAAGAGCAATAATTAATCTGTAGTCAGTCTATCAATCTGCATATGATGCCGTGTAAAAATATCTAAACAAACATAAATTAAACCTCTGAATAACCAACAAAATCGACTCCAAGATAAAGAAGTGATTCACTCACGAAGTAATTCTTTATAAATGGAGTTTATTTTTCTGTCAGGGCATGAAAATGCGGAGGTGGTCCTACTTTATACATCGATAAATAATTGAATATTTCCCCAATTATTGTTCATGAGAGGCAATATAAGTATCACACGCATTCGAGAGTAAAAGTTCCAAATTGTCACTCGTAAATTAGTGAAGTCCATCGAACATTGCAATTCTAAATTAATCCGCGATTACAGTATTTGTTATAAAACACAGTTTGTCATCACACAAGTACACGATTGCTGATTTATCACAGTTCCACAGCCCTACTACCGAGCATAGTTTACCACTTTTCACCAGAGACTAAGTTCTGCACTCACAGTCCCGTAAATTTTCTAAGTCCACACATGCCTACCTCTTCAAATCACAAGTTCGTAACGCGGCTTCAGACCCCCCAGCGTCACAACCTTTCACCACCATGTCCAAGTTACCTCTCCCAACCGTTCGAAAGCGTGCTCTACCTGCTACCTAAATTGTATCCTTCCGCTCATTCTAACGCCTCATCTTTATAATACAGTTTCCCTTCCAAAATATTATACATTTCAATATCACAGAATTAAATGCTTTCACCACTTCCTCACAAATGTTATCTAAAGGGTAAAGCAGTCAACAATCCGAAGATGGGTATAAATACCAAAGTGCTTTACTAGGCATGGTCCTGTTTGGAGGTGGTATGCCGTTGCCTTCCTCCGACCTTGGAACTGACTTACCCAGCCAGTTATAGGGGACCTACAGTTTAACGTGGGTTCCGAACGACGGTGCTACTCGGTATTTTTCACATGAGCAATGCTGCCAGAGGTGAAAGTAGTGGAAAGTGACAGATAAAAATCATAGGACCTGGCGGGGATAGAACCCGTGACCTTTGGATTTGTAGTCTGGCACTCTACCACTGTGCAACCGAGGCGCACAAATGTTATCTATATTTAACAAACAAATATATATTTAACCATACTAAAACGTTTGAGACTGACGCTCTTTGCCATTAAGCGTGGCGTTTCACTGTTCAAATATACTGCCGCCGTCGAAATATAGTTACGCAATTACTATTTAATTTACCATGGCTTTTTATTCTAATTTATTCAGGTCTTGTCCACAAATACATACAATTGTTTGTACATAATTTATCTGCTGCATATCTACTATTTTTAGTCGGCCAAAAATATTTAAGTGACAGTCTACAATATAAAAAATTAACGTTACTAAGAATAATATTAAATATAAGGAAATACATATATAAATGTAATGCGCTTTGCTGGGTTCAAGTTTTGTGTTTCTGTGGTGGAATCTATGTTATGACACAAGACTATTACCACCTCAACGAAAAGCAGAACAAGAGAGTAAAATAAAGTTTATTGAACGTATATGGAAATATCGTGGTGCGTCTTTTTATATAGGTAGCGTTGTGCAATGCTGCCCATTCGCTTCTTAAACTGTTACTGATAAACACTACATATCAATAATTGTAAATACAAGTCTCAGAATATTATTATTATTGCACTGAACTTTGTCGGCTTTTTAAGTGTAAGGGATATTGAAATTGTAATTACAGCATTTGATTCTCCCAAGTCTCTTGAACCCATTCATATAATTATATTTGCCGTATGATCATTCCCTAATTTTTATGGATATTTAGAATAATGTGTGTGGGTAAATTGTATTTTAGTTTCAATCTGGGTTAGCCGCCCTCGTTCATCCAAGACAGTCGCTTTCTGTTTCCGAGCACATTAGGGAAACGCTGATTACCTCTATCCCATTCACTAGGTCCAAAATGTTAGCCGGCCGGCTGGAGAACCCAACAGCCTGGCAAAACCCGCCTTTCAACATGGAAACAATCAGCTTCCCCTGTATCTGTAATGTCACAAGGTTCTCCGTGATTTCCCTAAATCACTTCAGGCAAATGCCGGGATTGTTTCTTTCAAAGGCCACGGCCAATTTCCTTCCCCATCCTTTCCCGAAACTCCGAGCGTCAGCTCCGTCTCTAATGACCAAGCTGTCGACAGGACGTTTAACCGCAAGCTTCCTTCTTCTTCCCTCTATACACAACATACTTTTCAGGCAGTATCTGCAGGTGTCACTTTATTCCCCATTAGAATTATATTACTGAACGCACATAGTTGAAATGATATGACGTGATAGATTTGTAGACGGGTCAAGACATACATTCTGCTTAAATTGTGGAACAGTAAATTCCTACACAATGAACGACGCTTTGCGATGTTTTATCGCAACTGTGTTAATCTGAATACTGATCTCAGAGAAAATGAAAATGAAAGAGAGCAAGGGTCGTTCAAGAAACTTCCCCCTTGACGATTTGCTAATCCCTCAGAGGAATCACGGCGCAGATGAAATAGTAGAGGACTAGCTAGAAAGACGACTGGGACGAGACCTCAGCGCTTGTTCACCATATCACATTCAGTCCAAGGAGTTTCAATGAAATTCTAAAGAATCCCATGACTACGTCACAATGAATTGAAGGATACTGAGGAAAGTTTGTATTTTATTCATTTTTTTTATTTTTTTAAGTGTAAGCGTCAACCCCAATTTCTTTGCATATGTAATTTTTTAAACTACAATTTTAGGATTTAAACTTATAGACAAACGTAATACACACATGGTAAGCAACTATAGATTCGAAGGAGTATCGTGTTGGTTGTCGGAGTGTACTGTCTGGTGAGTAACATGATTGTTTGAGGAAGTAATTAATAAATTTCTTTGGAAGAAAGGGAGGATTAAAGGTTTGGAGCTAGTTTGGAGTTGTTATTAATGAAAATTATAAGGTAGGAATTGTTTTCTGACTTCATTACCGCGCTTTGCGTTGTTAAGTGACTACGAGGTGGCAATGTTAATCCAGTCGATCCAAATAGTTACAGGACATTCGGTGTTAATAATAAAAACGTAAAAATAGGTGACCCTTGAATAAACGAAATATAAGAAATATTAATCAGGTGTTATTTCCCTTTCTCTTTTTTTACGGTTAGGCAAAGCACCTTAACAGAGTTACGTGAAAATACTCTTCTCTAAAATTTTCGCATGATTTCAAACATCCCTTCTTATAAGCTGATCTTTTTTATTATTCTATTTATTGTTTTACACTGCAATACGCAAGCAAGCAGTAAAGGACAATAAAAATCAGACATTTTCTTTAATTTTAGAAAATGATTCTTATTTAAATTTATGTTATAGAGGTAGTTAGTAGCTTTTCTTATTGTCAATTTATAATACTATCTTATTCATAAGCTACATACTTTGATAATTCACGTAACCCGTATATGCTGACCGTCGATAGAAAGAGGTGATTGAAATTTAATTTTTTGTTATATCACGAATAGGTAAGGCCGTTTATTTGCTAGTTTATTTGATCGTTCACAATTTTTTTGACTCGTCACTTACTCTCTGGGATTCATTATTTTTAATTTTTAATTAAAACGAAAACAATTTTTTTATTAGGTAGATTTCTTTAATTTTTGTCAATTTTGGAAAGCGCTCGAATAACTAAAGTTAATTTTTTTTTAACAGTTGTCAGTCACGCCACCCAAGCATTCGTTTAGATTTGGTACCACACTCATGCTTTATCATTTGTTTAATTAATAAATCACACGATTGTCAAGTTCTGCAATTCCACTTGTCGCTAAATCCGTGTTTGTCGTTCTGTTGTTTAATTCGCTGCCAAACGTTGTGAATCACGCCATCGAAGCGTACATTTACGTTTGGTGTCACACTGGTATTAACCACAGGTTGCTACTCTGGATAATTAATACATTTTTATAGCGACATACATACAGTCACTGCCACAGTAATTACAGGAATTAGTCATATAGTAATAAAAAGCAAATAATTAGTTTTGTATTCATAGTGTCTTGTTAGTCTGAGTCGTTGTTCACCTGATTGATGACTTAGAACTTTCGTTTTCATACACACACACAGACACATACACACAAAGACACACACACACACAACATACGATTACGTTTAATATCACGCACAGATTCAGTATCTTTTATTTCATTTCATTTATTTATATTCCATTCGTTTCAGTTAGCTCTGATTTGTAACTGACGCAGAATTGCATGTCTGCAGTTGCCCTGTGGTAACTACTGCGCAAAAATCACAGACTATATTGAATTTATATGACTTATTGGAAATGAAAATGCAATTGCCAAGATTAAGTTGTGTAATGGGTGTCGTTAACAATTATTAACGGCGTTATATAAATATAGAACTAATTTCAAATAGGCTAACATATTCTTTTTCTTTATGATAAAAAACCTTCACGTGAAGGGTGTCAAGACAATTGATCATTGTGTTTCACTGATAGTTGTTTATTAGTCTATTTTACATGTAACGACCAGTGTCAATGTTCTTTTACATCATTTTCTAATCGTTAAGTACGGCAGAGTCTTTGAATAACTATCTCACTTAGAAGTTTCGATTAAACTTAGGGGAATTCTCTACGGATATGTGCAAATATTGGTACGAAGGGATGGAATGGCTGGCCAGTATTTAGCTTGGTACCGCCGATAGTGACATACAAAAAAGTCACACATGGAGACGAAACTAAATGTTTATACTACCTTTTGATAATTATTTCCTTCGTCACGTAGGAGAGGAGGAGGGTAGGGTAGAGGAAGAGAAAGAGGGCAGAAAGGAACGAATGCTCACAACCAAGGCCTTCTGTCTTCTCTTCTACCTGTCGAAGGATAGTCACATTTTCGAACGTTAGTTAAAAATTTAGTTTCGTATTCATTTGTGTCTTTTTTGCGTGCAATATCGGCGGTACCTACCTTTGCTGGCCAGCCACTCTCTTTTGAAGAACATTTTCATGACGTAAAAGTTTTACCATGTTATAAAAAAACATTTAAGACTCAGGTAAAATTATCTGATACTAGAATGAAACGAAGAACGATGGTTTAACTACACAGTACGTTCCTGGTGCGATCTATGTTTCAGAACGTAGGACACAGGACGCACCATACTGATACAGTTGCTCTACCGTTATTATCTTGCCTAATCGATTAACCGATATTGTAGCCTCCATTCAGAGAGGAAACTTCTAAAATATGAGGCTAGTTCGAAGATTGAGAAGAAAACTATATTTCCGTGTATTACGGGAGAGTGGGCAGACCTACTTAGACAGGACTCACGGGCAGTGGGGGCAGATTCCCGCAGATGGGTTGGCGATATGGCGCGTGCGAGCAGCGCGCAGATGTCGCGATACGGCACACATCCCCCACTCCACCCCCACCCCAAACCGCCATACCCTCTGACGTCACTGTCACGTCGGCGGTCACAGGCAGCCAGCAGCCGGCAGCAAACTTCATTGCTCGAGATGAGAAGAGGCACAGATGCCTTCTTACAGCATAGACTAATTCCGCGATAACGTCACTATCAGGCGGGTCAATGTACCCGTTTCAGGGAAGAGATCAAAAATTTTAAACGACCGATTGCAAAGGTGAAAACGAAAATTGATAATGAAGGTCACGAAGAAGAACATGTAATCTCCTCCTGTCCACCTTTCAGGGTGGAGGTGGCGCAAGCTTAGGTGTGTACAATTTTTAGCACTAATCACATTCCAATTTCCAATTTTCAAACGTGGGAACGGAAAGGACTGTAACAAGTACAGAGGTTCATTAGCGTTGTGAGCAACTATTCTCATGCATTGATGAAAGATGAGTGCAAGTATTAGTTGATGTTGGATGAAAATAACTGTAGGGTTTGGACTCTTAGACGTTAATATCTTTACCTTACGGCATACAATGGAGAAGTGCATGAATGGTATGGGGAGTTGTATCTATGTATTATAGATCTATAAAAGGCTTATGACCGTGTTTCTAGGAGGACTGTGTAGTAGGAGGCAAGCATCTGCAGGAAATCTATATTTATAAATCAGAATGTCTGTTCGGTGTACGTTTATCACGTCTGAACCACAAGACATAAAGTGCTAAAAATTTGTACAGTTACTAATGTCTAACCGGGGAAGGCTTTAGGCACGGTTTTATGGCGATCGGATAGCTATTTATCTATATATATTAATGTGAATGTCTGTTCGGGGTGCGCTTATCCCGTTCGAACGACAAGACACAGAGACTTAAATATTTGTACAGTTACTAATTTATACCTGAGGAAGGTTTTAGGCACGGTTTTATAGCGATCTGATAGATATTTACTGAGAATACAACGCAAAATGTTGAACAATAATTACTCTTTGAAAATTATATTTACTCTTTGAAAATGGTTTTATTGGTTGCATTGTTGCTTGAGACTTGATGATGATAAATGGGTGCAGTATATTGGGATGGAAAGTTATCGGAGTATATAAAATTCTACATGTATGTGTGTGTTAATATTTCGCTCTGCAGCGAAAAATACAGAACACAAACGAATGGTCTGTGTCTAATTGTTGTTCAAAGTGTCCCGTTTTACACCATAGCAGTTCCATGCCGATAGCTATAAGGGGGTGGAAGATATGGTGGTTCAAAGTCGTCAAATTATAAAAAAATTCAAAGGCCAGCGATGACGTTTGCGACTCTATAGCAAGGAGGTTACATACAGCGAAACGTTATGCCACAGACCATATTTTTGGTCTGTGCGTGCTACAATGTCTTCATCTCTTTCTCTGTAAGGATAAGCATACGAATAAGGAAATGTATGAATAAATAAGTGAAGCAGTAAAAAAGAATTTTCTTTTAATAGAGATATACTGCGCTTAGCTATACAAATGGATAAATACCTGCAAAATTATACAATTGTACAACATATAACTCAATAAATATGAGATAGTACGCATTTTATATGTCATCTGTGTTATGATTACTATCTTTCTTTCTTTGGATATAATTTTGTACATTATGCGACACAGCCTTATTTCTTATTTATTCTCCAATAAATATAGCATGTTTTTAGAAAAAAGGAGATGGACAGAGAGAGAAAGGTTAGGAAAAGTACTAACTCAAGACAGGAATAAATAATTAAATACCCTGGCAAAGCCGGGTTTTCAGCTAGTTATCTATAAACAGACTGTCAGGCAACAGTTTAGACGACAAATTGTCATGGTTCAGACTAGTTTCAAGGGAAAAAGAATGCTGTAACCCGTCACCAATGTCGTTCATACTATTTAAGGTTCATATGTTGTTAGTAGTTGACTGGCAGGATTGGATTAAAATAAATGAAAACAAAATAAGCAGTGTTGAATATTCAGGAGACTTATTTGTGATGGCAGAATCGATTAAAAGGTTGCGATCTAATATTCCCGAGGTAGATCGGAGGTGAAAGGGTTATGATGTGAAGATCAGCATCTCCAAAACGAAAGTTGCGTCTGTGGGAAAGAGATTTAAACTGATTGAAGAAAATCAAATAACGGGTTGAGAGTATCAAGTAAGTAGGATTATTTTGATTGATTCTTCCGTCGCTTCTTGGTAGAACATAATAAAAATAAATTTAAAAAAAATACTTAATTTTGTGTGTGTTCTATAAGTTTATTTTTGTTTATTTAACCGGTTTTCGGCTTATTAGGCCATCTTCAGAGTTCAGAGAATTGACTGTTGTGTGAAATAGGTTACAATGTTTAGATACCGTATGGGAAGAGATGACAAACGTTTCCACTTTGATCGACATACATATTATAACACTTCATTGACATTGTGTTATTACAGTTATCAACTTAAAAACTAAACAGCAATAAATGAATACACAATGTGTGGAGGATAAAACAATGAATACATTTTAATATAACCTGGGAACTGGAACTACCTACTATTACAAACAAACTGATAATGCTGATAAATAAATATTTATAAGTACCTTGATAATAATTTTGGGCGATAATTATAGATAGTGTTACATATGACAGTTATAAGGCATCAAGAACTTAAAATGAATAGTTACTGCATTAGATTAAACTAAAACAAATCTGTGTAATGAAATTAGAATTCTAAAAATTCAGGTAGCTGAAAATGAATATTATGTTGTAAGCTACATTTGGACGGAACTGAACACTGAAATGAACGCTGAAAGGCATAATCAGTCGCTAATGATGAAGAGGACGATCTCAGCCGTTCTGGATATAAGACTCCGGATATTCGCGAGGCGTCTTAAGATTTGTTTGTTTCTCTGTCGGGGCCTCGCCAGACATAAAGCTGTTGTCCGGTGTTATTAGTCAGAATAATTTGGCATCTGATGCGAGCTTCTTCTTATTAGGGCCCCCATAACTGCGAACAGACGTTCTGATGTCAGATTAGGGATGCACTGTAAAGGCGCCGCCGCAAAGAATTACTTGGCTCCACTCGCCACCACTGTCCCCCTACGTCATAAACACGATCCTCTAAACTGTGCGCCATAAAAGTTGTAGTAATAAGAAATTTTGCAGGTAGTATACACACATACATCTCAATGTAAATTCGAAATTGTATCACAGTACGACACGTAGTTCATAAGATATAAGGACATAAACAGTAACGTTCATGGAAAACTGCCCCGTCACGCATCAGGTTTCAATCTATTACTTCTTTATAATTAACACTGTTCGCAACGGATTTTACCGACATACAGCACTTATACAAATGAAAGAAATAAATCAAGTAATATGAAATCATATTTACAGCGATGGGTAAAAACCTGTAATAACATGCATCGCTATTAATACACTTATATATTTACCACAAAAAGCTACATCCTTTTGAATCTGCTTACTGTATTCGTCCGTCGGTCTCCCTCTACGATTATTACCCCACACACTTTCTTCTAATGCTGACAATTCCTTGATGTCTCATAATGTGTCCCACCAATCTATTCTATTCGTCAGGATATGCGATAAACTCCGTTTCCATATTTCGTTTAAGCACCTCATCATTAGTTACGTGATCTAACCATCTAATTTTCATCTTTCGTTTCTAGCATCACATTTCAAAAGTTTCTATAATTATATTGTCTGAACTCCTTATCGTCCATGTTTCACTCCCATACATTGCTACACTCCAAACTAATGCTTTCAAACAGCACTTATTAGCATTTAAGTTAATGTTCGATGTTAAAAAGTTTCGCTTCTTTAGAAACGCTTTTCTATCAACAGACATTCTGCATTTTTCACTCCTGGTCATTAAAATAGCTACACTACGAAGATAACGTGCTACAGACACGAAATTTAACCGACACGATGAAGATGCAGTGATATGCAAATGATTAGCTTTTCATCGCATTCACACAAGGCTGGCGCAGGATGCGACACCTACAACGTGCTGACATGAGGAAAGTTTCCAACCGATTTCTCTTGCACAAACAGCAGTTGACCGGCGTTGCCTGGTGAACCGTTGTTGTGATGCCTCGTGTAAGGAGGATAAATGCGTACCATTACGTTTCCGACATTGATAAAGGTCGAATTGTAGCCTATCGTGAATGCGGTTTATCGTATCGCGACATTGCTGCTTGCGTTGGTCGCGATCCAATGACTGTTAGCAGAATATGAAATCGCTGGGTTCAGGAGGGCAATACGGAACGCCGTGTTGCATCCAAACAGCCACGTGTCACTAGCAGTCGAGATGATATGCATCTTATCCGCGTGCCGGTAACGGATCGTGCAGCCAAGTCTCGATCCCTGAGCCAACAGATGGGGACGAAGAGTTCAAAGACTTTCGCAGCAACATGCACTATCACCTCAGAGACCATGACTTCGATTACACTTGACGCTGCGTCACAGACAGCATCGCCTGCGATGGTGTACTTAACGACGAACCTGGGTGCACGAATGGCAAAACGTCATTTTTTCGGATGAATCCAGGTTCTGTTTACAGCATCATGATGGTCGCAACCGTGTTTGCGACAGCACAGTGAACAGACATTGGAAGCGTGTATTCGTCATCGCCATATTGGCGTATCACCCGGCGTGATGGTATGGGGTGCCATTGGTTACACGTCTCGGTCACCTCTCTCATCGACAGCACTATGAACAGTAGCCAGTACATTTCAGATGTGCTACGACCCGTGGTTCGTCCCCCTCATTTGATCCTTGTGAAACCCTACATTTCATCAGGATAATGCACAACCACAAGTTGCAATTCTTTACCGGCCTTACTGGATATGGAAAATGTTTGACTGCTGCCCTTGCCAGCACATTCTCCAGATCTCTCACCAATTGAAAACGTCTGGCCAATGGTGGCTCGTCAGAGTACGCCAGTCACTACGCTTGATGAACTGTGGTATAGTGTTGAAGGTGCATATTCATCTGTGCCTGTACACGCCATCCAAGCTCGCTCTGACCCAATGCCCAGGCGTATCAAGTCTGTTATTACGACCAGAGGTGGTTTTTCTGGGTACTGATTTCTCAGTATCTAAGCACCCAAATTTCGTGAAAATGTAACAACATCTCAGTTCTAGTATATTTGTCCAATGAATACCCCTTTATCATCAGCATTTATTCTTGGTGTAGCCATTTCAATGGCCAGTAGTGTATACCTTCTTTACTTCGACCATGAGATGTTATCTTAGTACCTAAATAACTAAACTCATCTACTACATTTATTGAATTAGAATTTAATCTAATTTCTTCAGCACAGCCTGATTGACATTACATTCCATTACCCTCGTTTTACTCTTGTTAATTTTATCTTATATCTTCGTTTCAAGACACTGTGCATTCCATTCAATTGCTCTTCGAGATCCATTACAGTCTATGACAAAATTACTATGTCATCGGCAAACCGGTAAGTTTTTATTTCTTCTTCCTGAACTTTAATTTCCTCACCAAACATCTCCTTGCATTCTTTCTCTGCTTGTTCAATGTACAGATTGAACAACATGGGGCAAAGGCTATAACCCTGTCTTACTCCTTTCCTAACCTCAGCGTCCCATTCTTGCCCTTCAACTTAAATAACTGCTGTATTGTTTTTGTATAGGTTGAATATAACTCTTCGCTCCCTAAATTTTACTCCTGCAACCTTCAGAATTTTAAACGGTGTATTCCAGTCGACAATGTCAGAAGCCTTCTCCAAATCAACGAACGCTAGAAACGTAGGTTTGTCTTTCCTTAGTCTATCTTCTAAGATAAGTCGTAATGTGAGTATTGCTTACCATGTTCCAACATTTCTCCTAAATCCAAACCATTCAACCATGAGTTATTAAACTGATCTGTAATTTTCACATTTGTCTGCACTGGCTTTCTTTGGAATTGGAATTTCGATATTATTCTTGAAGTCGGAGGGTATTTTCCCTGTATCATACATCTTCTGTACCCCGAGGAGCAATTTTTCATGACTGGCTCACCTAACGATACAGTTTAGACGGAATATTATCGACTCCAGGGGCCTTGTTTTGACTGAAATCCTTCAGCGCTCCATCAGATTCTTGTCACAGTATCGTATCACCTATCTCAACTTTCTCCACTTCGCGTTCCATTTCAAGAATTCTGCCATCAAGTTTATTTCTTTTGTATAAGCTCTCTATATATTCTTTCCACAGTTCTGCTTTCCCGTCTTTGCGTAGTACTTATTTCCCTTCGGAGTTCTTGATATTCATAGGGATGTTTTTGTGATCTTCAAATATCTCTTTTATTATCCTGTAGGCGGTATCTACCTTTCCCCTAGTTATACATTCTTCTATGGTTCTTCATTTGTCCTCTAGCCACCCCTGCTTAGCCAGTCTGCACTTCATGACAATCTCATTTTTCAAACGCTTGTACTTACCTTTGCCTGCTTCACTTGCTGAATTTTTATATTTTCTCCTCACATCAATTAAGTTCAGTATATCCTGTGTTATCCAGGGATTTCTATTACGATTAATAAATCACAGTGCAATCTATTCAATACTGTGGAGTGGACTTTTACTTGTCCATGTTTCTCCAACGGACACCTTTATGTTACTTTCCAGGGGTGGGCTCACCAAATAAATTATTCATATTAGATCCTGGACAAGACACAAGAAATACTGTTTATAGTATAGTTGTGAATTAAATGAATTTATGAATATTACATATCATTGGTAGGACACATTCGTAGACATCGATGAATCGTAAATTTAGCATTGGAGGTTAGTGTGCGGGGTAAAAATCGCAGAGGGAGACCAAGAGACGTATATAGTAAGCAGATTCAAGTGGATGAGGGTTGCCGTTCTTATGAGGACATGAAAAGGCTTGCTCAGGATAGAGTAGGGTGGAGAGCTGCATCAAACCACTCTCCGAAGTGAATACCATAGCAAAAACATTTCATTGTATTTCAATTGCTGTCTCTCTCTCTCTCTCACTCTTTTTTATTTTTATTTTTATTGTTTTTATACTGCACATATATTTTTGTTCGTTATGCAAGACAGCCTTATTTCTTATATATTCTCTGATAAATTTAACATGTTATTAGAAAAACTAGAGTAGGGACAGGAAAAGTACTGAGTCAAGATTCGAATAAATAAATAAATACCCGGTCAACGCCGGGTTTTCCGCTAGTATTGATAAAAAGAAGGTAACGTCCGACTCGATGCTTTTGCGGCAAACGCGAATTCCATTGCAGAACTTCTTCTGCGTTCGTGACCATATCACTTGGCACCTAAGTGACTAGAAAACCGTGGCTTGATTAACAGTCCCTGATTTCAGTTGGCAAAAGTTGATGGCGCATAGCAAAGAACACATGTTTCGAACAAGGCATAGTGAAAACTATTGGCTGCTTCAGTATATCGTGTGCTGTTTTTGCATGGAATGACCCGTATCCTCTGTTCAAACTGAAAATTACGTGGAAATTGTTATATTTGTCTAACTCAGACAATTTTCAAGCATCCACGGTCTTTATGTTTCCAAACAACCATATATATATATATATATATATATATATATATATATATATATTGTTGTCCGCGATACTAGCGGAAAACCCGGCGTTGCCCGGGTATTTATTTATTTATTCGAACCTTGAGTCAGTATTTTTCCTATCCCTACTATATTTTTTTCTAAAAAGGAAAAAGAAAGAAACAAAGGCGGCATTACACTGTCAGCGAACGAGTCCGATTGGTTTGTAGACTATTTTGGACAATTTCAGCACATTATTTCGCCTCCCGGACAATCCAAAATGAATTCCGTCGGACATATCCGTATCATAATGGGGCGGTCACTTTTAGCACAACAAACGGCACCGACAACACGTCCGCGCTTATGGACGACTACAGAAACAGAATGGCTGAGAGTGCTTCCAGAGACATGTGGCGACCGTGTCGTATCTAGCCAGACAAAAGGAGATCACACGTGATTTTAAGAGGTATGCCGTGACTTCCGTCAGCTCTGTGTACATTACTAACACTCCAATATCGCCATCCTCCAATCGCGAAGGAAACTCATCGAATGTCGTGAAAATCAACTACCTTGTCTGACTTCATGTCAAGTTACAGCAATCGAGCAGCAAAAGACTGTTGGTGTGTGTATCCCTTACGCTCGAGTTGCTCGTCTTTTGGTAAGACAATGGTGGCACTTCACCGCCCCTCTCCGGTAAGACTGAACTCCTACCGGAGAACAAGTGAGATGTGAATTCCATACAGAAGCTGAATGGGTCGTTCCGTTATCTACCTCCTTACATTTTCCTTTATGCTCATAAAATTTTACTGTTTCTTCCACTTTAAGATATTACGTGAATGCCGTACTTGCTGTCCAGAGTATAGCTTTTATTCTGGACACGTGGTGATATTCTTTCATTTATTTATTCACCTTTTGCCAGAGAAACTAGAAAATAATTTTTTTAAGTTTATAGTTAAGAGTTTTAAGACAGTTTCTTCAAAAATCTTCAAGTGTTTGTAAATATATGGGAGTTACCTACGCTAATCATTAGTCCCTAGGCTTACAGTCTATGTAAACTACCTCCTACTAAGGACAACAAATGCACCCATGCCCGAGGGAGGAGTCGAACCACCGACGGCGTGCAGGGGCGTGCTCCAAAGCTAGGTGCATTAGAACGCTCAGCCACTCCACAACGGCTGATTTATTCATAACAAATCATGCTTCCATCAGATCATATCGATGCTGCAATAAAACTGTAAAACCGTTGTGTCTCTTGTTAATCAGCTTGGACGCAGAAACTGTGCAAGTAATTTCCATTGAGTTTTGTGCGTAACTTTAACGTTACTTGGGGTACCCACAAGTTCACGAATTGTTTAACAAAGAAGTCTTTCTCTGTTTATTGTATACACTTACCTCAGAAACTGTTTAATCATTTTCTATTGTATTTATTTTTAATTTTTTTAATTTTAAATTATTATTTATTTATTTTGCAGGCAGCATGACAGTAGTGTAGGGCAACATAGAGGATGTATTTAATCAAAAGCGGAGCACTGTAACAGACTAAAGCATGCTTAAATCTATTTCGTCTAAAGGCGTCGGATGTAACTTTCGTCTGTCAAAAAACGACAATCTGTTAAACTACAAGTCATTTTAATGGGGTATTCACGGGTGATGTGAACCAACCTTGAGACAACGCAGAGGCCTTATTTCATCACATTCGGATCAAACAAAAGCTATCGTACCTCACCAGAGCTTAATCGCTGTGGCTGTCTGATCACGCTTCTCTGGAAAATTAGCAGGGCGATTTAAATTTTAAAAGAAATCTGATAATAAAACTCTAATTTGGACGTAAGTGCCACTAGTTGCACAATTTGTGATGCGACTAGCACCAGGTGCCTTACGGTGAATTGCGGAGTATGTATGTAGAAGTATTTGTATGTTTCAAATACATCTTTCACAGAATCTAAAAGGTTAAAAAAGCAGGTGTCAAGAACATGACAAATTCGTAGCACTACAAGCTGTTAAATGCGTACCCAAGCTGAAAAGCATCGCCTGCTAAGTTACACACATGCCGTATTTGACTTAAAAGCAAATAATGCACACTATGGCTTAGATATACTGAAATCACACTAGTTTACTGTACACAGGAGCCTCTGACACAGAAGTTTCCGTAAAATATTGGGTTTTTGGGGATTTTGTGTGTGTTTAAATTTGGGATGATGTTTTATTTGCTTGTACAAGAGTCATATAATCCGCTTTATGTGCCACGCTTGTCAGACTCTCGTTACTGTTAATTTATTTTGTATACATCTCTCAATTGCTATCGCCACTATTCTTTAAATGTAAGCCACATCTGATCTACACTCACTTCGTTAGTTTCGAAAGACTGGAGAGTCTCATTCAAGAAAGCGTTAAACGAATTCTCGTCTCCTTTGTGAATCGATATATAGTTGGATTTGAGAATTTGGTCCCATACTAACTCACAGGAGCAATGTACTTGAGTTTCTCTACACGATAAACCGCCTGTGACAGCAATAAATACGTCACCACCTATTTTATTCAATCTATCTTTACTAAACACCATTTGCTCCTATGTAAAAATTTCAGCTGAAATCTCCGACTTTAGCCAGCTGTCGGAACCTATGGTGATTTGACGTTGAGTATTTTCAAGTAGCGTTTGGATCTCTGATTCTTTCCCCACGCACATACGATATTTTACAACTGTTAGACCTATGGTTTTTTGATCTATGTTTGTCCTACCTTTGACCTGTACTCTTTGAAAGTGAAACCCTTCCTGTGCGTTCCAGAGGCCCCTCAACATAAAAAAACTGCTCACTCCACCCCACACCACTCCTGTTACCCGTGTAGCCACTTCCTGCGTGTAGTGGACTCCTGGC
This sequence comes from Locusta migratoria, assembly GCA_026315105.1. Taxonomy (NCBI): domain Eukaryota; kingdom Metazoa; phylum Arthropoda; class Insecta; order Orthoptera; family Acrididae; genus Locusta; species Locusta migratoria. The sequence goes on from CM048748.1 coordinate 86,751,202, forward strand.
CTATTTAGCGGAACCGGGAAACCCACGACCCTATGGCGTACGTCGAGATATTTGCAGCCCACACGGTCGCAGAACAGTATGAGCCTCTGTGTCAAACCCTCCACTCGGTGTGTATCAGACGTCCGTAGTCGGTCGGCTCAACTGTGCTGCAGAAGGTGAACTCTGCGTTCATCTTTCGAGCAAGAATAGCAGATTTCAAAAGCGTTCAAAAGTCGTTCAAAAGCAGAGAGAATCTTTTTTGATATAAAGTGCCAAACATCGTTGGTATCGACATGATCCACCACCTGCAGTTGGCCTCACCCTGTATTCTTCACGGCATCTGAAAAGATGTGGGAGTTTCACGCAAGGAGACAGTGTAAACCTCAGCCGGTTGGATATTTTAGAAATTAAGAAACTAGTGGGTTGTTCTCCACAACTTTTGTTAAATGATCGAACTTAATAATATTGATCTCTCCTTTCAGATAATGTCTTTATCAATGAGGAGACAGTATATCTATTCCTGTACTTCACCCTATTTATACGTATGCTTAATGTTAGTTCACATTGAGGGGAGTTTTGTAACCTACGTATAAATTCAAAATTGTCACAAATATCAATAATGTCTTTGACATATTTGAGACGAAAATCCGTCTCAGGGATTCTTTCATTGTATTTAATTGATATTTATATCACCATAACGGGAATTGTTCCACCATGTCCATTGCTGAGGTGCCATTCCGCTACATGGAGAGCCTTTGGCAGTTGTGGCAATTATCTTTGGAACAAAGAAGCTGAATTAAAGTTTGTGTTGTGGAGGCAAATCGTACATAGACTATTCCGAGGCGCCTTAATCGTTAGTGGTGTGGTAGTCTAACGGTTAAGACGTCTGCCTAGTAAGCATGGAGGTCCGGGTTCGATTCCCGGCCGCACCACAAATTTTAATTCAATGCTTCAGCTCTATCAATAATGTCTTTGACATATTTGAGACGAAAATCCGTCTCAGGGATTCTTTCATTGTATTTAATTGATATTTATATCACCATAACGGGAATTGTTCCACCATGTCCATTGCTGAGGTGCTATTCCGCTGCATGGAGAGCCTTGGCAGTTGTGGCAATTATCTTTGGAACAAAGAAGCTGAATTAAAGTTTGTGTTGTGGAGGCAAATCGTACATAGACTATTCCGAGGCACCTTAATCGTTAGTGGTGTGGTAGTCTAACGGTTAAGACGTCTGCCTAGTAAGCATGGAGGTCCGGGTTCGATTCCCGGCCGCACCACAAATTTTAATTCAATGCTTCAGCTCTATCAATAATGTCTTTTACAAATATTTAAATTCAAACTATAATCCATGCAGGTTTAACGTTTTCTAACATCTTTGTAATCAGTAATGTACTTGAAAATGCGCTTACCTAGCTCGTGCACAAAGAACACTAAAATATATGAAACAAGGCTAAGCAGTGTTCGTTTCTTTAAAGATACTATGATCATATTTACATCAGCAGAAAAATGAGAAACAGTGTTATTGCCTTCCACTCATCGCAATGACGGGGCGCCATTTAAATTTTCTTTTGCCTCCTTGTCAAAATATGACTGTAAATTAAAATCATGTTTACCGTGATATGTACGCAACAGTCATCGCAAATTGGGTGCATTCCAGCCAGTTAATGAACTCGTGTGTTACTAGACAGTATCGTATTTCAGCGTCATTTCAACCCGTCGAAATGCCTGGCATAACGCTCGACATGGCATTACTTTCGCATCCAGCGCCTGTCAGCACTGGTAGCCATTCTTCCTCTCTCAATCTGATATCTCTACAAAGAGATGATAATAAGGGAAAACAGCGTAGCATGAACATAGAGACAAATAATTATTCATATTCTCCTACGTCATGTCGCTTATGAAGTAGGAATAATATCAGTGTCTTTGGAATCATTTTATACTCAGTCAACATGCCACAGCCTCTGTTCTTAATAAGTTAGTTACTTTATTATCAAAGTACAGATGAAAAATAAAAAAAATAAAAATAAAAAAAATAAAAAAATTGGCTGGTTGTAGAATAAATTTCTAGGAATATTTCGACGTATCTCTCAGTTTATGATTCAGCTACGAGCTCCCACTCATCAATTGTAATAAATTAACAGAACACAAAAAAACTGACGTCGTTTGATCAAAAATCAAATGTTCAAATGTTTGTTAAGCTTATGGGACTTAACGACGGGGTCATCAGTCCCTACACTTACAAACTACTTATAAAATTCCTTATACTAAGGACGGCACAAATATCCATGCCCGAGGGGGGATTCCAACCCCCGACCGTAGTGGCCGTGCAGACCGTGACTGGAGCGCCTCAGTCCCCTCGGCCACTGCGGCCGGCTGTTTCATCAAAACATGACAGTAAATTAATACTAGAATTTTCACATTTTAACTTTTGACAGTAACGCCATTTTCGCAATATAAATTCACTAATAGATTTCGAATATTTTTTCTGATTTAAGCATGTAAGCTACTGCATTGTTTGTAGGTACCAGTACAACAAGTATATGGAAATTCAAATGTCCTCTAAAATTGTTTGCTACAAAATTGTCTAAAATCATTTTGAAACAATTTTTGATTTAGGGTTCTTTTATCTTGGTTATATCACATCTACCAGAGGCGGTAACATAATATAAATTCACTTCTATATTTCGAATATTTTTCTGATTTAAGCATGTAAGCTACTGCATTGTTTATAGGTACCGGTACAACAAGTATATGGAAATTCAAATGTCCTCTAAAATTGTTTGCTACAAAATTGTCTAAAATCATTTTGAAACAATTTTTGATTTAGGGTTATTTTGTCTTGGTTATATCACATCTACCAGAGGCGGTAACATCTATTGGAGATAGTTATGATAATAAAGTAACTACGGATAACACTGACTATGGTATATAGGATCATTTTGTATGCAGTCTTTATTAAAACCTGTATAAATAATTGCTCTGTAATCAATGGCACACACACAAAAACGGCAAAATAGACTATATTTGTGTATCTTGAAGTTTTCCCGTCGTATTGACTGGTCCATCATATTTAGGGCTTGCAGCCGGATCATATTAAAGTCTTGCAACGATATTTAGACCGACAAACCTGCAGCCACCTTCAGGTGAGTACGAGACTGAGTCGGCTAATTCGGCTGCAAGCCCAAAATATAGTTGACCAGACGTATACCTGATGGGAATGAAAAAAGTATAGAGAATAGTACTTGTTTTAAAAGGGGGGAAGATATGGGGTTAGAGATAATATAAGCGTGGTTTACAACGGCGATTGACAGACATTAGTTTTGTCTGATGTTCGTATAGCTATTTCAGTATAGCTTAATAGGCTATGAGGGGTATGAGATTTTTAATGGATTATGTTCTCTCGTGTCTTCGAGCTAGTAGCCTAACATACGGTAATCTATATCTTAAAATTTGCCATCTCAACGACGTTATAAAATAATCTAGCAGTTGTTGTCTTTCCCTATCTCTATATAATATCGTTCGGCATCGTACTTCTTGTTGTAATACCAAAAACAGTTTTGGATAGGTTTCTGCACATTCGTTGGATTTGGTTTCCTACCTGTTAAGTGACGTGTAAAGGATTTGGTCATTACGATACATAATGGTTTTTGACTACACTAGTTACGATACAAGTGTGTTAACATAAAGGGTTCATGTACTCATTATTATATCTTGTTATTAATCTGGGTTCCTGAAATTTTCAGGACAGCTGTAAATAATCGCCCTTCAGTATGCAAACAAAATAGATTTTCCATGTTCTGATGAGTTGTTTCCTTAACTGAGATCTAATATGAAATTATTAATTTCTGTCTCTCCCCTTTTCTGTAACGTATACTACTGTAATTTTTCACATTCTTTAAGCAGCAAATATTCGTAGTTTTAGGCTCTCATTCTTGTTCTTTATCGCAGAACTAGTTTTCGAAAATGATTTCGTTCTTACTTTTCCTAGAATTGGTGGAGAGATATAAATGTAAAAAAAAAACGAGTGTACATTTTTACAATATCGCATATTTTATTCTGAATAATGATCTACAAGACGGGATATGCCCTCTTGAACGGTTCATTGAGCAGATTCTCAGAAGAATTATTGTTCTGACAGCGATGCCATGAATCCATGCCCAGGGCATCGCTAGAGTTAATTAGCAAAGTTCTCTCCGGCGGAAGCTTGTCTGGGGATTTAGCTGGTTTCCTTCGAATTCTAGACGATCCTTGTTGAAGGGACCGGCTGTTCACAGTTTGTAATTATCTGAGATAGTTTAAATCTTTGCTCGGTATAGAACTGATTAACAAGAAGCTCGTCAGCTTTGTGTTACTCATTAAAACCTTTTCTGTCACAATATCTACGTTATCCCTCTCTTTCTGTCTAATAACCACAACGAGTATACAATATACAGCCAGCTTTTACTGCAGCTATTGTTACGTGTTAATTGAAAAGTTTCATTATTTATAGATTGTTTTCCATTGGTTGGTGTTAAATGACAGCATCTGTTTTCAAGTGGTTACATATGTGAAGGATAACGCAACTTGCAGATGAGGTACAATACAATAAGTTCTTTTTCCACCGTTACCACGTTGACGAGGATTCCAGAATAGTCGACAGGTCTAATTATCACGGCTACGTCTTGCGACTAATCTAGATATGTTAGTGCTGCATTCTAAAATACATATTTCGATCAGGGCCTAGCTGTAAAGTAGTCGCTTGTTCACGGCGTTTGAACTCACTCGGATCACGGGAAATTTACATTTCGTTTTAAGGTTCACATTAATTCCTATTTATATCAAGATTCTACAAGAATGACTCCTCTTCACTTCGCGCTTAAATGCTTAACAGAGGGTCCATGGAGCCATAACACACTACCGTTCCGCTTCATAGTTCTGGAAAAAACAGCATCGAAATTTTTCCGTTGTAGCTTTGATTCATTTATGTAACGCCGATCTTTTCTCCGTATGTTGGTGTGGTCAGCAACATTTTCCGCATTCGAAGGAGTTCGCGACTGAAATGTTGTAAAAACATCACACAAACAAAATAAAAATATCGGCACCACAAGTAATGTATCATTTCCGTTACACGCTCTCTCGTAAATGGCGTTAACACAGACAGCGGAACGTGAACTTTTCCCTAGTCCTTCATCAATCCTATCTGGTATCAGGACGATTAACCCTTTCATTTCCAGTGTTGTTCCTCGACAACAGCGTATTCAAAGCCGATTTATACCGTATTTTGTGCATCAGTGCTTAAAGTCGTATTGTGGTTTGTTATTTTTTTTACAAGATAACCTCTGATGGCCGAAGTAGAGAAGATATGAAATGCAGTTTGACTATGGGAGAAACGTCCTTCTGAAGAAGCGAAATTTGTTGACATCTAATTTTAGTTTAAGTGTTAGGAAGTCCTTTCTGAAAGATTTTGTCTGGAGTGTAGCATTGTATGGAAGTGAAACGTGGACGATGAGGAGTTGAGTCAAAAAGATATAGAAGCTTTCGAAATGTGCTGCTACAGACGAAGATTTAGATAGGTAGATCACGTAACTAATGAGGAAGTGCTCAACAGAATTGGGGACAAAAGAAGTTTCTGGCATATCCTGGCTAAGAGCAGGGATAGGTTGATGGGACACATCTTGAATGTCAATGAATCATCAAATTAGCATTAGAAGGAAGTGTGTGGGGTAAAAATTGTAGAGGGAGAATGAAGGTCTTTTACAATAAGCGGATCCAAATGGATGTAGACTGCCGTACGTTTTTTCAACTAAGAATCTTGGACGGGACAGGGTAGCGTGGACAGCTGCATCAAACCAGTCTGCGGACTGAAGACCACAACAACAATATTTAACCGTTTAGTAATTGAAGTGCTTTGTGCAAGAAGGACGCAGCTCCACTTTATCCAGTTTGCGGCAAATTAAATGAATAAATAAATAAAATATTAAAGTTTTAAAAATAATTTTTCACCGACACTAAAAACTTTTCAACCTCGTTTTACGCTATGGGGTATCTAATACTACTGACGAGAATACACAGAAATGCATGTACTTTGGTACGTGCATTAGAGTTCTAAAATTTGGTACGGCCTCTGTTTTGCTCCAAATTGAATGAAAAACTGTTTGTAGGACCATTTTCTTCATAATTAACACATTTCAGTTTAAAAAAATTACTTATTATTAAAGAAAGAACTACATTATTGGCATAATACATTAATTATACAATTCTTCAGTTTTCTAGCTCCGCTTCAGACTCCTCAGGTTCGTTTGAAGCATCTGACGTCAACTGATCGTAAAACCACATTTCGTTTTGCCCAACATACTTTTCGACATCTTTAAACTTTTGGCCTTTAACAGGGAGGAGACAACCATAAACTTGATGAAGATGGTCCATTGGTATAAGAATCGCAGGTCCTTGGTTGCAAATTTGCGCATTATTGAAGAACGTCATCCCTACGGACCCTTTACCGATGTATGGCTGTTCTCAGAGGAATATTTTGTACTTAGTGATTAATTATTTTCCTTTTTCTTGTTCGATATTGATAGGTAAGGGCTTTAAAAAAATATGCATCGTGTCAACAAAGTTGAAGTGACATGACTACAGGCCTGTTTCATTGACGTCCATTTGCAGCAGGGTTATGGAACATGTTCTGTATTCAAATATTATGAGTTATCTCGAACAGAATGATCTATTGACCCAAGGTCAATAGGCATTTAGAAAATATCGTTCATGCGAAACACAACTAGATCTTTACTCACACGAAGTGATGGGCGCTATCGACAAGGGTTCGCAAATCTATTCCGTATTTCTTGATTTCCAGAAGGCTTTTGATACCTTACCTCACAAATTTAGGAAAATGGCTACTAGGGAGGGGAAGAATTCCAATGTGCACTCCGTGTGCATACCGGGGGGAGTCATTCCGGATGTGGAACGGCTCCTTCCGGATGCCATGAAGAGCACAGGGTGCAGCCAACTGCGGGTGGTGGCTCATGTTGGGACCAATGATGTGTGTCGCTTTGGATCGGAAGAGATCCTCTCTGGTTTTGAGCGGCTATCAGAAGTGGTTAAGACTGCCAGTCTTGCTTGCAAGATGAAAGCGGAGCTCACCATCTGCAGCATTGGCGACAGGACTGACTGCGGACCTTTGGTTCAGAGCCGAGTGGAGGGTCTGAATCAGAGGCTCAGACGGATCTGCGACCGTGTTGGCTGCAGATTCCTCGACTTGCGCCGAAGGGTGGTGGGTTTTCGGGTTCCGCTAAATAGGTCAGGAGTCCACGACACTCAGGAAGCGGCTACACGGGTAGCGGGCGCTGTGTGGCGTGGACTGGACGGTTTTTTAGGTTAGATGGCCTCGGGAATATACAAAATGGGTTTCAGTCTCAAAGGGGGCAGGTCAGACACGGGAAGAAAGTAGACATAAAAACCATTGGTGTAACAGTTGTAAATTGTCGTAGCTGTGTTGGGAAAATTCCAGAGCTCCAAGCGCTGATAGAAAGTACTGAGGCAAAAATCGTTATAGGTTCTGAAAGCTGGCTGACGCCTGAGATAAATTCGGCCGAAATTTTTTCAAAGGGCCAAATGGTCTTCAGAAAGGATAGAATAAATAAAACAGGGGGTGGCGTGTTTATTGCTGTTACAAACGGTTTATCCTGCAACGAAATTGAGGCAGATACTTCCTGTGAATTGGTCTGGGTAGAGGTTATACCTGACCACCGAAATAAATTAATAATTGGATCTTTTTATCGGCCCCCTGACTCAGACGATGCGGTTGCAGAGATGTTCAAAGAAAGCTTGAATCATATTTCAAATAGGTATCCGAAGCATACTGTTATAATCGGTGGCGACTTTAATTTACCCTCGATATGTTGGCGTAATTACGTATTCAAAACCGGGGGCAAATATAAAACATCGTCCGAACTAGTTCTGAATGCTTTTTCTGAGAAATACTTCGAACAGTTAGTTCATGAACCCACTAGAATAGTACGTGGTTGCGAAAATACTCTTGATCTCCTAGCAACAAATAATCCCGAGATAGTAAAGAGCATCAAAACAGATACAGGGATTAGCGAACATCGAGTTGTAGTAGCGAGACTGAATATCGAAATTCCCAAATGCACCAAAAATAAACGAAAAATATATCTATTCAATAAAGCAGATAAAAATTCGCTTCACGCTTTCCTGAGTGATAGTCTCCAGTCCTTCAAAACTAAAAATGCGAGTGTAGATCAGTTGTGGCTTACATTCAAAGACATAATATCAGTAGCAATCGAGAGATTTATACCAAATAAATTAATAAAAGAGGGGGCTGACCCCCCGTGGTACACAAAACAGGTCAGATCACTGTTGCAGAAACAAAGAAAAACGCATGCAAAATTAAAAAAGACACAGAATCCGCAAGACTGGCAATCTTTTACTGAAACTCGCAACCTAGCGCGGACTTCAATGCGAGAATCTTATAGTTGTTTCCACAACGAAATCCTGTCTCGTAATCTTGCAGAAAATCCAAAGAAATTCTGGTCATATGTGAAGTACACTAGCGGCAAAACACAAACAATACCTTCACTACGCGATAGCAATGGTATTACTACCGACGACAGTACTGCTAAGGCAGAATTACTAAACACAGCTTTTCGAAATTCTTTCACCAAAGAAGACGAAGTGAACACTCCAGTATTCAATCCAAGAACAGCTGCCAGCATGCGAAACTTAGAAGTAGATGTTCCTGGAGTAGTATAACAACTTAAGTCACTAAACAAAAATAAATCTTCCGGGCCAGATTGTATACCAACTAGATTCCTCTCAGAGTATGCTGATGAAGTAGCTCCGTACTTAACTATAATTTACAACCGATCACTCAGCGAAAGATCTGTACCCAAAGACTGGAATGTTGCCCAAATTACTCCAATATTCAAGAAAGGCAATAGGAGTGATCCCCAAAATTACAGGCCTATCTCATTGACGTCGATTTGCAGTAGGATTTTGGAACATATACTTTGTTCGAATATTATGTACTACCTCAAAGAGAACGACCTATTAACCAATAGTCAGCACAGATTCAGAAAGTATCGCTCTTGCGAAACACAGCTTGCCCTTTATTCACATGAAGTGTTAAGTGCCATCGACAAGGGATCTCAAATCGATTCCATATTTCTGGATTTCCGGAAGGCTTTTGATACTGTACCCCACAAGCGGCTTCTAATGAAATTGCATGCTTATGGAATATCTTCGCAATTGTGCGATTGGATTCACGATTTCCTATAAGAAAGGACACAGTTCGTTGTAATTGACGGTAAGTCATCGAGTAAAACAGAAGTGATATCTGGCGTTCCACAGGGAAGCGTTATTGGTCCCCTACTCTTCCTCGTGTTTATAAACGAATTAGGAGATAATCTGAATAGCTCCCTTAGACTGTTCGCGGATGATGCTGTCGTTTATCGGTTAGTGAAGTCAACAGAGGATCAAAAGCAACTGCAAAGCGATTTAGACAAAATTTCTACTTGGTGCGAAAATTGGCAATTGACACTAAATAAAGAAAAGTGTGAAGTAATACACATGACCACTAAAAGAAATCCGCTGAACTTCAATTACGCGATAAATCAGTCAAACCTTAAGGTCGTAAATTCTACCAAATACCTAGGAGTTACAATTACGAACAACTTTGACTGGAGAGAACACATAGAAAATATTGTGGGGAAGGCGAACCAAAGTTACGTTTCATTGGCAGAACGCTTAGACGATGCACCAGCTCCACCAAAGAGACTGCCTACATCACACTTGTGCGTCCTCTCTTGGAGTACTGTTGCCCCTTGTGGGACCCTCACCAGGTGGGACTGATATTGAGAAGGTTCAGAGAAGGGCAGCTCGTTTTGTTTTATCACGTTACGGGGGGGAAACGTCACGGAAATGTTGCACGAATTGGGGTGGAAATCATTAAAAGAAAGACGTTATTCATTGCGGCGTGATCTGTTTGCGAAGTTTCAATCACCGACTTTTAGTTCTGAATGTAAAAATATTTTGCTAGCACCCACCTACTTAGGGAGACATGACCATCCCAATAAAATAAGAGAAATCAGATCGAAAACGGAACGATTTAGGTGTTCTTTCTTCCCGCGCGCTATTAGAGAATGGAACGGTAGAGAAAAGTTATGAAGGTGGTTAATGAACCCTCTGCCAGGCACTTAAATGTGATTTGCAGAGTATCGATGTAGATGTAGATGTAGATGAAATGTCTTTTAATCTGCGCGGTTGTGGTATATCGCCCCAAATTTGCGTCTGGATAGGGGATTTACTGTTAGAGAGGACACAGTTCGTAGCAATCGATGGTAAGGCATCGACTAAAACAGAGGGGATATCGGGCGTTCCACAGGGTAGTGTTATTCATCCTCTGCTGTTCCTTATTTACATAAACGATTTGGAAGAAAATCTAAGTAGCTCTCTTAGGTTGTTTGCAGAGGACGCCGTCATTTACCGTCTAGTGAAATCATCTGCAGATCAAAACCAACTGCAGAACAATCTGAATATCACTATGGTGAAGAAATTGGCAATTGACTCTAAATAATGAGAAGTGTGAAGTCGTCCACATGAGTACGAAAAGAAATCCATGGGAAAGGAAATACAAAAAACGTCATTCTGTACAGACTTTTAGAACACAGTATCACAAAAAATCGGAAAAATACCGATACTATCTCTACTGAAACACCAGAAAAAGACTCAAAATAGGTAACTGAATATCTACAACGGGTCAATACTCTCGCCCTCTCCCTTTTTCATATCCCATGCCCAGTTATAGGATTGAAGACCAAAACCATGAACAAACAAAAAGCAGAATACACTGCTTAAAAAAAATTTACCGCTTATCGGATTCCAACTCGTGCACTTTACAGTACGAATTCAGTACACACTCACCATATCAAGAGATAATTGCACACGCAGCAGTTGTATTATTGATTTTCATCAATCCCTTTGTTGCAATGGGTGGGAAGAATCAGAAAATATCTCCTTCTCACAGGCAGGAATAATTCGTTGCTTTCCATAAATCGCATTTACGATTACCGCTTTATCGGTTAAATTTTACCACCCATTCCGTACTTCCTCATTCCTTGCGAACACAAGCATCACATAGCAATCTTCCGAGGAACATCGGGACATTTCTCTTGACTGTCCTTGATGATTATGCAATACACATTATTAATTACACTAACTAAATCACTTCAAATCAAAATTTAATCTGAAAAATTGATGGGAAGTTCTAAGGTTATCGTCAACGGCCGACGAACAACACGTTAATTTACGTGAATAGAACCGACAGAAGACGTGCTAGAGTGCAGCAGTGCCTATCGTAATACAACCTGTAACTGAACAGTGAAATCTGAGCCAGAAGCTTTTAAAACACTCCACTGTACAGAAACGCACGCTGTAGCTATTCACAAATGTATAAATCCCGCCAAGTCTCGTATAAACATGGTATCCTGGGCTCTCGGCCAATCAGTAGCTGTCAGACGGATGGCCACTCTCTCCTTATCACTTCCACTGCGGCTGACGCTATCCTACATTGAGCGCGGACCCTTATAACCGTCAGCCGCGCGAAAGAGTTAAACAGGCTCTCTAAAGGCTAGTTTACACGACGACACTACGTTCCATGAAACTGCGCTACTGGCCATTGCGCATGCGCGGCAGATGTTCGCGCAACTCGTTGGCGAAACAAAACATTTTCGCCACCATCCAACTTTGGTGAAACTGATCGCGCGTGTTTTTAGGTTAGGTTATAACCAATACAGAACAAAACACAACGTAAAGTGGGAAACGGAAGAATTAATTCGGTTTTTGAACATATATGCGATGAAATTTCCTGGCAGATTAAAATTGTGTGCCGGAATCGGGACTCGAACTGGGACCTTTGCCTTTCGCGGGCAAGCGCACTACCGACTGTGCTATCCCGACACGACTCACGGAGCCGCCTCACAACTTTACTTCCGCCAGTACCTCGCCTCCTACTTTCCAAACTTCACAGAGGCTCTCCTGCGAACCATGCAAGACTAGCACTCCTGGAAGAAAGGATATGGTGGAGACATGGCTTAGCCACAGCCTAAGGGATGTTTCCAGAATGAAACTTTCACTCTGCAGCGGAGTGTGCGATGCAGAGGTGTTTGAGCGATTTTAAGCAGCGGCGTCTTAGTGCTTTTGAAGCAATTATTCGTGAATTAAATATTGACGGGTTGACGATTAGTGAATTTCAGACTAAAATATATTCAATTCCAATTACCTGTATAAACGACCTATGGCAATTGTGTATTTGGGAACACGGTACAGGTACTGTAGATACGAATATCTACTTGACAAGAAACATAATGCAATTTGTAATTTCAGTTCTGGTAAGAATGCATCACGCATGAGAGTAATTTTTTTCTTTATTGCATTACTAACTCTGTTTAAAAGGAACGTAAACAGCTCTGGTGACATTCTGAGTTGATCAAAATAGCTTCTAGGGTCTTCAATTACAATTTCTTTCAGCAAGGTCGCTAACCAACCGAGCTGTTTTTTTTTTTTTTTTTTTTTTTTTTTTTTTTTTTTTTTTTTTTTTTTTTTATCCAGTCATAAACCCAAACACGTTCCTTATTCTTTTTGTGTTTAGTCTCATGCAGTGACTCGACACAGAGAAGCAATAGCTCCGCCACAACTCTTACAGCTACCAAAAATTTCATTCTACGGTGACTACGGCACTCACAAAACAAGGAAAGTGTGGTGTATAGTATTGGCGCCGAGTCTACACAAATACACGAAACCAGTTGCGGGCAACTCATTTCAAGCAACGAGTGTCGCAACCTAGTGTCGGCGTGTAGACTAGCCTTAAGGAATCTGTGGCACGGACTGTCGTCACGTGGTTTGCACTGCGCCCGAAGGCTGCAGTCTACCGCGAACAGCCAGCAGCGGCAAACCGGAGTCAATGGCGCCCTTTCTGTTATCTGCTGACCTCATCTCCCGTTGTTCGTCCCACTGTGTTCCAGATACGATCCGCTTTGTCAGGGGTTAGCCGCCGTCATGACGATAGCTCCAGCTCGCGATCTGCATAGAGTGCCAGCTCTCGAACGTACATTGCTGGCCATTAAAATTTCTGCACCAAGAAGAAACGCAGATGACAAACGGGTATTCATTGGACAAATATACTATACTAGAACTGACATGTTATTACATTTTCACGCAATTTGGGTGCATAGATCCTGAGAAATAAGTACCCAGAACAACCGCCTCTGGCCGTAATAACGGATTTGATACGCCTGGGCATCGAGTCAGAGCTGGGATGGCGAGTACAGGTACAGATGCTCATGCAGCTTCATCACGATACCACTGTTCATCAAGAGTAGTGACTGGCGTATTGTGACGAGCCAGTTGCTCGGCCACCATTGATAAGACGTTTTCAATTGGTGAGAAATCTGGAGAATGTGCTGACCGAGGCAGCATTCGAACACTTCCCGTATCCAGAAAGGCCCGTACAGGACCCGCAACTTGCTGTCGTGCATTATCCTGCTGAAAAGTAGGGTTTCGCAAGCATCGAATGAAGGGCAGAGCCACGGGTCGTAACACATCTGAAATGTAACGGCCACTGTTCCAAGTGCCGTCGATGCGAAAAAGGGGTAACAGAGAGGTGTAACCAATGGAATCCCGTACCATCACTCCAGGTGATACGCCAGTATATTGATGACGAATACACGCTTCCAACGTGCGTTCACCGCGATGTCACCAAACACGGATGCCACCATCATGATACTGTAAACAAAACCTTGATTCATCCGAAAAAATTACGTTTCCATTTCGTGCACCCAGGTCCATCGTTGTGTACACCATCGCAGGCGCTCCTGTCTGTGATGCAGCGTCAAGGAAAACCGCAGCCATGGTCTCCGAGCTAATAGTCCATGCTGCTGCAAACTTCGCCGAACACTTGGTGCAGATGGTTGTTGTCTTGCAAATGTCCCCAAGGATCGAGACGTGGTTGAACGATCCGTTACAGCCATGCGGATAAGATGCCTGTCATCTAGACTGCTAGTGATACGAGGCCATTTGGATCCAGCACGGCGTTCCGTATTCCCCTCCTGACCTGCCAACAGTCATTGGATCGCGACCAACGCGTGCAGCAACGTCGCGGTACGATAAAACCGCAATCGAGATAGGCTACAATCCGACCTTTATGAAAGTCGGAAACGTGGTGGCACGCTTTTCTCACAGTAACGTTTCACCAGGCAACGCCGTTCAACTGGTGATTGTGTATGAAAAATCGGTTGGAAAGTTTCCTCATGTAGGTGTCTCCACCGGCGCCAACGTTGTGTGAATGCTCTGAAAAGCTAATCATTTGCACATCACAGCATCTTCTCCCTGTCGGTTAACTTTCGCGTTTGTAGCATGTCATCTTCATGGTGTAGCAATTTTAATGGCCAGGAGTGTACTTAAATGCTTGTCTACATCCCAGCGAAACCACGACATTCGTTAATAGACTTCTGCTGACTGATCCATCATCAATACATTTGTCACGAAGACCCTCATGCTAGTACCGAGCGAGGTGGTGCGGTGGTGACGCACTAGACTTGAATTCTGGAGGACCGCGGTTCAGATTCTCTTCCAGCCATCCGGATTTGTTTTACTGACGTTTCGCTAAAACATACCAGGGAAATGCCGGGATGGTTCCTTTGAAAGGGCACAGCGGATTTATATCCTCAGCCTCACCCAAACATCCCAGCGTGAGCTCCGTCTGTACTGAGCACGCTGTCGACGGGGAGTGAAACTCTCTCCCCTCCTTCCTCATGCTACCTTCTGCGATCTCTACTAGTAACATGATCTCAATTGCACTGAAGTTTTATATTCAGCCTTTTCTCTTTTGTTTCAGATCGATATCGTACAATACGATGTACCAGTTTTCTATATGTTATCGCCCTCCCTTCAGTTGTCACAAAAAGAAAAAAAAAATGTTTATTCATACCGTGATATGTAAGCATCTCGCTACCCTTGCTGTCATTGTCATTTCCTTTTTCTCAGATGGTGAACTCTGCTGCCGATAACATTTCATTGATAACTAACATCATGTTTTCAATCGTTACATGATCTACTTCCAAATCACTTTACATTTGAATATTGCCACACTGTTCAATTATATGGATGTTACCCACCACGTGGTAATGGACGAGCCGCCGGCCGCGGTGGCCGAGGAGACTGAGGCGCTCCAGTCACGGTCTGCACAGTCACTACGGTCGGGGGTTCGAATCCCCCCTCGGGCATGGATATTTGTGCCGTCTTTAGTATAAGGTAGTTGATAAGTAGTTTGTAAGTTTAGGGACTGATGACCCCGTAGTTAAGTCCCATAAGCTTAACAAACATTTGAACATTTGAACATGGACGAGCCGCTCCCGCCCGAGGTTCGAGTCCTACCTCGGATGTGGGTTTGAAAGATGTCATCAGTTGATTGTGAGCACAGGAACTGATGGCTACAGTAGTTTGGTCCCATAGATTCAAAAACACATGTCATTCATCTCTAGTACCCACTAAGTCGAGGTAACGATAAAGCCTCATTTCCTTTCTTATCTTCCGTTTGATGCTATTACCCGTTTTATTAAGCTAGTGAATTAATCCTCGTAAATTACTCTCGGTTTTTCTGTCAGCATGCAAAGTAAATTTTTCCATTTTTGTTTTCAATTGCAAGCTCCGGTATTCATCTCATGACATCTGTATCTTCCTGTATAACTACATTTTTTGTTAATATTACATCAGTCAATGTTTTCTCAGTTTCTTATATTACTTCTACTTATCTTCTACAATTTTACATTAAGTTTTGAATTATATATCCTTTCTTTCAATTCCTATAATACGCTTGATAACATAGAGGAACACAGACAGGTTGTGCTATTAGTGTCTACGAATTTACACCTTGAATAGCACCTTCTTGCGCTACTAGTTTTTGTGGATGCTCTTCGTTATTTTACCAATTCCAGTTCACTCTGTATTTTAATCATAAATATTAAAAATGTTACTAAAATGTTTGTATAGTCTATGGGACTTAACTACGGGGTCATCAGTCCCTAAATCATAATTATTGATATTAAGAGTATTAAGTAGGTAACATGCTGTGCATTCTTCCGGCACTCAGGTAATATATATTTTTACCTAATTTTTTTTTACATTCAAGAATTCTCTTTAAGGTTTCTTGCGAATGAGACTAGATCTGAGAGGTACTGATTATTTGCTGACCGTTTGCGATCCTTTTAAAGAATCATCCTCAGACGCATCGCCAATCAGGCATTGCTTACAGTCGAGGACCAGCTTCGTTTTGTTGTTTTCTTTCTGACCAAACCACAACCTTCATCGGATCCTGATGATCAACTGCTAGCAGCAAAAGAATCGAATCCAGTCACACTTATAGAATCGGGACTAATACATAATAAATTTTCATTACTTGTAAACATCGCTGCATATACAAAATATTTTCAAACCCACAGTTGAGAATCTTCTGAGCGTATTCCTTCAAAAGTATTGCAGAAAGAGTATGAGCTCGCTAAGTGAGGGGAGGGAATTCGGCCGTGCCCTTTGAAAGTAGCAATTTCCCGAATGAGCGCATCCTTTCTTTTACTTAAGTTGAACCATTTTGACGGAGTCTACTTTGAATCTTGTCTACTAACGTCGAAGATTTATTTCCAACAGTAATTCCTTCTCAGTAACACCTGTTTTAATGCGTGAACACTGCATTACAAGTATTTTATTTTTTTGTATTAATTTTGTGTCTGGTGTCACTAAATAATCAAGCGACTGCTCTTCGACTCCTCTTAACCCTAACTGAAAAAAGTAATATGTCGTAAATATTATTTTCCCCATCATTGAGCATGCCGCCGGTCGTGAATTGACAGAATTCAGGACAGCAATTGTCACAGGCTTTTAAATTTTATGTATTTTGCAACCACTTTCGGGATTATATTATTACACTAAACAGGCACCTATGCATAAGTAAACAAAGGTAGGTAGTCATTGGCACATGCCATTTTTATAACACTGATAACGCGGACTTCATATTTAGGAAACGTGTATTGTACTCCGATGACAACTAACAGTTTAAATACACAGGCTTAGCTGTTGAAAGTAAAGTGTTGTGCTTTCATTTTAGACATGTTTGGAAGAACAGACACCACAGCAACTATGTACGTATTTTTGACGACGGTAAATGGTTCGATTTTTCATCACAGATGCAGTTATATCTTCGGAACACTTTCGGCAGTGCGAAAGGCATAAGTGGACATAGCTTACGTAGCGTGCGTCTCGTGAGGATGTGCAGCGGATGGTATGTGACTGAAAATTGCGGCCGCAGGAGTTTTGAGTTCCGGTCGGGCACAAAATTTCACTTGTAGCTGATCAATAACTTCGCTGCCCGCACGCAACTACAGTCACTTCATTCTATCCTCTCGTCTGTCCTTTCCTCTCCCTCTCCTTTTATTCATTCTGCTAGCTAAACCATGGCTAATAATCGACAAGCACCGTAATATTGGCACTACACAACGAACGTAGAGCGTTCCGTAGCTCATGCCGCGGTGTCATGTAACCTTCTCATTGTGTGGGCCGCGATTTTAATGGCAGCGAAATTGGTGTGTAGCTATCGATATCTGTATCGTAGACGAGTCATTGTTGGGCTAGGACAGAAAATACATTTATTTCGATTATATATTTTTGACGACGATACAACGTTCATTTTAATGAAATAAATCGCAATTTGCGATTACTTATGGCGTCACTGTTCTAGGTTTAGATGTAATACCAATGTGCGGCGAATGAAAATTTGTGCGCGGCCGGGATTCGAACCCGGGATCTCGTACTGACTAAGAGACGCGTTGACCACTCCGCCACCGAGGAGTGACCAGCCCAACTGCAGAGGACTCTTCCCTGCACGTCTCCCGCCACACCCAAATCTCCAATCGCGACGCTGTCTCTTTCCTACACCACAGCCTATTTGTTCTGTAATGCTCGCAGCCACAGTACTCTATTCCCCTCTGCAGTCGGGCTGGTAACTGTGTCCTCGGTGGTGGAGTGGTTAACGCGTCTGCCTAGTAAGCAGGAGCTCCCGGGTTCGAATCCCGGCCGGTCACAAATTTTCGTTCGCCGCACATTGGTATTCTATCTAACCCCAGTACAGTGAAGCCATAAGTAATCGCAAAATGCGATTTATTATATTTACTTCGAATGTAGATATCTATTCGCTCACAAATCGTATATCAGAGCTGCATTTGTGATAGTCAATTCTTTAGTCGTGCCTGAGAAAGTACGCAGCTGTTGAGAGCGAGCCGGCTGTTCCGCGTGCTCGCCCTCTGACGTCACGGGGCCACGTCGGATATCGGGAAGCGTTTGCGGCGCTGGGCGGCCAGGAAGCGACGAGGGCGATGCCGGAAAGGGGGGGGGGGGGTGGCGCCAGCACGCACTGTGCGGCGAGCGCTGCCCAAGCGACGCGGGAGACAGCTCGAGGGCGGACGGCCATCTGACCCCGATAGAGAGCAGATCGCAATTGTACGATGGCTTGGTTTGTAACCCTCCGGCGGCAGCGCCAATTATTATAACTGCAGCAGCAGCGCGGTGCAGATTTGCTACCACTGTGCATTCCGTGTTACAAACCTAGTATATAGCTACTAAGTGATGGTAATGTAACATTATTCCGAAAGTGGACAATAGACCCAGACCCAGAAGTACTATCATTTCCTCTTTCGTTACTTCCCTCTAGTTCCTGTCTCTTGAGTAATTAGTGTCAACTTTTTTTCCGTGTTATGGGGAACTTTGAACACATAATTACCTCATCACTCACATCATCATCTATCATGAATCAGAGAGCTTACGTTTCTGACCTTACACCCTCTTGTGTTCCCTTTTGAACCAGAGATGACTTTTATGATGTTCGTTTTCAGAGTTTTCGAGTGCTGTTTGTATGGCGTTAAACTCCACAGAGTGGTATCATCTTCAATATGAGATTCATTGCGTCAGAAACCTTGCTCGGAATCGGAAGTAGTATTTACATTTGAATAGTAGTATCCTGTTCACGATCTGATTAGCAATCTAGACAAAAAGCACTAAGATTTTCATTACTTGTCGAAAGACATTTATTTTCGCATCTGTTACACCCACGAGACTTGAAGATAAAATTATGTAGTAGAATAACACTAATTTTTGCTTTGTGTAAGCCTTAAAAAGAGTTAAGAATGAGATTGATGGAAACTGTAGCATGGCTAATCACGGGAAACTAGAGGACAACTTATCGAGAGTTAAACTATTTACGAAACAAATATAATTTATGAGCATTCTAATATGTAGGGTAAAATTTACACAATAAATATTTACTAGCAACTGCAACAAATCCATTTGCAAGGAAAACTAGAAGTAATACAAAACAATTCAAATCTACTTACATGACAGGCAGCGCGGTGCAAGTTTGCTACCAGTGACGCACTCCGTAATAAACTTTTTTTTGAGTGGACACAGCCGTGCACTAGAAACTCAGAACCTTCACGGGCATCATTGTTAAGGCTTAATTGAGGAACGGCTAACGCGGAAATACGGCACGTTCATTATTGTGACAACAGTGAACATTTAAAGAAAAGTGGTAGCATAATTGCACCAGCGCTGCCGCTCGAGGGTTAAGTGCCACACTAAAACTCGAGAGGTCACGTGTTGGATCCTTGGTCAGTGCTAGTATAACGAGAAAATGTTGCCTCAAGGAAATGTATTATTGTTGATATTTATATCACCTCAGCCTGAGGAACGAGGCGGGATTGTACCCATTCACGTTCTTTGCTACAGTGCTATTCCAATATAGGAGAGCCTTGACAATTTGATACGCATTTCACAGGGAACATTGAGGCAGAATTAAAGTATTGGTGTGGAGGTAGACATGCTTTAACACAATCCATGTAGTCGCTCTTCCTGCAGGGCTGTGTTAGCTGAACGGCCCATTCGAGTGACAGCGGTGATGCGGGACGGACGTGTGGCGGGGCCGGGCGTTCCTCCAGTGTAAACAACGGCCGTGTCGCTGCGTATCAGGTTAGCCTGAGCCGCTAGCTGCTTGCGCTTTCTTCAATTCATGTATTGTGTCTCAGTAGATAAAATGAGTCTTCCGAACTACATGAGAAAGGATACTGTTAGATTTATCTTTCATCGAAGTTTTATTAGACCTAAAGCAATAGAAGTTAAATTGTGGCTCCAAGAAAAAATAGGAATTCGTGAGGACGATATTGTCGGTATTCACCTGTCTTTTGTGACGAACTCTGTGTTTGTTGAGATGCAAACTGCTGAATTATGTCTTTCTGTTGTTGTGAAATGTGGTGCTAAAGTGAAATTTAATCACCTGATGGGTCAGTTAGTGAAGTAATTGTCTCTTATGCTGGTTTTGGAATACGCACTGCTAGAATTTGCTAGAGTTGCCCTTTGAGATACCTGCTGATGAGATAAATTCTGTATTAAAAACTTACGGTCGAGTTATCTCAAATATTGCTGAGAGATGGTCGGAGCCGTATATGTTCCCTGTCCTGAATGGGGTTCGACAGGTGAAAATAGAACTTCAAAGGCATATTCCGTCTTTTATAAATATATGTGGATACCGTGCCCTTGTAATATATGACGGCCAACCTCGAACATGTGCCCTCTGCAATTCGCCAGATGACGTCCGTGCCAAGTGCAGCAAAAGGCGCGTTCTGCAGACTCCTATAGGTAAGGCTCCGGGCCACAGTCCCGTAACTGTTATGAAATTAACATACGCAGACGCGGCGACAACCCGTAATCTCCCTGGACAAGAACCTCTAAGACGGTTGGAAAATTCAGTGGCAGATGATGATTTAAAAACGTATGTACAACAAACCTTGAATATTGTAAACGTAAATGAACATGCAGTCCCTTCTCAAATTGAAATGGACTGTATTGAGTCACCATCTGCCGAATGCGAGACTTTGCAGCAGTCTGTTGAACAGGACGCTGTAAGCAGTAAGTCAGGCGTGGAAGTGACATGTACAAAAAATATCATACCCAACATTCCGGACGCTCTCGTTGAACAACCAGTAGGGCTAATTTCACGTGACAGTATCACGACAACCGAAGAACCGCAGACAAGGGAACAGGGGCGAGAACTCATAGAACAAGAACCCGGACAAAGCGAAGGAACGACATTAAAAAACATCGAAAATATTGTTCCTAAGACCAGTAGTGCCGCTATGAGTGACACGAAAGAGGGACAGATGTCGACAACGACATCTCCCTTGTCATCGCCGACGGAGTCACCAACGCGATCTCCCAAGAAGTCGCGAAGAAACAAAAAAAGGAGACTCGCGCACGAATCTGCCGAGAGCCTGGCCCCGGCAATCAGAGAGAGGCTAAGGGAAATTGTAAGAGGTGGAAAAGAGAAGGTCGGTCATGCAACGGAACACGATAATGGAATGACACTGGCCGATGAAGCGGGAGGTACCACTAATACGTCTCAAAATAAAACGATTCCGGTAGAAAGGGATGCTACTGATCGTGACTGTGCTCCTTCCGGACAAAACTGGGCGGACGACATTGCGGATCAGACGGACGAGGAAATGGAAGAGGTACAAAGAATGTCTTAATAAGTCTCTTCGAATGGTTATTCTAGTAAAAAGAGATAATTGCGATTATCGTGAATATATCCCCTGGGTCAGTACGCTTCATGATATGCAAAATATCCATTTATAATGAGACTTTGTTTCATCTAAACCTTTATGAAAGTTTGTATTATCGTTTTATCTAATCATAACGCTTCTTCAAATTGAGAACACTCTTTCAAAAGGAACTGTTTGAAAAAGGAAACAAAACAGTTTTATTTTAGTAGAAAGACTATTGCAGAGTGCAAGTTGTGTTATGAAAGTAATGACATACACAGATTAGTTGGAATATTAATTTAAAACGTTTATTTAAAAAAGGGTAGACTGTCGGTTTGTCAGTTATTTGAAGCTATCGTGTTTAAACATTTGTCACATCTCATACGCGGAAATGTGGAATGTTTACGTCAAACATGTTGACATGAGTGTCGCTTTAGGCAACGATTCAGAGCAAAACATTTATTTTATATGTGATATATGACAGGGCGAATTGAATGTGTAATTGTCGCGGTATGCATGCGAATGTCAAGGGCTGGCTAAAGCGTAGTGTTTACGCAATAAAAATATTCTGAGCAATTTGTGACAGAGAACAAGGAATAAAAGTCGCACTCGATGTTTAACTTGTTGCGGGGGAAAAACGCTCCCTTCATTTAACTTAAAAGCTAAAAATTCGTTAATACATCCTTTTGATGTGATCTTGCAAATACGAGCCATTTGAAGAAAGACGAATCTTTACTCATTGTGACGTGAACTGATAAATCTTGATGTAAATAAATTGTTATCCACTTTTTATGTCGAAGAAATGACAATACGTCTTATGAGAAGAAATTTATGAACTTGAACTAAAATATTATTTCATATAGTTCTTCAAATTGAAACCTCCGACAGAAGTTGTCTGTAGTTAGACCTATAAATATTTCTGTCCAATTAAAAACCATACAGGCCGCCAGAAAGTCATAAAAATAACTAATGGATACAACTTATGTCTTTCTCCAGAAACAAGTTAATAGAATGAAAAGTTGGATTTAAGAAATCGTAAAGTGATTTTTGTCTTTCAAATTTTGTTTAATTAGGGGGAGCTATTATATATACCTTTAAAATATAGCCTATATCGGGGATATACGTTTTAACTCAAAATATTTCATATATTTAAGTTGCGGTTTTTCCATTATTTTGAAACAGTAATAACGAAAAGTTCAAAGCTAGCCCACAAGAGAAATGAGGATGAAGGAGGTAACATAAAAAATTCATTAAAAAAAGGAATGCGAACTTTATTTGCTTGTTGATAAAAAAATTTTATCTTCCAACCTTTTACCAAAGTAGTTGAGTCTGGAGCATATCTTTCGCCATTCCCAGCGTTTTTTAACGTTGAGTAAGATGGAATGTATTTGCCGGTGTCGTGTGTCGGTACATCCCAGTCCAGTGCGTAGGAAAGAGCGACGTGGGTGATAGAGTACTTTGAGGAATAGTTTCGCGTGTGGTGGGAGATCAGGGTGGTGAGAACTAATGCCGTTAGTTAAAATTTTTGTGTATATATCGCCCGAATGATCTGTTTAGGGAGACTGTGGCTGGCATTCAGGATATCATCAGATTGCTGTATGGTCACAGGAGTGCTTCCAGTCTTGGTTTCTATGGATGCTCGGTAAGCGTTGCATTTGGCACGGAATGTAATGCAAGATTTTTGGTTGGATATTTGTTTGGAGTGCATGGGGACGAGGTAGGGCGTAGGAAACGGTGAAAATTTTATTACAGTATATCCAAAAGCTACTCAAAGTCTATGATTACATGAGCTATGCGTGGAGGGGGATTAAATAATAAAGTGATCAGAACAACCAAAATCAAACCATGATCTATATAAGTAGTAATAGACGTAGTTTTATTGTACCGGACACAATTGTTTACACGAAGTGTTTCACTAATATTGTGTTCCTTACTCAATGTAGCGGTGAACTACTACACTGTTGTTATCTCGCATTTCAATAACATACTGAAGATATCTTTTTCCAGTACACAGTAAAGACTGCATCAGTGTCACCTTAACTTATGACCTTCATTCCACGTAATGAGTAGAACGATACACGATTATTCACCTTTTTATTCTTTCTGGATGTTGTCATCTGAAAAATAACTATGCATAAAACTAATATATTTTAATAATCTTAAGATGGTTCCACAGCGCTGAAAAGTAGCCTTCATTTCTATCAGACTGTACGTATCTTCCCTGCGTCTTTCCTTGGTCAGAATTAAAAAGACACGTGTTTCGGTATTTCAGAAAATTAATCAATTAGGAGGTGAAATAGGGGATGAAACATTTTTTGAAAATACGTTGTTACTAAGCCAATTCTGAACGTATAATTACAAAAAATGATATTTTCATACTTGGTTCGAATTTAAAACACACATGTTGAGGTATTTTTCGTAATTCAACTATTAAGGGGTGCCATAGGGGGTTACAAGTAGTAAAATCAAACGTCTGTAAATCTTAATAGTCTTAACTACGGGGTCATCAGTACCTAAGATTTACAAAATAATTAAACTAACTTAGACTAACTTATGCTAAGGGCAACACAAGCATCCATGCCCGAGGGGCGAATCGAACTCCCGTCGGCGAACAGCTGCGTGCACGGCAACATGGCGCCTCAATACCCACAGCCATTCTGCCGCGGCAACAAGTAGTATCACAACATTTCATTGTGATAGTACTTAAGCTATATCTATGAAAATTTATATTAAGAGGAAGAAACAACAGGTGCATACCAATCAGCCTACACATGCGAAGCAGCGGGCGTTACATCTATATGCGATACTCTGTGAATCACATTTAAGTGCCTGGCAGAGGGTTTATTGAACCACCATTATACTATTTATCTCCTATTCCATTCTCAAATAGCGCGCGAAAAGAAAGAACACCTGAATCTCTCCGTTCGAGCTCTGATTTCGCATATTTTATTCTGATGATAATTTCTACCTATGTAAGTGGGAGTCAACAATATATTTCCGCATTCGGAGGACAATGTTGGCGATTGTAGTTTCATAAGTAGTCCACGCCGCAGCGATAAGCGCCGCTGTTGTAATGATTCCCACCCCAGATCCTGTATCATTTCCGTAACGCTGTCTCCCCTGTATCGTAACAATACGAAACGAGCTGCTCTTCTTTGGACTCTTTTGATGTTCTCCATCAAACCCACCTGATAAGGTTCCCACACTGGGCAGCAATACTCCAAAAATGGACGGACAAGCGTAGTATATGCAGTTTCTTTTGTAGTTCTGTTGCATGTTTTAAGGGTTCTACCCATAGAACGTCGTCCTTGGTTCGCCTTTCCCACGACATTATCTACGTATTCTACGTTAAACCAGATCTTATATAAAAATGAAATTTTTGATTATTTTTTCCACATGACTCATGCTACAATTTTTAACCTTTGTGTCATCTAACCACACTTAATCGTGAGAATGCGTTTACTTTTACACTTTCTCAGATAAGGATTTCTCTTCTTTCATCAAAGCTTCCATTACACACATGTTTGCTGTACACAATATTGAGGGATGAAACTTCCAGGCACATTAAAATTGTGTGCCGGAACCGGGACTCGAACCTGGGACTTTGCCTTTCGCGGGCAAGCGCACTACCGACTGTGCTATCCCGACACGACTCACGATGCCGCCTCACAACTTTACTTCCGCCAGGACCTCGCCTCCTACTTTCCAAAGTTGTGAGGCGGCATCGTGAGTCGTGTCGGGATAGCACAGTCGGTAGTGCGCTTTCCCGCGAAAGGCAAAGGTCCCAGGTTCGAGTCCCGGTTCCGGCACACAATTTTAATCTGCCAGGAAGTTTAATATCAGCGCACACTCCGTTGCAGAGTGAAAGTTTCATTCTGGAATATTAAGGGATGTTTATTACGAGAACTGTATAAACAAATGATGTGCGCGTTCTGCCTTTGCCCCCCGGTCGTCAGGTGCAGGAGACAGACTTTTCGTGGAGGGAGGCAGACTTTTCGTGGAGGGGGGCAGACCTTTCGTGGAGGGAGGCAGACTTTTCGTGGAGGAGTCCTCCGGAGTCCTGCCTCGCCAGCCACTTGCAGGTAACACAGAAAGGGCGCGACGGCCCGCCCTCAGCGACAGACAGGCGTTCCATTGGGGGCAGACCGGTAACAAGCAGGCGCCGAGCCAGACCCACCACTGGAAGCATCGCTCCCATACCCTCCCCTGCCCGTCTTCCCAGCCTCCCCCTCCTCTCGTCAAGTTGCCGGGAGACTCCCTGCTCATTTTATGACTGCCAGCAGCCACTTCCGGCGTTCAGCACGAGTGGAAGGTCACAGCGAAGGGAAAAAGAAGGAGGGACCCACCCCCTGGGAGCTGAGTCAAAACTTCGCCTTTCATTTGGAAATACGTCTTTCGCAGAACGCACTCTGTCGTTCTGTTGAGTAGCGTAACAAACGCTGGTCCTGTGCTAACGAGGAGTGTTTCAGAGTTTACACAAACGTGGCTATTTAAGCGTAATGCTGGCTGACGTTTGACTTCCATTACATCTTTATTTACAGCTACATCTGAACTCGGAAAGGCGCATCACGCCTCATGACGTAGAGCGTACGCCAGTGTTGCTTCCTGCTCTTCCTGTTCCAGTTGTGTATACCGTTCGCGGAAGATACGTCTTCCGCTCTATACTCCGTAATACACCATCACAGTCTTCTTCCGAGACATATCTAGAGGAAAACAGTAAATTGGTCCAAATTTCGAGAAACGTACGCTCTCAGAACTTTGACAAAGGCCCATACTGTGATACAAAGTGAATCGCTTGTAGCCTCTATCAATAGCATGGGCGCAGCCAGAGGGTTTGTTTCTGGGGTTCAAACCCCTTCCGAAATGATCACGAAGCTATCAAAAAGTGGCATCACTCCGTATCAGGATAAAATCCGCCTCTATTCTGTCAAGGCTGGGAAGCCGTTAATATGCTCTATTCAATGCCGATTTCTTCCCATGAGATCCCATATTTTGATCCCTAATGATAGACATTCATTACCGAACGAAGAGGTGCAAACCTATTCCTGTAACTAAGGTATTAAACAACTTGTCTCACAGTGAATTAGATGTATTACTACTGTGCACTTACTTAGTTTTTTCTCAAGGTGTCTTTTTTCAATATGTCTGTTCCTTATGTATAAGTGTGGATTGCTAGTTTTCCTATCACTCACTATCTTTCTAATTGCCATCCCCTTCGATGCACTTTTGCCTATCATCATTGGACAATATACACATTCTTCTAATATTGCTTCTATACCATGATGACTGTCTAGTAACCAGTCCTTTTTAATGAAAAATAATATCGTATGTACAGTACGAGTGCCGTCTGCAATTCAATTAAGAGTAGATGTTATTACGTGCCACTGAAAATCTCTCCAAAAAGCATATCCTGGCTACACCTGAGGTCACATGAATTGTCCGATCATTCATGTGACGCTATTGTGCTTGCTGAATAAGCCTGTGAAGATGTTCTTTGCTCCTCTGTGAATCTTTTCTATCATTCTCGCCTGTTACGGATCCCAACTTGACGAGCAATATTCAAACTTTTCCTTTGTTGAAAAACCTCCAAAGCAAAAAATGTTAGTCAGTCAACTTCCTGATAATTAATGGTTTGTGGTCGTTCCACTTGAAAAAATTCATCATTTTAAACTGCTTCCTCTGCAGTTATTGCGTAATGATATATCAATGACTCTTACGTAATACGTATTCCCAATAAATTACTTTTCTTCGCCCACTCTTTCTACTTATCGTTACATTATATTACATTACTCCTTGTATCGTACATCATCATTACGAGTTTTCCCAATAATGTGGACCTTGTCAGTTTAGTAAAACATTACATAAATACATTTTTTATTTATATTCATGTGGCGTATACTCCGAAAGAACAGACGTCACTTCTGATCCTGCATTTGTTATTCTTTCACATTCAAGGAATATATGACATAAACTGCGAATGGGCAAAGCTGAAAATTTGTACCCATCCGTGATTCGAACCCGGGTCTTCCGCTTTCCAGTCAGTTGCGCTGACCATTTTTTTGTCTCTATATTGGTAGTTCTAGTCGTTGCGGACGTTGATCGTATTTGTTCGTTCTTGTTCTATGTGTTTTTGGCTCAGCTTTTTTATTACAGGGAGTGTTGAGCCCTCTGACCGGGCGCGCCCTAAACCACTTGGGATACAGTGATCGAAGCACCTGCAAGGACTACCTAAGCACGCCTCCCGTCAAATTTCCAGCTTTACCTTGCACTCAATCTGGTAGTTTTGAGTACTGTGCTCTGGGTAAAGGTGGAAATTTGTGTCTGACGGGAGGCGTGCTTAGGTAGTCCTTACGGGTGCGGTGATCACTGTGTCTCCAATGGTGTTGTGGTCAATGCAACTGCTTAAAAAGCGGGAGACCTGGGTTCTAATCCCGGCTGCGTACACATTTTCAGCTTTGCCCATTCGCAGTTGATGTCATAATTATATTTTGTGAATATGACCATTTTTTTTATTTTTGCAAATGTACTAATTTATATGTAAAAATTCATAATTCATTCCCACATGTGCCAAAGTTACATTTTACGTTGAATAGTACAGATCATCTTTCGTCCTATTATTGTAGCAATGTACACACCTATTACTTTTGAACTGGATTGAGTTATAAATGACAAATATCATAAGAGAATATATGTACTGTGAAGCTACTGTGAAGATTCCTAGATACTTAAAGCAGAGTCTTTAGGATGATCCTGGTTGGGCTCTAGAAATTATTCTAATTACACGCTTTTGAGCAATGAATACTTTTTGCTCAATGATGAATTACGCCAAAATATGATGCCATATGAAAGCAGTGAATGAAAATAGCCATAGTAAGCTAATTTACTGAGTTGTTTGACACAAGAATTTGCAATAACCCTTATAGCATAAGTTTCTAAACTTTTGCGTTTCAGTAGATCGCCAATGTGTTGCTTCCAATTCAGTTTGACATCTATGCACACACATAAAAGCTTTAAATATTCTACCCTAGTTACAGATTTCTGTTCACAGACTGTGTTTACTAATGGTGTCATGCGACTTAGCGTATGGAACTGTATGTATTGTGGTTAATGAGAGTCCATTTGCAGAAACACTTTATAATTTTCTGAAAATATTTACAATTTTATTAGTTAACTCATGTTTGTTGATGGTGATTATTATACTTGTATCGTGAGTAAATAAAAAAAAACTAGCTTTGAATCATGAATATAGAATGGCAAATCATTATCATCAATTAATAACAGCAATTGACCAGAGACTGAACCCTGTGGGACCACATTCTTAATAGCCTCCCTCTTCCCCACTCCAAGCTGAATAGTCATCAGTTTCTTTGCAGTTTACCTGAACCACTTTACACAATCAGAAGCCTTTGAGAGATCACAAAAGATCTCAAAGGGTGATTTCAGTACATGAAATTTTGAACAAACAGTAGATTGGTAATAGGAAACATCAACTAGTACTATGCACATTACAATCTTAAGCCGAAGTAGAAAGAAACAATAGCTAAACAAAGGAATTAGCTTAAATTTTTAATTTTTCCAGGAGTTCTTCGACAGAATTAGAGGAGATCAATAAAGTTACTCTTCAATTTAGACTTGAAAGCGCTTAGGGTATTACTAATATTCTTGAGTTGGTGTGGCAGCTTCTTTAAAATGTATGCTGCTGAATATGGCACGCCTTTCTGCATTGCGCTACCATTTTCCAAGGTTTTGACTTCCCGATACAGCATCATACGCAAAAAGCAACTTCCAGCGCTATCCATCACATACATAGTTAAACGATAACGGGCTCAGATCACTCCCTTGGAGTTCTCCAGAAATTACTTACACACCATAAGACTATCTAAGACATTCCGCCATTCCTAATGACATGATGTGCTCTGTTCGGTAGAATCTGAGTCCAAGCATATAGTTGGTCTCATACTCTGCAAATTCGTATTTCGATCACTAGTCGTCAGTGCGGAACCGTATTAAACGCTTCCCGATATTCAAGAGAAGCGCTGTGTAGCTGGGTACCTGTATGGACAGTCTTCTGTGTTCGTGATGGAATCACACAATTGTTGTATTCGAAAATTTTGTTGACACATAGAGTGGACATTTTTGTCTCTAGAAACATCCAAGTAATCGAACATAGTACCCTTTTCTAATTCCCTCAACGCACCGACGCCATAGAAATATGTCTATAGTTTTCAATCATATTAAAAACTGAAATGACTTGCGCTTTTATTCCAATCTACACTACTGGCCATTAAAATTGCAGCACCAAGAAGAAATGCATATGATAAACGGGTATTCATATTATACTAGAACTGACATGTGACTACATTTCTCATCCTGTGAAATCTGTACCCATAACAACCACCTCTGGCCGTAATAACAGCCTTGATACGCCTGGGCATTGAGTCAAACAGAGCTTGGATGGTGTGTACAGGTGTAGATGCCCATGCAGATTTAACACGATACCACAATTCAAGCGTTGTGACTGGCGTACTGTGGCGAGCCAGTTGCTCGGCCACTATTGACCAGACGTTTTCAGTTTGGTAAGATATCTTGAGAACGTGCTGACTAAGGGCAGCAATCGAACATTTTCTGTATCCAGAAAGGCTCTACAGGACAACATGTGGTCGTGCATTATCCTGCCGAAATGTAGAGTTTAGCAGGGAACAAATGAAGGGTAGAACCACGGGTCGTAACACATCTGAAGTGTTACGGCCACTGTTCAAAGTGCCGTCGATGCGAACTAGATGTGACCGAGACGTGTAACCAGTAGCACTCCATACCATGACGCCGACAGATACGCCAGTATGGCGATGACGAATACACGCTTCCAGTGTCGTCAAATACTGATACGCCCATCATGACGTTCTAAATAGAAAATGGATAGAAAATGGATTGATCCGAAAAATTTACGATTTGCCATTCGTGCACCCAGATTCGTCGTTGCGTACACCATCACAGGCGCTTCTGTCTGTCATGCAACGTCAAGGGTAACCGCAGCCATGGTCTCCGAGCTGATAGTCCATGCTGCTGCAAACGACGTCGAAATTTTCGTGCAGATGGTTGTTGTCTTGCAAATGTTCCACCTGTTGACTCAGGGATCGAGACGCGGCTGAACGACCGTTACAGCCATGCGGATAAGATGCCTGTCACCTCGACTGCTACTGATACGAGGCCGTTGTGATCCAGCACGGCGTTCCGTATTGCCCTCCTGAACCCACCGATTCCATATTCTGCTAACAGTCATTTGATCGCGACAAACGCGAGCAGCAGTATCGCTATGCGATTAACCGCAATCATGATAGGCTACAATCCGACCTTCATCAAAGTCTGAAACATGTTAGTACGTATTTCTGCTCCTTACACGAGGTATCAAACAAATGTTGCACCAGGCAACACGGTCAACAGCTGATTGTGTATGTGAAATCGGTTGGAAACTTTGGTCGTTTCAGCAGGATGTTGGTGTCTCCACTGGCGCCAACCTAGTGTGAATGCTCTGAAACGCTAATCATTTGCATATCACAGCATCGTCTTCCTGTCGGTTAAATTTGTCGTCTTTAGTACGTCATCTTCGTGGTGCAACAATTTTAATGGCCAGGAGTGTATATGAACGCTTCGTTCATCTACATACCTATTGTACACATCTGCCAGAACGGGGGTTCGTTCCTTCACATACTCTACATAGAACCTAATTGCTATAAAGCCACGTCTACTAGTCTTTCCACTGTGGAGCGCTATTGCTTTTCTCTCCATGTCAGAAAATGCAATGGCTGCTTAATTCTTCTTCTCTGCATGCCGACTGCATCAGGGCAAACTTTCGAAGATTAACAGTCTCATGCCTGTGAGGAATCTGTCTCTACCGGAATTTCCACTGGTGAATTCACAGGAATTCTACTATCTTTTGGCAATAATGCGAACTGGAGGAGCCGCTTCTCATGCTAAAATGAAGAAGATCTGTAATGACGCGGTATGCCTCTCTAACTCTGCTAATTACGAGGAGAATGGTGAGCATCCCATCTCCCACCAAGAGTCGATCAGTTTGCTTGCAATAATGTTTTGTCTAGTAAGCAGGAGGGTCCTGGTTGCCGATCCATGCCATGATCGGAATCTTATTTAAATTCCTCAATATATTTGATGACATTAAATTATTGCTGATATAAATAACACCTAAGCCCGTGGTGCAAGGCATGATTGATCCCAATCTTGTTAAATGCTGGGGTGCTATACACGTATTGGTTAGCCTCCACAACATTGTTACGTATTTCACAGGAAAACATCGAGGCAGCATTAATGAATTGTGCAGGGAGACGTGCTCTAAGAAAGTCCGTGCAACCACATTTTGCATGAGGTCACGATAGCGAATTTACGTACATACAGCATTGTTTTTAGCCGTGACGGTGTGAGCTAAATGCGCTCTCTAAATAAAAAAAAAACTGTCTCAAAGACACACCAATCAACATAGAATAAAACGAATTAACAGCCTTGAAAGACCGGATAAACCGAAGAAAGCATGGCTAAGTGGTAAAGAGTCTGTGTAGGAATTAGTAAGTCTCTGTTTCGAATCCTGGCTGCAGCATGCATTGTAATTCAACGCCTCTCTTAATTTAGTTTGAATTCATTTCAGAGATTTAAAGTCCTCTGCTCCAGACAATCTTCATACCTCTGCCACAGTTACAATTGTTACTTCATAAGCATCTTTACATCGCTTTTTTCATTACAGATTATGGTATGTGGATGCGTGGGAGAGGACCTCCTGCTGAAGGAAGTGATAAGGTTCAAATTTCATAAGAAGTGGACTCCAATACAAGAATATTTATTTTATTGACGGAGGGAAACAATAGATACAAATAACAATATAACAAACCCTCCCCTCTGCTTTTCAAATATCTGTACGCACAATTTTTGATTACTTTTATAGCATCATTGGTACTTCTACCTGAGTAATAATTGCCGAAACTTTTCTGCGTAATTTTCGAGATCAGTAATCTTAACAGTATGGGTTTCAAGCTGAAGACGTGTAGTCCTCAAGTCATATGACACTTCTCGCATGACTCCGACCAGTAGATTGTTCGCGTTACTGTCAACTCGAATCCTGATATTGTCTCTGCAAAGGTAATATGGTAGAGGGAAAAGAAATTTTGCAACGTCGAGTTACGGAAAGCAGAAAGTTATAATCTGCGAGAACCTTTGATGGATATCCCATGCACTTACAAAATCACATTCTCTTTCATAATTTTTATCTTCCTGCCAATAATGTGCTAGCAATAGCATGAAATTCCCTTTACTTTATCCTATTGAGTAAATGAACCAAAGAGCCAGAAGCCAAACCTTTTTTTCGGTTTTTAAGTTCAGGGAGAAGACTAAGGCCTTTGAAATTTCCTGATGACAGTGTAGTTCAAATGTTTGTATAGCTTATGGGACTTGACTACGGGGTCATCAGTCCCTAAACTTACAAACTAGCTATTACTAAGGACGGCACAAATATCCATGCCCGAGGGGGGATTCGAACCCCCAACTGTAGTGGCCGTGCAGACCGTGACTGGAGCGCCTCAGTCCCTTCGGCCACCGCGGCCGGCACAGTTTAGTTCCGCGGAAGAATTGCACGGAATGCATTGTGACTTGAAAGGAGGATATAAAATGATCATCAGCAAAATGAAACAACAAAAATTAAATATTGCCGATTACAGTGATGCTAGGCGAATTAGATTAGTAAACGGGACACCTAGAGTAGTAGAAGAGTTTTGCCGTTTCGGTAGAACAAGGAGTGTGGATGGACAAAGTAGAGTGCTTATTACATGTAGACTACCAACGACCAAAACAGTGTTTCGGAGGAACGTAAATTCGAAACATTGAATATCAGTCTATATTGATAACATTTGTAGGCGTGAGCCCTGTATGGAAATGGAACATAGATGTTACACAGTTCACTTAAGATTGATGGGTAGATCGCATAACTCATGTGGAAGTACAGAAGAGAATTAACAAAGAAAGAATTTCGTGGTCCAAATTGAAAAAAAGAAGAGACTAATAAATAGGCAATCTGAGGCATCATGAATTCGTCAGCTTAATACAGGAGGGATACGTGTTGAATAACATAGGTTCAAGTAGATGGAGGCTGCAGCAGGTATTCAGATATAAAGAGCCTTCCGTATGTCACAGTAGAACTGAGAGTTGCACCACATCGGTCGTACGATTGAACAACGCAACTCCACTTAAGTTATTAATTATTAGATCCCTCAAGTCGATAGTCTCAGTTATTTACAAATGTAAATAACTGAGCATAACAGCATGTGATGCAACAGTTCTTGGGGCATTTCAAGTCACAGTCGAGTCACAAGAACTTCAGAGGGACAGGACCCACCATTCATCGCACACTTCAGTGATGATTGAGATAAGAGATAGTAGCGAGTACTGGTGTGCAGTTCCTCAATCCAGGAAACATTCGAACTACTAGGGTAATTTTTTCTCAATCCTTTATACGACAAAGTAGATTTGTTAGACAGGGACACATTAACCTCTGAGAATGGCCGAATTTTACCGGTTCTCCGTTGAATGGTACAGTGTAAAATTCCTGAAACGCTCTACTGGTATTTCATCGGTATGAGTTATGTAACTGTTGAAAAATTGACAATTTAATGGAATGGGGATTACGTCTGCCCGGCCCTATGAATAATGGAGCGCTTCGCGACCGGCGCAGTGTTAGGCTGCCTGCAGGCGAACGATTACGTGGTGCAGCGGGCGCGAAATGTGTGCTCGCCGACCTGAAACAGTGTATCTAGTTTTTAAAACCCGTTCCCATTTTATGTTAGGTCTCAGTTGCACCTTTTTCTCTTCATGACATCTTCCGATCGCTCTGGGTCATCAGCAAATGAATGAATACAGTGACGACCACAACCCTCTTCTTTGCGTTGTATTGATATAGCTGTCATCCATGCAGGGACTATGGGTTGCAGATGTAAATTCATTGATTTTAAAATGATTCATAGTGATATAAACGTTCTATGGAGTTAAAAATGTGGATGTGAAGAATATATTACTATTTATACGAGGGTTGCAACCTAAATGGTGGCAACACTGCTGTGGAGACAAAATGCTATGGAATCTTCTACTATTGTCGCTGGTAGCCCACGTTGTTGCCATACCTACCTAATCTCCAAGCAAATGGACTCGTCCGTCTCACGTCACCGGTGTATGCACAATCGGGACAAACACAGTCACTTGTGAGCAAGCGGTCTAACCTAACTGT
Source organism: Locusta migratoria (assembly GCA_026315105.1). Lineage (NCBI taxonomy): Eukaryota > Metazoa > Arthropoda > Insecta > Orthoptera > Acrididae > Locusta > Locusta migratoria. The sequence continues at coordinate 86,786,087 of CM048748.1, forward strand.
GGCACTATTTTTTGGAAACATGTTTGTACAATAAAGTTTGATCAAGGCCAAAGGTCGTACAGCAAGACAGTGTCATCAAGGTCTTCAAGTGTCTTCTGGGAAATCGACGTACGTTGGGTAAAAGCATTCAATGGAGGTCGGCAAACTGGGACAGACATGCATCGGGCAGTTCGTCCTAGCATCTTTCAAGGAGAGGTTGCCGCGTTAGTGGACAGTGATCTATTTTGAAAGCCAAGAGTGCGTCAGAGCCCCAGTATGGTGAAAGTTATGGTGATTCTGTTGTACGACTGTGATGGCGTTATCCTAACGCTTTACGTTCCTTCTAGGCAGACCTTCACTGCACAGTAATATTAATCGTTTTTGGAGCATCACCTGCGACCAGCTTTGCGAAAGGAATGACGTCACTACCTGCGCAACCCACCCATCTTGTTGCACAATGCGCGAGCGCATACAGCGTAGGCTGTGGCTGCCCTGTTCGGCCGATGGGGCTTGGGAAGTACTGTACCATCCACCATATTCCCTGGATAAGTCTTTGTGATTTTGATTTGATTCCGGAGATGAAGGAAACACTTCGTGGCATTCGGTTCAGAACTTGAGTATCGACAGGCAGTACACCATTCGCACCATCAACAGAACAGGCTTTGGTAACTGAGAGTTAGAATAATAGTGAGCAGAGATTGTTGACGGTATACTACACCTTCCACATCGCTGGCTAGTTTTACACAATGTTTACTTTGAAGGACAGTAACAGGTGCAAACATGTAACGCTTTTGTATCGGTTGTGAATAAGTAGTTGCTACTATTTAAGTTCCAACCCTCGCATGATCACTGAGTATGTACGCTAATAGTTCATCTTCGTTATTTGTGATATATCAGTAAGCAGATAAAAATGGTTTTCGTATAATTGTAGTGGGAATAGTGGCACGCTCCGTGTTCGTACGGAAAAATGTTCAAATGTGTGTAAATCTGTGGGACTTTATTTCTGCGGTTATCAGTCCTTAGGCTTACAAACTACTTAAATTAACCTAAGGACAAAACACACACACACCCATACCCGAGCACTCGATCATACCACCGTGGCGCTTCGCACGGATATCTAAGACCAGACATCGGCTCCTCATCATTATCAACACCAACATCTCCTTTCTCATGCCTTGCCTCTTTAGTTTTTGGAATAAACATGTAGTCTGTAGCGACGATCCTCAATGTCTTGTTAGCCTGGATATATTATTAAACGATGCTCAGATAGTTATTTTCAAAATTGAAATAATGTCAGTTGTGTTTAATATTTAATATTTTGTTATGTATTAATTTTTTATTAATTTATTTACATATGTCTCTGTATACTGTGCGTCCGTCTGTATCGTTTAACAACCCACAAAATTGTTGTTTCTGTGATCTGCATCTTAGTTAATTCGCTTCCTGAAGCCGTTTCTTTCCAATACATTTGAAAGTTGTTACAATGGTCTTACATTCAGTCTGAAATCTGCTAAAGGTTTTTTCTCAATATCCTTATTGTTTAAGTTATGAACATATAAGCCTAAGACAGGCACTCCTTGACCCCTACTCTCATGAGAATTTGGATTAAAAAAACCGAGAGTTGTGAATAAGTACGTGATCAAGTGATCGATGAAGAACGAAGTGGACACTCGTCTGTGGTTACTGATGAACTGGTTCACATAACTGAAAACCAGATTAAGCACAACCGTTAGTTTACATTTAGTGCCCTTGCTATGGAATTTGTGCTTGGTGGTCAACACTTCAACGTTGATGACGTGCTGAAAGAACATGTTACCGCAAGTTGAATCCACAGGCGGCAATCTTCTATGGAGTAGGCATTCAAAAATTGTGCCACGCGATGACAAGTGCCTACGAAATTTTGGAAGCTATATACAAAATTCGTTTAATAGTTGTAGATTTTTGAACAATAAATCTTTCTTCAGTATCTGTACACGTTTGTTTCTTATAACCGAAGGGAAGTTACTTTGTGCACATACCTCGTAAATAATATACGGACGCCTTCATTATGTGAGAGTGCATTAGTTGAAAACGTATCAAATCATCTGCAGTTGGCCCTAGTATGAGACTTAATAAAGACACACAAAAATGTGATGGAAAACAAGTAGTGACTAGCTGACCCGTGCGAATCATTCGCACTCTATCGTGATCAGATAGGTAAGATAGTAATGAAGAGAAGGCAGACGAAAGTACATGTGTATAAATGTGGTAATAACAATTATTAGTCTCATTATGAGAAAATTTATATAATTAAATACAGTATGATTAACTGTGAAACATATAAAAAATCAGATATTTATTTTTTATGTTTATGTTTTGAGAAGTTGTTTATTTTAAAAAAGTCTTTGATAACAATGTTAAAAGTTATAAAGTGATGGTCGTTTACTTTTTGGCTGTATGTGTCTTTAGCACAAACATAAATATCACTGAATGAATGAACTCGTGCTTTATTTATTGCCATAGCGAAAGATACGTTTATTGGGAATTTTCTTCTTATCATTTGGAAAGGAATCGTTGGGTCAGAATGCGGGGTATTAGCACAGGTTACCAGAGTCAATGAATTTAGCAGAGATGATTTAGTCGTCTATGTGAGTCACCAGTAATCTTGCATCATTAATTAATCCATGATTAGCGTTAGGATTTTTAATTAGCATAATTATAGCACTTTTCTTTAAAAACAGTTGATGATTTGATAAATCGGACAGATTTAAAGAGTTCAAGAATTCTATGGTGTTCAACTGAACGTCGTTTGTTACTTCAAATTGGACAAAATCAGAACTGAGGTAAAGTTTCGCCTCTCCACCTAACAAATTGGAAACGACAAATTCATTAATTGCAATACAATCGTCAGTTTTTGGACATATAATCGCCGTTTAATGGAAATGCGAAATATTGTGTTCATTGATTTCTGTAGTATTGAATACGATGCTAATAAAATTATGGCAATTACAATTTTTTTTACGAATTTTGATGGCGTCATTGAAGTAATCTCTTTGAATTTCTAAGTCACCGTTACCCAATTTTAATAAAATGTCTCATTTACGATCGTTTGCCAGTTATAAACCTAGATTCTACGAACGGTTTCATTGTCTTTAATAATAATAATCTTTTTTTTTTGTGTGGAAACAATAACTTTCAACTTTCTTCGTAGTTTTTCGTCATTAGTGGAGAACCTAACCTTGAAAATGATACCTCAATCATTAATTTTTGATACGTAATACGGGAGGCATGGCGTACCCACAAAAGGCACCGATGAGAAATGGTATATATGATTGGAGACGCACGAAAATCTTTATAATTACCCCGAGAAACAAATGTCAAATTCGACAAAGGAGTAATTTGTGCTGTTGAAATGAGCTAGCGGTTGCTCTATTAGGAATTAGGCATCCAGTGCGCATTACACACGCACAAAGGACAATCGCAGCCCATCAGTGCAGTGCTGCGTTTCCACCTCGCGCCTCTGTGCTGGGTACACAGTCGCGAGTGCACGAGGGCGGGCATTAGCTCGCAGCGAGCCTCGCGTTTATTGCGTTTTATTCTGTTGTATACAGCGGCCACCCGCTGCACATTACTCAACAGACTGCTTAGTGTTACATTACCACAGTTGTCGGGTATTGCGGTTACTCATATATGCGATCGAATGTTCTGCAAATTTACTATATAGCAATACCTAAAAGCTTCGGCAACTGCAACGTGTCTGGAATTTCACGACGATTGAAGAATACTTGACTGTATCTCTCTCTCTCTCTCTCTCTCTCTCTCTCTCTCTCTCTCTCACACACACACACACACACACACACACACACACACACTTTCTCCCATTCTATGTCTTTATAACAAGCCGTACATATCTGTTGTCGACTATCATGAATTAAGTAATTTATAATCTCACTGATTTTATGTACACGATCTCTACGCAACAGATGCGCGAAAGTTGGAATAAGTTTGTGGGATGAAATAATCTGGCGGCCTTATATGCTGATATCACACTGATGGTGTCTTCCTCCGTGTGCGGCCTTGTTAGTAAAAGCAACTATAAATACTTTCACGGAGTCTCTTTAAAAGATATCAGCCGGCTGCGGTGGCCGAGGGGACTAAGGCGCTCCAGTCACAGTCTGCACGGCCACTACGGTCGGGGGTTCGAATCCCCCCTCGGGCATGGATATTTGTGCCGTCCTAGTTCGTAAGTAGTTCATAAGTAGTTTGTAAGTTTAGGGATTGATGACCTCGAAGTTAAGTCCCATAGACTATACAAACATTTGAACATTTTGAAAAGATATCACTTATAGCCTTCCGCCGCAGCCGAGAGGTCGAGCGCGATGAGACGCTAAGCTTTGATGCGCGAGGACGTTCCCCATCAGGGGTTCGAATCCCCCATCGGGCATGGATGTTTGTGTTGACCTCAGGTTAGTTTACCTTAGTTCAAGTAGTTTGTAAGGATATGGACTGAGGACCAAAGTAATTTGGTTCCATAAGAAATACAAACATTTTAACTAGTAGTCTTCCATTTTCTACCGATATCATCCGCCCTTATATCTACTTCTGTCTCAATTCGTATGTTATGACCCACCATAATTAATCTCCATTAATCCTGCAGTCCAATTGTTACCAATCTTTGAATTTTACCAACACCATATACCAAAATTGATGGGTCACCTTTGAAGTGCTGTGTACACTCATAAACTGTTCAAGGACTTCACACTTACTCTTCTGTTTGGATTTTTCGACAATTCATAGGTAATGAAACATGAGAAAACATGTGTGAAAAACTCTAAGCCACAGATGTATAACAGTCAACGACATTCCGTTTGCATTTTTCTAGACACCGTCAAATACAAACATTCCCAGTAAACATGAACCTGTTTGTACATTTCACCAGGAAACATGCTTTGTCATGCCGGTGAGGTAATTGCATGTTCAATCGCAAAAGAGTTGAAAAAATATTTTCGATTCAAAGTCCGTCATTTGACTTTAAGTTGTACTTCATTCATTTTTCTTAGTGTAGAATTTCCTAAGAAGGCAATAAGAAAATTCGTTGGTTCACTGCAGTATTTCCTTAATATGTTTGTAATGTAGTATCTTGACTTATTCTCGGCTGTATTTAAATATCCAAACTCATTAAGGGACCATTTTAGTGTCCTGAGTTGTTAATGACTTATCTTTTCTTTTTTAATACTTTTTTTTTATTTGAATGGATTACTCAACTTTTCATTGCATTCAGCAATACATTCAATAACATGAGTGACAGTACATATAAATTTGTACTTCATATATACGGAAGACACTGTATACATTGTATAGACATGTATCTTTATTGAGGTGTACAGTCATGAAGCCATATGATGGGAACATTGTTTGTAAAAAACGATAATCAATAAAGTAATAACTTCTGTTAAAAAGGTTTCAAATTGTAATTCCGTCATACAGATAAGGTATCTTACCCAATTATGAGAAGCTAAATCTTTACTTGCACCTGAAGATACGTAAGATTATCTGCTGCATACCAGTGTCATGGTGCGTGGTACAGATAATTCATTCGTAAATTTTGTACAGAGCTTGCGAGCGTTACTATCGCACCTTGTCACTATACATCACCTTCGCTGCTATCAAATTCTGTAGTTTAAAGAGAGTTATCAATAGGAAAAAACGGTTAAGCTGGAGTAAGACTTGCATGCAGAAGTAGTTATTTAGATAGTCTTCGACGCAAATCGATGATGTCGACAACATTTGCCTGTTGTCGGTATCTGTATCTGAAAAATATCGGCCTTGGGCCTTGGAAGATTTTCATGGGCGTTTAAAGTGTCTGCTGTAATTTCACAATCGCCTGCTTACTTGTTATTGGCACACAATGTTCGGAGTTCGACGGGTGACGTCACGCATCACATCAGTGCATGCATAAAACATCGTTCGTATAGGGACAGAAGGTTTCGGTTCACTGAAAATCAGACAATTAGAATGAAATGTTTGAAAATTATACACACTAACCTTTTATACGAATCACTACATGTATTAACGTAGAGCAGGTAATACGTTCGACATCGGTTGTTGTTAATTTTGAGTTTACGAATGCAGTGCAGTGTCAATATGTGAAAAAAAAATCAAAATAGGCAATAATGAGGTCGCATTGCGGTGAAGACTAAGCCAAACTCGCGATAGCCGTGTGGCAGATGGACATCAGTGCTCTGAACAGCTCTTTGAGTATTGCATGTGCAGAGGATATACTAAAATTGAACATCTAACCACTCTCTCAGAGGCAACACAATCGATTTAATATCGGTACCAATAAACAATTGCATAAAAAACTTTTTAAATGTCTTGGTCGCACTGTTCTTATTTTATTATTACGCGTTTCGATACATCATCATCAGATCTGATGATGATGTATCAAAAGTGGTGTTAAGCGTGTCACGGGACGAGGAAAATCAGAATCTAAAACAAGTGTCAGCTCATGAAAATATCTAAAACTAAAATACTTTTCGTTCAGGGTGTGCTTCAACAGTAAGACTTCACTATGATATAAAATATGTCATAGAGCTGTGCTCACAATAGATTTTGAAGATTTATAAATAAAAACCAAAGTCACTCCATAGTTGCTTAAAGGAAAAGGTAAGAGAAGCAACAGTAGCGCGTAGTGCAGATCTGATGATGATGTATCGAAAAGCGTAATGACAAAATAAAAACAGTTCAACCAAGATATTTCAAAAGTTTTTTTATGCATGCCAACGTCTGGTCGCTGTCCACAAAAATGGAACGTTTTATGAACCAGGTGATAAACAATAAATTGTCGAGTTTTCCTTTGTTGTGACTGTGAAGCACTGTTATTTGCAAAATCTCCCTGTACTAGGTCCAAGGAAGTTTCACGACAGCACATTGAGTTAACGATTATCAGACTGTGTGACACAAATATCTGTGTCTTTTGAGGAATTGACTCGTAAGCTTAGTTTTATTCCTTCAGCAGCCGCCATTACGCCCTAGGTCTCAGCCTGATCCACGATTATACAGACGATCCGGTAAGGCAGTGCTCTCCACACTGGGCGTTCCGGCGCCATGCGGTGTCGAACAGTGCCGTTAAGGGTGTCACGGGACGAGGAAAATCGGAATCTAAAAACAAGTGTCATCTTATGAAAATTTTTTAATATAAATTACTTTTCGTTCGCCGGCCGCGGTGGCCGAGGAGACTGAGGCGCTTCAGTCATAGTCTGCACGGCCACTACTGTCGGGGGTTCGAATCCCCCCTCGGGAATGGATATTTGTGCCGTCCTAGTTCGTAAGTAGTTCATAAGTAGTTTGTAAGTTTAGGGACTGATGACCCTGTAGTTAAGTCCTATAAGCTTTACAAACATTTGAACATAATTGAACTTTTCGTTCAGGGTGTGCTTTAACAGTGAGACTTCACTATGATGTAAAATATGTAACAAGAGCTGTGCTCACAATAGATTTTGAAGATTTATAAATGAAAACAAAAGTCACTCCATAGTTGGTTAAAAGAAAAGAAAAGAAACAAAAATAAAATGTTCAAATGTTTGTAAATCTATTGGACCAAACTGCGTGATCATCAGTCCGTAGTTTACAAACTACTTAAACTACGGTAAACTAACCTAAGGACAACACACAGACACACACACACACACACACACACACACACACACACACACACACACACATACACACATGCCCCAGGGAGGACTCGAACCTCCGACGGCGAGCAACAGTGTGCTCCGCAGCGAGGCGCCTTAGACCGCTCGGCTACTCCACCGCGGCGAAAAGAAACAGTAGCGCATAGTGCAGTAGGACGATTTAACACTTTATGTTGTCATTACGAAATGCTGATAATTACGCCTTGTCAAGTAGGCAGAGATTGCAAAGAATCATCAAGGTAGTGAATTGTCAATTGCGAAATCCGTGATACGTGATTTCGCAACTACTAATGAAAGATGAAAGGATATGCGCGTTAAAAACGTGATATAGAAATTGCGCAAGAATTGCTATTAATGAATGCGGAAGACGCTATATATCAAACTGACTTGGTAGTCCGACATGCGTGTGAAGAAACGAATCGCGGGAATCGTTCGAAAATCAACCAGGAAATTAGCAACTGAGTTCGATTGACAACATACAGATGATTAGAGGTTAAAATTAGAGTTAAAAACAGTGCACCTCGCAGAAATGTTGCTTACATTTGATGACAGTTTCAGTTAATCTAGACTGCAGTCCACGTTGGTGTGGCCACCACCTTCCGTCATCTGATGGTAGTCTACATTAATTGAAAATTGGCATCAAATAAAAACAAAATTTCTGCGATATGGCCTGTTTTTAATTTTAATCATTATTTAAAGATCGCTGTTCTCAATTATGCTTTCTAAAATTATTAATGTTTAAAGCTTTGATTACAAGATGGGGTACTTGAAGTGTATGATCTAGATCTAACCTCTTTATTAAAGGTGTATGACCTAACGAGTGTAATGTTAAGCGAAGAAAGTTTGCGCACAAATTGCATTTTCAGTTATACTGACAAACACATTTTTCTGTTAGTTCAACAACTAAATTAACACTTCGCGACTTTTCAGAACAGTTCCATAATTTAGCGTACTTTGACCATATTTGACTAATGGAACAGTTAACAAAAGATTACTATTCGGACGTGCTTGAGAATTACGTGCTACCAGGAATTATGACGTGCGCACGGGCACAACATTCAAGGGAGTTACTTTCAACGCGACGATGCTCCACCACATTATGCCACTGTCGCCCGCGATTATTTGAACGAAGTTATAAACAAAGTGTTTGGTAGAATGGCAAATAAGTGCTCCGAGTTCACCAGGTATCATACCGATGGATCTTTTTATATTTTTATCAAGAAATGTGTAATTTCAAAAGGCCGACAGCATTACTGAACTGAAAGATTACATACACGACATTTATCAACGTCATAGACCATATAAGCGTACTGTGCTTCAAAGACACTTTGATGATTTTTTATAAGAAAACGAAAAATAGATTGAAGAATTTATAATTTTATATTCACAAAATATGTGACATGAAAAGTGAATGGGCAAAGCTTAAAATGTGTACTCAACCGGGACTCGCATCAGGGTCTCCTGATTTCTAAGCAGTTGCGCTGACCACTAGATCAATGGTGACACAGTGTTCACCCCACCTGTAAGGACTACCTAAGCACGCCTCCCGTCAGTTTCAAATTCCCAGCTTTACCCTGCCCAAAGTACTCAATCTCGGTGTTTTGAAACTAAGTCCCCTCCCCACTAACGAATGCACCACTGCCCGTCACCGGCACATTATATATATCATTTGTTTCGAAAGAGTAGACGTCACTTCTGGTCTTGCAGTTGTTATTCTTTGATATACATAGAATATATGACATCAACTACGAATGGGCAGTATTTTTCAAATTTTCAAATGTTTGTATAGCTTATGGGACTTAACTACGGGGTCATCAGTCCCTAAACTTACAAACTACTTATGAACTAGCTAACACTAAGGACGGCACAAATATCCATGCCCGAGGGGGTATTCGAACCCCCGACCGTAGTGGCCGTGCAGACCGTGACTGGAGCGCCTCAGTCCCCTCTGCCACCGCGGACGGCACAGTATTTTAAATAACAAAGTGAAGTACCCAGAGGGTAGTGCGTTTTGTGTCGTACTGCATAACTCTCTCAGTTATTATTACTCAAAGAGTGTCTTGTAGTATATCTGCATCTACATCAATATACATACTCCGCAATCCACCGCAAGGTGCATGGCGGAGGATACACTGTACCATCACTAGGCACTCCTATTTCACTTCCAAATAGAACGAGGGAAAAATGAATGACTTTTCGCCTCTCTACGAGCCCATATTTCTGTATGTATGAGAAGTGTATCGCTATTACGATAAATTTCCAGACGCACGGAAACCGGAAAAGAACAGAAATGAGACATAAGAACAATTTAATGTACAGCGTAACTTCGCGCCATCGTTATATTGTGACCGTAAACGGAAAAAGCACTTCCCGCGGCCGCGGTGGTCGTTAAGGGGGAATGGCGATTGCTGTTGACTATCTTATGAAGTCTCAACTGGCCCGTGGGAGCCACTGCGCAGCGGTGCCGGAAGTACGTCTTTACGATCCCCTGGCGCACCTACGGACAATTCCGAGCAAAAGCAAAACCCACCGCGCGCGTGGCTGCAGCGTCGCTCGTGGAGAGAACAGCGCGACGGCAGGTTTGGGGTTGTGGTTGGATGGGTGGGGGGTAGGAGGGGAGGGGTAGAGAGGGAACACAGGCGCCTGCGGTAGCAGCGAAACGCGAGCGCCTGGTTGGAGGCGCTGTCGGCGCCTGCGGTGGCCGCTGTCGGTGCGGCTGCGGTGTGCGGCAGGCTGCCTGCGTGTAGGCGCACAGAGGTCTCTCAGGCTGCGTCGGCGGCACAGCAAAAGCTCCGAGCGAGCAACGCAGAGCCGGGCTCCGAGCACAACAGAGGCCCCCCTTCGCGCTGTGTCGACGGTCCCATTCTGCCTGCGGGACAGGTTACGCGTTTAATCTCGGAATATCCTGTCTGCATCTACATACGTAAGCCACCGCAGAGGGCCCTGGTTTTGGTTATGAACCGCGAACACACACGCCTACAACGAATAATAAGTGCTACTAGAAGACTCTCATACACTTCAAATAAGTTGCATAGCGTATCATACCTGAAAAAATGATCGATGAAGTGGTGAAATCCCTCAGAAAGAAATGTGGTTGCTATCTTTCCGAGCACATATCGACCAAACAGTAGCAGATTGAACAAAAATGTTGAAACGTAGCTTTCACGAATGCAACTGTGCTATATATACAGGGTGTTACAAAAAGATACGGCCGAACTTTTAGGAAACATTCGTTACACACAAAGAAAGAAAATGTGTTATGTGGACATGTGTCCGGAAACGCTTAATTTCCATGTTAGAGCTCATTTTAGTATTTCTCTTTAAATGTAAATTGAAATAATTCCTGTAGACAATTGTCAAAATACCCAATTGTTTCCTTAGTATGTACTGTACTTCCTCGATTCACCGCCAGTTGCCCCAATTGAAGGGAGGTAATGTTGACTTCAGTGCTTGTCTTGACATGCGACACATTGTTCTACGGTACTAGCATCAACCACATCAGTACGTACCACCAGCTGGTTAGTGTTCATCACAGCTGCTACAACACGTGCCTTTATAAGTACGACACAACATGTGGTTTATGCACGATGGGGCTCCTGCACATTTCCGTCGACGTGTTCGTACGCTTCTCAACAACAGATTCGGTGTCCGATGGATTGGTAAAGGCGGACCAATTCCATGGCCTTCACGCTCTCCTGACCTCAACCCTCTTGACTTTCATTTATGGAGGCATTTGAAAGCTCTTATCTACGCAATCCCGGTACCAAATGTAGAGACTCTTCGTGCTCGTATTGTACATGGCTGTGATACAATACGCCATTCTCCAGGGCTGCATCAGCGCATCAGGGATTCCATGCGACGGAGGGTGGATGCATGTATCCTCGCTAACGGAGGACGTTTTGAACATTTCCTGTAACAGCGTGAAGTCACGCTGGAACGTTCTGTTGCTGTGTGTTTCCATTCCATGATTAATGTGATTTGAAGAGAAATAATAAAATGAGCTCAAACATGGAAATTAAGCGTTTCCGGACACAGGTCCAAATAACATATTTTCTTTCTTTGTGTGTGAGGAATGTTTCCTGAAAGTTTGGCCGTACCTTTTGTAACACCCTCTATATATATATACTCTTATATATCCTTAATCCCCGCTGCTTCCACGCGTAAACTGAATGATCTACATTCATTGACTCCACTTCCTTCTAAATATAAATTTTCATAGATTAGGTTTTACAAATGCTTTCACATATTGATAAAACTTGCCACCCCGAATTGTACCATTGGTGACAGCATTCAATACATCACGAAACACGTTTTTTTCCTTTAATTCTAACCTTGATTACAAATGCAATATTTCGCATTTCTAGCATGAAAATAGCCTTAGTGGCACCTTTAAAAGAGGTTCCCTTATTTCACCTGCTTAATGGTTGAATTTCTAAAAATATTTAAAGTCGTCTTTTTACAATTCCAATTAAAAATCTACGTTTTAAATTTCTTGTTTCAAAATTGCCTCAATAACAATGTATTTTCCAAAAACTGTTCATCCTCTATTTTATCCATTTAGGGATGCGAATATCGAAAAATCGCTGAAGCCTACAGTGGAAGACAAACAACGTCTACAAATTTCTATCGTCTGTCTATTCAGCGCCGTTTTCTATCTTTTAGAAACGGATCGAGAGCGCGAAATTTCTTTCTTTCCCTTTGGCATCTTTCGTGATAGTTTTACTTTTAAAACAGCAATATGCACGTATTTTTTTTTTATCCGTACGGTTGTTACAGAAAAGGGCTGAAGAATGTGCATCACGTTTCGCTGTATATAACCTATTTGCTATTAAAGTGTCAAATGTCATCACTGATCTTCAGTGCGAATTTTATATAAGCTGACGAATTTCAACCACTATATCTTCCACCATCTTTTAACTATCGTCAAGGAACTGCTATGTTGTGCAACGGGAGACTTTGTACTACAACAACAGAGTTCGTCTCCATTATGTGGCTTTTGCTGAAGAGCAAAATGTTGTCACCCACACGCAGAATTTTATATATTTTGGCAACTGTCAACTCCCATATCTCCTACCCCCGTATGGTTATTAACACTTTTCCAACATAGCGCACAATGAGCGACTGATACCTACTACCACATACAAACACTATTCGTTTGCGATGTGTAGTTTTGGCTGCAGAGAGAAATATAGGCACTAAGATATATATATATATATATATATATATATATATATATATATATATATATATATATATATATATATATATATATATTCTAGCCTTGAATCATGATTAACAAAGGTTTTCCTCCTTGTACTGAATACAATAAAAGCGTTTCGCTTTTTATTTTAAAAGCATCTTCTGTAGCACTGTAAAGAATACATATGTTTGACAATTTCTTTCCAATGAACACATTACAGCAGTTATTAACTTTTTGTGCACGTTAGGAGAATGTGCTGTCAAACTGATGTACACTCTACTATTGGTTTTATTGTCTCTTCTTTTCACCCCATTGCTGTTCTTCCGCTTTGTTCGTTGGTCCTCAGTTGGCACCTCGATGCTACCAGCATCCTTAACAGTCCTTCTTCAAAGGAAAAGTCATTGGTACTTCCGAGCATCGAACCATGGTCTATCGAACAACCTAACGACAGTTTCCATTTCTGAATGAACTTAATTTATTAAATAATTTTATACAAATAGCATGAATGTTTTATTTATTAATAAAGTCTTTCGATTGTTTGATTCAGAACATCCTATTGTGTAAATTAGAATTAGAATTCCATAATGCTGGGGGGGGGAGATCAAAATGTTTCAAGTCATTCCTCACTAACAGGAAAAAAAAAGACTGTCAGTGCAATGGAGTAGCGAATTGAGCCATCACTCATCGTCAGGGCCATTGCTTTTTCTTGTGTACATTAATGGCGTCTCATGAGTTACACTGCCAGACGCAAAGTTCGTTTGTTTGCAGATGATACAAGTATTACTATAAATAGCATGTCGACCATAGTTGAAGAAATGTCTGCTGAAGTAATGTTCGTGGACATTAATAAATGATTTAAAGCCATATTGTTGACATTACACGTTGAAATGTTCACTACATGCAGTTCAGAACACGTAAGAGTTTTCTGTGCAACATAGGCATGAAATATGAAGTAGATAGAACAGGTTGACAGTATTACATTAGAGGAAGTACAACTTGATAAAAATTCAGTTGGGAGGAGCACACCATAGAACCGCAAAACGCCTTAACAATTCTTTATTTGCAGTTCAACTGTTATCAGACATACGCGACATCGTAATAATAATAAAAAAAAAAAAAAAAAAAAAAAAAAAAAAACCTGCATACTTGGTTACTTACAGTACATAATGTCTCATGGCATAATATTTTCGCGTACCACTTCAAGTCAAACGATTTCAGACTCGAAAATCGTGTAATACATATTATTTGTGTAGTAAACTCATGGCCATCATGTAGAAGCTATTTAAAATAACTGGGTGTAGTAACTACTGCCTCTTATTATATTTATTCCTTAAGGAAATTGGAAATAATAAAGACTTCAAGAACCCACTTTAGTTCACAAAGCCGTTTACTATTCAGAAACACCCATTTTCATTAATTTTCCAGCAACCATAAAAGAAATTTAGCTACAAATTAAGATCAATTTAAAAGGAGCCTTAAAGTCTTACTAGTGACCATGTGCTCCAACTACAACAACGAAATTTTTAATGGCACCAAATGATGTATGTAAACAAACTATTAGTATTATTATTTAACTTCTAAATGAAAAAAAATGAAGAAAAATATGTATTAACATTAGCCATAACCACGTGGATCTCAAAACGGATCTACGAAAGGAACAGTGATCTAATATAATGTAATCATTGCTAAGAAACTACTGTGGTCTGTTTGGGAAGATTATATCTTTGGACAGTAATCGTTGTTGACACTGGTAATGTGAGAGAGTGGCAGAAGTAAGCAGTGAGCAGTCTGGTATCCAGGACAATTGTTATAGCATTATATTATGATGGCCTTTCAGATGAAGAGGGAAATGTATGCTTCGTGAGTAATTATTATTATTATTATTATTTTGAATGTTTATGATTTTTCTTGCACTCGAAAGAGGTGTGTACCGGTTTATTCTTTATTTACTTTAATTTCATTACTACACCGTACATTCTTAAGTAGAGTCATCCACTTAAATCAAGATATTTAGCCATTGGTAATTCAAAATAGATAGTTCATCTTTTGAAAAAATGGAATATTTATTTTAAAAAATAATTAAGTGTACGATTCTTTAAAGATATTTTTCCTTTTCCGCTTTGTTACGGTTAGGCAATTCACAGCTCTAGTGGTGTTTTGGCAATTTGCACATTAATTTAGACACAGCTTTTAATAATCTATTCAATCTTAAGTTTTGAGCGGAACTGATTATACTAATTAATACTGGAAACACGTTACTGGGGCATTGTGATAGGCAGATAAGCAACACTCGATAGTTACAATTACTCAGAGATTTTCCTTCATTGGTTCTTATTTTAATTGATGTTCTAAAGTGAGTTACCGCCCTTTTGACACTGAAAGGTTAATACCGATACTTTTGTAACAAATGACGTATTTTGTTAATGTACGTCATCTGCATGTGCTTGGTGACAACGCGAAGAGGTGGGTATAATTTAATTGTTTTATGTTTCACTTGGGCGCTTCGCATATTGATTTCACTCTTTGACTAGTAACTTATTCTGGGACATTCATTTTTTGCCATTATAACAAAACTCCTTTATCTTGTCAGGGAGCTACCATTTTTCTTGTCTATTTGTGGAAACCGCTCCAAACACATATATATTAATTAGCACGCTTCATAACAACACAATAATTTGTTTACTAATGAATCTAAGCCTTTTTCTCAATACGTGTCTGAACAAACAGCAATCATTGCCAAAGTCGTACTAGAACCTATAGTCATTTCGCGTTTGCACTTGTTCAAATCTTCAAATGTTTGTAAATGTATTGGGACTTATCTGCTAACGTTAACAGTCCCTAAACTTACAAACATAAACTACTGATACTAAATTTTACTAAGGACTACACACATACCAATGCTCGTGGGAGGACTCGAACATCTGGCAGCGAGAAACTGAGCGCTTCACTTTAAGGCGTCAACCACAGCGCCACTATCAGTGGACCACCCTTATATTTTTTATTTCATTTAAACATGTACGTTTCACAGTGAAACCTGGACAAACAGTTATTCGTAATATTACCGCCTCTTATTCGGGGTCACAGAAAAATACGGCCACTCAATGATGATTTAGATATACAACTTGTTTTGCAGGACATTGAGACATAAAGGAAATTTGCTGTAGTGTGTAATATTACAGGAACGTATGATGAAGTAAAGAAGAAATTTAGTAGAACGGGAATTCCCACACACTAAAAATAGGTAGAAGTTAAAATATCATATCAAATCTTCAAATGTTTGCATAGCTTATGGGACTTAACTACGGGGTCATCAGTCCCTAAACTTACAAACTACTTACGCATTAGCTAATCCTAAGGACGGCACAAATATCTTTGCCCGAAGGGGGATTCGAACCCCCGACCGCAGTGGCCGTGCAGACCGTGACTGGAGCGTCTCAGTCCCCTCGGCCACTGCGGCCCGCAAAATATCAGACAACAGAGTGTGTTTACAAAATTGTATGAAGAAATAATTCAGAACTAGAGTACGGCAAATGTCAGAAATCTCAGCATCACTTCAAAATATGGGAGGGTACATTTTTTGAATGGAGTTCGCGATAACTAGTATCCGGCCAAACAGAAAATAAAGAATAGTAGGTTGGAACAAAACGGATTTTTTTACAGCAAGGAACGATGTCGACGATGAACAATTCAATGATTTTCGCTTTGGAAGGGGAAGGGGAATACTCGTAATGAAAAATTTATCTGCTTTAATTACTCTAACATGCAGCGACTGGTCTTCAGTGGAGAGACAAGTGACGTAGCTGAAACTGAGATTGTCGCCAGTGTTCCGAAAACCTGCTTTCGTTCTATAGCAGACGCGGTCGCGTTCGTTAAGGAAAATGTGCAACAATGGAAGACGGGGATGTGGCTAATTATCTACCTTTTTGGAAGTGCGCCGAGGGAATTATGCGTAGAGACAGCGATATCTGATGGAGCAAACAATAGGAGCATGCATCTCTACAGTGTATTACATGAGATACTGAGGTAATTGTTCTTGGAATTTATTTTCCAAGGGGACATTGCTGATGCTTGCTTTTATACACAAGATACGCGCGTAATAGAGGGTTTTCCATTACAGTAAAATGAGATTCTTGGTGCATGCTTTGGACTCCAACAAAGAACATCACAGAAATATGGTTCTATGTATGTGTACGTATCAATTACATTCTCTCAGAATGTTTGCAATGTTTTCCGACAGACTAAGCGTCTCTAAGTAAATGTCAGCAGCTGGGGCAGCGACGCTTCGTATTGTTGAAGTGACTATGGTGGTCTTATGATATTTGTAGAGTAGTAGGTGGTGCTTCGAAACTTCGACAGTTGTAAAATAAGACATTGTGTCTATAATGGCTGCAACTGCCAAAAATTTTTTAAAGGAGAAAATTAAACAATACACTTTTATGCCACAGTCGCTATTTTACTTTATGTTGAGTCATTTATTATGTACAAATAGTTTCGGTGAAACTACGTCACCATCTCAAGTAATTACATGTCAACAATTTTTATCTCTACAAAACAATTTCTATATCTTCACAAAAATAAACTTAAATCCTGACTCTTTACTGCCAAAATAATTACAAAAATCCATATTGATTTGCTAAGACTGTTACATCATTCGTAGAGTACAGAAAGAGGTCAGAGCTTTTTTTTTTTTTTTTTTTTTTTTTTTTTTTTTTTTTTTTCGAAATGAACACTTGTTCGTACTCTTGACTGGACATTAGACTGTTCTCTTGACTGGACATTTGTTTGTTCTCTTGACTGAACAAACAAGTGTCCAGTCAAGACAACAAACAAATATCCAGTCAAGTGTACCAACAAGGATTCATTTTGAAAAAAGTTAATAGTGGTTCAGCTCAGATATCTTTCTGTGCTCTGCGAATGAAGTATCAATCATAGCATATCAATATGGATTTTATTATAATTATTATGGCAGAACAGAGTCAGGATTTAAGTTCATTTTTGTGAAGATGTAGAAATTCATAGTTTAGTAGAGAAGAAAATGTTTAGTTGATATATAAGTGCTTGAGATGGTGACACAGTTTCGCCGAATCTAGTTGTAGATAATAAATGACAAAAGCTAAAGTAAAATATCGACTGTAGTAAGTGCCTTGTTTAAGGTCTCTACTTAGAAAAAACATCCAGAATTATTAAAACTTCTACTAAAATGAGGTGGAACTAAGACGGTAGGCTCTCTGATTGAAGTGAGCGAAATGACCATCTATTCAGCTCACTGCATTAGATTAGATTAATACTTGTTCCATAGAGAATGACTACGTCACTACGTAATGATGTGGAAGGTGTCAGGTTAATGAAGGGTGTCTGTACTAGACGTTACATTACAAATTAACATGACAAATGCTGCATGGTACGTAGCAAAGACTTTTGTGGCAGCACGATTTACCCCTTTCTGTGACAAAAACAAATTTAGCCCCACATAGTTAAGGTCGTCCTTTCTCCTGGTGTTATTGCTGTGAACACAACAGTTACACTACTGGCCATTAAAATTGGTTCACCAAGAAGAAATGCAGATGATAAACGGATATTTATTGGACGCATATATTATAGTAGAACTGACATGTGATTACATTTTCACGCAATTTGGGTGCATAGATCCTGAGTAATCAGTACCCGGAAAAACCGCATCTGGCCGTAATAACGGCCTTGATACGACTGTACATTGAGTCAAACAAAGCTTGGATGGCGTGTACAAGTACAGATGCCCATGCAGCTTCAACACGATACCACAGTTCATGAAGAGTACTGACTGGCGTATTGTAACGAGCAAGTTGCTCGGCCATCATTAACCAGACGTTTTCAGTTGCTCAGTTGCTAAGAGATCTGGAAAATGTCTTGGCCAGGGCAGCAGTCGAACATTTTCCCTATCCAGAGAGGCCCGTACAGGACCTGCAACATGCGGTCGTGCATTATCCTGCTGAAAAGTGGGGTTTGGTAGGAATCGAATTACTGATAGAGCTACGGGTCGTAATAGATCTGAAATGTTATGGCCACTGTTCAAAATGTCATGGATGCGAACAAGAGGTGACAGGTGTGGTTACCAATGGCACCCCATAACATCACGTCGGGTGATACGCCAGTATGGCGATGACGAATTTGCGTTCACCGCGATGTCGGCAAACACGGATGCGACCATCATGATACTGTAAACAGAACCTGGATTCATCCGAAAAAATGACGTTTTGCCATTCGTGCACCCAGCTTCGTCGTTGCGTACACCATCGCAGGCGCGTCTATCTGTGTTGCAGCCTCAAAGGGTAACCGCAGCCATGGTCTCCAAGCTGATAGTCCATGCTGCTGCAGTCGTTGCGGATTAGCCGCGCGTACTGGAGCGCCATGTTGCGGTGCGCGCGGCTGTCCTCCGTCGGGGGTTCGAATACTCCCTCGGGCAAGGATGTTTGTGCCGTCTTTGGTATAAGGTAGTTCATAAGTAGTTTGTGTGGTGTCGCACAAGTATGAAGTGCGCGCCACCTACTTACGCCGCGCGCCGCCATGCACGCACGGCGAGCGCCCTCTGCTACAACGCCGCTCGTGGCCACCACTGAACGACATCGTTCACTTGGGACTGAGATAGCAACCAGTTAGGACCTTCGTAATCAGTTAGGCACCAGTGAAGACTTGGCTATCGTATAGGCACTAGGAGGCAGTACTAGGCAGGCCTCTAGCTCAACTATGTATCTGCAGTACTGAGCAATGTAAAAGTTAAGTATTGTATAAATTCTGTGCAATATATATCTCGTTCTAATTTACTGTAGTGTTTCTAGTTTCTGGCTGCTCCCCTCCGTACCTGCTATCTTTATTCCTGTGTCGGTCTCATTCCACTCGGCCACCGACACCTACGACGGAAACGAGACACAAAAGCGGCGACGAGGCTGGGACACAAAAGTGGCGACGAGGATGGGATACAAAAGTTTGTAAATTTAGTGACTGATGACCCTGCAGTTAAGTCCCTTAAGGTTCACAAACATTTCAATTTCATGCTGCTGGAAACGTCGTCTAACCGTTCGTGCAGATGTTTGTTGTCTTGCCAACGTTCCCATCTGTTGACTCAGAGATGGAGACGTGGCTGCGCGATCCATTACAGCCATGCGGATAAGATGCCTGTCATCTCGCTTGCTAGTGATACGAGTGATAGGCCGTTGGCATCCAGCACGGTGTTCCATACTGCCCTTTTGAACCCACCGATTACATATTCCGCTAGCAGTCATTGGATCGCGACCAACGCGAGCAGCAATGACGCGATGCGATTAACCGCAATCACGATAGGTTACAATCCAGCCTTTATCAAAGTCGGAAACGTGATGGTACGCATTTGTTCTCCTTACACGAGGGATCACAGTAATGTTTCACCAGGCAACACCGGCCTACTGCTTTTTGTGTATGAGAAATCGATTGGATGCTTTCATAATGTCAGCCCGTTGTAGGTGTCGCCACCGGCGACAACCTTGTTTGAATGCTCTGATAAACAAATCTTTTGAATATCACAGCGTCTTCTTCCTGTCGGTTAAATTTCGCGTCTGTAGCACGTCATCTTCGTGGTGTAGCAATTTTAATGGCGAGGAGTGTATTTACTGACTCACTTTCATACTCACTTGGTATACTCCTCATGATACATATGCTCCCGAAGCTCTGAGAAAAGTCCGTACAATGATACAGACGGTCTCTCTTCGAGCGTCTGTGACGCTTTCCTGCCTGCTAAATGAGCTCGTAACGAAGCGTGCTGCTCTCGTTTGGATCTTCTCTGCAGGTTGAGTCACGTGGTTTTTTCCCCAGTGTTTGGAGGCTACTCCTTAGTTCATTTGGAACAAAAATGTTAATCAAGTGTTGAGATCATATCCATAACTGAGGAGCTACAGAAATTGAAAACACAGGAAAATTTTTGGAAAATTGTATTTGGGAAATGCTGCGTAGGCTTGACGTCCATGGAGTAGGCACTTGTCCCATGTGGTGACTGCAGCACGCCGTGGTGGAGTAGCCGAGCGGTCTAAAGCGTCGCGCTGCGGAGCGCGCGGTTGCTCGCCATGCAGGTTTGAGTCCTCCCTAGGGCATGGGTGTGTGTGTTTGGCCTTAGGTTAGTTTACCTACGTTTAAGTAGTTTGTAAGCTACGGACTGATGAGCACGCAGTTTGGTCCGATAGATTTACAAACATTTGAACATTTGACTGTAGTACGCATTTTTGTATAAATGATAGGTTTTGCGATTTCTGGTTGTTTTTATTTACAAACACAATTTAACTGAAGAAAAAATTTTACTCTAGGATTTCACTACCGAAAATGCAGATAATAATTATTTTAAATAATTTTGTAGCATTCCTTTGAACAACATTGATCAAGGAAGTAACAGCGACATTTTCTAGAGATATTAGGCTGTTCCTTTTTTACATAGTTTTGTACCAGACTCTTGCATTCAGAGTCGATTTATTTGAAGGCAAGTATTGGCACGGCCCTGCACCACGTCAGTAGTACTTCGTAATTTCACATGCTCTCCTCTTATTGACGCTGGGGGATCGAAAATACCTCTCGTGTTTCTACCTTAACATCGTACACGATGTCTTTCATCCACTCCACATGCAGTTATCTACGGTCGGGCAGTCCAGTTGATAGGGCCTCCTCGACCTATCCTTTGATGCGCGAATTTTTGGTTGAGGTAAGCTGTTCTACATCTACATATATACTCCGCAATTCACCGTAAGGTGCGTGGCGGAGGGTACACTGTACCACTACTAGGCATTTCCTTTCCTATTCCACTCCCAAATAGAACGAGGAAAAAAAGAATGCCTTTATGCATCCGTACGAGCCCTAATTTCTCTTATCTTGTCTTTGTGATATTTACGCGAAATGTAAGTAGGCGGCAGCAATATCGTACTACACTCAACTTCAAATTCCGGCCCTCTAAATTTACTTAACAGAAATTCACGAAAAGAACGTCGTCTATCTTCCAGCGATCTCCAATTGATTTGCCGGAGCATTTCCGTGACACTCGCGCATTGGTCGAACCTACCGGTAACAAATCTAGCTGCTCGCCTCTGAACCGCCTCTATGTCTTCCTTCAAACCGATCTGCTGCGGGTCCCAATACCTTGAGCAATACTCAAGACGTGGTCGTACAAGCGTTTTATACGCGGTCTCCTTTACAGGTGAAGTACATCTTCCCAAAATTCGCCCAATAAACCGAAGTCGGCTGTCCGCCTTACTCACAACTGTCCTTACATGTTCGTTCCATTTCATATCGCTCTGTAATGTTACGCCTAGATATTTGAACGACGCGACAGCATCAAGAAGCTCACTAGTAATTCTGTATTCGAACATTATAGGATTGTTTTTTCTACTCATGCGCATCACCTTACATTTTTCTACATTGAGAGCTAGCTGCCATTCTTCGCACCAACTAGAAATTTTGTCTAAGTCAACCTGTATGCTATTACAGTCAGTTACAGACGACACTCTCCCATACACCACAGCATCATCAGCAAACAGCCCCAAATTACAAGTTACTCTGTCCATCAGATCATTTATATAGATAGAAAATAATAGCGGTCCTATCACAATCCCCTGGGGCACACCTGACGATACACTCGTCTCTGATGAACACTCGCCGTCGAGAACAACGTACTGTGTTCTATTACTTAGGAAGTCTTCCAGCAAGTCAAAAATTTGTGAACCTATTCCATAAGCTCGTATCTTCGTTAGCACTCTGCAGCGTGGCACCGCCTCGAACGCCTTTTTGAAGTCGAGAAAAACACAATCCACCTGTTGCCCTTCATCCATGGCTCGCAAGATGTCATGTGAGAAAAGGGCAAGCTGAGTTTCACATGAACGATGTTTCCTAAACCCGTGCTGATTCATGGAAAGAAGCTTTACCGTTTCAAGGAAATTTACTATATTCGAACTGAGAATATGCTCTAAAATTCTACATGAAACTGATGTCAACGATATTGGCCTGTAATTGTGTGGGTCAGTTCTTTTTCCTTTCTTATAAACGACATGGTTGAAGTGTGCAGGTGCCCCTTCATGCTGGACGTACATTTGGCGTCTTGTTTCCAGAGGAACATCTTCAGTGAGCTGCAGTAAGCCTTCTCGTATAAATTTACCGTACATCTGATCATTTAAATTTCCCCGTAGAACAAACGGCCCTAGTAAATGGTCACGCACAATACCGAACCAGACACTGACACTGAATCTGCCCCAGATATGCATGTTATGCCATCTCTTGCAAATTTTGCCTGAACATCATGAAGCGGAAGAGATGCCGATTTCCATTTAACCAGTTACAAAAGTGCAAGCGGTTGGCAAAATCTAATTCTGAAGTTCCTGCACATGAAAATAATACAGTCCATTCTCATGAACAATCCTAAATTCCGTAGATTGTAAAACGTTCAATCTTGTACTCGAACGAGGACTACGCTCCACTGAATTAATGTTTTCCTCTTCTTGAACATCACTATATCTTTCGGAATAAATAAGAATTCTGGGAACAGTACCAGTTCGATATGTTCCACTGTTTTGGCATTCTGAATCGTACGATTAGGATACCGACGTTGAAATTCAGCAACAGCAGCTTTAACATCATTTAACAGCATTAACATCACAGAAGCCCAAGATGTACACAATCTCTCCAAACTCCTGAGACGAAAACTTGTAAGGCGTTGCAAAGTGTACCGTATACAGGAGACGATAAGAGTAAACAGTGTCTGCAGTATCAACAACGTTGTTGTTATGC
The DNA here is from genome assembly GCA_026315105.1 of Locusta migratoria. Classification (NCBI taxonomy): domain Eukaryota; kingdom Metazoa; phylum Arthropoda; class Insecta; order Orthoptera; family Acrididae; genus Locusta; species Locusta migratoria. The sequence continues at coordinate 86,809,712 of CM048748.1, forward strand.
CAACGCACCACTCGCTTTACTCGTCTACCTAAGACCGATCGCGTGTCCTGAGAACGCAAGTGTAGCGCTCCAAACACCGTGTTTTGTTTCGAAACTCTGTTGTTGCTCCTTAATTATGGATCTGACCCCATTAATGTGTTGACGTTTTCTGTTCAAAATAACCTAAGGAATAACCTCCAGAAACCGAGGGAATACCTCGTTGCTCATCCTATGTCATCTATTAAACCTGTCTGGTAAGGATAACGCACATATGAGCAATACTCAAGCGCCGGCGCAACGGAAGTTTTGTAGCCTATTTCCTTTGTTGACGAACAGCACTTCCTTAGGATTTTTCCAATGAATCTCTGTCCGGCATCTGCCTTACCCACGCCTGATTTTATACGATTGTTCCATTTCAAATCGCCGCTTATTTCTATGCCCAGGTTTTTTACGGATGAAAATGGTATTACGTCTTTATGTAATAAAGGATCTTTCTTTATATGTAAACGTAGCCCTTTACATTTGTTTATGTTGAGGCTCAATTGCCATTACCGCACCACGCGTGTATTCGCTGAAGATGTATTTCTGCATTTCGTCAACGTTTCATATTTTGCGACATCTCCATAAACTACAGCATCACGCGCGAAAAACCTTATTTAACTTCCGATATTATCTAAGAGCTCATTTGTTTATGTATTGTGAAAAGCAGTTTCCTGGGTCACGATTAGGCTCAGTTTAAGCTCTGAAGACTAGTGTAGTTGATAGTGACATGCTCCATTATGTCAGCTAGAAACGCCTCAATCCAGTCACACAGTTGGTTCGATATACCATGCGCTCGCACGTATTTCATTAGGTGACGGCAACGAACGCCTTTCGGAATTCAAGAAACACAGTACTTGCATGAGATCCTGCATCTACTGGCCTTTGGATGTCGTGCATGAATAGCGCGATTCGTGTTTTCGTGATTGTTACCTTCAGATTCCATCTTGATTCCAAGAAAATAGATTTCCGGCCTCGACATAGTACTCGAATATAAAGTGTTCCAGTATTCTGCAAGTGACCGATGTCAGGGATGTAGACCTATATTACTGCCCATCTCATCGACGATCTTTCATCTACATGGAAATGACCTGCATTTTTTCCACTCCTTAGGAACACTTCGCTCCTTAAGGCCCTTCACTACACTGGTGTTAGAAGGAGATCAAGATCGTTCGCAAACTCCATGGAAAATCGAATCCCATTATTTGAATATCTGTCTTTTGTCGTTCATACAATGGTTTAGAAGAGAACTACCGTGCAGCCTTCTTCTGCGAAACAGCATTGGAAAAATACATTTCATATTCCGTCTCCATTCCAAAATGGGCAGTAAATTAAGTGGTCCTTAGCATATCCCCAATTTGAGACTACTTTCTCCAATTTTCTCGACGAGAGACGTATGTGGAAGTAAGTATCACATTTCAATGTCCTTGTAATTAGATAAGTAAATCTGTACCTGCTTCACGGTGCTCTTCGTGTAGCGTCTAAAACTTCAATTCTTTCATAATAGACAGAATCTCGTGATCTAACGCATCTCTCTTTGTTGGATGATTTCTACGTCGTTTTCCTCATAATTAGCAGTACTCCTAAGTAGCTTACGTAACGGTACTGTATGCCACATCTTTTACTGTCCAAGCGATATCGATTGTCGAACGCGCGAGAGGAGTCAAATTATAAACAGTACCAGTTGCAGTGTGTGGCTGAGAGCGGACGAGTAAAGCTAATTACAGCTGTTGTTATTACTGAAGCTGGTGCAAGGGTCACTGGAAACGTGTACTTCTGTTAAAGTGTTCGCTAACTTGTGTCGTGTCGTAGAGAGAAACTATCAATCTCGCCGCGACGGTAATGGTTTTATTTATGAACTGTATCTACATCAAGGCTACTTGCCTAACGCGGAATTTTGAAGTAAGAAAATATGATCTTTCATCGCAGCCGTGTCATCAAGATAAAGGGGCAATCGCATCGCGCATTTCTGTTGCTCGTTTCTTGAGCTGGCGACCGTATATTTGCTTACCTGCTATATATGAATTATATATATCATTCATACTTTTCCCCATTTTATCGTGTTATTTTTCCAAAATTTTCCTTTATGTAACTGGACGCCCGTTGTTACGAGACTGCGGAACTAGAACGTCGACTCAGCTGTAACTTCCACTACACTAGCGGTTTCATTTCAGATAGCTTTGCCCGGACAATTAGATAATTTCAAGCACACGAGTTTAATTAACTGTTCAGTACATTGCCGATAGTGTGGGGTGGGAGGGTTAGAAGCGATGGTGTAAAAGTTAATCACCAGCATTTTACCAAAGTGCATTTACATCATGGAAAGAACTTTCCGCCAGATGCATCACAGCTGACGGAGGCTAGACTGAGTGAGTTCAATGTAAAGCTAAATGTTCCAAGTATGTTCACAAAAAAAAAAAAAAAAAAAAAAAAAAAAAAAAAAAAAAAAAAAAAAATCTTTATCCTCTTGCAAAAAATTGTAGAAGGCTGTGCAAAACCTTTTGAACGCCCTTTGTAGAAGGAATGTTGAGATTACGGCATTATACACTCTACTACTGGAAACCTCTACTCATTGTTTCTTTGCGTGCCAGTAGAAGAACGTATACAGCTCTATTAGTCTGTAACAGCCGGTGGCGGAGGTATGCAAATGACGTACGCGGATAGCTCGTACCGCATTTCGTTGCCGACAGCGCGCATTCGTGGAATCCAAGCTTCTTATTGCTGCATGCTGTGGGAACCGACGCACCTGCCTGCACATTACCCTACTTGGGAACAGCATTTATGTAAATGCGAGAAATGAATTTCATCGTAGTGGGGTCACGAAAGTGGCGCATATATTTTCGTGCTCCTGCAACAGCAGAGGGCGAAGCCAACCGCGTTGTTCACAGGGCTGGAGCCCAAACGCCGGGAACGTTCTAAGCCCGGTCGTTGTTCCCTTTGTAAATAACGAAGTCGTGCTCTATCAAGATTTACATGCATACGGCGGTGCACAACTTCTATAGGGTTAAAAATTAGAAAAAAATATAGGAATAAGAACAAAAAAAAGACTCACATCGCGAATTCACATTCATACAGGTATCGATGGAAGATAATTTTATAATCATGGCATCTGGAGCTGTTGGATATTCTGGTAAATAAAAGAATTTCGCTGACAGCGGGTAAAACTGGTTCATTAGCCTCACATAACCAATTTGGCAGCTTCTAAGCGTAGTCGTAGGTGCTTCCATGATTTTAATATACAAAGTGTGGTTTTATACAAGTGAAAATTTCTAGAGACTGATAAAACGTTGTTGTAATGCCTCGTGTAAAGAGGAACGTCAATTTCAGCATACTATCCAACTGTGAATGCATGATAGAGTGCGTATATTTGTCTCTCTTGAAACTATGATTCAAATGTTTGTATAGTCTATGGGACTTAACTACGCGGTCATCAGTCCCTAAACTTACAAACTACTTATGAATTACTTACGAACTAGGACGGCACAAATATCCATGCCCGAGGGGGATTCGAACCCCCGACCGTAGTGGCCGTGCAGACCGTGACTGGAGCGCCTTAGTCCCCGCGGCCACCGCGGCCGGCATTCAATAAGTGATCTCTAACAAGCATTCCATGTATTTCGGGACAAAATCATTATAAAAATGTAAAAACTCCCACAGTTTCAAATGAAAGACCTAGTTAGAGAAATAATTTTTATGAAGGCATGACAGGTTATAGCTGTTACTTGGAAACGAATCTTTGAGATGTGTCATTCCAGACCTATACTGCAAAAATTTATCTTTGGCGAATTTGAGGTTTTGCTTCTACAGCTACATGGGAAACTCTGCAGATCGCATCTGTCGAGCATTCATCGAACTACTTTCATACAAATTACCTCCCGTTCCCTTCTCGAATAGCAGACGAGAAGAAATAACACATATATCTCCATCTGAGCTATGGTTTGTCGTGTTTTTTTTTTTTTTTTTTTTTTTTTTTTTTTTTTTTTTTTTTTTTTTATGATGATCATTTCTGCATCTGTGTGTAGGAGCCAAAAATATATTATCTCAGTTGGTAGAGAAAGTAAGTGATTTAAATTTCGGAAATAGATGTCGCAGCAATGAAATTCGCTGTTGCTGTACTGATTCCCATTCTTTGTATCACTTCCGTGGAAGTATATTCCCAGGATGGGGATTTCACAAAATGAGCTACCCTTCTTTTTACTATTTGATGACTTGCGATAATCCCACCTGATAACAGCCCCACACCCCCATAAGTACTCCAAATGAGGACAGACAAGCGTCTTCTGTTCAGCTAATAAAACACTGTCTTTGGTTCGCCATGTATGTGTTGTTTCGAATTTCAGTTATCCTAATTGTAATGTTAGGTATGAAGCTGAATTGACGGCTTTCACATTTGACAAATATATCTTGTAGACCAAACTTAAAGGAATCGTTTTAGTACTCATGTGGTTGATACCACGTTTTTCATTACTTAGAGTCAAATGCAAATTTGCGCACCATACACTTTGTGTTGATATTCAGATAACTTTCCTAAACGTTAAATTATAGCATCATCTCCACAAAAAGTAACAGAACTACTCATATTTTCCACCCCTTAAGTTTTCTACCTCATCGTTCAGGGGATAAGTAACAGCAGAGGACCACTTACACTGTTCTGGGGAACGCCAGGTATCACATCCATTTTAGTCAGAGCCTTTTCATCACTTGCCACGTACTGAGTCATCTCTGACAGGTAATCTCCAATCCAATTACATATCTAAGGTTACGTTCGATAACCACGCAATTTGATTAAACCTGTCGGCGAGCCTCAGAATCGATAGGGGGTAATTTATGGAAATTGTCGAGAGAAGCTCTTAGAGGATATCACTGCTACTGGGTTTGCTTCTAATTATTCAGTGTACTTGATACTAAATACATTTCCTTGTGCAGATATACATTGCATAGAAATTTGATAGATTGGGCTAGTGTTCTCTTCGTTTCACTGATGCAGCTACCGGTGAATATGTCGCATGTCATTTGCATCAGTCGTCAAAGTACATGTTATACCACAAACGACAAAAGCAATAAGTAATCAGATGCTAGCGGAATGCTATGTTTAAATTAATATTAAATTAAAAGACAGTATGGGAGGTTAAAAAGAAATAAAAAGACATAAACTGTTTTGTATTGCTGATTTTTATTTATTTCTAAATACTTTTAGGATTTTTGTGCCATCGTCAGGAAACTACTGAATATCGTCGCAAAGAAACCACTTCTTAAGTTACCAAAGATGATAAGGAAAGATACAACCCCAAAAATTGATATTCTTTGAATGTAACATTGGTTGACAAGCTGCAAGATTCGCCAATCATAAAGTATGCTATGCAACAAATATTCGTGTTAACACTTTTAAACTGATAGTTAGCAAAAGGAAAAAATTAAACATACGACGTACCTAAAGTACTCAATATTACTGTAGTATTGTGATAAACATTGTGAGCTCGTGACGTGACGTATATTTAGAACCGCCAAACTGAGCATAATTCACCTATCTGCAACACACGATTTTTAAACTTCGTAACAGAGCATCACAATTTTTGTTATGTACATACTACGATTTTCATAGTAAGCAAGGTACTTTGTACCTGATCTTAAGCATGGTGTTGATAGGTGGCAGCTGCATCGTATCATGGGATACACGCAGCTCATAAATGATCATGTAAAGCCTTATGAGTATTCCTACACAGTACATTCATGCCCTCTCTGCAGAAACAAACAAAATATTTAAATAAGGTGCACAACAAATTAGCGAAAATATTCAAACCTTGTCATTACAAAACCATTTTATGTAAGTTGCACTACGTCTACATATTTACTCCGCAAATCACATTTATGTGCGTGGCAGAGGCTTAATGGAATCGGCTTCATACTATCTTTTTACCGAGCCATTTTCTTAAGAGCACGCGGGAAGAAGGGGTACCCAAAACTTTCCAATTTTTATTTGATTTCTCTTATCTTATTATTTTAGTCATGACTCCCATGTCCAAATTCGGAGAAGAAAGCTGGTGAAAGAAATTCCTCAAGCAGCTCTCGCCGCACCGAATAAAGAGCCACTCTTTTCACGATTTCTACCCCAAGTCATAATTTTGTTGATACTTTCTCCCCTGTATCGCGATAAAAGAGCTGCCCTCCTCTGAATTTCTTCTGTATACTGTGTCAGTCCCAACTTTTGAAGATCGCATAATGCGCAGAAATGCTCCAAATTGGGGTGGACAATTGTAGCGCTGGCAGTTTATTTAGTTGAAATGTAGCTTCTTCTTTCACCCTGTGAAACGTAACCTATGTTTCGCCTTCCGCACGATACTGTATATCTATTCTTTCCAACTAAAGTTGTTCATAATTGTAATTCATAGGAATTTGTTGAATTTTCAGCCTTCAGTTTTGACTCATTTCTCACGTAAATGAAGTTTCGCGTAATTTATGAGCTCATGTGGTTGAATTAACACTCTGCATTTTTTAGGGTCAAATGCCAACTATCGCACTATGCATACATATAAGTCATTTTGCAGCTTCTTTTAATCTTTGGCTGACTTTACTAATCGATAAAAAACAGCATCAGCCACGAACAGACTAAGGGAGCTGTTCACATTGTCTGCTAAATTTAATATATAAAGCAGAGTGTCCGTATGTGTGTACGTGTTGCATACAAATCTACAGGTTTGATCCAATCTTTTTTCAAATTTTGTAAGCGTAAACTTCAATCCATGAGGACGGTCGCCGTAAGTGTAAGAATCACACACGATGTACAGTTCACGAGATATGTCATAAACAATGAGATGCGCGAAAAATGCTACATTTTGCGACAATGCTGTTCATTTTCTCCTAAACCATTGGACTAGATTCAACAAAATTTGGTACACACACTTTCCTTACTGTGAAGTAACAGTTGCTGCATGGTTAAGAATCACATACGGCACATGGTTCAAAAGATATGACGTTATAAACAATATGAATCACAAAAAAAGACTGCCACATTATGCGGCGAGACTTCATAAATACCCCATATGACAATGACAGTACTTATCGACTTGCAAACAACTTTAAACATAATTTCAAACCTTCATTAAACTTTTTCTCACTGAAAACCATAGCAAAATGATGAAATGAAAAAAGTTTGTCGCTTACTTCTTATCTGCTGATTATATAGTAAAACTACGGAATTGGGTATGACGTTACAATTTATAATGTGTACACTACAAATTGTAGCCGCAGGAAATTTTACAGGCAGTATACGCACATATAGTTAAATGTACCTTCTAAATTTTATCATAGTACTACACGTAGTTCATGAAATATGAGCACATAAACAGTAACGTTCTGCTGTTCATGGACGGCTTTCAGTATGACGCTACAATTCATAATTTCTAGACTACAAATTGTAGCCGCAGGAAATTTCACAGAGAGTATACACACATATAGTTGACTGTATCTTCTAAATTGAATCACAGTTCGACACACAGTTCATGAGATATGAGAACATAAATAGTAACATTCATGGAAAATCGCCCCATCACGCACCAACTTTTAATCTGTTACTTCTTTACTACTGATTTTACAGACATACAGCCCTATACCTGAAAAATGGCAGGAATACATAAATAAATACCCGGACAACGCCGGGTTTTCAGCTAGTTGTTTATAAAAACAAGTAACCGTAGGGGCGCTACAGCACTATCCTGGCAACTCCAGATGTCACCTCCGCTTTGCTCGATTTTTATTTCTCCAGGAAATAACGAATCCAATCGGACAACTTAGACGATATTCCATAAAGACGCAATTTCATTAGAAGTCGCCCACGATGTACAGTGTCAAGAGCCTTCCCCGAATCCCTTCGAGATTCCTTGTGCGATAGTTCTCGTCACTACCTGTTCTCACATATCTTGCTTAAATGTTCAAATGTTTGTAAAGCTTACGGGACTTAACTATGGGGTCATCAGTCCCTAAACTTACAAACTACTTATGGACTACTTACGAACTAGGACGGCACAAATATCCATGCCCGTGGGGGGATTCGAACCCCCGACCGTAGTGGCCGTGCAGACCGTGACTGAAGCGCCTCAGTCCCCTCGGCCACCGCGGCCGACTCTTGCTTAAAGGCAAAGTTGCAGTGAAGTTTATAATGTTCAATGAATTCTAAAAAAATGTACGGTCAAATAGGTAAGGCTATAGATACTATATTGTTTCAACACAGAAGTAGGTGGAGAATACTTTTACCGATCATTTTGTGAGATAAGGAAACAAAGAGTTCATACAGATAAGCTACATGTAGCTAACATTGAAGGTTGCTAAACCTGTTAGAAGCACTAGAAGTACACAAACTTTAACTGATTACGCTATTACTTTCTAACTGATCAACTACAGCTGGACAATATATATATTTGAGTTTCCCGCGATGCACTCAGATTGTCTAAGGTCATGATCTTACACTATTGCAATAAATTTTATAGTACGACTTCTTAGTCCTACTTTTGCCATGATATATAAAATATGAAAAAAGTATACTGTAATATCGTGTCATTCAATTATTTATACTGTCTGTTAATGTTATCCAACACTTAAATTATAATCAGAATGTGAAAATGGGGAAATATTCCACTATACAGCAAAAGTGTCCAGTGCAAGTTTGAATGTTTTAAAAGTATGTTACAACCTTATGCATTATATCACTTAACTTGTAATACAGTAATATTGGTAATTTTTATGTTGGTAAGATGTGTCATCTTACCCTTTTTTAAATTAACTGTTAAAAATTGCTAAGGAGAATATTTAGCAGTATAAGTGAAAAAAGATGATTACTGCGGCTTCTCAGTGCAACAAACGTAGACACTCTGTTCACATGTTATATCTTCGGTTATCAGTCTGGCGGCCGGCACACATGGCGATTTGTAACCTCAATCGTTTCCGCACTTCCAGCCAGCACGGAAATGCAATTTTGTCCACCTTCATGGAGCTAATGACCCTCATTGCATTGACGACGACCTTTGTCGCCTAAATGGCAAACTAGCCAAACAATTGTTACTATATCGATTGCCGACTTTTCAATAGTTTTACTTAAAACTACACGAACCTGATGGTCAACTGATTTGACGAAACGAATGAAGTTGCTTGCGGTCGGACGTGACCATTAATCCCCATTATCCATCATATGAATTATATGCAAAATATTTAACTGTACCTGAAGATGCAACTATAAGTTGTGAAACCGGTTGTGCGGGTCTCCACGACTATAATAATAATAATAATAATAATAATAATAATAATAAAATATAAAAAAACAGCACAATGGTCCAACGACCTTTCAACAGTTTGTAATGCTTAAGGGACTTTAACTGTTGGTTCATAAGTCCCTAAACTTATAAATTACTGATGAACTACCGTATAGTAAAGACAGCAAAAAAAATACTTGCCTTTCACTCAGACAACTTCGATTTTAACACCTAATTTTTAACTGCGTAAAAAAAGGTCTTTCTTATGTATAAATATTTTAGCTGTGGTTGCCCTTCATACAAAGCAACGAATAAAATACATCAACACATCGATTTTTATAGATATCTTTAAATATAAATCAGTGTCGGTCTGTTTGTGTGTATGTGTTGCATGCAAACCTACAGCTTTGTTCCAATCTTTTGTACACATAATCTTCAGTCTATTCGGGCGGTCACCGTAAGTGTAAGAATGATGTGCGATACACAGTTCACGAGAGATGACCTAATAAACTATGAGATGCTCGAAAAACTACTGTATTTAGAGACAATACTGCTCATTTTTCCTAAACCATGGGACAGATTTCAACCAAATTTGCTACACACATTCCATACCGTGAGGTAAACAATTCCTGCAGGATTAAGAATCAAGTGAGACACATGGTTCACAAAAAATAGGAATCAAAAAAAAAAAAAAAAAAAAAAAAAAAAAAAAAAAAAAAAAAAACTGCCACGTAATACGGCGAGATTTTATAAATACGCTAAATGAGAATGAGAGTACTTAGCGACGTGCAACAGTTAAGCATAATTTCAAACATTTATTAAACGTTTTGTCGCTGACCACCACACCAAATTAATGCAAGGAAAAAAGTTTCTCGCTTCCTACATTTCCGCCGTTCATGGTCTAAAACTACGGCTTTCGATCTGAGGTTATAACTTATAATTTCTTCACTACAAATTGTAGCTGCAGGAAATTTTACAAACACCATCTGGTCTCTGGCGGCCTACAATCATGTTTGTAAAGTTTGGTGCTGATTCGTTGAAGGGTTCGTCCAAAAACAGGGAACACGTTACGGACAGACAGACGCATTAGAGAGCAAAGTTTTAGAGAATTTTCTCCTCTACAAATTCGGTTTTTCCATTTTCGTGTAAGATGAATGGTTAAGCCGCTATTTTCATTTAAATTTCGAGCTGTCAAAAGACGATCGCATAGGCCCACTTTTAGTGTTACTACCGTACTCCAAAGTGGGCCAATTGTTCGGCAGGTTGGTCCATGTTCCATCCACTCGATATTACTTTCCAACAGTAATCAGCTCGTCCCCATACAGAGACGGCACACGCGCATTCACACTTAGGCTCATACGTAGCCAGTACAGCGTGACTAGGAGCGCGCTGTGCGCTGTGGCGGGAGATTTGTGACGTGATACCGCAGGGAGAGTAATCGTTGTCACCTCCAGAGAGCAGCGTCGCCCGCGGCGGAGCGGCAGCTCTCGCAGCCCCTGTGCGCCGTAACTCACAGCCAGGAGGGGGGGGGGGGGGGGCGATTGTGGGTCAGAGAGCCTGGGGGTGCGTACTGGTCGCCGCCGCCGCCGCCGCCAGCCTGCCAGCCTGCGGCGCTGAGGCGCAGCGGCCGCCGCAACAAGTGTTGTCTACCGCGCTCTGCACGCCACTCTGCACCAGCCCACACACTTGCCACCGTAAGTGTTTACAAAGGGCTGCCTACACACTCATCTCTTCCCCCCCCCCTTTTTTGGCCCACTTTAGGTTACGGTAGTAACACTAAAAGTGGGCCTTTGCGATCGTCTTTTGACTGCTCGAAATTTAATTAAAGTAACGGCTTAACCATGCATCTGACACGAAATGTGAATAACCGAATTTGTAGACGAGAAAATTCTCTACAACTTTGCTCTCTAATGTTTTTTTTTTTCATATCTCGTACCGTTTCAGAGATATTTGCAAAAATATCGGCGATTTCGGGATGTATGTCTGTCGGTCTGTCCGTCTGTCTGTCTGTCCATAACGTGTTTCCTGTTTTTAAGACGAACCGTTCAACCCATCAGCACCAATTTTTTCACACATAGTTGTAGGTCGCCAGAGACCAGAACCTCCCTTTTTGAAATTTTTCGGACAAAAAATACGGTAGTAATACCAAAAAAGCCGTTTGTAATATAATTGTAATTGCAAACGAAACGTTCATCTGACACGAAAATTGAATAACCTAATTGGTATAGGGGAACATTCTCTACAACTTTGCTCAATTATGGTGTTTTCATATCTTGCATCGTTGCAGAGATATTTGCAAAAATAACGGTGATTTGACGATGTCTGTCTGGCTGTAACGTGTTCCCACTTTTTAGGTCGAAGACGCCAGCCGTGAAAGCCTATATGTTGTGATTAGGCGGGAACTTTGTTAATGGCGATTTTCGTACTGAAACAGTATCAAAATCTGATGAAACATGCACAGAATTCAGAAGAGAAACCATTGAAATAAACTACTTAAATAGATCTCTTAAAGGCAGCTTCGGGCAGCCAACGATATTAGATTTCATCAATATCTTCGGTCGGTATAGTGAAATATGGTGTAGCCCTTTTACTAGTTAAAACGTTGGCGTCCAAATTGAATTGCTTGTTGCTGGCTACGTTAGATAAAAAACAACAATCAAATTATGAGTGTTTCTGGGGCTACGTGTTGTGTATGTACGTCCCCCACTCCCCACAATAGATCAGACACCAGAACTACAGGTAAAGCTAAGCAGACCAACAGTGCACTCAGAAGCCACACATTCAGTCGCGTCCGTCCTACGTCTCACAGAAATACAGTTGGAAGCACGCCACAGTGTTGGATGTGGTCATAAGTGAAAATATTAATAAGTTGGTAAATAACGTTTTTTATTGCAGGTTGCCATTTCGTTTAATTGTCTGTAAATCTAAAATTCCAGCATTACCACTTTTTTTCTAATTTTTTCATTATGAATAGCTACGAAAATAAAAGTATATGGATAGAGAGATGGAGAAGGAAACGGTGGACAGAAAGAGGGTTGGGGAGTAAAGAGAATAAGGATAATAAGAGAAGGTGAAGAGGTAGATAATAGGGACCATATATATATATATATATATATATATATATATATATATATATATACACGAAGAGAGAGGAGATGAGGGAAAGAGTGAGGTGAAGGAGATGAGGTAAGCAGGTGGAGACTGCAGTCGTAGAGTAGGAGAATGGTCCGATCTGTTTGTTGTTGTTGTGGTCTTCAGTCCGGAGACTGGTTTGATGCAGCTCTCCACAATACCCCATCCTGAGCAAGCCTCTTCAACTCCACATAAGAACGGCAACCTACATCTGTTTGAATCTGCTTACTGTATCCATCTCTTGGCCTTCCTCTGCGGTTTTTACCCCACACACTTCCCTCCAACGTTAAATTCTCTATTCCTTGATGTCTAAGAATGTGTCCTACCAATCTATCCCTTCTTTTAGTCAAGGTATGCCAGAAATTTCTTTTCTCCCCAATACTGTTCAGTACCTCCTTATTAGTTACGCAATCCACCCACCTAATCTTCAGCATTCTTTTGTAGCACCACATTTCAAAAGCCTCTATCCTCTTCCTGTCCGCACTGTTTACTACCCATCGCCATTCTGCATTTTATATCCTCTGTACTGCGACCATCATTTGTTATTTTACTGCAAAAGTAACAAAGCTCATCTACCTCCTTTATTGCTTCGTTATCTAATCTATTTCCTTCAGCATCACTTGATTTTCGAAGACTGCACTCCATTACCCTAGTTTTGCTCTTGTTAATGTTCATCTTATATGCACCTTTCAGCACACTGTCCATTCCGTTCACTTGCTCCTTCAGGTCCTTTGCTGTCTCTGACACAATTACTATGTCGTCGGCAAAACGCAATGTTTTTAATTCTTCCCTCTGAACTTTAATTCTTTCTCGAAATTTCTTCTTGATTTCCTTTATAGCTTGCTCAATGTACAAATTTAACAACATTGGAGAAAGGCTACAACCCTGTCTTACTCCCTTTCCAACCACTGCATCCCTTTCATGCCCTTCAACTCTGACATGCGCTGTCTGGTTTTTTTACAAGTTGTAAATAACCTTACGCTCCCTCTATTTTGTTCCTGCTTGCTTCAGAACTTGAAGCAGTTTATTCCAATCAACATTGTCAAAAGCCTTCACCAAATTTGCAAAAGCCAGAAATGTAGGTTTGCATTTTCTTAATCTATCTTCTAGGATAAGTCGTAAAGTGAGTATTGCCTCCCGTGTTCCTACATTTCGCCTGAACCCAAACTGATCTTCCCCGAGGTCAGCTTCTACCAGCTTCTGTAAATAATTCGTGTTAATATTTTGCAACTATGACTTATTAAACTGATGGTTCTGTAGTTTTCACACCTGTATACACCTGTTTTCTTTGTAATGGCGATTACAACATTTTTCTTAAAGTCTGAGGTTACTTCACCTTTCTCATACATGTTACACACCAGGTGAAACAATTTTGTCATGGCTGGTTCTCCCAGAGACTTCAGTAGCTCTGTGGGAATATCATCCAGGGGCCTTGTTTCGATCTGTATGTCTGCAGAAAGTGGAGAAGTAAAAATAAAATCTATGGACTATCTTTACAATCCAGAATGAAACTTCACTCTGCAGCGGAGTGTGCGCTGATATGAAACTTCCTGGCAGATTAAAATTGTGTGCCGGAACCGGGACTCGAACCTGGGACCTTTGCCTTTCGCGGGCAAGCGTACAACCGACTGTGCTATCCCGACACGACTCACGATGCCGCCCCACAACTTTACTGCTGCCAGTACCTCGCCTCCTACTCTGTATAAACAGACAACCCACGTCTACAAGTGCAATAAATGATTTTATTTATTTTCAGAAAACGATCGATTATTGTAAAGATATGAAACTTCCTGGCAGATTAAAATTGTGTGCCGGAACCGGGACTCGAACCTGGGACCTTTGCCTTTCGCGGGCAAGCGCACTACCGACTGTGCTATCCCGACACGAATCACGATGCCGCCTCACAACTTTACTTCCGCCAGTACCTCGCCTCCTATTTTCCAAACTTCACAGAAGCTCTCCTGCGGACCATGCAAGACTAGCACTCCTTTCTTCCAGGACTGCTAGTCTTGCATGGTTCGCAGGAGAGCTTCTATGAAGTTTGGAAAGTAGGAGGCGAGGTACTGGCAGAAGTAAAGTTGTGGGGCGGCATCGTGAGTCGTGTCGGGATAGCACAGTCGGTAGTGCGCTTGCCCGCGAAAGGCAAAGGTCCCAGGTTCGAGTCCCGGTTCCGGCACACTTTTTTAATCTGTCAGGAAGTTTCATATCAGCGCACACTCCGCTGCAGAGTGAAGTTTCATTCTGGAAACATCCCTTTGGCTGTGGCTAAGCCATTTCTCCACCATATCCTTTCTTTCAGGAGTGCAAGTCTTGCGTGTTTGCAGGAGAGCTTCTGTGAAGTTTGGAAAGTAGGAGGCGAGGTACTGGCAGAAGTAAAGTTGTGGGGCGGCATCGTGAGACGTGTCGGGATAGCACAGTCGGTAGTGCGCTTGCCCGCGAAAGGCAAAGGTCCCAGGTTCGAGTCCCGGTTCCGGCACACAATTTTAATCTGCCAGGAAGTTTCATATCAGCGCACACTCCGCTGCAGAGTGAAGTTTCATTCTGGATTGTAAAGATAGTCCATAGAACCGAGAACCAACCCACTTGCAGCAGCCAGACAGCAGCAGTCGGAGCACGCAGAAATTGCGCCCGCCCACCCACCCTTATTATAAGATTTTTGGGGGAACGTTTTCAGTTACGTGTGTTGTGGACTTTTTTGTTGCAGAGCGTCCTCTTTCATATTGCATTTGTGTTTTGTACTAATTTACTTGTATACGCGGCGCCTAATCGGTCAGCATGGCCACTACCCCGAACCCAAACTTAATGGAAATTATTCAGTTACAGACGGCGCAAGTCACTCAACTACTGCAGGCCGTGTCGCAGTTGTCGACACAGGCTGCTCACCAACAACAACAGTCGTCACATCAGCAGCCCACACCTGCCGCTGCACAGCTTCCTACATTTCGCCGGTACAACGAACGTGAGGAAGAATGGAGCGACTACTTCGCACAGTTTCAAGAACTCGTCGCGGCTCATCAAATTACAGCTCAGAGAGTGAAGAACCTTTTCTTATCGATTGTGGGCCCCCAGACCTTCGTACTATTGCAAAAACTTTTCCCTCTCGCATCTCCTCGTGATGTAGACTTTGAACAAATAGTAGATGCACTGAATGCTCATTATGAGAGAAAAGTTCTTGTAGCCGCTGCACGATACCGATTTTTCAGACTTAAAAAATTACCGCAGCAGTCACACCAAGAGTGGATTACGGAATTGAAGGGCTTAACCCGCAAATGTAAATTTACTTGCTGTTGTGGACTTTCGTATAGTGACGTGATGTTGAGGGATGCGATTACGCAGAACATTCAGGATCCCAGAATTAGAGCAGCAATTCTGAAACAGTCTGACCCCTCTTTAGACAGTGTACTGCAGCTTATAGAAGCGCATGATACTTTTGACTTAGCAGATGTAGAAATGCAAAGCCACAGTGTTAATTCAGTGCGCCGCAACGGACGCTTTCCTAGCCGTAGTTCTCAGTGTAGCACTAGTGATTCTTATTCCTCTATCGGCCGTGCTGAACAGACAGTGAACAGTAGCCAGAGTAAAAGTGCGACGCAAAGGTCGTCCCGTAGTGTTAGACACAGTAATTTGCATAACGGGCGCCAACGCTCATTTCAGAAAAATGTTCGTAAGTCTTGCCCCCAGTGTGTATCTCGCCACAAACGTGCACAGTGCCCAAGTCGCAACGCAACCTGTTATCAATGTGGCAAATCGGGACATGTACAGTCAGTGTGTATGCAGAATGTAAATTCAAAACACAGTAACGTTAGAAACAGTGCTTCGCAAAGTGCGAGAACAGTGCATGCAGTAAATGTTATAGACGCTGTGGAATTGAACAGTGCTTTACTTGATTCTCACATGCAAGAAAGTTCTTCTGCACCTATTGCGAACCTATGTAGTGAGCCACGTCGCAAGCGCCGACGAGCGCGTAAAACAGTGCAACGGAGACGGGTTCGGGACAAGCAAAATGACAATGTACAGTGCAATCCTGTAGTGAACCTAGTGCCTTCTGCAACTTCTTATTGTAAAAGTGCCCAGTACTTTGTAGCTAGTAACAGTAGACTTGGTGTAGCTACTGAAAAGTGTAGTGCAGTAGTTAGTAAATCTGGAGTAGCTTCGCATGCTTGCGCGGACGCCGATCCGGCGATAGTGCCCTCTAGTGACAGTGTTGTTAATCCGCTGCGTGCCGAATCTGCGCCGCTTACTTCACTACGCGGCCCGCGCAAGCGCAGTAAACGAACCGTAGCAGACGTTGCCCACATTCGCGCACCTGTCGTGCGCCAGAAGCACAAACTTTTTGTAAATCTCTCCATAGAAAGTAAGACTGTGCAATTTCAGCTTGATACTGGTTCCGCTGTTACATTAATTAATAAAGATACTTATGAAACTCTGGGTTCGCCAAAATTGTCGCCGTCACAGCAAGTGTTAACAGCTTATACAGGTGAAAATATTCCCGTGCTAGGAACATGTAGCCTGCCCGCCTCTTTTCAAGGTGTAACAAAAACAGTTGCTTTTGTAGTTCTTCAGGCCAAATCGACACAGAACATTTTTGGACTAGATGCATTTGACTTGTTTCGTTTATCAATTCAAAGAGATGTGCTTCAAATTTCGTCAATAGTGCCTCAGGATAAAATCAATGCATTGTGTGACAAATATAGTGACCTGTTTTCGCCGGAACTAGGTTGTGCAAAAGACTTCGTGGCACATGTAACTTTAAAAGAATCTGCAGTTCCAAAATTTCGTAAAGCTAGACCAGTGCCTATCGCATTGCGTGATTCAGTTGCCGAAGAACTTGAACGTTGGCAAGATAGTGGGGTGATTTCTCCTGTTTCTGCGAGTCAGTGGGCCTCGCCTATAGTAATTATACCCAAGCCGACAGGAAAACTTCGTCTCTGTGCGGACTTCAAATCAACAGTGAACAGTCAAACAATTGTAGACACTTATCCCCTGCCCAGACCAGAGGAACTGATGGACAAATTAGGACAGTCTCGCTTCTTTTCTAAGATTGATTTAGCAGAGGCATACTTACAAATTCCGCTTGATGACGAGTCAAAAAAAATTTTCGTCATTAATACTCACATGGCCCTTTTTCAATTTCAACGCCTACCCTTTGGCAGTTCTTCCGCTCCCGCTATTTTTCAGCGTTTTTTGGAACAGCTGACAGTTTCTGTACCGTGATGTTCGAACTATTTAGATGATATTGTGGTATCCGGACGTACAGTTGAAGAACATTTAGCAAACCTGGAGTGCCTTTTCAAAGTGTTGACTGCAGCAGGTCTACGTTGCAATAAAGCAAAGTGTTCGTTTTTTCAAACTGAAATAGAGTACCTAGGCCATGTGATTAATGCCCAAGGAATTCATCCCTTACAGTCACATCTTCGAGCAATCAAAGACTTGCCTCCTCCTAAGAATGTGCATGAATTGCAAGCAGTAATGGGAAAGCTTAACTATTATTTCAGGTTTATTCCCAATGCCTCTCCGATTGCAGCTCCACTGCATCACTTACGTAGGAAGAATGTTCCTTTTGTATGGTCCAAAGATTGTCAGGTTGCCTTTGACAAATTAAAGTCTGCACTACTCAGTGATGCATGTTTGATTCCCTTTGACCCACAGAAGCCTGTAGTGTTAGCAGTTGACGCCTCGTCGTACGGTCTGGGCGCGGTAATCTCACATCGCATTGGATCTCACGTTCGTCCTATTGCCTTTGCATCCAAGCTACTGACGCCAACGCAACAGAATTACAGTCAGATAGAAAAGGAGGCCTTAGCAATCATTTACGGCGTCACAAAGTTTCATCATTATCTGTATGGCAGAAAATTCTATTTGTTGACAGACCACAAGCCTCTCACGTCGTTGATCTCACCCACAAAGCCAATTCCGCCACGAACGGCACAAAAGCTTCAGAGATGGTCCTTGATATTGTCAAATTATCAGTATGAGATTTTGTACCGACCTACCACTAAACATGCCAACGCGGACACGCTTTCCCGACTTCCGGTTGGCCAGGATGTTTCGTTTGATTCTTCAGAAATGGCATGTTGTCAGATAGACTCCAGAGATGCTTCCGCTGTCGCAGATTTCCCTTTGAACTCTCGTCGGGTTGCACAGGAAACAGCTGCGGATGCAGACTTAAGTGTGGTAGCACGTTTTGTTCGCTCAGGGTGGCCTGCCAGAGCCAAAGACATTGATCGGCCTCTGGTTCGACGTTATTTTGCACAACGTCTTGCATTATCTTTAAGTCAGGGTGTACTGTTGTTGCATACCGACAACGACCAAACAAGAGTGATTGTTCCTCGTTCCCTGCAACGTGAAGTGTTACGCCTCCTGCATCAAGGACATTGGGGCATTGTTAGGACAAAGCAACTGGCCAGACGTCATTGTACCTGGGTTGGTATGGACGCTCAGATAGAGAGCATGACATCACAGTGTACAGTTTGTGCGGAGCATCAGGCGGCTCCTCCACAGCGTTTCTCAGACTGGCCACGCCCCAAGGGACCATGGCAACGTTTACACATTGACTTTGCCGGACCTTTCTGGAATACGCGCTGGTTAATTGTTGTCGACGCTTTCAGCAAGTTTCCTTTTTTGATTGCCATGAACTCAACGACAGCTTCTAGTACAATCAGTGCCTTAACATCAGTGTTTTGCATCGAAGGCCTGCCTGAAACTATCGTCAGTGACAATGGACCTCAGTTTGTTAGTGCGGAATTTCAACAGTTTTGTCGCGTGAATGGCATTCAGCATATCACCACCGCACCTTTTCACCCTCAGTCCAATGTTGAAGCAGAACGTTTCGTTCGAACATTCAAGTCTCACATGGAGAAGATGAAAGGTCAGCACTCCAGGCAGCAAGCTCTTCACATTTTCCTGTCTACGTATCGGTGCATGCCACGTGACGGCCCGTCTCCTGCCGAGCTGCTACACGGCCGCCGTCACCGCACTCTCCTTCACCTGCTGCAGCCTCCCACGCACCGAGTCGGTTCGTATGGCGCTACGTGTTTTTAGGTTTCTACGCCGGTGCTGTACAGGGTGTTTGCTGGCAACAAGAAGAAATGGTTACCGGGCACCATTCAGCGCGTGCTCGGTCGCAATATGTATGTTGTACGTTCTTCCACAGGGTCGGAGCTGCGGCGCCACGCAAACCAATTGCGCTTGCACAGGCCGCGCGATCCTGTCTCCGGTTTCTTGATTCCAGACCCAGTTCACCGCCAGGGAGCACAACCACATCGTTCGTCCCCGGACTAAGAGATCCCTATGGACGTCGACACACCTCCGACGCTGTCGCCGCCGCAGATGCCAGCGTCACCGAGAGGGACTCCGGGACCGTGCGCCCCCCCCCCCCCCCAGCTTGGGCCACGCACCTCAGAAGAAGATGACCTGCTCCCTCTGGGCGGGGGCGGGCGCCCTTCCCCAGGTTTCGGCGGGTTCCCTGGAGGATCTCAAGGCAGATGCCGGGGCGCGGACGGCGTCTCGATCCCGGCCTCAGCTACGACGCCCGTCCCACCAGTAACGCCCCCGCCCAGGCCCTCCTCCCAGTGCTGTCGCCGTGGCCCTCAGCCCTACGCCACGACGGCGCGGCGGTTTGGGGGGGAGGGGTGTGGTGTCGCACAAGTACAAAGTGCGCGCCACCTACTTTCGCCGCGCGCCGCCATGCACGCACGGCGCGGCGTTCTCACGACGACAGCCACGAGCGCCCTCTGCTGCAACCCCGCTCGTGGCCACCACGGAAAGACACCGGTCACTTCGGACGGAGATAGCAACCAGTTAGGACCTTCGTAATCAGATAGGCACCATTGAAGACTTTGCTATCGAACAGGCACTAGGCAGGCCTCTAACAACTATGTATCAACATTCTGCAGTACTATGTAAAAGTTAAGTATTGTTACATTCTGTGCAATATATATCTCTTTCTAATTTACTCTAGTGTTTATAGTTTCTGGCTGCTCCCCTCCGTACCTGCACCAGCGTGCTATCTTATTCCTGTGTCGGTCTCATCCACTCGGCCACCGACACCTACGACGATGCTGGGACACAAAAGCGGCGACGAAGTTGGGACACAAAAAAATCATTTATTGCACATGTAGACGTGGGTTGTCTGGTGGTAATGTTCGGTTTGCTGGAAATGGCTGCTTGCTCCCCCTGGAGAAGTGGCGAGCCACACCTCACCTTTACTTCTGCTGCTGCCTGACCGTGGCTTGCATCAAACTTCGTCACTTCTAGTAGGTTTTCAGCGCTATTGATATTAATAAAAGGACAGCAGTTGAGAAGTTACAGACGAAGTAAGCAAAGAGGTCTACCTGATACAATTATCTGTATTGTTCCTTTAAATGAGAGGAATGTGAGGAAGCCGATTACACGTGAAAGACGATTACTTTGGTAATAAATATAGAAGTAATAACTAGTTTCGCTGCAGGAGCAAGACACAATGAATAGCAATTAAACAGTAAAATCATTTAAACTGGAAAACCCCTATCAGAAACAGAGTGCGCTGAGAAACATTACGTAGATTGGTAGTCATGAGAGTTAACGGAACAGCTCAGGCAGGGGCAATGGCTACAATCCTATCGGTAACATTCTGCACACTTTCGCACTTTGATTGTTGAACGCGTTTCACCGGCCCGGAGGAAACATGACCGATATATATTACCGAACTGGTTATTACACCAAAGCGTTTCGCGGAGCACGATTCACGATCACTATTGGTACTGCCAGTCTGCGCTCCTGTGCATCATGGAGGCAATGCACCTGCGGACGATAATAACGACTGCGCTCAACTGACTCTGGGTAGAACTGCGCACGACTGGGTGGCGGGAGCGTCTCCCGTCATTTTTGTGTCCGTAACTCCGGGACGCTGTGTCGCTCCGCCGAGAAGAAGTGGGGCTCCGTAGCCAACCTGACAACGTGCCTCTGCGCCCTTCCCCCGGCCAGTGCGTGCAGGGTCGGGGCCATGGGCGGTTGGAACACCTGTAATAGCGGTTCTTCAGCCAAACAGCGAGAAGGCGTGTGTCTTTCCGCCGGCGGTGAGGAAGAAGCGAATTTAAACTAACGGCCAAACGGGCCTTTCAAGAGTACGCTATATGGTTTCATTTACGTATAAATCCTCCGCCAGTTGGGAGTCAAGGTGTCAGCCAAGCCTGTGGGGAAAATTCACTTTATGAGGTTAAGTTGGCAATTAATTTATACTATTTGTAAAGTACTTGGCCGATGAGTCAGCGACCGATATCATTCTATTCGTAATTTCACGTAAGGACCGAATCTGCTGTCAAAGGATTAATTTTATTGCGGCACTATGCCCTTGTCACAGGACTGGACTGTCATTTGCATCTGCCTTCCTTCAGCTGGTAGGTAGCCCAAGATATTAGTGTTATACACATAGTCATCAAAACCCAGAGCAGGATACTGCAATAGGTGTGGCAGTAGTCATGGTTCCTTAATTTTTTCCAACGGAACGGATTTGGACACACTTTCAACAGGAACAAAGAAAGAAGGGAGATCAGTGCTTAGCGTCCCGTCGACACCCTGGTCACTGGAAATGGAGCACGTGATCTCACAGTTTTTTTAGGCATGTGGAAGAAAATCAGCTATGCTCTTAGAAACGAACCATCCCGGCATTTGCCAGTAGTGATTTAGGTAAACCACTGAAAAGCTGAACCATGAAAGACGAAGGCGAAATCAAACGCCACGCCGTTACCCGAATGCGATTCTGGTGTGTCACCGCTGAGTCACACTTAGAGAGACTTTGTGCCTAGTATGGGGTGGGCAGTGAAGGCCAGACGACGACAGTGCACGATCCAAATGTTTCGGCACTTTATGACGAGGAAATAGCGCCAAATACTGCGTCAGAACTGCCAGCAAGTCTTTGTAAGTGGTTGCTGGGTGCTGCGAAAAGCAACCAGTTCTCTTAGTTCAGCCCTCAATTACAAAATGGTAGAGCTACAAAGCTACACAATGTGTGGATCGTCTTCCGATTCCAAGGGATATCGTACACCCACGTTCTTTGAGATAGAGCATTATCATCCATCAATATGAAGACTGCACCCACTATGTTACTGCGCATCCGATCAGAAATATTGGTCACAACACCTGACAATGGTTCAACATTCACTCGCTCTACTTCATGAAGAGGTGTTCGATTAGTCAACACAGTCCCTGCCCACATCAGTAGGGGTAGGTATCTTTAGACACTGTTTACGCTTGAAAGTCGATGTTTCGCGTTCTCTTCACAAGCGAATCGGCCCATCACTACACAGACCGAATTAAATATTTAAATGTTTGTATAGATTATGGGACTGAACTGCGGGGTCATCAGTCCCTAAACTTACAAATTACTTATCAACTAGCTAACACTAAGGACGGCACAAACATCCATGCCCAAGGGGGGATTCTAACCCCCGACCGTAGTGGCCGTGCAGACCGTGACTGGAGCGCCTCAGTCCCCTGGGCTACCGCGGCCGGCCTACACAGACCAAAGCGGGGCTCATGTGAACAGTGAATGGGCCCGGCCCAGAACGTCCAGGTGGCTTCCTCAATACCCTAATCGAATGTTTCCTATTTGAGCACGTCTCGAAAAATTAAGAGCACTCTATCGAAGCAGTCTGTACACAGTTTGTCACGAAACAACTCTACCAATGGATTCTATGATGTCGGGTGCCCGTTGCCGCCCGTTACCGACATCCCCTCACAGACGCAAATCTTTGATACGGCAATGGTTTTTTTTTAAAAAAAAAAAAACATGCTCCTGTGTGTAACCCACTTTCAAATAATGTAAGCGTATACCTACTAATAACCCGTAAGTCATAGTCCAAAAGTAAAATCTCTATGACGAAGTTACACTGTTCATTTAAATAATAGCACGAATAGTTGTAATATTCTATGCTACTTGAAAGCTACAAGTAGCTTAGTACACCGTGTAGTAATTGTTGTCGACTACGCGCTGTTGTCCGACTGATTGTTGATCCCTTGAATAGCGAGTGTCGTGCGTACCTTTCCTGTGTCCAGACTGTGAAACAACACCAATACCAGTTGACCTGCAATTAAAAATCGCCCCCAAACTTTGTCAATCCGCATAAATATATTCACATCATGCGCTTTTCGATGACATGAGAATTCACGATTTTCCCATTCACTTTCTTGTATGAAACGCAGGTACCTCTATACCTTCAGTTTTCAACTTCAACAAAAGTACACACAAGATAATACACCATGTATTAATATAATACACCATTTAAAATGTCATTCAAAGACATTTTTAACACTATGGGCCCACACAAATCAAATTGGAACAATTTACCTTTCTCAGTACCCTTGTGTTAACAACCAATTTCTGGAATATTGATAGAGCTTCAGTAATTCACACGGATAGCAGAATTGCTTTGGGTTGGTTACGAAATCCGAAGAACCATATCTTATTTACTGAAGAAATACGACGTCGAATCAGCAGGTTGCAGACAAACAACTGGCAAGTGCATTTCGAATGGGTTAAAGCACATCGAAGGAGATTGAGAAATGAACTAGCTGACAATCTTATTAAAATATCGACTCGATCACGACAATCGATACGTCGCAGCAAAATACCTACAAGTGCGGTGAAGAAGAAACTTCTAGAAGAGTTTAGAAGAGATTGAGTGGGAAAGAACCGAAAATGCGAAAGCACTCTACGGAATTGGTTCTTTAATGACTGAACTCCCAATATCTCTCAATTTTACATCATTGTTAAAGGGACATGTGAAACGGAAAGCGTATTATCAACTGTTCAGAATAACTGTATACGAGACGTGCACATATAACAGAGATGTCCAAACTATTGACCACCTGCTTTTCTACTGCTGTAACTTATTGAAAGGGAGGGACCATGTCAGGAAAAAAATATCTTACAAAGGATGAGGATGGCCCGTCAGTATATTAGATTTGGAAAATAAATTCACTACAGACTTTTACAACTTCTGTTATTAAGATTTCCTACGAGAAGAATTTGACAGAGCGCTGAAAGATTTGAGCCTAAACAAGGCCTCTGGAGTAGATATGCCGTCTGAACTGCTGATGTCGTTAGGAGAGCCAAAGAAATTGTTCCACTTGGTATGCAAGATATTTGAGATAGGGGAATTAGTCTTACACTTCATGATGAATATAGTAATTCTAATTCCAAAGAAATCAACTGCAATCAAATTTGACAATTACAGAACTACCAGTTTAATAAGTCATGGGTGCAAAATACTAACACGAATTATTTACAGCCGAATAGAAAAACTTGTGGAATCAGAGCTTGGGGACTATCAATTTGGTTAGGCTAAGGAAAGGCAAGTCTACGTTTTTAGCATTTGTAGATTCGGATAAAGCTTTTGACAATGTCGACTGGAATACACTCATTCAAATTATGAAGGTAGCAGGGGTAAAATATAGGAAGCGAAGAATTATATTTAACTTATACAGAACCCAGTCAGCGTTATTAGAGTTGAAGGGTATGAAAGAGACGTAAAGGGTGGGGGCGGAGTAAGACGGGATTGTAGCCTTTCCCCAATGTTGTTCAATCTGTACATTGAGCAAGCACTGAAGGAGTGCAAGGAGAAATTTGGAGAGGGAATTAAAGTTCACGGAGAGGAAATAAAAATTTTGCGGTTTGCTGATGACATAGTAATTCTGTCAGAGACCGCAAAGGATCTGGAAGAGCAATTGAATGGAATGAACAGTGTCTTGAAAGCAGGGTATAAGATGAACATCAACAACAGTAAAACAATGATAATGGAATGTAGTGTCAGAAAATCAGGCGATGCTGAAGGGATTCGATTAGATAATGGGACAATAAAAGTAGTTGATGAGTTTTGTTACTTGGGTAGTAACATAACTTCTGATGGCCGAAGTAAAGAAGATATAAAATGCAGAATGGCTATGGAAACAAAAGCGTTTCTGAAAAATGCGGAACTTGTTAACATCCAGTATTAGTTTAAATGTCAGGAAGTCCTTTCTGAAAGCATTTGTCTGGAGTGTAGCATTGTATGAAAGAGAAACGTGGACGACAAGGAGTTCAGACAAAAAAGATGATAGAAGCTTTTGAAATGTAGTGCTACAGACGAATGTTAAAAATAGATCGTAGAATGAAACATTCACACTTCAGCTGAGTGTGCGTTGATATGAAACTTCCTGGGAGATTAAAATTATGTCCCGGAGCAGGGTCTCGAACCTGGGGCCTTTGCCTTTCGCGCGCAAGCGCTCTACCGACTGAGCTATCCCGACAAGATACACAGCTGACAACTTTAATTCCGCCAGTACCTTTTCGCCGGTTAGGAAAGCTCAGTCGGTAGAGCGCTTTCTCACGAAAGGCACAGGTCCCAGGTTCGAGTCCCGGTTCCGGCACACAATTTTAATGTTTCAAAGGTTTATATAGTCCATGGGACTTAACTACGGGGTCATCAGTCCCTAAACTTATAAACTACTTATCAACTACCTTATACTAAGGACGGCACAAATATCCATGCCCGAGGGGGGATTCGAACCCCCGACCGCAGTGGCCGTGCAGACCGTGACTGGAGCGCCTTAGTCCCCTCGGCCACCGCGGCCGGCCACAATTTTAATCTGCCAGGAAGTTTCATATCAGCGCACACTCCGCTGCAGAGTGAAAAGTTTCATTCTGTAAACATTTCTTAGGCTGTGGCTAAGCCATGTCTCCGCCATGTCCTTTCTTACAGGAGTGCTGGTCTTGCATGTTTCGCAGGAGAGTTTCTGTGAAGTTTGGAAAGTAGGAGGCGAGGTACTGGCGGAAGTAAAGTTGTGAGGCGGCATCGTGAGTCGTTTCGGGATAGCTCAGTCGGTAGAGCGCTTGCCCGAGAAAGGCAAAGGTCCCAGGTTTGTGTTCCGGTTCCAGCACACAATTTTAATCTGCCAGGAAGTTTCATAATTAGCTTGTATTTGTCAAAGTACGTGATGTAACCACCTGAATTTAACCTTCAAACATGTAATATTACTTTGTAATTTGGCATGTCAAATAAGAAAATAAATTTAAAAAATCGAGACAAGTACATAAGAAAAATGCGATCTTGGCAAAATATAAATTTGTAAATCTTATACTTAATTTTCGTCCTTCCACAGCAAAAGTTTTTGATTGAGGGGCGTTTCAGGAGACTCCATGTGCTACTGGTACGGAATCACCCATAGGAAGTACCCTGGCGTCCGCAGTACAACAGAAAGAGAAATTTTAATCCCGTGGCAGAAGTGATACACATCTAGCGGCAGGAGAACAGTCCCATGAGCATCCTCCGCCACTTGTCCGAGTCACTGTGCACGCCGCCCTGGTCCCAGGCGTTCCTCTGTGGCGGTAATCGAGTTGCGCCCCTGAGGAGGCGGCGTGGGCGTCTCCCGGGCCGCTCGGCTTTAAGCCGTCCCCGCGGCCTTCCTGATGTTTCATCAGCGCCCGTGATTGGCTGCGCTGTCAGACCGCTGGAAATGTGGAGCCCCGTTGACACGTAATCTCCAAGGCGAAGCGTGCGCGCCTCTGATAGGCCTCGTGCACCCGCCGCTTCGTTATTGGATTTATTTCTATATCTTCCGGCCCTCCGCCTGCTTCTGCGTCGACACGACCACTCCCAATTTCCTCCGGCTCTCCCTCTTCTCCCTGTCGTTCACACACGTATTTAGTGCACTTGGTTGCTACCGTTCCCTCTATCACTAAAGCGAATCAGGAAACAGTGGCAGTCAATGACACTGACAGATCAACGGACTTCGTGGTCTGAACTATAGGCAACTGTGACACGTTGCTGGAATACCTAAGGTGTAACAGAAAAATCCGTAAAACAGTATTTCAAACAATACAAGATGGTGAAGTTTTATGGTTCAGGTCACTTTTCTGTCACATTCTGCGCCAGGTGCGGTCTGACAGACAGCAATTTTTAAATAATCATAAATAGTTCTGATTGTTATCTAAGTGTACTAATTCAATTTATTACAGAAAAGGCTTCTTATGTCTACATAATTTCTTTCAAAGCAATACATTTTAAAACTATTTTTATGAAATATATATATTCAAACTTAAAACTGAAAAAAAATGGATTGAACATTACATTTTTTTATTAACACTGTAAAGAGTCAATTACTCCGGCCTTTAAATTGTACTTTGTGCCATATTTTTATTGTTTACTATGCATGTAATGGTAAAAACTTAAGGAACTTTCTAAAAAAAGTCACAAAAATAAAAATTTCACTATTGATTTCTTTGTAACTTTTTGTCTTTACATATGTGTTCTTTGCGCTCGATGCAAATTTTGGTAGAACACTCAAGGCAGATGGACTGCTTGCAACAATGGCAAACATAACACGTCTTTCTCTTCTTCTTTTGGTCTCCATATGTCTGTCATCGTCATTTCGATTACTTGTTTCACTCGTTGAATCCACAGGTGCAATTTCTTCTTCACTTTCACACTGTTCTGAAACTCAATTATATTGACTTTGGATCCCATACTCACCGTCTGATCCCACATAACTTCATAAAGGGTCTTGAAACCATTTCAGGACAGTATCCTCAAAATGAGGGTCTGCAACACGCATAGTAGAGGAAGAGCTCGGTGCCGAATCCATAACGCAAAGGCCCAGGTGCGGTCTCCGAGACCGCTTGCACAAAAAACGATCTAATAATATTGGTCCGACTCGCGTTAAGTGGTTACTGACAATAGAAAACAGTGCACGTGTTGGAAGCAACGATTACACAACGCTGTATTATCCTTCCCCGCCCCTGTAAATTAACAATTGACCAACAATTAGCGCCTGCGGTCTGTGAGACCGCACCTGGGACGTTAAGGGTTAAGTTGCATATTACGCCTGTGGAGAGCGATGGCAAATATAAAGCACACTCACTTCATCCAAGATCGCAAATTTATTTTATTTGTTGGCTTTTTACCGGTTTCAATGACCTACGTCATCATCTTCAGATATGTTTTTTTTATGTTCACTTATTTTCACTGCAAAATTACAAATCTTGTTAAAATCTGTAAAGTCCTTTTTTGAATACAAATAAGATAAAAACCTTTGGGACTCACATAAAATAAAGAGCTACTTGTGGAAATGTAATGTAAGAAATAGAACATTGTCAAACGATTGAAATTAAGAGCTACATTTTGAAAATGTAGTATAAGAAATAGCACATTGTCAAACTATTAAAATTTTAATCGTTTGAGAATGTTCTGTTTCTTATTTTACATTTTCACAAGTAGCTCTTTATTTTATGTGAGCCCCAAAGGTTTTGTGCTTCTTTTGTTAACTTTTATCTTATTTGTATATAAAAAAAGGTGTTACAGGTTTTAACAACCTTTGTAACTTTTTGCAGTAAAAGTAGGTGACATGGTAAAAATAAATTTAAAAAAATAATAAAAAAGAAAAAAAATCTGAAGATGATGACATAGCTCATCGAAACCGGTAAAAAACCATCAAATAAATTGAATTTGCGAGTTTGGCTGAAGTGAGTGTGCTTTACATTAAAAATTTATGCAATGTGCTACTTCACCATTACCTCTTCACACGTCCTACTTGATGCATTTGTGTACAACCAAGCTATAATTCGTTACCTATTTCAAGTTTTGGTCAGTTACATGTAATATCATTCTAGTCAGAATGGTGTCTCGCTGTCATGAGGTTTTTTCCCAATCCGTATTCATATAACTTATTTCATTTGAACCTCTACGTAGAGGTCGGAATAAAAAAATAAGAAAGGGAATAATTGACCGTCTGTCACTTGTCTTTGCGCCTTGTGAAGGTTCATTCCATGTTTTCAGACTCCCGTATGGCTTTCGATATGGTTCCACATAGTTGCTTGATAAGCAAAGAACCACCTTATAGAGTGTCAGATCAGCTGTGTCACTGGTTTGAAGCCTTTGTATCTAACAGAACGCAGCATGTCAGAATCATCAGAGAGAAGTCTTCGGACTTCAATCCGTACCGTGCCCCAATGAAGTGTTGTACGACCACTGCTTTGCGCCTGAAACTTCTTGAGTGTATGCCGGCCTTGCGAGGAGTATGTAGAATATTACACCGAAGGCATACAGATGTTTTATCCCATCCGGGAGTTAGGAACTGCATACCAAATGGTTCTTCCAGTAATGAGACTGCGTGCAGGAATTCCTACTGCCTGTAATGCAGTGAAGCACTCGATAACGTTGCCCTCCGCAGTTCGCTTAGTGCATTGAATTTCTGAAGCTAGTGCAAAGTTGATTAGCTGAAAATATACTAAGGTCTTACACATGTGTAAATTACAGCATGCCAGTTATAATTTATTTGTTTCTGACGTCGCTGTTTTAGCAAAATCCACACGTTTTCTTCCTTCTCTAAAGACATAGATGAGGTCTTAAAGCAGAGTAGGTTGACGTGCAGCCGAAACCTCTACCTACAACTTCGTAGGTGATCTTTGACATTAGTGATGTAAAGCAGGCACTTACGGCATGCTTTACACAGACCCAAGAGTCAGCACAGTGTACTATTCAACATGAAAACGTGACAGTGGCGCTGCTGTAAAAAAAAGTCTGTGAAATGTTTGCAAGATTAAAATCGTCTGTGACGTGAACATTGACCTTAAAGGGCAACTCATAAGGGCAAGAGCACACACAAATTAACTCTTATGTTCCACGACTACATCCAACAGTACGCCAAGCATCAAGCATGGGCTCTGGCATTGCTGTCGAACAAAGCAGCATTGTGTTTGGTCACATGATTGCCTCTACCGTGCACGGCTTTTGTCACGTACAATATCAGGCCAGTGGTTTCAGATCGGCGCTGGTGCGACAGTGTGGTAAAGCCAATTCAGACTTTTCTACGGATGGTGCTGGAGGGCCTCACCAAGCTGTGCTTCATTCTCATTATTATACACTACTGGCTGTTAAAATTGCTACACCAAGAAGAAATGCAGATGATAAACGGATATTCATTGGAAAAATATATTATATTAGAACGGACACGTGATTACATTATCACGCAATTTTGGTGCATAGATCCTGAGAAATCAGTACCCAGAGCAACCACCTCTGGCCGTAATAACGGCCTTCATACGCCTAGGCATTGAGTTAAACAGAGCTTGGATGGCATGTACAGGTACAGATGCCCTTGCAGATACAACACGATACCACAGTTTATCAAGAGTAGTGACTGGCGTATTTTGACGAGCCAGTTGCTAGGCCACCATTGTCCAGACGTTTTCAATTGGTGAGATATCCGGAGAATGTGCTGGCCAGGGCAGCAGTCGAACATTTTCCGTATCCAGAAAGGACAGGACCTGCAACATGCGGTCGTGCATTATCCTGCTGAAATGTAGGGTTTCGCAGGGATCGAATGACGGGTAAAGCCACGGGTCGTAACACATCTGAAATGTAACGGCCGCTGTTCAAAGTGCCGTCGATGCGATCAAGAGGTGACCGAGACGTATTACCAATGCCACCCCATACCATCACGTCGGGTGACACGGCAGTATGGCGATGACGAATACATGCTTCCAGTGTGCGTTCACCGCGATGCCGCCCAACACAGATGCGACTGTCATGATGCTATAAATATAAACTGGATTCATCCGTAAAAATGACATATTGCCATTCGTGCACCCTGGTTCGTCGTTGCGTGCACCATCGCAGGCGTTCCTGTCTGTGATGCAGCGTCAAGGGTAACCGTAGTCATGGTCTCCGAGCTGATAGTCCATGCTGCTGTAAACGTCGTCGAAGTGTTCGTGCAGATTGTTGTTCACTTGCAAACGTCCCCATCTGTTGACTCAGGTATCGAGACGTGGCTGCACGATCCGTTACAGCCATGCGGATAAGAGCCTGTCATCCCGACTGCTAGTGATAGGAGGCCTTTGGGATCCAGCACGGCAGTCCATATTGCCCTCCGGAA
The DNA here is from genome assembly GCA_026315105.1 of Locusta migratoria. NCBI lineage: Eukaryota > Metazoa > Arthropoda > Insecta > Orthoptera > Acrididae > Locusta > Locusta migratoria. The sequence goes on from CM048748.1 coordinate 86,840,992, forward strand.
CCCACCGATTCCATATCCTGCTATCAGCCATTGCATCGCGACCAACGCGAGTAGCAGTGTCGCGATGCAATTAACCGCAATCGCGATAGGCTACAACCCGACTTTTTTTCAAAGTCGGAAACGTGATCGTACACATTTCTACTCCTTACACGAGCCATCACAACAAAGTTTCACCAGGAAACGCCGGTCAACAGCTGTATGGGAATGTGAAATTGGTTGGAAACTTTCCTCATGTCAATACGTTGTAGGTGTCTCCATCGGCGCCAACCTTGTGTGAATGTTCTGAAAAGCTAATCATTTACATATCACAGCATCTTCTTCCTTTCGGTTAAATTTCTCTTTTTTAACATGTCATCATCTTCGTTGTGTACCAGTTTTAATGCCCAGGAGTATATGTTACATTTCATCGTCTTCATATCCTTTCCCTCAGATAAATAGGATATAATTTAATTAAAAAAATGTTCAAATGTTTGTAGATCTATCGGACCAAACTGCGTGGTCATCAGTCCAGTCCGTAGCTTAAAAACTACTTAAACCTAAGTAAACTAACCTAAGGACAAACACACACACCCATGCCCCAGGGAGGACTCGAACCTCCACGGCGGACAACCGCGCGCTCCGCAGCGAGACGCTTTAGACCGCTCGGCTACTCCACCGCGGCAATTTAATTTACAAGCAAAGTGAAGTTTAGAAGATCGCAATAAGTTTGCCTCGCTAAGAAGATGTCTGATACAATCTGATCGCCTCCTTCATCTACCTCCTCTATTAAGTTTTGAAGTCTGTCTTCTTAAGTACAAAAATGGCTTGACTTTTAAATTAATATAGTTGGAATTGGACATTTTTACTCCACAAAGGGGTATGGACGTTAATAAGAAACGTGAATTGTAAGAAACCTCACATTTGGACAGACAGACATGGACAAGACGGAACGAGGAGGAACCCTATCATATTTCCGCTTTTCCCAAATGACGTACAGAACAGTAGAAGTTAAAATAAATAAAGTTACAATAACAAACTTATTAAAAAGAAGACCTCAAATTGAAGTGAATAACGCTATATAACACACTCTTGAACATTTTAAGAAAGTAACGTATTGTCGGGGCAGGATTGCCAAAATTAACCTTCAGTGTAATTGTTCGTCAAATAGCACGGTTTGTGATACATTACCAGATGGTAATATTTTGTATGCCTTTTTTATAATTTATCCGACAAATTGAACGGTAAGTGTACCGACAAGGACACCACATGGCTTTTATTTTTCCCTTAAGCAAAGTTCACAACTCTAGGAGCAATAAGCCAAGCTTATTCAATGGAAGTCTTATAAACTCGAGAGTTAATTGACTTTGAAGTGTTTCGAGTACCTTCATTAACTGTAGAAAATACGAATTTTCTTGCTGTAGGCATGGCTTTTACAGTAGCGTTGCAGCTTGGAAATGAAGTAACTTTTCATCGGTGGTTCGAAGCGTGCCAGAGTAATGCAAAAACGCATTGCTAATCTTCCATATACCTTCGCCTGTCTGGTAGAACAAGGACGCTAAATACCTACAATAAAGGTGAAACTATTGATATAGAGAACTTCATCCAATTGTTAATCTCCAACTGACGAGTTAAACGTAAATTGCTTGTATACTTCTCTATTAAGGGAGATGTCAATTAATGATTGTAAATGACGTTTTCTTTCCATTACAAATACGAGGTTAACAATGTAAAAGAAACGAGGTTAACAATGTAAAAGAAACAGGGAATCTGGTCTAAATAAAAAGATTTGTTCACTATGTTGTAAGAAATCGTCATACTTCTTGAAAAAATTCTTTAACAAAATATCGTATGTGAGAAATCGAATATTACCAATAAACATAATGATTAGTATTTTCTTCAAAAAATTAGTTTTATATGTGCTACTTAGTATGTTTCTTGAATTTTATATTTAAATGGTGTACCTGTTTGAACACAACAGTAAAAGACTACATGGCTGCAAGCGAGTCACCTTTATTCGGTTATTTCAGTCTGCTTAACATCGCCGATTGCAGGCAGCCATCTTGAGTATGGCATCTCCACCAAGGTAGTTAGAATAGGGGGAGATGCCCTTACCTCTACAGAAACGAAGCCGTTATCACCATTTTGTGTTAGTAAACCACAGTTCACCTATCTGGAAGATCTGTATTTGTTCACTATATCAATCATGTACCAGAAATGACAGTTATTTAAATGTATAAAAGTTAACAGGGTAAGAACCACATAGTATTCTAATCTGAATCATATTTCGTTGACTCCGCAAGATGGCGGACTGGCTTCAATCGACAGATAAGCTTTTCATAGTAGCGCCGTATCCCCTTGTCTTAATATATATATATATATATATATATATATATATATATATATATATATATATATATATATACGCGTAATTTAATTAATTTTACTAATACCATAAGGCATAAATCATTAAAAATTTTAGTGAAATTTTCGATTATATCGAAAACCATTTTATATGAACATTCTGATCCTAGTGTCATGTAGAAAAATTTTCTCTCATTTACGAGATATAGCCCGTGACAGTTCAGTCACCAGCAGTAGTTAGCAAACGAGACGACCTATTTATCTGCAGCGCGCTGGTCGATCTGAAACCACATGGACAACCGCGACCATCGAATGACTTGGCTAATCACTTTTTCAGCTGCGAACTTCTCATACCATAAGTACAAAAAGTTGTGAAAATCCGATCTCTTTTTTACATGTGCATTCTCTGTTGTTTCGTACTACTGACTTTCAATCGTCATCCCGTAGACAGCAAACGTTTTATTCCCTGTCTACAGCACACTGTTTAATGCAGAGTATATTCATTCATAGATTGGCTATCCGATAAACAATAGTCCATGTGATTTTTAATAGGCAGAAATGAAAGGGGACACTAGCGATCAGCTTACCTACATAACACTACACAACTAGGTAAACTATCCGTTTTATCATAACACATCTCAATCAGATTCTGCTGATGGACGGTAGGATTTAATGCAAATGAATTCCCACGTTCCAGGACTCACATTATGGAAAATAATACACATGAAGCGTACCTTTCAAAATGTACTATGGGACGTAGCCCTAATACTTGAATACGCATATTCGGAGGCATGGGGTTACGAAAAATATTACAGTCGTGGTTCGGTCGTCTAATAATTGTCAAGCTTTTGTATTGAACGCAAGAATCTAGAAAGCATGCAAATAATAATAATAATAATAATGATAATCAAGTTGGTCATTTGATAGTCTGAGCATTCCAAACGGTCTCAAGCATTTCAATGATCGTCGAATGACATGTACAAGTATTTATATGTTTCATTTTAGTTTGCATCGGGGGAAATATTTCAGTATATTAACACACCGAAGCTGTCACACATGTATTTGCATATTAGTAAAACACATACATAAAATTCAGTGTCATTGCGGTCTTAAAGAACCATCAGAGCCCTAGTATGGTGAAAGTTATGGTGATTCTCGTGTACGACTATGATGGTGTTATCCTAACGCATTACGTTCCTCTACGGTAGACCGTCAATGCACAGCAACAATTTCTTTTTTATCACCCGCGAACAGCTTTGCGAAAGAATCGGCAACACTTTCTGCGCAACACACCAACTATTTTGCACCACAGTGAGTCCTTAAGTACTTGTGACTTTGATTTGATTCCGAAGATGAAGGAACCACTTCCTGGCATTCAAGACTGTTCCAAAGATTCGATATGCAGTAGACCGATCCATTGGCACCATCAATATAACAAGCTCTGCTAACGGTATACTACGCCTTCCAACTGGCCACATGGTTTAACTGTGTTGATAGCTCAATATACATGAATGTAAAATAAATAAATAAATAAACGAAAAATTAAAATAAATAACATAAAATGTTCATCCCTTAAATGTTCTCAATTTTTTCACTTTTTATGGCTACCATCATATACACAAGGACAGACTGCATTTTATCAGTCATTTTCTACAACTATGTGGCTCCCAAAACCCACCTTTGATTCGTCTTTGGCAGTTCTTATTGCAATACAACGCACGAAAAACAATGTGTACATCTGGGGTAGGTGTTGACCCATTGTGTGCCAGAAGCGTGTATCGTTACTTCCGTGAATGACAAAGCACAACATGGATATTATCATCAAAATTCACGCGCAAATATTAAATAACTTACTCCGTACATACGTATTCTATCATTGCTTATATAGAAACTAATATGGCTACAACGATGTAACCATGTCACATGGCCATATCTCACAAAAGGTCATGAGAACATGCTGTTAAGTAGCAAACAAATTATTTCACAGCGGAACGCTTTTGAATGAGAGATTCACACTTCTGGTAGAGAGGTTCTCTAATTGCAGTGTCGCATCACCTTCATACCGGATCGCGTTGACGGTTATCGTGCGGTCGTGATGTGCGCTGAGTCCTTGCCTACCGGCAAGTAGGCGTCTTCCCTAGGAACGTTGGAGTCCGGTGTGCAGGACATGGAAGTTCTCCTAGACACTTCCTTTGCGTCCGTAGTTTGTTGTAACGCAGGAGTCGAACGCGGAGCTACGCACGAGTCGACATCTCGCCGGTTGTCAGCCAATGTAGAAGAGTGCTGCAGTTCTATAACAGACTTGTACCGACGTTAGAACATATCAGGGAATGGAGTGATACGAAGTGTAAGCCATCGATTCATCTGACCGACTGCTTATGAACTCAAGTGCCGGAGTATATATAGCGTGTGTGTAGCGGCTAATATTTCCCCTATGCACTAATCACGACTACATAGGCCCTGTCATACGAAAGTGTCGGCGTTTTTTATGTTGCTGTGTTCATTCGACAGGTTAACTGGTGATTCCAGAAGGCTCCGGATACGCGCTATTGCATTCGACATCAGCATTGTTTCCTCACGTAACGAAGCGACGTGATATGCAAGCTCGTACTGTTCCATTTAACTTCCGCTGAAGCGTGCTATTTCAGTCCGGCGCGTGTGTGACCATTCCTGTCAGCTTAACCCAGTAAGAATGACGCAGAGTAGCTGCTGATTTCCTTCCCCGTTCTGTCGACACACCGCAGTGTTTCTACAGCAACCAAGACTTGGAAAAATTTACTGTTAAAGATCTGGTGTGCAACACTCGTAAATGTTATTCCTAGGCATTCAATTGACGGCCTGTAGATTTGACTGCTGTATCATGCAATTGAACTTTAGCGGCATTATTTTAGTAATTTGACTCTATAATGGAGATCGTCCTTGCTTACCTAGGTATTGTAATAAAACCAGGAAGCTTTCAGCTTGATGGGTAATATGAATTATTTATTCGAAAATTACATATCGATTTCTTTAAGATGATAGAACATCATCAGTTCAGAATGCAAGCCATGATGACTCATATACTCCGCATAAAACATTTAAGTCAGGTCCATAAAATACCTATAAATGTCTTCCCAGTATATGTTATTATTATTATTATTTTTTTTTTTTCGTTTTGTATCTGTGCCGCACAGATATTTCTGTCGACTATGCTGCCCATTGTGAGCTCTGCCTTCATCTTGGAAGAAGATTGACACTCTTTACCTCTTCAGATAGTCTCCGATCCAAAGCGGAACACATCGTTTGTAGCGCCGTGAACAACCGCCTGCAACAGACTGCACTACGTGCCCTTCACGGAATCCGGAAGGACCCGTCCCACATCTGGAATGACTCCACTCATTATGCACAGGGAGTGCATTTTGGGCTTCTCCCCTCTTTAGCTACCATACCCCTGAGGGGTTCCATTAACCTCCTAACTTTGGAGATCCCAATTACAAGTAAACCCACCGCGATATCCTGGATCTTGGAGGCTACGCTGGTGACAGGATAAGCGACACCATCCGGTCAGGTCTATTGTGCTGCACAGATAGCGCTTTAAATATGTCGGCAAGACGAACCGTGGAAGCTTCACGATCGGTCTCCAAGAGGCATTTCACTGGTTGTCACGCACTGGGGTGACCTCCCAAGCAACCACGGTTGGGACGTCTGCCTCATTGCAGGCTGTAATAGGGCTTTTCGTTGCCGCAGACCGATTGGCGGATACGCCGGACATCCGGTCGCTTCGTACGATCTGGCAACATCGAAAGCGAAGGTAGAGCGCAGCCTCCATCTGTGCGACTGAGGTTGTAAGGTCACAGATGATGACCTTACACCTGCAGGATTACTGCAGACAAGCACTATGTGAATCTGCAAACCCTTGTATATGGTTCCTTTTTGTAAATTTTTACTTCGTGCATTTTTAATTGCTTATTTTGGATGTACTGTCATGATTTTTCATGTATTTATTTATTTTGGATTGTATATTTCTCATGTATATGTGTAAAGGGACTGAGCAAAGACATTGTATATGTAAAAACAGTACAACGACAATAGCGCGCCCTACTACGTAAGTGTGTTGTTAACTGACAGTCAGTCGTAGTTTGCGAGTGAGTCTCGTCGTGCGCGTACGGAACGCCGCGTGCAATCGTCGGCACGAGAAAACCGAGCAGAACATATATTAGTAAGTTGAAACAAGAAGAAGTATTGATTGTGAAAGTTTATTTTGAAAGTGGGGGAGTGTCGTCTGTCGTAACAGTGTCTGCAAGTGTCAGAATCGGTTATCGCCTCGTACGTACGTGATCGCATCGCGCGTGTATAAAAAGGAAACGGTTTCGTAAGGTGTCTCTGTCGTGAGAATTGACCCAGAATTGACCCACTCGAAAGGAATGGACACTTGATGAACATTTGTGAAAATTAGTATTGCCTCGCAAAGAGAACATATTCAAAAGAATTACTGTATGGATTTCACTGTAAGGTTTTAAAATTAAACGCCTTTTGCTACTGCGAATGGTTTTATTTTTATATTTTTAAATCACCCATACGCGTTTCGCCTTTCTTTCAAGGCATCATCAGTGGGTGCCCTGAAATATTTACATCTTTTTGTTTATACATATAGGTTAGGTCTCTTACATATCTAAAACATTTCATTTCTGATTTAAAACAGTTCGTTTTTTGGAATAAAATGGTGTACTTACAGCACTTGCTACTCCACTTCAGTCTTATTCTGGCAACCAGGTCGAAATGTTACACTGTTTTTCGAAACACATTGCAGTTCTCTGCTTCTGCTGTCACCTGCTGCCATACTGTGTCTACTGCTGTTTGTTTTGTAGTGTTGCCAACCTTAGCTTATTTGAAATTCAACTGTTTCATTGAAAATGTTTGAAGGTATCTTTGTGTGTGTGGGTGTGTGTGTGTCTGTATGTGGTTTTTTTTTTTTTTTCCCTCTGTTTGAATACGTGTGAGTGTGTGTGTGTGTGTGTGTGTGTGTGGTGGGGGTTGTGTTTATGTGTTGGGATTTGTGTCTATCATATGGTCAATCAGTGAGAACAATGATTGATTGGTCAGGTTTATTTGGTCATTTAGTAGCATCTTTTTCTCAGCTTTTGTTTTATATATGTGATAATTTTCTTGTAATGTTAAGAGATGTTTTTCATTATTTATTCTAATTACCTTCATGTCTTTTTCTATTGTGGTGGGTTTGTGGTTATATGCTATTAGATGTTCTGCAAAAGTGGAGTGGTTTGTTCCGTATTTCCATGCCCTGATGTGTTCCTTGTATCGGGTATCGAATGTTCTGCTGGTTTGTTCAAATGTTCAAATGTTCAAATGTTTGTATAGTCTATGGGACTTAACTACTGGGTCATCAGTCCCTAAACTTACAAACTACTTATGAACTACTTACGAACTAGGACGGCACAAATATCCATGCCCGAGGGGGGATTCGAACCCCCGACCGTAGTGGCCGTGCAGACCGTGACTGGAGCGCCTCAGTCTCCTCGGCCACCGCGGCCGGCTCTGCTGGTTTGTCCTACATACCTTCCATCACATGAGTTGCATTGTAGTTGGTATATTCCAGCTCTTTGGTAGATATCTGTGTCTCTTTTGATTTTTGGGATATATTTTTGGATTGGGTTATCTGTTTTGAGAGCTATTTTTATGCCTTGTCTTTTGAAAATAATTATTATTTTATGTGTTAGTTTGTGTTTGTATGTCATTGTGTACCATCTTGAATTTTCTTTTTTGCTTTCATGTGTTCTTTGTGCTGCAGTTTGTGTTGTGTGTGTTTGTGTGCTGCTTTGCTGTGTTGTTGTCTGGGGGTCTGTACGTTTGGTGTTTTTTGCCCGTATCTGTTTTTTAATTTTTTTTGTTTAATTTTTCTACTATATTACCATCGTATCCATTGTTTGTTGCTATTTGTGTGATGATGTCTAGTTCCTTTTGGTAATTTTCTTTGTTGAGTGGTACTGTGTTGAGTCTGTGGAGCATGTATCTGATTGCTGATTGTTTTTGTGCATGTGGGTGATTGGAGGTCTGGTGTATAATTGTATCAGTTGTTGTCGGTTTACGGTAAATGTCAAAGGTATGCTTGTTGTTTTCCTTTTTGATGGTTATATCCAAGAAGTTTATTTGGTTGTTATGTTCTTTTTCTATTGTGAATTTTATTTTTTGGTGTATAGTGTTTAAATCTGTATGGAGCTGGTCTATTCTTTCCGGAGGTTCATCAATTAGGCAGAGGATGTCATCCATGTACCTTATCCAGTAGAGTATTTTATAGTTTTTCGTGGTTACTTTTTTAAAAATCATGTTTTCTACATGGTTCATGAAAATATTGGCTAGGGTACCTGACACTGGTGATCCCATGGGTAAGCCTTCTTCTTGCAGGTAATATTCATTATTAAATTGAAAATAGTTTTGTTCGGTTATCAATTTTAGCAATGAGTATATCTCTTTTATGTGTTCATCTGGTAGTTGACTGTTTTCTTTTAGATTTTGTTCTATGATAGTTATTGTTTCATCTACTGGTACAGATCCAACAAACAGATTTCAGACAAAAGTTAAAAACACCTTAAAAGATATAGACTACAAATTGGATGACACAGAAAAAAGAAAATTAATTCAGAATAATCCCACAGCACCAACCCTTCGATGCCAACCAAAGGTACATAAACCAAATATCCCGTTACGGCCCATTGTGAATTTCAAAAATGCTCCCACTTATAAACTTGCAAGACACATGATGAAAGTACTATCAGAAACCTATCAAATGAAAGATGACAAAACCATCAACAACACCTCACACTTAATACGACTCATAAAAGATACAAGAATCCCAGACTCAGCTACCCTTCCTTCCTTTGACATAGAAAATATGTACACTAACATACCAGTAGATGAAACAATAACTATCATAGAACAAAATCTAAAAGAAAACAGTCAACTACCAGATGAACACATAAAAGAGATATACTCATTGCTAAAATTGATAACCGAACAAAACTATTTTCAATTTAATAATGAATATTACCTGCAAGAAGAAGGCTTACCCATGGGATCACCAGTGTCAGGTACCCTAGCCAATATTTTCATGAACCATGTAGAAAACATGATTTTTAAAAAAGTAACCACAAAAAACTATAAAATACTCTACTGGATAAGGTACATGGATGACATCCTCTGCCTAATTGATGAACCTCCGGAAAGAATAGACCAGCTCCATACAGATTTAAACACTATACACCAAAAAATAAAATTCACAATAGAAAAAGAACATAACAACCAAATAAACTTCTTGGATATAACCATCAAAAAGGAAAACAACAAGCATACCTTTGACATTTACCGTAAACCGACAACAACTGATACAATTATACACCAGACCTCCAATCACCCACATGCACAAAAACAATCAGCAATCAGATACATGCTCCACAGACTCAACACAGTACCACTCAACAAAGAAAATTACCAAAAGGAACTAGACATCATCACACAAATAGCAACAAACAATGGATACGATGGTAATATAGTAGAAAAATTAAACAAAAAAATTAAAATACAGATACGGGCAAAAAAAACCAAACGTACAGACCCCCAGACAACAACACAGCAAAGCAGCACACAAACACACACAACACAAACTGCAGCACAAAGAACACATGAAAGCAAAAAAGAAAATTCAAGATGGTACACAATGACATACAAACACAAACTAACACATAAAATAATAAATATTTTCAAAAGACAAGGCATAAAAATAGCTCTCAAAACAGATAACCCAATCCAAAAATATATCCCAAAAATCAAAACAGACACAGATATCTACCGAAGAGCTGGAATATACCAACTACAATGCAACTCATGTGATGGAAGGTATGTAGGACAAACCAGCAGAACATTCGATACCCGATACAAGGAACACATCAGGGCATGGAAATACGGAACAAACCACTCCACTTTTGCAGAACATCTAATAGCATATAACCACAAACCCACCACAATAGAAAAAGACATGAAGGTAATTAGAATAAATAATGAAAAACATCTCTTAACATACAAGAAAATTATCACATATATAAAACAAAAGCTGAGAAAAAGATGCTACTAAATGACCAAATAAACCTGACCAATCAATCATTGTTCTCACTGATTGACCATATGATAGACACAAATCCCAACACATAAACACAACCCCCACCACACACACACACACACACACACACACACACACACTCACACGTATTCAAACAGAGGGAAAAAAAAAAAAAAAACCACATACAGACACACACACACCCACACACACAAAGATACCTTCAAACATTTTCAATGAAACAGTTGAATTTCAAATAAGCTAAGGTTGGCAACACTACAAAACAAACAGCAGTAGACACAGTATGGCAGCAGGTGACAGCAGAAGCAGAGAACTGCAATGTGTTTCGAAAAACAGTGTAACATTTCGACCTGGTTGCCAGAATAAGACTGAAGTGGAGTAGCAAGTGCTGTAAGTACACCATTTTATTCCAAAAAACGAACTGTTTTAAATCAGAAATGAAATGTTTTAGATATGTAAGAGACCTAACCTATATGTATAAACAAAAAGATGTAAATATTTCAGGGCACCCACTGATGATGCCTTGAAAGAAAGGCGAAACGCGTATGGGTGATTTAAAAATATAAAAATAAAACCATTCGCAGTAGCAAAAGGCGTTTAATTTTAAAACCTTACAGTGAAATACAATTCAGCTGCTGCTCAAAATGGCCACTGCAAGCAACGTACTGTATGGATGTCTGTGATTTTTTGTAAAATCATAATAGTATTGGAAGATATCGTGGAGAATTCCCACCAAAAGATGAGTACTAAACTGTTTCGTATTGAGAACTGACATAGCATTTGTGTTAAATAATAAGAGTTAAACAAGAGTTATAAACGTTTCTTCAAACGAAAAACCTTGATCGACGTAACTAACCTTCTGACAATAAATTCCAACAGAAATTAGAAGTAAAAAATAAGAAAATAACTTGAGAAGTGAACTTCAAGTGGCTAAGACATCTGATGTTGTATCATTCAGTGCCGATTACATTTGAACAGAGATAATTTAAAATAATTTTTTTTTGCGCTAAGGGTACTTCATTAATGACCGTATAGTCATCTTCATATTAAAATATTTAAACTGAGATATTTTCAGAGTAGTAAATCACAAGATGATGTGAGAGCTAATGAACAAAAAATCATTACTAAAATTAATCAAATTAGTTAGCGCCTATATATATATGACATCAACTGCGATTGGGCAAAGCTGAAAATGTGTACCCAGCCGGGATTCGAACCCGGGTCTCCTGCTTTCTAGGCAGTTGCGCTGGCCCCTACACGACCTTTTTTTTTTTTTTTTTTTTTTTTTTTTTTTTTTGTAGGCAGTTGCGCTGACCCCTACACCACTTTTTTTTTTTCTTTTTAAAATTATCGTTCACGTTATACTTTCTTCATCAATGTATACGTTAAAACATTTGCATCCCTTTGTCAATTCTAGTTTTCTTGTTGCTGGGTAGTTCTTTCGTGAATTACTCCTTTGTCTGGTTAGCTTGTTGGCGTACAGTATAAGGAGTTCCTTCAACCTGTGCTCTGCATTATAATAGTGAATTTTCTAACAGAGTTTAAAATACTTCTGTGATATCAATCTAATTCCTTCACGTATAAATTCGAATGGAGTTGAAAACAGACTTTGTTGAGATTCCCAGCAGGGTTCTTAACTCCGATGGGAGCAATTTAGGGATTTTTCTTTGTGTTATTTAACCAACACCTGTCGTTTCAAATACAACTTTCAACATATTCACGTATTGTTTTTTGTGATTACTGTATTTTTTATTGTGTTTTATTCACATAACATGTATGCCTTAAATTCTATTGTGTTGTCAGTGACTAAGTTGTTAATCACCTAGCTGACATATTTGCCAAGTAGCCAGTGAATTGCATTGTTTTTTATTTCTGGGTAGTAGAGAGTTTGGGGCCTGTAAATTACGTCAGGAGATATATATTCAGCAGACGATCTTGAAAGAAGTGCGATCCTGCTTTTGATCCACTTCCAGTTTTCGATGTGGCCACCACAAGCAAATCTATGTTGAAGCGTATCTGCTAGTTTGCATTTAGAACAGAGATGAGTTGCTCTTATACCAATGGCATACAATCCTTCATTGGTACTGATAATGTTATTCACGACCTTGTACCAGGCGGATTTTACATCACTTGACAGGCACTGAAGACTGATGTTTTTCCACACAACCTCCCATTTGACACTGGGATGTTTCATTGTTAATTTATTCGTTCCCTCATTTTCCATTCTTTCGCGTATAATGTCTCTTGCAGTCACATTTTGAGAGTTAATAATAACATCACTAAGGTAACTGGGGTCTACATAGAATATTCTAATATGTCGCAATCACGGATTTATTTCTTTTATGTCAACAGGTGGCTGCAGACTTTGGAGTTTCACACATGCGAATATCATACTTGTGATGCTAGTTGGGTGATTTCTAATAATATCAAAAGTTCTTTGTAGAAACAACGCTGAAGCCTTATTTATTATGTCAACGAGACCGAGACCTCCATTTTTAGGTTGTAACACAACAGTTTTGGTGTCAACCCTGAATATTTCTCCTTTCCATAAAAAATTTGTGGCAAGTGACATGATTTTCCTGGTTATCATTATTGGAGCCGGAAAAACCTGTGCTATGAAATAGGCTTTTGAGAAGATGCAGGTGTTTATGAAGATTGTCCTTTGAATTTGATTCATGCTGCGAAGTGAATTCCCAATGATAGATCCTCGGATTTTCATTAAAGCATCCCTCCAGTTTTCTGCATACATTTTCATCGGGCAGGTTGTTAAGGTCGTGCCTAGAGCTTTGTGTGTTGTTACTTGTTTCGCCCATTGTATCTAAGTGAGCAAGGCCTCGTAGATCTAAAAACTTACTTTTGTTGGCATTCATAATAGTGCCAGATGCCAAACCGTAATTCCTAACAATCCTTTCCAACTTAGTCAAATCTTCTTTGTTTCTTATTATTATTACGCCCACATCGTCAGCATATGCTCTTATCACCATTTTATGTCCGGATAATGTCATACCTGTGAGACTGGCGTGAACATGCTGTAGGAATGGTTCTATAGATGCGATGAATTGGTTCATTGAAAGCGGGCTTCCTTGAGGGACTCCTCGCATAATTTTCAGTTGCTTGGTGAGTTGTCCATTGACTGCTATCTTTGCATTTATACCCATTGCAATGTTCCTAATCATGTTTATGTAGCGGGGAAGGAAACCCAAATTCTTCATTAGTTTCAAGGAGGTATCTATGGTTGACACAGTCAAAGGCTTTATAAAAATCAAGGAATAGAAGTGCACACTTAATATTTGTAATAGCCGTCAAGGCTATTATGTCCCTGTATTCGGAAACTGTTTGAAAAATTGTTCGGTTTGCAACACAGGACTGATGTGGACTTATGACTTTCGTGGCAACGGGAAGCAGTCTGCTATTTATGATTCTACAGATGATTTTATAATCGGAGTTTAGTAAGGAAATAGGACGGAAGTTGATCAAGTTTTTCTTTCCCGTGGTTTTTGGTATTAGAACAATTTTGCATTCCTTGAATTCTGCTGGAACAGTCTTGCCGTCAAGAATTTCGTTAGCGATGAGTGTCATCTTGTCGCCGATAATATTCCAAAATCGTTTGTAAAATTCTAGTGGCAGGCCATCTGGACCAGGAGACATTTTTAAAGGCGAGTTGCATATTATTTTAAACGCATCGTCTTTACTAACTGGTGAGAGAAGCTCGTCGTTTTCTTCATTTGACACACGCGGCCCAATAATTTTGGTAAATTCATCGAGGGTCTCTTCATGGATCTCTTTCTCGGAATATAAATCTGCATAGTATCTGAAAACCTCATTGACGATCTCTTGTTGTGTTGTGAGTTTTAAACAGTTCTCTGTTTGTATTTCTTCGATAAAATTTGTCCTCCTGTTTCGAGCGTGTCGTGTTAGGTGGTACAATGATGTGCTTTCATTTTCAGAAACAGATTTATCTTTTGATTTTATTTTTAAACCCTCCATTTGCTTCTTTTTTAGGGATAATAATTTTGCTTTTATTTTTCTTATATCTTCAATGCAAGGAGATGACTCACTTGCCCGTTCATAAAGTTCTCTTAATATTGTATAATAATATTCCATGGTGTGCTTTAACTCCCTATGTCTACGTGCACTGAATTGCATGCAGACCTTCCTCAGTTTGGGTTTTGCTCGTGTAGTCCACCAATCTAACACTGTTGAATGTCGGTCTATCGATCTTAAACAAAGTTCCCATGCTGCTAGGATTTCTTCTTCCATGTCTTGTTCACTTAACCGGGAGATGTTTAACGTCCATTGGTTTTTAAAACGACGTGTTGGTTGCGTGGGAAGATTTACACAGGCAAGAACAGAACTGTGGTCACTAAAGTATACAGGTATACTTTCGACCTTCAATATGGAGTGTTCGAAATTCACGGATACATAGACCCGATCGATCCTATTTTTTGAAGTGCCTGTTACGTATGTAAAGTCGACAGCAGTTGGATGTAGGACTTCCCACGCATCTTTGAGTTTTAGGTCCTTTATTAAATGCTGTAGTTCAGCTGAGTAGTTAAAATTAGGGATTTGGTCTTTGCGGTTTAAGACATAATTGAAATCCCCACCAAAAACGAGGCTGCTGGGATTCTTCCGTAACAAATAAATAATTTCTTCTTTAAAAAAACGTGGCTCTCTCTGATCTGTGTGTGTTTCCTGACGGGCCATAAGCATTAATAAAGGTGACATCGAAAATTTCTAGAGATATTGCCCTTCCTGATTCCAGTCTTTCGATGTTTTTAACTGGTATTCCCTCACGTATTAAAAATGCTGTTCCTATGTTTGTTATGGAACATACGTTTAAAATTTCTACAAATCCGGGAACTTTTAGATCGGTAGTCCAGACTTCTTGCAGTAACGCGATTTCAGTTCCGGATTCATATAAAAATTCTTTAAGTGAGGCTAATTTTAATTCGGATGTAATTTTATTAATATTTATAGAGGCAATGGTGTATGCTTGCATCCCGTTGTCTACTATTACCAGCAGTTAACTAGTATGATTCTGTTGACACTAGAAAGTCATCGGTATACATTTGCAATGGTTTATGCTTGCATCCCGTTGTCTACTATTACCAGCAGTTAACTAGTATGATTCTGTTGACACTAGAAAGTCATCGGTATACATTTGCAGTAAAATACAAGTGATCTATCTGTCTTTTAACTGTGGTACTAAACACCGACATTTTCACGTATCATTATTAATGTGGGGCCGGGCGACTCTGATTTCTCTGTTTGGATCAGCTTCATGAACTACTTCATAGCTGATATTTGGCTTTACGTCTTTTTTCCCCGGTTTTGTTTTCCCTGTGTTGCGTGGAACGGGAGAGTTCGGCTGCAGCTTTTTCTTACGACGTGTTACGTCTTGAGCTCCCGAGGTAGTTATTGTACCGCCGCTAGTCGGTGTTGTTGATAACACTTGGCTTGGGCACGTTGCTGATTGTTCGGTGGCCGCTTTCTCCCGCCCGCCTCCTGCCGCAGTCGGCTGTGGCTCTTGGCTCGGAGGCTCCTGTTTACCGCTGACTTGGCCGGCTTGCTCGTGCTGCTCGCTCTGAGGCGGAAGTTGCGCTTCCAGCGCGGCGTCATCGAGCGGTATTATTATATCTGGCTCCACCACTATTTCTTCTGTATCGTCCCGGGGCTCCTCATTATCGACTAACACTTCAGGATCGACCTGCATGCTACTTTCTTCTGCTGCTTCGTCATCACCCGAAGCTCTCGTTTTGCGGAATACATGGGCCTTACGAGATGATTCTTCATCAGAAGACCTTCACAGTCGGGAGGAACAGATTCAGGACCGGATCGAACTTTCAGAGATGGAAAATCGTTTTTCTCTGTGGAATGAATGTCAGGAATATCGGTGTTAGCCTGATCTACTACTGGTTCCACAGTGTTATCTGCTGGTAATAGATCATTGAGGGTCAGTTTTCGTCGTTGTGATAAGTTACTTTTTAGCACAAACACACGACGGGGACAGTCTTGCCGAAAGTGACCCGATTCATTACATACATGGCAAGTAGGCGTTTGTCCAGTATAAATAACATGTGCCTTGTAGCCCTCTACAGTAATGTGAGACGGAATATTGGTTTTCACTTCCATCTCGACAGACCTTATTCCATTAAAACATTGCAGCTTATATTGCGGGCCCCATCTTTCATTAATGATTTCCTTAACCTCCCCAAATTTTGACAGAGCATCCTTGATTTTATCATTGTCAATTTCAATAGGTAAGTTTAACACACGAACAGTCCGATATGCAGCATCAGCTCGTCTTATTGAAACCAGACTTTTAGTACCGTCTCTATGCACAAATTCTACTTTTTTGCCAATTTTGCTACATATGTTATCTACATATACCGAGCTCAAAAACTTTACTGTGGTGTCGCACAAGTACAAAGTGCGCGCCACCTGCTATCGCCGCGCGCCGCCATGCACGCACGGCGCGGCGTTCTCACGACGACAGCCACGAGCGCCCTCTGCTGCAACCCCGCTCGTGGCCACCACGGAAAGACTCCGGTCACTTCGGACGGAGATAGCAACCAGTTAGGACCTTCGTAATCAGATAGGCACCAGTGAAGACTTTGCTATCGTACAGGCACTAGGCAGGCCTCTAACAACTATGTATCAACATTCTGCAGTACTATGTAAAAGTTAAGTATTGTTACATTCTGTGCAATATATATATCTTTCTAATTTACTCTAGTGTTTATAGTTTCTGGCTGCTCCCCTCCGTACCTGCACCAGCGTGCTATTTTTGTTCCGGTGTCGGGCTCATTCCACTCGGCCACCGACACCTACGACGAGGCTGGGACACAAAAGCGGCGACGAAGTTGGGACACAAAAGTGGCGACGAGGAGTGATAGACGAACCTTGGACCAGCCCGCTTGCAGCAGTCAGACAGCAGCAGTCGGAGCACGCAGAAATTGCTCCCGCCCACCCACCCTTATTATAAGAATTTTGGGGGAACATATTCTGTTACGTGTTTTGTGGACTTTTTTGTTGCAGAGTGTCCTCTTTCATATTGCATTTGTGTTTTGTTATAATTTACTTGTATGCGCGGCGCCTAATCGGTCAGCATGGCCACTACCCCGAACCCAAACTTAATGGAAATTATTCAGTTACAGACGGCGCAAATCACTCAACTACTGCAGGCCGTGTCGCAGTTGACGGCACAGGCTGCTCACCAACAACAGCCGTCACATCAGCAGCCCACACCTGCCGCTGTACCGCTCCCTACGTTCCGCCAGTACAACGAACGTGAGGAAGAATGGAGCGACTACTTCGCACAGTTTCGAGAACTCGTCGCGGCTCATCAAATTACAGGTCAGAGAGTGAAGAACCTTTTCTTATCGATTGTGGGCCCCCGGAACTTCGTATTATTGCAAAAACTTTTCCCTCACGCCTCTCCTCGTGATGTAGACTTTGAACAAATTGTAGATGCACTGAATGGTCATTACGAGAGGAAAGTTCTAGTAGCCGCTGCGCGGTACCGATTTTTCAGACTTAAAAAATTACCGCAGCAGTCACACCAAGAGTGGATTACGGAATTGAAGGGCTTAACCCGCCAATGTAAATTTACTTGCTCTTGTGGACTTTCGTATAGTGACGTGATGTTGAGGGATGCGATTACGCAGAATATTCAGGACCCCAGAATTAGAGCAGCAATTCTGAAACAGTCTGACCCCTCCTTAGACAGTGTACTGCAGCTTATAGAAGCTCATGATACTTTTGACTTAGCAGATGTAGAAATGCAAAGCCACAGTGTTAATTCAGTGCGCCGCAACGGACGCTTTCCTAGCCGTAGTTCTCAGTATAGCACTAGTGATTCTTATTTTTCTACCGGCCGTGCTGAACAGACAGTGAACAGTAGCCAGAGTAAAAGTGCGACGCAAAGGTCGCCCCGTAGTGTTAGACACAGTAATTTGCATAACGGGCGCCAACGCTCATTTCAGAAAAATGTACGTAAATCTTGCCCCCAGTGTGTGTCTCGCCACAAGCGTGCTCATTGCCCTAGTCGCAACACAACCTGTTATCAATGTGGCAAATCGGGACATGTGCAGTCTGTGTGTATGCAAATTAAAAACTCGAACAGTAACGTTAGAAACAGTGCTTCGCATAGTGCGAGAGCAGTGCATACAGTCAATGTCATAGACGCTGTGGAGTTGAACAGTGCTTTACTTAGTTCTCACTTGCAAACCAGTTCTTCTGCGCCTACTGCAAAACTATATACTGCACCACGTAGCAAGCGCCGATGAGCGCGTAAAAATGTGCAACGGAAAATGGTTCGGGACAAGCAAAGTGACAATGTACAGTGCAAACCTGTAGTGAACCTAGTGCCTTCTGCATCTTCTTATTGTAAAAGTGCCCAGTACTGTGTAGCTAGTAACAGTAGACTTGGTGTAGCTACTGAAAAGTGTAGTGCAGTAGTTAGTAAATCTGGAGTAGCTTCGCATTCTTACGCGGACGCCGATACGGCGGCAGTGCCATCTAGTGACAGTGATATTAATCTATGTGCCGAGTCTGCGCCGCTTCCTTCACTACGCGGCCCGCGCATATGCAGCAAACAAACCGTAGCAGACGTTGCCCACATTCGCGCACCTGTCGTGCGCCAGAAGCACAAACGTTTTGTAAATCTCTCCATAGAAAATAAGACTGTGCAATTTCAGCTTGATACTGGTTCCGCTGTTACATTAATTAATAAAGACACTTATGAACTTCTGGGTTCGCCAAAATTGTCGCCGTCACAGCAAGTGCTAACAGCGTACACAGGTCAAAATATTCCCGTGCTAGGAACGTGTAGCCTGCCCGCCTCTTTTCAAGGTGTCACAAAAACAGTTGCTTTTGTAGTTCTTCAGGCCAAATCAACACAGAACATTTTTGGACTAGATGCTTTTGACTTGTTTGGTTTATCAATTCAAAGAGATGTGCTTCAAATTTCGTCAATAGTGCCTCCGGATAAAATCAATGCATTGTGTGACAAATATAGTGACTTGTTTTTGCCGGAACTAGGTTGTGCAAAAGACTTCGTGGCACATGTAACTTTAAAAGAATCTGCAGTTCCAAAATTTCGTAAAGCTAGACCAGTGCCTATCGCCTTGCGTGATACAGTTGCCGAAGAACTTAAACGTTGGCAAGATAGTGGGGTGATTTCTCCTGTTTCTGCGAGTCAGTGGGCCTCGCCTATAGTAATTATACCCAAGCCGTCAGGAAAACTTCGTCTCTGTGCGGACTTCAAATCAACTGTCAACAGTCAAACAACTGTCGACACTTACCCCCTGCCCAGACCTGACGAACTAATGGACAAATTAGGACAGTCTCGCTTCTTTTCTAAGATTGATTTAGCAGAGGCATACTTACAAATTCCGCTTGATGACGAGTCAAAAAAATTTTTCGTCATTAATACTCACATGGGCCTTTTTCAATTTCAACGCCTACCCTTTGGCAGTTCTTCCGCTCCCGCTATTTTTCAGCGCTTTTTGGAACAGCTGACAGTTTCTGTACCGTGTTGTTCGAACTATTTAGATGATATTGTGGTATCCGGACGTACAGTTGAAGAACATTTAGCAAACCTGGAGTGCCTTTTCAAAGTTTTGACTGCAGCAGGTCTACGTTGCAATAAAGCAAAGTGTTCGTTTTTTTCAAACTGAAATAGAGTACCTAGGCTATGTGATTAATGCCCAAGGAATTCATCCCTTACAGTCACATCTTAGAGCAATCAAAGACTTGCCTCCTCCTAAGAATGTGCATGAATTGCAAGCAGTATTGGGAAAGCTTAACTATTATTTCAGGTTTATTCCCAATGCCTCTCAGATTGCAGCTCCACTGCATCACTTACGTAGGAAGAATGTTCCTTTTGTATGGTCTAAAGATTGTCAGGTTGCCTTTGACAAACTAAAGTCTGCACTACTCAGTGATGCATGTTTGATTCCCTTTGACCCACAGAAGCCTGTAGTGTTAGCAGTTGACGCCTCGTCGTACGGTCTGGGTGCCGTTCTGTCGCATCGTATTGGATGTCACGATCGTCCTATTGCCTTTGCATCCAAGCTACTGACGCCGACGCAACAGAATTACAGTCAGATAGAAAAGGAGGCCTTAGCAATCATTTACGGCGTCGCAAAGTTTCATTATCTCTATGGCAGAAAATTCTATTTGTTGACAGACCACAAGCCTCTCACGTCGTTGTTCTCACCCACAAAGCCAATTCCGCCACGTACGGCACAAAAGCTTCAGAGATGGTCCTTGATATTGTCTAATTATCAGTATGAGATTTTGTACCGACCTACCACTAAACATGCTAACGCGGACACACTTTCCCGACTTCCGGTTGGCCAGGATGTGTCGTTTGATTCTTCAGAAATGGCATGTTGTCTGATAGACTCCAGAGATGCTTCCGCTGTCGCAGATTTCCCTTTGAACTCTCGTCGGGTTGCACAGGAAACAGCTGCGGATGTAGACTTAAGTGTGGTAGCACGTTTTGTTCGCTCAGGGTGGCCTGCCAGAGCCAAAGACATTGATCGGCCTCTGGTTCGACGTTATTTTGCACAACGTCATGCATTGTCTTTAAGTCAGTGTGTACTGTTGTTGCATACCGACAACGACCAAGCAAGAGTGATTGTTCCTCGTTCCCTGCAACGAGAAGTGTTACGCCTCCTGCATCAAGGACATTGGGGTATTGTTAGGACAAAGCAACTGGCCAGACGTCATTGTACCTGGGTTGGTATGGACGCTCAGATAGAGAACATGACGTCACAGTGTACTGTTTGTGCGGAGCATCAGGCGGCTCCTCCGCAACGTTTCTCAGATTGGCCACGCCCCAAGGGACCATAGCAACGTTTACATATTGACTTTGACGGACCTTTCTGGAATACGCGCTGGTTAATCGTTGTAGACGCTTTCAGCAAGTTTCCTTTTGTGATTGCCATGAACTCAACGACAGCTTCTAGTACAATCAGTGCCTTAACATCAGTGTTTTGCATCGAAGGCTTGCCTGAAACTATCGTCAGTGACAATGGACCTCAGTTTTTTAGTGCGGAATTTCAACAGTTTTGTCGCGTGAATGGCATTCAGCATATCACCACCGCACCTTTTCACCCTCAGTCCAATGGTGAAGCAGAACGTTTCGTTCGAACATTCAAGTCTCACATGGAGAAGATGAAAGGTCAGCACTCCAGGCAGCAAGCTCTTCAAATTTTCCCGTCTACGTATCGGTGCATGCCACGTGACAGCCCGTCTCCTGCCGAGCTGCTACACGGCCGCCGTCACCGCACTCTCCTTCACCTGCTGCAGCCTCCCACGCACCGAGTCGGTTCGTATGGCGCTACGCGTTTTCAGGTTTCCACGCCGGTGCTGTACAGGGTGTTTGCTGGCAATAAGAAGACATGGTTGCCGGGCACCATTCAGCGCGTGCTCGGTCGCAATATGTATGTTGTACGTTCTTCCACAGGGTCGGAGCTGCGGCGCCACGCAAACCAATTGCGCTTGCACGGGCCGCGCGATCCTGTCTCCGGTTTCTTGATTCCAGACCCAGTTCACCGCCAGGGAGCACAAACACATCGTTCGTCAATGGGTCCAGCGTCCCCGGACTACGAGATCGTCCCGATGGAGATCGACGCGACGCCGCCGCTGTCGCCGCCGCAGATGACAGCGTCACCGAGAGGGACTCCGGGACCGTGCGTGCCGCCGCCGCCTGGGCCACGCACCTCAGAAGAAGATGACCTGCTCCCTCTGGGCGGGGGGTGCGCCCTTCCCCAGGTTTCGGTGGGTTCCCTGGAGGATCGCAAGGCGGATGCCGGGGCGCGGACGGCGTCTCGATCCCAGCCTCAGCTACGACGCCCGTCCCACCAGTAACGACCCCGCCTAGGGCCAGAAGATGACCTGCTCCCTCTGGGCGGGGGGGTGTGCCCTTCCCCAGGTTTCGGTGGGTTCCCTGGAGGATCGCAAGGCGGATGCCGGGGCGCGGACGGCGTCTCGATCCCAGCCTCAGCTACGACGCCCGTCCCACCAGTAACGACCCCGCCCAGGCCCTCCTCCCAGTGCCGTCGCCGTGGCCCTCAGCCCTACGCCACGACGGCGCGGCGGTTTGGGGGGGGGAGGGGTGTGGTGTCGCACAAGTACAAAGTGCGCGCCACCTGCTTTCGCCGCGCGCCGCCATGCACGCACGGCGCGGCGTTCTCACGACGACAGCCACGAGCGCCCTCTGCTGCAACCCCGCTCGTGGCCACCACGGAAAGACTCCGGTCACTTCGGACGGAGATAGCAACCAGTTAGAACCTTCGTAATCAGATAGGCACCAGTGAAGACTTTGCTATCGTACAGGCACTAGGCAGGCCTCTAACAACTATGTATCAACATTCTGCAGTACTATGTAAAAGTTAAGTATTGTTACATTCTGTGCAATATATATATATCTTTCTAATTTACTCTAGTGTTTATAGTTTCTGGCTGCTCCCCTCCGTACCTGCACCAGCGTGCTATTTTTGTTCCGGTGTCGGGCTCATTCCACTCGGCCACCGACACCTACGACGAGGCTGGGACACAAAAGCGGCGACGAAGTTGGGACACAAAATTTACAAACACACAGTAATTATCTGAATCAAGCTGGGTGGTATGAACAGAATCATTTTCGATGCCGATTACCTCAAAGAGCCAGTCGTGAACCTCAGGGGCTGGCGGTTGAACTCGCCGGGTCTCCTTTTCAAACGAAAATACCAGATTATTCTTCCTGAGAGATGCAGACATGTTGTGCAGTTGCGGGAGGACTTCGGTCAAGACCGAAAATCCGTACGACGACGATGAAATCGGCGACGATAGAGACGATCAGTCACAAAACGAATAAACGGCACAAGAGTATCACACAAAACAGTAAACGCTGGCATAAACACTGGCGTAGCGGAGCGGCAGCGGACACTTCCGAAGCGGCGACAGCTAGAGCCAGACTAGGTGGGGACACAGTGATCACCGCACCTGCACGGACTACCCATGCACGCCTCCCGTCAGATACAAATTCCCAGCTTCCCCTGCCCATAGTACTCAAACTCGTAGTTTAACTAATTCCCGTAAGAGTAAGGGCTTCAAACTTGCCCACCCCTTCCCACTAACGATAAGATCATTGCCCGTCACCGGCATATTATATATATACATGTGGCGTCTGTTCCGAAAGAACAGACGTCACTTCTGATCCTGCAGCTGTTATTATTTAATATTCATAGAATATATGACATCAACTGCGATTGGGCAAAGCTGAAAATGTGTACCCAGTCGGGATTCGAACCCGGGTCTGACGGGAGGCGTGCATGGGTAGTCCTTGCAGGTGCGGTGATCACTGTGTCCTCAGTGGTGTAGGGGTCAGCGCAACTGCCTAGAAAGCAGGAGACCCGGGTTCGAATCCCGGCTGGGTACACATTTTCAGCTTTGCCCAATCGCAGTTTATGTTATATATTCTATGAATATTAAATAATAACAGTTGCAGGATCAGAAGTGACGTCTGCTCTTTCGGAACAGACGCCACATTTATATATATGTATATATATGTGTGTGTGTGTGTGTGAGAGTGTAATGCAATTGTCATGGTATAAAAAACACACAGTCAGTTTTTTTTTTTTTTTTTTTTTTTCTAAACGATAGTCAAAGGTTTACATTTACAGTCACGATAAAACACACAGAATTTTTTCTTTTGTGTTAACACAATTACAGCTAAATCCAGTTTGCATCACAATATATCCACTGGATATTTTATGACGTGGGGTGGTAAGTAGAATCTTCAGTGAACTAATGTAATGCACAAAAAATCAAAGTTATTAATCAACTTGTACAGTTCAATTAATGAACTAATTAATCTCTTCGGTAGTAACAGGGCATATACTTAGAAGTGAACTGTATTTCGAATGTGCAAACTTGACAGACAGTTACGATCTTTTATCAGTATTTCTTTGAGTTTGAAAAATACACACGATGGTCATTTACTTTATTTATAATCAAATGTAATATTTAAATCCCTACCCAATCTCATAAGGTTAACACAGCCTGAAGCTGGGAGCGAAGTGCCACCAACACGGTTTGCATCCGCACGCAACAGTCATATTCCCTATTCATAACTACAGTACACGTAAAGACTAACGACTGGAAGTACGCGCTGTAGTCCCTGCAGAGGGTAACTAATGTAAGCCGGCCGCAGTGGCGGAGCGGTCTGCGGCGCGCCAGTTACAGTCTGCACGGCCGCTAAGGTCGGGGTTTCGAATCCCCCCTCGGGCATGGATGTTTGTGTCGTCTTTAGTGTAAGGTAGTTCGTAAGAAGTTTGTAAGTTTAGGGACTGATGACCCCGCAGTTAAGTCCCTTAAGCTTAAGAGAAGTGAACATTTGAACTAAGGTAAACAAAGATGACTAGAGCCGGCACTAATTCAACGGAAACAAAACAGACGAGTGTCGCAGTTCGCACGACGGAAGAGTACACTATATAGTTACTTAATGCGAATTCAATCTAAAACACACGCGAGCACACGATAAATTTAAAAATCCGAAGCAAGAATCGCGAAGCCTACACCGGTCGTAGGCGAACTTGCGCATCTCAGATCAATTACGTCTCATTTACGTGGTTCCTCAAACGGCGTCCAGAGGGTAATAAGACCCTCGTCCAATATTTCCGCCACCGAAATATCGATCACAAACGGGAAGTGAACCAATCAATTTTCTTCTCATTGCAATCAGCCTCTCAGCAATTCAGATTGTTCGAGATAAAAGCGCAAAGGTAATTACAAAGCAATTGCGCAATATAGAGGAAAGGAAATTAAAAGCACTTAGTACCAGAGATGATGAAGAAATTCCATGTTTATAGGCCTTTGCGTAAAATCAGGGCGATTGCCGTTACTTACATGATTCTAAATCGGCCACTTGAAGCATTAAAATGCAATTTATTGAGGAGTATTCGTCCGTAGTAATGATGTGAAACTATAGTGGAACGTATGTACGAGATTGGCATCGATTACAAGAAATGTGAGGAGCTTTGTCCTACAGTTGAAATAACTGATTTACCAGTTTTTATCTCTAATTGTGAGCCTTAAGAGGTCCGGTTAATAGAAAAGTGATGCAACTAAAAGCGGATTAGTGTGTTACGGATTCCTTCACACTACTGTAAGACCACTTCAGACTCCGACGACAGTGACTATAGTAATTTGTTAATACCGTTGTGAGGAAGAATAGGGGAGAATATTGTTTCCACTCACATTAATTTCAGGAAGTTTCGCAATTAGAAAATAAGGAAACTAAAAGCTGTTTCTGAAGTTTTCGGACTTCGTTTACACCCTGCATCACCCTGAAACTCTTATTTGATTACTGCATTCTTTACCGTGAATTAAGTGTAAATTAAAACAGTTCAATGTGTCACCTATTTCCATCCGTATCTAATTCTAGCTAAGAACAAGGCAAAATCACTGTGCATCCCGCGAACGTGTTAGTATTTTATGGGTTTCATATTAAAGCAACTACCTTTTCATTGTTGTTAGTTACTGTTCACGTTAAGGTACGTTGTAGGAATGATTTATAAAACCCACATATTGCTTCTTTTATCTTACATATTGTATAAAGAAATTGTAAAAAACCTAGAAAGTGTATTTTTTATACAAACATACACTTTTCCAAGTGGAACAAAGGTTGTTTCTATCATGCACTGGGATATTTGACACCAGCTGTGTACAAAGAATTTTGAATTACGTTTTTATCACGTTTAGTTTGGCAGCTACAACTATTCAAAGTCTTGGGGACGGAGGCTACAACTGCGTAGCTCACTGGCTGGTGGTATGAGACAGTAGGCCGTGCCATAGGGGCTAGTCACTCGGCCAGTCAGCTACGCTACCGTAGCTACCGCCCCCGAAACTTTAAACAGTTTTAGCTGCCAAACTAAACGTGATAAAAATGTCATTCAAAATTCATTTTACACAGCTGGTGTCAAAAATTCCAATGCATGATAGAAACAACCATTGTTCCATTTAAAAATTGCATAGAAGAAAATACTTTCTAAAAAAATATTACAATCTATTTATTGACTAAAAATACGAACCCCTGACTACCAATCCAGTCTGTGGAAACCGTACATCAATCGCACTTTTCGTTTCCGCAATATTTGCGGTGCAAGTGTTAGGTGATTCACCCTGTATTTCAGTAAGCATTACGAAAGTTACGGAGGTCCCTCTATTATATATTCCTTTTAAATGTACTGGCAACTATTTTATGTGTAACTGAGAGACCGCGAACACTTCTTCGCTTTAATTGACAACAATTTACATTAAGAATTACTATCCACAGAGATATCAAACTGAAAGTGTCTGCGTGTCATTTATTAACTCCTTTGTAGAGTGGATGTCACATACGTCTCATTTTCAGCGATTATATTCATGATACGACTGTTTAAAATAGTTCCACGTTTAGGGAAACGCACATTGTAGCATTTATCTGGTTAATTTTATTGACTATCGATGAAAAAGGCTTAGAAGCAAAGATATACTAAATGAGCAGAGGGAAAAACGAAATAAAGCTCTCGAACCAATGTTAACATTAAAAAAGTCTCTGATAACTTCAAGGAGGTACCTCCATGGATAACTTAGTCGAATACTATATATGTAAACATCTTTGGCAGAGCTGTTGTTAATAACGCAAAATATAAAAGATTTCTTTAATTTAACGTTTTAACGTAAAAAGCTGCATAATACCTGACAGCTAAAAACCGTATACAACAACTAAATACGTGAATATTTTCATACAGTTTATGCAACAGTTTCGCCAGATGTCAGCATATAACGTCCAAACATCGTAGACGTAAGTTATAAGGAAAATTTATAACAAAAAATTTTATGTATATTTTCGGATTGTTTGATTTGTAATTAATGTGATTCTTATATACGCAGGCGCTTGATAATGACAAACTGTTGAAACAGCTGTAGCACTATTAAATACAATATAAACAGCAATCCGTAACTTTCATTGCAAAAAAAAAAAAAAAAAAAAAAAAAAAAAAAGTGCATTGTAGCGTATGCCATGTAAAATTCATGGTCAAATTTATCTAATGTTCAGTGTATTTAAATAAGAAATATGAGGCAGTGTGTTAAAGTAGGGAAAGTCTTTGGTAGAAGTAGCTTGTTGGGTCATAAAGGCAGACATTTATCAACACTGCTGCAATATACACTGCTGCAGTAAATATTCGAAGACAACAAGGAAAGCGCGAAAGCTTTCCGAACTACTATAAAAGCACATAAAAAGAGAGAAATAACCACCACAGCGGTTAAACGAGATGCCGTTTTGTACAGCGACGCACAAGTGAAAATTCACTTTCCAGAGGCGTTTGGATCTGAAGAAGTACTTTATCTCTCCCTGATTTCGGCCCAAACTTTAATTTCGGGCGGCTCACATCTTGCGAGGCTTTTCTCGACGGGCCGTGAGTGCAAACAAATTGCGGAAGCCGTCGGCGATTACGGAAACTTGGTCCGCTCGTTGGCGGCTGTTTATAGTCTGGCGTGAGGGCAGATCAATGACGCGCATGCCTGGCCACTGGCGGCCTTTTATCGACTTTAAAAGTAATGGTACAGCAGTTGCTCGCAACGGCACAAGTTCACCGCCCCCTCTCCCCCGTCCCCTCCTCGCCGCGGCCTCCAAAGCTCCAGCCACCCACGTCTCCCTCCGTGTCCAGCTTTTCTTCCCTTAGCAACGTCCGCCTCCATAGCTCAGTGCCTGCGTCGCTGACTACCACGTAGGGGGCCCGCGTTCTATTCCCGACAAGGGACTGAGTGTTGTGTGTTGTCCTAATCATCATCACATCATCATTGACACTTAAGTCGCCCACGCAGCGTCAACTAAAAATATCGCACTGACGTGTCTTACGGGCCACTTTAGATTTGTAGTTTTATAAGTTTTTGCAAACATTTTGGACCAAAATAATGATCTAAATAATAATAAATTAATTAATAAGAGTGTCTGAAAACGTTTTAGGAAAAAAAAATAGGTAGTGCCGGGTTTAGAACCACCGACCTTTCGCATCTCAGTCGAGCACCTTGCCCACTACGCTAAGGCTATAAATCAGAAGAGGGGTTCTTTAATCTCGTACTACTTATGGTCGTTGTTAACTGATTTTAATATGGCATTTGTAGACATTAGATTATTATTCATCGTACGAAGAACGATGTGTTTTTGTTAATTCCTCAGTGTGCCGTTGCTATGAAATGACAACGTGTAAGTTAGAATAAGAAAATTATCAAATACGCGAGGAATGTCACGTGACATCTCCGAACGGCTGGTTTTCGTTAATTCAATGGAGGGTTTAAAATCTCCGTTATTTTTGGAAATATGTATCAAACGATACGAGATATAAAAAAAACATAAGGGAACAAAGTTGTAGAGAATTTTCGTCTCCACAATTTGGGTTATTCAATTTTCGTGTCAGACGAACGGTTCGTTTGCAATTGCAATTATATTACAAACGGCTTCTTTTTTTTTTTTTTTTTTTTTTTTTTTTTTTTTTTTTTTTTTTTTTTTTTTTTTTTTTTTTTAGTACCGTATTTTTTTGCCGAAAAATTTGAAAAAGGGAGGTTCTGGTCTCAGGCAGACTACAATCATGTCTGTAAAATTTGGACCTGATCGGTTGAACGGTTCGTCTTAAAAATAGGGAACACGTTACGGACAGACAGTCAGACAGACATACATCCCAAAATCGTCGTTTTTTGCAAATATCTTTGAAACGCTACGAGATATGAAAAAAAAAAAAACATAAGCGAGTAAAGTTGTAGAGAATTTTCTCCTCTATAAATTCGGTTATTCAATTTTAGTGTCTTATGAATAATAAAGCCGTTATTTTCTTTTAAATTTCGAGCTGTCAAAAGACGATCGCAAAGGCCCACTTCTAGTGTTACTACCGTAACCTAAGGTGGGCCAAAAAGACTTACACTAAGGCGGCCGAACAATCCAGCAAGGGATCTCCCGGCCAAGAAAGCCATACGCTCATTTCATTTTCATTTCCCTTAGCAACGATTTCTGTCTTCTTCTTTCTGGAAATCGCGCGAGAATACAGCACCATGAGAGCTGAGGAAAAAATGCCACAATAGATACGAAAATTAATGCTTTCAAAAACTATAAAACAACAGAAGTGCTTTTTTCGTTTTCTTATCCATTCGAAAGACCTATATTTATTTCATTTATTTTTATTTATTTTGCTGTCTTTTACAATAACCTGTTATCTAAATGCTGAAACATGTCGTATTTTGCACAGTTTATGGTTTTATTTTCACTCAATAATTTCTTCTTATATCTAGTTAATTCCCAATAAAGAGCTTAAGTAACGTATCAAATAAATAATTATTAGAAAAATTAATTAAATAATACATATCCGTTTAAGAATAAGAAATAAAGAGTAAAGGTAAGTACAGACGTTTATGTTGAAAAACAGTGAAAGAATAATATGACTTAATTATATCCATAATGGATGTGATGTCGCGGTTGTATTACTTAATTATTTTGTAAAGTAGGCTCAACCACAGAAATCGTGTAAAAACACTAAAATATGACGCGTTTCAAGGGTCAAGCCTCATCATCAGATAATCTGTACAAGAATCTTAAAACCTGATATAATAAAAATCTAAAACGTAATAAAAGAAAACGTGGTTACTTCCCTTGTAACCGTGTCTACGCAGAAAGGTCCTCAGCATACTGTGCTTCGTCAGGATTCAAATCAGACCCCAGTACTGGCGGCGCGTAACACTACCGAAATTCACGGAGTCAACAACACGACTGAGGCGCACGTATTCTCAAAATGTTTAAATGTTTGTAAATCTATCAAACCAAACTGCGTGGTCATCAGTCCGTAGCTTTCAAACTACGTAAACCTAAGGAAACTAACCTAAGGACAAACACACACACCCATGCTCCAGGTAGGACTCGAACTTCCACGCCGAGCAACCGCGCGCTCCGCAACGAGACGATGTAGACCGCTCGGCTACTCCACCGCGGCCGCACGTTTGCACATGAAAACAAACACCTCTAAATTCCAAACATCATCCACAGGCTAGTGGGTACATTCAGGTGTCACGAAATCATTTGCACAGTAAGACAGAGGTTGAAATTTAAAATAAACGACTTTTGTTATAATAGGTCCACAAGGTTTTTTTAAAAAAGCTGTATATATTACCTTGAACTAGTTCATTTAATGAGACGTCTCTTTTAGCGTTATGTATTGTAAAGTTAGGTACAAGGAACATATGGACGCCTTCCGACTTAATAATTTTGACAAGTCCGCTGTAGCTACGCATATCCTCGAAACTGGCCACCTATTAAAGCGGATTGAAGATTACCGTAAGATTTTGTTTAAACAGGATAAGGGAAGAAAGTTAGATCTGCTAGAACAGCTGGAAATTACGATACATAACACTAAAAGCGACGTTTCATTAAATGAAAAAGTTCAAGGTAATGCATACAGCTTTTTTTAAAAATTTTATTACGTTTTAGATTTTTATTGTCTCAAGTTTTAAGATTCTTGTACAGAGTATCTGATGATGAGGGCTTGACCCTTGAAACATGTCATATTTTAGTGTTTTGACACGATTTCTGTGGTTGAGCCTAGTTGACAAAATAATTAGAATAATATGAAATTGTATTTAATAGAAGATGACAGGAGAGAGAAATTATGAGAAGATGTTGTCCGACATTTGTGATACTTGAAAGTCGAGGACTTTGCATTCTCATCAAGTCGTCGAACCTCAACCATCGTTAGTAGTATCTGTATGTTACACTAACTGCTAATGTAGGTTACAGCGGTCTTTTGTTATGATCTATTAACAGGTTTATAGCGCCATTTTGCCGATGACAGAAAGAGACAATTCGCTGTCTGTTTCATATTTGTTCTTACTACCAAAGTAACACTAATTATTGTCTATTAAATGATGATCACTGTCCGCGTCCGTATCCGTGTTGGTGTCTCTGTTAGGGTCCGTGTTGTTGTCCCTCGATTTCGGTTCCTTTGCTGGTACACTCTATGTCCTGTGTTTGTTAGCTGCATACGTTGTATTCTTCAGTATGGTCTATTTCCTTTGTATTTGTCATATGTCACGTTCGAGATTTTATCTGTTAGCATATTGAGTGCTGTCCATTCGTCCTCTTATGGCCTCGTATATTTGTTGTCCTATAATTAGAAATATTCATCTTTAGCTCTTTTCTACTAATTCTCGCCTACAGTAGAGATCTGTCTTATAGATCCAACTTTTACAGAAAGCCATATCGGCGATTTACCTCTTCTTGATACTATCCGTAAGGTAAAACCATCAGTAACAACTTCTACTGTACGTTCACTGCGATTGACTTTTATTCGCTAAATATGTTTGAAACGAATCAGTTTGTTTCACAAATGCACAGGCGGAGGTCACTTACATATCTATGTCGAAACGGTAACCCTAATATTGTCTCTTGCGAGAACCTATATGAACAGCTACATAAATACTCTGCAAGTCACATTGAAGTGCATGGCAGAGGTTTCATCGATCCGTTTCTCTATATTTACGTTCTCTAATAGCTCGCGGAAAAAGAACTCGAAAATCTTTCCGTTTTCGATCTGATTTCGCTTATTTTATTATGATGATCATGTCTTCCTATGTAGGTGGGAGCTATCAAAGTATGATCGCATTCCGTACAGAATGTTGGTGAAAGAAATTTCGCAAAAGATCTCGTTACAACGAATAACGCCTTTGTTTTAATGATTTCTACCCCTACTCGTGAATCGTTTCCGTGACTCCGATAATAAAAAACGAGTTTCCCTTCTCTCTACTTCCTCTAAATCGTCTGTCATTCTCATCTCCCACTTTACAAAAAATATGAGGAAAAAAATCTCCTGGCAACATTTCTTACCGTGTGGAACTCAAGTTTCTATACTAATGCTTTTAATTCTAGTCATCCATTACTGCAGATTACGTGTAATCTATCACGCACCTATAAATATCTCTTATAGGAAATATCAATTTATGTACAAAATTTTGATAAAATGTGATCTTACGGACCTTCAATTTTTCGCCTTTATTGTTAGCAGTCTACATCTAGAATTCTTATATCACAAAAGTCAGTCTCAGCTGCAAAATTTTTTCTTAATTACTGACGCGTTTCGCCCTTTTGAGGTATCATCAGATTATGTAAATCTATGGTGAGCTATTTTTCATCATCATAAAAAATCTTGTAGGAAGAAAACCTATCGTCATGATTGTTTATTTTATTTTATTTTTATTTTATTCTATTTTATTTTTATTCTTTTCTTTCTGGTTCGAAATGGGAGAATGTAGGCAAATGTGCTACATTCTCCCATTTCAGGCAATAAATAAATAAATAAAAATTAAGCAACCATGACAATAGGTTTTCTTCCTAGATGTCCTTTATGATGGTGACAAATAGCTCATCATAGATTTACATAATCTGATGATGCCTCAAAAAGGGCGAAAGGCGTCAGTAAGCAGCTGAGACTGACTTTTGTGATATATTCATAACCAGTTGCTGTACCAGTATGGAGTGGAACCAGTTTTATCTAGGATACTTTTAAGTTATGGAAACATTATCACAGTAGGTAAAAATAGTACGAATATTGTACGAAACACTGTGTCTTGATATGCCACTTCGGCGACTTGCGTGTCCCTAGGCTGCCCCAGTTATCCAACCGGGAAAAGGGGACCTACAGCTTAACGCGAAATGCGAATTTTGTGTAGTTTCTGGTGACACTTCACATCATTGATAGGTGAAGGATGGGTTGAAACGCAGACTGCAAAAATCCGAAATTCGACCGGGTTTCCTACCCGTGACCCTTCAGTTTCCAGTAGAGCGAATAATGTAGTGTTTCGAGGTAAAGGTCCCTTTGCTGTCACATGGTGCATAATTTTGTGTTCTAACTGGGACAGTTACTAATCAAATGAATAAAGCTACAAATTTTTAAATAATGTATCGAATAGCTGCATTAATATAATCCTGAAGGAATAAGATTAGGTAATGAGACAAAAGTAGTAGATGAATTTTGTCATTTGGGTAACAAAATAACATCTGATAGTCTTCATAAAGAAGATATAAAATGCAGAATGGCTATGGGAAGAAAAGCGTTTTTGAACAAGTGAAACTTATTGAAATACAATATCTGGGCGCATGGCTGCGCTCCAGCCAAGTCGAGAGCACGGCCGTTCCATCCTTTTCTCGAAGCAGTTGACGGCACTTTCCAAGCCCCTGTGTCTCCGTAATGGGTAAATGTAGACGCCTGAATTTTCGGTTACCAAGAGTATCTACTATAAATGTTCAAATGTTTGTATAGTCTATGGGACTTAACTACGGGGTTATCAGTCCCTAAACTTACAAACTACTTATGAACTACTTACGAACTAGGACGGCACAAATATCCATGCCCAAGGGGGGATTCGAACCCCCGACCGTAGTAGCCGTGCAGACCGTGACTGGAGCGCCTCAGTCTCCTCGGCCACCGCGGCCGGCTATCTACTATAACTAGCTACATTTTCAAATTATATTAGTCTACACCTTACAGTTCACAAAAAATTAGCAGTCGAAAATCGCTAATTCTGTCACTCACTGACTCACCGATCATCAAAATTATATGGTACTTCTAGCAGATACACAAACATCAAATTTTGTATTTAGATAGAGTTTAGCCTGTAATGGAAGGAAAGATTCAAACATCTGTAAATATTAATTCCGTTCACAAACACTTTTCGCTCGATGGAATAGTATCTGGTATCTTGGATTTACAAGGATTGTCGTTGTAATGATCTTGTGGTCGTGCGATAGATTCACGTCTGTGAGGTCCCGGCTCCATTCCTGGTGCCGTCATTTTACTTTTCATTTTAATTTGGTCGTCACCTTTCTGTTAAGAGTCGTCAGAAATGGCATGTGTCACGTGATTAGAGAATGATGAATAACTGGTAAGATATAACTTAAATTACTGCAGATGGAAACAGTACCAATGACTTCTACATTCTAGATTTCAGCTATAAATGAAAAAAATATTATTGCTCGTAATGTCGAAAATTCCGTCACATGAATCGGGGTAAAACGTTAGATCAATGCTAGAAACGTTACAGACTGGTTTCAAGACACTATACTGCAGAGATAGGGAGATGATCTGGGAGACGCGCAGTCTACGGCCCAGACTATGGAGAAGATAGAATGAAAACTCTCTGGAGTGAGTATTGTGTTCTGTCTTCTCTAGGAGGTGCTGATTCTGCTTATGTTATAAACTGGGATTGTCATATCATTAAATACGCGAACTTGAAAATTGAAGTACCGATTTTCTACGATGATTTTATCAGGGGGCAATTCGACAGACGGTGTGCTGCAGATGTGCACTATATAATTAATCATGAGTGTACATAGTCCATAAAAGTGCTAAAACGAAGTATATGTTTTCACATTCATAGCTCGTTTCATGTTTTAAATTCTCCATCTCTAATAAAATGTGAACGTGCTGCTAACTACTGTCTTAGGGGTGTTCGATATTAGGAAAACATCGTTAGTAACAATCAACTGCAAGGCAGAACCACTGACACACATTACTAGACTGGCACTGCCGAATACATTATTACTGGTCTCCATGTCACTTGTAACAACGTCTCAACAATTATTTGTGTACGGATATAACAGTCGTAAGAAATAGGAATAAACTGATAATTTCGCCACGTTTAGAGTTTTGACGTAAAAAGCTACATTTTAGTTACGGTGATTGCGTAGAATGAAAATGTTGGCAATGAAATGTTCGCTTTATGAGGGGTACGTACAAGAACCTCTCAACTACAGAGCAGGAACATAATTAACTATTTACTTCATGGTCAACAACAAAGGCTATGCCACTCATTCGACATGACTGGTTTTCGGAAGTGTCTCATTCGTCGGTCACTGCCAACTTCAGCACAATACACCACCCCTGCCGTAAGTAAAATCTATCGTGTACTAGACAAAGATACAGCATACAAAACAGAACGTACATTTATATTCAGCTATCTTTTTTGTGATTTGGCATCTTAGGCTATATTAAAGTTTTTTAGATCATCAAGTTGAATACAATCGACTTATAAGCACTCACCCCCCCCCCCCCCCCCCCAAGTCTTGTAAGATTTGTCTGATTTATCGTCGAAATGAAGTTTAGCGATTACTTTTCAGTGTTCTTATGGATGAATTTAACCTTTTAGCTATTAAAGATCAATTGCCAATTTTCACACCATGCAGATACCTTTCCTTAATACTTTTGTAAATGCTTATAATCTGCTGGTGACTTTACTATCCGATAAAGGACGGCATCATCCGCGAAGTCTCCTCATTCGTATATCAAGACCAGAAGAATGGCAAATATCTCTTCTGTTTTACTCGATAACTTGCCGTCAGGTACTACGTACTTTGTCCTATTTGACAAGAAATCGCAAATCCAGGCGCAGAGACATAGAGATATTCCATAAGCACGCAATTTGATCAGGAACCCCTAGTGCGCTGCAGTGTCATCAGCATAGAGAAACGGCTATTTTCGATGTACTCAGTACATGTAAATAGCTTAATAAGTTATTACAAGGAATACTACTCAAGTATATTTTGATGTTAGATGACAGAGAAATAAGAATGAGTTTTCTGATACTAAGGACACAAACTATCTGGAGCTGCTTCGAAAGGATAAAGTAAAATTTCATTAGAAATTGTACCCGAAATACGTGTTTCCTAGAGGTAAGCGTTGGACAGCATAGTGACGCAATAAGAACCAAAATACGAGTCTACATCAGACTGAATTCAGAGGCCATCTTTTAGAGAATCCTTCTGGGAAAGGGAAAACGTAACTAACTGAAGATTTAGTTTCCCAATCATTCACCCTTCCAAATAGTACAGAGCACTGCTGCAAGAATATGCGCAAGCTCTTTCATACATAATATATGTAGACATATTTTGCCATCCGCACTCTTAATAATCCGGTACTTTTGATAATCCGGCACCCATATGTGCTATGAATAGCCGGATTAGCGAGAGGCTAGTGTATTGTTCCAGTTCTGATGTTAGTGCACTTCACCCACAAATTTATTTTACAAACTGGTTCTTCCATGGGTGGAATTTGGGCAAACATTTTACACGTAACGGAAGAAGAAAATCTCCAACTGCTTATGCATCCACGCCCTAAATGATTTGGAAAGGAAGTAGTTAGTATACGAGCTGGAGATATTTGACGGTACTCTTTGGGTTACAAAAATTCTAATATTATTTTGAACATGCCTATTATAAATGTTCAAATGTTTGTAAAGCTTATGGGACAACTATGGGATCATCAGTGCGTAAACTTATAAACTAACTTATAATCTGGTCAGGTTAAATAACCAAATAAATAAATAAAAAATAAATATACTATAGACAACACAAAAATCCATGCCCGACGGAAGACTGGAACCCCAGACGGGGAACGCCCTCGCGAATCGGAGCGTAGAGCCTCAATGCTCTCGGCCAATCCGCCACAGCATACCTATTTTAAATTAAAGACTATAACCAGGCAGTCGAATGGATTGTGGGTGGTATCCGCAAAACTGGACGGCTTTCGAGGTGGGCAATCTGGTTACTCACATACAGTTTTGATGCTATTAACAACGAAGGCTGGTAAGCTGCAGGCAGTGCTTTAATGAACATGCTGTCGTGAAAAGCGACATGAAAATTGTCATCAAACGGCCACTCATTAGGACAACAATTCGTAATCTGGAGTTCCTATCTTTTCTACACTCAGTTACCGTAGTGGAGTGAACAGCTCAAATTCCATCAGATACCTGCAACTAAGGTCAATGCGACCGGTCGGAGCGGCACGTAAAGTGCACAGTGTTTGCCGTTTGTGGCAGGATTAGCGACGCCGCTAATGTGGGGTGGGGGTCGCTGTGGCTTCACTCCTGCCGGCAGCTCCGCCAGCTGACCCCGCCGCTTGCCCCGGCGTCTGCAGGGCCGCGCTCGTGCGGGCTGTGTACGCGGGCCATTGTGCGCGCGACAGCAGCGCTGTGCGGCGGTAACCGCGACTAATCCGTGTTTAATCTGGCGTGCAAACCATTGTGCGGCGACCGCGCCGATACAAAGGCCCGCCCGCCCGCTACAAGGACAATGGCGGCGCCGGGCATCGATTCCCGAAGCGCTGACTGCGCGCCGTTATCAACGTCACCCGTCACTCCAACCCCCCACCCCTCCCCCTGATCTCGAGAAAGTGGGGGAGGCGCGGCATCCCGCTTGCAACCACCTGTCAATGAAAAAGAAGCTATCTTCCTGGACCCCTTACTTATTGTATTTATTTGTTCGTGTCAAAAGCTACACCACGAAGATGATGTCCTACAGAAGCGAGAATTAACCGACGGGAAGATGATGCTGTGATATGCAAATGATTGCCGCGGTGGAGTAGCCGAGCGGTCTAAAGCGCCTAGCTGCGGAGCGCGCTGTTGCTCGCCGTGGTGGTTCGAGTCCTCCCTGGGGCATCGGTGTGTGTGTTGTCCTTAGGTTAATTTACATAGGTTTAAGTAGTTTGTAAGCTACGGACTGATGACCACGCAGTTTGGTCCGATAGATTTACAGACATTTGAATGTTTTGCAAATGATTAACTTTTCAAAGCATTCACACTAGGTTGGCGCCGGTGGCAACACTTACGACGTGCTGACATGAGGAAAGTTTCCAACCGATTTCCCCTACACAAGACGTCTTCTGGGAACCGCTGACTGAAAGGCTAAGCAGTCCCTGAGGATTAAAAATATAATCTATATCTATAAATGTAAATGTCTGTTCGGTGTACGTTTATCACGTCTGAACCACAAGACATAAAGAGCAAAACATTTCTACAGTTACTAATGTCTACCCGGGGAAAACTTTAGGTACGGTTTTATGGCGATTGTATATATATATATATATATATATATATATATATATATATATATATATATATGTGTGTGTGTGTGTGTGTGTGTGTGTGTGTGTGTGTGTGTGTGTGAATGTCTATTCGGTGTACGCTTATCACGTCCGAACGACAAGACGCAGAGATTTCCATATTTGTACAGTTACTAATTTTTACCTGACGGAGATTTTAGGCACGGTTTTATACCGATCTGATAGATATTTAATAATTTGAAGAATATAACGCGAAATGCGGGACAATAATTACTCTTTGAAAATTATATTTACTCTTTCAAAATGCTTTTATTGGTTGTATTGTTGCTTGAGAGTTGATGATGATAAAAGTTCGGATGGAAAGTTATTGGTGTCTATAAAATTCTACGTGTCTTCGTGTGTGTTAATATTTCGCTCTGCAGCGAAAACTACACAACGCAAACGAATGGTCTGTGTGTAATTGTTGTCTGAATTCTCCCGTTCTACACCATACCAGTTCCACGCCGATAGCTATAAGGGGGTGGAAGATATGGTGGTTGAAAGTCGTCAAATTATAAAAAAAATTCGGACTGAAGGCCAGCGATGACGTTTGCGACTGTATAGCAAGGAGGTTACACACAGCGAACTGTGATGCCACAGACCATACATTTGGTCTATGCGTACTAGAATGTCTTCAGCTCTTTCTCTGTAAGGATAAGCACACGAATGAGGAAATACAAGAATAAATAAATAAAGCAGTAAAAAGAAATTTCCTTTAATACACCTCTTTAAAAAAAAATCCATTTACAACCATCATGTTTTTCACATGGTCAATTATATGTCGCTTGCTCAAGGGTGGGGAACCCAAGAAAATCTCTACATTTACCCTCCAAACAATACTACAAATAACTTAGCTTACTAGAATGACCTAAAATGAAATTAAAATGAATTTGGACATTACTCTCACCATACGTGTTGAGATATTGCAACACAGGCTATAAGGAACAATGTATCTATTATTTATTGTAAATCATTAAACGCTTCACATAATTTAATTTTTTTTATTTGAATATTGATTAAAATGTTTGTTTCTAAAGAAGGTATTATATTTCATTTCATCCTTCAAAACCAGTCACATAGCACACTAATGAAAGACAGCTTATCTATCATAATCAACAAACACGCGAGTGGAGCCACGGGTTTAAGCTAGTAAATAAATAAAAATCTGTAAGCTGAGAAAGCTATGGGGGAATGCTATGAGAAATTTGGAGAGGAAACTAAAGTTCAGGGAGAAAACATAAAAACCTTACCGTTTTCTTACGACATAGTATTTCTGTCAGCAAAAGACCCGGTAAAGCATTTATACGGGATTGACATTGTCTTAAAAGGAAGGTATAAGATGAACATTAACAAGAGTAATCCAATGCAGTGTCAGAAAATTAGGCGATGCTGAAGGAATTAAATTAGTTAATGAGACAATAAAAGCGATAGATCAGTTTTGTTATTTAGGTAGCAACATAACTTCTGATGGCCGAAGTAAAGAAGATATAAATTACAGAATGGCTATGGGAAGAAGAGCGTTTCTGAAGAAACTATATCCAGTATCAGTTTAAATGTTAGGAAGTCCTTTCTGAAAGCATTCGTGGGAGTGAAATGAGGACAATAAAGATTTCAGACGAAAATATGATAGAAACTTTCGAAATGTGATGCTACAGACGAATGGAGAAGATGGGTAGATCACGTAACTGATGAGGAGATGCTCAGTAGAATTGGGGAGAAAAGAGTTTGTGGCATATCCTGACGAAGAGAAGCGATATGTTGGTGGGACACAATCTGAGACATCTAGGAACCGTCAACTTAACATTAAAAGTAAGGGTGTGGGGTATAAATAGTAGAGGGAGACCGAGGGACGAATACAGTAAGCTGATTCAAAAAAGTATGTAGATTTCCGTACGTATTCTCAGATGAAGAGGCTTGCACAGGACAGGGTAGCGCAGAGAACTGCATAAAATCAGTCTGCGGACTGAAGTCCACAACAACAACATTGACACAGTCACAACGGATGAAACTACATTCGTGGGGACTCTGAATCGTTCATACAAAGAAATGCGGAAATGAAATCGCTATTGATAGTTAAATTAGAGATATCAATTACGTTTGCCATAAGCAGTTGA
Source organism: Locusta migratoria (assembly GCA_026315105.1). Taxonomy (NCBI): domain Eukaryota; kingdom Metazoa; phylum Arthropoda; class Insecta; order Orthoptera; family Acrididae; genus Locusta; species Locusta migratoria. The sequence continues at coordinate 86,881,521 of CM048748.1, forward strand.
TGAATACAGTTCGGTCTAGTGCTTAACTATCGTAAGACAGCGGATCTGGGTTTTATTCCATGGCAGTGATGCTAATGATTGAACAAGGAATCGGGTTTCGATGTGTAGAACTGCTACAAAAGTCTATGTATCAAACAAGGTAATGTGCTAAATATTTCAATGTAAGTATGTATTCAAGGCAAAGCTTAGACATAGTTTGAAGTTGTGTTTGAAGCTTGTTGTTTGAACGCCTTCCAGCAATCGTGTAATTCCAAATTTTTAGATGTGTTTTCCCCGTGACACTGACAGCAAATTGATAAAAGAGTTCATCACAGAGTACAATTTCGCTGTTCTTAGAATTAAACTGAAACATCTGTCACATTTTCAACTATTAAATGTAATTGCAATTCAATTTGCGGGCATCATCTATGCAGGGTGTTACAAAAAGCTACGGCCAAACTTTCAGGAGACATTCCTCGCACAAAAAGAAAGAAAATATGTTATGTGGACATGTGTTCGGAAACGCTTAATTTCCATGTTAGAGCTCATTTGATTACTTCTCTTCAAATCACATTAATCTTGGAATGGAAACATACAGCAACAGAAGTTACCAGAGTGACTTCAAACACTTTGTTACAGGAAATGTTCAAAATGTCCTCCGTTAGCGAGGATACATGCTTCCACCCTTCGTCGCATGGAATCCCTGATACGCTGATGGAGCCCTGGAGAATGGCGTATTGTATCACAGCCATCCACAATAAGAGCACGATGAGTCTCTACATTTTGTACCGGGGTTGCGTAGACAAGAGCTTTCAAATGCCCCCATAAAAGAAAGTCAATAGGGTTGAGGTCAGGAGAGCGTGGAGGCCATGCAATTGGTCCGCCTCTACTAATCCATCGGTCACCGAATCTGTTGTTGAGAAACGTATGAATACGTCGACTGAAATGTGCAGGTACTCCATCGTGAACCACATGTTGTGTCATACTTGTAAAGGCACATGTTCTAGCAGCACAGGTAGAGTATCCCGTATGAAATCATGATAACGTGCTCCAGTGAGCGTAGGTGGAAGAACATGAAGCCCAATCAAGACATCACCAATAATTCCTGCCCAAACGTTCACAGAAAATCTGTGTTGATGACGTGATTGCACAATTGCGTGTGGATTCTCGTCAGCCCACACATGTTGATTGTGAAAATTTACAATTTGATCACGTTGGAATGAAGCTTCATCCGTACTAAAATTAGCTCTAACATTGAAATTAAGCGTTTCCGATGTCTACATAACATATTTGCATTCTTTGCGTGTGAGGAATGTTTCCTGAGAGTTTGGCCTTATCTTTTTGTAACACCCTGTATATATAACTGAATGCAGTGTTATAATTGCATCATAGAGCACATAGTTTCTTGGTTATGTTCTCGAAATAGAGATGCATCACATACAACATTATGCTTACAATACCGCACATTAAATGTGCACCGTCAAGCGCAAAGTTTTAATTTATTACCAATTTCAGAAATACTTCGTTGTCCCACACAGTTTTCTGGCAGTATGCACGTCCATGTCTGAATCACAGTGCGACAAATTCGCCGGTGGATATAAATGTATTTACCTTGAGACATCTATATACATACACATCTACACACATACTCCGCAATTCACCCAAAGGTGGGTGCCGGAGGGTACTCAGTACAACTGCTAGTTACTTGCTTTCCTGTTCCACTTCCATATAGAACGAGGGCAAAACGAATACTTGCCCGAGCCCCAATCTCTGTGATCTTATCCTTGTGGTCGTTACGCGAAATGTAGCTTGGCGGCAGTAGAATCGTTCTGCAGTCCGCCTCAAATTCCGGTCCTCTAAATTGCTTCAACACGCTTCTCGAAAACAACGTCGCCTTCCCTTGTCTGAGTTCTGAAGCATTTCAGTAACAGTCGCGCATTGAACGAACACACCAATTACTAACCTAGCTTACCGCCTCTGAACTGCCTCGCCGCCGTGACCCAGAGTCGAAGGCGCCTTGCTGCAGAGCGTGCTGTTGATCGGCGCGGAGGTTCGGGCATAGGTGTGTGTATTGTCCTTAAGTTAGTTTATATCAAGTATTTTGTAAGCCTACGGACTAGTAACCAAAGAAGTTAAGTTCCATAGTTTTTCAAACATTTGAACTGCCTCTATGTCCTCCTTTAAACCGATCTGCTGGAGTTCCCAAGCACCTGAGCAATACATAAGAAGGGTCGTTCAAGCGTTTTATATGCGGTCTCCTTTACAGGCGAATCACACCTTTTCAGAATTCTCCTAATAAAGCCAAGTCGACCATTTGCACCCCCCATGACTGTCCTTATAAGCTCGTGTCAGTTCATATCACTATGCAGCGTTACGCCAAGATATTTCGTTCACGTGAATCTGTCAAGCAGAGCACTACTGATGCTGTATTCGAACATTACGGGATTGTTTCTCCTACTCATTTGCATCACCTTACATTTTTCTACATTTAACGCTAGTTGCCATTCCTCACACTAAACAGAAATTTGTTGCAAGTCATTCAATGACGACATCCTCTTGTAAGCCGCACCGTCATCAGCAAACAGCCGCAGATTGCAACTCACTCTGTCCGTCGGATCATTTATACAGATAGAAAATAATAGCCGTCTTATCACCCTTTCCTGGGGCACCCATGACGATACCCGTCTCTGATGACCACACTGGGTTCTATTACTTAAGTAGTCATCGAGCAAATCACATACCGTATATGGGTACCTACTTCAAAAGATCGTACCATCGTTAGCAGTCTAATGCGGTATCGTGTCAAACGTCTTCCGAAAATCGAGAAATGTGCAATTTGCCTGTTGTACCTTATTCATAGCACGCAAGATGTCAGGATATAAAAGGAGAAGCTGGTTTTCGCACGACCTACACTTCCTAAAGCCGTGCTGAAGAATGGACATAAGCTTTTCCGTCAGATGAATTAAATGGAAAGGGCATGCCTTTTTCTGAAAACAATTTTTTTTCTTATTCCCATACATGTTTCGGAATCTTTGTTCCATCATCAGTGGGATATTTATTAAATTTGTAAGAATAAAATATGTACAATGTACACTGTAATTTAAGATTCGAAAAAAATCATGAAAAGTACAAGAAACATGGTTTACCTGGCGTTTTTACATTTTAAGTTTCCGAGTGAAACATTCCATTACTTCATGGCCTGCCATTTGCAAACAGATTACGGTTTTGAGGGATGTAGGCTTTTGAGAATAGTGAAATTTCACTGGTGGGAATAAGTAAAAAACATAATTATTTACAAAAAAAAATGGTGCGCCGTTTCCCATTTATTTAATTGCAACAAGGAAAAACGAGTACAGCAAAACCAACATGATGAACGTCACATTAATTAGTGTATTATGGCTAAAATAGAGCTACAAATAACCCATATTCCTCAGTTGTTTGACAGTGAGAACAGCTGGTGATACCCAAAAGATTTTCAACCACTGCTTCCAACCATTTGTAAATATTTTTTCGATTGGGCTATCAGACATTAAGATTTATGTATGGCAACTGGATTAATCATAGAGGTTTTGCTAGTATTTACTAATATCGCAGACGTTTTTACTATAAAATGTCTTCCACTCTAACAGGCCGTCTGGTACAGCAAACAAAATATAACTGCTAGTAACCTACTGTCTTGGTTGCAATGTACAACATGCCTGGTGGAAATTTATTTTAAATGTCTCTTCTAATGAATTAAAAGAGTTCATTAAGAGGGGAGAAAATAGTCACTGACCGAGAGAAAGTCTAGTTGGAAAGTTCCTAACCGTCTCTCAGCACAATCTTCCACACTCTTATAAATTTCCGCTGCTTTATCCTCATTCCTACTACTAGGTCCTATTTTCACTAGGTAACGCATATTGCATGAGGGGCCGTAGGTTTCACAAATTCTTCAGACTGGTAAAACAAAGTTCTTTTGTTTATTACTGACCTTAGATTTTGAAGTAGATAATGTCCCACGCAGTTTCAGCACACAGGTCGTAGGTTCTTGATGTCTGAAGCTGTGAAAATGATTTGAGGGCTCTTACTACGATTTTATTTTTCATAAGACACGGGTTACCAGTGGATTTTAAATTTATTCTTCCAACGTTTACACACGCCCAGCGAAATCTACAAAGCTACGCGGTACATTCACTTTACAATAAGTACTAGTGCCATGATGATAAATGTACAAGTTTTGTAATGCTCCGTAATGAGACAAGGTGCTACATGTTAACAGTTCGAATTTCGGCACTGGACTGTGCTCGGCCAGGCGTGGCTGCTAGTTGCTGCCTCTGTCTTTCTGGTGTGAAACGAACCTTCTAGATTCGTCGCTCGTATTTTGTTTAAATAAATTACACTGAACAAAGTACCAAATAGGTTCAAATGAAAGCTTCTTAACATATAAGTGTTACACTGAAATTACGATATTATCTAATGTTTACTTTCTTAAATATTAATAATTGAAATGTAGGAATGATAACACAGGGAGGGGAAGTGGTAGCCAATCAGATCAGGTCTATGCCACACTGCCGTGTTTCCTCACGCTCAATACATCATCTGTACCATCTGTTATGTTTTTTCCACCCCTGCTACTTTGCCTACTGCCAGTCAGCTACCTGGCTTCTATAAAATTTACAAGTCCAAACTAACATATGAAAAGTCTGAATGCTATTATTCAAGTAATAGAGATATAAAATCAAACTTGTCACAGATGATGTATTTTATTTTATTTTAAATAAATCATTGCAACCAAGACTGTGTTTTATTAGATGTTTTTTCGATAAATCACTCTTACTTACTTTTGAGACTCATAATAGCCAATAATTGACCAATAATTCAGCTAGCAAATCCAATAGCTGAAAGCGGTTAGTAGTACAGCCCTTTGCGACGTCGAAAAACGCAGGTCTGGATTTTTCGTCTGTGGCTGATGTGCTGGCGGTGGAAAGGTAGAGGGGTGGGGGTGGATCGCTGCCATATCGGATCTGCAGCGGCGGATATTGGGGCGCGTGCTGCCAGGCGAGGCTTTCGCTAACGGTCGGCCGCGGCCGGCACCTGTTATCGGCAAGTGTTCGCCGATGACGGGGGTGGGGGGGACGGGGGGGGGGGTCGTATCGCAGCGCCGCCCGGAACCGGCACAGTGCTGCCACCTACAATTAGCCGCCGCTTCCGGAAGCCATTCAGCTCTGTGAGCCGTCTGGTGGCAGAGTTTCACTCACCTGGCTGCCAGCACGATAGCAGGGAAACGCGGGGGATTTATTTCAGAGCCGACGCACGACTGAGAATGGTAGAATTGTGGATTGCCGGAGAGACAAAGTCATGGAAGACTAGTCACACCGCAGGTGGAATACTTCCTCAGTCAAACTCTTTACATATGATTAATTATCTTCAAAAGGAAAACGTCAAGATTGCAATATGATTAATTAGCTGACTCGCGAGCGGTTTCCATAGGCTATACCAGCGGTCGGTAACTGGCGGACTACGGACCAGATGCGGACCGCGGAAGGCCAAAAACTGGACCACTAAAAATATTTTGAAATTATGTTACATACTTATTTATTTATTTATTTGTTTATTTAGCCTGATCAGATTAGGGCCATCAGGCCCTCTCTTACATCGGTCCAGGGTTTTACACATACTGTATTTCTTTACATGTGAGTTACGTATAACATAACAATGATTTTTACAGATAAACAATTAATAACATAATTTATACAAGTTGATTACATGTAAAAGGATGTAAATAAAAGGTGTTGCCTTAATTCCAATAGGATTAATACTAGTAGTACCACTGAGACACCTTCTGCTGCTGTTGGTGTAATAATAGAAGTAACAACATTGATACTAGCAGATACAAGATGTACTTTTGAATACATCGAGACTGGTGAAGGCATGGCGAATTCTGACAGAAGGAAGTTAAGAAAGCTGTACCTGGCGAGAGCAATGGCAGTAGGAGAATATCTGGAAGGAGGAATGGATGTGACGTACCTGGACCGTAGGGTATTAAAGACTGGCGTAATTATTGCTTTAGTAGATAATCCATTAACTGTCGTTTTAAGCTCGCAGTGTTATTCAGTTCTCTGACATACTGAGGTAGATTATTCCAGAGCCTGGTTCCTGCTACTGAAAAAGATTTTGATAAAGCGGCTGAGTGGTGGATAGGGACAGAAAGGGTTTTGCTCTGACAGAAACGAGTAGTTCTGTTATGTTGTTCAGATAAGAGTGTCAAGGTCGAGGAAAGATATGAGGGACAGTGTACGTTGATAAGAGATCAGAGGAAACAGAGTGTATGAAAGTCTCTGCGCTTGTCAGCACGGAGCCAGGATATTTGCTTATAAGATGGTGAAATGTGATCAAAGAGACAGATGTTACATATATATATCGAACTCAGGCATTCATGGTTAGTTCCAGACGTCGTGAGCTTTCCCAAGAAAGACCTTGCAAGATAACATCACTGTAATCAATAATTGGAATTACAAGTGTTTGTATAAGTTTCTTTTTAAGTTCGAGAGGAAAAAAACTTCTTATATCTCTGTAGGGCATGAAGAGATGCTGATGCCTTCCTATACACGGCGGCTGTGTGCTCAGCCCAATTTAGTTTGTCGTCTGTTATCACTCCCAGACTTTTTACCGAGGGCGAAAAGTAGATAGGTGTGTCATTTAATATTAATGATGGTTGAGATTCGCGGTATTTGTGGTTAATGAGCCTAGGATGACCTACCAGAATCGCTTGTGTTTTACTTGGATTGAGCTTTAATCCTTTAAAAAACGTTTTATGTAGATAACACTCCAATTGGAATGTTGGGAGTTGCGTTGAACGTATCTAAAGCCTGCTTTGATATTTGTTTCACATTAATGTGGCTGACGGCGCTTAAATTTTGCATATTCATTAAATAAAGGGAAAACAACTTTTGAGGCGAATGAGTGATTAATTTTGCATTGATAATGTTCAAACTAGTACGCATTGGTGCCACATGCAATACTGTCCAGACGTAGCCGTCCAACAGTGATTTAGTCGCGCGAGGCACGTGTTCCAGTGCAGCGCTGATATTGCTCGTTTCACCAGTAAGGCGTGCAGCACAAGAACTTTATTTAATTAACAAGGAAATACTGCTAAATAAGCAGTACGTGCATATCCATTTAAACACCTTTTTCTTTTTATATATTATTATTTGCTTTTGACGAACGAAAGCCTGAAGCTACTTTGAAAAATATTAAGAGTGAAAATGAAAGTTAAAAAATAGTTTACTTTGTGCCTGTCTGTTGTTTTTCATATTATTTTGTGAATGAAAATTGAAGTAAAAGACTAATAAGGAATATGAGATTTTACTTGTAAACCTCGATAAAAATTTTCAAAAGTATCCGGACCACATCTAAGATTACTTGCCGACCTCTGGGCTATACCGTCATCGACTGGTCGTATAAACTCTACAACGTGTGTTTTTTCTTCTTTTTTTATGTTATCGAAGGTTAAACAGAAAGTGCACCGTTGCACTTAGTCAAAGTATACAATACACAAGTTACATATCAACTGCTTGTAAGACTGTTTAACCGCCAACAAAAAATAAATAACCGGTCGTCAGTAATTTAATTACTTATACTGCGATTTTGGCATTTTCCTTTTGAAGATCTATGCAGGCCGACTCCATCCTGGGATGACAGGTGATCTATTTACATATGAATTAAAGCACACGATGATGGATTAATACCCTACTACAGAATTTATTACTACCTGATAATAACCCGATTCACTGTGTTGTTAATTTTATGTTAGTGGTTTTGTAAATTTAATAATGGAAAATTAAATATACAGTGCTCCAAGAGGCCAAGAAGCTACATTTCTGAATACGGTACGGGACAAGTGCGAGCGGTTTCATTTAATCTGATTTGTAACAGTTATCGCAATTGGGAGCATATGTACTGCCTTGAATTTCGGTAGTAAGTCAAAAAACCACCCAATACAGGTGAATTATTTGTCGCTTTGTCTTAGCTAAAAAAAAAAAAAAAAACAGTAAGAGTTTTAGGTACAATCGTTTTCAGAGCTAAAGTAATTATAATAAAAAAAATTCTTATATAAGAATGACGAATGATGTGTAAGTATGGGTGAATCATTGACTTCATACCGAATTATTGCAAGTCAAAGCAGTGCATCACATAATAACAACAGTACACAAGCTTTACCACCTCTAGGGGCGTTAGCGTCGTTGCAGCTGCCGTAATTAAGATAAAAGTTTTCACTCCAATGAATGTCGTGACTGTATATGTCAGACTGTCATCAATTTGTGGGAGATGTCAGCAGGAAAAGTTTCTTAATGATTTCAAATTATGTTGCAATGCCATAACTGCTCTCATTCTCAAATACGGATTTAATATATTTCGAATATTTTATCGTAGTTGAAGTCCTGAGTACATTATTACACAATACGGAATATCGAAATAGAATTTTTTCTTACACCTTGAGGCGATTATCTGCCGTGTGCGAAGCTAAATACACAAATGCACAAACATATACCTTCAATCACGCTGGATCGGCAGCACAAATTGTTGTCAAGGGTCGCAGGCTGAAGAGATCAGTGAAACCCAAGTTGACCGCTTGAAAGAACGATTCGTATGTCCTTGCTATCGTTGTACCAAGGAACAGTTTTCACATTAAAATAAAAAGAAGAAACTTTACTTTTCAGAAGTAAGTTTTCCGATAAGACTATCTCTTTTTCAATTTCAATTACATTATTTACAAATAAAACTCTATTAAACGCTTGTTACTGAAACGCTGAATATGTTATAGAATAGTAACTGGACCCTAAAGTAACGGAATTTATTTTATACTCATCGTACTTGAATTATGCCGTAAGTTTGAATTGAAATTATCGAATAACCTATTTGGTTATTCAGACTGTTGTGAAAACTTGTATTCGAACGCTTCGATTGTGGGGAAACTTGTATACGACAGTAAGCATTTTCTACATTGAATTAAAACGTGTCGACTAAGGTCTCTGCTTACATATTTGCACGCGATTGCTTTACCTATAAATTTCAGCGGTCTGGTGAAGTACAGCCAACGGAAAATCAAACATGACATGGTGTATTTGTCAAATATAGGGTAGTCATTACACCCAGCGCAGTGACATGAATGTCTCAGATGACGCTTACATTTCCAAGGACTCTGTTTCACACCCCCATAATTCGATCAGTTATTAAATAATTTTTCAACTGTTAGAACCAAGAGGAGAATGCAAATGAAGTGGAAAACTTTAGTGCTACCGAATGAGGATATTTTAGTTATCAAACGGGTATTTATTGTAAAATGTACAGCAACAGCGACTTTTATCCTTTATCGATGTTTTAAGCTTGTTCTGTTGCATCACTACAGCAATGAATTCCATCAGTGGTACTTTCCCGCCAACATTAAAGAGGTTCCATTTTGTTTCTTATAAGTCTCATTTCTTTTTATTTTAGAACTGTAAGCAACAAGTTGTTGATTGTTGTTGTTTTTTTATGTTGAATTACCAAATATTACTTTGATTGTCCTGGTAAATGAATTTATTTACTTTTTTATGTCAGTTAATAGAGTTTATCAGTGTGGGAAACTACCAAACTCTCAGTACCAGAGGTAAAATATTGTCGAGTGTTGCGAGCATTAGGGCCATGCCAAAAATTTGAACCGGAAAGGGACGAAGGAGATGATCTCGAAGGCATTATAGATGGGAGGGCGTCGTCTCCTGGAAATCCCAAAGCTGTGTGTCTCTGTATGTCCTCCTCCCCGTATATCATCAAATTCAAATGTTCAAATGTTTGTAAATCTATCGGAACAAACTGCGTGGTCATCAGTCCGTAGCTTACAAACTACTTAAACCTAGGTAAACTAACCTAAGGACAACACATACACACCCATGCCCCAGGGAGGACTCGAACCTCCACGGCGAGCAACCGCGCGCTCCGCAGCGAGACGCTTTAGACCGCTCGGCTACTCCACCGCGACCCGTATCTCATCAGCCCTCTACTGACCACTATCATCGTGAGCGATCAGACGATGTCAAAAGCCATTGCAAGTTAGGGGAGACCGGGGCACGTTGGTCATATTATTTCTTTATTTTTGTGAATATTAATTTGTTTGACATACTTACATTTATGAAATTATTGCTAAATATTAGATAGGTCTTTCTGAATCTGGATGGCAGTTATAAAGCTTGAAAATATCAGTATTAGAAAAAAAATAATTACTGGACACATATCACGTGGGCCAATCTGCCCCTACACTCGGGGTAAGTTAGCCCGCAGGTTGGGGCACGTTGACCCATGTAGTCTTTTGGTAAGTATAACTAGGAAACTAAAATAAAACTAATATCAAGTTTAATATTGAGTTAAATGCTTAACTTTGTGGACTATGACAAGAGGACAGCTCAAACGTATTACGATTTGTTCAGCTCCAAAGGATCAGCACAGTTTAAAAACCCATAAAATAGTCCATGGATTTCATTTTTCACACATCTCTGATGAGCCCAACGCTTACAGTTCGTGAACTGAATTCCTTGTTCTCCAGTTGACTGTTTCAAAAAGACACTGACTCTTCCTCATCGTCATCATTATCATCATCTTTTCCTTTTGAAAAAGGGCTTTTCTTGTCTGTGATCTAATTTTTCTTCAGTATTTCTTTCCAATGCTTTGGTCCAATGGAAAAGGGCTGAAATTCAGTTTCTGTTTCCTGAGTTTCAATTCCCTGTGCAAACTGACATGAGGTCTGTCCTTTTCTTTTACTGCTAAAACTGCTCTTAACATCGTATCTTCAGAAATCATTTCCCTTTCATTCTTATATAATTTCGGATTATTTCTGTGACACTACGAATAAAACCAAGGTTTAAACCCGAGCCGTAAATCATGTCTTGAAAATAAGGAAATGAACGCGATTCTGACTTCTCAGATCACTGTTTAAGATTAAAATAAAAATTTACTGGATGGCTTTTATTCAACACTCTTTATCAGATAAATATGACGACCTTAACTTCGACAATTATGTTAATAATTTAATGAACTCAAAGAATTATAAACGTTGTTATAATTAAAAGTAACAAACCTTTCATCGAGTTTAAAGAAGTACAGCTCCTATAGGACGTGACAAGTTGTCTCGGCTGGCCATCGTGCCCCGTCCTCTCTGGGCCAACCTGCCCCATCGCCATCTTTACAAAAAAAATCGGTTCTTTAGAAAGCTCACTGAAGCAATTAAGGCTGTATAGAAATAATCCTTAAAGTACGACCTTTAAATATACTACTCACCCCGTTGCGCCTAAAGCAAGCAAAGTTTAATAACACACATTAACCGATAAGTAGAATTTTACTGAAAGACGCACAAAAACAATTAAGGACTACAGCTTGCCCAAAATTCGCCGCCTGCGATATTGCCCTGTATAAGGAAAGGGACAGTGCTACCTTCTATCTGATTGATTCCTAAGACGATCTCTCGTCTATTGTATGAACTAATTCGACTGTGCCAAACTGCCCCTACGGCCAACGTGCCCCGGTCTCCTCTTCTCTTCGCTAGGTAACTTTCAGCGGCTACCAAAAGGTGAAAAACTTGTCCATTAAAACATAAATTCATGTGCCAAGTTTCAGATGGTGGGTACAACGTTGATGATATCTATTCGTTGATCAAATGGCCCGACGTTTCTTGGAAGGTACCCTCTTCCATGCAACATACTTTGGGTTGCGGAACATAAAGACCGATCTCGATGGAAAACTTTACTAATGTACCAGATTTGATAGTGACCTGTCAAACCAAATATATATATTGTTCCTATCGTCAACTACAATACAGAATGTACTAAAAATTATCATTTTTGTTCTTTCTTCGAATATTTTGACTTTCCTTTGTAACTGTTCTGCTCTTTGTGAAAATATGTCCAGCAGCGACACGGACCAAAGAAAGATAAATTTATCTATGCATAGCCCAAATCGTGAGTTTTGTGTTGATTGAAAACCTCATTGAGTAAGGGAATTTAACTTTTTCTCAGATTTCCCAATTTTCCGGTAGATTCTCAAAAATTTTCTTGCAGGTCTGTCCGTTCTTAATTGATGCTCTTACATCATCAATGTCGTTTTCTGAAAATATTAAGAGATCCTTTGCACCTCCGTTGTGTACGAGCCACTGCTTTATAGTTACTGCGATCCATCACATCTAAAATCTCTTTATCTCTCGTCTTCCACATAGCCCTATTTTCTCACAAGCCCCTCCTTATTTCCCAGTCCAGTTTCCTTTCCTAAATTTTATAACATGCATAAATTGAGTTTGCTCTCCCACTCCTCGGTGCGCCTCCGCATTCTTCACTCTATCCATCAAGATTATGCTTTCCATCCTTCGTTACGTCAACATCTCAAAAGCTTACAGCCTTGTCCTGTTTTCCTTCCTCAACCTCTACGTTTCAGCACCATAATAAGAACACTCCAAACGAAATTTTTTATTAATCTTTTCCTTAGTGCTTTCTCCATATAATGTAGAAAATTGTCCTTTTTGTGTAACATGCTTCTTTCACCACACATCATCCAGTCTTAATTCCTGTGCTGTTGTTCCAATTTCTATTCTGCCTCCAAGATATTTAGATCTTTGGAGTTTTTCTAACTTCTCTCCATTCAGCGTTATCTTTACTTTTTGATTTCCTTTCAGTATTATTTCTTTTGTTTCCTTGGCACTGATTTTCCGTCCGTAATTATTTCCCTTATTATTAATGGTATTCACTAAGTCCTGAATTCTTTTTCATCTTTTGCTAGAAGGACCTTGTCATCTGGAAATCTCAAACATCATATTCTGTTCCTCTAATTTTTACGCCCTTCTCCTCTAGTAATCAGTGGTCAATCATATCGACTAAGAGAGATGCAGTACCCTTGTCTTGCTCGTTTACCTAGTTCCAACCTGTTGGTACTTTAACCTGTACTTTTCACTGTCTGTTTTTGATATAAATAGGAAGAATTTATGTCGTTCCTATAACAGATGCAAGCTTATCACAATTCACACTCTCAAAGGCCTTTTCCAGTCGTATAAAATGTATGTATATTCTTCTTCCCACTTCAATAAATCTTTCGCCCAAAATTCTAAAGTTTACGATTGCATCTCATGTCGCTGTAAGCCGTCTAGATTGAAGCTGCTCTTCATTCTTCTCCATAACCTCTTCTAGTCTCTTATTATTCTTTTTTAAAATAACTTTGGCTGTTTGTGAAATGAGGATAATTGCCGTGTGCTCACTACTATCTTGGTTCCCTATGTCTTTGGTATTGAAATAATAATGGCATTGTCAGAAAGTACTCCAGCCGTTCTCCAATGTCATTTGTTTTCTTACATAACCTACATATTTCTTTTACTCCTTCGCCATTCAATCATTTTACCATTTCACCTGGTAATCGTACCCAACTGCTTTCCTGTTTTTTATTGCAATCTTTACTTGCTCCATTATGTCAAATCACATGTTTGTAAACCTAACGGCTTACGAACTACTTAAATTAACTTAAAATAACTTATGTTAAGAACAACACAAACATACATACACGCACGCACACACACACACACACACACACACACACACATACACACGCCATAGGGAGGACTCGAAACTCCGACGGCGAGCAACAGCGCGATCCGCAGCAAGGCGCCTTAGAGCGGTCGGCCACTTCACTGCGGCCCTCTAAGATGATTGTTGGTCCTTTTTCCTCGCCATTCACAGTGTTTAAAGGTTCAATTTCCAGAAATTAGGCATCTTACTGTATTTATATAAATTTCCCGATTACTTATAGATTTGCATCTATCACTTTTCACTTCTTTCACTGTGGCAATGTTGGTGATATAAATAGATAGGTGAGTTGCACTATGGTTCGAAATCCACAATAAGCTGTTGGTCCCCATATAAATGGTTGGATAATTCGCTTCGATGGTAGCACGAGGGCAACGACACAACATATTGAAACAGGAGCATCCGTAATAAAGCACTGTGGTCTTCAAACCACTATTCGGACTGCGTTACTTGGATTAAAAAGTACGGATAAACTGAATATGAGAATGGGTAGCCACGTTTCCTGGCAAGAAAATGGTGTGAAGCACGTCGTTGCGCGTTATTGCCTCCTTATTCCGCGTTATAACCCCCATTGTATTCAGATTAAAGGTAATGGGCAAACTGTGCGTTAGATAATGCCTGCTCCCCCGTCCGGAAGCAAACGGCGGTGCTATTGGCGGCAGGCGAGGAGTTTGCGCGTCCCCTCCCCTCCAATAATGCGCAGACTGCTGCTGAAAGGCAGCTTTAAAGGCGCGAACAGCGCTCGTCTGAGCACAGCACGTTTTTCTAACTAATGGATTCTTATGGGAATGCGCAAATTGGGACGCAGGGCTCTGGGGCAGAGGCACAGTGATTGTCTCGCACCGTGGGAAAGGACACGTCACTTACGAAGGCGGCCCAGTTTTCATCTATTATGCGCATCCCCCTCCATTACTGCACTGACAGTCAGTAATGTTCATTCTCTAGGTGTGTGGCTAGCCGCGAGTTACGCAATATTTCTCGCTCACTGTTGGCGCTCTGCGCTCTGCGCTCCTACTACTATGCACGAAAGGGCCTTCTTACATGACGCCAACTATAGTGGCAAAGCAGCCTGCCGCATTATTGCCCCTTGGTTGTGCCAACAATTTTGCCTTTCTGCTTAATTTGTTTAGAAGTCATTCTGCTTCTTTTCATTTGTTCATTACATTTTTGAGATGATCCAACTTCCGTGTATGTCGACGACGAAGAGCTGAGAGTTCAGCTTGCCGTGAAGAAAGTGGTCTGCGTACCCAATTCAGTTTCATTTGATCTCCAGTGCAAAATTCAGAGTCTTTCGTGTGTGTGAGTGCGACTTTCCTGGAAAATGTGACGATGGCCACAATTTGCATCCTCATATTATAGGGATGTGAGATACACAAGCAAAAAAACGGGGCCTTTTTTCTGTGATGACGCTGCTGATTGAATATTTTTGTGCAATAAGAGTTGTCATACATCAGATAAGTGGACGTCAGGCTCTGTAAAGAAATAGATATCGATACAGTTCTTATAAAGAAGGGGGCACTAGGCTTTGGCGACTACACACTTTTGCTGTTGTCACAACGACACACTGGCGAGAACTCAACGAACGCGTCTGTTTCTTTATGCCCGCCGAGTACGGCGTCCGTGACGTCACCTTGCCCCAACACCGCAGCTCCGAGCTGCGGTAGTGAGCGCTCGTGTGCGCTCCTGCTCGTGGAGCAGGCAGTTGGAACAACCTGGTGTACAGTGCTATCAGCTTTAGACTGTGGCTAAGTATGTCAGTTCCCAAAAGGCGGAAGTGAGTCAATGGACCTTCTAGCGTTTTAATAGAAGAAGACGACGTGCTACAGACACAAAATTTAACCGACCGGAAGCAGATGCTGTGATATGCAAATGATTAGCTTCTCAGAGCATTCACACAACGCTGGCACGGTGGCGACACTTACAACGTGCTGGCATGAGGAAAGTTTCCAACCGATTTCTCATACCAAAACAACAGTTCACCAGCGTTGCCTGGTGAAACGTTGTTGTGATACCTCGTGTAAGAAGGAGAAATGCGTACCATCACGTTTACGGCTTTGATAAAGGTCGGATTGTAGCCTATCACGATTGGAGTTTATCGTATCGCGACAATGCTGCTCGCGTTGGTCGCGATCCCATGATTGTTAGCAGATTATGGAATCGGTGGGTTCAGGAGGGCAATACGAAACGCCGTGCTGGATCCCAACGTCCTCATCTCACCAGCAGTCGAGATGACAGGCATCTTATCCGCATGGCTGTAACGGATCGTCCAGACACGTATCGATCCCTGAGTCAACAGATGGGAACGTTTGCAAGACAACAACCATCTTCAAAAACAGTTCAACGACGTTTGCAGCAGCATGGACTATCAGCTCGGAGACCATGGCTGTGGTTACCCTTGACGCTGCAACACAGACAGGAGCGCCTGCGATGGTGTACGCAACGACGAACCTGGGTGTACGAATGGCAAAACGTCCAGTGGACAAGCAAGCGATGGCAAGGGGATGGCTGACGTGTATTCTCTCACGTTGCCACAGTTGGAATATTGGGGTCCATAAATTAGCATGTTGGGCCACTTGCCTTCGTAGAAATTCTCTGTTGCGAGACTGCCGACTCAGCTGTGGAAGGGGAGGGGGGGGGGGAACGTCCTGTCATGGCCCAGTACCTGTAAGGTCCAATTCGGTGGGCAGTGCTTGGAGAGAGTGGTCGACGATGGCTGACCGCGGCTACCTGCGAGGTATTGTTTGAAATTACAGGGAGAGAAGGACAATGCTCTGCAGATGCACTTTTGGTTGGCCGCCAACTATCGCCACCGGAACACAATCGGCCGTCTCTCCTTAGGGCGAAGTTCGCAGAAATCTGAATAGCACCCTCACCAGGGCGGAGTGTCTTTTGTCGGTTATGAATGCCTAGAAGATTTCTTTGAATTTGCCAAGTTGGGTGGTTGTGGAAACTTTCTTCTGCGTGACGAGAGTTAAGAGGTTTGTTGGGCGCATAGTCGGTCGTGTGAGCAAACGGGGGCTTGGCGCCTATTAACATAAAAATAATGTACTTTGAGGCCTGGGAACGGAAGAGAGCGTCCGAAAATTCCGAAGATGTCGTGGACCTGTGTACGGAAATGTCTCCGTGGGAACTTTGCTCATGTGGGAGGAGCGTCTGCAGAATGCTCTGTGATTCGCCAAAGCTTAGGACAGTTTTGTAATTTGTCAGCAGCTTCTGGCGATATCATTGGGCAGGCTATTAGCTGCATGTGGTAATTGCAGCGCATTGGCCGCGTAGGCAGAACGCTTGGGCAGAGAGAGACTGAATTTTGGAGTCGCCGGTAGGTCTCCGCAGTGTGCGAATGGACTTAAGTCTCGCTGTTTCTTGTGCTGTTGTCTGAATTTTGCTTTTTGTCCTGTAGGTTCGCTACCGGCGGCCACAGTAGACTTACATATTTTGGAAGTCTCACTTCGAGCATTCGCACTTTGCGGATCGCGCGTAAAGATTTTGTGTGGCAAGTTTGACTTGGTGATTTGCACTTCTGAACACTGTTTCACAAGTACACTAAGATCGACTTGTCTGCTCGCGATATAAAATTCTGCAGCCATCGTCTGTCTAGGAAAGCCGACGCTAGAGTGGCTGTTAGTTTAAATATCGTTTCTGCTTCACAGAACGAAGTGAGAAAACGGCCGCGTTTTATTGCAGCTGTGATCTGCAGTCATCACCTGCCGCTGCCGACTGCTGAGCATACCTATCTTCCGCTCCAAATATTTGGTAATGTGTCGCCTGCATCACTGCTAGGGCCAGTACATTGCTGTTTTTCACGGATTTTCTTTCCAATTTTATAGCCGGGTTATTTGTACAGATCGGGAAACTTCATCTGCCCTTTGAGTTTGTGTCTCTGTGGTATAATTTATAAAATAAATGTATTTAACCATATCATATGCCCCCGAACAAGTGAGGTCAATAAAAAAAATGTCCACGTGTTTATAAACATGATGGTGGCCGATATTTAACTGTCATAATGTATTATGATATCATTTTAATATCTACAAATTAAAGAATTAATTTTAAAAAATCTTATCAAGTGGGAATTTGCATACTGAGTACTGTCGCAGTTGACAAATCTCGCACACATAGTAAAGAGTTTTCATACGCAGAGGCAACAGTTTACACAGTTTCCCGAACGTAGGATGTATTTTCTTTCACACATGATGGCAACATAGTGAAAGAACTTGAATCAAGGTGAAACGAATCCAATGCAGTGAGTGCTCAAGTAAGGTTTACTCTCTTCTGCAAGAAGGAAGTCAGTACCAAGACGAAGTTAGTGGTGCACCACTCTATCTTTCGACCAACTTTGTTGTACGGAAATAAAATGTTCGTGGATACACGTTACTTTATTCGTTAGGTTACATATATGAAAATAGCAAGAATGATTGCAGGTACTAATATATGGGAACAATGGTAGGAGGGCGTCTATAAGCAGTTACAGAGAGCAGGCTGAGATGGTGGGGTTACGTTACATGCATGGGGGAAGCAAGATTGCTTAACAGACTCATGGGCTTGGAAGCGGAGAGTAGGAGTGGTCGAGGTCAACCAATGAAAAAATTCTTAGATTCGGTTAAGAAAGATTTTGAAGTAAAAGGTGTAACATCAGACAATGCATCAATGTTAGCACTGTATAGGAGCTCACGGAGAAATTTTATTAGGGAGACTATGTTCCAGACTGAACGCTGAAAGGCATAATTTTTCTAATGGTAATGATGATGATGATGACAAACATTTACACCACACTCTAACTACAATTGGGACGCAAATTAGTTGTATATTTCTAAAATATTGCCGCGAGAGACCACGAACACCAACTGCCGGCGTGGCGCAGGTTATAGCGTCACGGACTGCGGAGCAGAAGGTCGCCGGTTCAATCCCGCCCACCGCTAAAAATTTATTTCTTTGTAATTTACGATTCCAGAAGGTTCTACATCTTTCTTATGTTCACTTGTAAATTCTACTTATTTCTTATGTTAACTGTTCTTCTAATTTCTGGTAAATTCTGTCTGTGTATAAATAGCAGAGCACTCTTGCCTGAGAGGCAGTCAGTGCTGCGTGTATGTTGAGTTCGTAATAAACGTGCTTTCAGTGTAAGTGCTGTGTTTAGTTGCTTTCGAAGTCAAGCCTGCTCCCATTGCAACGCGACATTGTTTGGTGGAGGCGCCGGGTACACTGTGCAACAGCTGCATCACCGTGGCTCCGATTAGGCAACGTAAAAGCCGTCGCTTACACGGACTGGAACCGGAATACAAGGGATACACCGAGTTTGTCCTTCCAAGAGTCCGTATCATCAGACGAACTATGGAAACGAAACCAGCAGTAAGCCAGTTACACATCAGGCACCCGTCCGTGTTCTCTGGAGACGCTGGACAGGACCCAAACAAATGGCTAAAAGGGTTCGACCGAGTCGCCAAGTACAACAGGTGGGATCATACGATGTGCTTGGCCAACGTTTACTTCTATCTGGATGGAACAGCCCAGCAATGGTTCGAGAACAACGAAGACAAGTTGAATGATTGGGAGACGTTCCAGGAGGAACTGAAGAAGACGTTTGGAGACCGCCAGCGTCAAATCCGCTCGGCGGAAGAACAATTGAAGAACCAGGCCCAACGACATGGTGAGCCGACACAATCGTACATACAGAATGTTTTGGCCCTGTGTAACATAGTGAATCCGAACATGACTGAGGCGGACAAAATAACGCACCTGATGAAGGGAATTGCAGAAGATATCTACCAAGCTCTTCTGATAAAAGACGTCGCTACGACAGAAGAGTTCATCAAGTGGTGCCAGCGCATTGAAGAGATGCAACACAGGAGGGTTGGACGCAAGAAGTATGACAGACTCCCAAATGTAGTCCCTATGGCCGTTGTGGAAGACCAGCAGGACTTGGCTTCTCTCATACGAAAAATCGTGAGAGAAGAATTACAACAGTGAATGGCAGCCGGGGCTATTAGACCGAGCGAGCATCAGATTATGGCCATGGATGTGAGCCCTGTAAGTCACGAGGGAGCCGACGCCGCTGAGGACGAGGTATTTCAAACATTAGCTCCTGTCTGCCCCGTCAATCGCACCCGACGTGAAGAATGGCGCCGCCCCGCTATGACTTACGCTGCAGCCGCCAAACGGCAGCCCATGAACCGACCGACGCGACCACAGCCAACTCCCCCGGTAACTATGACGCCCCGCAGAAGAACAGACGTCTGGAGGACCGAAGACAACACACCACTGTGTTTCCACTGTGGACGCCCTGGACATGTCGTACGCTACTGCAGAGAGAGGAGGCGAGTATTCGATGATTATTTTGCCGCAAGATGTCAGCCGTCGGAGCAGTTCTATCCAAGGCAGTCACCTGCTGATGAGTTCAGTCGACCTATGGGAAGAAGCCCTTCGCCGTACCCTAGACGAGGTCGCTCCCCGACGCGCCGCAGCCGTTCACCGTCGCCGTACAGGGGTACCAGCCGCTCCCCTAGCCGCCGCGCCCAGGAAAACTAAGCGAGGCGACCATCTACGGAGGTGAGGCCGCCGCAGATGAAAATCCTCCATGGACGACAGTCGCCAAGATGTCGGGTAATCTTATCGACGTCATAATCGACGGCCACCCTGTCCGGGCACTTGTTGATTCAGGAGCCTCTTTTTCTGTATTATCGGATAATTACCGCCGCACACTAAAGAAGACAATGTTCTGTGATACGGGAGCAACTGTGCTGAAGGTCGCGAATGGAAAGTACGTCCATCCAGCAGGAACTTGTGTCACAAGAATAACCATCAACAACAGGACGCAGCCGTTTGAATTTGTCGTATTAACAGAATGTAGTCATAATGTCATCCTCGGATGGGACTTCCTTCAGGCATCCCAAGCTATCATTGACTGTGGAAGATCTGAGCTGCAAATTGAAGAAGTTGTTCCGCCAGATACATGTAATACAGAATTTCTGGGAAGCTATTCGTCGTTGACAATGTGAGGATACCGCCGTTGACAATGACAAGAGTTGCAGTCACAAACACAGATGACTGGTTAAACTGAGAAGTTCTTGTTGATAGTAAAAAGTTTATGAGGCTCACAAAAGAAATTTACATACCAGCGGCTATCATAAGTATTACCGGTGGTCAAGGAGAGATTTGGATCACAAATTGTCATGAGCAGTCACAACTTATCCCCAAAGGAATGTGTATCGGGACAGCTGAACCAATCCAGGACGGTGAGCTCAATGTCATCAATGAAGACCCATGCCCTGCTGTTAGTACAGACAACACGCTGGAGGAAACAAACGTGGAACTGCCAATAGGGCCTGGACTGACCAAGGAACAACGCCAGCGGGTGTTAGGTATACTACGCCAATTTTCGGGTGCATTCACACCTCAGCAGGGGAAAAGTCAGACGAAACGGCCCACGATAAAGCACCGTATCAATACTGGGGATCATCCGCCAATTATCCAGCGTTCGTATAGAGTGTCGCCAGCTGAAAGACGGATAATTCGGCAGGAAGTGGAGAAGATGTTGCGAGATGACATTATTCAACCTTCGGAGAGTCCTTGGTCGTCTCCGGTGGTCCTCGTAAAGAAGAAGGATGGCACGTGGCGATTCTGTGTCGACTATCGGCGGCTGAACAGAATCACAAAGAAAGACGTCTACCCACTGCCGCGTATTGACGACACCTTAGACTGCTTGAAAGGAGCTACATACTTCTCAACTATGGACATGCAGACAGGTTACTGGCAAATCGAGGTTGACGAAGCTGACAGGTAGAAGACGGCTTTTATTACACCTGACGGCCTCTATGAATTCAAAGTAATGCCATTTGGATTATGTAATGCTCCAGCCACATTCGAACGCATGATGGACAACTTGCTTCGACACCTTAAGTGGACGACGTGTCTCTGCTATTTAGATGACATTGTCGTTTTCTCGAAAACATTCGAAGAACATCTGAGTCACCTGTCAACTGTGTTCAAGTGTGTTCAGGCTGCAGGTCTCCGCCTCAATCCAAAGAAGTGCCTCTTCGTCGCCAAAGAGATAAAAATCCTGGGGCACCTAGTCAACGGAGATGGTGTTCGTCCTGATCCAGATAAAGTAAGGGCAGTCACAGAATTTCCAACTCCTCAGCACATTCGTGATGTGAGAAGTTTTCTCGGGCTGTGCTCATACTACCGACGTTTCATAAAAGGATTTTGTAACAAGGCACGTCCGTTACAAGAACTTCTGCAGGGAGACGCCAAATTATACTGGGATGAGACAAAATAAAGAGCTTTCCGGGCACTTAAGGAGGCTCTAACTTCCGCACCAGTGCTAGCCTTGTACGACGAGAATGCAGAAACGGAACTTCACACAGACGCCAGTGGCTATGGGATTGGTGCAGTGCTTGTACAAGTTCAGGAAGGTGCCGAAAAAGTGATAGCCTATGCGTCAAAAGTACTCTCAAAGTCCGAGATAAACTACTCTACAACTGAAAAAGAATGTCTCGCGGTTATCTGGGCTATCAACAAGTTCCGGCCGTATTTATTCGGCAAACAATTCACCGTTGTGACAGATTACCATTCTTTGTGTTGGCTGACTAGCTTGAAGGATCCATCAGGTCGACTAGCAAGATGGGCACTAAGACTCCAAGAGTACGATGTCACAGTGGTATTCAAGAACGGGCGCAAACACAAGGATGCCGACTGCCTTTCGAGGAATCCATTAGTGGAACACAACAGCATTAATGAAATTTCGGCTCTCACTGAATTAGATGACGTAAAGTTGTGAGGCGGCATCGTGAGTCGTGTCGGGGTAGCTCAGTGGTAGAGCGCTTGCCCGCGAAAGGCAAAGGTCCCAGGTTCGAGTCCCGGTTCCGGCACACAATTTTAATCTGCGAGGAAGTTTCATATCAGCGCACACTCCGCTGCAGAGTGAAAGTTTCATTCTAGATGACGTTACAGCTGAACAGAGAGAAGATCCAACACTATTAAAAATGATAGAGGCCTTGGAGAAAGGAGAACCGACCAATGGAGAGTTCCAACTTATAAACGGAACATTGTACAAGAGCAACTACGATCCACTGGGCCCTAAATGGCTACTTGTTGTTCCAGCTCATTTCCAGCCAGCTATTCTCAAATATTTCCATGATGCTCCAATATCCGGTCATCTGGGATTCGTGAAGACCCTAGATAGAATCAGACGCAGGTATTACTGGAAAGGTCTCTACCGATCTGTGAAGCACTATGTGAGTCACTGTAAAGAGTGCCAGCGACGGAAGCATGTGCCGCAATTACCTCCAGGACATCTCGTACCGATTCCGTCGGCAGCAGCTCCATTCCACCGAGTTGGGATCGATCTTTTAGGGAGTTTCCCGAAGTCGACAACCGGTAGCCGTTGGATAATAGTCTGCACTGACTACCTCACACGCTACGCTGTCACCAAACCTGTGCCGACTGCAGAAGCACCAGTGATCGCAAAATTCCTTGTCGAAGACATTATTTTGAAGCATGGAGCACCCCGTGTAATGATATCTGATCGTGGAAAAGTATTCCAGTCAAAACTAGTATCAGAGGTAATGTCACGGTGCAACATTGTCCACAGAATGACAAATGCATACCATCCTCAGACAAATGGTCTTACGGAACGTTTTAACAAAACGTTAGCCGACATGCTGTCGATGTACGTCGATGTTGAGCAGAAGGATTGGGACACAATTCTGCCAGTCGTGACTTTTGCTTAAAATACCGCAAGACAAGACACCACAGGCTTCACTCCGTTTTTCCTGCTCCATGGCCGTGAAGCTGAGACGACAATGGATACACTTTTCCCGTTCCAACCGGACGACACTCAGGATGACTATGTTAAACAGCTCATCACCAAGGTTGAAGAAGCAAGACAGCTGGCTCGCATACGGACACTGGACGCCCAGGAGAAGGACCGTCAGCGGTATAACTTCAAGCACCGACCTGTTGTGTACAGCCCAGGAGATCTGGTATGGATTTTTACCCCTGTACGGAAGGTTGGACTGTCAGAAAAGTTATTGAAGCGATACTTTGGTCCGTATCGTGTCATACGCCGCCTGTCATACGTCACATACGAAGTTGAGGATTATGAGCCGTCGTCGAAACGTCAAAAACGAAGAGACATTGTTCACGTCCTGCGCATGAAGCCTTACTACGATCCTGAAGAGCAGGTAGACAACAATGGCTTTTTGTTCAAGGACTTTAAGGACGGTAATGTTCCTGATGAAGCCACGACAGGAACGTCTGTCGTCGATAATCGTGGAGAAGGGAAGGATTCTCTTGAACTGTCACACAGAAGACCCATGACACGGTCAAGATCCAGGACATTGCAGCTGGCTCCACAGGGATCATAACAGCGGGTCGCTGTTTCTCCAGGAGAGGGAGCAATGCCGCGAGAGACCACGAACACCAACTGCCGGGTGGCGTCACAGTCTGCTGGCGGTAGGAAGTGTGCTGTCCGCTGCGCCTGCTCGCTTCCGCGTGGGTAAGTCTTCGCGCTTGCTGCAGCTTGGTGCTGTAATTGTATAAGATTTGAGGAATTATGAGTAGCTGTCAGTGATGGCACAACCTACAAGGAAAGATACGTTGAAATTAACGTTTGATAACCGATACGCGCGACCGAGGTCTTTCGAAATCGAGAACTGGCTGGAACAAGATGTGAAGTTATCAGCAAACGATCTTATTTGTATCCATATTTCGATCGTAACCTGTGTAGTTTTCGTGAAATTGAGTAGTGCCGAGCTTTGTGACAAAGTTGTTGAGTCTTGTGGAGGCAAATTAAAATTTAAATATTCTGATGGGAGTGTTGGAGATGTTACCGTTTCCCATGCAGGATTTGGCATTCGGACTATCCGAATATTTGAGCTTCCGTTTGAAATAACTGAAGAACAGATAAATGCAGTAATATCACCGTTCGGGACAGTGCTTTCTAACGTTGCAGAGAGGTGGTCGAGCGCCCACAAGTTTCCTGTTCTCAATGGTGTACGCCAACTTAAAGTTGAGTTACGACAGCATATCCCGTCATACATTAATGTGTGTGGGTACAGAGGTATTGTCATCTATGACGACCAACCGCGTACTTGTTCTTTATGTAACAAGCCAGGACATGTCCGCATTAACTGTATACAGAGGCGCGTGGCGCAACTGCCGGCAGGCGAGCCCGCCAGACCCCAGACTGTGACGTCACTGCCCGTCACTTACGCGGCCGCAGCTCGCGCGCAGCCGTCTGCCTATCCGAGCCCGGAAATGACTGCAGCTACCGCCGATGCTGAGACTGACATATCTATGAATGTAAGTACTATTGTGCCGGAAGACGTACCTGAGCCCCAACCACCTACGGCAGTTGCTGAAACTCTGCCGACGCAGGTGACTGAAATTTCTATGGATACACGTGCTATCGTACCTAAAGATTCCTCTGAGCCCCTACCACCTCCGATAGCTATTGCCGCTCTGCCGACACAGGTGAGTGCAACCGAAACGGTGGCAAACCCCCCGGCAACTGAGGAAGAAGAACCTGTGAATGAACCGGACATAAGCATCGTAAATGAAGAACGCCCGTCAAAGAGGAATTCCCCCAGACGGACTAGGAAACGGAGGTTGGCACGCAAACGAGACCGCCCCCCCTTTGCGTCAGAAGGCGAAGGAAATAGGAAGCAGCCTCCGCCAGAAGGACGTCACCGAAATTAAAGAGGCTCCGGCTAAGGAACAAAACCACATTCCCCTGCCGGGAAAACAAGACACAGAAGGAACGACTTACAAGACCACTGAAGAACGAACGAAAGGAAGTCTGTCTTCGGAAGCTCCCCACGACCTTCCGCAGGCACCCAAAACTAACTGGGCGGACGACGACGACACCGACACGGCGGATGAGGATATGCATGATGACTCAGGAAGCGAAGCAGTAAGCACACCACCCTCAGACCAGGATGACAAATTAAATGACGATGTCGCAATGAAAGATGAATCCTCTCTTCAGAGACGAATCCCCGACCCCTTTGACACCGACGAATATTATTGAGATGTTTTGAAAACGTGACTTTCATATGAAGAATTTGAAGTTTTGTTTTAGAAGATCGATAACTTAAAAAGAAACATGCCTGACCTCCAAGCATACAAAATTGCCACAATCAACCTGAATAAGATACAAAGCTCGTTCAAATTGCAAAATTTTAAGGATTTTATATATGCCTCTGACAGTGACATCATTTTATTACAAGAAGTGACAGAAATTGCTCTTGACCACATAACTGGATTCAACGCAATAGTAAACCCTGGTAATAGTACAGAAATGGGCACAGCTATACTTGTAAAAGAGGGCATCATCATAGAAGACATTGTCAAGCTACCAAACAGTAAAGGAATAGCGGGTACCATACATAAGACACGTCTGATAAATGTCTATGCTCCCTCAGGTTCAAGCAATAGGCAAAACCGGGCAAAGTTTTTTAAAGAGGACATTGTTCCCCTGTTTGGAACCCGGTACGACCATATTATTATGGGAGGGGATTTTTATTGCGTTCTCCATCCCAAAGACCAAACTCCCAATTTTAACAAGTCAACCGAACTTGAACGCATAGTTACTGATTTACGACTAACGGACTCCTGGGAGCATATGCACGGTGCAGCCCCTGGTTTTACACACGTGACCAACCACTCGGCGAGTAGACTTGACAGGATATATGTCTCGCAAATTTTAAAAGACCACGTATTACAGTCCGAAGTATGGCCTACAGCATTTTCGGATCATGCTGCGTACATATGCACACTTAATATGGAAAAACAGGGGACTTTTCGAGGGAGAGGTACCTGGAAACTAAATGTATCCCACCTGATCGACCATGTTTGTCAGGAGACATTCGAAACCCTGTGGCGAGAATGCGAACGCAAATTCACCTCTTACAACTCTGGTATAACCTGGTGGCTACATTACGCCAAACCCAAAATACGAAAGTTTTTCATCAATTATGCGAAAGAAAAAAGCTTTTGGTACAAATCAACAATGGAGTTTTACTTTCAGTGTCTAAGGGATCTGCACACGTCAGATGCAACAATTGTTGGGAATTACGAACGAATTAAAAGGATCAAAGCAAAAATTCTGGCACTTCGGCGCAAACAATTAGAAGGATACCAAATAAGGTCGCGGGTCCAGAATGCAGCACCACAAGAGGGCACTTCAATATATCACGTGATACGTGAATCCAAAAGAGCATCGCGCAAAATATTAACTGAATTAATAACTGCTGACGGAAGAAAGCTGATGAAGCACTCTGAAATCAAAGAGGCACTACTACAACATTTTACCTCCTTATTGTCCAGCCAACCGATTGACGAACAGCTTCAGGACGAATTATGGACCAACCTGCAAGGCAGAGTAACCCACGCGGAAGCGCTCAGTCTTACTTCAGAAGTTACTGAAGACGACGTTCTCGAAGCCATCAATGACAGTAAGAAAAACAAGTCGCCGGGACAGGATGGAATGCCAGCTGAATTTTATCAGCAGTTCAGGGAATTTATAACACTTAAATTCACAGTCATATGTAATGAATTTTTAAACCCTGACGTTGTTGTTCCGACAGAATTCCGGGAAGGTATGGTAGTTTTAGTGCCTAAGACCTCAAATTCCAAAACCGTCGGCCACCTGCACCCAATCACGCTACTAAACAGCGACTACAAAATCTTTGGTCGCATTATAGCGCGAAGATTGCGTAACACCATGACCAGCGTCATCGGCGCATACCAAACAAGTGTAGGCAAGGACAGAAAAATTCTGCAGACACTCTGTGGTTACAGGGACCTCATTTCAACGGCCGATGTGCCATAGTGTCGCTGGATTTTGACAAGGCGTTTGATAGAGTTAATCACCAGTTTTTGCTTCGAACTATGGATGCAATGGGATTCCCATCACGGTTCATTGCCGTCATACGCAACACACTGATGAATAACTCAGCCAGGGTTGTAATCAACATACAGGTCAGCCGTCCGATTCAAGTCACCAGTTCCATCAGGCAAGGGTGTCCGATGTCAATGTCACTTTTTGCGATCGCCATTGAACCCCTTCTCGCCTCTCTTACAAAGAATCTACGGGGTCTGTATATAAGAGGAGAAAAGATTGTGTGTCATGCATACGCTGATGACGTTGGTTTCGTAGTTACGGATGGTAATGAGGTACAAACCGCACTACAAATAGTAGCAAAATATGAACAGGCAAGTGGTGCGAAACTAAACAGAGTGAAGTCCGGGATATTCGATATTGGTCGTGGACTAGCCTCGCAGACACAAGGACAGTTACCTACTGTTTCATCCATGAAATGTCTCGGATTTGATTTTAAAAGAACTATACAAAGCACTGTTGCTGTGAATTACAGAAAAATACTTCACAGAATCCGTGCCAGTGTCCAAGAGCACAGTATCAGGAAACTAGATGAACTCCAAAAAGTATCTGTGGCTAATATATACATTACTTCGAAAGTTAACTATGTTGCACAAGTGCTACCCTTGCCGGCAACGATGGCTAAATGCATTACATCGGCACTAGGACATTTCGTGAGCCGAGGCCGCATATTAGGTCACTTATGATACTTTGATGCTTCTAACGTATTGTGGCGGTTTAAATCTCACAGATGTGAGAATAAAGGCGCGGGCCTTATACATATCCAACATGTATAAGCACTGGCAACAGCCAAATGGTAGCCTCGCGGGATATTTGCTGCATGAAACTGCCCCTGAAGATCTCCATGCACCAATCAATGTTGGACATATACCCAACGGCCTGTACCACCTCAAATATTTTTTAGTGGAGTATAGCTACCTACATTCCAGAATCCCCGAAAAGGACATCGTTAAAGTAAAACATCTTTACAACAACCTGATGAAAAACAAGGCAAGGAACAATATAGAACAAAAATATCCGTTCAACAATTGGAATGCCATCTGGGAGAACATACACAGTAGACACCTGCCAACTTATGTGAAGTCGAGCTGGTATTTCGCTGTCAACAGAAAACTGGCCACAAACTCCCGACTTCATGCTATTCATTTGTCGGAGACACCGATGTGTGCATACTGCAATATAGAGGACGATGATGAACACAAGTTGTTGTGTGCTAAGGTCACAGACATATGGCACTACATCAGACAGAAGATAGCGAGCATCTGTAGGACATCGCCCAATGTCATCACGCCGGCTCGATTTTTATACCCAGAAGAAATACCCCAGAACTGGCTGAAAGGCCAAACGATACATTACCTCCTAACCAGAGAATCACCCTCCAGGGAGGATTTCACGGCATATCTCACAATTGAGCACCATACGTTAATGCGTACCACAAAATATAAAGAAAACTTTGCAAACTTTCTAATTAAAACGATAATGTAAACAAACGATAGAAAGGAAAATTATTTACACAGGAAAGGCGATATCTGAAGAACATATTTGTGATTAACAGCCTTTAGACATTATGTAAATGCATATTTGATGAAGTAAAAGACAGTAGAGAAAAACGTAATTCAAAAGAATAACGATACTAAAAATTACAAGTTCAGTTTTTGTTTGTTTACTTTGCTTTCAACATTTAAGAAACCTTTGAAGAAACTGGATAATATCTATTTAATTATCCAATTTTCCATTTAGCAGAGGTAAAAATTATTTAGTTTTGAGACGAAAAATAGTCTCACCTTCACACAGCTGAAGGAAGATTTTTTTCCCCTTGTATCCTATTACACTGGACCAAAGAAGCAGTATTTTTCTGTGTTTTGGAGGAAACTTAAAAAATAAAAAATAAAAAATAAAAAAAAATAAAAATAAAAAAATAAAAATAAAAAAAATAAAAATAAAAAAATAAATAAATAAAAAAATAAAACTAGATTAACTAAATAAATTTAAAAAAAAACATAAAGTGGAATGAAAGATGAAGTACATATACAGTTTTCTCAGCAACACATATAGATACAAAATGGCAGTCTGAAGCCGACGCCGAAGAAGGCGACCATGGTGAGCGCAAGGAAGGGCTGAAGGGGAGGAAGGAGACCCTAAAAAAAAAAAAAAAAAAAAAAAAAAAAAAAGGTGGCGCAGGGGATAGCGTCACGGACTGCGGAGCAGAAGGTCGCCGGTTCAATCCCGCCCACCGCCAAAAATTTATTTCTTTGTAATTTACGATTCCAGAAGGTTCCACATCTTTCTTATGTTCACCTGTAAATTCTACTTGTTTCTTATGTTAACTGTTCTTCTAATTTCTAGTAAATTCTGTCTGTGTATAAATAGCAGAGCACTCTGCCTGAGAGGCAGTCAGTGCTGCGTGTATGTTGAGTTCGTAATAAACGTGCTTTCAGTATAAGTGCTGTGTTTAGTTGCTTTCGAAGTCAAGCCTGCTCCCATTGCAACGCGACAATATAAAGTACATAAATATTTTTGTAACACATGAAGATGATACAACACCTGTGCACCTTATACATAATGCAAACCAGTTCAGAGTGTAGTTAATGGGCATTGTTTGATATTTAAAAAAAACTACTACTGTCCAGCTAATAAGCTCAATATGAGAAGTCTTCATGTTGTCCTGAAATTCTTCCTGTTTCGCGTTCATTGTGAAACTAATTTTGAAATTTTCTTTCAGGTTCCAAAACTTATTATCTTCAAGTCTCACATTCAAAAATAATCTTCTTTTTACACCAATCTCTGGCCACTTTACAACTTACAAATCCACGTCACAACGATAACGTACGACTCCCAACTGTCAACAACTCATAACTGACTTCTGCCAGCAACAACAGTCACCTCAGAACAGACTCTTAACTCGTAACAGACCACAACAGCGTGACAAATGAAAGTCTGTATCGTCCAATCAGTTACGATATGTGAACATATGATGAGTTGCTTTACTAATAAAATAAAAGTTAAATATTTAATATAATAAAAAATTAAAAGAATATTTTGATCCATTATATTGTTGAATTTTTAGATTTTAAAGCAGAATTTCTTGTTAGCAACAAATAGTGTTACTATGCATTTTTCTACAAAAAATGTTACATTTATCAAAACGATATAACCATTTCATATATTTTACAAACCTTTAAAATAAGGAAATTATTTTCATTCAATACGAATATAGGTTATTTATATTTTTAAATGGCATTTCCTTTTTTTTCAATATCTTTGACGCTTTGACTTAGTAAACAACATGGAATTTTCACCTGAGAGCTGTCCAAATACGTGATTTGATCCTGCATGTTTTTGTGTTATATATACAACAAATCGTGAAGTATGGGCTTTATATGCAGAATCCGACGTAACTTTAAAGACAAATTATGTAAATAATATGCTTAGGTATTTCTGAGGCCAAAAAGGAATGTTCTTAATCGGTATTTATATAGCATTGACAGGTTAGAAATTTAACAGTTAAATTTTTGGTGAAATATATAAATTTCAAGGTGAAACAAATTTCGTGATAGCTTCCTTGAATCGTCCAGTATAAACGCGACTGTAGCAGTTCAAAAAGCACTGTGATTCTCACACAGGAGCAATACATATTAGCTGTAGAAAGGAATGTGATGGGAAAGTCGAGGTAATAGCATAGTCAGTTGTTTGGTGAGAAGTATAATAGACTCGAAGTGCCAAAAAAATGTTTCGGGGCGATGCTTAGTGAGAAAATTGCCTCAGCCAGGATCGGTTTTGACGAAGGTTCGCCGGCACTCTTCACCTTTATATTCTTAATCCTTTAGCCCAGATGGTGCCAGTGTTATGTCAGATAATATGCTGCGTATTTAACGAAAGGAATTAGTTAATACAATGTACGCGTCATGTGCTAACAACGGAATAGCTCTATGCAGCGTAAAAATATGATAGAACAACTTTTGATGGAGTGGCGCAGATAGGTTCCGAAGAAAACGAAAGAAAAGCGTCTTTTGTTATGGGAAAGAGAGATTTCTTATTAGCACTTGCTGTGTGATCGAACAAAATAAATGTTAGAGCGAGTTGTTTACGACGGGTTGGCTGGAACGGCATGGCATTTCACGTCGAATAACGGGTACGGCCTTTCTGGGTAAATGTTTTGGCGATGCCACAGTCTTCTGCTGGAGAAGCAAAACAAGTTAAGAGATAATAGCAGGAGAACAACTCCCCGGGAAATTCCGCAAACGTGTAAGCTGCGGCCTATAAAATGCGGAAAAGAGCAGACAATAAAACAGGGATTTCCGGAACTACAAATTATAGACTATTATTTCCAAAGAGCCGTTATCCTCCATCCGAAAATACTAAAACCCAACGGTGCAATATTTACATTCGATGTGAACAGTGTTGCGAGGTTATCAATGATATTGTTGCTCAGGGAGACGAGAACTTAGCTCAATGCCTGGCTTAAAAGAGTTGGGGTATAAAGAGAGTTTCAATGGGAAGAACGCAAGTGGGAGGGTGTCCATTGACTGTACTGAGGCCTCTGATTGTTTGTGCACTCCTGTGGAAGTAGGGGATGCGTTATGTCGGTATACAATGTGAATTTGGGAGAAACGTGTGACGCCAAGAGAATACTACAACAGTTAATAGAGAGTTCCCAGGAGACCTCCTGGACTCACATCCTGGATGCTCGAATTGTGTCTCATGCAGAAGTGCATTGTAATATCACATCTCATGATAATTCTTCCTCATTTCCTCGTCTGTGTAGCTCATCACTGGCAGTCAAGACGTAATAGATCAAGAACGAACAAACTAGATGTCACGTGCGCAAGAAACTTATCAACGCGAAGAATCAATAGAAAAGTAGAATGAAACTTTCACTCTGCAGCGGAGTGTGCGCTGATATGAAACTTCCTGGCAGATTAAAATTGTGTGCCGGAAACGGGGCTCAAACCCGGTTCCTTTGCCTTTCGCGGGCAAGCGCTCTAGCGACTGAGCTATCCCGACACGACTCACGATGCCGCCCCAAAACTTCACTTCCGCCAGTACCTCGCCTCCTACTTTCCAAACTTTTTTTTTTTAATCTGCCAGGAAGTTTCAATAGAAAAGTACTTTTTGTTCGATCTTTACAACGTAAGTCAGGTGACGGTTCCACTCCAATGATAAAGCGCTGGACTTCCACGGTGAAGTTCACGCTTATTTCCTGGTGGGAAATCATTTTCTTTTTTCACTCTTCATTCTAATCTAACCCCGACGTCTCTATGGTGTGATTAGTTGGCAGAAATTCCACATTAAACTACGTCGATGATCACCGATTCTTCAGTTTGCACATGAGATCACGCATACAGGACACTTGCGAATGTGGATACTCTGGGCGTATTGCATCTAATCAGTGTTAACTTTGGTAATACCAAAGTTCAACAGTCCGCAATAGCATAATATAATCGACGTTCTAGTATTATCCAGACTTGTCAAAAACAGTACATCAGTACCTTTGAGATAAACGTTTTTGACACAAAGCATGCAAAATAGAAGGCATATCACATATAATGATGAACACCTAAAAATGTTCAGCTAAAAAAACATAAACTCATAAGAATAAAGTATAAACGCACAAGAAAGAAATAATTTGAATAGTAGATTACGTTACCCTGCCATTGACTTATAATTTGATTCACTTGTTTCTGCAATCATTTTGGTTAATATGGAGAAAATGCTGCACATGTATAGTCTTCACTGGTTTGCCGCCGGATAACGTTTTGTAAATACCACAATATTTCTTCGGAGGAACTGTCCGACATCTTCAGGCGGTTGCGCCTTGCTGGTGGCGAAGTACGACAGACGGTATCTGCATATGGGAGCCGCTTTTATTCCTCTTTTGTAAGTGGAATTGGTGATACTGTAAAGAGCAATTATATAAAAAAAAATTTAAAAAAATCAGATTTGATATTTTAGGTTGTTGTTCATGATAGAGAAGTATAGATCATATCCAGAGTAATACTGACATACATTTATTTACTTTTTTCAGTGCGTTTATCATACACAAAGTTAGTAACTCAGTGTACAAATTATACCGATGGACATCAGTTGTCCAGCGGTCATACTCGTTCAAGCGTACGTACATGTCACTTTCGAAACTGACAAGTTTGCCTAACATGGCTTCCGCGCTACCGTCCAGATCTTCCAAAAATGTTACATCAAAACCTCTGAAAAAACAGTGAGTGTACATTAAAAAAATAGTAATTATATCCCATTAAAATTTACAAAAACGTAGCACACCTAACACAATCTTAACGCTACAAAAACTGGTGAGGTCTCGCATTTCTGGTATCTATGGGATCACCAACTTCAAAATTGTTTTACAAATTTTCAGTCTTCATAACAACACTTAATAGCAATATTTATCAATACCAGCTGCCGGAGCTTAGAAAAGGCGAATATGTTCGCTGACACGAAAGTGTGGAACCAGCTACCTCAATCCTCAATACGACTTCCTCACCAAAAATTTTGTCATGCGAACATATTCGCACACTTTTAGCGCATAACTTTGTAATTACTTTTGCCCAATTAAGCCGTCATAGTAAGCAATGTCGTCTCACTGTCAGCGTCTATACGTGTCTCTGTCCGTTTGTTTGCTGTCTCTCCCACTGCCGCTTTCTGCCTGTGTCAAACTTTCAATTTCTTCATCCATTTCTCTCGCGATTCCTCACTGCTGTCTGTTTCTGCCACTTTCATCGTCTCTCTGCCCCATTCACTTCCTGTCCTGTTGCCAGTATCCTTTCTTTCTCACTTAGAGTCGGCTTTCATTGTCTTCAATCACGATTGTCTCCTTTACACATATGTCCATGGGGATGGTTTGCTTAGAGATTGGCCTGTAGAACGAAATGATTTTGCTCGCGGGTACTGGGGATGGGAAAAATTGGACAAATTTTTTCGTGCTATAGTACTGGAGAGCCGCACACTCATGCTTTATGTATGGTCTCCATTCGTCTCAGTTTCCCACTGTTTCCTCTTTTGCTCCAATTGCAACTATCTGTATCTGTCTTAGTTTGTCGTTGCCACTGTTCCTGACTTCTGACATCTCGTTTCGCTTCCCACAGCTGTTTTTATGTATATGCCTTTCTCCTGAACAGACACTTTCTCTGCTCTACCACATCTGGCACTCTCTGCCTGTTGCACTGTCTCTGTTCTACTCACATTCAGCCGAAAAAAGCGCGAATATGTTCGCATGCCAAAATGTTTGGCATGAGGATTGACGCAGCTGGTTCCTGACGTTTGTGTCAGAGAACGTATTCGCCTTTTCTGCGCTCCGGCAGGAGCATTTTTCAGCTGTTTCCCGTCTTTTTCCTGTTACATCAGAATGTACTGTTTATATAACATGAAATCAATGGTGAGTAAAATTTTGATAGTATTTCATATTTCAATGCTTGCCGGAATCATAATATTAGAACGCATCGTAAATATTTCGACGATTTGCCATGAGTAGAAGTGTAGATTTGCCATTGCACGCAGGTGGATCTTTTGATACCAAAAATAATGATTTTTGCAGCGTATCGCGATAACGAATACACATTTCCAAAAACTGGAAACAAATTTTCCAGGTAAACACCTAAACAACATACACGTAACATTTTAGTCATTTCCTATTCCTCAAGATACGTTACCCCACAATCAGAAATAGCGTTTTCTAACCTATTACTGTCGCATGCTATCATTCACGGACCGATATCTCAGGAACCAAATAAGATATCATTCTCCTCTAAACTTTAAGTAAAATTTCTATATGTTATCTACACTTCATAAGCAGCTATATGTAAGCTAAAATCAGCCATACGAGAAATCTACGCAATGTGATTTTACCTCTGCAAACTCTTTAAAATACGTTGCAACAGTTCACTAAACAGGATGCTGCATATTAACTGTAAAGTAAACAAAAACCAAAATCACCCCTTCAGCGATCGAATATTTTAATCTTTAAGATGTACAAAAATCGCCGAGTACCTTTTTTCAAATCACATGGTAAGTTTCAGAGCTGTCCGAACGCCGTCTTCAAGCACAATACGCACTGTTTCTAGCGTTTTTTCGGCCGTATCTTGCTAACGGACTAAGATTTACGAAAATTGGAAAATGAAGCTTATAGATGTCTACAAGATGTACTGTAAATATTTGAACATTTTTCTATGGCTAGTTAGATATTTGCTATTCACGATGCTAAAACGTCTAAAAATCAGGTTTTGCGATTTTGCGCTAAACTATGATAAGTTTCAACCGCTGGATCTCGGTAACGAATAACGATATCGAAAAATTTTTAAAAAAGGCCTCCAGAAAATCAACATAAGAACATATGGTACAAATTTCGAAGATTTGCAATTCCCACAATTCGTTATTTTGGTACCAAAAATCACGTTTTTTTTAGATAGTCTCAGTAACCGCCCGTGAATGATTGGTGCTTTTGTAAGCCTTTTAAAGCCAACCATAGACTACACGTCATGTACAATAGCCAATTGATTTACTCAATATGGATGGGCTCCAGGAAGTGTGTAACTTTGAAAATTTTGACGATGTACTGTATGATAGTTATAGTAAACCCTTTCTTCTAATATGTACACAAATGATCACTAGGCAAACATCTATCCAGAACACTCTACCCTTCACTCTGAGATGAATAGAACTTGAGATATGGGCCCCTAAAGAATCGTAAATTCGCACGCGCCATTTACGAACATATTAATACCGCGCACTGCCTTGTGTGGTATGAATATATATCTTTATTGGAGTACTAAACTCAATGACATAAAGGAATCGCCAACTTAGCATTAGAAGGAAGTGTGTGTGGGTACACAGAGGGAGGCCGACGGACGAGTAAAGTAGCAGATTCAAAAATTCAAAAGGATGTAGGTTGCCACACGTATTCTCAGATGAAGTCTTGCACAGGACAGGATAGCGTGGAGAACTGCATCAAACTAGTCTGCGACTGAAGACCTTAACAACACAAATACAATGACTTGGCGTGGTAATATTATCTAGTATTTCATATACGCTAATTTATGCTTATGCGAGTACACTTTATTCTTACATAATCAAGTTTAATTATATAATCAAATTACGTTTATTATTATTATTCCATTGTGTTGCTGTGAATGGCGAAATCATTATTATATTTATTTTTAAGTCATTTTATTGTAAGATTAACACTTCAGAAACACAGCTCATCAGTTGTAAAGCTAGTAATTGCTTACTTTACCATGGTTTCGGCTACGACTAGGCAGTAAAAACTGGAGTTACCTATAAATAAGTCAAAAATATTATAAAGGAAACAGTGTCATTTCCATATCCAAAGATATGATCGAAGACAATTTCTCACATTTATTGAACAGTCAAAAAATGGTTCTTGTAGAAAAGTTACAAATGTAGCTTTCACATAATAAAGTCTACTGCGAAGCGATTGTCATTCACTGTATTTAATGCAGAAATGAAGACGTCTAGCGGTTATATGGTAGCTATAAAAGTTGTGAAGGTAACTAATTTGACAACATTATATTAAAAAGGTGCTTATATAAATACTAGAAATATAACCGGCTTGGTTTCTACATTAGATCTTAGAACCTCCTGCAGCGGAAAGAATGCGTTACAATATTTACGTTTTTTTACGATTTTATGATTTTGGTAGGATAATCTTTCCCCTTCACATTCTAATTTCAATTGGACTGAAAAAGCAACTGAATGGAATGGATAGTCTGTTGAAAGGAGCATGGAAGACGTGGAATAACAAGAGCAAAACAATGTCAACGGAATCCAGTCTAAGAAAATCACGCTGTGGAGCGCGCGGTTGGTCGCCGTCGGATGTTCGTGTCCTTCCTGGGGCACGGGTGTGTGTGTTTGTCCTTAGGTTAGTTTAACTTAGTTTAAGTAGTTTGTAAGCTACGGACTGATGACCACGCAGTTTGGTCCGATAGAATTACAAACATTAGAACGTTTTTTTAAGAAAATCAGGCAACGCTGAAAGAGTAAGATTAGGTGACTAGGTAATTAAGGTGGCAGGCGAGATTTGTTACTTGGACAGTAAAATAACATACAATCGCCGCAGTACAGAGTAGATAAAATGCAAAAAGGTAATGGGAAGAAAAGCATTTATAAAAAACATACATTTCTTAACACTGAATATTGAAACACGTCCACTGAATGTGTGGTTGTGTTCCATTTCGATTTAATCGTTGACCTAAAGTGTTTCTACACCGTTAATGCTATCTATTTGTGTGTTAATTATTTAATATTTTGATTAATGATCAATGCCCCATGTTTATATATGTTTGCCCCACATTTATATATGTTTCCACCCGTGTGATTGAACTTGTGTGTTCATGTGAGTGCGAAAGTGCGCTCTTAATATTGACTGACTGCAGCTCAATGGCTTACAGTTACCGCCTCCCGCATTAGGTCTCGTTTTGCTGTAGATAAAAACGCGTGGCTTCGTTTGCCGTCTGTGTTAGCGTCTGCTGGGTGGCCAGACACAAGCATACTTTGCAAGGTGGCGAGGTGGCTGTGTTCTTAGTGTCGTACCAACCTAATCTTGGACGAAAGAGGTGACAGAAGACATCCCTAGGAGCGCATGTAGAGGGAACTGTTTTCGCCAGGTAGTTAGGTTTGGTAGATAGGAGGCTCTGAACGCACTCTGCGTGGCCTTCAGGGCGCTCTGTATCCGGTGTATGGCAGGGGGAGACTTTAGCGTCGCTTCAGAGCTTCTCTCTTCACTCTTCATTCTTCTGGAAGTAAGTACTCCGCCGAAGAATGCTCAGGGGAAGGCATGCTGTTAGAACTTTGCTTTCTTTGTGATTAGGCAGACTTGGTTATTCAGTGATAGTTTTCTTGAGTAATACTTTTGCTATGCGAAGCAAAGCGTTTCATAATTTACAGAACTCGAGTAAATTGAGTGTAAATTTATTATTTGCATTTTAATTACAGTGATGATTGTGTGTCTAGTCTTTTTCAAGTTAGAATACACATGTGTGGCTTTCAGCCTTTGTGTAAACCTAGTATGTTTGAATGTCCTTCGTGTTTTTAACAAACTTTTCACGTTGCGTCTGTATCTGCAAGTATGCTAAACATTTCTCAGATTTTCTGATTTGATTCCGTCTTTCCTGTCTTGTATGACCGATTGCGCCACGTGCTTTTGTAACAGTCATTGTTTCTGCCTTCAGCCATGCTTTTATTAATATTAGCTTTCTTCTATACGAATTCTCGTGTGTCCTTTATTTGCTTATTCTAAATCAATTTCTGTAAATGCTATGAAATTTGGCGTGGTCGCACGCCATATGGTATCTAAGAATTGTGAGTTCGTTTAGTGCACAGTGATCAAGACACCAGCCATCTCATCGAAATGCCACCAACGCCTCGCTTCGCTACTGCTTTCCCCGATTGTAATTTACTGCTGGCATTATACACATGTCTGTGAATGAATGTGCTTTCTACTATCCATTGTATATTTGAAGATTTCTTCCCACGTTAACTCCATATTCAGAAAGGGCAGAAACAATTTTACTATGTGCAGTAATTTTATGATTTAAATCATTTTTGTACAATGTGTGTGCTTAATTTGGTCTCCCCACATTTAGTTGCTTGCCCATTATACTGAATAGATTATGATTTTATGTATCAAACCTCTGCTTTATGATATCATGCTCCCCATCCATTGATTAATTATCTATTCTTTTATTTGTTAACATTAATTTTGTGTTTATTAAATAGTTAGCTGCTCCCTTAACCCTCCGTCCGGCGCAGTCGGCCTCAGAGGCCATCGAAACACATTGTTGAGATTCTTGGTTAACAATGGTGGCTCAGAGGCTCGCCTCTCTCTTTACTCGCGTCACTTTAGGAGCCTTACACAGTACCAATCCTCAGTCTGCCGTCGATTGTCTCACGGCTCATAGGGGACCCCCTTGGCTTCACAGGCTGCCTGCACCCGATTTTGTCATAATTTGGAAGGTGAGATTTTTCGATATATTTTTATATCAACTGTTGGTTTTACTTAAAGGAAGTCTGTTCTCTTTCATTTTCGTCGTTACTTTGGGAAATAAGTGCTCTGCCAAACCTGGCCTCTCAGACTGAGTGCGCCCGATAACGTTTTAGTTTCAGTTTTTCTATCTTTTCAGACGTATCACATCAATATATCCTGCTGAAATGTCCAAAAAAAGTATATGATCTCTCTAACCCCAAGGACGTTGAGGAAATAATGCACCTCCTCGAGGATGATGCTGAAGATCCAGCCTTACTTGAAGAATTAGGTGATTAGAGTGACATCAACTCTCAGGATGAGGTAGGAGAAGACAAAGAGGACTCAGCAACTGAGCAGGAAGATGAGGGAACAACTGGGGAAGATGAAGAAGAAGATGACGTATGTAACGAATTTTATCTTGGAAAAGATAAGATGACTAAGTGGGCTAGGAAGCCACCTGCGTCGTTTCGTAGGGCAAAGAGTCACAACAGCATTACACACATTCCAGGTGTAAGAGGTGCAGCTAGAAATGCTGCCAATATATTGCAGTGTTGGGAATCATTGTTCGATTCAGAAATTTTGGAACTGATTGTCAAATTCACCAACCAGTACATTGGTATAATCAAAGACAAATTTGTCAGAGAAAGAGATGCCAAGGAAACTTATAATTGAAATCAAAGCTTTTATTGGTTTGTTATACCTCGCTGGAGCATACAGAGGGAGTCGTCAGAGCCTGGAGGAACTATGATGGAGTGAAGGAGATGGTGTCGAGAAATTTGGTCTAGTTATGAGCATCAAGCGTTTCAAGTTCCTCATACGCTGTATTCGTTTCGATGATCAAACAACCCGAGCTCAACAAAAAGAATTTGATCGACTTGCCCCAGTCCGTGAACTATTTGATCGCTTTGTTCAGAACTGTCAAAATAACTACATCCCTGGAGAAAGCAGTACATACCATCGAAACCCAGTAAATATGGCAAAAAAATATTT
The DNA here is from genome assembly GCA_026315105.1 of Locusta migratoria. NCBI lineage: Eukaryota > Metazoa > Arthropoda > Insecta > Orthoptera > Acrididae > Locusta > Locusta migratoria. The sequence continues at coordinate 86,921,950 of CM048748.1, forward strand.
TCCCTAGCCGATTCCCGTATGATATATGTCTACAATATGGAAATTTATGCAGGAAAGCAGCCTAAAGTACCATTCGGTGTTAGCAACAAGGCCAGTGATGTGGTGAAAAGAATGGCCGAGCTACTTTATGGGACAGGGCGGAACATCACTGCTGACAAATGGTTCACGGATATAGATCTTATTAACTATCTGAAAACAAGAAAGCTGTCGTATGTTGGTACGATTAAAAAAAATAAGCGACAGTTACCGCCCTGCTTCGTCCACATTCAAGAGAGGAGTCAATACAGCAGCTTGTTTGGGTTCAATAATGGCAGCACTTTGGTTTCTTATGTGCCAAAAAAGGGGAAAAATGTGGTCCTGGTTTCTTCTCTCCAAGAAGGTGATGTCATTGATCAGAATACAGGAGAGCAGCAGAAGCCAGAGGTAATTACTTACAACAATAACACCAAAGCTGGAGTAGACACTGCTGATCAGATGTGTGCCACTTTCAGTGTTAGTCGGAACACAAGGCGCTGGCCTATGGTCATATTTTTTGCTTGCCTGAACATCGCTGACATCAATTCACAAGTGATTTCGATTGTGAATAAGCTGGAACCACTGAAAAGAAGAATATTTCTCAAAACCTTGCTCATCAGCTTGTAATTGGGCAACTAGCCCGTCGAAGTGTGAATACGAGTGGAATGTCGATTCAGCTACAAACCCGACTGAAAAGGTTTTTACCCCACGAGGAAGCTGAAAAATCCCCAATACCACCAAAAAGGTGAAAGTGTTGTACCTGCATGGTTGAATCAGGATTTAGGAGGATGACAAATTATGAATGTTCAACCTGTCATCAACCAATATGATTAAGCCATGTAAAAGCACTGTGCCAAACGTGTTTTTCAGCTGCTGATTTGGGAGCGTCAACATCAACTTCTGGCTACGAATTTGGCGAGGAAATATAAGTCTACGTCAAAAGAGAGTGCCTGATGTCTTAAAAAAGCTTTATAACTTTTATATGTAAATCAGTTCGACCAATTTTAAGAATCTATGGGTGGCATATGGGTAATTTGGATTGTTTTAGTTTAAGAAGTATTATTTTTAACAAATTCATTCTTTTGCTTTAAATTTGGTGTATATCCTTTCTTTAGATCCTCCTGAAGACTAGCCAATACGCGTTTTGAATTTCAATTAATATCATGGAAGTAGTTCACAAAAATATAAGGGTGGCCTCTCAGGCCGGGTGCGCCTAATTTTGTCCCACCTGGAGGCGCGCCCGATGGAGGGTTAAGGAGTGAGCATGTAGATAGATTTCTGTTGCGCAAGTACTGTGGCCACTCATAAAGTAATTTAGAGCAGCTCTGCACGTTTTATCTTACATTTGCAGATCTCAATTGCCTGGGATCTTGCTAAGAATACTAACAGGCTACTTTCAATATTAATTTAATCCAGTGCCACAGCCACGGGAGGGTGAACAGTGCAGGGGGTAATGGGGCTGAAGCATCCTCCCAGCACTTGCCAAAGATCTTTTAATTTTATTATTTTTTTATTGTTTTCATTTTTTAGTTCTTGAAACGCGTCGGCACCTGAAATTTGAAATAGAACACATGTAGTAAATCACAATGTAACTATAATTTTCCAAGCAAAGGTGAACTTGACAGTGGGTTGCCAAGGTGATGCCGCCACAGAGAACGTGTGCTGCTGTTACTGCCAGCGGTTTTAATGCCGCCGCCGCGACCTGCTTTGATGCTGTTACTATTGTTATTGCTATCCTGAAAGTACGAGCCGATTGTTAGCAAGTCATCGGTTCCACCCAGTGGAATCGTATGAACAAGAATAGTGTTATTTTAGTTCCGTTTTTACACATACCGTTTCATGTTAATTAAACTGTAAAACCTTTCTCTTTGGCTAGTAACATAGAAACTGCTCACTTATCTTACGAGCTGATTATATACACTCCATTTTCACCACATTGGGCCTCTTGGACTTTCAAATTAATGCGAGACTACTAATTTTATTTCTTGTCTAATGTTTTCGTAGTATATTTGATTAAATTATAAAAAGTGTAAAAATAAGTAATAAATTAATAAATTCAATGAACTTCATTTTTCAAAAAATATTAGCTTCCCTCCAGAAACAAATCCTGACTGGCTTAAACATGAGAGGTATTTTCTGAAGATATTTGTATCGACTGTTTCCTTGCACGGTAATGAAACATTGACGATAAACAGTTCACACAGTAAGAGGATAGATGCTTTTGAAATGTGGTGCTACAGGAGGGTAGATTGCGTTACTGGTGAAGCTACTGGCCAGGATATGGGAGGAAAGGAATTTCTGCCATACCTTGACTGAAAGAAGGGATCGGTTGGTAGGACACATCTTTAGACATCAAGGGATCGTGAATTTAACTTTGTAGGGAAGTGTGTCATGTACAAATCTTAGAGGGGAGACCAGTAAGCAGATTGAAATGGATGCGGTTTTCCGTTATGAGGAGATGAAGATGCTTGTTCATGATACAGTACGGTGGAGAGCAGCATCAAACCAGTCTCCGGACTAACCACCATAACAACAACAACCTTTCACTTACAGAAGACAACATGAGGCCCAATGTGAGAATTTTTTCCCTTGAAACTGTAAACTTTTATTATTATTATTATTATTTTTAGCTTATGGGACTTAACTACGGGGTCATCAGTCCCTAAACTTATAAACTACGTATGAACTAACTAAGACTAAGGACGGCACAAATATCCATGCCCGAGGGGGCATTCGAACCCCCGACCGTAGTGGCCGTGCAGGCCGTGACTGGAGCGCCTCAGTCCCCTCGGCCACCGCGGACGGCACACTGTAAACCATGTCTATCAACGGACGTTTGAGAAATAAGGAAGAAGAAACGGTTAGCGTTTAGTTTCCCATTGACCAACTGTTCGGTATGGGGAGACGTTGATGAAATTGACCAATAATATCAATTTTCGATTTATATCTTATTTGTTAGTACAACTCATGGACAATACGTTCCAAAGTTTCAATGTTGAAATCGCATCCGAAGTGCCTGAAAATTAATTAAAAGTTTGTCGTGGCCTCCCTGCCATGCCCACGTTTTGAAACAGCACTTCACACCAGCTCAGTGAACAACGATTCTGTGTACTAGTTTCAACCAAATAACTGCGTGATACATCTATAACGCCGTGATTCATACTTTTCGGTTATATAGATCATCTTTGACTCTGTTTCGGATCTCATAAACAATAACAAAGTAACTGCATTGTTTATCACGAAGCAATTCCTTATTTTCCTTGAATTACTGACGGAGATTTATAGAAGTGTTTGGTTCTTTTTTCTTTCAGTTATGCCACGATCACAAAGAGTGTATAAAAGACTGGATAAACTGCGTTTGAATAAGTTATGGAATAGAAGAAAAAATTAGTGAGATGAACGGTGTATACAACAGTGATGAACGTCAGTTTTCTGGCCGAACGTGCACTTCTCAAAAACTGTGTTCATTTCAGAAACCCTAAATATAAATGAGTCTCTAAATTCACTCATATGGGAACGATGCTCTAAAACTACATTTTCATCTGCAACAGTTGTCAGAATTGCAACTTATGATGCATTCCTTGTATTTAATGATGGGAACATCGAAAGGATGAATGTATAAGAAAGAATGGGCTTCAAGACAGGAAATTTTACTCAAGACATCCTGAGAAAAATACATTTACAGCGCGTCTCTGCAGTTGAATAGTCAATTGAAGACCTGGTGAAGGAAATAAGAGAGACAATAAGAAACCAGAAGAGAAGCCTTGAAGGAAAGACGATCCAGAGTGCAAATGTGGTGCCGTTTAAAGAAGTGAAGCAAGGAAAAATCTTAGGTTGAAATTTAAATTACGTTAGGTGAAAAGTGCCAACAAATATTACAATTCCTTGAGACAACATTGTCTCGTTATACCAAAGGTGCTGGGCCCGGGATTCTAACCCGGGACCTCCTACTTAGTAGGAAGGCGCTTTAGACCATTCAGCTGACATAGCATTGTAGGCGTAGCAAGTACAGGGACTGGCTTAAAGCACCTCTCCATCCACACCACATACTTTAATTCTGCCTCATATTCCCTGTGAAATGCGTATCAAATTGCCAGAGCTCTCCTACATTGGAATAGCACCCCAGGAAAGAAAGCGAATATGAACTATCCCGCATTGATCCTCAGGCCAAGGTGATATAAATATCAACAAATAATACAATTGTTTGAGACATCATTGTCTCGTTATACCAAAGCTATTAAACATAAGGAGAGCCATTGAATTAAAATTCATGCTGTGGCTGGGATTTGAACCTAGGAACATGAGGCAGAATTAAAGTATGTGGTGAAGAGGGAGACGTGCTTTAAGACCGTCCATGTAGTTGCTGTGGCTATAACGCTGTGTTAGCTAAGTGGTCGCCGCGCGCCGTGGCTCAGCGCGCCCGGTCAGAGGGCTAAACGCTCGCCGGCCGCGGTGGCCGAGGGGACTAAGGCACTTCAGTCACGGTCTGCACGGCCACTACGGTCGGGGGTTCGAATTCCCGCTCGGGCATGGATATTTGTGCCGTCCTAGTTCGTAAGTAGTTCATAAGTAGTTTGTAAGTTTAGGGACTGGTGACCCCGTAGTTAAGTCCCATAAGCTGTACAAACACTTGAACTTGCTAAACGCTCTCTGTAATAAAAAAAAGCTGAGCCGAAGAACACGTAGAACTAAAACAAACAAACTGGATCAGCGTCCGCAAGGACAAAAACTACACATAGAGCCGAAAAAAAGTGGTCTAAAGCACCTACCTGGTAAGTAGGAGGCCCTGGGTTCGAATCCTGGCTACAGCATAAATTTTAATTAAGTGCCTCTCCTTAGGTTCAATTACGTAATTTTTTATCTACTTTTCCTCAGATTCTATTAATGCTAGAATTATGAAATTTTGTACACAAAACTAGTAAACGTTGTCTCAAGAGCTAATTTTGAATTTCTGTTTTGAAGCTGAGATAGGTGACTAAATGCCTCTAATTTTGCATTAATTTGAAATTTTACTTGTGGAATTGTAATTAAAAATTTTTGAAAATTCTCCAATTGTACCTATTCCAGATATAATCATAGGATTGTATATGTGAATGTGTCAGGTTCATGTGTTTAAAATGTGGTATAAAATTTCATTGCCATACATCGAAAACTTTGGATATGATACATTTTTCAAATAGTGTTTGTTTTGTATCAAATGTTCAAATGTCTGTAAATATATCGGACCAAACTGCGTGGTCGTCAGTCCGTAGCTTACAAACTTCTTAAACCTAGGTAAAGTAACCTACGGACAAACACACACACCCATGCCCCATGGAGGACTCGAACATCCACGGCGAGCAACCGCGCGCTCCTCAGCGAGGTGCTTTAGACCGCTCGACTACTCCACCGCGGCTGTTTTGTATCAACGTCCCCCCTTAAAGAGGAGGAAGTAAGATCGTAGCGCCTGCTCGTAATGGTTTCTAAAGGAGGGGTGGATGGAAGAGGAAATTGGCTATGGCGTTGGGCTGCAAGCAACTCGGCATTAGCGGGAGCTAATGACGGAAACCTCATATCTGAATGGCCGGAGTTAGGTTTCGGCAGCTGTCGATGTGATTGCAGTGCGCCTCTGGTCCTCATTTGCGCGTATCTGGTGACGCGGTTCACCTGCCGCGCTGGCCGGCTGCCAGTGGCCATTGTCCGCAGATACGCGGAAACACTTCCGGTCCCCCGACCCCGCAGTGCCGATACAGCGAGCTTTTAATAATAATGGCGGCAGCGGCGGGACTGCGGACCGTGCCGGGACCTCGCGCCATGCACGCGGCTATTTTAGGCGGCGTTAAGTATTTAGCAGTCGCAGGATCGGTCCTAGCCGCCGCCGTTGCCTGCAGCGGGGAGCTGTTAAAGCGTAATGACGAAGCAGTGTCGGATTGGGGGATCACGTTGCCTCGCCTCTACCTAAAGGACGAGTAATACTGGGCGCTGAAATAGAACTCCTTCCGTAAGAGAATTAGCATGTTTCTTGCATTAATTCTCTGATAACCCAGTGAGTAATGGTCTTCCTCAACAATCCATTTTAGGTCCTCTACTCCTTAGCATGTACATTTCTGATATGGCTCCAAGAACTCGTAGAAAATTCTGAAACGCTGATGGACTTGCACCAGCCACGCGAAACGAACTTAAAGAAACAAATTCTAAGAAATGACTGTGTGGTAGAACGGCCACAGGATAACTGCGATGTTTAATATTGTTATTTAAGTTCTTCTTTAGTCTCTAATCATGAAATTATTCTGACACTAGAAAAGTGTTATCAGTTGCTAGGACGTTGTTGATTAGTTATTTACAGCTCCCTAGCAACACAAACTGTCATAAGCTAACCGAGTAAATTCTCTATAATTCATCCGAAGTGTCCCGCACCACAACATAAATTAAAATTTCTAGGAATAATTCCTTTAAAGAGTTAATCAAAAATAAATAAGGTTCTTGTGCGAGCGGGGCATGGAAAATGGTCTGAAGCCGTTACTAAAATTTCGTCAAAGTTAAACACAGGCACTTAACTCGTACTGAAAAATATTAATAATCCACTGCCTTATAAACACTGGTTTTCCACATTCACACTAAATACAAATATAATGTCACATTCGAAGCTAATCAGTAGTGACTCAATCAGAATTAAATTGTTTTCTGAAGTAAGTCGAGATTCTTCACAAGAATCAAATTTCTCTTGCCATTAAATATTCTTGATCATAAATAGATCTTCATAAATGCCAGATATCTTTCAACATTAACAAATGTTTATTCTTCCTCATGTTAATACGGCGTCTATTTAGCAAGAAACCTGAACATGGACAACTAGCTTGGACTGAATCTCAAATAAGCCTAATAATAATTTAATATTATTTTCTTTTCATCTTTGAAACGATATAAGCGCGGCAATAAAGAAGGCGCATACAGAAACAAATCATTTTAAGAATCATATTATAACAAAATAACAATAGCTACATAAACATCAAATAAGTATGTATTCTAAATAAAAGGTTCGTTTCCTTTCATGTTTTATTTATAATTTCAAGACAGGGCTGACATAGGATAATGTAGTACGACTATCTTGTCCCACTACAACTGGCTTACCATGGATAATGGACAGTTCATTCCATTTAAATTTAGCCGGAGATATCTTCACCTGAATAGTATCCTTGAGAAAATGCAATTTTGTTTACTGTTAGCTAACTTCTGACAAAACGTTAAGCTGTAAAGAACACTCGACTCGGGCAATTCGAAAACTCTTTGCAAGAAATACCATCATGCAGATGGTATGTGGAGCAGATCGGTGTATCATTACAACAGCGATCATAGGTATTTTCTAGAAAACATTGGTTACTGAAACATAATAAATGTGTAATGGAAAAAAACCTGCCAGTGTATAATTCATCATTATAATCCACATAGTACATATAGACGAAATATTGCCCCTCGAGTAGATGACATTCTCTCAGTGCTACTGAAGTCTCTGGGAGAACCAGCCATGAGAAAACTATTTCACCTGATGAATAAGATGTGTGAGACACGCAAAGTGCCCTCAGACTTTAGGAAGAATGTAATAATCTCCATTGCAAAGAAAACAGGACACAGAGAGATTTTGTAGAGGAAATTAGAGTTCACAGCGAAGAAGTAAAAAGACTGATCAGAAACAGCAAAGGAACTGGAAGAGCAATTGAACTGGATGGACGGTGTGTTGAAGATAGTATATAACATCAACATTAACAAGAGCAAAATAAGGGTAATGGAATACACTCTAACAAACTCATGTGATGCTGAAGGAATGAGATTAGGTAACAAAACAATAAAGGTGGTAGATGAGTTTTGTTACAAGGGCAATAAAATAACATACGACAGTTGCAGTTGCAGTACATAGTATTTAAGTATCAGAATGGAAATGGAAAGAAAATATTTTGGAAAATAAGAATCTATGAATATCGAAGGTTAAATTAAATGTTAGGAAGTCTCTAATCTTACTTTTTTTAAATGACTTGTTTGAAGTCTCTTCTGAAGGCAATTTGTTTAGACTATTGCCTTTTCAAGGGGTGAAATATAGACGATAAATAGTTCAGACAGGAATAGGATAGAGGTTACTGAAATTTGTTGTCACATAAGAATGCTGAAGCTTAGGTGGATAGATCATGTAATTTTTAAACAGGTGCAGAACATGTGGTGTCGCACAAGTACAAAGTGCGCGCCACCTACTTTCGCCGCGCGCCGCCATGCATGCACGGCGCGGCGTTCTTCCGACGACAGCCACGAGCGCCCTCTGCTGGAACCCCGCTCGTGGCCACCACGGAAAGACACCGGGCACTTCGGACGGAGATAGCAACGAGTTAGGACCTTCTTAATCAGATAGGCACCAGTGAGGACTTTGCTATTGTACAGGCACTAGGCAGGCCTCTAACAACTATGTATCAACATTCTGCAGTACTATGTAAAAGTTAAGTATTGTTACATTCTGTGCAATATATCACTTTCTAATTTTCTCGAGTGTTTATAGTTTCTGGCTGCTCCCCTCCGTACCTGCACCAGCGTGTCGGTCTCGTTCCACTCGGCCACCGACACCTACAACGAGGCTGGGACACAAAAGCGACGTCGAAGTTGGGACACAAAAGTGGCGACGAGGAGTGATAGACGAACCTTGGACCAGCCCGCTTGCAGCAGCCAGACAGCAGCAGTCGAGCACGTAGAAATTGCTCCCGCCCACCCACCCTTATTATAAGATTTTTGGGGGAATATATTCATTTACGTGTTTTGTGGACTTTTTTGTTGCAGGGCGTCCTCTTTCATATTGCATTTGTGTTTTGTTATAAGTTACTTGTATACGCGGCGCCTAATCGGTCAGCATGGCCACTACCCCGAACCCAAACTTAATGGAAATTATTCAGTTACAGACGGCGCAAATCACTCAACTGCTCCAGGCCGTGTCGCAGTTGACGACACAGGCTGCTCACCAACAACAACAGTCGTCACATCAGCAGCCCACACCTGCCGCCGCACCGCTTCCGACGTTCCGCCAGTACAACGAACGTGAGGAAGAATGGAGCGACTACTTCGCACAGTTTCAAGAACTCGTCGCGGCTCATCAAATTACAGGTCAGAAAGTGAAGCATCTGTTATTATCTGTAGTGGGCCCCCAGATCTTTGTATTATTGCAAAAACGTTTCCCTCACGCCTCTCCTCGTGATGTAGACTTTGAACAAATTGTAGATGCACTGAATGCTCATTATGAGAGAAAAGTTCTTGTAGCCGCTGCACGGTATCGATTTTTCAGACTTAAAAAATTACCGCAGCAGTCACACCAAGAGTGGATTACGGAATTGAAGGGCTTAACCCGCCAATGTAAATTTACGTGTTCTTGTGGACTTTCTTATAGTGATGTGATGTTGAGGGATGCGATTACGCAGAACATTCAGGACCCCAGAATTCGGGCAGCAATTCTGAAACAGTCTGACCCTTCATTAGACAGTGTACTGCAGCTTATAGACGCGCATGATACTTTTGACTTAGCAGACGTAGAAATGCAAAGCCACAGTGTAAGTTCAGTGCGCCGCAACGGACGCTTTCCTAGCCGTAGTTCTCAGTGTAGCACTAGTGATTCTTACAATAGTACAGGCCGTGCTGAACAGACAGTGAACAGTAGCCAGTGTAAAAGTGCGACGCAAAGGTCGCCCCGTAGTGTTAGACACAGTAATTTGAATAACGGGCGCCAACGCTCATTTCAGAAAAATGTACGTAAATCTTGCCCCCAGTGTGTGTCTCGCCACAAGCGTGCTCATTGCCCTAGTCGCAACGCAACCTGTTATCAATGTGGCAAATCGGGACATGTGCAGTCTGTGTGTATGCAAATTAAAAACTCAAAGAACGGTAACGTTAGAAACAGTGCTTCGCAGAGTGCGAGAACAGTTCATTCTGTAAATGTTATACGGGCTGTGGAATTGAACAGTGCTTTCCTTGGATCTCAATTTCAAGAAAGTAGTTCTGCGCCTATGGCAAAACTATATAGTGCGCCACGTAGCAAGCGCCGACGAGCGCGTAAAACAGTGCAACGGAAAAGGGTTCGGGACAAGCAAAATGACTATGAACAGTGCATTCCTGTAGTGAAAATAGTGCCTCCTGCAACTGCTCCTTGTAATAGTGCCCAGTACTGTGTAGATAGTGCCAGTAGACTTGTTGTAGATACTGAAAGTAATTTTAGTGCAGTAGCCTCGCATTGCGCGGACGCCGATCCGGCGGTAGTGTCATCTAGTGACAGTGTGGTTAATCCGCTGTGTGCCGAGTATGCGCCGCTTCCTACCGCACGCAACCCGCGCAAGCGCAGAAAACAATATGTATTAGACGTTGCCCACATTCGCGCACCGGTCGTGCGCCAGAAGCACAAGCTGTTTGTTACTCTCTCTATAGAAAATAAGACTGTGCAATTTCAGCTTGATACTGGTTCCGCTGTTACATTAATAAATAAAGACACTTATGAACTTCTGGGTTCGCCAAAATTGTCGCCGTCACAGCAAGTGTTAACAGCTTATACAGGTGAAAATATTCCCGTGCTAGGAACATGTAGCCTGCCCGCCTCTTTTCAAGGTGTAACGAAAACAGTTGCTTTTGTTGTTCTTCAGGCCAAATCGACACAGAAAATTTTTGGACTAGATGCTTTTGACTTGTTTGGTTTATCAATTCAAAGAGATGTGCTTCAAATTTCGTCAGTAGTGCCTCAGGACAAAATCAATGCATTGTGTGACAAATACAGCGACTTGTTTTCGCCGGAACTAGGTTGTGCAAAAGACTTCGTGGCACATGTCACTTTAAAAGAATCTGCAGTTCCAAAATTTCGTAAAGCTAGACCAGTGCCTATCGCATTGCGTGATACAGTTGCCGAAGAACTTAAACGTTGGCAAGATAGTGGGGTGATTTCTCCTGTTTCTGCGAGTCAGTGGGCCTCGCCTATAGTAATTATACCCAAGCCGTCAGGAAAACTTCGTCTCTGTGCGGACTTCAAATCAACAGTGAACAGTCAAACAATTGTAGACACTTACCCTCTGCCCAGACCTGAGGAACTGATGGACAAATTAGGACAGTCTCGCTTCTTTTCCAAGATTGATTTAGCAGAGGCATACTTACAGATTCCACTTGATGACGAGTCAAAAAAGTTTTTCGTCATTAATACTCACATGGGCCTTTTTCAATTTCAACGCCTACCCTTTGGCAGTTCTTCCGCCCCCGCTATTTTTCAGCGTTTTTTGGAACAGCTGACAGTTTCTGTACCGTGTTGTTCGAACTATTTAGATGATATTGTGGTGTCCGGACGTACAGTTGAAGAACATTTAGCAAACCTGGAGTGCCTTTTCAAAGTGTTGACTGCAGCAGTTCTACGTTGCAATAAAGCAAAGTGTTCGTTTTTTCAAACTGAAATAGAGTACCTAGGCCATGTGATTAATGCCCAAGGAATCCATCCCTTACAGTCACATCTTCGAGCAATCAAAGACTTGCCTCCTCCTAAGAATGTGCATGAATTGCAAGCAGTAATGGGAAAGCTGAACTATTATTTCAGGTTTATTCCCAATGCCTCTCCGATTGCAGCTCCACTGCATCACTTACGTAGGAAGAATGTTCCTTTTGTATGGTCTAAAGATTGCCAAGTTGCCTTTGACAAATTAAAGTCTGCACTACTCAGTGATGCATGTTTGATTCCCTTTGACCCCCAGAAGCCTGTAGTGTTAGCAGTTGACGCCTCATCGTACGGTCTGGGCGCTGTAATCTCACATCGTATTGGGTGTCACGATCGTCCTATTGCCTTTGCATCCAAGCTACTGACGCCGACGCAACAGAATTACAGTCAGATAGAAAAGGAGGCATTAGCAATCATTTACGGCGTCACAAAGTTTCATCATTATCTGTATGGCAGAAAATTCTATTTGTTGACAGACCACAAGCCTCTCACGTCGTTGTTCTCACCCACAAAGCCGATTCCGCCACGTACGGCACAAAAGCTTCAGAGATGGTCCTTGATATTGTCTAATTATCAGTATGAGATTTTGTACCGACCTACCACTAAACATGCTAACGCGGACACACTTTCCCGACTTCCGGTTGGCCAGGATGTGTCGTTTGATTCTTCAGAAATGGCATGTTGTCAGATAGACTCCAGAGATGCTTCCGCTGTCGCAGATTTCCCTTTGAACTCTCGTCGGGTTGCACAGGAAACGGCTGCGGATGCAGACTTAAGTGTGGTAGCACGTTTTGTTCGCTTTGGTTGGCCTGCCAGAGCCAAAGACATTGATCGGCCTCTGGTTCGACGTTATTTTGCACAACGTTATGCATTATCTTTAAGTCAGGGTGTACTGTTGTTGCATACCGACAACGACCAAGCAAGAGTGATTGTTCCTCGTTCCCTGCAACGTGAAGTGTTACGCCTCCTGCATCAAGGACATTGGGGCATTGTTAGGACAAAGCAATTGGCCAGACGTCATTGTACCTGGGTTGGTATGGACGCTCAGATAGAGCGCATGACATCACAATGTACTGTTTGTGCGGAGCATCAGGCGGCTCCTCCGCAACGTTTCTCAGACTGGCCACGCCCCAAGGGACCATGGCAACGATTACATATTGACTTTGCCGGACCTTTCTGGAATACGCGCTGGTTAATCGTTGTAGACGCTTTCAGCAAGTTTCCTTTTGTGATTGCCATGAACTCAACGACAGCTTCTAGTACAATCAGGGCCTTAACATCAGTGTTTTGCATCGAAGGCTTGCCTGAAACTATCGTCAGTGACAATGGACCTCAGTTTGTTAGTGCGGAATTTCAACAGTTTTGTCGTGTGAATGGCATTCAGCATATCACCACCGCACCTTTTCACCCTCAGTCCAATGGTGAAGCAGAACGTTTCGTTCGAACATTCAAGTCTCACATGGAGAAGATGAAAGGTCAGCACTCCAGGCAGCAAGCTCTTCAAATTTTCCTGTCTACGTATCGGTGCATGCCACGTGACGGCCCGTCTCCTGCCGAGCTGCTACACGGCCGCCGTCACCGCACTCTCCTTCACCTGCTGCAGCCTCCCACGCACCGAGTCGGTTCGTATGGCGCTACGCGTTTTCAGGTTTCCACGCCGGTGCTGTACAGGGTGTTTGTTGGAAACAAGAAGACATGGTTGCCGGGCACCATTCAGCGCGTGCTTGGTCGCAATATGTTTATTGTACGTTCTTCCACAGGGTCGGAGCTGCGGCGCCACGCAAACCAATTGCGCCTGCACAGGCCGCGCGATCCTGTCTCCGGTTTCTTGATTCCAGACCCAGTTCACCGCCAGGGAGCACAGCCACATCGTTCGTCCCCGGACTACGAGATCCCTATGGACGTCGACGTACATCCGACGCAGTCGTCGCCGCCGCTGTCGCCGCCGCAGACGACAGCGTCACCGAGAGGGACTCCGGGACCGTGCGGGCCCCCCCAGCTTGGGCCACGCACCTCAGAAGATGACCTGCTCCCTCTGGGCGGGGGCGGGCGCCCTTCCCCAGGTTTCGGCGGGTTCCCTGGAGGATCGCAAGGCGGATGCCGGGGCGCGGACGGCGTCTCGATCCCGGCCTCAGCTACGACGCCCGTCCCACCAGTAACGCCCCCGCCCAGGCCCTCCTCCCAGTGCCGTCGCCGTGGCCCTCAGCCTTACGCCACGACGGCGCGGCGGTTTGGGGGGGAGGGGTGTGGTGTCGCACAAGTACAAAGTGCGCGCCACCTACTTTCGCCGCGCGCCGCCATGCATGCACGGCGCGGCGTTCTTCCGACGACAGCCACGAGCGCCCTCTGCTGGAACCCCGCTCGTGGCCACCACGGAAAGACACCGGGCACTTCGGACGGAGATAGCAACTAGTTAGGACCTTCTTAATCAGATAGGCACCAGTGAGGACTTTGCTATTGTACAGGCACTAGGCAGGCCTCTAACAACTATGTATCAACATTCTGCAGTACTATGTAAAAGTTAAGTATTGTTACATTCTGTGCAATATATCACTTTCTAATTTTCTCGAGTGTTTATAGTTTCTGGCTGCTCCCCTCCGTACCTGCACCAGCGTGTCGGTCTCGTTCCACTCGGCCACCGACACCTACGACGAGGCTGGGACACAAAAGCGACGTCGAAGTTGGGACACAAAAGAACAGAATTGGGTGTTCATCTACATTTACATGGGTACTCAGCAAATCACTTGAAAGTGCATAACAGAGGGTTCATCGAACCACCAATATGATAATTCTCTATTGTTCGACTCTCTAATCACTCGCAGGGAAAAAGGAACACCTAAATCTTTCTGCTTTCGATCTGATTTCTCTTATTTTATTATGATGGTTATGTCTCCCTGTGTAGGTTGGTGCTAACAATATATGTTCACATTCTCAAGAGAAAGTTGGTGAAAGAAATTTTACAAATAGATCTCGCTATAACAGATAACGCCTTTCTTTTAATGACTTCCCCTCTAACTCTCGCATCATTTCCTTGACAGTCTCTCGCTTATATTGCGATAATAGAAAACGAGCTGCCCTTCTCTAAATTTTCCCTAAATCGTCTGTCAGTCCCACCTGATGTGGATTCCACAATGCACAGCAATACTCCAAAATAGGATGCACATGTGTAGTGTAGGCAAAGTGTAGTGCAGGCAATTTCTTTAGTAGAACTGTTGTATCCTTTAAATGGCTTGCCAATGAACCGCAGTCTTTGGTTCGCCTTCCCTACAGTATTTTCTATGCGTTTTTCCAATTAAAGTTGTTCATAATCGTGAATCGTACGTATTGTAAGGAGTCAAGTTTTCCTCACTGTCATTTACTGCATATTCCAACCTTAGAATCACATTCTACTCGGCAAGGCGAATCGTTCGACTATAAACTCGGTGGGGTATGGGCGTTTTTACAGTTTAGTATGAAAATTACGAGTTCATCTCGCAAGTCGATAAGATAATCGAGACTGGAGCTTACTCATTGCACACACCTCTTGTTTTTATGAAGCGGGGATAGGCGACTGGCGAGAAGAGGCAGGTGGATGAAAGGTCCACACTGCACTTTGTCACCAGGAGTGGCCTTTGGGATGTCCCACTTAAAAATCCTCCCAACTCGGGGAAATACAGACGCTTTAAACCATTTTGAAAGGAATACAATACTGTTCGGAACGAAAGATTTTACTCACACTTTTAGCCGGAGGTGGAAGGTGATACGGTAGTCTCAGGCAAATTCAAAACTTGCATCGTCAAGTCGGAAAGGAAGTACCTAAATGAGACATTAGCCAACTCACTATTGGCCAGCAAGCCATACGGCGTTTTAAGATGCTCCATCTGATTGCTAGGCGAGCCATCGGTGTAGAAGACCCAGCAGCACTGGACCATATACACAAGGAGAACAAGCGAAGTTATAGCAGACTCGCACTCTCGCCCACGGTGGCTGTGTCTCACTGTGCACTTAAACTAGCGGTGCAACTCCCTCACAGCATTTTTTATTTATTTATTTATTTATTTATTTATTTTTTTTTTTTTTGTGAACAGGTGATAATTACTGCTGTGTGGTATTTCACTGTAAGGAGCACCTCTGTTGTGGAGCGAGTAATTGTGAATCTCCAGAGGAGCATTTCTTTAATGGCAACGAGGTGGACTGCCTTAGTGTGCCAACAATAGCCAGACTAGAAATTAGAGACAATTTTTGACTTCATCAAAACACAGGGAAAGTGCGATCGGCAGTAAATACTCATATTTCACATTTTCCGAAGAACATTAGCTACATCGTTATGAATCGAGCAGAATCTGAAAAGTAACCCGTTAGGTGCGAAATTTTATAATATGGACTTCATCGATATTAATATTTTATTTGGAAAATGCTTATTTTGCTTCACTTCTTAACTTGAGAACGCCATAGCGGGAACAATATACTAGTTTTGCACGATGTATTTGTCAGATATTCTATTCCTTCCTCAATTTCATGTACAACTACTGTATGATTCTTACACCACCTTATACTAATTCTATTCATCCTATCCTTATCTATGAGGACGAAGACTAAATTCATCAATTTTACCTTGAGTATGATGTTACTTTTTAAATATATAATCGTTGCAACTGATTATGTGAATTATTTGGTCCCATGTTTTCGCTGTCTCATCTTTATTTTAATGTCTATGTTTAAGTTGATAAGCTTTGTTCAATTTGAGGAGTAAACTCGGTAGACCAATATTTAGCGTCAAATTATGCATATATGTTGTTACTTTAAAGACCAATAATAATTTATTTTAGTAGACGAGAATGTCTGAACAGTAAGTGTCCCAAAGTTATATTCCGTATAGTTTCCAACTCCTTACCGATTTTACCAAAATGTTTTGAAAAATGTAACAGTGTCCCACTAAACTGCACTACATTGATTTATGATGTGAAAATGGTTACCTTAGAATTGCATATGTGTCGATGGAACTGAAATTATTCGTAAAAGATAACATTAAAAACGTTATGCATGTCCATGTTTATTGATGGAACAGATAGAAATGTACTTCATACACGGATGCAAATCTGAAGTACATTAGCATGTTTTCCATCAATAAACACGGACACTCAACATCGTATTTCAGTGCGCCAGGGTAGTAAATGCCTCTCCACGTTGTGAGACTACATAGTACAATATACAAGCGCGTCTGGGCGGTAGACAACGTCTGGCGTATGAAACAGTCGGAAGGCGTGCGCGGATAGGTGGGAAGCATTTTAATGTAGACTCGTCACCGCATACGAGAGATTTCGATTCAGCTCTCGGGTAGCTTCACAGATGTTGGTTGCCCGCAGTTATTTAGATTAATGTATGCTCATACCTGGATAATTCTTTCTGCAATCGATGTCTGTTTCCTTCTCAGCCAAGTCATTTTTCAAAACAATTAGGAGATCAAGTGAGATATCCTACACAGCATACGTATGGTAACGTGTTTTCTTCAGGTAGTGGTTAAAATTGTAATCTGTGTGTGATACAGTACGATATTTTGCTGCCTCAACTCTTTATTGTTATTTTTATCATTATCTTTATTCCAGGTTTACTTACAAGGGTACATCATCGGCTCGACCTCATATTTTGTTGAGAAAAAAATACATGAGCTACATATCAAGCCCAGAAAGCGATATCAAGCGAAAATTTTGGCCATTATTCAGATACTACGGAGTTACGACCTCCTCGAAGCACAGCTTTTTAAAATTCGCGGGCAACGATTAAAAGTCAAAGAATTAGAGCGCTTTATAGTCGTTATCGGTAAGCATAATCATTTGCAGTTATTAGACGTAATATACGCGGTAAAAGAAAATATCTTTCAACTGCGTTGCAGATATCATAGACAATTGCACTCGTGAAGATATAGAGGGAAATAGCGGGTTGACGTTCGGTGCAGAGTTACAAGAGGAAGACGTCGACGATAACGACGCTGCCATTTCACCACCGTCAGATTCTTCGACCACTTTCATTGCTTCAACGGAGGATGGGTGTAGAATTGAGGTCGTCAGTGATGGTGAGAGCTGCTTTTATGATTTTAAATTGTCGAATACCAAAATATTTCAAATGTTTGTAGAGCTTATGGGACTTAACTACGGGGTCATCAGTCCTTAAACTTACAAACTACTGACGAACTAGCTACAACTAAGGACGGCACAAATATCCATGCCCGAGGGGGGATTCGAACCCCCGACTGTAGTGGCCGTGCAGACCGTGACTGAAGCGCCGCAGTCCCCTCGGCCACCGCGGCCGGCTGTCGAATACCACTTTGCCGTCTCCGTAACAGAATATATGCAGCGATCCGTTTGCGTTTTATACAGTGTTCAAATGTTTGTATCTTATGGGACTTAACTATGGGGTCATCAGTCCCTAAACTTGCAAACTATTTATCAACTAGCTTATACTAAGGACGACACAAATATCCATGCCCGAGGGGGGATTCGAACCCCCGAACGTAGTGGCCGCGCAGACCGTGACTGGAGCGCCTCGGTCCCCTCGGCCACCGCGGCCGCTTTTATACAGTGCGTCACAACTGCAGTGGAATGGGATAAGACAGTTTTTCAATAAGCAGTGTAACGTAATTTCATTTGAAATACATTTCATACACATCATTTTGTATTATGTAAAGCTGACACTATTGAAATGGAGTAAAGGTGAAAGAGTTACAGTACATATGTTTCATTTTGTAATATTATTTCCTCCTCCTCATATTTCACATTTCGAGGGCCTCGTAGAGTTTTCGTCATTGCACAGCATTTCACATTCGGCCATTAAGCGGCCGCTGTGAACCGGGTTGACTGAGAATCAACACGAGTGCGCGAATATTTAAAAGCTGTACTTTGTGGAGGCCGTAACTGCGTAGTACCTGAATAATGGCTAACATTTTCTCGTGATGCTGTAGTTGATATTTAGCTCATGTATTTTTTTTCTCAAGAAAATATGAGGCCGAGTTGATGATGTTCCTTTGTTAGAGCGAGAAAAAATGGGCCACCATATGAACGAAAACGTCATTCTCATGTTTCGTAATCTCAGACGGTCACTACAGTTGCACACCATTGTGGCATGGACAATCCGAGGTTATCAATCACCTGGTGAGTGATATTTGGTAATTCCTCCATGAGCGAAATAACCAACTTTGCAACCGTTGTTTTAGGTGCTGGTCTGGCTGCAACGCGTCTTTGATATCCATACCACAAGTGCTAAATCTGTGTTTCAATAGGGTGAATAAGCTGACCACTCCATTTCTTCTATTACCATAGTTTCAAGCCTTTTTTCAACCAGTGCAGCTCTGTGGGGACTAGCGTTATCCTGCATCAGATACAACTCATCTCCTTTAGCACCTGCGAAGGGCACAAGAAAACGTCGAAAGATCTCGTATCTATACATTTGAGCTGTCAGGGTGTTATTATGAACGACATATAGACCCGTACGTCTTCACACTTGTTCCGCCACAATGATATGGTGACGTTTCCTGCATATAAGCAGGATTGTTCGGAGTTCCACGTTCTCTGGAGATGAGAAAACGGCGACTGTTCGCTTTAACAAAAAATCTTGAGTCATCTATGAACGGATTCCGGCGCCATTTGTACGACTCCAAATTGTTCAAATTCAAATGCCTGTAAATCTATCGGACCAAACTGCGTGGTCATCAGTCCGTAGCTTACAAACTACTTAAACTAAGGTGAACTAATCTAAGGACAACACACACTCACACACACACACACACACACACACACACACACACACACACACACATGCCCCAGGGAGGACTCGAACCTCCGACAGCGAGCAACCGCGCTCTCCTCAGCGAGGTGCCTTAGAGCGCTCGGCTACTCCACTGTGGCTGTATGACTCCAGTTCTGATTCCTCCACCCAGTTTCTGCCGTCTAAACTGTGTCGTGGTTGTAATGGGACACACACCATAGATCTCCATGCGTAGAGGCTACGTCGCCGAAGATGATTTCGGTCATCTCTTCTGAAATCGCGTGCAGGTTCTGGAATATACACTGTGAGCTGCTGCGGTGGAGTATCCGAGCGGTCTAAAGCACCTCGCTGCGGAGCGCGCGGTTGCTCGCCGTGGAGGTTCGAGTTCTCCCTGGGACATGTGTGTGTGTTTGTCCGTAGATTAGTTTACCAAGGTTTAAGTAGTTTGTAAGCTACGGACTGATGACCACGCAGTTTGGTCCGATAGATTTACAGACATTGTAACATTTTGAACACTGTGAGCTGCAGACAATTGGCTTTGGCCTGCTTATGACGTTCCGATGACTCTTCAAGCCATAGCTTCGGGTAAGTCAAGTTGTTGTTCTCATTAAACTGTCTGTAACCAACGGCTTGTGTAATTATTTTGGTAGAGTCAACAACAACTCCCTTTGCAGCAACTTTCTATTGTTACTACTATATTGCCTTATTGTTGTCGTCTCCACTTCGTAGAACCCACAACAAGACGTCGAACCATTTTAGATTAATCTGCCTATTTTGAGCTGTGTGTAACAAGCCACAAGATAGGTCGGTTTATCATAATCATAGCTGCCGAGAGACTGTTCTTCGTTGTTATTTGATGTACCTGGATATTAAATGAACAACTACCAGACTCTATGAAAGTTGTTAATCAGTATAATAATGTATAGATTGTTATTGATCACATCAATATATAATGATTAGTATTTTAAATAAAATAATAATATTTAGTATTGTACTCGCAGCTTGTCATTAAAATTGCTTAACTGTACTGTAGGGGCTTCTCAAACAATTGTGTCGAGTGTATGAGTAGCTGTAAATGAATCTGCGCTTCTACTCAAACTTGCTAAGCTGACTGAACATTTTATCCAACTAGTTAAGCATGACCTTGAACAAAACCAGGTATGTAATAAAAACAAATTCTGACTATGTGACTTTATTTATAGAATGGGAAATTTGACCTCTGGAAGAGAATAACCTGTCTCATTAAAGATTGTAATTGTTTGAACAACAGGACACCAGCTTGCTGCAGAAGTGATTTATTGCCAATTAGGTCTGAGTTACAAAATTATTCCTGTATTATCTCACTTAACGGTTTACACTTATATTACGCAGTACGCACGAAAACAGGAGTGCATATGTGCAACTGCTCTCGGAATTAATGCCAAAAATGCTGCTGCTGCAAGGTGAAGAACTAGATACAGAATTCGCATGTGTGCAATGCGATTGTACTAATTACTAAAACACTAATTTTCTCCATCTCTGTAGTATTTTTAAAAATATAGTGATTTGGGGTTCGGGATGAATGACACGAAACAGACCTGAGGTTGGAATTTAAACTAAAGCACTTTACACATTTTTTCATAAAAGGAGAACGTAAACAATATTGTACAAAAATGGTGATTACAACTTGGGAATGTCTTACAAAAATCTTTGCAGAAAGTCATTACTTCTGTTGTCATTTTCCGATAAAGATCACTTTCCAGTTACTAGCAACGAAATAAGAAACCGGCTAGTATATTATACAATTTAAATAAAAGACGAAAATTGAACCCTTCATGTAGAATGCCTGTTAGAGATGGACTACAATTAAGCGAATCGCCGGATAATGAAAGATGATTCTCCTTAACTTTATCATTCGCAATCTCAGAACATTTCAAAATCAAGTATTTTTCATCATTATCGCACATAAAAAGACTCAATTTATCCAAGCCCATACTGTAATTTGCGACTTCCTTCCATGACTGCTTGCTCAACAGCTCACTGGTCGTTGGCCGGCAGGAAAGATTAGAATGAAGGGACATGGCGCTACTTATGCTGAGAACAGGCGTTGGTTGAAGCCAGGGCGCCATGCCTTTCTGCCCAAAACACGGATTTCTTGTTTATAATCCTGTGTGAGTATTTAGGTAAGCCACAAAACTGTTAGTTTTGTAGTTTTAAAAATGAAAAGCCAAGATCGCACATTAATAATTTATTAAACGACGACCGTTTTCGGTGCACTGTGTCACCATCATCTGGTCACATATAGCTATATTACAAGCTGGTCATCTTGTTAAAAAATTGGGTATAAAATAACAAGTGCAACATTGCACTTAGTCACTATAAAAAATACACAAGTTAAAAACATGAAAGCTTACAGAATACTCGGAGATTTTTGTAAACTGTCATGTTTTTAACATGTGTATTTTTATATAGTGACTAAGTGCAATGTTTCAATTGTTATTTTATACCCAATATTTTTAACAAGATGACCAGCTTGTAAGATAGCTATATGTGACCAGATGATGGTGTCACAGTGCACCGAAACCGATCATCATTGAATAAATTATTAATGTCCGATCTTGGCTTTTCATGTTGAAAACTATAAAACGATCAGATGGCTTCCAAACCAGACTATGTCAGGTAGTCTCGTCGGAGTCTTTACTTACATGAGACATACATTTCAACGACTAGAACTACTTTACCAGACAGGGCGACCAACGTTTTGTACACAAAAAAATTCCGGAATGCCCATTTTGTTGGCTTCACTTTTTCAGTGTTAAGGCATCGCCAGAGACTGTAGCCTCCTTGTCGGCAACTCTTAGCTCAAACACGGGGCAGCGCACAACAAAGATTGTCCTCGCGGAGCAAAAGATATGAGTTGCAGACATTCAACATTACATACCTACGTTTCAACTTTGTTTTGAACACTTTCGACCGATACACTACCACCCGACAAATTATGAAGGCTGGCCGCGGTGGCCGAGGGAATTGAGGCGCTCCAGTCACGGTCTGCACGGCCATTGCGGTCAGGGGTTCGAATCCCCCCTCGGGCGTGGATATTTGTGCCGTCCTTAGTCTTAGCTAGTTAATAAGTAGTTTGTACGCTTAGGGACTGATGACCCCGTAGTCAAGTCCATTAGGTTCTACAAACATTTGATTTGAAATTATGACGTGTTTTGCGCCAACGACTGCTAGCGACGACGTCGAGCCCATTCGGTAATGTAGTGCTTAGAAGGATTGACTTACAGCTATCTGGTGGCACATGATATACTGACAGTCGGCCCAGGCAGCTTATTTGGCAGTATTCGTTTTGTGTGACAAAATAGAGCAAGGTACGTGGCGGTAGGGGGTTGGGGGGGGGGGGAGAAGCGTTCCTGGTTAGGCCATCAAAGAATGGAGCATCCCCTTATGCACGTCAGAGCATTGGAATATATTACCTTTGAGGGTGAGCGTCCCTTTGCGCTCCGGCCGGAGCCGCCTCGGCCATGTGCCGGCAGAGGCGCCGTCAGATCGATGGCGGCGGCCTCAGTGGTGGGCGTCGGCCCTGAGGACCGCAGCTGCCGGCGACGTCCGCCGCCTGCCCCCCCTCCCCCCCATCCCCCGAAACCAACCGACCGTAGCAGCTGGCAGATCCGCACCTGCGTACCGCGACAACCGAACTCTCTGCTGGAGGGGTTTCCTACCACCTCAGCTGCTCTTCATAATCACTACAATGTCATGTAAGAAAACCCTTCCGCACATAGAGGCGGAGCGAAAGGGGCAGCGTGGATGGGAGGAGCTACGCCGATTGCCGTTGAGCCTTTGAGAGAAATGTTGCGTAATTCTAAGCTAGCCAGGCGCCTAGAGAATGTATATTATTGGCTGCCAGTGCAGTAATGGAGGGGAATGCTCAGAACGGCTGAAAACTGGTCCGCCTTCGTACGTGACACCGACTATAACCTGTGATCTCAATCTATCTGTTCCTGGGTACGCTCTGCTATCCTGAACAAATGAAAAGTGATGCATCCAGCTCGTCCAATACTGTCTCGCTTCGGTATGACGTGGGTCCCCCTAATGCAGGCTGTTCCAACAAGCTGCTCCGCGAGCAGGAACGCACACGAGCGCTCACTACACCAGCTCGGAGCTGCAGTGGTGGGGGAAGCTAACATCACGCACGCTAGTACACGGCGGCCAAGAGTAAACAGACGCCTTCGTTTAGTTCTCGCTATGTGAAATTGTGATAACAACAAAAATGTCTAGTCGCGAAAGTCCAGTGCCTGCTACTTTAGAGCCACCCACACAGTACAATGCACTGTTGTGAGCAATGGTTTTCTGTAATGGAAAGAATAAACAACATGGAGTAACCGAGCGATCGAAGGTGCGTCGCTGAGGACCGCGCGGTTGCTCGCCGTCGGAGATTCTGTCTGAATTACAGTGTCATCAGCAAAACGAAATGTTTTTATTTTTTCTCCCTTTCCTTGCTTTCCTTCACCGCCTGCTCGATGTAAAAGTTGAATAACATCGGAGAAAGGCTACAACCCTGTCTTACTCCATTCCCAACCAATGCTTCCCTTTCATGCCCGAGTTTAATAACTACGGTCTGGCTTTTGTACCAGTTGTAAAAACTCTTCTTTCACTGTATTTTACCCCTGCTGACTCCAGAATTTGAAAGAGTTTATTCCAATCTACATTGTCAAAAGCTTTCTCCAAATCTACAAAAGATAAAAATGTAGGTTTATTTTTCCTTAATGTACCTTCTAAGATAAGTCGTAAAGTAAATATTGCCTCCCGTGTTCCTACGTTCCTCCTGAATCCAAAGTGATCTTCTCCGAGGCTGACTTCTACCAGCTCTTCCATTCTCCTGAGTAACGAAAGATAAAATATTATCGCCTACGATTGATCGCGTGCCACGTGTCCCACATTTTCATGGAGAAAACTAACAGTCTCGTATTTCAGAAACAATTGTGCCCGTGTTGGGAATTGCGGCGCGTCAGCAGTTCCTCGTGACGTCACCGCCCAGCCTAGGGCACCTGGATATAGACGAGCATGTACATCAGTTTCTGCTGTAGCAGCAGCTACCGCCGCCATTTTTGTTCCATGCAATGACAGCGTGAGCATGTGAAAAGCCGAGTTTTTCCGCTGTTATTGCTTTGAAATATCGCTTGCTTCATTTCTAATACACATACCAGAAAGGAAATGTATATTTGGATTACAAATTTATCTATTCGTAATAAATTATTGAAATATAGTTCGACAATTCGTTAAATATGTTTTCTGGTATTTGCTCACCAGGGTGTGTATTGTGAACAATTTTTTACCAATTCGACAGCTCAAATATACGGGATATCAGATGCACTACCAAATCTGTGCTTTAGTTTAATACATTCTGGGCGCAAAAATCAACCAAATGTATCGATTGTCATCCAAGACGAATGTAAAGCATTTTCACAAGTTATAGTTTCAAAACACTATTCAGCTAATGGAATTTTAACATCTCTCAGGGCTTTAATAGAATTCTGTCTGTGATAAAATTGGTCAATTTTTCTTACGACTTTGGCGACGTAGAGTGCTGATGTTGGCAACGACCTTTTAATGCTCTTTTAAAACTCGAACAGCTAGAATGAGAGAAAATAGTTTTTCTTGTTTACCAACTTCTTATATGTGCCCTTGTCTGATCAGTATATTAATTATCCTTGTAAAGCGAACATTTTGTTACAAACATTAGGAAAGTATGCCGCCGATGCAGTAACTAAAATTAACATTGCAGTAGCTTCGAACATTGTTACGAGCCATATCAGCCATTATAACTAGCATAAAACAGTGTTCATCATGTAAAAGTAATTACTATTGTTATTGTCTAAATGTTGATACTGTTTGTTATCGCCAATGTATATATAAATAAAAGTCTGTAACACTAGTTCGTAGCTTTGGAATCTTCGCTAAAAAGGACACTGATCGAAATCTGTCGTTTACAACGTGTAGAAATTGTGCATAGCTACAAATGAATTAACCCACCTCATGTAGTTTTAATACATTGTCACGGCGACATTTTTAACCATATTTTACGCCTTTGAGGATCCATTTCAAACGAAAAAACACGAAAACCATTTTTTGAACGATTAGAATAATTCGGAGGTGCACAACCCACCATGCTGAAAGCGTACTGACTGCCATATTCTATAATCACGCTTCGAACCGAAGGAACAGAAATGGCGGATTCAAATGCCCGCCTATATATAGGTGCCCTCGCCCAGCCGGCTGCCTCGCCTGCAGTCTCTCTCGGCGCAGCCTCAGCCGTGTAGGGTGCCGCATTCGGCAGCTGAACAGCTGAAGGTCACAGAAGCGGCGCCCCGCGACCAGGGGAGCGCCCATAGCTTGCGGGGGAGGGCAGAAGGTGGAACAGTCTGCCTTAATATGATCACGTTAATGTTTGGTTAATTTTCAGCCTCCATTCCTTTTAAAGAAAATGAAAATCCATTTCAGGCTAATGGACACTCACCCTTTATTGAGCAATGTTGCTCTCAACCAATATCAAAATTGCACATGGTTTTCTGCAACATGTTCGTACCGTCGGCCACTGTCCTCACAACACATTTCAGTCGCTGTTGGACCAGCCACATTTCATCGGCATAATCAAGAGTCTCTGTCTTACAGAAGGTGATATGATGGTTAGTTTTATTTGCTCGTTGCAATGTAACTGACCACTACTGACGGAACGGCCCACATCAGCACTGTAAAAGTAACACGATGTTGAAACATATGATTCTTGTAACAGGACTCTAAAATATACAAAACAATGAAGGATTTTTCTTAATAAATGAGCTATTATTCACCTTAATGAGGAGATTACAAAAATTACTGCCAAGTACGTACTAAAGAAAAACAGTGTTGTGCACACACATTCGCCCAGTCAGTCACGCAGTCCCATAAATTATTGGTCTCCAAATAATCTGTTGAAATAAATCCCAATTTGCGATCAATTGTGGTTTCATTCTACTAGGTTTAGATGGAATACCAAAGTGCGGCGAATGAAAATTTGTGCACGGCCGGGATCCGAACCCGGGATCTCCTGCTGACTCCGCCACCGAGGACACAGTAACCAGCCCCACTGCAGAGCACGTCTCCCGCCCACACCCAAATCTCCATTCTCCACGCTGTCTCTTTCCTATTACCACAGCCTATTTGTTCTGTAATGCTTGCAGCCACAATACTGCATTCCCGCATCAGGAAGAACAGACAATGAGGTATCGAGACACAACTAATTGTCGTCAGGAGCCCAGCCTCGACTTGCATACAATTATAACTTTTGACAACGTTACAGCGTTCATTTAATGAAATAAATCGCAATTTGCGATCAATTATGGCTTCACTGTACTAGGTTTATATGGAATACCAATGTGCGGCAAATGAAAATTTTCACTAATTTTCATTCGCCGCACGTTGGTATTCCATATAAACCTAGTACAGTGAAGCCATAATTGATCGCAAATTGCGATTTATTTCAACTGATTATTTGGAGACTACTTCAATAATTTATGGGACTGCGTGACTGACTGGCATCTGGCATCTGCTTTACCGACGATTAATTTTATATGTTCGTTCCATTTTAAATCACTCCTAAGGCTTACTCCCACATAATTTATGGAATTAACTGATTCCAGTTGCTAATCTGCTATAATGTTGCTAAATGATAAAGGATCTTTCTTTCCTATGTATTCGTAGGACATTACACTTGTCTACATTGAGATTCAATTGCCATTTCCTGCACCATGCGTCAATTCGTTACAGATACCCTTCAATACAATTTTCCATTGTTACAATCTCTCTACGTACTACAGCATCATCTGCAAAGAGCCTCAGTGAACTTCTGATGTTATCCACAAGGTCATTTATATATATCGTGAACAGCAACGGTCCCACGATACTCCCCTGTGGCGCACTTGACATCACTCCTACTTCTCTCCATTGTGTATGCCATGCAGCGTTGTGTTATCAAAATGTTCAAATGTTTGTAAAGTCTATGGGACTTAACTACGGGGTCATCAGTCCCTAAACTTACAAACTACTTAGGAACTACTTACAACTAAGGACGGCACAAATATCCATGCCCGAGGGGGGATTCGAACCCCCGACCGCAGCGGCCGTGCGGACCGTGACTGGAGCGCCTCAATCCCCTCGGCCACCGCGGCCGGCCGTTGTGTTATCTAGGAACTTCTCAGTCCTGTTATACAATTAGTCTGATAGGCCATGTGCTCTTGCTTTGTTCATTTCACGACTGTATCAAACGCCTCACGGTAATCAAGTAACACGGCATATACCTGTGAACACGTGTCTATGGCCCTCTGAGTTTCGTGGACGCATAGCGCGAGCTGGGATTGACAAAATCGCCGCTTTAGAAATCCATGCTGATTCCTGCAGTGCAGATTTCTAGTCTCCAGAAAAGTCATTATACTCGAAGACAATACGTGTTCCAAATTCTACAACTGACCGACGTTAAAGGCCTTTTGTTCTGAACATCTGATCGACTTCCCTTCTTGAAAACGGGGATGACCTGCGACATTTCCTAATTTTTTTGGAACGATACGTAATATGCAATGGCTCCGCATTCATCCTGATGTAACACATTCAGTCTCATGCGAAATTACGAGAAACGTTTCAAGACTTTTGTCCGCGTGCCTGTTCCTGTCTGTCATTATGCTACAACCCAACTCTCTCTCCCTCTCTCCTAGACCAAGACTGATTCTTCCGGAAACTACGCGCGACTCAATTTAATTCTCATTGGGTGCAAACAAATCTGTCATCAATCAGCATACCTTGAAAACTCGCGCTCTATTAACAGCCAATAATAACTGTGTCTGATTCCGGCAACAGCAACGCCTCCTCCCCCAACTGTCGCCTCTGGAGGTAAGGTATTAGTACGCTAACAATTTTTATCTTCTTTTACCTCCTGACGCGGGTTTTATGCTGAATACATGTCTTAGTGTAAAGTATTACATCACATGTAGGCCTTTGGCAGATGAAAATGTACTGTTTTATGTGATTTTATTCGGTTTTTAATACATGTTTGACGCAGCCCCACTTTTTGGACAAAAGGGATTTTATAGATGGTTTTATGGGAAAGTTGGTTACAACTCTAGAATAACGATGGGGATAAGCCAGTTTATAGTCAAATTAACATATCGTTGAGACCTGAATGAAATAAGCACCTGATGATGCAAAATTACTTTGCGAAATCGGTCGTGAGTTCTTAGTAAAGAATTTTAATATTCGCAGCAGTGTGTTATCAAGAAAAAAATCAATACTAATCATTCGTTCTTTCCAGAGTAAACGACATAAACAGTCAAAAGTACAATATTACCTTCTAGAATTTTAATTTCACATTCACACTTCGTTCACTCCAGTAAGATACTCACATAAATCAGTAACAATTAACATAACATTTAGTAAAATGATGTTTTGCCGAACATAAATCTATGTTTAGCTAGTGTCATCTGCTGAACAATGAAGCAACTAACTATTGCGTAGCTCACATACAAGCCATGTGTCGTATCAGCTTGTTGGCTTCCGATATAAGAGAGATGTAAGGCGCCAGTACTCAACGTGTTCCGATCAAAGATTGGATCTCCCATAATTGTTGGACTGCTGAAGCACACATTAACATTGTTTTTATTTCATGTATGGCAGCCAGTATCTCCAATAGACATATGGCGCGGCGATGGGAAGTCCGTTAGCTCCATCCACAGCAAACCTCTTCACGGAGAAATTTGAGGACACTGCCCTTAACACTACTCCAGCGCTGCGCACTTGCTTTTGCAAGTACGTCGATGACACATTCATCATCTGGCCCCGGGACGTGAAAAAATGGGATGTTCTTAGATCATTTGAAAAGTGATCGCAAGCACATTACTTTCACAATGGTAGTTGAAAAATAAGGTTCTTTGCCAATCCTTGATGTCCTCGATTGCCGGAAAGCCAGTCGTCACCTCAGCCACAGTTTCCAGAGCAAGCAAGTTCAAATGTTCAAATGTTTGTAGAGCTTATGGGACTTAACTATAGAGTCATCAGTCCCAAAACTTAGAAACTACTTATGAACTAGCTCATACTAAAGGCGGCCGATGGGGGGATTGGAATCCCCGGCGGGAAACAGCCTCGCGCATTGAAGCATAGCGTCTCAACGTTGTCGTTTGATCACATGCCTTTCCTTTTGTGCTAAGGCACTTTGAATGTCAAAGCTCGACTGAGAGTAGCGCCCAGGTATTTGGGGTTTTTGCAGTGTTCCGAGCCAGCAGTCCTCCATCTCACTTGCAGCTTAGGAGATGCCTGTTTGTCATGCAGATGAAATGCACATACCTTGGTTTTCGTCGGTGTGGGTATGATTATAAAAATAATTTGCGTCAATCTCCTCCAGTATCTCATGTAGCCTCCGTTTCACATCCTAAAATTACAGTATCGGAGCAGCTATGAGCCGATAGTAGCAGATATGGAAATTTTGACAGCAAATGGAGAATCATCCGTGTACACATTGAAATAGGATAGAGTTGATACATTTCCCTGAGGAAAGCTATTAGTAAGGTTCCACCATATACTTTGGTGTCTCTTAAATTCAACAATGAAACGACCATTCTGAACTACATTTTATATGACATAAGTAATTTTTTTATTTATTGTCATGTACAAGTTTTGAATTAGTTTCCCAGTGTTGACAGTGTCGTAGGCGTCAGTCAGATCAATACAAATCACTCCGGTAATTCCTTACCTCTAAAAATACTCCAAAATAAACTGTCTTAGAGAGTCGGTTTAGGGATCGTTTAAAAATCTTATGAATGTGACAAAGACGTTATAAGGCTGGATAGGTTTTAGGATCATGAGGGATTTTCCGGTATTGTTATAACATTTTCTCAATATTCGGCTCTCACATTTCCATTGTTTAATCCTCCAATAAAATGCAGCACTTCGATTAATGCAACATTTTCCAAAATTGATGTGGCATAACTTTGGAAACAGATTTTCCACGATGACTTAAGTCTCTGAAAACTCGAATTGTGGTAAAATTCGAACACAGAGTACGATGGACTTGTAGGAAAGAAATAAAATTACAATCTTTGGGAACCGAAGCGCTATGCCGAGCCTCGCGCATAGAATTATTTCAGTATCAATTTCAATAAAATAGAAAGATGTCGTGGATACGACCAGAAACAAATGCACCATGTCCAATTCGCCGTGAAATGGCGTCACTCTGATGAAAAAGGAAGCGCAAGTTTTTCGAAGGGTCCAGTAGCCTTTCATCTTCATTCCACGATGAGTTTCACGCATTAGCAAACGATGACTACAAAATATTGATTGAAGAATGTGGTCGATCACAGCCTCTCAGATGGTACCAGTATTATGATCTTAGAGAGTTTATCGATTGATTTTTATTTTTTCTCTGTATGACATTTTGCATTTTTATAGACCTTCTTTTGCGACTGAAAGTAAAGACAATCCCGATGAGTGTTTCGGTACTTGTGTACACTGTTGATATGTGTATCGATTACATATCTGGTGTGAAACTCCAGAATATTGTTATCAGTGTTCCTCAACGTCGCGGCACAAAATTACAGCAGTGTTTGTTCCATAAACACGACGTTGCGATCCGCATCAGAAGTGGATATTGTACAGTGAATAAGCGCTGCGTGTTACATCGGTCTAGGCGTCACGCGCAGGTCAGCGCAACATGCAACGTCTGATGAATCATGCATGAGAACAATAGAACACTGAGGGGCGGGGGGGGGGGGGCGTGGGGCACATATTCTGAAAATCAATTATTGAGACGCAGAAACGCCAGTTATCTCCGTTGTGGGCTGTCAACGTTGTAACGGGCCTATTGCCTTAGGCCAAAAGAAGCGAGGAATTTATTCGCTTGTGCCTTTACTAGCTGCGTTTGACCGGTATTTATTTGTTGAGTTAGTCTCTTCCTTCTTAACGTCT
Source organism: Locusta migratoria (assembly GCA_026315105.1). NCBI lineage: Eukaryota > Metazoa > Arthropoda > Insecta > Orthoptera > Acrididae > Locusta > Locusta migratoria. The sequence continues at coordinate 86,953,136 of CM048748.1, forward strand.
CCTTCTCTTCCCTTTCTACCTATCAGCCCAACTCGTCCCCATTCCCTATCAAACTCCTACAGTCTTTGTTCATCTCCTACTCCCTTTGTCTATATTTTTTCATAACCACATTACTGGCCATTAAAACTGCTACACCAAGAAGACATGCAGACGGTAAATTGGTAATCATTGGACAAATATATTATACTAGAACCGACAGATGATTATATTTTCAAACAATTTGGGGTGCATAGATCCTGAGAAATCAGTACCCAGAACAACCACCTCTGTTCATAATAACGGCCTTGATACACCTGGGCATTGAGACAAACAGAGCTTGGATGGGGTGTTCAGGTACAGATGACCATGCAACTTCAACACGATACCACGGTTCATCAAGAGTAGTGAATGCAGTATTGTGACGAGCCAGTTGCTCCGCCACCATTGACCACACGTTTTCAGTTAGTGAGACATCTGGAGAATGTGCTGTTCATAGCTGCAGTCGAACATTTTCCGTATCCAGAAAGGTCCGTACAGGACCTACAACATGCGGTCGTGCATTATCCTGCTGAAATGTAGGCTTTCCCCGGGATCGAATGGAGGGTAGAGCCACGGATCGTAACACATCTGAAATGTAACGGCCACTGTTCAAAGTGCCGACGATGCGAACAAGAGGTGACCGAAACTTTTAACCAATGGCACCTCATACCATCACGATGGGTAATACGCCAGTATGGCGATGACGAATAGACGCTTCCAGTGTGCGTTCACCGCGATGTCGCCAAACAGGAATGCGACCATCATGATGCTGTAAACAGAAACTGGATTCATGCGAGAAAGTGCCATTTTTGCACTCAGGTTCGTCGTTGCGTACATCATCGCAGGCCCCCTGTCTGTGATGCAACGTCAATGGTCCATGCTGCTGCGAACGTCGTCGAACTGTCCGATAGATGGTCATTGTCTTGCAAACGTCCCCATGCGTTGACTCAGGGATCGAGACGTGACTGCACGATGCGCTACAGCCACGTGCATAAGATGTCTGTCATCTCGACTGCTAGTAATGCGAGGCCGTTGGGATATATCACGGCGTTCCGTATTCCCTCCTGAACGCACCGATTCCATATTCTGCTAACGGTCATTGGATCGCGGCCAACGCGAGCAGCAATGTCGCTATACGATATACCGCAGTCGCGATAAGCTTCAAACCGAACTTTATCAAAGTCGGAAATGTGATGGTACGCATTTTTCTTCGTTGTACGAGGCATCACAACAACGTTTCACCAGGCAACGCCGGTTTGTGTATGAGAAATCGGTTGGAAACTTTCCTCATGTCAGCACGTCGTAGGTGTCGCCACCGGCGCCAACCTTGTGAGAATGCTCTTAAAAGCGAATCATTTGGATATCACAGCATCTTCTTCCTGTCTGTAGCACGTCATCTTCGTGGTGTAATAGTTTTAATGGCTAGGAGTGTAAGTATCTTGGTGAGCTGTTAAACGGTGAAAATTTACCCATGGTGATTGGTCACACGGCGTTCATATCTGCTGTAACGTACCCTCTCCCATGCAGCGTAAGAAATCTGGAGTAGGCAGTGACCTTCTTATTTTGAAGGTTAACTGTGCAAAATGTCATCAATATCGAAATATAACTGTAGATTTTGTCGTGGCCCTTAAGTAAAGTACCATAAGCATCATATCTGCTATGTTTCGTAGTTGGTTCATAGCCCAACAGCAACAGGAATATGTGCACGAATTTCGTGGAAATAGGTCCAGTGGTTTAGGAGGAGATGCGCAATAGTTTCTCTTGATGCCGCAGTTTTACGTTTATGACGTCATATCTCCTGGGCTATGTGTTGTAAGTAGTGCTCACAGGCACAGTCATCTTTCTCTCGGTTTGAAAGCCACGTGTGTAAAATTTCATCACGATTGTAAGAATCCCACGGGCACACTAATGTCTATTTAAACTATGAATTTGTCTCACAACCAGGCCAAAAGCATTAGTTTCGGTTTCACCTTAAGTAAATCCCGGCTATCTGTTTGGATACCTTAGTCTAAAAGATCTTAAAAACCTATTATACGAACGATCAGCATAGTTATTGGTTAACTGAAAAAAACACCCAAAGACGACGGTGTTTAACAGAGAAAGAATTAAGCTGCAGAAAGAAGAAATAAAAAACTTGCGGTTTGGCGATTACACTGTAATTCAAATCACAGCAAATGATCATAAAGAGTATTTGAACGAAATGGAGCGTATACAGTGAATTTCAACATGAGAAAAACAAGGTTAATCGTATGTAATGATAATCAGGTAATTCTTCAGGTATAAGGTTAGGTAACGATACAATAAAAGTAGCCGCGGCGGTGCGACCGAGCGCATTGAGGCGCTATGCTGCGATGCGCGATGTCGTTCCCCCCTAGGTCACGGATGTTTGTGTTGTCTTTGGTATAAGGTAGTTCATAAGTAGATTGTAAGTTTAGGCACTGATGACCCCGCAGTTAAGTCCCTTAAGCTTTACAAACATTTGAACATTTTGAATAAAAGTAGTAGATGCGGTTTGTTATTTGGTAGCTAAATGACAGGTGATGGATGAAGCAGAGAAGAGCTAAAATGCTGAATGTCAGAGGTGTGGTAAGCATTCTGAAAAAGTAATTTTTTTGACATACGACATCTATCTGTTAAGCAGTATTTTAGTCTATAGTCTTCTACGGAAGTGAAACGCGGACGTTAAGAAGTTCATACAAAAAGAAACTAAAAGCATTTGAATTGCTGTGCTGTAGGCGAATGCTCTAGAGTGTATGTGTAGATACCGTTACTTACGACGAGGTACTGAACAGAATTAGGCATTAATTCGAAATTGGGTACCAGTGTCCTAATGGATACGTTGGTCGTGCGTACCACAATGGCTTATGCTTTATTTCACGAAGTGTGGTTGAGAAGTTGCTACGTCACTCCCTTATTCAGGAAACGCAGTAAGAGTGATCCGTAAAATTACAGGCCTTTGTCATTGACGTCGGTTTGCAGCAGGAGTTTAGAACATATACTTTCCTCCAACATTATGAAGGAACTCGAAGGGAATGACTTTTTGTCCGATAGCCCACGCGGATTCGGAACCTATTGTTGTGAAACACAGCTAGCTGTTTATTCACCTGAAGTGATGCTAGCGAGAAGGGATCTGAAATCGATTCCATATTTATCGTTTTCGGGAATGCTTTTGACTCTGTACCTCACAAGTGTCTTAAAATTAAATTGCATCCTTATGGAATACCAATACAGTAGTGCTATTGGATTCGTAATATCCTGTCAGACAGGACATAGTACGTTGTATATGAAGGAAAATCATCGAGTAAAAGAGATGTGATATCTGGCGTTCCGCAGGGAAGTATTATAGGGCCCTTATTGTTAATAATGTTGATAAGCGATGTAGGAGACAATGTGAACAGCACTTTTATGCTCTTCGTGGATAATGGTGTCGTTAATCGGTTAGTAAAGTAACCAGATGATCAAAAGCAGCTTAAAAATTATTTATGTAAGATATCTGCATGAAGCAAAAATTGCCAGCTACCCTTAAACAATGAAAAGTGTGAACTAACCCATGTGAGCACTAAAAGAAATCTGTTAAACTACAAATAGACGCTAAATCAGTCAAATCTAAAGTTTGAGGGTTGTAAATTCACCTAAAGACCTAGGAATTACAATTAAGAACACCTTACCCTTACATTACATGCATGGTGTTGTACTATATTCGTCCCTCGGTCTCCCTCTACGGTTTTTACCACACACATTTCCTTTTAATGCTAAGTTGGCAATTCCTTGACGTCTCAGAATGTGTCCAACCAATCTATCCCTTCTCTTAGTCAGGATATGCCACAAACTCCTTTTTTCCCCGATTCTTCCCAGATGATTTAGAGAAAGTATATGGAGAAGGACCTCGTTTTGTATCATGGTGTTATAGACGAGAGAGTGTCAGCGATATGAAACATGAGTTGGAGTGGAAATCATTAAACGAAAGGCGTTATTCGTTGCGGCGAGAGCAATTTACGAAATTTCTTTCGCCAAATTTCTCTTCCGAATGTGAACATATTTTGTTAGCATCCACCTATATAAGGAAATATTATTATCTTAATAAAAGATAAGAAATCAGAAAGAAAACGGAAAGATTCAGGTGTTTCATTTTCCTTCACACTATTATACAATTGTACGGAACAGAAGTACCATAGAAGCTGTTACATGAACTCTCCGCCACGCACTGGAAAGTGATTAGAGGTTATTTATGTAGATGTAGATTGTATTTTTGCACTGACAAATCTACACTAAAGCCACTGCTCTGGATGATTGTCTGTGGTTACATGTAATGCCTGAAATTTGATACTCCCCTGTGGATCTCGCAATGTAAACTTAGCAAACTATTTGCTAAATATAATGTCCCATTTGTGTAGCCTCATGATTACGCATTTAGACTTCGAATGGGCGTCACGCGGTCATAATAACGTCATAAGCCGTGTGACATCAGTATCCGAACCTTAGATAACACGCCTGCAAGTCCAGTGTCTTTTTAAACGTTGTATACGTGGTGCTGCCCCCATCTGTAGCTGTGCATGTTGCTGCCCTATGTCTCCTGTGACCTACGAGTAGGTCCCTAAAGCTACGTTCACACTGAGGGATTTATAGCGGAAATTTGTTCCCGGCACAAGTCGCAGAGAGAAGCAGTGTTCTCACTGACGACGTGTAAACGGAGAAGTGATGGAGCCTACAGTTCAGTGATGAGTGACCTGAAAATTCAAGATAGCCTTCACAGGGTCCAAAAATTTTGTTCGAATGTTGGCGACAGACTTTGAAACATTACTGAATATGACAGCTCATACTAAACAATGGATACATGTTTTAGAGATGCTGTATCTCCTGCTGAACAACTTGCCGTTACATTACGATTTTTAGCTATTGGAAATTAGTATAGCGCCTTCATGTACAGTCGTGCTCAAAAGTATCCGACCGACCTGAATTGAATTTCGTCCGATTCGTTTGCAACTCAACGAACGTACCTGTCTTGCGGGTACTCTACTCGCTTTTAGGTACAGTCGTTCGACTATTCGAAATGATTCTAACAAGTCACCACTAGAAAACGCTGCTCTTTACCCCAATAATTAAAGATGTGAAGTAATACCACGATACTGCCAATATCAGGGAACACCTTATCACAGATAAGACTGTCCTTAAGGCTTGTAAGCTCACATTTATTACAAGAAATGACATACCTGAAATATTACCACTCTCATTATTACGTCAGATACGTAAAGCACGTAGTAAGATACCGTACTTATTGTTTAACATAAATTGACATTAAAATTCTCTCTTTCGAGCAGCTAGTTGAAAATATGTATGAACGTCAAATGACACGACGAACCATCTCGTTCTGCATATGGATTCAAACCCAGGTTATGCAGACTGAGCAAAGATTTCGTGACAGTCATTCCAGACTAAGCATACAGAGAGTGGCATACCTCGATTTTAGACAGATATCAACTTTAAATTACATAAAGTAAATATTTTTAATGGACGCGAATTCCTACCCAGCATCTATTGTCCCTGATAACGAACTTCGATAGATAATAAATATTGCTTCTTTACAAGTAACTTACTTGAAATTCCGTGAGGTAAAATTTTGTTTTGGACAGGGATTTTAACTCACAACCTAATCGGATTGTTATCGAAGCACAATCAACTGTGGTATATCGGATTTTCTCGGCAGTAGTTACACCTTTCAACTGAAATGACGAGACCTTCATCTATCGTTGTTATATTCTAGAGAAAACGATCGTTAATAATGGGTTTGTTACACCAGCACTGACATATGAGCATGTCTGAACTAGTAATATGACGAAGAATTCAGTGCTGAGTGGTTATCGAACCCCACACATAACCTTGTTGAGTACACAAAAAGGGACGTCAGCTGCCAAATTTATCTCCACCAACAGCTCGGAATAACATCCTTGTAGGGACTGATGACCCCGTAGTTAAGTCCCATAAGCTTAACAAACATTTGAACATTTTTTAACATCCTTGAACATACAGTAATTTCGCAAATAGTTCTGTCTCACACGGAGTCAAAAACGTCAGATATCGTTAGTGTTAACAAAGAATAAAAATACATTGAAAATCACAATTAGTATCCACCAGAAGATAGGTATTCTCATGCTACAGCTTCATAAAACAAATTGAAAACTTTAGTGCCTAGCCGGGATTCAAACCCATTCAAGCGCAATATGTGGATATGTAGAGGAATCTGCAGTTTTTAACAGATTATAGACGAGATGTACTGTCACGAAGGGAGATTCTTTTCAATCCAGAAGCAATTTTATCGTCATACAGAAGCTCAAATAAAAAAAAAATTGCAGTAAGTGTCCTAGGACCCAAAATAGCGTTTGTATCGTCACTAGAAATAAGTAACTAGTATAAGAAGGGTTACTGGTGATAGAGTTTCTACGTGTCACGCCGCGGCGGATTAGCCGTGCGCAGTGAGGTGCCGTGCTGTCCTTAGTTTAGTTTACCTTAGTTTAAGTCGTTCGTAAGCTAGGGACTAATAAACAAACAGTTGTGTCCCATAGATTTACAAACATTTTAACATTTTTCTACACATAACCCCTCCTGACTTCATCGCGGTTCAACCTTACCTCTACTTTGTAATGAAGGAATATCATGTTCAATGTGAATTTCAGACCACAACTACATTATACCTTCTTCTCTATGCGTAGGCAGAAGTGAATATAATCTGTTTCTCCCTATCAAAGATAATCGTCGGAAGTTGGAATCGAACCCAGACCGTAAATATATCAACCTATCGTCAATCCAGCAGACCACCAAATCCTCTTCAATGTGAATTCGTTGCGCCACACTAGTTGAGATTTCTGACACACAGGCTCCCTGTAAGCCTAGTGGTTTGCAGCATGTTCAGTACATTCATTTATTTTGTTGACTGAATCGCCATGAACTAGCTGCCTCTGCTGCCCAGTGCATATATTCGTCTCTATTTTCTAACCACCGAAACAAAATCACGTAACTGTCGCTTACACTGTACTGCCAACAGTGTAGGAAGCACATTTTTTTAAACGCAATTCTGCTGTCTGCTGAAGTTATCAATCTAATGGAACTTTGAACATAATTGCCTTCACTTCTCAACCGAAAATAGTAACACGTGGGAAAAAGGCTAACTTCTGCGATATTTTGTTCTTTTCAGGTTTAATAGATGCGTGGAGGCAGCAGATGCATCTCGAAACTTTTGTATTATGTATGAGGAGAGCGCATCGTGCGAAAAGACGCCAGAAAAATATTTTCTACATTAGCTGCCGTGTGGTAGTGGAATTTTATTCTTCTTCAAATCTTTTTTGACAGCTTTAACTCAGAACAGTTTTTCTATATGCATGTAATCAATCAACTGCATGTGTATTGCCAGACTGTTATAGATAACAGCAGAGAATTCTAATATATGCTTGGTGATTATTATCTCTCTCATGTTTACTATTGTTTCAACAACACTAAAAGAAACCTTTCTAAAATTGTGCACTGCATTATAAGAAATGAAATGAAACTACCCACGATAACCTTACGACGAAAGTCTGTTTTAATAAAACTGAGTATCTGTAAACAAGTGTGCCTCTATCAGCACGAATCAGTGAAATGAAACTCACTTAGATTTCAATTGGGTCTGTGTTTAATTGGTATGCTGTGTCATACTCAAGATGTATGCAAATGTGGCATTTCAAAAATTATGTATTCCTAGAAACCCAAAATTTGCTTGTCAGCACGGAAAGGGGTGTTACCTGATATGCAGCATTGTACGTTTTTCACCTTTGCACAATGATCCGAAAGTATTTTCTTGCGATTTCCCTATTGATGTTCGATCCGACTGCTTGTAGTTCTTTCACAAAAGGTATAAAAAGTTTCAGTCAGCGAGACTGGAAGCGCGAACCATAACAGTCGCTGTTTCACAGGTCAGCACGTTACCAGAGAGCTAACAAAGAGGTATGTGTCTTAGCTTCCTCCTACTCGTAAACCGCTAATTAAGGGACGAGATTAGTTGCGATTTCCACGTACAACGACTATCATGGGCAGTAAACCGTAAATTTACAATCTTTTGTTACACGTCAAGCGATAATAACTCAGATTATTCAATGGAAATGACAGGTAAAAAAACAAACATTGAGGCTTAATTCCGTGCACATCAGGAAGTAACTCGGCGATCACAGAGTTGCCAAACATACCTTGCCTTGATGCCAAATCTCAGTGACAGTACTAGCAGGAAGGAGACGATCCGACGAGTTCCTACAGCAGGCTGGGAAGCGGCTCAAAAACGCACCTTCTACGGCTTGGAATACATAATGTGTCTGATTCGCATTTCTGTAACTCGGTTTAGGGACTGCAGCGTAGTTATTAATAATACTCAGAACTGACTGCAAACCAAGCATCATAAATCAGTAAATCTCATAGTTGTTCTTATATTTATTTCGTAAGTGTACTCTAAACTAAGAAACTCATTCATTGACGTTTTCGTGAGTGGCCGATTTAAATGACTTTGAACGCAGTGTTACAGTCGGCGCAAGAGACATGGAACACGGCAGCTCTTAGTGAAGCGATGGTGATTTAGCCATCAGTCCATTTCACGAGTACGCCTTGGGTATCGAGAATCCGATTAAACTTTAAATCTGTGTCATCGCTGCGGCTGGAAAAAGATCCTGCAAGGATGAGGACTAAGACAACTGCAGAAATCCTTTCAACATGAAGCGCAGCTATTTTGCTGTGGATTTAAATGCTGAGTCATCAAAAAGTGTCAGAGTGTGAAACATTCGACTGAACGTCAACCACGCGATCCTCCGGTGGTGCCAAAAGCACACTCGTATACCCTTGCTGATTGCACGCCGCACATTTTACACCTCACCTGTGCCCACCGACATTGGACTGTTGATGACTGGAAACTGGTGTCACGAGTCTCGTTTGTTTTTATTTAGCGGATGCTGGTGAACAAGTGTGAAGACAACCTCATGAATCCAAGGATCCTACACGGCAGCAAGGGCTCTATAAGATGGTGGGGCCCTGCCAGTATGTGGGTCGTGTACAGTTGGATAGATAGAATTTTGACAGCTTAGGAGTACGCACGCATCCTGGCTGATCATATGCATCCATTTATGTGCACTGTGCATTCCGACGGACATCATAAATCCCAGCAGAACAATTCGGTACAGCAAACGACCGCAACTGTGACAGAGTTGCTCCAGGAGCACACTGCTGAGTTTAAACATGTTCGAAAGCTGCCAAACTCCACACACATGAATACCGTTGAGTCTATCTGGGAATCATTACAACGCCCTGTTCAGAAGAGATCGCCACACTTTCATAGACGTTCTGGTTTATGGACAGCCCTTCGGGACAGTTGAGGTCAATTCCCTACAGAACTACACTCATCGTCATTAAAAATGCTACACCACGAAGATGACGTGTGATAGGCGCTAAACTTAACCGACAGGAAGAAGATTGTAACGTTTCTGCTATGTTGCAAACTCCTAAAAATCAGTTGCCAACATAGAAACACGAACTATCTAACACCTAAAATAAAACTTCATTACCGGACCTGTAAAATATCAGATTTTCGCCTTCTGTTTGAAATTCTATTAACACTATTAGTAAAATACCTTTAAGAAATAGTACGTTGATTTAAATATAACTTTGGCTGACATTTTACGTAATTTTTAGTTTTTAATACTTTCGTAAATAATAGCTGCAAACACTAAAAATGCATTACACTTAGTTTCGGAAATTGCTGAACCTATATAGATACTAATTTGTATAAAAACAACAATGCTACATGTTACAACTATTCCACAACATGATTTCATATATACCTTTTGTTTAAATAAATTAGGGCAGACCATGTTTTATATATCACTAAATCCTAAATTAAATACTGATAATTTTTCATGCACTAAAATTAATAATCCGTTTGGTACTAAGAAAATATCTTCGAAATTAACAAAACTACGACAACCATATACAAATCCGTATTAATAAAAAATTAGACCGCAAACTGAAATACTTTAAAATTCCATTTCACAATAATAATACACCTACACAATATTGGCAAAACAAATATGTGTGCACTTCAAAAATATGCATAATGTAAATAATTTGAGCACTGTAAACACTAGTCAAAAGGATGACTTTAAATTTGTGTACCACATTTAAATACAAATTTCATGAAACAAGTACATACATTGAGATAAATAGTCAAAGCTTAAATGTGATGTTTTAATTTCTGTATTTTGGCATATTTAATGTAAAAGAATATTGTTTAATTGTGAATTACAAAACTTTGTCATCAATCTTATTACGCGGTTACGTAGAAAGATATTGGAGAGAAACCATGTTTTATTTAGTCTTCTAGCAGCCACAAACCTGTAAGCAGCTCTGTTGGCTTGCCGCTGCATTTTTTTATTGTGCAACAATGTGATTGATTTAAACGTTGTTTAAGTGGAAATAAAATCGTTTCCATATCAACTGACATGCTTTTAATTTACGAAAAGATCCTGTAACATCAAATCTTTTAGTGAATGCCGAAGACAGCTCACAACGCAATGGACCTCAGCCAGCATATAAGATAAGTTCAACTTCACCTACAGTGGAATGACTTTGTTATAGACTGTGAAATAATAAAACTTTCCGTGATTCAGGAAAATATTAGGGCTCAGTTTGAGTCATTCCGAAAAGGGGTGACGGGCGTTAGAAGATGTTGTAATATGCAAATCATTCACACACGAGCATTTACACAAGGTTGGCGCCTGTGACAACACCTGCAACGTCCTAACACGAGGAAAGTTTACAACCGATTTCTCATACACAAACAGCAGTTGACCGGGGTTGTTCAGATGCCTCGTGTAAGGAGGAGAAATGCGTTTTTTCACGATTTCGACTTTGATAAAGGTCGGATTGTAGCATATGGCGATTGCGGTTTATCGTATCGCGACATTGCTGCTCGCGATCCAATGACTGTTAACAGAATATGAATCGGTGCGTTCAGTAGGGCAATACAGAACGCCGTTCTGGATCCCAACGGTTTCGTATCACTAGCAGTCGAGATGACAGACATCTTACCCACATGGTTGTAACGGACCGTGCAGCCACGTCTTGATCCCTGAGTCAACAGATGGGGACGTTTGCAAGACAACAACCATCTACACGAATAATTCGACGACGTTTGCAGCAGCATGGACTCTCAGCCCGGAGACCAAGACTGCGGTTACCCTTGACGCTGCATTACATACAGAAGCGCCTGCGATGGTGTACGCAACGACAAACCTGGGTGCACAAATGGCAAAACTGTTTACAGCATCATGACGGGCGCATCCGTGTTTAGCGACACAGCGGTGAATGCACATTCGAAGAGTGTGATGGTATGGGGTGCCATTGGTAACACCTCTCGGTCACCTCTTGTTCGCATAGACAGCACTTTAATCAGTAGCCGTTAAATCTGAGATGTGTTACGAAGCGTGGCGCCACCTATCATTCGATCCCTGCGAAACCCTACATTTTGGCAGGATAACGCACAAACGCATGTTGCAGGCCCTCTACAGGCCTTTCTGGATACGGTAAATGTTCGACTGCTGCCATCGCCAGCACATTCTCCAGATCTCACACCAATTAAAAACGCCTGGTCAACAATGGTAGCCGAGCAACTGGCTCGTCAAGCCAGTCACTTATCTTGATGAACTGTGATATCGTGTTTAAGCTGCATAGGCATCTGTAGCTGTACACGCTATCCAAGCTCTGTTTACTCAATGCCCAGGCGAATCAAGTCTGTTATTACGGCCAGAGGTGGTTGTTCTGGGTATTGATTTCCGAGGATCTATGCATCTAAATTGCGTGAAAATGTAATCACATGTCAGTTCTAGTGTAATATATTTGTCCAATGAATATCCGTTTAACATATGCATTTCTTCTTGGTGTATCAATTTTAATGGCCAGTAGTGTATTTCAAACATTACATGCCAGGTAGCTTTGCGGCACATTGCGTGCTCGCTGGGTCAAATCCGAATCCAGCGATACCAGACGCTGCAGGCCTCGCGCTGCTTCCACGAACTGCCTCCACTGCCCTCCAGTTTTGTGCCCTGTTCCTCCACGTGTCCTCAATCCCCAGGGCTGCCAGGTCTTTCGTCAGCTCGTCCATCCAGCGCTGCCTTGGTCGTCAAATGGGGCGTTTGGTTTTTGGTTTCCCTTCTAATGCCATCTGCGCCTGTTCTCCTTTTGTCATGTTGGCTACATTTTCCACCCACTGCATTCTCTTGCTCTTTTATTTAGACGACATTGTCAAAGGAGAGAAACAGCGATCTACTTGGTATAATTAATATTACAAAATTGATCGCAAAACATATAACAGTTTTTATTGACCGGTTTCGACCTGATGTAGGTCATCTTAGTAATAAATGCAGCCCATGTGGCCAGTGCTGTACTCGGCTGGGCTAGGCTGTCCTGGCTGTTCTCCTTCTAGAAGATACTTGACTATCGCGTCAGAAGGTAATTTCCTCATTCGTCCTTCTCCATTGTCCGTTATCGAAAATAAGTTTCCATGACTTCTTTATTAATTTCCTTTCATATGTTAATAGTTTTCGTTGTCTCGTTTAGTGATGCTCCATGTTTCTGAGCCGTACATTAACGCCGGGCCTATCAGCGTGTTATACATTTCCATCTTTGTGTTCACTCATTTAAAGCCGAGCTTCTCTTTGTGGGAATGCATGCATTTCATTCCCACTTCTATTCTTTCCTTGATGTCTGTCTCTACTTTGTTGTCCGTTGTGAACCAAGATGCCAAGTGTTCGAATTGGTGTACTCTCTTAAATCCTATGCCATTTGTCTCCATAAATTCTTCTTGCTCTTCTCTTTTTTGTAATTGCGTGATGTTTTATCTCCTTTCACTTTGAGTCCAACCTTCTGCGCATTTCTGTCGATTTGTTGGGACATTTCTTTTAACTCGTGCTTTGATTCACTTAGCAGGATATCCCCATAGGCGAGACAATTGAAGTTATCGAAGCGGGCCCGTTTTACGTAGGTGTACAAATATCCTTGGCTCTTCAATAATACAACAGACATTTAGTACACGTTGTAGCATATTCACTGTAGAATAACTTGTAGAATACATGTCAGTGTGTGGCCGTAGAATTTGCTCGCAATGTGTTCGCAGGTCGGGCGGCTGATCGAGGGATTCGCTAAGCGGTGACACGGAATGTCGCCCTCTCCCCCCCCCCCCCCCTGTGGTTGGCCCGGACGATGCGCCGGTTACCAGCAAATCAGCAAATTAATCTGTGCCGCTCATCTGTGGCGCCTTCCAATCCGGAATTCCGTTGGCGGGAGCTTTCCGGAGGATCTCATTTACTGCAGGAATCCTCCGGAAAGGAGTCTGTCAGTCTGTGTGTGGCTTATCCTAGCGCCTAGCGTAGGACGACAGTCATCCGCTGAAAGGCGTGCGTCTCAACTGGTATACCAGGAGCGATGAACTGGAGCAGCATTTGACGACGAAGGATTGAAATAACTAGAACTGAAGGTGTTAAATCTCAAGGAAACTAGGCGTGACTAAACCTAGTCTTGAAACTTATTATAATTTTCTTTGTAACGTTTTTTGAGTGCAGTATGTTGTACACGTTTGGAATTGCGTGGAAGGTGCTTATATTATAAATTTTCAATATCATTCATTCTAATGAAGTAGATCAATGTTAACAATGAGTAAGTTTAAAGTAATACTTTACGAAACTGGAAATGTTTCGCGACACAAAGCTCTCTGATATTTAATACTTCAGATCGTCCGTTGCAGTTTGGACTATTTTACGCCTATAAAGTGACATTATTTATTCGTTAACTAGAGAGGAAGATATGTCATGGTTTCCTCAACTGGATCAAATTTCGTGCCGCACAAGCAGCCTTGTTTCTTGCTCCAGAATAAATGGCGATAGCATTAAGATATAGGTGCAGTAATTCATAGACCTGTAGGTATTCTCGGATGTTTCAGTTTCAAAAATACCACTGTGCCCCCAATTTAAAGTACATATGTGATATACGCTTGACCAGTAAACGTTTACTAATACAACTTGTACCACTTCAATTTAAACGGCAGCTTGCGAACCATACCGACGGTATGACACTGATGATGGCTAGTTACCTAGCCGAAATCGATCTGTGATCAATAAACAGATTTATTGCGAGCGAACGCTGTGTTATTCCCAGTGATTGAGATAATCTTTGAACAAAAAATCTGTTTCAATATTCTGCATCTCATTATTGTCAGAGATTTAGTCCTATAGCTGCGCCTACCTGATCGACAACCTGTCTTCTAAACGAGAAATACCAGCTCTTGTCACTTTACTGAAGTAATGTCTGTAGAGTCGCGCAATTAGCATGATTAATGGTATTGCCCGGAAAGTTAAAGGGCCGACAGTGGACTGTGGTCAGCGGTCGTGGCAGCTGACAGACTGGCCAGTTATCGGGTTGAACCCCACAGCCGTCATGAGTTTGTCTGGATTGGCGGAAATTGGAGAAATACCCATGCTTAGTGCTCAAAGACGGCTGTTAGCCGAGCGTTTCGTAAGGGTGTCTGGAGGATTTATGTCAGTTCCACACTCCAATAATTCAGATTAAAGTAATCTATGAAATTATATATCATCAACATTTGATACACTCACAATGGAATAATTACGCACATCTCATGGGCATAGCGGTAAGTCGAACGCCCTTTGTAATCCTTATTCCACACTGCACGTGACGCGTATCTGGTTGTGCGCCACGCCGGCCGCGCTAGCCACGTACCGATTCACACAGCGGCGTTAGCTGCGATGCTATACCAGCCACGTTTTATGCCGGTATGCAGAAAGATGTTGACTCCGACATTCACAGACTGAAGGAAGTACCCAGTTGTCGAAAGAGACCAATCAGAACAGTCTGGGAACGGGATATATGAAGGTCCAGAATTAGTTGACAAAGAAGAAAAAGAAGATTGATAGTGTGAAGTGGTAGGTGATGGAGTCAGTAAAAACGACGAAGATGAGTTAGGCCTAGTAGCTGGATCATTTTCCTCTTCCATTTTACATATGCTATTTAGCACTCCAACTTTTACATTGATTTGTAACCGCCGTGGTAATTTCCGAACCGACTGAGCTGCAGTGGCAAGGAATAAGTCTGTTTTTATCCGGTACACTTTTTGTGCGAGAATTCTTTTTTTTTAAACAATTTTCCAGCCAAGATCGCTTACCTTCTGATCTCCTACATTTCACAATGTCATATATGGTTTTACCTATATTCTCTCATTACAATTTTATGGAATAGTTGAATTCAGTACTAAAAACGTGGAAAACAAACATTGATGATGAAGTTGAACATATCATTGAACCTACACTATACATGTCTACAGTGGTGGCAACCAGTATACAGGGATAGGTAGCTCCAATGATATGTTCAACTTCAACATCAATGTTTGCTTTCCACGTTTGTAGTACTGAATACAACTATTCCACGAAAATTGTAATGAGAGGATATTGGTAAAACCGTATAAGATACGATATTATGAAATATAGGAGATCAAAAGATGACGTCTGAGAACGTCGAAACAGGTCATCCATAAATAAAAAACGCGAATCTTAACTGGATATCTGTGTATCTTTTTTTTTTTTTTTTCTTTATTTTATGCAAGAAATTTAGACCTTCGTCTACGCCTCTTGGAAATCGGTTTCCACGTTCTTTCCCCGTTGCAAACATTTCGCCAACTTTTCTGCACCATCGGCAATACTTTTGATATCACCGTGGACACAATCTTGTTCCTCAGTTTCCTGCTGGTACCCAATTTAATTTCTTGTTCCTCGTCTCGATCCGTCGAGGGAATGATAGTCACTCCTAAAAGTATAATAATGAAATAGTACTAACCTGTCTGATATGTGTTGGGACCAAAGTTGATATTTATATATGATGAAATAATTGTCTTACTTTAAGGTATATACAAATTTATTTCTAAGATATTTAATAATATTACCGCTGAATATGTATGTGTTTATTGTCTTCTGATAACGCTTCGGCAATTTTCATCCATGCTTTATTCTTCAACGTAACATCTCTTTAGACTTCTAATGTAGAGTCCCAAATCATTGGTTGAGTACGTACTTCTTCAATTAACTGCTCCAATTTGAACCCACGAAGGTTACTGAAAAGCACAATCTCACACCAATTATTTGCAAATAATCCACAATAAACACAAAGATGGCGCGCCGTGTAGTGCACTAGACTGGGCTTGCACGAGTTCTAAACTTCGATCTGCGCATGCGGGGATTGAAAACGTGTCCGCCGCGTTTAGAAAGATCGCTCACGGAGCGAACGGAAGCCACGCGTGTCCCGCGTAGCTGGCGTAGCACGTGGCCGTGGCCTGCAGTGTGAACAGCCTCATTTGATAACGAGGGAAGCGATATTTTTAAGAGTAGCTAGCGTACGTTCGGTCACGCACGCCATGTGCAGTGTGGAATGGCCTTTAGGAATGCGTCGTTCCTCGAGAGACTTTAGGTGCACTGTTGCAAGAAGAGGCTGGGGGTTCAAGTCGCTTAGCTTAGTGTAAAATTGAGTTGCTATCCCATAAGGTCCATCGGTCTTTCCTCTTTTGATAGACTTCAATAATTTTCTGTCCTTCTGACTTATTTCCGTGCCTAGTACTTGTGCAATGAAGTACAAGAGCAATTACAGTCCAGTCGGCCCCTGCTATTTGTTTCAACCCCATCATGGTCACAGAGTGTTTAGACATTTGCTTTCGACCCATGTACAAATTTGTCATAATATCAAAATATTTTATGGTTTCCTGCCAAATCGGAACACAAAATATTGCTCTCAAAGTCGGTTAACACCTCTATCACGGCACCTCTTATGCTAATTTTTGGATAATTAGTATTGTCTTGTTCGTAATTCGTTTGCTTCGTTTATATTTACAGAGAAGATCTCTTAGGTTTCGTAACGGTTTCCTAATTTAGTTGTTGAACCACAGTGGATATCTCCATACCTCATAATTTTACTTGGCACTCATCTAACGCGTAGTGTATGGTGCGATTCGTCCACCGGTGGTAATCTCCGTCAACTGCGAAACTATTGTGTTGAGCAGGCGAGTACTCTGAATCTAATTCTTTTTGCTTTTACTGAATAAGAAGAGCTACATACGTTTTATAATATTGCTATGGAAACCTGTGTCCGTTGATGTTGTAATGGCCTTTTGATGGCTGATTCCTTGACCATTAAATGGATCAAAAGTTGGTGCCTATTTGTCATCATATGCAAATCGAAATGAGATATTTGTAGATTATATTTCTTATAGGTACTACAATTTATAGCTCCAAAAGAGATCATGAAGGTTTTGTTTCATTCCAAATACAAATTCAAATGTTCAAATGTTTGTAAATCTATGGGCCTTAACTGCCTGGTTATTAGTCCCTAGCTTACTAACCACTTATACTAAGTTAAACTAACCTAAGGACAACACATACACCTATGCCCGAGGGGGCAGGGGGGGACTCGAACACCTCCCCCCCCCCCCCCCCCCCACTGCGAACGGCCGCGTGCACCGAAGCATGGCGCCCCAGTGTATACGGTTATTCCCCCGCGGCAATACACATTCAATGCATATTCTTTTCGCAGTATGCGTAGAGAAGCCAGCCGCTTGCCAGAGCTGCAGTAGCGAAGTTACAGAAATTATCTGGCAGATTCGCGACTTTTTGTTGTTCCTGTATACACCATGCAACAGCTACAAGGAATTTTATACTCCCCGGGCGTTTCTAGGGACGTCGCTAGGGCGTTGCGGGGGTATAAAATTTCCTGTAGCTGTAGCATTGTGTATATAGGAGCAACAAAAGGAAGTGTTAATACCCGCATATTGCAACATAAAAGTCGGTTGTGGCAGGTCTTTACACAGGGTGATCACGAGATAAAATTTAGTGAAACGAGCGTGTTTGCCAAGACCTCACGTTATTATACACGCATGTACAGGTTGAAACGAGACTGTCATTTCGTTTCACTGCTCTGATGTCTCATTATGTCAACTTAATGAATGCAATTGGAAGTGATTCACTTGGGAATGGCTTGCAACACTTTGTGGCAGGTGTTGAAAACTGAAAGAGCAATTGTAGAAACAGAGATGGCGAAGGTGTACATTTTATATCTTTCCTGTTATATGTCACTCTCCTTTTTTTTCTCATCCTTGTGTACTATGGAGTGCGAGTGGAATGTATTAATATTTCTTTCGGTGTTGGTAACATGGACAATATTGTAATCTTTGGTTGTGGCTATGTAGTTGTGGCAAGGACTGCCTTGCAGCAAAGGTTTTGTTTGATGGTTGAAGTAGGGGGTCGATCTGGTCAAGCCAGGGGTTGCGAAGGCGGTGGAGTAACGGACCCTCGGTGTCCAGACAATCGGGGCGCTCCGCCCTCGCGAATTTGAAGAGGGGACGGTTGGCCCGGGTGGCGCCTAGGGAGAGAAGGAGATCGGTTCCTGGCCTGGTTCAGCGTGGACGTGAGGAGAGCTGCTCGCTGGTGTCGCGGAGGTTTTGGTAACGATTTGGTGAGAATATTCAGCAATGTTGCTCATGGTGACGCTTTCACCACCGGTTGTTAGGGGACGCAATCAATAGGTGTCAATTTTAACATTTTTTGGTGACTTCAAGTGATAGAATCAGACCGAGATGGTGTGTGTGCTTTGTCGTGGGTTAAAGTTGCTGCTAAGTCGGTTATTGGTTACATTATCATGGGGAGTATTAGTTCGTTGAACGTGTTTCTGTATTTGTTTCCGGTACATATTCATTTTGAGGGTCAATATTCAAATTTACAGTGATTTTCCTTCTAACTAGGACTTTGCGCGCGAAATGGATAAATTGTAGTTTGTGAGTCCAGTTGGTGCAATGGTAGTATTTTATTAATTATAATTTATTTCTTGTGTGTTTTAAATTTCTTTAATGCATAAATGTGTAGGATTAATCTCTGAATAATGACGGTTTCCTTTGTGCAATGTGGTCAGGGTGTACGTTGTACCACATGGTGGTCAGTACATAGTAAGACTGGTAACAGAGGCTCTGTTGCAATTGCTTACCCTGCTCATGCAATAGTGTTATGGAAATTATTCAGCGTGGTGGTAATTATTTTAAATTAAATTTCAGTAACTTGGTTTTTGTATGGGAGCCACACTGATCACATATTTTCACCACTTAGATGGACATTGTAATGTTTTGTGATCCCCTGTCGTGTTCTAGCAATGATCAGAAGGTCGGTAATGCAAATCCCATTCACGGGTAATATTTTGTGTCCATTCACACCACTTTGCTGCCCCTGGCGCGCAACGGCCGGACGGATTCAAATTTGATGGTTCACGCAGTATTCTTCTTTCCATGCCTTGTGTGAATGTGGTAAATCATAGCGGGGAATCAGAGGAAACTCCTTGCTTCTATATCCTTGCGAGTGACGAAATTAACCTGTCTTTGTTGGAACCTTGCTAGGAGGCCCATTCAGATGATAGCAACAAAAGGTTGCACTTCAATTCTCTTTCCATGTAAATTAACATCACACAATGTTTGTCTTAAAGAATTAGTGGTTAAATAAATAACGATTTTATCCCACATGCATGTCGAAGCAATTTCTAAATGTTCATATGACCCTATTCAGCACTAATAATTCCATTCTTAACGTCTTTCCTGTGGCCTGCAATGGTGCACTGAAGCATAAATAACAAAGTAACGTATCCGTTCCATTTGAGTACGTATATTGGTTCCGATTAATTAGGTCAGATGCGTTTGTAATGTTATCTTATGACTCTTCAATTTCATTAAAGTTGTTGGGCGTGCTTACTTCGCACGTGGCGGGAACCAATATATGTAATCAAACTGGATAAAGCCTTCGTAGGCAAGTCATTCCATATACAAACGTGTGGGAGCCATATTGCATCGCAATATCTTACAGTAGGCACCTTCAGTGTACAAGTTATCGGGCATAGTGTCAGACAGAACGATAAAGTACACAGTCCAGACACGAGGATATATATAAAATAAAAATTAAAAACGACGGGTACGTTACAAGGTATGCTATATAAATACAGAAAAACCACAACAATTTTAACAGAAATGAAGTAGGTTTTAAATTACATAGGATATGGCGGACGACCTTGAACCAACAGTATGGCTATCTGTTATCTGTAATCGAGAGAGATGGCGCTGGTCGAAGATAGCTTTATAGTCGGAAGCACGTTATAAGTAATGGAGTCATCTATGCCCTTTATATACACAGAACCTCCAGCGCCTAGTAGGCAGTCGTTGACTCACCTCTGAATATGTTTCTCGCCGTAGGCAACGAAACGTCGGGGGTTAGAAGTTTTATTGATGAACCACGGCATCTTATCCCGAAAGTTTTAATTAATGGAGACGCCGGCCATGAAAGCCTAAATGCTATGTTAAGAATTCTTGCCTTTTCTGGTGGAGTGCCCGAACAATGTCCTTGTTGAAATATCCATCCTTCCTGAAGGCTCAAACTAAGTGTTTTAATTCCTCCTGCAAATAAGTTGGCTCGCAAAACTTGTTAGCTCTGTCCACCGATGTTTTCATGAAAACTTATTTATTTATTTATTTATTTTATCATCTTGAATGGTGGTTTCACTCCTTGTGGAGGTATCTGTAGATGTGAGTGTCTTTTTTGTACACCTTGTGTCCACGAGTACCGTCCACCCGTTTGATTACTGAAACATCTCGATAGTTAAGTTGGTCGTACCTCTCTTTCTTTGGAACAGTTATAGATGTTCGCACAGCCAACGTTATGAAACTGTTTACTAATCCAAAATTATTTTCTTAGTTTCGTGTTCATATTATTCTGCTTACCCCCACATGTATCCCGACCAGTTTCTCTGGAGAGAAAGAGGTGGAGAGAAACTAATTATTCTTCGTGATGAGAGTCCATATTTTTAATATGATGAGGTCGATTATAAAAATGTAAGGACGAGGAAAAATCAGACAGGAAATGAATGGAAGGTGAAACGTCTATTATAATTGTTCACATAACAAAATGTAATTAATAAAACCGCTCGTTTCAGAGGTATTTAAATGAGCCTAAAATCTTGGTAGTGGTATGGATGGCCTGGAAGGTTACAAGGAAATTCATAGATGAATTTTAAATATTTTGTATTCATCTGGTCTCGCTGTGTCATATAGTCATATAACGACATTAAGAAACTTTGCTTTATCAAATTATTTATTAATTACGACAAGTCTGTCTGAAGAGAACTACCAGCTTCAGGTTGCTGTGACGATAATATAGATTACATAGGAGCAATATTGCAATTTTTAACGCGATGACTAATAACATAGGCCCCTACAATAAGTTTACGTACATTAATCCTTACTTCCTTGTAACATCGTAGTCTTATTTGCTGTTATTATGATTTCGCTCTTTATTGCTGTTAAAAGTGAACACATTTACAAATTATAGGGACAATTTATAAATATGTTTTTTGTTTTTTTGGATAGTTTTTAGATGTTCCCAAGGCCGGTGTTAGCCAACTCCTTACTAATACATAAATATTGTGCTCTGTTACGTTTTCATATTCTCTTCACCTCCACAGGTATCGCGACCAATTTTACTGAAGATAAAGAGGTGGAGGAAATGTAATGACGCTAATTATTACATTTATATCGTTAAGAAACTTGAAAATCAAAAAAACGTTCCACATAACCAGTTCTACAAAATATACATTATAATAAACACAATTCAAATTCGTAATTGAACAAAACCTACACAGAGAGAGATATAATTAATTAATATCAATTAATGAAAAATGATTGCAACCATGTAACATCGCTGTCAAATTAGCTGTCAAAACACGAAAGTAATTTGAAAATTAAATTCTGAATTTGACTGACATATAAGAACGATACTGAATGTGTTTATTATTAACAGCAATAAAATAACCAAATCATCATGACAGCAAATAAGAACGACGTTACAAGGAAGTAAAAGTTAATGTACGTATACTTATTGTAGGTAGCTATGTTATTAGTCTACATTATCATGTTCATCATTGCAATATTATTCCACTGTTAGCGGTGTTATCTTCGCAGAAACCTGAAAATAAGTTATGCTGAAACAGGCCTGTCGTAATTAATAAATAATTTCTTCATATAGCAGCGTCTTTGATACACCAAAGATTTTTATATATGTCGTGAAACTTGCGTTTAATTATCAAAGTGCCTACCAGATTCTAGAAGCAGAGCAGGAAATATAAGGGAGAGTTTGAGACTACAGATCGCGTCTGCTTC
Source organism: Locusta migratoria (assembly GCA_026315105.1). Classification (NCBI taxonomy): domain Eukaryota; kingdom Metazoa; phylum Arthropoda; class Insecta; order Orthoptera; family Acrididae; genus Locusta; species Locusta migratoria. The sequence goes on from CM048748.1 coordinate 86,975,448, forward strand.
GTGTCCATGGGGGTCAGTTTGTCGCGTAGAATTTTCATTAGCGAAATTACTAAACGCTACTCAAACAGCAAACGACCCGTTGCGGTCGTGGAAACGCGCACCTCTTCAAACGACGCGCAGGTTAGCGGCAAATTAATTTGCACGCCGCTCCGGTTCGGAATTTCTCTCACAGGCGAGGCCCAGCTGAATCTAATTTACGGCCGGATTCCAGGAGAAAGGGTGGACAGATTCAATCCGGTCGCCGGCGTCTTCTCTAAGTCGCTGCACGCCAATCCTTTGCACTTTGTGTACCACAACTGGGCCACGGTGCAGTTAAAAAGAAAAGAAGTAAAATTATTTCCGTTCGCTACAGACTGTGCCGTAATTATTTCCCTTATTGCTTACGACATTTAGATTCTATCTGTCCATCAAGTATAACCTGTGAAGTATTAAATACCCTTCATGGACTGTCGGCCAATGCAGTTTTGAAGACAGATTAAAAGTAAAGAGGTTCTTCAGTCTTCCAGCCAGAATATAATAATTGTTCTCTCACAAGACATAAGATCTGCACGACAGAATCTCTGAGGGCTAGCGTGACTAAAGAGTTAAACTAAAAATAGTGACAGATTGTAAATCAAAAATAGAAAATAAAATGTTCGGAGATCGACTCAAGAAATTGAATGTTTGTCAGTATATGGGATGTAGGAAGCTGCAATCTTGAGACAAAGGTAACTGCGTTTGATTGACTAAACACTGCTGAATATCGGTGGTTGAATATAAATTGTCACAAATAATTTTTCTTTCTTCACATAATATGAGATACAAAAGACTATACTCATTATATATTTATTTATGTAACCTCGCAATGCGTCGAAGGGGAGTGGAAGGTGAGGCAAATTAGAGGGGTCTTGTATTTCGCATAAGACTAAAAGCAAGGTTATTGTCTACATCTACATCTACATCTACATCTACATACATACTCCTCAATTCACCATAAGGTGCGTGGCGGAGGGTACACTGTACCACTACTAAGCATTGCCTTTCCTGTTCCTCTCCCAAATAGAACAAGGAAAAAAAGAATGCCTATATGCCTCCGTACGAGCCCTAATTTCTCTTATCTTGTATTTGCGATCTTTACGCGAAATGTAAGTAGGCGTCAGCAAGATCGTACTACAATCAGCTTCAAATTCCGGCCCTCTAAATTTACTCAACAGAAAGTCACGGAAACAACGTCGTCTTTCCTACAGCGATCCCCAATTGAGTTGCCGGAGCATTTCCGTGAAACTCGCGCATTGGTCGAACCTATCAGTAACAAATTTAGCTGCTCGCCTCTGAACTGCTTCTATGTCTTCCTTTAAACTGGTCTGATGCGGGTCCCAAACACTTGAGCAATACTCAAGACGTGGTCGTACAAGCGTTTTTAAACCAACGAGTATCACAGGTCAGTCTGATTTTCTGTTGACAATTGCTTTAATAAAAGTGACACATACAATATAGACTTCGCAGCCAACCCTTTAAACTTACAAGTGTTACGAGTCTGTGCACCTTTTGAAATAACATTACCATAAAATGGCAGCCATTTTGAGTCGGAGCCCAAAAGACACCTGAAAAGATGTCATTCCATAAACAATGTGTCAAACAGATGATGAGCATACCATACACTTAACGCTGCTGAAAACAACAGACACTTGGTTGATCGCTGAACGAGTAAACGGCCCGCAGTCGCCACCCAAATAGAAGTACGGCTTTGGTCCCAAACTGCACGAGGAAGGCAATGAGATGCAAGACGTAAGTAAGATAGAAGCAGGTTTCAGACAGAAGAGAAAAGAAGCGCTGAGCAGGGCGCCCTTGTCTAAAACTCAGACACCAATAACAAACAAAACAGAAGGACCGAGAAATAGGAAAACTCTACATCGACTCCTCTAGAAATATCCTTCTGAGAAGCGCACACAACGAAAAAATCCCCCCCAAATTTGGTTAGTGAGGTTACTGCTACGGGATGTGTAGCCCCAATCCCTCGAAGAAAGGCCACTAGGCATATAAGAGGATATTCAATTTCACAAGATAGGTAATCGTTTCAGAACAAAACGCCTAACTTCGGATTCCGCCTCAATTAGCCCCCCAACGGAAGCTACCACGAGAACGAGTCTCAAACAAGCCACCGCAGCATAAAAATGAGACGCGGAGGGGAAAATACACACCTGGACATTATAATTGCTACACTACGAAGATGACGCGCTACAGACTCGAAATTAAACCGACAGGAAGAAGATGCTGTGATATGCAAACGATTAGCTTTTCAGAGCATTCACACAAGGTTGGCACCAGTGGCGACACCTACAACGTGCTGAGATGAGAAATGTTTCCAACCGATTTCTCATACACAAACAGCAGTTCACCGGCATTATCTGGTGAAACGTTGTTGTGATGCCTCGTATAAGGAGGAGAAATGCATATCATCACGTTTCCGACTTCGATAAACGTCGGATTGTAGCCTATCGCGATTGCGTCCCAAAATGAAGATATAGGTGTTAAAATCTTCACATCACTGTAATTCATTGAGTGCCCTTTATCTAAACAATGTTCTGCTACAGCTGACTTGTCTGGCTGTAATAAACGAGTGTATCTTCAGTGTTCCACACACGTCTTTCGTGGACAGTGCGGGTTGTCTGTCCTATATATGAACATTCGCAATTTCCACATTGTATCTGATACACACCAGACTTTCTAAGCAATACATCGTCCTTCACAGATTCGACTAGTGCTGCGATCTTCATATGTGGCCGGAAGATTACTTTAACTTGATGTTTTTGGAGAATTCTACCGATCTTTGAAGAAAGAGCACCCACGTAGGGCATGAACGGTCTCGATCTGACAATATTTTCTTCCTCTGGGTCATCTATTTGCATTCTCGGTTTAACATTGAATAGTCTGCGAATATGTTGTTGGGAATATCCATTCGCTCTGAAGATGTCCTTGAGGTGTGTGAGCTCTTTTACCAAGTTCTCGTCATCCGATATACAGTGTGCTCTGTGCACCAATGTTTTAAGAACGCCTGCAGTTTGTGAAGGATGATGGAAGCTGCTGGCGTGTAAATACAGATCTGTGTGCGTCGGTTTGCGATACACAGCGTGTCCTAGTGTGCAGCACGGCTGCACGCCCGAAATTTATTGCATTACTACTTACACCGTGAAAAGTTGAAAATGCAAATACATATTAATTTTCGAAGCTGTAAAGTCCCTTTTGAAACATCCTGTATATGAATTTGTATCCTGTTTGCGTCATTCAAAATATGATATGAAGATGAAAATGGATCGTATCGAATACGTGTGGTAGCTGTTATCGAGCTGTAGCTTACGGTATGCTACAAGATAATTCAGAAACACGTGAGCTACATTTGAGAGTAAACAAACAGCAGAAGTACTGCTCGACGCAACTCTCCAGCGGTCTAGCTCCGAGGCTCACTTTGTCGTCGCAGAGCTCCCACGGCTTGTTTACACTGCAGTCGGAGTATCCGCCGGCACGCGGCAGGTGCGCTTGTTTGCTGGTGAGAGCCAGGGTGGGGGAAGCAAAACAAGGCGGCGCCAACCAGCGGTAAACAAGCGGCCGTTTCAGCCACCGCCTGGACGTCCCCAACCAGTCACAGGGAGAGCCTGACAGCAAATCCAGGAAGTTCTGGCGGTAAGCTGATGTTCACGCTCTTCAAACAGCACTACGTATACACTACTGGCCATTAAAATTGCTACACCAAAATGCAAAAGATAAACGGTTATTCATTGGACAAATATAGTAACTAGAACCGACATGTGATTACATTTTCACGCAATTTGGGTGCATAGATCCTGAGAAATCAGAACCCAGAACATCCGCATCTGGCCTTAATACGCCTGGGCATTGAGTCAACACAGCTTAGACGGCGTATACAGGAACAGATGCACATGCAGCTTCAACACGATACCACAGTTCATAAAGAGTAGTGACTGGCGTATTGTGACGAGCCAGTTGATCGTCCACCATTGACTAGACGTTTCAATTGGTGAGAGATCTGAAGAATCTCCTGGCCAGGGCAGCGGTCGAACATTTTCCGTATCCAGAAAGGCCCGTACAGGACCTGCAACATGCGGTCGTGCATTATCCTGCTGAAATGTAAGACTTCGCAGGGATCGAATGAAGGGTAGAGCCACGGATCGGACCACACCTGAAATTTAACGACACTGTTCAAAGTGCCGTCGATGCGAACAAGAGGTGACCCAGACGCGTAACCTATGGTAGCCCATACCATCACGCCGGGTGATACGCCAGTAAGGCGATGACAAATACACACTTCCATTGTGTGTCCACCGCCATGTCGCCAAATTCGGATGTGACCATCATGATGCTATAGCCGCGGTAGAGTAGCCGAGCGGACTAAGGCGCCTCGCTGCCGTTCGAGTCCTCCCTAGAGCATGGGTGTGTGTGTTTGTCCTTAGGTTAGTTTACTTTAAGTAGTATGTGAGCTACGGGATGATGACCACGCTGTTTGGTCTGATAGATTTACAAACATTTGAATATTTGAAAATTTTGATGCTGTAAACAGAACCTGGATTCATTCGAAAAAAAAAAAAATGACATTTTTCCATTCGTGCACCCAGGTTCATCGTTGCGTACACCATCGCAGGTGCTCCTGTCTGTGATGCAGCGTCAAGAATAACCGCAGCCATGGTCTCCGAGCTGATCATGCTGCTGCAACGTCGTTCGTACTGTTCGTGCAGATGGTTGTTGTCTTGCAAGCGTCCCCATCTGCTGACTCAGGGATCGACACGTGGCTACACGATCCGTTACAACGATGCGAATAACATGCATGTCATCTCGACTGCTAGTGATACGAGGCCGTTGAGAACCAGCACGGTGATCCGTATTGCTCTCCTGAACCCACCAATTCCATATTCTGCTAACAGACATTGGATCGCGACCAACGCTATCAGCAATGTCGCGATACGATAAAGCGAAATCCGACCTTCATCTAAGTCGGAAACGTGATGGTACGCATTTCTCCTCCTTGCATTAGGCATCACAACAACGTTTCACCAGGCACGCCGGTCAACTGCTGTTTCCGTATGAGAAATTGGTTGGAATCTTTCCTCATGTCAGCACGTTGCAGGTGTCGCTACCGGCGCCAACCTTGTGTGAATGCTCTTAAAAGCTAATCATTTGCAAATCACAGCATCTCCTTCCTGTCGGTCAAATTTCGCGACTGCAGCACGTCATCTTCGTGGTATATCGATTTTCATTGTCAGGAGTGTATAATTTGATATGCTCTCCTTCCTCATAGGTACAGAAACGAATAATGTTACCATTCCAGAATAACACATGATAAGACTCATTGTTTGTACGATGCAGCAACATCTTTGTATATGTCTAATGTCTGCTCGGAGAAGGAAACACTTCTTATAAATTACAAGTTCACTTCAGAACTGGCGACTGCAGAATGCGAAACTATACTTCGGACAGATGGGGTCGATGACTCGAGGCTCCACTGTGTAAATTCACGTTATTGTCACAACGTGGCTGTGCATTCTTAGCATTTAAATAAAGGCTTTAACGTCCCGTCGACAGAGTGGTCATTAAAGACGGTGTCCTTAACGTTTGACGACATGGATACGCATCGTATAGATAAGTGTAATGAAAATTTTCTGTAGATACTGCTCATAACCTCATTTTTAAATTAAGTATACAATATTCCCTGAGGGTCGAAGATAAAACGTTAATTTCAACGAAATCCGTAAATCAAGTGCCTTTTGTCAGGTTCCGAACGAAATTTTGATTGTAGACGGTGGCCTTCCTCTTTTTTTGATGGGCAATGTGCAAAAGTTTATCAGAAAAAGTAGAAAGTAAATTTTTATCTAACGGAAGCACACGGACACACTGAAGAACACACCTTTATATTTTCTCAAAATGTCCAATTTTCCGGTAGATGTCACATACGTGTTATAAGTTAAAAGCCTCTTCCTGGGAATTACGAATACAAATACATAATAAAAATTACAAAGTAAATAAGAAATGAAAAGTAGGATGAGGCAAATCGGGTCAAACCATTCTCATTATGGCGTGCCCGAAGGAAATCTACTGATTTTTCATCTACATCCACATGGGATACTCTGCAAATCACATTTAAGTGCCTGGCAGTGTTCATCGAACCACCTTTATACTATTTATCTCCCATTCCATTCTCGAATAGCGCGCGGGAAGGAAGGACATCTGAATCTCACCGTTCGACCACTGATTTCTCGTATTTTATTCTGATGATCTTTTCTACCACTGTAAGTAGGAGTCAATAATATATTTTCGCATTCGGAGGAGATTGTTGGCGATTGGAGTTTCGAAAGCAGCCCACGCAGCAGCGATAAGCGCCGTTGTTGTAATGATTCCCAACGCAATTCCTGTATCATTTCCGTAACGCTGTCTCCCGTGATGGTGACAGTACAAAATGAGCTGTCCTTCGTTTGAATATTTCGATGTCCTCCATCAAGCCCACCTGATAAAGATTCCACACTGGGCAGCAATACATCAAAAAAGGACGGACAAGCGTAGTGAATGCAGTCTCTTTCGTAATTCTGTTGCATCTATTAAGGGTTCTGTCAATAAAACGCAGTCTCTGGTTCGCCTTTCCCACGACATAATCTACGTGTTCTTTCCAGTTTAAGTCTGAGGGAATAGTAAATCCTGGGTATTTTGTGGAGATTACGGCCTTCACTTTTGTTTGATTTATCTTGTAAACAAAGTGTAACGGGTTTCTTTCGTACTTATGTGGACGACTTCACATTTCTCATTATTTACAGTCAATTGCCAATTTTTACACCATAGTGATATCTTATTTAGATCGTTCTGCAGTTGGTTTTGAACTTCAGATGATTTTACTAGACGGTAAATGACGTCATCTAAAAACAACCTAAGAGAGCTGCTTAGACATTCTCCCAAATTGTTTGTGTAAATAAGGAAGAGCAGAGTACCAATAACAGTACCCTTTTGAATGCCTGTTACCACCTGTTTTACTCGATGCTTTACTACCGATTACTACAAACTGTGTCCTCTCTGTCAGGAAATTCCCTATCCAGTCGCAAATTTTGGGAGATATACCATAATCACGCCATTTGATCAAAAGCCGTTTCTTATGTACGGTGTCAAAAGCCTTCTGGAAAACCAAGAAATACGGAATCAATTTCAGAACCCTCGTCGATATCACTCATCACTTCGTGTGAGTAAAGAGCTAGTTGTTTCCCATGAACGATATTTCCTAAATCCTTGTTGAACTTGGGCCAATAAATCATTCTGTTCGAGATAATTCATTATATTTGAATAGAGGATATTTTCCAAAACCCAGCTGCAAATTGACGTCAGTGAAATAGGCCTGTAGTTTAGTTGGTTACTCCTACTGCCTTTCTTGAATATGGGTGTGACCTGCGCACCTTTCCAATCTTTTGGTACAGATCCTTCTTTGAGAGAGCGGTTGTATGTGGCTGTTAAGAAAGGAGCTATCGCTTCAGCATAATCAGATAGAGCCTAATGGGTATACAGTCCGAGCCAGAAGACTTGTTCTTGTTAAGTGATTTAAGTTGCTTCACTACTCCGAGGGTTTCTACTTCAACGTTATCTTTCTGGCCTCTGCTTTTAATTCGAAATATGGAATATTGGTTTCGACTTCTTTGGTCAGTGAGTTTCTAAAAGCTATATTTAGTAACTCAGCTTTAATAGCGCTATCATCGGCAGAATCACCATTACTATCACGTAGTGGGGGTATTGTTTGTATTTTGTCCCTAGTATATGTAACATATAACCAAAATCTCTTAGGATTTTCAGTCAAATTGCGAGAATAAGCTACATTGTGGAAAGTATTGTAGGCATCTCGCATTCAAAGTTGAATGTAGTTGTACTGCTCATGCGTGATCCGAAGCAAGCAGCAGCCGAACACGTCCACAGATAACGCCTCAGCTAAAACGGCAATTGTGAACGTTTAACACTGAAACAGTCGCATCAACAGTTCGCCGGAGTGGTAGGCAACCCATCAGACATAGGTGTTGTGCGGTCCTGCATACGTGCTTGGCGCCGCTACACAAAGACTTCGACCCCTGCCGTGTCATTTCGGAACCAGTAGAGGGCGGTGGAACGCCACCGTTTCACTTCCACGGAGAGAAGAGGGTGATATTTCCCTCTGGCGCCGGCTGTTAACTATGGCGCAGCACTACTCAGCGCCAGTTCTCCGCTGACGCTCTGGAACAAGCCATGCGATTGCTTGTGTGCCCGAGGCCCCTGCGCTCGTGCTCGGGGTGTTGGAGTATACATTCTCAGACTGGGCAGCTTGTGCCCCATCGCAGAAGAGACAGTATACAGGAAGGAAGCGCCAATGCAATATGTGCTCCAAAATTTAGTGCTCATTCATGAAAGATACTAGGTCTCAACCAACGTTCCCTGTACGTTGCGAAATGCCGGTTGATATTTTTTATTTTATTTTATTAATTGTGCTACTTAGCTGCCGAGCTTTCCTACAAATAAACAGTTGTCAGATACACCATAAAAATTTGATTTGTTTCTAAGGTTTCAACGACGTTATAAGTAATGAGCAGTAGTAAAGGAAAAAGACACTATAAGTTGTTCTCTACCCAATTGTCGAAATAATCTATATATATCGAAATGAATTGCTGTTCGATAGTCTCGCTAAAACTTGAGAACGGCTGAACCGATTTTGCTAATTTTAGTCTTGAAATATTCGTGTAAGTCCACGGAAGGTTTAAACGGTGATAAAATATGGAAAAGTTGTACGTAATTGAGGAAAATAGGGAAAAACTGAAACAGCTTTTTCCAGTGAGTTATCAATACCGTTCGTCCAATTGCGATAAACGTTGGTGCATTTCATGTTGAAAGCAAGAGGAAGGTTCGCATCAAATAAAAATTAGGAAAAGACGCCCGGAAATTTGGAAAATTCAGAAAAAAATAGAGATTTTCCTATGAAATAACAATACCATTCATCTGATTTCCATAATATTTTGCACAATCGACGTTCAAAGCAAGAGAAAGGTTTGAATGAAGGAAACGTTTGGAATAGTTGGCCAAAAAATAGGAAAATTTGTGGAAAACTGAAAGAGCTCTTTTCTTTGGGATATCTATATCATTCGTACGACTGCGATAAAATTTTGCAAATTATAAGTTCAAAGCAACAGTACATACATATTAGCAATTGCGAAGCATTGCCGTGTTGACTAGATGACTAGAGGTATCACTTACCTCTTAATATAAACCATATTAATGTAAATCATATGTATTTTAGACCCGGTATCTTTTTAAAGGCATCATCAGATAGTCTAAGTATCTGCTGGATAGTGGGCGGAAAGAGTGGGCAAATCACGCACACGTGTCCTGGGTAAAGTTCATGTCACATTCGTGGATGTTCAGGGAAGGTTTAAACGGTGATAAAATTTGGAAAATTGCGATTTAAATTTAAAACCTGTAAAATAATGACAGGTACTTCTATTGTTCTGCCGTTCTATCCACTTTTTACAAAAGGGCCAATTCATTTGTAAAAGTTAATTATAACTTCAGAAGAATAGTTAAGTCAAAGAGTAAATAGCTTTTCCAGAGAGTAATTATTGTTCGATATTTCGCTTTATATACTTCAAACCAAAACATATCTCAAATTACACCCTTTATAAAGTGTCTTATCGGGTGCTTCAGCGCTCAAGCTATCTCCACACCAGATTTCATCACAATAGATTCATTGGTTTATGTAATGATATTTAGCCAAATCGATTCAGCCGTTGTCGAGTTTTAGCGAGACTAGCGAACAGCAGCCGGCCGCGGTGGCCGAGGTGACTGAGGCGCTCCAGTCACGGTCAGCACGGCCACTACGGTCGGGGGTTCGAATCCCCCCTCGGGCATGGATATTTGTGCCGTCTTAGTTCGTAAGTAGTTCATAAGTAGTTTGTAATTTTAGGGACTGATGACCCCAGTTAAGTCCCATAAGGTTAATAAACATTTGAACATTAACGAACAGCAATTCATTTTTAAGGCGAACTTTACTGTTTAAAATTATATTTCTGAACGCACCCAACACAAAAACCAAGTCATTATTTTACATGTTTTAAATCTAAATTTTCCTCGCGATTTTTTCATATTTTATCACCGTTTAAATCGTCCCTGAACTTCTACGAATGTGACATGGATTGGATATGGGTGCGTGATTTGCCCACTCTTTCCGCCCATTATCGATTCGATACTTAGACTATCTGATGATGCCTTTATAAAGCTACTGGGTCTCAAGTACCCCACAAGCGGCTTCTAATGAAATTGCGTGCTTATGGAATATCTCCCCAATTGTGCGATTGGATTCACGATTTCCTATCAGAAAGGCACAGTTCGTTGTAATTGACAGTAAGTCATCGAGTAAAACAGAAGTGTTATCTGGCGTTCCACAGGGAAGCGTTATTGGTCCCCTACTCTTCCTCGTGTTTATAAACGATTTAGGAGATAATCTGAACAGCTCCCTTAGACTGTTCGCGGATGATGCTGTCGTTTATCGGTTAGTGAAGTCAACAGAGGATCAAAAGCAACTGCAAAGCGATTTAGACAAAATTTCTACTTGGTGCGAAAATTGGCAATCGACACTAAATAAAGAAAAGTGTGAAGTAATACACATGACCACTAAAAGAAATCCACTGAACTTCAATTACGCGATAAATCAGTCAAACCTTAAGGTCGTAAATTCTACCAAATACCTAGGAGTTGCAATTACGAACAACTTTGACTGGAGAGAACACATAGAAAATATTGTGGGGAAGGCGAACCAAAGGTTACGTTTCATTGGCAGAACGCTTAGACGATGCACCAGCTCCACCAAAGAGACTGCCTACATCACACTTGTGCGTCCTCTCTTCGAGTACTGTTGCCCCTTGTGGGACCCTCACCAGGTGGGACTGACGGAAGATATTGAGAAGGTTCAGAGAAGGGCAGCTCGTTTTGTTTTATCACGTTACAGGGGAGAAAGCGTCACGGAAATGTTGCACGAATTGGGGTGGAAATCATTAAAAGAAAGAGGTTATTCATTGCGGCGTGATCTGTTTGCGAAGTTCAATCACCGACTTTTAGTTCGGAATGTGAAAATATTTTGCTAGCACCCACCTACTTAGGGAGACATGACCATCCCAATAAAATAAGAGAAATCAGATCGAAAACGGAACGATTTAGGTGTTCTTTCTTCCCGCGCGCTATTAGAGAATGGAACGGTAGAGAAAAGTTATGAAGGTGGTTAATGAAACCTCTGCCAGGCACTTAAATGTGATTTGCAGAGTATCTATGTAGATGTAGATATGATTTAAATTAATATGGTTTATATTAAAAGGTAAGTGATACGAAGTTCACCGCGTCATCTAGTCCAAACAGAAAATTAGACACACGCTTTCACACATTTATAAGAGATGAAGAACTGTAAGAGAAGATTCCTATATATTTACACCTTAACATTTGTTGCGTATTAATAAGGGAAGGTCGTGAGATGGATTACCCGATTCGGCTCATATTATAGGCCAAGAGGAAGGAAGGTTGATGTTTCTTATTGGTATAACAGTTTACAACAGGAAAGGATGAAACGGTTTTGAAACAATTGTAATTACGGTATAGGGTAGTAAATACTAGTTTTGGTGCCAGATTGAAACTGTGTCTCACCGAATTCTATCCCAAGGCCTTTGCTTTTCGCGGGCAAGCGCTCTACAACATGAGCTACCTGTGAATGCCTCACGTCCCGTCATCAAAGCTTTAGTCCCTCTAGTATCTCCTGTCATATGTCTTATCACTCGGCCTGTGGTGCAAAAGTGTTTGTAGCTGAAGCCACTTCGGTGATTTGTGTGTCAGTGATGTTCAGGACGACACTGTCCGCGAGCGGAGAAACTCCCAGACCCCGGAAATCGTACCCGGGTTATCCTGCGTGATGACCCACCGTGCTGTCAACTACAACAGCGTTTTTCAACCTTTTTTTGATCGAGCCACTCTCTTTGCGAGTCAAAATGGCCAGCGACCCACCCATGTCCATAAGAAAACTATGTCAGTGATTCCAAAGACACAGTATTTAATTTTCTTTCTTAATGTATCTAAGATCAGACAGCCATTCACATCTGGTGATAGCTGCAGTAGCGGAAACGAATAAAAACTGAAAAAAAAAAAATACTTCATGACTACATGCACTTGATGTATGGTTTTTCTGTTGTGAATAATACGCCCAAATTCGTAATTTCAAGTGATGTGTTGTAATGTGCGAATATAACACCAACATAGCTAATCCATCACTTCTTATTACTTCAAGGGTGACCATAACATATAATATCTTCGAAAGGATACTAAAAACCCTTAACTAGCAGCAAAATACTATGATCCAGTAATAAAAAGGTACTGGTATTAGTTGATTAAGTATTATAGTGCACTGAAACCTTGTTACCAGCAGCAAACTACTATGACCCAGGGGTAAAAAGGTTTTGACTAAAAATAAAATTATGTTAGAGATATTTTTCTCTCATTTCCAATTTTAACATTTGACAAAGTCATACAAGAAGATTGCGAGCGTTGTCAGTAACTGTAGAGGTCTGCACATCGCGGTTCAGTAGCTTGATTAACAATCCATCATGAGGTGAAAAAGTGACTTCATTGTTACGCGTTTCGGTCGGCCCAACATCACCAATCAAAAGTGGAATAGTTACACCTTGTAGCTGTCACTTTTTTAAGTCTCATTGAGGGCCACTCGAAACGTGAGATTTTGTTTAGAAAGCGGTGTTTAGCTCATTAAGCAGGGCGCCGTGGCTCTGCGCGCCCGGTCATGAGGCTAAACGCCCTCTGTAATAAAAAAGCTGAGCCAAATATTTAACGAGCAACCAAGAACGAAGTGCACCAACAATCGCAACGCAAAGATCTAACTGAAGGAAGAAAAAAAGCGGGAAGAGATCCGATTTTTATTGAAAGGTTCGCGGGTTCGATACCGCCCGGCAGCAAATAATTTTTTCCTCCTTGGCAATGCGTACCCTACTAACTTTATAATTAATCGCAACATAATATATGTTATTTTGGATTTATATGTGCACAGCATCAGCAAGGGACGTCATTACTACAAACAAGCATATTATCTTGCCACTTTGGGGTTGTGAACGGCTCATAAGGTACAAATACAAATAATCGTGAGCTTAATTTGACCTTGGTGTCACTTTTGGTAGAAATCATGTAACTGCGAAAGGGCTGCAAGATGCGGTCAAAAAGATTACTTTCTACATCTACATCCATACTCCGCAATTCACCGTAAGGTGCGTGGCGGAGGGTACACTGTACCACTACTAGGCATTTCCCTTCCTATTCCAGTCCCAAATGGAACGAGGAAAAAAAGAATGCCTATATGCCTCCGTACGAGCCCTAATTTATTTTATCTTGTCCTTGTGATCTTTACGCGAAATGTAAGTAGGCGGCAGCAATATCGTACTACACTCAGCTTCAAATTCCGGCCCTCTAAATTTACTCAACAGAAATTCACGAAAAGAACGTCGTCTGTCTTCCAGCGATTCCCAATTGAGTTGCCGGAGCATTTCCGTGACACTCGCGCATTGGTCGAACCTACCGGTAACAAATCTAGCTGCTCGCCTCTGAACCGCCTCTATGTCTTCTTTTAAACTGATCAGCTGCGGGTCCCACACACTTGAGCAATACTCAAGACGTGGTCGCACAAGCGTTTTATACGCGGTCTCCTTTACAAGTGAAGTACATCTTCCCAAAATTCTCCCAATAAACCGAAGTCGGCTGTCCGCCTTGCTCACACCTGTCCTTACATGTTCGTCCCATTTCATATCGCTCTGCAATGTTACGCCTAGATATTTGAACGACGCGACAGCATCGAGAAGCTCACTACTAATGCTGTATTCGAATTGCTTTTCCTACTCATGCGCATCACCTTACATTTTTCTACATTGAGAGCTAGCTGCCATTATTCGCACCAACTAGAAATTTTGTCTAAGTCATCCTGTATGCTATTACAGTCAGTTAAAGACGACACCCTCCCGTACACCACAGCATCATCAGCAAACAGCCGCAAATTACAACTTACTCTGTTCATAAGATCATTTATATAGATAGAAAATAATAGCGGTCCTATCACACTCCCCTGGGGCACGCCTGACGATACACTCGTCTCTGATGAACACTCGCCGTCGGAAATAACGTATTGCGTTCTATTTTCTGTTTCGTCGATGAATACCCAGGTACATGCAATTGATCAATTGCGAAAGAATGGTAGTTTACATACACGACGTCGCAAAAGTACGCGATGTTTGTAGTCCCGATTGTCATCCAATTTTTTTTTGTTTATATAATATAATGTTGCGGTTAATTGTGACGTCAGTCTACATCTATATCTTCATCAATACTATACAAACCACTGTGAAGTGCATGGCAGAGGGTACGCCCCATCGTACCATTTATTGAGGTTATTCCCATTCCATTCACGTTTTGAGCGTGGGAAGGATGATTGTTTAAATGCCTCATCATGTGCTGTAATTAATCAAATCTTGTCTTCACGATCCCTACAATATGTAGGGTTAAGCATTGCCAAGGAGCAGAAAGAAATTTGTCGCCGGGTGGAGTTGAAACCGCGGCCTTCTCAATACGAATCCGATCTTTTACCACTGAACCAAACACCATTTCCTAAATACGCCCTCACATGGACAGTTGATAAGATGCATATGGTGATAGATCCGTATAAAATTTCCTTGTATTTCATAAATGTTTGGCCATCTGGAGTTTTTGCTTGGTGCACTCTCATATCTCACCATATGTACCATAAATGTGGACGAATTCGGCGATGACGAGCAGGCGTCCTCTCCTTGTTGGTGACTCTCAGGGTGTCGCGACCCTCATGTTGAAAACACTCATCTGGGCCATATGGCGGGAAATAGGCGACGTCATAAAAAAAAGTCCCACAGACGGTATACGACGCCTTCCAGACATTCGGAAAAAGGGAGGCGATTATATTGAAAATGCGTAACGGTCAGCATCTCTGTCAATAATGTCAACTCCCAGAAAAAACATTTGTTGACGTTATTTTTTCTCCAGCACATATATGAGTAAAAGATTAAGTTCCGAAAATGAGTTCGTTATCACAATGTTAGCATCTTGTACAGTCCCTAGAATCTGAAGACAGATTACCTAGAACATCCTCAGAGCTGAATGTAGATGAGAATATAAACAGAAAGCTCAGAACCTCATAAGAAAGTCGCTTTTCAAAATTAACATTTAACGGCAAAGCTGTTGTATTTTCAAAATCCTGGAAGAGTTTTATGCACGGTTTAGAGGTGTAGGGCTTTGGAAACCGTCGTGGAATGAGAAGACAATATGAATATAACTCACCAGGTAAGACTTGCATGGTTCAGAGGCATTCATCACTGGATACTCACCTGGAACAGAAGAAAACGAAAATTGTATTCAGAATATGGGTATCGTGAAAACAGGGATTTAAAATATGTCCTCTAAAACTATCATCTAAAACGAAACGGCAATCAAATGACATACCCACACAATTACGACAGCTTTTAAGAAGATTTCATACGTAAACTGTGTAACACAAGCAAAACACAAATTCAGTAACTTGACACCTACTGTACTCAGAGCAAACGAAGACAAACTGATTGTTTACGTGTGACATATTTACTGTTTATGAGGGTTCACAGATCAATGGTTATGATTCAGTTGTCGTTTGTGTATGAATAACGAATAACGAAGACCTCGACAATTATTGCTCATGTCAGTTATGAAGTGCAGGATGTAATCAAATTTTTATGTAAATATAAGGAAAACCAAAATGTTCAAATGTCTGTTAAGCTTATGGAACTTAACTGCGGGATCATCCGTCACTAGGACATTCATCTGGAGACGGATCTAGCAGTTCATTAACGCCTCACGTTGCCATATGGCAGTGATTTGCCACCCTTTTCCAGTATGCGACCCCTTCCGACTACAATATTCCGGCTACGCTCTTCCAATAAAAAATATTCTGGCACCCCTCCTCTCAAGAATCCCGCTCAACACGAACTCTAACGAAACTATATTCGTTATCACATAGGCAACGAATGTAATGTTCTTTCTGCTGATGTAGGTTTCTTCTAAGTAGTAGGACAATCTTTTGTAATGAGTGTTTTTCGAAATGGAAGATATTTTTACATGGTTTCCGACAGAAAATTATATTTTGCATAACGGGTGTTTCGAACGCAGACAACAATGAGAACCGAATTAAGCTGATGAAGAAAGCTCCCACATATTTTTAATTTCTTAGAATTAATTGTTGCATTTTGTACATTTATCTAACGAATGTATCCTTAAAACAGTTTTCATACTTTGGCTTATTTATTGATAACACACTGTACTACAAAAATATCTCTTTTCTGTTCAGATCAGTATTAATGTTAAACAAGGAATTGTATAAATTTCACAAAAAAGTAAATTTCTCTTTAATTAGGGCTATATTTTCGTATTGTGAAACACTTTGCTGTGAGAAGTGCACTGGGCTCGTTGTTCCACGGTGTGACGGCGGTCTCCTGCTCGGGGAAATACTTGCACCATAAAATAACTAGGGGCTCAATAATACAAAGAATAAATGAAATTTATTGAATGTTAAAATTACGGAGTTCCTTAAGGACTATGAACTATTTTACAACAAAGTGTTTTAATGATCAATAAATGCAAAGTCTGGAAGCAATTTTCAGAAGTCAATCGATAAGTAAAAGAACATGATATAATAAGTTATTCTGAAAAATAAAAAATAAAATAAAGATCTACTTCTTTACAAATTTTCTAAACAATGGGACCTTCTTAATGAGCATAATTTGCCTCTGAGTCTTGCCTGAATTGCGGAACACTGGTTAAGCAAAATATATTTTTCTGCTGGAAAACATGTAGAAATGGGAAAATGTGCTCCATTCCTAAAAATACGGAAACAAAACTTCGTCCATCAATTCAAACGAAAGCTGAAGCAAAACAAAGAAGATTCGTTCCTTCGAAATAACTGTTTTATTACGGTTCGTAAGGAGGGAGGGAAGATAGCCAGAATATTTTTCTTTGGAGGGGGATCGCCAGACAAGTTTTACTTATATAAACACCTAAACAATTTTCTTGCTATATTTACATATATAGTTCTTGTATCCCACATTGTCACACACTTTGCGCCATCTTAGTTTCTTTTTCAAAGCGTTACAAAACTCTTTGTCATCGGTAGCTCCAACTTATATTTAACTGCTTCTAAAATTCTGATATGACAACAGCCTTTTTCTACATTATGTTCCTATTACTCTTTTCAGTCACACAGAGTGTCTGTTAGAGGCTGTGCCTTGTTTTATGCATTGTAACACAAAAGAACATTTAAAGGGAATGATGAATGTATTGAGCATTATATTTATCGTGTACATTATTGACATTATAAGCATCCTTCGACTCCTGTTCCTTATTGAACATAAGGAGAGGCGCTGAATTAAAATATTTGCTCTGACCAGTATTCGAACCGAGGACGTCCTGCTAAGTAGACAGACGCTTTAACCCCGTATTTATTCTTTTTTTATTTTTCACTTACTTATTGTTTTAATTGTTCGTCAGGTAGATCGATGCTTTGCGGTCTCTTTGTTCATGTTCGTTGAGTATTTGGCTCTGAGCCACGTCGCCCGGTTCCGCTGAGCTACCATAGCCTTATGAATAATGCGGCTACACGGACTGTCTTAAGGCTCATCTCCTGCCACAACACATACTGTAATTCAGCCTCAGTGTTCTACTGTTTAAAACGTAACAAACTGCCAAGGCTCCCTAGATTGGAATAATATCCTAGCAAAGATCGCGAATGGGACAATCACACATTTTACCTGATGCAGAGATGATATTAATATCATCATCAACATATACTCATTACATCAAAGATATTGAATATAAGGGGAGGCGTTTAATTAAAATTTGTGGTATGTCAAGATGACTCACTTTATTTGTTTTTGTTCCAGAGCCGAGAGAAATATCAAAAATTTAACTCATTGGGAAAACGGACGAAGCAGAACATAATCACTGTGATATAGGTGATTAGAGCAGTTAGAAATAAAACTACAGTACACGGTCACAGAAATATACTAAATATTTCAGGTGTCACGAACGTTATGACATGAATTTACGAACTGTAAGGCTTCTCTATGAGAATATATTTCTCAGAGAATTGTAAGAAGGTGATCTGTTTTCGAAACGTCATAACAAGTGGACAAATTTTTCTTTTCTGTGCTGTGAGATACAGGTTAAAGTAAGCAGGTAATTCCCCATTACAATCGTCCGTTGCCGGGGAAAATATACGAGTATTTGGAGTTTAGTGAGCGTCGAGGATTAAAATTACTCGAAGCTCCGACAAGCCAGTCCTGCTCTGATGGCCTGTAATCCGCTTTAGTCTCATTCACTGGTCGAAAGCTCGCGCAAACTCAACTGCACTGACGCCATTTAATAACTCATATTTACCTGTGAAAAATCACACACATCTGTGTCAGTACCATTTAAAACCCTCATTCAAACTTTTCGCTATATTTCACTTTCAGGAACCTTTGGTCTAAACCTTATCGAGCATTGAGCAACAGGCCATCAGAATTTCTTCAAGGCAAGTTTTGAAAATCAAGCACATTTTATTTCGAAAAGACGATTATGAATTATGAAAAGGTAAGTGGTTTATAAAGATAATATTTCACACTAATATATATGAAAGAGCAGGTATTTTTACCGCTTTGTTTATAAAAAAACTGATTGTGAAACAGTGTTACTTCAAAACAGAAAAGAAAAAAAATCACCTGAAATTGGATTTTTTATCCTTTTATTCAGAAGGAAAGTAAAAACGTTTATGTAAGTTCATAAAAGAATTTGGTGAAGTAGTAATTAGCTTTAAGCATTTTCGTGGTATGAAAATCGAAAAGATTGATTTATTTCCTTTGTCACAATTGACAGTAAGTTCATTCATTCAAAAGAACATGCAATTTCGCCTGTAATGCTGAGGCACTACGAATTTCTGAAACGTTTTGGGGTTGACTGCGCTCTGTGCCTCAATGATAATAAGAAAACAGTCTTTTTATATATCAGACCTAAAAATAAAAGAGCTTGCATACTTTGCTTACTTTTATTCCGTAATGTCATATGGTCTAATATTGTGGGTTAACTCTTCAAGTCAAGCAAAAGTTTTCAGAGCCCAAAAGCGTGTAATACGTATTATTGTCGTGTAAATTCACGGACATACTGCAGAAGCCTCTTCAAAGAACTGGGTATGTTAACTGTTGTTTGTTAGTGTAATAAATTCCTTAATGAAATTTGTAATAACTAGTATATCTCTTTTTCCTAAAAACAGCTCAATTCATACGTACAACACAACGAAAGAAATGATATACGCAAGGACTTAAAAGCACTTACTTTAGTTCAAAAAGTGGTCCACTACTCAGGAAGACATATTTTCAATAATTTACCAACAACCATAAGAAATTTAGGTAAAATGAAAATCAGTTTAAGAGGAGCCTAAAAGGCAATCTTCTGGCCAGCTCCTTATACTGCACTGACGAACTCTTAAATAGAACCAAATGGTGCATTTATCTGTTTTCATACTATTAGTATTATTATAATATCAGCTTGTAAAAGAATTATAAACCTGTTTTAGTACTATTATATTATCAATTTGTACAAAAAAATTGCATGACATGACATGTCGTCATCAGAAAAGACAATACTGTCATTCTACGGATCGGAGCGAGGAATGTTAGATCCCTTAATCGAGTAGGAAGATTAGAAAATTTTTAAAGGAAAATAGATAGGTTGAAGTTAGATATAGTGGGGAGTAGTTACTTGAGTTTTGTAACTTGGGTAGTAAAATAACATATGACGGTCGTAATACATAGGATATAAATGCAGGATGGCAATGGGAAGAAAAGCGTTTTTGAAAAAGAAAGAAATTGCTAACTTGCAATATTAATTTAAGTGTAAGGAAGTCTTTTCTTAAGGCATGTGTGTGGAGTGCTGCATTATACGGGAGTGAAACTTGGACGATAAACAGTGCGGACAGGAAGAGGATAGAAGATTTAAAATGTGGTGCTATAGAAAAATGGTGAGGATTAGGTGGGTGGATCGCGTAACTAATGAGGAGGTACTGAACAGAATTGGGAAGAAAAGAAATTTTTGGCATACCTTGACTCAAAGAAGGGATCGCTTGGTAGGACACATTCTTAGACATCGACGAATCGTAAATTTAGCATTGGAGGGAAGTGTGTGGGATAAAAATCGCAGAGGGAGACCAAGGCTGGTCAGGATAGAGTGCAGAGCTGCAGAGGTGCAGAGCTGCATCAAACCAGTCTCCGGACTGAAGACCATAACGACAACAGCGACAAGAGCTCAACCACACATGTGCATTATTGTGCACAGAATGAAGGCTTCATTGATCAAGATAATCTGGCTGACGCTTCAAGTGCAGATGTTTGTTTGTAACTAGCTGAAAGCCCTATTTATGCCAGCAATTCAACAACACCTTTCGATCAAAACGTAATATGCAGTAAATACGTTCCATTGCCATCTAAAAAGAAGAGAACCAAATGGGACTGCAGCGATGATATTATTTAATGTGCAATACCTGCACGCTTTGTACGTAACCAAGCCGAATGCCTCGTTCATGTGAGAATCAAAATTTATAAATGCGACCCGGAAACAAAAGATTTGGTCTTCTCAAGAAGTTAGATCATGTCGTATAGGCAGCTTTGTTATAAACTTGCTATCAAATGTCGCCCTGAATGACATCAGAGGCTGCTGTAACAACTAACAACATTTTTCTTGAGGATGTTATGGCCAGTATGCTTGAAGCGGATACATTTGTATATTCTTTTAAATGCAACATCACTGATGAGCATCCCGTTCTAATACTTGTCAAACTGTCGTTTCTTTATGGTTCAAGCATTCGATTTTTCTTCTAGGAGCTTGCCAAATAGAGAAGGTGAAAACTGCGAGTCATCTACATGCTCTTCAACGTAAGCAAAATTCAATCCCATGGCATCATTAACCGTAGGCTATAGACGACCACCACTAGCAAATAGTGGTGCTCAATAGTACCTTCCTACATATATATATATCTCACGTCGAGTGCTAGCAAAGAAGTCTCCTGAATTTCATTCCTTCATTTTTATCGACATTTCTCGCCTATTACTGTAACTGCTTTCAGTACGTTTGAGTTCAATTACCTGTCGACAGTGATCACATAATTTATTTTATCTGAATATATATTTAATTACAGTGAATTCCTTTGTTATGAGTTCTCCATACAGGAAACACTTGTCACTTAATTTGAATGTCTCAGCGGAAGTTTCTCGTACGTCCTGTCACATTTCTGTCTGTGCATTTGACAGCTGCTTTCATAGAATAGTTGGGACGCTTCCCGTATGCCGTATGTACTAAAATCTGAGTCTCGCGTTTAAATAAACGTTCATTGTCTCTATTTGTCACTGCAGAAATGTACGGTAGTAGGGCCTTACGTCCTTTTTCTTTCACCAACACCTGCATCACGTTCTCTTAAACTCTCACAATGTATGAAACATACAGAACACGCAGACAATCCCGGCTCCGACCTTATGGGGAAATTTCGAACCTTGACGGAAAAATAACGAGTTACATGTAACGGTATTAACGAATGAATGAAACGTTACCGTTCACGCCTTTGATGTCAACGGAGTGGAGGGTAGACACGAGTGTTGGGACTAAATTTGGAAAGCAAGAGAGAGGTGGACAGGAGAGTCGACGGGGAAGGAGAATATTATTTTCCCTGCTGCTCTATTACCGCTGCGACTGCTTTAAAAGGAGACGTTGTCACGTTTTTTTAAAGTTGCTATTTAGACAATTTTGAAGCTTGAACTACAAAATTGCAGATTTTAATTCAGGGTTCGAATTTAAAAGATATGTGGTTAGGCATTTTTTGGAATTCAACCAATGAGGGAGTAAAATAGGGGACGCAAAAAATTGATTTTCAAAAATGTTGTTAACTCAAATTTTAGGTTACAACCACGAAACTTCGGATATGGAATACTGGTCAGGTTTTTTTTTTAAAAAATCTGTATTTTTGGAAATTCAACAAGAGGATAAATATGGGGGATGAAGAATTATTTTTGAAAACACGTTGGTATTCAGACAATTCTGAAGCTAGAGCTGCAAAAAATGATATTTGTATTGTTCGTTAGAATGTAAAAAGTACGTGTTCGGTATTTTTGGAAATTCAACCATCAAGAGGATTAAATTGGAGAGGGGATGTTTTTCGAAAATCTTTTCCTATTAAGGTAACTTTGAAGCTAAAAGCACATAAATTAGTATATGTTTTCTTGGACAGACTTAATAAGGCACGTGATTCGGTATTTTCAGAAGATTAACCATTTAGGGGGTGAAATAGGAGATGAAAATTTTTTTTTTTAAATACGTCGCTACTAATCCAATTTCGAATCCATAACTAAAAAAATTATATTTGCATACTTGGTTGGAATTTAAAAGACACATGTTGGGGTGTTTTTTGAATTTCAACTATTCAGGAGTGCCATAAGGGGTTACAAATAGTAAAATCAAGTGTTCAAATGTTTGTAAATCTAAAGAGACTTAACGACGGGATCATCAGTCCCTAAGGCTTACAATATAATTAAAACTAACTTAGACTAACTTATGTTAAGGGCATCACAAACACTCATGCCCGAGGGGCGAATCGAACCCCCTACGGCGAACAGTAGCGCGCGCCGTAGCATGGCGTCTCAATACACACAGCATTCTGCCGCAGCTACTAGTAGTGTCACAACATTTCATTAGGATAGTACTTAAGCTATATCTCTGAAAATTTATATTAAGAGGGAGAAACAACTGGTGCAGACCAACTAGCATACGTATGCGAAACAGCGGGCTTTAAGCTACTATTTCATAAACAGAAATCATCATTAGGTTCCTAGTTCTCATTATGTATTATCATTCCTATATCCGTACACTGTCCCTTTTAAATTATTAAACTACAGGAGAGTTTTCTTCACTCGATCGTTTCAGAAACGCTGTTTAGTATATAAAGATAATTGCATATGACAAAATATGGAAACTAGCTGGAAATTTTAAAGTATAACAATTTCTCAAACTTTGAAAAGCTTTAGTTAAAGTGTTTCTTACTCAAACCCATTTTGGTGTCAAATTGTAGAACATTCAATCTACTTCAAAAGTATTGGATAGTCTTTGTCTAAATGTTCTTCTCCATAGTCGAAATGCGAGAAACGAAGGAAGTATCACAAATTAACTGTTCTTTAGATATTCAAACGTGTTCTCGGGAGCTGTCGAAGTCAAAGACTTGGATTTTGTACTTGAGTTACATCGTACACAAGAAAAAGAAAGAAACCTACTAACCCGCCTTGATGCACATGCCAAGGTTACCGGAGTAGGGTATGTGTACGAGGATTCTGTTCACGAGAACATGAAATTTTACTGTAACTCACAGTGATCAATAAAACATGTTTAATTTGCTCGGTGTTTCTGCTGCTCACACTTTTGTTTATCTATAACGCCTATCTACATCTACATAAATACTTCTGCAAGTCGCATTGGAATTCATGGCAGAGGGTTGATGCAACGGGTTTTATTATATTTCTCTCTAGTTCCATTCTCTAATAGCTCGCGGGAAAAAAGAACACCTAAATCATTCCGTATTCGCTCTTATTTTATTTTGATGATCATGTTTTCCGATGTAGATGGGTAATAACAAAAGCGCATTCGGAAGAGAAAGTTGGTGAAAGATATTTCGCAAATAGATCTCGCCGCGACGAATAACGCCTTTCTTTTAATTATATCCACCCCAACTCATGCATCAATTCCACGACACTCTCCATCCTATATCGCGATAATACAAAACGAGCTGTACTTCTCTGAACTTTCTCTAAATCGTCTGTCAGTATCACTTGGTTGGGATCCCACAATGTGCCGCAATACTCCAAAACAGGAAGCAAAAGTGTAAGTAATTTGGACTCTTCCGCCAGCTGTTATCGCATTCTTCACTGTCTTTGTTCCTTCCTACCGTATGCACATGTTACTACCTCTCCCAGCTACTTTCATTTTCTTGCAATACTCCCTCTTGCCTTAGTAACCTTGTGACTAAACTTACTCTTCTTCCGAGAGTACTGTCTGTTTCCTTCTGTCAATTCTACCTCATGTGGGTCCTTTCCTGGGAAGCAATAGTTAAATATTGGTGAAATGAATATTTTGCGAGCGACGTGGTCAGTGAATGGACCACACTCACCAGTCAGACACCTGTCTTACCGGAAATTAGCGTCCTGTGATGGTTCCAAATCAAACCGCCTTGTACGCATACTTGCTCAAATTTAAAGGATGTGGTTGCAGTAAGTGATAGGTCTGCAGTCGTGTATAATTCAATTTATGATACCAGATTACTGTTGTCCCTAAGCTAAGCGCTTATACTTTGTATTTCTGCCTATATTTTGCCTCTGCTACTTAGACTTAAAAGGGGATGGATGGCACCGATTTTTTAATAATTCTTTATTCTTTTGTTATACAATTGACCCAATTCCTACGATTAAGAGGGTCGTATATTTATACATTTTATTTTTGCAGTGAACAGTTTGCTCGATTACAGTTACATCTGAGTTTGTTTTTTATTTACAATGAATTTTCATTTATACTACTTCTACTTGTTTACTTAACACTTACATGTTGTGCCAGTTGTGTATAAATCCTACATGTTGCCACCGTGTCTGCCGAGCTAATCCCGGCAGACGTGCCCCTGGCACTGGGCTGCCTCCCTCCCATACAGCAGGTGCTTAGATTTAACCTTCTATTCTAGCCATCACTAAAACTACCCCCTACAAACTAAGAATCAATCGACTTACTTTGTTCAGTTTGGTGATTTTCGACTGGCAGAGTGTGGAGAGACAATTTTGGTATGCGATTTGTTACAGTTAGTTATTAATTCTCAGATAATCATCCATTATTCTTTTAGATATTTCATCTGTGAGCTCAGTTAAATGTTTCTTAATTGGCGCCCGCGGTGGTCGAGAGTTCTGCAGCGCGTCAGTCACAGTCTGCACGGCCACTACGGTTGGGGGTTCGAATACTCCCTCGGGTATGGATATTTGTGCCATCCCTAATATTAGCTAGTTCATAGGTAATTTGTAAGTTTAGAGACTGATGATCTCGTAGTTAAGCCCCATAAGCACCACAAACATTTGAACTTCCCTATCATATGTGGGGCACAAGTACACCAGGTGTTCCGGAGTACCCTCTACGGCTCCACAGTTACACGCAGGTGTAGCCCTTTTACCGAACCGAGATACATATGCCGGATACGGTCCATGCCCGGTCAGAAAGTGCAACATCCCACTACTTGGTTTGAAGAACTTTTTAATCTTTCTCTGACGTCAGAGAGAAACTGGTACTTTCTCCGCCCAGTTTCTTCCTTGTTCCATATAGCCTGCCATAATTCCTCACCCCTGTTCCTAATTTCTACTTTGGAATTCACTCTGACCCCCATCAGTTCTTCGACGTTATCAAGGTTTCCCTTTTTTGTCCAGTACTAGGCTGCCTGTTCCCTTATCTTGACGTCAAGGGGGCAGAGCCCCATTAACATCAAGAGGGCTCCTTCTGGTGAGGTCCTGTAAGTTCCCATGGATGGTAATAATATATTAAGTTGTACTCTTCTGAGCCGCGGCGGATTAGTGGAGCGCGTGTTGTGATTTGTGTGGCAGTTCGCTGTTGGAGGTTCGAATCCCCCCTCGGGCATGGATGTTTGTGTCGTCTTTAGTATAAGCTAGTTCATAAGTAAATTATAAGTTTAGGGACTGATGACCCCGCAGTTAAGTCCCTTAAGCCTCACAAACATTTGAATATTTGTACTCTTCTGACAGTCATGGCAGGCACCACCCTTGTGAGTCTGTGTGCCCAAATGCCAGAACCGTAGCCCATCATAGATGAGAGTATACTGTTATGGTAGAATCTGATGAGATCGGGTGGCAGGTGAAATCTCCTGTGCCCGATCCCAGCTCGTCTCTGCAATGCTACTAGAGCTCACTCAGCTACCGCATCAATGTAGGCTGCAAAGTTCCAGCGCTCGTCTATAACAACTCCTTCATATCTGGAATGACTGGTTTCCCTTCAAATCTTACGGTAGGGTAAGATAGATTTTGCTCCGTGGCAGTAACCATGTAGGTGAACCTTTTAAATTCCAAAAATATCTCATCTGAGTGGGCCATAAGTGGAAAACGCTCGCGAAAGATTTCTAAACACAGTTTTAAATCAGATGAAGTAATAATTTTGCGGCTTCGATTCGATTCCCGCTCCTTCCTATTTTTCCATTTTGTGTTGTTCATTGCAATATTTATGTATTAATTATAAAATTTGAATACACGTAGACATTTCGGTGCCCATAGATAGTTACAGCAGCGATGAGTTAACATTAAGGGAAGATGCTATTAAAACGCATTCAGTCATACATGAGTTGCTCAAACATAATTTATGAATATTCATTTGACATGACAACCTAAAAGTTTAATATAACTATGGCAGATAAGTAACTTTTAGAATTTTGTGAAATAATTTTTGTTCTTAAGGTTCACTATATTATGAGAATTTACTATTTAAATGATGTATACTAATTAATTATATTAAAGCAATTATACCTAAACGAACATTGGTAACGCTTTTCTGCCAGGATCACTTGGGGTTTTACAATATTTTTTACTTCCGCAAAACTTATATTAACAGACTAGCTGACACCTCCATATATTGTGGAATCATTTACAAATTTACGTTTATAAAATTTTCCACAAATTCTTAAGATCAAATCTTGTATATTTTAAACAGTTTTTGTGGAAATAAAAGGAATTATGAAACACAACTTGATCCTGGCACAAAAATATTGTTAACAACATAAAACTATGGTGCTCTATAACATCTGCAATTTTTACTGTTTGACCTGTTAATGCGATTCCTTAGGAACGCCTAACACACTGTTTTATCTCTCAGAACGGAACAAGGGACTGATAACCGTTGCTGTTTAGTCCCTTCAAAAATCCAACAACAAACAAACAAACAAACAAATAAATATTAAAACGATATAAAATACAATTATAAACCAGGAGGAGCCATGTCAGTCGCCATATTAGCAACCCGTTAGCTTATACATTGCATTATGCCAATAAATAATCAATGTATCGTTACTTACACTAGCTTATATTTCGGTAATGCTCTATTTGTAAATCTTTCACGAACACTTTCTCAGTTACTTTGGTCTAATAAAGCGATATTTTTTCGAAAAAATTGTTTCAGTCTTCTGTCCATCATTCTCTGCAGGTAAGTTGTTTTAACAACGTTACTTTTAAGCGAAAGGATTGCTTCATTTATTGATTTAACACGAGATTAAAATTTCCTAGTGTTTAATGTGAGATCGGAAGGTAGAATATTTGCCTTATATCTTAATCAAACTCCTTGAATACCTGGTTGGGAAGCAGACAACTTTATATTTTCATTTAATTGAGAGACTTGAAGATGGTAACATAGGATTCCGGAAACTGTCTAAATAAACCAATTTGAAACTAGCGATCTTGGCTCTTCTACCTATGCAGATTCAATTACATTTAATTATAGCTTCAGAGCTGCAAACCTGCAACCAATTCATTTAGATCCCTAGAGAATTGAAAATTCTGAGTAGTGTAAGATGTAAACTACTGTGTGTGTGAACATATTTACTATGTTTGAGAGTTTTTTGTCGAATGCGACAGTACTCAGTATGAAAATTCCCCACTTGATACGATATTCTGAATTAATTCTTAAATTGCAGATATAAAAAAATATATTGTTGTAATTAATTACGTGCCGCCATAATGTTTATAAAAAAACATGAAAAATTATTTTTTTATTGACCTCACTTGCTCGGTGGCGCATGATGTGGTGAAACACATTTGCAAATTCTTAATGAATATGACAATGAGAGGTACCATCACTGAAGGTTTAAGTTACTCGGTATACCCTCATGTTGCCCGTTCAAAACTAAGAATGACTGGGTAATTTTCAATTGAAAGAGTATACATACTTCAGTTGCATTTTATTTGGCAGAAACAAGTCATTCTGTCACATGAAAAAGCAAACAAGACATTACACATACTTTGAAAAAAAAAAGGTCCTGTACGCAACCATTTACAAATTTCAAAATTAACAACATGAAGTTACGTTGCCTATATTATCATCAACAAATTACTGGGTGAGTGAAGGAAGAAGGAAACATTTCCAGGAAGAATAGTTATCCAAACTACTACCACAGATGCACAAACCCAAAAGGCAGATGAAGTTTCCCAATAATTTCCATAATGGTTATGGAAATAAAGAGAAAAATCCTTCAAAAACAGCAATATGCTGTCCCTAGCAATGATGCAGTTGACACATTACCAAATTTTTGGAGCAAAATATGGGTAACCGTTGGAGTCAGTAGCGGCAGGTGATGACTGAAGATCAGAGCTGAAATAAAACGAGATCGTTTTTTCACTGCTTTCTGTGAAGAAGAAACGATATTTAAACTAACAGCCTATCTAGCGTCGGCGCTGCTAGACAGACAATGGCTCCACAAATTTATACCGCGAACAGACAAGTCCATCGTAGTGTACTCGTAAAACAGTGTTCACAAGTGCAAATCATTAAGTCAGACTTCCGACACAAAATCTAATATATGTGCAATCCGTAAAGTATGAATGCTCAAAGTGAGACTTCCAAAATATCTAAGTCAATTGAGGCTTCCGGAAGTGAACCCACAGGGCAAAATCAAAGTTCAGACAACAGCACAAGTAAACCTCGAAATCACGAGGTCCGAACACTTCGGCGTCCTCGACGCGATACCTAAGTCGATCCGCACACTGTGGAGAGCTACAAGCGAATCCCCAAACAATCTCTCTCCTCGCCAGAGATCCTGGTCGCGACCCGCGACCCCGCCTATGCGGCCAGAGTGACCACATTACCACATACCGCTGATAGCCTGCCCAATGATATAGCGAGAAGCTGCTGACAAATTATAAAACTATCACAATCCTAAGCTTTGGCGAACCACAGAGCATTCTGCAGACGCCCCTACAAGCTCCTCCCATATGAGCAAATTTGCCGCAGAGACGTTACCGTACCTAGGTCTACGACCTCTTCGGAATTTTCGGACGCTCTCTTTCGTTCCCAAGCCTCAAAAGATATAACTTTTATGGCCGTAGGCGCCAGTTCCCCGCTGGCGCAGAAGACTGACTATGCATCCAGCAAACTGCTTAACATTCGTCATGCAGAAAACGGTTTTCACAACCACCCACCTCCGAAAATTCTGAGAAACCGTCCAGGCATTCATAACCGTGAAAACGACACACCGCTCTGGCGAGGGTGCTATTCAGACTTCTGCGAACTTCGCCCTGAGGCAGAAAGTCCGATTGTGTTGCAGTGGTGAGAGTTTGGCGGGCTACGTGCAGTAGGAAAAGTTTTTGCTACGTAATTTCCGTTTGGTAAACGTGCCGAAACTCGTTTAAGGTTTGTACGAATCAGATTCATTATATATCCGCTATTAATTACTTACTAGAAAAACTTGAAAGTTTCTCTCTCTCTCTCTCTCTCTCTCTCTCTCTCTCTCTCTCTCTCTCTCTCTCTGTGTGTGTGTGTGTGTGTGTGTATGAGAGAGAGGTAGGGAGAGGGGGGGAGGGAGAGGGAAGGAGGCAGAGAGAGAGAGAGAGAGGCCGTGTAGCTGTAGTTGTCTTTGCACAACACCTTGTATGGTCCCCGACGAGCACGCAGAACTGCCTTAAGACGACGTTGCGTGACCTCGACTGATGTCTGAAGTAGTGCTGGAAGGAATTCACCCCATGCACCAAGCAGGCCTGTCCTACAATCCGTTACAGTACGACAGGTGGGACACACTTTCTGAGCAACATATTACAAGACATTCGAGATACGTTCGATAATGTTTATGTCTGGGGGGCTTGGTGGCCAGCAGGGGTCTTAAAATTCAGAAGAGTGTTCCTGGTGCCACTGTGCAGAAATTATGTAAGTACTAGCTGTACACCCGGCGTTGCCCGGGTCTTTATTTATCCTACACTATCGAGGTCTTCATCCCCTCCCCCCCCCCCCTCTCTCTCCATCCACCTCTTTATTTCCCATCTTTCTGTTCGTTCCCACCTTTCTCTCTCTCGGCAAAGATTTTTTGCAAACATTTATGTACCCACTGATCTTTCTCTGGGTTTAAAGGTCATGTGTGCAAACATTCATAAACCCCGTCAGGGGTTCGAATCCCCCCTCGGGCATGGACGTTTGTGTAGTCTTTAGTATAACGTACATCATAACTAGTTTGTAAGCTTAGGGACTGATGACCCCACAGTTAAACGGTAAAGCTTCTTTCCATGAATCAGCATGGGTTTAGGAAACATCGTTCATGTGAAACTCAGCTTGCCCTTTTCTCACATGACATCTTGCGAGCCATGGACGAAGGGCAACAGGCGGATTGTGTTTTTCTCAGACTTCTAAAAGGCGTTCGACGTGGTGCCACACTGCAGACTGCTAACGAAGATACGAGCTTATGGAATAGGTTCACAGATTTGTGACTGGCTGGAAGACCTCCTAAGTAATAGAACGCAGTACGTTGCTCTCGATGGCGAGTGTTCATCAGAGACGAGTATATCGTCAGGCGTGCCCAGGGGAGTGTGATAGGACCGCTATTATTTTCTATCTATATAAATGATATGATGGACAGAGTAAGTTGTAATTTGCGGCTGTTTGCTGATGATGCTGTGGTGTATGGGAGGGTGTCGTCTGTAACTGACTGTAATAGCATACAGGTTGACTTAGACAAAATTTCTAGTTGGTGCGAAGAATGGCAGCTAGCTCTCAATGTAGAAAAATGTAAGGTGATGCGCATGAGTAGAAAAAACAATCCCATAATGTTCGAATACAGCATTAGTAGTGAGCTTCTTGATGCTGTCGCGTCGTTCAAATATCTAGGCGTAACATTGCAGAGCGATATGAAATGGAACGAGCATGTAAGGACAGTTGTAAGTAAGGCAGACAGCCGACTTCGGTTTATTGGGAGAAAATTGTACTTCACCTGTAAAGGAGACCGCGTATAAAACGCTTGTACGACCACGTCTTGAGTATTGCTCAAGTTTTTGGGACCCGCAGCAGATCGGTTTGAAGGAAGACATAGAGGCGGTTCAGAGGCGAGCAGCTAGATTTGTTACCGGTAGGTTCGACCAATGCGCGAGTGTCACGGAAATGCTCCGGCAACTCAATTGGGGATCGCTGGAAGAAAGACGACGTTCTTTTCGTGAATTTCTGTTAAGTAAATTTAGAGGGCCGGAATTTGAAGCTGAGTGTAGTACGATCTTGCTGCCGCCTACTTACATTTCGCGTAAAGATCACAAAGACAAGATAAGAGAAATTATGGCTCGTACGGAGGCATATAGGCATTCTTTCTTTCCTCGTTCAATTTGGGAGTGGAATAGGAAAGGAAATGCCTAGTAGTGGTACAGTGTACCCTCCGCCACGCACCTTACGGTGAATTGCGGAGAATGTATGTAGATGTAGAAGTCCCTTAAACTTCAGAAACATTTGGACATTTGAACAAAACTATGCATTTTGTAAAATTCCATAAGTACCCTCCACCATACACTGAACGAAATTTTATACAGACAGTGACAGTCCTCTTGTTTTTAAGGTAGAGTGTACAAAATTTCATCAATATCGGAACGAAACTATAGATTTCTATGCAATAGAAACGCAGGGTCACATTGAAAAACGCACTTTGTTGTTCTCAAATATTCCAGTTATGACCCTTGTTCTGAAAATAGCAAACAAGGAAGGGTCTATGATATCGGTCCAGCCGTTCTCAAGTTATGGCGCGACCAACGTATTTAGGGATCCATTTTTATGTTTCAAAGTACTCTTCCGTATATACCGTATGGAACTTAATGTAGACGGTAACCTTCCTCTTCTTTCGAAGGTCAAGCGTGCGAAATTTCGTGAAGATCGGAATGAAACTGTAATTTCGTGAGTCTGTGGGAGAAGTATGCTCCGCCATGCACCTATCACAAAATACTTTCTTATCTGACGCTTTCTACCTATAAACTACATGCCTGCCAAATCTCAGCTTCACAAGCGAGATTTCGTGTTTAGTCAGTGAGTGTCCTTTCGCTTTTATATAGATAGACACTAAGAAAACAGATTGCTTAATTTTGGATGCAAGAGAATTAAGGGCGACTTGCAGACAAAAATATAACATACCAATCTGTATTGCTAACTTTATTTGACACAAGGTCATGCCTGATGCAACGGCATCTACAGCGAACCTGTTGTGAGCGGTAGACTTTT
The DNA here is from genome assembly GCA_026315105.1 of Locusta migratoria. Lineage (NCBI taxonomy): Eukaryota > Metazoa > Arthropoda > Insecta > Orthoptera > Acrididae > Locusta > Locusta migratoria. Next base: position 87,007,839 of record CM048748.1, read on the forward strand.
TTTCATCATTTCGTGGGGTTGGAGGAGGTCAGTTACAAAACTCTTCATAACCGTCCGAAATTACTTGCAAACTTTGAAGGTCCATAACTACTCCAATTTATCAATAATTACGCATAAATCTAGGTATTCTCACGCGGAGGCCTCTCATTATTTATGACGTCCTATCTCCTGAGCTATGTGGCGTGCTCTTTTGTTTTTGGTTCAGGAACGTTTGTGGGCATTTCGTGAACAGTTCAGCAAAGCTTCATTGCAATCGAATTAATGTTTTTTTCTTTTCTTTAATGGTTTATGAACATATAGACGACATACAAACATTAATATATGGATGGGGTGTCGCATTGTCTTGCTGGGATTGCCAAAGTGGGACGGAATGCACAATCCACAAGTCTGGACGCAGGTGATCAGCAAGGATGCGCACATACTCGTCTGAGGTCAATCTACATGAATCAGGGGTCATGTATCACTCCAGCAGCACACACCATGACAGAGCCTGCACGAGCTTGAATAGCCCTACTATCATGCAGGTTCCATGCAAGCATGGGGTTGTCTTTATACTCGTACACGTCCCCCCTATAAATACAATTGGAAACAAGACTCGTCACAGCAGACATCATGTTCCAGTCATCAACAGTCTATTATTACTGTTGACGGTCGAGGGGAAACGTAAAGGTTTATGTCGTGCAGTCAGCAAGGGTCCGGTCCACCAGTTGGCTTTCGTCCCGAAATTCCTTATCAATTATGTTTGTTTAATGACTCGCACGTTGATACTTATTAATGGGCCAACATTTAAATCTGCAATAATTTTGGGAAGGGTTGCACTTCTGTCACGTTGAACGATTTTCTTGAGTTGTCGTTGATCCCTGTATAGCAGCATCTTTTTCCACCAGCAGCGATGACGGAGATTTGATGTTTTACCGGATTCCCGACATTCGCGATGCATTTCCGAAATTGTTGTAAGGGAAGATCCGTACCAATTTTTACCTCGTAGATGCTGCATCCCAGCTTCTGTGTGCAGAATACAACACCACGTTCAAACTCAAATTGTCATAAAATCCCATTGTACCAGTAGTAACCGATCTAACTCCTGTTGTGCTTCGTAAGCATTGCCGACTGCATCGTTGTTCTCTGTTTACGTATCTCTGTGATTGTATATGCATGCCTATATCAGTCCATTTGGCTCATCAGTTTATGTGAATATTCTTGATTCGTTGTCACATTGCAGGTTTTATTTTTGTTACAAGAAGAATCTCACAAGACATTTGGTTAGATTGGTGGGATAGTATTCATTTAAATTCCTTTTGTCCGTAAAATACAGAGAAGTAGGTTGAGTCTGGGTGTCTTTTTACCGTGTGTACAGGGTCTCTGTCGTATTAACCATTTACTACCATTTCATTATTTTTACTGTCATTGTAGGTGAAAAAGCAATGTACCGTTAGTGTTAAGGTACTTCTACCGAGACACCAAGCAAGTTGGTTTGTGGCTACAGGTGGCCAACTTTCAGTTGTCTGTCAGGCTTCAGTCGAGAGAACCACCAGCAAGACCTTTGACATAACTGTGTCATGGGTTGGGGATTCAACTTGTACTTTTTTAATTTTGGAAAAATATATCACAAGAATGGAAATTAGTGTCTAGACTATGCTTATTTGATTTTCAGTACACGAATTAAAACACATTGGTTATTTTAGAGAGTGAATCGTCTTGTTTAATGTTCACATAATAACTAAGATAAACCTCATGACACTTCGTCTGGACGTTGGGATGTATCGTTGTGGGCAGGGGATTAATAACACCAAGAATGCATTAGGGCTCCAGAGTAACTATGCATTCTAAGAGATAAGTAATAATACATAAAAAATACATGAAATCCCAGGTGAAAGAAGACTTATTTCATGTAAGACATGCCTTCAAACTGCTTAGAATTAATTCCGTATGGATTGAAATTTATTTCGTTCCATTAATGAAGAACTATCAAGAAAAAAAGTTCATAACCATGTTACGTACTATGGTTTTGGTCATTCCAATCGCATGGCTCAAAATGTCGGTTGGTAACAGTAAACTGCACCTGCCAATGATTGACACTTGTCGACTGTGTAGTAGTGACTGGAGATTGTTGTATCACTACATTAACTGCGTGCCAAATCCACACGATTGTTTGACAGTTTTGGTGATGAGGCGCTCCTCTCCTGTTAGCTCCAGAGATGCTACGCTGTAATCGTTACGTCTGGTTGCCACCTTTATCTAAATCTCATTAGTAAAAAACCACCACCATTCATGCAAGCGAAGCTTGCAATGTCAATTACTCCGTACACTGTTACGATCGAAGGGAGGTTTCCGTTGTGTGGGAATATAGGAGCTATATGCCCACAAATGTGAAGCAAACTGCAACGGAAGCAGCACTGCAGGCCAGATGCGCTGAGATGAGCGCTGTGAGCCACCCGACTGGAACGTCGGTGCGGACTAGCAGCAAGAAACACCTGTACAACTTGCACAGTTTGCCAAACGTTTTATTAATGTAGAGAAATTGTCAGCACTTTGTAAATTCCTGTAGATTATTTAGTGCTGACGCTACTCGACAATGCCACAGAACTATGGGAGTGTGACAGAAGGAATCCTAACTGTAAAGATGTAGTTATTTTATAACGAAGAATATCCGTTTGGTAGTCCGAAGTGTAGGTTGTATTAAAACAGAGGTATGGGGCTTAAAATTGGAAATTTTTCGGAGCTTAAATTCGAACAGAGTCCTAGAAATCTTACATCTAGTGGACCATAACCATTTTATAAGACGTTATAGGGCTTCTGTTTGTGTGTTGTGGTCAATACCCTATGAAAATTCGGCCAAACATTTCTTCCCTGGTGTTATGACTGCCTGGTAGCTGCTAGCAGCCGGCTAATAACTGGCTGTGTCGTCGGTGGTGCCTGTGACGTCGCCATGTACGGTCATCGTGATCTCAGGATCTTGTCGAGTTCTCGAAACGTGTGAACAGCATTAACATTAACATCTGTTCACTATGGCGGTAGAAGAAGGCAATGGACTTCCTCTTTCTACAGCCACGAAATGGATGCCTTTGACACATTGTATGTTGAAAAATTTATGACTTATCTGTAATCGTACGCTGTTATCCATCTTCACCCAGTACAACCAACGTTAGAACAACTAAGAACAATATCAGACGTTGACAAACTATCCCATGAGTTGAACCACCGATGTGAGGTCTTCAGTAACAATGACAACAATACTAACGAACTAAGTAACAAAGTTCCATGTAAAAATCATAATAAGGGAATGGGGAAGGAGAAAAAACGCTTTCTTGCCATATTGTGATTCTGTGGTGGGAAAGTAAGTCACCTTCCGGATTGACTCAAAATCAAATCAATATTCAGTCCCCAGAAGGACACACCACAACATGCATCAGTCTGTGAACACCTGCAGTCCACGAGATTCTTAGCGGATGTGGCCACTCTTACATTGGACTAACAGTACAAACTCTAGAGCAGTGCTGGAATGTTGATGTTTACTTGCCCTAATGAATCTCTTTCAGCTGAGCCTACTTTTCGAAACAATCACCCCACCATATAGAAATTAAAATCACCAACAACCAGTGGCCCAGCCAGGATTTGCTTCTGAGGGGGAGGCTCATATTTTAAAAATTAAGCCTATTGAATTTATTAATGGTATAGGATTCTTATCATTCGCTATCAGAAATATAAGAAGCTCGGCGATGTTATGAATGTATAATTAACGTGACAGTCTATGGGTAAAAATGAACTAAAATAACACTATTGCTGGTAATAATTTTTGGCGACCTTCATTAGATTCTACTCGGTGGTGCCGCTGACCTGCTAGGCAGCGGATCGCCGCATATGAACAATCGGCTCTTAATTTCAGCACAGCAATAATAGTAGCGGCAGCATCAAAGCTGGTCGTCGCGGTATTAAAACTGATCACAGTAAAAGCAACACACGTTCTCAGTGTGGCGGTACCACGTTGGTGACTTATTGCCTCGTTAACTTGTGCTTGGCAAATTATAGTTACGTTGCGTTTTTATTACAAGTGTACTGTTTCAGATTTCCGGTGCCAGCATGTTTTTTCAATTTTTGGGATGCGGTGGGGATGGGCTTCAGCCCCATTAGCCGACCACCCCTTGCCCCCACCCCCCGTAGCTGCGCCACTGCCAACAACCACAACGAAGATGGTGGCCTGCTGTTCAGTGCAATGTGGGAACCAGAAATCATACGCTTGAAGCCATTGCACTGAACGCAAAGTGAACACGTGCCCATATAAGGCAATGTCGTGTGCACCAGTGACATCAGCTGCAAGCATATAGAAGGGCGTACCAGGAACTCATAGGTCTAGACGATGGCCTAGGTGCACTTGGTCTAAAGCTTGTGGAGTTCTAAGTACATGATCCTGATCAAGGACGCATCCAAAGGGGGGGGGGAGTCATGGGGGTCGGACCCCCTATCACCTAAATGATAATATACTACTCAAACTTATACTAAGGGCAACACAAAGACACATGCTCGATAGTGGACTCGAACCTCCGAAGGGACTAAATGAAATAAGACACGACCTAGCTACCGTGTAGTGAAACTGAATAATATTGTTATCAGTCACACGCCAAGAAAGGGATACGCACTACCTACAGTCAACAAAGCCATGTATGGATATTAATTATCGATACATCGATAACAGCATCGGCTATTTCCCAGTCTTCCTTTAGCCGTTGTCCATTGTTAGCCTAGCTTCATTACTGCCTTCTTAAGCACGACAGCGAAATGCCGCCATTGCCGCTTATTTCTTTTGTGTTGTTAAGATAAGTTTCCAATTATGAATAAGTTCATAACAAGAAAAAACAGAAAATCGACTTTCATTTGTCCACTAGCGTTATGGTAAGTTAAAATACGGACTAATATAATACCTTTTTTATCTATTTACAGCAATGGAGTCGTTATTTGTAGTGGCAATGTTTCAGTAGGCTATATAATAAATAAGGCACCTCACTCAGTACGTGTAATACTTTTTAAAGTTAGGTCTAAGAGTAATATTTTATCTAGAGGATGGATACGTTGCATTACCAACAAGAATAAAAGAACCAAGAACCTTGCAAATAAAATTGTCGACTTACCCTTCCCAAATCAATATGCAAGGTATTTGTACTGATGCAGATTTTGCGAAACACCGAGCTACAATCATGGCTGACAGGCAGCGAGCTTGGTGACGTGCAACTGTGTCGTTGGCAGTGTTCAAATACAAAGAAACACTTCTCATTCTTATAATGTGACCTCGTTTGGAACAACAACTGAAGGTTCTGTTGGCGTATACTGAAACAATTTTTAAGAAATGTTATCCTCAATTTTGTATATAAAACATTGCAGTATTTATAAGGTCTTACAAACGTAAACAATGTGCATAAAATATAAAAAAATATGTTAGACTACATTTGTTTGTAGAATAAATAAAAAACATGAGACTTTGTAAATTTCTCTTTAACCATTCGGACCCCCACCACCCCCCATGAAGAACTGGCAAGTTTGTTATTCAATCTCGCCTCCGCGAGACATCAAATTCCTCTACAAGATTTTAATTCATTTCTAGGACAGTGTTCCTCATTATCACAGGCATTCATCAGACTTAATTGAATCCCTGTGCCAGTACTATATGTACAATAACTCACTAATTTTTCCATGTAAGGGTTCAGTCAGGTTGGGGGGAGATATGCATGTGCTGCGACTGTACCTGTGTGCAGCTAAGGGCCCCGTTAGCTGTGTGTCAGCAAGGCAGTGCCAAAAATGCGCGGCTGCCGGTCTGCGGGGAATTCCAGCAATAAGCGCGGGGAACCCCCATTCCAGGCGGGGCGCGGGAATGCCGCGCGGCGATTGGGCGCGCCGTTTTTATTGCGGCGCATAGTGGCGCCGCAGGCGGCCGGCCGCGGAATTTCGGATAAAGGTGGCAGGTAGGCCAGGCGGTGGGCGCATAACGCAGGCGAATCTACGTGCCGCGGGGGGGATGGCGCGGCGCCTGCACTGCAGCCGAGCAGTGCACGTGGCACTGGTATAGGAGAAATGACAAATATCTCCAGAGAATAATAACAACCTTTTCCGTTTGACATAACCACGACTCTGTCTCTGTCGTATTTGCTTGTTTCCAATATTATTCCATAACAGGAAATCTAATTCTTTCCTACAAGTTCGTCGGTCTTGGGGAGATCTCTTTAACCTTGAACTGGGGATGTGGGGTATTCACAGCACCCCAATTGTAAAATTTACTGGTATTTATTGAAGCATGTTGGCCACACTGATGAGCGGCTTGTTACCTTCGTTCAAAGGGATTTACATTATTGCAAAGCCATTAGTCCTGTTTTTAAAAGTACCCATCACTGTACCCAACAAGTTTTAAATGCAGGGGTGCTGATAACACCCCACCTACCTAGTAGTGCGACTTTATGTGTCGAATGGTGCACATCATGATGTCTTATGTGGAGCACCAAAATCTTCTTAGAATGATGCTGGAGGAAGTTTTTAATGATAATGAAGGCGGTGAGATTCTAGAGTTTGAAGATTCCGATGACAATGAAGAAGAGCAGTGCGAACTGAAAGTGATCAGTCTGATGATGATGTTGCTGTAGATATGGCATCCTCATTATCAGCAACACTGGAGAGGTTTATGCTTAGTGAGGATAAAGTAACGAAATGGATGACTATACCTAAGCCTAAAACATCAGAACACAAGGCAGAAAAATATAGTAATTCAGCTTCCTAATTGCTAAAAACTGCAAGACTGCTGTAGAATTCTTTGCTGTGCTCAAAAATGCGCAAACATTTCGCTCAGTAGCAGATTGCACCAACCTTTATATGCATCCTCAAGTCTTAAAAGAGCTACAAATTCGGCTGTACCAAGATCCAACCGACCGAAGAGTTTATTCTAGCAGTTCAATGAAATAAATGTCCATAAGGAAGATGCAAAGTTTGCCCAAGAAATTCTGACAAAAAAACAACGTAACTAATTTTTTTGTTTAAATCATGTGAAAATCATCTGCAGTCAATTTATTAATTCAGAATCTTCTTCCAGTCATGACGAAAATGTTCGATGTGGACATGTGATTTTTCTCTAGCCTTTTGACATGAACGATTGTTTTGAGTTATATAAATATGTTTGTTGCTTTGTCTGTTAACATCTCTCTATAATTTGAAAATGGTAAAGCTTTTCTTATTTGATTAATTTGAAAATTAGTATGTATACGAACTTTTGAAACCATTTCACACAATTCTTTGATTTATTAGTTGTGGATAATTATTCGAGTACCTAGTTCTTAAATGGATTAATAAGACTTAATGATTTGTTTATTGTATAATAAATAGCAACCTTAATATCATATTTATGTACGGTCCTGTGAACACCCCACGTCCATAGTTATGTTATGAATGCTCACCTCCCCAGTTAAAGGTTACTTGATTTATTGTGTACAAATTTTACTTGTAACTTTCCATGACTATACCACCTTGAAGAAGGTGTAGGTGACATTTTATTTGAGTTGTGACTTTTCAAAGATAATGTTGGCGAGCAAGTAGATTTACTTTGCGATGTGACGCAAGAAATTAGAAAATCCAATGACACCAGTCAAATATGTCAGCCCCACTTATCTGAATCTTGATATATAGAAACGAATCCCTATTTCCCTTGATCACTCCATAACTTGCGAGCAGAATTATCTATTTAGCTCATCTTTTTTTGCGTTCATAATTCTCAGGGCAAGGTTTCTCTGTCATAAAATTTGTGGAATGTCCACCAGCATATGGCTAACTTTCAGAAGAAATTGATAAAGCGTCCATGCGTTTCTATTGGATACAGATGGGTTTAATCAATAGACATGTCCCACATACATTTCAAGAAATGCAGTTAGTCACTATCAACATTTCAACTACTGTAAGCTTCACCAATATTAGATTTCCGCGCGGGAGTAACCGAGCAGTCTGAGGCATATTATTGACTGAGCGGCTGTTCCCACCGGGTCCCTCGGGAATGGGCGTGTGTGTTCTCCTTTGTGAAAATTAGGTTATGTAGTTTGTAAGTCGAGGAACTGATGACCATATCCGATTTGTCAAATAGGTTTACAAACATATAAACGTATGTAAAAGACTGAATCTAATCACTCACTCTGCATGAGAAACGGACATCGGAAAAAAGAAGAGAGGAAATAATCAACATAGTCGAAGGAAAATTAACAGCGTGATCTGCGTAAACTTATGTTGTCTATGATCAGTCATACAAAAAATAGTGTTAGATAATATTATTTAAAAAAAAAAAAAAGAAAGCTCAAATTGAACATAATTGCACACTTCTATGTCTGGTCTTCATCGTACAAAATTAAGAGATCTTCTTTCGCCTAATTTATCATTCAATAGAAATTTTCTTATGGAGTTTTGAGTAATTCCTTCTCCCTTTATACTTGAATTTCGTATCCGTCTTTGCTTATACAGATGATACTACAAATTAGCTGGATGCGGTGTTTAGCGTGTTGTACTGGTTTTGCAACCCAGTGGTAGAATTTCCCAGTCTTTTGAAAGTCTACATCTACATCTACATAGATACACTGCAAATCACATTTAAGTGCCTGGCAGAGGGTACATATCCACATTCTTAACCTTTCTCAATCGTTCCATTCTCTAATAGCGCCGGCCGCGTTGGCCGAGGGGACTGAGGCACATGTCACGTTCTGCACGGCCACTACAGTCGGGGGTTCGAATCCCCCCTCGGGCATGGATATTTGCGCCGTCCTCAGTATTAGCAAGTTCGTTAGTAGTATGTAAGTTTAGGGACTGATCACCCCGTATTTAAGTCCCATAAGCTCTACAAACATTTCAACATTTGATCTCTAATAGCGCGCGGAAAGAAAGAACACCTAAATCGTTCCGTTTTAGATCTGATTTCTATTATTTTATTGGGATGGTCATGTCTCCCTATGTAGGTGAGTGCGAGCAATATATTTTCACATTTAGAAGTAAAAGTCGATGGTTGAAATTTCGCAAATAGATCTCGCCGCAACGAATAACATCGTTCTTTTAATGATTTCCACCTCAAATCGTGATTTCCGTGACGCTTTCCCCCGTGTAACGTGATAAAACAAAACGAGCTGCCCTTCTCTGGACCTTCTTAATGTCTACCGTCTGTCCCACATGGTGAGGGGCCCACAAGGGGCAACAGCACTCTAGGAGAGGACGCACAGTTGTGATGTAGGTAGTCTCTTTGGTGGAGCTGTTGCATCTTCGATGCGTTCTGCCAATGAAACGTAACCTTTGCTTCGCCTTTCCCACAATATTTGATGTGTGTTCTCTCCAGTCTAAGTTGCTTGTAATTGTAGGTATTTTGGTAGAATTTACGACCTTAAGGTTTGACTGATTTATCGTGTAATTGAAGTTCAGCGGATTTATTTTAGTGGTAATGTGTATTACTTCACACTTTTCATTATTTAGTGTTAATTGACAATTTTCGCCCCACGTAGAAATTTTTTTCTAAATCCCTTTGCAGTTTCTTTGGATTCTCTATTGACTTCACTAACCGATAAACGACAGCATCATCCGCCAACATTCTAAGGGGGCTATTCAGATTGTCTCCTAAATCGTTTATAAACACAAGGAAGAGTAGGGAACCTATAACGCGCGTCTGGGAAGTGCCAGATATCACTTCCGTTTTACTCGATGACTTACCGTTAATTACTACGAACTGTGACCTTTCTGATAGGGAGTAGTGAATCCAGTCGCACAATTGGGGCGATATTCCATAAGCACGCAATTTCATTAGAAGCCGCTTGTGAGGTACAGTGTCAAAAGCCTTCTGGAAATCCAGAAATATGGAATCAATTTGAAATCCCTTCTCGATGGCACTTATCACTTCATGTGAAAAAAAGAGCAAGCTGTGTTTCGCAAGAGCGATATTTTCTGAATCCGCATGGACTATTGGTTGATAGGTCGTTCTCATCGAGGTAGTTCATAATGTACGAACAAAGTATATGTTACAAAATCCTACTGCAAATCGACGTCAATGAGATTAGCCTGTAATTTTGGGGAATGAAACTGAAATGTAACACGGAGTATCACAGAAAATGAGTTTACTTTTAGCCTGTCTCGTTTTTAAAAGGGGGCTGTTTAGGCGTATTAATCTTTATAGCATACGCGTAGATAACAGAAATCGTTGTTAAATGTTCTCAGGGAAGTGTGATTGTTCTTCTACGTCTGTCACTTGCCGCCTCTACACTCGCTGCTTGAGAGGTTAGAGGTGGAAAAGTGACATACTTAGTGAATAACTCCGGAATAGTATGAAACGAGAGTTTACTTTTCTGGGTTAGGCAACCAACCAGGAAATACAGTTTTGGAATAAGACGTCCAGGACTTTCTTGTGGAAGTAGTAAGATGGCTTTCATGTAAACCCTTCCTGTGGAATTTACTTTATTTCCAGAATGAAACTTCCACCTTGCAGCGGAGTGTGCGCTGATATGAAACTTCTTGGCAGATTAAAATAGTGTGCCGGAACCGGGACTCGAACCGGGGACCTTTGTCTTTCGCAGGCAAGCGCTCTACCAACTGAGCTATATCGACACGACTCACGATGCCGCCTCACAACTTTACTTCCGCCAGTACCTCGCCTCCTACTTTCCAAACTTCACAGATGGTCTCCTGCGAACCTTGCAAGACTAGCACCCCTGGAAGAAAGGTTAAGGTGGAGACATGGCTTAGCCACAGCCTAAGGGATGTTTCCAGAATGATACTTTCACTCTGCAGCGGAGTGTGCGCTGATATGAAACTTCCTGGCAGATTAAAATTGTGACTAAGCCATGTCTCCACCATATCCTTTCTTCCAGGAGTGCAAGGTTCGCAGGAGACCTTCTGTGAAGTTTGGAATGTAGGACGCGAGGTACTGGCGGAAGTAAAGTTCTGAGGCGGCATCGTGAGTCGTGTCGGGATAGCTCAGTCGGCAGAGCGCTTGCCAGCGAAAGACAAAGGTCCCAGGTTCGAGTTCCGGTTCCGACACACAATTTTAATCAGCCAGGAAGTTTCTTTACTTTATTAGTTCTCCTACTACAGTATTCGCACGAGGAAGTAAATGTGTGGCTCTTGGTAATCAATAACTTATAAAGTGATGTAGTTATAGCAAGCGAGGGAATGCCGCGTTGTCTAAGGCGCCAAGTCACCCAATGCGTGTTTGCTCCAGGCGGAGGTTCAACACCTCCCTCAGGCATGGGTATGTGTGTTGTCCTTAGCGTAAGTTAATTTAATTTACATAGTTTGTATGTCTAGGTACCAATGACCTCTGAACTTTGATCTCTTGGGTTTAACAACATTTGGCATGTGACTTACAACAATAACGAGGAATGTGTGTACTCCAGCAGACGATATAAATGATTATAAGCAATTTAGAGTGATTCATTTATCTCTAGTGAGTACTGACAGAGCATTTCTCCATCAAATGTCAAATCAACACTGATTCATAAAGCGTATATTTACTAATCACTCTGACTGTCATTTGTTAATTACATTGAAAGTGCTTTCATCTCATTGAACCACTGCTGAATATTATAGCCGATGATTCACAAGGACGCTATCGGCATATCTCTTTTCACAGTTGTTTGGTAATCTAACATAAGTCGTTACAGACACCTCTGTAATCTTTTAATTGCGGTTCTCATGTTGTCAACACACACAAATGCGTATCGAAATAATGATGAGATTAAGCAGAGCAATCACCTGCAATCTGCCGTGTTTGAAATGCAATCAGACATTGTCCCAAATGAACATTAAGGTCAATACCAACACATTCTCAGTGCTGAAATAAATTGTTGTTGTTGTTGTTGTTGTTTATTTTGTATCCCATCCTCGTCGCCACTATTGTGTCCCAACTTCGTCGCCGCTTTTGTGTCCCAGCCTCGTCGTAGGTGTCGGTGGCCGAGTGGAACGAGACCGACACAGGATCAAAATAGCACGCTGGTGCAGGTACGGAGGGGAGCAGCCAGAAACTATAAACACTAGAGTAAATTAGAAAGATATATATATTGCACAGAATGTAACAATACTTAACTTTTACATAGTACTGCAGAATGTTGATACATAGTTGTTAGAGGCCTGCCTAGTGCCTGTACAATAGCAAAGTCTTCACTGGTGCCTATCTGATTACGAAGGTCCTAACTCGTTGCTATCTCAGTTCGAAGTGGCCGATGTCCTTCAGTGGTGGCCACGAGCGGCGTTGTCGCAGAGGGCGCTCGTGGCTGTCGTCGTGAGAACGCCGCGCCGTGCGTGCATGGCGGCGCGCGGCGAAAGTAAGTGGCGCGCACTTTGTACTTGTGCGACACCACACCCCTCCCCCCCAAACCGCCGCGCCGTCGTGGCGTAGGGCTGAGGGCCACGGCGACGGCACTGGGAGGAGGGCCTGGGCGGGGGCGTTACTGGTGGGACGGGCGTCGTAGCTGAGGCCGGGATCGAGACGCCGTCCGCGCCCCGGCATCCGCCTTGAGATCCTCCAGGGAACCCGCCGAAACCTGGGGAAGGGCGCCCGCCCCCGACCAGAGGGAGCTGGTCATCTTCTTCTGAGGTGCGTGGCCCAGGCGGCGGCGGCACGCACGGTCCCGGAGTCCCTCTCGGTGACGCAGTCATCTGCGGCGGCGACAGCGGCGGCGTCGCGTCGATCTCCATCGGGACGATCTCGTAGTCCGGGGACGAACGATGTGGTTGTGCTCCCTGGCGGTGAACTGGGTCTGGAATCAAGAAACCGGGGACAGGATCGCGCGGCCTGTGCAGGCGCAATTGGTTTGCGTGGCGCCGCAGCTCCGACCCTGTGGAAGAACGTACAACAAACATATTGCGCCCGAGCACGCGCTGAATGATGCCCGGCATCCATTTCTTCTTGTTTTCAGCAAACACCCTGTACAGCACTGGCGTAGAAACCTGAAAACGCGTAGCGCCATACGAACCGACTCGGTGCGTGGGAGGCTGCAGCAGGTGAAGGAGAGTGCGGTGACGGCGGCCGTGTAGCAGCTCGGCAGGAGACGGGCCGTCACGTGGCATGCACCGATACGTAGACAGGAAAATTTGAAGAGCTTGCTGCCTGGAGTGCTGACCTTTCATCTTCTCCATGTGAGACTTGAATGTTCGAACGAAACGTTCTGCTTCACCATTGGACTGAGGGTGAAAAGGTGCAGTGGTAATATGCTGAATGCCATTCACACGACAAAACTGTTGAAATTCCGCACTAACAAACTGAGGTCCATTGTCACTGACGATAGTTTCAGGCAAACCTTCGATGCAAAACACTGATGTTAAGGCACTGATTGTACTAGACGCCGTCGTTGAGTTCATGGCAATCACAAAAGGAAACTTGCTGTAAGCGTCTACAACAATTAACCAGCGCGTATTCCAGAATGGTCCGGCAAAGTCAATATGTAAACGTTGCCATGGTCCCTTGGGGCGTGGCCAGTCTGAGAAACGCTGTGGAGGAGCCGCCTGATGCTCCGCACAAACTGTACACTGTGATGTCATGCTCTCTATCTGAGCGTCCATACCAACCCAGGTACAATGACGTCTGGCCAATTGCTTTGTCCTAACAATGCCCCAATGGCCTTGATGCAGGAGGCTTAACACTTCTCGTTGCAGGGAACGAGGAACAATCACTCTTGCTTGGTCGTTGTCGGTATGCAACAACAGTACACCCTGACTTAAAGATAGTGCATGACGTTGTGCAAAATAACGTCGTACCAGAGGCCGATCAATGTCTTTGGCTCTGGCAGGCCACCCTGAGCGAACAAAACGTGCTACCACACTTAGGTCTGCATCCGCAGCTGTTTCCTGTGCAACCCGACGAGAGTTCAAAGGAAAGTCTGCGACAGCGGAAGCATCTCTGGAGTCTATCAGACAACATGCCGTTTCTGAAGAATCAAATGATACATCCTGGCCAACCGGAAGTCGGGAAAGTGTGTCCGCGTTGGCATGTTTAGTGGTAGGTCGGTACAAAATCTCATACTGATAATTAGACAGTATTAAGGACCATCTCTGAAGCTTTTGTGCCGTTCGTGGCGGAATTGGCTTTGTGGGTGAGAACAACGACGTGAGAGGCTTGTGGTCAGTCAACAAATAGAATTTTCTGCCATAGAGATAATGATGAAACTTTGTGACGTCGTAAATGATTGCTAAGGCCTCCTTTTCTATCTGACTGTAATTCTCTTGCGTCGGCGTCAGTAGCTTGGATGCAAAGGCAATAGGACGATCGTGACACCCAATACGATGTGACAGAAGTGCACCCACACCGTACGACGAGGCGTCAACTGCTAACACTACAGGCTTCTGTGGGTCAAAGGGAATCAAACATGCATCACTGAGTAGTGCAGACTTTAATTTGTCAAAGGCAACCTGTCAATCTTTGGACCATACAAAAGGAACATTCTTCCTACGTATGTGATGCAGTGGAGCTGCAATCTGAGAGGCATTGGGAATAAACCTGAAATAATAGTTCAGCTTTCCCATTACTGCTTGCAATTCATGCACATTCTTAGGAGGAGGCAAGTCTTTGATTGCTCTAAGATGTGACTGTAAGGGATGAATTCCTTGGGCATTAATCACATGGCCTAGGTACTCTATTTCAGTTTGAAAAAACGAACACTTTGCTTTATTGCAACGTAGACCTGCTGCAGTCAAAACTTTGAAAAGGCACTCCAGGTTTGCTAAATGTTCTTCAACTGTACGTCCGGATACCACAATATCATCTAAATAGTTCGAACAACACGGTACAGAAACTGTCAGCTGTTCCAAAAAACGCTGAAAAATTGCGGGGGCGGAAGAACTGCCAAAGGGTAGGCGTTGAAATTGAAAAAGGCCCATGTGAGTATTAATGACGAAAAACTTTTTTGACTCGTCATCAAGTGGAATCTGTAAGTATGCCTCTGCTAAATCAATCTTGGAAAAGAAGCGAGACTGTCCTAATTTGTCCATCAGTTCCTCAGGTCTGGGCAGGGGATAAGTGTCGACAATTGTTTGACTGTTCACTGTTGATTTGAAGTCCGCACAGAGACGAAGTTTTCCTGACGGCTTGGGTATATTACTATAGGCGAGGCCCACTGACTCGCAGAAACAGGAGAAATCACCCCACTATCTTGCCAACGTTTAAGTTCTTCGGCAACTGTATCACGCAAGGCGATAGGCACTGGTCTAGCTTTACGAAATTTTGGAACTGCAGATTCTTTTAAAGTTACATGTGCCATAAGTCTTTTGCACAACCTAGTTCCGGCGAAAACAAGTCACTATATTTGTCACATAAAGCATTGATTTTGTCCTGAGGCACTACTGACGAAATTTGAAGCACATCTCTTTGAATTGATAAACCAAACAAGTCAAAAGCATCTAGCCCAAAAATGTTCTGTGTCTATTTGGCCTGAAGAACTACAAAAGCAACTGTTTTTGTTATACCTTGGAAAGAGGCAGGCAGGCTACACGTTCCTAGCACGGGAATATTTTGACCTGTGTACGCTGTTAGCACTTGCTGTGACGGCGACAGTTTTGGCGAACCCAGAAGTTCATAAGTATCTTTATTTATTAATGTGACAGCGGAACCAGTATCAAGCTGAAATTGCACCGTCTTATTTTCTATAAAGAGAGTCACAAACAGTTTTTGCTTGCGGCGCTCGACAGGTGCGCGAATGTGGGCAACGTCTGCTACGGATTGTTTACTGCGTTTGCGCTGGCCGCGTAGTGAAGGAAGCGGCTCAGACTCGGCACGCAGGGGATTAACAACACTGTCACTAGATGGCACCACCGCCGGATCGGCGTCCGCGCAATGCGAGGCTACTGCACTAAAATTACTTTCAGTATCTACAACAAGTCTACTGTCACTAGCTACACAGTACTGGGCACTATTACAAGGAGCAGTTGCAGAAGGCACTATTTTCACTACAGGAATGCACTGTACATAGTCATTTTGCTTGTCCCGAACCCTTTTCCGTTGCACTGTTTTACGCGCTCGTCGGCGCTTGCTACGTGGTGCACTATATAGTTTTGCCATAGGCGCAGACCTACTTTCTTGCAATTGAGAACCAAGCAAAGCACTGTTCAAGTCCACAGCGTCTATAACATTTACGGCATGCACTGTTCTCGCACTTTGCGAAGCAATGTTCCGAAAGGCACCGTTCTTTGAGTTTTTAATTTGCATACACACAGACTGTACATGTCCCGATTTGCCACATTGATAACAGGTTGCGTTGCGACTTGGGCACTGTGCACGTTTGTGGCGAGATACACACCAGGGGCAAGATTTACGTACATTTTTCTGAAATAAGCGTTGGCGCCCGTTATGCAAATTACTGTGTCTAACACTACGGGGCGACCTTTGCGTCGCACTTTTACTCTGGCTACTGTTCACTGTCTGTTCAGCACGGCCGGTAGAAAAATAAGAAACACTAGTGCTATACTGAGAACTACGGCTAGGAAAGCGTCCGTTGCGGCGCACTGAATTTACACTGTGGCTTTGCATTTCTACGTCTGCTAAGTCAAAAGTATCATGCGCTTCAATAAGCTGCAGTACACTGTCTAATGAAGGGTCAGACTGTTTCAGAATTGCTGCTCTAATTCTGGGGTCCTGAATATTCTGCGTAATCGCATCCCTCAACATCACGTCACTATACGAAAGTCCACAAGAGCAAGTAAATTTACATTGGCGGGTTAAGCCCTTCAATTCCGTGATCCATTCTTGGTGTGACTGCTGCGGTAATTTTTTAAGTCTGAAAAATCGGTATCGTGCAGCGGCTACAAGAACTTTTCTCTCATAATGAGCATTCAGTGCATCTACAATTTGTTCAAAGTCTACATCACGAGGAGATGCGTGAGGGAATAGTTTCTGCAATAGTACGAAGGTCTGGGGGCCCACAATCGATAAGAAAAGGTTCTTCACTCTCTGACCTGTAATTTGATGAGCCGCGACGAGTTCTTGAAACTGTGCGAAGTAGTCGCTCCATTCTTCCTCACGTTCGTTGTACTGGCGGAACGTAGGGAGCGGTACGGCGGCTGGTGTGGGCTGCTGAAGCGGCGGCTGTTGTTGTTGGTTAGCTGCTTGCGCTGTGAGCTGGGCCACAGCCTGGAGAAGTTGTGTTATTTGCGCCGTCTGTAACTGAATAATTTCCATTAAGTTTGGGTTCGGGGTAGTGGCCATGCTGACCGATTAGGCGCCGCGCATACAAGTAACTTATAACAAAACACAAATGCAATATGAAAGAGGACGCTCTGCAACAAAAAAGTCCACAAAATACGTAACAGAATATGTTCCCCCAAAAATCTTATAATAAGGGTGGGAGGGCGGGAGTAATTTCTGCAAGCTCCGACTGCTGCTGTCTGGCTGCTGCTAGCGGGCTGGTCCAAGGTTCGTCTATCACTCCTCGTCGCCACGTTTGTATCCCATCCTCGTCGCCACTATTGTGTCCCAACTTCGTCGCCGCTTTTGTGTCCCAGCCTCGTCGTAGGTGTCGGTGGCCGAGTGGAACGAGACCGACACAGGATCAAAATAGCACGCTGGTGCAGGTACGGAGGGGAGCAGCCAGAAACTATAAACACTAGAGTAAATTAGAAAGATATATATATTGCACAGAATGTAACAATACTTAACTTTTACATAGTACTGCAGAATGTTGATACATAGTTGTTAGAGGCCTGCCTAGTGCCTGTACAATAGCAAAGTCTTCACTGGTGCCTATCTGATTACGAAGGTCCTAACTCGTTGCTATCTCAGTTCGAAGTGGCCGATGTCCTTCAGTGGTGGCCACGAGCGGCGTTGTCGCAGAGGGCGCTCGTGGCTGTCGTCGTGAGAACGCCGCGCCGTGCGTGCATGGCGGCGCGCGGCGAAAGTAAGTGGCGCGCACTTTGTACTTGTGCAAAACCACAGTTTATAGGGGACCAAACTACAAGGTCATCAGTCCCCTTTTCCAGGCAGTGATGTAACATGTGATAGAACGAAAACACAGAACAAGGATTAGAGAATTCCTTGAATGTAAAATAAAGACAAATACTACACTTATACACAGAGGAGTGCACAAAAGGAATAAAAGTACAATTTCACAGCAGAATGCTATGGCCGGCTGATCACTAAGATAATAACGGATGAGCGAGCCATGCTGTACACACTAAAAAAACGACCTCAACCGAAAAGGTAGAGGCTATCAAGTAACTTAAAAAACAGTGTAAAAATGAGGGTCTGTGAATCACTCAGAAGCGCCTTCCATTAAATGGAAGGGTAGAAACCAGATGCGCGAATAAAATTTAAAACAGTAGTAGCCAAGGAGGCATTGTCACCTAAAACTGATGGCAACGAATCTGGTAGGCTAAAGGACTGCCGCAAAGCGGCTAAAAACGGACAATACAACAGTATGTGGACCACAGTCAGCTGGTCGCCACAACGGCAAACTGGTGGGCCCTCTCGACGCAAGAGGTGGCCGTGTGTTAACCACGTATGGCCAATGCGTAGTTGGCAGAGTACAACGGACTCCCTACGAGAAGCTCGTAGGGAGGACCTCCACATTGCCGTAGAAGGCTTAACAGCACGGAGCTTATTCGGTGCGTTCGATTCAGCCCACTCTGTATTCCAAAGGCTTAATACCTTCTGATGGAGCACCGCCCGGAGATCCCTCTCCTGGAGACCGATTTCCAGCATGGTTGAGGTAGTAGCCTCCTTCGCCAGTTGGTCAACACGTTCATTTCCAGTTATTCCAATGTGGCCTGGAGTCCAAAGGAAGACCACAGTGCGACCAGATGTACATAGTCTGTATACAGTTTCCTGAATGGACCGTACCAAAGGATGTCTTGGGAAACACTGGTTAAGGGCTTGCAAAGCAGTCAGGGAGTCAGTACAGATAACCACAGACTCCCCGTGGCAGGCTCTGAGGTGTTCAAGGGCCCGCCAAATGGCGTCAAGTTCCGCCGTAAACACACTACTCCCACAGGGCAATGAATGTTGTTCTATATGCCGGCATACCCAACATGGCCATCGACTAGGGAGCCATCGGTGTATATAAATTCAGCGCCATGGTACGAATCCAGAAGGGCCTGGAACTGTTGACGCAGAGTCGTTGGTGCAACAGAGTCTTTGGAGTCTCGGGACAAGTCCAACCGAAGCTGGAGGCGAGGAAGGACCCAAGGAGGAGTACGAGAATGGTACTGGAAGGTGAGAGGAAAAGGAAGGGACTCTAGAGAAGAAAGAAGGGAACGAACCGCAATCGGGAGGCCCGACCGGGGCCGTCGTCGTGGGGAAGGGAGTGCAACAGCTGGGAAGAGGAGCCTGTGATTTGGGTGGTGAGGTACGGCATGAATATGGGCAACGTAAGAAGCCATTAGCTGTTGCCTTCTGAATCGCAGGGGGGGAACCCCAGCCTCAGCAAGAAGGCTTGTCACAGGACTGGTACGGAAGGCCCCTGTTACTAAACGGATGCCACTGTGATGAACCGGATCTAAGATCTGCAGTGCAGTTGGAGCTGCAGAATCATACACAAGGCAGCCATAATCCAGGCGTGACTGGATAAGTGCCTTATACAGGTACAGTAGAGTGGGGCGAGCAGCTCCTCAACCTGTGTGGCTGAGGCAGCGGAGGATGTTTAGATGTCTCCAGCATTTTTGTTTTAATTGGCGAAGATGCGGTATCCAGGTCAGCCGGGCATCAAAAAGCATGCTTGGAAGCGGTGTGTCTCCTCAACGCGAAGGGGTTCATCATTCAAATATAGCTCAGGTTCTGGATGAGCTACCCGACGGCGACAAAAGTGCATGAGGCGGGTTTTCTGCGCCGAAAATTGGAAACCATGCTCAGAGGCCCAAGACTGTGCCTTTCGAATGGCTCCCTGCAGCCGCCGTTCTGTGACGTTAATGCTGCTGGAGCTGACGTAAAGCCAAAAGTCGTCGGCAAACAAGGAGGAAGAGACAGACGTTCCTACTGCCGCAGCTAGTCCGTTAATAGCTATCAAAAATAACGGTACACTTAAAACGGAGCCCTGAGGGACGCCATTCTCTAAAACATGAGCGGAGCTAAGAGAGGTGCCAACCCGAACCTGAAAGGAGCGTAGCGACAGGAAGTTCTGTATGAACTTTGGTAGGGGGCCACGTAAGCCCCAATCATAAAGTGTGGAGAGAATGTGATGCCGCCAGGTTGTATCATAAGCTTTGCGGAGGTCAAAAAAGACTGCGACAAGGTGTTCTCGGCGAGTAAAAGCGGTTCGAATGGCTGATTCCAGGGACACGAGATTGTCTAGAGTGGAACGGCCCTGACGGAAGCCTCCCTGTTCTGGAGCCAGGAGACCTCGATCCTCCAGTAGCCACATAAGCCGTCGACTCACCATACGTTCGAGGATCTTACACAGAACGTTGGTGAGACTGATGGGGCGGTAGCTCCTAGTGTCGGACGGATCTGCGCCTGGTTTCATCACTGGGACGATAGTACTTCTCCGCCATTGTGACGGGAAAAGGCCTTCTGTCCAGAGACGATTATAAAGCGCGAGTAGCTGCCGTTTAAAGTCCGCTGAGAGGTGACGGACGAACTGGCTGTGAATACGGTCCGGACCAGGAGATATTGGGGGATGCAGCAAGAGCAGTCTGGAACTCCCACTCACTAAATGGAGCATTGTACACTTCCTGTCGACTTGTGCGGAAGGACAATTGCCTCCGCTCAGCTCGCTCTTTGAGGGCGCGAAATTGTGCACTGTAGGCTGCGGTTGCAGAGCAACATGCAAAATGACCTGCCATTAGCTCGGCAATAACCGTCAGGTCAGTACAAAGACTACCTTCGATTCGGAGTGATGGGATTCCGCTTGGTGGCTTGTTCCAGAAGAGGCGCGGTACCTGCGACCACACTTGAGAAATGGAGGCGCGGGAGCCTATGGTGGCTACATATCGCTCCCAACAGTCCTGCTTACTCTGTTGGATCAGTCGCCGGGCTCGGGCCCGGAGACGCTTAAAAGCGATTAGATGTTCAATACTGGGGTGGCGCCGGTGGCGTTGAAGCGCCCGGCGTCGCTCCCGGATAGCGTCAGCTATCTCCCGCATCCACCAAGGCACCGATTTGCGCCTAAGTGAGCCCTTGGTAGTCGGGACATTCGCTTCAGCAGCAGAAATAATGTCCTCAGTGAGTTGTTGTACTGCCATATCAATGTTATCTGGCAATGGAGCAGTAGCCATAGCTGTCGAGGTATAGCCATACCAGTCAGCCCTATGGAGGGACCACCGAGGCAGGCGTCCTGCAGGGTGAAATTGTGAGAGCGACAAAAAGAGAGGAAAGTGGTCGCTCCCACAAAGGTCATCATGGACCTTCCAAGATAAATGCGGAAGGAGACTCGGGCTACAAATGGATAGGTCGATGGCGGAGAAAGAGCCATGCGCCACGCTGAAGTGTGTGGGTGCCCCCACTATTCAAGATGCAAATGTCAAGCTGTGTGAAAAGGTTCTCAAGGTCTCTACCACGGCCCGTGCTCTCATTTCCACCCCATAGAGGGTGGTGGGCATTGAAATCACCCAAGAGGAGGAATGGTTGTGGCAATTGGGCAACCAATGCAGTTATGTCAGCAGGAGAGACAACAACATCCGGGGGAAGGTATAGGGAACAGATGGTAAATTCCTCTATTGCCCGGAGTCGAACAGCCACTGCCTCCAGGGTCATGTTGAGAGGCACAGCAGCGCTTGGGACGGTTGCAAGAACATAGACACATACTCCGCCAGATACCCTGTTATAGATGGAACGATTGTTGTAATAGCCCCGATAGCCACGAAGGGCTGGGGTCCTCTGTGCAGGGAACCAAGTTTCCTGCAGGGCTATACAGAATGCTGGAAATCGGCACAACAGTTGTTGCAGTTCGGACAAATGGCGGAAAAAACCGCCACAGTTCCATTGCTTGATCACAGATGCTCCTGGTCGCTGGGACATGCAGATTGGGACGGTACACTAGTGTCTGCAAGATTGTTTGCCGTCGCTGATGGCGGAGGCAGAGCCTCAACGTCCATCGTGTTTGGGGACTCAGCAAAAGCCAAGTCCTCAGGGGACGTGAGAATTTCTATTTCGTCCTCTGAGGCTGACGTTTGTTGCGGTGGCTCAGAAGCCACTTGGTGTTCAGTCTTTTTGGGCCTCTTTTTCTTCCTGTCCCGTTTCTCTTTTGGTCTCTCCTGCTGGGAGGGCTTGTCTGCCACATCGGGGACAGAGGATACCCTCGAGGCCCTGCGACCAGCAGGTAGTGGCTTTTTCAGCCACTCACTGGTATTTGCTGTACCAGCGTCAGAGACTTTGGGAGGAAGGGCATCGAGGGAGCCCTTCCTTGCAGGAGGAGCCAGAGATGGTTGTTGGTTCTCTGGCTCAGGGATGGGGACCGTTGTCCCCTGTGGTTTTGTATTCGTTGCTCCCAAAGTAGGGACCTAGGGGGCAACAGAAGAGGAGGCGCCCCCTGACAGTATGGGGGCAACTGGTAACTGTTGGGCCGGAGGGCCCAGGATAGTAGATTGAACTTGAGGTGATTTTACCATTGATGTTGCTGTAGCATATGTAGATTTCATGCTGACAGGATGAACCTTTTCGTATTTGCGCTTGGCCTCGGAATATGAAAGTCTGTCCAGGGTCTTGTACTCCATTATCTTTCTCTCTTTTTGAAAAACAGTGCAGTGTGGCGAACAGGGAGAGTGATGCTGGCCACAGTTAACACAGACTGGAGGTGGTGTACATGGGACGTCTGGGTGTGATGCACGTCCGCACTCCCGACAGGTGGGGTTGGCATTGCAGCGAGATGACATATGGCCAAACCTCCAGCACTTAAAACAGCGCATAGGGGGAGGAACGTAGGGTTGGACGTCACACCGGTAAACCATCACCTTGACTTTTTCGGGCAATGAATCACCCTCAAAAGCCAAGATGAAGGCACCAGTGGCGACCCTGTTGTCCTTCGGACCCCTGTATATGCGCCAAATAAACTGCACACCTCTCCTCTCCAAGTTCTTCCGGAGTTCGTCATCGGTCTGGAGTAAGAGATCCCGATGAAAGATAATACCCTGGACCATGTTCAAACTTTTATGTGGTGTGATGGTAACGGGAACGTCACCCAGCTTGTCACAGGCAAGCAGTGCCCCTGATTGGGCTGGGGACGACGTCGTTATCAAAATCGACCCGGATCTCATCTTAGATATTCCGTCTACCTCGCCAAAATTGTCTTCAATGTTCTCAACAAAAAACAGAGGCTTAGTTGACATAAACGATTCGCCATCTGTTCGACTGCACACCAGGTATCGAGGGGCATACGCCTCACCTTGATGACGAGCCTGACGTTCCTCCCATGGCGTAGCCAGGGATGGAAACGATTGGGGGTCATACGATGCTGCATTGAACGAAACTCTTCCACGCTTTGAGACGCCGTTTTTGCGGCCGGCCACGCTTTTGTTTGCTCGTTTCATGTTCTTCCCACGAGCAGCTAGGGAACTAAAGGTCCACCCAGGCAGAGCCCCGCTTGCCTGGGTAAGCCTTATACAACTGAGGTGCGGCAGGTTCCTCAGAGGTTGCTCGCTAGCGGCTGTTCAACCTCAACAGCCATGCATCTCCTCGGCACGTAGCACACCTTGAGATTGAGGTTTTTTTTTATAGAGGTTTATTCCGTCCTCGCGACCCGGGCGATTAAGCCAAGATCCCCGGGCTCTGAAACGTACAACGTTCCACCGTCGCGCCGAACGATGGTCGTTGAAGCATGCACAGAGCTTACGGTGTAGCGGACTGTTGGCGCGACACAGCCCACAGCTCAGGACCCCGGGTTCGCCAAGCCCGTACTGAGCAAATTAATGCTGAGCCCCTGAGGGGCTGAAATAAATAGACAAAATTCGAAAACAGTGTCAAAGTATGTAAGTGTATATTTCTGTACTTAAAGGCTTTGAGGTTGTAATTCTCTTATTTTAATGTTGAGAATGTGTAGGTACTAGCCAAAATCTGTGTTTGTGGACGTCAAACCAGCCGAATGGGAGCAGGATAGACGCCCTAGGACGTTTTAATTTCCGCTGAGGAAAATTTCACAAATAAATTCACAAAACATTTTCAGATAAACTTGGGTTCAAAGTGGTGAAAATAACAAGTCCTAAATGACTGGGTTACATTTAATATACTCTGGGTATTTATAATTACAATCCCACTTTCAGACTTCTGTACAAAAAGTACGGCGGGACAGAATTCCTCATGATTTTAACTGAACATAATTGAGTAAGGAGGAAACGCAATCATAAACACAAAAATAAAATTAAAAATATAGTTCCTCACTCTATGAATAGATTGCACTTAAGGGTCATATGATGAAAATCGCGGGACATACGCACGGTATATTGCGTACAGCTCTAAGAATCGGATTTGTTGTCTCTCGCCTCCTATTGCATATTTTCATGGGTCTCTCATTGTAAGAAAGAGCTCCGCCTGTGAAGTTTTCTTACAATAACTTTCACCGCGGTTGCAGCTCCAAGGAAATTCCAAATGTAACGAACAGGGAAACTGGCTCTACTCCAATGATTGTAAAGGCTCTGAAGAAAATGGTGAAGAAGTAAGAAGAAACAGGATCGTTTAAAGAGGGAGGGAATCAGTTATTTAGACCTCTTCAGAAAATGTGGCCTTAGCGATAGACAAACGGACGGAAAGTTATGCGCAACACTGCAGTAAATGTGGAATTGACCAATCATTTGAAAAGACTTCGAGCACGGCACATAAATTTCTGTGCAATGTTCTGGATTGCCACAGCTATAAAACTAAAAAAAGGTTTAAATGTTTGTAAATCTTTGGGACTTGAACCTTTTTGGTCATCAGTCCCTAGGCTTAAAATCTGCTTAAACTAATGAAACTAACCGTAGGACAACTAAATACACCTATTCCCAAGAGAGGACTCGAAACACCGAAGCACGACGCCTTAGACCGCACTACACCTCGAACTTGCTTCCTGCTGACCTGCTAGCCAGATATATGAGCGTTGGCTCTATGATGTATTGCGCGTATGGAAGTGGATAAAGACTGGGCATGAAACATCTTGTGGACAGATGAACCTAATAAATTACTCAATAACTAACTTATACCAAAGACAGCACAAAATTCCATCCCCGAAGGAGGATTCGAACCCCCGACGGGGAACGTCCTCGCGCTTCGGAGCATAGCACCTCAATGCGCTCAGTTACTCCGCTGCACTTCACAATGTGTAAGTGCTGCGTAAAACATTCCTTCAATTGAGCCAAAACTGCAGATATTGGGCAACACAAAATCCAGTCGAACACGAAGCAGTGCCCTTCATTCTGCAACGGTTATTGTTGTGGTACGGGCTCACACAATCCTTTACCATGGGTGCACTTATTTTCGAAGACTCCTGCGGGTCCCTCTACCTAAGCCATTAATGGTAATTAATGGTAATAAATTAAGAAAAAAGTAAAGAAAAAAAAAACAAGAAAACCAAAACACTTCTATGAAACCACGTCATTCCCGGCCTAAAACAGCGCGAATGTCTGGATAGTATCTTTTTCATTCCCGATGGCGCTATTCCACACATTGCGAAGCCAAGTGACAAGTAATCAGCGATCTTTTTCCTTTAGCGCGGCAGCCAAGATCACCGGACGTCAATCCATGTGACGTCTGTCTGTGGGGTTATTTGAAAAGTGTTATGTTCAGTGGCGGATTTGGCTGAATTGTAGGCATGTATTACGCGGCATAGTCTCATTGTCAGCAGCAGTGGAGGGAGGTGCTATGCTCCGACGCGCGAGGCCGTTACACGTCGGGGGCTCGAATCCCCCCTCGCGCATGGATGTTTGTATTGTAATTAGTATAAGCTGTTTTATAAGTAGTTTGTAAGTTAATGGACTGATTGCCCAGTAGTTAAGTCCCCTAAGCTACACAAACACTAGAACAGTTTTTGAACATGGTTGCAATCAGCAATTTCAGTAAGTGAATTTGAAGAGGATGATACGATCCGCACCTTGCGCATGAAAGCTTATTGAAGGAACCAGTCTATGGTTCGATAATATCTCTTAAGAAAGTGGAATGGTGCCTGCTATACTACATGCAAATAATTTAAATATAGAAAAATTGCTCTTGTCGTATGCGATTCTCAAAAACATCTCAGTTATGAATAAGGATTTAAGTTGCACATCTAATATTCTCAATAGTTCTCACTGTTCAGTTTTAAACTGGTATCTCCACCTATGAAGTGTTTGCTAATTTTACGGATTAAAGTAAAATTTACGATTATTCATTCATTACTTATTAAAATTGTTCCACTGGACCACATTTTAGAGTAGGTCTCTATGGTCATTGAATATGTCAGTAAATCAAAATCAAAAGCTCAAATGTTTGAAAACCTGTTGAAACAAACTACTGCTATGGTTATCAGTCCCTAGACTTACAAACTAGTTAAAATAACTTACTCTAAGGATAACACGCACACTCACGCACGCACAGACACACACACACACACACACACACAGACACACACACACACACACACACAAACATGAGACGGGTCTCAAACCTCCGAAGAGAATGGGCGCCCCAACCGTAGCATGATGCCTTAGAACTCGCCGCCATTCCGCGCGGCTGTCAGTGAAATAGTGAAAATATAATGTAAATTTTAATTGATACACTATGTGATCAAAGTACCCGTACACTCCCAAAAACTTACGTTTTTCATCTTAGGAGCATTGTGCTACATATACTGCCAGGTAATATCAGCGACCGCAGTAGTCATTAGACGTCATGACAGAACAGAATGGGGAGCTCTGCGGGATCTCACGGACTTCTAATGGGTCAGGTGATTGTTTGTCACTTGTATCTGTACACTCCTAAACATGTTTAGATTCACTGTTTCCGATGCGATAGTGAAGTGGAAAAATGAAGGGACACGTACAGCACGAAAGCGTACAGGCTGACCTCGTCTGAATTTCATCGTCGAACATAAACATTGAACGATTGGACAGTGGACAGACGCTCTGTGGAGTGAGGAATCACGATGCACGATGTGGCGATTCGATGGATGGGTGTGGTACTGTGAATGCTCGATGAACGTCATCTGTCAGCGTATTTGGTGACAACAATAAAATTCGGAGCCAGTGCTGTTATGGTGTAGTCATGTTTTTACCGGAGGGAGCTTGCATCCCTTGTCGTTTCGCATGGGACTATCACAGAAAAGGCATACGTTGATGTTTTAAGCACCTTCTTCCTTCCCACTGTTGAAGAGCAAATGAGGGGATGGCCACTGCATTTTTTTAAACACGATCGAGCACCTGTTCATAATTCACTGCCGGTGGCGGAGTGATTAACTGAAAATAACATTCATATAATGGAGTGGCCGGCACAGAATCAGGACTTGAGCCCGATAGAAAACCTTTGGGATGTTTTGGAAGGCGACTTCGTGCCAGGCCTCACCAACCTACATCGATACTTGCAGTAGCACTTCGTGAAGAATGCGCTGCCATTCTGGAGTAACCTTGCAGCACTTGATTGAACGTCGCTTGCGTGAGTGAAAGCTATCATCAAGGATAAGGGTTGGCCAACACCATACTGAATGCCAGCATTACCGATGGAGGGAGCCACGAACGAGTAATTCAGTTTCAGCGACTGTCCGGATACATGTGATCACATATTGTAAGTAACTGAAGATGTAAGATTAGTGGTCAGTGTTTTATACATGTAACGGTAGATTACATTTTAACAGTGATGGTATTCTAGCTATAAGAAATCACAATCTGAAAACAGGAAGAAGTATTTATTCGTAGAAACTCCTTCAGTACCTTCATTTCAAAACTACTTTATTCCCGCTTCTTCTAACGCGTAGACTGAATGTTTTGTATTGGTTTTCTCTACTTCTAAATATAAATTTTTATAGATTTAGCTTCAAAAATGCTTTCCTAAACAGGTATTCTGATACAACGTGCCACTCTTTATTGCACCATTGATGGCCGAATTCAAAACATCCCGACACACATATCTTTAAAATTATAACCCTGGATCCAAATCCAAATTTACGCATTTTCTAGCATGAAAATAGTCTCAGTAGCACCTTTAAAAGATTTTTCCTGATTTCAACCACATAATGGTTGACTTTCCAAAGATATCGACACACGTGTTTTTAAAATTCCAATCAAAAATCTAAACCCGAAGCTTTGTATTTCTTGCTTCAAAATTGCCTGAATAGCAACGTATTTTCAAAAAACCGCTCGTCCCCTATTTCACGCCCTTAGGAATGGGAATATCGAAAAATCGCTGATGCGTACAGAGTAAGATAAACAGCTTCTACAAATTTCAAGTTTCAATCGTCTGTAGATTCATTATTCAGCGCAGTTTTCTGTCTTTTAGAAACGGATCGAGAACAGGAAATTTATTTTTTACGCTTTAGCATCTTCCTTGGTTGTTTTACTTTTCAAACTGCAAGATGAAATTGTTTTTCTTTATTCGTTTCAGAAAAACAACTGAAGAATGTACATCATGGTCGAAGGCATCAAGTTTCAACGTATACAAACTCTTTGCTATTATAGTGTCAAAAGTCACCGTATGTTTTCACTACGAATTTTATATAAGCTGACGACTTTGAATGACTACTCGTATATCTTCCACCCACTTATAGTTATCGACACTGATTTGCTATGGTGTACAACACAGAGAGATCGTTCGTTTCCATTGTGTAGTTTTTGTGAAGAGCAAACTATTGACACCCACGCATAGAATTTTATATAAGTCGATAACTTTCAACTCCCATTTCTTCCACCACCTTATCGTTATACACCGTCCAACACCATGGTGAAAAATGAGAGACTGATACATATTACTGAGTTTGAAAACTGTTTTCCTCTAAAAGTAACTCAAATTAAAGAGAACGCTATAATAAAACCATGGATTACACCTGGAATAAAGGAATACTGTAAAATATTAAAATAATACAGACATCTAAACCAATGCACTATGAGAAAAAGATATCAGAATCAGACAGCAAAATAAAAGCAATATGGGATATAGTGAAAGAGACTGTTAGTAACAGAAAGGAACAAGAACAGATAGCATTAAAAGTAATTGATACATTAGTAACTGACGGGCATAGTGTGGCTAATCTATTAAACAAGTACTTTACATCTGTTACTGTTAGTATGGGATTGTCAGGGTCAGTAAATAATGCCCTTCAATATTTGAAACTAGCATTTACAAATAATTTCCGAAAGATTAATATGTCACTCACTTTACCACAAAAAATAAATTCCGTAATAAAATCTATAACATCAAAGCATTCTACTGGTTACGATAAAGAAAGTTTATTAAAGGCGGGCTCTTGTGAATTTAGCACAATTTCAAGTTATTTGTGTAACCATTCTGTTATAACTGGAACATTTCCTGATTGGATAAAATATGCAGATATTAAACCTCTATTCAAACAAGAAGATAAAGAGATACCATCAAACTACAGACCGATTTCGCTTTTACTGGCATTCTCAAAAATTCTAGAAAAGGCTATGTACAAGCAGCTTCTCATCCACTTAACTTCAAATGACATAATGTCTAGAACACATTTTGTATTTCTGAAAGGTTTCGATATCGAGAAGGCTATTTAAACCTACAGTGACAATGTACTTATTTCATTAGATAATAAATTACAAGCAGTAGGTATTTGAGATTTATCAAAGGCATTTGATTGTGTGAACCATAACATCCTTTAAAGTAAATTAGAATTATATGGTTTCACTGGAATTAATGCAAAATGGTTCAAGTTCTACCTCGCGAACAGGAAACAAAGAGCGTCAGTGCAATGGACTAGTGAATGAAGCCGAGAGTCATCGTTCGTATTGGGAAGAAATTACATGTGGTGTCCCACAAGGATCCATCCTAGAGCCATTGCATTTTCTTCTGTACATTAATGACCTCTCATCAGTTACACTGCCAGAAAAATATTTCGTTTTGTGTGCAGATGATACTAGTACTGCAGTAAATAGCATGACGAGCATAGTTCTAGAAAGGTCTGCTAATGGTATTTTCATTAATATTTATAAATGGTTTAAAGTCAACTCATTGCCTTTAAACTTTAAAAAGACTCACTACATACAGTTCAGAACATGTAAGAGATTCCCATCCACTATACTCATATAGTATGAAGACGAGCAGAAAGAAGAGGTTGACAGTATAAATTTCCTGGGATTACAGCTTGATAATAAATTCAGTTGGGACGAACACATCACAGAACTGAAGAAACAACAAATCTGTATTTGCAGTACGAGTGGTATCAGACATAGGAGACATAAGAATAAAGAAGCTTGCATACTTTGCTTACTTTCATTCCATAATGTCATACCGTATAATATATTGGGCAACTCTTCAAGTCAAGCAAAAATTTTCAAGTCCAAATGCGTGTAATACGTACTATTTGTGGTGTAAATTCATGTGCATCCTACTGAAACCTCTTCAAACAACTGGGTCTATTAATTACTGCTTCTCAGTATATTTATTTGTCGTAAATAATATATCCCCTTTCCCGACAAACATCTCAGTTCATACCTACAATACTAGGAACAAATATGATGAACAAAAGGTCTTAAAAC
The DNA here is from genome assembly GCA_026315105.1 of Locusta migratoria. NCBI lineage: Eukaryota > Metazoa > Arthropoda > Insecta > Orthoptera > Acrididae > Locusta > Locusta migratoria. Next base: position 87,038,397 of record CM048748.1, read on the forward strand.
ACTTACTTCAGTTCAAAAAGGGGTCCACTACTCAGAACACATGTTTTCAATAATTTACCAACAACCATAAAAATTTACTACAAATAAGAGTCTAAAAGACTTTCTAGTGGCCAACTCCTTCTACTCCACTGATGAATTCTTAAATAGAACCAAATGATGTATGTAACTGTATTCATACTATTTTTTGTGTCTCGTTCCCGCCGGTTGTCGTAGGTGTCGGTGGCCGAGTAGAAAGAGACCGACTCAGGAATAAAGGATGCACGCGTGTGCAGGTACGGAGGTGACCAGCCAGTGGGACAGCAGAAACTGGAAACACTCTGGTAGATTAGTATAAGAGATATATTTCAAGAAAAATTACTTAACTTAACTTGGAGAGCAGCAGACTAGTAGAATATTGATACATAGTTTAAATAGAGGCCTGCCTACTGATGATTCCTAGTGCCTATCCGATAGCCAAGTCTTAACTGGTGCCTATCTGATTGCCAAGTGGTGGCCACGAGCGGGGTTGCATCAGAGGGCGTTCGTGGCCGACGTCTTAAGAACGCCGCGCCGTGCGTGCATGGCGGCGCGCGGCGTAAGTACGTGGCGCGTACTTCATACTTGTGCATCACCACACTATTAGTATTATTATATTATCAGCTTGTATAAAATGTATGTACTTGTATTAGTATTATTATATTATCAAGTTGTAAAAAAAATCTCTATATTCCACATTCACGAGGATCACGTCAACATGGATCTATGGAACGAACCAACTAATGTAATATACCACATACACAAATGTTCAAATGTTTGTATAGCTTATGGGACTTAACTACGGGGTCATTAGTCCCTAAACTTACAAACTACTTATGAACTAGCTAATACTAATGACAGCACAAATATCCTTGCCCGAGGGGTTTCGAACCCCGCCGGCCGCGGTGGCCGAGGGGACTGAGGCGTTCCAGTTCAAATGTTCAAATGTTTGTTACGCTTATGGGACTTAACTACGGGGTCATCAGTCCTTAAACTTACAAACTACTTATCAACTACCTTATACTTAGGACGGCCCAAATATCCGAGCCCGAGGGGGGATTCGAACCCCCAACCGTAGTGGCCGTGCAAACCGTGACTGTAGCGCCTCAGTCCCCTCGGCCACCGCGGCCGGCGGCGCTCCAGTCACGGTCTGCACGGCCACTACGGTCGGGGATTCGAATTCCCCCTCGGGCATGAATATTTGTGCCGTCCTTAGCTAGTTCATAAGTAATTTGTAAGCTTAGGGACTGATGACCCCGTATTTAAGTCCCTTAAGTTCTACAAACATTTGAACATTTTGGAACATTCGAACCCCCGACCGTGGTGGCCGTGCACACCGTGACTGGAGCGCCTCAGTCCCCTCGGCCACCGCGGCCGGCCCACATACACACACTATTCGTTTGCGATGTGTAGTTTTGGCTGCAGAGTGAAATATAGGCATAAACACCTCAATTTTTATATATATTAAGATATGATATAACGCCCTGATACATCACGTGCTTTAGATGGTGGCGCTAATGTTATAGGTGAAATGACAAGAGGAGAATCAACGAAACTTTGAACTAAATGGTCCCATATGAAAAGAAAACTCATGGTAATATTTAGCCATACTGTTGGTTTACATTGTACTCACTCAGACCCAAGAGAACAATTGGCACTTTATGTAGACAGACCTGTCAAGCACCACACGTGCCCAGACACACACCAGGGCTGCAGCTGCTGCAGTCGCCGCCGCCCTCGGCCATCACGTCATCAGCCCTCACAGCGTCATTAACGGCTAATTGACTCTGTCAGCGTCGCTTTCGGCCGGCCGCTAATGGCCAATTTTCCGGTCGTTCCTTTGTTTCACGGGCTGTTGCCGCCTCACGCCGCCGCCGACCCGGCCCGGCGGTGGTCGCTCGTCGAATGTCTATCACGAAACAGATCGTCAATGAATTAGCGCTCCCTTTCACGTCAAGAATCACTTGAAATCGCAGCGAGGCGTGAAGTGGAAATGATGCGAATGTATATGGCCGTTAGGAGTAGCATTTCATGTCCACGGGAACACTGAACAATGTGAGTATAGATCAGACAATAAGAGAGGCTGCCAGACACACAGTCTGAATTATCAACGTTATAATCACCTTTTCCTAAATATTCTGACTGCAGATAGTTACATGAAATATAAAATTCAGTAGGTACATACACCTAACTTATTTTTGTGAATGTTCTTGTTTGTTATTGTGCTTAGATGCAATTATTTAGTACGGCACCGTTAACATCTTCGCACTGTAATTAACTTCATGCTTTTAATTGGCAAAATGTCTCATCGAACTTCAAGATTCATACAATTACTGGCAACATTAACATGGTTGGAGAATGAAACGAAAAGAATTATTTCCATCAAACTGTTGGCTGTTCAATTTTGGACGGAAACATTATTAACGTTCAGTTTAGTATCAGCGTCATGTTACAATTTCCGTCCGCAGTAGCGAGGTGTGACGAAGAGGCCTATAATTTAAATTCATTCCCCACAAATACGTATCTACTAGCAGGTTAAAGGAACTTGCTCTAGAGTGAGAACCGCAAACATTTCTCTTCAAGGTGAGAGATTATCCGGATACTCCACCAGAAAACCCGGCTTGTGTGTCATATGTACTGGCGATTTCCACGTGACCCGAAGCACCGAATGGACGATTCATAATTTGCTAATGGAAAATGAACACAACAGAGAGATCTGAACACGCATTTGGCGCTTTACAATCCAACAGTGTAACAATATTGTTACGACGCGTGGCTGTTCCAAGTCGCTCAATGATACACATTTGAGCCTCGGCTTTCACTATTTTCTTCTCTTTTTCAGTGTTCGGTAAACCGTCTTTCCGTTTTCATCCTTGATCATCGTTCGATTCTTGAGCAGATACCAACTGGGGTACCTCGTCAGCGTGCAGCCTTAGCCACCACTTCCTCTTCAAATGTTCAAATGTTTGTTAAGCTTATGGGACTTAACTAAACTTAGAAACTACTTATCAACTACTTACAAACTAGGACGGCACAAATATCCATGCCCGAGGGGGGATTCGAACCCCCGACCGTAGTGGCCGTGCAGACCGTGACTGGAGCGCCTCCAATCCCCTCGGCCACCGCGGCCGACCCACTTCCTCTTGCTATGACGTACAGACACTAGCTACTGGCTTGCTTCCTAATTACCACTATTACCACTTAGGTAATAGCCTAGAGTAGTGTTTCTCAACTAGTGGGACGCGACCCACGGGGATCACAAAGTCTTGCTAGCGGTCGCCGTAACAGGAGGAAGTAATTGCACCATAAAATAAGTAGGGGTATAGTAACCCAAAAAGTATGTTTATGTCACATTTAGTTAATGTTAAAATTACGGAGTTCCTTGTGTACATTAATCTAATGTATAAAAATGAATGAATATTTGTGTGTTCGTATTTTATGCGCGGCGGTACCGTTCAACCGATTGTGATGAAACTTTGTCAACAAATTGCTTGCAACTTTCGCGATGGTCATAGGCACCATTAAATGACCGTACAATAAATATTTCAGGAGGTAAGAGGTAACAAAAATTGAAATGTGCGAAAAAATGCTGCCTCATGCGACGTCTCCTACTAAACTATTGTACCGATATCAACGAAATTTGGTACATATATTCCTTCCATGAGGTAACTATTGACGTAGGGGTAAGAACTGCTTACGGCGTATAATTCAGGAGACAGGACGTCATAAACAATTATATGGTTGGAAACCTGTGGCACCATGCGACATTCGACTAAGGACACTTTATTCATCCTAAAATCTTGAGGACATTTTGGACACTTGACCTTCAAACAAGAGGAAAATTTTGGATGGTGCATGACGGAGGATAGTTTACATATGGACTTTGTCAGATTCCACAGTTGTACTCCGATCCTGCTGAAATTTTTAAATATGATTGAACAATTCAGTTTATCAGTGCAGTATTAATATATTCAGATTACCTACAATAATTTCAATTAATTAACATGACTAAGCAATGAAATAGAATGACCGAAAATTCTAGCAGCTCTCTCTGGAAGTCACATTACATTTTTCAGGGTTGTAGTAATCAAAGAAACATTGAACCATAAATATTTTTCACGCAATGTGAATTTTATGTATGCAATTTCAAGTAAGAATTATAATAATAACAAGCGTATCTATGTTTTCATATACTGGAAGGAGAGGAGTAGGTGGAGAGGAGAAGGGCAGAAAGGGGAGCGAGGAGACGGATTGAGGGTAGAGGAGGTTACCGACAGAAGGAGGGGAGAGAAGGTGAATGGGAAAGGGGAGATGGTGAAACAGGTGAAAGGAGATAAACAGATGGTGGGAGAGGAGGTAATGAACACAGAAAGGACAGACGGGGAGAGTAGCAGGTGAACAGAGAGAACGGAAATGAGGAGATGGACTAAATATATACTGGCATAAATATGTACCCGGTGGACGCCGGGTTTCCAGCTAGTTGTGAATTAAATAGATCACAGACTGTTTTATAGTACAGTGTGTTAGTGATGAATAAGTGCAAAGCCTATAAACTGTTTTCAGGAACCAATCGATAGGCAGTAGAACATGATGTAATAATTCCTAAAAATTCGAAAAATCTACTTCATTACAAAAAATTGCAGCCGAGTCTTGCCTGAAACGCGAACACTCATTATGAAAAATATATTTCTGTGTCTGTACATTAGATAATTTGTATCATTCAAAAAAAAAGAAAAAAAAAAGAAAATCATCCAAGAATTTGAAAGACGTCTGTGGCAAAGTGAAGAACATTCAATTCGTTTCCCTTGAGATAACAAGGTTTAGTTACGGTTGGTGATAATGGGTGCGGGAGTCGCCAGATTATTTTTATTTGGATGGTGGTTGCATATTCGAAGGCGTTGGAAAACGCTGCTCTAGAGCAGAGGCACGAAACCCCCCTATCAGCTGTATGGGGGCTATGTGAGGCAACGTCTTCTTTATTCGCTTCTGCCATATCTAGAAATATCGCCTGCACGTGTATGCAATGGCGAGTTTGTGACGCAGGAGCTCCTTGCTAAATAATTCGCTGTTGTAAACTTGTAACATTCCAGTATTGTCGCCTGCGCGAGTACATTAGATAGCCCGCGCCATCACTTACGTAACGCTTACGTTGGACAATTATTGCTTTCTATTTAGTAGTCGGCACCGACCCAACTCGCCTCGCGTTTTAAAGCTGCTGTTCCCGCGAACGGGAGGTTTCTAATTCGCTTAGGGGGTGGGTCTGCTGGGTACGCCGCACACGTGGCTTTTATGCGGTTTCAGGAACAGCAATATGTAAAGTTTCGCAATCTGACTGCAAAAACAACAAGGGCACAATACTCATGAGCTGAAAAACTAGGCTAAAATAAGCAATTAAAATATGGTGAAAATTTCTGTACCTGACAGTGTTTGCCCTGCTCTCAAAGGACAATAGTTAAAAAATGAAAATCTAGCGATTATGCCCACAAAATCAATAGTCACGTTCAGTGTAATATTTGTGTTCGATGTTTTGTAGACACTTGTTCAAATTTTGATGAAACTAAGTCTATGTTACGCTCCAAACTATTCTCAATTTACCTGTGCAAACCCATGAAAGTTCGTGTAGTACTTTTGTAGATTACCCTCAACAAAAACACATATACGATGGCTTTTAAGGAAATGATTAAATTATGATAGCTTCATTTTCTGTGATTCAATTTTAATTGTTGAAGCCTTTATGTAACCGCACGATGTTACGTGTGAAAACCATATGAAAATTTGTCAAGTAGTTTTGGAGATATACGTGTTCAAAGAGACAGGCAGACATAATGTAGATTCTGGGCACGAAAGCAGACATGTACAGTTCGACCATGCGACTACATCGAGAAATTTACATAGCCCAACAAGTGTGCGTTATGTTTGGCCAATTAGCTTGGTTCGGTCAACACACACAGGCCACATAATATCGCACTCCGTAGCGTCTCTAGTACTATAATATAACAGTATTGTGAGAACTCTATTTGCAGCCACAGACTCAAATTTGTTTACTGTTCGGTGGTGGAAGGGATTCTCAATAACTTTGTTTATCACCGATAAAAAAATAAATAAAACAACGTAACAAAAATGTCCTACTGTTGAGTGTATTACATTCAATAAATCGGCGTAATAGGTTTAAGTCACACAATCATAAAACACTTAATTTTGTTATACTTCTTTAATATTTATCTATATAGCCCAGTTGCACTCTTAAACGTTGTACTAGTGCTAAATTGTACTTGTGCTCAAATTAGAGATGATTAACATACAACAGTGACCATTAGCGACTGCAAGTGGCTAAGTTATGATGGTGCTGATTGATGCTGTCTAGTTGTACTATTATAAATCATTTTAAGTCAATGCACATGCTTACGACGTACGATTCTGCAAATATTTTGATGTTTAAAGAAATTAGACGTGACAGGTTTCCAGATTTGATGACCATGATAGTTCACCATCTAAGATTGCGGGGAGGAATTGGGCTGGCAGTCGAAATTCAGAAAAAAACTTGATTTTCCTCGAACATGATGGCACTATTATTACCGGATGTCGACAGAACGTAAAACTCTTACCTTCGTTCGTTTTAAGCAAGATGGGAATAGAATTCAGAAACGTTTCGGACGAGCTCGCTATGTCAGCAATCTAGTCTTTATTGATTTTCCACCTATGTAATCTAGCAGAAATGGTTTATTTCCTAGCAATATCTTCTACCATTCATGACTGCAGTCCAATGTAGCAGCTGTAATGCCGTTTCCAAATGTGTGTTTTTATTTTTTTTATTTTTATTTATTTATTTATTTATTTATTGAGTGAGAAGACGTAATTCGTAAATTCCAATATTTATGTCGTTGTGAATAACGCCTTGGCGGGTATTTTTACCTTCGTCGTGTTATCCTTACGGAATGGAATCAAGCTATTGAGCCCAGCTCACCGCAAACAGTAATTTCGGCAGCGGCAGGTTCAATTACGGAACAGTGGAAATTGTGCAACGTGACCTGACAGCGGCCATTTGGGAATACCGTAATGTCGAATTACCGCGTGTGGTGCCGGGTCCGAGCAGAGCGACGAAGGTCTGCGGCGTGTAATGAGATGGAGTTAAGTGATGTGCTCCAGTTACGTACGATGCATCACCATCAGTCTTCACCATCTGTCTGCACTCGGACAGGGAACATACAGCTCCTCTACACTTCATTCCACCCGGCGGAGCGCACGGAAACGGCGTACTCAAAATAGTTTAACAAAGATTACACTTTGGATTTTACGCATCACGAATAGGAAATACAGTATATTAAATTGTATCAATACTGTGAAAGGTCTGATTTCAAGACATTCATACTAAACTAACAAGTTCTTGCCAATAAGTCAATATGAGACATGTAAATAATGTATAAATTAATGCTGAAATCTTATTACTTCCGTCGAGTATGAATTTCGTTGACAGAAAATAGGATGTAGGACATATTCATGGAACCAGTTTTCTGGTTATTTCTCAAATTTTCGATCGTTTCAGGGCACTGAAATATATTCCGTGGCAAAGTTCAAAATTGGTGCTGGACCGGAATTCCAACTCGGATTTTTAGCTTTGGGCCAGCGGTCGTCTTAACCAATATACACATTTTTTTTTCTTTTTTGTGCTGCATGGGTAGTTCTCTTCCTCGCAGTCGCTGCGCGGGAGTAACCGAGCGGTCTGGAGTGCCACGTTGCGGATCCCGTGGCCTCCCGCGTCGGAGGTTCCAATCCTCCCTCGGGCATGGATTTTTGGATCGTCTTTAGTATGAGTTAGGTCATAAGTAGTTTGTAAGTTTACGCACTGATGGCCCCGCAGTTACGTCCCTTAAGCTTTACATACATGTGAACATTTCCCTCCGGTGGCTGATCGTGTCTGTTCGTTGTTGTTCGATGTGTTTTCATTAGAGAAGGCGTTCAGCCCTCTGACTGGCTCGCTGAGCCACGGCGCTCGGGTCCAGTTATGTTATCCAGGCACACTTCCTTTCCAAATCAAATTCTGAACTGCAAGGGATCGAGGGTATTAATGCGTCGACATTGAATATGTCAGTAGCCTGTTGGAGGCAAAGTTACAATTATTGATGTGGTGTATGTTGTTTCGGACATGGGCAGGACCACTACAATCATAGTGTCCTACAAGTTGACAATTTGGAAGGGAAGCGCTCCTGGATAGCCTAATTTGTTTATCAGCGTGGTAGCTCAAAGCGATCGGTCAGACGTCTGCCCCCCCCCCTTCACCCCTCTAACAAAGGTGCAACGATCAATACAGAACAAAACGTCCGCCAAGGACCAATATTACCGAAGAACAAAATAAAAAAATACATAAAAACAATTGATTCGGGTTCGAATCCCAGTCCAGCACAAATTTTCAACTTTGCCATAGAATATAGTTCACTGCCCTCAAACGGTCGAAATGTTTAAATATTTCGAAATCGTAAAGCTACGACCGTTAGTGTCAACATCACTGACTGTATTTCGCAACCATTGTACTCTAGAGTAGTTTGCGTTAAAAGTGAAAACCGAAGTATTTACGGAATGTATGACATTAATTGCGAATGAGTAAAGTTGAAAATTTGTATCCAACCGAGATTCCAACCCAGGTCTCCGGATTTCAATGCAGTTGCACTGACCACTACGCCACCGGGGACACAGCCATCACCACACCTGCCGGAAATTTGTGCAGGACGAAATTTTGTGACAGACATTTGTTTATTGCTAACATGTGAGGAATCGGGCTGCGAAGCTCGAGTGAGTGAATTTAGATTCACACTGTGTACTAAATTTGTGGGTATTAGTGATGTTTATGAACCTTGTAACGTATTTTTCAGTCAGAAGGAAGCTGACGGGATATTATTTACATGTATGTTTCATATTGGTATATGTTTTGTTCTGTGAACAGCCAAAAAATGTTCAAATGTTTGTGAAGCTTAGGGAACTTAACTGCGGGGTCATCAGTCCCTAAAATTACAAACTACTTACGAACTACCTTATACTAAAGACGACACGAACATCCATGCCCAAGGGGGATTCGAAGGCCCGACCATAGCGGCCGAGCCGGCCGCAGTGGCCAAGCGTTCTGCGGCGCGCCAGTCACAGTCTGCACGGCCGCTACTGTCAGGGGTTCGAAACCCTCTCGGGCAAGAGTGTTTGTATCGTCTTCAGTATAACGTAGTTCATAAGTAGTTTGTAAGTTTAGAGACTGATCACCCCGCAGTTAAGTCCCTTAAGCTATACAAACATTTGAACACGGCCGTGCAGACAGTGACTGGCGTGCCGCCGAACGCTCGGCTACTGCGGAAATCTACCAACAGAAGACTGTAATGATTATGAGTCATTGCCTAACGTAAGCAAAGCAATATGTTAATAAATGACGCTTCTTGATTAGTTGATATACGAGGCGATAAAGTAAATTGTTCCTTCATGATTTGATGCTATCTGAAAGTTCAATATGTATTCTACATCTTAGTTAATAGATGTTGCTAAATTTCCACATGCTAAACGGTAACTCAATCAACCGTTTCCCCCTTTTTATCTTGGCCCACGCATGCTGCCGTAACAGATATTTTCCAAAATGTTCAAATGTTTGTTAAGCTTAAGGGACTTAACTGCGGGCTGATCAGTCCCTAAACTTACAATCTACTTATGAACTACCTTATACTAAAGACGACACAAACATCAATGCCCGAGGGCGGATTCGAACCCCCGACCGTAGCGGCCGTGCAGACTGTGACCGTCGCGCCGGATACCGCTCGGCCACTGCGGCCGGCACAATTTTCCACACAGCGTACATATCTAGTCCGTGAGCTCAAACGTTAATCAATATAGACAAAGGGAACATATAAAACTGAACATGAGAAGTACCGACTGCAGCAATGCACTTTATAAATTAGATGAAATGTGACAGAAATACTTGTCCTGTATAAAAATATAGCTCACATATGGATCTGAACTCTACTTTCTCTGTCGTCTCTGCAACCATAAGCGACACAAACATCATCATTGTGTATTTATTAAAGTAATCCATCGTTGATTATTTATTTCCAGAGAACACAAGGATCAAAAGAACATACGGAGTTCCTAACGTAACTATAATGGACCGCCGTGATTTTCACAGATCCAAACAACTACACTTGTGTATCCGATCAGAACTTTGAAGGTGGCACGCAGACAGGTAGCATGGCAGAGGGGTGTCGTAACTAGCCGTAACTCCATCGGTCACCTTGTAACAGAGAAATCGCCTCGCACAGCTCCAGTTGGCTGTCTAAGCGTTCTTACGAAATATGGAAGTTTCGAGACACTGGTAAGAAATCAGAGGGCATTCAATCATCGGAGGGCCATCCTACCGAGGGACCTTCTGCAGCAGTCGACGTTCGCAACAACAGTCCCCATGATGTCACAGTACTGACGTCACGGAAGATGCACCAGCAGTAGCGACTATAGCGGCGAGAGGAACGTATAGGACGAGAGGTAACTAAGTAACAGTCGTAATTTGAAGTATTGGAGATTCTTGTTCGTCAGAGGAACAGATACAGATGGTGTCTGTCTCCAAGTAGCTCCGATTATTTCGGTCACATAGGAACATACGTCTCCTAAGAGCTATGGGTCAGCGAGTCCATCCTCTGTATGTCAGAGGGAAGAATGACATAGTGTCTTTGGGGAACTAAGTAAAGTTGCAGTCAGCGTAAGACACCTCTCCTGATAAGTCAAGAATACAATAAAAACCTTTTTTTCAGTCAGTCCATACGTAATTTACTATTAGTCAAGAACCAATAACAACTCTTCTCCTCTCCGTTCAAATCAGCCCTACCAGTAACTAAGGAGACTTTAACTCACTCTCACTCCGTTAACAGCGTATTTAGTAGCTACCACACACAATGTCGTCAATGTACAGCACTAGGGACACGACAAATAATCGTGATCTGTGGACACGCTGCGCCGCCTGTAATGCTTCCTGCCGGCTGTCGCTGGCTACAGCACCCAGACGTCATGCTATGGATTGCTGAAGAAAAAATATAGGGTGTGCATTTACAAAAAAACATAATTTTGTGTTAAAAAACACATTTTCTTTCGTTTTAGAATGTTTCCAAATATGTACATTCATGGGCACCAGCCGTACATTGATACCAATAGCTGTTATTGTTCCAGAGATATTTTGGGTGGACAAGATAGACAAGATAGCTGGGACAACCTGTATATGCGAAGGAATACAATGTTATCACAAACCGCAACACCTTCAAACCGCCGAACCGATTTCGATTACTTTAAATCCGGCTTAATTTACACGTTGTGTAACTTATAGCTATTTCATTCAGTGTTTGATTCACGATGTAACGTTCTTTTGCATTTAATGATTTTTTATTCTCATCTCTATTAATGAGGACAGTATTTACCGTCATTCTGTGCAATGTTTAAATTTACACCGGCAAACTGGAAATCCTTTACCCTGATCATCCTAGTCATTACTCCACAACAAAGCTGTAAAATTATTGTACTTTCGATGGTCTTTGACGTCTACATCTACATGAGATACTCTGGAAATGACATTTAAGTGCCTAGCAGAGGGTTCATCGAACCACCTTTATACTATTGTACTATTCCATTCACGAATAGCACGCGGGAAGAAAGAACACCTGCATCTCTCCGTTCGAGCTCTAATTTCTCGTATTTTATTCTGATGATCATTTCTACCTATGTACGTGGGAGTCAACGATATATTTTTGCATTCGGAGGAGAATGTTGAGAAGCGGATTTTCGCAAGTAGCCCACGCCGCACCGATAAGCGCAATTGTTGTAATGATTCCCATCCCAGATCCTGTATCATTTCCGTAACGTTGTTTCGCCTGTATCGTGGAAATACAAAATGAGCTGCCCATCTTTGGAACCTTTCGATGTACTCCGACAATCCCACCTGATAAGGATCCCAGACTGGGCAGCAATACTCCACAAAAGGACGGACAAACGTAGTAAATTCAGTTTCTTTAGTAGTTCTGTTGCATCTATTAAGCGTTCTGCCAATAAAACGCAGTTTCTGGTTCGCCTTTCCCACGACATTATCTACGTGTTCTTTCCAGTTTAAGTCTGATGTAATAGTTTGTTCTTTCCAGTTTAAGTCTGAAGTAATAGTGATTCCTAGGTATTTTGTGGAGTTTATGGCCTTCACATTTGATTGATTTACCTGGTAAACAATGTTTAACGGATTTCTTTTCGTACTCATGTGGACGACTTCACATTTCTCATTAGAGTAAATTGCCAATTTTTTCACTTTAGTGATGTCTTATTCAGATTGTTCAGTAGTTGGTTTTGATCTTCATGTGATTTTACTAAACGGTACATGACGGCGTCATCTGCAAACAACCTATGAGAGCTACTTAGATTTTCTCCCAAATCGTTTATGTAGATAAGGAACAGCAGAAGACCAATAATACTACCCTGTGGAACGCCCAATATCACCTCTGTTTTAGTCGATGCTTTACCATCGATTACTGCAAACTGTGCCCTCTCTGTCAGGAAATCATCTATTCAGTCGCATACATGAAAGTACATCGAAGCGACTGATTCACGGTAGTTATAAGTGCGATACGTTCTTCAACACGAGAATGACATCTCGAAGCTTGTGACTCTTTAAAATAATTCAACATTAATAAAGTGATTAACTTGGGAGTCAGTTTTTCGAGATATTAAATATAATTCGGGGAAAAAGACAAACGTCGCCGGAATGATATAGTTGATTGTGGTTCACAGACTGGCACACATGTCTGTACTTTATGGTCTTCTGTGGAAATACTCTCCGCGCTGCCCTGTCCGGTGCTGGCCCCTAATATCTCAATAACAACGGCAGTCTAGATCCTTTGAATTTGCTTGCTGTATTTCTCTCCCTCTTCTATCTTTATTCGACACATTTCCCTTCAATGCTAATCCGACGAATCCTTGATGTCTCATTAAAGAGTCCATACAATCGATACCTTCACTTACGATTTGCCAAAAATTAACACTCCTGGCCATTAAAATTGCTACACCACGAAGATGACGTGCTACAGCCATGAAATTTAACCGACAGGAAGAAATGCTGTGATATGTAAATGATTAACCTTTCAGAACATTCGCACAAGGTTAGCCTCGGTGGCGACACCTACAACATGCTAAGATGTGGAAAGTTTCCAACCCATTTCTCAAACGCAAACAGCAGTTAACCGGCTCTGCCAGGTGCAACGTTGTTGTGCTGCCTCGTGTAAGGAGGAGAAACGCGTACCATCACGTTTCCGACTTTGATAAAAGTCGGATTGTAGCCTATCTCGACTGCGTTTTGTCGTATCGCCACATCGCTGCTCGCGTTGGTCGCGATCCAATGACTGTTAGCAGAATATGAGATAGATGGGTTCAGGAGGGCAATACGAAACGCCGTGCTGGATCCCAACGGCATCGTATCACTAGCAGTCGAGATGACAGGCATCTTATCCGCATGGCTGTAACGGGTAGTGTAGCCACGTCTCGATCCCTCAGTCAACAGAGGGGGACGTTTGCAAGACAACAACCGTCTGCAAGAACAGTTCGACGACATTTGCAGCAGCATGAACTATCAGCTCAGAACATTGACACTGCATCTCAGACAGGAGTGCCTTCGTTGGTGTACGCAACGACGAAGCTGGTTGCACGAATGACAAAACGTAATTTTTTGGATGAATACAGGTTCTGTTTAGCAGCATCATGATGGTCGCATCCGTGTGTGTCGACTTCGCAGGATATTTTAGCTGGATAATGCACGACCGCATATTGAAGGTCCTGTATGGGCCTTTCTGGAAACGCAAAATGTTCGACTGCTGCCCTAGCCAGCACATTCTCCAGATCTCCCACCAATTGAAAACGTCTGGTTAGTGGTGGCCGAACAACTGGTTTGTCACAATACGCCAGTCAGTACTCTTGAGGAACTGTGGTATCGTGTTGAAGCTGCATGGGCATCTGTACCAGTACACGTCATCCAAGCTCTGTTTTACTCAATGATCAGGCGTATGAAGGCCGTTATTTCGGCCATAGGTGGTTGTTCTGGGTACTGATTTCTCAGGATCTATGCGCCCAAATTTTGTGAAAATGTAATCACATGCCAGTTCTAGTATATTTGTCTAATGAATACGCGTTTATTATCTGCATTTCTTCTTGGTGTAGCAATTTTAATGGCCAGTAGTGTAATTTCCCTTGTATCTGTTAAGAAATTCCTCATCAGTTACACGCTCTACCACTTAATCTTCTGGATTGTTCTGTAGAACAGCATTTCAAATGCTTCTTCCATATTTCTGTCTGAACTCCTTATATTCCAAGAGTCACTTCCTTGCAATACTACATTCCACAAAAATGCTTTGAGAAAGGAGTTCCTAAAAATGAAATCAATTTTCGATTTAAACATTTTTTTTTCCTATTTCTTCCCATAGCCATTCTGAATTTTTTATCCTCTTTGCTTCAGCTATCAGACTTATTTTGCTACCCAGAAAATAAAACTACTGTACTATTTGTATTGCCTCGTTAACTAATCTAATTGAGCTAGCATCACCTAACTTGTTACACTAAATTTCATTACTCTTGTTTTGCTCTTGTATACCTCCTTTCAATACCCTCTCCATTCTTCTCAATTGCTCTTCCAGGTACTTTCCTGTTCCCGTTATCTGCAAACCCCAAAATTCCTTACTCCTTCTCCCTAGACATTAATTATTTCCTTAATGTCTCCTTGCATTATTTCTCATTTTGCACCATATATAGACTGAATGACATAGGGAAAGGGTACAAACCTGTCTTACTAGTTTCCCAACCACTTAGTTCTTTTCATGCCCTCCCACTCCTTAACCGCTGACTTGCCTTTGTCAATATAACCTTCCGTTTCCTATATTTTACCCCATGCTACCTTCAGAAATAGATAAAATGTATCCCAGTCAAATATCTCCAAAAAATTTTCTAAGTCTACAAATGTGAAAAAGTAGGTTTACATTTCCTTAATATATCTATCGTGAGCACTGATTCACGTGTGCCAGTATTTCTCCTAAGTTCATACTGATCTCTCCCGAGGACATATTCTACCAATTTTTTCAATAGTCTGTAAATAATCGTGCATTTTGCAATCATGATTTATTAAAGTGATAGTTCCGTAATTGTCACATATGTATGCATTTTCTTTCCTTGGAAATGGAATTATTTTATTCTATTGAAAATCTGAGGGTATTCCGCCTGTCGCATACATTTTGAACAGAACGCAGAACAGTTTCTTAATGACTGTCTCTCCCAACGATACCTGCAGTCTGGGGTAATATCATCTACTCCGGGGGCATTGTACCGACTCAAATATTTTAGCGCTCTTTCAATTTCTCGTATTATCGTCCATTCTGTCTCATCTACAATTAATTCCTCTCACATTTTTACATTATTGTCTGGAAGTTCATTTCCTTTGTAGGGTCACTCTACATATCCCTTCCATCGGAGTCAGTTTATTAATTAATTCAAAAGGATAAACTGTCCAGAAAATTCAAGTGAATCTTTAGTAATTGTAGTTATTCTCTGTTTTCTGTAAAGTTGAAAAAAATGGCGTCAGTAAGGGCGTTGCTGTAAAGGCCAAATCTTAATGCTTTGCTATCAGTGTGATTGTTTCGAAAATAAAGTTAGTTAAATAATTTGATTTTAACTTAAAGCAACCTGTTACATCTTACATTTTACAGTCAGTGCTAAATTGAATAAGAGCTACTAATTCATAATCATTAACAACAGTAAATTTTGCTCACAAACTTTTGTGCTTGAGAGGATACGACGGTAATTGAAACCAGTTTTCTGTAAAACCTGTACGTGTGCTGAAGTGGTGACAACTGCATGAGGCCTTGGACTTCTTCTGTGGTGTTAACTGGACCAGACCTCTCGTAAGGACCCTCGAGAGCAGGTAGAAACATTTAAGTAGTCGGGCTTAAATTAGGACGACCGAGCTCCGAAACTGTTATCATGATCACAGTTAGAAAGTTCGACATATTTGATAGAAAAGTTTTCAAGGTATTGTACCGCGTCATAATATAACATGGCTATTACTTTAATAACCGAAGTTTCTGCCGGTGTTACAGTGGCCTTCTGCTGGATACAATGGTGTGAGCTGGTTGTTACGCATAACTGCAATTTGTCATTACTGTTAACTGTTACATTACGTCACAATTTTAAAATTATCGATATTATTTGTGATCTTTCGGCGAAAACTTGATTATGTCAACTAACTCTGGCCAAGCAAGCATACGCAATTCAATACATTTATTAGCTTCACTAAAATTATACAAAATGCAGTATGGTACTGAAGTCATATTTCATTTAATATTAAAGTCGACATATTTGATAGGCTACTATTAATATCGCTTAAACGGTGCAGTAGTTTGCAAATGTTGAAATGTTTGTAAAGGTTATGGGGTCATCAGTCCCTAAACGTACGAACTACTTATAAACTACCTTACACTAAAGACAATACAAACATCCATGCCCGGGGGAGGATTCCCCGACGGGGAAAAAGTATGCGCAGTTCGCTGTTATTGCTTTCTGAAAATACCATCCTAGTTCGTTCCAGAAAGCGTTTACATTTAAGGTCCAACAGATCGATTTGAAGGGTTTGTTTATGTAGGGGTCATGTAGGAATCGGTATGAAAGTTTTACGATAGCTATTCCATTTTTACATGAAAACGTATTATCACCTTAGAACTACAATTTAGATTTATATAATATATGTTGATAATCTCTACCACACCTAAAATAAATGTTGGTAATGCATAATTGCACTACAATCAGTTGCATCGCAAATTATGGTTAGTGACTTTTATGGCACGAAATAGAAGATGGTGACACTGATAATTAATTTCCTTCAATGTTGTACCACCTCATCGTTGAAGAAATATAATTAATTAATGAAAAAGAAATCATTCATTATTTTTCGGCTGTTCATGTTAGAACAACAATGTAATTCCTCCACTGCACTATAGTATCTGGCAAATAGGGATATTGCCATCACACAAATCAAAACAGTTTCAAGGCACACTCAGATGGAATATGATAGCATGCAGTCGACAACGGAACGTGAACTAAGGAATGTAGAGACTTGCTCTTCAGTAGAGGACCTTCCCGCTTGCAACGTGGTAAAAAACACACAACATATATTTTTAAAAGTCTCCTTCAAACTGAGGTACTTATTCGTTGAGTCGTGCACGTTTCCGTTCATGGGTTACCACAGTCAATAATCTCTGTGTTGCGGTTTGAGAACAAAAACCGCTACCAGTCACAATTAAAGATTGTTTCCATTTATAACAGAATCGTTTTGGGCTTATTCTCAACCCTATTATAGGAAGAGCCAGTGAGTTCAACTACATCCATTGCGGATAAAATTACATCTCTTTGTAC
This sequence comes from Locusta migratoria, assembly GCA_026315105.1. NCBI lineage: Eukaryota > Metazoa > Arthropoda > Insecta > Orthoptera > Acrididae > Locusta > Locusta migratoria. Next base: position 87,055,848 of record CM048748.1, read on the forward strand.
TTCAGTACCGACATGACAGGGCAATTCTGCGTAAGCTGAGATTTTCAGATGAATCGAAGTTTTTTTGGCAGGTAATAACGAAGAACTCAGAATAATTGTAATATAGAGGAATATACAAAGGATCCTAGCCTCTTAGAAAAAGTGAATATCATTAAATGCAGTAGTTAAATTATGTGATTCCAGCAGCTTTCATTTGTTTCATCACGCTCTGCCATACGGAAATAGAGATTAGCCATCTATATCTGCAGAAATGTGTGGTTGATTCTGGTATTAATTCGATTTAAGTTACTTTGCTATTTTTTGGTTCATACATTTATGTTTGTAAAATCTCCAAACTGTTGTTTTATTCGTTTTACTGTTGAATACCTTCCATATGTAAATACTTTCCATTAATTATTTCCTTTCATTATAATTAAATACCACGTTATTTTGACCTCTTAACTTATTACAGAATATCCGTATTTTATGTTATATCACCCCTCCCGTAAAATGTGGTATATTAAGAGCTTTTGACGGTAAGTCGACGTTATTCGAGTCGTCTCAGCTTTTAGATCATTTTCAGAATGTAAGAGAATTCAGAGGCAAGTTTCAGCCATTAGCGACGAATCCGCTAAATTTTCAGCGAGCACAGTCGACAAAATTCGTTTGCAACAGAAAATTAAGAGAAGAGAAGAGTGCCTAGCATTCCCTTCAGAGTACACAGGGCTCGACGACGTAAAGACGCAGTAACGCCGAGGACGGGACGGGTTTACTGCTCGCGAAACAGAGAGGCAACCGCTTCATTAGCTGAGAGCAGTCAGATAACGAGGCGCGCCTCAAAGGTACCGAGGAGGAGGACTGGGGGGAAGGGGGGGTAGAGGGGGGGATGGCGGTTAGGGAAGGGGGGGGGGGGTTCAGTCAACTGACACCGACTGGCACCTAGCGCCAGGCTATTCCAGTGCACTACAAGCTGTCTTGATGCGCTGCGCTATTACATGTCGGCTACGATTTTTCTCCAATCACTGGACTAGTGACGAAACAAACGATCACCATACGGCAACAGAAAAGCAAAGACAAAAGTAATATACGAGGGCATTTCGAAATGTAAAGATACAATGCCTCGCATTCCTTAAAAAGAGCATTTATTGCCGGCCGCGGTGGGCGAGGGGACTGAGGCACTCCAGTCACGGTCTGCACGGCCACTACGGTCGGGGGTTCGAATCCCCCCTCGGGGGGTAGTTGATAAGTAGTTTTTACGTTTAGAGACTGATGACCCCGTAGTTAAGTCCCATAAGCTTAACAAACATTTGAATATTTGAATTTTAGAACATTTGTTTAGAAAACGTCAGTTACATCTTATTAACCGGATTATTTGTTATTAGCCCACTTTATGTTACGGTAGTAACACTAAAAGTAGGCCTTTGCGATCGTCTTTTGACAGCTCAAAATTTAAATGAAATTGAGTTTAACCATTCATCTGAAACGAAAATTGAATAACCGAATTTGTAGAGGAGAACATTCTCTTCAAATTTGCTCTCTCGGCTATTTTGGGATGTCTGTCTGTCCGTAACGTGTTCCCACGTTTTAAGACAGGCACCAATTTTTACAGACATAATTGTAGGGCACCGGAATCCCCCTTTTTCAAATTTTTCGGACAAAAAATACGGTAGTCATACCAAAAAAAGCCTTTTGTAATATAACTGTAATTGCAAACGAACCGTTTATCTGACACGAAAATTGAATAATTTCTCTACAACTTCGCTTTCTCATGTGTTATATATATATATATATTGCATCGTTTCAGAAATATTTGTAAAAATAACGGCGATTTGACGATGTCTTTCTGTCTGTAACGAGTTCCCACTTTTTAGGTCGAACCGTTCAACCGATAGTCACCAAATTTTCAGACATAATTGTTGGCTACCAGAATCTCGCTTTTTCAAATATTTCGCACAAGAAATACGTTAGTAATACCAAAAAAATCCGTTTGTAATATAATTGTAATCGCAAACGAACCGTTTATCTAACACGAAAATTAAATAACGTAACTGGTAGAGGGGAGAATTCACTAAAACTTCGCTCTCTTATGTGTTTTTTATATCTTGCATCGTTTGAGAGATATTTGTAAAAATAACGACGATTTGGCGATGTCTGTCTGTCTGTAACGTGTTCCCATTTTTTAGGTCGAACCGTTCAACCGATAGGCACCAAATTTTACAGACATAATTGTTGGCTACCAGAACCTCGCTTTTTTTCAAATATTTCGGACAAGAAATACGTTAGTAATGCAAAAAACCGCCGTTTGTAATATAATTTTAATTACAAACAAACCGTTCATCTGACGCGAAAACTGAATAACCGAATTTGCAGAGGAGAAAATTCTCTAAAATTTAGCTCCCTTATGTTTTTTTCATATCTCGTATCGTTTGAGAGATATCTGCAAAAATAACACAGATTTAACACCCTCCATTGGATTAACCAAAACCAGCCGTTCCGAGATGTCACGTGACATTCCTCGCCCAGAACTCTCTCTCTGGCGTACGCCATCTTGCGGTGCGTATTTGATGATTTTCTTATTGTAACTTACACGTCGTCATTTCAAAGCAATGACGCACCGAAGAAGTAAAGAAAACATGTCGTTTTTCGTACAATAAATGATAATCTAGTGTCTAAAAATGCCATATTAGCATCAGTTAACAAATGCCATCAAGAGTAGGAGATCAAAAAACGCAACTTGTCATCGGTAGCCGTAGTGTAGTGAGCAATGAGTTGGAATGTGGTTCGAAACCCACCACTACCATTTTTTTCTAAAAGATTTTCAGTCACTCTTATTAATTAAATAGACAATGTACTTCAATGTTTCATACAGATAGTATCTTATATAAACGAAGTCCAAGATTTCTGTGGAAAGTGTAGCTCCTGAATCAAACAAAAGGAGAGTGTATACATTGCAACAAAATACCATGTTTATTTTTTTTTCTATACGTTTATTCACTATTTGTGGAATATATTGAAAGTCATTAATTAGAATCAATGCATCTACGCCAAATGTACGCTATGTTCCATCCAGGCTATAGTCACCAACCTATAGTCATTCGTAACCAGTACAGGCAAAAGAAAATAAACTGAGAACTACCAAAGCAAGTCAGGTGATAACGGAAAAATGTAATGAAAATGTGGGAGAGATATTAAAATGATAGTTCAAAGAGCTAAAATGTTTGTCAAAGGTAAACTCAAACATCATATAATTTTGGCTGTTAGTAAAAATACGGTCGTAAAGAATATTACTTGTTGGGGGCATAGATATTACCACAATAGCGGAGTCGTAATCTTATCATCATAATCTTGTATTATTTATATTATTATTTTGGTCCAAAACATTTGCAAAAACTTATATAACTACAAATCTAAAGTGGACCGTAAAACACGTCAGTGCGATTTCTTTCGACATAATCACACCCATTATCCAAACATTTGTTAAGTCGGTGCACAAGCTTTTGTATCTCACAGTCATAGAAGGTGGCCGCCTGTTGTCGGAACCACATTTGAACTTCATCTTTGATCTCTTCATCGTCGTTGAATGATTTTCCACCAAGATGTGACTTCACGTAACGGAAGACGTGGAAGTTGGTGGGCGCAAGGTCCAGGCTGTATGGCGGGTGGTCGAATACGTCCCATTTGAATGTTTGAGTGGTGCTTCGGTTACGGGCGCTGTGTGAGGCAGAGCATTGTCATGAAGCAAGCGTACTCCATTTATCAGCATTCCCCTGCGTTTGTTTTGAATTGCCCTTCGAAGACGTTTCTTAGTCTGGCAGCATTAATTGTCGTTCCAGGACGCATAAATTCCAACAGAAGAATGACTTGTCTGTCCAAAAAAACAGAAGCTCTGATTATCTTCGCTGAAATCGACATTTTGCATTTCTTGGCTTTTGGTGAATTCGATTGGCGCCATTGCATTGATTGTTGCTTGGATTCAGGTGTATGGTGATACACCCACGTCTCGATGTCCTGTCACAATTTGTTCAAGGGACTCATCAGCTGCTTCAGCATAGCGTGTGAGGAAGTCGAGTGCAAAGTCAATCCTTTTCTTTCTGTGTTATTTAGTTAACATTTTTGGAACCCAGTGCGCACACAATTTCCTGTACCCTAAATTGACAATCACAACGTCATAAAGAGTTGTCATTGACATGTCCGGTGTGATCTGATGACATTCTTTCAATTTGAGACTTCTATTCGCAAGAATTGCTTCCTCCTTTCTCCGAAGAAGGGGGTCAGAGATCACAGATGGCCGACCTGTTCTTTGTTCGTCATGGACATCGGTCCTACCGTCAGAGAAATCACGAGACCATTTCGTTACATGTTGTCGATTCATAAAGTTCCCATAAACAGAAACATATCCGCTGATCGCTGACCTTTTGCATGACGAAAACGTGTGACGGAGCGCACATCGCATTTGGCGGGATTCTGAATCGGAGCAGCCAATTTAAACACGACCTACTCGAACCAGAAGCAACGTTCAACTGCCGTACAACCGTGATGTGAAAGCTAACGGTTCAAGGTTAACACCAGTGTTGCCAACTTGCTCGCCAAAACTCTTCTGTTCCTCTGGCGTCTGCACGGCCACTACGGTCGGGGGTTCGAATCCCCCCTCGGGCATGGATATTTGTGCCGTCCTAGTTCGTAAGAAGTTGATAAGTAGTTTGTAAGTTTAGGGACTGATGACCCCGTAGTTAAGTCCCATAAGCTTTACAAACATTTGAATGTTTTCCTCTGGCGTACGGTGTATCTTTACTTTCCGAAATACCCTCGTAGTTAAGAATCGACCGAATATTTGTTGTGAAAATTCATCGTGAAGATGGGGCAGGATCAGAAACTGAATATGTAATGAAAACCATTTTTTTTTTCGTCACAGTTGCACTATTTACAAGTTGGTAACTAGTTCGGACTTGTTCGTCCATTTTCAAACCATGTGCCTTATTCCAACCGTAATTCGTTTTCGGCCAGTTTCGGCCAAAACATTGGTTTCGGCCGCCGATTACGTACGATCGGGTTATGGATGGATTCAGTCAACAATAAGGGATTACCCCAGTTGTCGGTGTGCTGTTTAACTGACAGGAGTCTCTCCTCCCGCTTAAACATTGTGGGTATTTTGTAGTTAAGAACAATATGAAGCAGTCTTATAATGATATACTATGTTAGTAACAATTTAACTTAATCAGTATTGTACGTAATGGAACGGGATATCACATCGTTATCATGTTAAATAGCCCTTCCGTCGCTTCTTGGTAGAACAAATTCATTATGAAAATCCAAATACACAACTTTGTGCCTGTTCTACGGATTCGTTTATTTTGTGTATCGATTTTCGGCTTATTAGGCCATTATCAGACATTTGCTGAAGTTCAGTCAAAGAATCCGTGTTGTCAGTAAACCACAAGAGATGTTGCATACAGAGAAGTGAATTAACTTCTTTGATGGAGCAGTTACAGTGTAAATAAATACTTGAATGAAATCTGTAAATTAATAGTACTGAAAAAAGGAAATATAAAACTATTTTCACCGTTTTTCAGTAAGAGTTCATACCACCGATTTCTTAAACTTCTCAATTCTCCAATGCACCACACCTATACTTTCCTATACAACCCCAATATTTTTGTCTATTTGTTTATTTAGTTATAATAGTGTGCCAGGTTTCTGATATTTCTAACATTTGTGTCACCCTGTGTGTTTTGAACAACCCCAACAAAACATTAGCATCTTGATTAATTTTATTTTTATTTTTATTCATTGTAGTCGTAAGAATTTATGTTTGCATTGTTTCTCTATTAATGTATTTATGGTATTTTTATTCCTGTTTATGTACTACTAGCTTAAACCCATGGCTCCGCTCGCGTGTTGGTTGATTATGATAGATAAGCTATCTTTCAGTAGTGTGCTATTTATTTATTCTATTATTTCCTTTTTCGTATGCTTATCCTTACAGGGAAAGAGCTGCATGCACAGACCAAAGATATGGTCTGTGGCGTCACGTTTCGCTGTATATTACCTCCTTGCCATAGAGTCGCAAAAAGTCATCGCTGGCCTCCAGTTCGAATTATTTTTTATAATTTAACGATTTTCAATCGCCATATCTTCCACCCCCTTATAGCTATCGGCATGGAACTGCTATGGTGTACGACGGGAAACTTCAGACAACAATTACACACAGACCATTCGTTTGGGTTCTGTAGTCTTCGCTGCAGAGAGAAATATTAACACACACACACAGAATTTTATATACATCGATAACTTTCCATCCCATTATACTCCACCCTTTTGTCATTATCAACCCTCAAGCAACAATACAACCAATAAAATCATTTTCAAAATAGTAACTATAATTTTCAAAGAGTAATTATTGTTCCGCATTTCGCGTTATATTCTTCATATTACTAAATATCTATCAGATCGCTATAAAACCGTGCCTAAAACCTTCCTCAGGTATAAATTACTATCTGTACAAATATTTAAGTCTTTGCGTCTTGTCGTTCGGACGTGATAAGCGTACACCGAACAGACATTCACATTTATAGATATAGATTAATTTACAGATTTCATTGAAATATTTATTTACACTATAACTGCTCCATCACAGAAGTTAATATACTTTTCTGTATGTAAAATCTCTTCTGGTTTACTAACAACATAAGTTCTTTGCCTGAACTGCAGTAAATATCTGACGATGACCTAATAAGCCGAAAATCGATTCCAAAAATAAACAAACCTGTAGAACAAACACAAGATTGTGTACTTTAATTTTCGTTTTGTTATGTTTTAAAGTTTTATTAACAAGTTTCCATGAAGACGAAGAGCTTTTTTAATAACTAAATGGGTTTTGGATACATTGATCACGTGGTACACACCTTTTTCTGTTCAGTCGGAACCGTGACTTCATTTTCGAAATACTTTCTGCATCACTGACTGAAGCTGATATGTATTCAGAATTGCCGAAAAGGAGATACGTAAAGTTGTTTGTCAATTACAAAACACGGAAGTGAAAATGGCAATATAAAGCTAGCGCTCTCAAGAAGAAAGTCTTAAAGCCTACTTAAGGAAACAAACAAATTATTACTTTCAGCGTTTTTTTCTATCAGTCATGTTGAGACTCTGGCATTTGTTGTTGTTGTGGTCTTCAGTCCGGGGACTGGTTTGATGCAGCTCTCAACAATACCCTATTCTGAGCAAGCCTCTTCATCTCCACATAAGAACGACAACCTATATCTGTGTGAATCTGCTTACTGTATCCATCTCTTGGTCTTCCCCTGCGATTTTTCCCCATACACTTCCGGCATTTAGTACTATCTATTTTAAATGCTTGTTGTGTACCTAAAGAATAAAAACTATCTTCCTACAAGAATGTATGGAGGACTGTGGAATTTGTGGTAGCCACACAGCAGTCTCGTTAATTCGAGGTAAACGGGACCGGAAGCACCTGAAACTATGGAAATTTGCGTGTGAAAAAGAAGAAAATCGTCCTTGAAAAGAAGACATGTAAAAAAATGACATTTAAAAAAAGTTTCTAAATATTCATTTAAATAGGCAGACTAAAGGTTTAGTCTTTTCACAATTTACGTCGTGTTGTAATGGTTGTGTGGCTTTTTCTGAGGAGATAGTATGTACTCGCAGTTGTTTGTTTTAAGACGCTGATATTTATTGAAAACCCGAATTTGGAAAGTCGTCCTGTAAAAAGTCTAATAAATTACAATAAATTTTCTATTTTAGGTGGCAAATGTTACAACGAGAAAAAATCCAATTTGGTACTTTGTTAATTACGGTATTGCTGATTTGCCTACATCTGTTAGCTTCGCATTTCATCTTATATGGGCTTCTCATTAGGATTACACATAGTCAAGAAGGCATGGTACCATGAGGTGACCTTGAAAACCTTACTTGTGGTGTAACGTAACAGAAATTCTAACTCAATTATGCAACTTTCGGTTACGGTTCGGTATCGGCCACAAATCATGTTTCAGTCGGACACTAATTATAGTATTTTTTTGTTAAGATTCCACAACCACTGTGAATTTCTTGGTCATCATTGGTTGCTCTTTAACTGATCACAATCTTTAGGCATTTTAGTGATTAGGTAATTACAGACTTTTCGACGGTACCAAGCGTTTTCCTCCAGAATACACTCTACTTCATTAAGGCTTATTCAGGAAGTTGGGCTCTGTCTGGGTGACTCTTTATTCAGTAACTGCTCATTGGATTGAGATGAAGGACACTTGCGACTGTGGCCAGATCTTTCCGTTAGACTCTCTTCCTAATGCGAAAGTATTTCTTTACTCCCTTACGCTGTTCGAGAGTAGAATGGCAAAGGGGTAAATGGAAGTTTGTTTATTTAAACCTCTAACAGGCACTCATTTGTGGTTCTATAATTAGATATCTCATCGTTGAAAAATGCGACTGGGATAATGTATAAAATATTTGCTTCATCAATGAAGCAAAAGCTGCAGTTACCATCTTTATTAACTCTTTCTTTCCCACATTATTAATTCAGCTTTGGAAAAGTTAAAATTCTGTGTTATCTGTATTAATACAATATACTAAAACTCAAAATGTGTATTTTTAAATTTTTATTGAACAATTGCTTTTTTATGTCATGTATTTCTTGCACATCATACACGTTTGTATCGAGGTGTTTTATTACTTGGGACGCTTACCTTTTTGATAGTTAACACTGTCAGATCAATAAAGACATCGTAATAATTTCTAACAGTGGCTAAACGTTACACATTTTAGTGTGAAAACCAAGCTTTAATTTACCCAGGAACATTTGAAGCCCTTTACTTAGTCGTAATATTTCAAACTCTAGAGAACTTTCCTAAGTGAAGGGAATCATATTATTATCTATAAATTAATGAATGATTTTAATGGTTAAAAAGTATTTAGTCACGGTAACAAAATATTTAAATCATTTTGGCGTATACTGAATTATAAGTTTTTCAGTGTAATACAATTGCTAGATTTGAAAATTACACCTTTATCTGTTGAAACTAGTGCAGTTAATAAAGGTAGTGACTGTGGCCTTTGCTTCAATGATCGAAGTAAATATTTTTTACTTATTTGTCTATTGCACAGAAGTCCGACGGAGAGGATCAGTAGCTACTTCTGTTCCATGATGATGATGGTCGTCACTGACTGAATCTAAGTAAGGAGGCAGTACGATGGCAATAAAATTTGTTGAGTTGGTGTATGTTCCAGGAGGCGATCCAATTATGATACTGTAAAAGACATAAAAAAGCCAAGAACGCTGATCATCAATTTTTATTTAAGACAACCGGTTTCGCTGAACTATGTCAGCATCATCTAGTCCAACAGTGAGTGACAATAGCAAACTCAATAGTTTGCTATTGTCACTCACTGTGATAATTTTGTTTTATCGTAATGAGATAGTGCATGTAAATGATTCTATATAGCAACTGATTGACATTACTAGATTATGGCCTTGTAAAATGATTTAGTTGGACCAGATGATGCTGACATAGTTTAGCGAAACCGGTCGTCTTAAGTGAAATAAAATTTGTAATTAGTATAATGAATGGTATTAGAATGGTGTTAGTGATGCTCATCTTTTCCCTCCTTTCAAGACAATGGCCATTTCGTTCAACTTCTCTTCCAGGTCCATTGCTGTTTCTGTCAGAATGTTACCGGCAAGCAGCAATGTTAAGATTTACTTTGTCTGAACTTTAATTGGAATTTGGAATTGCTAGAGGGCACTAAACTGCTGGGTCATCAGTCAAGATCTTCAATTCCCTCTCTTCATTTCTCCTTGCTTTCCTATACAGCTTGTTCAGTTTACAGAGTGAATAACATTGGTGGAAGGCTACGGCGCCGTCCATCTGCGTCAGTTTCATGCACTTCAACTGCTGTCTGGTATAATATAACTTTTAGTTTCCTATATTTCTTCTCTGCGGCCTTTATAATATTAAAGAATGTATTCCAGTCAAAATGGTCAAAAGCTGTCTCGAAATCTACAGAATCTAAAAACGTAGATTTTCTTTTCCTTCGCATGATTCAGCAAATTTTGGGAAGCTGTGGTTCATTTGGCAAAGAGACCGCGTATAGATCAGTATTGCAACCAATTATTTAGCGCTACTCGATTATTTGGGATACCAACGAAGTCAGTTTACTGGAACACACAGGAGCGATTCATAGACGGTCAGGTAGATTTTACATCGGCAGGCTCAGTCAAGACGCGACTGCTACAGAGATGCCTTGGGACCTCAAATACGAGTCGTTGGAAGGACCTCAACATTCTTCTGCCATTAGATTCTTTTTCGCTTATGATAAGAGAAGTTACGGCCCTTACCTTTATGTTAGAGGAAGAAGGCTGAGATCCTGTTAACACAACTTTCTTCTAATGTTGCCTTCTAATTGCATTCTTGATCTTTGTGGCTGCTCATTTCCCGTTAGAACGTAAAAGCTCCATTCTGTAGCAGATTAATCTGATTCTAAACACCAATGAGGAACTGGAACAGTTTGCAAAAAGGATTATGTGATACTGCAGAGTAATGTACTTGTATCCCGCACATACGTCTGAATATATCACGCTCAGTGCGTAACATGTCCTACTTTGCGGCTTCATCGTAACGGGCAGTGAAGAAGTAGCTAATGGTGAAACTGAGGTTGAAGTGTTTACTTCAGAATGATACAGCCTAAGCTAGCAAATCACTTCCCACAGGAAGCAGTACCGCAAACTAATGCGGTCGTTCTCTGCGTTTTGCGACATGCACAGTGGAGCAATAAGTGTCCAGAGGGTTCTACATCTACATCTACATCTACATCGATACTCTGCAAATCACATTTAAGTGCCTGGCAGAGGGTTCATTAACCACCTTCATAACTTTTCTCTACCGTTCCATTCTCTAATAGCGCGCGGGAAGAAAGAACACCTAAATCGTTCCGTTTTCGATCTGATTTCTCTTATTTTATTGGGATGGTCATGTCTCCCTAAGTAGGTGGGTGCTAGCAAAATATTTTCACATTCAGAACTAAAAGTCGGTGATTGAAACTTCGCAAACAGATCACGCCCCAATGAATAACGTCTTTCTTTTAATGATTTCCACCCCAATTCGTGCAACATTTCCGTGACGCTTTCCCCCCCGTAACGTGATAAAACAAAACGAGCTGCCCTTCTCTGAACCTTCTCAATATCTTCCGTCAGTCCCACCTGGTGAGGGTCCCACAAGGGGCAACAGTACTCCTAGAGAGGACGCACAAGTGTGATGTAGGCAGTCTCTTTGGTGGAGCTGGTGCATCGTCTAAGCGTTCTGCCAATGAAACGTAACCTTTGGTTCGCCTTCCCCACAATATTTTCTATGTGTTCTCTCCAGTCAAAGTTGTTCGTAATTGTAACTCCTAGGTATTTGGTAGAATTTACGACCTTAAGGTTTGACTGATTTATCGCGTAATTGAAGTTCAGCGGATTTCTTTTAGTGGTCATGTGTATTACTTCACACTTTTCTTTATTTAGTGTCAATTGCCAATTTTCGCACCAAGTAGAAATTTTGTCTAAATCGCTTTGCAGTTGCTTTTGATCCTCTGTTGACTTCACTAACGGATAAACGACAGCATCATCCGCGAACAGTCTAAGGGAGCTATTCAGATTATCTCCTAAATCGTTTATAAACACGAGGAAGAGTAGGGGACCAATAACGCTTCCCTGTGGAACGCCAGATATCACTTCTGTTTTACTCGATGACTTACCGTCAATTACAACGAACTGTGTCCTTTCTGATAGGAAATCGTGAATCCAATCGCACAATTGGGGAGATATTCCATAAGCACGCAATTTCATTAGAAGCCGCTTGTGGGGTACAGTATCAAAAGCCTTCCGGAAATCCAGAAATATGGAATCGATTTGAGATCCCTTGTCGATGGCACTTAACACTTCATGCGAATAAAGGGCAAGCTGTGTTTCGCAAGAGCGATACTTTCTGAATCCGTGCTGACTATTGGTTAATAGGTCGTTCTCTTCGAGGTAGTACATAATATTCGAACAAAGTATATGTTCCAAAATCCTACTGCAAATCGACGTCAATGAGATAGGCCTGTAATTTTGGGGATCACTCCTATTGCCTTTCTTGAATATTGGAGTAATTTGGGCAACTTTCCAGTCTTTGGGTACGGATCTTTCGCTGAGTGATCGGTTGTAAATTATAGCTAAGTACGGAGCTATTTCATCAGCATACTCTGAGAGGAATCTAGTTGGTATACAATCTGGCCCGGAAGATTTATTTTTGTTTAGTGACTTAAGTTGTTATACTACTCCAGGAACATCTACTTCTAAGTTTCGCATGCTGGCAGCTGTTCTTGGATTGAATACTGGAGTGTTTACTTCGTCTTCTTTGGTGAAAGAATTTCGGAAAGCTGTGTTTAGTAATTCTGCCTTAGCAGTACTGTCGTCGGTAGTATTACCATTGCTATCGCGTAGTGAAGGTATTGTTTGTGTTTTGCCGCTAGTGTACTTCACATACGACCAGAATTTCTTTGGATTTTCTGCAAGATTACGAGACAGGATTTCGTTGTGGAAACAACTATAAGATTCTCGCATTGAAGTCCGCGCTAGGTTGCGAGTTTCAGTAAAAGATTGCCAGTCTTGCGGATTCTGTGTCTTTTTAAATTTTGCATGCGTTTTCCTTTGTTTCTGCAACAGTGATCTGACCTGTTTTGTGTACCACGGGGGGTCAGCCCCCTCTTTTATTAATTTATTTGGTATAAATCTCTCGATTGCTACTGATATTATGTCTTTGAATGTAAGCCACAACTGATCTACACTCGCATTTTTAGTTTTGAAGGACTGGAGACTATCACTCAGGAAAGCGTGAAGCGAATTTTTATCTGCTTTATTGAATAGATATATTTTTCGTTTATTTTTGGTGCATTTGGGAATTTCGATATTCAGTCTCGCTACTACAACTCGATGTTCGCTAATCCCTGTATCTGTTTTGATGCTCTTTTCTATCTCGGGATTATTTGTTGCTAGGAGATCAAGAGTATTTTCGCAACAACGTACTATTCTAGTGGGTTCATGAACTAACTGTTCGAAGTAGTTCTCAGAAAAAGCATTCAGAACTAGTTCGGACGATGTTTTATATTTGCCCCCGGTTTTGAATACGTAATTATGCCAACATATCGAGGGTAAATTAAAGTCGCCACCGATTATAACAGTATGCTTCGGATACCTATTTGAAATATGATTCAAGCTTTCTTTGAACATTTCTGCAACCGCATCGTCTGAGTCAGGGGGCCGATAAAAAGATCCAATTATTAATTTATTTCGGTGGTCAGGTATAACCTCTGCCCAGACCAATTCACAGGAAGTATCTGCCTCAATTTCGTTGCAGGATAAACCGTTTGTAACAGCAATAAACACGCCACCCCCTGTTTTATTTATTCTATCCTTTCTGAAGACCATTTGGCCCTTTGAAAAAATTTCGGCCGAATTTATCTCAGGCGTCAGCCAGCTTTCAGAACCTATAACGATTTGTGCCTCAGTACTTTCTATCAGCGCTTGGAGCTCTGGAATTTTCCCAACACAGCTACGACAATTTACAACTGTTACACCAATGGTTTTTATGTCTACTTTCTTCCCGTGTCTGACCTGCCCCCTTTGGTTAGGCGGGTCCCCGAGCTCCGGGGCTCCTCGGCCTACGTGAGCGATGTTCGAAAATAGAGCGCCGAATTTTTTATTTCATTTTTTTATTTTTATTTAGTCTCCCACCCTACTGTCGCCCTCCCCTCAAACCAAGTTTCCCTGAACCACAGGGTGGCGAAAAAAGCCGCCAGTAGCTGTATGCAACAATAGGCACACTTCAGTCAGCAGAATCAGCGGCAGTGTCAAACTGCTCACAGCAAGGGAGCGCATTCTAAGACTACGACCACACTAGCGCTTTTTGAAGCTGCACGCTCAGCATCAAACGACGCCACAGTTACAGGCAGGTAGGAGATGGCCGCTAGTGGCCATACACAGCGTCTAGTTCTGCCAACGTCCGACGGGAAGGCACACAGGCAAGGTCAGACGCTAGTCGGATGGGCCGGGCCCATTCCCTGCGTCAAAAGACGTTTCTCACACTGCGTTCCCACGTGAAAATTGTTCAAATGTTTGTGAATCTATCGTACCAAACTGCGGGGTCATCAATCCGTAGCTTACAAACTACTTAAACTAAGCTAAACTAACCTACGGTCAACACACATACCCATACCCCAGGGAGGACTCGAACCTCCGACGGCAAGCAACCTCGCGCTCCGCAGCGATGCGCCTTAGACCGCTCAGATACTCCACCGCGGCTCACACGTGACGTCAATAGAATCTCTGCAGTGTGTCAGCCCAAAGTAGTGTGTGTAGTCAAGTATTAATACAGTCTTTTGTTGTGTAAGATGGAAATAATTGAATTTAATAGCGAACGTATTAATTTAGAAGTGTGACATCGAATGTTGTTGGTGAAGGTTGAGACAACATGGACAAAAAACCAAATAAGTACTTTTTCGAGGAAAAATCATAACATTCATCCTGTCCTTTTATGCATTGTAAACAAATTATAAAATACCCACCTGGCCATTGAAATTGCTACACCACGAAAATGACGTGCTACAAACGCGAAATTTAACCGACAGGAAGAAGATGCTGTGATATGCAAATAATTAACTTTTCAGAGCACTAACACAAGGTTGGCGTCGGTGGCGACGCTAACGACGTGCTGACATCAGGAAAAAAATGTTCAAATGTTTGTAAATCTATCGGACCAAACTGCGTGGTCATCAGTTCGTAGCTTATAAACTACTTTAACCTAGGTAAACTAACCTAAGGACTAACACACACCCATGCCCCAGGGAGGACTCGAACCTCCACGGCGAGCAACCGCGCGCTCCGCAGCGAGACGATTTAGACCGCTCGGCTACTCCACCGCGGCGTCATGAGGAAAGTTTCGAACTGATTTCTCATAGACAAACAGCAGTTCAGCGGCGTTGCCTGCTGAAACGTTGTTGTGACGCCTCGTGTATGGAGGAGAAATGCGTACCATCACGTTTCTGACTTTGATAAAGGTCGGATTGTAGGCTATCGCGATTGCGGTTTATCGTACCGCGACATTGCTGCTCGCGTTGGTCGCAATCCAATGGCTGTTAGCAGAATATGGAATCGGAGGGTTCAGGAGGGCAATACGGAACGCCGTGCTGGATCCCAAAAGCATCCTGTCACTAGCAGTCGAGATGTCAGGCATCTTATCCAGCATAGCTATAATGGATCGTGCAGCCAAGACTCGATCCCTGAGTCAACAGATGGGGACGTTTGCAAGACAACAACCATCTGCATGAACAGTTCGACGACGTTTGCAGCAGCATGGAGTATCAGCTCGGAGACCATGGCTGCGGTTACCCTTGACACTGCATCAAAGGAAGGAGCGCCGGCGATGGTCTACGCAACGCCGAACCTGCGTGCACGAATGGCAAAACGTCATGTTTTCGGATGAATCCAGATTCTGTTTACAGCTTCATGATGGTCGCATCCGTGCTTGACGACTTCGCAGTGAATGCACATTGGAAGCATCACCCAGAGTGATGTTCAAATGTCTATAAATCTATAGGACCAAACTGCGTGGTCATCAGTTCGTAGCTTATAAACTACTTAAACCTAGGTAAACTAACCTACGGACAAACACACACATCCATACCCTAGGGAGGACTCGAACCTCCACGGCGAGCAACCGCGCGCTCCGCAGCGAGGTGCTTTAGACCGCTCGGCTACTCCACCGCGGCGCCCAGAGTGATTTTATGGGGTGTCAATGGTTACACGTCTCGGTCACCTCTTGTTCGCGTCGTCCGTACTTTGAACAGTGGCCGTTACATTTCTGATGTGTTACGACCCGTGGCTCTACCCTTCATTAGATCCCTGCGAAACCCTACATTTCAGCAGGCCGCATGTTGCAGAACCTGTACGGGCGTCTCTGGATACGGAAAATGTTGGACTGGTGCCCTGGCCAGCACATTCTCCAGATCTCTCACCAATTGAAAACGTCTGGTCAGTGGTGGCCGAGCATGGGAGTCCAAGCATCCAAGCTGTTTTACTCAATGCCCAGGCGTATCAAGTCCGTTATTACGGCCAGAGGTGGTTGTTCTGGGTACTGATTTCTCAGGCTCTATGCACCCAAATTGCGTAAAAATGTAATCACATGTCTGTTCTAGTATAATATATTTCTCCAATGAATATCCGTTTATCATCCTCATTTCTTCTTGGTGTACTAATTTTAATGGCCAGTAGTGTAAGTAATAAAACTACACTTACCCCAGAGTAATTGATAGTTTCTCTTCAGCCCTTATACAGTCACGTAGTCGCGTGTCTCTTCTGGTAATAGCGCTCGACATATTACACAGCAGAGTTCAGTTTGACTTAATAGACATCCCGTTGCACTCAAAGAAACTTTTCAGGGTTTTGTGTAAGTTTGTTGCGTAGCAAAATTAATTTTCTCTTCTCCGATCTGTCCTCAATTAATGGATGTATCCAAAAACGTCTTTTTTGTCTTCGTCGTCCCCTCGAATAATTAACAATGCAGCACATATTATTGTTACACATTGTTTACTTAAAACATTCATTTCTCGATGCTGCGATAGGACCCAGGCAAGTCTGAAACGCTACTGAGCCATATATGGCCACATTCACGTCTTTGGTCGCTAGGACAAATAAAAGAAGGTATATACGCGGTCGAATGTGGTCACCACCAAGCGACTTTTGAAGCTGCTTCTTTGGACTCTAAGCGTTCAGTCTCAATACACGCAAGTGTGGCCGTAGACTATGTGTTGCGGCATGCCTTTCGGCGCAGTTTGAAGCACCGCGCGCCGCCAAATATTGTATAAATACATTTACTGTACTGTACTTCTTATTACCAAACAGAAAAATAGAATAAACCGGTTTTCGGAACATCCATGTACCCATTTACTTCGGATAATAGGCGTAATACTGTATATAACATTTTATTTCCATGAAGGATTTTCGATTTTTAACTTGTCCTATAGAAATTGACCCCAACATGGATAGTTCGCCAATTATGCAAGGAAATTATAGCAAAATATGCATTATTAGAATGCAAGATTACGGTAGGGTTTACCGCAGTTTTAGTCTTTTATACAATACCTGACACTTCTGTAGAAAGCTCATTCAGCCAATTACAAGTCATCGAAACGTATCTGAGGAACGTATCCGACATTTGGCACTCATAGCAATCGAAAACATAAAGTATGGATTTAATAGACCTTATTAATAATTTTGCGAAACCCAAAGCCAGGGAAATAATGTAAAATTATCGTCTCGTCAGTGATGTCCAGGTCTTGCGTGGAAGTTGAGATCCTGTTGGTAGTTTAGCGCCTGAGAAGATGTTATGCAGGTGCTGCACATCTGCCACCGACACTTCCAGGCTTCGAGAGGTTTATAATCTCTAGTAACCATGCCAGCAGCATCACGCAGAGTTGGATGACGTGAGTGTTATCTTTTAACATTTTGAATTGGTAGGTCCCTGTGTAGAGGCAGATTTGGTTTCTTGGAGAGTCTTTGGAACTTCATCGTAAGAGTCGCAGAACTGCGCAAATCAGATGTCATTATACTTATTAGCAGAAGAAGAAAGTAAACCAGAATAGATTTCATTGCACCAGATATTATGCGCATGGAAGTGCATGGCGTCTTATTGCTCTGAATTATGTGTCGAGAATGGTTGTTGCCATCACAGCAGTAAGGAATACAGGTACCTAGTCTGTGTGAAATTGGCTATGAACTTTAGGAGAGATGGAACACACACACACACACACACACACACACACACACACACACACACACACACACACATCATATTTTTATAATAAGTATAGAATTCTCAATCACATAATTTAATAAATATGTAGTTTACCTCCATTCTAACTCGTGTTAGAGTAGCGCGTAAACGATTGAAGATCCTCGCGAACAAACATTCCAATTTGTAGTCTAAATATTTATACTGGGTGGTCCGATGATAGTGACCGGGCCAAATATCTCACGAAATAACTCTCTAACGAAAAAAACTACAAATAACAAAAGTTTTTTTAGCTTGAAGGGGGAAACAGATGGCGCGGTTGGCCTGCTAGATGGTTCTGCCATAGGTCAAACGGATATCAACTGCATTTTTTAAATTGGTACTTAAATAAAGTACTTAAATAAAGATGAATGTTTCATTGGAACACTTTTGTCGCTTTGTGATAGATGACGCTCACAATTTTAGACGAACAGTGGGTAACAGGTAGGTGTTTAAAATTAAAACACAAAAAGACATTGGTAGGTTTGAACTTTATTTACGTGAAATACGTGTACTTTTGTGAAATAATCATACATCATGAGAACTGCGTGATTACCTGCAATTACCTCATGAGTTCAATAAATGCTCAAAATGATGTCCTTCAAATTCAGTGCACTTGGCAATACGCGTAACGAAATTCCTCTCAACAGCGAGTAGTTCGCCTTCAGAAATGTTCTCGCATGCACTGACAATGCGCTGACGCTTATTTCAGGAGTTGTTGGTGAATCACGATAAAAAATATCCTTCGATTTTCCCCACAGAAAGAAATCCGGGGATGTAAGATTCGGTGGAAATGCGGGCCATGGTATGGTGCTTCTACGACCAATCCACTTGTCATTAAATATTCCATTTAAGACCACTTCAACTACACGAGAGCCATCTGCCGGACCTCCATCATGTTGAAAGTACATCGTCATTCTGTCATACAGTGAAACCTCTTGTAGTAAAATCGGTAGAACATTACGTAAGGAAAAAAAAAAAAGTTCAAATGTTTGTTAAGCTTAAGGAACTTAACTACAGAGTCATCAGTCCCTAAACTTGCAAACTACCTACAACTAAGGACGGCACATATATCCATGCCTAAGGGGGGATTCAAACCCCCGACCGTAGTGGCCGTGCAGACCGTGACTGAAGCGCCTCAGTCCCCTCGGCCACCGCGGCAGACATTACGTAAGAAATCAGCACACATTGCACCACTTAGATTGCCATCGATAAAATAGGGGCCAATTATTCTTCCTCCCATAATTCTGCACCATACATTAACCCGCCAAGGTCGCTGATGTTCCCCTTGTCGCAGCCATCGTGGATTTTCCGTTGGCCAATATTGCATATTACGCCGGGTAACATTACCTATGTTTGTGAATGACGCTTCGTGACTAAACAGAACGCGTGAAAAAAAAATCTGTTATCGTCCCGTAATTTATTTTGTGCCCAGTGACAAAACTGTACACGATGTTAGAAGTCTTCGCCATGCAATTCCTGGTGCATAGAAATATATTACGGGTGAAATTTATGTTGATGTAGAATTCTCAACACCGACATTTTTAAAATTCCCGATCCTCACTCAGTTTGACTGCTACTGATGTGCAGATTAGCCCAACTGCAGCTAAGACACTTATACTTGAGCATCATCATTTGTTGCAGGTCATGGTTGACGTTTCACTTGTGGCTGAACAGTTCCTGTCTCTTTAAAATAACGTAACTATCCGACGAAAGGTCCGCACACATAGATGATGTCTTCCAGGGTAAATATCAACATACATAGCACAGGCCTGTTTGGCATTTTGATCCCAATAGCCATACATAAATACCATATCGACCTTTTCTGCAATTGGTAAAGGTTCAATTTTAACACGAGTAATGTATCACTAAGGAAATACCGTCCGCACTAGCGAAATGTTACGCGATACCACGTATACGTTTGTGACTGTTACAGCGCCATCTATCACAAATTGAAAAAAAAAAAGGGTTAAAAATTCATATTTACTTACTTAATTGGGGATACCTATTTTTAAAAATGCAGTTGATATCCGTTTGACCTATGGCAGTGCCATCTAGCGGGCCAACCATAGCGCCATGTGTTTTTCACCTTCAAGCTAGAAAAGTTTTGTTCTTTGTAGTTTTTTCGTTTGATGCTTATTTCGTGAGATATTTGGCCCGGTCACTATCAATGGACCACCCTGTATATTCATAACAAAAAGATACAGCCGACGCCTATCCAAACGTCTATTAGAGACTCGTATAAAAATTAGAGTAATTCGGTCAAATATGTTGCGAGGTTTTTGATAACAACGTTAAATAATGACTGTCTTTTTGAGGTAGGGTAGTGTAGATTCCTACTGATATTTTTTGTTATGAGACTCAAATAGAATATATTTCATTTACAATTCGATTTGTTTCTTGTCTGAAGTCTGAATTAGCTACGTTAGATTTACCCCTTAAAATTTTGGAACATTGCAATGACTCACAGTCCTGTATTAATGACGCCGCAATATAGTAGGATGAATGAAGGGAGGGAAAACTACTTGCTGACATACCTGTAGACGTGGCTCATGGCTTGGAAGTGTATTAAATCCTAACTTTGTGGACCTATTTAAGACACAATAAATTTTTTATGGTCAATCTGAGCTTTCAAACCGACCAAGTAGTACCCATAAACGTTATGGCCATTTACGAAAAACGTTTTATAGGGCGGAAGAGCCAAACAGGAACATAAAGAAGGCCTTAAATGTAACCACAATTGTGCATATAACAATAAACAAAGTACAGCTCAGTTAACTTCATACATACCTAAACCTAGACGTAATGGCCTTTCCATCTTGATACGCTTTCGTTGGAGGTTTAGTTTCGATTTCTACCCTTCCTTTTTTCATTCTCAACTAAATGTACTCTGTTAAGTTAGCGTTGTCCATGTTCTACTAAAGATACTCTATAATAATCTACCACTCTCTTTGTAAAGCCTCCTCATGCGAATTGGGTTAGCAGATAACGAAACCATTTACTTCCATTCCATCTCCAAAGATACTTCTCTTCACGCAGCGAAAGGTGTAATATCGCTAGATGCGAGTTAGAAGCAGTAAAGTTGATGATAAAAAAAAACCTGCGGACGTGAATACTGGCTCTAATTATTACTCCAGGTGTCAAACGAAGAGTAATTCTAGTAGTCAACAACATATGGAAGCAGGAACGACGGCGGTGGACTGTTGGCTTGTTCTACGATTCTACGTCACGCGTTCTGCGACAGTGAGTAGCGCTCAGTATTGTTCCGGACACTCTGCTTAGACTGTCGTAGACATTTCAAAAATTAGATTTGATTGTATTTGTTACTATTTCTCATAGCACGCAACACATTTTACAAGCGAGAGTCATTATTTGAGGCTATAGGTTTCTGCAAAGCAAAGCACGTTTACACATGTATTATGACCATCGGTTGAAGCCAGAAAACATGCTCGTCTAGACATGTGCAACCCGGTATAATTTGTAGTCCGAACTGTAGCACACAGTTTGACAAACTAAGTCTTTCGTGATATTTGTGTAAATAGAGGTATGACGGACATGAATAAATGCTTTAGTCAAGCTTCTAATAATCAACTAGTTTTCAAACCTCAGGTTTTGGTCTATTTACTGCACGATTTCACCTTTCGTGTTACTGCATGTGATTCTACATTATCCTGCACAGTTTTACGGCCTGTTTTGAGGGGCAATAGCGTTGTCTCACCATGTATTTACAAAGCTCAGTGCTAAAGGGTCATAAACGTGGCACTACCCTTCATGAATTACAATGTTTTTCACGCTTACATTGTATTACATCATACACGTCTTACGTGTTGTTTACAAACATCGAATGTGACTGAAGACTGTACGATGAGAATAAAAAAATGTACCCGACCCAAATAATTGAAAGTGTAAGAAGAGAGTAAATCACATGCACAACGTCAGAAGTGTCAGTTTTCCTAACTGTAGCGGTCTGCGGCATATCAATCTGTTATTTACATCTTCTAATAGAACAATATAACAATTAGGATACAGTATATGTCGATATTCGTTACAATTCTCCCTCATTGTATTATTTCTTTTGAAAATTATTATTCAGAGACGTAGAAACGGTTAAAATGTAAGAATACGACGATTAAATTCCTACAAAGGAGAACTTTTCTTATCATCTCCCTTTTCTCAATGGATACGCTGCGGCTTACCAACGCAAAGAACGAACGTACGCTTCTAACCACAGTTAACTAATTTTTTTAAAATTAATATTAGTTAATATTTTAAAACTTAATCGCTACATATTGTGCGTTGTATGTTTCCTTTGGTATTACGTTCTTTCAAAAGACTCCGTTTTGTAACTCTTACGTCTTCAACAACTGGCAAATGGACACAGTCAAAGTATTGTAAATGAATTATTTAGTAGTAATTACATCGACCGCCTCCTGGAGGGTCTGTAGTTTTTAGCCAAAAGAAGTGTTACAGCTAACTGGCATATGTTATATATCCTTATGTGCTGTTTAAACGAGCGTGTATTTCGCCTTCCAGGGTCTGTTGCGTACACTTAGGCGTTCTTCAAATAAATAAAAAAAGAAATAAAGAGAGATCGTTAGCTCTTTGTTAGCATATCAGCTTGCTATACTGGTAGTTGTAATATATAGGCGTGGGGATATTTGTTAACTTTAGGAAGCAACAAGCTAAGTTATTTTCTGGTTTTCGCAAGTAGATGTTCTAGTGGCAGAAGCAGAACATGAAGAAACAAGTCTGCTGATGGTAGTAGCCTGGAAACTGGGACGACGCGGTCGTCCCCGTGATGCCATTGACCGACGGTATGCAGAGCCAGCGAGTTTGCTGTACGTCAATTGGGACATGCCGGACAACACCTCAGCAGAAAAGCAGTACTTAAAGGCGCGGGCGTTCTGTGATGCAGAATGCCGTGACGGGAACGTCTCAACGCCGGATGTTCCACAGGGTCGTGTTATTGGTCCTCTGCTGTTCCTTATTTACGTAAACGATTTAGGGAAAAATCTAAGTAGCTGTCTTATGTTGTTTGCAGATGACGCCGTCATTTACCGTCTAGTAAAATCATCTGAAGATCAAAACCAACTGCAGAACGATCTGAATAAGATATCAGTATGGTGTAAAAATTGGCAATTGACTCTAAATAATGGGCAGTGTGAAGTCATCCACATGAGTACGAAAAGAAATCCGTTAAACTTTGTTGACAACATAAATCAATCAAACGTGAAGGCCGTAAACTCCACAAAATACCTAGGAATTACTATTACTTCAGACTTAAATTGGAAAGAACACGTAGATAATGTCGTGGGATAGGCGAACCAGAGACTGCTTTTTATTGGCAGAACCCTTAAAAGATGCAACAGAACTACAAAAGAAACTGCATACACTATGCTTGTCCGTCCATTTTTGGAGTATTGCTGCCCAGTGTGGGATCCTCATCAGGTGTGTTTGACGGAGGACATCGAAAGAGTCCAAAGAAGGGCAGCTCGTTTCGTGTTGTCGCGATACAGGGGAAACTGCGTTACGGAAATGATACAAAATCTAGGATGGGAATCATTACAACAACGGCGCTTATAGCTACGGCGAGGGCTACTTACAAAACTCCAATCGCCAAAATTCTCTCCGAATGCGAAAATATATTGTTGACTCACACTTACATAGGTAGAATTGATGATCAGAATAAAATACGAGAAATCAGAGCTCGAACGGAAAGATTCAGGTGTTCTTTCTTGCCGCGCGCTATTCGAGATTGTAATGGAAGATAAATAGTGGTGGTTCGATGAACCCTCTGCCAGGCACTTAAATGTGATTTGCAGAGTATCCCATGTAGATGTAGATGTATATGTCGCCCCCGCGACCTAACAGGGCAGCACGCCACCGACAGCGGGCGTCGAAGTGAGGACCTTCAGTGGCGCGGCTCTGGCAGGCAGCCACTCCTCCGACGTCATCAGACCGTAGGCCGGAGGGGGATTTCCTCAGCGGGCGCCGCCAGACGCCACGACGGCGATAAGCAGCGAGACGTCATCAGCCTGGGGTCGGCGCCCCGGAGGCGTACAGCAAGGCGGCGCGTGTCTCCCTCGACAGCGGCATGCGGTGCGATGGGGGGAGGTCCACCGTCAGCTTGACTCAGTGGAATCCGAGCTCCGTCCGCAGGCCTGGCTATTCTTCGGCCTGCCACGCGCAACGCCTGCCCGAGTCATGGGCAGGGAAGCCATTCAACAAAAAAAAAAAAAAAAAAAAAAAAAAAAAAAAATATATATATATATATATATATATATATATATATATAATAATAAAACTAGTAAATAAATGAAATGTATTTTCCCAGGCACCACGAGTCTTAATCTGTAACTTCCCCACACCCATCCAAAGCGCTACGACCGTCTCTCGTTACAGTAGTATTTGTGAGATCGAATCTTCCATCAGCAATTTTTCTTTCTTTTTTTATCTCTTCCCATACGTTTCGTGCACTATTCACTTTCTGTCATTACATTACAAAGTGCAGCAGCATGACACCGAAAATTCCCTACAGACGGAGCTGGCCTTCAGGCCGGGAACCTTGAGAGTGCGTCCACAGCCCCACCTGCTCCCAAAAATGTTCAAATGTTTGTACAACTTATGGGACTTATCTACGGGGTCATCAGTCCCTAAGCTTACAAACTACTTATGAACTAGCTAAGACTAAAGACGGCACAAATATCCATGCCCGAAGGGGGATTCGAACCCCCGACCGTAGTGGCTGTGCATACCGTGACTGGAGCGCCTTAGTCCCCTCGACCACCGCGGCCGGCTACCTGCTCCCTGTAACGGCTGACGACGAGTGATCAAAGTGACGTAAGTCGCTATGTGGTTCCAACCCGTGATTGTGTCGACTTTTGTGCCTAACAACTACGATTTGTGGACAGTATTGTTTTTTTTTTTTTTTTTTTTTTTTTTTTTTTTTTTTTTTTTTTTTTTTTAATAAGAAACTGTTGCAGTTGTGTGGGAATGGCTGTACGCCCTAAGTCACCTTGCTGTGGACTGCGTGGCTGTTCCCCGTTGGAGTTTCGATTCCTCCCTTGGGCATGGGTGTGTTTTTGTCTGTATGTATGTCTGTTTGTGTGTGTGTGTGTGTGTCTGTGTGTGATCCTTAGCATACGTTAATATAAGAAGTTTGTAAGTCTGAGGAGGTTAAATGTGCAGAGAATGCAAGAGATTTTTACAGTTCAGTCGGGTTCTTTAGAAGATATGTACAATGGATGTATGGTATTAAAGATATGAATGGAAATACGGTTCTCGAAAGATCCAAAGGTATGGAAATTTGGAGCGGAAATTATGAGGAGCTTCAAAATGCTGATCTTGGAAGGGCAGAAACGGAATACCAACATCAACATCAGAGTGCAGATCCCTTCGTTGAACCGCCAACATTGAAAGAGACAATACACTCTATCAAAATACTAAAAGCGAACAAAGCTCCGGCGAAAGATGGTAAAAAAGCCGAACTTTAAAAAAAGGTAGGAATAAAACTGGCAAAACAAATACACAAACTGTTTACGTACATTTGTAATGGAGAAAGAATGCCAGAGGAATGGACAGAAGCAGTCATAATACCAATGCATAAAAAGGGTGACCAACAACAATGCAGGAATTAGAGAAGCATCTCATTAATTAACACCGCCAATAAAGTGTTCTTCGAGATCCTCCAGAGAAAATTAGAACCATATTTAAGAGAGGTAGTAAATGAGAAACAAGCAGGATTTTTGAATAATCGTTCAGCTACAGATATTCATACTGACAGAAGCCATATTCAAATATTGGGAATTTCAGAAAGAAATTATTTGTTGATTTTAAAAAAGCTTATGGCAGTATATCCAGAAATAAATTTTGGGAGAGAATGCAGGTATTTGGCTACACTAAAAGGCTCAAAAGGGGTAGTCAAATTGAATGGAGAATATTCCAAGGCATTTGACATAAAACAGGAGTCAGGCAAGAATATGGATTATCACCCCTCTTGTTCAACATTATAATACAGGAAGCACTGGATGCAGTAAATGAAGCAGAAGAGGAAATTAAAATAGGAACGAAATTAAATGTACTAGACTTTGCTGATGATGTAGCACTAAAATGTGAATGACCCTAAAATGCAAGCAAAAAGGCTCTTCCAGAAAAGGAAGGAAGTTTGTTTGGAAGTAAATGAGGGTAAAACAAAATTCCTGAGGGTAGAAAGAAATTCCAAAAGAAAAAGGTAAGAATCTCTGAAAATTGATAACCATACTTTTGAAGAAGTTGATGAGTTCAAATATCTGGGAGTATTAATAAACGACAAAAATGATGAGAATCAAGAAATGGAGGCGAGAATCAAAGCCGCATGTAGAGCATCATACTCACTCAATATACTACTGTTATCCATTTTTTTTTTCAAGAGGAAGTAATATAAGAGTAAATAGAAACATAATCAGACCAGTGTTATTAATGGGACAGAAATATGGATAATAGACATACAGAAAGAATGAAAAAAGGTTTTGAAAATAAAACCCTGCGAAAGATATTTGGATCAACCTGTGAGGGAACAAAATGGCGAAGAAGAAAGAACAGGGAGCTCAAGGTACTGTACCATGAACAGATGTTGTCGCGGAAGCCAAGACAAGAAGACTAAGATGGGCGGGCCATGTCTATAAAATACAGTAGGGATCTCTACTGAATGAAGTCTCGGAGAATAAACCAGAATGACGAAGACCTCTGGGCAGGCTGAAAATGAGATGGAGAGACCAGGTTGCATAGGATCTGCGGGTACTAAGAGCAAGAGAGGAAGATGCCGAGGACAGAATGCTATGGAAGAGACTACTTGACGAGGCCAACAATTATCTGCGGTTTATGGAGCAGGGAGAGTAACTAGAGTAAGTAAGTAAGAAAGTTTGTAAGTCAAGAACTGATGACCACTGCAGTTTGGTCCCAAAGCTTTACAAAATTTTGATCATTTGTTTGAAAGTTCTGTAAACATTCGGCGACATGCTCTTGGGAAAAGAATTCAATTGTTACGATTTCGACGTGAATGATTGAAAATGTTAAAAGACAATGAAATTGATACTCAAACTCAACAACGACAGGCTGAAAAATTGAACGTGATGCTGAAAAGTCGTTCCTCTTCGGCTGAAAGGTCCAGAAAGTAGCAAAACTGGTTCCGCATGAACTAGACCAGTCGTGAAAGGCTGTTCTCCAGATACAATGGAAAGTCTTTTTTACATCGAATAGTGAAAGATGATGAGAAATGGGTTTATTTTGAGAATCCACCGCAGGAAAACATCAAAAACGTTCCGTTGCTAAAAGAAAATGATGAATTTCATTCCAGCATTACATAAAAAGCGACTGAAATATGGTCAAAGACAACACAATGTCATATTGGTCCACATCACACAACAAAAAGTGCCATGGAAACGGTTGAGGCGTTCAGGTGGGAAATACAAGGGCATCCGTCTGACTCTACACAGTTAGCTCCGTCCGATCTATTTGAATGAGAATGCTCTCGCTTTTGTTTATGTGTTTACCACTTGGGCCGCCGGAGAGATGGGAAAAATGTATACATAGCAGTGGACATTATTTTTAATAAAATGCTGCTTTTCAGTTTAAAGCTACGGATGTGTAATTATTGATACCTAAATCCGATTTCGTATTTCTAGAACTAGTTTTTTTTCAGTTATCTCTTTATTAAGTAATTTGATGTCTTTTGAAGCTAATATTTATCTGACCTCTTGCAACAATGAAAATACGGTCACATTCATCTGAAATCCAATAAAAGCAATCGTACATGGAGGGTGATATTTACATGACCTCACGTAAAATACATGAATATAACAGCAAGAAAAACTTAATTGTTATGGAAGACTGGAATTCGGTAGTAGGAAAAGGAAGAGAAGGAAAAATAGTAGGTGAATATGGACTGGGCAGGAGGAATGAAAGAGGAAGTCGCCTGGTAGAATTTTGCACGGAACATGATTTAATCGTAACAAACACGTGGTTTAAGAATCACAAAAGAAGGTTGTATACATGGAAGAGACCAGGAGACACCGGAAGGTATCAGATAGATTTTATAATGGTAAGACATAGGTACCGGAACCAGGTTATAAACTGCAGGACATACCCAGGGGCAGATATAGACTCTGACCATAACTTGTTAATCATGAACTGTAGGCTGAAGCTGAAAAAACTGCAGAAAGGTAGGAAAATAAGAAGATGGGACTTAGATAAATTGAAGGAAAGTGAAGTTCTGGACAATTTCAGAGGGATATTTAGGCAACAATTGACAGAAAGAGGGGGAAATAAAACAGTAGAAGAGGAATGGGTAGCATTGAGAGATGAAATAGTGAAGGCAGCGTAGGACAAAATAGGTAGAAACGCAAGACCTACAAAAAATCCATGGATATCACAGGAAATACTACAGTTAATTGATGAAAGGAGAAAATATAAAAATGCAGTAAATGAAACAGGCAAAATGGAATATAGACGACTAAAAAATGAGATTGACAGGCAGTGCAAAATGGCTAAGCAGGAGTGGCTAGAAGCCAAATGCAAATCTGTAGAAGAATGTATAGCAAGGGGAAAAGTAGATACCGCCTACAGGAAAATAAAAGAGACATTTGGGGACAAGAAAAGCAACTCTACGAATATCAAGAACTCAGATGGGAAACCAGTTCTCAGCAAAGTACATAGAGCAGCTCTACAAAGGAAATGAACTTAGAAACGATGTTGTAGGAAGGGAAGAGGAGGTAGATCAAGATGAAATAGGAGATAGTATACTGAGAGATGAATTTGACAGAGCCCTGAAAGACCTAGGTAGGAACAAGGCCCCAGGAATAGATGACATACCCTCAGAGCTACTAAAGTCTCTGGGAGAGCCAGCCATGACAAGATTATTTGAACTGGTGTGTAGGATATATGAGACAGGCGAAATGCCCTCAGACTTTAAGAAAAATGTAATAATCCCCATTCCAAAGAAATCAGGCGCAGACAGGTGTGAAAATTACAGAACCATCAGTTTGATAAGTCATGGTTGCAAAATTTTAACACGAATTATATACAGGAGAATGGAAAAGCTGGTAGAAGCTGACCTCGGGGAAGATCAGTTTGGATTCAGGAGGAAAGTAGGAACCCGGGAGGCAATACTCACTTTACGTCTTATCTTAGAAGATAGATTAAGGAAAGGCAAACCTACATTTTTAGCTTTTGTAGATTTGGAGAAAGCGTTTGACAATGTTGACTGGAATACACTCTTTCAAATTCTGAAGTCAGCAGGGGTAAAATACAGGGAAAGGAGAGTTATTTACAACTTGTACAAAAGCCAGACCGCAGTTATTAGACTCCAAGGGCATGAAAGGGAAGCATCAGTTGGGAAGGGAGTAAGACAGGGTTGTAGCCTTTCTCCGATGCTATTCAATTTGTACATCGAGCAGGCGGTGAAGGAAAGCAAGGAAAAATTTGGAATAGGGATTAAAGTTCAGGGGGAAGAAATAAAAACATTGCGTTTTGCCGATGACATTGTAATTCTGTCAGAGACAGCAAAGGACCTGGAAGAGCAGTTGAATGGAATGGACAGCGTGTTGAAGAGTGCATATAAAATGAACATTAACAAGAGCAAAACAAAAATAATGGAATGCGGTCTTAGAAAATCAGGCGATGCTGAAGGAATTAGATTAGGTGACGAAACATTGAAGGTGGTAGATGAGTTTTGTTACTTGGGTAGTAAAATAACATGCGATGGTCGCAGTACAGAGGATATAAAATGCAGAATGGAAATGGGCAGAAAAGCATTTTTGAAAAAGAGAAATTTGCTAACATCGAATATTAACTTAAGGGTAAGGAAGTCTTTTCTGAAGGCATTTGTGTGGAGTGTTGCCTTGTACGGGAGTGAAACATGGACGATAAGCAGTGCGGACAGGAAGAGAATAGAGGCTTTTGAAATGTGGTGTTACAGAAGAATGCTGAAGATTAGGTGGGTAGATCGCATAACTAATGAAGAGGTACTGAACAGAATTGGTGAGAAAAGGAATATTTGGCATACCTTGACTAAAAGAAGTGATCCCTTGGTAGGACACATTCTTAGACATCGGGGAATCGTAAATTTAGCATTGGAGGGAAGTGTGTGGGGTAAAAATCGCAGAGGGAGACCAAGAGATGCGTATAGTAAGCAGATTCAAGTGGATGTGGGTTGCCGTTCTTATAAGGAGATGAAAAGGCTTGCTCAGGATAGAGTAGGGTGGAGAGCTGCATCAACCCAGTCTCCGGACTGAAGACCATAACAACAACAACATAACAGCAAGTACATCAATCGAACCGTGGAGGAATGACTGTTAAAATGGGAGCAAAAGAGGTTGGAAGGCGTATTTGCTCACTCGTGTAAACCGAGCATAGGGATTTATAAAAATATTCGAGTTAGGGGATACGTATCTCTTAGCTGGAAACTATAGAGACACCGTATGGGGGTCGAAGTAATTCCACTTAAATACAACCATTTTCAATATTCTGCTATGACAATTTATCTATTTTGTTGATGAATAGACTGTTTGAAAATAGAGTCATTTGAATCAATGAGAAACGTAGGAACGAATACCACCCACATTTTGTAACGAATTAACTTTTAAAAATATTACCTAAACAGTAGCAAATAAATTGTATACGTACAAAAAGCAATAGCAGAAGAAAAATCAGTCATGAATGAATACACCACACTCTGCAAAAATGTATTGTACAGAAAGGACAACACAAACAGCTAACACATACACACCCACCCACCCACCCACACCCACACACACACACACACACACACACACACACACACACTCACTCACAACACACCCCACAGACAAAACAAACACTATTCAAATCCACCGCAATTCCACTGGAGAACAACTGAAAGTCAACAACACATACGCATATTTAACAAAGTAAACAAAGGCGAATTTCTAAAGTGGGAAGTGATTGTGATAGAAAAGATTCCGCTAAATATGTGTATTACATGAGTGGTACTTACGAAAACGTGGAAGAGGAAGTGTACACCAAACGAAACTGTAAGTAATGGACGGTAGGCAGCTGAACGAAATATCCCCACATACCAAATGTACGTTTTCACACTATAAATAGCGTCTTTTAAAATCATCAAAAGTTTCAAAAGAGATAATTTTGGTTGCAGATGACAACGCTACCACTACATAATCATTTTGAAAGGGCCCCACATGACCACAGAAGGTAAAATAAGGTAAAAACCAACAGAGAGTCATTACTCTACGACTGACGACTTTTTAGGCCTAAATTTACAACAGTAAAATCAATGTATTTCGTTTTCACAGCACTAAATAAATTGAAAAAAAAAAAAAAAAAAAAAAAAAAAAAAAAAAAAAACACTGATGAAGGCACAGAGGTACTGAAACTAGTTTGGGCATATAATAAAACAGAGTTTTGCATATCAAGCGGACCTCAAACCCGAAAATGTTAACTGCAAACACGGCAAGAATAAGAGCTGCAAATCAAGAAAATTATGGAAATAATAAATGTTTTTTGTAGTGATTTAACCGTCGTAGGATTCTTATATTTAAACCGTTTCTACCTGCACCTATAATCATTTTTAAAAGAAATGATTCGATGACTTAAATTACAACTAATGTCGAGATATGCATGCTGTACGTTATTATATTGCTGCTGTTTAACGATGTGAGCCCAGGCTGACATTCCACAGACCGCATGAGTTAGGAACATTTCTGAACTTGAGTATGCGCAGTGCTCTCTTCTTGGACTCTAAATTATTCTGGCCGGGCAATTTATTTGCCTCTCGCTGTACATTCACCCCTACCCATTACCGCCGGAGAATATATCGTGTGCATACTTAGTGATAAGGGCGCTGCAAAGCTCAGACCGTTTCCCTCGGGCAGAATGGCATGGGTTTCTGGGACCGCGCAGTCGTCTCCCTGTCAGTGGCCTGTACTTGTGGCGGACAGGAACTGAGGCACGTGAGAGACCGTTATCGTCCTGGAGAATGAGCTCCCCCTGCACGTTCTTTCCGAGTCATATAACGCAGGAGTCGTTCCCTGCAGAGACACAAAAGGACAGTGTGAGTTCTCCAACGACAACTGTCAACATAATAGAAAAATGTGAAAATCCAGTCCCAGCAGATGCTGTCATTAAGTTTTATGACCAACCCCACTGGCCGTTTTGTGCAGCGGTGAAACTTACCGGTTAATAAGTAAGCCGGATAGCGCTCGATGGATAACTCTCAACGGCGTACGTTCATTGTGTTAGAAGAAAGAACACCAAAGAAGACGAAGTGAACACTCCAGTATTCAATCCAAGAACAGCTGCCAGCATGCGAAACTTAGAAGTAGATGTTCCTGGAGTAGTAAAACAACTTAAGTCACTAAACAAAAATAAATCTTCCGGACCAGATTGTATACCAACTAGATTCCTCTCAGAGTATGCTGATGAAATAGCTCCGTACTTAGCTATAATTTACAACCGATCACTCAGCGAAAGATCCGTACCCAAAGACTGGAAAGTTGCCCAAATTACTCCAATATTCAAGAAAGGCAATAGGAGTGATCCCCAAAATTACAGGCCTATCTCATTGACGTCGATTTGCAGTAGGATTTTGGAACATATACTTTGTTCGAATATTATGTACTACCTCGAAGAAAACGACCTATTAACCAATAGTCAGCACGGATTCAGAAAGTATCGCTCTTGCGAAACACAGCTTGCCCTTTATTCACATGAAGTGTTAAGTGCCATCGACTAGCGATCTCAAATCGATTCCATATTTCTGGATTTCCGGAAGGCTTTTGATACTGTACCCCACGAGCGGCTTCTAATGAAATTGCGTGCTTATGGAATATCTCCCCAATCGTGCGATTGGATTCACGATTTTCTATCAGAAAGGACACAGTTCGTTGTAATTGACGGTAAGTCATCGAGTAAAACAGAAGTGATATCTGGCGTTCCACAGGGAAGCGTTATTGGTCCCCTACTCGTCCTCGTGTTTATAAACGATTTAGGAGATAATCTGAATAGCTCCCTTAGACTGATCGCGGATGATGCTGTCGTTTATCGGTTAGTGAAGTCAACAGAGGATCAAAAGCAACTGCAAAGCGATTTAGACAAAATTTCTACTTGGTGCGAAAATTGGCAATTGACACTAAATAAAGAAAAGTGTGAAGTAATACACATGACCACTAAAAGAAATCCGCTGAATTTCAATTACGCGATAAATCAGTCAAACCTTAAGGTCGTAAATTCTACCAAATACCTAGGAGTTACAATTACGAACAACTTTGACTGGAGAGAACACATGGAAAATATTGTGGGGAAGGCGAACCAAAGGTTACGTTTCATTGGCAGAACGCTTAGACGATGCACCAGCTCCACCAAAGAGACTGCCTACATCACACTTGTGCGTCCTCTCTTGGAGTACTGTTGCCCCTTGTGGGACCCTCACCAGGTGGGACTGACGGAAGATATTGAGAAGGTTCAGAGAAGGGCAGCTCGTTTTGTTTTATCACGTTACGGGGGGGAAAGCGTCACGGAAATGTTGCACGAATTGGGGTGGAAATCATTAAAAGAAAGACGTTATTCATTGCGGCGTGATCTGTTTGCGAAGTTTCAATCACCGACTTTTAGTTCTGAATGTGAAAATATTTTGCTAGCACCCACCTACTTAGGGAGACATGACCATCCCAATAAAATAAGAGAAATCAGATCGAAAACGGAACGATTTAGGTGTTCTTTCTTCCCGCGCGCTATTATAGAATGGAACGGTAGAGAAAAGATATGAAGGTGGTTAATGAACCCTCTGCCAGGCACTTAAATGTGATTTGCAGAGTATCGATGTAGATGTAGATGAATAAACAAAGTAAAGTCGATATTGTATCCATATGAACATTTTTCGCTCACAGATTGTCATACTATAAAAAACAGATGCATCCAAAAGTATTCCAACAATTTAAATATAATCGAGAAATATAATGTGTAGCTTCGGCCACTGAGCAGTGATACGTTTCCAGGGATGCTTTTAGGATCAACGCAATATCATAAAATGAGACAAGTATCATATGAAAGCAGAACACTGCTCCGTGTCACTTGAAAACGTAAATACCCAGCAGGAAGCAGTCATTTACGAAAGCTACCAAAGCCTGCAGGTACATTTTGAGCATTGATCAAGTGTTTGGGACGCACAGCATATCAGTTTAAAGGAAGACGTGATAGCATTTCAGAGGAAAGCAACTATGTTCGCTACTGCTCGAGTGTCACAGAAATTCTCCGGGAAATCAAATGGGAATCGCTGGACGAAAGACGATGTTTTTTTCGAGATATTCTTTTGACGAAATTTATAGGACCGGAATTTGAATCAGACTGCATAACTATCTCGTGGCCGCCAACTTAACATTTCGTGTAAAGATCACAAAGACAAGACTGTGAAATTAGGGCTCATACAGAGACATATATTTCCTCGAACTATTTGGGAGTGGAGTAGGAAAGGAAATGTCTTCAAATGAAATATTTGTAAGGCTTATGGGACTTAACTTTGGGGTCATCAGTCCCTAAACTAACAAACTACTTATGATCTGAGTTATATTTTAGACAACACAAACATCCATTCCCGAGGGAGGATTCGAACCTCCGACGCAGGTGGTCGCTAGATCCGCAACCTTGCGCTCCAGACGGCTCGGCTACTGCCGCACGGCAAGGAAATGTCTGGTCGTGGTACAGTGTACCCTCCACCACGCTCCGTTCGGTGGATGGCACAGTTAATGATTAAAATTGCTAACTAGATTTGTTGTAGTTGTTGTTCTGGTCTTCAGTCCGCCGACCGGTTTGATGCAGCTCTCCACGCTACCCTATCCTGTGCAAGCCTCTTCATCTGAGAATAAGTTTCTGCAACCTACATTCTTTTGAATCTGCTTACTGAATTCGCCCTAGGTCTCCCTCTACGAGTTTTACTCACACACTTCCCTCTAATGCTAAGTTGGCGATTCCTTGATGTCTCAGAATGTGTCCCACCAATCTAACCCGTCTCTATGTCAGGGTATGCCAGAAACTCCCTTTCTCCACACTTCGGTAAAGCAGCTCCTTATTACTTACGTGATATACCAATCAAATTGTCATCATTTGTCTGTAGCACCACATTTGGAACTCAATCTGAACTCCCATACAATGCTACACTCCAGACAAATGCTTTCAGAAAAAGACTTCCGAACATTTGAACTAATGTTGGATGTCAACAAATTTCGTTTCTTCAGAAACGCTTTTCTTCCCATAGCCATTCTAAATTTTATATCGTCTTTACTTCGGCCATCAGAAGTTACCTTGCTACACAAATAAAAAAGCTCATCTACTTATTTTATTTTCTCATTAACTAATGTAATTCTTTCAATATCTCCTGATTTTCTGACGCTACATTCCATTATCCTTGTTTTACTCTTGTTGATCATCTTATACCCTCTTTTCCAGACGCTGTCAATTCGATTCAACTGCTCTCCCAGGTCCTTTGGGGAATTTGACAGAATTACTATGTCATCGGCAAATCACAAACCTTTTATTCCTTGTGATTCTTCAGTTTCTCCCGGCGTATTTGATGATCAAAATATCCACGGGTGTACTGCCGGTCTATAGTGTCCAACGGGCACAATATTTCGGCGATCATACATGTCGCCATCATCAGGTGAACTGACGGACTGAGCTCCTGGAAACGCGCCGGCACGGAGATCCGCACGCTACGGCTGCTCGAAGGGAACTGGGTTCTAGCCCGGTAGCGGGCCATTTAAATACCCTCGGCCCGCGGAGCGACCCCTCCGCGGTCTGCGCCCCGCGCCGCGGCCGCGCAGTGGAACCGATTGCGCCGGCGTCTGAGAAGACGTCGGTGTGAGGGCTCTGTCCGCCGTGGTCGTCACTTCGTTACGTTTGCTAGATTTACTCTTAATTAACCCAATCGCTGGTTCCCAAGCTTTGCTAAGATTATAGCCAGAGTCACGGTTTATGAGGTCGTCACTTGTGCGAATTTCAATGGCCTCTCTAACGACGCAGTCCCAGTATCTCGACGTCTGTACCAGAATCCTAGTGTGTTCATACTCCATGGCGTGATTCTCCGACAAACAATGTTCAGCGACCGCCGACTTGCTCGGATACATCAATCGTGTGTGCCTCTGGTGTTCAACGCATCGATCCTCGACGGTACGCATCGTCTGTCCAATATATGACTTTCCACACTGACACGGTATCTGGTACACGCCGGCCTTCCTCAAACCGAGATCATCTTTAGCGCTCCCCACGAGTGCACGAATTTTATTCGGCGGACAAAAAACAGTTCCAACCTGGTGTTTTCTCAAAATGCGGGCGATCTTCCCTGAGAGTGCGCCGGTATATGGAACGAACGCAGTGCCTGCATCCTCCCTTGCGTTGTCATCCGTTTCCACAGGTTGTGTTGTAGTGGTTGGGCGGACAGCCCGCTGAATCTGCCACTCTGAGTACCCATTTTTTCGAAATACAGTTCTCAGGTGTTCCAATTCCTGGGGTAGACTCTCTGCGTCGGAGATATTGCGCGCCCTATGTACTAGAGTTTTAAGTACCCCATTCCTCTGTGAAGGGTGGTGACAGCTGTCTGCGTGTAAATACAGATCAGTGTGCGTTGTCTTCCGATATACACTATGACCCAGGGTGCCATCAGCTCTTCTCTTGACCAAGACCTCAAGGAACGGCAATTTACCCTCCGTTTCAGTCTCCATAGTGAATTTAATTCGCTCTCCTAATTTCTTCTTGCATTCCTTCATTGCTTGCTCAATGTACAGAATGAACAACGTTGGAGAAAGGCTACAGCCCTGTCTTACTCCCTTCCCAACCTCAGCGTCCCTTCCATGTCCTTCGATTCTAACAACCACTGTCTAGTTTCTATATAAGTTGAATATAACTCTTCGCTTCCAATATTTAACCCCACAAGCTTCAGAATTTGGAAGAGTATATTCCAGTCAACATTGTCAAAAACTTTCTCCAAATCTACAAATGCAAAAAACGTAGGTTTGCCTTTCCTTGATCTATCTCGTAAGATAAGTAGTAATGTGAGTATTGCCTCCTGTGTTCGTACAATTCTCCTGAATCCAAACTGATCCGCCCCGCAGTTGGATTCCACAGGTTTTTCCATTCTTTTGTAAATAATTGGTGTAAGTATTTTGCAACAATGACTCCTATTGATTTCAGCAGTTCGGACGGAATATTGTCTACTCCAGGGGCCTTGTTTCGAATCCAGTCTTTCAGCGCTCTGTCAAATTCTGATCGCAGTATCGTATCTTCTATCTCATCTTCCTCCACTCCATCTTCCATTTCTAGAATACAACCTTGAAGTTTATTTCCTTTGTATAAGCCCTCTATATATTCTCCCACATATCAGCTTTGCTTCGTAGTGGTTTTTCCTCTGAGTTCTCGATACGCATACAGCTGCTTTTTTGGTCTCCAAAGATCTCTTTTATTTTCCTGTAGGCGGTATCTACCTTTCTCCGGGTTATACATTCTTCTATGGTTCTGCATTTGTCCTCTAGCCACTCTTGCTTAGCCATTTTGCACTTCCTGCCAACCTCACTTTTCAGACGACTGTACTCCCTTTTGCCTGCTTCACTCCATGCATTTTCACATTTTCTCCTTTCATCAGTTATGTTTAGTACATCCTGTGTTATCCAGGATTTCTGTTAGGATTCTATATGATCCTCTGCGGCTTTCACTACTCTCTCTCTCTCTGAGAGCTACCCATCCTTCTTCTACTGTATTACTTTCCCCCGTTTCAGCCAACCCATGTCTAATGCTGAAACTCTCAACTACCTCTGGTTCCTTCGATTTGTCCAGGTTCCATCTCCTTTTCTGCCTTTCTGCAGTCTCTTAAGTTTTAGTCTGTAGTTCATAACCAGTAAGTTATGGTCAGAGTCTATATCTGCCCCTGGATATGTCTCACAGTTTAAAACCTGGTTCCTAAATCTATCCCTTACCATTATAAAGTCAATCTGGTACCTTCCAGTGTCTCCTGGTTTCTTCCACATATACAGCCTTCTTCCATGGTGATTAAATCAGGTGCTGGTGATCATTAAATTGTGCTCTGCGCAAAATTCTACCAAGAGATCACCTCTTTAATTCCATTTTCTCAGTCCATATTTACCTACTACATTTCCTTCTCTTACTT
Organism: Locusta migratoria; assembly: GCA_026315105.1. Classification (NCBI taxonomy): domain Eukaryota; kingdom Metazoa; phylum Arthropoda; class Insecta; order Orthoptera; family Acrididae; genus Locusta; species Locusta migratoria. The sequence goes on from CM048748.1 coordinate 87,093,867, forward strand.
TTCCTACTAACGAGTTCCAGTCCCACATCACAATCAAATTATTTTTTGTAAGCGTCAGGAGCCTCAGTCATATAATATTTTTTAAAACAGCTGACCGCCATTTAACTGAAGGTTTTGTTTATTATCACTATCTGGTTTCGGCCTTAGGCCATTTTCAAGTGTTGCGATAAAAGTTGTTAAATAGGTTTCCTCAGGTCATGGTCATAATAATAAAAACAATAAAATATTCGGAGTTGAATCCATGTCGGAGTTATAAAATGGGTGACACATTTGTCCCCACATCTTAATTTAAATAATAAAATAGATGCCTTTGTGATTTTATGGTGAACACGTACCTATATTATTATCTAAATTAAGATGTGGGGACAAATGTTATTCCTTTTACACCATTCAATATTTTCTGTAGTAGTTGGTACTTAGGTTTAGAGAGAGAGAGAGTTCTTGAAAATATACAGACATGTTCAAAGCGAGAAACGCCGTCGCCTACCTTTTACAGGATATCCGTTACGGGCTTAACGGAGTTGAACTCAGCTGCACAAAGCATCCTGGGATTACTTTGACAATTAAAACGTACATATCTGCATCAAAGTCTGAACTGAATGAACTGGTGAACGCCGGATGGTTTGTGGATGAAGTGACTGACAACATTGAACACTTTAGTGCATGCATTCAACTCAAGACGCTGATGGGCTTCTTTGAGGACATGAATGAAATTATTATACACGTGAAACAAGAGCTCATTCTCGTACATTGTACAACAGACAAAAATGCGAACAAGCATTGTGCCTCGGTCAAAGAGAGTAAATTTCTGTTTGATAAAATAGAGTGGAGAATCTTGGATGTTTCGGTCTCAGATGAAGAGAGACTGAAAATCCGGTGCAATGTTGCCATTAAGTTTTAGATCGTGGAATTTGTTTGAATATCCATTTCTGCCTTCAACAAGCAAACAGATCTGGACTCTAAAAACATATGTGGAGCTAGACACACCTCGTTACATAATTCTGGCTCTGCAAACAGGTAGAAGAGACAACCTTAATAATGACTCAAGTGTGTTTGATAATTTCAAGTTGACCAATGAAAGATGTTTCTTAAACTCTTAGTATTTCCTATATGACAATAATTTACACATTAACTGGTGCGATAATAAATATAGCCCGCTGTATGACATGAATGCAAGATTCCGCTCATCTTACTACGGGACAAAGGGAACTAATTGCATGCTCAGTCCACAGAATTTTGAGGAGCTGGTTGGACCCACTTATTGATTATCTGTTCAGAACAAAATGAAACTATTAAAACTGGTTCTATCGATGTCCTAATCGAGTTTGACGCCTCTGAGAATTTTACACCTAACACTGCTGCGTATGCTCTAATACTCTATTACACTATTTTCCAATATTAACCATTTACCGCCGTTGTGCAGCATGCTATTTAAGAGAAAGTGTCATACCATACCTACTTTATTCCACGATGTGCTCTCGACGTGTCAACGTCATAGTCGATGCTCAAAGCTTCTATGATCACGATCACGGACAGTTTATAACTAAGGAGTGTGCCTCCACACCATTCACGGCAGATGGAGATATATTAGAAACATTCTCAGAGTGCATTGCATCACCGAAACCATTCAAAGCTTTGAAGTCTGCTACAATAAGACAGAGTGCTTTGTGGTTGACTCATAACTATCGTAGACTTCACTGGTATGCCCCCGGTGTACCCTATAAAGAAATGATTACAACTTTTCAAATATTTGACTGTCATGACGCTGTTATCTATGTGAAAGGCGAAGAGAAGATTGGTTGGGTGCGTCGAATATACAAGTAAGCGGTTATCCAGGACCTAGAATCCTTAGGCTGTCCTGCTATCCATCGACTGAAGAACAATAGTGTTGTGTGTGCATATAACAATGTAAAAGTTTTATTAAAATGGTTTAAGGAAAAAAAATGTTATCTAAGAAATCGTGTGTTTCTCTATTAATATATCAATAAAGAGGTAATGAAATAATAATAATAACAAGTGTTAGACTTTTGCACAATACAAACTTTAAACAATCTTCTTTTTTATTTGAATTCAGTTACTTAACACAACATATTACAGCCTAAATCACATCCAGGGTTCTTTTTTAGAGTTTATTGGCTGAATGAAATGGCGATGTGTCAGTGAGAGCGGCCACGGCCGACGCACACACGCGCTATTTCTCTGTGTAACGTAAAGCGGACTTGGCGCGACGTCACATTGGCATCATGTTACCTGCATGCGCCGTCTGATTGCATGTACCCTCGAAAAACTTGGCAACACTGTTATAAACATTACGCCACGTGGAAAAAAGTAACCATAAAAATAATTTCAGCAAGTGGGGAATGTTAACATTTTATTGAGCATAATTTAGCAGTTTGATGCAGTACCGCTATTAATTGATATTTTTAATGACTCATACTCTGATTGCTTGCCCTCCCCTCCACACTTGTGTAACCAGTTAGGTGTAGTACGCCCATCATCAGTCTAGCATACAGAATCCCCAGTTTGAATTCACACCCCCATCAATAGTCTGGCAAAAAGAATCATTCCCTTATTTTTATTACTTATAATATGATTCTAATACGTTAAAATTCAATTTATTTACAGACGAACTCAGTTATTTTACCATTTAGAAGTTTGAACCACAGACATTGCCGAGGTGGGGTGGCTTGCGTGCCTCAACGAAACATTAGCTGTACCGTAGGTGCAATCACAGTGGAGAGGTATCTGTGGAGAGGCCAGACAAACGTGTGGTTCCTGAAGAGGGGCAGCAGCCTTTTCAGTAGTTGCCAGTCTAGATGATTGAGACATCAGACAATGTGGCTTCGCCACACAGTTACTATGAATGGCTGAAAGCAAGGGGAAACTACAGACGTTAATCTTCCCGAGGACATGTAGCTCTACTGTATGAATATACGACGATGGCGTCTTGTTGGGTAAAATATTCCGGAGGTAAAATAGTCCCCCATTCGGATCTCCGGGCGAGGACTACTCAGGAGGATGTAGTCATCAAGAAAAGCAAAACAGGCATTCTACGGATTAGAGCGTGGAATGTTCTAACACTTAATCGGGTAGGTAAGTTAGATAATTTGAAGATAGAAATAGACAAGTTAAAGATAGATACGGTAGGGGTTAGTGATGTTCGGTGGCAGGTGAGTTCAGGGTTATAAACACGAAATCAGTTGGTGGTAACGCAGGAGTAGGTCTAATAATAAATAAGAAAATAGGAATGCATGTAAGTTACTATGAACAGCATAGTGAACGCAGTATTGCAGCAAATACAGACACGAAGCCGACACCGACCACAGTAGTACAAGTTTATATGTCAACTAGCCAATGATGAGGATGTCAAAGAAATGTATGAGGATAAAAAAAGAAATTATTCAGAGACCATAACGGATATCCTGTAAAAGGTAGGCGAAGGCGTTTCTCGTTTTGAACATGTCTGTGTATTTTCAAGAATTCTCTCTCTCTCTCTAAACCCAAGTACCAACTACTACAGAAAATATTGAATGGTGTAAAAGGAATAACACATGCAAAGTATAGTGAAAGCAGTGATATTCCACCACCTGAACGAGTAAAAGCAAACACTGTCTTTATATTTGACGATGTAGCAGTGGAAAGAAACCAGCATCCCAATCGAAAATATTTCTGTTTTCCTCGTCATATGGATGTTGATGTATTTTATCTGTCAGACATATTCTAGAACCCCAAACAGCTATTGAGAGATAATGCAAATTTTATTATAGCCTTCACATAAGACAATTTGAATTTAAAACACGTTTACCACGCTCACGTAGGAACTGATAGGAGTTTCAATGAGTTCATAAAGATTTGTGGAGATTTTTGGAATCATTCACAGTACGGGTGATTGATAAAACAAGAAAACTGTACCTCGGTAGGTACAGACGAAAGTTCCAAGAGTTTCTACAAATATATATAAGCAATAGCAGCGAGGAGGGTGCATATCATCATCATCATCATGGACAAATTTGCAGTCTTCCAAACAGTTAGACTACCTCTCCATTTCTAACCAGCATCTCCCTAGAAGCGACGTACTTTGATTTTTCTGTGTGGTTCTTCCATCAGATTCCTAAATTTTCCGTGTCTTCGTGTGTTTATGTGATACACATTTGCATTAAGTATCTGGTTAGTCTATTTTCTCGCCGTGTGAATCGTGACAGCCGTTTATGTTTGTTTTGAACCGATCTACAGTTGGTCAGTTTCTAAATGACCGCCGTCGGGACGAAACCTCACCAGTCAGAGAACATCATATTTTGTTGCTGTAACCGGCTTCTCACTAGAAGCAACAAATTTCGAAATTTTCGTGTTGTCCGTTCTTCAATTTTTCGTGTGCGCTGCTGTTTCTTATTCTTACGCTCGTTGTCTGTTCTCACTTATAGTAGGCTTCATCTCGCCTGTTTCAAAACCGTGTAGTTTAATAGCTCAGTATTTGCGCCACTTCTATCGCCACAGCCGTTTAGTGGATCATGTGATTTCAAAGTCCCGATGTTTACTTCTTCGTGCTAGTCCAACTTCTTGGCACTCTTCTCGTTTTTACTTTCTTTGCTTAACGTGGAGTCTACAGAACGTCCTAACCGCCATTCGTTTATCTAGGTACTGTGCTTACGTGTAGTAACCGTGACTGTTGTGTAGCCGCGGGGGAATAGCCGAGCGGTCTTAAGCGCCTCGCTGGGGACTGCGCGGTTGCTCGCCGTCAGAGGTTCGAGTCCTCCCTGGCTCGCGCGCGGGGGCACGCGCGCGCGAGCGCGCGCGCGCGTGTGTATGTGTGTGTGTTTGTATGTGTGTTGTCCTCAGATTAGTTTACTTTAAGTAGTTTGTAAACTACGGACTGATGACCACGCAGTTTGGTCCGATAGATTTACAAACATTTGAATATTTGACTGCTGTGTGCAAATGAGAGCTGAGTAGGTGACACTTCGCTTCCTCCTTCCAGCGGTGTTCACCATGGTTGTATAGCTGTAGGCTGTGGTCGAAGACCGGTGCTGTTGTGGGCCAGCCGAGGAGGGCGAACGAACGTCCAGCTCGCCCAACGTGTTCCGCGATTGGCCCGCAGCTGTGGATAGCCTGTTACTATTCGCAATGAAGCAAACACCCAGCAACCTGGGGCGTGACAGGCAGCTGGGGAACGGATAGAAGGGCCTCCCAAGTTGGTCTTACCAACGGGTTTGGGGCAGTATCTATGCCTGGCAATGTTCTTGAGCCAGACGGTGACACTTGTAATGAGGTCACGTCCCAGCCTGCAATAAGCTGCCTGTCCCAGATGGCGAGTTTACTTCTCGATGGGATCTTCAATATTTGGCTGGTAATGGACCCCCTTAGGGAATTGGCTTTTTTATTTCATTTATTTTTCGTATCCAGGACATTACTTATCTTACAATAGCACAATACAACAATTATAATAATTACCTTACAATAGAAGAGACGCATATAAACCGTTCATTAGGGAAGTGAAACTTAAATATAATAATATCTAAAATATGTGTAAAAATCAAAAGGCAAAAAAAGATTTGAAAGGGCTGATTTAGTTCTGTGAGCGATTTCAAAATTCATATTCCACATGAAGCCCAATGAATGGCTGTGTTATTTGCTTCGAGTGAATCCTCTATCGTACACGGCTTGTCCAGATTCAAATTTTCAAATGTTTGTAAAGCTTTTGGGACTTAATTACGGGGTCATCAGTCTCTAAACTTACAAACTACTTATGAACTAGGTAATCCTAAGGACGGTACAAATATTCATGCCCGAGGGGGGATTAGAACCCCCGTCCGTAGTGGCCGTGCAGACCGTGACTGGAGCGCCTCAGGTCCTTCGGCCACCGCGGACGGCGTCCAGCTTCCTACTGACGAGCAGGTGCTGTGGGTCATGCAGCACTCCACACTCGTAGGTCTCGTCTGCGCTGGTGTAGCTCCATTTCTTCATGTTTACTCTGCACTTCTTAGTCTATTCAGTGCTTTCCAGATCATAAATGGACGTTCGAAACCAGCTGCAGGTCCTTAGGTGGGGCTCTTCCTCGGTTTTTCTGGTTCCAAATTTCGCCACAGTTCCTCTCGTCGTGCTTTAGGCGATAGTTGATTTTGATGTTTGTAGGAAATTCTTCCTTGATTTAAGCCTAGAAGGCTGAAAGCTATGACCAGACAGTGGATGCCTGGGCTCTGTTACCTATTTAAGCTTTTCGCTTTCTGAAGCTGTTCTCCTTCTTATGTCTGGACGGGCATTGCCCATGAGTATGTACAGCTGATAATTGGGAGCTGGATGGAGACATACTATTATGACGCGTCCTGTCTCATTCAGGGCTCTTTTTACTTGTTCCGCATGGGTGGAGTTTTGCCAGGCAGGTGCCGAATACTCCGCGGCAGAGACACCTAGCGCTAGAGCTGACGTACGGAGAACTGCGGTTGTGCTACCCTTTTTAATATTTGTGAGCTTGCGGATGATGTTGTTCCTGGTACTCACTTTCAGTTTTGTGTTCACTCAGTGTTCCTTGTACGTGAAAGCACGGTCGAGTGTAACTCCAAGGAATTTTGGTGTGTCGCAATGAGAGGGGTACTGTCTCCTCTAGATTACGTTGAGTTTCCTCCTGGCCTCCCTATAGCGTAGGTGAAAAGCGCAGACTTGCTTTTTTGATGCATTTGGCTTGAGGTGGTTATTTTCATAATAGTCTGCTAGGTTCTTAGCAAATAAAGTCTGCAATAGGCTGCATAGGTCGCTGTATTGATTAAAGTCATAAAGTGGTTAAAACATGACTTTATTTGACACGTTTCGGCCTGGGCCATCGTCAAAATCTGAGAAAGGGAAATAGTAATTGTACAATATAAGGACAGAAATATTGCAAAAACACTTTACAAATTTGTTATATAAAGAAATTCGCCACACGTACCCTGATACATAGATTACAAGTAAGGCAGTACAAATGGATACATGTTGTTCTTGTAACATTAAGGAGCAGACGGAGGAAACGGAAAGCTAATACAGGTTTACAGATTTTGGTCACCAGATGGCGTGCCGTTCTTGAACATAAAGCGTAGTGGCGCCGTGACAAGTGAAATTACGCTAGGTAAAATTTCAATTTAGCAATAGAAAAACAAAGTGTTACTTTTTACAAATGCTTTTTAAAACATGTCTTAGGGGTAACAAAATGAGTAAATGCCACATATTGTGTCATGCTACAAATCATGAGTGGGTCTAGAGAATGAATCGTAAGGTGGCAGAGCTGGATATTATAAACAAATTAACAGTAATTGATAAACAATATACATACAGACTCACAGAATATAAAGGCTGTAATGACGAATATCATAACGATGCTCTAACATAAACAATGTGTATTTGATGCATAGATACTACTATAGGGCGCGAAGTTTGATTACATTGGCTAGGTATTACCGGCTAACAGATGTTCAATACATCGTGTGTAATAAGACAACAAAACGAAAAATGCCATATAATGTGTCCTGGTAAGCCAGGTGTGATTCTAAATGGATTGTCACAAATGAGATGGAGAGAGATATACAAGTATTACACTTGAATGGTTATTGTTTACAATAATGTGATTATTGTCCAATCCAATGTTTTTAGAGCTTATGGGACTTAACTACGGGGTCATCAGTCCCTAAACTTACAAACTACTTAAGAACTAGATACAAATAAGGACGGCAAAAATATCCATGACCGAGGGGGGATTCGAACCCCCGACCGTAGTGGACGTGCAGTCAAATGAAGTTACAGTGCTAGGTTCTTTATTGATAAAGGTTCTTTCCACCTCTTCACATCAACCCCAAGATTCCACAAAAAGGGAAACAGCTGCTATGGAGGGAAAGAAAGGCAATTTACACCCAGTGTGTGTACTGGTTGGTGTAATTCCAGATGTGGAACGGGCCATGCATGGTGTAATGAAGAGCAGAGGGCGCAAGCAACTACCGGTGATGGAACTTGTTGGTAACAACGAAGTGTGTCGCTTTGGAATGGGTCTCATCAACTCAGATCTAAGAACCAAGCCTGTGGACTAGTGTTTTCTTTGGCTGCGCTGTCCCCGCTGCGACGTCCGCGCACACCTAAGAGGACGTCCGCTCGCTGCGGCAGACCCGCTAGGCGGCATCAGCGGAGGCAGCAGCCGTGCCGTCCAATCGAATCCGGCTGCGACTGCGGCGCCTAATGCAATAAGCAGCAGCAGCCGCAGCCGCAGCCGCAGCCGCGGCGGAACCGAACAGAAATAATGGAATCGCGAGGCGCCGGCGCGGACTTTGTTAGCGGCTCGGCTCTCTGAGCGCCAGCCATTCTCCTCCAATCACGGCTGCCACGCGCAGCGGCGCCGCCGGAATATTCTGCGGGTGTGGGGGGATCCACCAGTCCACTGAGCGGCCGCCGCGTGCGCCAGGGGGCACCCGAGGTGCGCTTCCGGCGGGCTTACGTGGAGGAAACTTTCCATGTTCAGCAAATCCGCTCCGGCCGAAATCACTGCCATCAGGGCGTGTGTGGAGGAGAATTTGCGTAGCATCTATATCTATTCAGACAGCCAGGCAGCCCTGAGATCACTGGCAACCCCTGCAACAAGGTCTAAAATTCTTGCAGAATGTCACAGGTTTCTGGGGGGCCGGCCGCGGTGGCCGAGGGGACTGAGGCGCTCCAGTCACGGTCTGCACGGCCACTACGGTCAGGGGTTCGAATCTCCCCTGGGGAATGGATTTTTGTGCCGTCCTTAGTCTTAGCTAGTTCATAAGTAGTTTGTAAGCTTAGGGACTGATGACCCCGTAGTTAAGTCCCATAAGTTCTACAAACATTTGAACATTTGAACATTTTTTGGTTCTGGTGGAACTAGGGGAAAGCAATAGAGTAAACCTATTGTGGGTCCCTGGCCACTCCGGGATCAGTGACAACGAACATGCCGACAGATTAGCCACGATGGGGGCTGAGACTCCATTTATTGGACCGGAACCAAGGCAACGATCAAATTGGAGCTACGTAACTGGCTCAGAAAACAGCACGTAGAATATTGGACCAAAGTGCATTAACAAAAACATGGCAAGGTAATGACGCCAAAGCCAAGTTTTAAAAGAAGCTCTGCAATCCTGGGTCTGAACAGGAGAGAGATTAGACTCATGGTTGGATTGCTGACAGGCCATGGGAATTAAAAAAAAACACCTACATACAATGGGAATAACAGACGAGGACCCTAAATGTAGGATCTGTGATGACGGTGATGAAACTGCATCACATCTAATCTTCGAATGCATTACATTGGAGAGTAAAGGGCACACAACATTTGAGACAACCAGACCCGAAGAAATTGTGTCTAATAAGGGACTCCTTGCACTGTTCAAGGACATTGGTTGGCTTTACTAGATATACATGGAGCGGTACCGCAAAATAAACTTAGTTTCGGTGGGGGCAGTGGCGGGTTGGACCAAGACTGTTTTGGCTTCCCTGAAAAAATCAAATTAAATCAAATCAAAATCCGCTACAGTTGTAAACAGGTAGGTTTTGTGAAACCTTAGCTGTTCCCGGCGTAATGAATGTTCAAACAACTTACGGGTATGCTGCCGGGTGACGTCGTCGACAACCACCGATATTTCGGCAGGAGGACACCCAGCCATTCTCAAGGTACATCTGCACTCAAGGAAGCAATGTGCTAGCATATTTGATATCTCGGTTCGCAAAGGGTAGACATGTAAGATAAGAGACACAGTACAAGTCACTGCAGAGTCAACACAACCAAAGATGACCAAACAACAAAAATATCTACAGTGACTGTTAATCAGTAGGTGAGGCAGCATTAATTTTGTTTCTCTGTTTTGGCACCGGTCATGCTATGGAATACAACAACACGGAGATTCTGGCATGCACTTCCACCTATTTGGATAGTGTTTTTAAGGTAGCTGTTGAAATTAAACGAGCAAGCGATCTTATATACAGAGATTGTGGTTTTTGTGTAAATTCTGCTTGGAATCCGGCACTGTCTCTTGTCAAAAAAGAGAGGGACAAAATTAATGCTGCCTCACCTGTTGATTAACAGTCACTATAGATATTTTTGGTGTTTGGTCGCCGCGGTGGAGTAGCCGAGCGGTCTAAAGCGTCTCGCTGCGGAGCGCGCGGTTGCTCGCCGCGGTGGTTCGAGTACTCCCTGGGGCATGGGTGTGTGGGTTTGTCCTTAGGTTAGTTTACCCTGGTTTAAGTAGTTTGTAAGCTACGGACGGATGACCACGCAGTTTGCTCCGATAGATTTACAAACATTTGAACATTTTTTTTAAATGTTTGGTCATCTTTGGTTGTGTTGACTCTGCAGTGACTAGTACTGTGTGTCTCATCTTCCTTGTTTACTGTTTGCAAACCAAGGTATTAAATACGATTGCACTTTGTTTCCTTGAGCGCAGTTGTGGCTTGAGAATCGTAGGGTGTCTTGCCGAAATATCGGCAGTTGTCGACGACGTCACCCGGCAGCATACCCGTAAGTTGTTTGAACAGGTAGGTTTTGTACTAAAGCCGTCACGACTCATTTCTAGTCGTATATCCCACCTTCTGATGAAATGAAAGAAAGGATGCTGAGCGTCGTACTGCAGGATGCGCTGAGTTGTTATATGTTTTTACAATTTCTAGTCGTATATCCCACCTTCTGATGTAATAAACAAGAAAGGATACTGAGCGTCCTACTGCAAGAAGCGCCGAGTTTTTACATGTCCGGTCTACTTGTCAGGATTACTGTTGGTGCCAATGGCGGACTAAAGGGGTAGCAGAGGGTGGGCCCGCCCCGGGCCACTCGTCTTGAGGGGCGGTGGGGGGGGGGGGGGAGTGTGTAGTGGGACGGATTATTGTTTCCACTACTATCTTATGTCAGCTCAATTTTGCAGAAGATTATGTTTATATTTTATTTTTTTAAAGGATTTTTATGTAAATGTTTTATGTTATGCGATTCTTAAAAGAGTTTTCGTATGTTTCTTGTGTTTCATGTGCTGTGACGGCGATTCAGCCTACCAGAGCAACATCTTCGACGCCGAGCTCAAGGAGTAAACATCTGGCCACTTCAAGTCGCGGGTCGACGGCTACGAGGCAAAGAAGATGCTGGTCTCTGCGGTTATCGTCGCGGATATTGACATTATTATAGAAACTTTGGTGGAAAATCAAAACGACCATAAAATCAGTCTTTGTGTAACTGTCATTGAGTAATGATCTATATTGTCAGAGCAATAGATGTTATTGTGTCTCGAAAGTTAACCAAGTGTCAACGATAATTATTTTGATATTTATAGAAATTTTAAAAGAAATATATTCATTGACAGTAGCTGAAGAATTATTTACTGTCAAACCATTTTACAATTTGAAAGAAGACATTTATTGAAAGTTATTTTGTTTGAAAGATAAAGCAAGAAGACTTTTATCAATTTTTAGTATTTTAATCAATCGATCTTATATATCAATCGATCATTAATGAACAGGACTTGTAATATCTTTGTCTATAGCAACCAGCACAGCTACGAACTTCTGTTTCACAGTTCGATCTTTAAAGGAACTTTAAAACATTTATTTCAAAGTGATAGTTTTAAAGAAGTGCAAACCTAGAATCATATACTTCTTCTACCTGCGCCAGGATCTGTCGTTGAAATTTCCACAATACAGGAAGATTATACTATTTCGTTTTCTTTCTTTCTTCCTTCCTTTGGATTTTGAAGTCTGACAGGGCACAATAAAAACTTGGTACTTAGTCCCATGCAGGAAGAAGTCGTACCGCCGCAAGTGGCGACTCCAAATACCTCGACAGCTTCTTTTTTTTCACCCTTTGCCTTTCATTCGGGGCCTCCCAATCTCGAAAGGTTCAGATTTTCCCGTGCCTCTCGTCCTGGAGGACCTACAAATCTCAAACGTTACTTCTTTCACAGTGATACATGTATTTCCAAGTGGACGGGAAGCCTCATTTTTACTTGCCGCCGCACAGTGGTCTGAAAGGTCCGAAAAGCTGGCGAAAAAATTAAAATAATAATTCTGAGTTTAATCCCATACCATCATGTTTAGAGGACAAAGGTCAACACTTTATTATGTCACATGGGAAGCTGCCTTTGATACCGAAGAAAGTAGTTCAAAGTTACGGTCGGCGGATGAACATACGCTATGCAGAACCGCTTCGGATTACATGCTGTGCTTAAAGTGTGACTAACTTTTGTTGTAAGTGATCATTTTCAATTTTGTTTGGTGGACGATGTTAAGGAAGGTACAAAGGACATGTTTACGAGCTACGTGCTCATAAATATATACTCGATATTTGGTAAAAATCACTTCAGATCGTAACCTCATAATGTCCTCCATTCACACGTAGATCTGTCTTGAATGATCAATAAAGTAATGATCGGCGGAGATCCTGTGATGTACGACAGGATGTCTGCCGTCAAAATGTACAAGAATTGTCTGAGACTTGTTACGATTCTCGCTCTATTTTCATATTTACTGAGACCGTGCACGGCGAGCCAGCTAGCACAAAGTACAAAGGGTATTCTGTATCCAGTATGTACTTTGATAGTTAATACAAGACAGTGGTCTAATATCACTCGCAGCTTATATTACTTTCATGGTATTAATTAAATTATTGAATTGGCAAAATAAGACAACATTGAATCATGTGTACATTTTGACCAACTACATGTGTCTACATAATTTAAATCTGCTTCTGTTTAGTATTACATAGCAGTAATTTACCTACCAGGGTCGGGAGGCAACCAGTTAGCATGCACTAGAAAGGAAATCTACATCATGACAAAAAAAAAAAAAAAAATGGATTTGAACACGCAGCTCACTGTAATGGACGAAGTGGCTGAAAAGGCCATGATGTATTTCAAAATACATCGGGATACATTACATGACGTTTAAAAAGCTGTTCTGCAGTTTGAGATCAATAAAGAAAACATCATCTAGGAAAATCGAACGTTTCTTCAACAACTTTTACGGTTAGTAAATTTATTATTTGTAAACCGATTATTTTAAAATATTCGATTACTATTAGAATAAGCGTTTTTCATATATTTCAATTATAATATACTAGTAGTAAATGAATTTCATATCTTTTGTAGAATACTTATACTACTGAATCTTCCACGGCACCTAGGATTGGTCGACCATACACGGAGTTTACAGGTTCACAGGTTCGAACGAAAAGATGATCTGAACAACTGCGTGGTAAATACGTCACAGAGAAGTTAGCAACGCAACTGTAATGGAAATCAGTCTGTTGTTGCTTTGTCTGACAATTATTAATCAGCGTCAAACAACGGTACAGATTAATTTTGTAACGACAATTTCTTGCACAGTTTCAATATGAAAATTGTTGTCTTGTTATTGTAATATTTTTTAAAATGTAATTAATCCTATACTTGTAATCAGCTATCCCAATATCATTTTTTTTAAATTTACATTAAAATCTAACGCGTTTTCATTAAATAACTTGGGTATATTCGATCCGCCATTTGCAATTTTTTTACATTTGCCCTCAAAATAGAATTCAGCTACCCCAAAAACCCTTTATACAGAAATTTCCAATCTTATCCGAATATTTTTCGACTTTTGGCCACCTTTCCGGCAGTTTCAGACCACTGTGCGCCGCCCCGGGCCTGTAACGGCCTTAGTTCGCCACTGGATAGGTGCCTTCGACGCTAAGAAAACGTTGGTGAAAACTTACATCAGTTCATTATCGGGAAGTAAGATCTCAGATGGATAATTGCCAGCCTTGGCTAGACGTCATACAGCAGCGTTCAGAAATCTCCCTCACACAGAACGCTGACAGCAAACCTTGACTTCCCGGTGCCGCCTTTGACTCGAGGTTGACGCTCTGACAACGCGTGCCGATACAACACCGCCCAGAAGACAAGGCCTAAACTGGCCGTGACTACGTCACACCTAGAGGTCGCGCCGCCAGCTGGCTGGTCGCTGAGGCACGCCCATCGCCTCGTACCGGCCGCCCAGTTAGCTTGCGTTCGCTGCTTCTCCATACAGGTCGCTGCTACTGGTAGCCGTGGACACGCGTGGCTGATCGATCTTCTCCTTCATATCCGGTCTGCCGTGGAACACAAATGGGCACCCGAAGGTCCTGCCATCCCCAGCCGTCTGCCTATCACCTACAATATGCTGACGACCCTGCCTTCCTAGCCCTCGCCCCCTCCCTTGCCTGTTCCCAGTTTTTACTCCAGTCCCTCCTCACCTCCTCTCCGTCAATCCCTACAAATCCCAAGCAATCATTACAGGTCGTACCACCTCTTCCTTCCGTCTCCCTGACTTCTAACTTACCCTTCACAACCGTCCTATCCGCCACACTCCCACCCTTATGTACCTCGGACTAATCCTCGACCGATCCCTTTCCTGGACCCTACACCTCCTCACCGTTTGCCAGAAAGCCCTCTGACTTATTCTCCTCCAAATCCTTACCGGCCGGACGTAGGATCTCAACCCCTCCACCATCCTCTACACCTACCGCTCCCTTATGTGTCCTGTCCTCTGCAGATTCCATCCCGCCTGGATTTTCGCTCCCCCTTCCTACTACAAGAACCTCCAAATTCTTGAATTCCACGACCTCCGCCTCGCCTACCGCATCCAGCTCCCCTCCCCCACACGGATCCTGTATGACCTTATCCCATTTCCCCATCTCCTTGAATACCTTGAACACATCAGGATCCTCTAGACCAACCGTAAAATAGACTCCCGCAACCCACTGGTCTACCCCATCCTCACCAACCCTGGGCCTCTGCCACGGCTTTACCGCTGCATCCCTCCCTCCCTTCACCACCTCACTCTCCACGTCCTTTCCCAGGGTAACTTCCGCTACCTCCCCCTTCTTGATGACGTCCTCAGTCCCGACATATACCCATCCTACCAACCCTGATTCCTCCCTGTAGATGGAGAGCCCCCTTTCCCCTCCCCTTCCTCTTCCCCTGCTTGGCTATCCCCCTCCCTACCCCAGAGACCCTACGCCTCCTCTTCCGCCTGCTCTTCTCCCCCTCTTCTCCTCTGTGCATTCCGCCTTCCCCTACCCCGCGGGGTCCTGCGACGTCAGTTTTAACAGTTCTTCGTTCAGTGTTTTGTGTGAAGTGCTACAGTAAGTGTGTTTTTATCTGCGTCCGCCACCAACAAACAAGTGTTGCATCGTGTGTTTTAATATTGTGTCTCCAAGTGCTCGCCGTGTTGTGATTGCTCTCATACTGTATGTTTTTAATGTCACCGTGGCTCTTCATTTTAACAGACTAAATGTGCTTTTAATCACCTGTCAAACTGTCTGTACTTCAAACTGACACCATGTCTACGTCTAAATTCACCGTATTTTATCTCCTGTTATATTTTAAATGCCTTCATACCCATATGTACATTTCTCTCGGCTGAAGAGCAGCCTATCGAAGCTGCTGCCAACCTCCTGGCTTTGTAATGCTAGCGTTGAAATACAAAAGAGAAAAAAAACCTGCCATCGGCTTCCGAGTTGACTTCAGCGCGTGCACACACTCTTTGATGCTGTCGGAAAACGCAGTGTTGTCGGAAGACAACTAGATTTACGATCAGTGAGCAGCAAAAAACAGAACTATCTGCCCCCTCGACTAGATATATCTTTAATATTTACAGTCATCTAGCAATAGAATAACAGTATGGTAATCATAGAATCAAGTGCTGTACATGCATCAGCCATCAATCCCTAGACCAAGTGCTCTCACGCTGTCAGATCTAGGGTATTTAAAGAAACCAGCATCGTCTCTCTGGCGTGTACCACAGTTTACAATCACCGAACCTATGCTAGCTAGTTACGGGATAATCTCTTGACAGGCAGTTTACTGCTGACTTCAGTCTCCACGACGTCTTCTTGTGTAAGAGTTACGTGAAGTTACAAAATGTCTGACGCGGCAATGCTCATGGTCGTGTCACTTCCTTTTGTTTGCTATGCAGTCATCTCGCTGCCGAGTTATTTATTTATTTATTTATTTTTACTTTCCTCGCCCGCGTGCCACTGGCCATTCTTACTTGCTGCTCATCAGAATGTTTTCTGCTCCACCTACAGCTCTGTCCTGGCTATCGTTTGTGACGATATGACTGAATTGTAATACAAGTTTTAGTTATCTTCTACTATATTGTGACGTAACAGTACTAAGTGAATCTAAGAACTCACATAAAAGTGTTCCATCATGTTGGACCCATGGTCGCCTCAATACTGGCGTGGGAGGTATATATTGAATCAGATACACAGATCCTTATATTTTCCAATGATATTACTCTCTCCGATCAGTTCCAGTCATAGCACCAGGAACGATGTACACTGCTTGTATTGACTGTGGTTCTGACTTGCCTAGAAATTCTGATGATTTCCGTATTGTTACTTTGTGACAGGACGGACTCTTATGAAGGTACGTTTCTAGACGCTTCGGTGAGATTCGAAGCGATTTTGTTCGGGAATGGAGGAGGCATAGGAGTACAGGAACTGTAACGACTTGCCTCGCTTTGGCAGTCAAAACGCGACCACAACAGCTGGCCACCGCTACTTACGGATACCGGCACAGAAGAAACCTGAGACAAACGGCACCATTCGGTATAATAATTTTTCTTAAAGGCATAGGACGTGTTTCGACAAAAACTGTACGTAATACGCTGCACGATATGCAATTTCCCTCCCTCCGTCCATGGCAAGGTCAAGATTTGATATCTGGACACTATCAGAGCCATACAGATAGGCCCAACAAAATGGTGAATGTTTTTTACATTGCAAACGAATTTCCTCTACGAGTCTACGGCCTTAATTTTTTATATCAATAAGAATAAAAACAGGCTAAATTGATAAAATTGTAATTGTTACATTCTTTTTGCATCTCTCAAACGGCACGTGAGAAATATAAGTAATGTTGCCATGCGATGTCTGATATATGATCGTGATAATTTCTCCCAACATATACAGGAAGTTTTCTTCAAAAAGCATTCTATGTGTTATTCTTTTTTTAACGGATTATATGAAAAAGCTAAACACTGAAACATATGCGTATTTCTTGAATAATAAAGTTACTTTGAAGACATTAAACTGAAATAGAGGCATTCATTAAAAGTTCGTCGCGGATGGTATTCGAACCCCGGACTTCCTGCTTACTTTGCTTCTAAATTACTTTTTAATCAGTGACCTTGACAGTCCTACACAGCTAGTAGTTTTATGTCTAAGGTTACGAATTTTAAATATTTCGACAATGTCTGTAACTCTCACTCGAAAGTGTCGCAAATTTCATCCTAAAGACCTTAGAAGTGTCATTTCTGTTTTTGTATGAGGCTTTCATGACTCTTTGTCTTTATCCATTATATGTTGCCCTGAAACAATAAGGGTCACCCATAACATTAATGTCCTCATAGGGATGTCCTTTTGGGTTATTTGTGTCTTTGTATGGTGCTGATGGGTGAAAATGATTTAAATGTTCAAATGTTTGTTAAGCTTAAGGGACTTTAGTGACATCAGTCACTAAATTTACAAACTACCAATGAACTACCGTATACTAAAGACAGCCATGCCAGAGGGAGGATTCACACCCCCGACAGGGAACGGCCTCGCGCATCGGAGCGTAGCGCCTAAATGCGCTCGACCATTCCGCTGCGGCGAAAACGATTTAATATCGATACATCATTTGTTTGCAAAATACGTTTATATCAAGGGTGGCTAGAGTTAGCGATTCTAAAAAAATTTATTCATCACTATTTTGGTTCTTTGTCAAGAGAAGTATCATTTCATTTTTTTATTTTTGGAAATACTTAGATTATTGTTTAGAGTGCAACTGAAATGTAAGTAGCGCTTTTTGCTATCCATCTTCTGTTTCATCCATGAAAACGGCAGCGTATTTAAATTCGGTTTGTCCTATCTTCATACCTTGTGATGGACGCTGAACTTGCCACGAAACCGTGGTGTCATCTTAAAATACAAACTTAATCGTGAAAAAAAAAGTCTCTTGCTTTTAGACGGTTTTTAATACCTGCTTGTTTTTGCTTAATTTCGTGTGCGTTCAAGTACAGGGTGTTTCTTGCTGATATACGATATCTGGGTATTATGGTACTATCTTTGTAAATCTTTCCTGTGAAGCTCGCTATTTGGCTTGTCGGACTTCTTCATAAATTCGACAAAGACAAATAATGATCCACGAATTCGAAATATTTTTTACATTTTGACCGCTCCAAGACATTGAAGTAAATACAGGGGCAAAGGTGTAAGGGCGGCCGCGGTGGCCGAGGGGACTGCGGCGCGCCAGTCACGCTCTGCACGGCCACTACGGTCGGGGATTCGAATCCCCCATCGGGCATGTATATTTGTGCCGTCCTTAGTATTAGCTAGATCATAAATAGTTTGTAAGTTTAGGTTCTGATGACCCCGTAGTTAAATCCCATAAGATCAAATGTTCAAATGTCTGTAAATCTATTGGACCAAACTGCGTGGTCATCAGTGCGTAGCTTACAAACTACTTTAACCTAGGTAAACTAACTTACGGATAAACACACACACACCCATGCCCCAGGGAGAACGCGAACCTCCACGGCGAGCAACCGCGCGCTCCGCAGCGAGACGCTTTAGACCGCTCGGCTACTCTACCGCGGCCCCACAACATCTGCAAACATTTGAACAAAGTTGTAAATTCGTGCTAGACTTGGATTCTAAGACGAATTTCCCACTTTGGGCCAGCGGTCGCCTTAACCAATTAGCCTGTCCAGGCACGCTTCCCTAACAACGCAAATTTTCAACTTGTAGCACAATACGATTGTAGTTCTCTTGCCCATTTGAGTCCACTTCCTCGCAGCCAATGCCGTATTCCAGAGAGGTATCGAGCGTATTAATGCGTGCGCATTGGAAATTTCTATTGCCTGTTTGGGCAAATACGCAATTATTTATATGGTGTCTGTTCGTATCGGACGTGTCAGAAAAAAAAAAGAAAAAAAAAAAAAAAAAAAAAAAAAAGCAACAACCATATAAACAAATGTTTGTTCAAATGTTTCTAAATCTATCTGACCAAAATGCGTGGTCATCAGTCCGTAGCTTACAAACTACTTAAACCTAGGTATACTAACCTAAGGACAACACACACACCCATGCCCCAGGGAGGACTCGAACCTCCACGGCGAGCAACCGCGCGCTCCGCAGCGAGACGCTTTAGACCGCTCGGCTACTCCACCGCGGCATAAACAAAACTATGTTCTACTTATTTAAAGAAACGTATTCCGAAATAATCGTTTTGCACTGAAACTCAAACATGGATATGTAATATGAGAAACAATTGAAGCTATTGCTGCTGTACAAAGAGTTGTGTGGTAGATGTATGTGCCGCGGTGGAGTATCAGAGCTGTCTAAGGCGCCTCGCTACGGAGGTTCGAGTTCTCCCTAGAGCATGTGTTAGTTTACCTTAGTTTAAGTAGTTTTTAAGCTACGGACTGATGACCAAGCAGTTTGGTCCGATATATTTACAAACATTTGAGATGTATGTTAGGATTTAAGTGGGGGGACTCGGAAATGTTTCAAGTAGGACAATGTCGACTTGTTTGGAAAATCAAATTGGGGTGGTCGTAGGGTTGGTAGGGTACCACAATATGCATTCTACTGTGTCATTAGAGAGAAGACTAGAAGTTGGCTACTCTTCGAGCAATTGGAGTAGATAACATTGCAGATCACCGAAGAGTGATAACGAAAAGTTTGTTGGAATATGGTAAGGAATTTAACAAGGAGACCATATGGGTATCGCATTTTGAAATTCTTTATATTTATGGTACGTATAGTTCAGAACTTAAATAACAATCATCCAATACCATTCGACACAACTCTCAAACATTGCCGAGAAAATCTACTTTGAAGTTTTGCAATTACACGTTAGTACCATTAACTAAAACACATGCAATATATTTCGCTTTAGCTTAGGTGATACCGTTCTGGCCTTGCACTCGTGGGGTCGGTGGTTCCAATGCTGCGGAGAGAGATATTTTATTTTTTTCGTTGTGTTCGAATACTTACACAATTATAATATCTAATGGTAATTTTTACGAAAAATGCACGCCTTTGTTTAATCGTAATTCTTTAAATTTTATAAAAGGTCGTTAATAATCATAGCTTTCATCAAAAAATATAAGTTACCTTTTTTACGGTATTGGCTACACTATTAGTTGTCGACGGCAGTCTTTAATTGATCAGTTTCTGAACACCTACGACGCTATTTTTTTTAAAGTCATCTCAGTAGTTACTAATGCCTTTCCAAGCAGCTAACCTACTCAACCATCGTTTTAGGTGATGACTAGGTGTTCAGCTCGTCTACATAAACATACACAAAATCTGGCACAACATGTGGAATTAGATATCACAAAAAGCTGAATTTGAAAAGAAAAAACTCTTCTGGCACAGTGAGATCAAATGTTCAAATGTTTGTAAATCTTTTGGGACTCAACTACGTGGTCATCAGTCCCTAAACTTACAAACTACTTATGAACTACTTACGCACTAGGACGGCACAAATATCCATGCCCGAGGGGGGATTCGAACCCCCGACCGTAGTGGCCGTGCAGACCGTGACTGAAGCGTCTCAGTTCTCTCGGCCACCGCGGCCGGCCCACAGTGAGATACGAACCATTAACTTTACAGTAGTGATTTCCTGATTGTTGGGCCTGTAGCATCATAAACGTCGTTGAATGACATTGTAATGTAAGTTCCGGATTGCTGCTGATATTTTATTCAATAGCTCTACAGCTGTTACAACACTGTTATTATCAAGCGACTGCGTATATAAGAATTACATTAATTAATTACAAATCAAATAATACGAAAATACACATAAAATTTGTTGTTATAAATTTTCCTTGTAACTTACGTCTATGATGTTTGGACCTTATATACTGACATCTGGCGTAACTGTTCTATAAACTATATGGAAATATTCACGCATTTCGTAGTTGGATACGTTATTAGCTGTCAGGTTTTATGCAGATTTTTACGCTAAAACGTTAAAGAATACTTTTATATTTTGGGTAATTAACAACAGCTCTGATTTCAAACATAAAAAATATCTGGTTAATTTTATTGACTTTATCGATGATAAAGGCTGAGAAGCAAAGATATGCTAAATGACCAGAGGTAGCTAAAAAATGAAATAAACCTCTCTGACCAATGTCAACGTTAAAAAGTTTCTGATAACTTAGTCAATTAGTATATGTATGTAAACATATTTGGCAGAGCTGCTGTTAATTACGCAAAATATTAAAGTTTTCTTTAATTTAACGTTTTAGCGTAAAATGCTGCATAAAATCTGACAGCTAAAAAAAAGGATCCAACTACGAAATACGTGAATATTTCCATACAGTTTATACAACAGTTGCACCAGTTGTAAGCATATAACGTCCAAACATCGTAGACATAAGTTGTAAGGAAAATTTATAACAAAAATTTTATGTACATTTTCGTATTATTTAATGTGTAATTAATTAATCTAATCCTTATATACGCAGGCGCTTGATAATGACAAAATGTTGAAATAGATGTAGTGCTATTGAATAAAATACAAGCAACAATCCGGAACTATCATTACAGTAGTGAGTTTATCACGCTACCACCTGAGCTACAGCGACAGCTACTACAACTAATTTAGTTCAGGTTCCTTACGTGTACTTTGCAAAACTTCATTGTCGATTTCCGCGAGAATTTTTGAGAGTTGCAGCGAAAGGTTTTGGCTGATTGTTATTTGAGTTCTGAAGTTCACTTACCATAAATATCAAAAAATTCTGAAATCCGATACCCATGTGGTCTTCTTGCAAGACCTGTCACGCGACTTTGGAAAGAAAGAGGCCAAAAGAAGTTTTAAAAAAGCGCACTAACGAAACATCAGCATAGCGAGTAAGTTAGAATGTACTTTATGGACGAGATATCACGTTTCATGCCCGCATAGAATTATGAAAGTCCCTTGGAGTGCTTTTGCCAGCTTTTGGGGAGGATAATCTAGATTCTCAGGCTACGGCTGCAGGTGTAGTTTGGAAGTCTGCCAGAGGAGGGCATTAGCTGGGCGGCAGACGCGGCGCGTCGCGACGGCGGCCGCCCGCGCCGTCGACGTGTGCGTCGGTGGCGCCGCGCTGCGGCTGCCGGCCCGCTAAGAGGATTGCGCGCGCGCCCGCCTCATGGCGCACCTGTCTTGTTTTGTTTTGTTTTGCTTTGTTTACGCCGGCTTTGCGCCACCTGGTGGCAGCGCGCAGCAAAGTGGCGAACACTGCGGGCGCAACCGGGCTGCCTGGTACCAGCCATGGTTCAGGGCGCGTCTGGAAAAGCGGAAACCGAAAAATTACGCCGAAAAGTTACGGGTTTCCGGCACTGGGTACGTGCAGAGGAGCACTGAAGCACAGCCCCAAGTGCACACAGCAGAATGATGTAGCGTTGTAGTAACAAATTGTATGTGGGCGTTTGGGATAGTGAGTTCATTTCTTTTCTTCCTTTTTTATTCTCAAAATACACTTGAATATTAGGGTCGATTTACTACTCCGGGCGAACAACTAGGGAATCAGATGAGATATTTAGGTGCTGATGTATTGTCATCGACAAATGAACTAAAATGGTCCAATATCTTTCTGTCGGTCAGTGGTGGCGTCTTATGCCGCCAGTGTATCAGTGAACGTCTACCAAAAAAAAAAAAAAAAAAAAAAAAAAAAAAAAAAAAAAAAAAAAAAATCGTCTTGAAAAAACTAAATAAAACAAAAAGTATTATATCCCATCTTCGTCGCCACTTTTGTGTCTCGTTGTCGCCGGTGGTCCTAGGTGTCGGTGGCCGAGTAGAGAGAGATCAACACAGGAAAACAGAATGCAGGCATGTGCGGGTACAGAGTCTGAGGTGACCAGCCGGTGGGACAGCAGAAACTAGGAACACTGAGCTAGATTAGAACAAGATATATTTCGAAGGGAGAGAGCTTTGTTAACTGAAGTCTAGTGGAAAGCAGATACGTAGTTTAAGTAAATAGAGGCCTGCCTACTGATGAGTCCTAGTGCCTGTCTGATACCCAAGTGGCCGATGCAGTTCAGTGGTGGCCGCGAGCGCGATTGCAGCTGAGGGCGCTTGTAACTGACGCAAAAACGCCGCGCCGTGCTTGCATGGCGGCGAGCGGCGAAAATACGTGGCGCACACTTCAGACTTGTTCATACTTCTGCGACACCTGTGTGTGTGTGTGTGTGTGTGTGTGTGTGTGTGTGTGATGTCTGTTCTTTTGGACATATCTGATAGAACATATATATATAAATTTGCCGAAGACGGGCAATGATCCTTTCTTCAGCGCGGAAGCACTCCTAGGTCCTTAATTTTATGGGAATTAGTACTAAGTGACTACGAGTTTGGGCTGTTTTGGGCAGGGTAGAGTTGCAAATTTATATCTGACGGGAGGCGTGCTTGAGTAATTCTGTGCAGGCGTGATGATCGCTGTGGTGTAGGTGACAGCGCAACTGCCTAGAAAGCAGAAGGTCGGGGTTTGAATCCCGGCTGGGTACACATTTTCAAATTCGCAGCTAATCTCATAGATTCCGTGAATATTAATTAGTGCTTAAACTAATTAATTAACTGATAGATGGTGGGTCAGACAAGTCTATCCTTTAATATCAAGTGAACAAATCATTTGCATACCGTCTTCCTCTCCCCTTCCTTGTTTCATTTCTCAATACATCCACCATAAAACCTATCTTTCAAGTTCAGCAAATTATGGCGTCTAAGTCACATTTACGATTTTAAAAAAGTGCGCATGTGGAATCAAGTGTTGGTGAAATATGATTCTTAGAGGGACTATTTGGCGCTTTGTTTATACATATGTCAATATCTCACCATCACTCATTACCCCACGACCTACAAGAAATGGCATGGCAGAATTACCATTGGCATCCTACCTGTTACGATCGCGTTTAAATTTCGTAAAATGAAACTATTCAATGCTGATCTTCGCTGTTTCAAACGCAGGTGCCGCGGAATCAGAAGATGGGCTGAAACGGACGATGAGCGGCTGTGACGCCCTTCCTATGGGCTATGTGCACTAGCGTTGGGCAAACTTGTGCTAATACTTATCGCAAATGCGCCATCATTAAATCACTTTAAAGCTCACATGAACTTACATTATATAGCTCTTACGCCTTTTTTTTTTTTCATTTTCTGTCAAAGCAGAGGGAAACGTCTGAGGGCGTCACAGTTTTGGACTTAACAGATCAAGATAGTAGGCACCTCAGAGATAAATTTCACGCTTGCAGCTCATAATGGGCCAAAATTATTAGGTTTGCGAAATGTGTCCCATTAATTCTGTTGCACAGAGTACTTCAACTGACAGGTCGTAAAATTCGTTTATTAACTTTACGTGCGGGTAAGTGGCAAGTGGCTTATTTCCGATTCCTCAGGTGCTCACTCTATATATATAAAAAAAAAAAAAAAAAAAAAAAAAAACGAAAAAGACACGTCCTTTAAATTTTTACAGTAAATGGATTGTGTATTGTTACGTCTATATCGTAAGAGGGTCTAAGTTAATCTTACGTTATTACTTAAGTACTGCATTGGACAATCTTGTCATTAGCATGAAAAGCGAAGAAAACGCAGGAAATCAAATGGGAACATATGTAAACTAGTGCGATCAGGGGCTGTGTTTCATAGAAATACGATGATATTGTTTATCTAAAAGAAAACGGAAAAGAAAAGCAAATGTAGCTATAATCTGTTTTAAATAGCTCCCAATAAACAAAATAGATCAGCGGGAACCTTTGGTATACTTTTCAATTATTCTGAACTGACGCCGTCTTATCGGTCGTGGTATGCAAGTAGTGCAACCGCTATAAGCCCGTCTTAGCACGACAGTAATATCTAAAAAATAACGTTTTTTTTCATATTTTATGCACGGCCAGACCGTACATCACATTGCGATGAAACTTTGTCAACTCATTGCTTGCAATCGCGCAAAGGTTATAGGCATACTAAAATTAACTTCGTATGTTGAATGGCGGAGGGTGCTTTACAATTAGTTAACCCTACATTGCATGAATTTTTATTTTAGCGCAAAAATATATATATGGTAGAATATGTTCACCAATGCAAGTGAAAAATATTGAAAAAATTATATAACTCATTTAACAATGGGAAAGTCATTATTTATTACCCGTTGTCATTTGGCCACATCATGCACAGAAACTTTCTTTCAAGGAAAATATTGGTATCTAACAAGTTTGCTACTCCTATGAGATGTCTGTAAAATGGTAAAAGTTTTTTTCTTGACAGAAGACGTATGAGTTTGTAATTACAATTTAATGCCCAGCAGTGAGTAAAATCCACTGGAATGCTCTTTGTTGCAATCTATGGAGGAAACGATCAACTAAATGCTTAGAAAAGACTCAAATGTATACAATATGCAAGGTGTTGCCCTCTTGCAACAAGAAGAACGCCTGAAAAATGTAACGCAAATTTACTTTGCCAAACGGCAACACTATGCAATGTAGGGTTAATGCGTTTCTTAGGCCTTCACTCTGAAACGGCTGGACGGAACTGAATGAAATGTGGAATAAAGATAGCTTATACTCCGGATTAATATATGTGCTACCTGTCGTAAGCATCCGTAGATGATGGCGGAGGGTAAGTTACAACAAAGATTCAAATAGTTTGTCTGGCCAGCATGAATGTCAAGACATAAATGTATGGTTTCATGAAGGAAATTTTTATAATATGCAAGACAGTGAATTTAGCATGGTGGAGGGTAGCTTGCGACTTTTACACCGTTTGATCAGTCTACAAGAAACTTGGTGCATATATGTTTGTTTTCGTATCTAGTAGGGTGAGGAGTAGGTGGAGGAGGGGACGAAGAGAAAGGGGAGGTGACGGGTAGAGAGAGGGGAGAGGAGGAGAATAAGAGAATGGAGATAGACAGGTGAAAGGAAATGAACAGGGGGAGGGGGAGAGGATATGCACGGAGAAAGGAACAGGAGAGACGGGCGCAGGAGCAGGTGAGCAGAGAAAAAGAGAAGGGAAGGAGGGGATGGACTAACTGGAGATTGATCGTTTGCTCGTATTTTAGTTCTATCGTTCGTAAGCAAACAAGCTAACACTTTTAAATTATAAACGTTATTTTCACAATTATTTCTTCTGCGGCAGCTAAGCGGCGGGTACCAGCTAGTTTTTAATAAAGCTGGTAAACAGTCAAGATCACACATTTCTTATATTTATTGTAACAGGCTGCGATCAAGAAAGATCTTCTTTTTTCTAATTTATTGTAACCCGTACCTATAATCTAAAATCATCTTCACTCTCCATAGGTCAAGTACGAAGATGAGTGGCAGAACAGGAACCTTGTTTAAGGACAACACTGACCAGGCTTAATGGAAGACGAATGAATTTACTACTATGTAACTAAGTGGTTTTGCGTTATACGTAAAGGGAAGTACACACTCATTTTCTCTTGAATTGATAGTTACCCCCGCGGTGGAGTGGCCAAGCGCATTGAGGCGCTATGCACCGATGCGCGAGGCCTTTCCCCGTCGGGGGTTTCGAATTCCCCCCCCCCGCCTCGTGCATGGATGTTTGTGTTGTCATTAGTATAAGATAGTTTATAATTAGTTTGTAAGTTTAGAGAGTGATGACCCCGCAGTTAAGTCTCATAAGTTTAACAAACATTTTTTGTTAGTTACATTAGAAAATAGGAATATCTTTTAAAATATTGATGTAATTATATCGATAAAGGACAACAAGGAAACTCACCTTGGATTTTTATGTAGATTACCGGTTTCGGCAGTTTAAGTGCCTTCCGATCTTCCATTTCATTCTCACATCACAAATAAAACCATCACAAGAAATAAAATATCAGCAGTATTATGCTGTAATGTTATGTGATCACTAAGTTTTGAATCAAATTACAGCATCACGATTTTAATATTTTATTTGTATGATGAGAAGTCAACAATAATGTTGGGGAATAAGGATGTTTTTTAAAAGTTGATATTTGTGATGTGAGGGTTGGAATTAAAGATCCGAAAATGGCAGTTAAACAGCCGAAACCGGTAATCTAAATAAAAATGTACATCTATCTTCGATGTTGTCCTTTATAAATTGATTGAAAGGATCGCCCCTCCCAACTGTGACAAACTTTAGTGATGTTATTCTATACAAGGGTATCTATTAGTTAATTAAATATACACAGTGCTTTCGTGACATCGACTCCACTGCAGTAGCTATGCAGCTTCTGATAATTACGGTGTTCGTTACACATGCACTGGAAATTTAATTACACTAATGGCAGAGATGCGTCTTCCACCAGTGACGTTCATGCAATGCAAACAAATAGTAAATGTCTGCAGCAAAAGCTGTTATGGTACGAGAAAGTCACAGCAGCTGCACGAAACAAGATAGCAAATGGGCAACTGTCGGAAATACACATATACTTGGAGAGCGGTATGAAATGGAATGAGCATCAAGGTAAGTCGTTGAGATGGGAGTTGGTCTAACGCTGTTTTTGGGACAATTTCGGTAAGACGTGGTCCATTTGTAGAGCAGACTGCGTATACAGCAGTACTGCGACCAATTGTTGAGCTACAGCTGGGGTCTTTGCGACACCCGCCAAGTCGGTTTAAACCTTTCAGAAGGAGACTGGCCGGCCGTGGTGGCCGAGGAGACTAAGGCGCTCCTGTCACGGTCTGCACGGCCACTACGGTCGGGGGTTCGAATCCCCCCCTCGGTCATGGATATTTGTGCCGTCCTAGTTCGTAAGTAGTTCATAAGTAGTTTGTAAGTTTCGGGACAGATGACTCCGTAGTTAAGTCCCATAGACTAAACAAACATTTGAACATTTTTGAAGGAGACTGATAGTTTTATTACTGGCAGTTCTGCCGGCCGCGGTGGCCGAGGGGACTGAGGCGCTCCAGTCACGGTCTGCACGGCAACTACGGTCGGGGGTTCGAATCCCCCCCTCGGGCATGGATATTTGTGCCGTCCTAGTTCGTAAGTAGTTCATAAGTAGTTTGTACGTTTACGGACTGATGACCCAGTAGTTAAGTCCCATAAGCTTTACACACGTTTGAACGTTTTGAACTGGCAGTTCTGGTCAACATGCGATTGTTGTGGAGGTGATTGGAACTCGAATGAGAATCCCTGGGAGAGGAACTTTTTTTGGGAATTACTATGGAGCAGATTTCGAGGGTCTACATTTGAACCCGACTGCAGAACGATTCTGCTGATCCAGACTTACACTTAACGCAAGGATCACAAGGTTAAGAGAAAGTTAGCCTTGTACGAGGGCATCAAGCCAATCACTTTCTCCTTGCTCTGTTTATAAGTGGAATAAGAAAGGAAATGACAACTTTTGTGCGAGGTATCGTCCAGTATACACCTTAGGTGGCTTGTAGTTCTTATTCAGATGCAGGTGTAGAAATAAATGTCGTTTGTATGGTAAACGATACTGCGTTTATGATGTGTCATGGTAGAGTTATTTTAGAATTTATTTCCTAAAATTGGTTTATGGGTGTACAAGCAGCTTTATTATTTAAATGTTATTTTCTTTCGATTGAATCATAAAAATATTTTCTCTGTGGCCTGACGAAGTTGTATAAGCCACATGAGGTACTGTCTAAGTATTTCAGCTTATCATAGTATGGTTTTGGAAAAAGCAAAGTGACACTAAGTTTAGACACTTACAGAATAGAAAGTCAGTGTGTTTCTATCAGCGGAACTTTTCACTTCGTATCACGTAATCTACGACTACTGCAACCGAAATGTGTGTTAATATTAACGAATCGGAAATACCTTACGCCAGCAGGTATAGTCGCTGCATGGACTGAAAAACGTGCTCGCCGTTACAGCGGAAGAACGGACTCAAAATTAGCTGCCACTTGCGATTTTTACATTTGTGGTTCAGTTTTGTTTCTGATGAGTTTCATCGTCATTATTAAAAAATATTGTATATTTTCTACTACTTTTGTATGTAATTAAACTAAGTACATAGTTCATTATAAATATTGCTACAATATCTTGGTTTATACAACAATTAATAGTATTAACTGTGTAACAAAATTTCAAATGTAAACAGAAAAAGATACTAACATGGTCTTCAAAACCACTTCCACACTCAGACAAAACGTTTAGTATATTACGCAAGGTAGCCCCTTCTGCCACTATACTATAATTTTGGAAATTATTCCCAATATTTCCCATTTTTATCCTAATTTAATGATTATTACATAACCAGCAAAGTTTGCTACTCTGTTAACATTAATATAATCAAACGTTTCTCGTGATAATCTGGAAAAGAAGAGTTTCGCTGGCTTCAGGCATAATATTTTTGGGTAAACCTTTACAAGCACAATACTGTCGTAGCAAGAAAGCTAGGCGAACAAACCTTTCCATTGTCACGTTTATGTTGTTAAAGATAGCAAAACTGTGACACCAAAATTAAATTAGACGTCAGTTTTACAATCTGTAACTGCACGACATAGGTGACAGCGTAACAATTTCCAAAGAAGTGACGACCCAAAATGATGAAAAATGAGAAATGTTAGTGTGGTTACAGAATTCGTACAGTGGTACGGGGACGTTTATTATGAGTGACTTACTAAAACACCAGGCCGTTTGGGGCAGATAGCATGGCTGAGGGTGCGCCTGAATGTAAATGTTGTAAGATTTCCTTGAAAAACGATAAAAACGCTAACTCTTGTGAAAACGTATTCCCCTAGTACGCAAAAACACATTAAACTTTGTAACAAAATGTCCTATGAACTTTTTATGTTGAAATCACTGTCGTTATTCAGGGTGCGGGAGAAAACGAAAGGTTCCGCGCACCTGGCATGCGCTATAGTTACGAAGGACATTTTTACGCCAATTTGTGGAATTCCTCCCATTAGAAGGGACGTAAGAATTCTTTTTTAGTTTCTTAGTCTTGATTTCTGCGGTAATGTACAATGTTGTAAACACTAGAATTTCTAGGTGACGTAACACCAATGGTTATTTAGGAAAAGGAAAATTATAAATTCATAGGATCTATATAGTTATCAAAACTGTGTTATGAGCTATATACTGAAGTGTTGTTTATAATATTCAAACAGGCAGTACGTATTCTTATAATAAGTGAAAATATATAATTTTTGGAAAACTGCCCATATGAATAGGAACGGGTAATGTGCCATTCATTCCACAAATTCTGATATTTTGCGCTAAGTCAATAAATAGATCAATTAAGACTTTTAGATAGTTAAATAGCATTATCAAGCACTGAGATATATGACAATTTATGGTATTTTAATTATTTATTCGAATGGCACTTTCACAGAGGACCCTAAATCAATACATAAATTCTTGCTTTCTTGCTTCTTCTTCATTTTTGCCCACATTAATTTCATGCCTTTTGATCTCTGACTTCGGAGCTCCTCGATATTCTGAAGCTGCTTTCTTTCTTTTTCTTCTGAAGATCGCTTTCTGAATTTTGTTCCTGTCTTAGTTTCTGTTGTGTGCATCCTTTATGTCTATGTTGGCTACTTTGAGGTCAGTTAAAGTCTGTGTACACCACACTAAGTGTCCTTTAAGCTTCATAATTAGATTAAAGATTTGCTTTGTCACCTGTCATTTTCCATTTGCGCCAAATATCCAAAGAATGACGTTCTGCTTGTTCGCATGGATTGTATTATGTTCTTTACATGTTCGTAGATTACTTTATTTAGGTCGTGGTCTGTTATATTCCGTACCTGTTGTCCTGCTTCTCATCAGTCTCCTTTCTATTTTCATTAGTTTATTGATTGCTCCTTTTTGGACTAGCTTTAGTGTTTCAGAGCGTCTGTTTTCACCATTGTGCTGCAGTGTTTAATTTTGTGGTCCCACGATAATGCCTTCTTCTTGTATATGTTTCTGGCGCTCTGGGGTGCTACCTATGTTCATCTTTTTTGTCTTTCTTCTAGACTTTTTTTCTCGTTGTTCTTTATGGATAGCGATAGGGTACCTCTCGCACATCAGAGAGTAGCGTGGAGGGGGGGGATGAGGGGAGAGCTCAAAGACCTATACAAACAACATAGACTGGCTAAGGTGCTGCCATACTTGAAGCAAATTGAATGGTCGGCCGCCATGTTTTACAACGTCATGTAGGCGTAACCAGTCGTCTGCTATAGCACTGAATCATGTCCCTTCCACTTTGTGCAATGACTTAACAAACCATTCTCTACCTGCTTATTGTTATTTTTATAGCCAAGCTAATATGGATAAAGGATAAATGATAGACAACAAGTATGTGGTAGGCAAATCGGAAAGTTTAATAACAAATGGCACATACACTGGATCGGCTAAATATCGTCTCATTCATACAAAAAACATGCCTTTTTCACTGGCCTTTCACCAATATTAATTTCGAATTAATTTTCTAGATTTTTTTAATGAGTAGTTTCCTTGGGCAATTTTTGTGAAAGAGCAATGTCATCCGCGAATGACAAGCAATCTACAGAGATGCTATCTTTTCGGTTTCCTAATTTGATTCTTTTCGTATCGTATTTTCTTCACTCTCTTATCACATTTTCAAGGATACAATTAAAAAGTATAGGCGGCAACCCGTCTACCTGCCTGACTGCTGTTTTGTTTGAAAGCTTTTGGGGAATTCTCCGCAGAACCTGACTTTAGATGAGGTGTTTGTCATTGCCTAATCTGCTTATCTCTTTCCTCTGCAGGTTTGGCTTTACATAAATGATGTATTCCTTAAGTCAAGTAATGTTTTAGTAACAGCTTGATTAGGCTGGAGTAATGAGATTCCTCCCAAAAATCCGAGGATACCATTAACTGATCGTATTTGGTAAATAAAGTAAGTCTGTTTCCCAACATTCTAAATACATCTACATACATTCGCAAAACAAACATTTTTCCACAAGATCTTTAGAGGGATTTAACAGACTGTTTCATATACATTATAATCCTGCTTTACTCTCACTTTTAGGAACAAGGAGAACTTCCAAGCAATCTAAACATTCAAGTTGTTTACTCACTTGCCTAATGATGCTTCCAGAAATATATTCAACTCGGAATATAATGTCAGCATTTCGTATTCTGGCACATAATCATGGTCACACTGAATAGGCCTACTGCTCTCTGAATGACTTAAATCATGATTTGTAATAGGTAATAAAAGAGGTTCCGTGTCTCTTGCTTGGCTACATGTCATATCTTCAAATGATGCTGATTCAGCTACCTGACGTTATTTTGGAGATCTCCTTTCTGGTGTTTTTGCTGTTTGAAGATGTTCAGGGAACGAAAATATCGTCGGAATCTCACTAGCAAGAAGCCGCTTGATATCATTTGTTGCATAGATGATTTCTTCTCAAAATGTGATGAACAAATGCAAATGTATGCAGTAGGTTTCCACTTATTTCATAACATATTGGCTAACCATCGCTTTGTAAGTTCATCATTTTTCAAAGGAAAACTGAAAACTATATTTACAGCTTACTTTAGTTACAGTGGGACTATTGTATGCAGAAACGTGGTGCGACAAAAGAAGAGTACACAAAATATTAGAAACGAAAACATACAAGTAGTTACTGAAAATATGATATTCCGCCGCGGTGGAGTAGCCGAGCGGTCTAATGCATTTCGCTGCGGAGCGCGCGGTTGCTCGCCGTCGGAAGTTCGAGTCCTCCCTGGGGCCTGGGTGTTTGTGTTTGTCCTTAGGTTAGTTTAAGTAGTTTGTAAGCTACGGGCTGATGACCACGCAGTTTGGTCCGATAGATTTACAAACATTTGAACATTTATGATATTCCAACCGTCTTATTACTGCGATTTGTACAGTTATATGCTGCGCATACACTCGGCACGATTTCAGCTGAATAAATAACCTTTCAAACTCAGTACGATACATAAAATGTGAAACCAAAACACGTAAATAGCGTCGTTCTAACTATCGTATTCGGCGCACTAGACGTTTAAAAAATGGCCGCCACAGTTCCTGGTTGCTGCCACAAGGAGCGCTGTTGATCCAGAGATAGCCACTCTATGTAGTTTATGTAGCTCGTTGGGAGAGCTCGTGCCGCCTGCCACGAGGCCAAGGATGTGTCGGCGTTTGAGGGGAGGTAGTGGTGGGGTCAGCCGATACCTGCCACCTGCTCTGGTCAGTTTCAAAGGGCTTTCTGACCTCAGCGCCATCATGGGACATATGACGGAACTACTTAAATCCCCTGCCCCGCACCCCTCCGTGTGTCACCCCGGAGTTTTCACGTCTGTATATTTTTGTCCGTGGCGCGGCGGAGCTTCCAGTAGCAGGTACTGTACTCGTCCTGTGAGTGAAGGTGTGGCCACTCCTTCAGCAGGGTCCGAGCAGGTGCACGGGGGGAGGGGATTATTAGTTTTTGGGAGCTCCAATGTCAGGCGCGTGATGGAGCCCCTTAGGCAGATAGCGTCCAGATCTGGAAGGAATTCCAACGTGCACTCGGTGTGTTTGCCGGGGGGCCTCATCCGAGATGTGGAGGCGGCCTTGCCGGCGGCTATCGAGGGTGCGGGGTGCAGTCGACTGCAGGTCGTAGCTCACGTCGGCACCAATGACGGTGGTCGCTTGGGTTCTGAGGACATCCTCAGG
The DNA here is from genome assembly GCA_026315105.1 of Locusta migratoria. Taxonomy (NCBI): domain Eukaryota; kingdom Metazoa; phylum Arthropoda; class Insecta; order Orthoptera; family Acrididae; genus Locusta; species Locusta migratoria. The sequence goes on from CM048748.1 coordinate 87,127,425, forward strand.
TCCTACGAGCGGCTGGCGGAATTGGTGAAGGCTGCTGCCTTCGCACGCGGGGTGCAAGCAGAGCTGTCGATTTGCAGCATTGTTCCCAGGGTTGATCGGGGTCCTTTGGTTTGGAGCCGAGTGGAGGGTCTGAACCAGAGGCTTCGCCGACTCTGTGACAGTCATGGCTGCAGATTTCTGGATCTGCGTTATCGGGTGGGGAATTGTAGGGTGCCCCTAGATAGATCAGGGGTGCACTACACTAAGGAAGCGGCTACTCGGGTAGCAGAGTACTTGTGGAGTGCACATGGGGGTTTTTTAGGCTAGGCGCTAACTCTGATGAGCACTCGCCTGTCAGCATTCAAACAGCGAATTCAGGCCACGTTCGGAACAAAAATTCGAACATAAAAATATTAGCCGCGAACTTACAGAGTATTAGAAACAAAGTTCCCGAATTTGCAGCGCTGCATGGAAGTTATTGCGCTCAGATAGTTTTAGGCACCGAAAGCTGGCTAAATGATGATGTGGAAAGTTCAGAAATATTTAGCGAAGCGTGGAATGTATATCGGAAAGATAGATCTGGTACAACCGGAGGAGGAGTGTTCATCGCTGTGGACAAAGATATTGTTTCTACTGAGATCGAGGTTGAAAGTAATTGTGAAGTTATCTGGGCACGCATAACAGGTCTAAAAGAAGTAAAGTTAATAGTTGGTTGTTTTTACCGGCCCCCCAGTGCTGCTGTAGCAGTTTTAGAATCATTCAAGGAAAGTCTACACCAGGTAGTGCATAGGTATCCGGGCCATGCAATATTAGTCGGAGGTGACTTCAACCTTAAGAGTATAGATTGGTATCTCGCTAGTTACATTTCAGGCGGTACAGACAAGCAGTCTTGCGAGCTACTTTTGGACACATTCTCCGAAAACTGTCTTGAGCAGTTAAACCGGCAACCCACGCGCAATGGAAATATTCTAGACCTTATAGCCACAAACAGGCCTGACCTTATTAACGATGTCTGTGTAGAGACAGGAATTAGTGATCATGATATCATCATAGCGTCGATGGTGACCAAAGTTCATAAACCAGTCAAGAAGGCTAGGAGCGTGTTTTTGTTGGGAAAAGCCGACAAGCAAATCTTACGATCGCACTTAGAAAATGAATGGGCATCGTTTAATTCTGGGACTATGGATGTAGAGGACTTTTGGACTAAATTTAAATGCATTGTTAATGAAGGGTTAGAGAAATATGTGCCAGTAAAGACGATTAAGGATGGAAAAGATCCACCGTGGTATAATAATAATGTTAGAAAGCTGCTGAGAAAGCAAAGGCTGTTGCACTCTCGATTCAAAAAAGAACACGCAAATGATGACAGGCAAAAGTTAGTAGAGATTCGTGCGTCTATAAAAAGATCGATGCGTGAAGCATACAATAATTATCACAGCCATACCTTAGCAAAAGATCTTTCCGAGAACCCGAAAAAATTCTGGTCCTATGTAAAATCGATAAGCGGGTCAAAGCCCACTGTCCAGTCACTAGTTGATCATTCCGGGGCAGTAATAGAAGAAAGCAAACGGAAAGCTGAAGTTCTAAATTTAACCTTTAAGAAATCTTTCACGCAGGAGGACCGCACAAATATACCATCATTTGATCAACGTACTAATTCCGAAATGGGGGACATAACAATAGGTATTTCCGGTGTAGAGAAGCAGCTGAGAGAGCTAAATACGAAAAAGTCTGCTGGTCCGGATGGAATACCAGTTCGGTTTTACAAAGACTATTCTGCGGCATTGGCCCCCTACTTAGCTTGCATTTATAGCGAGTCTTTAATTCAGCGCAAAGTTCCTAGTGATTGGAAAAAAGCGCAGGTGACTCCCGTGTATAAGAAAGGAAAGAGAACTGACCCATACAATTACAGGCCAATACCGTTGACATCAGTTTCATGTAGAATTTTGGAGCATATTCTCAGTTCGAACATAGTAAATTTCCTTGAAACGGAAAAGCTTCTTTCCATGAATCAGCACGGGTTTAGGAAACATCGTTCATGTGAAACTCAGCTTGCCCTTTTTCACATGACATCTTGCGAGTCATGGACGAAGGGCAACAGGCGGATTGTGTTTTTCTCGACTTCAAAAAGGCGTTCGACACGGTGCCACACTGCAGACTGCTAACGAAGATACGAGCTTATGGAATAGGTTCACAGATTTGTGACTGGCTGGAAGACTTCCTAAGTAATAGAACGCAGTACGTTGTTCTCGACGGCGAGTGTTCATCAGAGACGAGTGTATCGTCAGGCGTGCCCCAGGGGAGTGTGATAGGACCGCTATTATTTTCTATCTATATAAATGATCTGATGGACAGAGTAAGTTGTAATTTGCGGCTGTTTGCTGATGATGCTGTGGTGTATGGGAGGGTGTCGTCTGTAACTGACTGTAATAGCATACAGGTTGACTTAGACAAAATTTCTAGTTGGTGCGAAGAATGGCAGCTAGCTCTCAATGTAGAAAAATGTAAGGTGATGCGCATGAGTAGAAAAAACAATCCTATAATGTTCGAATACAGCATCAGTAGTGAGCTTCTTGATGCGGTCGCGTCGTTCAAATATCTAGGCGTAACATTGCAGAGCGATATGAAATGGAACGAGCATGTAAGGACAGTTGTGAGTAAGGCGGACAGCAGACTTCGGTTTATTGGGAGAATTTTGGGAAGATGTACTTCACCTGTAAAGGAGACCGCGTATAAAACGCTTGTACGACCACGTCTTGAGTATTGCTCAAGTATTTGGGACCCGCAGCAGATCGGTTTGAAGGAAGACATAGAGGCGGTTCAGAGGCGAGCAGCTAGATTTGTTACCGGTAGGTTCGACCAATGCGCGAGTGTCACGGAAATGCTCCGGCAACACAATTGGGGATCGCTGGAAGAAAGACGACGTTCTTTTCGTGAATTTCTGTTAAGTAAATTTAGAGGGCCGGAATTTGAAGCTGAGTGTAGTACGATCTTGCTGCCGCCTACTTACATTTCGCGTAAAGATCACAAAGACAAGATAAGAGAGATTAGGGCTCGTACGGAGGCATATAGGCATTCTTTTTTTCCTCGTTCAATTTGGGAGTGGAATAGGAAAGGAAATGCCTAGTAGTGGTACAGTGTACCCTCCGCCACGCACCTTACGGTGAATTGCGGAGTATGTATGTAGATGTAGATGTACTGCCCTGGTGTCAGCCAGTGTGGAGTAGCAGGTACTGCCCTGGTGTCAGCCAGTGTGGAGTAGCAGGTACTGCCCTGGTGTCAGCCAGTGTGGAGTAGCAGGTACTGCCCTGGTGTCAGCCAGTGTGGAGTAGCAGGTACTGCCCTGGTGTCAGCCAGTGTGGAGTAGCAGGTACTGTCCTGGTGTCAGCCAGTGTGGAGTAGCAGGTACTGCCCTGGTGTCAGCCAGTGTGGAGTAGCAGGTACTGCCCTGGTGTCACCCAGTGTGGCTGTGCTCAGGCCTTGCGCGCTATCGGCGGCCACGCTCCGCCTACCTTCTGGGGCTATTATATCGCGGCCTCGGCTGCGGCAGCGGCCACAGGCCATTGCGGTCTCCAAGGTTATCAGCAGCCCAGGCGACTGACGGGCAGCCCAGGGAGGACCGCCCACCACCTGCTCTTCTCTGGAGGTTCACCCTGAACCATGTTGCAAGAGGACTCCTTGCTACGGAGTTACAGACGTAACGGAGATCAATGGTTTGTGTGATATTACACATACAGGGAGAAGCTTTTTGTTCCCATGTGAAAGGCGAGTTTTATCAGGCTGTTGGGTTCCCCAGCTAACCGGCTAACAGTTCCAAACTAGTGAATGGAATACAGGTAGTTAGGGTTTCCCTAATCTGTTCGGAAACGGGAAACGGCGGTCTTGGAAGAGCGAGGGTGGCTATTCCAGATTACAGCTGAAATAGAATATAGCCAAACACATTATTCTGAAATTCTATATCAAATTAGAGACTGATAAAACGTCAAATGTAATTATACGAATGGATACGGGAGACTTGGGAGAGTCAAATGTAATTACAATTTCAGTATCCATTACAGATAAAATGCCGATAAATTGCACCACGCTACCTACCTTATAAATGCACCACGTTATTTCTATATTCTTTCAATAAACTTTGTTTTACTCTCTTGTTCTGCTTTTCGTTGAGGTAGTAATATTCTTTGTCAGAACATAGATTCCACCACAGAGACACAAAACAATAACCCAGCAAAGCGGATTGCATTTATGTATGTATTTTATTACATTTAATAATATTCTTAGTAACGTTCGTTTTATGTTGTAGAATGCTACTTAAATATTTCATTTCCGATCAAAAGTAGTAGATGTCGAGCATATAATTTATACATAAACAATTATATGTATTTACATAAAAAGGCATGATAAATTAAATATTAATTGTGTAACTATATTTCGACGGCGGCAGTATATCTGAACAGTGAGACGCCACACTTAATAGCTACCTGAGCAAAGAGCTTCAGTCTCAACCGATTTTAGTATTGTTAAATATATCTTTGTTTGCTAAATATAAACAACTTTTGTACGGAGGCAGTCTTAATACTGTGATATAGGCCTACAAATGTATAATATTTTGGTAGAAATATTATATTTTAAAGATGAGGCATTAGGATGCGCCAAAGGATACAATTTTGGAAGCATGTAGAACACGCTTTCGAACGCTTGGGAAAGGACTCGTAACTTGAATATGGTGGTGAAAAGATGTGACGCTGGGCGGTCTGAAGCCGCGTTACGAACTTGTGATTTGAAGAGATAGGCATGTGTGAACTTTGAAAATTTGTGGGACTGTGACTGCAGAACTTAGTATCTGGTTGAAAAGTGATAAACTATGGACGGTAGTAGGGCTGTGCAACTGTGATAATTCAGTAATCGTGTACTCGTGTGATGGAAAACTGGGTTTTATAACAAACTAGCTTAAACCCGCGGCTCCGCTCGCGTGTTGTTTGATTATGATAGATAATGCGCGAAACTTCTTTTATACTGCTTTATTTATTTATTCTTATATTTCCTTATTCATATGCTTATCCTTACAGAGAAAGAACTGAAGACATTGTAGCACGCATAGACCAAAGATATGGTCTGTGGCATCACGTTTCGCTGTATGTAACCTCCTTGCTATAGAGACTTCGGACAAAAATTACACACAGACCATTCGTTTGCGTTCTGTAGTTTTCGCTGCAGAGCGAAATATTAACACAAACGTAGAATTTTATATACACCTATAACTTTCCATCGCAATATACTTCACCCTCTTATCATTATCAACCAGCAAGAAACGATGCAACCAATAAAATCATTTTCAAAGAGTTAATATACTCTTCAAGGAGTAATTATTGTTCCGCATTTCGCGTAATATTCTTCAAATTACTAAATATCTGTCAGATCGCTATAAAACCGTGCCTAAAACCTTCCTTATGTATAAATTAGTAACTGTAAAAATATTAAAGTCTCTGCGTCTTGTGGTTCAGACGTGATAAACGTACACCGAACAGACATTCACATTTATTGATATAGATACTGTAATTAATCGCGGATTAATTTGGAACTGCAATGTTTGATGGACTTAATTTACGTGTGATAATTTTGAACTTTAACGCTCGACTGCGTGTGATACCTATTGTGCTTCTCCTGGAACTTCTGCTTACTAGTCCGGCGCTATTCCACTAAGCCACATTAAATGTTACAGCGTCTGCACAGATTGCCTTAGTCACGTCTACCTGCACAACACAAACTTCAATTCTATGTCATGTTTCCCTGTATAAATACGTATCAATGGTGCCAAGATTCTCCAATAGTGGAATATCAATGAAACCCTTCAGATTTATATCTTTGATATGTATGTAGACAAAATGTGTCTCTGAGCATTTAATTATTGTTTGATGTTTATATCATCTGTACCTGAGATAAAAGACAGTGGGGATGATCCTTTATTGGAGAGCCTTGGCAACACTGATACGTATTTATACAAGGGAACATGAGAAAGAATTGTAGTTTGTGTTGTGCAGGGAGACCTGCCTTAAGACAATCCGCGCAGTCGCCGTATCCATTAACTTGAAATAAACTTCAGTGTCTTGACCACAAATTTATGTTTTGGCCTTACGCGTTTCGGAATGTCGTCATTATCGAAGGTATATCTGTTAAAATTATTAAAAAGTAAAACTAAGAAATTTATTTTAAAACAATTCCTGTAGGATGGTCAACTGCGTACTAAAGTCAGCCAAACTGGCTGTCGTTAGTATGCACTTAACCATCCTACAGGGATGTTCTGGGGGAATTTTAAATTTCTTTTATGTTTGACATATGTCATTGACAATAATTGTTTTAAAGGAAATTTTTTAGTATTTCTTTTTAATAATTTTAACAGATATGCCTTCGATAATGACGACATGTCTAAACGTGTGAGGCCAAAATAAATTGAAATTAGTGTTCAAGACACGATAGTTTATTTCAAGTGCATCAGTATGGCCACGTCTCACAAATGTCTAATGGAGAAAGCAAGGCGTATCCATTAAGTCACGGTGGCCTAGTAAGAAGGATGTTCAGGGTTCGAATCCCGACCGTGGCACAAATTTTATTTCAATGCCTCTCCTTCAGATATATACCTTTGACATTTATCGAGAGAAAATAAGTCTGTGGATTATGATTTATTATTTAACATCTATATAAAGTCTCTCTTTGCGATGATGCTCAAAAGTCTGATCACATGTCGTTCGATGTCAGGAATATCGTCAAATTCCTTTCCTTCCAAAGCGAGGTTGACTCGAGGCAATAGAAAGAAGTCTGGGGAATTGAGATACGATGGGTGTTCAAATGATAAGATATGAAACGATACTGTGGGTATGATTGAAGTCTTTTTGCAGGAGCCTCAGCATAACTATTCCACTGTTAAACTAGACGAAGGATTCCGTTTTCCATGAATTACTGTGGATTTGGCAAGAGGCAGTTATCTAATGTTTCCTTCGGCACGTTGTCCCAGCTGAAGGGAAATTCCCTAGGGATCTCTTCAGCTGGGACAACATGATATATATATCGTTACCGCCGGTTGTCCTGGGTGTCGGTGGCCGAGTAGAGAGAGACCGACACAGGGAAATAGGATGCACGCTTGTGCGAGTACAGTCTGAGGTGACAAGCCAGTGGAGCAGCAGAAACTAGAAACACTAAGTTAGCTTAGAACAAGATATGTATTTCGTAACAATCTGATCATACTTGTCCAAAACCCAAGTGGCCGATGAAGTTCAGTGGTGGCCACGAGCGGAGTTGCAGCAAAGGGCGCTCGTGGCCGACGTCGTAAGAACGCCGCGCCTTGCGTTCATGGGGGCGCGCGGCGAAAGTACGTGGCGCGCACTTCATACTTGTGCGACACCACACACACACACACACATACATAGCATACCAAACAGTGGGCGACATGTAAATGATGTTACCATGCTCGAGAGATTCGTTGAGTATTGCACCTTGGACGTAGAAAAAGACTGCCTACGAAGGCATAGCCTCGATCCTTTATGGAAAGTTGGAGGCTTCGCGCCCTTGATATTGCACTACGTTTTCCAAAGCGATATACCAAAATTTAAACTGGTTTGGTTGTTAACACGTTTTATACACCACGAAAATGTCATGTTACAGACGCAAAAATAACCGACGGGAAGAAGATGCTGTGATACGCAAATGATTAGCATTCACACAAGGTTGCCACAGCTGGCAACACGTACAACGTGCTGGCACAAGGAAAGTTTCCAAGCGATTTCTCATACGTAAACTGCATTAGACTGGCGTTGCCTGATGAAACGTTGTTGTGATGCCTCGTGTGAGAAGGAGAAATACGTACCATCAAGTTTCCAACACTGATAAGGGTCGGATTGTAGCCTGTCGCTATTGCGGTTTATTGTATCTCGACATTGCTGCTCCCGTTGGTCGCTAACCAATGACTGTTACTGGAATATGGAATCGGTGGATTCAGGAGGTCAATACGGAACACCGTGCTGCATCCCAGTGGCCTCGTATCACTAGCAGTCGATTTGACAGGCATCGTATCCTCATAACTGTAACGGATCGTGCAGCCACGTCTCGATCCCTGAGTGGACAGATGGGGACGTTTGCAAGACAACAACCATCTGCACGAACAGTTCGACGACGATTGCAGCAGCATGGACCATCAGCTAGGAGACCATGGCTACAGTTACCTTTGACACTGCATCACAGACAGGATGGACTGTGATAGTATACGCAACGACGAACCTGGTTGCACGAATGGCAAAACGTCATTTTTTCGGATGAATCCAGGTTCTGTTTACAGCAACATGATGTTATCATCCGTGTTTGGCGACATCGCGGTGAACGCACATTGGAAGCGTGTATTCCTCATCGCTATACTGGCATATCACCCGTTCTCATGGTAGTGGGTGCCAGTGGTTACACATCACGGTCACCTGCCGGCCGCGGTGGCCGAGGGGACTGAGGCGCTCCAGTCACGGTCTGCACGGCCACTACGGTCGAGGGTTCGAATTCCCCCTCGGGCATGGATATATGTGCCGTTAGCTAGTTCATAAGTAGTTTGTAAGCCTAGGGACTGATGACCCCGGAGTTAAGTCCCATAAGTTCTACAAACATTTGAACATTTTTGAACTTGGTCACCTCTTGTTCGTATCAAAGGCACTTTGAGCAGTGGCCGTTCCATTTAAGATGTGTTATGACCCATGGCTCTACCCTTCATTCGATCCCCGTGTACCCTATATTTCAGCGGGATAATGCACGACCGAATGTTGCATATCCTGTATGGTTCTTTCTAGATACGTAAAATGTTCGACTGCTGCCCTGGCCAGCACGTTCTCCAGATCTCTGACTAATTGAAAACGTCTGGTCAATGGTGGCCAAGCAACTGGTTCGTCACAATACGCCAGTAACTACTCTTGATGAACTGTGGTGTGTTGATGCTGCATCGGCATCTGTACCTGTACACGCCATCCAAGCTCTGTTTGACTCAATGTCCAGGCGTATCAAGGCAGTTATTACGGCCAGAGATGGTTGTTCTGCGTACTGATTTCTCAGGATCTATGCACCCAAGTTGTGTGAAAACATAATGACATGTCAGTTCTAGTATAATATATTTATTGAGTGAATACCCGTTTATCGTCTTCATTTCTCCTTGGAGTAGCAGTTTTAATGGCCAGTAGTGTATTTGACAGCATTGCCTGTGTGTGGGCGAGTATAGGTTGTTGTTTTTTTTTTTTACATCTGCTATCATGTGCACAGTTAATCGACGGTTGTTCGTGATTAACGTCCTTACATTATCAATGATTTCGTCACTGACTGCGGTAGTCACTCGTCCGTTACGGTGATTGTCAGAAACACTTTCCCAGCCTCATGTAAAATGGACAGACCACTCGTACACACCATTCGTAGACAGTGGCATGATCCTCATGAACCACGATGGTATGGTCGAGCGCTCTAAGGCGTCTTGTTGTTGAGTGCGCGATTGGTCCCCGTACAAAGTTCGAGTCCATTGTCGGGCATGGATGGATGTGTGTTTTGTGTGTGTGTGTGTGTGTGTGTATTTGCATATGTTGTCCTTAGTTTAAGTAGTTTATATGCCTACGAACTTGTAACCTCAATAGTTATGTCCCTTAGATTTACAAATATTTGTGACTTTTTAAAAATTTTATTCTCTTAAAGATATACTAGAATTGCATGAATTTCTTCTTTAGGTGTCATGCCAAGCATAAAACAAAACATGAAAATGAAACTTTACTTGTGCATTCCCTGTTCTCAGTTCATAGCCAATGCAGTGAACAAGCATTTCGCCCAACAGGTCTAACACGGAACGCGCACGATACTGGTGGTGGGTGGCAGGTTTTCGACAACGGTCGCTGCACTGGTGCAGTGTTCTTATTCCCCTGTACTGCGTGATCGACCGTTCAATCACCGAGATCTATTGTCAGAGGTTGTATGACGCTGGAGTAAAGCAGCTAAGGAGTAAAGCAGCTAAACTAAAAATACAAAAACAATTTTATGTCCCCTCTCTCCAAAAAAGATAAAAACAGGAATCTACCCAACTGTTCTTGACGCCAAATATAGCAAAATGGTAACTATGACCATCTAGAGAGAATTAACTTGAATCGAAGAAGAGTTGTTGAACATACTTTATCTGAGGATAGGAGACATGAAAGCAACACAAAACTGCGACAGTTGGAACTTAAATAATGACAACTATTTAACCACGACTGATAGAAAAGCATCTTTTCACCTGTTACTGTCGTTCAAGGTAGTCACCATTGTTGTACAGAACCATTTGTGACTGATGTGGAAGTCGTACTATACCGTTAGCTTAGCGTGTTCTGTTAATGATGCGAATGGAGCAGTCTACTGCGGGTGGAATCTCTGGAAGTGTTCTGAAGTGAATGCCACGAAGTGGTTCTTTCATCTTCGGAATGATATCAAAGTCACAAAGACTTAAGTCTGGGTAGTATGGTGGATGGTACGGTATTTCCCAGTCCCATCGATCGAACAGAGCAACCATAGCTTGCGCTGTATGCGCCCGTTTTGTGAGATTACCGTCCACTTGGTCATAAAATATAAGACCTAAATAGCATTAAATACACTGCAGATATTGTCCATGCCAATGCACAAAATGTTATACATTCTTTCATTTAATGGTAGCAGTATATGTATTAAGTAAAATAACATTTATTATGGAAGCAACATTTACAGTTAGGTCATGGACAGAATTTTCTCATGTTTGCGAGCGCTGTGGGCTTGAGGCAGAGGAGAGGCCAGTAGGTAGTGGTTTTTCCATAATTAGGGAAGTCCAGGCTAAGTCCTACCACGGGGAATGCTGGACAATGGGAGCTACCGGCCGAGGTGCAGCGTCCAGCGCAGTATAAAATATTCAAACATTACTTGAATTTGTAGCAATACTACGTACTGAGGAACCTCTATGGGCCTCACAGATAACATGATGCTTAATAAATAATTTAATGTACGATAAACTAGTAATTTGAACTGGAACTCAGGCATGCAGCTAACATTAAATAAATATGTAACGATTTTGCATGTTAATATATATACAACTGTGATACAAAGACGAGCGTGGGCTCACATTATTCATTCTGTCTATGTGCATCTGCTAATATGAATATATTTTACGATAGATATTGATCTGATGCAGAAAGCGCATTTTAATTATGAGAAAAATAACATTCCAGTCGCTACCATATTTATATCCCAGACAATTACACAGATAAAATGGCAATTTTTGCATATAAAGTTATTTCAATAATTATTTCATATGATATCCCTTTAAATAGTATGTAATTTTTATGTTAAATGTTCATTTAAATAGAATACCAATTGTATGTGCAGGTATACAATTTAAATAACTTATGCAAGTATGTGTATGTTCATGTAAGTGTATAAGCAAATATTATTTCATATATTTCATAACTATTGCAATTAAAAAAAAATGTTTGTCAAGCTTATGGGACTTAACTACGGGGTCATCAGTCCCTAAACTTACAAACTACTTATGAACTACTTACGAACTAGGACGGCACAACTATCCATACCCGAGGGGGGATTCGAACCCCCGACCGTTGTGGCCGTGCAGGCCGTGATTGAAGCGTCTCAGTCCCCTGGGCCACCACGGCCGACTGCAATTTTAAAACAAATGTTAGAAATGTATGTGGCTGAACTCTGTGCGTCTTGGCTAGGCTTTGGGAAGTTCAGGCTGGGAATTTGATGACGTAGGGGTAAAACAAGTTAACCCGCATAAAAGGGCGCACGCGGTGTACGGGGCAGTCGGAGGGTAGCTTACCTGCGTGGGGGCTGCGTCGGTCTGTGCCTCGAGTTGGCACTGTGTCTGTTTGTGCAGACGAATCAGTGTTCCGAGCACTTGGCTGGAGGCTCTGTTACTCGCCGCTACAACGGTAGTATTTATATTGATTCAGTGTGTGTTTATGTGTGTCCAAGGCGGGCCACAACATCAGTCAGTGCAACAATTTCAATGTGTGTAAGTTTATCGAGGTGGAAGACATTTGTAGCTGCAATAAGAAGGAGTGCATGTGTTTACTTGGAGGTAGCTTGCTGAATAGCGTATTGTAGTGAAGTACATGCTGAGATATTAGTACAGTGGAAAGTTACTGTGTGAATTTGTGTCTTGAAGCAGTGCTAATTGTGCAGAGACAAAGTGAATAATAGAAGTGCTTTGGTTTTGATAGCGTCAAGACACTAAAACAGTCAATGACAAATAACATTTTATTTATGGGGGCTCACGATCTATGAAAAGTGTTAAATTAAATGTGCCAGAGGCATCAGCCATCAGGGATTAATTAATTAAAAATAAACCGAACTACATCATTTGAACTGAAATAGTGTTGATGTTTTGATTTACACACCCTCATCTTTCAGAACTTTGAATATTTTATTTATTTCTTGTATATGCAGGGAAAAGGCAGGAACTGTGCACAATCATACCCCTAGGCTAAATTACAGTCAGTACAGCAGTTTGTTTATGTTTTAACATGTGCAGTTTTCGAAGACGAGATTTTATTGTGCAGTTGTGCTGCAGTTTTGGTTCGTTTGTCGTTCTGTCTCAAATCTTAATACGCTGTCCCCTCGCATTGTACTGTCGTGCAATAGGGTAAGGTGGTACAAATTCGATATAGGTACAATTCCGATCAACATAAGTTTTCGCGCCATTTGTCTGTCTCGTTGTGTTGCGTTGTAGAGTAGCAGGTAAGGAAATATAAATTTTTCCCTTTAAAGAGGTAAGTGAAGCTACTTAGTCTAACGTGCTCTTATAAATCATCTAGTTAAGTGTGACTGGATTCGCTGCCAAAAATGCAATGTTTGGTACCACGATGTATGCATTGGTGCGTGACAGAAAAAGTGCTTTTCTACTGGAAGATGCCCGTAATCAAAATTGTACGAGGAAGTGATCACAATTTTACCTAGTGTGGTACATTTTCGATAGATTTTTCTCAATTCCGTAACCTGTTTTTGTGTTTATGCCAACATTTGTAACTGTGTAATATTTGTGTTACATATTCATTAAACATCCAAGAACAAGTGCCATAGTTAAAATAATTCCTTTTCTCAATTTATTTCCAGTTATAATAACATTTGTCCGAAATGATCGAAATTGTACCACCTTACCCTATGATGGGTGGGTTGCGAGGAAATATTTGCCGCTTCTTTCGCAAAGCTGGTCGCAGATGATGTCCCAAAAAAGTCAGTAACTTTGTGATTTGATGGTCTGCCATACTGGGTCTCTGACACAGCTTCTAATTTCGCGGCGACCCTTAATGATGCCATTTGTTGGATAGGCGTATCAGTTTGGCTCGTAGGATGTGGTCCATGTCTTATCCAGTGTTACGATACGACGTAAGAAAGCCTCTCCTTCGCGCTCATAGCGATCCAAGTGCAGCTGAGCAGCGTCATATCGCATTTTCGTCAATTCACGCGAAAATCATTGTGAATTAATTTTTCGTATGCCCAGGCACAATGAATCTTGATCAAACTCGGTTTTTGTGGACTACATGGTGCGAAAATTGGCAGTTGACACTAAATAAAGAAAAGTGTGAAGTAATACACATTTCCACTAAAAGAAATCCGCTTAACTTCAATTACGCGATAAATCAGTCAAACCTTAAGCTCGTAAATTCTACCAAATACCTAGGTGTTAGAATTACGAACAACTTAGACTGGAGAGAACACACAGAAAATATTGTGGGGAAGGCCAACCAAAGATGACGTTTCATTGGCAGAACGCTTCGAAGATGCACGAACTCCACCAAAGAGACTGCCTACATCACACTAGTGCGTCCTCTCCTGGAGTACTGTTGCCCATTGTGGGACCCTCACCAGGTGGGACTGACAGAAGATATTAAGAAAGTTCAGAGAAGGGCAGTTCGTTTTGTTTTAGCACGTTACGGGGGGGGGGGGGGAGCGTCACGGAAATGTTGCACGAATTGGGGTGGAAATCATTAAAAGAAAGACGTTATTCATTGCGGCCTGATCTGTTTGCGAAGTTTCAATCACCGACTTTTACTTCTGAATGTGAAAATATATTGCTAGCACCCGCCTACTTGGGAGACATGACCATCCCAATAAAATAAGATCGAAAACGGAACGATTTAGGTGTTCTTTCTTCCTGTGCGCTATTAGAGAATGGAACGGTAGAGAAATGTTATGAAAGTGGTTAATGAACTCTCTGCCAGGCACTTAAATGTGATTTCCAGAGTATCTATGTAGATGTAGATGAAAACATAGTGACACCATTACGTTAGACTGTTCAGTCTCAAGTGTTTCCCTTGATTGTGTACATGCCGGTGACGTGGGACAGGCGAGTCCAGTTGCTCGGAGGTAACGTAGGTACGTCAACAACGTGTGCTATCAGGGACGACAGTAGATTCCATTTCATAGTGTCTCCACAGCAGTGTTGCCACTATTTTAAGTTCCAACTCTCGTACACGGAAACTTGAGAGATCATCTTCAGTGTACCTGCATAAGCGGCGGGAGCAGACGACGAAAGTTGCATGAATCGTTTGTAAGAACACCACTGTCGACCCTGAATATAAAGTACCCAATTCCTACCACCTCACTGAAATTTACGGACCTTAAATGTAGTTGTTGCTATAAACAAGCCTGGAACATGTCCAGTTCTTTCTGCCATACACAGTGCAAACGTAAACGGAGCTCGTAATGAGTGAACGACACTGTGTTAGAGCGCAGCCAGCACTCGCGGGTCTTCCGGCGGCGCACAGTGCTGGGAATCCCCTGCGGGCCAGCGGCCATTACTCGTTGTTTGCACAGTGCGGGCGCAGCGACGCGTGCAGCGCCACCAGCCGGCGGTAACCGAGGCGACTGCAGCTTCATGCTGCCGTGCCGAAGAATAAGAGGGCGGAAGGCAAAAAGGGGCGCCGTGGGGCGGAAGCTTCGCGCTCCGCCGACCGTCGCTGCAGCGGCTCATGAATAGCAGGCGGGGGCAGGCGGCGAGGACGTCAGCCTCAGAGGCGTCCACGGGTAGTCGTTGGTCGCTGGCGGAGTCAGGGGGTGGGGGGTGGAAAGGCATATTCTAGACGTTTCTTACATGGGGAAGTGCAAGGTGCAGAATGACAGTTGGCACCTTCATCATTAACATCCCAATGGAGACGACCATGACATCACCAATTTACAGACGTTCAGGGTATCGGATTTTACAATTTCTTTATATTTACGGTATGTGAGGTTCAGAACTGAAATAACAATCAGCCAAAGCAACATCTGTCTGTGTAGCTCAAGGGGCAGCGTTCTCACCTCCCAACCATATAGTCGCTGGTTAGAATCACACTGTGATATCGTTTTCATAATTTGTTATGCAAAACATTTTGAGATCTCTAATCCACGTGTATGTCAGGCTGCGTTTATGTGTATGTAGACGAGCTGTTGCGGTGGCCGAGAGGATTGCGGCATGTGAGGTTCAGAACTCAAATAACAATCAGCCAATGCAACATCTGTCTGTGTAGCTCAAGGGGCAGCGTTCTGACCTCCCAACCATATAGTCGCTGGTTAGAATCCCACTGTGACGAATATATTCATAATTTGTTATGCAAAACATTTTGAGATCTCTAATCCACGTGTATGTCAGGTTGCGTTTATGTGTATGTAGACGAGCTGCCGCGGTGGCCGAGAGGATTGCGGCGCGCCAGTCACGTTCTGCACGGCCACTACGGTCGGGGGTTCGAATCCCCCCTCGGGCATGGATATTTGTGCCGTCCTTAATATTAGCTGGTTCGTAAGTAGTTAAGTCCCATAAGCTTTACAAACATTAGAACATTTTTGAACACCTAGTCGTCACCTAAAACGATGGTTGAATAGGATATCTGCCTGGAAAGCCATTAATAACAACTATTCAAAATACAGCGTCGTAGCTCTTCACAAACTGAAGAATGAAAGACTACCGTCGTCAACTAACAGTGAAGCCAATACTGTAAAAAATGTATCTTATGTTTATTTTTATATTAAAACTATCGTTACTATAAAATAACTCCCATGAACCACAGACATTTCCGAGGTGGGGTGGCTTGCGTGCTTCAACGATACAGATAGCCGTACCGTAGGTGCAACCACAGCGGAGGGGTATCTGTGGAGAGGCCAGACAAACGTGTGGTTCCTGAAGAGGGGCAGCAGCCTTTTCAGTAGTTACAGGGGCAACAGTCTGGATGATTGACTGAGCTGGCCTTGTAACATCAGCTAATGCGGCTTTGCCACACAGCTACTGCGAACGGCTGAAAGCAAGGGGAAACTACAGCCGTTATTTTTCCCGAGGACATGCAGCTCTACTGTATGAACATATGATGATGGCATCCTCTCGGGTAAAATATTCCGGAGGTAAAATAGTCCCCCATTCGGATCTCCGGGTGGGGACTACTCAAGAGGATGTGATCATCAGGAAAGACAATACTGGCATTCTACGTGTCGGAGCGTGGAATGTTAGATCCCTTAATCGAGTAGGAAAATTAGAAAATTTAAAAAGGGAAATGGATAGGTTGAAGTTAGATATAGTGGGGATTAGTGAAGTTCGGTGGCAGGATGAACAGGATTTCTGGTCAGGTGACTACAGGATTATAAATACAAAATCAGTTGGGGGTATCACAGGAGTAGAATTGATAATGAATAAGAAAATAGGAATGCGGGTAAACTACTATGACCAGCACAGCGATCGCATTATCATTGTCAAGATAGATACGAAGCCAACACCGACAACAGTAGTACAGGTTTATATGCCACCTAGCTCTGTCGATGATGAGGAGATTGAAGAAATATATGAGGAGCTAAAGGAAATTATTCAGACAATTAAGGGAGAGGAAAACTTAATTGTTATGGGAGACTGGAATTCGGTAGTTGGACAAGGAAGGGAAGGGAAGATAGTGGGGGAATATGGTCTGGGCAAAAGGAATGAAAGAGGAAGCCGCCTGGTAGAATTTTGCACGGAACATAATTTAGTTATAACAAACACCTGGTTTAAGAATCACAAAAGAAGGTTGTATACGTGGAAGCGACCAGGAGACACCGGGAGATACCAGATAGATTTTATAATGGTAAGATATAGATTTCGGAACCAGGTTTTGAAGTGTAGGACATACCCAGGGGCAGACATAGACTCTGACCATAACTTGTTGGTTATGAACTGTAGGCTGAAACTGAAGAAACTACAGAAAGGTAGGAAAATAAAGAGATGGGACCTGGATAAATTGAAGCAACCTGAAGTTCTTAAGAATTTCAGAGGGAGCTTCAGGCAACAATTGACAGAAACAGGGGAAAATAAAACAGTAGAGGAGGAATGGGTAAAATTGAGAGATGAAATAGTGAAGGCAGCAGAGGACAAAATAGGTAGGAAGGCAAGACCTACAAAAAATCCTTGGATATCACAGGAGATACTAAATTTAATCGATGAAAGGAGAAAATATAAAAATGCAGTAAATGAAACAGGCAAAATGGAGTACAAACGACTAAGAAATGAGATTGGCAGGAAGCGCAAAATGGCTAAGCAGGAGTGGCTAGAAGGCAAATGCAAGGATGTAGAAGAATGTATAAATAGGGGTAAAATAGATACAGCCTACAGGAAAATAAAAGAAACATTTGGCGATAGGAAGGGCAGCTCTATGAATGTCAGGGACACTGATGGAAAGCCGGTTCTCAGCAAAGAAGGGAAAGCTGAAAGGTGGAAAGAGTATATAGAGGGGCTCTACAAAGGAAATGAACTTCAAGACACTATTGTAGGAAGGGAAGAGGATGTAGATGATGATGAAATAGGAGATATTATACTGAGAGATGAATTTGACAGAGCACTGAAAGATCTAAGTCGAAACAAGGCCCCTGGAGTAGATGATATCCCGTCAGAGCTACTGAAGTCTCTGGGAGAACCAGCCATGACAAAATTGTTTCACATTGTGTGTAAGATGTATGAGACAGGCGAAGTTCCCTCTGACTTTAAGAAAAATGTTATAATCTCCATTCCAAAGAAAGCAGGTGCAGACAGGTGTGAAAACTACAGAACCATCAGTTTAATAAGTCATGGTTGCAAAATATTAAGACGAATTATATACAGAAGGATGGAAAAGCTGGTAGAAGCCGACCTCGGGGAAGATCAGTTTGGGTTCAGGAGAAATGTAGGAACACGGGAGGCAATACTCACTTTACGGCTTATCCTAGAAGATAGATTAAGATAAGGCAAACCAACATTTCTAGCTTTTGTAGACTTGGAGAAGGCTTTTGACAATGTTGATTGGAACAAACTATTTCAAGTTCTGAAGCAAGCAGGAGTAAAATATAGGGAGCGTAAGGTTATTTACAACTTGTACAAAAAGCAGACAGCGGTTGTCAGAGTTGAAGGGCATGAAAGGGATGCAGTGGTTGGAAAGGGAGTAAGACAGGGTTGTAGCCTTTCCCCAATGTTGTTCAATTTGTACATTGAGCAAGCTATAAAGGAAAGCAAGGAGAAATTTGGAGAAGGAATTAAAGTTCAGGGGGAAGAATTGAAAACATTGCGTTTTGCCGACGACATAGTAATTCTGTCAGATACAGCAAATGACCTGCAAGAGCAATTGAATGGAATGGACAGTGTGCTGAAAGGTGCATATAAGATGAACATTAACAAGAGTAAAACTAGGGTAATGGAGTGCAGTGTAAGAAAATCAGGTGATGCTGAAGGAATTAGATTAGGTAACGAAACAATAAAGGAGGTAGATGAGTTTTGTTACTTGGGCAGTAAAATAACAAATGATGGTCGCAGTACAGAGGATATAAAATGCAGAATGGCAATGGGTAGAAAGGCGTTTTTGAAAAAGAGAAATTTGTTAACATCTAATATTGATTTAAACCTAAGGAAGTCCTTTCTGAAGGCATTTGTATGGAGTGTTGCCTTGTATGGGAGTGAAACATGGACGATAAGCAGTGTGGACAGAAAGAGGATAGAGGCTTTTGAAATGTGGTGCTACAGAAGAATGCTGAAGATTAGGTGGGTGGATCGCGTAACTAATGAGGAGGTACTAAACCGAATAGGGGAGAAAAGAAATTGCTGGCATACCTTGACTAAAAGAAGGGATAGATTGGTAGGACACATTCTTAGACATCAAGGAATTGTGAATTTAGCATTGGAGGTAAGTGTGTGGGGTAAAAATCGCAGAGGGAGGCCAAGAGACGCGTATAATAAGCAGATTCAAGTGGATGTGGGTTGTCGTTCTTATGAGGAGATGAAAAGGCTTGCTCAGGATAGAGTAGGGTGGAGAGCTGCATCAAACCAGTCTCTGGACTGAAGACCACAACAACAACAACTATAAAATATAGCAAATTACGAATAAACAAAAACACGTGCGTTTCTCGTAAAAATTACCACTAGGTATTAAAACTGTGTAAGTATCCGAGCAAAACGAAACAAACAAAAAAATATGTCACGACAGGATTAAAACCCATCGTTGTTAAGCTATAACGCTACCATCTGAGCTACACAAACAAATGCTACAACTGTTTCAATTATTGCTACTTACGTGTATTATAAGTCGATTTTTTCGGTAATTTTTGAGTGATGCGTCGAATGGCTTCGGCTGATTGTTATTTATTTTGTGAATTTCAAATGCCATAAGTATCTATATATACTCTAAAATCCGACACTTGTGTAGTTTCCTTTTTAGTAATCACGTCAAGTAAGAGAAGTATAATATGTGGTATGATAAATTATTTTAAATGTGATTGATTAAATTTAATATATTTCGTTAACACTTAAGAGTGCCATGCCCGTAATATTACGTTGTAGTCGTTTGGTCGAAGATTACCGCTCCCACAGTATGTGGGCTCTTTTCTCATACCATTCAAGCTTTCGCGCACAAACTAAATTTGGTGTGGACCTCACTTACAAGATAATTTCTTCTGGGACATTTGATTATATTTCAGTCAAGTGGTGGAGAAAGATATCATTCCACCTTTTCTTGGTGGCAATTGCAAATGCATGTGTTCTGTGCACTCAGGTGACATAGAAAAACATTTCTACCAGCCGGTTTATTATTGCTGCATGCATAGGGGTCACCGCCACATGCCACTTATTTTCAGCTTGGTGCAAGTGGTGCTGCGCTTTCACGACTTTATTTCCTTGAAAGAATACGTATTCCAACAGGGAAGAGAGAGAAGGCATTAAAAAATCGTATAGTGTGCTCAGAGAGGAGCAGGAAAGAAGCAGGGGTCGCCAGAAGGAAGGATACTTCATTCCTGTATGCAAAGTGGGGTTTTGTGTCCAACCGTGCCTCCAGCTATAACGCTCAAAAAGAACTATTTGGACTAAAACCGGTTAGATGATGTTTAGTATTCATAATCTTTGCATGTAATTACATAACCACTGCTATTTTTATTAATAAATACTTTTTAATGCGGAAAAAAGATTTTCCTACCCGAAAACAGCGTTTCACGTTTTGATTGTTGTGATTAAGGGTTACGAAGCAGGGAAAAGTATGAGACAAGTATTTGAAGACGAAATAATAAGGTTTATTCCTCAGTAAGAAAAATGTATTTGTGATAATTCCTGAATCTGTACGAAAAGGACGAAATACTGTAAAAATGTCCATATACGTATACTTGCTTAAAGGAAGTGACTCTAACAAAGGAACCACTTTCGGCAGATGACACGTATCCAAATAATTCACCAAATATACAAGGTATTCAAGTTAGTGAAGTGCTTGACTCTGCTGTCACTGCTATTCCAAATGACTCCTTAAATAATATCACAACTCGAAGGCTTCCTTTACTAGGATACAAATAGCTGCCTGTTGTCCAGGAATTATTTGCATTGTTGGGGACTGGCCCTGTACATAGAAAACGGTGTTTCTGTTGAGTCCATTGATGTTTTTAAAAACAGCACTGAAAATACATTTGAGTTTCAAAGAAATTATTATCTTTGATATACAATTTGAGTCTGAAACGTTTCGTGTATGATACTATACTTTACAAACTACGTCGGTGAGGATGAGCTGCCCGCGCATACACATGGAGAGACATGTCAATAAACGTCCCAAAATGTTCCAATGTTTGTAAATGTGTGGGACCTAACTGCTTGGCTATTAGTCCCTGGCTTATATACTACTTAAACTAGCTTAAACTAACCTAAGGAAAACACATACACCTATGCCCAAGGAAAGACTCGAAACTCCGACGGCGAACAACCACCCGCACCATAGCACGGCACCCCAGTGCGCGCGGCTATTACACCGCGGCGTAAGTGTCCTCTGTCGTGCAAAGAAAGCACTACAGTGAAGCGGCCGTACACGCTGCAACCCAGTTAACAGGATGTGAGAAGTGGGGTCATTGCAACGTGGGACAAAAAATGAAGCTATGTGTTAATATCAAGTTTCAAATTAGGTAAAACTTTAACAGAAACCCATGGGATGTTAGTGCAAATGTACAGTTTATTGGTTCGGTGGGGAACTGTATCCGAGGGCACAGTGGAATTTCCTGCACGACAATGCTCGACCGGAAACTGCGATCCGCCTGCTCAACTTTCTCGCAAGACGCACGGTCACCGTACTTCCACACCCTTCTTATTTTACAGATATGGCGCCGGCAGACTTCTTTCTGTTTGCCCGCGTTAAATTAGCCCTGAAAGCTTACGCTTCGCAGTGGTTACGGAGTTCCAACAACGAGCGACCTCAGTGCTTCGAGCGATTCCACAAGAAATGTTTGCTGACAGCTTCCAACAGCCGAATCACCGTTGTCAGAAGTGTATTGTAGCCAGTGGTGATTACTTTCAATGCCAGTATGCTATTTTGTTTGTAAATCTGAAACATCGGTTAAGTTGCGGACAAAGGTGGTAACCACATCAGTTTAAAATTTTAGACACTGATTCGACCTTATCTCTGGAGAGTCCCACAACTTTCAATTAGCCAGACAATTACAGGTTATATCTGAGACTCTCCGTTCGCATAGAATGACATAATGGTGTAAAATTTGTGATAGAACCTGAAATAGCCGGCCGCGGTGGCCGAGGGGACTCAGGCGCTTCAGTCACGGTCTGCACGGCCACTACAGTCGGGGGTTCGAATCCCCCCTCGGGCATGGATATTTGTGCCGTCCTTAGTTGTAGGTAGTTCATAAGTACTTTGTAAGTTTAGGGACTGATGACCCCGTAGTTACGTCCCTTAAGCTTAACAAACATTTGAACATTTTGATCCTGAAATTTTGTTCAGGTCACCTTCTGGGAAGTTTACCTAATTGGAAACCACGAATTAGTTTGTCAGGGAACAAATTTACTGCACGCGTGGAGCCTCTCGTTTGTCAGAGATCATAATATTTTGAAATGTGGCGTTTCTAAGAATTCTGAAACCTGAATGCAATATCGTTGAACTAATGGAGAGTTACTATATCCAACTTCAGAGAAAAGATGGTTATGGCAGTTAAAAAGTATATATAATATTAGCTACTTTCTCAATGAAGAGAATGAGCGATCAAATCAATAATGAGAGACCAATAGTTAGATACTGAAAAAGATTGTTTGCTGACCTAGGTTCCACTAGCTTACTAGTCTTGAACAAAATAGATTAAGTGAGAAATAAGAATTCAACGACCCCCTCGCTGTTCTACTGTACAGTGTTAATTTGATCTGCAGGTTAAATACAAGTGTACAATTTGGCCACAAGTTAAATTGTGTGCACGGTGCGTTTCACAAAATTTGTACCTTCCATAATTTTGCACATTACCTAAAAAAAAAAAAAAAAAAAAAAAAAAAAAAAAAAAAAAAAAAAAAAAAAAAAAATTGACATCATTACTTTCAGTTGGCTGCAGTTTACAAACGCTTTATACTCCTGCTTTTTATACAGTCAGTAATTAGTTATATGCACTATGTGGAACATCCAAAGTATTAGTGTCTGTACAACAAAGAAACAACAAAAACGTACGTGGAAGTTAAGGTATTTCTGTTTTCATTAAGCGTGCACAGGTGGCATCCGGTCATGGGAGAAAGATCAAATGTTCAAATGTTTGTAAGTCTTATGGGACTTAACTACGGGGTCATCAGTCCCTAAACTTACAAACTACTTATGAACTACTTGTGAACCAGGACGGCACAAATATCCATGCCCGAGGGGGGGATTCGAACCCCTGACCGTAGTGGCCGTGCAGACCGTGACTGAAGCGCCTCAGTCCCCTCGGCCACCGCGGCCGGCGGAGAAAGATCACCCTCTGTTTATAAAAAAGGACGAAAAACGCTGTGCTCTGAACACCCAGATATAAAAAAAAAAAAAAAAAAAAAAAAAAAAAAAAAAAAAAAAAATTATGATGCCACGTCCATAACAATCCAACTACTCGAACAGAAAACAGGCTACAGTACCAGATTACAAAACTAATATTTGCGGGTTAGATCTCCGAACAGAAATCAGGATTTGTTTTTCATTTATCACTCCTTTTACCTATCGCAATGATTTCCACGTAAAAGCTATCAACTTCCGCCGTGATTCAGAATGCACGTCAAACTGTAGGTCCAGCAATAACTAGCAGGGTAAGTGTGTCGGATGAAGGCAACCTAGAACCACCTTAAAACAACGTCCATAAGAGTCCTGAGGTGTTCACACCAATCCCCCTATGCATGACTGCGTTAAATTTATTTTCAATAAATTATAATGCATTTGAATCAAATTATGTAAATCACGCCGAGCATTATCAAATCTGTATGAAAGCGGGCGTTACTACGGTGTGCGTGGCTGCTCCCGGGCGAAGGTTCAAATCCTCCCTCCGGTATGGTATGTGTTGTCCTTAGCATAAGTTAGTGTAAACAGTTTGTAAACCTAGGGACTGATGACCACTGCTCTACAAACATTTGAACATTTGTACCATAAAGCAGCAACAAATATGACAAAATTTATCTCAACGTGCTGTGTCTGCCAAGACAGAGTACAAAGTAAATGTTCAGTGTTCATTCCAATTGTTTGTTGCCGTGCAACTAAGACGATCTAGTTAGTCATAAAGGATCAGACAAATAAAATATTGTCAGTTGGTCCTCCGATTCTGTTGCAAGTAAGATACTTTAATGAAACTGTTTAGTGGGTTGATACGATACTATTTCCTGTTAGACAGTGTCGCCTAGAGTTGTTTACCCATAATTATTTCTTTATCAACATGTACCTAACTTGAGGATTAATTCTTCCTTGTCAAGTAAATCTTACTAGTGTTCAAAATTTTAATGAATTTTTGGAGGCACGTAACGCTGGAAAAATTATTATTTCACGAAAGATACATTCACGAACTTTTCAATACGTCAGACATGAACTTATTTCAAGAAACACTTAAATATTATCTGAAATTTAGGTTTGTGTGTAGAATTGTACAAAATTTAGGTGGAGCCAAAGTGAGTAATATTAATTGTACCAAAAATTTGTGGGATAAGAACTGGTAAACACTAATTTAAAACAACATCATGTTATTGTCCGCACTGGAATGACTGTATTGCTTTTAATTCTTTGCACGATGTACATCCACTTGAAATTTTTGTTCTTCGTGTTGTATTTTGTGACATGTAAAAGTAAATAGTTTTTTTTAACTATTTATTTTTCTTTTTTCGTCACAATTGGATTATTTAGAAGTTGGCAAACAGTTTCGGACTTGTTCCTCCATTTTCAAACCATATGCATTATTCCAACCGTAACAATATACTGCATGAAGCAAATGACAGATAAAAATCTGTACGTTGTCCACTGTTAGAACATGATTACATAGAAATTTAAAACAGGTTAAAATATATGTTGAGTTCACTTGCATCCAACGTTGGAGGGCCGTGAACGCAACATCTATTTTAACCTATTTTAAATTTCAATGTAATCATGTTTTAACAGTGGACAACGTACAGATTTTATCAGTCATTTGCTTCATGCAGCGTATTGTTACGGTTGGAATATCGAATACGGTTTCAAAATGGACGAACAAGTCCGGAATTGTTTACCACCTTCTAAATAGTCCAACTGTGATGAAAAAATAAAAATAAATGGTTTTCATTGCATTTCTAGTTGCTGATCTTTTCATTAGTTTTTGTTTGTTTTGTTTTTTTGTTGTTTTTCTTTATATATGTAAGACGCGACAAAATACTGAAGGCGTAACCCCGCGCTCTGGCATCTCGTAGCGAAGCAACAGGTGCCAAACGCCTGCACAGTGACGAATACAAATGGCCGCCTTGTTTACAGGGCCGGGCACTGCTCGCCGGTCACTCGCACCTTGTCACACAAACCTCCACTGTGTGTTTCACAGCTCACCTAACACCACTAACTCAGAGGACCTCTTTTGCAAAGTACCTATCGTAAATGCTTTAAAGAGTAGTTCAAACATGTTGGTGCAATCTTGAGTTTATTGCATTAAATGTCGTTGATGACCAATATTTAGCGTTTCTTCGATTATTTTTGAGTTATTCTCTCTTGAAATGAACTTCTTTAGCGTAAGCAAACGTTACACATAGCCGTCGCAGATAAACAGTTTAGTACAAACAGTATCAAACCCTTCACAGCATGATGTTTGTTATAAATCATATTGTACAATCAGAAAAATGATCTAAAAATTGTATGTTACTGGAAGAGATACTTTGCCAAGCTCGTTCCAGAATTTTATTTCTAGATTTATTCCATAGCCAATTTCGAAAATCCTTCGTTGTCATGGTATGGGCATGTGCACACTTATTTCAGTAATTGTCAGTAACCTGTATATGTTAAAATATCCTGCTCTAATAATTTGTCATTGTTGTTCCAGAGGGATTTGGGGTGCCAAAGTTATGTGAGACACGCTGTACATATAGGAGGTGTCCGTAAATAAAGACTCACTTTCAAAATAATGTACAAATTGAAACCGAAGAGGCATAATGATACCAGTTTTTAAATGAACATACTTGACCAAGGTGGAAACGCTATAGCATACACAGAAAAAAATTGTAACGCAACAGTTTATAGCTACATCAATAAGTGACGCTGGAAACCGCATAAGGAAAGCAGATGCCGACAAATGACATCCACCTCATACAAATCTTGTGGTACTGTAAGTGGAAACCATCCCGCACAGTAAGGTTGTACACCGTCAAATGGGAAAAATGGTTCTTGTCCCTGGACGAAAACCACGTAAAAACACGTAATAGGTCGACTTTTGCCCTAGGGCCATAAACAAGAAACACAAGACATAATGTAAAATGTGTTACTTATCACGGGACTTGACGCAAGACATGCTCACTTCCTTCCCGCATGGTTACCCAGGCATTGTCTAAACCTTTCGGCTAATAAGGCTTCTGATTGCAGGCAACCAGTCGCCTACCTGCTGGGGATCGACCGGGACCGCTTCGTCACGTGGACGCCGAGTGGACGCCGCCGCCCCTGCGCTGCGCCACCGCCTCGCCGCAGTCCCTGCTGGACCTCGCCGGCCTGCTGTAGCCTGCTCGTCGCTTCTCCACCCCCAGATGTCACTGGTCGCCGTCGCTTCTCCGGGCCGGCCATCACCCCTGCTGCGCGTTTCCCAGCCCTCCGTCTCGCCAACGCTGCTACAGTCGCAGTTTGGGGCGCCTACCGGCTCTCCTGCAGCCCGCCGCCGACGCAGACGCAGACGCCGACGCCGACGCCACAGCTCTTTGTTCCCCGTCCGCCCGCCTGCGTACGCCGCCCCGCCCCGACCGTTAGGCAAAGGATCGCCGACCACCGGCAGAGGGTACAAGACCTTCCGCCGATCGTCTGCATAAAAGTTTCCCTCACCTCTTGCCTCCCACCACAGTCCCTCACCATGGCCACCAGTCCAAACGATCCCTCCACCACAACTGCTGTCTTATATACAACCCCCTCACTGGCCCCAACCACCAAAACCTAGAGTCTTTCCCTCCCACAGTCTCCTGTTTCCCTCTCCTGATCTCAGCCACTGCCTCCCCCTCCACTACCGCTGCCCACCAATTTTCTACCTCAGTCCCCGCCCACTCCCCACCCCACCCTCACTCCCTGCAGCAGAAATTGAACACTGCCGAACCCCAGTGGGAGAGCTTCCATCCTCATCCAGCCCTGGAACACTGGGCAATGAGACCACTGCTCTTCGCCACATCCCTATCACCCCCATCCCTTTACCACTCCCAGCTCCTTACGTCCCGTACCTCCCTCCCACAGTCTTCTGTTTCCCTCTCCTGATCTCAGCCACTGCCTCCCCCTCCACTACCGCTGCCCACCAATTTTCTACCTCAGTCCCCGCCCACTCCCCAC
The DNA here is from genome assembly GCA_026315105.1 of Locusta migratoria. Classification (NCBI taxonomy): domain Eukaryota; kingdom Metazoa; phylum Arthropoda; class Insecta; order Orthoptera; family Acrididae; genus Locusta; species Locusta migratoria. The sequence continues at coordinate 87,154,655 of CM048748.1, forward strand.
CCCACCCTCACTCCCTGCAGCAGAAATTGAACACTGCCGAACCCCAGTGGGAGAGCTTCCATCCTCATCCAGCCCTGGAACACTGGGCAATGAGACCACTGCTCTTCGCCACATCCCTATCACCCCCATCCCTTTACCACTCCCAGCTCCTTACGTCCCGTACCTCCACCCAAAAAGTCGCCTTCAAGCGGTCCAGGGCAGAGCCTGCCCGTGGTGCCTCCAAAAAAACCCCATCCACCACAGCTTCCGCTTCCCTCCATCACCTCCTCCCTCGCCATGGACATCACACCTCACCATTGCTGCTAAAACTCAAGTTTTCACCTATGTCCTCTCCCACCTCACCTACAAATTCCTAGATAATCGCGCCCTCTCCCTTGAAATCCGAAATTACTCCACATCTGCCCCCATCTTCCAGCTCATCGCCCACAAGGACTCTGTCCTTATCAAGTCCTCCCCCCTCCACCTTCCACTCTGACCTACTGCGCCAGATCCCCTCAGTCCTCATCGGTCCCCATGCCTCCCTGACCCACACATCACCTCCTCAGCTCTCCCACAACTTCAAGAACTACACCGTCTGCCCATCCTCACTGCCGTGATTACCAAGCTAAGCCCAGTGATCATGGAGGCTGACGTGCTGAAGGAACTGAACTCCCGCCCCGACATCTCAATCTGATCCACCAAGCAATTCAAAACGCCTCCCGCCCCACCTTTTCGATGTGGATCTTCCATCGACCGCCTCCTCAGGGGGCGTATATTTACGATCCCTCCTATTCCTCTCCCCAGTTCTATCGTTGTGGGCGATGTCTCGCCTACAAAGATCACCTCACCGAAAACTGCCACAACGCCCCCCCCCACTTGATCTCACTGTAAGTCAGCCCACTTCCAAAAGCAATGTCCCAATGTCTCCTCCACCCCACCTGCAACACAAGTGGTGGCCCCTATCCCACCTAGCCCTACAAATGTCAGGTTCGTCCTGCCTCCGTCAATCCAGAGCTGACAGCCCCATCCGTCCCATCAGGCCCCACATTCACCCCAACATTGCCCTCGTCTCCCTATTACTGTGGAAGACGTCATCCAATTTATCAGCACGGTCCTCCAGAACATCCACCCTTTTCAGCATTCCCACGCTCTCCAACAAATAGCCCTTGCCACTTGCTCTGTCAAACGTGACACCATCACCCCCTTCTTTCACATGCCACACCCACTTCACCTTCTCCGGGAGTGTTACCAAGCACACTGGTAACCCGTTTCTCATCTCTCCCTTCCATCTCTTACCCCCTCCCGACCGCATTTCCCCATGGCACGCCTACCACAATATCCGGTCTTTACCTGCCAACAAACCCCTCTTTATGCATCTCCTCTCCCACCACTGTGTGAACACCTTCCTCCTCAATACAACTTTACTTCAACCTTTGCACTCCATCAGCACCGATCTTTATACCCTACTCTGTACGGATGAACCCTCTACCCTCTCTCGAGGCAAAGTGGCGATTGGCAACCTTTGCTACCACCCGGTCTGGCCACAAACTCTCCTCAACGATCCCACAGAACACATTATCCTCAGACTCTTTCTCCCCTCCCTGTCACCCGCGCCAACATTTACACCTGTAGCACCGCGCCCCTCCCTTATGACTTCCTATTTCACATATACCGTCCCTACACTACTATGTGGTTGCCACCGGCCTGAACCTTTCTTCCTGTTCTGCCACCTAACTCAAGCAGTGGCGTCAGTTTCTCCCCCAGCTCTGCGGTGACTCTGTTCCCCTCCCACAACACTCTCGACCGCATAGCAATACCACCCCCGATGTTGTCCTTGCCTCATCTAACTTCCTGGACCGCCTGCAGGTGGAAGTCCTCGCCATCATTGTCAGTGATCATGCCCTCGTACTCCTCCCCCTTGGCACTGTGGCTGACAGTCTTGCACTCCCCAACCCAAGCCCCCTACTAAGATAGTCCATGATTACACCTGCACACCTCGGTCGCCAGCCACCCCCTCCCCCTCCGATATTGATCATGCCGAATCCTTCCTACACTAGACCGTTTCTGAGGCCATCCACTCTCATATTGCTACCAAAACCATCCACCCACAACTCCGTCACAATCTAAACCTCTTGGATGTGAAAGGACGCTGGGAATGGTGCCAGACATGTACCTGTCTCAACATCTGTCTCCCACACAACCCCTCCAAGTACTGACAAGCTTTCCACCGCTTTACTGGCAGCCACTCCGCCCCCATTGCCAACTTCACCATAATGACCTTCCTTTCTCTGAAAACGCCAGTAAGGCAAACCAGTTCGCCAACCATGGTAGCTTCTCCATCCCTGACATTCCCATGTTTGATTACTCCCTCTTCCGAGATGGCCATGAGCGAACCAACACTTCCATCCTGCCACTCGTCCCCAGCTTTCAGTACTTGGACAGCATGCCCCCCGCCCCCTCCCCCCCCAAAGAACTTAACACTCAATCACGGCCCTCGACATCGAAACATCACTCTGCATGAAAAGCAACACGACTACCTAAAGGCACCGTCAGGCCTGCCCCCATTCATTCCATACAGCCTTTGTTTCTCTCTATACCGTCAATCTGTCACTGGCTTCTTCCACGACCTGTGGAAAACCTCCCATCTCCTCATGTTTCTTAATCCCGGCAAGCCACCCTCTGATGCCTCATCCTATCGTCACATCATCCTCACCTCGGTGTTTAGCAAGGTCCTGGAAACAATCCTATCTTGCCGCAACCAACATCTCCGTCAACACCAGCTCCTTCACCTCTCCCAATGTGACTTCCGACCATTGTTCACTGTCGATGGCCAGCTCCTGCACCTTATCCACCTAGTTTCCATCCATATGAACTCCTGTCGCGCCGCTATCCTCGTTTACTTTGATAGCAAGGGCATTCTGGCATTCTGGTCTGCTTTTCAAACTCCTACGTCTTTGAAAAACGACATATTGACCATAGCTGTTTATTTTTTATCTCAGTGCTACCGGTTTCGGTTAGTTTACCATTATTAAGCGTCCGCAGAGTTTTGATAATAGCTTAACATGTCGTAAAACAAAAATTCAAAATTGTAAAATACGTATTTGCTGTCATTACTCTACTCCTTATTGAAATTACCACAGTGGCTGACTGTTTGTAACAATCAGCCCCTGTGGTAATTTCAATAAGGAGTAGAGTAATGACAGCAAATACGTATTTTACAATTTTGAATTTTTGTGTTACGACATGTTAAGCTATTAGCTAAACTCTGCTGACGCTTGATAATGGTAAACTAACCGAAACCGGTAGCATTGAGATGAAAATTAAACAGCTAAGGTCAATATGTCGTTTTGCAATTACGTCAAAGCTGTTGAGCCCCAACTGTTCACCTTCCTACGTCCTTCCTGTTAACTATGTCCGATTTATGGCATACTTTCTCACCCACCACCATTCCTCTGTCACTGTCAATAATTCCGACTCCCGTTTGTTTTACCACTCTGCCGGGATGCCTCAAGGCTCCGTCCTCTCTCCCCTCCTCTATGTCATATATTCGGCAGAAATGCTGCAACCTCAGCCTCCTGTCCATGCCCTGCAATATGCTGACGACACCGCCTTCCACGACCTTTCCTGTTCCCTCACCAGATCCCAACACTTCCTTCAATTCCATCTTTCCATATTCACCACCTGGTACAAGCAGTAGATCCTCACCTTTAGCCCCACTACATCCAGGCAGTCATTATAAGTCACACCACCCCATCCTTCCGCCACTGCGATCTGTACCTTACATTCCTTGACTGCCCAATCCTGCAAACGAAAACCCCCAAATACCTTGGTCTTGCTCTTGACCGCTCCCAGTCCTGGAAACCCCACCTTCAAACTGTAATAAAGCCCTCTCTCGCCACAACTTCCTCAAACTCCTTCCAGCTTCCTCAACCTTTCCTCCATCCTCTTCACCTACTGTTCCATCATGCATCCTTTCCTCTTTCTACTACCCCTGCCCTCTGCCAATTCCTCCAGATCCTCGAAAGCCACGCCCTCCGCCTCGCATACCACAGCTGCCTCCCATCCTCCATGCGGATCCTTTACGACCTTTCTCCTTTCCCATACCAGCTCAAACACCTCTGCCTCAGATATGTATCCCACAAACTCCACTTGCATAGTGGAGTCGCGATCATCGTAAAAAATAAAAGAAATGAGATCGAAAGCGGGAAGTTTTGTGTTCCTTTTTCCCGCGCGCTATTAGAGAATGAAACGGTAGAGAAATATTGTAAAATCGGTTCGATGAATCCTCTGTCATGCATCTCATTATGAGTTGCAGAGTATTTATGTAGACGTACATGAACAGTGACGACCTTTTTTCCCAAGTTGATAAATTCTTTATATATATGTATTGGTGTCTCGCTTGCACTGTCAGACGAAATGTAAGGACTGCCACTCTGGTATCTCAACTTTTTCTAAAGCGAATATTATCGTCATCTAAGAGGTTATGCATGAATTTAGACAGCATTGTCAATGGAGAAAAACAGCGATCTATTTGGTATAATTAATATTACAAAAACAGTTTTGACAGCAAAAAAATTGCAGTTTTTATTGACTGGTTTCGACCTGATGTAGGTCTTCTTCGGAACAAAATGTAGCCCATGTGGCCACTGCTGGACCGGGCTACGCTGTCCTGCCTGTTCTCCTGCCAGCTGGTAAGTTCACTGGTGCGGACATGATCAACGATCTGCAGGCAGTTGCACCGACTGTAGCTCATTGCCGCCGGCTGCCTCCTCTACGACTAGGATGAAATACCTCATCCCCCCCCCCCCTACCGCGGCACTCGAAATGAGTGCAAAGTGACCTTCTTTCCCGAATTTCCACATTTACAACCGCCGTCAAGCATCTGCCGACGACCAGGGACACTGGAACCTGAAAGGGCAGCGGAATCAAGGATGTGACACAGTGCTACAGAATCCAGAGGTTATCCAACATTCGCCGGCCAAGCAAGGAGTCTCAAGGCTACAGATGTGGTCAACACACCTGCCAGTTGTTTACGAACGATTGGCAGTTCTTCCTGCACTCACAACAGCCGCACTCCCTATCAGTCTATGTCAAACTATTGTGTCGAGAGAGAATTGCCAACGCACCGATACATCGTGTCAAACGAGTGCGATAATTCGTCAGTACGGCTATTCACCTTTCCACAGGCTTCAAGCTCGACCCTGTTCACATTGCTACAGCTGTTCAATGGGATTACATTACAAGTGACGGCAGTCGTGGGATATCAATGTTTATCGTGTCAGGCCTTCTTTTTCCCAGGCAATGTGCACATTAGTTCGAATTGGTATCGAGCCGCCGGCCGCGGTGGCCGAGGGGATTGAGGCGCTCCAGTCACGGTCAGCATGGCCACTACGGTCGGGGGTTTGAAACCCCCTAGGGCATGGATATTTGTGCCGTCCTTAGTATAATGTAGTTAATAAGCGCCGGGCGCCTTAGCTCAGCGCGTCCGGTCAGAGGGCTGAACGCTCTCTGTAATAAAAAAAGCTGAGCCAAAGGCCACGTAGAACGAAAACGAAAACGAACAAACTCGATCAGCGTCCGCAATAAGTAGTTTGTAAGTTTAGGGACTGATGACCACGCAGTTAAGTCCCATAAGCTTAACAAACATTTGAACATTTTGGTATCGAGCCGAAAACGTCCCATTGTCTTGTTTTCGCAACCAACTTTATGATTTTTGTAAATATCCCGGATAAAAAGTAATGACAATAAAATTAATATAAAACTGAATATAAAAAAGTAAAAATATAATATATCAGACTAGCTGTAAACCCGGCATTTCGCGGGTGATAATTTATGCTACACTCTCGTTGTCCACGTCCTCTTTCCCCTCTCTCTGCATCTACCTCATCCTCTCCCATCTCTCTATTATTTTGTTCCCACCTTTCCCTCTCTCGGCTAAGTTTTCTACAAGGTACCCTCTGTCATGTACTATACAAACATTTATGTTACCAGTGATATTCCTCTTGGTTTAAAGGTCATGTGTGGAAAAATTCAATAAGGATTGGACCAAAAGTATGCATTTTGTAAAATTCCGTAAGTTAAGTATCCTCCACTATGCACCGAACGAAACTTTATACAGACAGTGACATTCCTCTTGTTTCTGAGGTATAGTGTGCCAAATTTAATCAATATCGGAACAAAACTATAGACTTTTTTTCAACAGAAACGCAGGGTCACACTGAGAAACGCACTTTGTTGTTCTCAAATTTTCCAGTTTTATTTCATACAACACTTGTTCTGAGAATAACGAAAACAACAAAAAAAGGATCTGTGAAATCGGAAGAGCCGTTCTCAAGTTATGGAGCGACTAACGTATTTACGGATCAATTTTTATGTTGCAAAGTACCCTCCCCCATGCACCATATGAAAATTAAGATAGACGGTGACCCTCCTCTCGTTTTGTAGGTCCAACGTGCGAAATTTTGTAAAGATCGTAATGAAACTGTAGATTTCGCGAGTCTGTAGGAGAAGTATGCTCCGCCATGCACCTATCACAAAATACTTTCTTAGCTGACTTTTTCTACCTATAAAATACATTCCTGCCAAATTTCAGCTTCAAAGCTGAAGTAGATTTCGAAATTTCGTGTTTAGTCAGTGAGTGAGTGAGTGTCCTTTCGCTTTTATATAGAGATTAAGAAAACAGATTGCTTAATTTCAGATGCAAGAGAATTAAGAGAGACTAACAGACAAAAATAAGTAGGAACATGCAAATCTGTAATGATAACTTGATTCAAGGTCATGCCAGATGCGACAGTTTTATGGCATCTAGGGCGAAACTGTTGTGAGCGTGTAGACTTCTTTTCGCTTCATCATTTTGTGTGTGTGTGTTTGGAGGGTGGGGGGGGGCGGGGTGGTCAGTTACAAAATACTTCATAACATGCAAACTTTGTTGCAGGTACCTAACTACTCCCATTTCCAATAATTGACGCATAAATCTTGGTATTATCACGTGGTGGCCATTCATTACTTATGACGTCGTGCTCTTTTGTTTTTGGGTCAGGAACCTTCGTGGGCGTACCAAAGTTTCATTGCTATCGAATATATGATTTATGAATACATAGAAGATATATATATATATATATATATATATATATATATATATAGTTTTAAAAATAATGGAAAATGAAATTTATAATAGTAAGTATTATTAATATTTTTATTATTAGTTACGATTGGACCCAATAGGACAGTCAATGTCACTTTTGTTGGTTGGCCTTTCTCTGTGACCAAAATTTGTTTCTTCCTTTCAGAAATTAGCCTCATTAGCCCTCGGTATTCCATTCCATTCTTACCAACTTTCCAATCAAATATCTTTTGTCTGAATGTTTTATTTTCTTTTAAAATTTTTATTTTTCCTTTTTTTAAATGTATAACGTCCGATTTAGCTATACCAGCTAGTGTAAAATCCCCCTTAACGACAGGGATTCATGTAATTAGCTAAGTTTTGGCCATTTGTTTACGTAGAATTACTTTTTGTTTCCCCAGTCTCGGAGATGCCATTCATTAAATGTGCCCATGTAATATATTTCTTGGTTTCTCATGTCACCATGTACAACTCTCAGCCTATTATAAAATATATAACATTTAATTTTATTAACTTCTTTACTGTATTTTGTCCGAAATGTATGTGAAAGTGGCCCGAAAAGCACAGGCCAATCGGAATTTAATTCTTTTTATTTCTTTTCCTCTTCGATATTCAACTTTTTAAGAAAACTCAATTGCGGAAAAATGTATTTACTTGGGGTGCGGCGGAGGGGGGGGGGGTGGAGGGTCGTGGTTGCCAGTCCACCTTTAACTACGTGGTATAGCAGGAGTTCTGAGAAACTATAGCTCTAACCCATATGTGTAACAGCTTTTGTTGTCTATGAGACATTTGAAGTGTCCAGTGAGAGATGGAGCTGTGCCACTCTGAGGAGAAATGGAGACAAATTGAGTTCTCTAAAGCGATGTATTAAGGCATTATTTACACAATAAAGGGGTCACTTCTTTCGTCTGAACTCATTGTTATGCAAATTATACAAGAGGTCATATTTTAATTAAATAGCACTCATTATGACCTTGTAGCCTTTAATTAATAATTCCCACATATTTCAAACACCACCCGTCAGAATGCTGTCAAATTGCAACAGAATATTATTGACGAAGGGGGAGGGAAAATGTATGGCAGAAGGAAACAAAATAGCAGCACTAGATGCGGTGTAGGCACCATAATTTAATCCTTTCATGCCCGAATAATAAATTGTCGCCGCGGTGGAGTAGCCGAGCGGTCTAAAGCGTCTCGCTGCGGAGCGCGCGGTTGCTCGCTGTGGAGGTTCGAGTCCTCCCTGGGGCATGGGTGTGTGTGTTGTCCTTAGATTAGTTTACCTAGGTTTAAGTAATTTGTAAGCTACGGACTGATGACCACGCAGTTTGGTCCGATAGAATTACAATCATTTGAAACATTTGTGAATAAATTTTCTGACAAGAGTAACACCAAGTATGGTACCAACGGAATTTGATGCGTCGTAGGTATGTTGTGAAGGAATTCCTGCAGACCATCAAGCTAAAATGATTTGTTGCAATGGGTCTTGATTTCTAAGAAAATCGAAATCAAATTCGTAGCAAATTACCAAGCGTAACGTGTCTACTTTTACATGGCGGTTGCCGCTCAGCGAGACAGCGTGTTGTACTCGGCAAGGTGCTGGGCTCTCCCGCAGGAGACCCGGGTTCGATACTTACTGGCAGAACAATCTTTAAAAATTGTAATTGCTACTTTTTATATTTATAAAAGGAAAGGTATAAATAAATAAAAACTAAAATAATGAATTATTAACACCTAATCCCGAAATAGCTTAACGAGAAGACTCGATTCGAATACATTCATTACTGTTGCATCAATTCAGCGCACCAGTCTTCGTTCCCATGATTAAATATGCCTGGATTGCGTCGCAATTAATTGACGACTGAACATTGTTTTTGAATGTGAACGACCAGAGTTTTCCAGTGTCGTTGATGAAAACACCTTGCGCCTGTAAAGCGGTAGCATTTATTAGATGTGCGTGGTGCTAAAATGTTCTGTGTTTTCGGTGCTTGGTCGAGGGGACTGAGGCGCTTCAGTCACGGTCTGCACAGCCACAACGGTCGGGGGTTCGAACCCCCCTCGGGCATGGATATTTGTGCCGTCCTTAGTTGTAGGTAGTTTATAGGTAGTTTGTAAGTTTAGGGACTGATGACCCCGTAGTTAAGTCCCTTAAGCTTAACAAATATTTGAACATTTTTCGGTGCTTCTATGACAATTATCACCCAGAAGTGAGTAAATAACACTGCGCAATAAGTAAAATAATCAGTTGCTACTGGGTTATTTGCTATTATCCTAACTGTTTACTCAAGCTGTAACATAGGTGTGGGTATAAAAGCATATAATGAAGCTCAATAAAAGAAGAGAAATGAAGAAATGTGAAAAATAAGTGACCACAAGGGGACTATTTTTTATTTTCTTGGTTATTTTTTTAATCGGTTGACTTTTCATTATTTTTGTTTTTCTTTCTTTATATCATTATCTTTGCTTAATTATTTTTTAATTTTTTAAATATAAAAAGTAGCAATTACAATTTTTAAAAATCGTTTTGTCGCTTTGTATCGAAGCCGGGTCTCCTGCATGGAAGCCTAGTACCTTGCCTATTACACCACGCTGTCTCACTAAGCAGTAGCCGCCATGTACAAATAGACAAGTTACGCATGGTAATTTGCTGCGAATTGGATCTCGATTTTCTTAGAAATCAAGGCCCATTGGAATAAATCCTTTTAGGTTGATGCTCTGGACGAATTCCCTCACAACAGCGACCCATCAAAATCCGTTGTACGATACTTGGTGTTCCCCTTGTGAGAATTGACACCTGGAGGAAGTAGGGAAGTCTACAAGTAGGACAGCGGGGCCGCGCTTGTTGCCATACTCCAGGCGCCAAGTTTCAGAAGTCTCTCTTCCATTTGTCTGGATTACGATTGCGTTTTTTACCACGTCTTTCAGCACTCTCTGATACACAAGGATCCATGTTTTACGTACTATTATACAACAGGGCTACCAACCAATCAGTAACACAACAACTTACATAGACAGAAGAATGACAATCATATTACAAGATAGAGACATAATGCAAATTATGTTTAATAGTTATAAATAAGGATGGATGTAGGAGCAACAAGTACGCTTTTTGAACAATATATTCTCTCCTGTAACGGATACAACAATCGGTAACACTTCTTTGTTGGTACGTCAGCAACTGAAAAAGCGGACGACATCGGTAAGTGGCATAGCTCCTCATCTCACTGAAAATAATCGCAAGGTCGCATTCGGAACTTCCAACAACTGGTGCAGAAAAAGTGGGAACCACGCCACGTAATTATAGTAAACGGGGTAGATGCAAGAAGGCACGAGAATACTGAAAATGGAAAAACTTCGATATTTAATGTCATGTGGCATAGCTCCCTTTCTCAATAGACCCCCTCATTTAACTAATTAGGCTTGTTTATAGCTGTTCCCGTAAATTCATGAGAATATCTCGTAAGTAATTTTACGATTGAATCTGAAACGAAACAACTCTAATTTAAGTCTTAATGAGCTTTTGGAAAGCTGTTGGGCTGTTGGGTCACTGAATAACAGCATGTAGATTTTAGGAACCACCATATCGTGATTCCTCGGAAATGAAACTTTCGTCTTGCAAATTATTATCCGTGTACTGGCATCTACGGCAAACGCGAAAGCTGAAAAGTGGGGGATTTATGTTCTGGGAGACATTTAAGGCTGCCGACGCAGGACCGTGCGTATTTTCAGCCACCGAACGGACAAGTTTAATTAGAGGCCGACGCTGAACTGAGCTACGGGGCCAGGCTAGCGGAACTTGCAATTTCCCAGTACTCCGTTCTCATTGTGTACTAGCCTTGTTACGCCTCATGAAGGGCACTTAATAAAACGAAGGGGTCCAATAAGTCGGCAGTAATGCGCTCCGGAAGAAAACAATATACTCTCTCTACCAATAGCTGAACCAACCACCAAATAGAAATTCCAGACACACAACTCCAATTACGTTTTTCAGTGTCCCTATTTTTCGTCGATATTGGTTTGCACTTTTGTCGCCTTTCCTAACAGTCCTTGATATTGCAGTGGACAGCAAACGCTATGCTCTCAGCGTAGAACGAAGTTGGATGTTCGACAGAGAGAGAGAGAGATTGAGAAAACTTTATTATTATACTTATTTACATCTAAAGAGTTTTGCATTACTCACCGAAGTTGTTTGTTATTATTTACTCGGGACGGTTGCTATTTATATTCTAGTGCATCTTACGCAGTTTCTTCCCGTCGGAGATTCGAGTCCTCCCTCAGGGATTGGTATGTGTGTCGTCCTGAGGTTAGTTTAAATAGTTTTTAAGCTGTGATACTGCGAAAACCACAGTAGTAAGATTTACGGACATTTGAATATTTTTGAACATCTTATGATTTTTGTGAAACATAACCAAACAAATCGCCCCTTTTGTATTCTGGCCATAAAATAACTTAATTTTAAGAAAAGCCCATCGTGTAGCAAATTCCTTGAATAAATAGTGTATGACCCCTTGCGTGAATAAAAGCCTGCACTGGACGTGGCGAGGTGTCCATGAGTTCACTACTGATGAAATCATTAACGACGGTGTCCGGAGTTGGTTTTCTCACAAAACGTGAAATCTTCTCTAAAAGATGACGAAGTTAACCGTCAATTTTGTTGGCCTGAGTATGATTTGATGGGTAACAATGGACAATGGCGTTCGAAATCCTCACGTTATAAGTGCCTTGAGCATCACTGATGTATTGGATTGACAGAATCGCATGGACATACAACATCAACAGATACGATAAACACATTGTTGTCCATCTTCTACATTTACACGTGTGTCACCATTTCCACAAGTAAAAATATCCAAGATAATTACATAAATATTTGTTAAAAGTACTTCAAGTTTTCAATGTATTGCATACATTTTGGTACTTTTGTACCAAAAGAAGACGCTTCTGTTTCTCCGTAATCGGTCAACAAACGGGTGCATCTTAGCAGTCTGTGCTGAGGCTATGTTAGGAATGGTGCCTATACAAAGAAGGAAGTCAACCGCATCCAGCTCGCGTCAACCGAGTATTTTATTTGACGTTGCCGACGAGAGATTCTTGAGAATACGCTTGACAATTGTTGAGACTTCTCCACTTTCAAGGCATCCTTTATTGACTTGAGCATCTCGATAATGAGAACTCTAAAACTAATTACTTGATATAATTGAACTGCAATAGATAATATGTAATATGTCTGCGCTTTTTGAAAGAATATAGAGTCATACCGAGAACTATAGAAAGTGATTTTCGTCGTAGTTCCCAAGTAATCTCAATTTCGATTTCGAAGGGCTGAATTGTGGACTAGCTGATTGAAGATCAACATGTTGTTCACCATGTTCTTCAGTTTATGACTGCAAGTAAAATTTACATTCATGTTCCAGGAAAAACAGCGATAGATCTAAATCATGCACAAAGACAGCTACAACATTTTTTAGAGGCAAACGCTACCAAGTGCAAACAAGTCGCCGATCGACAGGAGGTTTGAATGCGGACCAGGTTTAGACTTGCCTGTCATAGGTGGAAAACCTATCTACAAAATCGGGCGCAGGCACGAAATAAAAATGGTTTTGTCCTTTCTTAGATCAGACAGAAAACTTCGACGGTCTGTGAAAGATCCACGAAACACCGCAGGTACGTGAGACTGTTACAGCCCTATAAATCGATGGTAGCAGTCGGCTGTGTTGACACTGGGCAGTACACGGCAAACAAAAATGCCGTAATTTAAGCTACGATTTCACTACCCGCGACACGGTGGCGAAAGATGCAACTGGAATGTTGTCGGCGATTAACGTAATTAACATACACTCCTGGACATTATAATTGCTACACCACGAAGATGACGTGCTACAAACGCAAGATTTAGCCGTCATGAAGCAGATGCTATGATATACAAATGATTAGCTTTTCAGAGCATTCACACAAGGTTGGCGCCGGTGGCGACACCTACAAGGTTCTGACATGAGAAAAGTTTCCAAATGATTTCCCATACACAGACAGCAGTTAACCGGCGTTGCCTGGTAAAACGTTGTTGTGACGCCTCGTGTAAGGACGAGAAATGCGTACCATCACGTTTCCGACTTTGATAAAGGTCGGATTGTAGCGTACCGCGGTTGCGGTTTATCGTATTGCGACATTGCTGCTGGCGTTGGTCGCTATACAATGAATGTTAGCAGAATATGGACTCGGTGAGTTCAGGAGGGCAATACGGAACGCCGTGCTGAATCCCAACGGCCTCATATCACCAGCAGACGAGATGACAGGTATCTTATCCACATGGCTGTAACGGATCGTGCAGCCACGTCTCGATCCCGGAGTCAAAAGATGGGGACGTTTTCAAGACAACAACCATCTACACGAACAGTTCGACGTCGTTTGCAGCAGCATGCACTATCAGTCTGGAGTCTATGGCTGCGGTTACTCTTGACGACGATGCATCACAGACAGGAACGCCTGCGATGGTGTACGCAACGACGAACCTGGTTGTGCGAATAGTAAAACGCGAGTTTTTCGGATGAATCCAGGTTCTGTTTACAGCATCATGATAGTCGCATCCGTGTCTGGCGACATCGCGGTTAACGCACATTGGAATCGTGTATTCGTCATCCCCATACTGGCGTATCACCCGACTTGATGGTATCGGGTGCCATTGGTTACACGTCTCGGTCACCTCTCGTCTGCTTTGACGCCACTTTTAACAGTGGCCGTTACATTTCAGATGTGTTACGACCCGTTGCTCTACCCTTCATTCGGTCCCTGAAGAAACCCTACATTTCAGCAGGATAATGCACGACCGCATTTTTCACGTCGTGTACGTGGCCGAGCAACTGGCTCGTCACAATACCCCAGTCAGTACTCTTGATGAATTGTGGTATCGCGTTAAAACGGCATAGGCATTTGTACTTGTACAAGCCATACAAGCTCTGTTCGACTCAATTCCCAGGCATATCAAGGCTGCTATTACGGCTATAGGTGGTTGTTCTGGGTACTGATTTCTCAGGATCTATGCACACAAACTGCGTGAAAAAGAAAGCACATATCAGTTCTAGTATAATGTATTACTAGCAGTAGAGATGACAGGCATCTTATCGCAAGGCTGTAACAGATCGTGCAGCCAAGCCTTGATCCCTGAGTCAACAGATGAGGACAAGACAACAACCATCTGCACGAACATTTCGACGACGTTTGCAGCAGCATGGACTATCAGATCGGAGATTATGGCTGCAGTTACCCTTGACGCTGCATCACAGACGGGAGCGCGTGCGATGGTATACGCAACGACGAATCTGGATGCACGAATAGCAAAACGTTGTTTTTCCGGATGAATCCAGGTTCTGTTTACAGCATCATGATGGTCGCATCCGTGTTTGGCGGCATCGCGGTGAACGCACATTGGAATCGTGTATTAGTCATCGCCATACTGGCGTATCACCCGGCTTGATGGTATGGGATGCCACGTCTCGGTCACCTCTCGTTTGCATTGACGCCACTTTTAACAGTGGCCGTTACACTTCAGAAGTGTTACGACTTGTGGCTCTACCTTTCATTCGATCCCTGCGAAACCCTACATTTCAGCAGCATAATGCACGGCCGCATTTTGCAGCTCCTGTAGGGGTCTTTCTGATTACGGAAAATGTTCCACTGCTGCCCTGGCCAGCACATTCTCCATATCTCTCACCAATTCAAGACGTCTGGTCAATGGTGGCCGAGCAACTGGCTCCTCATACTATGCCAGCGTTAACTGTGGTAACGTGTTGAAGCTGCCTGTGGATCTGTACTCGTACACGTCATTTTCGAGAATCTACGAATTCAGCTGCTTTTCTTTAGTTGCTCTATTATTTTGTAACATATAAAAAGCAGCTGCGTATCATCAGTAACTCTGTTCCTTTAGTAGATTCAAGGTATTAATTTACCTCTACGAGCTACTTATTACGAACTCCGCAACCTGCACGCTAGTAATGCATCAGAAATGTAGTAGGATCAGACATTGACACCATCTTCAGTGTTCATAAGAAAATTACTGTTACCGTTAGATAACCTTCATGGAAAGAAAGAAGGGAGATTAAGGTTTAACGTCCGGTAGACGTATGGTGTTTGGAGACGGAGTACAAACTGGGTTTCCTTCGGTAAGTACAGGGAAGGAACTGAACCGTGCTCTTAAAAAGAAAGCTTCTTGGTATTTCAAGGAAGTGATTTATGTAAATTACAGAGAATCAAATCGCCTGGCCAGAGACGGATTTGAAGCGCTATAAAAAAATGTTCAAATGTTTGTATAGTCTATGGGACTTAACTACGTGGTCATCAGTCCCTAAAGTTACAAACTACTTATGAACTACTTACGAACTAGGACGGCACAAATATCCATGCCCGAGGGGGGGATTCGAACCCCCGACCGTAGCGGCCGTGTAGACCGTGACTGGAGCGGAAGCGCTATCCTTAGAAGGAGAGTCCAATAGGTTAACAATTGTCTAGTCTTTACAATATAATAATTTCCCCTAACTAATCATCCGGCTTTAAGAAGAAATAAATACGGTGATAATTCAGAATGGTATGAATGACCTGTCATTCTTAAAATTAAATCAATAATGTCAGCAATATCATACAATAATCACGAGTATGTATGTAGGAAGGTGTATACGAACTGAATAGCGGAAGTGAACTTTTGTGACCTTTTTGTAAGATTTTCTTAGGATGTAGTTATCAAATGAGACGTACTCCTTAAAACGCTACAGGCACTTTTCGCATCGCAGCCGTCGAATTTTTTATTTAGAGCACTTTTCCAATATGGAATTTTGACAGCAAACTAGTCGGACTGGTTGCAACGAACTCTTATTCCAATAATAAGTCAATAAAAGTATTTCATTTAATCACCGCATATTATTCGTAAATTTTAAAAAGGCCTATGATAGCATACACCAACAGACACTCCTAAATATAATGAAGGAATTTGAAATGCCATCAAAATTAATCCGTTTAGTCGAAATGTGTGTAGACGAAACTCTATGTCGCATAAAGACACCGGTAGGAGAAACTGAAAATTTTAAGAGGTACACTGGACTCAGACAAAGGGATGCCAATTCACCTATTTTATTTAACCTTGTCTTAGATAAGATTGATAGAGAATATATTAAAACTAATCCTCAAGGGATCCAACTACAGGACAGTAACATTACTAGACTTGCCCATGAGAAAGATGTAGCATTAATAAGCAGTTCCAAAACAGAATTAATCAGGATGATGCAAAATTATTACAAAATTGCCGAAAAAACAGGATTACCTGTTAAGGTAGAAAAGACAGAATACCTGGTCAAGTAAGAAAAGAGGCACCTTTGACTGTAGATGGATTTACTTTTAAGACTGTTGAGTTCTTCATGCCGGCCGCGGTGGCCGAGGAGACTGAGGCGCTCCAGTCACGGTCTGCACGGCCACTACGGTCGGGGGTTCGAATCCCCCCTCGGGCATGGATATTTGTGCCGTCCTAGTTCGTAAGTAGTTCATAAGTAGTTTGTAAGTTTAGAGACTGATGACACCGTAGTTAAGTCCCATAAACTATACAAACATTTGAACATTTGAGTTCTCCAAGTACTTAGGAAGTCTTTTCGGTAAAAACAATATAACAGATATTGAAATAGATGCCCGTTTTGCAACAGCGAACAAGACGCTTTTTAGCTCCCACAATACTCTTAGGAGATCACTTAGCAGCAACTTCAGAATCTGCCTACATCAATCAACCATTCTACCGGTGACGCTAAATGCACGTGAAACATTAAAATTTAAAAATAAAGTTGAAGAAAACTTGTTAATATATGAAAGAAAAACACAAAGGAAAATTTTTGTGCCGGTATATGATGAAAATAACATTGAGTGAAGAATAAGAAAAAATGAAGAACAAAGACAGCTGAACAAACACCGTAGTATCTTCGAAGTGATCAAGAAGAGAAGGCTGAACTGGGCAGGCCATACAGCCATATAGCCACAACGGCAGAAGATAGATTACCGATAATGGCAATCAGCAGGACAGTAGCTGGATCAAGGCGAAGAGGCAGACACAGAAGCAGATGGCGAGACAACATTCGAGAAGACACAATCAGGATAGACAGCGACATCAATTTGACATGCAGCGCACTCGACAGAAAATTATGGAAGAGGCTCGTAGAGCTGGCGCATGGTCGATAAGGCCCTTGCCACATATAAAGTCAAGTAAGAGGTATGAGCTAATGAATTACAATGAAGTCTAAAAAAATGTTCAAATGTTTATAGAACTTATGGGACTTAACTACGGGGTCATCAGTCCCTAAGCTTACAAACTACTTATGAACTACCTATGACTAAGGACGGCACAAATATCCATGCCCATGGGGGGAATCGAACCGTGACTGGAGCGCCTCTTTCCCCTCGGCCACCGCGGCCGGCACAATGAAGTCTAATGATATTGTATTTGAGTAAAGGGTAACATACAAGAGCATATCAGAGCTACGAAAGTATATTTAGGCATCCTCAACCACCGACAAATTCTCTCTCTCTCTCATGTTTATGGAATATTCCGTCGGTTCTTGGAGGAACAATGACATATTAAAAACTTTAATACCTAGTATTTTTGTTCAACAATATTTTTTTATTTGCTTGTTAATAGCATATTTCGGCTTCTTAGGCTTCATACGAAGTTATCTGACGATGGCCAGGAAGCCGAAAGCTGATAATAACAAGCAAATAAAAATATTGTGGAACAAAAATACTACGTATTTAAGTTTCTGATCTCTCTCTCCCAACACGCAGACACACACACACACACACACACACACACACACACACACACACGCACGCACAAACACGTTTAGTGTTGGTTGTGTGTGTGTCTGTGTGTGTGTGAGTGAGTGTGTGTGTGTGTGTGTGTGAGAGAGAGAGAGAGAGAGAGAGAGAGAGATAGAGATAGAGGGGGGGGGGGAGATAAGACATCAGTTAAACATACACAGATATGGGATATAGGCGAGCAAATTGATCACGGATATTTCCTGTAGTCAACGTTTCTTCTTCTTCTATGTTGGTTTGTGTGTACGGGTTACATATAAAACTACAGTTTTGTTGCAATCTTTATGATGTTTTCCACGCGTAAGCTTCAATCCATGAGTTCGGTCGCCGTAAGTGTAAGAATGACGTGCAATACATTATCCACGAGATATGACGTCATAAACAATGAGACGCGCGAAAAGCTGCTGAATTAAGTGACAATGCTGCTCATTTTCTCCGAAACCAGTGGGCCTGTTCAAACCACGTTTGGTACACATATTCTTTACTTGAGATAACAAGTACCGTAAGAGTAAGAACCACATATCACACATGGTTCAGGAGATATGTCATAAGCCATATGAGTTCCAAGAAACTGTTACATAATGCGACACGATTTTATAAATACACAATATGAGAACGACAGTACTCAGCGACTTGCAACAAACTTTAAAAGTAATTGCAAATCTTTATTAAACATTAACTACATTTCCGCTGTTCATGGAGTAAAACTATGGCATTCGGTATGACGTTACAATTTACACATATAGTTGAATGTACCTTCTAAATTTTATCGCAGTACGTCACGTAGTTAATGAGATATTAGCACATAAACAGTAACGTTCATGGAAACACCCCCCCCCCTCACGTACCAAGTTTTAATCTATTATGTCTTTACTACTAATTGTATTCCCAAGAGATTTTACATTCAATCTCTTTACAAATGAATATATACCTAAAAATGGCAGGAATAAATAAATAAATAAACGGGCAACGCCGGGTTTTCAGCTAGTTCTTTAATAAAGTTCATATTCAGTGACTTAAATGTTTCATTATATAAATCCTGTGAATGTAGTCACGGCTCTGTGGGTTGTTCAAGCATCTGGTTGCCAGTTTCTTTGTAATTCGGGCACTCATTGCAGTTCGCTTTCATTCAACTCCTCTGTATGACGTTTGGTCTGTCTCTCCGTCTTCCTGTCATACTCTGTCCGTCTGTATCTTTCTTCCTTTACATGACAGAAACCTGAAGAAAGAGGATTTTATCTATCTAAAGATAAAACCTAATCCATATTCTTACCCAATGTGCTGTAGTTCAGTGTTTTTTTTTTTTATGATCATGGTTTGCCATATACGCGTAGACTAATAGAAAACTTAATAAAAATACACCTTTTGTAGGTTGTTACGCCAAAATCGCTGACAAACTATATTTATTTTCCTTGAACGATTTAAACTATCAGCTTCAGAACAGAATGGTTTACAAAGTCCTCACTTAGGATAACATATCAAATAAAGTGTTCTCGTCGAGATATAAAATGAATAAAAAAGCATGGTCAACATGTTAAAAAGTACATCACCAATTGGAGCGACATGTTGTATTCAAAGGTAAAATGTTACTATGTTACTATTTCGGACTTAAGTATAAAACAGGAGTCTGAAGACTGAATTTCTTTGGTAGTTTATTGAACTGCGAAAAAAAAAAAAAAAAAAAAAAAAAAAAAAAAAAAAAAAAAAAAAAAAAAAAAAATCAGATATTTCGTTGCAGACAAATCATCGTAAGTAATGCATATTAGGAAACACATCAGAAATAACAGTCAGGAACTGACAGATGCAAACGCACATACCACTACGTTGACTGTCTGCAGTAAACGTGTTTACTTCCACTCATCAAATTGCTGCGCTGTGAAACTTGTCGGAGCACTAACTTCCCATTTCACCAAGCTCGTTTTAACTGTCATTTCCGTGTACAGCTAGCTGGCACGAGAGACACGTGACAGTTATCACCTGTTCCGGCTGAGCGCTCGTTTCTCTAGTGGAAATGGCAGAATTACAGCGGTCGCTACAAAACGGTCGGAAATGGCGCGGTTAATGCGGCCACTAAATCTATGGTTCTTGCTGGCGGTGCCACTAGTGGCCTAGCGCCCATTAAACTGCACAAAACCTCTGCCGGCCGTGTTTATCGCAGTACTGCGAGAGCTGTTTGAATACAGATTGTTCGATTCTACTACGCTGTCAGTGTCCGTCATTGTTTGCAGCACGTTGCAATACATACTCCGAAAACCACAACTGTGCAAAGTATTTTATTGATCGCGGCTCGCGGACTCGGTTACAAAGAAACGTATCCTGCTTTTAAGTTAACTTAGTACAATTGTGACCCATTCGAAAAGAAAAAAAAAAAATGTGCCTGACTGTAGTGTTCTTACGTCGACAGCACGCACATGGAATATATATATATATATATATATATATATATATATATATATATATATAAAGTTACTTAACCTATGAAGCTGAACTTTTTCAGGAATGTAGTTTACAGGTAGTAGACGCCACCTAAGAAACGATTCTGCAATACGTCCGGTAGTTCAGTAGATATTACATCATAAACAATAATAATTTCCCCTTCTTGCAACACGTGATAGTGTGACTTTATCAGTCCACTATTTGAGAACGAGAGCATTTAGCGACTTGCAACATAATTTCAAACCTTTAGGAAACGTTTTCTCGCAGACAATCCTAGCAAATTCACTTTGGAATGTAGGAGGCGAGGTACTGGTGGAAGTAAAGTTTTGAGGCGGCATCGTGAGTCGTATCGGGATAGCACAGTCGTTAGTGCTCTTGCCCGCAGAAAGGCAAAGGTCCCTGGTTCGAATCTCGGTTCTGGCACAAAATTTTAATCTGCCAGGAAGTTTCAATACACAGATAGTTTAAAGTTATTGTTTTCACAAAAAAAACTTTATTTTTTTAATTGTACCGTTCATACAATCTAAGTTGATTCCCTGCGAACGATCGTATGTGGGAAATATATTTACGTTTGCCCCCATCAGCCACCGCGCCGAGTATCAAATTAGTTTCCTCGGCCGAAATAAAAGTAATGTTTAAAGTGTCATCTATTGACAATCTGTTTAACGAACATGAACAATAACTCTTGCAGTTTTTTAGATTATTTATGCAAGCCAAAGACCTTATTTGATGCACTCATAGTTTATTACATGATTTTGGTGATGCACGTTAATGTAAAGCATGATTTATCACACGATTTCGGTTATACACGTCGAAGTAACGATGAAAAATCCACAAATAATTTGATGTAACTAACAGGCACGACAGCTCGTGCAGTAGTTTAGATTCTTTACGCAGGTGTAGTTTATCACGAGATTCAACGGCGATTCTATGTCCAAAATATGACAATTGTACTGCAATTACTGAATTTGTCGTTTCTAATTTGTAACCTGGAGAGGCAAAGCCGTACCTTAGTTTTGATTCTGTCCAACTTGAAGTAACAAACGACTTTCAGTTGTGCCCGGTAGAATTCTTGAACTCTTTAAATCTGTCCAGTTTACCACCTCATCAATTGCTTTTAAAGAAAAAAATTACTGTATTTGTGTTAATTAGAAATCTTAACGCTAATCAGGGATTAATTAATTATGCAAGATTACTGGTGACTTACTTAGGCGGGCATATCATCACTACTAAATTTATTGACTCCATTACTTACATTATACAGACATAAATTAAGCTAAAAATAAAGGAATTACAAAATTACGAACAACTTTAATTGGAAACACCACATAGAAAGTATCGAGGCAAATGCCAACCAAAGATTACGTTTCTGAGAAGAACTTTTACAAGATGCAAGAGTTCTGCTATAGAAACTGTCTATTCTGCACTAGTCCATCTTCTTGTGGAGAATCGCTGCACCTTGACAGCAGTTTTCTGAAATTTCTGTGCATCCGTCATGTCCCAATTAGTAACGATCATTTTGGACTTATAAAAGATGCAGAGACATTTCAGAAACGTCATTTATATATTATCGCGTTACATAGAGCATACACTTTTGAGGTATTACCGAGTCTGTGGTACTGGTATGTAACGTTGCAGAGTAACGAACACACAAGAATGGAGGTATATATGACAACGGTCGTCTGCCGTATGTAGTAGAGTTGTTAAATATGGCTTATCGAAAAGGAAACCCTGAAAGGAAACACTTGTATGCCATATTCTTGAGTACTGCTCCAGTGTTTGGAACTCCTCACATTACTAAAACATATCTGAGAATTGAAAAAACGCCTTGTAAGATTTCGTACTGCAAAAAACATGAATGACTTTCTACTTATCAAATTTACTTCTAGCTTCCAAAAATTACCATTCAATTTTGATTTGTTATTTGCTTTCCGTAAATCTTCCATTCTGGAGGACTGGTCTAAATATGTTGAGGATCCTGGACAGAACAACATAGAAGGAGAGAGATCTCACTTTGCTTCAGGAAGCTGCAGGTTTGTTAGGATTCTCTCGAGTAGATATTGCAGGTCTTCTGGGGAGCATTTAGCTGCCTGCCACGCAATCAGGTGACATCCCGCTCGATTACGTGTGGATTGCTCTATGCCAACAATAACATGACTTGCGGCAACCAGCACCCAGAGAGACGAAAGTCTATGAATATGTGCTATAGGAGTCTACAGAACTTCGTCAAGAAGTAAGACTTATCAGTGAAAACGGAAACGCTGAAGTGAGATTAACTAAAACGACTGTCGCAGTGAAGGAGGTGCAAATACGCTGTTCCTCCTGGAAGCTAGGTAGTTTTTAAGTTACATCTTATGTTAACAGAGAAGAATCGTGGTTTTGTCACATTTTATGTGCATTGCTGACAATACATTTATCTCTGATGAATCAGCTAATGATCCCAGACACAGTGATGTATCATTACTTTCGAAGTACGTTACACTGTTATGCCCTGTGTTCTTAAATACACAATTATCATAGCTTCAATTCGGTGTCCAATATTGAAAGAAGAACTAAAGTTATAAACTAAGCTCCACTTATCGAGTATTTACATTCTGCTCTTGGAGTCGCATACCGAAAGTTACGGTTTTCATAACGGTCCTTATAAAGGCGGAATGAGGTCTGATGGTTCTCCAAATACCGGTATTGTTACGCCTGTGCATTAAGAGCGGGTAAATATCGCCGACGTCACAAAAAAAGCCGCGCACTGTTGGTCTCCCTTCGACATTCGGGAGCAGCCAATAAGCCTAATGGTACCTGCGCAGTCGAGACTCCGGATCCAAATTTAAAGTGAAGTGGGACCGCGGTGCAGTTTCTAGAGGCTGCGTAGAAGGTAAGGAAACCTCTACTCATACACGTGTTTGTCCTTTCCTCTAGTGGCAATGCCGAGGCAAATTCTTAAGCGCATATAGAAGAATATGTAGTTGGAGTATTTTCTGGAAACTATTATATTTTCCACACTTACATTAGTCCTTCGTTTGACATGTCTAGTCTAGTAGTGACAATAACACAAATAGTGCTGTAATTCTCTTTAAAAAATCTTCACATATTTCAGCAGTAAATTTCTAATACGCAATTAGTCCACAAATAAAAATTTCACGGGGGAAGCAAAAAACTAATATCAGGCAAAGTTGTAGAGTAAATTAGGATTTGTATATGGCAATTTACACTACTGGCCATTAAAATTGCTGCACCAAGAAAAATGCAGATGATACACGGGTATTCATTGGACGTATTATACTAGACCTGACATGTGATTACGTATTCACGTAATATGGTTGCATGGATCCTGAAAAATCAGTACCCAGAACAACCACCTCTGGCCGTAATAACGGCCTTGATACGCCTGGGCATTGAGTCAAAGAGAGCTTGGATGGCGTGAACAGGTGCAGATGCCCATGCAGCTTCAACACGACACCACAGTACATCAAGAGCAGTGACTGTTGTATTGTAACGATCCAGTTGCTCGGCCACCGTTGACCAGACGTTTTCAATAGGTGAGAGATCTGGAGAATGTGCTGGCTAGAGCAGCAGTCGAACATTTTCCGTATGCAGAAAGGCCCGTACAGGACCTGCAACATGCGGTCGTGCATTATCCTGCTGAAATGTAGGGTTTGTCAGGGATCGAATGAACGGTAGAGCCACGGGTCGTAACACATCTGAAATGTAACGGCCATTGTTCAAAGAGCCATCGATGTGATCAAGAGGTGACCGAGACGTGTAACCAATGGAACCCCATGCCATCACGCTGGGTGATGCTTCCAATGTGCGTTCACTGCGATGTAGCCAAACACGGATGCGACTGTCATGATGCTGTAATCAGAACCTGGATTCGTCCGAAAAATGACAGTCGTGCACCCAGTTTCGTCGTTGCGTATACCATCGGTATACTGTAACCGCAGCCATGGTTACCGAGCTGATAGTCCACGATGTTACAAACGTCTTCGAACTGTTCGTGCAGATAGTTGTTGTCTTGCGAAAGTCATCTTCATTTGACTCAGGGATCGAGACATGGCTACACCATCCGTTATAGCCATTCGGATAAGATGCCTGTCATCTCGACTGATAGTGGTACGAGGCCGTTGGGATCCAGTTGGGCGTTCCGTATTGCCTTTCTGAACCCACCGATTCCATATTCTGCTAACAGTCTTTGGATCGCGACCAACGCGAGCAGCAATGTCGTGATACGATAAACCGCAATCACGATAGGCTACAATCCGACCATTATCAAAGTCGGAAACGTGATGGTACGCATTTCTCCTCCTTACACGAGGCATCACAACAACGTTTCACCAGTCAAAGTCGGTCATCTGTTGTCATCGATTGGAAACTTTCCCCATGTCAGCACGTTGTAGGTATCGCCACCGGCGCCGTCTTGTATGAATGCTCTGAAAAGCTAATGATTTACATTTCAAAGCACCTTCTTCTTGTCTTTTAAATTCCCCGCCTGTTGCACGTCATCTTCGTGGCGTAGCATTTTTAATGGCCAGGAGTGTTTTCAGCTTGAAGAAGTCAGAATGAGTGAGACAAATCTCACTCTTTATTTAAAGGCAGTGTTACCAAAAGAATTTCTTAAATCTATGTACTTTTTTGGTTTTTTCACCAATTTCACAAAAAACTGTCCCTTAAAACATTGTAACTTATTTAGTCAAGCTTCCTTTTTACAACGCCCTTCTTACTCTTCCTAGATCCAGAGTCGTGGTTCTCTACACGGACAAATCCTTCCACGTCACTAACAGTTTTCACGAACAACAAGGTACCACATAAGCAAGAAACTGGCCAACCCATTCGTTTCTCGTGACAATTCATGGTACAGGTATACAACAGATACTTTGTACATAATTTTTAAACACATCCTGTATTGGTTCCACATGTGTTATTTGTCTCACTGGAAAAACTTTCTTTAGCAGTCGACAGTTAATGGACTTATCGCGATGTTAACCCATTACACTGATGGATATATTGCACTTTGAACCGAAAATAAAATTTCAAACCTGCTTTAAATGGTTAGTAATATCGTTTGGAATGAAAAGAACAACATAGCTCGACGTAGCATACCTGTTAGATTAGAAATACGCATCAAACTATTTTTTGACCGATAGTGGACACCGCTTTTTTTTTAACGTCACTCCTCATTTGTAAATATATGGGACAAAACTACTGAGCTCATCAGCTCCTAAAAACTACTTACACTTACTTAAACTACCCTAAGGACAACACACCCACCAATGCCTAAGGGAGGAATCGAAGCTCCGGTGGTAGCGGCTTCACTATCCCTGACATGGTACTTTATAAGATATATAATTGGTGTATCAGCTTTCTGGAAGCAGTAATACGTGTCACACCTCGTTTCGTCCTTTGTGCTTTCTTTAATTTGGTGTGCTTCATGTGTTCCTGCGTATGTAGTAAGCTACTAACTTTACAGATGTAACTACTTCGTACCTTCACTTACTAAGCGTCGGAATAACGCCTTATTATATTATTTTGTACTCACCGTAATTCCTCTTACTTTATTCTCAATAAATCTTTTACAGATAGGGTAAGGTTTTACAAATCCTATATAGGTACCATTCTGATCAACAAAAAGTTTCGCACCATTTGTCAGCACTTGCCTTTGTGTGGCGTTGTAGTGCAGCAGGTTTCTACAGCTGTTCCTGTCATTTCCAAGAATACGCAACTTTGTGCTACGGACACAGGAAAGACACTTAGTTTAAAGCGCTCTTATAAATTTTCTAGCTAAGGGTGACTGGATTCACTGGCAAAAATGCAGCGTTTGGTATCGTGATGTATACGTTGGTGCAAGAGGGAGAAAGTGCTTATTATGAGCAAGATGCCAGTGATCAAAATTGTACAAGGAAATGATCACAATTGTACCTAGTGGGGTACATTTTCTATCGGTTTTTCTCAATTCTGTAAGCCTTTTTTTCTCCTACCAACATTTCTAACTGTCTAATATTTCTGTTACATATTCATGAAACATCCAAGAACAAGTGTCATAGTTAAAATTATTTATTTTCCAAATATATTTCCGGTTACATTAACATTTGTCCGAAATGATCGCAATTGTACCACCTGACCCTACATTATGCTTGCCGGAAATTTATCCCAAAATTTTCTTAGATTATTGAAACTCTAAATTTACTAGAGTTTCGTGCATACTACCTTGCCCTCCTTCTAAGAACCGTTATATAAGCTCCCGGCACCTGTGTTACATTTCCATAGGTTACATGACGATCTAGTGAAATCCTTGCTCTACGCTTCCGATTTCATTCGACTTATGTCCATTTGTCATATTACACATTTCTTAAATTTCGTGCGTGATGTTAAGCGTTTTATTTCCATGTGGAGTAAATTCAGGATCTCTGTTGAGTCTAGTCTGTGATTTATTTGGACAGTGATAGGCCATTGTTTCATTTAGACAATCAATCAATCGGTCTATCGAGAAAATAAATAGAAATGCATAGGGCTGCATGTATAGTCTATGGATTCCTGGGAGAATTGACCCCCGTCCCTAAACAGCTGAAAACAGTGTTCGCCACGTTCGATAGGCTTTAGGCTGCTGCCCTGGTCTCCAGGATCAATGGGGCACCTTAGGAGAACGCGATAATACCTATGTAGACGGCGGCAACGCCTGGGAATCTTGATGCTGCGCTCTCGGGGTCCTGCGTCCTGCCAGTGAACAGTTGCCAGGCGGTGATTGGCAGTCTGTGATGGGGTCGCGAATCCCTGCGCGGGTGGCGGATGACAGAAACAAACGCTAGGCTGCTCCCTTTGCTCCGTCCACTACTCTGACAGCAAGCCTCATCTGTGTGCCATGAAGGGCTTTCAGTAGCTGAGGTGGCGGTCGATCTTACTAAGAGCTCCAGACAAGCGCATAATACGGATTTTCTTGTCATTTGGAGCTCCAAGGTTCGGCGCATGATGGAGCCCCTTACGGTAATAGCGGCAAGGTCTGCAAAGAAGGACAATGTGCTTGTCAGGAGTACCGAAGTTATTTTGAAGCAATTTTTATTTCAAGAGCAGAAATTTTTACACTTCCCAGTACGTGACCTTCATGAACTTATAAGGTATATCATAAATATTAATGTATACGTCAATTACAGTGCACTCTTCGACTATTAAAGAAGCTACAATCAAATAAATGGAAAGGGGAAATTATGTGTAACTTGTTCAACAACCGACAAGCTAACTGTATGTAACTTAGGTTCGTCAGCCTGCAGATTCAGCAACTTGTGAAGGAAATGAAGAACGAATATTGAAAGAAAGTAATGTTTAGAGAGAAGAAATGATTTTTTTTTTTTTTGTTCACCAACAAATTGCAATTCTGTCCTATGGCATAGCACTTAATAACATGTTTATGGAATATTCCGTCGGTACTTGGAGGAACAATGACATATTACAAACTTAAATGCGTAGTATTTTTGTTCCGAAATATTTTTGTTTGTTATTAGCAGCTTTCGGCTTCTTAGTCCATTATCCCAATCCCATGAACCACAGACATTGCCGAGGTGGGGTGGCTTGCATGCCTCAACGATTCAGGTAGCCGTACCGTAGGTGCAACCACAGCGGAGGGGTATCTGTGGAGAGGCCAGACAAACGTGCGGTTCCTGAAGAGGGGCAGCAGCCTTTTCAGTAGTTACAGGGGCAACAGTCTGGATGATTGACTGAGCTGGCCTTGTAACATCAGCTAATGTGGTTTTGCCACACAGTTACTGCGAACGGCTGAAAGCAAGGGGAAACTACAGCCGTTATTTCTCCCGAGGACATGCAGCTCTACTGTATGAACATATGATGATAGCATCCTCTCGGGTAAAATATTCCGGAGGTAAAATAGTCCCCCATTCGGATCTCCGGGCGGGGACTTCTCAGGAGTATGTGATCATCAGGAAAGACAATACTGGCATTCTACGGGTCGGAACATGGAATGTTAGATACCTTAATCGAGTAGAAAAATTAGAAAATTTAAAAAGGGAAATGGATAGGTTGAAGTTAGATATAGTGGGGATTAGTGAAGTTCGGTGGCAGGATGAACAGGATTTCTGGTCAGGTGAGTACAGAATTATAAATACAAAATCAGTTGGGGGTATCACAGGAAATAGGATTGATAATGAATAAGAAAATAGGAATGCGGATAAACTACTATGACCAGCACAGCGATCGCATTATTATTGTCAAGATAGATACGAAGCCAACACTGACAACAGTAGTACAGGTTTATATGCCAACTAGCTCTGCCGATGATGAGGAAATCGAAGAAATATATGAGGAGCTAAAGGAAATTATTCAGACAATTAAGGGAGAGGAAAACTTAATTGTTATGGGAGACTGGAATTCGGTAGTAGGACAAGGAAGGGAAGGGAAGATAGTAGGTGAATATGGTCTGGGCAAAAGGAATGAAAGAGGAAGCCGCCTGGTAGAATTTTGCACAGAACATAATTTAGTTATAACAAACACCTGGTTTAAGAATCACAAAAGAAGGTTGTATACGTGGAAGAGACCAGGAGACACCGGAAGATACCAGATAGATTTTATAATGGTAAGACATAGATTTCGGAACCAGGTTTTAAAGTGTAAGACATACCCAGGGGCAGATATAGACTCTGACCATAACTTGTTGGTTATGAACTGTAGGCTGAAACTGAAGAAACTACAAAATGGTAGGAAAATAAGGAGATGGGACCTGGATAAATTGAAGCAACCTGAAGTTCTTAAGAATTTCAGAGGGAGCTTTAGGCAACAATTGACAGAAACAGGGGAAAATCAAACAGTAGAGGAGGAATGGGCGAAAATGAGAGATGAAATAGTGAAGGCAGCAGAGGACAAAATAGGTAGGAAGGTAAGACCTACAAAAAATCCTTGGATATCACAGGAGATACTAAATTTAATCGATGAAAGGAGAAAATATAAAAATGCAGTAAATGAAACAGGCAAAATGGAGTACAGACGACTAAGAAATGAGATTGGCAGAAAGTGCAAAATGGCTAAGCGGGAGTGGATAGAAGGCAAATGCAAGGATGTAGAAGAAGGGGAAAAATAGATACAGCCTACAGGGAAATAAAAGAAACATTTGGAGATAAGAAAAACAGCTCTATGAATATCAAGGACACTGATAGAAACCAGTTCTCAGCAATGACGGGAAACCTGAAAGGTGGAAAGAATATATAGAGGGGCTCTACAAAGGAAATGAACTTCGAGACAATATTGTAGGAAAGGAAGAGGATGTAGATGAAAATGAAATAGGAGATAATGTACTGAGAGAAGAATTTGACAGAGCCCTGAAAGACCTAAGTCGAAACAAGGCCCCATGGAGTAGATGATATTCCCTCAGAGCTACTGAAGTCTCTGGGAGAACCAGCCATGACAAACCTGTTTCACCTGGTGTGTAAGATGTATGAGACAGGCGAAGTTCCCTCTGACTTTAAGAAAAATGTTATAATCTCCATTCCAAAGAAAGCAGGTGCAGACAGGTGTGAAAACTACAGAACCACCAGTTTAATAAGTCATGGTTGCAAAATATTAACGCGAATTATATACAGAAGGATGGAAAAGCTGGTAGAAGCCGACCTCGGGGAAGATCAGTTTGGGTTCAGGAGAAATGTAGGAACACGGGAGGCAATACTAACTTTACGGCTTATCCTAGAAGATAGATTAAGAAAAGGCAAACTTACATTTCAAGCTTTTGTAGATTTGGAGCAGGATTTTGACAATGTTGATTGGAATAAAATCATTCAAGTTCTGAAGCAAGCAGGAGTAAAATATAGGGAGCGTAAGGTTATTTACAACTTGTACAAAAACCAGACAGCTGTTGTCAGAGCTGAAGTGCATGAAAGGGATGCTGTAGTTGGAAAGGGAGTAAGACAGGGTTGTAGTCTTTCTCCATTGTTATTCAATTTGTACATTGAGCAAGCTATAAAGGAAAGCAAGGAGAAATTAGGAGAAGGAATTAAAGTTCAGGGGGAAGAATCACAAACATTGCGATTTGCCGACGACATAGTAATTCTGTCAGATACAGCAATGGACTTGGAAGAGCAATTGAACGGAATGTACAGTGTGCTGAAAGGTGCATATAAGATGATGATTAACAAGAGCAAAACCACGGTAATGGAGTGCAGTGTAAGAAAAGCAGGTGATGCTGAAGGAATTAGATTGGGTAACGATGAAATAAAGGAGGTAGATGAGTTTTGTTACTTGGGCAGTAAAGTAACAAATGATGGTCGCAGTACAGAGGATATAAAATGCAGAATAGCAATGGGTAGAAAAGCGTTCTTGAAAAAGAGAAATTTGTTAACATCGAATATTGATTTAAGCCTAAGGAAGTCCTTTCTGAAGGCATTTGTATGGGGTGTTGCCTTGTATGGGAGTGAGACATGGACGATAAACAGTGCGGACAGGAAGAGGATTGAGGCTTTTGAAATATGGTGCTACAGAAGAATGCTGAAGATTAGGTGGATGTATCGCGTAATTAATGAGGAGGTACTGAACAGAATTGAGGAGAAAAGAAATTTCTGGCATACCTTGACTAAAAGAAGGGATAGATTGGTAGGACACATTCTTAGACATCATGGAATTGTGAATTTAGCGTTGGAGGGAAGTGTGTGGGGTAAAAACCGCAGAGGAAGACCAAGAGATGGATACAGTAAGCAGATTCAGACAGATATAGGTTGCCGCTCTTATGTGGAGATGAAGAGGCTTATTCAGGATAGGGTATTGTGGAGAGCTGCATCAAACCAGTCTCCAGACTGAAGACCACAATAACAACAGTCCATTATCAGATAACTTCGTAATGAACAGATAGCCCACACGTAACAATGAGGTTACATATACAAAGCTGGTTTTTCAAAGATATGTGAATCTGCAAATTTCTTATATCTATGAATCAATACTACGGGACAAGCGTACTACAAAACAAATGGTTTTAAATGAACACATCTTAAGCTACGATGGTATTAAAATAATAAAGGTATAGGATTGTATAAGAAAGTTTTGTCAGCAGGCGATGGTGGAAACAAAATGTGGATTTGTTATGAATAATTATCAATACCACAGAACGTGCATAAAATAAAATACAAATGGGGTCCGAATGGGTACATCTTACATTACTTAAGGTTACAAATATTATAAATGTCCAGGTGAGTGGTGGGTGATGTGACAAACAAACTGTAAATCTCAAAGAAACATTGAAGGATGGGGGGAGGAATTATGGCAAGCAGAATTAAAAGTATATGGAGTATTGGTATGCAACACAAAATTATTTACACACAGTGATAACAATAGGCCTATTAATAAGTTGACATTATTTTAGTAAAGATGAATAATGGAATTGTGTTTGGTCATTAAGCACTAGATCAGGATTCTTGGACTGGTGTTTG
This sequence comes from Locusta migratoria, assembly GCA_026315105.1. Classification (NCBI taxonomy): domain Eukaryota; kingdom Metazoa; phylum Arthropoda; class Insecta; order Orthoptera; family Acrididae; genus Locusta; species Locusta migratoria. The sequence continues at coordinate 87,186,437 of CM048748.1, forward strand.
TTAATGGCCAGAATTTCTAACAGTGTGAGTCGTCTGCCCTTTTTACCTTTATGGACAACAACACATTTACTATAATAGGAATGGCATTCATTCAGAGCATGGTCAGCAAAGGCAGAATCTTTCTTTTTCAATCTTCAGGTCATTTCGTGCTCAGATAATGTAGTGGCTACAACTCTACCTGACTAGTCTACATATAATTTGCCACAAAGGTTACAGGTAATTTTGTACACTGCACTCTGTTTTAATGGTGGAATTTTGTTTTTTCTGTTGAACAAACTATGGGCAACAGTATTTCTGGTGTAAAAAGCTGGGTTTTCTGTCCTGGATCTCAGTTTTTTGGCAATTACTTTCGAAGGCTTGCCTAACCATAGCATCGGGACCCACTTGACTTTAACTGTCTGTTCAAATGTCTGTAAATCTATCGGACCAAACTGCGTGGTCATCATTCCGTAGCTTACAAACTACTTAAACCTAGGTAAACTAACCTACGGACAGACACAAACACCCATGCCCCAGGGAGGACTCGAACCTCCACGGCGAGCGACCGCGCGCTCCGCAGCGAGGTGCTTTAGACCGCTCGGCTACTCCACCGCGGCTATACTTTAACCACACCCTGATTGACAACATACTTAGCAGGGAAAAGAGGCAAAAGATAACAGTAATCACTGAGTCATAGTGATAAAAAGTGGGTTGTATATGGCTGTTAAGTAAGGAGCTATCGCTTCAGCATAATCGAATAGAAATCTAATGGGTATACAGTCCGGACCAGAAGACTTGTTCGCGTTAAGTGATTTAAGTTGCTTCACTACTCCGAGGATATCTACTTCAACGTTACTCATTCTGCCCTCTGTGTAATTCAAAATATAGAATATTGGTTTCGTCTTCTTTGGTGAATGAATTTCAAAAATCTGTGTTTAGCAATTCTGTTTTAGTAGCGCTATCATCGGTAGGATCGCCATTACTATCACGTAGTGAGGGCATTATTTGTGCATTACGCCTAGTTGTTGTTGTTGTTGTTGTGGTGGTCTTCAGTCCGGAGACTGGTTTGATGCAGCTCTTCACAATACCCAATCCTGAGAAAGCCTCTTCAACTCCACATAAGAACGGCAACCTACATCTGTTTGAATCTGGTTACTGTATCCATCTCTTGGGCTTCCTCTGCGGTTCTTACCCCACACACTTCCTTCCAACGATAAAATCACAATTCCTTGATGTCTAAGAATGTGTCCCACCAATCTATCCCATCTTTTAGTCAAGGTATGCCAAAAATTCCTTGTCTCCCCAATTCTGTTCAGTTCCCCCTCATTAGTTACGCGATCCACCCACCTAATCTTCAGCATTCTTCTGTAGCACCATATTTCCAAAGCCTCAATCCTCTTCATGTCCGCACTGTTTATCGTCCATGTTTCACTCCCATACAAGGCAACACTCCACACAAATGCCTTCAGAAAGGACTTCCTTCAGCTTAAATCAATATTCGATGTTAACAAATTTCTCTTTTTCAAGAATGCTTTTCTACCCATTGCCATTCTGCATTTTATATCCTCTGTACTGCGACCATCATTTGTTATTTTACTGCCCAAGTAACAAATCTCATCTACCTCCTTCATTGTTTCGTTACCTAATCTAATTCCTCCAGCATATCCTGATTTTCATCGACTGCACTCCATTACCTTAGTTTTGATCTTGTTAAACTTCATCTTATATGCACCTTTCAGCACACATTCCATTTAACTGCTCTTCCACGTCCTTTGCTGTCTGTGACAGAATTACTATGTCGTCGGCAAAACGAAATGTTTTTAATGCTTCACCCTGAACTTTAACTCCTTATTGAAATTTCTCCTTGCTTTCCTTTATAGCTTGCTCAATGTACGAATTGAATAACATTGGAGAAATGCTAAAACCCTGTCTTACTAACTTCCCAACCTCTGCATCTCTTTAATGCCCTTCAACTCTAATAACCACTGTATGGTTTTTGTGTAGGTTGAATATAAATCTTCGCGCCCTATATTTTACGCCTGCTACCTTCAGAATTTGAAAGAGTGTATTCCAGTCGACATTGTCAAAAGCTTTCTCCAAATCGACAAACGCTAAAAACGTAGGTTTCCCTTCTCTTAGCCTATCTTCTAAGATAAGTCGTAATGTGAGTATTGCCTTCCGTGTTCTTACATTTCTCCTAAATACAAACTGATCTTCCCCGAGGTCGGATTTCACAAGTTTTTCCATTCGCCTGTAAATAATTCGTGTTAGTATTTTGCAACTAATAGTTCTGTAAATTTCACACTTGTCTGCACTTGCTTTCTTTGTAATTGGAATTACGATATTCTTCTTGAATTCGGAGGTTATTTCCCCATTCTCATATATCTTGCATACCAAGTGATAAAATTTTTTCATGACTGGCTCTCCTAACGATATCAGCATTTCAGACGGAATATCATCTACTGCAGGGGCCTTGTTTCGACTCAAGTCCTTCATCACCCTGTCAAATTCTTCTCGCAGTATCATATCTCCTAACTCATCTTCCTCCACCTCGTCTTCCATTTCTAGAATACTGCCTTCAAGTTTATTTCCTTTGTATGGGCCCTCTACATATTCCTTCCACAGTTCAGCTTTCCCCTCTTTGCTTAGTACTGGTTTTCCGTCTGAGATATTGATATTCATACAGCTGCTTTTCTTGTCTCCAAATATCTCTTTTATTTGCCTGTACACGGTATCTATCTTTCCCCTAGTTATGAATTCTTCTACGGTTCTGCATTTGTACTCTATCCACTCCTACCTAGCCAGTCTGCACTTCCTGTGAATCTCATTTCTCAGACGTTTGTACTGCCTTTTTCCTGTTTCAGTTGCTGAATTTTTATATTTTCTCCTCTCATCTATTAAGTTCAGTATATCCCGTGTTATACAGGGATTTCTATTAGGCCTTGTCCTTCTGCCTATATGATCCTCTGCAGCCTTCACTACCCGATCTCTCAAAGCTACCCATTCTTCTTCTATTGTATTACTTCCCACGTTTCAGCTAATCCTTGCCTAATGCTCCCTCTGAAACTCTCGACCACCTCTGGTTCCTTCAATTTGTCCAGGTTCCATCTCCTAACCGTTCTACCTTTCTGCGGTCTCTTAAGTTTTAATTTGCAGTCCATAACCAGTAAGTTATGGTCAGAGTATATATCTACCCCTGGATATGTCTTACACTTTAAAACCTGGTTTCTAAATCTGTTCCTTGCCATTATAAAGTCAATCTGGTACCTTCCAGTGTCTCGTGGTCTCTTCCACGTATACAGCCTTCTTGCATGATGATTAAACCAAATGTTGGTGGTCATTAAATTGTGCTCTGCGCAAAATTCTACCTAGCGATCTCTTCTTTCATTCCTTTTTCCCAGTCCATATTCACCTACTACATTTCCTTCTCTTTCCTTTCCTACTACCGAGTTCCAGTCCCCCATCACAATAAAGTTTTCGTCTCCTTTAACTTTCTGAATGATTTCTCTTATCTCCTCATATATTTTTTCGATATCCTCATCATCAGCCGTGCTAGTTGGCATATAAACTTGCACTACTGTGGTCGGTGTGGGCTTCGTGTCTATCTTTACTACGATAATGCGTTCACTATGCTGTTCATAGTAACTTACCCGCATTCCTATACTTGCAAAATTTCAAAGTCGATTTTTTCGGAAATTGTTGGTAGTTGCGTCGGATGGCTTTGGGTAATTGCTATTTACTTCTGAACTTCACGTACCATAAAGAAAGAGAAATTCTAAAATCCGATACCCATGTGGTCTCCTTGTAAGGATATTAAAACCAGTGAGGCCGCCGGAACGGGAAGTAAAATTTTGAACGAGCCCCATTATTCCATTAAAACACTAATAAATTGGAACATTGATTATTTGCAGTTGGCAGTTGGCTTGCTTCAATTATGTCGTCACGGCGACTCACTTTGGGAAACAATCATAAGGACGCGCGCTGTTGAGCTCGTCTAAGGTACCATGACGACTAAGATAAAGCGTACACTGGTTGCAGACCACGTACATCACTTCATTACAATCTTGTTTCGCATGGGCTGTGGCATTTTTCAAAAAGATAATGCTTCATGTCACAATTACAGGATTGTGTTGTTCTAGGAACACAGAGGTGAGTTGCATTTGATGCATCTCTCTCTCCCCCCCCTACCCCCGCCACTCTCTTGATCCAAACCTGATCTCGGATGTGGCAGAACTTGAAGTCAGCAATCAGCAGTCATCGCCTCCCTACCTGGAGTTTACTGGAGTAATGTGAATATGACATCTCTCTCCAACTCATTACTAATGCCTCATTGGTTCCACACCAAGATGCGGCATCGCTGCTATTAGACAGATTTTCCTAATGTTGTGAGCAACCATTGTTTTCCTGTTTCATGCCGGCCTCGGTGACCGAGGGGACTGAGGCGCTCCAGTCACGGTCTGCACGGCCACTGCGGTCGGGGGTTCGAATCCCCCCTAGGGCATGGATATTTGTGCCGTCATTAGTATTAGTTAGTTCCTAAGTAGTTTGTAAGTTTAGGGACTGATGACCCCGTAGTTAAGTCCCATAAGCAATACAAACAGTTGAAACAGTTTCCTGTTTCATGATTATGTATTCCGTCTTTGGTTTTGTTCGTGCAGTACGCGTTTCGCTTCTCTTTTATTTAGATACACAAAATGAAGCAGGAAGCTTTTCAAATAATTGAAGAGATCTTGGAATAACGAGTAATCTTTCAATCCCAAATAACTATACAGTAACAAATAATTTTTCACAGACCAACAGCCAGCAGTAGGAGGTTATCAATATGAAGCTAAAAACCAGGCTGTCAGACTTAGTGAACCCTACTACTAGAATGACTGTCGAGAAATGAACCTCTTTATTAAAGAGATATTTCATAAGGGATTTATGGGCTGGTACAGAAACTACTTAAGACGAGCGGTAGGCAGAAAACGTGCAGGCCCCTTGTGTAAGATTTATCTCTGTAATTTCTCTCAACGTTGTCGGATGGTAGTATATTATTTAACAGAAATATAGCGGAATACAGCAGTACGATTTTATCAGACATAGGTATATTTTCACATGCCATTAATCACTTTCTTTTAGCGAACATGTTAGATATATTATCCGAAAGAGGAAATCCTGGTACTCCTTAATACGTAAGCGAGATCGTTCTCTGAAATGTTGACTTATGGAGACAGATGCGCCGGTATATAACAGGTAGCGACTTTCATTCCGGGAAAAGCTTTCCATTTAGATAATAAATCGTGGATTTAAACGACCCACCCTTTCAGTCAGCTGGAAAACCTCCGCTTCCGATTCACGAATCAATGTTACTTTCCTCGGTTCTTCAGTCAGGAATGCTGTGCATCAGAAACGGCACTGTGAAACACACAGCTGTACGTATTGTTATACTCAATCTACCGACTTCAGTCACATCACTATCGTCTTCCTGTTAGAACCTTCGTTGTAACATGGAAAGCCTCCGTCTTATATTACAAATTTCACCTGTTATTACACTTAAGTGAAACATTTTAAAATTATTAGTCAGTGCAGTTTTAGACTACACGAACAGATTTTTTGAGCTGAATATTATCTGTAATTTACCAAAACTGGAATAACTACAGCAGCGTGTTGTAGGATATTGTCATGAAAGTTGGGCAACACCACCTATACAATGTAAATTAGTTTTGCTTGAGTTGAGTAGTAATTGTAATTTTAGTTCTATGATATAACCCGAACAAAAAACGAAATTAGTGCTATTAATATTAATCGTAACAACATCAATATTAATGAAAAAAGTGAAACGTAAGAAGATGAGGCGCTCAGAATAATAACAGCAGATCCCAACTGACCTCGAATATTGAGATAAATCATGACTTTGCGCTCCTGCCATCTACCTCTCATGTGATTAAGTATCAAATGACTTGACATATGGAAAAGTTCTCATTTTCCTCTTTTAAAATATTTCTGTTTTTAAATCGAATACATTCCCAGACAAAAATAATATATCCCAACCACGCTTTAGTGTCCGCTACACGTTAGTAGCATTGTTATTCCTGAACTTCCAAAGAAAGGAAATGAACGAGTGTGAAAGGCAACTAAATGGGTAATAAACACAAGGAAGATGAGCAGAAATAGTAGCTAGTCGTACGTAACAAAACATTACATAGTGGGTTCCCAAAGCGTGTATAATGAAGTAAATGCCGCAAGTTTCCTGTTTCAACTAGCGTGTTTTAATATAGAAAAAGTGAACCTCGAAATTCTTTCTCAGAAACGAAAGAAGGCGCAAGTTTCACACGTTCCCATTTTTAAGTTACAGTTGAATTACAATGCACAAAGAAAGTTAAAGAAAGATAAATAGTATGACCAGATGAAATTATTCAAATATATACCACCCACCACTCATGATTTCTATAAATATATTTATGATGGTGTTGATGATGAATCAGTATGTGAAGATTTGGATGTAGACCTGGATTAGTTGCTTGTAAATGTTAAATGAAAAAAAAGTCACTTTCACACAACTTTTTCAAATAAATAACAGAAAATTAAAAAATAACCATTGCACATAGACTTTAAATCCATTACTTTAAAGACTCCGAAAATATTGGGTTGTAGTATTAACAACTTCCAACGTTGTGGACAGGAACAATTAATATCATTTTGCTCATAATGTCCTTTGTTTGCGATCTGCCCTTGTTATTCTGAGTGCTTCAAATGGTAAAAGTAAATATTCATAATAATGATGGCAATAATATACTTTGCAGGTCACAGACTATACTAATTGAAATGCGAAGTATGAAGAAATGGGTGAATGTAGTATTTAAGGGGTAGTGACATATATGATACGAATTAAGCTGGATAATATGAAACTGTTATGTATAAAGTGCAATTGGTTTGCTCGATATCCACAAATGAATGTCTCAGTGCGATAGATGCCTAACCCACAATTCTTTAAAATCGCTGTTTTTCGATATACTTTGCTGGATATAATCGTCTTGATGCGTGACAAACTTGCCTACATGATTTTCGTAGTTTGATTGGTTTTGTAATCTGGCGTCATTTTAGGCCATAATTAGATGGCTATTTACGATAGCGCCATAAGTGCCTACTCAATATCAAGATGACGGGAGGAATATGTTCAGAGTTAACGCTACAGGAATAATTGTTTAATAACAGTGATCATGATCCGAATTCGTTCCAGATTGTAATGATACTGATTCTTCAGGTAAATATAAAGCTATGTATGTAATGATTTCGTTATTTGACAACCCTACTAGTTTAGAAAAAGGCTTTGAAATTTCTAGTGGGGTAGGCATGTCTGGCACTATAAGAGTTATCAACCTATTATTTTCTTCGTAATTTCAGAATAATTGGTATCGAATTACTTATTGCTTTTACTGTCTGTAAAAACAGTAGTTATTTAACAGTAGGTCGATTACATAGTTATTTCTTTTCAAAAGCCATGACTTCAAATATTTTGATGGTTAGATAAGTCTGGTTGTGACTTTTTTACCGATTAAGAACGTAAGAAATATAGTCTTGAGATCGCAACGCGAAAGGGAAGTAGGAAGAGATGAAGAAAACTGGAAACTCATAAAAAGTTTATTACAAATTACAAGCGTGATCATGGTGAAGAGCACATTTCCGGATCAGGTAAAACAGTGCCACGAAGCAATGGTCCATGTATGCTTGTGGTTGCCAATTGGAGTGTCATACTATGATTTCTACTGAGAGGAGACAGGAAATTTTTTTAAGATTTTACATGACTTAGTCTCTAAAACCTGCATTTATAAGAAGGCAAATGGAAGTACAAGATTTTCAGCGGAGGTAGGGTGAAAATGATGTTCCCCAAAGCAGTAAGACAAGAGTGTAGCGGCTTCAAGATGAAAATGGTGAAGACAAGTATGCAAAAAAATCTTAAGGGATGGCTATCAGTGTGATGACAGTAAAGCTAATGCACTTCAGAAGAAGAAGGTGAATGAAACACCTGAAAATGACAAAAGAGGTAAACATGTTTCGCACAACAAAACAAAATCTGAAGATGAGCGGGTTTGTAGATTTAATGAAACGTTTCCTGCATAGTAGAGACATTATGTCGCCAATACAGCTGACGCAAATATTATGACCAGATCTCAATATGATCATAATGTTAAAATTCCACGAGGAAGTGTGCAATCTGTAAAGATAAAGGACAGTTTCATTGTACATGTTTAGCCACATTTTCATTACGAGATTCATCCTGCATATTAAACAACCAAACACGGACACTTGCTAGATCTGTGATTAATTTCAAGCAAAGATGACGCGTTTACCAAAGTCCCTAAAAATGAACTATTTGTTTGCAGCATGAACTTCATTTAAGGAAATCAGAAGCTTTGAAAGAGATGAATAAGAGAGATATAAGTGAATCATTTCAATCTAATAGTGCAAAACAAGTTCTTGATTTTGATTTAGAGAAAACACTTCCTACGCCAGTATTAATAACGAGTGTAGCTTATTAGAAGCGTCAGTTATGGGTGTACAATCGATAAGTTCAAATGTTCAAATGTTTGTCAAGCTTATGGGACTCAACTACGGGGTCACCAGTCCCTAAACTTACAAACTACTTATGAACTACTTACGAACTAGGACGGCACAAATATCAATGCCCGAGGGGGGGATTCGAACCCCCGACCGTAGTGGCCGTGCAGACCGTGACTGAAGCGCCTCAGTCCCCGCGGCCACCGCGGCCGGCAATCGATAAGTACATGATGAAGTCAGTAAAAGTCATCATGTGTACATCTGGTGTGAACGCATCGTTTTCCATGGGTCACAAGAAATTGCCTCTTGCCCTTTATACTATATTAGAAATTGTCTCCCACCATCAACAAAAGAAGTAATACTCTACAGTGATAGTTGCGGTGACCAAAACTAACATTAAAACGGCACAGATGTTAAGCTACATTTACAGCAAACTGAAATACAAGAGATACAACAGAAGTTATTTCTTCCTGACCACAGTTTTTCTGCTAGTGATCATGTTTTTAGCAGCACTGTAATGGAAAAGAAATACCATCCTTATATTTTTCACTCAAATGGTGACTCAAAATGCTAAGCAACCGAAATTTGTTATTCATCAAATGATAAATGTTTTATTTTTCAGTACAAAATCCTTGGAAGAAAGCATTATCAACAGGAAAGTAAATATGAAAAATTATGAAGTAGAATGGTTGAGAATACGAGGCCTAAGGATTCACAAAAATATTATTCCACACGTACAAATGCTTCGATGATATTGGCTTCAGTGCACTTGACATTGCCAAAAAGTCGAGTCGAGGACGTCCTAGTCGCAATTTCGCAGAAAGTCTACAACTATTATATCCTAATGGCAGAAAATTATCACAGGAAAAAAATCAAGGACCTGCAGAGTATTTCTAACTTTATGCTTACAGAACACCATCAGTTTTACTTGTCTCTTCAAGGATCAGAGGACGGGATCCCTGCACAATTTGAGAGTGATGAAGAAATAGACATGAGTTGGTCAAAGGAAGGAAGATAAAGACGTGTGATGTGGATTGGAGTAGGGGAGATGAAGATACAGCAACATAAGAGGATGATACAAGAAATTTGAGGACTTAGTGCTGTGAATGGGATAAATGTGTTACCTAGAATGCTGAGATTTAATTGTTCCGAAAAACGTTATACGTATGTGACATTGCAAAAATGTTGAAGTTTATTTATACTAATATCCCATTTTAAAGAGTGCCATTATTGCCTATTAACTGCCTAAGAAACATAGATTTTTTCAAATCTGTTAATTTTCACAGTTGCCTATCATTATATATTTACATTATATATCGTTGATATTGAAGTGCTCCTTTTTAGTGTTGAAATAGGAAATGAAATGAAAAGTATACGTTGTGTTGCAATAAATATGTGACTTCTGCATTGGTAATTTACTTTTTCTACTGCAATAAACTTTAATTCAGTGTATCTCAAAACTGCATATATATATATATGGGTAAGGCAGCAATGGCACTGAGCCACGCAAATGAATAGGGGGGCAAGCGAAATAACGCACATTATGCTACACCTTTAAGGTTGAATAGCAACTGCCATTTTTGCTTCAAAAGTACTCGTTGGTACCTACAGAAAGGATAATACAAAAGAACTTAAAGGTAATAGGACAAGTGACTTTGGGAATGATATACCAACAGGGGTACTTAATTTCACAAACAACAACGACAATGGAATTTTTTGTTTGATAGGGTAAAAATATAGATACCACAGCAGATTTGTGATAAAATCATCATTCGTGAGCATCGCACAAAGAAAAGTATCGATAACCCTCTCACAAAACTGTCTCAACTGTTGCCTAGAAAACTGAAAGGCCAGATGGATTCCGAATTGTAATTAGTACTTTCATGGAGATCATACCTTACACAGTGACTATTACAGCAATAAGAAATATTTTTGAAACGTACGTGCTAATAGCCGACGTGAAAAAGTAGTTGTAGAACATCTATCTATTATCGTCTGACTTACGAAATATTAGCTAATACGGTGAACTAGTTATGAGACAGTCCTACGCAAATACGAGTAGTCGCATTCCGTCAATTTTTAGGGATCAATACTTCAAATATTAAACGGAATGTTTATAGGATCGCAACGTCAAAGCCTCGTTTTCCCTACATAAGATGTCAAATGTAAATAAAAGGTACTTTAAGACTAGCTCATATTGAACAATGAAAAAGGGCAAATATTCAGCCAAGATTGCATTTTACAGTTTCAAAAACGTTTGATCTGTAGTTACTGAACGTAAGCTATACACTAATTGCACGTCCCATGATGGTAACACTGTTTTACCGAATCCGGCTATCAAACGGGCTATCAAAATTGGCAAATAAAGTTTCAGAAAAAACAATAAAACAATTATATCATCATGGAGTCTATCGGGAATTTTATCCGAGAAACACACACTAAGAGGTTGAAGACGAATTTTTTTTTTAACTTGCACATAACAATTGATGTCTGAATTATGAAACAGCGCAATTAAACAATTCTGTCAGACGATCAAAACTACAAACGAATTTTCACATGTATGGCAGAGTTCGTAAGTCATAGAAGATACAGCTGCCCAGAACTCTTACTCCTTATTTCTTATATTTAGATCGATACATTAACCCACAGTCAGCCACTTGAGATCGTGACAATGTTAGTAACAGCAAGGAGAAAAAAGGCTAATAAGCACGAGTGGGTGGCCGTGAGTGGTCTCAGAGGAAAGATGTCCAGTACATCTACATCTAGATCTACATACATACTCTGAAAATCACATTTACGTGCCTAGCAGAGGGTTCATTAACCATTTTCATAAACTTTCTCTACCGTTCCATTCTCTAATATCACGCGGAAACAAGGAACACTTCAATAGTTTCGTTTTAGATCTTATATCTCCTATTTTATTGGGATGGTTATGTCTCCCTTTGTAGGTGGGTGCTACAAAAAAATTTCCCTTTCATAAGTAAAAGTCGGTGGTTGAAATCACGCAACTAGATCTCGCTGCAACGAATAACGTCGTTCTTTTAATAATTTCCACTTCAAATCGTGCAACATTTCAGTGACGCTTTCCCCTCTGTAACGTGATAAAACAAAACCGTTAGTTTAAGGAGAATTGAGATTATTTACTTCCGTCATAATGATTTATGGAGATCCTATTAGAGGTTTTAAACTTTCGGATAAACGTCTAATGAGACTGTGTATCTGGTTAGCTACTAGTAGTATTTCATTCTTGATTTAAGCCCAAAGTGTTTCTTTTAAATGAACAGAGAAATCCTAAGAGAAATTGTATATAATTAATATAGCTCTTTTTATCGTGTTCCATCTATGTGTGAGGTGTTCAGAAGGATTTTATATCATAAATATCTTAAGAAAATAGTGTATTATGAAGATAGTAAAAATCATATGTTGAAAGTTTAAACCTGTTGGACGAAACTGGTTTGGTCATCAGACTTACAAATTATATCTACATCTGCATCTACATTCATACTCTGCAAGCCACCCGATAGGTGTGTGGCAGAGGGTATCTTGAGTAGACTATCACTATCGGTTCTTCCTCCTACGCCAGTCCCGTATTGTTCGCTCTGTGTGAGCTCTAATCTCTCTGATTTTATCTTCATGATCTCTTCGCGAGATATACGTAGAGGGAGCCATATACTGCTAGACTCCTCGGTAAAGGTATGTTCTCTAAACTTCGACAAAAGCCCGTACCGAGCGACACTGCGTCTCTCCTGCAGAGTCTTCCACTGGAGTTTATCGATCATCTCCGTAATGTTTTCACGATTACTAAATGATCCTGTAACGAAGCGCACTGCCATACCGGTGAGCAGTTCAAGCTGTGGGCGAACTAATGTACTGTAACCTACTTCCTTTGTTTTCGGACTGCATTTCCTTAGTATTATTCCAATGAATCTAAGTCTGGCATCTGATTTACCGACGACTGAATTTATATGGTCGTTCCATTTTAAATCACTCCTAATGCCTACTCCCAGACAATTTATGGAATTAACTGCTTCCATTTGCTGACCCGCTATAGTGTATCTAAATTATACAGGATCTTTTTTTCTATGTATTCGCAGCACGTTACACTAGTCTGTATGGAGATTCATTTACCATTCCCTGCACAATGCGTCAACTCGATACAGATCCTCCTGCAGTACTGAGAGAAATAATGACGACAACACACACACTCTCTCTCTTGCACGAGGGAGGACTCGAACCTCCGGTGGGAACGGCCACCCGGTCCGTACCATGATGCCTTAGGCTGGTTACACTCTCACCGATTCTGGACGGCCGGTGAAATATCGGCCAGTATTTTATCGATGGAGTACTGCTTGTAAACACGCCGGAATTTTACCGGTCGAACAAGCAGTTGCTCGCTGTCGTGGAAGAGTTTATTCTAAACATAAATTAATCAATACCAAACGACTTTGAACAATATTATATGACAGATATTGCTGACATGATACAAAGGATTAAGCACTGTATCATATATTAGTGCATCTCTTACGAGATGCATCTTTTTATTTGCTCTCCATTTCTTCAAAACCCTCATTCACTTCACAGGAAACCTATTTTTACGTATCTCTAGTCGCATTTCTGTATTTTTGTTCCACAAAACTGGCCGTGCTGCCACTATCAAAATAACTGTATCATTAGTTGTCTATTACTGAATCCCTTGCAAACGTGTGAATATATGAATGTATGCAGTGGCGGATTTACCAGTAGGCTGAGTTGGCTGGAGCCTAGGGTGGCAGATTGTAGGGGCGCCAAGTGTGGGTCCAACTTTTTTAATCTGTAAGTAACGGTAGTTAAAAAAATTAATTAAGTTTCCAGAATGCACATTATTCTGTAAGACGTTTTAAGTTATACCATACCCCACATTATTAGTGGTATTTGACTGTGGTTTTATTAGCTCAAAAATTATACATAAACTATTTCTTGTACAATCGTATCCAAATACTTGGCTTCTAAAAATAATCCGCGAAGTCACACTTCGATCTCCTAGTTCACAGTTATAATAATTACGGATAAAGGTGGTATAATTAAAACGATAGTGTACAAAACATTATAATTAGTATGACTGAAATAGAGTATCCAATTCTAAAGGTTAGTAGGGACGCCAAAATTTGAAAATCCTGCTGACGGCAAATATGAAAATCCGCCACTGAATGTATGTATATATGCTTGAAACAGACAAATGACGATTTTTGTGCGGATATAGCAACTTTTCGATTATTTGCGGGAGTACAGATAAAGCTGCGAGGAAATGGAATAGTGGACACTCTTAATACGTGATAAGTTGATGATGTGGGCAGGACTAAAAGCGAATCTGGATAGTCAATCGATCAGAGAGTTACATAATGGAGCAGAGTGAAGATTTCAAAATCGTTATTGAACAAAGACACGATCTTCCCGAGAAACAGAAAAAAAGATTAAAAAAATGATTTCAGTACCAGTCTGGCACAAATTGTCAAGTTTGACACTGAAATTCATTGAATGCCCTGAAACAGACAAGAGTTAAAAATATTTGTAATTTATTGTATACAGAATTCACTGCCGAATCAATATTTTGTACTTTAGTCCTATATGCGCCACGTCGAATGTATCGCGAGAAGGCACAGAAGAACTGTGCAGGGAGGACGGCCGGGAAAAATCGTTGCGTGTACAAGCTGCCATTTGATGACGTGTGCAGTGGCAGTCGCCGGCAGCTGACCGGCTTTTTGCCGGTGCCGGTCCGTTGCCGGCCAGTGTGCAAGCTACAGTGCTTTCCAAGGGGCCACTGCTGGATTCAGGATGGCCGATATTTTACCGGCCGTCCAAAATCGGTGTGTGTGCAACCAGCCTTATACCACGCAGCCTGTCTGCGCGGCTGATGGTAATCTTTATTAACAAGGGAACACAGTAAGATGTAACGCTTGCGTGTGTGTGCGAGCGAGTGTGTGTGTATGTGTGTGTGTGTGTGTGTGTGTGTGTGTGTGTGTGCGTGTAGCTGTGGGTGAGTGGGTGGGTGGGTTTGCGAGAGCAAACCAGTCTAGTTCACCACACCAGTCCTGAGTAGTAACATCAATAAATTTGCCTTTTCTAAGTCAAATCACCAAAGAGATTCTTGATCAGCGACTATCAATGTGTCCCAGAAGTATTTGTCACAGAGTCCCTACAAAAATCTTACGACAAACCGTTTTCAATTTCAAAGTTTCCGTCAGACATACGTCTATTATATAGACTTATTCAGTTGCATCTGCGAAACTAGAAATTAAAACAGATGATATAGTATTAGGTCATGGAAAAACAAGTTGTGGTAAGAGACATATTTCACCATACTTCTAATTAGTGCAAGTTGGTAGATTATGGATATCGTCATGTGTATGGTGTTGCCAATATTTGTTATGAAACAATACTGGAATTCTGTTATAAAAATAATAGAACCAAAATCCCAAATGAACACCTTGAGAATTGCTACCACTTCAGTCGAATCTGATATTGATACGTTACTTCTAAAATTCAAAGTACAGATTAATTCTGCGATTTCTAACTTTCTATGTATAAAATAATGTCAACGGTATCTCATCTATGCATTTAATTCCGTCTTGCTTTTTAGAAATACGATTCATAAATCAGATCAGTCAGCTCAAAATTACATGTGTCAACATAAATGTATTGACCCTATATCTCTTACCGTCCAGTCTTAGCCTTAATCCATTATGGTCCAAACTAGCTGAAATGTTGGACACCCCAGTTCTAGATGTTTTCATTGGTAAAGGTGATGATTTCTGAAAGCCTTTGTTCGTCATGTGAAAGAAGAAACTTTGGTTTTACTGTTAATTGGTTTACCAGTGACTTATAGAAGGTGCAGACGTCGCCTACTATTAGTGCTCTCGCTGTGCAAATAGAATTGTGGAATAGGATATCACGTCAGAAGCGCACTGCTGGCTACGATAAATCAGCACTGTACCAGTCTGCGATGCAATACTCGTAATTATCAAAGCTAATATTTGAACCAGTACATTAGTGCGCTCTCTCTCGGCTGCAGCAACTGGGCCACATATGGAGTCACCCTGCGGCAAGCCGTGCTACGGCAAGTAGTCCTGGCTTGTCGAGTGGCTGTAATAAATCTTCCTAGACGGCCACAGCTGTAAGCGGCTGCTCCTTATTGGAAAGCTCGGTCGTGATGAGTTTAGTGCAAGCAGAACGCACATGCTCCAACCAAACAAGTCCTTCATAGTCACTCAAAGTACTTGTTGACAATGGCGGCACGGCGCGACGCGGAGAAAAGCTCGTCGTGAAGAAAAGTAAATAAATAGTGTTTTTAAACTATTATTATTTGTTACGTACTTCTATCAGATACTTGATAAAATATATTATAACTATAAATTAAAGACGCTTCAACAGTATCATGATCATAAGAGACGGAACCCAAACATGGACTGTTTTGGTAAGGGGGGGGGGGGGTTCGGCAATTTACGGGTTCTTTTAACGAACCATTCCAAATTTAAGAGGAGAAGAATTTATTCCCATATTAGTTTTCTTTAACCGGAATCATATTTATTTCCTAAAGGTCACAGGGTTTGCTTGGAGTGAGGTGAGCAAAACCGTGCCGGTTTGCCGGATGTATATGAAACAAATAACTCGAGAACGTAATGAGATATTCCTGTTCTGTCAGTTTTAAATGAAATTACGTTATCCACTCTGGACTGTATAATGTTCCATGTGTGACATAAAAGCAATCATTTACGAAGTCCATACCATATATTTTACTGCTGCAAACTCTTACAAGTTACAAAATTTTATGTAATATGATGCTATATGGTGATTATAGCGAATAACGAAAATAAAATAAGCCCTTTATCGGCGAAGATATAATACTGTAAAATATGAAGAACTGAAATATTTTCGCTGTATTAATTTCGTCAAATCGCACGGTCAATTTCATAACATCTCTAACTCTGTCTCTAAGTGAAACTAGCATTTTGCTACTTCAACATAATGGATATATTTTGTGTGTATATTTACAATGTATAAGGATGTTCGAAATAGGAATAATTTAATATCTGGATAGATTTCTGCAGAATATTTGTCAGTTGCTACGGTTAGGTATTTTGATCTTTGCCTTCCACTGTATAAAAAGACTAAACATAATTTTTCGATTTTGTCTATGATTACGAAAAAAATGAAACTTATAATCTCGGCAAGGGAAGAAGATATCACAAAGATTTAAAAAGTAGAGACATAAGTTCTTATCTGTCTTCCCTCCTTTCCTTGCAGAGAATTTGTCCTTTACCAGCGACATACCCTACTACATTAAGGAAAAGAACAGAACCAGCTGAAAACAGCTCCTGACAAAGCACGAAAAAGGAAAATATATTTTTGTTTAGTAGTCTCTTGACAGAAAAATTGGTACCAGCTACCATAGACTTCATTCCAGCTTTCTCACCATAACTTGAAGAGACAGTGGAAGGGAGATAAGACAGTGCTAGTGGGAGAGAGAGAGAGAGAGAGAGAGAGAGAGAGAGAGAGAGAGAGAGAGAGAGAGAGCATAGAGTCACGGCGGCAGAGAGACGGAGGCAGTACAAGAACAGAAATCGATGGGGATTGTAGAAGGGAAAGAAAAAGAGATTGGAACGAAAAAGAGCGATAATTCAAGATTGTGCATAACCTCTGAGGATCAAGACACTTCACACCGACAAATAAATATTTTATTTACCTTTCTCCTTTCCCTTTATCCTCGTTTACAGTCTCTCGATCTAGGGTTTCGAAAGCTAACCAGCCCTGCTGGAAAGATAGAAGTGGAGAGGAGAAAATATTGACTAAATAGACAGATGGTTGATGACGGTAAGACGACATTGGCAACGTGAGAGAAAAAAGAATGGGATACAGACAGTGGCAGGCAGGCACGGAAAGTGACAAAGACTGTTGTAAGGAAGTTCAAGATAAAGGGATCAGAGTGTATCAGTGGAAGACAGGACCAAGGATCAATGGAAGAAGTTCGAGGTTGTGGGAGTGAGGCATTGGCAGACAGTGGCACCAAAAGCGTGATGTTGTGTACGAAACGTCTCTAGAATTGGAAAATGGATAAATGGATTCAGTCCGTTTTGTGTTAAAAGAGCGCGAATATGTTCGCAGCTCAAAATTTTTACTTTTGAAGACAGAATGGTGATTGAGGCGGCCAGTTCCCAACTGTTGTGTATCTTTTTGTTTTTATTTTCTTATTTTGATTATTATTATTATTACTACTATTATTATTTTTAAGTAGGAACATTTTTAACATGGAAGCCAAATATGTGCTACATTTAAGTTCGAAAAATACCTTTTCGCTTAGAGGAAGCATATTCTGCTGCAACCCGCCTCAGGTTCGCACACATAACGTGTAGTTTGAATGACGAAATTTCTTGTCTGGCTTAGTGTTCATAAATGTACCCGCAAAGGTCCCTCATGATTACTCTGTTAGTGAAACGTCCCTGGTTTCTCTCGCTCACACTTCTTATTCAGACAGAAAAAGTAGCAGTAGACAGTAATTTATAATCTGTGTTGATATCGATAGATTGTTGCTAATCTTGACTCATATGTGGAGTTTCAACGGCTATTTAATTTACTGTTTTTTCTAGACAGTTTCCAGCTCCACTGTAGATGACAATGTACCTTTCGTACCACGACATATTAATTAAAACCCTATTAAGTATGATACATACAACGATACTTATATTGCTCACTTATTATTCATTATTATTATTATTATTATCATAAATTATATACACGAACATTCATGGTGAATCAGTCTGTCTATCAGTAAAAGCTGTATCAAAACACCGGCCGTATTCCTTCTCATACAGGCAAGTAACGACAAACATTTTTCATTGCCTCCAATCACCTTTCTAAAGTCCGCCTCCGTAGCTCAGCGGTAGCGTCGCTGACTACCACGCAGGAGACCCGGATTCGATTCCCGGCAGGGGACTAGGTGTTGTGTGTTGTCCTAATCATCATCATCTTATCATCATTGGCACGTAAGTCGCCCACGCGGCGTCAAATAAAAAGACTTACACTAAGGCGGCCGAACAAACCCGCAAGGGTTCTCCTGGCCAAGAAAGCCATACGCAGCCGCGGTGGAGTAGTCGAGCGGTCTAAGGCGCCTCGCTGCGGAGCACGCGGTTGCTCGCCGTCGGAGGTTCGAGTCCTCCATGGGGCATGTGTGTGTGTGTGTGTGTGTGTGTGTGTGTGTTGTCCTTAGGTTAGTTTACCTTAGTTTAAGTAGTTAAGCTACGGACTCATGACAACACAGTTTGGTCCGATAGATTTACAAACATTTGAACATTTTTTTGAAAGCCATACCCTCATTTCCATTTATTACCTTTCAAAAACCAAGCTATGGCACCCTACAGTGCTATTTCGTTGTGAGCCATTTGCCTGTCTGCCTAGTACTGCGTAGGCTTGTCCTCTTCTTCACTTCGCCTATTTATGTATTTCTCACTCTGATTCCTTCTCTCCTCCCTTCCACCACTCCATTTCCCTACCTGCGTATTTGTATTTGTAATCAGAGCCACATTTTAGATCATCATCATTTTATCCATGTCCATCCCGCTTCTTCCACCATATGTCATCTTGCCGCCACCAGTACTGACGTCGTCAATCGTTAAGCCAATCACATTGAACCAGTTAACTTCTTCAACTATGTTGCAGTGATCGTCGACTACGACCGTGTATCAACACTTCTCATTAACAATTCCCATAAGTCATCACTTGAGGCTCTTCCGTATGCCTCCATGCAAATTCCCTTCTTTCTGGTTTCTCCTCTCCAGACATGGCACCTTCAAAGAAACCTCACTCATATCCAGCAATTTTAGAACCGAGACTTGGACATCAAAAAGATCATTTACATCTAAATTGTCATAATGTGTTGATACACAATAATACGCGTCTCTCATATACTGCATTAGGGTCCTGGACTGTGCTAACTGTTTCATTCAGATCCAGCAGTAACTGCAAACAGTCCTGCATGTTGTACTCCAACAGAAGACATTGAAATACCTCAACACCGATGCAGTCATCACCTGTAGTCCCACTACAACCCCAAATAAGACACAGTGCTAAATAATGGCTGCAAAGACACCCCATCGTAATATCGAAAACTGACAAATATGTCTCTTCCTCGCCCGTTTCTTTTAATTTCGTCAAGACGAATTCATCGTAATCAGATTCTCTGATCGAAATTGCACGTCAGCCTCTTCAATAAGATCCCTTGTGCACTTATTATCCAATACGATTGTCACAGCCGAACACTTAACTATCTTACCTAAGCATCCACACTGTCATTTCCAATCCACAACCATCACTTTTGTAATAAAAAGTGGTTGAACATACATCACAGAAGGAGAGGTAGAGTCCGAATTCATCTCCTATCTTAACTTCTAAGTTAGAAGTACGTCTCAGTGACTGATGGTGGTTATTAATTGCCACAATGACTACAAAAAGATTTTCTGGACACAACAGTATCGACCGAAAAGAGACTTCGGAAACTTTCAAAGTTGGCCACTAACATATTTGTATACACAAACATGTTTATAATAGTTAACGCCCTATGCCATGCCTTTTACACTCCTGGCCATTAAAATTGCTACACCATGAAGATGACATGCTACAGACGAGAAAATTAACCGACACGAAGAAGATGGTGTGATACGCAAATGATTACCTTTTTATAACATTCACACAAGGTTGAAGTCGGTGGCAACACCTACAACGTGCTCACTCGAGGAAAATTTCCAACAGATTTCTCATACACAAACAGCAGTAGACCGACGTTGCCTGGTGAAACGTTGTTGTGATACCTCGTGTAAGATGGCGAAATGCGTACCATCATGTTTCGGACTTTGATAAAGGTCGGATTGTAGCATATTGCGATTTTGGTTTATGGTATCGTGGCAATGCTGCTCGCGATCCAATGACTGTTAGCAGAATGTGGATCGTTGGGTTCAGGAGGGCAATACGGAACGCCGTGCTGGATCCCAACGGCTTCGTATCACTAGCAGTCGAGATGACAGGCATCTTATCCGCATGACTGTAACGGATCGAGAAGTTACGTCTCGGTCCCTGAGTCAAGAGATGGGGACGTTTGCAAGACAAGAAACATCTGCACGAACAGTTCGACGGCGTTTGCAGCAGCATGGACTATCAGCTCGGAGACCGTGACTGCGGTTACCCTTGACGCTGAACCACAGACAGGAACGCATTCGATTGTGTACGCAACGACGAACCAGGGTGCAAGAATGGGAAAACGTCATGTTTTCGGATGAATCCAGATTCTGTTTATAGCATCACGACGGCCGCATCCGTGTTTTCGACAACGCGATAAACGCACTTTGGAAGTGTGTATTCGTTGCCGCCATACTGGCGTTTCACCCGGCGTGATGATATGGGCCAGTGGTTACACGTCTCGGTCACCTCTTGTTCGCATCGACGGCACTTAGAACAGTGGCCGTTTCATTTTAGATGTGTTACGACCCGTGGCTCTGCCCTTCATGCAATCCCTGCGAAGCCCTACATTTCAGCAGAATAATGCACGACCGAATGTTGTAAGGGCCTTTCTGGATATTGAAAATGTTCGATTGCTGTCCTGACCAGCTCAATCTCCAGATCTCTCACCAACTGAATACGTCAGGTCAATGGAGGCCGAGCAACTGGCTCCTCACAATACACCAGTCACTATTCTTGATGAACTGAGTTCCGTGTTGAAGTTGCATGGGCATCTGTACCTGTACTTGCTATCAGAGCTCTGAATCAATGTCCAGGCTTATCAAAGTTGTTGTGGGTACTGATTTATCAGAATCTATGCACCCCAAATGGCGTGAAAATATAATCATATGTCAGATCTGCATTTCTTTTTCGTGTACCAATTTTAATGACCAGTAGTATATTTTGTTTCGAAGCTACCTCTACATCTGACAATATGGTTTCAGTGCGTATGTTACGCTACAGCCATAAGCATTGGGAGTCACGTTCCGTATTTACCTCAAACAGCTTTTAACAAGCCTTTTTAAAAGGAACATCGGCACCGAACAATCGCCTGGAATTTTTCCGCTCATCGGCATCGAGTGTCATCACAGATAGCAGTTGAACGAGCCTGACAGAGCAGAGCGGCAGTGCGGAAGAAGCCGCCCCTTCAGGGCAGCGAGGTAAAATATCGCGTTATTCCGCCTGACGGAAAAAGTTGCCGTCACCGGGGTCGGCAGATTCCCAAGTGGGATTAGCGCCGACGTTAATTGCGCCCTTTTATGGCTCCGTGGAGGAAAGATAACGCCGCGCCAGAGCCCGCCGCCGCCTCAACAGAGGTACGCTGCCAGTATTTCAGCATGCCCTGCACTTTCGGGTGTTCCATAAAATTTCATTGTTTCGGGAAGCAGAAGTCACAGTTTTCGCATATGCAGTGGCGGAGAAAATAATAGAGCCTGCCATATTGACGAGATTAAGAACTAGGATATCTATTAGTTCGCAAAATCTCCACCAGTGTCGTGTTGTCAGTCCCTTTTAGACATCAGGGAAGACGTCCCGCGAAAGGAAGCGTTTGAGCCAGACATGCGAAAAGAAGCTTAAATGTAAGAATCTTATGGTTCACAATAAGCCGTTTTACAGATGTCCCGTTGAAATTGATTTTTTGATGTTGTTTTCTATATGTTAATTGACGTTTGGTTTTTTTTTTTTTTTTTTTTTTTTTTTTTTTTTTTTTTTTTTTTTCATTATTCTTGATGGACAGAGCGAGGCATACAAATGATGATGAGCGTGTAGTAATGTTCCCTATGTTCGAAAGTGAGATGTCCATGAATCATATTGCCAAAGATTAATACGTTTCGCGAAAACGAGTCCAGAACGCCGTTAGACGGTCAAAACAAAGCCACAAGTGGAGAACAGGGAGCGACCTCGTGTAAATTCGCGTAGACAGTGTGAGGGGGCTGACATGGAGCCGTTTATTTCGCATATCAATATATTAGGTAATAAAGACGTTTTCTTTGTTGGAGGTGTGACGCAATGGTAGAAAGGGTGAGAGAGAGAGAGAGAGACAGTAGATGAGCTTGTATCCCGTGGGAAAGCTCCGCCCCTATTGCAAGTTGAAATCTCATTGGCTCCCGACTATATTAGTGGTCTGCCAAAACTTTAAGCTTCTTATATTAATATTCAACTTTCCTATGTCTATTAAAAATCATCTGTATACTTTATGTAATGTTTTTGTGCTAAGCTATATATCGGTTAATTCAAAGATTTAATTATTTGTATACTTTGTAATCAGTAGAACAATGTTAGTCTAGAAGTTTCGCTTGGCGCCAAAACGGTGGCTTGCGGCGCGCAGCGAGAGGCGGCGGCAGTCATTAGAGCGCCGACCGCGATACCTTGCACATTCATGTTAGTTCAGTGCGGGCCAGGGACAGTTTATATGTTATATATCTTTATATATTTGATATTACGCAGTCTGTATATTTGTGTTTGGATATACACTGGCATTTCTTCAATAAAAACAAGCACTGGCATCCTACAAAAGCTAAAGTTATCAGTAGTGCAGTACTTCCTAGCCACATTTCAATACTTCTTTAAGCATCACTTCAGGTACAACGGATGCGCCACCTGTGTGCTTCACCTGTGCAATGGGACATCAACTACGTCAGAAGACACAAGGCTAGTAAAAGAGTGATTTTAGACGTGCACTGAAGTTGCATATCGACACGGCACCTCGCGTGCAGTGCTGCTCTGTTTACAAACCAGGGCACTGGCACGAAGTGCGTTGGTAACCTCGACGAGGGAAGGCATGAAAGAGGGGAGGTGCTTTATAGGAACTTTGTCAACTATGCACTGACTTGTCCCTCCCTGTCTTTTTAAAATAGAAGCCCCGCCGTAACAGACTCTTCATTATGGAAGTAAAGAAAGGCCCATTTTTATAAACACCATGACTGAAAGCCACTTTGTTTAGCGACAAACATGATGTTCAACCATCAGCCTCAACGATTCAAAGACGACTAAAATCTGCAAAATTGAATGGGCGCATTACGACACAAAAGACACATGTAACATTAGCTAATGTTCGGAAATGATTGGCCTTTGTCCGGAGAAGTGAACAAAAACCTAATATTTTGTGGAGGAACATCCTTTGGTCCGCTGAATCAAAGTACAATAGGTTTGCCTCAAACGGAACAGTCATGTACGCCGCCCACCAAATCAGGTATTCAATCCGAAGTATACTTTAAAACTGTGAAATACGGTGGCTGAAGTGTTACGATATGGGGATGTTTTTCATGTGTACGGCATTGGTCCAATACAACGTATCAACGGTATAGTGAACGCAAAACTTTACAAAGACAACTTGTCAAATATGATGCTGCCTTATGTTGAAGAGGAAATGCCGCTGAACTGGAAATTGCAGCATGATAATGATCCGAATCATACTTCAACGATCATAAGGCAGTATTTTCAAGTTCATGATATCGAAGTACTAGAGTGTCCCTTGATACATCAGCCATTGAGAACTTAAAGGACATCGTAGATAGGAACTGATGACCCCGTAGTTCAGTCCCTTAAGCTTCACAAACATTGACATCGTAGACAAGAAAATTGTTAATTCAAAAGCTACATCTTTACATAAAGTTTGGGAAGAAATTAAGTTAGCCTGTTAATCGAGCAGTAGCAACGAATGCAGGCGTTTAGTAGACTCTATCGGTAAGAGGTGCAGGGCAGTTCTCAAAAATAAGGGCTACCCCACGAGGAAGTAATGCACTGCTATCCAAAAAAGACTGTTCCTGAAAATCTCGTAAGACTGAGATGAAGTACAAAATATTTGTGTCAATTGGCTCTATTTTTTGATCCTGTGGTCTAGTATTCTTTTGAATATTATTGATTATTTTGTGTTGATACAGTGTGACTCTATTGTAACGGATCCTGTACAACGTAAAATTTTGTTCCCCTCATAGTACAAACATCTCTAGTAATAAATGTGCACTTTATTCCAAAATTTGGCCGGATAGCTCTATTATTTTGAATGCCACTGTATATTTATAGCAATGATCAGCATCATCAGCATCAAGAACTTCAGGTACATCCATGGATTGCTGTCTCAGGTTCAGTGTTTTAACCCGAGCGCTTTCTTGGCCCTCTTACCCTTTCTTCCGATATCCATTAATACAACAGACCAATTTTGAGAGGATGTGGAGCGTACTAAGTAGAGAAAGTTTAGCACAGAAACCAATCTCCGAAAATGTCCGTTGCTGTTAAATAAATTTCGTCTGTTGTGAGCTCTTCGGTTTCCCAATTTTGGTAGGAAATACTGTGGTTGAAGGAACAAAATAATGTCTGGTAAACTTGGGCTCTAAATTTCAAATATTAAAAGCTATGGCCACTTAACCACCCGAAGTTATATGCTTCTCAGAATGAACTACTCTTGGCTCAGGTGTCTCACGAAAGACGCCTGCCGGCCGCGGTGGCCGAGGTGACTGAGGCGCTCCAGTCACGGTCAGCACGGCCACTACGGTCGGGGGTTCGAATCCCCCCTCGGGCATGGATATTTGTGTCGTCCTAGTTCGTAAGTCGTTCATAAGTAGTTTGTAAGTTTAGGGACTGATGACCCCGTAGTTAAGTCCCATAAGCTTTACAAACATTTGAACATTTTTTGAAAGACGCCTGCCAGGCGTCCGCAGATCGCGCAGTACGGCTCTCGGCCGCCTCCAACGCATCTGCCGGCCATGGCAGCGCCCGATTCTCGAACTCTATTGGGCCACGGACGCATACAATGAGTTAAAGTCTAAAAAACATTGCCATCTGAATAACCTAAGCTTACCTTTTTTTTTACAGTAGATGTTCAAAATGATATTCCTCAATGGAAAGATCGGCCTGATATATCTTGAACACATTTGCGAACACTCGACGAATTTCGGCTACCGAAATCTGGGAACTAACTAGTCGAATCCTGTATTCCAACATTTCGAGTGTGTGGGGACTGGTTGCATACACCTTGTCTTTTAACATTCCCCAAAGATAAAAAACACAGGAATTCAGATCTGAAGAACAAGGAGGCCAGTCAACTATCCTATCGTCAAACGCACTTCGTATTGCTGCCATAGAAGCATTGGCAATGTGTGATCTTACATTGTCCTGCAAGAAATAACCGTACAGCTTTTCGTTGGGTGAAAGTTCTTGAAAAAATAGATGCAGCATATTGTTCACATAACTCTCAGAGTTTATTGTTTCGTGAGAAAAGATTCGACTAGTCATTTCCCAGATTTCGGTAGCCGAAATTTTCGAATGTTCGCAAATGTGTTTAAGAGATGTTCCATATAGGAACATAATTTTGAACATCTACTGTAAATAAAGGTAAGCTTAGGTTACTCAGATGGCAATGTTTTTTAGACTGTAACTGAGTGTATGCGCCCGTGGTACAATAGAGTCCGAGAATCGGGCGCTGCTGTGGCCGGCGGATGCGGTGGCGGCGGCCAGGAGCTGTACCGCGTGATCCGCGGACGCCTGGCAGGCGTCTTTTGTGGACACCCTGTATTTTACAGTCCACATATAAATGGACTTATTTCGTGACCTATAAAGTGGCATAACAGTTCAACACTAGTTAAAATGATTTCTTTTCTACATTTACATACATACTCTGCAAGTCACATTGAAGTGCACCGCAAGGGGTTCATGCAACCGCTTTTATATCTATACAGTTCCAATCTCTAATAGCTATCGGGAAAAACGAAAAGCTACCACTTTCTGTTGTCGACGTGATTTCTCTTATTTTATCATGTCTCGCTATGTAGGTCAGTGCTAACAATATATAGCAGCGTTCGAAAGAGGAATTTAGTGAATGAACTTGATTGTTGTATACAGAAAAGTTTCTGTATTTAGTTACCCATTTCAATATCACTTTTCTCAATTTAACGACACAATTTAATAATTGCCTTTTTTTTCATCAAATGCGATTATGAAGTGCAAATATTTTGTGTGGTAATGTAGGTTATTTAACATTTACAGTTGTCATAGTTTCCAATGGATTATTTTAATGTCGTGTTTGTTCAAATGTTTGTGAACCTAATGGACAAAATTGCTACTGTCATCAGTCCAAATGTTTGTAAACCTATCGGGCTTAACTGCTTGGTTATTAGTCCATAGCTTACAAACTACTTAAACTAAGGTAAACTAACCTAAAGACAACACACACATCCATGCCCGAGAGAGGATTCGAACCTCCGGCGCTCCAGACCGCTCAGCTATTCCCACACGACGTCATCAGTTCCTAGACACGCAAACTCCTTACACTAACTTATACTAAGGACAACAAACACACACACACACACACACACACACACACACACACACACACACACACACACAAACACACACACACACACACACACACACACACACGCCTGAGAGACGACTTGAAACTATGGTGGGAACAGCCGCCCAGTCTGTACATTGACGCCTTAGACCACACGGTCATTCCGCACAACAATATCGTAGTTGTCAGAAGTGATATTGGTTTCAAACTGAATACTGTAAGTCTTGCAGACATACGGGCTATTTCAGGAGTAATAGTAAATATTTAAGGAAGTGCCGTGCATAATATCATGTAACATGAGTACAATTTTAATTGAATACAGACACACGACTGATAGTATGTATCCCAAAGAAACTTGTAAAAGTAGATGAGTATGTCCAAAGTGGTTTTTTATAACTTGTAGCACCAAATTCAATACAAGTTAGACTTATGTTGGTGAAACCAAATATACGCCATCTGCGGTCGTGAAGTAATAAATCAGATTGGTAAAACAAAAACCTCAGTGAGCTGCGTAATTTGTTTACGAACCACACTGCCTCCATTTCTTTAATTTGTACATACGTGTAAAAGGTTTTTTGTTTATTTGAACACGACGAGTAATGGTTCCCCGCTAGCAGCAAAACGTAGTCAGACAATTACTTAAAAATTCCAACTGTTTATTTTGATCTGGTTGCTTTGTCGGGCACGAAGAAACTGTTTACTTATTCTTTGTTTATTGTTTTTCAGAAGTATGCTGCGGTGTCAGAGACAAATTGTTTCCGCAATCTGTTATTTCAGATTGATTAAACTATGACGAGCAGCAAGTCAGATAACGTGCAACATTGCCTTAGTGCAAGGTATCCTAGACTTTTTGTCATTACGTACCACTTACAATTTTGAGATATTTTGGCGTAACACTGTACCTCATTTACCCTAAACGACCCATGAGGTGGTGATAGGGCTGGGGAGGGGACAGTTCAGAAAAGAACGACACATGACGACGGCAGCAGTGGTGAGGATTTCATAACCTTGTTCAGTACTGAAAACATACAATTGTTTTGTGTCGTGATGATCAATTATTATGTATAGCAGAAATGTGACACACAAGTTATAAAATTTCGTGGAAGCACTTTTTTACGGATTCCTTATGGCGGTAGAAGGAGCGTCCAGGCTTAAAAATTACTTCATCGTTAACCGAAAACACATTTACGTATAACTCACGCAATCAGTTTCTTGAAATATTCGCTATATGATGCTTGCAAATGCAAACTTTCTCCATACCACGATAACATTTAACGTAACGTCCATGAATGTGACAATAGCAAATAACCACTCAATGCGTAATGATTATTTCAACGGCACACATAGAAACTGCCTAAGTTGGAAGCAGTTGCAAAGAGTCACGGAAAACGTTCCAATAACAACCAACAAGTCCCCAATGAAATATCGTTACGTCCAAACAAGATGAATCACTCCCATCTAAGGCAGGGACAACTAATGAGGCAGTTATGGGGAGGGGTGTTACAAACCTATGTTCCTGTATCCTGCGCACTGTTCAAATCAAATATTCAACGAAAAGTACAGTTTCTTTAACATTATGCAGACGTTATCGCTAATTTTATCAATCATCCTTCTTTGTCCATTTAAAAATAGAGTAACGTGACTGAATATACCTATATAATTGTTTTGTTTATTTGTCCGCGTTTCATCTCAAACGACTTTTCGTACCATAAGCGGTACGCTGTAATGTCCTTCCAATTTTTACCGAAATCGACGATTGGAAAGTTTAGTGGTACCACTAATATAAACCTATCAGTAACAAAACGTGTCTGTGTGTATACTCGTAACAAAGTATAATTATTTTTACGTGTGTTATTATCTTTGTACAATTATAATATATAAATGTATGGATGTTAAAAAAAGCAATCTTGTTTTATCTTGTATCTGGTTGTATATTGTCTCTTGCCTCCTATGGTCGATTCATGTATTGTGATGAGATTGTTTTTGATGAAAACGAAGGAAACGTTGCAATGAGATCTGTAAATGTGTTTGAACATTTTTAAAGTCTTAAAATATATGTATTAAATGAAATAAGTGTACGAACTTTAATTAGTTAGAAATATCCTGATCATTTATATGAAATGCTGAGGGCCGCCATTAGCATTTGTTTCAGGAAGAAGGTAACGACACACATTGCTTCAACAGTCGTCATTACGTGGCAAACATAGAATTCGTAACTGATAAAGCAAGATCGGGTGAAGAATAAGGATTAATAATAATAAAATAAAACTATAATTTTCTATTTCAGCTGTGCAAAACCAAACTGGACTTATTTAAAAATTACGCTAACTTCTGTGGTAATGTATAGTAAAATGTGGTATCTTATAAAGACCTATAAATTATTCAAAGTGACTATTATTATTATTATTCTGAGTGAGAAGAGAATAATATTTTATTAAATAATTTCCTGATAGTCATATCTTTAAAAGTTAAAATGCAGTTTTCATTTAGCTTCAGTGAATTCAGACTTCACGATTTTACTTCAAGTTGGACTGCATGATATATGTAACTGAGTATAATATTCAGATTTTTAATATAAAGGATAGGTTCCATATTGACTTCAGTAGGAAACATTAATAACATTTGCCTTTAAATATAATTTCTATAGCGTTTATTGTGGGACTGCTTTGTAAGAATACTCGCATCAGTTGAAGACCTGCAACTAAAATTTAACCTGAATAATCACGTCCCAGAGAAGATTCATGTTTCATCCATTCACAGAGCTAGCAGGAAAACTAAATAAATAATTTCAAATACAAAGATTGAATTTTAAAATATATTCTTACAAAACTAGCAAACTACAAAATTTTTTAAGAGTATTCTTACAACGCGTACTACAGTCTGCAAACCGCTGCCCTTAGTGCATGAAGCATTAGCACTACAATGGTGTCGTCGCAGTGTTGACTGTGCCGTGCGCTATCGAGCACATGCATGTATTAAAATACGCAGCAGGCAGTTATTAAAAACAGTGCCAGTGCCGGTCGCGGTTGACCGTGACGCAGGTACTGTGACGTCACGCTGGTACACGCCTGAGCCGCCCCGCCGCCGGCCCCTTGAGTGTCGGCCGCCCCGCGGCGCACCTCACTCGCCTTCCTGGCCGCGCCGCTGCGCGTTGTCGTGCTGAGGCGCCTCTGGCTGACCTCCGCCCCCGCGCTGCATGTTTCATGAGGCCGGCAGCGTTCCTCCTGATGGCGAACGGCCCCTCAGGCGTCCCGTAATACATCTCAAACGGCCAGGCGGCTCTACACCCCTGGGGATTCCCCTCAGCTCAGAGCATGCTGGACGGCGGTACTGGTCGTCGTATTGATTTACACAACTAATTAGCGTGCCGGTACTTTCAGACTAATTTCTAGACTTATCAATATTTTCTCGCAATAGCGAATTTCTTTTAGCGTCCCTGTATAAGGTATAGATGTTCTACCAAATGTCGACATATGAAAATTTATGCCGGGCCGGGACTCGAACCAGGGTTTCCCGCTTTTCCGGAGCGATCGCCTTAACCACTAGGCTACCCGAACACGACTCCAGGACCGACCCAAACTTCCATATGCCACACTGATTGCCCATATGAGTCAACTGCATTCATCCCTTACCACTCGCAGCTTAAACTGTATTTCCGCACCAGGGAGAATGAAAACAACGTGGCATTTTATCGTCATTGCCTCGCTTAAGCGTCTATTAATTTACTGAGTGGTGACGAATTACAGTGATGATAATATTATCAATATTTTCTCGCAATAGCGAATTTCTTTTAGCGTCACTGTATAAGTAATAGATGTTCTACCAAATGGTGACATATGAAAATTTGAATGCAGTTGACTCGTATGTGCAGTCAGTGTGGCATATGGAAGTTTGGGTAAGTCCTGGAGTCGTGTTCGGGTAGCCTAGTGGTTAAGGCGACCGCTCGCGAAAAGCGAGAAACCCGGGTTCGAGTCCCGGCCCGGCACAAATTTTCATATACCACCATTTGGTAGAACATCTATACCTCATACAGTGACGCTAAATGAAATTCGCTATCGCGAGAAAATATTGATAATATTATCATCACTGTAATTCGTCACCACACAGTCCATTAATTTCTAGACCGTACAGGCTGTCACTATTTATTCAGTTGTTGCAGGAGCAGTAGTAAAATATATCAGAAGGTGCTAATATAGGACAATCGCAGTAAATATGCCATATAACATATACCCAATTTTTATTGACAAATAAATCACAAGGGTATTGGATTGTAGAATTTCTTTAAATTTATGGTACATGAAGTACAGTCAGCCAAAGTCATTCGGACGCAACTCTAAAAAATACTCGAGACAATCGACTTTAAAGTTTTGCAAAGTAAACACAAGTACCAATAATTAAAACAATTGCAACATATGTCGTTGTAGGTTAGGTGGTAGCGTCCTGGCATCACAACCATGGAATCGGTGGATCGAATCCCACTGTGATTTTTTTAAAATATATATTTCGAATTCAGTTACATAAAACACTTAGGGGTCTCTAGTTTCACGTCTTGTGTCAGTTTTTGTTTATGTGTATATAAACTAGGTGAAAACCTTCTCGTCACGTCAAATTATGGTTGAGTAGGTCAGCTTGGAAAACCATTAGTAGCTATGTACTTTCCAAAAACAGCGTCGTAGCTCTTCAGAAACTGGACAATCAAAGACTACTTAGTCAGCTAATAGTGAAGCCAATACTGTAAAATATATAACTTGTTTTTTGTTCTATTGAAACCTTCATTATAAACAACCTTATATAAAACATAGACAATTACGAATAAACTAAAATAAGTGATTTTTTCGTAAAAATTACTATTAGATGTAAAAACTGTGGAAGTATACAAACAAAACGTAAAAAATAAGAATAAAGTTGTATGACGACAGCATTCGAACTACCAGCACTCGTATTTAAAGACCAGAACGCTACCATTTGAGCTACGCTGACAAATGCTGCAATCGTTTTAATTACTAGTACTTACATATACTTTTAAAACTTCAAACACTATGTTCTCGAGAATTTTTGAGAGTTGTGTCGAATGGCTTTGGGTGGTTGTTACTTCTGAACTGCCGGCCGCGGTGGCCGAGGGGACTGAGGCGCTTCAGTCACGGTCTGCACAGCCACTACGGTCGGGGGTTCGAATCCCCCCTCGGGCATGGATATTTGTGCCGTCCTTAGGATAAGCTAGTTGATAAGTAGTTTGTAAGTTTAGGGACTGATAACCCCGTAGTTAAGTCCCATAAGCTTAACAAACATTTGAACATTTTTGAACTTCTGAATTACACGTATCACAAATATCAGAAAATTCGAAAATCCGAAAATTCGATACCCATGCAGTCGTACAACAGAGTTAAAAGTATTTTCGTATCGTCTGTTAGTGCACTGCTTGCTTTGAGTTCACTGTTGTATTTATCAACTGGGAGCATTAGAGGAAACTCGTGCTTTATATATATATATATATATATATATATATATATATATATATATATATATATATATACTGAATTCCGCAAAATGCTGTGAGAAGTCAGTAATAACGGGCAAATGTAGTACTTTAGTCTGGCGAAAATAAGTCGAAAATTGGCTTCCGGGGTTTACGCGCGGCTGCGGCTATCGCTGTGTCCTTATTAACGCACTGAGCACAAGTGCGGCAGCCTGCGGCCGTGGTGGCTCAGCGCGGTCGCTCGCAGGATGCAACACCCTCTTTAATAGAAAAACTGAGCCAAGATATGTACGAGAAACCTAGAACGAATACGAACTACAACTGAAAAGAACGGATCGGACTGAAAAAAGGTAAGCAGGAGGACCAGGGGTCGAATCCTGGTGGCACGCACCTTTTCAAATTTTCCCATCCATTTATTTCAATGCCAATTGGCAGCTACCGTCGGAAATATCTTTCTATAGTGTCATTTGTTCGCAAACTCTACGTTACTATTGTTTGTAAACATTATCAACGAATATAAACATTTTTGATGATGATGCTGTAGTATATACATATATTGTGACAATGGAAAATTGTATTGAAATGCAGGAGGATGTGCATCGAATTGGCGCATGGTGCAGGGAATGGCAATTGTATCTCAATGTAGAAAAGTGTAATGTTTTGCAAATACATCGGAAGACAGATCTTTCATCTATTAACTACACTATAGCAGGTCAAAAATGTTAAAATATTTGTAAATCTATCGGACCAAACTGCGTGATCATCAGTCCGTAGCTTACAAACTATTTAAACCTAGGTAAACTAATCTAAGGACAAACACACACACCCATGCCCCAGGGAGGACTCGAACTTCCACGGCGAGCAACCGCGCGCTCCTCAGCGAGACGCTTTAGACCGCTCGGCTACTCCACCGCGGCATATATAGCAGGTAAAGCAGATACCAGACTTAGATTCATTGGGACAATACTAAGAAAATTGCATTCCGAAAACAAAGGAAGTAGGTTACTGTACACTTGTTCGCCCACTGCGTGACTACTGCTCACCGCTGTGGGATACGTACCAGGTGGGGGGAATTAAAGAAGATTCAACCGAGAGCATAGCCCTTCGTTACAGAACCATTTGATAATCGTGAAAGCGTTACGAAGATGATCGATAAACTCCAGTTGAAGACTCTGCAGGAGAGACGCTCTGTCGCTCGCTACGGGCTGTTATCGAAGTTTCGAGAACATACCCTTGCCGAGGAGTCTAGTAGTATATTGCTCCATCCTACGTATACCTCGCGAAGAGATCATGTATATAAAATCAGAGAGATTAGAACTCACACAGAGGCCTTCCGACAATCTTTCTTTCCATGAACAATACGTGACTAGAATAGGAGGAAGAACCGATACTGGTACTCAAGGTACCCTCCGCCACACACCGTAGGGTGGCTTGCGGAGTATCCATGTAGATGTAAAAATGTACAGGCGATTTGGTATTTGTGTAAGTGTTTTGTAATGGGAATGTTGTTGTTGCTTGTAGAAAATACGGTGTATCAGTTCCTAATTGTAGGCTTCTTCAAGTATGACATGGTTCTGTATACTTTAATCATCTTAACCTAACATTCCGCTGGATGGATCGGTAGATATTGGCATTTTCGTAGGTCTTGGGCACCAAACCTTGGACATGACACCTTTCCAGTTTTGCCTCTATGGATCGTTCAAAGGCGACGTCTACAAAGAAATCGGAATCAGAAGGGCTAATATGGTCGTTTGGATTATAAACAGTGTTACCTTCGTAAAACGGACGATAAAGTTTTACCAAAACTGTTTCAGCTGACCGAGAGCACAAATACAATACTGTAATGACCGCTTAATGAACTACACGTCACGAAATGTAGACAGGAAGCAGATACGAATCTTAAAATTCACTATTATAAAGCGCCACATAAACTTCACATTTCAAAATCTTGTATTGTTAAGTTACAACATGCCAAGTTATACGTTGCTTTAGTTCCTGATATATAGCACGCCAAACTTTGAAGTTTTTTCGGGAGCTGATTTTTTTTTTTTTGACCAAATTTGTTTGAATATTTCTGGCTATAGATGGTATGTAAAATTCTAATGAAATAAATCGCAATTTTCGATAGTTATGGCTTCACTGTACTAGGTTTAGAAGGAATACCAATGTGCGGCGAATGAAAATTTGTGCCCGAATTGTCATTCGCCGCACTTTGGTATTCCATCTAAACCTATAAACCTAGTACAGTGAAGCCATAATTATTACAAATTTATTTCATTAAATGAATCCTGTAACGCCGTCAAAAATATTTTTTCAACATTACTCCTATGAGAACTCGTAAAGCTGTACTCGATAGCCCAATTTCATATTTTTCAACAAAATATGGCCCGAGTAATAGCGACTGAAGTTTGTTATAAATTCACGCTCGCCCTGCGCAAAGTCACGTGTGGCGTCAAACAAATGAGTAAATCTCGGCCAGTATTGCTTTCACGAATCTCAAAGTTTAACAGTGTTCATTGGGAATATGTTCGAATGTTCACATAAAATTGCCCGTGATGGTCGAGCTGGAAAAGTTCCGAATTTGGGCGATTTGACATGGAATAACACAGGAGTTTCATGTTAGTAGAATAAGCAGTTTCAGTGTACATTATGTCTGTCGAGCAATCATTTACAGATTAAAAGCCATGGAATAAGTATCCCGATATACTGCGTTTATTTGCAACGTCAGCGAGCACACTGCGAGACTGTCGCGGCCGCTCTGGTTTCAGAAATGCTCAGGCAGGGCGAGAAGGGCCGAATGAAGGGCTCAGACACAGACAATAGGGCGGAGAGGAGGAGGCTGCCAGCGCAGGTAGACGGATTAGGCGGCCGCTACGACAGGCCCGACTTGGCCAGCCGGAAGCGCAGGTGTAGCACTCAAAGGGTTAAAGTTCAGTGTTTGACATGGGAAGTACAGAAATTCGATTAGGCACAAGGAACTCCAAGGATAGCACCGCGATAACTTAGACTTAATATTCCCAGTTACAGTGTATCACAAATCAGAAATGAGAAATCTCTCTCGGTAACTGAACAAAACTTTACAGTTGTGCCATCGATATATTTTGCAAGTCCGTAGTCATCCCCGAAAGACATGAAAAACCCTTAACGCTGACGTACACCACTAGTTCACTACCAAGTCCCGCATGTCCTTTTTGAAGGATGGCTCCTAGTCTGCGATAGCTGCGGTTGTTAAAACCTCGTTTGAGATAACTGAATATTTAAAATTCGTTGATTTTCATAATTGATACATGAACTTGATTGAAAAACATGGCAGCATGCTGTAATTATATCAATCATAGTTTTATTGTAAATTATAAATTTAGTTGGACACATGGTTACTATTTTGAAAAAATTATTAATTAATATAAACAACAAATTGCCCTACCTTTTCAAGTATCATACCTATCGTTATATATACGTTCTGCAGTTCCCTTGATTATTTAAATAAATTCTATACATAAAACGACTAAATATTGTTATTGCATAATTCTAAATTGGTAAAACAATAAAACTAGAATCATAGTAGATAGATGTCAGCGAGCCTAATCCTTTGCCACTTCGATTTCGAAAATCGGTTTAACTAACATTATTTAGCTACAAAATGTTGTGCTTAACAAAATTACATATTATTTAACATCGATTAATTCAGAAGCAAAGTGGGTCACTGAAAGTGTATTTCCACCATCTGACGTCGTAGCTTTTTTATTTCATGTACTGATAGTGGCATTCCAGTTTCTTAATCGATTAATATCTTATAATTTTATTGGTGATATCTTAAATTACTTACTGTAACAGGGTCCCCGATATGATGGACTGTCCACGTGTTTATTGTAACTGGCTACTTGCCGGGAGATTCCCCGACCACGTGCTATTTTTCAAATATAACTGGCTATGCTATCTTCCGCTACTGTCCGCGTTTCAGTTTGGATAGCCAGGGGTACATCGAGCTCCGTAACAAGCTGCTCTAGCAGTATCCTGGACGGCGCCTGCAGTTACGATAACCCGCAGCACTCCCGTGGACCAAGGGACGGATGTATTATTTTATCTAACGGTATTGTGTCACTTTTCCGTTTATTATATTTCCGGAAAATTGTGCAGATGACTCATAGCTATATCTCTGTCCTGTCATTTAACAATATGTATCTTCTACGTGAATGTTTGATGGGTACCGTTTCCGCAAGATGAACGGAAGAAGTTAACACTTGTTTTTACGACCACTTCTGTACTCTTCTGGGACTGGAATAATTTTTTTGTGAAGTTCCAGGTAATTATAGTAGTCCTATTTTAATTAACGTAGCGGAAATGTCAGTTTTAAAAGTGTAATAAGTATGTACATATCATATTACATATATCGCTGTAACGGTACGGACCTTGAAACTAATTAACTTTGTCTCTAGGGATAAATTATTCCTGCTACTTATGGCTCATTGCTCATTTGTAAATTTAATCTTTTAGTTACAAAGTTAGGGAATGATTAACTAGGGCGGCATCTACTAATTAACTGACTGCAACATGAGGTTTGCGTATTTACTAAAATAATTTATTGCCCATTGCATGATTTTATCTGGCGAAAACCCTAAATTCGTTAGACTCCTTCTGGTATGAGCCCCCAATTTTGCTAACAATATAGCTATATGAATATTTAATCAGTTGGATAATGTTCCTAAAATGATTCCTATTAAAGTTCGTTGATCTATGAAATACAGAAACCAAGTAAGAATGTAATATACAATTTCTGAGTTCCGACTACTGTTGAAAATCGAAGTTCACAGACGTCCGAAAACTTTCTGAGTCCATTGCGGTGGCATATATGGCTATGTTCATCATCTATTATCTCACTCGATTTCACTGCTCTCGCAACGCACGTCTGCCATCAAGACTGAACTGCTGTCGACTGATGTTTGGTCGAACACGGCACCCCCTTATATACGATATGTGACGACTTTCCAGTAATACGTCCCCATAATGAGGTTCAATGGCTCTCCCAGTAGAGTACAAACTTTCTAACTAATGACTGAAATGTTGATATGACGGCATCGTTAGATGAGCGCTAAGATTCGAATGCAAATGCATACTTTATTGTATTTTCTAACACTAATAATACCCCCAAAATCTTAAGTTTAAACAAATTATTACCATTAGAATGACAAATAAGTCTCGGTCATCGCACAATCAATATTTAAGTAATCACTTAGGTGCAGTGGGTTTCAGGCTGATATTCCAGACCTCTTTCCAAAGCACTGTTTCAAATTACTGTGCTCATAAATTTAAACAAATTACGGTCGATAGACATATTAAAATAAATAAAAATAATATATTCTCAACAGGTTGTAATGTGTGTTTACGACACCAACTTACCGCTGCCTCGCTTTTTGTGTATCTGCCTTGTATTAATTGTTATCAACAAATCACTATTGTTCCTCCTTAAAAGTGTTTTATTATGCAGAATATAAATTTTGTAGATAATATGGTTATACCAAACTTTGCGTCTTCATGACACCTTTCATTGGAGACCTCGCTTGTTACTGAAGTTCAAATAGTTTAGCCTCTGGAGTTTTCCAAGTGAATAAATATTAATTTTCTGAGTAACCGTAGATGCAAAGTTAATACAAGTGACGTCAATACATCATCGGAATCGCGTTGTACTCCTCTTTAATTTGCTAATCTGTAACTCTAATAGTGTCAGCGTAGTATCTAAAAATAATGACAATGGCGTTTTTGGGCGGGAAAAATGCCAGTTTGGACCTGAAGTCACGTCCGCCAGCGGGCTTTCTGTTTGCACGCGCAAAGCTGGGCGTCCCACCTCCTCGCAGCACCGATTGCCTGTTCACACGTCGCAACTTTCGACGCTCTTCGCTGTCAAACCAGCGCGCTTTGCGCTCCAAACGGTGTTGCTCGTTGTTGTACCGTCACATCGTTCAGGGACTGTGTACCCTAGTGGATTTTCGTGATTTTATAGTTAAAAATTATCTTTTTAATTTGGATCAAATTACATTCACTGAGATATAATATCATTTAAGTGGTTTCGGAGATCATCAAGGGAAAAAATCGTGATATATATATAAACGTTATAAATGAGGATACAGTTAAGCAAATATACACTGAGAAAAGAACAGGAAAGAAATTGTCAGAACACTACAAGAAAGGAAACAGCGAGTGTATAAAAATATAATTTGGAAAGAGAGAAGAAAGTGGAAGAAAATCATTAATCAAGTTCATCCCCTCTGTTTTAAATAGTCTTGTGTAGTTCGCGAACGAACTAGTTCGGAAGAGCGCTCCCACAACAGAACTACGCGATCTAGTTTGCAGAATCCTCGCTTCTTAGTTCGTCCGCTTCTTTTCCGAAGACTGACGGGGAACAGCGAGAGGATGTGAGAGCGCGCTGAATCGCGTGATTCCCTTCTGACAGTTACCTTCATTTCGAGCTGAGATGCAGCTCCGCCGTAGTTTCATAGTTCACTGCCACAATAAATCTATTTAAAAAAATAAAGTACTACGAGAACTCTGTATAAAAAGTATTTGAATACCATTGTATGATCCATTCGTGTAAATAACTGGTTTATTTGCCTAAGTATTTGATGTCTAATGCCCCAAAAATACGGGCAATAGCACTCGCTTTGGCGACACTGATTCGTAATATAAAACAGCTATCATAAAAAAGTGCTCTTTTAGTAGCGGTGGCAAAAGCCAAAAAGAGCGGACGAATTAGAAGGACCGGACGAACTAGGAGCAGCGGACGATTATGCCAAACGTATTTCTTTTCATAGTTCGTTGGATTCTTTTCCGAAGATCGACGGGAAATAGCGATAGGGCGCGTAGCAGAATTAAAAGTCACATGTTTGCCTTCTGCTGATGAGTCATTTGGAGGTGAGCGTCTGCTTGCTAGATTACATAGTTCAGTGCCACAAAATTTTTGTGTTGATGTGTTCTGCACTCTGCAATATCTGACTAATAAATTCCATAATGCCAAAACTCTAAACTTAAACGCGAGAAATTATTCACAAACTGTTTGTTTTGGTTTGCGTGATATCGTTAGCGGCTCAAGCAGCAAGCGCATGAAGCAGCTAGGTGGGGGAACTTCCCCCTCCACCTGCACGCGCAGACCACGTCGCTCAGCCGTCACTGGGAGAGGACGAACTAAAAGAGCGAAATAGTTCGCTGCAGAGCCCGATCGGAAACTATTATGCGCAGGTCTAGTTTTAAAGGCTAGTGAAAAATCTATATCTATAAATGAAAATGTCTGTTCGGTGTACGTTTATCAAGTTTGAAACACAAGACGTAAAGAGCTAACAATTAGTACAGTTACTAATGTCTACCCGGGGAAGGCTTTTGGCACGGTTTTGTGGCGATCGGATAGTTTTTATCTATATATATTAATGTGAATGTATGTTCGGTGTACTCTTATCACGTCCGAACAACAAGACGCAGAGACTTAAATATTTGTACAGTTACTAACTTATACCTGAGGAAGGTTTTAGCCACGGTTTTATAGCGATCTGATAGATATTTAGTAATTTGAAGAATATAACGCGAAATGCGGAACAACAATTACTCTTTGAAAATGGTTTTATTTGTTGCATTGTTGCTTGAAGGTTGATAACGATAAAAGGATGGATTATATTATGATGGAAAGTTATCGGTGTATGTAAAAT
Organism: Locusta migratoria; assembly: GCA_026315105.1. Classification (NCBI taxonomy): domain Eukaryota; kingdom Metazoa; phylum Arthropoda; class Insecta; order Orthoptera; family Acrididae; genus Locusta; species Locusta migratoria. Next base: position 87,226,437 of record CM048748.1, read on the forward strand.
TCTACGTGTCTGTGTGTTAATATTTCGCTCTGCAGCGAAAACTGCAGGATGTGTGTAATTGTTGTCCGAAGTCTCCCGTTGTACACCATAGCAGTTCCATGCCCATAGCTATAAGGGGGTGGAATATATGGTGGTTGAAAGTCGTCAAATTATAACAAAATTGGGACTGAAGGCCAGCGATGACGTTTGCGACTCTATAGCATGGAGGTTACATACAGCGAAACGTGATGCGCCGGCCGCGGTGGCCGAGGGGACTGAGGCGCTTCAGTCACGGTCTGCACGGCCACTACGGTCGGGGGTTCGAATCCCCCCTAGGGCATGGATATTTGTGCCGTCCTAGTTCGTAAGTAGTTCATAAGTGGTTTGTAAGTTTAGGGACTGATGACCCCGTAGTTAAGTCCCATAAGCTGTACAAACATTTGAACATTTTTAAACGTGATGCCACAGACCATATCTTTGGTCTATGCGTGTTACAATGTCTTCAGCTCTTTCCCTGTAAGGAAAAAGCATACGAATAAGGAAATACAAGAATACATAAATGAAGAAGTAAAAAAGAAATTACATTTAATACATATGTTTAAAAAATTCGATTTGACATTTTGCGCATTACATCAAGTGATCGATCTGTGATATTATTACAATCATTATTGATGAATTTCTTGATTGGATTCTTCGAAACGAGTGCATTTTTACGTGTGATTTGATCTACACTACTTACTTTCCTGATAATGTTGATTAAAAATGTTTGTTACTAAAGAAGGTATTGCATTTCATTTCATCCTTCATCCTCATAGCACACTACTGAAAGATAGCTTATGTATCATAATCAACCAACACGCGTGCGGGGCCGCGGGTTTAAGCTAGTAGTAAATAAATGCATAAATTGGAGAGGTGAAATTATTGCTGTTATTTGGAAGTTTTTTAAAACTATGTGGTACAAAATATAAATGTGGTCTGCCTTCGAAGAGATCTCATGTGTGTATGTGTGTGTGTGTGTGATCTTCAGTGATCAGGTTAGTCGTTTGCTTCAAGGATACATGTGATCCAATTCCCCTATAATTTACGATTTCTAGAATTGAACCGGCAGTCGACGGGAGGATTTCGAAATCGAATGCAGAGACTCGCGGACGACGCTGGCAGGAAGCTACCGGCACGGCGGTGGAGGACTGGAAGTGGTCGCCCCACGCCCCTCCGCCGAAGCGTCAGAGCGTCTCTGCGTTGCTGGCGTCGCGCCAGGCGACGCTGTGGCTGCGGTGGCGCATGTCGGCAGCTGCCACTGCCGAGTGGGGCTGGGGACTGCCGCGCATACACCAAACCTTCCGCTCGCTGCCATCCGCCCCTGTCTGCACTTTCCCGCTCCTCGTATTTTCGTACTCCAGCGGATGGTCTCGCGACATCTAGAACTGCTCGTCTCGTAATACACACGGAAGACGCACCACTATTCCTCCTCCCTCAAAACAGTCTTCTCCAAGAATCTCATCCAGCACACGGTAGTAAAAAGGAACTGCAAGTGTCTTGCCAACTTCCGCGACTCTCGTACATTCAGATCACGGAAGGAGAAACCACAGTCGGTATAGTAGACACACCTGCCACTGTGCAACAAATAGAGTTCCTCGTCTTTCTTTATATTCTGCGGACTGTTGTTAGGAATGTGATCGTTTTGCATAAAGTTCACAAATTTCTGGACATTTTTCATTGTCCTGCCTAGCTACTGCGGTAGCCACGATCTAAGCCTGCTGCAGTAAAAAGTGTACAAGCTGTTACATCGCGTTAACCGTAAGACTCGGTTACAATAGTACTCCCAGGCTTTTAACGTTATACTGTAAATTATACACTAAAACCCCTAAAAATATCCCCAATAATAAATATAATTGATTGTGACCGGGCCAAATATCTCACGAAATAAGCATCAAATAAGAAAAAATACAAAGAATAAAACTTTTATCATCTTGTGATGGTACAGCTCTTGTCTCTTCCGTGCTTGCAGTATCAGATTTGTGGTTGATTCCGCCTCATGCAAGACACTTTTTGTTTTGTTTAAATACTCAAACTAGTTTCGGCACTTATTCTACCATCTTCCGTGGGTTTCTGTTGTATATTTTCTATAATAACATGTTACATATTTTGGTTATACAATCGTTTGCACACATTGTTTGGTTTGACAATTTTGATAGATGTTTTAGGCCTAATTTATTGAAGTTACTTACATTGTGTCATTCGCAGGATTTTCGTGTGCCTTAATTGTGGAATGATGAATTTTGAAAACCTGTCATCTGCAACAACAAGACGTTTTTGTTTACGAAAACTGACTGATTTATTGTAGACCTACATTAGCCTGGAAGTTATATTGAAATTATGTCTAAGTGGCTGTTTTCACTTAGAAATAATTTCATTATAACTTCCAGGCTAATGTAGGCCTACAATAAGTCAGTTTTCGTAAAAAAAAAGTCTTGTTGTTGCAGATGACAGGTTGTCAAATTTCGTCATTCTACAATTAAGGAACATGAAAATCCTGCGAATGACACAATGTAAGTACCTTGAATAAATTACGCCTAAAACATCAATCAAAATTGTCAAACCAAACAATGTGTGCAAACGGTTGTATAACCAAAACATGTAACATGTTATTATAGAAAATAAACAACAGAAACCCACGGAAGATGGCACAATAAGTGCCGAAACTAGTTTGGGTATTTAAACAAAACAATAAGTGTCTTGCATAAGTCGGAATCAACCACAAATCTAATAAACCTTTTCTAGCTTAAAGGGAAAAACTGATGGCGCTATGGTTGGCCCACTAAACGGCGCTACCATTCAGATATCGATTGCATTTTTATTGCATATTCGCCTAGTATGTCAAAAAATATGAATGTTTTATTTGGAACTCTTTTTTTCCCTTCGTGATAGATGGTGCTGTAATTGTCACAAACATAAGTATGAGTTATCACGTAACATTTCGCCAGTGCGGACGGTATTTGCTTTGTGATAAATTACTTGTGCTAATATGGACCGTTTACAAATTGCAGAAAAAGTCGATATGGAATTTATGTTTGGTTATTGTGATCTAAATGCCAAATGTGCCTGTCCTGTATATATTGATCGTTACCCTAGAAGACATCATCCAGGTGTCCGGATCATTCGTCGGATAGTTAGGTTATTTAAAGGGACAGGAAGTGTTCAGCCACAAGTGAAACGTCAACCACGCTCTGCAACAAATGATGATGCCCAAGTAAATGTTTTAGCTGCAGTTGCGGCTAATCCGCACATCAGTAACAGACAAACTGAGCGACAATCGGGAATCTCAAAAACGTTGGTGTTGAGAATTCTACATCAATATAAATTTCACCCGTACCATATTTCTATGCACCAGGTTTTGCAATGGCGAAGACTTTGAACGTCGTGTACAGTTTTGCCACTGGGCACAAAATAAATTACGGGACGATAACACATTTTTTCACGCGTTCTGTTTAGTGATGAAGCGTCATTCACAAACAGAGGTAACGCAAACCGACATAATATGCACTACTGGGCAACGGAAAATCCATGATGGCTGCAAAAAGTAGAACATTAGCGACCTTGGCGGGTAAATGTATGGTGCGGCATTATGAGAGGAAGGATAATTGTCCCTATTTTATCGATTGCAATCTAAATGGTGCAATTTATGCTGATTGCTTACATAATGTTCTACCGATTATACTACAAGATGTTTCACTGCATGACAGATTGACGATGTACTTTCAACATGATGGATGTCTGGCACATGGCTCGCGTTCAATTGAAGCGGTCTTAAATGGAATATTTAATGAAGAAGCACCATACCATGGTCCGCACGTTCACCTGATCTAACATCCCAGAATTTCTTTCTGTGGGGAAAACTGAAGTATATTTGTTATCGTGATTCACGGACAACGCCTTAAACCATGAGTCACCGCATTGTGAATGCATGTGAGAACATTACTGAAGGCGAACTACTATCTGTTGAGAGGAATTTCGTTACGCGTATTGCCAAAGGCGTTGCAGGACATCATATTGGGCGTTTATTGAAGTCATGAAGTAATTACAGGTAATCACGCACTAACAGCATGCGTTCTCATAATGTATGATAATTTCACGAAAGTACATGTAGCACATTGGAACAACCGAATTAAAGTTCAAACGTACTGACGTTCTGTGTTTTAGTTTAAAAAAAAAACGTACCTGTTACCCAGTGTTCGTCTGTAATTATGAGTATTTTGTTTGTGAATATTACAGCGCCATCTATCACAAAGCGACAAAGTGTTACAAATAAAACATTCATATTTATTTAGGTACTAGACGAATATGTAATAAAAATGGAGTTACCTGATTTAAAAATAAATGCAGTTGATGCCCGTTTGACCTATGGCAGCGTCATCTAGCTGGCCAACCGTAGCGCGATCTGTTTTACTCCTTCAAGCTACAAAAGTTTTGTTTTTGGAGGTTTTTCGTTTGATGTTTGTGTCGTGAGATATTTGGCCCAGTCACTATCAATGGACTACCCTGAATTTTCAACTAATTAATCTTATTTAATCAATTAAACTTCTCTTATAAATAAAATAAAATTTAATAAATAATAATCAATATTTAAAAAAAACATCAATTGAATGTGATAACAAATTTATTCTCAATATTTGAACCATTAACTAATATATTTAATATATCACTTAACTAACTGGTAACGATAAGTGATGGTAACGTTTGCACAAATAGTTAGTTGTTCACTATCAGGCAAATACTTATGTAACAAAGTAAGTTTTATTTCACGGCAAATATTTAGTAGAAAGCATAGTAAAAATACAAATGTTCAAAATACAGGCAATACATTTCACGCAGAAATATGCATTTTCACTCACTTTGGAGTATCGTTGGAAGTGAGTTTTCGAGAACATTGCCATTCTAATTCTGCAAGAATATAAGTGAATATATGTGATAGCATACGAATTCTATCCATTGCAAGAATTTGGTAGAAATTAGGAACGTACCCGTCGTTCACATGTCTATAAAAAAAAAAAAAGATTATGAAGTGAAACGAATACCTGAACTCAGCACGACAGTGGAGGAATGAAAACCGTGATGTGACTTTCAGCGATGTTATTGGCAGCGTGAAGTATCTCTGCTTTACTATTCGCTTTGCTGTGGGATGGTTAATCCGCGCGTCCTTGAATGCCTCTCGCCGCCGAGGGTCACTGTGAGGGAAGATATGCGTGCGGCCAACACCTACTAGAAGATAAGGCCCGACAACTGACCATGCTTACGTCATACCGAGAGGCGGCGGACGCAAGCTGACTGGCCAGCCGTTATGAGGCGGTGGGCGTGCCACAGCTGGCAGTCAGTCAACTGGCAGCCGCCGCCTCTTGGTGTGAGGGAGGCACGGCCAGTTGTTAGGCCTTGTCTTCTAGCCGGTGTTGGTGCGGCGCAGTGTAGAGGGCAGTGGAGAGCAACACTCGGAAAGCACTGCAGCAGGCGAGTAGTCTGAGGCATTGTACTGCGGGCTTGCATTCATTAAGGCGCCGTGAGGGCCGGGCAGCGGAACCGGAGCGTGCTGTAGTCATTGGCCCCGTTTAATTCTACCACCCTGACGCTGCGACTACGTCTAGCAAGGAAACTGCTTGGGCTCGAACAAACATATATACACAAAAATCGTATGAGAGATAATGTAAAGATCCCTTATTGCACTAGTGATACTCCCGCATCTGCAAAACTCTGAAGTAGTCCGTTAGAGGCCTCTGCGTGTGCCATGCCGCGTTGCACTTTGACCTGTCGGTTCGCCAGTAGGGACGGTGCGGTGTGCCTCCGAAGTTACGTCTTGTGACGTTATTTGTGTGGTGAAGCGTCAGATGGGGCGACGATTGCTAATCAATCCTGCTAATGTATTGCGATTAGTTGAGATGAAGTTACGAAGAACCCTTCTTCGTGAAGATGGTAGTAGTGTAAAGATGAATCATTTGCATGCTTTCTCGTATCTGATATGGTACAGAAATATGAGCATAAGTTAGATGCTGTTGTTCCAAACTCATAATAATGATAATACGGATGATAATGACGAACAACTCATTGCAAGCGGTAGTGCTACGGTAAGTGCGGGAAGAGGCGATGGAAGCAGTGGCAGTGAATACCAACAGTCTTTCGGGAAGAAGGTTAAAGTTGTAATGATCATCACGGCTTTTGATGACTATTCGCTAGAGAACATGTACGATCATTATTACATAATTAATAGTTAAGATATCTGCATTACGTATGGCGTCTACAATTACATCTACAGTGCTAGCTAGAGCATGGTTGCAGAGCTTTGCAGAAAAACAACACCCACCAGCACATTGAGATGTACGTAGAGATCCTGCAAGCAAACGTTCATACAGATATGTTTGTTCGAGCCCATGTACTTTCCTTGGATGTATCGGTTTGACCAGCTCCTGATTAAACCTTAAATGAAGCTGTCGTGTGCGTGTACTGTAGTAAACGCCCCACGTTCCGAGTGCTCCTCAGGCACACGATTCTGACGCGCGGTGGACGTTTGGTGCCAATCGTCAACAGAGCGCTAATGTGTTGCCAGTTGCTTTCAGACCTCCTCACACTCACGACTATCGACTTCTTCCTTTGATAAGTATTAAGACTGAGTCATGGGGTGTTGACTTTCGTGATTTTCGAAAATTAATTTAACACTATCGTGAATGTGTTTTACTGCAATTCATGTTTATGTGAGATTGTATCTATTTAATCCCCTGCAGTGGTGAACGTAGTTTGTCGTGTTGTCATACCTTCATAGGCGCCGAATTTTGAAAAGCTTGGGGTTTGCTCAGTGGCGTTCTCAGGGGACGGGTTAGTTGCCGGCCTGCAGACCACCCCACCCCGAAAAAAAATCTCAATTTCAACGTAACATTTTTCCAATTCCAAATACAAAGGTAAGTTTAAAGTAATAATTTTTATTTTTAGTATTTCTTCGTTTTGACTTCATCTGGTGTTAATTTAGGACCATTTTAAAAACAGAAAGAAGAAAAGTAATTTTTTTAGAAAGAAATTAACAGCCATTAATTTAAATTTCACCTTCTAGAAGTACTGGGCGAATTTTCGATCATTTGAACCTATTTTTCCCGTAATAACTACTGAAACCATTTTCAGAGTTTTCGTCTTCTGAGACATCCATATCAGATAATGATGTACTTGTATTGTGAATAGTGTGTTCACTGTCACAAACACTTACATCGGATCGTCTTCCTGGCTTCATTCTTATGCAGATTTATTTTCTATACAGTACTACCAAAATAGTCCATAACCACTTCTGCTGACATATCACGTCTCCCGATACCAATACTTTCACAACCCATAGTTACATCATACACCAATTCAGTAAACTGGATGAAATATAAACGTTAAATTACTAGTATAAACATCGTCACTGTATACTACCAAACGCACTTCTAGTTATTTAATACAACAATTAAAGGTGTCCGTCATTAGTTGATAATATTGACGTAACAGACGGCATTCCATTAACATTCGGAATATTTAGAAAACTCACTTCACTCACATGTCAACGTGGATTTTAATGCCTATGAATTTAATTGGATGTTTGTTTTAAGAAAATATTTTTACAGCTATATATTACAAACGCCAGCCGCCCATCATTGGGATGAGACAGTTGATTTTCAATTACAGTCAAGAAATATAACGTAAAGAAAAAATAATACCAAAATTTTCAGTGGGGTATGCCGAGGACACCCACTCAAATTTTGGAGTATGCTTGAGCGATCGAGCATACTCGTAGTAGGCGCCTATGCATACCTTAATTTTTTAAGACAACTAGCAAACCCGGCAACGCTTCGCAGTAGCTAATGTGCATGGGATAGACAACGTAATCACTTCTTCTTCCTATAAGGGTTATATTTACGACGCGATTGGACCCGTCTGGGAACGTACTTTCAGTTTTTTCAAATTCTGATATTTCCCGACAGATTTTCCAATTGCTCCCTGGCTTCAAGCAATGACAGTTCTCAGCATATGTAAAGCCATCTCGCTTTATTCTAAGCTCCTTGGCGTTACATTTTAGTTGATCGCTACGCAGGCAGCGAATAAATAAGCTGATTGTTGGAGAATCTAGAAAATGATCCGAGCTGGACGCGTACTTTCAGTATTTCTCAAATTCTGATATTTTCCGGAAGGTATTCCAAAAATTTTCTTTCATTACAACCTTGTCCTGAGAATTACGAACAGAACAAATAAAATATCAGCCAAAACGGTGAAGCCATTCTCATGAGATGCGCTTTCATACATGTGGCAATTCATTTTTATTAATATATAGGGTTCCATAAGCCCCGCGCCATGTGGACAACCCTCAACCGAATACGCACCAGACATGGGAGATGTGCAGACGCTCTCCACAAATGGGAAAAAAAAATCGCCTCCCCAGAATGTGACTGTGACGCGGAGAGGCAAACTGTGCAGCAAATTTTGAAGGACTGCAGAAACCGCGCATACTGTGAAACTTTCAGTGACTTTCTATTTGGGACTATTCATTCTATAGAATATATAAAAAATCGGGACCTTGTTATAAATCAATAATGTGAAAAATTGTTATATAATAATAATAATATATAGATTAGCGTCTTTGAGAATTCGAGGTAGCACCCCAGCCTGAAATGAATTTGTAAAGCTATGGGACCAAGCAACAGTGGTCATTGGTCCCAACATTTACAAATTACATAAAATAACTAAGGAGTAAACACAAGCGCACACACACACACACACACACACACACACACACACACACACCTACATCCGAGGTAGGACAAGCGACAGGGAGAAGCCTACGCTCTACAGCAAGGCGCTTTAGATCGCACTTCCACCTCAAACCGGTACCCCAGAGTTCGGTAGGTGTATACAACGCCAGCATGAACTCGAGAACCGTTCATAAGTGACAGTAAACGACTTATTGTGTAATAAAGTATTTGGTATTCAGGGTAATATGTGAACACAAACTTAATGACACTAGATTTGCTATAAAATGCAAACACGTTATACTGTGCACTGTCGTTTTACCTATAATTGTTTATACCTCATAAGGTTAGTCACCAGAACATGATTATTCCAATTTGTGTAATTAAATAACTAAACTGAGTGTTATCAGTGACGCGAAATTTGTAATTGCTTTGTTGATTGGTCAATTATTGGGGCACTATTGTCGTTGCAAATAGTTTCACGGATTTGCTGTCGGATATCATTGTGTAAATCCCACAATATTTCGTCGGAACAACTCTCTGACATCTTTAGGTGCTTAGCCCTTATTGGTGGCCCTGTATGACTAACAGGCGTACACGACCACCAACCACTTCTAACCACTTGAAGATATCGGACTGTTGCTCCACGGATATATTGTTGGATTTACGCAATGTTACACGGCGGCAAACCCGTAAAGATTATTTGCAACATATCAACCGGGAAAACTTGAAGAGTCACACTGTCGTTGAAGTCGTTAGAGACCGAATACAGAATGGGGAAGAAAATCAATCCTGTTTTATGAAACAAACGATTCGAGAACTTGTTTTTATTAATTTATATAAATCACGTAAATCTTAAATTGTAACCCAGGGGATTAACTACTGCAAGACCTACATGCGAAAGTAATAGTTACATCATTGTCGCCGAATACATAGCTTGCGGCGCCTATACTGACTAGTGGCTAGCGTGAATTAAGAGCGGCGGAGAAAAATTCCGTAGCAAGGAGTAGACTGTAGACTCATGAACGAATGAAGTAATGTCTAACTAATCTCTTATGCGAAGGTAATTTTCAAAGTGAGAATCCATAGCGCATCGTGCCCGCGCATCCTGCCACGTGACGTTCGTTCACTGTCGGCCACTCTCGGTCAGTCCATCACAAGGCCACAATCAGGCATCACGCCTCTTTCGTTGGCGTCCTATGGTTAATCTTCTCCGTTTGTCATCATGTCAATCAGTAATCCCGACAATTGCGTCGCACGCTTCGTTATTGGGTTCTTAAATAAAACTAGTTTCGCCTTCTGAAATTCACCGCCATATCGTTGAAATTCATGGTGTAGTTGTAGAGAATGATGGGAAGGAGTGTTAATTGTGGAGGCCAGAGATTTCCAAACTGGGTGTCGCGACACCTTGGGGTGTCGCGTAGTAGTATCAAGGGTGTCGCGAGACTAACAAATTTAGACTCTAAACAAAAAATCTTGTCACAAAAATCCTTCTCTTCATACTATCCTGAAGACTCGCCTGCAGCTAATCATCTTTCTCTTCATTCACTGCACCACATATCACGTATTAAAGGAATGATCGGTGCACATTAATTGCGTGCTCAGCCGCTAGGCGGCAGCTCTGCTGCAGCAGCAGTAGACACTCCGGTTTCGTTTAAGTAACTAGCAGTTGCCAGATTCCAGCAAACTGCGCATGCGCAGAGCTGCTGCTAATACTCGATAACACCTCTTACCATGCGCACTTTGCTGGAACTGGCAGCTGCTTGAACGAACCTTCACTGTAGTCTGCTTTCCTTCTCAAAAAGCTGCACCTGAGCGTTTTTTAGTGGATTTATCAAAGCCACGTCACCCTCGGTAGCGTTTCTTACAATTAAATGTCAATCAATGACACAGTGGCTGTAAAAGCTGTCGAAGATTGTAAAAGCAGTCACAATTGTCCACTGATTGAAGCTATTCAGTAGCGATGTTTAATATGGAGTATGGCCGGGTGATTAACGGAGTGTAGTATTTTAAATGCATTGTTGTCTGCCTGTTGTCCATGTCCGTAGTTCCTAATGTTTCCTTTTCTTGCGATGAGTGTACGTAATTAGTGCAGTCAGGATCAACATTAAACATGGCAATGCGTACGAGGATTTCAGTTTCGTTTACAAACTACATTAAGGCGATACTTTATTTCCGCCCCCCCCCCCCCCCGCCCCCGCTAGAACCATATAAAATCTACCATATGTATTTATATTAGTGAAAGGGGGTCGTGCAAAAATGTAAGCTATAAAAGGGCGTCGCCATGAGGGAAAGTTTGGAAAGCACTGATGTAGGTCATTTAATGGAGGAAGCATAAATGTGCAGATGAAGGAAGATCTCTGCTTTCTAGTGTCATGAACGAAGACTTGACACAAGACAATTCGTCAAAATAGAGACTTTACAGTCAACGAACTTCGTCAAATATTTCTACATGTTTCACGACTAGTATTTTATCACTTTGTTACCGTCAAATTTCACTACAAATGGAAATGACTGTCCGAAAAGGTATCAAGAATGTTGACACAAGAAGGGAAACAATTGGCATAATTCATGTCCGCTTTGTGGTGGTATCATAAGTACGGTTATTAGATCTTGAATCGCATTGTGTGCGGTATTTAACATGTATTGAGCACTAAACTCCAGAGATTAAACATCAATCTAGTGCGTGACATCATTCAAAATCGCCAACGGAACAACGAAAATTCAACCAATGCCTTTTCACGCAGAGTTTCACGTCCGGGAAAGACGTTCTTCTGTTAGACATGTTGCCACGAGAAGTGAAAAATAAATTCTGAGTGGTACTCTGAAATACTATTAAGGTTTACGCGCGCTATTTAAATGCCTGGAGGGAAATTTCCACTGGCGGCGTCGTTCTGTTTCACGACAATGTTCGGCCTAACGTTACAGCGAGAACACAGACGTAACTGGAAAAGTTTCAGTACAGATATAGTACCATCAGACTTTCATCTGGTTAAAAAAATGAGGGACTTTTTTGGTGGCAAGCACTTGTTTTCTTTCTCTTTATTGTTATTTTATGCAACCACGACTGGCTGTCAGCAGCATTTGCGCTGCTCTTCATCCTACAGACTTTTGACAATGAACACGATGAATAAATATAATTCCACGGAGTTTAAAACGGTGAAATATAAAATACAAATGGTGGAATTTTGAAGATAACAACGTAGTCATGTGCGATTCTCATCTACATCTACATAGATACTCTGCAAATCACATTTAGGTGCCTGGCAAAGGGTTCATTAACCCCTTTCATAACTTTTCTCTACCGTTTCATTGTCTAATAGCGCGCGGGAAGAAAGAACACATAAATCGTTCCGTTTTCGATCTGATTTCTCTTATTTTATTGGGATGGTCATGTCTCCCTAAGTTGGTGGGTGCTAGCAAAATATTTTCAGATTCAGAAGTAAAACTCAGTGATTGAAACTTCGCAAACAGATCTCGCCGCAATGAATAACGTCTTTCTTCTAATGATTTCCACCCCAATCCGTGCAACATTTCCGTGACGCTTTGCCCCACGTAACGTGATAAAACAAAACGAGCTGCCCTTCTCTGAACCTTCTCAATGTCTTCCGTCAGTCCCACCTGATGAGGGTCCCACAATGGGCAACAGTACTCCAGGAGAGGACGCACAAGTGTGCGAGTGTGATGTAGGCAGTCTCTTTGGTAGAGCTGGTGCATCTTCGAAGCGTTCTGCCAATGAAAAATAATCTTTGGTTCGCCTTCCCCACTATATTTTCCATGTGTTCTCCCAAGTCTAAGTTGTTCGTAATTGTACGCCTAGGTATTTGGTAGAATTTTCGACCTTAAGGTTTGAAACATAATTGAAGTTCAGCGGATTTCATTTAGTGGTAATGTATATTACTTCACACTTTTCTTTATTTAGTGTCAATTGCCAATTTTCGCACCATGCAGAAATTTTGTCTAAATCGCTTTGCTGTTGCTTATGATCCTCTGTTGACTTTAGTAACCGATAAACGACAGCATCATCCGCGAACAGTCTCCGAAAACTGTCTTGGGCAGTTAAACCGGCAACCCACACGCAATATTTTAGACCTTATAGCCACAAACAGGCCTCACCTTATTAACGATGTCTGTGTAGAGACAGGAATTAGTGATCATGATGTTCTCATAGCGTCGATGGTGACCAAAGTTCAAACGAATCAAGAAGGCTAGGTGCGTGGTTTTGTTGGGAAGAGCTGATAAGCAAATGTTAGGATCGCACTTAGAAAAATGAATAAGCATCATTTAATTCCGGGGACTATGGATGTAGAATTGTGGACTAAATTTAAGTGCATTGTAGATAAAGGGTTAGAGAAATATGTGCCAGTAATGACGATTAAGGATGGAAAAGATCCACCATGGTATAATAATAATGTTAGAAAGCTGCTGAGAAAGCGAAGACTTGTTGCACTCTCGATTCAAAAAAGAACACGCAAATGATGACAGCTAAAAGTTAGTAGAGATTCGTGCGTCCATAAAAAGATCGATGCGCGAAGCATACACTAATTACCACAGTCATACCTTACCAAACGATCTTTCCGCTAACCCCGAAAAAATTCTGGTCCTAAATAAATCGATAAGCGGGTCATAGCCCACTGTCCAGTCACTCGTTGATCATTCTGGGGCAGTAATAGAAGAAAGCAAACGGAAAGCTGAATTCTAAATTTAACCTTTAAGAAATCTTTCACGCAGGATGACCGCACAAATGTACCACTATTGTTCAACGTACTAATTCTGAAATAAAACCTTATCTCTTTTCATTCTCCACTCCGAGGAGTGGAGCGGGCTGTTTGAGATCCGGCCCATAAAGAGTCGCGCATTTATCGCGAATCTTTAATTCAGCGCAAAGTTCCTAGTGATTGGAAAAAAGCGCAGGTAACTCCCGTTTATAAGAAAGGAAAGAGAATTGACCCACACAATTATAGGCCAATTTCGTTGGACGTCAGTTTTATGTAGAATTTTGGAGCATATTCTCAGTTCGAATATAGTAAATTTTCTTGAAACGGAAAAGCTTCTTTCTATGAATCAGCACGGGTTTAGGGAACATAGTTCATGTGAAACTCACCTTGCCCCTTTTCTCACATGACATCTTGCGAGCCATGGATGAAGGGCAACAGCAGATTGTGTTTTTCTCTATTTCGAAAAGGCGTTCGACACGGTGCCACACTACAGACTGATAACGAAGATACGAGCTTATGGAATAGGTTCACAGATTTGTGACTGCCTGGAAGACTTCCTAAGCAATAGAACGCAGTACGTTGTTCTCGACGGCGAGTGTTCATCAGAGACGAGTGTATCGTCAGGCGTGCCCCAGGGGAGAGTGATAGGACCCGCTATTATTTTCTACCTATACAAATGATCTCATGGAAAGAGTAAGTTGTAATTTGCGGCTTTTGCTGATGATGCTGTGATGTATGGGAGGGGTGTCGTCTTTAACTGACTGTAATAGCATATAGGATGACTTAGACAAAATTTCTAGTTGGTGCGAAGAATGGCAGCTAGCTCTAAATGTAGAAAATGTAAGGTGCTGCACATGAGTAGGAAAAACAATCCAATAATGTTCTAATACAGCATTAGTAGTGAGCTTCTTGATGCTGTCGCAAAATTCAAATGTATAGGCGTACCATTGCAGAGCGATATGAAGTAGAACGAACATGTAAGGACAGTTTGAGTAAGGCGGATAGCCGACTTCGATTTATTGTGAGAATTTGGGTAACATGTACTTCATCTCTAAAGGAGACCGCGTATAAAACGCTTGTACTTCCACGTCTTGAGTATTGCTCAAGTGTTTGGAACCCGCAGCAGATCAGTTTAAAGGAAGACATAGAGGCAGTTCAGAGGCGAGCAGATAGGTTTGTTACTGGTAGATTCCACCAATGCGTGAGTGTCACGGTTATGCTCCGGCAACTCAATTGCGGATCGCTGGAGGAAAGACGACGTTCTTTTCATGAATTTGTGTTGAGGAAATTAGAGGGGCCGGAATTTGAAGCTGAGTGTAGTACGATCTTACTGCCGCCTACTTAATTTTCGCGTGGTGATCACAAAGACAAGATAAGAGAGATTAGGGCTCGTACGGAGGCATATAGGCATTCTTTTTTTCCTCATTCTTTTTGGGAGTGGAATAGGAAAGGAAATGCCTAGTAGTGGTACAGTGTACCCTCCGCCACGCACCTTACGGTGAATTGCAGAGTATGTACGTAGATGTAGATGCAAGGGAGCTGTCAGATTGTCTCCTAAATCGTCTATAAACACAAGAAAGAGTAGGGGACCTACAACGCTTCCCTGAGGAAAACCAGATGTCACTTCTGTTTTAATCAATGACTTACCGTCAATTACAACGAACTGTGTCCCTTCTGATAGGAAAATCGTGAATCCAATTGCACAATTGGGGAGATATTCCATAAGCATGCAATTTCATTAGATGCGGCTTGTAAGGTACGGTGTCAAAAGCCTTCTGGAAATCCAGAAATATGGAATCAAATATTCAAATGTTTGTTAAGCTTATGGGACTTAGCTACGGGGTCATCAGTCCTAAACTTACAAACTACTTATGAACTACTTACAAACTAGGACGCACAAATATCCCTGCCCGAGGGGGGATTCGAACCCCCGACCGTAGTGGCCGTGCAGACCGTGACTGGAGCGCCTCAGTCCCCTCGGCTACCGCGGCCGGCAATATGGGATCGATTTGAGATCCCTTGTCAATGGCACTTATCACTTCATGTGAATGAAGGGCAAGCTGTGTTAAGAAATATGTAGTTGATCATGGCCACAGTGATGTTAAAAACACATTGATGGACACAAACACTGGTGAAGAAAAAACGGAGACACTGGATAAAATACATTGGCGACGCTTATACTTGATGTGATCTCCGCATCAAGTTAAAAGACAATAGATGCTCATCACTGCATCGACGACCATTGGTTAGTGTTAAAAAACTGTTGCACTGCGGACCCCGCAGGAGGGCGGGGGTTCAGAGAAGGGGTGAAGAAGCACTAGTGGAGGGAAGGTACAGGAGTAGAGGGGAAGGAGATGTGCAAGGACTCTGTGGATGAGGAATGAAGGAGAGGCCAAGCGGGAGAAGTGATATGGAGAGGATGGGGGAAGAGGAGCGTTCAATCTATGGGGAGGAGAGGGGGGAAGGATTAGAGTTGGTAGGTGGGGTAGATATCGGGGCGAAGGGCGTCATCCATGGGACGGAGGTGACAGAAGTAACCCTGGGAGAGGATGTGTGGAGGTGTGGCATAGGCCCAGGATTGGAGAGGAAGGGATTTATTTTACGGGATATCTATAGGCAGCGGATAATGTGAGGGAAAGGTATTAGTTGCAGTGGATCCATGTGGGTGATGCCAGGCTGATGCAATAAGTGGGCTGGAGGGCGTGGCGTTCGAGGATTTGAAGGGATTTTTTGTAGGAGGAAGGATCGGAAATCCAGGTGGGGTGGAAGCTGCAGAAAACGCTTGTAAAATGATGACATTTTGAAAGTAACTGTTACTATCTACTCTAACAGCGAGAAGGCAGATTTCTTTGAAGTTGGAGTCGTGAAGTCGGTCCCATGACTTGAAAAACTTTTAAATGCTCACGGAGACTAAGGTGAAGAGTTTAAAAAAATGTGTTTATTGCAGTATGTGATGCAACTTACGTTCATAATTATAGTATCTCCTAGTACATTATAAAGCAGTCTGTATTTGAAACACACACACCCATGCTACAGGGAGACCTCGAAACTCCGACGGCGAGCAACCGTGCGCTCTGCAGCGAGGCCCCTTAGACCGCTCGACTACTCCACCGCGGAGTTCAGAGAAGAGTAGCTCATTTTGTATTATCGCTATATAGGGGAGACACTGTCACGAAAATGACGCACGAGTTGACTGAGCTAACTACAACGTACAACTGTGCCTCATAAAACGTAAAACACGCTTCCAAGACTTTCACAAAATAAACTATGATGAACGAATTTCATGTAATTTTTTTTAATAATTTTTAGTGTTGTGAAATACTACTTCACTGAAATAAAACTATTTTACGTTAAGAAAAGAAAGGCGGTATTGTCGCGGCGAGATCTGTTTGTGAAATTTCTTTCACCAACTTTCTCTTCCGAATACGATCATATATTGCTAACACCCACCTACATAGGAAGACATGATCACCATAAAAAAGAAGAGAAATCAGATCGAAAACAAAGAGATTTAGGTGTTCCTTTCTCCGGCGAACTACTAGAACTATAGAGAAATAATATGAAAGTGGTTTGTTGAACCCTCTACCATGCGCTCCAATGTCACTTGTAGAGTATCACTGTGGATGTAGAAAACAAAACATTTTAACTAGTAATTTTTGAAACCATTTTTTGATATTGATTTGATTTTGATTTTTGATATAGGGATCTTAAAATGATAAATAATTAAATATGGCTGTCCCAACTGCAAGTTGCTGAGCTTTTCATACGTAACCGGTTTCGATCCTACAAGACCATCTTCCGGTATTTGGCACCTTGATGGCGGACGGTGACGGTGGCCGGAGCAGGTGTTATCAGGTTGCCAATAAAAATCTCAGCAACTTGCGACCTAGACTGTCATATTTTAATTATTTAAACTAGTGTTAAGCTCTTGCGGCATTTCAGTACTCGCGAAAAGCTCCAGTTAAAAATAGGCTGTAAAATACATAACATACGAGCGTAGAAGACGTCATGCTGAGGAATACATCGAGTGCCCATAGCTTTTGATGTATGCACTTTAGAGTTTCCATGTAGATGTAGAATTGTCGAATCTGGGGTACGACGTATCGACACGAATGCATTGAATTTGAACGTGATTTCGCAAAGGTAAATATTTTTTATGCCTTGTAACGTAAAAACTTTATGGGCTGTTCTTCTTCCCGAGAGCACTGTTACTCGATATTACTACGTGGACATGTTGTGGGCTCTTCAGTGTGCTTCCTGGTGCACTACTGCGCCATGAGCGTCGCCTGTCGACAGTGGCTGCTCCATTTCCGTTTAAGGACCTGAACTAGCCACGTGTGCCACTAGCGCTGACTGTCGCCAAATTACCAAACCAGGGTGTGACGGAATACATTAAAAAAGTAATAATAATAAATAAGCCTTTTGGAGTACCTCTTCATAATGGCATACGTATGATATCTTGTAAAATAAATAACTGAAAGTGTTCCCTGACTTTATCTACTCTGTGCACCATATACTAACAGACTGCTCAGGAATGAAGTCACATTCCGTATCACCGATGCATATTAAAGACTAGCTTAACGCCCGCTGCTTTATGTGCGTAGGCTGGTTGGTCTGCACAAGTTGTTTCTCCCTCTTAATATAAATTATCGTAGATATAGTTTAAGTACTATCATAATGAAATGTGATACTACTTGTAGCCGCGGCAGAATGGCCGTGCGTACTGAGACGCCATGCTGCGGTGCGTGTTGCTGTTTGCCGTCGGGGTTATCGATTCGCCCCTCGGGCATGGATGTTTCTGTTGTCCTTAGCATAAGTTAGTCAAAGTTATTTTAAATTAGTTTAATTAGTTTGTAAGTCTTAGGGATTGATTACCCCGTAGTTCAGTCTCTTGAGATTTACAAACATTTGAATATTTCATTTTACTACTTGTAACCCCCTATGGCACCATTTAATAGTTGAATTTCGAAAAATACACCAACATGTGACTTTTCAATACCAATGAAGTATGCAAATAACATTTTTGTAATTTTGGGTTCAAAATTAGGTTAGTAGCAACGTATTTTAAAAAGGTGTTTCATCCCCCATTTCACTTCCTAAATGATTAATATTCTGAAAATACCGAAAAACGTATATTTTTAATTCTGACCAAGAAAAAATATACTAATATATGTGGTTTTAGCTTGAAAATTACCTGAACAGCAAAATGTTTTCGAAAAAAATCCCCTCTCCAATTTAACTCACTTGATGGTTGAATTTCCAAAAATACCGAAGCATGTATTTCTTAAATTCTGATGAACAATACAAATACCAATTTTGCAGCTCTAGCTTCAAAATTGCCTGAACAACAATGTGTTTTCGAAAAGAAATTTTATCCCCTATTTTACATATACATCTACATAGATACTCTGCAAATCACATTGAAGTGCCGGGCAGAGGGCTCATTAACCACTTTCAAAACCTTTCTCTACCGTTCCATTCTCTAATAGCGCGCGGGAAGGAAGAACACCTAAATCGTTCCGTTTTCGATCTGATTGCTCTTATATTATTGGGAAGATCATGTCTCCCTAAGTAGATGGGTGCTAGCAAAATATTTTCACATTCAGAAGTACAGGACGGTGATTGAAACTTCGCGAACAGATCACGCCGCAATGAATAACGTCTTTCTTTTAATGATTTCCATCCCAAATCGTGCAAAATTTCCGTAACGGTTTCCCCCCCGTAACGTGATGAAACGAGCTGTCCTTCTCTGAACCTTCTCAATATCTTCCGTCAGTCCCACCTGGCGAAGGTGCCACAATGGGCAACAGCACTCCTGGAGAGGATGCACAAGTGTGATATAGGCATCCTCTTTGGTGGAACTGGTGCATCTTCGTAGCGTTCTGCCCTCTTACTTGTTGAATTTCCAAAAACATCGAAACTCGTGTCTTTTTAATCCTGATCAAGAGTCAATATCCTACGTTTCGTAGTGGTAGCAAACAATTTCAGTTGACAGCAACAAATTTTTGGAAATCAATTTTTGCGTCCCCTATTTTATCCCCTAATTTGTTGAATTGCAAACAACGCCGAAACGCGTGTCTATTAAATTCAAACCCTGAATTAATGTCCGAAATTTTGTATTTCTAGCATAAAAATTGCCTAAATAGCAACATATTCTCAAAAAACGTTTCATCTCCTATTTCACCCCCTTACGGATGGAACATGGAAAAATCGCTTCTTAAATGACGCCTACACAGTAAGATCAACACCCTCTACAAATTTCAAGTGTCAGTCAGTCAGTTAGTCAGTCAATCGGGACATTGCCTTTTATATATAGAGATGTCGGGCCCGGTGGTCTTGGGCTAAAGCGTTTGTCTGGAAACCGAAGGGTCGCGGTTTCGAAGCCCGGTCGGACCTCGGATTTTTTCAGCCTGCACTTTAACCCGTCCTTCACCTCTCAACGATTTGAAGAGTTGCCAAAAAGACACGTGGTTCGGATTCCATGTTAAGCTGTTGGTCCCCTTTCCACCTCAAACCGGTACCCCAGAGTTCGGTAGGTGTATACAACGCCAGCATGAACTCGAGAACCGTTCATAAGTGACAGTAAACGACTTATTGTGTAATAAAGTATTTGGTATTCAGGATAATATGTGAACACAAACTTAATGACACTAGATTTGCTATAAAATGCAAACACGTTATACTGTGCACTGTCGTTTTACCTATAATTGTTTATACCTCATAAGGTTAGTCACCAGAACATGATTATTCCAATTTGTGTAATTAAATAACTAAACTGAGTGTTATCAGTGACGCGAAATTTGTAATTGCTTTGTTGATTGGTCAATTATTGGGGCACTATTGTTGTTGCAAATAGTTTCACGGATTTGCTGTCGGATATCATTGTGTAAATCCCACAATATTTCGTCGGAACAACTCTCTGACATCTTTAGGTGCTTAGCCCTTATTGGTGGCCCTGTATGACTAACAGGCGTACACGACCACCAACCACTTCTAACCACTTGAAGATATCGGACTGTTGCTCCACGGATATATTGTTGGATTTACGCAATGTTACACGGCGGCAAACCCGTAAAGATTATTTGCAACATATCAACCGGGAAAACTTGAAGAGTCACACTGTCGTTGAAGTCGTTAGAGACCGAATACAGAATGGGGAAGAAAATCAATCCTGTTTTATGAAACAAACGATTCGAGAACTTGTTTTTATTAATTTATATAAATCACGTAAATCTTAAATTGTAACCCAGGGGATTAACTACTGCAAGACCTACATGCGAAAGTAATAGTTACATCATTGTCGCCGAATACATAGCTTGCGGCGCCTATACTGACTAGTGGCTAGCGTGAATTAAGAGCGGCGGAGAAAAATTCCGTAGCAAGGAGTAGACTGTAGACTCATGAACGAATGAAGTAATGTCTAACTAATCTCTTATGCGAAGGTAATTTTCAAAGTGAGAATCCATAGCGCATCGTGCCCGCGCATCCTGCCACGTGACGTTCGTTCACTGTCGGCCACTCTCGGTCAGTCCATCACAAGGCCACAATCAGGCATCACGCCTCTTTCGTTGGCGTCCTATGGTTAATCTTCTCCGTTTGTCATCATGTCAATCAGTAATCCCGACAATTGCGTCGCACGCTTCGTTATTGGGTTCTTAAATAAAACTAGTTTCGCCTTCTGAAATTCACCGCCATATCGTTGAAATTCATGGTGTAGTTGTAGAGAATGATGGGAAGGAGTGTTAATTGTGGAGGCCAGAGATTTCCAAACTGGGTGTCGCGACACCGTGGGGTGTCGCGTAGTAGTATCAAGGGTGTCGCGAGACTAACAAATTTAGACTCTAAACAAAAAATCTTGTCACAAAAATCCTTCTCTTCATACTATCCTGAAGACTCGCCTGCAGCTAATCATCTTTCTCTTCATTCACTGCACCACATATCACGTATTAAAGGAATGATCGGTGCACATTAATTGCGTGCTCAGCCGCTAGGCGGCAGCTCTGCTGCAGCAGCAGTAGACACTCCGGTTTCGTTTAAGTAACTAGCAGTTGCCAGATTCCAGCAAACTGCGCATGCGCAGAGCTGCTGCTAATACTCGATAACACCTCTTACCATGCGCACTTTGCTGGAACTGGCAGCTGCTTGAACGAACCTTCACTGTAGTCTGCTTTCCTTCTCAAAAAGCTGCACCTGAGCGTTTTTTAGTGGATTTATCAAAGCCACGTCACCCTCGGTAGCGTTTCTTACAATTAAATGTCAATCAATGACACAGTGGCTGTAAAAGCTGTCGAAGATTGTAAAAGCAGTCACAATTGTCCACTGATTGAAGCTATTCAGTAGCGATGTTTAATATGGAGTATGGCCGGGTGATTAACGGAGTGTAGTATTTTAAATGCATTGTTGTCTGCCTGTTGTCCATGTCCGTAGTTCCTAATGTTTCCTTTTCTTGCGATGAGTGTACGTAATTAGTGCAGTCAGGATCAACATTAAACATGGCAATGCGTACGAGGATTTCAGTTTCGTTTACAAACTACATTAAGGCGATACTTTATTTCCGCCCCCCCCCCCCCCCGCCCCCGCTAGAACCATATAAAATCTACCATATGTATTTATATTAGTGAAAGGGGGTCGTGCAAAAATGTAAGCTATAAAAGGGCGTCGCCATGAGGGAAAGTTTGGAAAGCACTGATGTAGGTCATTTAATGGAGGAAGCATAAATGTGCAGATGAAGGAAGATCTCTGCTTTCTAGTGTCATGAACGAAGACTTGACACAAGACAATTCGTCAAAATAGAGACTTTACAGTCAACGAACTTCGTCAAATATTTCTACATGTTTCACGACTAGTATTTTATCACTTTGTTACCGTCAAATTTCACTACAAATGGAAATGACTGTCCGAAAAGGTATCAAGAATGTTGACACAAGAAGGGAAACAATTGGCATAATTCATGTCCGCTTTGTGGTGGTATCATAAGTACGGTTATTAGATCTTGAATCGCATTGTGTGCGGTATTTAACATGTATTGAGCACTAAACTCCAGAGATTAAACATCAATCTAGTGCGTGACATCATTCAAAATCGCCAACGGAACAACGAAAATTCAACCAATGCCTTTTCACGCAGAGTTTCACGTCCGGGAAAGACGTTCTTCTGTTAGACATGTTGCCACGAGAAGTGAAAAATAAATTCTGAGTGGTACTCTGAAATACTATTAAGGTTTACGCGCGCTATTTAAATGCCTGGAGGGAAATTTCCACTGGCGGCGTCGTTCTGTTTCACGACAATGTTCGGCCTAACGTTACAGCGAGAACACAGACGTAACTGGAAAAGTTTCAGTACAGATATAGTACCATCAGACTTTCATCTGGTTAAAAAAATGAGGGAATTTTTTGGTGGCAAGCACTTGTTTTCTTTCTCTTTATTGTTATTTTATGCAACCACGACTGGCTGTCAGCAGCATTTGCGCTGCTCTTCATCCTACAGACTTTTGACAATGAACACGATGAATAAATATAATTCCACGGAGTTTAAAACGGTGAAATATAAAATACAAATGGTGGAATTTTGAAGATAACAACGTAGTCATGTGCGATTCTCATCTACATCTACATAGATACTCTGCAAATCACATTTAGGTGCCTGGCAAAGGGTTCATTAACCCCTTTCATAACTTTTCTCTACCGTTTCATTGTCTAATAGCGCGCGGGAAGAAAGAACACATAAATCGTTCCGTTTTCGATCTGATTTCTCTTATTTTATTGGGATGGTCATGTCTCCCTAAGTTGGTGGGTGCTAGCAAAATATTTTCAGATTCAGAAGTAAAACTCAGTGATTGAAACTTCGCAAACAGATCTCGCCGCAATGAATAACGTCTTTCTTCTAATGATTTCCACCCCAATCCGTGCAACATTTCCGTGACGCTTTGCCCCACGTAACGTGATAAAACAAAACGAGCTGCCCTTCTCTGAACCTTCTCAATGTCTTCCGTCAGTCCCACCTGATGAGGGTCCCACAATGGGCAACAGTACTCCAGGAGAGGACGCACGAGTGTGCGAGTGTGATGTAGGCAGTCTCTTTGGTAGAGCTGGTGCATCTTCGAAGCGTTCTGCCAATGAAAAATAATCTTTGGTTCGCCTTCCCCACTATATTTTCCATGTGTTCTCCCAAGTCTAAGTTGTTCGTAATTGTACGCCTAGGTATTTGGTAGAATTTTCGACCTTAAGGTTTGAAACATAATTGAAGTTCAGCGGATTTCATTTAGTGGTAATGTATATTACTTCACACTTTTCTTTATTTAGTGTCAATTGCCAATTTTCGCACCATGCAGAAATTTTGTCTAAATCGCTTTGCTGTTGCTTATGATCCTCTGTTGACTTTAGTAACCGATAAACGACAGCATCATCCGCGAACAGTCTCCGAAAACTGTCTTGGGCAGTTAAACCGGCAACCCACACGCAATATTTTAGACCTTATAGCCACAAACAGGCCTCACCTTATTAACGATGTCTGTGTAGAGACAGGAATTAGTGATCATGATGTTCTCATAGCGTCGATGGTGACCAAAGTTCATAAACGAATCAAGAAGGCTAGGTGCGTGGTTTTGTTGGGAAGAGCTGATAAGCAAATGTTAGGATCGCACTTAGAAAATGAATAAGCATCATTTAATTCCGGGACTATGGATGTAGAATTGTGGACTAAATTTAAGTGCATTGTAGATAAAGGGTTAGAGAAATATGTGCCAGTAATGACGATTAAGGATGGAAAAGATCCACCATGGTATAATAATAATGTTAGAAAGCTGCTGAGAAAGCGAAGACTGTTGCACTCTCGATTCAAAAAAGAACACGCAAATGATGACAGCTAAAAGTTAGTAGAGATTCGTGCGTCCATAAAAAGATCGATGCGCGAAGCATACACTAATTACCACAGTCATACCTTACCAAACGATCTTTCCGCTAACCCGAAAAAATTCTGGTCCTAAATAAAATCGATAAGCGGGTCATAGCCCACTGTCCAGTCACTCGTTGATCATTCTGGGGCAGTAATAGAAGAAAGCAAACGGAAAGCTGAATTCTAAATTTAACCTTTAAGAAATCTTTCACGCAGGATGACCGCACAAATGTACCACTATTGTTCAACGTACTAATTCTGAAATAAAACCTTATCTCTTTTCATTCTCCACTCCGAGGAGTGGAGCGGGCTGTTTGAGATCCGGCCCATAAAGAGTCGCGCATTTATCGCGAATCTTTAATTCAGCGCAAAGTTCCTAGTGATTGGAAAAAAGCGCAGGTAACTCCCGTTTATAAGAAAGGAAAGAGAATTGACCCACACAATTATAGGCCAATTTCGTTGACGTCAGTTTTATGTAGAATTTTGGAGCATATTCTCAGTTCGAATATAGTAAATTTTCTTGAAACGGAAAAGCTTCTTTCTATGAATCAGCACGGGTTTAGGGAACATAGTTCATGTGAAACTCACCTTGCCCTTTTCTCACATGACATCTTGCGAGCCATGGATGAAGGGCAACAGGCAGATTGTGTTTTTCTCTATTTCGAAAAGGCGTTCGACACGGTGCCACACTACAGACTGATAACGAAGATACGAGCTTATGGAATAGGTTCACAGATTTGTGACTGCCTGGAAGACTTCCTAAGCAATAGAACGCAGTACGTTGTTCTCGACGGCGAGTGTTCATCAGAGACGAGTGTATCGTCAGGCGTGCCCCAGGGGAGAGTGATAGGACCGCTATTATTTTCTACCTATACAAATGATCTCATGGAAAGAGTAAGTTGTAATTTGCGGCTTTTGCTGATGATGCTGTGATGTATGGGAGGGTGTCGTCTTTAACTGACTGTAATAGCATATAGGATGACTTAGACAAAATTTCTAGTTGGTGCGAAGAATGGCAGCTAGCTCTAAATGTAGAAAATGTAAGGTGCTGCACATGAGTAGGAAAAACAATCCAATAATGTTCTAATACAGCATTAGTAGTGAGCTTCTTGATGCTGTCGCAAAATTCAAATGTATAGGCGTACCATTGCAGAGCGATATGAAGTAGAACGAACATGTAAGGACAGTTTGAGTAAGGCGGATAGCCGACTTCGATTTATTGTGAGAATTTGGGTAACATGTACTTCATCTCTAAAGGAGACCGCGTATAAAACGCTTGTTCTTCCACGTCTTGAGTATTGCTCAAGTGTTTGGAACCCGCAGCAGATCAGTTTAAAGGAAGACATAGAGGCAGTTCAGAGGCGAGCAGATAGGTTTGTTACTGGTAGATTCCACCAATGCGTGAGTGTCACGGTTATGCTCCGGCAACTCAATTGCGGATCGCTGGAGGAAAGACGACGTTCTTTTCATGAATTTGTGTTGAGGAAATTTAGAGGGCCGGAATTTGAAGCTGAGTGTAGTACGATCTTACTGCCGCCTACTTAATTTTCGCGTGGTGATCACAAAGACAAGATAAGAGAGATTAGGGCTCGTACGGAGGCATATAGGCATTCTTTTTTTCCTCATTCTTTTTGGGAGTGGAATAGGAAAGGAAATGCCTAGTAGTGGTACAGTGTACCCTCCGCCACGCACCTTACGGTGAATTGCAGAGTATGTACGTAGATGTAGATGCAAGGGAGCTGTTCAGATTGTCTCCTAAATCGTCTATAAACACAAGAAAGAGTAGGGGACCTACAACGCTTCCCTGAGGAAAACCAGATGTCACTTCTGTTTTAATCAATGACTTACCGTCAATTACAACGAACTGTGTCCCTTCTGATAGGAAATCGTGAATCCAATTGCACAATTGGGGAGATATTCCATAAGCATGCAATTTCATTAGATGCGGCTTGTAAGGTACGGTGTCAAAAGCCTTCTGGAAATCCAGAAATATGGAATCAAATATTCAAATGTTTGTTAAGCTTATGGGACTTAGCTACGGGGTCATCAGTCCCTAAACTTACAAACTACTTATGAACTACTTACAAACTAGGACGGCACAAATATCCCTGCCCGAGGGGGGATTCGAACCCCCGACCGTAGTGGCCGTGCAGACCGTGACTGGAGCGCCTCAGTCCCCTCGGCTACCGCGGCCGGCAATATGGGATCGATTTGAGATCCCTTGTCGATGGCACTTATCACTTCATGTGAATGAAGGGCAAGCTGTGTTAAGAAATATGTAGTTGATCATGGCCACAGTGATGTTAAAAACACATTGATGGACACAAACACTGGTGAAGAAAAAACGGAGACACTGGATAAAATACATTGGCGACGCTTATACTTGATGTGATCTCCGCATCAAGTTAAAAGACAATAGATGCTCATCACTGCATCGACGACCATTGGTTAGTGTTAAAAAACTGTTGCACTGCGGACCCCGCAGGAGGGCGGGGGTTCAGAGAAGGGGTGAAGAAGCACTAGTGGAGGGAAGGTACAGGAGTAGAGGGGAAGGAGATGTGCAAGGACTCTGTGGATGAGGAATGAAGGAGAGGCCAAGCGGGAGAAGTGATATGGAGAGGATGGGGGAAGAGGAGCGTTCAATCTATGGGGAGGAGAGGGGGGAAGGATTAGAGTTGGTAGGTGGGGTAGATATCGGGGCGAAGGGCGTCATCCATGGGACGGAGGTGACAGAAGTAACCCTGGGAGAGGATGTGTGGAGGTGTGGCATAGGCCCAGGATTGGAGAGGAAGGGATTTATTTTACGGGATATCTATAGGCAGCGGATAATGTGAGGGAAAGGTATTAGTTGCAGTGGATCCATGTGGGTGATGCCAGGCTGATGCAATAAGTGGGCTGGAGGGCGTGGCGTTCGAGGATTTGAAGGGATTTTTTGTAGGAGGAAGGATCGGAAATCCAGGTGGGGTGGAAGCTGCAGAAAACGCTTGTAAAATGATGACATTTTGAAAGTAACTGTTACTATCTACTCTAACAGCGAGAAGGCAGATTTCTTTGAAGTTGGAGTCGTGAAGTCGGTCCCATGACTTGAAAAACTTTTAAATGCTCACGGAGACTAAGGTGAAGAGTTTAAAAAAATGTGTTTATTGCAGTATGTGATGCAACTTACGTTCATAATTATAGTATCTCCTAGTACATTATAAAGCAGTCTGTATTTGAAACACACACACCCATGCTACAGGGAGACCTCGAAACTCCGACGGCGAGCAACCGTGCGCTCTGCAGCGAGGCGCCTTAGACCGCTCGACTACTCCACCGCGGAGTTCAGAGAAGAGTAGCTCATTTTGTATTATCGCTATATAGGGGAGACACTGTCACGAAAATGACGCACGAGTTGACTGAGCTAACTACAACGTACAACTGTGCCTCATAAAACGTAAAACACGCTTCCAAGACTTTCACAAAATAAACTATGATGAACGAATTTCATGTAATTTTTTTAATAATTTTTAGTGTTGTGAAATACTACTTCACTGAAATAAAACTATTTTACGTTAAGAAAAGAAAGGCGGTATTGTCGCGGCGAGATCTGTTTGTGAAATTTCTTTCACCAACTTTCTCTTCCGAATACGATCATATATTGCTAACACCCACCTACATAGGAAGACATGATCACCATAAAAAAGAAGAGAAATCAGATCGAAAACAAAGAGATTTAGGTGTTCCTTTCTCCGGCGAACTACTAGAACTATAGAGAAATAATATGAAAGTGGTTTGTTGAACCCTCTACCATGCGCTCCAATGTCACTTGTAGAGTATCACTGTGGATGTAGAAAACAAAACATTTTAACTAGTAATTTTTGAAACCATTTTTTGATATTGATTTGATTTTGATTTTTGATATAGGGATCTTAAAATGATAAATAATTAAATATGGCTGTCCCAACTGCAAGTTGCTGAGCTTTTCATACGTAACCGGTTTCGATCCTACAAGACCATCTTCCGGTATTTGGCACCTTGATGGCGGACGGTGACGGTGGCCGGAGCAGGTGTTATCAGGTTGCCAATAAAAATCTCAGCAACTTGCGACCTAGACTGTCATATTTTAATTATTTAAACTAGTGTTAAGCTCTTGCGGCATTTCAGTACTCGCGAAAAGCTCCAGTTAAAAATAGGCTGTAAAATACATAACATACGAGCGTAGAAGACGTCATGCTGAGGAATACATCGAGTGCCCATAGCTTTTGATGTATGCACTTTAGAGTTTCCATGTAGATGTAGAATTGTCGAATCTGGGGTACGACGTATCGACACGAATGCATTGAATTTGAACGTGATTTCGCAAAGGTAAATATTTTTTATGCCTTGTAACGTAAAAACTTTATGGGCTGTTCTTCTTCCCGAGAGCACTGTTACTCGATATTACTACGTGGACATGTTGTGGGCTCTTCAGTGTGCTTCCTGGTGCACTACTGCGCCATGAGCGTCGCCTGTCGACAGTGGCTGCTCCATTTCCGTTTAAGGACCTGAACTAGCCACGTCTGCCACTAGCGCTGACTGTCGCCAAATTACCAAACCAGGGTGTGACGGTATATTAAAAAAAGTAATAATAATAAATAAGCCTTTTGGAGTACCTCTTCATAATGGCATACGTATGATATCTTGTAAAATAAATAACTGAAAGTGTTCCCTGACTTTATCTACTCTGTGCACCATATACTAACAGACTGCTCAGGAATGAAGTCACATTCCGTATCACCGATGCATATTAAAGACTAGCTTAACGCCCGCTGCTTTATGTGCGTAGGCTGGTTGGTCTGCACAAGTTGTTTCTCCCTCTTAATATAAATTATCGTAGATATAGTTTAAGTACTATCATAATGAAATGTGATACTACTTGTAGCCGCGGCAGAATGGCCGTGCGTACTGAGACGCCATGCTGCGGTGCGTGTTGCTGTTTGCCGTCGGGGTTATCGATTCGCCCCTCGGGCATGGATGTTTCTGTTGTCCTTAGCATAAGTTAGTCAAAGTTATTTTAAATTAGTTTAATTAGTTTGTAAGTCTTAGGGATTGATTACCCCGTAGTTCAGTCTCTTGAGATTTACAAACATTTGAATATTTCATTTTACTACTTGTAACCCCCTATGGCACCATTTAATAGTTGAATTTCGAAAAATACACCAACATGTGACTTTTCAATACCAATGAAGTATGCAAATAACATTTTTGTAATTTTGGGTTCAAAATTAGGTTAGTAGCAACGTATTTTAAAAAGGTGTTTCATCCCCCATTTCACTTCCTAAATGATTAATATTCTGAAAATACCGAAAAACGTATATTTTTAATTCTGACCAAGAAAACATATAC
The DNA here is from genome assembly GCA_026315105.1 of Locusta migratoria. Lineage (NCBI taxonomy): Eukaryota > Metazoa > Arthropoda > Insecta > Orthoptera > Acrididae > Locusta > Locusta migratoria. The sequence continues at coordinate 87,256,144 of CM048748.1, forward strand.
TAATATATGTGGTTTCAGCTTGAAAATTACCTGAATAGCAAAATGTTTTCGAAAAAAAATCCCCTCTCCAATTTAACTCACTTGATGGTTGAATTTCCAAAAATACCGAAGCATGTATTTCTTAAATTCTGATGAACAATACAAATACCAATTTTTGCAGCTCTAGCTTCAAAATTGCCTGAACAACAATGTGTTTTCGAAAAGAAATTTTATCCCCTATTTTACATATACATCTACATAGATACTCTGCAAATCACATTGAAGTGCCGGGCAGAGGGCTCATTAACCACTTTCAAAACCTTTCTCTACCGTTCCATTCTCTAATAGCGCGCGGGAAGGAAGAACACCTAAATCGTTCCGTTTTCGATCTGATTGCTCTTATATTATTGGGAAGATCATGTCTCCCTAAGTAGATGGGTGCTAGCAAAATATTTTCACATTCAGAAGTAAAGGACGGTGATTGAAACTTCGCGAACAGATCACGCCGCAATGAATAACGTCTTTCTTTTAATGATTTCCATCCCAAATCGTGCAACATTTCCGTAACGGTTTCCCCCCCGTAACGTGATGAAACGAGCTGTCCTTCTCTGAACCTTCTCAATATCTTCCGTCAGTCCCACCTGGCGAAGGTGCCACAATGGGCAACAGCACTCCTGGAGAGGATGCACAAGTGTGATATAGGCATCCTCTTTGGTGGAAATGGTGCATCTTCGTAGCGTTCTGCCCTCTTACTTGTTGAATTTCCAAAAACATCGAAACTCGTGTCTTTTTAATCCTGATCAAGAGTCAATATCCTACGTTTCGTAGTGGTAGCAAACAATTTCAGTTGACAGCAACAAATTTTTGAAAATCAATTTTTGCGTCCCCTATTTTATCCCCTAATTTGTTGAATTTCAAACAACGCCGAAACGCGTGTCTTTTAAATTCAAACCCTGAATTAATGCCCGAAATTTTGTATTTCTAGCATAAAAATTGCCTAAATAGCAACATATTCTCAAAAAACGTTTCATCTCCTATTTCACCCCCTTACGGATGGAACATGGAAAAATCGCTTCTTAAATGACGCCTACACAGTAAGATCAACACCCTCTACAAATTTCAAGTGTCAGTCAGTCAGTTAGTCAGTCAATCGGGACATTGCCTTTTATATATAGAGATGTCGGGCCCGGTGGTCTTGGGCTAAAGCGTTCGTCTGGAAACCGAAGGGTCGCGGTTTCGAAGCCCGGTCGGACCTCGGATTTTTTCAGCCTGCACTTTAACCCGTCCTTCACCTCTCAACGATTTGAAGAGTTGCCAAAATGACACGTGGTTCGGATTCCATGTTAAGCTGTTGGTCCCCTTTGCCCGGTTGGATAACTGGGGTAGGCTAGAAACACGCAAGTCACCGAAGTGGTGTCCAATTGTAAGACTTGCACCAGGCCAATGAGCCACACGAAATTATTATTATATATAGAGATAACTTTGTGCAAAGCAGAATTCTCCTTTACCATTGGTTGTGTCCATCAATGAGATTTATGGGCACCGTGGCCAGTTTAAAGACTGAATGCATTCTGTCGCTTATCTCTATGTTTTGTTTTCACATTTTCGACCTGTCTAACTTCGCCGTTTAAATCTCCATTGTATTTTTAGCAATCATTATATCCACTGTAAAATTTCTGAAGTCCGAAGAGCAGCGAAGGATGCTGCTGCCAGCCTGCCTAATTCGGGCGTTAAAATAATAATAATAAAAGGAGAAAAAAGTTGACAGAAATAACTAGATGACAAAACACCTGATTTCAGCATCACACCCAACCATGCCACCAGGTGCGACAAGGGATCTGGGTCCGGTGGTGGACAATCCCATATTGGAATTCATCAGTTTAGTGCATTGTTTGAAATATGCAGTGAGTAGCAGTAGTTGTACATCAGTATGTAGACATTCCAGGAAAATAAAGTAGTGACTGAAGCAGTGAGGGAAAGGGCAGACAGGTGTGGAGGGCGCGGCCCTGGACTTCCAGTGGCGACAGATTTCTGGGCAGAGTGTTGTGAGCCGTCACAACGGGCTGTGACTGGTTGAACGCGGCAGCAGCAGCTGTGGTTTCTCGCTGCCACGTCACACCACAGCGTTCCCTCAGGTACTCAGGAGCGCTGGTCTGTATTTCCGCCAGTTGGTAAGTCTTTTAAAACCGGCCAGAGGCGCGCAGGATGCTGCCAAAAAGGAACGCCACGCCGGGCCAAACTTCCGCCTCTGCCGTAGAAAGTGGGTCACGAGTGGAGATTTATAAGCACGTGTCAACGGTGAGGGCGGCGCGACCTGCCGCTGCCCTGCTGAACTGGCGAACGCCGCCGACGCCGGCGGACGCGTTTGTCGAAAGCGTCGCACTCTATCGATACTGTAAGATATCCGTTTTAATAACTTCAACATACAGTGCAGGCCATGCTAAATGTAAAGCCCAAAAGGAAAATTCCCAGTCAGGTGAAATTTGCGGCACAAGTTTGCAACCGTGAGCGATGAAAAACTGCAGGTGGTTTTTCTCTTTAGCACCTGCACAGGCGGAGATCACGACCGCCGGAGGCACCACCTGCTGGACCTGTGCAGATGGAGATCAGACCGTCGAGTGGAAGAACGGGAAATTTTCTTGTGTGAGAATGTGTTACGTAAGCAGATAGCACGTTCACCGATGTCATCTACATCTACATACACTACTGCCAATTAAAATTGTTACAACACGAAGATGACGTGCTACACACGCGTAATTTAACCAACAGGAAGACGATGCAGTGATATGCAAATGATTAGCTTTTCAGGGCATGCTGACAATAGGAACGTATCCAACCGATTTCTCATACACAAACAGCAGTTGACCAGCGTTGCCTGGTGAAACGTTGTTGTGATGCCTCGTGTAAGGAGGATAAATGCTTACCATCACGTTTCAGACTTTGATAAAAGTTGGACTGTAGCCTATCGCGATTGCGGTTTATCGTATCGTGACATTGTTTCTCGCGTTGATCGCGATCCAATGACTGTTAGCGGAATATGGAATCAATGGGTTCAGGAGGGCAATACGGAACGCCGTGCTAGATCCTAACTGCCTTGTATCACTAGCAGTCGAGATTACAGGCATCTTATCCGCATGGCCGTAAAGGATCGTGCAGCCACTTCTAAATCCCTGAGTCAACAGATGGGGACTTGTACAAGACAACACCAATCTGAACGAACAGTTCGACGACGTTTGCAGCGGCATGGCCTATCAACTCGGAGACCATGACTGCGGTTACCCTTGGCGCTACATCACAGTAAGAGCCCCTGGAATGGTGTACGCAACGACAAACCTGGTTCACGAACGGCAAAACGTCATTTTTCTCGGATGAATGCAGGTTCTGGTCGCATCCGTGTTTGGCGACATCGCGGTGAACGCACATTGGAAGCGTGTATTTGTCATCGCCATACTGGCTTATCACCCGGCGTGATGGTATGGGGTGCCATTGGTTAAAGGTCTCGGTCACCATTTGTTCGCATCGACGGCACTTTGAACAGTGGCCGTTACATCACACATGTGTTACGACCCGTGGTTCTACCTTTCATTCGATCCCTACGAAACCCTACATTTCATTAGGATATTGCACAACCACATGTTGCAGGTCCTGTACGGGTCTTTCTGGATTCGGAAGAACTAGGACTGCTGTCCTGGCTAGCACATTCCCCAGATATCTCACCAATTGAAAACGTCTGGTCAATGGTGGCCGAGCAACCGGCTCGTCACAATACGGCAGTCACTACTCTTGATGATCTGTGGTATCGTGTTGAAGCTGCATGGGCATCTGTACCTGTACACGCCATCCAAGTTCCGTTTGACTCAATGCCCAGCCGTATCAAGGCCGTTATTACGGCCAGAAGTGGTTGATCTGGGTACTGATTTCTCACGATCTATGCACCCAAATTGCGTGAAAATATTATCACATTTCAGTTCTAGTACAATATATTTGTCCAATAAATACCTGTTTATCATCGGCATTTATTCTAGTTGTAGCAATGTTTATGGGCAGAAGTGTAATTACTCTGCAAGTTGCATTGAAGTGCATGGAAGAGGGTTCATTGAACTGTTGTTATGATAGTTCGCCACACTTCCATTCTTTGATGCCTCGCGGGAGAAAGGAACACCTAAATAATGCTATCGATATGATTTCTCTTATTTTAATATGATGATCATGTCTTCCTTTGTAGTGGATGCTACCAAAATATGTTATCATTCCGAAAGGCAAGTCGGTGAAAGAAATTTGGCAAATAGGTATCACCACAAAGGATAGCACTATTTTTTATGATTTCCACACCAAATTGTTAATCATTTCCATCACACAATCTCTCCAACATCGTGATAATGCAAGAGGAGTTGCCCTTCTCTCAAGTTTCCCTACATTGTCCGTCAGTCCCACCTGGTGTGGATCCTACAATACGCAGTAATATTCCAAAATAGAATGCAGAAGTGTGCAGATGTGTAGCGTAGGCAGTTTTTTACTAGAACTGTTGCATCTTCTAAATGATCTGCCAATAAAACGTAGTCTTCGGTTCGTTTTCACTACAATATTGTGTTGTCCTAGTTTCACTTGTTCGTAATTCTTGTTCCTAGGTTTTCACTGAATTTACTGGCTGTATATATGACTCATTTATCGTGTATCTGAAATTTAACGGATTTCTTTTAGTAGTTGTATGGATGACTTCATACTTATCTTAGTTCAGGGTCAATTGCCAATTTTTACACAAAGCAGATATCTTATTCGAATCTTTTGCAATTCCTTCTTCTAACCGATAAATAACAGCAACATCCGTGCACAGACTGCAGTCTGCAGTTATGTTGTCTCCTAATCGCTTATAAAAATAAGGAACAGTTTCCGTGGGGAACGCTAAATATCACTTTAATTCTACTCGATGACTTACTGTCAATTACAGCGTACTGTGTCCACTCTGACAAGAAATCACGACTCCAATAAGCACGCAATTTGCATGATTGCTTTCGAGGAAGCACATTTCTTACATTTACTGTTTATTGATATTGCAACTAGTATCAACGATCATTAACGCAACAATTTCCAGGCCAGAAATATATACCGGTTGATCAAAAAGTTAGTATAAATTTGAAAACTTAATAAATCACGGAATAATTTAGATCAAGAGGTTGAAATTGACACACTTGCTTAGAATGACATAAATGTCCTACAGATGACGCTGAACAGCAAAACGTCAGTGACTGCGCATTAAAATCGTGTATAAGAGGAGTTGTAACGAGAGAGAGAATCAGATGCACGAGCAGTCGTATCATGTAGACGTTACCTGAAAAGGCACTTTTAGTCAAGCTGTATCATCAGAATGGGGAATGTGCTAGTTCAGTGTTACAATCCTATGCACTGGGAAGTCAGCGCTCGTGCAGTAGTACGTAGCACCGGCATTCCATACACTACTGTTTGGTTGGCACTTAGGCGTACCCTCCGATGCTATCCTTACAAAATCCATCGGCATCATGAACTGTTACCTGGCTATTCAGTGAAGCGGAGGGCAATTGCGGTGTGGGCGTATCAAAAGATGGAGGAATATAACGATTGGTTGAGTAATGTGTTGTGGACCGACGAAGCTCATTTCACGCTCCGAGGGTCTGTCAACGCCCACAACTGCAGAATTTGGACTACCGAAAATCCTAGAACTTTCACCACAGCCACCACATTCGTCATGCTTGGCCTTCCAGGTCCCCAGACCTCAGTCCGTGCGATTATTGGCTTTGTGGTTACTTGAAGTCGCAAGTGTATCGTGATCGACCGACATCTCTAGGGATGCTGAAAGACAACATCCGACGCCAATGCCTCACCCTAACTCCGGACATGCTTTACAGTGCTGTTCACAACATTATCCTCGACTAAAGCTATTGTTGAGGAATGATGGTGAACATATTGAGCATTTCCTGTAAAGAACATCATCCTTGCTTTGTCTTAATTTGTTATGCTAATTATTGCTTTTCTGATCACATAAAGCGCCGTTTGTCAAACATTTTTTGAATTTTTTTTTTCTAATAAAATCCTACGTCATTCCAAGCATGTGTGTCAATTTTTACATCTCTATTTGCATTATTCCGTGATTTATTAAGTTATCAAATTTATACTGACTTTATCACCCAGTACTTAAACATTAATAAACTCATTCACATTTATGCAAACCATTGTTGCACCACTAACACAACGCATCACTCCCAGGGAAGATTCCCACTCTAGCTTCAAGTGAGTCTCGAACAGAGTTCCACATCCTATCTGGCCACCCAGCTTCAGGTTTTCCTTGGATACCACATAAACGAACAACAGTACTTTGAAATGCAATCTTGGAAAATTTTTGTATAGAGAGCACTGATTGTGGAAGTGTTGTCAGACGAGGAACTGAACATATACATGGTGAATCAGCTACCCTGTAGATGTCGTTTTGTGCAACTACAGTACTCTCCATAGCTACACTACCAGGAAGTACGTTGTATTACGAGTGCCCTGCCTATTCCATTAACTATGTGTTTATTACAGTATTTCCTTTACTAAAACTACACCAGGAAGGTAAACGTAGTTGGTAGCATAGACAGAAAGTTGCGGAAAAGTCTTGCGAGAGATATGAAAAGTTAGGATGAAGAACATAGATGCCTTTTATTTCTTGTATTTCGTTAGTTCTCTACACTCTACACGCTTTTTTTTATGTAAATGGTGTATTATGCTATTCTGTCATGAGAAGTGCCGATTTGTCACGAGGCCGAATAGATACGAAACTAAAATAAGGCGATCAAAACAGTTCTGACAGTGTTCAGTGAGCAAACTCATCTTGTAAACGAATCTGAACACACCTCCTGGTGCTTTAGTCAGTTCACAAAATATGAATCCTTTCAATTATTTATCAGCGTCTATATTAGCATGGCCCTATATTTATATGTCGTGCACGGTGGCTGAGTGTAACAAATAGCGAAACTAATTCTTAAAAGGATCTGTGAGGGTCCATAAAGGATGATCTTGATTTGCGCAAGGTGGATATCTATCGTAGCCCACGCATCTGTGACGTGTCTTATCTTAGCCAAAGAATTAGGTCTGAAGTATTAAGGATAAACGTCACATACGTTTGCAACAATCCAAAAAATCTGCTATTGTCAAACGCTGTCTCGTCACCACCCGATGTAATAGAACAAAACGGAATTTGGCCATGCACTTCCAGCTATTGGGACTGTGTTATCGAGGAAGCGAGTGAAATCAAATTAGCAGATAAACTTAGTTTAAATTATGCATGGAATCCCGCTCTCTCACTTGTCTAATAACAGAGGGCAAAATTAATGCCACCTAACCGATTGAAAACTGATGTTTGTGCTATCGATATTTCTGACGGTTTTCAGCGTTTGTCGTGTGATGGCGCTGTTTGCTTGCTTTCTCAGTGTGTTTTGTCTCCCTGTTGTCATTGGAAACCGAAGTTTTAAACGCCATTCCTTCCTAGCTGCAGTATTGCCTATAGATAGAGGTCTGCGCGGATAAGAAAAGTGTTATCCGCTTCCGCACCAGATCCGCAAGGCCCATATCCGGAACCGTATCCGCGCCACTTTATCCGCATCCGCAGGTTCGTTGTACGCATCCGCAGATATTAAAGTTTTGAATTGGTATGTAATGATATAATTATAGTGTCATTTCTGCGTCAAATTAACTACTTTTCTCGAATCACGGTAACTGTGATGTACCAACTCCAAAACAGACTGTTCCAAACACCGCTCCAGACACACATAGTAGCGCTTCGGAGCTCGTGTGGTCGCAGCATTACGCCAGCAGTTAAATACAGGCTTTTTCTTAAATGGTTAAAACTGATCGGCGTAGAGGAGATTTGACTGCGTTTACATTCAAAAAAGAAACGGTTCTTTCGAAGTTTTACAAAAGGGACACTTCATTTTGCACATATTAACGCACAAGAGGTTATTTTACACAAAGCAGAGGATGTCATTTCCAATTGTTAAAAGTGCCGTCTATTTGTAATTGTTAACTGTCAGCAAAAATAGAAAATGTCGGTTGCAGCTACGGCCAGCCCATAGACTCTAACATTGTATACCTTCCTAAATACGTTACTTTTACTGTACACCGTATCTGATTATGAAAGTTGCTATAAAATGGTATTATCAATCTTTATTACTTGCGTCACCATTTATATAACAAATAAACATGAATGTTTGTTCGTATGTTTGATCGTATTTTATGCGCGCCTGTATAGATCATTTGGTTGCTTTGAAACTCTGCCAACAAATTGTTTGCACTTTCCCGAATGTTATTGGCATAATTAAATGACTGTTTGATCCCCGCCAGGTCCAAGAATTTTTATCTGTCACTTCCCACTTCTTTCATCCGGCAGTGTCGCTGATGTGAAAAAAAAAAAAAAAAACAAAAAAACAAAAAAAAAAAAAAAACAACAACATTGTAGCACCGTGGTTTAGAGCCCACGTTAAACTGTAGTTCTCCCTATAATCGGATGGGTGAGTCAGTTCGAAGGTCGGAGGAAGGCTACGGCATACCACCTCCAAACAGGACCATGCCTAGTAAAGCACTGTGGTGTTCAAAAAAATCTTCGGATTGTTGCCAACTTATCTTTTTTAAGATACATAGTTCAGAATATATGACACAGTAAACAATGATACGCGCGTTAAATTGCTGAATGACGCGGCAATGATGCACATCTCTTGCTAAATCAGTGGACCGATTTTAACCAAATTTGGTTCACAAATTCCTTCCTTGACGTAACAATCGTTGTAGAGGTAACAACCGCGACACATATTTCAGGAGTTTGGCGACATCGCCGTGAAAGCACATTGGTAGCGTGTATTCGTCATCGCCATACTGCCGTATCACCTGGCGTGATGGTATGGGGTGCCATGCCACAGGTTACACGTCTCGGTCACCTCCTGTTCGAATCGACGGCACTTTGCACAGTGGCCGCTACATTTCAGAATTGTTACCACTTGTGACTCTACCCTTCATTCGGTCTACGCGAAACCCTACATTTCAGCAGGATAATGCACAACCGCATGTTGCAGGTCCTGTACGGGTCTTCCTGGATACGGAAGAAGTTGGACTGCTGCCCTGGCTACCATATTCTCTAGATCTCTCGCCAACTGAAAACATCTGGTCAATGGTGGCTCAGCAACTGGCTCGTCACAATACGGCAGTCACTACTCTTTGATGATCTGTGGTATCGTGTTGAAGCTGCATGGGCATCTGTACCTGTACACGCCATCCAAGTTCTGTTTGACTCAATGCCCAGGTGTATCAAGGCCGTTACTACGGGAAGATGTGGTTGTTCCGGGTACTGATTTTTTAGGATCTATGCACCCAAATTGCGTCAAAATGTTATCACATGTCAGTTATAGTGTAATATATTTGTCCAATGAATACCAATTTATCATCTGCATTTATTTTTGGTGTAGCAATTTTAATGTCTAGTAGTGGATGTCTAACACTGCTCGGGAATGCAGATAGTACTGTAGAAAGGAGATAGTGTTACGTAATGCCAAATGCCGTGTTTCGTCTGCATGAACTACGAAAGTAGAATATTAACTTCTTTCGTCATTTTGCTAGAGTTATTACTGGCAAAATTCTTCTCATAATAAAATTGTGGATGAACGAAGTCGAATGCAACATTTTTCGGTGTATATTTCAGTTTTTGTCACAATGTCTCGTAAAACTTTTGTGGAAGATTCGTCTTACCGCCATATAAATGTATTTTTGATGGTACCGAATACCTGTAAATACTTTGGCTGAAATCGGTCCAGTACTTTAGTAGAAGATGAAGAACATTTTACCGACATGCAGCAGTTTCCAGCGGATTTAATAGCTTATGACGTCATATGTTCTGAACGGTGTGGTAAGTGGTTTTCACCCCAAAATGACTGCCGCACTAGGGGAAGAAATCTGTTTCGAGTTTGGAAAAAATTCGTGCACTATTTCAAGAGGAGATGACATTAGATCAGATTAGTTTGTCGTTCCATAAATCCATGTTGAGAAGATGCTCGTTGATGTGGAACACGACAAAATACTTTTTTGTATTATATTTTACAAGTTGATATGATAATTGTGGTGTCGCACAAGTACAAAGTGCGCGCCACCTACTTTCGCCGCGCGCCGCCATGCACGCACGGCGCGGCGTTCTCACGACGACAGCCACGAGCGCCCTCTGCGACAACTCCGCTCGTGGCCACCGCTGAACATCGTCCACTTCGGACTGAGATAGCAACGAGTTAGGACTTTCGTAATCAGATAGGCACCATTGAAGACTTTGCTATCGTACAGGCACTAGGCAGGCCTCTAACAACTATGTATCAACATTCTGCAGTACTATGTAAAAGTTAAGTATTGTTACATTCTGTGCAATATATCTCTTTCTAATTTACTCGAGTGTTTATAGTTTCTGGCTGCTCCCCTCCGTACCTGCACCAGCGTGTCGGTCTCTTCCACTCGGCCACCGACACCTACGACGAGGCTGGGACACAAAAGGGCGACGAAGTTGGGACACAAAAATAATACTAATAGTATGAATTCAGATACATACATCATTTGTTTCTATGCAAAAATTTGTCAATGGAGTAGAAGAAGTGGAGCACTAGTAAGTGTTTCAGGCTCCTTTTAAACTGATCTTTATTTGTAAATACATTTTTATGGTTGCTGCTGCATTATTGAAAATGTGTGTTCCGGAGAAGTGGACCCTTTTTGTTGATCTGTTTGTTGGAAAAGGGGTGCATTATTTCTGAGTATTATCATTAAGCGATAATTACAATGAGAGGCATTAGGCAGTATACCCAAGTCTTTGAAGAGGCTTCTATGCGATGTCCGTAAATTTTCTCCACAAATAATACATATTACACGTTTTTGTGGACACTGAAAATCTTTCTTCCACTTATCCTATTGACATTATTGAATTAAAGGCAGCAAAGTATGTAAGATTTATAATGTTACGTCTTCTACGTCTGATGACACTCAAATTGCAACTACAGGTTTGTTAAGTCGTTTCTGCAGTTCTGCGGTGTGCTCCTCCCAACTAAATGTTCAATTGTTTGTAAATCTATGGGACTCAACTGCTTGGTTATTAGTCCCTAGCTTATAAACTACTTAAGGTAAGGTAAACTAACTTAAGGGCAACACATACATCCATGCCCGAGGGAGCACTCGGACCCCGGACGGAGAGCGGCCGCGTTCTCCGAAGCACGGCTCCTCAGTGCGCACGGCTAATCCACCGCGGCACCTCCCAACTCAATTTATTATTAAGTTGTAACACCAGCAAAGTTTTACTGTCAACATCTTCTTCATATGTTTCGAAAACGCTGGATGGAAACCTCTTAAATGTTATGAACTGCATGTAATGAATGCTTTCAAAGCTTAATGTGAATGAGTTGGCTTTAAGCCATTTTTAATGTTCATGAGCAGAATTAACAGACCTTTTAGAACCACACTCGACATGCTATTTATTGCAATATTTGTGTAATCTGTTTCCGGCTGTGTAACTGATGAGGGATCATTAATGTACACCAGAAAAGGTTATGGTCCAAAGATGGATCTTCGTGTGACACCACATACAATTGCTTCCAAATCTGATGCTGACTGATGGTTTCACTGACTTTGCACTGAAGCTCTTTGTTCAAATGTTTGTTAAGCTTACGGGACTTAACTGCGCGGTTATCAATTTCTAAACTTACAAACTACTTGTAAAGTAATATATTTTAAGGACAACACAAACATCCATGTCCGAGGGAGGATTCCAAACCCCGACGGGAAACGGCCTCGGGCCTCGGAGCATAAAGCAACAACGCGCTCAGCCACTCCGCACCGGCCGACACCCTACGTTTTCTGTAAGCTAGTTTATAAGTAGTTTGTCAGTTTAGGGACTGATGACCCCGCCATTAAGTCCCATAAGCTTAACAAACATTTGTGCATTTTCAAATTTTCACGGCATAAGGAGTAGTCCAATAAATTTCGGGCGTGCAGTCCTGCAAATTCTACATCTCCCACTAATACTTAGGCCGCGTATCGTCCGGCCATCTTCAGAGTGAGTCCCAAGACTGCCGACAAGTTGCCAGGCGCGGCCTTATATCGCGGCGGCACTGCGCATGCGGGTCTCAGATGCTGGTCGGTGGCAAAGAGGTACACTTAGCACGCGCGCCCCCCGTGGCGAAAGAAATCAGGAGTTCTGTTATCGATATGTTCTGTGGTGGCAACACCTTGTCGAATTTTATGAGCAGATTGACGGAGTCGCCATGGGAAGCCCCCTCTGCTCTCTGGTCGCTAACTTCTTTATGGAAGACTTTGAGGACAAAGCATTGGACTCCGCAAGTTTTAAACCTACAGACTTCTGGAGATACGTGGACGGCACGTTTTTAGTATGGCCTCACAGTAAGGATGAATTACATCGATTTCTTCACCATTTAAATTCCATCCAAGATAGTATTAAATTTACTATAGAAATCGAAAAGGATGGCTGCCGTCCTTTCTTGGACGTCCTCGTTCACCGTAAAACTGATGGCACACTAGGACACGCTGTGTATCGCAAACCGGCGCTCACGGATCTGTATTTACAACCCAGCAGCTGCCACCATCCTTCACAAATTGCAGGCGTTCTTAAAACATTGGTGCACAGAGCACACTGTATATCGGATGGCGAGAACTTGGAAAAAGACCTCACACACCTCAACGACATCTTCAAAGCGAATGGATATTCGATGGGATTTAAAATGGAACACCAATATAAAATCAATCGTCGGTAAAGCAGATGCCAGACTTAGATTCATTGGAAGAATACTAAGGAAACGCAGTCCGAAAATAAAGGAAGTAGGTTACAGTACACTTGTTCGCCCACAGCGTGAATACTGCTCACCGGTGTGGGATCCGTACCAGGTGGGATTGATAGAGGAGGTAGAGAAGATCCAACGGAGAGCAGCGCGCTTCGTTACAGGATCATTTGGTAATCGTGAAAGCGTTACGGAGATGATCGACAAACTCCAGTGGAAGACTCTGCAGGACAGACGATCTGTCGCTCGGTACGCGCTTTTGTCGAAGTTTCGAGAACATACCTTTACCGAGGAGTCTAGCAGTATATTGCACCCTCCTACGTATATCTCGCGAAGAGACCGTGAGGATATAATAAGAGAGATTAGAGCCCACACAGAGGCATACGACTATCCTTCTTTCCGCGAACAATACGTGACTGGAATAGGAGGGAAAGTCGATAGTGGTACTCAAGGTACACTCCGCCACACACCGTCAGGTGGCTTGCGGAGTATGGTTGTAGATGTTGTAGATGTAGAACAGATTCGCAGAGCATTCAATGTTAAACCGAGAATGCAAAAAGATGACCTGGAGGAAGAAGATAGCGTCAGACCGACAGCGTTCTTTCCCTACGTGGGTGCTCTTTCTTCAAAGATCGGTAGAATTCTCCAAAAACATCAAGATAAAGTAATCTTCCGGCCACCTATGAATAACGCAGCATTAGTCGGATTTGTGAAAGATGATCTGTTGCTTAAAAAGTCTGGTGTGTATCAGATACCATGTGGAAATTGCGGATGTTCATATATATGACAGACAACCCGCACTGTCCACGAAAGATGTGTCGAACACAGAAGATACACTCGTTTATTACAGCCTGACAAGTCAGCTGTAGCAGAACATAGTTTAGATAAAGCGCACTCAATGAATTACAGTGATGTGAAGATTTTAACACCAATATCTTTATTTCGGGACGCAATTTTTAAAGAAGCAGTAGAAATTAGAATATCTGAAAATTTAATAAACAGAGATAATGGTTTTAATTTGGACAAGGCTTGGAATCCTGCACTTAATGTAACAAAATTACAGAGATTTCGACAAGGTGTTGCCACCACAGAACATATAGTGCCGCCGTGATGGTGTATATAAGGCCACGCCTGGCAACTTGTCGACAGTCGTGGACTCACTCTGAAGATGGCCGGACGATACGCGGACGAAATATTAGTGGGAGACGTAGAATTTGTACGGCTCCACGCTCGAAATTTATTGGATTTCAATATTTGTTTGCATATTAGACCCCCTCCTTTCACTCCATGCAGTCCTTGTGTTTTAAGCATCATCTCCAGAATAAGCATACAATATTTATATTTTTATAAAGATTGTTGTACCTTGACATCTCAAGATACATGATGCAGATTGATGTTTCTTTACAATATGCGTTGGTAAATAGCGATAATGTCTGGCAGTGTCAAACATTTCGCCCCTACTTTCGACATTATGCCTCGTCAGATCAGGCCAATAAAGTGGGAACAAGAGAGCATCAGCTGGCGTGAGTTGCCAGTCGACCCCGGGGAGGCTGTCGCCAACTTTGTGATGGAATTTGTAACGGCGGCAGCTCGTGTGCCGGCTACGTAATGAGCGGCGCAGCCGGGGCGCGAGGGTGCGCATTAGGGGGTGGGAGGGGGTGAAGCGGCGCAGGCGCAGGCCGCTAAGCCCTCTGCCGGCACAGTGGCGGAGCAGCCGCCGCGCGCGCTCTGTCGGCAAGTCACCTGTTCCGGCGACATCCGTACGTCTAATCACGACCTTCCCGCCATCTTCAGTCACGATTCTCGTGTTTTAATGCGACATGTCACATACTAATTCAATCGACTGCTTGATTATGGAGCACCGCGCCACGCTATTGGTTTCGCGATATACTGACAGAAAGGTAACAGTACGTTTTAATTTACGGAATGTCATCGATCAGAACAGAAGTGATATCTGGCGTTCCCTAGGGAATATTTAAAGGGCCCCTACTGTTCCTAACTTTTATAAACGATTTACAAGACAATGTGAGTAGCTCTCTTAGACTGTTCACGGATGATGCTGTCACTTATGGGTTAGTTAAGTTACTAGAAGAACAAAAGCAACTGTAAAATTATTCAGATAAGATATTTGCATAGTGCAAAAAATGGAAATTCGCCCTAAATATTGAGAAGTGTGAAGTCATCCATACCACCACTAAAAGAAATCCGTTAAACTTCAGTTACACGGTAATTCAGTCAAACCTTGAGGTCGTAAATTCAGTAGTCCGTTTTTTCCTGTTACTGGCTTTAATTAATAAGCAAATAGATACTTTTCAGTCCTTTGATGCTTTATGTTTACATTTTAGAGGTACATCGTCTGTGAGTACAGCTGAATCGATCGCCGTTTGCCCTTAGAGCGAGGAAAGTTCTGTAGCTAGGGGTAACGTTAATCCCCGCCTAAGGCATAGGCGAGCTGTGCACAGTGCACGACTCCCCCAGCGCTCCACTCCATCGCAGTGCCTTCCAGCGCAGTGAATCAGGCAGTAGACGCCGAGAAGTTCAAGCGGCGCCTCCGAGCGACTGTCAGGAGCAACGCTCTGTGTTTTGCAGTCGTCTGACATGAAACTTCAGCCGCTGACTCCATGCTGCACGACAGGCGCCTAACATACAGCTCCGAAATTCCGTATACAATGTTTTGTACGATCGGATTAACTGAGGAGGATGCCAGAATCTTGCAACTGACAAGCTATTACAGCAGTTTTCACCCAGCCGCTATTTGTGATGAAGCATACGATTTACTTTATCGAACTTCTTCATTACATCCTGGTATATGTGTTGTTGTAGTTGTTGTTGTGGTCCTCAGTCCGCAGACTGGTTTGATGCAGCTCTCCACGCTACCTTGTCCTGTGCAAGTCTCTTCATCTGAGAATACGTTCGGCAACCCATATCCTTTTGAATCTGCTTACTGTATTCGTCCCTCGGTCTCCCTCTACGATTTTTACCTCACACGCTTCCTTCTAATGCTAAGTTGACAATTCCTTGATGTCTCAGAATGTGTCCAACCAATCTATCCCTTCTCTTAGGATATGTCAGAGACTCCTTTTCTCCCCGATTCGGTTAAGAACCTCCTCATTAGTTACGTGATCAATTAATCTAATTTTCATCATTCGTGTGTAGCACCACATTTCAAATGCTTCTATCATCTTTTTATCTGAACTCCTTTTAGTCCACTTTTCACTCCCATACAATGCTTCACTCCAGACAAATACTTTCAGTAGAGCTGCATGTCCTCGGGAGAAGTAACGACTGTAGTTTCCCCTTGCTTCCAGCCGTTCGCAGTAACTGCATGCCAAAGCCATGTTAGCTGATGTTACAAGGCAAGCTCAGTCAATCATCCAGACTGTTGCCCATTTAACTTCTGAAAAGGCTGCTGCTCCTCTTCAGGAACCACACGTTTGTCTGGCCTCTCCACAGATACCCCTCCGCTGTGGTTGCACCTATGGTACGGCTATCTGCATCGTTGAGGCACACAAGCCACCCCACCTCGGCAATGTCTGTGGTTCATGGGAGTTAACATCCTGGTATATAATATCTCGTATTTATCACGACCAGAATGTGGTGTCATCTAACAATAATTATTCCAGATCAGCTGTAGCATTTTTAATTAATGGTAGTACTTTCATTACGAACTACACTTCTGGGAAATGGTAAAAAGAACACCATTAATTCGTCCATTCAGGAGAGTGAAATTTTTGACACATTCATGAAAATATATGCAACATACGATCACACCAAACGAGCCATACGCACTGAGTACCGGTAAGAGAGCGTGTGCAATGCCAGCGTAAGTACCGTGTATAGCCTCCTTTTCAGCAATGCAAGCTGTAATTCTTTCATGGAGACGATCCAAGAGGTACCAATGTGGTCTTGTCGAATGGACTGTCATGCAATTTCCAGCTGATGCTTCAGCTGGGCCACATTTTATGCCGATCATGCGGACCGCTCAGCATGACGTTTCATGCGGTCCGAAACATGCTCAATGAGGGACAGATCAGGGGATCGTGCTGGCCGGGGAAGCTGACGAACACCTGAAGGAGCACGTTTGGTGGAACGTGATACATGTGGATGTGCATTGTCCTGTTGAAGAAGCATATCGCCTTGTTACTGCATGAGTAATACCAGGACGGGTTGAAGAATGGTTTCGATGTACAGTACACTGTTTAATGTTCCCGAGACGATCACTATAGGAGAACGGCCGGTGTAAGGTATGGCTCCCCACACTACGATGCACGAACATGCATGCTGTTAGGGTGTCCTCCACTCGCGCCCCCTCATCGTTCAGCCTGCCTCCAATTGTGTCACAGTACGCGCTTAGGAAGGGCCGAATGAAGACGTCTTGTCTTCAGTGATGAGTCGCTGCTGTCTTGGTGCCAATGGTGGTCGTCCTGAAGGGGAGCGCGAAAATTTGGAGTGTACGCGACAGTGGAAAACGGGGCCCACACCTGGCGTCCTGGTGTGGGGAGCCATATCCTACACTATCCGTTCTCCTCTGGTGATCGTAGAGGTAATATTGAGTAGTGCACGGTACAATGAAACTATCATTCAATCCGTCTTGTCATCGTTCATGCACCAACAAGGCAACAGCACAGTGCACGTCCACACGTATCCCGTACAACCCAACGTACTCTTCTAGATGTAAGTCAACTACCCTGCCAATCATTTTCCCCAGATTCGTCCCCAAGTGAGCATGTTTTGTACCGGATGAAACGTCACGAAATTTGGCCCAGCTGAGGCACCAGGTGCAAAATGCATGGCAGCCATTCCGCAAGAATATATTCGACACATCTACGATCGTCTCCATGGGAAAATAACTGCATGTATCACTGCAAAAGGAGGATATATGTGGTACGAGCGACGACGTTGTTCATGCTCTGGTGGCTCTACTCATGTGCGTACAGCTCTGTCTATGTTATCTTTTGTTCTATACATCCTCAAGAATGAGTCAATAAAATTTTCCTCTGTGTTGGTCGACGAAATCCTTGATTTATTTATTTATTTATTTTTTCCTAGGAGTGTAGTATGCTTACTCAAGAAGAAATATTACGAACCGTCGGTAATTTGATCCTTAGAGATGTAGCACAAAGATTGAATTGATATTTGTTAAGAATAGAGAATGACTTCTGAATTGTCCTTTTTAAAAGAGTCCGACACCTGAGTGGAATGATTGAGAGAAATATTGTAAAACGTGATCTGCACTGCCAAAGGCGGGAAACGAATGACCGTTTTCTCAAATACGAGCCCCTTTTGTTAATCACTGTGACATCTGTTTGGAAGTTTGGTCAAGAACCTCCAGCAGCGTCTCATGCGAATCTAATAGTTTCGTTATTACTGTCGAATCCATAGGTCATGGTGTCTGTGCTGGTTAGTGACTGACACTATGCAAAACGTTCAAATGATTTTAAAAACATGAGAATTAACTTTTTTTATTTTAGTCCCTAGGATTACAAACTCTTTAACGTTAAGTTAAGCTAACGTAAGGACAACATACAGACCCGTGCCCCAAGGAGGACTTGAAGCCCAGATGGCGAGCAACCGCGCGCTCCGCAATGACGCACTTTAAAACGCTCGGCCACTCCACCGCAATTGGAAGTACGCCATTCAGCTGCGAGTGAACGAGGGTAGCCATTATATCACTACAAAATGGTCACATCGAAGCTCACACCCAAGAACCTCTAAAGTGATATCACCGACAGTGGTTGTAAATATCCTATCTGGAATAAACTGAAACACCACTATTGTATGGGCGAATAAGCAGGCAAGTGAAAAGTATTAACTGAATAAAATGGCTTGTGGATCTATGAATCTGAATGAGCATGCTTGAGACGAAATAAAACATTCTCTTCAATTTCGCAACTGGCAAACTGGGTGACTACAGTAAAATAAAGTCTGGTACGGTCTCGAGTAGACAAGTACGATCCAAGTCTGCTGCAATGTAAGGAAGAGAATTATCACATATTGACGTGCAGCAGAGTTTGATGTCGATTTGACATATGTGATCGACATCTACATCTACAAGGATAATCTACAAATAACAATGAAGTACATGGCAGAGGGTTCATCGAACCACTTGAATGTTGCTAATAATAAAAATGTAAGGATTATTGTTGCTCAAAATAAGTCTATAAAGATTGGTGTTGTAATTAAAATAGTACTGTTTAGTATTGTACTCGCAAGGTTGTCAAAAACTGATTGACTGTACTTTAGTGACTTCTCCAACAATTGTGTCGTGTGTATGGATAGCTGTAAACGAATCTGCACTTGAACTCAAACTGACTGAAACTCAAAATCTGACTGAATACTTTATCCAATTAATTAATCATGACTTTGAACAAAAACCAAATATGTAATAAAATAAACAATTCTGACACTATGACTTTATTAATAGGATTAACAATTTGATCTCCTGTAGAAAATAATCTGTTTCATTAAAAACTAATTGTTTGAACAATTACTGCAGAAGTGACTTATTATCTCACTCAAGCATTTACACAGATTTTATGGAGTACCTTTGCGCAAGGAAACATGTGCAACTGCCCTCAGAATTACTGCAAAAAATACTGCTGCTGCAAAGTTAAAAAACTAACTACAGAATTCGCAGTAGTGCAATGCGAACCCACTAACTACACAAATACTAATTTTGTCCATCTCTGTAATACTTAAAGCAAATAATTAATTGCCGGCCACGGTGGCCGATGGGACTGAGGCGCTTCAGTCACGGTCTGCACGGCCACTACGTTCGGGGGTTCGAATCCCCCCTCGGGCATGGATATTTGTGCCGTCCTTAGTTGTAGCTAGTTGATAAGTAGTTTGTAAGTTTAGGGACTGCTGACCCCGTAGTTAAGTCCTGAGGTTGAAGTTTACACTGTATATAATAATTATCATAATAATAATTATTATTATAATTATAATATTATAATAGTATTATAATAATATAATAATAATACTAATTATTATTATTATTATTACCATAAAAGGAGAACGTGAACTTAAACAATATTGCAAAAATTGGTGATTAAGGATTTGGAATACACAAATCTTTTTAGGAACCCATTTACTTCTACTGTCATTTCCAACAAAGGAAAAACCAGCCAGTACTTTATACAATGTAAAGAAAAAAATCGAAATTGTCCACATCACACTTCGTCCGTTTTTTTTCAGTAAAAACATACTTAATTCCTGCACTATACTTTTAATGATTTTAAAGAATGGATATAAAAGACGAAAATTAAACCCATCATGTTGAAGGACTACAAGTACGCGAAGCGCCTCATAAATGAAAAAAATTACTCTCCTTACCTTTATTCTTCATAAACACAGACCCTTCTCAAATTCAAATATTTTACAACATTTATACACATAAAAGTATTCAAATGATTCAAGCTCACACTGCAATTTGCGACTACATTCCAAGTTTGCTTGCACCACATTTCTCCTGCTCATCTTTCGGACACCGGCTTCCAAACTCAGGAAGGTCAAACGCGGGACAGTGCACACAAAAGATATGATTTTACAGACATTCAACGTTATTAACTTGCATACCTATGTTTCACACATTTATGATATTTCTCTGCAGTTCCACTCTCTAATAGCTCGCGGAAATAAGGAAGACTTAAATCTTTCTGTTTTCGATCTGATTTCACTTGTTTTATTATGATGGTCATATCTCCCTATGTGGGTGGTTGGTGAAAATATATGTTCGCTTTCTGAAGAGGAAGTTGTTGAAAGAAATTCCGCAAATTGTTCTCGCAGCAACAAATAACGCCTTTCTCAACTCGTGCATCATTTCCGTGACACTTTCTCCCCTATATCGCGATAATATTAAACGAGCCCTCCTTCTCTGAACTTTCTCTAAATCATCCGTCATCCCGCCTGGTGTGGATCCCACAATGCGTAGCAATACTCCAAAATTGGACGCACAATTGCAAAGTAGGGACTTTCTGTAGCAGATCTGTTTCATCTTCTAAGTTTCCTGCCAATAAAACGTAGTCTTTGGTTCGCCTCCCCTACAATATTGTCTATGTGATCTTTACAATTTTAGTTATTCCTAATTATTACTCCCCTAGGAGTGGAGCGCTGGGGGAGTCGTGCACTGTGCACAGCTCGCCTATGCCTTAGGCGGGGATTAACGTTACCCCTAGCTACAGAACTTTCCTCGCTCTAAGGGCAAACGGCGATCGATTCAGCTGTACTCACAGACGATGTACCTCTAAAATGTAAACATAAAGCATCAAAGGACTGAAAAGTATCTATTTGCTTATTAATTAAAGCCAGTAACAGGAAAAAACGGACTACAAGATCTTGTCACAGACAGACACTGACTCTAAATTACGCCCACTTGACAATGGCAATAGCTAAAACAAGCTGGTAGTGGAGACAACCAGCACAAGGTGAATAAATACACTACTGGCCATTAAAACTGCTACACCACGAAGATGACGTGGCATAGACGCGAAATTTAACCGACAGGAAGAAGATGCTGTGATATGCAAATGATTTGCTTTTCAATCACACAAGGTTGGCGCCGGTGGCGACACCTACAACGTGCGGTTATGAGGAAAAATTCCAACCGATTTCCCATACACAAACAGCAGTTGACCGGCTTTGTCTGGTGAAACGTTGTTTTGATGCCTTTCGTTAGGACAAAAAATGCGTACCATCACGTTTCCGACATTGATAAAGGTCGTATTGTAACCTATCACGATTGCGGCTTATCGTATCGCGACATTGATGCTCGCGTTGGTCGCGATCCAATGACTGTTAACAGAATAAGTCATCGGTGGGTTCATGAGGGCAATACGAAACGCCTTGCTGAATCCCAACGGCCTCGTTTCACTAGCAGTCGAGATGACAGGCATCTTATCCGCCTGGCTGTAATGCATCATGCAGCCACGTCTCGATCCCTGAGATAACAAATGGGGACGTTTGCAAGACAACATCCGTCTGCACGAACAGTTCGACGACGTTTGCAGCAGCATGGCCTATCAGCTCGGAGACCATGGCTGCGGTTACCCTTGACGCTGCATCACAGGCAGGAGTGCCTCCGATGGTGTACCCAACGACAACGTAAACCTCATTTTGATGGGCCCTGCGGATTTAATCGAAGTAGAGTGGACTTTTATCCCTTCATTTTTTAAACTAAATGGTTATCCTAAAGGCCCTAAATTCGTAGGTCTACTGACCCTAGAATTAGGAACTACTTAAACTAACATAAAATAACTTACAACATAGTCACCCATTCCAAAGGGAACACTTGTACCCCCCGCACGATCGGCCACGCATTCCGGGACAAGGCGCCTTAGACCACGAGGACATTTACTCATGAATCCATATTTCATCCGATGAAAATTTCTACTGTGATAACTGTCCGTGTCATAGGCACATAGTCGCGGATTCTTTTTTAACTTTAAATTTAGTTTTTATTTATTTTTCTTTTGGCCGGGGGGGGGGGGAGGCGGAAGGGGCACGATAGTGCACAAAATCGCTAAATGCGGCTCCTGATTAATCTGAGACACATGGGATTTGATACCAGAACCGTATTAATAAACCGGCTTGTAATACAAATAAAAAAAAATGGTGAAAACTGTATATAATTACGGGTACCGAAGGAGAACGCAGATCTCATAACTGACGGCTTTATATTACATTTTACCGCATTTTTAGCGAGCGGCTTGTACGGTTAGTAACCAGGGGACAGGTATAAAGCAATTCGCATATCATCCAGTGTAATCAGCTGGACAAAGTATTTCGGGTGCTCCATAGCGTCAGAGTAACATACTGGTAACCATCTCTCTTCATTGACTTCCTTCAACACGATTCGGCGGTTCGGCGGAGGTCTCTAGATTCCAATAGTTCTCATGTGGTGTACGCGTTCTGTTTTCACATGAACCACCTCATCGCAAATGTCTGTCATTAAACTGAAGATGACATTTCGAATTCATTACTATTGTCCTTCCATGATTCTGCATTTAGTCACAAACATTTTGCAGGTGAACAAAATGTTCAAATGTTTGTTAAGCTTAAGGGACTTAACTACGGGGTCATCAGTCCCTAAACTTACAAACTACTTATGAACTACTTACAACTAAGGACGGCACAAATATCCATGCCCGAGGGGGGATTCGAACCCCCGACCGTAGTGGCCGTGCAGACCGTGACTGAAGCGCCTCAGTCTCCTCGGCCACCGCGGCCGGCTTTGCAGGTGATATTCTCACACAATGAGTTTCCAGTGGTGTTCATTGTGTGCAAGGTAACTTTTCATTTATAATTACAACGACACTGACCAATTAAAGAAATAAAAAATATGCATAAATCAACAGTACAGTTTAATGGTGAAGAAATTGAAGGAGTTGCTTCATATGTTCGACATAATCGAGGTGGTTATTGCTGGCGATGATATGGCAGAACGGATCAGATTTTTGAATAAATTTCGGTCCGTACGCTGCCCAGTGAATGTTGCGGCTCCGATGTAAGCCGCTATTCGTGGCGTAATCGAAATGAAAATGAGTTTTCAGTTGAATGTAATCAGAATGGCAACTTAATGCCTCTCTCCGTACACTAGTCGAAATTCATCGAGCGAGGTGGTCTCACATTTGGGAGGTCGGTGGTTCAAATCCACGTCTGGCCACCCAGATTTAGGTTTTCGATTCTCTCCCTAAAGAACACCAGGCAAATTCTGGGATGATTCCTTCGGAAGTGCACGACCGACTGCATTCCCTATACTTCCTCAAACAATCCGATCGTAAACTTTGTCTCTATCGACAACGCTGTCGATAGGGGGTTACATTCTGATCTTTCTTCCTTACTTCTTCAGACGAAATCCACATGAAAAAGCAGTTTAAAATTGAAGTAAGTTCGCAAATTTGTTGCTTTTGTTTCGAGCCCAGTTTTGTCCACATAGACCATCTTCAGATGAATACCACCATGACGAATACCATAATGGTCGTATTTACCTGAAGACGTTCTATATAGACAGTAACCAATCATGAAATAAAAACTACAATTTTGCCACCTATATTGTTTTTAACTTTCATTTTAATCATTATATCAAATTGCTCTTTTTCTCCATTATGCTTTGTAAAATCGAAGAACGTTGGTCCTGGTATTCTTGTCTTCATTTAGAAAAAACTTCTTTATCCGCTATGAGTATTCGTCTTACGAAATAACTTAAGACCGTAACACCGGAAGCTATACTTTAGCTCCCTAACTGCTATTAACTGTACAATCCCTCCAGTAATGCCATCGACACAAAAAATGTTCATGGACGAAACCTTCGAAACATCAGTATCTAGTATCAGGTGTGAAACATTTTTCAGGCAGTATTGATAAAGTGTGGACAAAAACCATTCCTGAATCCTTACAAAGTATTTTTTATTCCAGTATTTACAAAAGAAACAGGATTCATAAAAATTACAAAGAAACTGGAGTAATTTTGCTCACTGCAAATTTTTTCAGAACTGCGAAACGTTGTTCCTCCAGAGAGTGGTTTTATATAAATCGGTTGTTGGACTGCTGTAACAAATGACATAATAGCAGCAAATGCTCTAATGCTCTATGGAAACTTCAATAATAAGAGAATATCACCAGGAATTTACTTGTAATTATGACTGAACTAGTATTCGTGTACATGTTTTTTCTTTGAATGAGAAGACGAAATAGCAAATTCACACTTCGAAAAACGTACATACCAATGCCCGAGGGAGGATTCGAACTTCTCGCGGGAGCGGCCTAGCAATGCACAAATTATATAATTTGGATTGGGTACTAGACCAGTGCTGATATTACGTCTCCGAAGAAAGAGTAAGAAACACACGCACAACGAAGGAGTTAAGCAAACTGGTGATAAGCTGATGTTCTAGCACGTATCGACGGAAAACGCAGAATGTCGGATGGCCGACGGCTGAATATGCTACGCTGGAGCGTAGTTTTACCAAGCGGTCTGCAAGGATAGAGAACAGGAGGAACGTATGTTTCAGTGCAAACAGCATCATTCCGTGTAATCAGATGGGCAATGGCTATGCGTCGCAGAAAGGTGAGTGAAAATAAATACAAACAGTTGTTTGCAGTTGCAACAGGTGATATAGCAGGGCTTGATGAAGCAGGTTAATTGATATTTAACAAAAGCCAAAGATAGCAGAAATGGTTTAACCATCGCCGAACACAGGAGCAATAGGGAAGCTGTCGACCTCGAGAGAACTTGAGGACTCAGCGAAGTGGTTCAGTGGCAACACACCCGCCAACCCGATTTAGGGTTTCGTTTAATTCCCTAAGTAATTCCATGTAAAATATTTATTTATTATCTTTATATATGTTTTAGCAAGTTCGGCGTATTTGTTTGACAGTGCACGCGCATAAAATCGTACAAAACGCTATTCGACATGCTACTAAATATTCTTTGTACGTCCCTGTCTATGGAAGATGGTGAGGAACGTTTGCTGTACTGTTAGTTAAAAGAATGGAACACCCCTAGCAGCAACTTACAGAATTGTACGAATTTAAAATATTCAAAAATATATACCACTGCAGGGTACTGAAGTGAATGCAATAGCAAAGTTGATAATTTGTGCTGGACCAGTTTTCGGACCCTTATTTCCCGCTTCGAGTAAGCGTTCGTCTTAAATAATTAAGCTGTTAACTCACGGCTCCCATCCTGAACAAAGTCTACTAATTTAGCACATTATGATGGTATCGATCCCTACTCGTAACTTCTTGCTTGTAACCTAACTGTATTCCCGCAAGAGATCGAGCGTATTTGAGCAACTCCAACAAAATTCTCGTTGGGGCACATATAAATTTATAGAAATTGTCTCTATTCCTTCAGAGACGCCGCATATGGTAAATTGTGGTGACTCATTATACCAGTCCCGGTGTCATTTTACCGATAATCTACGTAATATTTCTACACTTTCGGTTTTTCGTTTGTTTTTTATTACCATTATTATTATTATTTACAGTTTCTGCAGTATGTTTTGACAGTTTCGGTGCTCTTATACAGGTTTCAGTGTCACAGTTTCCAATTTGCACTTGTTCCAGTTTCGGTGCCATATTGCCAGTTTTGTTGACACATTTGCTAGGTCCGCTGTCGGATTTCGCCTGTTTCGCTTTTTGTTAATTTCTGTTTCTGTCATACAGATTCGCTGTCCTTTGGTCGGAAATTCGTTGTTCTTTACGTCGGAGTCCGGGTGTATTTTTATCGGAGTTTCGCAGTTTCGTTGTCATCTATCGCGATTACTATGTCAGAGTTGTTTTCAGTTTCTTTCAAACGAAATGAACTGTCATTTTAACCTTTCCAGCCCGAATGTTATTATTTAGTGAACAAAAGTATTTATTTGCATATTTCTATTCACAATTATTGGAATAATGTATATTTTTGAATGTTTGAGATTATAGTATTTTTTTTTCTCGAGGAAAATATGGGATGAATTCATATGACTCATTGGGCAGTATGTGTTTCCTTTACCGTAGGCCCACTTGAAACAGTTTTAAAACTATCTACTATTAATTTAGAAACTTTATAATAATTTATTAACGAAATTTTCAAATTATTTTGTTTCCCGTTCCTTGATATAATATTTTAAAAGTCTAACTGTTTGTACTCTAAATTAGACATCAAGGAACAATGCTTCTTTTGTCAATGAGTTGTAGCCGTATGCTCTTCTGTTTCCTCGGAGTAATGGTAGCCAAGCTACTCACAATGTATTTTGGAAAGTCCAGCAATGTTCTTTACAATCTTTGGTCAAATGGTTGCGCTGAGAGTAAGAGATACAGATGACGATGCCATATGGCACCATTCGACTGGAAAAGGTTAACATTTTAAACGACATCTATCTTAGAGGGAAAATTAGGCAAAATACAAAAATAGCTATCAGTACCAAAAAACGCTACATTTTAGTCTTCAGTTTCAAATTTTTAAGAAGTGGCTCATGATCTTATGTATGAAAACATGCCCAAGGCTTATCAAAGTTTGGAAATGTCCGTCAGAACTGAATACCCGCTGGACGACTGAAGGCAATTTGAACAGTGGCGAGGTCCCACGCGTTCGTTGCCTTGGACTACGACCAGCCCCTTATCTGCTGTCAGTGAGGGTGGAGGGGTGGGATGGGAGGTCTGATAAGGGAGCGGCCCCCACGTGCAGGCAATTAGCGACGCGTCGCGCAGATTTATGGGGTGGTTGCCTGGCTGGCTGGACCGCCACCGCCTCCGGTGTGCGAGGCACGTGCGCTGGGCGCCGCGATGTCTGTTTTACCAGAACCGCCTCGTGTACCAGGTCGTAATTTAAGTTTCTACTGAGGCTCACGTAAAAGTGCTGTGTTATAAATTGTGACACGAAAACTATTACCTACTAATGATGGAATTTTTGCATGAGGTGATGGACAGAAAACGAGGGTTCGGGTACAGTGGCGCAGCCAGGACTTGTTCTGAGGGGAGGAGGGGAGGGGGATAATTTTCTTAAAATAAAACCGTCTGAATTTATTAATGGTAAACGGTTCTTATAATTCGCTATCGGAAATATTAGAAGCTCGTCGGTATTATAACTCTTTAATTAACGTGACCTTATGTGTAAAAATTGAACTAAATAACACTATGGTTTTTGGCGGCCTTCATAAGATTCCACTCGATGGCGCCGTTGACCTGCTAACCAGCGGGTGGCCGCACATGAACAGTCGACTCGTAACTTCAACATAGCACAGTGATTTAGTTGGCAAAAAATGCAGGCGGTGCTGTGCTAGGCGGAAAAAAATTAGGGGGTACTCTGCTCATTCCACATGAAATGAGACAAATGGATATTTTTAGGAAATCAAGAAAGTAAAGATTTAGGCGTGTGAATATCCTAACAAAATATGGCTGTAATTTACAGATTTGAAAATAATTTTTATTGTATTCAAGGATTTAGTGTATACGCGGATACCGCCCATCGGCTTTAAACAACGAAATCTTATCGTAACTAATCAGGAGTGACGTCGCAGAAGAAAATAAGAGTGCGTGTTGCTGCCGGGAATTAAAACTAGGTAATTGTTACTGATGGTAAGGTTACCAACAGTTGAACATGTACACATCCAGCCGGTTGAAGAAGCATTGGTCAAGGAGATTAAAATTCGCTTCAATTTAGGTTCTACTAGTGCTACGAAACAGTATTTTATAATCTTAAACTGACTTCAGTGCAAAAACGACGGTTAAGTAAACATAATATTTACGGTAAATATTTTATCTTATCTGCGATTCGTTCTCAAAACGTGTCGGCTAACCATGAAAACATACGTAACTCGTGCAGTGTTTCATGATTAAATTAATGGAGGTTAAGTCAAAATGTTTCGACGACCGACCCCTTAAATTTTTAAAAGAATTGCCGGAATTTCGCACTTCCTTTCTTCAACGAGTAGGCAACGATATTGCATACAAAAGACTTTGCGTATGTAGTGGCTTATCACTTTGGAGCAAGTTTAATAAACGCTTTGGAATTGGTAAGAAGCATTTCCTCTGTCTCGGTTCAGACTAGTCGAAACTTTCCATTGGCTAATTCGAACATTTGACAGCCAGTCAAATTCCATTGGAACTGTGCGAAGTGCAATTTGAACACTTCGAAGGTTATGATCGTAGCTCGAACGAACCTGAAACTTTCCAATTTTTCTTTCCGAAAGCCATTCGAGAATTTACAGTTCTGTCATTTTTTACAAAGAATTTTAGCCGGTACGCTAATACCGAGTGGCCCCACTAAAGCACTGGTACAGCAGTAACAATAGTGGCAGCATCAAAGCTGACGCGGCGTGATTAAAACCACTCACAATACAGCAGCATATGTTCTCAGTGGCGGCATTACGTTGGCGACCCATTCTCACGTTCACTTCTGCTTGGCAAATTACCGGTTACGTTGTGATTTATTACTTGTGTACTATTTCAAAGTTTCGGTGCAGTCCTGTTTCAATAAATAAATAAATAAATAAATAAAGTAAGTAAATTAAATAAATAAAAATAAAAACAATAAAAAACAAAAAGAGAGGTCTGGGGGAGAACTTTAGTTCCATAGCTCCCCCCCTGCCCCCCTGCTTCCTTGTCGCTGCGCCACTGGTCCGGGAGGTACGGAGCCCATCCTTTTACGGGATGTATTCACAGGGGGGATAAAAAACAAGTGCAGCAGAAGAGTGAATACGTAAACGTATATACCAAAAGTAAACATAGACTGCGTGTGGCGTCATTATACTGAAACCAACATCTAAGACACTTGACTCTGGGCGGGAAACCGTTTCCATCATTACGAGCAAAGTGAAATAGAGGTGAGTGATGCAGTTATTACGATTTGCAGTGAAATTAAAAGTTCGATGTAACAATAAAACGTCATATCCTACTCTCAGTAAACTTTTTGTAAAGATAGCGTAACTTCCCCGCAATTCACAACATTAATGCGATGGTGACAGTTTCTACATGTGCCTGCATGAAACGCATTGATACAAGAGTGAGTTGGAAACTAAGTTTCCCTTGCCGACTGCGGCCAGAATTGAGTATGAAAGGAAAAAATTAGAATGTTACATTAAAGATAAGTCATATCTTTATTTTTCTACACAATTTCCAAGTAAAAGCTAAAGGCTGAATTACTAAATGTCTTTTTCCAAAGCTTTTTCACAGCGGAAGATTGCACTGTAGTTCCTACTCGGGATTGCCGTACAGATTACAAAATGGCAGATATCGAAATAATTGAGAGAGGGATACAAAAGCAATTAAAACCGCTCAAAAGAGGAAAGGCCGCAGGACCTGATGGGATACCAGTTCGCTTTTACACAGAGTACGCGAAGAAACTTGCCCCCCTTCTTGCAGTGGTCTGCCATATGTCTCTAGAAGAGCATAGCGTTCCAAAAGATTGGAAAATGGCGCATGTCACCCCCGTTGTCAAGAAGGGACGTCGAACAGATGTGCGTAACTATAGCCCTATATCTCTAACGTTGGTCAGTTGTAGAATTTTGGAACATGAATTATGTTCGAGTATAATGACGTTTCTGGAGACTAGAAGTCTGCTCTATAGGAATCATCGGGGGTCCTAAAAGAGCGATCGTGTGAAACCCAGCTCGCGTTATTCGTCCACGAGACTCAGAGGGCCGTAGATACGTGTTCTCAGGTAGATGCTGTGTTTCTTGACTTCCGCAAGGCGTTTGATACAGTTCCCCACAGACGTTTAATCAATAAAGTAAGAGCATATGGTCGATCAGACCAATTGTGTGGCTGGATTGAGGAGTTTCTTGATAACAGAAAGCACCATGTCACTTTCAATAGAGAGAAGTCTTCCGAAGTAAGAGTGATGTCAGGTGTGCCACAGAGGAGTGTCGAGGGTCAGTTCTGTTCACAATGCATATAAATGATCTTGCGGATAACATCGGAAGTTCACTGAGGCTTTTTGCGGATGATGCTGTAGTATATAGAGAGTTTGTAACAATGGAAAATTGTATTGAAATGCACGAGGATCTGCATCGAATTGACACATGGTGCAGGGAATGGCAATTGAATCTCAATGTTGACAAGTGTAATGTGCTGTGAATGCACAAAAAGAAAGATTTTTTATCATTTAGCTACACTATACCAGGACAGCAACTGGAAGCAGTTAAATCCGTAAATTATCTGGGAGTAGGCATTAGGAGTGATTTGAAATGGAACGACCATATAAAATCAATCGTCGGTAAAGCAGATGCCAGACTTACATTCATTGGAAGGATCCTAAGTAAATGCAGTCCGCAAACAAAGGAAGTAAGTTACAATACACTTATCCGCCAACTGCTTGAAAACTGCTCACCGGTGTGGGATCCGTACCAGGTGGGGTTGGTAGAGGAAGTGGAGAAGATCCTACGGAGAGCAGCGCGCTTCGTTACAGAGTCATTTGGTAATCGTGAAAGCATTACGGAGATGATCCATAAAATCCAGTGGAAGACTATGTAGGAGAGACGCTCTGTCGCTCGGTACGGGCTATTGTCGAAGTTTTGAGAACATACCTTTACCGAGGAGTCTAGCAGTATATTGCTCCCTCCTACGTATATCTCGCGAAAAGATCATGAGGATAAAATCAGAGAGATTAGATCCCACACAGGGGCATACCGACAATCTTTCTTTCCGCGAACAATACGTGACTGGAATAGGAGAGAGAACGGATAGTGGTACGCCAGGTACCCTCCGCCACACGCCGTCGGGTGGCTTGCGGGGTATGGATGTAGATTTAGATACATTGAGACATTTGTCAAACCGCTTTATACGCTTTAAAAAGCCATCCAGGAAAAATCTGGGCGTTGCGTACGGAAAAAGAGCGAACGGCTCTGTGAGAAAGACGACACATCTGGTGATCGCACACGTGCAAGACGTCGATACGCCGTTGGGTAGAGCTCGACTATGAATATGCCAATGAATTTCTGTTTCGGATTATTACGGGAGTTGAAACATGGGTCCACCATTACACGTCCGATTCGAAGGCCGCATCCATGGAGTGGAAACATCCGTCCTCACCTGTCTGAAAGGAGATTAAAAGCTCTCCGTGTGCAGGTAAGGTGCTACGCACCGTTTTATGGTTCACCCAAGGTGTTTTGTTGCGGACTTTTTGGAGGACGCAACCGTCAATGATACGAGGTGCTCTGCCAACCTGTCGAAATTGAAACAGCAGATTCGAAAAAAGCGATCTGGCCTTCACAGATCTGGCGTTCGACTGTTGGATGATAATGCGAGACCACACTCGTCGACGGCAACGCAAAACCATATTGCAATTCTTGCTTGTGACAAATGTTCAAATGTTCAAATGTTTGTAAAGCTTATGGGACTTAACTACGGGGTCATCAGTCCCTAAACTTACAAACTACTTATGAACTACTTACGAACTAGGACGGCACAAATATCCATGCCCGAGGGGGGATACGAACCCCCGACCGTAGTGACCGTGCAGACCGTGACTGGAGCGCCTCAGTCCCCTCGGCCACCGCGGCCGGCTTGCTTGTGACCGCTTAAACATCACAGTCCTGATCTCGCGTCAAGTAACTTTATCTGTTTCTAGCTTTGAAGAAGACGCTTTGGAAGCAATGCTGACGTCAATCAAGCCGTTTAAAGTATGGAACGGCTCGCTGTTTTCATGCAAGGCTTTTTGAATCCTATAAAGCGTATTGAAAATTTCTCAATGTGCTTGAAAATTATGTAGAAAGATGAAAATATATCTTATCTTTAACGTCTCATTCCTTCATTTTCCTTTAATACGCGAATCGAACTTCTTTTTTTATAGTACGTATTTTAGTTTGGAGCCTACACACAAGTAAAATATAAATTAATATCAGTTTGACAAGCATCATCAGATTTCTTACGTTTTTTCAGCAATACCTGTGAATCGCTTTGTTTTGCTTTTGTAAGAACTGAAATGTGTTTGGGTCCATAATGTCCGGTTTTACGTTTCTGTTTCATGAATTTTGACAATTACAGTGATGCCAGAACGCAAAATAATCGAAAAAATTGGTTGTTTTATCTTGTAATGAAAGTTTAAGGACTTATGTTCATATTCATGTGGACGACTTCACATTTCTCATTATTTAGAGTCAGTTACCAAATTTACGCCATACTGATATCTTATTTAAATCGTTCTGCAGTTGGTTTTGATCTTCAGATAATTTTAGAATACGGTAAATGGCGGCGTCATGTGCAAACAACCTAAGAGAGCTGCTCAGTTATTCTCCTAAATCGTTTATGTAGATAAGGAACCGCAGAGGACCAAAACACTACCCTGTGGAACGCCGGATATCACCTCTGTTTTAGTTGATCCCTTACCATCGATTACTACAAACTGTGTCCTCTCTGACTGGAAATTCCCTATCCAGTAGCAAATCTGGGGAGATATTCCATAACCACGCAATTTTATTAAAAGCCGTTTGTGAGGTACGGTGTAAAGCCTTCAGAAAATCTATTAATACGGAATTAATTTGAGAACCCTTGTCGAAAGCACTCATCACTTCGTGTGAGTAATGAGGTAATTATAGTTCACATGAACGATATTTTCTAAATCCGTGTTGACCTAGGGTCTATAGATGCTTCTGTTCGAGAAAATTCATAATATTTGAATACAGGATATGTTCCAAAAGCCTGCTGCAAACTGACGTTAATGAAATAGGCCTGTAGTTTGGTGCCTTACTCCTACTGCCTTTCTTAAATATAGGTGTGACTTGTGCAACTTTCCAATATTTTGGTAAAGATTCTTCTTTGAGCGAGCGGTTGTATATCCCGAAACACACACGCGAACCAGAAAAAGTGGCTGAAGTTCACCAGAAAATGGTTTAAGATGTCATCAGTCAAACCAGACCCCTGTCGCAAAAGACCGTCATATTCTACGATTATCAGAATGGCCACTCCGCCTGGGCCTTCACAGGCATCCCTACAGAGTGACTGTCATTCATGCCATTAAATAATCAAATCCTCCTCAGTGACATAACTTCAGTAAGAGGTTATTCACTGACATATAATGGCTTGGATATGCATCTGTTATTTATGTCTCGTGAAGCTCGGTTACATGCAAATGGTTATCTCAACTCTCAGAATCATAGCAGGAGGACCACGGAAAATGACATATCTTACACTAATCATCAATGTAAGAATCAGAATTTGCTGTCCGGTGTGAGAAGGCTGCATTGTTGTTGATCGTATCTACTTTCTTCTGCTGAAGACATCCGTTCCTTACATTGCCAACATTGTATAACTATTTGTGTAACCAACAACGGCGGGGGGAAAGACCTCCAGTTACTTCCAAGAGGGCGGTGCAACTGGGGTCACTTTTTCACAACTTCCATGCATGACAGAATTCTTAGCAGAGGTCAGTCTGTTCGCTAACCTTACCTGGCTACCCGGATCGTCTAAGGAATATCGCAATGCAGAGAAACAAAAAAGTCGCCGAAAGGTAACAGTGACAAGAGCTACGAGGAATTTTATCTTATTTCTTCTCGTACATGACAGGTTTCGATAAACTTACATTTTAAAAAGTATTTTCACACGATTTTAAAATGTGATGGAAAAAATTAAATTACTCATAGCGACTGTGACTATTTTGTTTTCCCCTATCATTTTCCTGTCCCATACCTACCGACAATGTGGCCAAACAAAACCAAACGAAACCTAATCCTCAACATACGCTACACTGCACTTTCAATGGAAAGCAATAATCCACCCTGTCCGTCTTCGATTCGCCTTCAACAACCTGCTGGTCAGTGTCCAAATACCAAAAGTTGATTCGTGGTAATTTTTGTTATAGTTTGGTACTATATTCCTTTGTGGCCTGGAACTCTGATCTCTGTGCCTGTGTTATTTGTAACTAGCAAGGAGTTCGATCTTGATGATGCTAAAATATGCGATCGCTGTGGCCAACCATTAATCACTATAATGCAAGTTGACGGTTCGTTTTGAACATTTGTTGAATGTGAGGATATCCAATTTTTGTGATACATACATGCCATAGAAAATCGATTCCTCCGAGATGCCAGTCAGCATCTCGTCTTCTTACTCATCCTCAAACCACTGTTTGCACTATTATATAAGAACCAAACCTTCACTTAATCGACAGTCAGACAAAAACCCAGAGTCCACTTGCAACAGTGGCCGAAGGGTCGGTCAAAAATTTTTGAAATGTTTGTAAACCAATTGGATCAAACAGCTATGGTCATCAGTCCCCAACTGACAAACTACGTAGACTAACACTATGGACAATACACACTCGCATACCAGATGGAGGATTCGAAATTCCGGTGGGAACCGCAGCTCAGTTCACAGCAAGAACTATCTATACCATGCGTTGCTAATTTTATGTGGTCCTCCTGCTGCACTTGTCACTAGCAACCGTCATAATTGTAACTAAGCTGTTACAAATAAGTCTTAACAGAGAATAAGTCGACGACATCGCAGTCAACTTGCGAAACATACCGCGAAGCACGGTCCGAACTCAGATGAAATATCTTACGGGCGAGTTCCCACTCACACTATGGCTTTATTAGCTCTGGAGACCATAGCACCCACATCCCTCAACTCCTAACAGAAAGAGGGGGCCACTGTAGGTACATTAGTTCTTTTACTCCTTACGAAGAGCAGATAATTAAACATGAAACACATTCTAAGTGTAACATATGACATAAAGTCGTTGATTCTGTTCTTTAGAAAATATCTATTCTTCCCGGGTGCCGTGCACTTGCGCCATCTGGTCGGAGTTAACCGAATAGCCTGCCTGATCAAGTGTCGTTGGATATTGGGTCACAGATGGCGCAAGTGCCGGGCTTGCGCGCCACACTCCTGCTGCGTCAGCTGCAGTTGAGCATCTGGCATTCCCAGCCAAGGATGTACCAATGGTTGTACTCGTAAGCCGATGCCGTTGGAAAGGTGTAAGGTTGTCGGTGTCAAGCGAATGGAATGTTTTATTTCGGCAGTGTTGCGCGAATTCAAACGTTCGAACGTGTGAAGTGTCTATAGTAAATGGTGTAATGGGAGTGTCACAGTCGACGACAGACAAATTACAAACCGTTCAGCAATCCTCGATGCTCGTGGCCGGTGACAACTTAGGCCTGTCGTCATGACTGACAGAAGGGTGATAGTGCAGCAAATCACTGTCCAGTTCAACTAAGGACGTGGTATCTACGACTCAAAGTGACCCGTACCTATAAACATGGGTTCATTTGGGTACGGGAACCGGAACTTCACTCGGTTGTCAGTGTAAACACAGCCTCATCGGACACAACGGCTTGCGTTTGCCGACAATCGCCAGGGATGGACATTGGGACAATCACACAACGTGATGTAGACAGACGAATCATCGTTTGAACTGCACCACGCCGACCGCGCAGATGTTAGTCACCATGGCACAAAATGTTCAAATGTTTGTATAGATTATAGGACTTAACTACGGAGTCATCAGTCCCTAAACTTACAAACTACTTATGAACTAACTAACTCTAAGGACGGCACAAATATCCATGCCCGAGGCGGGGGGATTCGAACCCCCGACCGTCGTGACCGTGCAGTCCGTGACTGGCGCGCCTCAATCCCCTCGGCCACCGCGGCACCATGGCACAAAGGCGGTGTCTCTACGAGTTTTGAAATTTAAAAGAGTGCTAACAATTTATTCACAAATGATAAAAAGCGTTACATGTTTCCACCTGAAAATGTGCTCCAGGGCAGACAAACTGTCCTACGGCACCAGACGTGTTTGTACAACATTGTAAAGTAAGTAAATCAACTGTTAAATCTCGTTAATTATACGAATCTGTTATTAAAATTTTCCATACTATCACCACACGTCTTGATCTTTACATGCCCTGGCTATTAAATATGTGTAAAGAACCATAAAGGCACCTGACGATGAGCCCTCATGGCTCGAAATGCATTGTGTGCAAAACAAACAAAATTTTGGTGACTGAAGGCGTGTTCGTTTTATTTTACATAACGTGCATTCCAATCTTGACTTAATTTTTAAGGTAATTTAATCAGCCGGCCGCAGTAGCCGAGCGGTCTGCGGCGCGCCAGTCACAGTCTGTACGGACGCTACGGTCGGAGATTCGAAACCCCCTCGGTCATGGTTGTTTGTATCGTCTTTAGTGTAAGGTAGTTTATAAGTAGTTTGTAAGTTTAGGGACTGATGACCCCCACCGTTAAGTCCCTTAAGCTTAACAAACATTTGATTTAATTTAATGATTATGATTGCCATTATGTCCAAGGTGTTTTCAAAAATAGTGCATTACTCCTGTTTCCTATAACCCAGGATTCACCCAGCGGTAACACACTGGACTCTCGTTAGGGAGGACGGTGGTTCAGATCTCCCTCTGGCCCTAAATCACTACATTCAGATGACGGAATGATTCCTTTCAAAGGGCACGGCCGATTTTCCTTCCTCATCCCTGCCGAAAATCAGAGCGTGAGCACCGTCTCTAATGACTGTCGATGGAACGTAAAACCCAAAGCTTTCTTTTTTACTAGGATCCTAGAGCCTAAATTAAATGTATAATTGTCATTGTTTTGATATGTTTCAGATTTGGCACTTGCCCACACTCAGTAACTTTTGGTTGAGGAAACCAGCAACCAGTTTCAGGACTGAAACGTTTTGAGCCTCTTGCTGTTTTCTTCAGAGGCACATAACTTACTAACGGTGTCTAGTCCTTGCGCTGTCATAGAACATTGAATACCAGTACTTTATGTTGACTGTTCTTATATCATGCCTACACTGAACACGGTACGCCAGTTATATAACAGTAAGTGCCCGTAACCGGATACAAATATATATTTGTACCAGCCAACCCGGCAGCGCATCGCAGTAGCTAATGTGTATGGGATATACTTTTCTATTCTTCTCCCTACGTCTATCCCACACCACCCTCACTTATTCCAGACCATATCCATCTCCTCCCCCTCCTCAGTGCATCTATATCAACTCCCTTTTTAAATCCATTTCATTCACCCATTCTCTATCTCCTCGTTCTCTCTCTCTGATATTACTTATTGTTATTGCAATCGAGACCTTGTTTGAAAATAGCAGTCAAAATGGATGGGTAAATCAATTGGAAACGGGTTATTAAAGATACCTTTGGAACTGCTCTATCTATGAGATTAGTAGCTGTAATGGCCGTATTTTTAGTGGTTGTATTCTACGAATAAGTATGATTATAAATTTCGACATAAAAACAACTTTCCTGTTTTATGTTAAAATGACTGGGAAAAGGAAAATAAAACCGCAGACTTTTACAGCACATCTTAGCATGTTTTTCTCGCAGCGAACAGAATAGAAATGTTTTTTTTTTTTTCTTTTTTTTTATAACATGTTTTTATCATTTTGAAAGTTTTCTTTTTATTGAAAACAAAATAATTATGGGATGATCATACCTTAATGATAGAAATTTCATATGAAAAAAAATTGTATTAATACACTAAGTGGAATGGAAATACAACATATCGAAAGTTTTTGCGTAGCGTCCATATTTTGTCTTAATAGGAATCTAATTGAAATACGATTAACAACATTGCTACATACCGGTAAAATTTTACAATCCGCGACACATGCGTGCTGTTGGATCGTGGGAATCAAGCCGACCAATCGTGACAATGCTTGATATAGCCATTGAAATTTTAGATGGCGATAGTTTGTTCCGAAACTAACTGATGCATCCGCAGCGTAATTAACAGCTGGATCGTATAAAAAATAAACCGCGATCTGTTCTCAATTTGTTTGCAACACTCAGAAATACCACGAACTGACATCAAGTACAGCTTTGCAACGCACCACCGGTAACACCACGGAGGTAAGAAGAATACGGAGGGGCTTCTACAGAAATATCTTTTCGTGTTAAATATTTATGGCTGTTTCAACTTTGTGTGAATAATGCCATCTCCCTTTATTCTAAACTCCTTGGCGTATTTGTTCGCTCCATTACAGCTTATCTGGTCGCTATGTGAGTAGCGAATGAATAAGCTGATTTCCGGAATCTCTGCGGGTTTTCCCCCGGATAATAAAATCGTACTGATTCCATATTTCGACGGTACAGCTGCCCGCTATCTTCAGGATGCTGCTGAGTCCCGCTGAATACTGGTGCAAGATTGAAGTACAGAGTCCTACATAGGCGTCGGTCGCGTGCACGGCGCATGCGCCGGCCGTCACAGTTGCTACCTCCTGGACAGGGCTGGTGGCGCCGCCCCTCCCTAGTGGAACAGGGCACAACGATATATCGCACTTACATTAATCAATCCCAGGTGCTGGAATCCGGGTCGAACATTGCAATTTGATATTATTTAATAATGGGTTCTATGTTCTACTAAGAGGAAACCCCATGTCTCTAGTTATTAGATTATCCGTCACCCTAAATTCAATGGCTTCTATGTAAACACTGTTCCAGAAACCGGAGGTATTGGTTACTGTGCGGGTTTCGTCATATATCATCTTATGTCCTTCCATTAAACAGTGTTCTGCTACCGCCGATTTATCCGGCTGCAATAGTCTCGTGTGGCGGCAATGTTTCACGCAACTATCATGTACAGTTCAAAGCGTACGGCCGATGTATGCCTTGCCACACTCACACGGTATTTTGTAATAACCGGGTTTCTTGAGTCCGAGGTCATCGGCTGTACGCTTCGCACTGTAAATTATAGATGCGTGAAACATTGCTGCCACACGAGACTATTACAGCCGGATAAATCGGCGGTAGCAGAACACTGTTTAACGGAAGGACACAAGATGATGTATGACGAAACTCGCATAATAACCAATACCTCCGGTTTCTGGAACAGTGTCTACAGAGAAGCCATTGAAACCCCCCAGGGTGACGGACGATCTAATAAATAGAGACACGAGTTTCCTGTTAGTAGCACATGGAATCCATTATTAAATAATATGCAATGTTCGACCCGGATTCCAGCACCTGTGACTGATTAATGTAAGGTACGATATATCGTTGTGCCCTGTTCCACTAGGGACGGCGCCACCAGCCCTGTCTAGGAGAC
The DNA here is from genome assembly GCA_026315105.1 of Locusta migratoria. NCBI lineage: Eukaryota > Metazoa > Arthropoda > Insecta > Orthoptera > Acrididae > Locusta > Locusta migratoria. The sequence continues at coordinate 87,295,437 of CM048748.1, forward strand.
AGCAACTGTGACGGCCGGCGCATTCGCCGTGAACGCGACCGACGCCTATATAGAACGAGATACTTCCATCTTGCAATAGTATTCAGCGGGACTCAGCAGCAGTTACCTGAAGATGGCGGACAGCTGTACCATCGAAATATTGAATCAGTTCGATTTTATTATCCGGCAGATAACCCGCAGAGGCTTCGAAGATTTGTCACGCCGGGAAAGCCTTCGAAGTTATATAGAATAAGCTGATTGTTGGAAAATATAGAACATGATCCAAATTGGAAGCGTACTTTCTGTCTTTTTCAAATTCTGATATTTTCCGGTAGATTAAAAAAAAATTCTTTCATACAAACCTTGTCCTGTAAATTACGAACAGAACAAAGAAAAGATCAGCCAAATCGGTGAATACTTTCTCAAGTGATGCGCATTCATACATGTGGCAATTCATGTTTATTAATATAGATTGCGTAACTGGCTGATGTTTCGTTAAGCAGCAGGTGTTGTACATGTTGCCCCTGCGATGGCGACCACCGTGCGCTGCGGAGCGCCCCTGCTGCGAGGTCTGGTGCCGGTGCCGGTGCCTTGTGCAGCTTCAGCGTCGGCCTCAGGTTCGGCCTCGCCTGGCAGCACGGTGGGGCTTCACGCACTGTCAGCACTTTGCGCCGTGAAGGCGTGTCCGGCGCGCGCGACGCTAGCGCCACGCGCGGCGACTGCGGGAACCACGCTGCCGGAGCGGCCGGCTGCCTCTGTGCCTACCCAGCTTACACGATACCAGGGGGATGTAAATTTGACTCGCGCGCTTTGCTTCTGTGACGTCACCTGGCAGCAAGCGCCGAGCAGCTGCCGCAGTACTGCGAGCGTGAAGGTCGGGGTGAGAGTTTAAAACAGGGAAAGATTAATTTTTAAAACTCACAACCACCAACTGCGAACCAAATTCCTAAACATGCAAAAACACTGGAACTGTGATTGCGACTGTTTGACTCGTTTTCTAGGGGATGATATCACACGTTCGCAGCTTTCCTTCCCTGCATATGATAAACAAAACAAATTCATAATAAAATCAAGTTCATGAGAGAAAAGGGTGTAATAACTACTATTTTTGAAAACACGTGAAAGTTCACTTTATGTTGTTTATTTCACAATATTTGAACCCTGTGGCTGATACGTCTGTACGTCGACACATTTACCAAATAAAGTTATAGCTCGTGGGCCCCCAGACAAAATGAGTATTTATCGCGAATTGTTTTCACACCACGTGGCTGTCTCAAACACCGTTTATGTTCATGCCCATGCGACGACACGTTTTACTTTAACAATTCACAGTCACTTTAATTCAATGCGATGCACACCTTGTTCCACCGGCTAAATATTCACAAACACACAGTAGCACTCGATTTAACTTGGTACAGTCTACGACGAGCAACCACACGTGGCGATTGCCACAGACAAATCTAAAGTCATCACCTCGAGATCCACATGCCAACTGATGCAGAGCGACGCCGACCGGCCAGCTCACAACGTGCTCCGGAGTCCTCACATCCTGCCCTCGCGCGCGCGCACGCCAAAAGCTCAACTGCCGGGGTTTTTTCCCCTACGTCATCAACTTCCCCATGAGAGCTGTTCTAACCGATTTGCCAACGTACAGCGCACAGCCAATACATTTCTAAAACATTACTTAAAATCAAAATAATTACACTACGCATTAAATAAATTATCTTCTTAGGTTTTTAAATTGGTATAAACATACTTTGTACTATTTATCATAATCGTGCAATTTCTTATGTCACAGATAAGTGATTTAACTGAATACTTCAAGATAAAATACACAAGATTAATTGAAAGTAAAATGAGAAATAGTTAATATATTATTTTTATAAACAAACATTGCCATGCTAGTTGTGTAACTGTCTTGTATTTATTGGTAATTTATTACTTTTCATTGTCAATTAAACATATTACGTCAGATGTGACTATATCAGCTAGTGTATTGTTTATTTGTCAACAAGCTATTTTGTAATGAGGGCCTTAAAGGTTCCTAACTGCATCATATTACTTCAAATGCCAGAAGTATTACAATATTTGTGCATTGCACTGTGCCTGGCACTCACCATTGTCCCTCTCTCCCCTCACGGAAACGAACTGGAAAATCCTAAGTTGGAACAAGCCACCAACGTCGGCCTGCTTGCTGGCCTTCCGTCAGCTACAAGCACACAGCAAATCTCAACGTGGAGAATTTCTACCTATGGCCTAACTATAAATGTTGTCACCCAACTGTGTACATACATTGCTACCATAATTAATAAGATTAAAATTGTGTAACATTTAGTGCATTGGCATGGTCAATGTTTGCAGTGAACAACGTACTGTTTAATTATCAAATGCTATTAATTTACCAGTATTCCTATTGGGCGGTAATCTCACAGTACCCTTATGAAACTAGCAAGCAGGAAGTTGTATTTTGCGCTCGCTCGTTTCGTGACCTGTTAAATGTTCGGACAGAAAGTAGCTTTCTTGTATTGGGGAACAATTTTTCCATATATTGGCTGCTACGTTTGCGTTATGACGAAAGTTTTCTTTATCTAATACGTTGCTTGCAGTGGCCATTTTGAACAGCAGCTGAATTGTATTTCACTGTAAGGTTTTTAAATAAACGCCTTTTGCTACTGCGAATGAAGGGTTTTATTTTTATATTTTTAAGTCACCCATACGCGTTTCGCCTTTCTTTCAAGGCATCATCAGTGGGTGTCCTGAAATATTTACATCTTTTTGTTTACACATATAGGTTAGGTCTCTGACATATCTACAAAACATTTCATTTCTGATTTAAAAAAGTTCGTTTTTTGATATAAAATAGTGTACTTACAGCACTTGCTACTCCACTTCAGTCTTATTCTGGCAACCAGGTCGAAATGTTACACTGTGTTTTGAAACACATTGCAGTTCTCTGGTTCTAAATGTTCAAATGTTTGTTAAGCTTAAGGGACTTAACTACGGGGTCATCAGTCCCTAAACTTACAAACTACTTATGAACTACCTACAACTAAGGACGGCACAAATATCCATGCCCGAGGGGGGATTCGAACCCCCGACCGTAGTGGCCGTGCAGACCGTGACTGAAGCGCCTGTCCCCTCGGCCACCGCGGCCGGCTCTCTGGTTCTACTGTCACCTGCTGCCATACTGTGTACTGCTGTTTGTTTTGTTTTCTTTATCTAATATATAAAAATGAAGGCCTCTGTCCGTACGCTATGCCTGTGAATGTTATTGAGTCGATTGCCATAAAACTTTGTCCACTTATTGCATGAACTAGCATCACGGTTATAGGCATAGTGAAATTTCTAAATTCGCACTCTAAGGGAGTCAAATCAACAATTAAAACAAAAGCACAGTTCCTTTCTGTCTGTTCCTTTAACCTTCTATAACTCGAGAACTACTGAACATATCGTGATGAGGTTTCTTTTAAATTGTAGGTCTCACAAAGGTCTATACCACGTCCGCGAGAGCATATGTCTAACTTTTACGGGTGAATCATATGTATCATTTTTCTCTCCTAAGGCGCTGGAGCCGGATGGCTTTAGACTACATAAACAGTGATTGTGAGAAACCTATAAAAGTTAGACATGTGCTCTTAGGGACTTTATTTTAGATCATTATGAGCTCTACAATTTAAAAACAAACCTCATCACGATAAGTTAAGTGGTTCTCGAGTTAAAGAGGTTTAATTATTACTCGTGCCAAGTCGCGGGGCGGGACGGGTTAGCTAGTATTTAATTTTGAAACTTTTCTTTTTCAGTCCTTTGTATGTTAGTATACATATATATTAATCACAAGCGGGTTCCACCGCTTAAAAGCAATGTTTTTTGTCGAATGAGAAAAGAAAAGACGGAGAAAATGTGTTCACGGCGGCCTTATAATACAGCGGCTCGCTGCTGAGTGACGTAATACAGCGCTAACTAAACTGGCATAGCTTTCTAGTCTACGTACCTTGACAGGATACGGCCGGTCAACTGTGACATGCACCTGCTCGAGCCTATGAATGTGATTCTTATTTGAAATTTTGTTGCAGTAGCTGTAAGTTCATTACTCACTGCCCATCGGTAAACCACAGATAGAAGCATCGAACTGAGGTGAAATTTGCAGCGTGCGTTTGCAGCTACGATTGCAGGAGTACGCAGCGCTACGTGCGACATATAGGGCGAACTGCTGTGCCAACGTACTGGTATTGTTCTTTCGTGCGATTCATTATCGTAAACACCTATACTCTTTGTCATAGAAGACAGTTCGGCTGAGAAAGAGTGTTTTCTTCTATAGATTTCGCATTATCGGTAAGTGCAAACTGTCCTTCTGTCGATGGTTCAAAAATCAAATATTCAAATGTTTGTATAGTCTATGGGATTTAACCACAGGGTCATCGGTCCCTAAACTTACAAACTACTTATGAACTAACTAAGGCTAAGGACGGCACAAATATCCATGCCTGAGGGGGGATTCGAACCCCCGACCGTAGTGGCCGTGCAGAGCGTGACTGGAGCGCCTCAGTCCCCTCGGCCACCGCGGCCGGCTCTGTCGATGGTAAACAAGGAACTGTTTGTGGATCTTTAGTCGCTGGATGCAAGACGGGACCCATTCCACGCTTTTCCTAATGATAATAAATCTATGGGACTTAACTACTATGGTTATCAGTCGCTAGGTTTGCGAACTACGTGAACTAACCTAAGTACAATACACATACCCATGCATAAGGGAGGATTCGGACCTCCGACGCGGAGCCAACGCGCGCTTTGAAAATGTTCAAATGTTTATTACGTTTATGGGTAGATATATCCGCGGATATCCGCATTATTTCTTACTTTGTGGATAAAATTGTGAGCGACGCGGATATCCGCGTGTTATATGCCGATAAAGAGCGAGGTATCTACCAAGTACGTCTCTCGAAATGTTAGCTGAAAATTTCAAGCAAGTGGACATTCTTGGAATCCTTGTAGCCCACAGGTAGAACGGAAGGCTGTTGTCCTCATCCACTGGCCACAACCAGAAGTAGATGTACCCGAGGGACCTGCGCCTAATCCGTTTACGCGACCATGTCTGATCTGAGGTCTGTTAAGTGCTTTGTGAGTGGCAAACCGCTCCACGTTCCATGCCATATTTCGCTGCCTTCAGTTAGCGCTTTGTAGTGACGGAGTGACAACGTATATCATACTGAATACAGCGACAATACTTTCTTAAAATGAACACGACATCAATGCATACTATATCGTGTAAAGTGAAAAGAGGTGATCTGACATTAGTGAAGGAAGAAAATGAAATTGTGAATTTGGAAATATTTGGATACGTATTTAATAGCAAGGTAAACATCAACGATGTAGTGGGCTGTTTTGCGTGTAAAGAAGTATATTCTTACACTGGACACAAAGTGGAACTTCAGATTTGCTGAAAACTTGGTGTGAGGCAGGACAAAGTAGCATAATTAATTATTTAAATAGCAAGACAGATGCAACAGTTCCTGACGTTCCGCCAAATTTGAAGACAACCGCGACCGAAAAATTTATCAATCTTGTCAACAAAGACGTTTTACTGTTCGAAGTTGCGTATGGATCTGGGTTTCTTGAGATGGCACAGTTTCTTATTGATGTGGGGGCATATCTCCTGAACTATGTGTCTTACCGTCAGTAAATTTCATCAATAACGCGAAACAATATGTTTTCACAGTTTCATCGCAAACGAATGAACGGTACAGCCGTGCATAAAATACGAACAAACATACAAACATTCATGCTTACGTATTAGATAAAGATTGACAATAGGATTTCATAGAAACTTTAATAATCAGATACGGTGTACAGAGTGTATTTGGGAAGGTACACAATGTTATAGGCTGACCGTAGCTGCAGCTGACATTGACTCTTTTTGCTGACAGTTACCAATTTGAAGTAGACTTCATTTTTACATTTGATATAACATGCTTTGCTTTGCGTCACTTATCGTCTTCTGCGTTTATATGGAGATAATATAGGATCACGTTTGTGAAAACTTCGAAAGAACAGAACTTTTTTTTTTTTTTTTTTTTTTTTAAATGTAAAAACAATAAAATCTCCTCTATGCCGATCAGTTTTTAACCACTGAAATTTAAGAAGCCTGTATTAAACAGCTGGTGCAGTAAGCCACCACACGGGCTTCGAAGGCTACTATGTAGGTCCGGAGTGCCAATATTTTCCTATAGGGAACAACTTGGTTTGCAGTGGGTATAGAACAGTTACCGTGATTCTGGAAGTCAAAAGTAGTTCAGTTGTTGCAGAAATGACACTGTAACAATAATTACAATAATTATATCATGACATACCATGGTTTCAAATACTGCTATCTATTAGTATTACCCATTCGAAACTTTAATATTTGCGGATGCGGATAACGAACTTGCGGATGCGGATAAAGTGCTGCGAATACGGTTGCGGATATGGGTCTTGCAGATGTGGGGCACATGCGCATAACACTTTTCTTATCCGCGCAGGTCACTACTTAGACTTAACTGCGGGTTCATCAGTCCCTAAACTTACAAACTACTTATAAACTAACTAATACTAAAGACAGCACAAACATCTACGCCCGTGAGGGATTGGAACCCCCGACGGGGAACGGCCTCGCCCATCTGAGCATAGTGCCTAAGTGCGCTCGGTCACTCCGCCGCGGCATGCTTTGCAGTAATGCAGCTTAAAGCGCTTAGTCCCTCAAGAGTTCGCGATGGCAAATGCTGTCTGCTGCCGACCACTCGCTCATCGTGTGTGACGTCATATGCCGTCCGCACTTTTTTCTTCCATTTTTCATTTCTGCCGATGCAGTTTGAAGGACAACCGCTAGATGGCAGTGTCCTACATTCCTTAGCTTCATGTTGCCAGAGTTTACATTTATTTGTGTGCGCTACTATTTTACGAACAGTTTTTAGGTTCCGGTCAAAGTCTTTTCATCTTAGCTAACTCATTTGTAATTCAGGAATACTCTGGTCTTCTGGCAGACTATGGAAAAGGTCTGACACGCTGCTACACAACGAAGGCATGGGTCGTTCATTGTCTTGCTGAATTATGGCCCCTGGGGTGTCGTGCAGCAATGGCAGCTCGTTTTGTATTATCACGATATAGGGGAGAGAGTGTCTCGGATATGATGCACGAGTTGGGGTGAAAATCATTACAAGAAAGGTGTTATTCATTGCGGCAAGATCTATTTGATAAATTTCTTTCAACAAATTTATCTTCCGACTGCGAACATATTTTCTTAAGACCCACCTACATAGGGAGATGTAATCATCATAAAAAATATTATATTGAAAACCGAAAGATGTAAGTGTTCCTTTTCTTGCGATCTATTACAGAATGGAACTGTAGACAGGGTGACCATGTTTTCTGATACTAAAAGCCGGATCTACCCATTACGAAAGAATAGTACCAAATTTACCTCACCCGTTTTACTTGCTGTATGTAAGCAAGATAATTTCATCCATTAAACATCTTTACACTTTAAATATGTGGAACAAATGTTGGTAAAATACAGTTGTAATTAAGTATATGTTTCAGTTCAAAAATGTTCTGATGTTTGTATCCCAATGGGACCAAACTGCTGAAATCATCCGACCCTAGACCTACAAACTTTTCTAACTTACACTAAGCACAAAGCACACACCTGTGCCCGAGGGATAGCTCGAACCTTCAACGCGAGCGGCCGCGTAGTCTCTGACATTGTGCCTAGAACCGCACGACCATTTCCGCGTGGAGGTATCTACTTCGTCAAATTGTTTTAAACATTTTAGAATTCCTGAGACGCGTACCACAGAATTGTAGTTTTGACTGAAATTACATTTTGTAATTATCGAATGTTTAAACGTGTCCGGCTTCAGTCTGGATTTTTCATGGGCCCACATATTGTTCATTACAGAAAGCATTCGATCAGTTCCCACATTTGTAGCAGGAAGCAGGGAATATTATCTGTAGTGTTACCACAAATATAATGAAGCACATGTAATTCATCAAATTCTGCAAATTAGTTCAAGAAATCGTAAATGAGTTTGTCTGTAAATTGCTTCCGATTCCTGTACTGTAGTATTAACGTTTCAAACCTCATCGGAAAGTTATCTCAATAATTACCTTCTCATTGTATGTAAGTACAAAATCGAAAAACCTTAACATCAAACCACTCAAATACGAAATTCAGGTTAGCCAAATAAAATACTACCAGTTCATAAATACCCGATTCCTCTTCATTGTCTACAATAAATTGGTACAAAGAGCGTAATTCGGCATCCAGAACACATTTTTCTTTCACTTCTGGTATGATTAGCTGTGAACCACCATTTCACATCTCATCACATCTGAAAGCGCACAGAGAGCTAGAAAATGGGTTGCATAACTTTCAATTTTTACAGGTGCTCTTTATAATAATAACCCTGGTGTCTGTTATTTTGCGTTTCTGGTCGACCACGATGTTTATGTCTGCAGTGGCGACAGACGAAATGCGTGGCAGACGATGCACTGTCAACGAAATTTCCTCTCCTCCGCCGAAGAGAGTTGTCCATACTAATTCTTCATTAAATGTAAGATTACTGATTTCCTTTCAGTAAGACGATAATCGAATTTCGCAGGACGGTTTGCAGGATACTGTTGAAATGCAGGACATTTTTAAGATTTTCCATCCTCGTGGCGGGACGCAGGATCAGGCTTTAATAAATAAATAAATAAATAAATTTGCCTTTGAAATTCAGGACATCTGGTAATTCTAACTGCAGGCAAATATCATAAAAGCGGTCCGATGAACCCTCTGCCATGCTCTACAATGTGACTTGCGGAATATCGATGTAGATTTAAGCGTAAGGCTACGCCCGCGGATGATGTCATTCACGTAGTCTTCTGGTCTCCTTACTATGGACACATACAATCTGTGATTTGTGGCTGTACATAGTAGCAGCCCACACTAGGGGGCTTCATTTGGCGCTGTATTTCTGATGCGAATGCAATCACCATGATGCCCCTCGCCATCTCTATGCGTATGCTTGAAATTTTCAGCTAACATTTCGACAGACGTACTGGGCAGATACCTCGCTCTTTGTCCGCATACAACTCGCGGATATCCGCGTCGCTCACAATTTTATCCGCAAAGTAAGAAATACTGCGAATATCCGCGGATATATCTACCCACAGGCTTGATAAACATTTGAACATTTTCAAAGCGCGCGGTGGCTCCACGTCGGAGGTCCGAATCCTAACTTAGGCATAGGCATGTGTGTTGTTCTTAGGTTAGTTTACGTAGTTCGCAAGCCTAGCGACTGATAACCATAGTAGTTAAGTCCCATAGATTTATGATCATTAGGAGAAGCGTGGAATGGTTCCCGTCTGATCGTCGTTCCCTATTGCATCCAGCGATTGAAGATCCACAAACAGTTCCTTGTTTACCATCGACAGAAGAATTGTTTGCACTGACCGATAATGCGAAATCTATAGAAGAAAACACTCTCTCTCAGACGAACTGTCAACTTTGACAAAGTGTGTAGGTGGTTACGATAATAAACCGCACGAAAGAACAATACCAGTACGCTGGCACAGCTGTTCGCCCTATATGCCGCATGTAGCGCTGCGTACTCCTGAAATCGTAGCTGCAAACGCACGCTGCAAATTTCACCTCAGTTCGATGCTTCTATCTGTGTTTTACCGATGGGCAGTGAGTAATGAACTTAATTCTACTGCAACAAAAATTCAAATAAGAGTCACATTCATAGGCTTGAGCAGGTGCACGCCACAGTTGACGGGGGCCGTGTCCTGTAAGCTGGGTAGGCACAGTGACAGCCGCCCTAGAGTCTAACATAAGAGTCGCGAAACTCCCAGTGAATTTCTGCAACTTCGCAACTGCAGCGCTGCCAAGCGGCTGGGTCGTAAAAACATGCCGCGAAACGACTGTGTATTGAATAGAGTGAAGCAGCACATTCTATGCGTATGAGAAACTCAACTCTAGGAAATTTCTTTACTTCTTCGATAGGTTTAAATTATATTTGGTTTCTTGGCTAGGAAAGACATATCGATTTATTGAGTTCAACATCTACATAAATACTCTGAAACACACACTAAAGTTCAGGGCAGAGAGTACATCGAACCGCGTTTATGATATTTCTCTATCATTCCTTTCTCTAACAGCGCCCGGGAAAAAGGAACGCCTAAATCATCCATCCAAACTCGAGCATCATATCATTTCTGTGAAACTCTCTCCCCTTCATCGCGATAATACAAAAGGAACTGCCCTTCTTCAAACTTTATCTATTTCCCCCGTCAGCCCAAGTTGGTTCGGATCGCACAATTGGCAGTAATACTGCAAAACTGAAGACAAAAGTGTAATGTGGGCTCTTTCTTTAGTAGAACTGTTGCATTTTCTAAGATTCTGCCAATGAAACGTAGCCTTTGGATCGCCTTCCCGATAATGCTTAATTCCCATATTAAGTTGTTCGTAATTCCTAGATATTTAAATGACTTTACGGCTAATAGATTTGACTGGTCTGTCATGTATATGATGTTTAACGGATTTCTTCTGGTGTTCATATGCAACACTTCTCTATTTTCATTATTTAGGGTTAATTGCCGATTTTTGCACCATACAGATCTCTAAATCAATTTGCAGCTGCATTCGATTTTCTGGTGACTTTACTAACCGATAAATGACAGTATCATCCACGAAGAGCGTAAGAGAGCTATTCACATTGTCTCCTAAATCGTTTATGAACATAATTATCCATAGTGGCTCTCTAACACTTTCCTGCGGAACACAAGATATCACTTCTGTTCTACTCGATAAAATCAAATTTTCAAATGTTTGTATAGCTTATGGGACTTAACTACGGGGTCATTAGTCCCTAAACTTACAAACTACTTATCAACTATCTTATCCAAAGGACGGCACAAATATTCACGCCCTAGGGGGGATTCGAACCCCCGACCGTAGTGGCCGTGCAGACCGTGACTGGAGCGTCTCAGTCCCCTCGGCCACCGCGGCCGGCACTACTCGATGACTTTGCGTTAATTTCGACGTACTGTGTCCTTTTTGACAGGAATGGCAATATTTTACGGACTGAGGTAATGAACCCAAAAAAGTGGTAGTATGGGAAGACCGTTCTGCACAGCAAAACATGGCCGTTAGCGATGTAAGTAATAATTTGTACATTTTCTTTTGTTTTCCACTGATGAAGCTTACTGCTTATAACGCCCGTTAAAATGCGTTGCATGGTACGTAATGTAATTTATTAAGTCATGTTAGAACTTTTACTGAACGCCCGATCAAAGTGATCTTGTCATTTTACTCAAGGAAGCTGCACAAATATAAAGGCAACAGTTATTTTGAAAAATTAATATTTTTGTCATTCATAACAACTGATTTCCGAAGCTAGAAATTTGAAGTTGTATAGAGTGACATTAATTATGATTAGGGCAGTAGAAAGAGTAGGCATATCACTGCAATATATACGTTTCAAATTTCTTTACTACTATTTATGTTTGATAAGCTTAAGGGACTTAACTACGGAGTCATCAGTCCCTAAACTTACAGACTACTTATGAACTACCTTATACTAAAGACACACAAACATTCATGCCCAAGGGAGGATTCGAAACCCAGACAGTAGCGGCCGTGCAGACTGTGACTGGCGCGCCGCAGACCGCTCCGCCACTAGCTAAATACCTTCTTAACTTTGTATAGGCCTCAGATGAAGATTTCTTGAGACAAAAGCAAAATTCCAAGCGGCAAAATGTTCCTCACGTTTTGCCTTCATTGCAGCGGCAGACGATATTGAACATGTCTGAACTTGGTTTTCTCTCACAAGCGGGATCCAGGAGTTCCAACAACAAAATTACTAGGGCGTGATTGTTCCACATATCGTGAGATTATATTTTAGGGCGGGAAATCAAGGGCGTAAAAATATACGATCATTCTTTATTGAACAGCTTTTGTAAATCTGTCTGGTACAAGAGAAAATATATTTTTTTAACCAGACAATAACAGTTATCTTGAAGACTACCAATGCAGAAAATTCTTCCAGTTGTGCGTTGAACCTAAAAGTTTCGAAGGGAATGTCACGTAACGACTGACTGAAACAATGGAAAGGAATACAGCAAACAATGCATGGAAGGTTATAGGGATGAAATGGTGAAGAGAGTAGAGAAGGTCATAGCCAGAGACAAATCTTAGGTTTCTACAGCTGAAAGTGATAGGTTGTCCAGGACAATTTAGACGGTATAATATACACTACCGGCCATTAAAATTGCTGCACAAAGAAGAAATGCACATGATAAACAGGTATTCCTTGGACAAATATATTTTACTAGAACCGACATGTCATTACATTTTCACGCATTTTGGGTGCATAGATCCTGAGAAATCAGTACCCAGAACAACCACCTCTGGCCGCAATAACGGCCTTGATACTCCTGGGCACTGAGTTAGAGATTGGATGGCATGTACACGTACAGATTCCCATGCAGCTTCAACACGATGCCACAGTTCATCGATAGTAGTGACTGGCGTATTGTGACGAACCATTTGCTCGGCTACCATTGACCGGACGTTTTCAGTTGGTGAGAGAGCTGGAGAATGTGCTGGACGGGGCAGAAATCGAACATTTTCCGTATCTAGAAAGGCCCGTACAGGACCTACAACATGCGGGCGTGCCTTATCCTGCTGCAATGTAGGGTTTCGCAGGGATCCAGTGAAGGGTAGAGCCACGGGTCACATCTGAAATGTAAAGGTCACTGTGCAAAGTGCCGTCGAAGCGACCAAGAGGTGACCGAGACGTGTAACCAATGACACCCCATTCCATCACACCGGGTGATACACCAGTATGGCGATGACGAATACACGATGTCGCCAAACACGGATGCGACCATCATGATGCTGTAAATAGAACCTAGAATTTATCCGAAAAATGACCTTTTGTCAATCATGCACCCATTTATCGTTGTGTACACCATCGCAGGCGCTAATGACTGTGATGCAGCGTCAAGTGTAACCACTGCCATGGTCTCCGAGTTGACAGTCCATGCTGCTGCAAATGTCGTCGAACTGTTCCGGCAGATGGTTGTTGTCATGCAAACTTTTTATGCTGGTGACTCAGGGATCGAGACATGGGTGTACGATACGATACAGCCGTGCGGATAAGATGCCTGTCATCTCGACTGCTAGTTATACGAGGCCGTTGGGATCTAGCTAGGCATTCCTTACTGCCTTCCTGAGCCCGCCGATTCCATATTATGCTAACACTCATTGGATCGTGACCAACGCGAGCATCAATGTCGCGATACGATAAATCGCAATCGCAATAAGCTACAATCTGACCTTTATCAAAGTCGGAAAGGTAATGGTATTCATTTCTCCTCCTTACACGAGGCATCACAACGTTTCACCAAGCAACGACGGTCAACTGCTGTTTGTGTATGATAAATCGGTTAGAATCTTTCCTCGCGTCAGCTTATTGTTGGTGTCACCTACCCTGTGTGAATGCTCTGGAAAGCTAATCATTTGCATATCACAGCATCTTCTTCCTGTCGGCTAAATTTCGCGCCTGTAGCACGTCATCTTCGTTGTGTAGCAATTTTAATGACGTTGTAGAAAACATCAGAAGTTCTATGAGGCTTTTTGCGGATGATAAGATAGTTCATCGAAAAGCAGCAATATTGGAGAAGGCTAGCGAAATACAGGAGCATATTCAGAATATCGACGTATGGCAATTGAGCCTCAATAGAAACAAATGTAAAGTGTTGCATTTACGTAGAAATAATGATCCTTTATTTTATAAGTATGCAATAAAAATCTCTGAGTAGACGTAAGGGGCGATTTGAAATGGAACAACCATATGAAAGCAATCATGAGCAAGACATATGCCATACTGAGATTTATCGAAAGAATTGGCAGAAAATGTCCGTCAACAAAGAAAGTAGGATGCAAAACTCCGCTCAGCGCTTGCGTACTGCTCTCATCAGTGTGGGATCCGCAACACATGGGGTTGGTAGAAAACATAGAGAGGATCTAACGGAGACCAGCAGGCTTTGTTACGAGCTTCCTTAGTATGCGGGAAAGCGTCATGGAAATGATTAGAAAGCTCTGTTGGCAGACGCTGCAAAAGAGACATTCTGTATCGCGGTTCGGGCTTCTGCTAAAATTCCAAGAGCATATGCTTCATGAGGATTCCTCCTACGTATATCTCGCGAAGTGGCCACAAGGATATGATCACAGACTTTGCGGCACCCACAGAGGCATATCAGCAGTCATTGTTTCTGCAAACCATACGCGACTAGTATAGTAATGTAAAAAAAAAATAAATAAATAAATAAACTACATGAGATCAATCTTTGGAATAAAGAGAATAACAGTGTCTTATTTCAACGCATATTTCTCATCCAGACAACATGGCTGTTGTTTATAAACTGAAAGTGTGCCTTGTCTGTCCAGTCTTGCCTCGAGGTCAAGAAACCTCACAAAATACTCGACTCCGAGTCAACTGCCTTAAATGTGGCGCCCAGAAACAGTAATTTCGCAAGAAATGGCGTCTACCTCAGAAAATATTTTAACGGTTTCAGTCAACCACACGCAACACAAATAACTGCTATTTTGCGTGCCGAAAATGGGCCAGCGCTCTTAACGTTATACCCCCGAGTGCCGTAAAGAGACGTTTTTCAACACTTTAGCAGAAGATAAAATGACTTTAGGCTATTATCACTGGGGTAAATTAAGAAATATTTCATCAAGGGAAGATGATATCACTCACTCCTCTCTGTATGTGCACATTCCTAACTTTTTTCGCAGAATGTTAAACAATGAGTAGTTCCCTTACTGATTTAAAGAGACGTTAAATCAGATTAAGAGGCTTGAGAAGCTACGTGCTCATAACACATAATGACGCAACCATTAAATAATAGGTGATATGTGCTCCTGAGAATGAATCATCTGTCGAAATGAAATTACACTGATTAGTTATTAGACTGCTTAGTATTCTCACTGGTGCTTTGTCAACAGCATGGAATATATATACGAGGGGGATTTGTAAATTTGGTTTTTCCCTGTTGATTGTGGGCAGAGTCGTATATGAAAGGAAAATAAATAGAATGATACCTCAAGAAATGACACATCTTTATTTTTGTAAATAATTTCCAAGTACATTCAGACATTTGTCAAACCGCTTTATAAGCTTCTAAAAGCAAACGACACAGCAGGTGAACGCGCATGTACAAGATACTGAGACACCTTATGGTAGAGGTCGACCATGACAATGACATTCTGTTGCGGATTATGCCGGGGGATGAAACGTGGTTCCACCATTACACGCCGGAAACTAAGGCCGCAGCCATTGAGTGGAAACATCCGTCATCACCACTCCCTCTGCAGGTAACGTGCTACTGGCCGCTTTGTGGAACGAAAAGCTTCTTCCGTACGCGTCGTCCTGATTTTTTTCCTGTAAGGCTTTTTGAAGCTTATAAAGCCGTATGACAAATATCTCTATGTACGTGGAAACTATGTAGAAAAATGAAGATATGTCTTATCTTTAATGTCTCATCCATTTTTTTCCTTTAATTCGAAACTCTGACCACGGTGGACAGCAAAAACTAATTTTTCAACTCTCTCTCTCTCTCTCTCTCTCTCTCTCTCTCTCTCTCTCTATCGGCCGGGCTGGGTGTGTCCAACAATGCATCTCGAAGATAATAACTCGACAATAATTCATGAACGATTTCAAATATCGAAGAGAAATTTGTCTGGACGCCGGTATCATTAATATTCATCAAAAATAGTTCAGAAATTTTGATTTCTTGCAAAGTTTTGGATTTCTTTATGATCTCGATAGAAAGAAAAAGATACTTGACTTGTCAGTGTCTTCCATGGAAAGTGTAGCAGTAAATTTACCACATATGTAAGATCTTATACTAAGCATTATCGGAGTTGACAACACCGTATGACAACGTTCTTGTGGTTCTGGAGTAACGGCATATTTATAGTATTTTAAACAGCAAAATTCACGTTTCCTTTTGAGGAGAGACTCATCAGAACCTTCAATGTCTGTTGTGCCACCACAGTTCTTTGTCCAAATGGACAGAGACAATGTTAAAAATCATTTATGTTAAAAAGTTGTGAACATTAAACTCCTACTCGAAAGTGTAACTTCAGGTTTTCTTAATGTATTAACCAAACTAATGCTGTACTACTTGACCGGATGTACACGTACTGAACTATCTACGTATCCGTTCAAGGAATAAGACTTAGCGTAGTCTTAGGGTCGAACCGCGCACCTTTCATATTATGCGCAGCAACTACACGAGCTGCAAATAATTGATCCTACAGTCAATCATTGTATGCATACGCTATCACTTGCGAAACAATAATGACTTATAGCCTATTATTAAATAATAGGCTATATTCTAAGATTTGCAACTAATGTAGGCAACAACAGATAACAAAGGTGAATAATATTTATTGATCACATGTTTTGATCTATCAACATTGGTCATATTCAAGCAATAATAATAAGAAGAAATAAAATTTATAAGATTAGCAGGCAAGATACGTTAACTCCGTTAAGAGAATAGCAGCAAAATGCCGAAATAATTCATCATCGACCAATCTGAGACATGAAGTCCATTTTTCGATCACACAACGGAAACTAATCGTCAGCTCAAATGAGTTTAAATCTTAACTGTTCAACTGTTTGTAATCGTATGGGACCAAACTTCGTTGGTCATCAGTCCCTCGTCTTACAAACTACTCAAACTAAGTTAAATTAACCTAAGGACAACACATATCCATGCCCGAGGGAGGATTCGCTCCTCCGACGCCGAAGGCCTCGCGATCCGTAACGTGGCGCTCCAAATCGCTCGGCTACTCCCGCGCGGCTTTAAATCTTAGTCGGACGAATTAGATATCAACTCTCGTAGACTGTCATGTAGGAATTACACACACTGTACAGTTACAATTCCGTAATGGAATCAGAAAAAGTTAAAGTTGTGAAACTGACACCAATTAGTCCAAGACTAAGTTAAACTGCTGACTAAGAGGCTATGAAGCAGATTCTAACACTGTTGCAAACGAAACACTTCGTCTATCCTGACAAATCATCCTTCTTCCCAGAAGAGACATAAAGTGTTCTTACAGCCCGAAGGGGCTCTCCACGCGAACCGTCGAAGTGTTTCACTTGACCACAGGAGTTTTCTGCTCTCTTTGGTGGATCGCCATTCCTTGCAAAATTTGCAGAGTTGTTAACAACTTGGACATCTTCCACACTAACATTCTGACAGTATTAAATGGAAAATTTACAAATATTTATTCACTTTGGGACTGTATGCCGTGCGAGTGTAACCGAGCGGTCTGGAGCGCCACGTTGCGGATCGCGCGGCCTCCCGCCTTGGAGGTTTGAATTCTTCCTCGGGCATGGATGTTTTTCCTGTCTTCTGTATATATTAGTTCATAAGTAGTTTAGGCACTGATGACCACACAGATAAGTCCCATAAGCCTTACAAAAATTTGAACATTTGGGACTGTGTTTATGTGCAGTACAAATAACGTATGAAATAAGTATACAAGGCCGTCTTCATTACCTTGACCGCACATACTGCTCAATATTTATGTATACTCACAGGAAAAATTGACAAATATACACTGAATGACATGAGGGGCTCATAAATGCTGAATTACTGTGGAGGGTATGATGCCTTGACTACAATACCATGATCAACTGATATAAAAAGTCTATCAAATACATAAATAAGTAGATAGAAACGTGTTGCTTTCACGACGTTAGCTCGAGGTGATAAATAGCTTCTAAGATACTGCCGCGAGTCTTCCGATGATCCCAAAGAACAAGTAGATGGAAACGGCTTCTTGTTGAAGGACTCCGAAGACCGTTATGATAATGGTGAAGCAACGACATGAGGATCTGGCGCCAGTCGTCGTCACCGTAAGGAAGTCGTGCAGGCAGAATGGAAGGATTCTCCGGAACTGCCACACAGAGGACGCATGACAAGATCCAGGGCACTGTAGCTGGCTCCAAGGGGAAGCTAACAGCGGGTCACTATTGTGTCAGAAAGGAGAGCAATGCCGAGAGTCTTCCGACGGAAAGCGTGGTACAGTGTGCTTGCGGTCCCCGGATCAAAACCCACCACTGACAGAAAAAAATGTATTTACTATTTGTAGAATGTTCTGCATGTTTCTGATGTTAGATATATTTTTCATTTCGAGAAAATTCTTTCTACGTATAAACAGTGCAGCACTTCGAGCAGGAGACTGTCTGTACTGAAATAATAAAATGCATCTTGAACTATCAGCTGTTTTATTAAAGCCTTAAAATCGACTACCTTCGGTCCAGGACAATCATCATAGTTATTAAAACAATTTAGTTCAAAATGTCTGTAGAGCTTATGGGACTGAACTAGGGGGTCATCAGCCCCTAAACTTACAAACTACTTATGAACTAGCTAAATACTAAGGACGGCACAAATATCCATGCCGAGGGGGATTCGAACCCCCGACCGTAGTGGCCGTGCAGACCGTGACTGGCGCGCCGCAGAGTGCTCGGTCACCGCGGTCGGCAACAATTGAGTCAACAGCATTAAATAAAACACATCTGGCTGTAAACAGCAGGAGTCACTTTCGCTAAAATTACAAACGACATACTAGATTATCATAGCAGTCAAACAAACAAAAAATACGGGAATATTTTAATCTAGTATAACGTTTGTAATTTTAGTGAAAGTGTCTCCTGTTGTTTTCAGCCAGATGTGTTTTATTTAATGCTGTTGGCTAAATTGTTTTAATAACTTTTTATCTATGACTAGCTGTAAAGCCGGCGATGCGCGTGTGTTTATTTATCGTACACTCTCGTAGTCCACCTCCCCTTAACCCTTCTGTCTCCATCCATCTCTTACTCTCCTATCTCTCTGTTCGTTTCCACCTTTCCTTATCTCGGCAAAGTTTTCTGCAAGGTACCCACTGACATGTACCACACAAACATTTGTGTACCCAGTGATCTTCCTCTTTGTTTGTCATGTGTGCAAAAATTCATGAAGATTAGAGCAAAACTATGCATTTTGTAAAATTACCTAAGTTAAGAACTCTCCATCATGCACCGAACAAACTTTTATACAGACAGTGACATTCCTCTTGTTTTTAAAGTAGAGAGTGAAACATTTCATCAATAACGGAACAAAACTACAGATTCCTATGTAGTAGAAATGCAGGATCACAATGAAAACTCACAAAGTTCTTCTCAAATACTTCAGTTTTATTTCAAACAACCCTTGTTCTGAGAATAACAAAGCAACAAGTACAAGAATCTGTAAAAATCGGTCGAGCCGTTCTCAAGTTATGGCGCGACCAAGATATTTATGGATCCACTTTTATGTTGGAAGGTACCCTCCTCCATGCAACGTATGAAACTTTAGGTAGACGGTCACTTTCCTCTTGGTTTGAAGGTCAAGCATGCAAAATTTCGTGAAGATCGGAATGAACCTGTAGATTTCGTGAGTCTGTCGAAAAAGTATGCCCCACCATGCATCGATCACAAAATACATTTTAGCTGACGTTTCCTACCTATAAACTACACTCCTGCAAAATGTCAGCTTTTATAAAGGTAGAGATTAAGAAAAGAGATTGCTTTATTTTTGGATGCAAGAGAATTAAGGGAGACGTGCAGACAAAAATCAATAGTAACATGCAAATCTGTAATGCTAACTTTATTTGATACGAGAACATGCCTAATGCGACAGTTTTACGGCATCTACAGCGAAACTATCATGCGTGAGAGGTAGACTTCTTTTCGTTTCAACAATTTTTTTTATTTTTATTTATTTATTTATTGAGTGGGGGTCCTTTGCAAAACGCTTCATAAACGTCTGAAATTACATGCAAACTTTCTTAGAGGTCACTAACTACTCCATTTTTCAGTAACTGACACGCCGTGGCCTCTCATTATTTATGACGGCATATCTCCTGAGTTATGTGTCGTGCTCTTTTGTTTTTGGGTCAGAAACCTTCGTGGGCGTACGGGTGAACTGTTCACTAAGGTTTCATTGCAACTGAATGAATGGTTTATGAACACATAGAGGACATACAGACAAATATTCATTTTTATATATAATTAGATGATGGTCCAGGATCGAACCTAGTAGATTTTAAGGATTTAATAAAACACCTGATGGTTCAAGATGCATTTTATTAAATACGTGACGGCTGTTAGAACTCATCTTACCAAAAGTTTTAGTCTTGACTGAGTGCACACTTGTGTTAGCAGTAAACCTGTTCTTAGTGTAAAGTGTTGTGCTCCGTTGACGAACAGCCTAAGAATTCCGGGGCACCTGTAGTTTAATGAAATCACATGACCCATTCGAAAGTTAGTAATATTTAGTTTCATTTTGCCATATTCAGATATTATAATCATTATTTCTATTTCTTTTTTAATGTATTACAAATATTATCGGTTCATGTGATGCGCGTAGTTTTTCATATATCGTATTTAACTTCAGAACTCATAGGAACATACCACGGTGGCTTGTGATTTATTTCTGAGTTAAGGCGATGTCTATCTTTGAAGTGTCCGTCAGAGCGTCTATTATGACATATCCTTGTTGACGGCATTTCATTGCTCAGCTCCCCTTCTGCGTGGGACTTACCCGTTTTCTGTGACTCCCCGTTGTCCGCTAGTGCGTTACGCGGTCTTAATCTGTTACAGGCGACAAACCTTTGTTATCCTAATCGATGTCCTAGACTTGCCGCAACGCCAGTTCCACGGCTCGGTGCACCCTGCACGTATGCCGCCCTGCCTCCCATACAATTACAGCAAATCAAATAATTATCGGACGCACGGACTAAGGGCCGTTTTCACCAACAGATGTTAAAAGTGGCATTATCAAATGTAACGTAAAATTTGTTAAAGCGTTTACAAGACTGTTAAAATTCTAGCATTTCACGAACTTGTTTTCTGAAAATGTTAACAAACACGTGTTAACGCTGAGAGAATTGTAAATATTGCACATCTAGAAGGCTATGAATGATTCGTATGATTTTCTGAACGTACTACGATGCGCTTTTGTTTTTAGTTTCCTTTGCCGCGAATATTTGAGTAAAGTAAGCACACAACTGAAACAATGGCGGATGAACAAAATATGAAGAGAAGTCGTGGGACAAATTTTTCATCTTTGGAGAAAGAATTATTAATTGAACTAATAACTAAATAGAAAGGTATTGTAGAAAATAAGAAGACAGATGTGGCAAACGTAAAAGTTAAAGATGCAACGTGGGAAAAATTACAAGAGAATTTAATTGTAATGCTAATATGACGACAAGAAGTACAAAGCAACTTCGCCAATATTATACTAATTGGAAGCGAAGTGCAAAGAAGGACAGGAGTGAAGAGAGACTTGAACGGTTCCAGACGGGCAGTGGAAAGTGCACTAAAAAAGTTGATAACAGATCCTGAGCTTAATAGAAGATCAGATAGATCCTGACAGCAATCCCACTGATTGTGATGCACAATATCATGGTAAGAAAAACAAACCGCTAGTATTACATAAGTAATCCATGAAGCTAGGCTAGTACTTTTGCAATTATTGAATTTCTGAAAGTAGTATAGAATTCAGTTTCAGAAATACTGATGAGAGCCGTTCCTAGCATCATCTATGATTTAGCAGTGAAGGTCCACGAAGGGGTGGACATTGTGTTTCAAGAAATGGAAGAAGGTCCCTGATGAAAAAAAAAAAAAAAAATCGTCGCACGACCCTTCAGGCTCCGCCGAAATATCAATCAGTAGTAACGGGAACTACATAGTGTTTACATAGTGCTGTCATTCCAGCAACAAAGTTTACTAAATCCAGAGACTATAGACCGTAAAAATACACAATCTGCATCTTCGGTTTATGAATCTTGGTGTCTTTCTATTTCAGTACGTTGTTCATTTCCAGTTTGGGTCTGTACCGGCAGCAAACGATTAAGAAAGACACGAGGCAGCTCCGCACTTGGCACAGCAGGCGGCAACAGCCGCGCGTGTTCCGCGTAGTTGCTGCCGCGTCGCGACAAAAGTATCTCACGTATTTTCTCGAGAATGGAAAGAGGTATGGCTCTCCTTCCACCGTTAAAAACAATTTCGATACGTTAGCTACATTTCGTGCGCAGTAATGTATGGAGTAAAACGTACCAAACGCAAACTGGCCAGTGACAACATTTTTCACTGCAAACTCTTCAAAATATGCGCTGCGTAGTACTTTATTTTTTATTATAACAATAACTATGGACAATAACTAAAAGAAAACCAGCCCAACAGCATGAGGTGACTTTTGGCTATAAGATACATGTAACGATACATAATTAAATTAATACTTTTTTTTATCAATCAGCGACGCTAGTCGCCGTGTTTCCCTCCTTCTCGAAATATTTTATCTGTGGAAAGGTTTTTTCGCTCCTCTTTCGTTTCTTCCGCCGTGTAGAGGGGACGGAACCGCCATCAATCACTCTCTCTTGTTTGAGCTTATTAAGTGTGGACATGTACGCAGACTGCTTTGTGATGTAAGTGTGAGTGCTGTTAAATTTTTCTTTAAAATATACCCTCTTTTGTTAAGAGCCATGTCTCCACCCTGTTTTCATTTAATAATGTACCATCCTTCCTTAATTATTAATTTTCTTTGACATTTTCAGCTCTCTCCATATTCCGTCGTAACATGGTGTTCAGACGCCATCACTATCGCTTCGTGTATTGCTTTGATTAAATCCCTATCAGTTACTTTAAATCATTGCCTTCTTCCCTTTAGTACCTGCATTCATACAAACAGTTTCGCGAAGTCCTACAGTTTTTTTTTATTTTATTTTATTTATTTATTTTTTCGTAATCAAACTTTAGTACACGGTCCGTCAACAATGACTTACGAGGCGAACAGTCTGAATATTATTTTACTGCGGAAAGTATCATAAAGTTCATTTAAATAATTCAACAGCTTAACAGTTTCAGCTGCTGTGATCAACATTTCCAGAAAGAAGCTACAGTGGGTACATTCCGTAAGTTTTCTCTGTAACATTATTTTCGTGTGTTGCCTCAACCCCAATCTGTATTCCGCCATTTCATTCTATTCAATCATTTCGTGTATTAATTTCATCCACCCTTGTCAAAAGTATTTGATCAGATTTTTTTATCCGATTTTTCTATGATAGAAATTTCAACAAAAATCCTTAATCTTTTAATCGCGGAGACTAACATTAATGCGTACAGGCAACAACACAAAAGTAATGTTACATACAGAAAAAACATTTATATCGAATAGTATCTGCAAAATCGATTGAGGAAACTGCGTTAGCGCAGAATACGCACAAAACGTAAAATCGTGTCTTTAATTTTTTTAAAGTAAAAGTAAAATTTTTACAGAGAAACTAAATATAGAGAAGGATGCAGTTTATATTCGTCTGCAAAAAACAATTTTTTGGCCCACTTTATGTTACGGTAGTAACACTAAAAGCGGGGCTTTGCGATCGTCTTTTGACAGCTCGAATTTTAAATGAAAATAACGACTTTACTATTCATCTGACACGAAAATTGAATAACCTAATTGATAGACGAGAAAATTCTCTACAACTTAGCTGCCTTATATTTTTTTCATATCTCGTATAGTTTGAGACAAATTTGCAAAAATAACGGAGATTTGACACCCTCCATTGAATTAACGAAAACCAGCCGTTCGGAGATGTCACGTGACATTCCGTATTTGATTATTTTCGTATTGTAACTTACACGTTGTCATTTCAAAGCAATGGGGCACTGACGAATTAACAAAAACACATCGTGTTTCGTACGATAAATGATAATCTAGTGTCTACAAATGTCATATTAGCATCAGTTAACAACGGCCATAAATAGTATGAGATCAAAGGACACATCTCTTGTTTGATAGCTGTAGCGTAGGGGGCAAGGCGTTGGTCTATGACGCTAAAGCTAGGTCGTTCGGAACCCGCCACTACCTAAATTTTTTCCTTAAAAGGGTTTCAGACACTCTTATTAATTAATTTTTTATTATTTACATTATTATTTTGGTCCAAAATGTTTGCAAAAACGTATAAAACTACAAATCTAAAGTGGGGCGTAAAACACATCAGTGCGATTTTTCGAAGCATATCGGATGACTAGAAATTTCAGTTTGCGACTGAGGTATAACAGAAGCGCAGGAAAACTGTGCACCTCGGACAACCGGACAGAGGCCTGACCGAGGAATCGCCTGCCCTCCGCCTCGGCTGCGTTAAGTGTGCGCCTTGGTGTCCCATTGGAAAGCATTGTTTACAGTCGGCTGGCGGCCTATCCTCTGCCTCTCCTCTGCCTGTGCTGCGTCAAGTGTGCGCCGGGACGTTTGGTCTCGTCTTCCCCCTGCTTCAGCCCCTGTCTTCACCCCGCCATGTGTCCATCTCCTCGTCCTGTCTCTCTTCACACTACCTTCCCTCTTCTTTTCTTTTCTTTTCTTTTCTTTCTTGCGACTTTATCCGCTTGCGCATGGTCTGTGTAGTTGACTGGAATTGGCGTGGTTAGTTTTAAGCGGTGGCTGGCTGTACTTGGTGTGTGGCCTGTTCTTCGACCTTGTTGCGGTACGGACTCTTCATTTTATTAACTTTGTGTTAGGGGATGACTTGCTGTTCCTGCTACCTTTGTTTCGTTGCTGTCTGTACTCAAAATCTGGAAATTTATAACTAGAGCTGCATCTACTAAATAATTGACTTCAACATACCAGTTGAACATGACGTCACGTCCACCAGCGCGTTCTCCATGCGGCATTACCAAGGAGGTTACAATAAAGGGAGGTGACATAACCTATTCTGAGATCAGGCGTTGGTTGAAGTCATGGCGGCCATGCTTTTGTTCCGAAAACAAAGATATCTCGCTAAAAATCCTGTGTATCGCTGTACGTAAAGTTACTAAATTGACAGTCACTTCGGAGTATTTACTTAGAGGTGACATACATTTCAACGACTAGAACTACTATACACACGCACTACAACAAATGTTTTGGGCAAAAACAAATGACGAAATGCTCAGTTTGCTGGCTTCAGTTTTTCATCGTTATATTCTAACTTCTTTGCTTTCTACGCCCGCCGAAACGAATAGGCTTACCTCCTCGCAGCGGTTGATCGCCTGTTCAGTCGTCGAAACTTTCGACGCTCTCCGCTGTCAAACTAGCGCGCTTTGCGCTCCAAGTTGTACGATGTTGGAACGTTACATCGTATCTATGAAAAATTAATTGTTTCTCTCAAATTTCGTGGTGAACATTGAAACAGTGCAGAATTTTTTGAAATTTAAGCTCTACCATGCACCAAACGGTACCTTTCTGAAGCTCAGGTGTTCCACATTCGATCAAGATTGGAATAAAAATGTAGAATTTTGCTAATTCCAAGTATCTTCCGCTACATTTTATGTAGAAAGTGAGCTTCTTTTGCTGTGGAAGTCAAGTGCACAAAATTTCATCACGATAAGAGCAAACCTTTGGATTTCGTAGAATTGCATAAGTAAAGCACCCTCAGCTGTACACCATGCGAAATTACATGTATACGGTGACTTTCCTTCTGCTTTCAAAGTCAAGTGAGCAAACCTTCAGCACGATCGAAGCGAAAATGTGGATATTGTTGATGTCCGAATGCGAAAAACTATCTGCCATGTATCACAGGAAACGTGATATACACCATGAACGTCGTCTTGTTTTGAAGCGTAAGTGCAAAATTTCATCAAGATTGGAATAAAACAGCGAACAAACAGACACACACAATTTCAAATGTTTGGAAAGCGCCGGCCGCAGTAGCCGAGCGGTCTGCGGCGTGCCAATCACGGTCTGCATGCACGGCCGCTGCGATCGGAGGTTCGAATGCCCCCCTCGGGCATGGGTGTTTGTGCCGTCTTTAGTATAAGGTAGTTCATAAGAAGTCTGTAAGTTTAGGGACTAATGTCGCCATAGTTAAGTCCCATAAGCTCTACAAATATTTGAACATTTTGTTTGTAAAACCATGGGACCAAACTGCAGTGGTCATCAATCAGTAGACATACAAATAGTTCCCCGTCGGGGATTCGAATCCCCCTTTGGGCATAGATGTTTGTGTTGTCTTTAGTATAAGGTAGTTCATAAATAGTTTGTAAGTTTAGGTACTGATGACCCCGCAGTTAAGTCCAATAGGCTTTACAAACAACAACATACAAACTACTTCTCCGTCCGGATTGGCCCTTGGTCTAAGGCGACATGCAGCGGTGAGGACGACCGTTCCAGCCGGAGTTTCAACTCCTCCCTCGGGCATATGTGTGTGTGTGTGTGTGTGTGTGTGTGTGTGTGTGTGTGTGTGTGTGTGTGTGTGTGTATGTGTGTGTATGTGTATGTGTGTGTGTGTGTGGGTTGTCCTTAGTGTAAGTTGGATTAAATACGATTAGTTTGTATGTCTATCGATTGTTGACCGTAGCAGTTTTCTCCATTACTAACATTTGAACAGTTGATACAAACTAGTTCAACTTACGGTAAGAACAACACACACACACCTGAGGAAGGACTCGGACCTCCGATAGGAAGCAGTCATGCACTCCCCAAAAAATACACAAAACCATCAAACACCAAGATACTCCATTTACAGCTCGTCAAATAGTGTGGCTTAAGATTGTAGCAAACATTCAATTCATGTTTTTAATATACCTTTTGGCAACCTTACGGTATTTACACAATTGAAAGACCCCCACCTTGCGTTTCTCTCATATTTCTCCTCTTCACATAGAAAGCAGGGAAATCAAACATTAGCAGCACAAAGGAAGCAATAATTGAAAAAGCTAACACAAGTACTCACGTTATTCGCTAAGCGTAATGGAAAGAGCTATGCCAACAGTCGGGCATTTTCATCGGAAAGACGAGGCAGAAAACTGTAAAGCTTAAAAAACAAAACACGCTGAACGTATGGCAGAATTGATTTTCCCTGAGAGAGGAAACAATGTTTACCTCCACAGAACGAAAAACAGAGGCTTCTGGCAAGTAGACACAAAACACGGGCTCTAGGACGGGAGAGGGAACACGGGAAAATCACTTCCCGTAGAGGGCGAATCAAACCAGAAAAAATGCAAACATTATGACATTCCTGCACACTGTGGAAATACTTCTGTGTGTAGGTTCAATCACAAAATGCTTTTAAGTAAAACAATATTTTTCTCCTTTGATTTTTACCGCTTATTTAAAGAAAAGTAATTGTTAAACCTTACCAATACTGTAATAAAGTTATTGCACTATTGATACAAAAGATTGTCATCTGTTTGTATTGCACACAAACCACTATTTTTATATCGATCTTGATGATCGAACTTTTGCAGACTTAATCTTTAAAGAAATAGGAATGTCACCGTTTACACAACAGTTAGTATGCTTCATGACGGATTGTACATTTCTTGTGGTATAGACTTCAACAAAACATAGTTATATTGAAATTGTAAAAATATTTTGAAAAAAAAAAAAAACTTTCTGTACGAGAAGAAGATCCCTGCCTAGACAATTATTCGTGTGTTTTATTGCAGAGGAAGCACACTTCGACACCTAAAGCGGTTTTATTTCCCTCATAAGAAATTTTCTCACATTTATCCATAAAAGCAAGAGATAATTACTAACATACCCATAGTGATATTTTAAATGCGAAAAAAGCTGTGTATGTTATGCTCACCGTTGTTATTAAAATTAAGTGTGGATTTACCTTGCAATCATTGCTCTTTCGATGTCTATGCCACGTATGCAACGACATCAACGCAAGCGAAGCCGCGGTCACCATGAAAGCTGGCAGATTCACAACTTCGCACAAAAAAAGTTCGGCGAATACTCCTGTAACATTAAGGTACATGAACTACGATCTACAGTTACCATAATGTTCTTCGAAACAGTCACCTCCCGTGATTATGCACCCCTCATCACTGCGATACATGTCCTGGAAACTTTGCACTAAGTCGTAATTTCGGGATGATGTTCAAAACCTTCCTCACGTTTCCTTGCATGTCAGGAATATCGTCTAATCTCTTTCCTTTCAAAGCAGGTTTTAGCCAAGGGAATAGGACGAGGTTTGGAGATGTGGCAAGTGTGGCACCTGTTCAGGTTGCGTGACAACGCTCGCTTACACACAGCCTTGCAATAAAAGAGGATGTTGTAACTTGAACATCGATCACACTCGCTGGATCTCAATCCCCCATACTCCTTTCCATTCCCTCAACTCAAACTCGCTTTGAAAGAGATTTGACGATATTCTTAACATCCATCGTAACGTGAAAACGCTTCTGCACACACAAGTAACCCTATTTCTCCTCCCCATCATTCACCCCAATAACTTTCATCACCTCGCCTTTATGTAGTGCCAATATAAGTGACAAGTAATATTGATTTAATAGGCATCTTTGTGACAGATGAGAAGCACAATACAATCATGTGTGTTACAGAAAGCAGCGACGAGTGATCTTTGTATGCTGTATAGTGCTAGGTTGTCGCTCTTCCCTTTCAACTCCGCATGTGTGCTCCTCCGCATCAAATTCTTCCTCACCCCTAACCCCACATTTTCGCTTACCTACATTCTGTAAAAAGACTGTGATCTTAGTGTTTCTCGGCATTGTTTTACTTAATACTATCTGGCCTGAAGTATGTAAAACTATAATGTAACAGAAAATGTTTTATATAGCATTCATTTAAATTTAACAGAAAGCATTCATTTATTTAAAATAATAAAAAGTACTGTAAGTTGTAAAGTCCCACGTGAACTGTTAAAATAACATCTACTATTGATGCCACTACATTTGTGTGTAAACTGGGATTTACACGTTGCCACTAAGTTGTTTCACAGAATGTCAAATCACATAATTATTCTTTTACCATAGTGGATATTAGATATGCATGATGGACATACAGCAATATAGATTGTAATCCATACGTAACTTTTGATTTGGTCTCTTTGTAATAAGTCGTTGATCTGTTAACACGTAATATATGTGGAACAGATAAAAAAGTTTGTTATTCAGCAGCCATTGTTCAGGTCAGTAACGAAGATTGATTTTGTTTTATTATTTGAAAATACAGTGACATAAAAAATATAATGCATTTGATTCAAGTCTTTAGAATTAATCCCAGATTTTGAGCATTTTCAGTATATTTGGTGCCGCTGTTTAAAATCATTGTTCGCGGGAGGCTGCCGTCATTATTTTTCGAACCAACGGAGGACAAAACTAAACTGTTCTGACTATAATTACACTAAAGAACAGAAATGAGAGACAAAAACTACAATGAAAATCATTTTCTATAGCAATTTCAAATTATTACTGCATTGAGCAGTTACGTAAGTATTGGTGTGTTGATAAGATCTCCAGTGAGTAGTGAAATTGTCTATATAACAGAAAGTGTCAAAATTTCAAAAGGAATCACTTCTCACATTTATGACAGACCTATTCTTTAAACTCTCTGTGGTGTTCGAACTAGTTGTGTGTAGTTCGAAGACTGTACAATTACTAAAAGAGTCTCAGAGCCTAGATTATATTATTTGAGAGCTAGCCATTGAAAGGAAATAATCCAGATATTTATTACGTGAATTTAGTCTCCATATTCCATGAACAGTGCTTAAATTGGATTTTGGTGATCAATTTTAGTTACATGTCACAGTTAACTATCAGTGATCATTCCATGCACTGCTTTTAAGTCAAAATAGTTTAATGAAATGCTGTAGACCTTTATGAATATATGTTTGAGCAGGTACACGCCAAGTGCAGTAATAATTTCACACCACTACAAAAGTTTTATTCTTATGTATTAACACAAGCAACAGATTAAAAACCACACACACGCACAGCATATACACACGAACACTACAAAGTTATATTAAAAAAAAGTAGGGTGAGAGACAGTGAGAGAGAGAAAGAGAGGGAGAAAGAGAGAGAGAGACAGAGAACTAGAGAGGGGGGTAGGTAGAGAGCCTGTATAGGGAGAGAGTGGACATGCGTGAGACTGCACCAGATTGGCTGAGAGACCAGGACGCCATGTTTTTACCAAATTTGGGGGCTTTACAGGTATGTGAATAGCTACAGTGTGAGTTTCTGTACTGTGGTGCGTCTTAAAAGCTTCTGACACCGATTTCACTGTCCATTTACGTACAGGTTGTATTATGGTAGGCACTCCTCCACTTTTGAACATCCTTTGTCGGTTCTATTTACGTAAATTGACGTGTTGTTCGTTGATCGTCCATGATAACCTTAGAACTTCGCGGTAATTTTTAAGATTATTTTTTTTCAAGTGATTTACTGAGTGCAATTAATAATCATAATCATTAAGTGCAATCAAGACACATGGTTCGTTCTTCCTTTTTTTCTGTTGGCTGTAAAAACTGAAGTAAAGATTGTTATATGATGCTTGAGTTCGTAAGGAATGAGGAAATACGGGAAAAGTGGGCACTGAAAATTAACCGAATAAGCGGTAACCGTAAAGACTACTTATAAAGCAAGAAAGGCATTGACGAAATTCAGTGATACAACTGCTGCCTGTGAAACTCCCGCGTGGTGTAGTGGTTGCGTACTGAATTCATAATGTGAAGGATGCGAGTTTGAAACCGATAAATTGTAATTTTTTAACGGTATTTGCTAGGTTTTTGTTTGCTCATGGTTCTGGTTTTTGACATGTCATGAAACAATGTATGTTTTAACATTGCTACGGCACCTCCACCTTGGCTGTGTATTATTGGCTACTCACAATCCTATATTTGGTTACGGAATGTGACGTGAGAAAGAGAGGGGGGCGGGACTATTGTAGGTATTCACTTACCTATATCGAGTCTGTTTCTCCTGCGTCACTAGAGATAGTATTGGTATTTTTCCGATTTTCAGTGATACTCTGTTCCAAAAAATATCTACAGAATGACGTTTTTGGTATATCCCTGTGTAAGAAAATGTTATAAGATCGACAGCACACTTAAACGGCATTATGTAGGGGCGGAAAGCTATAATATTGTATTAATTTCGGCTATGGATATTCAGACAGAAAGTTCTGAAATAGCATTATTTTCATTTGGATACATAACATTGAGTATCCCTCTTTCTTATTAATCAACTGCCAACTGTCGAAATTACCAGTACATCGTAAAATATGGTATTAACATTCGACAGTCATAGAAACTTATTTGATTAAAAAGTATTAGGAATGTATGAACATAGATGAATGGCAATTCTTTAACCAGCTGCTGATAAGTAAGCTAGAAGATTTTCTTTGGTGTCATGGGTGATAGTAATAGCTTATTTCAGTTGTTAGGTGGCTGCAGTTCTGCCAGGGTCGCTATGTAAGTGCACGTCAGGTAAAAACATGGCGGCCAGCGGCTGGTTATCCACTGTCTTCCTATATAGACAGGTGGACAGTATCGCCATCTGACGGTTTATCCGCATAGTCACTGACGTTTAGTGAGACGTTAGTACGCACTTGACCTGACAACAGAAGTGCTCTGGGTTGAAATGTAAACATTGTTTTTATGTATAACATAAGTCTATGACATATTGTTTTGAGGGGAAATTTTTTACCACAGCTTTCGTGACTGTAAAGTTATTATTACTTACTTGTTAAGTTTTATCAGAATGTTGGATGGAATATTAACACTAATGTCATTTTATAGCCTTTGATAATGACGTATGTCGAAACACATAAGGCTTTAATAAATTTCAAACTTCATCAAAGCAGTTAAATTATTTCCAAGTGCTTTACAGAAAGTTTCCAGGCAAATATTTCAGAGCTCTGTAGTGCATAATTATGGGAGGTATGGGAGGTGAGTATTTCGAAGGGCAGTAAGGTAACTGTGTTTCATAGTTTAAGTACGTTAATGTTACAAGAGTTTTTCACGGGCACAAATGGGAGGAGGATGGTATGAACAGAGGTGGGGGAGATGAATAGAGAGAGGGGGAAGGAAGAAGTATTCGGAGAGAGAGATAGGCATAGCATGACAGCTACGCAAAACAGCCAGTAAACTGATGTGCTAGTGTCGTCAGAGCCACGACAAAGATGGCACAGTTAACATTTATGGTGGCGAAATGCTATAACATCTCAGCAGCTTCCAGATGAAATAATTAAAAGTTATGTTGATCTCGTTGTCTTCGTACGATGATTCCTCGTGGGAAAACGTCCAGATTTTAAACATAGAATAATGTTTGACTAACAGCCACGAAAAATATGACTTTATTTCACTTTAACTTTGATGCACAAAATAAACAGTTTGACATAGCTCCGCCATCTTGGCTCACAGATTTACTTTGGAATTTCTATTTACTAACGCTGCGAGTCGAAACGTCAACTGGCCTAGAATTCAGGCACATTCTTTTATAAGAAGACCAAATGTATACATTGTCATCTCTGGTTTTGGACTAAATTACATATACAAATATTAAATGTTAACATGAAATCAGCTAATATGACCTTTAGAATCATCGAGAGGTACGTTGGTAAACAGTCCAATGTGTGAATTTGACAACTTAAAAGGCCCGTTTAAACATTCGTGATAGCATCCATTTTGCATCGTGGTAGTTTTCTAAAGTATAATATAAATTTTAAATACTCTAAAATATAATTAATTTACTTCTAATGAGCGACAAAATCGGCTTCAATCTATATCAGGTGTCTTAGTGGAATAATGGGTTTCAAAAAACTTTTTTACCTAAATAATCAGATTATACAAAGTGTGTTATGACCAGTTTACAAGGATATAGCCTCTTTTCACAGCTATTTATGGAAAATTACAATATCAAACATGTGTCAAGATACTGTAAGTAATGTCCTGATATATTATTTGTGAATAAGCTGTCTTAACATTACGTGACAATCCCCAGAATATTGAAGGTTATATGATTGTATTACTGTTAAAATGCGTTTCACAGGCTAAAATTAAGTATTTGGTGTTCCAAGTTTTCGGTATCGAACAATTAAATTTAGTATCGATATCTTAATATATAGCGTCAGGTTACTTGCTGTGCTATAGACGGAAGAGTAAATACATGGAATAAGTAAATACTCTCACACAAAGCCGGGTACTCAGCTTTCCGCTTGAACAGAGCGTGTCTGGTTCTTTTTTTTTTTTTTTTTTTTTTTTTTTTTTTTTTTTTTTTTTTTTAAATTCATAACATCAAAGCAAAAGGAAGGTCAGTGGTTACATAAAATTTCATACGGTGAAACTGACTTCGTTACAAATCTACAGTTTTTTCTGACAATGACGAAGTTTTGTACTCAATAACCAATTAAGACATCAATCTACGGTCGTATCTAATCTAATCTAATATAATGCAATGAATTAATGGAGATTTGTACGCTGTGTGGAGGGGATGTTTCAAAAGACATAGACACCAATCTGCATTTCAATCTTGATGAAATTTTGCACACTTTGACGAGTAGAATAAGAGGAAGATGACTGTGAACTTTATATTTCATAGGTACGGTGGAGGGTGCCTTACATCAGACGTCGTCGCATTTGATCGATCTACATCTACATGGGATACTCTGCAAATTACATTAAAGTGTCTGGCAGAGGGTTCATCGAAACACCTTTATACTATATATCTCCCATTCCATTCTCGAATACCGCGCGGGAAAAAAAAAAAAAAATAAATAAATAAATAAAATAAACACCTGAATCCCTTTCTTCGAGCTCTCATTCCTCGTATTTTATTCCGCTGGTCATTTCTACCTATGTAAGTGGGAGTCAACAATATATTTTCGCATTCGGAGCAGAATGTTGGCGATTGGAGTTTCGTAAGTAGCCCACATCGCAGGGATAAGCGCCGTTGTTGTAATGATAGCCATCCCAGATCCTGTATCATTTCCGTAACGCCGTAACGCGATTTGGCTTGTGTAGGTAGGTTTTTATATAAAACATGTATGTACTGTCCAAGCTATTATGGGATTTATGTTAAAGGATATTTTGGAATAAACCTCCACACCGCTACACCTATAAACTTAAAAGTTTCTTGATATTAGGAATGTCTCATAGACAGGTGGAGGAGGAGATCGGCTGACAGAAAGGACAAAATGAAGAGAGTAGACGGACAGAAAGTCCCTCCTCCTCCCCCCCACCATCCCCTCCCCCTCCTCCCCCCCACCCCTCCCCCCGAAAAAGGGCGAGGAAGAGATGAATAGAGACCTGACGATAGGAGATGCAATGTGGAAGGATTACGAGATATACTAAGAGAATATTGGACTAATATATACCCGGGAAACGCCAGGTTTTCGTCTGGTATTAAATAATTACATAATATTGACGTAGAAAGCTAATAAGCACACAAAAAACGTTGTAACGAAATCTCTATAAAAGTCCTTGCTCGACTGATTTCAGATTTTATACGTAACTGTAATGAACACAGTAAAATCAAATCACCACCTCTACTGATACTATTTAAAATATAATTGCAACAAAACTAGTATAGAAACATCTGCTCCGTTTCCTCCTTCACAATCGGTTCTAACGACAACAGGAATATTGATGAGCTTCAAATTACCCAAGCAGTTGTATGTAAAATTTTACTAGCTGCTCTTGACCTATGATTCCACAACGGTAATGTTATCTTCTTCACAAATGTGAAAGTTGATACACATTAAAGTAATTCTGCATTTGATGTAACAAGTACTACTTACATATTCTAAATATCATAGTATTACTATTATTGAACACTTGGTCAACGGTACGATTTCTAATAACCTGTAGATACAATTTGACATCTGTTTAAATTTGGTATTGATGAGTTGCTGAAATACAGCCTTTATAGTTTTCCAGACGTGTATTGAAATACTAAAATTGAATCAGAATAGTCTGAAACTTTGCAATCCTCCCAATTCGAAGACTAAAACAATGCGAAACTATCATAACCTATGATCCCAAGAGTTTAAGCAATTCACTTTAAAGGCTTCAAATCCCAATAAAAGAATGAATGAGGTGCAACAACAATAAATGAGGATGAAAATCAGAGATAGCAGTAAAAGAAGACAGATGGGGGAATGAAGAGGACATAGAAATGGTGAGGAGGTAACCGACGGAGAAAGGGGTGGAAAGGAGATTGGTCAGGAGACAGGAACGGCAAATGCGGTCGGCTAATTGGCCGATAGAAGAAGGGAACGAGTTCAGGTTATATATAAAATTACCATATATTATCGAGCAATTGTGAATCCTTTACGGGTTCTCTAATAGTAGCAAATAATCCACTTTGTACGTTTCAGTCCTTCAGCATTTTTGTAAAATTCATCTTGAAACTTCAGAAATAACTGAAGGATCATCTCTTTCACAGCGTGTCTGAAAGTGGGAGAAATGGTTATTGCCTACTTCCCGGTCTTACAGAATGAATATCGGAAGGAGAAGAAAACAGAGACTATATATGCTTCCTACCAATTGTCTCATGTGAAAGAGGTTCGTTTATGTATACTAGTTTCGATATCGTAATTGTGGGTTTGCTAATGTATTTCTTTTGAAAGGATATTGAAAAGCTATTTTCAGTGTATAGCTACCTATGCGTCGCACAGTAGCGCAGTATGTACCCACGGAATGTGCAACAACTTTGTAATAAATATATTGCCAAAACATAAAAAACAGGAAAAAAATCAATGGTACAGAATTGATAAAAATATCAAGATAGTAAATTTAAATAAAAAAAAATGAGGAACACTCACATACGAGAGATTCCTCAGTATAAGAATGAATCACAACACACAATGTGACACTGCT
Source organism: Locusta migratoria (assembly GCA_026315105.1). Classification (NCBI taxonomy): domain Eukaryota; kingdom Metazoa; phylum Arthropoda; class Insecta; order Orthoptera; family Acrididae; genus Locusta; species Locusta migratoria. The sequence continues at coordinate 87,331,150 of CM048748.1, forward strand.
ACATCTCAGAAGCAATTACCGCGAATGGACCCTTACCTCGACGGAAAGAGGAAACGTAAGAGAGATCAAGCTGACGTACTACCAACCTGACACACACAGAATGTTGACACATACATCCAAGCCCGTTAACAACGTATATTTCCTGGAACACTGGGCAAATATGTCAGAACTGAACCCGCACCCAAAAATATACGTACCCCATTGGAAATATGCCATGCTATTTGGCTCGAAGAAACTACAACTCCGAAACAGGGTGTAATATAACCTGATAGATGATGATTGGGTAGTACTGATGTGAAGCGTGCCCTCAAAAATACATGTACAATAATAATGACCAATAATAAAGAATTTGCAACCTAACCAGCTTCACAGCAGTAAAAATGTTTCAAATGTTTTTATAGCTTATGAGACTTAACTACGGGGTCATCAGTCCCTAAACTTACAAAGTACTTATGAACTAGCTAATACTAAGGACGGCACAAATATCCATGCCCGAGGGAGGATTCGAACCCCCGACCGTAGGGGCCGTGCAGACCGTGACTGGAGCGCCTCAGTCCCGTCGGCCACCGCGGCCGGCTCACAGCAGTACTACCTAATCATTTCATCATGGTCGCCTGCCTCCTCAGTGACTTTATGTCGCATTTACTAATAGGTGATCTTCTTCTGATAAAAGAATATAAGATAAACGAAACAAATCTAACAGAGAATATGAATAGTTACAATCTTTAGTTTCAGAAAATACATAACCTTGTGCATTAACTGGAGGCTTCGAGCGCGAATGCAAAGAATTTCATTTCGCTGTGACAGGTTAATGCAGGCAAAATGAATCTGATTATCAAATAACAGTGTGCGTGAGGCAGCTACCTGTCAGAGAGACGACAAACCACCTGCGAAATTTGCTCTCAGATCACGTGCTGGCGCACCATAAGCGCGCTCACGCTTAATGGCGGAAGTTATTAGGCAGGCACTCACGCACATAGACACACACACTAGCCAACACGCATCTGCCTGTGCAGCTGTTCATATGGTGCAATGAACAATAAAGTTGCCAGTGGTCTATAATTGTCGCTCTAAAGTTGATGCCTGGGACAAGCTGTTGAAAATATTAAACCTAACGTACAATACTGGAAGAAAAGTATTGCAACATATTCGTAATATGTAAAGTACTCACAGCTGTAGAAATGAAACACTTTACGGTAATGTTTATTTTGTCTGTCGACTTGTTTCCCTCCACCGGTCCGTTTCAAAAACGATGGACAGCTTCGCTTCTAATATTACTTTAATGTAATTTTTCAGTCCTTAATTCCAATGTGTAGGTTGCTTTATTGTGTTAGTCTTATACGTACAAATAAATGACGGCTAAGTAAGATTACGTACAAATAAGTAAATAAATAAATAAATAAAAGAAGGAAAGAGTCGCCGTTAACCGTGTGAGGTTATGGAACATTTTAAACAATTGCATACAGGAGAATCTAGTGTAGATATATAATACTAATTCTCATATAAACAAGTGCAAAAATTTGAGCACCACTATCATCTTAACGTTTACGTGCGCGGATACTATCACATATATATATCGGTATAGTTTCTACGTTGTCTCTGACTGTTCCATCATTGCCGCGGTGGAGTAGCCGAGCTGTCTAAGGCGCCTCGCTGCGGAGCGCGCAGTTCCTCGCCGTCGGAGTTTCGAGTCCTCCCTGGACCATGGGTGTGTGTGTTTGTCCTTAGGTTACTTTACCTTAGTTTAAGTACTTTGTAAGCTACGGACTGATAACCACGCAGTTTGATCCGACAGATTTACAAACAAATATTATTGACTATCCCATCGTAATTTACAACGTTTGCGATCGTTCCAGCCTCCTTCATTAAGACTTCTCGTCACCAGTACTATTATGTTTCCCTTCAAATAAATCCCTGTTGCTTCGAATTATTATTGTGATCAAAATGAATGGCGGACCGGGATTCCAACCAGCGAGCCTTGCCTTTCGCGCGCAAGCGCTCTACCGAATGAGCTATATATTCTTATATGGCACGTCCTCGCAAATTTACTTCCACTAGTACCTCGCCTTTTGCTTTGCAATTATCGCAGAAGTTCTCCTGCGAACCTTTCGTGACATGTTTTTATTTCACCATCTCAATTTCAGCATCTCTGAAAATGCACAAAATGCACAAAAAAATCTTCAAAAGACACTACGGAAATATGTGAGTTCACTAAAGACTTAAATGATGTAGAAAGGTGTCAGTCTGTGGTAAAGGAACATCCATATGTGTACAATGCTTTTGAAGGTTGTTAACATTTAAATACAAGATTTTTGGCATGGAGATTCGCCTGAGACAGTGATAACAAATATGAATGTAGCTCGAATAGTAAGCAGTCATGTATCGATCATGACATTTCATTATACTCGGTGATTCAGGAGGGATGTCACATCGTTTTTGAGTTGATTCTGCATGCGGAAAGAAGGCGAGAAAGTTCTCTGACTATGTTTCCAATGTTAGATCGGGTTGATGACAATATACTTTTGGAAGACATGACATTACTGCAACGGCGCAAAATGTAGAAATCAAATTTTTGTAAAGCACAAATCAAATGTTTGTAAACCGATGAGACCACAATGTTGAAGTCATCCGTCACTAAACTTAAAAACTGCTTACGAAACTAACGGATGCTGCGAAGAACGCATATGCCCAAGCCTGAGGAGGGCTCAAACCGCCTCGAGTGGCCTAGCAAATCATAGCAATGCCCCCTTGGATCGCACAGCCTTTGCCACGTGGCGGAAAATGTATCTCCATCAATACCGATTCAGATTACGAGTCAACAATCCTCTAACACATATTTATTCAACGTTGAATTGGCCATAATGGACCAATTAACTTTCCTGTCAGATCACTCGTCTTAACTGCATTTCACTTCTGATAATGGGATTCATTAGAAGGGGTTGTGTAGGCTCCGAAGGTAATTGTTGGGTGTACCAACGACGTTGTTGCCTATGGTAAAGCCCACTGATACGAAAGTCCGATGTGCTACACAATACTCTCTCCAATCCTTTGACTAGGCCATTTAGAGAGAAGGGGTATTTTTTGAGCACCTCTTGAAGGATAAATCACTCATCTCTGTCACTATTATTCTGTCCATTACAGCGCCTACACAGCATTTCGGTAAGTTCAAATGTTTGTATAGTTTATGGGACTTAAGTACGGGGTCATCAGTCCCTAAACTTACAAACTACTTATGAACTAGCTAACACTAAGGACGGCACAAATATCCATGGCCATGGGGATTCGAACCCCCGACCGTAGAGGCCGTGCAGACCGTGACTGAAGCGCCGCAGTCCCCTCGGCCACCGCGTCCGGCATTTCGGAAAGTAGTATCCACATGTGTCTATATAATCATTCATGTATGTGCCTACTCGTCAACATCTTGCAGTTGTGAAACGATTGAAAATCGCAAAAAAAATCTTCACATGACATTTTGGGTTGATTTTCAATGCAGACAAACGTCACATATTTCCTCAGAATCAACCTAAGCTACCCTCTAAGTAATGTAACGCTGAGTAGAGTTTGACGATCTAACAATGTGTTCTTGTAATATATAGGAGTAAATGTTTACGATAGTAAAAATACGTTTAATTTTTAGGTTCGTTCCATTATAAAGACTTTTTGTGCTTGTTATTTGGAATGGCTTAAAACCAAAATTTCTTCAGTAGTATCAATTATTCCGTCTTCATGTGTCCTATGTAGCACCATTATAGATTTCTCGAAGCTGCTGTTCCTATCAATGTATTTCCGCAGAGGAGTAGCAGTTCTCGCTTATGTTTATTTGCTGGTGAAGAAACAACTACCTCACAATGCCACATGGAAACATTCTCGTTCAGTACATACGGGGTGTATCCAAAAGAATGACTCAAACTTACACGGTGGAAAGTACACGATAATTGAAGCAAAAATGTCTCGGTAAACATGGGTCCGGAAACGGCCGTTCCCGAGATAATTACGAATGTATGGCTCCAAGCCGCCACTGAAGTCACTGTAAAGAATATCGAAATTAGTACAAATTAATTAGAAAGTCAGACTTTACTATTACGTTTCACACCACATTTAGTTAACATTTCACGTATGTGTTTACCTGTTAAAGGAGTGTTCGAAGTGTCTTCCTTGCATCTGGATGCAATACCGTGTTCGTTTGTTTTCGGACCCATGTTTACTGTGACATTTTTGCTTCTATTATCGTGTACTTTCAACCGTATAAGTTTGAGCCATCCTTTAGAATACACCATATATATTTATACAGGGAGGTCAATTGGTTGTGTCCGTGCCAAATATCTCACGAAATCAGAATAAAACGAAAAACCAAAAAAGATGTTCAAATGTTTGTTAAGCTTATGGGACTTAACTACGGGGTCATCAGTCCCTAAACTTACAAACTACTTATGAACTACTTACAAACTAGGACGGCACAAATATCCATGCCCGAGGGGGGATTCGAACCCCCGACCGTAGTGGCCGTACTGATCGTTACTGGAGCGCCTCAGTCACCTCGGCCACCGCGGCCGGCACCAAAAAAGAAAATACCTTTCTAGCTTCACAGGGGAAAATAGATTGCGCTATGGTTGGACCGCTAGATGGCGCTGCCATAGATCAAACGCATATCAACTGCATTTGTTTTTTTAAATAGGTACCCCCATTTTATTATTATATATTCGTCTAGTACGTAAATAAATATGAATGTTTCATTTGGAACTCCGTTCTCGATTTGTGATAGATGAGGCTGAAATAGTCACAAACGTATAAGTACTTGGTATCGCGTAACATTTCCCCAGTGCAGACGGTATTTGCTTCGTGATACATTACTCGTGTTAAAATGGACCGTTTACCAATTGCAGAAAAGGTCGATATGGTATTTATGTATGGCTATTGTAATCAAAATGCCCAACGGGTCTATGCTATGTATGTTGATCGTTATCGTGGAAGACATCATCCAAGTGTTCGGACCTTCCGTCAGATAGTTACGTTATTTAAAGAGACAGGAAGTGTTCAGCCACAAGGGAAACGTCAAGCACGACCTGCAACAAATGATGATGCCCAAGTAAGAATTTTAGCTGCATTTGCGGCTAATCATCACATCAGTAGCAGACAAACTTAGGGAGATTCGGGAATCTCAAAAACGTCCGTGATCAACATAAATTTCACCCGTGCCACATTTCTATGCACCAGGATTTGCATGGCGTAGACTTTGGACGTCGTGCACAGTTTTTCCACTGACACGAAATAAATTACGGGACGATAACAGATTTTTTCACGCATTCTGTTTAGTGCGGAAAATTTAGGGATATTTGGTATCGTGATTCACCAACAGCGTCTGAAAACATGCGTCAGCGCATTTTCAATGTATGTGACAACATTACTGAAGGCGAACTATTCGCTGTTGAGAGGAATTTCGTTACGCGTATTGCCAAATGCATTGAAGTTAGAGGACGTCATTTTGAGCATTTATTGAAGTCATGAGGTAATTACAGGTTATCACGCAGTAACAGCATGCGTTCTCATAATGTATATTAATTTCACAAAAGTACATGTATCTCATTGGAACATCCGAAATAAAGATCAAACCTACATATGCTCTGTGTTATAATTTAAAATCCTACCTGTTACCCACTGTTCGTCTGAAATTGCGAGCAATATGTTTGTGAATATTACAGCGCCATCTATCACAAAGTGACTGAAGTGTTCCAAATAAAACATTCATATATATTTACGTACTTGACGAATATGTAACCAAAAAATAGGAGAACCTATTTTTAAAAATGCGGTTGATATCCGTCTGACCTATTGAAGCGCCATCTAGCGGGCCAATCATAGGGACATCTGTTTTCCCCCTTCTAGCTAGAAAAGTTTTGTTCTTTGTAGCTTTTTCGTTTGATAATTATTTCGTGAGATATTTGGCCCGGTCACTATCAATGGACCACCACACACAAATGTTCAAATGTTTGTTAAGCTTAAGGGACTTAACTACGGGGTCATCAGTCCCTAAACTTACAAACTACTTATGAACTACCTACAACAAAGGACGGCACAAATATCCATGCCCGAGGGGGGATTCGAAGCCCCGACCGTAGTGGCCATGCAGACCGTGACTGAAGCGCCTCAGTCCCCTCGGCCACCGCGGGCGGCCCACCACACACACATACACACACATGGTTTTGTTTTGTGGTTAATGCGGCAATTACTGCAATGGTTTCGTTCAATGGATACCCGTTGATGTTAATGCATATTTTTACCTCTCTTAGATTCCGTATAATGATATATGCGAAAAATCTGTAATAATTAAAAAAGAACAGTTAAATGCAATTTGAAGGTAGCTCTTTAGAAACGTTCACAACTTTAGTGCCGTACTGTGTGTTCCCCATTTTGAAAACGTTTCTGGTACATTCACCTAAAACCAATTTATTTTCTGTAGTGACCTACAATCGGGTAGGAAACGCATCGTCTTTCGTGGCAACGATGTCAGGGAGACGTTAAACCTTAATCTTCCTTCTTTCCTTTTTGCTTCCTTCTTCCTTATAAAACGTGATTATTAACTAATACTTACGAGACACAAATTATGATACATCACTGTGGTCGATTCATGAGACTTACCGGTACTGAAATACGGCAACACAATTTTATTGATTTGAAAGAAATGTCCTTTAGTACAAATGATCGCTTTTGGAACAATCCGAATTCAGGCGATAATTTTACATGAGGCGTTCGATCCAGTAATCTTTTGGAAGTTGCTGCAGTAGAGTTTCCTGTTTCCCTAGGTAGCTTTGCAATCATAGCATCTTACTGTGATCTCAAAACGCTAGTTTATTAGTTTGTGTCCAATGCATACAGAGTTACTTTTACGCGCTATAAAGATTATCACTGTATACGTACATATCTTTACTAACCAATTTATGACCGATAGCTGTCTGGCATACTTGAAAGTTACGAGAAGAAAATGTTCGTATGTTTCTTCTACTAAACCTGAATCAAAAAGTGATATCGGGTCTAAAGAAAATATGTATTCGGTTTTTTTTTTTTTTTTTTTTTTTTTTTTTTTTTTTTTTTTTTTTTTTTTTTTTTGGGTCTTAACTACGGGATCATCAGTCCCTAAACTTACAAACTACTTAAGAACTAGCTAACACTAAGGACGGCACAAATATCCATGCCCGAGGGGGGATTCGAACCCCCGACCGTAGTGGCCGTGCAGACCGTGACTGGAGCGCCTCAGTCCCCTCGGCCACCGCGGCCGGCTGTATTCGGTTACTGGGTGGAGTCGCATACTAAGTTAAAAACGTTGTTTGGTATATATTATCAGTATATATAAAGCTCAAGGCTCACTCGCTCCCGTAATATAATTGAGTTTGGAACATTATGTAAAAACACAACTCACTTTTCAAATCGTATTTCATTTATAAATGTGAGAGAAGTATACTGTTCCAGCAGATTATATTATCATTATCGTCAAGTATTTTCATTGGTCAAGTAGTTCCTTGACCTCAAACTATAAATATAGAATTTCATACAAACCTAATTTTATATTCTCTGCACCTGACAGCTATTGTTGGCGTCAGGGGATAATAGTCTATGAGAAATCTGAATGCATTCTCGGAAATTACGATGGAAGCGGAAGCAAAAATCAGGTGAAAGTAAAGTATATAGGAAGCTTCTGCTCTCATTACTAATTCATTTCGACTATCACAAGTTTCTAAAGTCTTACTGTTTGTTAAACAAGCGTATTTTCGAAACTAACACAAAGTCATGCACCATAATGCTACAGACAAGCACAACCTTCATCTCTGACCCACTACCATCCTCATAATATAACTCTCTCTGTCTCACCCACCCTCGCACCTTTCTTGTCCGCCTTCCAGGTACAAACACAGACACACACACACACACACACACACACACATACACACACACACACATAGACCGAGAGAGAGAGAGAGAGAGAGAGAGAGAGAGAGAGAGAGAGAGAGAGAGAGAGAGACTGAAAGATGCTTCATTGCTTCAGAAGGATTCCTGCAGAGCGAAATGATTGGATTATTTATCAGCTTTCAATTCACAAAGCAGAGCTTAAAGGAGATGGCGCCTTAAGGAACTTGTTAATTAGCAAGAAGGGAGTAAGATCGGAACCTCTGTGGTGACGTGTCTGAAATTTCGACGGATGTTTAGCATTGCATTGTGCCCGAGAACATGAGAGAATCTAATTTATATAGGGAAGGCCCATCTTTCCGGAGGAAAGTTTGTAATCAACTTGTTATCTTCAGCTTTTCTCTGTATCTGCAAAGTAGAAATTAGTACGTTATTTACTTTACTTCCCATTACACCAAGAGTTGTTGATGATTATTATAGATATAGAGTTGTTATTCCACAGATATCAAAGATAATTGTTATTTTCAGAAAAGCAAAAACATAATGAGCTAATAATATATCAGGTTTAATGTCTCAGGTTTTATTCTTTTCAGTGCTAGAACTGTTAGCTGAATATTAGAGAATGGTGCAGCAGCTGAATTATGGTAATACGATGCAGCGCATGGGTTCAGTCGCGATTAGTTTAATAGCTCTTAACAGACGTTGCAGCAGTGTAGTCACCAAAATTATTACTGCGATAATTTTCAAATCGACAGCCTGATAGCCAAAACGATGAAACTCGAATCATGTGACTATTTTATGTGAACATTGCTGTATACGAGGTTAAGTGCTGATAAACTAGGATATTCGAAAAGAGCAATCGCTGTCTGAAATCGAATACATGAAGAAATATAAATGAGTGGCTTCAATAATGTATAGCACTATGTGGCTACTTTTTTATGACGTGATAGAGAGTATTGCATTGCCTTATCCAGTTGTTTCTGTTAATCTTATTTAAATTTTTAATATTCTACATTAATGGACAACGGCTTAATACTATAGTAAAATGCATTCGGTATAGTCTGCTGCTGCTGTTATCTCCGTGGAAAACATATTCATTCAATGAAGGTAATAATATGGTTTAATATTCCTGTCGTTAGGTTATGTATAAAATTAATAGGGTCGTTTGGGGTTGTTTTACGTCAAAGAAGCATGAAGTGTGTCTCAACTGACTCTGCTCTTTGTAGTAGCAGATCAATGTTTTGATCTCATAATCAAGTATCCTATAAACGGAAGCGACGTATGTTTATGTTTCCTACCGAAGAGGAGATGTGTTTCCTGCAGACAACCTGCAACTCCTATGTGACAATACAGGAAACAAAAATTCAGCTAGCTGCAAAATGTTTTATAAAGTGTTTTTTTTAATAATAAGCTGATTTTAATAAATTTTATAATAATAATATTATGTATTCCTCTAAACTGTTTTAAAATGTTTTATTCGTTGATGAAGATGTATCACTGAAACCTGTTACTACTAAAGTTTACTTAATATAAATTATTATATAGAGGGAGATTCTTACAATAAAGAAGAAAGCAACCAACCACTTTTGATTATGCTATTTATTAACTAAATAGCGCCGTTACTGGTTTCGAACCTTTCAGTTCATCATCAGACGGCTGTTCACGTCCACATAAATGTCACATTTGTCTTATGCAGAAAATTTTTCTTGTGGTGAAAAGTCTTACATAAAGTCTACAAAACATGATTGTAATTTCTTGCTAGAGCGTAAATGTGACTCATGATATCGACAAATGTTGTGAACAAACTTTTACGATAGAATTTTTCTTGTAATTTATTTACTTACGTCGAAAAGTCGGTTCCACTAAACATCTTTGAAATTGTTATGTGGCAAAAACACTTTGGTTGTGTCTGTGTTTATGTGTGTTCAATCGCGCTATGTTCCTCCACATAAGTGTTTCCAAAAGTGCTCATTGCAGCAACAACTATAGTAATCACCGAAACCACTTAATGGAACCGACTTTTCGACGTAAGTAAATAAATAACAAGAAAAATACTATCGCGAAAGTTTATTCACAACATCTGTTGGTATCATGAGTCACAAATACGCTCTAGTAAGAAATTACAATCATGTTTTGTATTGCAGGGCACCACACAACCAAAGAATTTTCGCCACAAGAAAAATTATCTGCATAAGAAAATTGTAAGTTAACATTTATGTGGACGTGAACAGCCGTCTGATGATGAACTGAAAGGTTCGAAATCGGTAACGGCGCTATTTGGTTAATAAATAGCGTAATCAAAAGTGGTTGGTTGCTGTCTTCTTTAGCGTAATAATCACCTTGTATTTCATACACAACCACAGGCTCAAAATATCATTTTTTGACAAAATAACATATAAATTGTTAAAAACTAATTTTATAAACTATGTTGCCGTTTTGTTATGTTAGTGGGGCGATCCTTTCAACCAATTTATTAAGGACAACAACCGAGGTCACTTTTTAATTTTTATTTACATAAGCGGTTTCGGCAGTGTAATTGCCATATTCAGATCTTTCATGTCATTCCTGAGATCTAGCGGAACCGGTTATCAATATGAAAATTATAAAGCGGTCTTGGCTATTGTCCTTAATAAAATGTTGTAGCTCTTGTCACCTATATAAAATAATGTCATTAATTATGATTTCCGATACTGGCCAACAAAACTTACCTAAGCATCATAAAAGTAACTGTATATCTAAACTGTTAATGTAAACAGGAAACATAAAATTTGTAGTCAAATGTTAATTTCACGTTATAGAATCTGTAAATTGTAACTGTACATCTTCCTTACAGCATAAAAGCGCGCGACAACCTGTTAGAAAAGAACAGAAACCGCCCACCTCCTCGCGTTAGAGACGGGCAACGGCGCAAACAGCTGCACCAATAATTGTACAGCTGTCTGCGGCGGCTAAGAGGCTGTAATACCCATGGTTGACATACGAAATTTGGCCAACAAATGACCAGCCTTATACCCAAAGGTAGCTGGTCGGAATCAAGGGTAAAATATTAAAAAAAGAAAGAAAAAACTGGCCATGTGAGCGGTGCGGTACTCACCACGACTGAACTGGTTGTGGTTGTGGATGACTTTCTCGGCGTTCTTGCGCGCGATGTAGAACCACTCGGAGGTGTTGCTGAGGTACTTGTACTCGACGGCGAGGTCCTTGACGAGGATGGGCCCCTCGGGCAGGCGGTACGCGTACGGGCAGTACAGCCAGTAGTCTTTATACTGGCGGGCGTCGTAGCAGTTGCCGGCCGCGAAGATGTCGTCGTCGAACTCGACCATGGAGAAGACGGACGCGTGCAGCAGGTACTCGGAGGCGGTGACGGCGGGCGCGGCGTACTTCCAGAGGCGCGTCAGCATGTTGGCGCGGTTGACGGCCACGTCGGCCTCGACGCGGAAGCGCTCCTGCGCGTAGCGGTCGACGACGCCCTCACCCAGGTTGAGGTCGGTGCCCGCCGTGCAGTTGACGCCCAGCTGCTGCTGCGACTCGACGATGCGCAGGAAGCGCGTCACGATGTCCTCCTCGGCGCCCGGCACGGGCCTCCCCGCGTGCTCGTCGGCCGGCTCCGTTCCGTCGGTGCCCTCCGCGGCGGGGAAGCCCCCCTCGTCGGCGTCGCCTACGCCGTCGAGCAGGTCGACGTCGTCCGAGGCGTCCGCGTCGTCCGGCTGGGGGGCGCGGTACTTGTTCTCCAGGTTGGGCGCCCCGTCGTGGTACGGCAGGTGGCCGCCTGCGGAGAGCGTCGCCGTCGGGGGCGGGACGCCCCTCAGCGGCTCGGCGGCCGTCGGGTCGGCCAGTGGGGTGTCCTCGGCGCCCCCGCCGCCCCCGCCGTCCACGGGCAGCCTCCCGACGGAGCCCAGCAGGGCCAGGAAGTCGGCGTCTCCCGGCGCGGTGCGGCGCAGCAGGTGCGCGCGCGAGCGGCCGTGCCTCAGCCGGTTGCCGCCGTCGGCCGTCTCCGACGCCGCCGCCGCCGCCGCGGCCGCGAGCGCGAGCAGCCAGCAGGCGCGGCAAGCCATGGCCGCGTCGCTGCTGCCGCCGCCGTGGTCGCCGCCACACTGCCGCCGCCGCCGCGACGCCGACGCCTCGGCTGCCTCCGCCGCGCGCCGTCCGCCACCAGAGCCACGCGCAAGCGCGCCTTGCCCGCGGCGCCGCGCACCTTGCAGGTCCCAACAGGGCTCTCCGGTTGCCCAGCAACGACGACAGGCGACTTGTACCATCACTATGGTACTTACTTTAATCCAAGAGTCAACACAGTTTCAGACGACCAGTTGCATAAAATAGTCTACATCTATAAAACTTTTACCCAGGTTTCGGCAAAATTAATGTTGCCTTCTTCAGAAGGATACAATAAAGCTCACATTAAAAAAAGTTGTTAAAATGTGGCTGACTCCATGTAAATAGATTAAAATTTTAAAATTAAAAACAAAGTCACATTATAAAATTTTGGAGCATGTCCACACACAGGTCAAGTGCTCACTTGACCTGTGTGTGGACATGCTCCAAAATTGTATAATGTGACTTTGTTTTTAAATTTTAAAACTTTAATCTATTGTCATGGAGTCAGCCACATTTTAACAACTTTTTTAATGTGAGCTTTATTGTTTCCTTCTGAAGAAGGCACAATTAATTTTGCCGAAACCTGGGTAAAAGTTTTATAAATGTAAACTATTTTATGCAACTGGTCGGCTGAAACTGTGTTGAGTCTTGGATTGTTGTTCCACCGTTGCTGAATTGCAGCCATGTTTAAAATTTTGTACTTACTTTAATAACAGACAACAGAAGGTAATTCTCCGCAGTGTAGAAAATGGCTATGACGTGCAATCCCAATGGGGCACAACTAAGTATGGGGTGCCCCAGGGGTCTGTTTTGGGACCATTGCTGTTTCTTATTTATATAAATGATATGGCTTCGAGTATAACAGGTGCAGTTCAAGAGATAAGTTCATGGCTTTTAGAAAACAAGTTGATGTTAAATCACAGTAAAACCCAGTTTTTACAATTTCTAACACATAATTTGACGAAAACTGACATTCTGATTACACGTAATGGGCATGTGATTTCTAGGTGTTCATATAGACAGTAAGCTGTCATGGAAACCTCCTTTTAAGGATCTTGTTCCAAAACTAAATTCTGCTATATTTACCATTAGAACAAATATGAGATAAGTGATTTTTCAACACGAAAAGTAGACTATTACGGTTACTTTCACTCTCTTATGACGCACGGCATTGTTTTTTGGGGTAACTCGCCTGATGCAAAAAGGATATTTCTGGTTCAAAAACTGGCGGTTCGAGCAATATCTGGTGTAAGTTCGAGAACGTCATGTCGACCTCTTTTCAGTAGTCTGGGAATTTTGACTCTGGCGTCACAATACGTTTTTTCTTTAATGTCGTTTGTTGTTAATAATATCAGCTTATTCCCACGAGTTAGTAACTTTCACTCGGTGAATCCTAGACAGAAGTCGAATCTACATTTGCATCACACCACCTTAACACTTGTGCAGAAAGGTGTACAGTATTCTGCGGCATCTAGAAAAGTTAAACAATTAAGCTAATTCATTTTTTTCTTTATTGATTCTTTTCACTTTTTCTTACGATTGTCGTGTGCACAGGCCTTCTTAAAAATTGTCTAGTATCATTCTTGTGTAACAATGTATTGACTTGTTCCATGACCATGGAATCTCACTCCTCAATTGGGTCCTATGGAACAGAAAAAAAAAAAAAAAAAAATAAATGATTCAGTTGTTGTCGTTCTGGTCTTCAGCCCGGAGACTGGCTTGATGCAGCTCTCCACCCTATCCTGAGGAAACCTCTTCATCTCCTCATGATTGTACGGATCGGCGCTCCTCCCCTAGCAACATGGTACGGAAATTAATTTACTTTTTAAAAAATTTTCCAAATATTTAGCTTCTTCCCTCCGCATTTAACCATCGCCCGACTAAGTTGCAAACCGCTGACTTGACATCCGGTCCCCAGGTCGCCACAATGCACGGCTGTCGTGGGGAGGCCGACTCCTGCCACTCAGCAGTGCATCGTGGCCAATGAGGAGCGACCACGTTCCTCCACGTGGGCCGGACATCAGGCCTCGCGGCGCCGCCGATCCGGGCCGCCGCTCTCTTCCAAGCAAGCCGCCACCGCACAGCGTTCAGACGTCTTTTCCTGCCTTCTCCGCTCCCCCCCCCCCTCTTCTTCTATACCACCATGTTGCTCCGTGACAGGCGCCAAACCTTCGTAGGCCCCGTTTCCTATAACTGTTATCTTCCGTAATAAACCTTCAAGTGTGCCAGTAATCCCTGCATTTCTCATTTAGCCGCCCCGTCTAGCCCACAACACAAGCTCAGCCATTCTTGACAATCGACAAACGGCAAACGGCACCCTACATCCATTTTAGCCTGCTTACTGTATTCATCTCCTGGTCTCCCTCTACGCGTTTGATCCCACACACTTCCCTCCATTGCTAAATTTACGATTCCTTGATGTCTAACAATGTGTCCTACCGATCGATCCCTTCTATTAGTCAAGGTATGCCAGAAATTCCTTTTCTCACCAATTCTATTGAGTACCTCTTAATTAGTTACGCGATCTACCCACCTAATCTTCAGCATGCTTCTGTAACAACACAATTCAAAAGTCACACTGTTTATCGTCCATGTTTTCACTCTCATACCTCGTACCTCTTCCAGTCATAAACTATTTATCATCCAAGTTTCACGCCTGTACAAGGCAACACGCCACACAAATGCCTTCAGAAAAGACTTCTTTCCACTTAAACTAATATTCGATGTTAACAAATTTCTATGTTTCAAAAACGCTTCTCTTACCATTGCCATCCTGCTTTTTATATCCTCCGCACTGCGACCATCTCATGTTATTTTACTCCCCAAGTAACAAAATTCATCTACCACCTGTATTGTTTCGTAAACTAATCTGACTGCTTCAGCATCGCCTGATTTTCTTAGAATGCGTCGCTTTAGCCTGTTCAACTGCTCTTCCAGGTCTTTGCTGTCTCCGAAAGAATTACAATTTCATCGGCAAAATGCAATTTTTTTTCATGCACCCTGAACTTTAATTCCTTCTCCAATTTTCTACTTGCTTTCCTTTATAGCCTGCTCAATGCACAAATTGAATAGTACTGGAGAAAGGCTACAACCCAGGCTTACTCCCTTCCTAACTAATGCTTCCCTTTCATGCCCTTCGAGACTAATAACTGCGGTCTGGCTTTTGTACAAGTTGTAAATAACTCTCTTTTCCCTACCGCTGTCTTCAGAATTTGAAAGAGTGTATTCCAATCAACATTGTCAAATGCTTTCTCCAAATCTACAAAAGCTTGGAATGTAGATTTCCCTTTCCTTTATCTATGATAAGCCGTAAGGTGAGTACTGACTTCCGTGTTCCTACATTTCTCCTGGATCCAAACTGATCTTCCCCTAGGTCAGCTTGTACCAGTTTTTCCATCCTTCTGTAAATAATTCGTGTTAAAATTCTGCAACCACGACATATTAAACTGATGGTTCTGTAATTTTCACACCTGTCTGCACATGCTTTCTTTAGAATGGGGATTATTACATTTTTCTTAAAGTATGAGGATATGTTGCCTGTCTCATACGTCTTAGTCACCAGGTGAAATAATTTGTCATGATTGTTTCTCCCAGAGACTTTAGTAGTTACGATGGAATGTCATCAACTCCAGGGGCCTTGTTTCGACTTAGAAATTTCAGGGCTGTGTCAAATACTTCTCTCAATATAGTATCTCCTATTTCATCTCCATGTAATTCCTCTTCCCTTCCTACAATATTGTCTCTAAGTTAATTTCCTTTTTAGAGACCCTCTATATACCCTTTCCACCTTTAGCTTTCCCTTCTTTGCTGAGATCTGGTTTTCCATCTAAGTTCTTTATAATCACACA
The DNA here is from genome assembly GCA_026315105.1 of Locusta migratoria. Taxonomy (NCBI): domain Eukaryota; kingdom Metazoa; phylum Arthropoda; class Insecta; order Orthoptera; family Acrididae; genus Locusta; species Locusta migratoria. Next base: position 87,346,992 of record CM048748.1, read on the forward strand.
GCTGCTTTTCTTGTCTCCAAATGTCTCTTTTATTTTCATATAGACGGTATCTATTTTTCCCGTATTTATACATTCTTCTACTGACTTGCATTTTCCTTCTACCCACTCCTGCTTAGCCATTTTGCACTTCCTGTCAATCTCATTTCTTAGTCGTCTGTACTCCAGTTTGCCTGTTTCATTTATTGCATTTTTATTTTCTCCTTTCATTAAATAAATTTAGTATTTCCTGTGATATTGAAGGATTTTTGTAGGTCTTTCATTTCGACGTATTCTGTCCTGTGCTGCCTTCACTATTTTACCTCTCAATGCTACCCATTCCTCTTCTACTGTTTTATTTGTCCACGTTTCTGTCAATTGTTGCATAAAGCTCCCTCTGAAATTCTTTAGAATTACAGGCACTCTTAATTTATCCAAGTCGCATCTCCTTATTTTCCTACCTTTCTGCAGTTTTTTCAGTTTTAGTCTACATTTCATGACCAATAAGTTATGGTCAGAGTCTGTTATCTGTTCTTGGATATGTCTTACAGTTTAAACCCAGGTTCCGAAATCTATGTCTTATCATTATAAAATCTATCTGATACCTTCCGGTGTCTTCTGGTCTCTTCCACGTATACAACCTTCTTTCGTGATTCTTAAACCAAGTGTTCATTATGATTAAATTATGTTCCGTGCAAAATTTTACCAGGCGGCTTCCTCTTTCATTCCTTTTGCCCAGTCCATATTCACTTACTAATTTTCCTTCCCTTCCTTTTCGTACTACCGAATTCCAGTCTCCCATCACAATTAAGTTCTCCACTCCCTTAATTGTCTGAATAATTTCCTTTGCCTCCTCAAATATTTCTTTGATCCCCTCATCATCGGCTGAGCTAGTTGGTATGTAAACCGTTACTATTGTGATCGGTGTTGGCTTTGATATTTGTATTTATAATCCTCTACTCACCTGACCAGAAATCCTGCTCCTCTTTCCACCGTACTTCACTAATCCCCACTATAAATTCAACCTATCTATTTCTCTTTTTATATTTTCTTACTTCCCAACCCGATTAAGGGATCGGACATTCGACGCTCCGATCCGTAGAATGCCAGTGTTGTCTTTCCTGATGATCACATCCTCCTGAGTAGTTCCCGCCCGGAGATCCGAATGGGGGATTATTTTACCTCCGGAATAGTTTACCCGAGAGGATTCCATCATCATATCTCCATAAAGTAGAGCTACATATCTTTGGTAAAATAACGGATGTAGTTTCTCCTTGTTTTAGCCGTTCGCAGCAACTGTGTGGCAAATCCACATTAGCTGATGTTGCGAGGCCAGCTCAGTCAATCATCCAGACTGTTGCCACTGTAACTATTGCAAAGGCTGCTGACCCTCTTCAGGAACCACACGTTTGTCTGGCCTCTCCACAGATACCCTCTGCTACGGCTATTTGTATCATTGCGGCACACAAGCCACCCCACCTCGATAATGTCTGTGGTTCATAGAGGTGGAAGGATTCAGAATACAGGTTGAATCGCCTAACACTTGCACAGCAAGTATTACTGAAACGTAAAATGTGATTGATGTGTGGTTTTCACAGAATGGATTGGCAGTTAGGGGCTCGTATTTTTAGACAACAAACAGATTGTAATATTACTTAGAAAGTGTATTCTTTATGCAAACATGCAGTTTTTAAAATGGAACAATGGTTGTTTCTATCATGCACTGGAATGTTTGACACCAGCTGTGTACAAAGAATTTTGAATGCTATTTTTATCATGTTTAGTTTGGCAGCTACAATCATTCAAAGTTTTGAGGGCAGATGCTGCGACAACGTAGCTGTCGGCTGGTGGTCATGAGACAGTGGGCCGTGCCCCAGGGATTAGCCACTCGGACAGTCAGCTATGCTATCGCAGCCTCCGTCCCCGAAACTTTGAACGGTCGTAGCTGCCAAACTAAACGTGATATAAATGTCATTCAAAATTCTTTGTACACAGCTGGTGTCAAACAGTCCAGTACATGACGGAAACAACGATTGTTAGAATCTTTTTGTTGGCTAAGAATACGAATCCCTGACTACCAATCCATTCTGTCAATGCTGCACATCAATCTCACTTTCCCTTTCCGCAATATTTGCGGTGCAAGTGTTAGGTGACTCACCCTGTATAAGAATTTCTTTCTGTTCTACTGATATGAAACTCATCTATTATAACAAGCTACGAGATGGAACAGTCTCAAGGTACAAATGTTAATACCATACACTTATTGTAATTTTTATTCTATTCCTTAATTACTATCAGAAGCAATAACTTTTGCCAAAATTCAACTTAGCTCTTTAAGTAATTATTTTTTTTTTCCACTTTGCGAAGGTTGGAACTTAAATACTGGCAAATCGTTACATGTTTGCACCTTCATAGGCGTAGTACATCTACGTCTACATTCAAACTCCACAATCTACCGTAAGGTATGTGGAGGAGCGTACACTGTACCACTACTAGGCATTTTCTTTTCTATTCCATTCCCAAATAGAACTAGGAAAAAAATAATGCCTACATGCCTCCGTACGAGCCCGAATTTCTCTTATCCTGTCATTGTGATCACTACGCAAAATGGAAGTAGGTGGCAGCAAGATTGTACTACACTCAGCTTCAAATTCCGACCCTCTGAATTTCCTCAACAGAAATTAACGAAAAGACCGTCGTCTTTCCTCCAGCGATCCCCTATTGAGTTGCCGGAGCAAACCTAGCTGCTCGCCTCTGAACAGCTTCTATGTCTTTCTTTAAACTGATCTGCTGCGGTTCCCAAATACTTGAGCAATACTCAAGACGTGGTCGCACAAGCGTTTTATACGCGGTCTCCTTTACATATGAAGTACATCTTCCCAAAATTGTCCCAATAAACCGATGTCGGCTGTTCGATTTACTCACAGCTGTCCTTACATGTTCGTTCCATTTCACATCGCTCTGAAATGTTACCCCTAGATATTTGAACGACGCGACTGCATCAAGAAGCTCACTACTAATGCTGTATTCAAATATTATGGGATTGTTTTTCATACTCATGAGCATCACCTTACATTATTCTACATTGAGGGCTAGCTGTCATTCTTCGCACCAACTAGAAATTTTGTCTAAGTCATCCTCTATGCTATTACAGTCAGTTAAAGAGACACTCTCCCACACACCACAGAATCATGAGCAAACATCCGCAAATTACAAGTTAGTCTGTATAGCGGTCCTATCACACTCCAGTGGGGCACGCCTGGCGATACACTCGTCTCTGATGAACACTCGCCGTCGAGAACAACGTACTGCGTTCTGTTTCTTAGGAAGTTTTCCAGCCAGTCACAAATCGGTGAACGTATTCCATAAGCTCGTATCTTCGTTAGCAGTCTGCAGTGCGGCACCGAATCGAACGCCTTTTTGATGTCGAGAGCGTGTTCTGTTGACGCTGCGAATGGAGCGGTCTACTGCATGTCGAATGTCTGAACCGAATGCCACGAAATGGTTCCTTTATCTTCCGAATCAAATAAAAGTCACAAGGATTTAAGTTCTAGGAGTATGATTGGTGGTACAGTACTTCCCAATCCCATCGACCGAACATACTGTCCAGAGTTTGCGCTGTATGCGCCCGGGCATTGTCGTGCAAAATGATGGGTGGGTTGCGCGGAACGTGTTGCCGCTTCTTTCGCAAAGCTGGTCGCATTTCATGCTACAAAATCGAACAGTAATACTGTGCATTAACGGTCTGCCGAGGGGGAACGTAATGCGTTACGATAGCACCATCACAGACGTACAAGAGAACCACAATAACTTTCTCATACTCTGGATCTGACGCAGTTTCGACTCTCTTGGCGACCCATAATTACGCCAATCGTTAAATTCGAGTTTCAGTTTTAACTCGTATTAGGTGACCCATGTCTCATCCACTGTTACGATATGGCGTTGGAAAGCCTTTCCTTCGCGCTCATAGCGCTCCGGGTGCTTCTAAGCAGCACCGTAACGCATTCATTTCTGTATTTCTGTCAGTTCATGCGGAACCCATCGTGATTCAATTTTGCGCATGCCCAGGCGTTCTTTCAGGATGCGAAGCACATATGCGCGAATCCGGTTTCGTGGGCGAGCTCACGAATCGTCTGGCATCGACCACTGTTCACTAACACGGCAACCGTATGCACTTCTACTTCAGAGACGCTAGGACGACCTGCGCAATGCACGTCTAACACAGTTTGACGTTCTTCGTTGGCGGCTTCTACCCAACATGCCATTGTTCTGTATGGAAACGCCGATTTCCTGCACGCATCTTGAAGGCACTGTACGACTTTTGGTACGTTCAATATCGATACAACTCCGTTGTTCCTGTTTTGAAAACATAATGAAACCTTTGTGTAAGACCGCTCGCTCACAATTGACTGTTTCCTTGCCTTTGCAAGCCGGTGACGTGGGACGGACGAGTCCATTTGCTCGGAGGTAAGGTAGGTATGTCAACAACGTGTGCTATCAGGGACAACAGTCGTATAAACAGTAGATTCCATTGCTTAGTGCCTCCACAGTAGTGTTGCCACTATTCAAGTTGCAACTCTCGTACATTGGGACAAAGAACAACGATAGCATTTAAAGGAACAATACGTATGTAGAGGAATAATATGTTTTACAGCCGACATTCCAAGGTTGTTTTTTTTTTTTTTTTTTTTTTTTTTTTTTTTTTTTTTTTTCCGAATGATTCAGCTTCCATCTCTACTTATCCTGACTTCTCAGAGATGGTGGCCTCGTTGTTGTAGGTGGCATGACGAACGTCATTCGAGGGTTTTACAAAGAGAAAATTGCTTAAAATCGTCTCTTAAGTCATATTCACATAAACACTTTTATTGCTAGAAGATGAAAAGTATGCAACATATAGTTCATTTTTCCTTCTTATTTTAAAACATGTGTGTAAAACTTCATTATCAGACTTATAATAACAATTAAGTAAATATGATACTCTCACACGAACTACTTGTTATCAATACCAGCTAAACCTTGCAAGTTGCAGCATTTTGCACTTTACATTTACTTTTACAGAAGCCGCAAAATTACTAGTACAGTCACTGTTAAGTCGAAATAATTATATGCAAAACAATATTTATAAGAACAAAAGTCAGTATAAGAATAACAGACAATGTCGTGAACTATTGTAATAACAGTGTTCATATTGTTAAAAAACAAAGTAAATTATTAATTTGGTGAAATAGACATTTTGTGTATGTTGTAATGTTGAATTGAGTGTGTTTGTTTACATACTACGTTTACTGGAATTGGCAATATTTTACAGCTTTTACATCGAGATGAGAGGTGTTTTGTGAATTAGTGTCATAACATTGATCTAATGAATAATAAATTTCAGACTTCTTTTATGAAATATGGTTTTGGTGACACGTAAGTAGTGACGTATTTTACATTTTGAATATTGGTTGTTTTTAACTAATATTAGCACTGACAGAAAATATACGGTAAATAGTTTCCAGAATGTTGAAACTTTAAGCACTAAGCAGATGTGAAATAAGATTTTGATAATCATTTTGATGCGTGGAACAGTCCAATTCACTATTGTAAACAGCTATTCATAGACAGATTTTTACGTGTATGACGGCTTTTAAACGCGGTGCTATATATATTTCTGTAATTATTTCTCTAGTTATGTGTCATTACAACTAGTGGAAACAGCTGGTGCAGACAAAATCAACACCCTCATGGACTGTTCTATTTTTGAGCTGGTGTTCATTCTTCACTTTACCGACAGTTGTTAATTTTATCTTTTATCGATCGAAAACGTAGCACTCCTTGCGCCAAGCTTCGTGTGTGTAAGCGAGAACTCCCAATTCCCTCATTCCTTGTCCCAGTTGTGTACAAGAGGGACAAATAAGGTTTCTTCGGCAACGCATCAAGAAAGTAGGCCGCTTAGACACCGGGATCAGCTGTGATTTCCGAGTCTCCGGTAGGAAAGCAATTTGCATCCGGAATAAGAGCTGCTTCCCCGCGCATCCGTTTGCATCTCTACGACGCGAGACGCAGCAGCAGACGCCGCCACCGGCCATCCACACAGACAACTCGTCGCCGACGCCATCGACTCACTGACCACGAGGGCAGACCACTACATTGCCGGCACATCACTCAGCTTTGTTCATCACAGTCCTACGCCATTGGCTGCTTAGCCACGCGAGATCAGTAGCAGTGCCTACATCGTTTCCTCACAACACTGTCAGGAGATATTGCTTTCAGCGATTCTGTGACTTTAACCAGAGCAAAATACAGCCGGTCCCCGAATCCGCCTTGACAACTGATGGACAACTTAGTATTGTGTTCAGAATCATAATTGATAACGTCCATGTTCAGAATCTTGTAGCTAGATCTGTTCCTCACAACCTCTTCAGGAGAGATTGCTTTCAGCGATTCTGTGACGTTTACCAAAGCAAAGTACATCCTGCGAGCTTACACACGGATTTTCCAAACACAAACTGTGCAAGGTGACACAATTTTATCAGTTACTAGCTGCAAACCCGGCGTTGCTCGGGTATTCATTTATTTATTCCTGTCATTTTCAGGTATATTTTCATTTGTATAAGGGCTGTATGTCTGTAAAATCTCTTGGAAATACAGTTAGTAGTAAAGAAGAAATAGATCAAAACTTGATGCGGGAAGGGGCAGTTTTCCAAGAACGTTACTGCTCATGTACTCATATCGCACGAACTACGTGTCGTACTGTGGTACAATTTAGTACGCACATTCAACTATATGTGTGTATACTGCCTGTAAAATTTCCTCTCGCTACAATTTTTAGTGTTCAAATTATAAATTGTAACGTCATACCGAGAGCCGTAGTTTTACTCCATAAACAGCAGAAAAGTAGTAAGCGAGTAACTTTTTCCTTTCATCATTTTACTATGGTTGCCAGCGAGAAAGAGTTTAATGAAGGCTTGAAATTATGTTTAAAGCTGTTTGCAAGTCGCTAAGTACTGTCATTGTCATATAGAGTATTTATGAAGTCTCGCCGCATAATGTGGCAGTCTTTTTTGTGATTCATATTGTTTATAACGTCATATCTTTTGAACCATGTGTCGTATGTGATTCTTAACCATGCAGCAATTGTTACCTTACGATAAGGAATGTGTGTACCAAATTTGGTTGCAATCGGTCCAATGGTTTAGGAGAAAATGAGCAGCATTGTCGGTAAATGCAGCAGGTCTTCGCGCATCTCATTGTTTATGACGTCACATCTCGTGAACTATTTATCGTACGTGATTCTTGGACTTACGGCGACCGTCCTCATGAACTGAAGCTTACGTGTACAAAATTTCATAAAGATTGGAACAAAACTGTAGATTTGTATGCAACGCGTACAAATATACGGACACTCTGCTTTATATATTAGATTTCCTAAAGTTGGCTCGAGACCCCAGTGCTACAGCACGAAGAAAATAATCTCCCATTCATAGCCTGCGTTATCTTGGGGCTCCGTCAAGTGCGACTGTAGACCCTATTTTATTATACAAACTGGCTGCGTCGTGTCTAGGGGCCAGCCATACCTGCTGCAATGTCCGCAAAATGTTTAGCTTCAAATAAAAGCAGACAGGCACAAAACAAAAACAAAAAACAAAAACAAAAAAAAACAAAAAAAACAAAAAAAAAAACATGCACAAACGACACATTCACTTTTAACTCCAAATAATATCCATCAGTGAATATTTGTTACACCTGACTTCAGAGCTATGCCGAGTTCCTTACGACTGCCACTTAAACTTGACCACATTTCGAGAGCTTCTATCATCTTTTTTGTCTGAAATCCTTGTCGTCCATACAATGCTTCACTCCAGACAAATGATTTCAGGAAGGACTTTCTAAAATATAAACTAACATTGGATGTCAAAAAATTTCGCTTCTTTAGAAACGCTTTTCTTCTCACAGTCATTCCAAATTTTAAATCTTCCTTACTTCGGCCATCAGAAGTTATCTCGCTATCCCAATAACACAACTCATCTACTACTTTCATCGTCATATTACCTAATATACTTCCTTCAGCATCGCCTGATTTTCTGACACTACATTCCATTACCTTCCTTTTACTCTTGTAAATGTTCATCTTATATCTTCCTTCCAAGACACTGTCCATTCATTCCAGGTACTTTGTTGTCGTTGACAGAATTACTATGTCATCAGCAAAACGCAAGGAATTTATTCCCTCCCCCTGGACTTTAATTCCTTCTCGAAATTTCTCTTTGCATTCCTTCACAGCTTGCTCAATGTACAGATTGAACGACATTGAGGAAACACTAAAACTGTGTCTCACTCCCTTCTTGACCCTTTCATAACCTTCGACTCTAATAATCGCTATCTCGTGTATTCCGGGTAAAATTGTCAAAAGCTTTCTACCGTTGCATAAATGCAAAAAACGTAGGGTTCGATTTATGTAACGTATCTTCTAAGATAAGTCGTAATGTGAGTATTGCCTCCCGTGTTGCTACATTTCTCCTAAATACAAACTGATCTTCCCCAAGATCGGATTCCACCAGTTTTTCCGTTCCTTTGTTTATCGGACAGGAAATTCCGGAAGACCTAGCAAGACTATTGGCCTGTGCTATGACCATCGACAAGCTATGTTCATTAATATGCGGAAATACGTTCTCTGCGGTAGTTGTTAATGGGAAGTAGGTAACCCTTCTTAAACAACATACCTCATATTTGATTAATTCAGGATCGTGCGAATAGTATCTCGTTTAGGACGACGTGGTACAACATCTTACATCATGCTGACAAAAAGATGTAAGTGAAACTGATATTTGTTAGTGGAATAAAAAGATATGTCAGAGAATACTGATGTCAGACCGGATTTGCTTGCTCCCTGTCAGACACTTTACACCGTAGTGGGGATCGCGATATGCACAGGTCCAGGCGGCGGGACTGCCTGTTGCGCAGGGCTGTCGTGTACAGCAGCGGCGCATCGGCTAGGCTGTCATTTGCACTCCGGTGATCCGTGTAAAAGGTTTCCGACGTCATTACTGACGGGGAAATGGGAATTAACAGACTATGTGCGCGGAAAATTCCCTTTTTGATATCGTTAGAGAATTCAATATTCCAGCGCTACCCGAGAATAGCTCATTTTAAGCGTAAGTTTGCGTCACCATGTGACGAAGAACGAAGGTATCCGGTAGGAGAATGCGGCGAATGTTATTGCTAGTGTAGGATAGCAGCAGGCGGCCAACTCGAGTGCCTTTGGTAACACCACGACGTCCCATGCAGAATCTGATGGTAGAGTGCGAATGAGGCGTAGGCACCATGAAGCCATGCACCCAAGTTATCACCATATTGCCGTGCCCCTCTTACATTGACTGGACTGCACATGTTGGCTGGCGTACGGTGAGTCCATTTTGAACCACTTTCAATCACATTTTCAACCTCTTTCAACAACTCCGAAAGTTATATGGATAACAAATATTCACTGACGGATATTAGTTGGAGTTAAAAGTGAATGTGTCGTTTGTGCATTTTTTTTCCTGTCTGCTTTTATTTGAAGCTAAACATTTTGCGGACATTGCAGCAGGTATGGCTGGCCCCTAGACACGACGCAGCCAGTTTGTATAATAAAATAGGGTCTACAGTCACACTTGACGGAGCCCCAAGATAACGCAGGCTATGAATGGGAGATTATTTTCTTCGTGCTGTAGCACTGGGGTCTCGATCCAACTTTAGGAAATCTAATATATAAAGCAGAGTGTCCGTATATTTGTACGTGTTGCATACAAATCTACAGTTTTGTTCCAATCTTTATGAAATTTTGTACACGTAAGCTTCAGTCCATGAGGACTGTCGCCGTAAGTCCAAGAATCACGTACGATAAATAGTTCACGAGATATGACGTCATAAACAATGAGATGCGCGAAAACCTGCAGCATTTACCGAAAATGCTGCTCATTTTCTCCTAAACCATTGGACCGATTGCAACAAAATTTGGTACACATATTCCTTACCGTAAGGTAACAATTGCTGCATGGTTAAGAATCACATACGGCACATGGTTCAAAAGATAAGTCATGTCACGGGGGGGGGGGGCAAAGTTCGTCGCCGATGATTTAAAGAACATGTCGACTGTTCCAGGGAATAATACGGCTCCACAGATTACCACTTTGAATACCATGCAACATTTATAGGACAGTAATCGATCACTTTGACTGCACATACGTACACTTCCAACTCTTTTCGTGCTGATAGACGGCAGTAGGATCTTAATAAGACTAAAGCAGTCCCAGTGCGATATTCGGAGGCACGCCATGATTTTGTCAGCTCAGCGGTTATGCGTTGCGTTACGAGAAGCGTGGAATGTGATATCACAAAAAATCGTTTTCTTTCTTCTCGAGGGGATCTTGTTCTTCCCGAGTAACTCGCACTATGCACGCACCAAAACTAATTTTCTAACGTAGCAACGAGGAAAGAGGAGGCTAGGTTTTTCAGAGATGTCACGAAGAACATAATTGATGTTTGGATCTATTTGCAGATCTGATAATTGAAGATTCCAAGTAATGGTGAATGCATACCTTTACTAATTTCTTATGGGAAACAAAAATGTGACGAGTAATTGTGAATGCTTCACAACCGCTAAACTGACATGGGAATTAGATGTAAATCGTACACTCCGATGCTTAATCCATCTGCCCATCATTTTACCCATCTCTACGTTTGATTGTTTCTTACCTCTTGATCTTCTTAGCATTTTCACCGTATAAGGTACCTGATAAACGGCGTTGCTCGAGCATTTGTTTACTGCAGTATTCAGTCCACCTACTCGTCTCTCTCCTATGCCTACCTCCTCCTCATCGTCGTCCTCACCCTCTACCCTCTGACGTAAACCCATCCCCCTGCTCTCTGCCAATTTCCACTTGTCCCCCAGGACTATTAATCTCCTCTCATCCCTGAACATGAAAAATTAAAATATATGCCAAATTTTATTACTCGACATTATCGTTTATGAGTGTAACTGAAATTGATATTTTATTATGTTCCACATTCATAGTGGTTAAACCGTAGTCAGAAGGAATAGAAAAATGTTTTCTTCAAACAAAGTAACTAGTTCCAATCAAATTTGTCATCATTATCAAACGTACGAAAACCACAAATTTCAAAAAATTAAGCATCAACAGAGATAATCATGTGAATAAATGTGAATTAATTTCTTGAAATTTGTGATATTCTTGCGTTTGATAATGATGACAAAGATAATCGAAACTACTTTCATTATTTGAGTAAAGGATTTTTCTATTCCTTCCGACTAAGGCTAATCCACTTTATATGTGCTACAATAATAAGCCTTATTCATGGCAATGTCAAAGTCTGCAGTTTGGTGCCATCCGTCAGTCGTCGTACGATTTTTTATGTAGGCAGTGACGGTTCTCTGAATTTGAAGGTCAGGTGGCAAAGCTTGTGAAACAGGAAAAAATTGTAGATTAGTGACGGAGTCCGTTGTTTATTACTTTCCGCTATGCATCTCTTGTATTGGATCGAAATTTCATAGTAGTTCGATAAACGCAAGCGAAAAGCGTAAAATAAGAATGTAATTCTAAGTGACTATCCCGACTCACGAATATTGATTTACACGATTTATTAGCTATTCCTATTGGTTTTCCCTATTTTTCTCTGAACCTCCCTTGCATTAAACGAAAATATATTCAATATGCTCATGCAGCTTCATCACGATACCACAGTTCATCAAGAATAGTGGCTGGCGCATTGTGACGAGCCAGTTTCTCGGCCACCATTGACCAGACGTATTCAATTGGTGAGAGATGTGGAGAATGTGCTGGCCAGGGCAGTAGTCGACCATTTTCCGTATCCAGAAAGGCCCACACAGGACCTGAAACATGCAGTAGTGCATTCTCCTGCTGAATTGTAAGCTTTCACAGGGATCGAATGAAATGTAACGGCCACTGTTTACAGTGTCGTCGATGCGAACAAGAGGTGACCGAGACGTGTAACCAGTCACACCCAAACTATCACGCCGGATGATACGCCAGTATGACGAATACACGCTCCCAATGAGCGTTCACCGCGAAGTCGCCAAACAAGGATGCAACCATCATGATGTTGTAAACAGAACCTGGATTCACCTGAAAAAATGACGTTTTGCCATTCGTGCACCCATGTTCGTCGTTTCGTACACCATCGCAGGCGCTCCTGTCTGTGATGCATCGTCAGTGGTTACCGCAGCCATGGTCTCCGAGCTGATAGTCCATGCTGCAATCGTCGTCGAACTGTTCGGGCAGATGCTTGTTGTCTTGCAAACGTCCCCATCTGTTGCCTCAGGGATCGAGACGTAGGTGCACCATCCATTACATCCATGCTGATAAGATGCCTGTCATCTCGACTGCTAGTAATACGATGGCGTTGGGATCCAGCACGGCGTTCCGTATTGCTCTACTGAACCCACCGATTCCATATTCTGCTAACAGTCATTGGATCGCGACCAACACGAGCAGCAATGTCGGAAAACGATAAACCGCAATCGTGATAGGCTACAATCCGACCTTTATGAAAGTTGGAAACGTGATGGTACGCATTTCTCCTTCTTACACGAGGCATCACAACAACGTTTCACCAGACAACGCCCGTCAACTGCTGTTAGTTTAGGAGAAATCGGTTGGAAACTTTCCTCATGTCAGCACGTTGTAGGTTTTGCCACCAGTGGCAACCTTGTGTGAATGATCTGAAAAGCTAATCAATTGCATATCATAGATTCTTCTTCCTGTTGGTTAAATTTCACGTCTTTAGTACGTCATCTTCGTGGTGTAGCGATTTTAATGACCAGGAGTGTATATATACAGGGTGATTCGCCTAACACTTGCACCGCAAATATTGCGGAAACGGAAAGTGCGATTGATGTTCGGTTTTCACAGAATGGATTGGTAGTGAAGGTCTTGTACCGTCAGCCAATAAACATATTGTAAAAATATCTGGAAAGTGTATTTTTATGCAAACATACAATTTTACAAATGAAACAATGCTTGTTTCTATCATTCACTGGACGTTTGTACACCAGCTGTGTACAAAGAATTTCAATGACATTTTTATCTCATTTAGTTTGGCAGCTACAACCATTCTAAGTTTTTGGGGCGGAGGCTACAACTTGGCAGCTAACTGGCTGGTGGTCATGAGACAGTGAGCCGTGCCCCAGGGGCTAGCCACTCGACCAGTTAGCTACGTTATCGCAGCCTCTGCCCCCGAAATTTTGAACGGTTGTAGATACCAAACTAAACGTGATAGAAAAGTCATTCAAAATTCTTTGTATACAGCAGGTGTCTAAAATTCCTGTGCATGATTGAAACAATCATTATTCCATTTAAAAAACTGTATGTTTCCATTAAAAATACACTTTCTAAGTAATACTGCAATCTGTTTCTTGCCTAAAAATACGAGCCGTTGACTACCAGTCTATACTGTGAAAACCGCACATCAATCGCATTTTCCGTTTCCGCAATATGTGCGGTGCAAGTGTTAGGTGATTCACGCTGTGTATAGAAAAGTTACAAAAGTGGCGTCGAGTCGAAAGATTATCTTGCATCAGATATCACTGAACCAACCGATTAGTATACACTCCTGGCCGTTAAAATGTATATTAAGGAAGAAGTCGTTGTGTTATTCCAATGATTACCTTTTCAGAGCATTCACAAAAGGTTGGCGTCGGTGGCGACAACTACAACGTGCTGAAATGATGAAGTTTCCATTCGATTTCTCATACACAAACAGCATTTGACCGGCGTTGGCTGGTGAAACGTTGTTGTGATGCCTCATGTAAGGAGGAGAAATGCGTACCATCACGTTTCTCGACTTTCATAAAGGTCGGATTGTAGCCTATCACGATTGCGGTTTATCGTTTTGCGACATTGCTGCTCGCGTTGTTCATGATCCAATGACTGTTAGCAGAATATGGAATCGTTGGGTTCAAGAGGGTCATACGGAACGCCGTGCTGGTTCCCAACAGCCTCATATAACTAGTAGTCGAGGTAACAGGCATCTTATCCACATGGATGTAACGGATCGTGCAGCCACGTCTCCCCCTCAGTCAACAGATGGGGATGTTTCACGTGGAAACAATCAGCTTTCCCCTGTATCTGTATTATCACAGAACCATAATGTATCCAACTATAAGGCTCAGTGTAATATCAAGTTATGAATCCAACAGGCGTTGTGCCACACGTCTACATCTATATCTACAGAAATAATCTACAAATCACATTTAAGTGCACGGCAGAGTAATCTTCGAAATACTTGTAGGATATTACTGTAAAATCCCTCTCCTCAACAGCGCGCGGGAGAAACAGACACTTCAATCTTTCTCTAAATCTACAAAAGCTAAAAATGTAGGTTTTCCTTTCCTTAATCTATCTTCTAAGATAAGACGTAAAGTGAGTATTGCCTCCCGGGTTCCTACGTTCCTCCTGAATCCAAACTGATCTTCCCCGAGGTCAGCTTCTACCAACTTTTCCATTCTCCTGTAGATAATTCGTGTCAAAATTTTGCAACCATGACTTATCAAACTTATGGTTCTGTAATTTTCACACCTATCTGCGCCTGATTTCTTTGGAATGGGGATTATTACACTTTTCTTAAAGTCTGAGGGTATTTCGCCTGTCTCATACATCCTACACACCAGTTCAAATAGTCTTGTCATAGCTGGCACTCCCAGAGACTTTAGTAGCTCTGAGGGTACGTCATCTACTCCTGGGGCCTTGTTCCGACCTAGGTCTTTCAGGGCTCTGTCAAATTCATCTCTCAGTATAGTATCTCCTATTTCATCTTGATCTACTTCCTCTTCCCTTCCCACAACATCGTCTCTAAGTTCATTTCCTTTGTAGAGCTGCTCTATGTACTCTTTCCACCTTTCAGCTTTCCCTTCTTTGCTGAGACCTGGTTTCCCATCTGAGTTCTTGATATTCATAGAGTTGCTTTTCTTGTCCCCAAATGTCTCTTTTATTTTCCTGTACGCGGTATCTACTTTTCCCCTTCTTATACATTCTTCTACAGATTTGCATTTGGCTTCTAGCTACTACTGCTTAGCCATTTTGCTCTTCCTGTCAATCTCATTTTTAGTCGTCTGTACTCCATTTTGCCTGTTTGATTTACTGCATTTTTATATTTTCTCCTTTCATCAATTAAATTCAGTATTTCCTGTGATATCCTAGGATTTTTTGTAGGTCTTGCCTTTCTACCTATTTTGTCCTCTGCTGCCATCACTATTTCATCTCTCAATGCTACCCATTCCTCTTCTACTGTTTTATTTCCCCCTGTTTCTGTCAAATGTTGCCTAAAGCTCCCTCTGAAATTATCCAGAACTTCACTTTCCTTCTCCTTATTTTCCTACCTTTCTGCAGTTTTTTCAGTTTCAGCCTGCAGTTCATGACTAACAAGTTATGGTCAGAGTCTATATCTGCCCCTGGGTATGTCTTACAGTTTATCATCTGGTTCCGGAATCTTTGTCTTACCATTATAAAATCTATCTGATACCTTCCGGTGTCTCCTGGTCTCTTCCACGTATACAACCTTCTTTTGTGATTCTTAAACCACGTGTTTGTTACGATTAAATCATATTTCGTGCAAATTTCTACCAGGCGACTTCCTCTTTCATTCCTCCTGCCCAGTCCATATTCACCTACTATTTTTCCTTCTCTTCCTTTTCCTACTACCGAATTCCAGTCTCCAATCACAATTAAGTTTTCCTCTCCCTTAACTGTCTGAATAATTTCCTTTAGCTCCTCATATATTTCTTCGATCTCCTCATCATCGGCAGAGCTAGTTGGCATATAAACCTGTATTACTGTTGTCGGTGTTGGCTTCGTATCTATCTTGACAATGATAATGCGATCACTGTGCTGCTCATAGTAGTTTACCCGCATTCCTATTTTCTTATTCATTATCAGTCCTACTCCTGTGATACCCCCCCCCCCCCCCAATGATTTTGTATTTATAATCCTGTACTCACCTGACCAGAAATCCTGTACATCCTGCCACCGAACTTAACTAATACCCGCCATATCTAACTTCAACCTATCCATTTCCCTTTTTAAATTTTCTAATTTTCCTACCCGATTGGCCGGCCGCGGTGGCCGAGGTGACTGAGGCGCTACAGTCACGGTCAGCACGGCCACTACAGTCGGGGGTTCGAATCCCCCCTCGGGCATGGATATTTGTGCCGTCCTAGTTTGTAAGTAGTTCATAAGTAGTTTGTAAGTTTAGGGACTGATGACCCAGTAGTTAAGTCCCATAAGCTTAACAAACATTTGAACATTTTGATCCTACCCGATTAAGGGATCTAACATTCCACGCTCCGATCCGTAGAATGTCAGTATTGTATTTCCTGATGACAACATCCTCCTGAGTAGTCCCCGCCCGGAGATCCGAGTGGGGGACTATTTTACCTCCGGAATATTTTACCCGAGAGGATGCCATCATCGTATTTCCATACAGTAGAGCTGCATGTCCTCGGGAAAAGTAACGGCTGTAGTTTCCCCTTGCTTTCAGCCGTTCGCAGTAGCTGTGTGGCAAAGCCACATTAGCTAATGTTACAACGCCAGCTCAGTCAGTCATCCAGACTGTTACCCCCCGTAACTACTGAAAAGGCTGCTGCCCCTCTTCAGGAACCACAAGTTTGTCTGGCCTCTCCACAGATACCCCTCCGCTGTGGTTGTACCTACGGTACGGCTATCTGCATCGTTGAGGTACGCAAGCCACCCCCACCACGGCAATGTCTGTGGTTCATGGGGGTGGCAAGCAATCATATCCATGCAAAACGTCGCACTTGTCTACTAGGGCAACTAGATGGTGGTATAGCGTAGGTGCATTTATAGAGTCTGTACGGGGACAGAGTGGCCATGCGTGAGACCGCTCCTGATTGGCTGAGAGCTCACGACGCTATGTTTTTACCTGATTTGGCGGATATGTTTGTGAATAGCTACAGTGTCTGTTTCTGTACTGCGGAATGTCTTAAAAGCTTCTGTACAATTACGTACAGGTTGTATTACGGTAGGCACTGCTTCACTTTTTCACGTCTTTTGTTTTTTCTATATACGTAAATTAACTTATTGCTCGTTGGTCATTAACGATAACCTTAGAACTTCACGGCAATTCTTAAGATTTTAAGCTTTGAAGTGATTTACTGAGTGTAATTAATAATGTGTATTACATAATCATTAACAGCAGTTAAGAGAAATGCCTCGTTGTTTCTCTGTCGGCTGTAAAAAAAAACGAAGTAAAGATTGTTATATGCTGCTTGTCTTGGCAAGGAATGAGGAAATGCAGAAACTGTGGGAGGTGAAAGTTAACAAAGAAAGCGGGAACCGCAAAGGCGACTTATGTAAACAAACGAATTATTGCTGATTGGGTGAGGTAAATTGTTTTCTGCTTCCCCCCTCCTTCCCCCTCCCAAAGCAAGAAAGACACCGATCAAATACCGATCAAATAAAACTACTGCCTCCGAAATTCCCCCGTGGTGTACTGTTTGCGTACTGAATCCATGATGTGAAGATCGCGAGTTCGAATCCGGTAAGTGCTACATTTTTTAAACAGCATTTCCTACCTTTTTGTTAGTTCATGGTTCTGGTTTTTGACATGTCGTGCTACAAGACATGGCTACAGCACCTTCCCCTTGACTGTGTATTATTGGCTATTCACAATCCTATAATTGGTTACGGGATGTGATGTGCGTAAGGTAGGGAGCGGAGCTGTTGACTCATTGTAGATATTCAGTTACCTATTTTGAGTCTGTTTCTGCTGTTTCACTAGAGATAGTATTGGTACTTTTCCGATTTTCTGTGATACAGTTGCCCTAAAATTATCTGCAGAATGACGAAAAATGTACAAATGTTTATTACGTTTATGGGACTTAACTTAGGGGTCCCTAAACTTACGAACTACTTATGAACTAACTAATACAAAAGACAGCACAATCATCCATGCCCGAAGGGGTATTCGAACCCCCGACGGGGAAAGGGGTCGCGCATCGGAGCGTAGGACCTCAATGCGCTCGGCCACTCCGCCGCGGGACAGAGTGACGTTTTTGGTGTTTCGAAGTGTAGAAAAATGTTATAAGATCGAGAGCACACTTAAAATGCATTATATCTGGGCGGAAAGCGATGATATTGTTCTAATTTCAACTAGGAATATGGAGACAGAAAATTCTGAAATAGTATTATTTTCTTTGAGATATGTAACATGAAATATCTCTCTTTCTTATTAATCAACTGCCAGCTGTCGAAATTACCAAAACATTGTAAAATGTAGTATTAACACTCGACAATCATAGAAACTGTTTCACGACATTTATTTGCTTACAAATTTATTAGGCCTGTATGAACACTGATTAGTAAGCTATAAGACGTGCTTTGGTGTCATGCGTAGAACATGCCTTATTTCGATCAAGTGGCTGAACGTCAGCCAGGGTCGCTATATAAGTGCACGTTTTGCGCGCAGTCTGGTAAAAACATGGTGGCGGTTACCGGCCGGTTCACCACTCTCTCCCTATATAGGTGCAGTAACCAGTGTTCCCGATGCGTGCGTTGTATAGTGGCAGTAAGTATTTGTCTCTTGGAGTGTTCGCAAGCAAGTTACTGTGTAAACTGTGACAGTGCAGTGATATCATGTAGAGAATTAATCCACGCATATACTACAAATATTAGGGACTAGTAATTAACATCAGGTGTCTTGCATACGGCGGAAAATACTCACCATTTATTCAAGCAAGCACGGAAGAAAGAAGAGCAACAACATCAAAAAGATTATTAGGGACCTAGTTGCGACGTGCTAAATACGGAAGTTACATCGGGGCCGAGGATATGGAGTTCGCAGATATATTATATTACATATCCATCCAGAAATACCATGGCGATGACACAGAAGTAGTCGACGTTACGCTGGTTAGATAAAAGGAATTTGAAAGACTAGATGAACCCGATCCTGAATATATACTCTATGTCAGAAGGATTTACAATCGATTTGCCGCACCTACGTATAATCCTATGTTGCAATATGCTTGGCGAAAGTCAGGTTATGACACTGAAATTTCAACATTTGAAAATGCAAGTGTGACTTTTGTTATTGGGCTGCGTCAATGCGAATGTGAATTCCGATGTGATTAGTGATTTACATTTACATGAGATACTCTGCAAATCCCATCTTAGTGCCTGGCAGAGGGTTCATCGAACCACCCTTATACTATTTATGTCCCATTCAATTCTCAATAGCACGCGGGAAGAAAGAACACCTGAATCTCTCCGTTCGAACTCGGATTTCTCGTATTTTATTCTGATGATCATTTCTACCTATGTAAGTGGAAGTCAACAACATATTTACACATCCGGAGGAGAATGTTGGCGATTGGAGTTTCGTAAGTATCTCATGCCGCATCGATAAGCGCCGTTGTTGTAACGATTCCCATTCCAGATCCTGTATCATTTCCGTAACGCTATCTCCCCTGTATCGTGACAATACGAAACGAGATGCCCTTCATTGGACTCTTTCGATGTCCTCCGTCAAACCCACCTGATAAGGATCCCACACTGGGCTGCAATACTCCAAAAATGAACGGCCAAGCGTAGTGTATGCAGTTTCTTTTGTAGTTCTGTTGCATGTTTTAAGGGTTCTGCCAATAAAACGCAGTCTCTGGTTTGCCTTTCCCACGACATTATCTACGTGTTCTTTCCAGTTTAAGTCTGAAGTAATAGTAATTCCTTGGTATTTTGTGGAGTTTACGGCCTTCACGTTTGATTGATTTATCTTGTAAACAAAGTTTAACGGATTTCTTTTCGTATTCATGTGGACGACTTCACACTTCTCATTATTTAGAGTCAATTACCAATTTTTACACCATACTGATATGCTATTCAGATCGTTCTGCAGTTGGTTTTGACTGATCTTCAAATGATTTTACTAGACGGTAAATGACGGCGTCATCTGCGATCAACCTAAGAGAGCTACTTAGATGTTCCCCTAAATCGTTTACGTAAATAAGGTACAAAACAGGCCCAATAACACTACCCTGTGGAACGGGACGATATCACCACCGTTTTAGTCGATGCCTTACCATCGATTACTACGAACTGTGTTCTTTCTGACAGGAAATCCCCTATCCAATCGCAAATTTGCGGCGATATAACATAACCACGTTATTTGATTAAAAGCCGTTTCTGAGGTACAGTGTCAAGAGCCTTCTGGAATTCAAGAAATACGGAATCGATTTGCGAACCCTTGTCAATAGCACCCATCACTTCGTGTGAGTAAAGAGCAACTTGTATTTCGCATGAACGATATTTTCTAGATCCGTGTTGACCTTGGTTCAATAGATCGTTCTGTTCCAGATAATTCATAATATTTGAATACATTATATGTTCCCAAACCCTGTTGCAAATTGACGTCAATGAAATAGACCTGTACTTTAGTGTGTTACTCCTACTGCCTTTCTTGAATATAGGTGTGACCTGTGCAACTTTCCAATCTTTTGGTACAAGGTCTTTTTATGAGAGAGCGGTTGTATATGGCTGTTAAGTAAGGAGCTATCGCTGCAGGATAATCAGACAGAAATGTAATGGATATACAATCCCGACCAGAAGACTTGTTCTTCTAAGTGATTTTAGTTGCTGCACTACTCCGATGATAACTATTTCTACGTTACTCTCTACGGCCTCTGTTCGTAATTCGAAATCTGGAATACTAATTTCGTCTTCTTTGGTGAATGAGTTTCTAAAAGCTATGTTTAGTAACTCTGCTTTAGTAGCGCTGTCATCGGTAGGATCGCCATTACTATCACATAGTGAGGGTATTGTTTGTGTTTTGCCTCAAGTATATTTAACATATGACCAAAATCTCTTAGGGTTTTCAGTTAAATTTCGAGAAAGAGTTTCGTTGTGGTAAGTATTGTTGGCATCACGCATTGAAATCCTTGCTAAATTTTGAGCTTCTGTGTAGGATCGCCACGCCTGGGGATTTTGTGTTCATTTAATTTTAGCGTGCCTTTTCCGTTGCTTTTGCATTAGTGTCCTGACCTGTTTTGTGTCCCAAGGGGGGTCGCCTCGTTCTTGTAGTAAGGTGTGCACATTGTTCTCTCCCACTTTATTTTAACCACTTCATCGAAATCTCGCATCTGCACTTTGATCACTAATATAAGCACTTTCTTGTGTGTTATTGCTGTGTACGTGTGTTTTACACCATTATAAGTACGTTGAGCAGAGAGTTTTTGACGCTGCTGACTGAATATGTAGTTATACAATGACGCCATTAATTCACATTTAACTTCCTTCCTGTGGTACTGATATCTTGATCCATTGTTTCTCTCTCTTAAAATGTTACCTGTGGGACAATGAAAGCCGCGGCGGAGCGGCCGAGCGCATTGAGACGCTATGCTACAATGCGCGAGGCCGTTCCCAGTCGGAGGTTCGAATCCCCCTCGTGTATGTATGTTCGTGCCGTCTTATTATTAGGTAGTTCATAGGTAGTTTGTACGTTTAGGGACTGATGACCCCACAGTATGTTTGTGCCGTCTTATTATACGGTAGTTCATAAGTAGTTTGTACGTTTAGGGACTGATGACCCTGCGGTTAAGTCCCTTAACTTCTGTAAGCATTTGAATATTTGGACAATGTAACCTTCTGCATGGAAATGACGCACATCCTGTCGTGTTTCTGATTGCCCGCTATTCCAAGCATGGTTTGGTGCGTTTCGTGCGTTCGAGATCAATGGCGTCTCTTGTCAATGAAAAGTAGCCTTTTTTCGCCTTTTTACGATATTTTCTAAGTGTTCAGTCCTAGTTAGTTGAATTTAGTGATGTTGATTCCACTGATTTATTGTGTCAATTAAGTTTAAAGTATCTCTTCTAGTGCTTATTTTCCCCCATTGCCATTATGGATTTTATATCCTCTCTGCTGCAACCATTATACAGGGTGTTACATAAAGGTACGGTTAAACTTTCAGGAAACATTCCTCGCACACAAAGAAAGACAATATATTATGTGGACATGTGGATATGTGCCCGGAAACGCTTAATTTCAATGTTAGAGCTCATTTTCGTATATACGGATGAGGCTTCATTCCAACGTGATCAAATTGTAAATTTTTACAATCAACATGTCTGGGCTGACGAGAATCCGCACGCAATTGTGCAGTCACGTTATCAACACAGATTTTCTGTGAACGTTTTGGTAGAAATTGTTGGTGATGTCTTGATTGGGCCTCATGTTCTTCCACCTACCCTCACTGGAGCACGTTATCATAATTTCATACGGGATACTCCACCTGTGTCGCTAGAACATGTGCCTTTACAAATACGAATCTACATGTGGTTCATGCACGATAGAGCTCCTGCACATTTCAGTCGACCTGTTAGTACGCTTCTCAACAACAGATTCGGTGACCCATGGATTGGTAGAGGCGGACCAATTTCATGGCCTCCACGCTCTCCTGACCTCAACCCTCTTGACTTTCATTTATGGAGGCTTTTGAAAGCTCTTGTTTACGCAACACCGGTACCAAATGTAGAGACTCTTCGTGCTGGTATTGTAGACGGCTGTGATACAATACTCCATTCTCCAGGGCTGCATCAGCGCATCAGGGAATCCATGTGACGGAGGGTGGATGCATATATCCTCCTTTTCCTACAGCTCCACAATTCAAAGGAGTTAATTCTTCGCTGTTCAGCCTTTCTAATGGTCCAAGTCTCATATCCATACATCACAATTGGGAGAACTATACCCTTCACAGTACGTACCTTTGTTGTTAAAGTTATGTCTCTGGAACTTATAATCTTTTCAAGACCTAACAACGCCTTTCTACCGAGCAACAAGCGGCTCCTGGTTTCGTGGCTACAGTCACCATTATCAGAGATCTGGGAATCGAGATAATCGAACGTAAACTTCCATCGATCCTCCTCCTACATCCCATGAATTAATAGGTGTAGTTGCCTTAATTTTGGTTTTCTTCATACCGGCCTTTTCACTTTCGTATTTTACCTCCAGCAGCAGAGTCTTCACTTTCTGCCAGCAATACGGTGTTATCTGCATATCTGAGGTTGTTTACATTTATTGCAGCTATTATGGGTCATGCACCATTTGGCTGCCGCGGCGATGCGCGAAGCCGTTCTCCGTCGGGGGTTCGAATCCCCCCTCGGGCATGGCTGTTAGTGTCGTCTTTAGAATAAGGTAGTTCATAAGTAGTTTGTAAGTTTAGGGACTGATGGCCATGTAGTTAAGTCCCTTAAGCTTGACAAATATTTGAACATTTGAACCATTTAGCTATTCTTGTACACTGCAACATCAACACGAAAGTTTGGCGTATCGAACATGTCCTAACCTGAATCGGAATTTTCATATTGACGTATAAATTTTGAAGAAATTGTGAGCAAACCGTAATTTGTAACTAATTTATCTTTGGTTTCAAAAAGTTCTATAACTGTCACCCTGTTTAGCTATTACATAGGTTTTGCGTTACACATGTTCTATACGTCTATGATCTGTTCGATTGTTACCAAGGGATTCAAGTCCGAAAATTTTAAAGGCATCAAGAGTGTGACCCAGATTATTTCGCGAATCACCGCAACTTGCAATTCCGCCAATTAACTGGGCACAAGCTTGCAAGCGCACAAACGAGCCAGCTGCAACACTAATCAAAGTCTACCGCGCGAAATTACTTCCGTATTAATTTCAGGAATTTCATTATCTTGCGTCCTTTGACGCTCACAAGCGTCCGTTTCATTACATTGGTTTCAATGACTGGTACGGCAACGTGGTCGTTCCGCTTACATGGGGCATCGAACGTGGAGGGAAGGTAACGAATAATGTTGTATAATGGGATTCCCTTTGACACAGTTCATAGCCTCAAGGCCTTATCTCGCCACAATGCGGTACACCGGGAAACGAAAAGATCCAGTACAACGATGCGACAGTATTGTAAGCTTATAGCTATAGTTTATTTGATTCATTGGTTTCTTCTCTGCAGGGATAATTTTGAGTAGTCTTGCTAACTTCTAGTATACAACGGATGTAACTGTTCATAAAATAGTAGTGGTTGAAAAATAGAATGTGCATATGACGAGCAACGTTTCAAATCGTATTATGCCCAAAAATTTTATAGAAGAAGCTAAAAAGTGATTATTCTTAAACTGAGGAACATTTTACAAATTTTTACATTTTGCAGTTCTTTATTTGAGGTGTACTTCTGGGTACGTGAAAAAGTAAAATAAATTTCCTGTTGAGTTCTTCAAATTTAAAGAAAATGTGTTGGACTTAATGTGCTTTGATCCAATAATTTGTAAAATATACAACTAAAACGACTACTATGGTAAATGTATAACTAAGTATTAATTTTTGTTTCTTTATGGAATAACATTAACTGCCTCAGATTTAATTTGATGGGCATGTTTGGTTTTCTTTCCCGTCTTTCGGCTTCCCGTTGAATTATCACCAATTATCCTCCATAATCGAAAAATTACTCTTTTACACGAAGTTCACAATATAGTTGTGTTTACTGAAAGCATAGCATTGTTGAATATAGTGCGCCAGCTGTCAACATAGCCAACAGAGCAGAACGACAATACTGCTTCACATTGGCCACAATATGATTTGAAACACATGATAAAATGGACTGAATACGATTTGAAACAGCAGCTACTTCACAGACACAATTAACACTGTTAGTGAATCCGATTAGTTAAATTCTGATTTCACAGCATGAAAGATCGCTATGTAAACTATACAAAAATGTATCAAACTCAATTTTGTCCATGGGTGGTCTTAATACGATTTGAAACAAAGAACTAGAACACTGGTAAAGAAAATAATTCATTATAACTGTTGTAATTCATGAATATTTGTAACACGGTGGACATACATACACTCCTGGCCATTACAATTGCTACACCACGAAGATGACGTGCTGCATACGCGAAATTTATCCGACAGGAAGAAGAGGCTATGATATGCAAATTATTAGTTATTCAGAGCATTCATACAAGGTTGGCGACGGTGACGACACCTACAATGTGTTGAAATGATGAAAGTTTCCAACCGATTTCTCATACACAAATTTCAGTAGACTGGCGTTGCCTGGTGAAACGAGGTTGTGATGCCTCGTGTAAAGAGGAAAAATGCGTACCATCACATTTCCGACTTTAATAAAGGTCGGATTGTAGCCTATCGCGATTCCGGTTTATCATATCGCGACATTGCTGCAAGCATTGGTTGCGATCCAGTGACTGTTAGCAGAATATGGAATCCGTGGGTTCAGGAGGACAATACGGAACGCCAACGGCCTCGTATCACTAGCAGTCGACAGGCTTCTTATCCGAATGGATGTAACGGATCGTGCATCCACGTCAGCCGGCCTCGGTGGCCCAGGGGACTGAGGCGCTCCAGTCACGGTCTGCATGGCCACTATGGTTGGGGGTTCGAATCCTCCCTCGGGCATGGATATTTGAGCCGTCCTAGTTCGTAAGTAGTTCTTAGGTAGTTTCTAAGTTTAGGGACTGATGACCCCGTAGTTAAGTCCCATAAGCTATACAAACATTTTGACATCCACGTCTCGATCCCTGAGTCAACAGATGGGAACGTTTGCAAGACAACAACCATCTGCACGAAGAGTTCGACGACGTTTGCAGCAACACGGACTATCAGCTCGGAGACCACGGCTGCGGATACCCTTGACGGTGCATCACAGAGAGGAGCGCCTGCGATGGTGTACCCAACGATGAACCTAGATGCATCATTATTTCGGATTAATCCAGGTTCTCATTATGTTGAAGCGATAGCTTCGTACTTAACAGTCATATACAAAGAAGGATCTGAACCAAAAGATTGGAGAGTTGGACAGGTCACACCTATATTCAAGAAAGGCAGAAGGAGTAACCCACTAATCTACTGGCCTTTTTCATTGACGTCAATTTGCAGCAGGGTTTTGGAACATATCCTGTATTCTAACATTATAGATTATCTCAAACAGAATGATCTATTGACCTAAGGTCAACACGGATTTAGAAAATATCGTTTATGCGAAACACAACTAGCTCTTTATTCACACAAAGTGATGGGTGCTATCGACAAGAATTCGCAAATCGATTCCGTATTTACTGATTTCCAGAAAGCTTTTGCCACCGTACCTCACAAACAGCTTTTAATCGAATTGCGTGGTTATTGTATAACGCCACAAATTTGCGATTGGTTAGGGGATTTCCTGTCAGAGAGGACACAGTTCATAGTAATCGATGGTAAGGCATCGACTAAAACAGAGGTGATATCGGGCGTTCCTCAGGGTAGTGTTATTGGTCCTCTGCTGTTCCTTATTTACATAAACGATTTGGGAGAAAATCTAAGTAGCTCTCTTAGGTTGCTTGTAGATGACGCCGTCATTTAGCGTATAGTAAAATCATCTGAAGATCAAAACCAACTGCAGAACGATCTAAATAAGATATCAATAAAAAAAATTGGCAATTGACTCTAAATAAAGAGAAGTGTGATGTCGTCCACATGAGTACGAAAAGAAATCCGTTAAACTTTGTTTACAAGATAAATCAATCAAACGTGAAGGCCGTAAACTCCATAAAACACCTATGAAATACTATTACTTCAGACTAAAACTGGAAAGAACACGTAGATAATGTCGTGGGAAAGGCGAACCAGAGACTGCGTTTTATTGGCAGAAACCTTAAATATGCAACAGAACTAAAAATAAACACATACACAACACTTGTCCGGCCTTTTTTGGAGTATTCCTGCCCAGTGTGGGATCCTTATCGGTGGGTTTGACAGAGGACATCGAAAGAGTCCAAAGAACGTCAGCTCGTTTCCTATTGTCACGATACAGGGGAGATCGCGTTACGGAAATGATACAGGATCTGGAATTGGAATCGTTACAACAACGGCGCTTATCGATGCGGCATGGGATACTTACGAAACTCCAATCGCCAACATTCTCCTCCGGATGTGTAAATATGTTGTTGACTTCCACTTACATAGGTAGAAATGATCATCAGAATAAAATACGAGAAATCAGAGCTCGAACGGAGATTCAGGTATTCTTTCTTCCCGCGCGCTATTCGAGAATGGAATTGTAGATAATTAGTATAACGGTCGTTCGATGAACCCTCTGCGAGTTTTTTTTGCAGAGTATCCCATGTGGATGTAGATGTAGACAGTATCATTATGGTCGCATCCGTGTTTGGCAAGATCGCGGTGAACGCACATTGGATGCGTGTATTCGACATCGACATACTGGCGTATCACCCGGCGTGATGGTATCGGGTGCTATTCGTTACACGTCTTGGTCACTTCTTGATCGCATAGGCACTTTGAACAGTGACCGTGACATTTCAGATTTGTTATGCCCCGTGGCTCTACCCTTCATTGGATCCCTGCGAAAACATACATTTCAGCAGTATAATGCACGACCGCATGTTGCAGGTCCTGTACGGGCTTGTCTGGACACGGAAAATGTTCGACTGCTGCCCTATCCAGCATATTTTCCAGATCTTTCAGCAGTTGAAAACGTCTGGTCAACGGTGGCCGAGAATTGGTTAGTCACTACTCTCGATGAACTGTGGTATCGTGTTGAAGCCGCATAAGCATCTGTACTTGTACACGCCATCCAAGCTCTGACTCAATTCCCAGGCGTATCAAGGTCGTTATTACAGCCAGAAGTGGTTCTTATGGGTACTGATTTCTCACGATCTGTGCTTCCAAATTGCGTGAAAATATAATCACATGTCAGCTCTAGTATAATATATTTGTCTAATGAATACCCGTTTATCATCTGCATTTTTCCTTGGTGTAGCAATTGTAATGAACAGTAGTGTACGAACAAGTTGTGCTATACATCTTGCCCCGAAATTAATTTTACACAAGTGGCAACACTTTCGGTGCGCCTGATGGGATTCAGACGACCCCTGACGTAATAAATAAGGGGCACGTGATCGAAGGCGACGTCAGCCAACGTTGTGGCCGCACCGTACCGTAGTGAACATCAAGTGCGGGTAACCCGCCTAGTGCATCACTCACGTAGCGCATCGACGATATATTTCGAACGTTGACAACCGAACTACCGCATCAGCTGCGCAGTGCGACGTTCGCGTATTGAAATAGCGGGTACGTCGGAAGCGGCACCATCAGTCAACGCGTCTCTGAGCAGATCAGTTAATCGAGTTTCTGTCAGACCACCACCTTTCTGGGAGCAGAATGCAGACTATGATTCACGCCACCAGAAATTGAATTCGTGCTCGCTAATATCACGACGAAACAGATTACAATTATCTCGTCGTCACACTTAATGAAGTTGGGCTCTCGAAGATATTTTGTCCTTCGCAGCTATCGAACACTGATATATGGCTCTAAGGATTGCTGTGACCACCCATCTTCTCCAAACTGAAACAAAACGACTTGAGAAGCTGCTGTGTACGAAGGAGTTAATCTCCGCTGTAGATGCAACGGAGTGCTGTTTCCTACGGACATGAGCGAGAAACGCGTTTAGCAAACATTCTAAGGATCATGTAACTGTCACGTCTCCGTTCAATCAGGAGGTCTTTACAGCATGCGCCAGACATTTGAACGCAGTTGCAAAAAACCGCAGGCGTTACTGCGGAGTTGTACCCGCCTTTGGCAGTATCGACTGTTTGTAGCGCGCCAGAGGTAATTATTTTATACACTATTTTATTGCAATGTATTGTAATTTGATGGGAGGTAGGCTGTTACAGTTGACTGTGTGCTTGTCCCACAAAATATTCCCCTGAACGGTTAATCTTGCCACTTCGTACTAGATACAATTAAAAGCTGTCCAATAAAATTTTGCTTAATTGAATAATATGCTAACATTATTGGAACACAGTTTAGTAAGAACATATCTATTCTATAACACACAAATGCGTGGTTGTACTGTTAAGATGACAAGTCCATCCAAATGTGTCTAAATTGGTGTTGCAAAATTATTACTCCACTTATAGAATGTTCATATGACCCAGTAATTAACATTAACACTCCCCAACCAATATGTTTCTGCCAGTAGATGCAGCTGTAGATCACAAGGGTCCAATCAAGTGAAGGAAGCGTGCAGTTCTCTAAACAAAATTCTGGCTTAGAAAAACCAAGTGAAAGAAGCTGATCTTTACTATTTTTCTTAATGGAACTGCACTCAGTCAATTGACGATCCCGATCTATAGATCTTAAATAACATATAAAAAGGTGGCAACGGAAACGCGGGTTAGTTTTCTCTCTTCCAGAATGGAGCAAAAGACGAGATATCTCATCTGACTACACAAAATTTATAATATATATAGTGCGGGAGAATTTAAATTAGGACAAAGGATTGGCGTTTAACAAAATGATTTATTGGTCAATACATAAACATAAAAAGCGGATAGACCGATTTAAATACAATAAACGCACACCTTACAAAAGAATCCAGATTATAAAGATTATACGACCCTAATACTACCCACTTGCAAAAGCAGAACTAGCGTAATTTATAATGATTATTTTTCAGAGGGGGATGGGAGGAATTGATACACATTCTCACACAGATACATTCCCCAAGTCATTCAGGTACTCACCAGCACCGAACACAAATAAAACAGCAACGCTAGCAGCAGGACGCGGTATGGTACAGTAGATTCACTACCGCACCAATAAAAGAAAACTTTGTTCCGTTTTGTATGGTCTCGTGGCATAAGTTCAGGGTAGATATCAGCAGGAACAACGCACGTGATAGAAGACCACGTGGCGTGCGATATAGTCGCGAAGTACAAGTTTCTAGAGAAATTCAAAAGTTTAGCCCCCTCAAAACCAAAAACAACAACAACAGAAATTCAAAATATCAATTAAATAGGAAAATTCGCTAAATAATACTCAAAAAACGGGCGTTCTGGTGTGGGTTTTGCACAGGGGGATGAGTACTACTGAATGGTAAAGGTTTCAGGTCAAAACAGCACTCCACAGGGTCGGATCTTAGAATACCAAAAATTAAAAAAAAAAAAATACTTTTTGCACAAGTAAAACCCGAAGATAGATCGTGCAACCATTCGTTCTACTGAGGGGTATGATATCTAACTAATAATCTAGGTTACAGAAAGGTAGGACATGTTACATGCTCATATCCCGAAATTTGAACAAGTTGAAAAAATTCAACGCCAGATAGGTCGTGTAACCATTCTGGCGAATGATATACAGTTAATAAGCAGGTTACAGAATCCTACAGTACTTCGCGGGGTTGTATCACAAAAAAGATGAAACGGAAAACATTAAAATTTCGAAACAAAATAAAACGCGAATTATTTCGCGTAACGATTCATTCTACTCAGGAGAAGAAGAGCTATCTAATAGGAATGACTGCGGTATAGAACACGCTATTTTTCTTACTCATTGGGCAGCGGGTACAAGTTTAGAAGTCTCAAAAATTCGGGGAAAGTTACTAGAAATCACCACATCTAAACAAGGTAACAGTTAACGTGAGCAGAGGGTGATGGAGTAAGCCAAGGGCTTTATCTCAGACCGCCCACGTGTTATGGACAAAGGGCTAACATCGGAAGTATCGAGAAGTTCCCGAAAAACATTCAATTTACCGACCGAATGAATATTAAACACATTTAAACATCATTAAACGTAGGAAGGAAGGATTCTACAATCAAGGAGTGCAAGGATTTTGTCAACGAGCACCAGTGAGGTCGCGAAAAGAAACTTCGGCAAAAGTCATCATGACATTAGCAATACAGAACAATATTAAATAAAATCTCACCGTTACGCGTTGCGGTGATGTTATAGCGAGAACTAGAGACGCGAATGTGTATTTCCAACATACTATCGAATGCGAACAAAGTTTATCCACGTGCTCAGAACAGATCTAAAACCAAGAGCATCTTACCTCGCCAGGAACCGGACCACGACTTCCAGCCGCCCTCATGGTTGCTCCTCTCCTAAACATCTTTGCTAAATTGTTTATAAAACTCTTCTGGGTGTTGGACCGCATCGTCAAAATATCAAATACTTCACCGGCCGCGGAAGCCTTCGTTTACATCTTTGCTAAAGATTTGCCTCTTGCCGGCAGTTGACAGAACTTGAGAGAACCATAGGCAACTGCTGACATGCTGTTTGAACCAGCAGACGACAAGAGCAACGAGGCGCGGCTAACGCTTGTTTAAACTGTTTCGTACACAAGTCCCATTCATTCTGTGCAAGCGGAGTCAGTGGGAACATATCAAGACATACGCCATCACATATGAGGCCTCATACAGAAAAAATTGAAATTTTAAACACAACAAATTTATTCCATATTTTGGACCAAAAAAAATCTTGTACATCTGGTATCTCGCTTAGTGCCAATGGAGCGTCTCGCTAAGCTCAAAAAAGGGCCTAAGCCCCTCAACATTTTTTTACTGGGGATAAAATAAATGGAACACGCTATATGGACGTATTTCAAAGTCACTGTCCAAATATACGAGTCGCGTTCAGAAAGTAAGTTCCGTTTGGTAATAAAATGAAATTGTACACAGATACAGAAGAAACTTTTATTGCACAAAATTCTACAACTCTTTAACTACTTTTCCACATAACTGCCGCAATTTTGCAGGCATTTGTCGTAGCGTGACACCAGGTTTTCTATACCTTCTTCATAGAAATCTTCCCCCTGCGTCTTCAACCAGTTGGAAACAATAATATTCATAGAATATATGACTTCAACTGCTATTGGGCAAAGCTGAAAATCTGTACCCAGCCGGGATTCGAACCCGGTTCTCCTGCTTTCTAGGCAGTTGCGCTGACCCCTACACCACTGGGGACACAGTGATCACCGCACCTGCAAGGACTACCCATGCACGCCTCCCGTCAGATACAAATTCTCAGCTTCGCCCTGCCCATAGTACTCAAACTCGTGGTTTAACTAATTCCCGTAAGAGTAAGGGCTTCAAACTTGCCCACCCCCCCTACTAACGATAGGATCATTGCCCGTCACCGGCATATTATATATATACATGTGGCGTCTGTTCGGAAAGAACAGACGTCACATTCTGATCCTGCAGCTGTTATTATTTAATATTCATAGAATATATGACTTCAACTGCTATTGGGCAAAGCTGAAAATCTGTACCCAGCCGGGATTCGAACCCGGGTCTCCTGCTTTCTAGGCAGTTGCGCTGACCCCTACACCACTGGGGACACAGTGATCACCGCACCTGCAAGGACTACCCATGCACGCCTCCCGTCAGATACAAATTCCCAGCTTCGCCCTGCCCATAGTACTCAAACTCGTAGTTTAACTAATTCCCTTAAGAGTAAGGGCTTCAAACTTGCCCACCCCCCCTACTAACGATAGGATCATTGCCCGTCACCGGCATATTATATGTATTATTGGAAACAGTTTTTTCAGCTCGTCGTCATTGGTGAAGTGATGACCGCCAAGGAAAGACTTGAGATGTAAGAACAGAAGAAAGTCGCTAGGAGCGAGTTCAGGACTGTATGGAGGATGGTCAAACACGTCCCAGCCAAATCCCTGTAGGAGGTTTTCGTCACATTTGCAGTGTGTGGTTGTGCGTTGTCGTGAAGCAAAACAACAACTTTGACAGCAGTCCCCGGTGCTTATTATGAATTGCACGGCGCAATTTCCGAAGTGTCTCGCAAAGCATCTGCTTTGATTGTTTGACCACGCGGTAAGAAGTCAATGAGTAGGATGCCTTTCCAGTCCCAGAACACTGTGCACATCATTTTCCGAGATGTCATGATTTGCTTCGGCTTTACCTTTGGTGAGGATGAAGTGTGCCTCCATTCCATTGATTGCCGCTTACTCTCAGGGGTGTCGTAAGAAACCCACCTTTCATCTCCTGTGACCATCCGTCTCAGAAATTCTTCGCCGATTTCAGCATAACGAGTCAAAACCTACCCATTCGTTGTGTTTTGTGTTGCTTAGTGAGAATCTTTGGTACCCAACGTGAGAAAAGTTTACGGAATTTCAGTTGTTCGGTAACAATTTCATGCATCAGTGATCGTGAAATTTGGGGGAAATCCATAGCGACAGCACTAATTGTAAACTTACGGTTTTCCTAGATCTTGTCATCAATCGCGTGAACCAGTTCTTCTGTAACCTAAGGTGGACGCCCACTTCGTTCTTCATCGTGCACATCACTACGCCCGCCATTGAGCTGTCGGACCCATCTTCTCACCATCGCATCACTCATCGCATTTGGTCCGTAAGCATCGCAAATTTTTGCCGATAAATTTCACTTGATTTCACATTCCTCGCATTTAGAAACCGAATCACCGACCTGATTTCACAGGCTGCGGGATTTTCAATCAACTCCGACATTTCATAGAAGCACAACAAAGCGTACGTAACTGACAGCGATCTCCAAATGGCACACGTTCTTCTCCTTGATAAAAATCGTCTACAGCGCATGTGCGGAACTGCAATAGCAGAGCTGCAGCGGAGATAAATTGAAACGGAACTTACTTTCTAAACGCGCCTCGTAGTTTTTGCGACGCGGTAGCCCGATTAATTTGGTACGTATAGCGATGAAAGTCACGAACGAACACATCAGCTGTCCATATTAGTTGCACAATTAAGTCGTCACAAGATTCAATAATCAAACCGAAACCGTCGCGGCGCGGTTGAACAGCAAACTCGGTACGACACACGTTAACGGGAATAAAAATACTACTTCCTTTCTTAACACTCTAAGATTCCAAGATGATTCTTGGTAAATATCTGAATAATACACTGACAGAACATTAATATTATCATGTTGCTGCTGCGACACTATTCCCTTGATGCTCGTCCAGTTGTTGTCCTTTTTCTGTACGACAGAAAACTGTGACTGACTCTTCCTCCAACAAATGTTGTAAGAATCGATAGTCGACTCACTCGGAAAGTCAAAGACAATGCGTTAGCTTACATGTTGGTGCACAGTCTGATTCTGGTACAGGACTGCTGCAGACACAAATGTTGTTGCTCACTGGAAAGTTGCTGCATTGCAAACTCGGTCGTCAAATCGTCGATCTCACAAGAAAGCGCAACCGATCATCTTCATCAAAAATATAATCTGATATTCCAGAAGGTTTGCACCTCAAGCACACAAATACACGCCGCCAAATGAGAAGAGGGATGTGACGGGAACTGCCTTTCCAAATAGCAGCCGACCATTGTTCGTCACTGATCTCTATACCGCAGTTTTTGGTTGATATGGTTCAGACTTTGATACCTAGTACTCTTTGCTGCGAACAGATCCGCAATAAAGACGCAAATGCTTAGCCAACGCCTACGTCGGAAAATCGAATCGCAATCTCCTGTAGCAAATGTGACAAATTCCATAATGGTAGCCGCATTCTTGTCGTTGTATGGAGTCTTGCTTCATCCCTCAGATATAATAAATTATTTGATACCACAACTAACAGGGCAAGTCGTAGTAAAGACAGTAAAGGTGTTTGATGCTGGTCATTCGCCCTGCGTAGATCTTCTCAAAGTTCCCTGACATCACCAGACAACTACCGACCTTAGAACCACTACAGTTCATTATGTTCTTACAACATCGGGAATGACAATCCGCTTAAATCTCGGAAAGCTGAAAACGGTAAACCAAGAATTGTCTTTCACGCTTACGCAGGGCATCTACCGGCCATGGAGACGCAGGTGATCGCTATCGCAACATGTATAAAACGAACAGCGGGTGGCGTCCGTGTGGTGATTATCAAATGCAAGGACAATCCGGGATCGATACACAGTGTCGCCATTGAGGACTTAACTTTCAACAGTTATGTAACACGCTTTTTCCACTTTAGATCGATCGTGTGAGTGTTATCAGATCCGGTGGCACCATAAGGCGTTGCTAAAACCACTGTCACCACCCTCTTTGGCCTTTCTGAGTTTATATTTTGGCTGTGCAATGCTGCGCAAACATTCCGTCGTTTCATGGACGAAGCGAAGACAGATCTGGATTTCTGCAACGTATACACAGATGATCAAAAATGTTCAAATGTTTGTAAATCTATCGGACCAAACTGCATGGTCATCAGTCGTAGCTTACAAACTACTTAAACCTAGGTAAACTAACCTACGGACAAACACACACACACCCATGTCCCCAGGAGGACTCGAACCTCCACGGCGAGCAACCGCGCGCTCCGCAGCGAGACGCTTTAGACCGCTCGGCTACTCCACCGCGGCTACACTGATGATGTATAACTTACGTCAATTACTGAAGCTGAACATTTGAAACATCTGCAGCAGTTATTCAAACGCCTTAGCTCTCATGCACTTCTTGTAACTATTCTAAATATTTCTTTGGTGCTACAGAAGTTCGCTTTTTGGGTGACAAAATCAATGCACATAGACGTCGACCACCACAAGAGAAGGTAGACGCAATAGTTAACTATCCACGACCAGTGACTGTTCCATAACTATGGCGTTGTGCGCTCCATTGAACAATTCTGTAGGCGGCCCATCCGAACCAGGCGACAAGCAGCTTTCGACCTTGTAAAGACTGCTGTAGCTGAGGCCGCTCCTCTGGCACATCCTGTCACGCAAGTACCACATGCATTAATGGTAGACAATCAGCGACGGCTTGTAATGCACTGCAGCAGGAGGTGGACGATAAGTGGCAAACTCTGGCATACCCCAGCAAGAAGCCATCTACTTTACAGCAGAAATGGTCGACTTTCGACCCCGAACTGTATGATGCCTACGCTTGAATTAAGAAATTCCGACACATCCACTACGGAAAACACTCCATACTCTTCGCAGACCACAAACCGTTCTCATAAGCATTTCGTTAACACCCAGTTGGCAGCTTCGTCAGTTGCGCTTCGTTAGTGGGTTTACAACCGAAATTGTCCATGTCGAGAAGGAACTTCATGTTCAGGCTGACGCTCACTCCTCCATTGACGTAATTCTGAATGCAGTCAATTGTGAAGGAGTGGCTTTTTCGTGGGTAAGATTCAGATGTTCGTTTTTCCTGTGCGCCAGTTATGCAGAGAAGTAGCTATTGGCTCGTCGAGCATTCGCCGGTGTTCACACTGCATTAAAGAGACTATGCGATTAAAATTACTCGCTAGTTGTCGTTTGTCACATGACGCTACAGTGTTGCCACACTGACTGCGGCCAGGTATTTCTCGTTTATGGGGTGCTGTAGAATTAGGCAGATGCTTCATAAGAGCTGTCGATGTACCGTTAAACGCAAAGTAGCAATGGAAGCGATCCCTGCCATTTACGTTGCGTATGCAACACCTGATGTCGAGCGACCAATGATTCAGCTGTGGCAGGGAACACGTTATCTAGCGCTGAATTTAAACTTATCTCCAAAACTGTAGACAACCTCGCGATGTTGACTGTCCCGAGAAAACAGCGGTCAATAATTCGTGGCGGAACTAAGACCATAATCGCTTCGCGGCGATAAAAGATAACCTCTTTCCACGAGTAAACCCCAGACGCAAAACATTATTTTACAACGCTAAAAACAAACCCATTTCCCGCTATCGTTCCTTGTCTGAAAATATCCTCACGCTGGCTGCACTACCCGCTGCGTAAAAAACCGATGAGCAGCGCTGTCTGTGATTCAGTTATAGGATACAGACGACA
Source organism: Locusta migratoria (assembly GCA_026315105.1). NCBI lineage: Eukaryota > Metazoa > Arthropoda > Insecta > Orthoptera > Acrididae > Locusta > Locusta migratoria. The sequence continues at coordinate 87,383,559 of CM048748.1, forward strand.
CAGGCAGAGTCCATTCGATGAAAAATAAGAGCAAATAAAAAAGTCATTACCATTATGAAAATTAAATGGAAAAATGTCAGAAATAAAACCGTTTAATTGAATAAAAATAAAATGAGCGTATATATATATATAATGGAAAAATCAAGGAGATTGAAAATTTAGAAAGGAAAATTCTGAGAAAAATCCACGGTGCAGTTTTTAGAGAAGAGCTATACAGACACTCTAAAACAATCACGACAAATATCAGAAAATGCAGAGAAAAATTTTTCATGCATATCGCCAGAATGAATGACACCAGACTAAAAGAATATTCAACATAATTTCTACATCGAAACTGAGCACATATTGCTACAAAGAAACCACAGAAGACCTGAAAACATGAAACATCTCTATAGAAGACATACAAGAGTGCAAAATCTGTAGAGAAAAAATCAGAAACCAGAGAGTTGAGTTGACTTTAAGTCACAACACGAAAACAACAGACGAACATGGACAGATTAACAAAAGAAGAAACAAAGTGAAAGAATGACAGGTTTTTGGGGAAAAAAAGAAGAAAGAAGACAGGAAAAAAGCTAGATTTTAGTGTTTTTAGCGCTCTCCTTAAGGGGAATGTACACAAATAATAATAATAAATAACGATATTTGAACCATCGGCTTTTAGCACAATAGCTAAATATCGTGTTTTTTAATATTTTATTGAACATATGTCCCAAGGAAAATAACAGCGATCTAAAATATTTTTAAATATTATAGTAATTTCAGCAGTCTAGATCGCAATACAATATTTATTTCATTTTATTATGATGACCGGTTTCGAGCACCAATGATCGTCATGAGATCATTTCCTTGGTGAGGCGCTGCCTAATAACTTGGGGATAAATGCTGATCGGAACCGTTCATCATAATAAAATGAAATAAATATTACATTGCTATCAAGACTGCTGCAGTTATTATTTTGTTCTTCCTGTAGGTCAGTCCTTTGCGGACGTAGAATTTTTGTTTTATGTTGATCTTTCCGTTGTTGACTCAGTTCTGACCCAATGCGCTAGCTAAATCTAGAGCGTTACGTTACACCACTATAGCGCCACAAGAGATTGTTTCACGGCTACACAGCTACTCACAATGATGATTTGTATCTTCTGAAAAGTTCGACCTCAAGTGAGTTGTACGAAATTCATGTAACGTAAACCGATCTATGTGATTATAATAGCAGTGTACGTGATGATATAACGCAGGTTGTGCGAAAATAACCAGAGCCCGTAGTTTGGTTAGTGCTGCATGTGTTTTGTTACTATTGTTGTGTGTGTCTCCTTATTGATGTTATCTTGTGTGACGAGATACGAAATAAAAGGGACAGACCTATGAATAGAGGTCAAAACGAGTAAATAATGAAAGCCGGTCAAGCAACTGGAAGTGGAATGACTTGTTGTGGTTGTTTGTCAACGTCAAGCGGTTCAGACCTGACATTGAGCGCTCTGATTCGATAAAACAGCCCAACGCTTGAACTGTCAACTAGCAAGTAATTTTAATTACCTGTGGATCAGATCCTCAGCCAACGTTAAGTGACAGAAAGTAAATGACGCGAATCTGTGCCGGGAATGCAGAAAGTTAATCACAACACCTTCCATTACATCATGATTCCACCCTGTTAAGCTGCTCCTGATCATTTTGCTGCAGCTAAGGTAGAGTTTGACAACTTTTACGCTTGGAAGTCATCCGTACATCCGACAACCCATGGGCAATACCAGTGCATTTGGTAAGGAAGAAGGATGCACTTGCAGAGCATGTGGGTACTACCGGGCACTCGGCAGCCTTAACCATTCATGACCGTTTCGAATACCGTACATTGGGGATTTTATGAACACACTCGCAGGCACCACCAGTTTTACCTTCAAAGATTGTAGGAAAGCACATTGCCAGATACTAGTCGCACCAGATGCTATACCGAAAACGGCTGTCACAACCATTCGGTTCTTACGAATACGCCCGTATGGCATTTGGTCCGAAAATCGCGGCACAAGCTGGGCTGCGGTTTATGACTGAAGTACTGAGAGGTTTAGATTACTGTTTCGCATTCCTCGATGACATCCTAGTTGTTTCCGGCGAGAAAGGAATTGTGTGAACTGTAGCTAAGGCTTAAAAAAGTAGACTGGCAGGGCGGGATTAAAAGAGGTGAAAACAAAATAAGCAGTCTCACATATGTGGATGACTTTGTTGTAATGGCTGATTCATTTGAAAGGTTGCAAACTAATATTTCGGAGCTCGATCAGAGGTGAAAAGATTATATGAAGATCATCATCTCCAAAGCGGAAGTAATGTCTGTGGGAATGAGATTTAAACAGATTGAGTACTAAATAGGAGGAACAATGTTAGAACAGGTAGACAGTTTCAAGTACCTGGGACGTATTTTCTCACAGGATGGCAACATAGTAAAAGAACTGGAATCGAGATGCAGGAAAGCTAATGCAGTGAGTGCTCAGCTAAGATCTACACTCTTTTACAAGATGGAAGTAAGTACCACGACTAAGCTAGCAGTGCACCGCTCTATCTTTCGACCAACTTTGTTGTATGGGAGTGAAAGTTGGGTGGATACAGGTTACCTTATAGGGTAGAGGTTACAGATATGAAAGTAGCAAGAATGATTGCAGGTACTAATAGATGGAAACAATGGCAGGAGGGTGTCCATAATGAGGAAATTAAAGAAAAACTGGGAATGAACACCATATATGAAGCACTTAGAGCGAACAGCCTGATATGGTGAGGTCATGTTACAAGCATGGGAGAAGCAAGGTTACCTAAGAGACTTATCAGCCAGACAGCGGAGGTAAGAGGAGTCGAGGCAGACCAATAAGAAAGTACTTAGATTCGGTGAAGAATGATTTTGAAATAAATGGCATAACATCAGACGAGGCATTAGGCATTAGCATTGATTAGGGGATCATGGAGGAATTTTACTAGAGGTACTATTCTAGACTGAACGCTGAAAAGCATAATCAGTCTCTAATGACGATGATGATGGTGATGATGATGATGATGTATCTAAGGCATGTTTCCTAGCGCGCTAATGGATACGTAAGTTTGGTAATTGAAACAAAGGACGTCGTGCGGCATTCTCGAGCTACTCAGTGACAGGTACCGGTATCCGTCCACTGAAACAAGGCTATTTTACCCTTACCGAAGAGACAGCGTGTCCCAACGATGATCACTGTGTTGGTTTCTGGAAACGGTTAATTTCTATAAACAACCTGTACCTAATGTGGCGACGATAAAAGTTCAGTTCAGCACTAGCCGGCATCGTTTAAATGGGCAAACGGCTTTTGCAGTGGGCACCAGAGATGTTGATACCAGTCGAAAAGATCATGGCACGTCTGCATCAGATAATCATGTTGGCACACCCGCCTCCTCTGGCACGACTGGCAGAGATGCTAGCAAAGACTGGCAGAGATGCTAGCCGCAGAGCCATACGCACAGTCCTGCGCCAGCCGGTGTCAGTTATGCCTATGAACTTCAGTCGAGTCAGAGTCCTAAGTCTCAGAACAAGTGCGAGGCCTCTGCCATTTTTCAGTTACTGTTCCGTAACATTACAGTATGGAAATAGTTGCCGGCCGCGGTGGCCGAGCGGTCTGCGGCTTGTCAGTCACGGTCTGCACGGCCGCTGCGATCGGGGTTCCGAATCCCTCCTTGGGCATGGATGTTTGTGCTGTCTTTAGTATAAGCTAGTTCATATGTAGTTTGTAAGTTTATGGATTGATGACCCCGTAGTTAAGTCCCACAAGCTCTACAAACATTTGAGCATTTGACAATAGGTATCTCCCTCCCTACCCCTTAAAATACCACCCATGTACATCTTTCCACATACTCATTGACCTTTGACCATTGGTAGCTAAACTCCTGGCCATTAAAATTGCTACACCATGAGTATGACGTGCTACAGACGCGTAATTTAACCTTCTTCTTCTTCTATTTCTTGAGCCGTATTCCCACACATTGCAGGGTTAGCTTGTTAATGTAGATTTGGCATGTTAGTAATTACGGAGTTGCCGGATGCCCTTCCTGCCGCCACCCCATGCCTCCCGAAGGAAATGTGTAACCCAAATGTCTGCGTATAGTGTTATACGTGTGAAAGTGTAAGGTGTTACGAAATGTTGGCGAATCGTGTAACAGAGGCGGGACTTGGGAATCAGCACGGTATTCACCTAGGAGGATGCGGAAAACCGCCTAAAATCCACATCCAGGCTGGCTGGCACTCCGACCCCCTTCGTTAATCCGCCGGGCGGATTCGAACTGGGGCCGGTACGCCTCCCAGTCTCGGAAAGCGGTGCGTTAGACTACACGGCTAACCGAGCGGGTTTGACGCGAAATTTAACCGACAGGAAGAAAATGTTGTGATATTTAAATGATTAGCTTTTCACACCATTCACACGAGTTTGGCGCCGGTGGCGGCACCTACAACGTGCTGACATGAGGAAAGTTTCCAACCGATTTCTCATACACTAACAGCAGTTGGTAATCAAATGTCTGTTCTTGTATGTTTGTCCAATGAATACCCGTTTACCATTTGCATTTTTTCTTGGTGAAATGTTTTAATATATTTTATTTATGTTATCACAGTTCCTTTCTACCACTTCCAAACAAGATACTTAGCTTTTCAACATTACGATGTATGGGGGTTCTGATCGCTGCAACATTATTCTCCTGGGGCGTCGTGGTAGAAATAAATACTCGTAGGTACAATTTTTCACTTCTTCTTTAATTTGCACTCAAAGTGCTTCTCCACCAAACATTACAAATTCAAACTTGCGTACAACAACAACACAGACTGACATATATACCGAAGTACTTTGCGAAAGCCAGAACTCGAACTCCTCCACGCAAGGCGGTGAGGGGAATATATAACACCGGCAATAATTACCTTACATTATGCATTGTTTATAAGAATTGAATATACTAATTTACAATGAACAAACACACAAAGAAAACATTTCATGTACACAAAAATAATCACAATATAAAATGAAAACTATACAGACAATAATTTTACAAGCCACATATCGTTTTAAGACTTAATCACGCTACTTTTTGTTTGACAAGAAACGAAAATGTTAAATGTCAATTAATTAGATAACGAGTACATCATACTTGTTCCTAACATATAATGAACTATCACATATCTCGGCCATTCCGAAAATAGGTTCAAAATCTCACATCAATCAATATATACAAAGAAATACAACATAGGAATTTCGACTATTACATTAATTAACACAATTAGCTAGTCAATACAACTTGTTTATGAGCCTAACATACATACAATGCTATTTATTTTAATGTCTTTATGTTTTACAGAAGTTTGTACCCTTCGTCTATTTATTGAAATAATGTACGATAACAAAAGTATTGTTTATAGAACTGTCTGGAAACGTCTTATACATATCTCTTAATTAATGAAATCTATCACTTGTTTTGATAACAGTATCACCGAGACACTGTCCTACACTGATTCCTAGACTGGCTATTTCGTTTGTAACTTCACACGCAAAATATATCACTATTACACCACACGATTCCGGGTCCGACGCAGACGGTATCGTACAATAACATTGAGATGAGAGGTCCAGCAGTATCGCCACATTGGTGTAGCAATTTTAATGGTCAGCAGTGTATTTTAGCCTCATGCCTCGCGTATACGATACGAGACTTACGGCAGCAACAATTAAATATGGGAGTAGTAAAAGACGTACTCTGGCAGTTCCAGAAGCACCCACCGAACATTACTGGCGCTGATGGGATGACAACTGCAGCTGACGCGGTCCATAAAACATCGCGTCGAGAGTCAGCGCCGGCATGCTGACAAGCTGTGGCGGCGGTGGGGCGTGCTGAACGGAAGACAGCCCGCAATCAATATGGGCCGTCAAGTCTTCAGGACGGGAGATCGCGGCCGCCAGCTGTCGAGGGCGGGGGCGGTGACCGACTGCGAATAGAAGTGGTTAGTTTAACATGTTGTTGTGCTGACATTACCTGGCAACTCAGGGTGTAGAAGCGAGCTGACACATTAATAATCTTCACAAGTGATAAGCCGCGATCGCAAGATACTTGGTGGTATTTTTTTTATGACTAACGGTTTTATTTGGCTATACTACCATCATCCATCATCCAGTCTTATCAAATTTTACAGGTTGGTCATCTAATTTTTAAAGTGGCTTGTTAAATTTTCTATGAAAGATCTCGGGCAGCAAAGATCAGGAAATGCAAGTTAAAACGCTCACTACTGCTCTAAATTGCTTTGCGAGTGTCCATAGTACTTGCGCAACGGAAATTTACCTAACTGCTCACTCCTTAAGGAAGCAGCCAACGTTTCAACAAACACAATATATAAAGGAATAGATAATTAAACATGGGACGCTGACCATGAAATTATAAAGCAGAGGTTTGATACTTTAAATTATTATCTATTAAATAAAATGAACCAGAACAATGTGGGGAGACCAAATAAGTATAATGAATTACACACCTTATACCAATTATAAAGTTACTGCCCATAATACAATAATCTCTGCCCTATAATGCTTGTGACACTCACTCAGGTGGGAACAATTCGTAGCAGTGACAAAACGAAGCGTCGGCGGCGTTTTGATGAGATGGCAGGCGTCTTCAAACAAAATTGAAATTATACTATGCACAAACGAACTCATGTGGAATGAGGCAGCAACGTACTGTCGTTAACTACCATGTGGTGTACGACCATGGTGAATTATACAGAATTTACAAAAAGAAAAGAACTTAATATGAGCAAGTTAAGCACACGCAAGAATTCAATAGAAGAAAGCTAGTATCAACAAAAAACATGGCTGAAGGGCGAAGTAATAAACCTTACGAAAGCACGATGTACAATCGGTCGTACCAAGATAGTTAAGATGGAATCAATCGAGAAATTCCAAGAGCAAATTTATCATGCTCGCGGAAACAGACACCACATGAGAACATTAGTTAAAAACAGCAACGAATTCAAACATACTAAGTTTATGCAAAGGCTGAAGGCAACACACATGTATTCTAACTTGAGAAACCGGACACAAAAATCATTACCGGAATGAAAATACAAGTACTAAATTTACAATGAATTACTCGATCTATGAAAAGAAGGAAAAACTTCGCCTCACATAGCAAATGAAATACTCAAGCAAAACTATCATTGATGAACTAAAACTACCTGATCACAAATAAAGTCCTATCAGCTTGCCATCCCCTTAGAATATTCGACGAAATACTCACTTCGGCTGACGCGGCAAGAGTGATGCCTCAGGCCACGGGCAGAGCGTTCCCTCTCCTGAACCGGATGTAGGGTGCGTTCTCAAAGACTACTGTATACAACCCTCGATACCTGAGGGAGATAATACCCTCTAGTACAGCTCCAGAGAGGTCTCTTTTGTCACCTCGTTTGTCCATGATTATGTTGATACAACACTAAGAACGGGGCACCTCGCCATCTTGTCAAGTAAGAGTGTCTCTGCCTACAGAACAGACGGCAGTACAGACGACATACGAAGCCATGCGTACTTAAATATAGGCCTAAAGAGCGCAGCAGCGACTGCAAGCCATTAGGCGGCAGTCAGTAAACATTAAAAGGAACCTTCACATTCATACGAATGCACCAGTTCAATCACACGGGTGACAACATATATAAACAAGGGGTACTGATCATTAATAAAGGAATAAAATAATTGATGTACAGATAAACAATATTAATGGTAGAGAAAAACTTTAGCGTAATGAATAACTCAAAATGAAACACGACGACACATTCATTGGACGTGTTTCAATTTAAGAAATGGAGATTAAATAGTATTTGCATCATAGGACTTGTAAGTTATAACATCAACAGCATGTAAGAGACAGCAGTCTGTAGCTGTGGCATTAAACATTAAATTTGTAACAGTGTGCCTTACAATGTCATTTAACAATATAAATTTTTGTGTTCAAGGTTAAGCTGTAATGTATCAGCCTCTTAACCCTCTCAGTCACACATTATGAATTAAGTTTTGAAATAATTAAAATTCAGTATATTCTGTATTCACGCAAAGCACTAAACAAACTAAACATGTTCTTTAATAGTTTTGACCAATTTTTTTCTCTTTTTTATATATTTATTTATTTTATTTATTTTATTGTTATTTTTTTAATCTTTTCATCCACAACAGATATTTGTATCGATGTATCGTATTAATTCGAATGTTATTTTGTCGATTTTTAGGACTGTCGGATAAATAATCTACACCACAGGACCAAAAACAAGGCAACTGACTGCTGAAATAAAATCACGTGAGCCTCGCTCACACTCACGTTCACAGCCACGTACACAAAGCAACGTAACACAATCTCCTCTGTTTTTGGTATATAGCTCACCTAGCGGCAAAATGTCGTTCTAGAGGTATCTTGTTCCTCAACAACAGTGCAACTTTAATGACTGATACGCATTATAGTGTATAATGTAGCTTTTAATACAGTGTTGTTTAGGAACAACATTCCGAATGAAATGGTTAACATGGGATCCGTAAACCTCGTTTAGGCATGACGGACCCCGAACTCTCCACAGTTTATCCTAACAGACATTAATAACGCTTACGATAAGGAGTAAATATCTACATTTATTTCTTTGGAATTTTGACGAAAAGAATTATGGAAATGCGTTGGCAGGAAGGAGATAACTGTAATCATCGTCTGACTCCCACAGAAAGTAAATAAATTAAATTAAGGCAAGCGAGTTGTACCTTCAGCATACTGTGATAGAAACATTCCTGGTCGGTATATCATCCATCTAATGCGTGACATTAGTGAAACATGGCGAAATACTCACTAATTATTAGCAGCAGTTCCTGAATTTTTTCTACAATATTTCTTATTATCTTGCATGATATTTTGGTTTCTATACGATTTTTCCCGTAAAAGAGTTAAATAGTCTATACTAAAGCTCGTTATCAGTCAGTCCAGTGCCAGCTGCCACCAGTGCCACATCGTAAACAGCGCTAAGTATCTGAATTTAATTTGTGTCAAATTTAATTTTCCAGTCTAGTTCATTTTCGTTAGTACTCTGTTTTAAGAGGTTTATTCCCACGTACTTGCAGATTTCGTTTGTACTACTGTTTTAATAGTTTATTCTATCGTATTTGATAAATACCGTTGTGTTTAGTCTTCGTCTTTGACCGGTGTATTTCAAAACAAGTCAGAGACCGTTACTAAAGCTCGTTATCAGTCAGTCCAGTGCCAGCTGCCACCAGTGCCGCAGCGTTAACAGCGCTAAACTGCCTGACTCAGTTTTGTTGATTTGACAGTGTAGTTACCACTGACCACAGTTCAGTCAGCAGCCAGCCGCCTTCATTAGAGTACTAGGCTTCTTTAAAGTTGTTAATTGCAGTTAATTGTATCGATAGGATGGATAGGATGTGTGCCTGCTGTGGGCGGACGCAGGAGGAGTTGGCCGCGGTTCGTGAACAGCTGAGCGTACTGTTGTCTACGGTCAGCCGTCTTCAGGCTGCTGTCTCGGGGTGCAGCGATGGTGGGGAGTCTGGTGCGTCGAGTGGGACACCTCAGGTCTCTCACGCTTCGCTCTCTGTCCCTGCTTCCGAGGCACCTTCAGGTGTACCGCAAGGGGAGTGGCGGGTTGTACGGCGTTCGCGTCGCTCGAGGCGGAAGGCCAATGTGGAGGCTGGACGTCCGTCCGCGCCCTTTCGTCCTGTGGGTGAAAGTGTGGCCACTCCTTCAGCAGGGTCCGAGCTGGTGCAAGGGGGGAGGGGATTATTAGTTACTGGGAGCTCCAATGTTAGGCGCGTGATGGAGCCCCTTAGGCAGATAGCGTCCAGATCTGGAAGGAATTCCAACGTGCACTCGGTGTGTCTGCCGGGGGGCCTCATCCGAGATGTGGAGGCGGCCTTGCCGGCGGCTATCGAGGGTGCGGGGTACAGTCGACTGCAAGTCGTGGCTCACGTCGGTACCAATGATGCTTGTCGCTTGGGTTCTGAGGACATCCTCAGGTCCTACGAGCGGCTGGCGGAATTGGTGAAGGCTGCTGCCTTCGCACGCGGGGTGCAAGCAGAGCTGTCGATTTGCAGCATTGTTCCCAGGGTTGATCGGGCACCTTTGGTTTGGAAGCGAGTGGAGGGTCTGAACCAGAGGCTTCGCAGACTCTGTGACAGTCATGGCTGCAGATTTCTGGATCTGCGTTATCGGGTGGGGAATTGTAGGGTGCCCCTAGATAGATCAGGGGTGCACTACACTAAGGAAGCGGCTACTCGGGTAGCAGAGTACTTGTGGAGTGCACATGGTGGTTTTTTAGGCTAGGCGCTAACTCTGATGAGCACTCGCCTGTCAGCGTTCAAACAACGAATTCAGGCCACGTTCGCAACAAAAATTCGAACATAAAAATATTAGCCGCGAACTTACAGAGTATTAGAAACAAAGTTCCCGAATTTGCAGCGCTACATGGAAGTTATTGCGCTCAGATAGTTTTAGGCACCGAAAGCTGGCTAAATGATGATGTGGCAAGTTCAGAAATATTTAGCGAAGTGTGGAATGTATATCGGAAAGATAGATCTGATACAACTGGAGGAGGAGTGTTCATCGCTGTGGACAAAGATATTGTTTCTACTGAGATCGAGGTTGAAAGTAACTGTGAAGTAATCTGGGCACGTATAACAGGTCTAAAAGAAGTTAATAGTTGGGTGTTTTTACCCCCCCCCCCCCCCAGTGCTGCTGTAGCAGTTTTAGAATCATTCAAGGAAAGTCTACCCCAGGTAGTGCATAGGTATCCGGGTGACTTCAACCTTAAGAGTATAGATTGGGACCTCGCTAGTTACATTTCAGGCGGTACAGACAAGCAGTCTTTCGAGCTACTTTTGGACACATTCTCCGAAAACTGTTTTGAGCAGTTAAACCGGCAACCCACGCGCAATGGAAATATTCTAGACCTTATAGCCACAAACAGGCCTGACCTTGTTAACGATGTCTGTGTAGAGACAGGAATTAGTGATCATGATATCGTCATGGCGTCGATGGTGACCAAAGTTCATAAACCAGTCAAGAAGGCTAGGAGCGTGTTTTTGTTGGGAAGAGCCGACAAGGAAATGTTACCATCGCACTTAGAAAATGAATGGGCATCGTTTAATTCCGGGACTATGGATGTAGAGGAATTGTGGACTAAATTTAAGTGCATTGTTAATAAAGGGCTAGAGAAATATGTGCCAGTAAAGACGATTAAGGATGGAAAAGATCCACCGTGGTATAATAATAATGTTAGAAAGCTGCTGAGAAAGCAAAGGCTGTTGCACTCTCGATTCAAAAAAGAACACGCAAATGATGACAGGCAAAAGTTAGTAGAGATTCGCGCGTCTATAAAAAGATCGATGCGTGAAGCATACAATAATTATCACAGCCATACCTTAGCAAAAGATCTTTCCGAGAACCCGAAAAAATTCTGGTCCTATGTAAAATCGATTAGCGGGTCAAAGCCCACTGTCCAGTCACTAGTTGATCATTCCGGGGCAGTAATAGAAGAAAGCAAACGGAAAGCTGAAGTTCTAAATTTAACCTTTAAGAAATCTTTCACGCAGGAGGACCGCACAAATATACCATCATTTGATCAACGTACTAATTCCGAAATGGGGGACATAGCAATAGGTATTTCCGGTGTAGAGAAGCAGCTGAGAGAGCTAAATACGAAAAAGACTGCTGGTCCGGATGGAATACCAGTTAGGTTTTACAAAGACTATTCTGCTGCATTGACCCCCTATTTAACTTGCATTTATAGCGAATCTTTAATTCAGCGCAAAGTTCCTAGTGATTGGAAAAAAGCGCAGGTGACTCCCGTGTATAAGAAAGGAAAGAGAACTGACCCATACAATTACAGGCCAATATCGTTGACATCGGTTTCATGCAGAATTTTGGAGCATATTCTCAGTTCGAATATAGTAAATTTCCTTGAAACGGAAAAGCTTCTTTCCATGAATCAGCACAGGTTTAGGAAACATCGTTCATGTGAAACTCAGCTTGCCCTTTTCTCACATGACATCTTGCGAGCCATGGACGAAGGGCAACAGGCGGATTGTGTTTTTCTCGACTTCGCGTTCGACGCGGTGCCACACTGCATACTGCTAACGAAGATACGAGCTTATGGAATAGGTTCACAGATTTGTGACTGGCTGGAAGACTTCCTAAGTAATAGAACGCAGTACGTTGTTCTCGACGGCGAGTGTTCATCAGAGCCGAGTGTATCGTCAGACGTGTCCCAGGGAAGTGTGATAGGACCGCTATTATTTTCTATATATATAAATGATCTGATGGACAGAGTAAGTTGTAATTTGCGGCTGTTTGCTGATGATTCTGTGGTGTATGTAACTGACTGTAACAGCATACAGGTTGACTTAGACAAAATTTCTAGTTGGTGCGAAGAATGGCAGCTAGCTCTCAATGTAGAAAAATGTAAGGTGATGCGCATGAGTAGAAAAAACAATCCTATAATTTTCGAATACGGCATTAGTAGTGAGCTTCTTGATGCTGTCGCGTCGTTCAAATATCTAGGCGTAACATTGCAGAGCGATGTGAAATGGAACGAGCATGTAAGGACAGCCGACTTCGGTTTATTGGGATAATTTTGGGAAGATGTACTTCACCTGTAAAGGAGACCGCGTATAAAACGCTTGTACGACCACGTCTTGAGTATTGCTCAAGTATTTGGGACCCGCAGCAGATCGGTTTGAAAGAAGACATAGAGGCGGTTCAGAGGCGAGCAGCTAGATTTGTTACCGGTAGGTTCGACCAATGCGCGAGTGTCACGGAAATGCTCCGGCAACTAAATTGGGAATCGCTGGAAGAAAGACGACGTTCTTTTCGTGAATTTCTGTTAAGTAAATTTAAAGGGCCGGAATTTGATGCTGAGTGTAGTACGATCTTGCTGCCGCCTACTTACATTTCGCGTAAAGATCACAAAGACAAGATAAAAGAAATTAGAGCTCGTACGGAGGCATATAGGCATTCTTTTTTTCCTCGTTCAATTTGGAAGTGGAATAGGAAAGGAAATGCCTAGTAGTGGTACAGTGAACCCTCCGCTACGCACCTCACGGTGAATTGCGGAGTATGCATGTAGATGTAGATGTACTGAAGTTGAAGCAATGTAAAGATAATGTCAAAAATATATAATTTTATACAAGCCGAGGCTGGGCTCCTGACGACAATTAATTGTATCTCGATACCTCATGGTCTGTTCTCCCTGATGCGGGAATACAGTATTGAGGCTGCGAGCATAACAGAACAAATACGCTGTGGTAATAGGAAAGAGACAGCGTAGCGAATGGAGATTTGTGTGTGGCGGGAGACGTACAGGAAAGAGTCCTCTGCAGTCGCGCTGTTCACTGTGTTCTCAGTGGCGGAGTGGTCAACGTGTCTGCCTAGTAAGAAGGAGAGCCTGGGTTCGAATCCCGGCCGGGCACAAATTTTCATTCGCCGCACTTTGGTATTCCATCTAAACCTAGTACAGTGATGCCATAAGTGATCGCAAATTGCGATTTATTTCATTAAAATGAACGTTGTGACGTCGTCAAAAATAAATAATCGTATAAAGAATGTAATTAACGGAAACACGCATAATGGCAGACAACAAGTGTTTTTATTTATTTAATTTTTTTGGGGGTGGGGGGGAACTTAATGAATTTACACACGTATTACGACTATTCAATGTGCCTTGTGTGATTACCTCTGCCAGCTCTTCATGGCTGAAAACCCAGGGACTTCTTGCGTATGACGTCATCAGCACCATGTTGAGCCAAAAACTAACATTCTTTCTGCACAGCTGGTCTCAAGTCTGAGAGAGTGGTTGGTGGATGCCTAAGTGATGCAGCCGGTCTCCTTACCGCCTGCCAAAGTTCTCTATGGGACTTACGAAGGGAGGACCAGTGGGAAACATTGCGTGTGCTTTGTCGCCTGGTTTCAAAGAAACCTCGACCACCATGCCAAATGGAGACCATTATTGTCGTCCCTGAATACGAAGACAGTGCTTATAGCAAACCTCGGGATGTTAACACGAGTTTCTAACATCTCGTCACGATACCTGGCAGCGCTTAAAACCTGTTGATACTCATGGAAAATTTCATGATGTGTTGTTTTTGTGTTAATCCCTGACTACACTTTTAGGAATGCTTCTCAATGGTTCATTTACTCATTGCTTGGGTCTCAAATCCAAACTATTGTGTTCGAGTAAAGTCTTTATGACGAATCCACCCGACATGTTTCTTTCTGCAAAGACGTATCTGGTGTACGCATACAGCTTGTAACATAATTGATACATACACCATATGACATATAATTATTCAAATAGTTGGATTTGTACGGAAAGTAGGACAGACACTCGTAAAAAAGAGCGAGGGACGCAGATATTGTTTAACAAGGCCAAATCATCTGGTAGGTTAGACTGGATTGATCCCCAAGAAATGCTAAAGATCGGTAAGACACTAGTGGACCGTGACGGACAGCGGAAAAAGGATAAACCCATGATAGCTGGGGAGACGGCGAAAGATGTTGAAACGTTTGTAAATCTATTGGACCAAACTGCTGTGGTCATTAGTCAGTGGACTACTTAAACCATACTAAGGACAACACACACACACACACACACATACACATACCTCAGGGAGGACTCGCACTTCCGACGACGAGAAACCGCGCGCTCCGCAGCGAGGCGTCTTAGAACGCTCGGTTAAATCACCACGGTGGGAAAAGGAGATGTGGTAACGAACGCTCTGGTGGATTCTCAAAATTAGAACAAAGAAGTAAATGACACTGTTACGTTAGCATAAATTCTGAGGGCATCTACGAAATCAGAAAAATTAGGGGCACTCCATGAACGAACAATGTTTTTAATATCTGGAAAATTACGAAAGTTAACAGTATCTGAATAAAGCAAATGTAAACGAAAGTTAACAGTATCTCAATAAAGCAAATGTAAACTTTCGAATGCGTCACGCATTTTCAACATACTACATCTTAGATGACAGCTTATTACTTCAAGCTACCATCTTGAGGGGAGGGACTTAAATAGTCGCAACTATTTATTCACAACCGATACAACAGTGTTACATGTTTGTTGCTGCCCTTCAATGTAGTCAGTAACGTTGTTTACAACCCGTTGCCAAGGATGTGGAAGGGGTAGTATACCGGTAGCAGAGACTGTTCTGTTGATGGTGCGAACGGAGCGGTCTACTGCCAGTCGAATCTCTGGAACAGTTCTGAAGCGACTGCGACGAAATGTTTCCTTCATCTTTGGAACCAAATCAAAGTCACAAGGTCTTAAATCCGGGCAGTATAGTGGATGTTACATTACTTTCAAGTCCCATGAACCGAACAGAGCAGCAGTCACAGTTCCGTTGTATACGCCCGCGCATTGTCGTGAAGAATAATTAGTGGGATCTGCGAAAAGTGTTGCCGTTCCTCGAAAAACGAGCTTTCCAAGCGAAGCGGCAACACATTCTGCACAACCTACTCATCACTGTGCAAAACAATGTGCGAGCGCATACAGCGCAAGCGCAAGCTGTTCGGTTGATGGATGTTGGAAGTAATGTACCATCCACTATTTTGCCCGGACTTAAGACCTTGTGAGTTTGATTCGGTTTCAAAGATGAAGGAAATATTTTGTCGCAGTAGCTTCATAACTGTTCCAGGGATTCGCAGGCCGTAGACAGATATTTTTACACTGTCAACAGAATAGGGTCAGCTAACGGTATACTACGCCTTCCACATTGATGGCAACGGGTTCTACGAAACGCTGGTGCCTACTTTGAATGACAGTAACAGGTGCAAACATGTAACGCTTTTGTATCGGTTGTGAATAAATAATTGCCGCAATGTATGTTGTTCAAATGTTTGTAATTCTATTGGACCAGACTGCGTGGTCATTAGCCCGTAGCTTACAAACTACTTAAACCTAGGTAAACTAACCTAAGGACAACACATACACCCATGCCCCAGGAAGTATTCGAACCTCCACGGCGAGCAACCGCGCGCTCCGCAGCGAGACGCTTTAGACCGCTCGGCTACTCCACCGCGGCCAATTTATGTTCCAACCTTCGTATTTACACTACTGATCATTAAAAATACTACACCAAGAAGAAATGCAGATGATAAACGGGCATTCATTGGACAAAGATCTTATACTAGAACTGACATATGATTACATTTTCACTAATCTAGGTACATAGATCCTGAGGAATCAGTATCCAGAACTGGGACCTCGCTAGTTACATTTCAGGCGGTACAGACAAGCAGTCTTGCGAGCTACTTTTGGACACATTCTCCGAAAACTGTCTTTAGCAGTTAACCGGCAACCCACGCGCAATGGAAATATTCTAGACCTTATAGCCACAAACAGGCCTGACCTTATTAACGATGTCTGTGTAGAGACAGGAATTAGTGATCATGACATCGTCATAGCGTCGATGGTGACCAAAGTTCATAAACCAGTCAAGAAGGCTAGGAGCCTGTTTTTGTTGGGAAAAGCCGACAAGCAAATGTTACGATCGCACTTAGAAAATGAATGGGCATCGTTTAATTCTGGGACTATGGATGTAGAGGAATTGTGGACTAAATTTAAATGCATTGTTAATGAAGGGTTAGAGAAATATGTGCCAGTAAAGACGATTAAGGATGGAAAAGATCCACCGTGGTATAATAATAATGTTAGAAAGCTGCTGAGAAAGCAAAGGCTGTTGCATTCTCGATTCAAAAAAGAACACGCAAATGGTGACAGGCAAAAGTTAGTAGAGATTCGTGCGTCTATAAAAAGATCGATGCGTGAAGCATACAATAATTATCACAGCCATACCTTAGCAAAAGATCTTTCCGAGAACCCGAAAAAATTCTGGTCCTATGTAAAATCGATTAGCGGGTCAAAGCCCACTGTCCAGTCACTAGTTGATCATTCCGGGGCAGTAATAGAAGAAAGCAAACGGAAAGCTGAAGTTCTAAATTTAACCTTTAAGAAATCTTTCACGCAGGAGGACCGCACAAATATACCATCATTTGATCAACGTACTAATTCCGAAATGGGGGACATAGCAATAGGTATTTCCGGTGTAGAGAAGCAGCTGAGAGAGCTAAATACGAAAAAGTCTACTGGTCCGGATGGAATACCAGTTCGGTTTTACAAAGACTATTCTGCGACATTGGCCCCCTACTTAGCTTGCATTTACAGCGAATCTTTAACTCAGCGCAAATTTTTTAGTGATTGGAAAAAAGCGCAGGTGACTCCCGTGTATAAGAAAGGAAAGAGAACTGACCCATACAATTACAGGCCAATATCGTTGACATCGGTTTCATGTAGAATTTTGGAGCATATTCTCAGTTCGAATATAGTAAATTTCCTTGAAACGGAAAAGCTTCTTTCCATGAATCAGCACGGGTTTAGTAAACATCGTTCATGTGAAACTCAGCTTGCCCTTTTCTCACATGACATCTTGCGAGCCATGGACGAAGGGCAACAGGCGGATTGTGTTTTTCTCGACTTCAAAAAGGCGTTCGACACGGTGCCACACTGCAGACTCCTAACGAAAATGCGAGCTTATGGAATAGGTTCTCAGATTTGTGACTGGCTGGAAGACTTCATAAGTAATAGAACGCAGTACGTTGTTCTCGACGGCGAGTGTTCATCAGAGACGAGTGTATCGTCAGGCGTGCCCCAGGGGAGTGTGATAGGACCGCTATTATTTTCTATCTATATAAATGATCTGATGGGCAGAGTAAGTTGTAATTTGCGGCTGTTTGCTGATGATGCTGTGGTGTATGGGAGGGTGTCGTCTGTAACTGACTGTAATAGCATACAGGTTGACTTAGACAAAATCTCTAGTTGGTGCGAAGAATGGCAGCTAGCTCTCAATGTAGAAAAATGTAAGGTGATGCGCATGAGTAGAAAAAACAATCCTATAATTTTCGAATACAGCATCAGTAGTGAGCTTCTTGATGCGGTCGCGTCTTTCAAATATCTAGGCGTAACATTGCAGAGCGATATGAAATGGAACGAGCATGTAAGGACAGTTGTGAGTAAGGCAGACAGCCGACTTCGGTTTATTGGGAGAATTTTGGGAAGATGTACTTCACCTGTAAAAGAGACCGCGTATAAAACGCTTGTACGACCACGTCTTGAGTATTGCTCAAGTATTTGGGACCCGCAGCAGATCGGTTTGAAAGAAGACATAGAGGCGGTTCAGAGGCGAGCAGCTAGATTTGTTACCGGTAGGTTCGACCAATGCGCGAGTGTCACGGAAATGCTCCGGCAACTCAATTGGGGATCGCTGGAAGAAAGACGACGCTCTTTTCGTGAATTTCTGTTAAGTAAATTTAGAGGGCCGGAATTTGAAGCTGAGTGTAGTACGATCTTGCTGCCGCCTACTTACATTTCGCGTAAATATCACAAAGACAAGATAAGAGAAATTAGGGCTCGTACGGAGGCATATAGGCATTCTTTTTTTCCTCGTTCAATTTGGGAGCGGAATAGGAAAGGAAATGCCTAGTAGTGGTACAGTGTACCCTCCGCCACGCACCTTACGGTGAATTGCGGAGTATGTATGTAGATGTAGATGTACCACCTCTGGCCGTAATAACAGCCTTGATACGCTTGGACATTGCATCAAACAAGGCTTGGATGGCGTGTACAGGAACAGATGCCCATGCAGCTTCAACACGATATCACAGTTCATCAAGAGTAGTGACTGGCATATTGTGACGAGCCAGTTGCTCGGCCACCATTGAATAGACGTTTTCAATTGGTGAGAGATCTGGAGAATGTGCTGGCCGGGGCAGCATTCGAACACTTCCCGTATCCAGAAAGGCCCGTACATGACCCGCAACATGATGTCATGCATTCTCCTGCTGAAATGTAGGGTTTCGCAAGCATCGAATGAAGGGTAGAGCCACGGATCGTAAAACATCTGAAATGTAACGGCCACTGTTCAAAGTGCCGTCGATGCGAACAAGAGGTGACCGAGACGTGTAACCAATGGCACCCCATACCATCACGCCGGGTGATAAGTCAGTATGGCGATGACGAATACTTGCTTCCAATGAGCCAAACACGGATGCGACCATCATGATGCTGCAAAGAGAACCTGAATTCATCCGAAAACATTACTTTTGCAATTCGTGCACTCAGGTTCGTCGCTGCGTACAGCATCGCAGTCGTTCCTGTCTGTAATGCAACTTCAAGGGTAACCCCAGCCGTGGTCACCGAGCTGATAGTGCATGTTGCTGCAAACGTTGTCGAACTGTTCGTGCAGATGGTTGTTGTCTTGCAAATGTCCTCATCTCTTGACTCAGGGATCGAGACGTGGCTGCACGATCCGTTACAGCCATGCGGATAAGATGCCTGTCGACTCGACTGCTAGTGATACGAGGCAGTTGGGATCCAACACGGCGTTCCGTATTGACCTCCTGAACCCACCGATTCCATATTCTGCTAACAGTCATTGGATCGCGACCAACGCGACCAGCAATGTCGCGATATGATTAACCGCAATCGCGATATCCTACAATCCGACCTTTATCAAAGTCGAAAACGTGATGATACTCATTTCTTCCCCTTACACGAGTCATCACAACAATGTTTCACCAGGCAACGCCGGTCAACTGCTGTTTGTGTATGAGAAATCGGTTGGAAACTTTCCTGATCTCAGCACATTGTAGGTGTCGCGTCCGGCGCCAACCCTGTGTGAATGCTCTGAAAAGTTAATAATTTCCACATCACAGCATCTTCTTCCTTTCGGTTAAATTTCGCGTCTGTAGCACGTCATATTCATGGTGTAGCAATTTTAATGGCCAGCAGTGTACCAAACGCTGGTGACTACATTCAATGACAGTAACATGTGCACAAATGTAACGCTTCAGTATCGGTTGTGAATAAATATTTGCCACTATTTACGTTCCAATCCTCGTATTTATTTAAGGATTTTATACACTTGTTATTCATCCATTTTCCTTGCGTATGCTCCCCTAAATTTGGTGCTATTATTACTCTTGTGCTGTGGAAACATTTTTAAATTTCTGTTTCTCTATTGTGGGACTGTAGTTGCATGGGGTTGAATTGCAGTACATGTTTTCACCCCTTTGTCTTAGTGCTTAATCCATTATTCCATTATGAATTCATTTTTTCAAAAATAAAAGTTCAATGCTTTCTTTATTACAAAGCTCTTAACATAAATTTCGTGTTTTAAATTTTTTTTTGCCGGCCGCGGTGGCAGAGGATACTGAGGCGCTCCAGTCACGGTCTGCACGGCCACTAAGCTCGGGTGTTCGAATCCCCCCTCGGGCATGGATATTTGTGCCGTCTTTAGTATAAGGTAGTTTATAAGTAGTTTGTAAGTTTAGGGACTGATGACCCCGTAGTTAAGTCCCATAAACTATACAAACATTTGAAACATAAACTATACAAACATTTAAATTTTTTGTCGAACTATTGTTTTTTATGTCAAATATTTCATACACAAGACAGACGTTTGTGTCGAGATATCGAATTACTTGGGACTTTATTTTGTTGATAGATAACACTGTCAGCTCAATAATAGTAGTATAATCGTCGCCACAGCATCAAAGACAAGACAGTTCACTACTGTAATGAAGTAACATGACCAACAGTAACGCTCGCACTCTCAGCCTCGTACTAGTGCCGGTCATCTCAGCCTTCATGCTCGCACGTAGCTCGTCCCCACCTTCCGCCAGACACGCAGCAACGGTGGGCAATGGGGCACTACGTGTCATAACAGCCGCTGCCATCCTGCTATGAGTTTCCGCTGCGCTCTCGAGACTCGTAGACCCGAAACGCTCGTAGAAACTCGAGCGCTCGTGAGACTCGTAGACTCGCAATTCTTATAGGAATTCGCAGCTCTGTTTCTTACAATGACGACGAAAACGGACATTCTGCAAGTGTTAGCAGACGGAAAGTACGTTCTGCTGGACAGGCGAAGAACAAACCACGGTATTTCTTGGTGAGATAACTTTAGGGTAATAATTTAATAAGAAATTTAAGTCATTTCATGTGAGATGAAAGCGGTACCCCCGATTTAATACATCCGATTTTTCTTAAGTTTATTTTCATAGCCATTTTAAACAAAAGAGCTGCAGATTTATTTTCATATCACTTATGTTATAAAAAGTTACACATTAAACATGTAGTAATTATGATATTTAAGCGTACAGTTTGTTTGAGAATGTTGTTACAGATGCACACGTTGCGAGCTTATAACTGATATTCTTTATGAGTAAGAGATCCTAAACAGAAATACTTATTTAACATTTTGCAGTCATGGCAATAAATCTCTTTCAAGCGCTCATCTATATCTACACCCAAGTATGTACATACTCCGCAATCCACCGTAAGGTGCGTGGCGGAGGGTACATCGTCCCACTGCTAGGCATACCCTTATATATCCCACTCCCAAATAGAACGAAGGAAAAACGAATGGCCGTATGTATTTATTTGAGTCCTAATTTCTCTTATTTTACCTTTGTGGTCTTTGCGCGAAATGTAAGTTGGCGGCAGCAGAATCGTTCTGCAGTCGGCTTCGAATTCCAGCCCTCTAAATTTCCTCAACAGCGTTTACTTCTACTGGTCACTTCGTCTCTTTAGGATTTCTTAGAAAACGTATAATTTTTATTTACTGGTGGATATAAATCGCGTCTATCAGATTTTTGCATACATGATTTCAACCACCTCATCATCACAAGTTCAATTAGGCTTAATTAGTGACGCACGTCGCTGATTGCGCAGTTTTCTGATGAGGCATCAGCTTCACTGAATGAAATTTTATTAAAGAGCCTGCTATTAACGACTATATTTTCTATAGAGGATTCTCTAGTGGATTAATAATATTGTGGTGAGCAATGCTACATTTCGTTATCCCGCTATTCTTTTTCTGTTTTCAACCATATCATGACAATTTGGAACCTGCACTCAGATTTAGTGAGTTCTTTAACGTGACCAAATTAATTTTAAGTTTTATAGAAAGGTTAACGATAGATTTCCAGACCGTTAGACGTACAAATTACACCATCCTGTACGTAAATATTTGCCGAAAGAAGATTGCTTTTCCACTCACAAAACACAGAATGAGACTGCTCGTAGATAAATTAACTAATGAAAGACGAACAAATGTTCAATTGTTCAAATGTTTGTAGAGTCTATGGGACTTAACTACGGGGTCATCAGTCCCTAAACTTACAAACTACTTATGAACTACTTACAACTAAGAACGGCACAAATATCGGGGGATTCGAGCCCCCGACCGTAGTGGCCGTGCAGACCGTGACTGGAGCGCCTCAGTCCCCTCGGCCACCGCGGCCGGCAAAGGCGAACATTTAACTACAGATTACACAGGGCAAGAAGGTCTATATAATAATCTTTGAATATGTTACTATCGTAGACACGAGTATTAGATACCTTGGGCACAGAAATAAAGTCGAAGTGATAGTTCGAACTATCATCACAGACACCTTGTGTAGTTTCTCTCTTAGCCAAAGCGGAGCACTGTCTTTCCAGAACAACGAATAATTAAAGAGATCTCCAAACAAGTTTTACAGAAAATCATCTAATATTGTTCACAGTTAAATATACCAGTAATCAACAAGAAGATTGTTTGAATACCGTAAGGCTTTACCAAACACGGACCTGTTAGAGGTGTTGTGCCGTTTGTTTTCTAGCGTTCGAACTGAAAAAAATGTTCAAATGTTTGTAGAGATTATGGGACTTAATTACGGGGTCATCAGTCCCTAAACTTACAAACTACTTATGAACTAGCTTATACTAAATACTGTACAAACATCACTGTCCGAGGGGGATTCGAACCTCCGACGGGGAAGGACCTCTCGCATCGTAGCATAGCGCCTCAATGCGCTCGGCCGTCCCGCCGCGGAGTGCGAACTGACTTAACCAGCCATTTATAGGACGACATACAGTGAAATTCAGATTCCTAAGCATGTTGTGAATAGGTATTTTTCACGTTTACAAAGATTACCAGAAATCCAAAATGAAATTTTCACTGTACAGCGGAGTGTGCGCTTATATGAAAAATCCTGCCAGATTAAAATTGTGTGCCGGTACCGGGATTCTAATATGGGACCTCTGTCTTTTCATATCAGCACTCATTCCGTAGCCGAGTGAAAATTTCATTCTGAAAATATCCCTTAGAATGTGGCTAAGCCATGTCTCCACCATATCCTTTCTTCAAATTGTTTAAAATTTTTGTATAGGTTATAGGACTTAAAGACGGGATCATCAGTCCCTAAATTTACAAACTACTTATGAACTAGCTAAGACTAAGGACGGCACAAATATCCATGCCCGAGGGGGGATTCGAACCCCCGATCGTAGTGGCCGTGCACTGTGACTGACGCGCTGCAAAGCGCTCGGCCACCGCGGCCGGCTATCCTTTCTCCTAGGTGTGCTAGTCCTACTAGTGCGCAGGAGAACTTCTGTGAAGTCTGGAAAGTAGGAGGTGAGGTACTGATGGAAATAAAGTTGTGAGAACGGCCTGTGAAGTGTGCCTGGTAGCTCAGACGTGATAGATAAAAGTCCCAGGTTCGAAATCCGGTTCCGGCACACAATTTAAATCTGCCAGGAAGTTTCATTACCAGAAATGAAAGACGTCATAAGTAAGGGATAAAAAGCTTTGGAATGACCAGGGCTCGAACTTGTAATCTTTACATTTACAATTCGGCAATTTACCAGCGAACCAAGGAAGCGCTGCCTAATACTGTTTTATTCTATGTATGTATCCTCTTCCAGAAACAAATTAAATAAATGCCAATTACTTACTATTTCTGAGTTTTTACATATTTTCCTGTTATGACTGAAAATACATGGATATTTTTTCACTAGATTAACAGAAATGAGTAATCAGCATAGTTACAATCGTTCCTCAGAATTTCTTCAAAATTAGTATACAGCTTTAGATTTGTATTCAAACGCACACGCACACACACACACACATACTCCCACTCACATACATGCGCGCGCGCGATATCATACGAAAATGTTCGTATTGTACTACTAAATGATTTTGCATTCCTTCTCGCGATGTTTAGGTTTTATAAAAGGCCAACAATGATCTATTGTGCTTTAGATGTTAGCGGTTATTGTGGTCCTATTTAAGTGAAAATGTACTGGTGGCATTCAACGACAGTGGATTAAAAATTGTACTGATGTCGCTATTCTCGCCAGCAAATAATGCATTCGGAACAATATGCGGTAATGGATACTATTATACATTAATAAAAACAGTTAAAACTAGCTAAATATATTTCCTTGTAAAACTAAATAAATTACTCGTTAGAGCCCTGAGCAGATCGAAATCAGTACTAGCAGACAATCAGACAAATGGTTACCATTTTCTGTTATGCACCGGTATTGTTCTTTTGTTATCTCTGCCGTTATTCATGACCATTCAGTCATTATCTTTCCTATCCTTTATTACCGCCGTATTTTTACACACAAGAAATAGTTTTTCAAGAGTTTTCTTTTATAACACAGAATACAACTGTTACCAGTTTATAATGTTTATTACTATTATTAAGTTTTTTCGTATGTCAAATTCTAAGTGACGGCACACCACACTTGGCCGATTTCCCTTCCGCTATGTGTCTCATCCTAGGTCGAAACAAGGCCCCTGGAGCAGATGATATTTCCTCAGAGCTACTGAAGTCTCTGGGAGAACCAGCCATGACAAACCTGTTTCACCTGGTGTGTAAGATGTATGAGACAGGTGAAATACCCTCAGACTTTAAGAAAAATGTTATAATCCCCATCCCTAAGAAAGCAGGTGCAGACAGGTGTGAAAACTACAGAACCATCAGTTTAATAAGTCATGGTTGCAAAATATTAACGCGAATTATATACAGAAGGATGGAAAAGCTGGTAGAAGCCGACCTCGGGAAAGATCAGTTTGGGTTCAGGAGAAATGTAGGAACACGGGAGGCAATACTTACTTTACGGCTTATCCTAGAAGATAGATTAAGAAAAGGCAAACCTACATTTCTAGCTTTTGTAGATTTGGAGAAGGCTTTTGACAATGTTGATTGGAATCAACTCTTTCAAGTTCTGAAGCAAGCAGGAGTAAAATATAGTGAGCGTAAGGTTATTTACAACTTGTACAAAAACCAGAAGGTAGTTGTCAGAGTTGAAGGGCATGAAAGGGATGCAGTGGTTGGAAAGGGAGTAAGACAGGGTTGTAGTCTTTCTCCATTGTTGTTCAATTTGTACATTGAGCAAGCTATAAAGGAAAGCAAGGAGAAATTTAGTGAAGGGATTAAAGTTCAGGGGGAAGAATTAAAAACATTGCGTTTTGCCGACGACATAGTAATTCTGTCAGATACAGCAAAGGACCTGGAAGAGCAATTGAACGGAATGGACAGTGTGCTGAAACGTGTATATAAGATGAACATTAACAAGAGCAAAACTAGGGTAATGGAGTGCAGTGTAATAAAATCAGGTGATGCTGAAGGAATTAGATTGGGAAACGAAGCAATAAAGCAGGTAGATGAGTTTTGTTACTTGGACAGTAAAATAACAAATGATGGTCGCAGTACAGAGGATATAGAATGCAGAATGGCAATGGGTAGAAAAGCGTTCTTGAAAAAGAGAAATTTGTTAACATCGAATATCGATTTAAGCCTAAGGAAGTCCTTTCTAAGGGCATTTGTATGGAGTGTTGCCTTGTATGGGAATGAGACATGGACGATAAACAGTGCGGACAGGAAGAGGATTGAGGCTTTTGAAATATGGTGCTACAGAAGAATGCTGAACATTAGGTGGGTGGATCGCGTAACTAATTAGGAGGTACTGAACAGAATTGGGGAGAAAAGGAATTTCTGGCATACCTTGACTAAAAGAAGGGATAGATTGGTAGGACACATTCTTAGACATCAAGGAATTGTGAATATAGCATTGGAGGGAAGTGTATGGGGAAAAAATCGCAGGGGAAGACCAAGAGATGGATACAGTAAGCAGATTCAGACAGATGTAGGTTGTCGCTCTTATGGGGAGATGAAGAGGCTTGCTCAGGATAGGGTATTGTGGAGAGCTGCATCAAACCAGTCTCCGGACTGAAGACCACAACACACAAGTGTCTCATCGAGTCGCCTGGCTCGCTCCCGCCTGTCCTCGAGCCACGCCCGAGCTTACGAGTAACGAGCGAGTTGCTTGCGTCTGTTGACCGGCTCTACCACGTACAGACGGCGTCGTAGAACAACCTCCGACTGATGACCACGCAGTCTGGTCCGATAGATATACAAACAAACAACCTCCAAGACGGACAGTTTAATGCCTCAGAAATGGCTACAGGCCAAACCAAGTGGCAAAATATCGTAATAGAAGAATGTTGTTCATCAGCAACAATGGGACCTTAAGGGTTGATACACAAAATACGGTATAAATCGGCTTTTAACCGTTACGTCCCAGGTGCGGTCTTACTGTTGGTCACTTGTTAATGGACAGGGGTGGGAAAGGATAATACACCATTGTGTAATCGTTGCTTCCAATGCCTGCACAGTTTTACACTGTCAGTAGCCACGTTATCTCGAGTCGGAGCAATATTATTACGTCTTCTTTTGTGCAAGCGGACACCTGGACCTTTGTAATGGATTCAGCACCGAGGTCTTCCTCTACTGTGCGTATTACAGACCCTCATTGTAAGGATACTGTTTTGAAATGGTTTGAAGACCCTTTAGGAAGTTATGTGGGATCAGACAGTGACTATGAGATTGAAAGTGAACATAATTCAGACTCAGAATAGTGCGAATGTGAAGAAGAAAATGTATTTGCACCTATGGACTCCTCGAGTAAAACAAGTAATCGAAATGATGAAGACAGATGTATAGAGAGAGTATCATCAGCTAAGAGTTCTGCAAGAAATACTTTTGGTCGAAACAATTATCGTTGGTCTTCGAAGCTAATTTTAGGAACTCTCGTATGCGCCTGCATAACATCATTTGTTTGCAGGCTGTATTTTTATTTTTGTGAATTTTGTTAGAGTTTCTTATGTTTTTATCATTACATTTTAATAAACAATAAAAATAAGGCACAAAGTAAAATTTGAAGGTCTGAGTATTTGACTTTTTACATTGTTAATAAAACAATGTAATGTTTAATCCATTTTCTGAAGTTTGAATATATATATATATATATATATATATATATATATATATATATATATATGTGTGTGTGTGTGTGTGTGTGTGTGTGTGTGTGTGCGTGTGTGTGTGTGTGTATTCAGGTGGAATATTGTCTTCCCTCGCCAATCAATGGCTCTATCTACCACCGAGCTATCCCGACACGATTCACGGTTCTCCCTCACAACTTCTGCAGTACCGCACCTCCTACCTTCCAAACTTCACAGAATTTCTCCTGCGAAACCTGCAAGACTAGTGCTCCTGGAAGAAAGGAGCCACAGAAACAAATGTTCTCAGAATTAAAATTGGAAAGTAGTAGATGAGGTATTGGAGAACTAAAGTTGTGAGGGCGGACCGTGAGTTGTGTCGGGATAGCTTAGTGGTGAGGGCTTGCCCGCGAAAGGCAAAGGTCCCAGGTTCGAGTCCCGGTTCCGGCACACAATTTTAATCTGCCAGAAAGTTTTAAAAAGCGTGTTGTTCGCTGTTGCTAAACCGGCATCTATTGCGATATCAGTTCT
This sequence comes from Locusta migratoria, assembly GCA_026315105.1. NCBI lineage: Eukaryota > Metazoa > Arthropoda > Insecta > Orthoptera > Acrididae > Locusta > Locusta migratoria. The sequence continues at coordinate 87,411,263 of CM048748.1, forward strand.
GTTGTTTTTACTGAAAACGCTCTAAGTTCAAATGTTCAAATGTTTGTATAGCTTATGGGACTTAACTACGGGGTCATCAGTCCCTAAACTTACAAACTACTTATGAACTAGCTAATACTAAGGACGGCACTTATATCCATGCCCGAGGGGTGATTCGAACCCCCGACCGTAGTGGCCGTGCAGACCATGACTGGAGCGCCTCAGTCTCCTCGGCCACCGCGGCCAGACGCTCTATGTACTTGAAGTGTTCCATAGTCTTAAAAGTCAATGCATTTGCAATCAAAGGTGCCTCTTTTCTCCTTTTCTTACTTATGAACTAGCTAATCCGAAGGACGGCACAAATATCCATGCCCGAGGGGGGATTCGAACCCCCGAACGTAGTGGCCATGCAGACCGTGACTGGAGCGCCTCAGTCCCCTCGGCCACAGCGGCCGGCTATGGTTACTTTCTTCCAGACTGTTTATATAAGCCATTCTTCATTATCCCAAAAAGTAGATTTAACAATGGAAAAATTTTGAAAGGAATGTAATATCATTTCCTATACAGTCAATATATAATAAGACAAACTTCCGGAAGTACAGCGTAGTACACAAAAGAAAAAAATCCCCCCATTTCCCACTGATAATAATTACATATATCTTGATCTATTTCGATGTGATAAACAGGACTAAGACTATGGACATGTCTGCCAGAGTAAAGAGCTGGTGTAAGAGAGCTCTCCTCTGCAGCGAACTAAGATTAAACTGTATGCTGCTGCAAACTCTGCGCTCATTACCGATGACCTCACAATGCTGCTTCAGTGTTAGACGCTACCCACCTGCCTTCAAGCTGCCGGCTGCCCCCACGCAGACGGCGTTATCTGCCGCCACTCCCGGCTCCACCTCAGCGCCAAGTGCCACGGGACACCTCTACTGACCACTTCGGCAGCGCTCGCCACTCTAAACCGCTCGCTTTGACCCTGCGGCACGGAATGCCTCTCTAATTTGCGTCAGTGACTTTCTCAGCTCTTTTACTTCGCAAGTATCCTTAAAATAGGATCTTACGCGAATGAGAGTGTTTCGGTGTTTCTCCAGGTCCAATTGAAACACTTTTAATTATTTGGCATATTTTTACCACCTTGAGAGCAATCCATAATTTTTAACCTGAAAAACTTATGTAAAGGGTATATTACACGGAGCGTATTTGGTCGCAAGTCGCTGGCGTATTTAGTCGCAGCTGCTAAATTCGCTCTATCTAAACAAGGACAGCGAACAAAGTAACTACTCCGAAACGTTGAAGGGCGGGCTTCCTTAGACGCCGGTCGCTAGCGTTTTTGGTCGGTTTCAAGTGTATGTCGCCCCGTGCCATATACAGGAGCGTATAAGGAAGTAATAAATGCTGGCGCTGTGTTTTTCGCAACAGTCTTAAAAGGACAATCAATCTACCAAAGCAAAACGGAAAAAAGGAAAAAATAATAGAAAATTGATAAGAACGTTGATTGCGAGGAGGGCTAAATATGATGCTTCTGCAAATCTTTTGAGAGAATTACCGTGTGAAAAGCCTTCTGCCTCAGAAATATAATTAGTATGACACCAGAAAATTTTGGCAATAGGTCATAGCTTCAAAACATTGAATACCTCTTTAGAATACCTCAATCTTCTATGTTCAAGTTTATTCCACAAGTCCTGGAATTCATTTAGTCAAACAGATGGTTAAATTGAGTGTCTTTAAGTTTAGTATTTAAATAATTCTTATTTCTAATGTCCCATAATACTGAAAAACTTTGATAAATTTCCATAAATTTGGAAATTTTATTACGATTCCACTTCATATTTTGTTTGGTGGGAAGCAGAACTGTTTGGTATCACCTAACATCCAAAACAATATGCCATATGCTACGTCGTGTTTCAGTTTTTTTACGAAGACGTAGCGTCTAAAGTCGCTGCGTGTCATTGCGTCAACATATTAATTCGCTATTCGCCTATACGCCGAGTGACAACACACGCCAGCGACTAGCGATCAAATACGCTCCATGTAATATACCCTTTAGCGATCGTTAGTCTAGGATCACAAGTAGGGGAGACTGGGGCACGTTGGCCATTTTTTTCTTAATTTTATTCTATTTTACATTTTTAAATTTATGAAATTATTGTTAAATTTTAGGTCTATACTGAATCTGGATGACAGTTATTAATCTTGAAACTATCAGTTAAAGTATTAGAAAAAATCAATTACTGGACATATGTCAAGTGGGCCTATCTGCCCCTACCTCGGGGTACGTTGGCCCAGAGGCTGGGGCACGTTGAACCATGTAGTCTTTTGCTATATATTTACTAGGAAATCAAAATAAATCTGTTATCCATAAATATACATAATATTAAGTTGAATATTGAGTTAAATGCTTAACATTTCGGACTATGACAACAGGACAGATTAAAATTATTAGGATTTGTAGTGTCTTACTACAAACTGGTCAACTTTAATCAATGACCAGCTCCAAAGTATCTGCATAGTTTTAACACTCATAAAATAGTCCACTGATTTCATTTTCATGCATTTCTGATGTGCCCAACGCTTAAAGTTTGTGCATAGACTTCCTTGTTCTCCAGTTGACTGTTTCAAAAACGCACTGTTACTCTTTCTCATCGTCATCATTATCACTATCTCACCTTGGTTGTTTTTCCGCTTTATGCCACCTGCAGTTCATTTGGTTAATTTCATTCTACTATTCCTTTTTTGAAAAAAAAAGGCTTTTCTAGCCTGTGATCAAATTTTTATTCAGTATTTCTTTCCAATGCTTTGGTCCAATGGGAAGGGTTGAAATTCAATTTCTGTTACCTGAATTTCAATTACCTGTGCAAACTGACATGAGGTCTGTCTGTACTTTGCACAGTACCTCCAGTACGATCTTCTTGGAATCCCAAAGTCATTCCACTTTCATTCTTTTATAATTCCGCATCATTTTTATGATATCTCGTGAATATGACGATCTTTTGACCTCTGAAGCGTATCAAAATTTGTTTAACTTCGACAATTATGTTAATAATTCAATAAACTCGAAGAATTATAAACGTTATTATCATGAAAAGTAACTAGCCTTTCACCGACGTTAAAGAAGTACAGAAGCGGCAGGTCGTGACAGGTTGTCTCGGCTGGCCATCGTGCCCCGTCCTCTCTGGGCCAACCTGCCCCATCGCCATCTTTACAATAAATTCTGTTCTTTATAAAACTCGCGGAAGCAATTAAGTCAGTGTGCCATATAGAACTAATCATTAAACTATGACCTTTTATTATACTACTCACCCCGTTGCGTCTAAAGCAACGAGTAGAAATTTACTGAAACACACACAAAAAAAATTAAGGACTACAGCCTGTCCGAAACTTAGCCGCCTGCGATATTGGCGCTGTATAAGAAGAGGAACAATGCTACCTACGTACTGATGGATTCCTAAGACGATCTAGCGCCTATTGTAAGAACTAATTCGACTGCCTCTATGGTCAACGTGCCATTATTTATTTTAATGACCAGTTTCAAAGATATTTGTCAACATCATCAGATTTTTTAATATTTATAAAAAAAATTGAAGATGACAAGTAATATCGCTGAAACTGGTAATTAGAAGTTATATAATTACTTGCTATCATGGCCTAATTATCCTATACATAGGTTATCATATTTGAACCATTTTTCTCCAGCACCTAGTCTCCTTCCATAACTTGCAAACGAAATTTCTCCAACTGGAGCTTTTATTTAGAAGGAAAAAAAAAAAGGTAGCTCCACAGTATATCCTGTTGACAGCAGCCGATCATGAGTTCCAATATTCTCAGTGGGAAGACGGCAGGGCTAGTGAAATCGAAGTCTTAGCCACACACCGGCAAATGAACCCTAAAGCGTTCTCTACGCCACCGTAGCAATGACAGCGAGAGGCACCGCTTTCACCTTCAGACTGGCTACACAGCAGCCAGCGTGCCTGAGTGCTCTGAGCGCCCTCGCTCCGACGTCGCAAGGGAAGAGTCTGTGCCGGTGGCTTTTTGCTTCGCCAACACGTGCGGACAATGGACCCAGCTTGGATTCGATCACCCGCTTCTGCTCTTCCGCAGAGGGAAAGGTTGTCTCTGCACTGGGATCTGTTCTCTGAAAGCAAAGTCGTCTTTCCCGCTGCCCAAACACTAACCGCCTCTCTTCAGTAACATTCTGTAAGTTCCGCTGTTTCACGGACAAAACTTGCTCCTTGCTGTATGTTATCTCTGTAATTTCAGTACTGTGCTAAGCAAAGTTTACGTTTTGGAAAACTTACAGGTATGCAGCCAGGTATGAAATTCGACGTTGGCTGATATTTCGGCAGGAGATCACCCTGCCATTTTCAAGGCGAAACTACAGTGAGGAAGCAATGTGCAACTATCTTGCCGATAGTTGTCATCACCCACCTCAACGTGAAGGTGTTCTTCGAACTTTAGTGCATATGGCTAACATCATTTCTGCGTCGGAAAGTTTTTCCACTGAGCTGTCCCATCTAGAGGTCACTTTTCGCCAAAACGGCAATAGTGAAAGGCAGAATATAAGAGCGTCGCGTTATCGACCACATGTCCAACGGGGGAGTGATGACAGCACAGAGTTGGCACCCACGTGTGGCCTTTCTGCCAAACATTTGCAGCACTTCCAGCACGATTGGCCGCATTTTGTGTACAAACAATCTGAAATGTGTGTTTCGTCCACCATCTAAAATTACGGAATTATTGGGATCTGTTAAGGATGACCTCGGTTTGCGCAAGGCGGGTGTCTGCCGCATCCCATGCAGCTGTGGCATGTCATATGTTGGTCAAAATATTAGGACTGTTGAGGATCGATGTGTTGAGCATAAACGTCAGACACGTTTGCAACAGCTAAACAAATCTACTGTGGCTGAACACTTTCTTGACACAGGTCACCCTATGGAGTACAACAAAACTGAAATTTTGGCAACCACTTCCAGTTACTGGGACTCTGTTACCAAGGAAGCCATTGAAATAAAACTAGCTGACAACCTTATAATTAGGGATGAAGGATTTTGCTTGAATTCCGTATGGGATCCTGCTCTCTCACTTATCAAAAATCAGAAATACAAAACTAATTCGACCTCAACCGTTGAGAACTGATGTTTATTACCGATATTCTGACCGTTTTCATATTTGGTCGTGTCGGCGCTGTGTGCTTGCTTGCCCGGTGTGTGTTGTCTTTCCTGTTTACTCATTGAAAACCGAAGTTTTAAAGATAGTTGTACATTGCTTCCTCACTGCAGTTTCGCCTTTATAATGGCAGGGTGGTCTCCTGCCGAAATATCGAACGACGTCGATTTTGATACGTGGCTGCATAACCGTACGTTTTTCGAAGTTGTTATTCGCCAGGAGAAGTTAAGGAATCACAAAGTTTGCGCTATATTAAAACGCGTGAGAATCATCCCTTTAAAGACGACATGATAATAAACATTACATTGTCGTGCATGGTATTAAAATCTTGGAAATTTCGATAGCTCGGTATCTGTTGACCACAGAGGAGCAAAGTTTCGGATAACCGTTGGCCTCCTGACCTGTCTTATACGCATCAGAGGCATTAAAGTGCTCTAATTTTACTACATTACACGGAAAATTTAAACAGGACACAGCTCTTAAAAGCCGAGTAAAGATAAAATACGGTTGTTTATTGTACAGTACATGTGGTCTCGGTGTTATGTAAGTAGCATTTGTTCACGGGTCGGTCACGAGAAAACCTCGAGAGAGCATTATTTTTGGTTAAAAAAGCTACAGATTGTCTGGATAGTCACTTTCGTTTATTTAATGAAAAACGCACAATTTTTACCATACGATCTTAAGACTGTACGCTGAAACAACTCTTTTACTGTTTTTAAATCTTTATCCTGAAATCCTTATGCGTTTCCAAAATCCCGAACTTCAAAGTGACCGCACCTACGATCAAAATTTCAGATGTCTTTTCTCTGTGAAACAAAAATATCTAAGTTACAAATCAGATAAAAGGGTTCAAATTTTGACGATATTTATTTATAAACAACGTTTGCTCGTTTTGTACAAATTTAATCCTTTATAAAAATACACAGGAGAAACCATGACGATTGGTATCGGAAGTCCGAATGAAACTGAGAGACGGCATTCGAGATACTCTAAATTTAACACATTATTTTCGTAAATCGTTACATTCTTGGTGTAGCATCAAATTACGTAAAGTATTCCGACATATTTTAAGGAATACACACAGGTAAAAACACATTGCGTGAACTTTCTGCATGTTTCATTTTACGTGATACTGATCAATGTAGGAGAGCCAGTGGATAAAACGAGATTTTCTTCAAAAGAGAGAGAGAGATAGCGCAACAATATTGCATGCATTCTCGAGATATTGGTTTCAGATTCGGCGGGCGAACACGCACGGTCTCCTCGCTGCCTTGATACCCGTTAGGAAATACATCATTCCATGTTAGCAAACTTTCCTAAAGAAATTTAACTTTGGACATCATACATATTTACTTCTTCTCCAGATAAGTGACAACTGTTACTATTCATTCTACCCTGAATACAAGTACGCAAAGCCGGCCGCAGTGGGCTAGCGGTCTGCGGCCCGCCAGTCACAGTCTATACGGCCGCTACGGCCAGGGGTTCGAATCAACCCTCGGGAATGGATGTTTGTGTAGTCCTTAGTACAAGCTAGTTCATAAGCAGTTTATAAGTTTAGGGACTGTTGACTCCGCAGTTAAGTCCCTTAAGCTTAACTAACAATTCAACATTTTAACAAGTATGCGGAAGAATATGAGAAACGAAATCTTTATAAATCAACATTGAAGTCGCATTCCAAAGGACGGCACAAAAACTTCTTCCGACCATCAAGATTTCGGGTTTCCCTGATTTACTTACATAATACCAATGAAATCTCTTATGGTAACTTTGAAACAACCTGATTGAACATCATTATTAGTTCAAAGCTAGTTTATACTCAAATTATCACGTTGTTGACCAGTAGAACATTCTAATTTCCTTCCTTCCTTTTCTTTCTTACAGAACTAAAGAACGTGTCTCTTATAAGCAGAACGTGCAGCTTTACCAAGGGAAAGAAGGAAACCATCTGAAAATAGAACTGATATAGTCAGACACTGTTTAAAACACAGTTGCAAAAATGAACCAGTGGGGCAGTCCTCATTCAGCCTTCCTCGCCAAATTATTTCGCATTGTACGCTGAATAACAGGAAGTAAGAGTGAATGAGAAAGGAGACAGTGTATGCGTGTAAGAGAGAGAAAGAGAGCACAGAATCATGATGGGAGGGAAACTGGTAGTAAAAAACATAAATGGTTGGAGGTGGTAGTAGAGGGACCACAACGGAGAGAGTACAGTCAGCAACAGAGAGGACTGTAACGATCCATATGCTTTGGGGCATCTAGATCCTGCACACCGTATATCTTTACCCAGAAGCCTTTAGTCCATTTTTCCCATTCCTTTTATTGATGTCTTTAAGTTTCTCGGTGTAGGTTCCAAAAGTTGACCAATCCATGCACAAAGACATGTGCAGAGAAGAAATAGATAATAGGAGACAGACAGTGAAATTAGTAATTACAGTGTTGGGGGGTGTACTGAGAGAATGTGATGAAGAGCGTGGGAAAGACACACGGAGGGAGAGGCAAAGTGTGAGAGACTGGACAAATAGGGTACAGTGGAAGAGTCAGGACAAATAGGGGACAGTGGGAGAGGCAGGAAAAATTTGTGGCAATGGGAAAGACAAGACAAATAGGGGACAGTGGAAGAGACAGCACAAATATTGGACACTGGGAGAAAAAGGACAAATATGGGACAGTGGGAGAGGCAGGATAAATAGGGGACACTGGGAGAGACAGGACAAGTAACTGATGGAGAGACAGGACAAATAGGGGACAATGGGACAGACAGGACAAATAGGGGACAGTGGCAGGGCAAATATGGGACAGTGGGAGAGACAAGACAAATAGGGGACAGTGGGAGAGGCAGTATGAATAGGGGACAGTGGGAGAGACAGGACAAGTAGGTGACGGGAGAGACAGGACAAATATGGGACATTGGGACAGACAGGGCAAATAGGGTCGGTGGGAGAGATAGGACAAATAGGGGACTGTGGGAGAGAAAGAACAAATAAGGGACGTGGGAGAGAAAGGACAAATAGTGGACAGTGGGATAGACAGGACAAATATGGGACAGTGGGAGAGACAAGACAAATAGAGCACAGTGGGAGAGACAGGAGATATAGGGGCAGTGAGAGAGACAGGATAAATAGGAGACTGTGGGAGAGACAGGACAAATAAGGGACAGTGGAAGAAACATACTCCTTCATGATAATCTACCAGTTAAAATACGCTTAATTACATTGTGAAGGGGCTGATCTCTAGCTATTTGCTTGCTCTCATATTTTTATTCAGTAAGACCTCTTTACTAAGTTGGGAAGAGCATTGCGTACTATGTAGTGTGAGTAAAGCATAGAGCATATGGTCGGGTGAACGAACATCCTGTGGAAAAACTCCGACCATATTTCCTTCTAAAATCTGATTGACTCCAACAAATAGTCTCAATCCGCCAAAACTCTCCAGCATTTTTATTAATAATTAATATAACGCAATTAATTTAAATTCGTCTGTTTTTGCAAGTTAGTTATTTAAAAAGTTATTTAAATATTAGCTTAATAGAAAGATGACAAGCGAAACACTCTGGAATGTTGCGGTGGCGCCAAAATGTAGCCACTTCCGCAGTGTGTCTCTGCTGTCGCAGTCAGTCGAGCCTCAGAGCGTTAACATCTAAGAAGAGTCTATGTAAAACGCATGCGGGTATCGCATAAAATGTTTTACATTTTTAAACGTTTTGTGAATTTCTGTCATACAATAGTGGCTATCTGTATACGACCAGTGAATCATTAACCAACGAGGAAAAGGCACTGGCATCCCTAAAATTCGCGTTGCATTTGTTATTGTTAATACGTGCTCACATTATACTACTATTTCAGCCTCACATCAAGAAACATCGGATCTACGACTGAGTGCTGCAGGTTAGGGAACGGAAACTATCGTCTTCATACCCTGACGAGGTAGGAAGCAATAAGGCCCCTCACGTTTTTCTATCACAACACTTTATTAGTTTGATATCTGGTGGAGACCGTGGCCGAAACGGCGTAAAATAGAAAGAATTCCGTTGAAATATCGAAATTATTTTCTTCGTGAATTAATCATCCGTAGATGAAACAATTAGAAAGCGGAATTCTTTTTTTCGTTCCACAAAGGAGATGTGACGACATCTACTGGATGCGGCCAGCAGTGACCAGACAGAAGTGGTCAGTAAGCAGGGCGGCGTGGTATGGGCGCCTGCCCGCGGGCCAACGACCCGGCGTGGGCGGCGCAGGTGGGCGGCGTGGATTCCTCGCGCGCCAAATCTGCTGGCCTGCTCGCTAATTAGAGTCTCTGGACGGCGACCCTCTGGCTGCAGGCTCCCTGTTCCAGCAGGCCGGTCTGGACACAGCGCCTGACTGCGCACGGCGGCAAGTGCATTTGTGGCACTGACTGAGCAGGAATGCCGAATATCACCGAGTTGTGTCGTAACTGCATTCCGCCAAGTACTTTCTGTGTAGACCCCATCTTCTTCAAATTTAACTGCTGAGTAATACCAACATACTGCTAACCAAGTGACATATATTTAATAACATGAAAATTATACAAGTATCAGCGGGGCGTTAAACTAGAATTATCAACTTAGTAAATGATGGATGCAAAATACTACGACGAATTATTTACTGGCGAATGGAAAAACTGGTGGAATCCTATCTTTGGAAAGGTTTGGATTTAGGTGAAATGTAGGAACACGGGAGACAATACTCATATGTTAAGAAGGGGCAAACATATATTTTGTGACTGGGCGGCGACATGCTTTGGTTTGGTGACTGGGGCGACAGTTGTGCTGACTTCGTTTTATATTTGGGTTTAGCTTGCGACTTTTAAGCTGTAGATTACTTCTTGATGTTCAAAGTTGTATTGGAGTTATAGGTTTAAAATTCTATTTGTCACCCCTCAGTATGAAAATTAAGTTGGTAGACCTGGTACTTCGTCGCAGTTAATAAAATTTATATCTTTGTTGAATTTTTCACTGTAAATATTGGTTCTGGATTTCATTTAAACTTAAAGACTTTTTGTAACGTTTGAGCATAATAATCCATGTCTCATGGGCTGATATTTAATAAACCAAAGAATAAAATTTTTAATCATTGACTCCCGGTAATTCAGATAATTTGACACCCATCACAAAGATACTGTTTTTGCCTGATCCTTTTCCTTTATAGAATTATTCTTTAGAAAATTTCACCTTAAGTTTCTCCTGAACAAAACTGTTAGATATATTCCTTCACACATTAATTAATTTCTTAGGAACGTCACAGATATATTTTCTATGGTGTCGCACAAGTACAAAGTGCGCGCCACCTACTTTCGCCGCGCGCCGCTATGCACGCACGGCGCGGCGTTCTCACGACGACAGCCACGAGCGCCCTCTGCTGCAACCCCGCTCGTGGCCACCACAGAAAGACACCGGTCACTTCGGACTGAGATAGCAACGAGTTAGGACCTTCGTAATCAGATAGGCACCGGTGAAGACTTTGCTATCGTACAGGCACTAGGCAGGCCTCTAACAACTATGTATCAACATTCTGCAGTACTATGTAAAAGTTAAGTATTGTTACATTCTGTGCAATATATATCTCTTTCTAATTTACTCTAGTGTTTATAGTTTCTGGCTGCACCCCTCCGTACCTGCACCAGCGTGCTATCTTATTCCTGTGTCGGTCTCATCCACTCGGCCACCGACACTTACGACGAGGCTGGGACACAAAAGTGGCGACGAGGAGTGATAGAACCTTGGACCAGCCCGCTTGCAGCAGCCAGACAGCAGCAGTCGGAGCACGCAAATTTGCTCCCGCCCACCCACCCTCATTATAAGATTTTTGGGGGAACATTTTCAGTTACGTGTTTGTGGACTTTTTTGTTGCAGAGCGAGTCCTCTTTCATATTGCATTTGTGTATTGTTATAAGTTACTTGTATACGCGGCGCCTAATCGGTCAGCATGGCCACTACCCCGAACCCAAACTTGATGGAAATTATTCAGTTACAGACGGGACAAATAACAAAACTTCTCCAGGCGGTGGCGCAGTTGACAACTCAACAACAGCCGTCGCATCAGCAGCCCACACCTGCCGCCGCACCGCTTCCGACGTTCCGCCAGTACAACGAACGTGAGGAAGAATGGAGCGACTATTTCGCACAGTTTCAAGAACTCGTCGCGGCTCATCAAATTACAGGTCAGAGAGTGAAGAACCTTTTCTTATCGATTGTGGGCCCCCAGACCTTCGTACTATTGCAAAAACTTTTCCCTCACGTATCTCCTCGTGATATGGACTTTGAACAAATTGTAGATGCACTAAATGCTCATTATGAGAGAAAAGTTCTTGTAGCCGCTGCACGGTACCGATTTTTCAGACTGAAAAAATTACCTGAGCAGTCACACCAAGAGTGGATTACGGAATTGAAGGGCTTAACCCGCCAATGTAAATTTACTTGCTCTTGTGGACTTTCGTATAGTGACGTGATGTTGAGGGATGCGATTACGCAGAATATTCAGGACCCCAGAATTAGGGCAGCAATTCTAAAACAGTCAGACCCTTCATTAGACAGTGTACTGCAGCTTATAGAAGCGCATGATACTTTTGACTTAGCAGATGCAGAAATGCAAAGCCAAAGTGTTAATTCAGTGCGCCGCAACGAACGCTTCCCTAGCCGTAGTTCTCAGTGTAGCACTAGTGATTCTTACAATAGTACAGGCCGTGCTGAACAGACAGTGAACAGTAGCCAGTGTAAAAGTGCGACACAAAGGTCGCCCCGTCGTGTTAGAAACAGTGATTTGAATAACGGGCGCCAACGATCATTTCAGAAAAATGTACGTAAATCTTGCCCCCAGTGTGTGTCTCGCCACAAGCGTACTCATTGCCCTAGTCGCAACGCAACCTGTTATCAATGTGGCAAATCATGACACGTACAAACAGTGTGTATGCAAAACAAACATTCAAAGAACGGTGCCGTTAAAAACAGTACTTCACGGAGTGCAAGAACAGTTCATTCTGTAAATGTTATACGGGCTGTGGAATTGAACAGTGCTTTCCTTGGATCTCAATTGCAAGAAAGTAGTTCTGCGCCTATGGCAAAACTATATAGTGCACCACGTAGCAAGCGCCGACGAGCGCGTAAAAATGTGCAACGGAAAAGGGTTCGGGACACGCAAAGTGACAATGTACAGTGCAATCCTGTAGTGAACCTAGTGCCTTCTGCAACTTCTTATTGTAAAAGTGCCCAGTACTGTGTAGATAGTGCCAGTAGACTTGTTGTAGATACTGAAAGTAATTTTAGTGCAGTAGCCTCGCATTGCGCGGACGCCGATCCGGCGGTAGTGCCATCTAGTGACAGTGTTGTTAATCCCCTGCGTGCCGAGTCTGAGCCGCTTCCTTCACTACGCGGCCCGCGCATACGCAGCACACAAACCGTAGCAGACGTTGCCCACATTCGCGCACCTGTCGTGCGCCAGAAACACAAACTTTTTGTAAATCTCTCCATAGAAAATGAGACTGTGCAATTTCAGCTTGATACTGGTTCCGCTGTTACATTAATTAATAAAGATACTTATGAACTTCTGGGTTCGCCAAAATTGTCGCCGTCACAGCAAATGCTAACAGCGTACACAGGTCAAAATATTCCCGTGCTAGGAACGTGTAGCCTGCCCGCCTCTTTTCAAGGTGTAACAAAACCAGTTGCTTTTGTTGTTCTTCAGGCCAAATCTACACAGAACATTTTTGGACTGGATGCATTCGACTTGTTTGGCTTATCGATTCAAAGAGATGTGCTTCAAATTTCGTCAGTAGTGCCTCAGGACAAAATAAATGCATTGTGTGAAAAATACAGTGACTTGTTTTCGCCGGAACTAGGTTGTGCAAAAGACTTCGTGGCACATGTAACTTTAAAAGAATCTGCAGTTCCAAAATTTCGTAAAGCTAGACCAGTGCCTATCGCCTTGCGTGATACAGTTGCCGAAGAACTTAAACGTTGGCAAGATAGTGGGGTGATTTCTCCTGTTTCCGCGAGTCAGTGGGCCTCGCCTATAGTAATTATACCCAAGCCGTCAGGAAAACTTCGTCTCTGTGCGGACTTTAAATCAACAGTGAACAGTCAAACAATTGTAGACACTTACCCTCTGCCCAGACCTGAGGAACTTATGGACAAATTAGGACAGTCTCGCTTCTTTTCTAAGATTGATTTAGCAGAGGCATACTTACAGTTTCCACTTGATGACGAGTCAAAAAAGTTTTTCGTCATTAATACTCACATGGGCCTTTTTCAATTTCAACGCCTACCCTTTGGCAGTTCTTCCGCTCCCGCTATTTTTCAGCGCTTTTTGGAACAGCTGACAGTTTCGGTACCTTGTTGCTCGAACTATTTAGATGACATTGTGGTATGCGGACGTACAGTTGAAGAACATTTAGCAAACCTGGAGTGCCTTTTCAAAGTTTTGACTGCAGCAGGTCTATGTTGTAATAAAGCAAAGTGTTCGTTTTTTCAAACTGAAATAGAATACCTAGGCCATGTGATTAATGCCCAAGGAATTCATCCCTTACAGTCACATCTTCGAGCAATCAAAGACTTGCCTCCTCCTAAGAATGTGCACGAATTGCAAGCAGTAATGGGGAAGCTGAACTATTATTTCAGATTCATTCCCAATGCCTCTCAGATTGCAGCTCCACTGCATCACTTACGTAGGAAGAATGTTCCTTTTGTATGGTCTAAAGATTGTCAGGTTGCCTTTGACAAACTAAAGTCTGCACTACTCAGTGATGCATGTTTGATTCCCTTTGACCCACAGAAGCCTGTAGTGTTAGCAGTTGACGCCTCGTCGTACGGTCTGGGTGCCGTTCTGTCGCATCGTATTGGATGTCACGATCGTCCTATTGCCTTTGCATCCAAGCTACTGACGCCGACGCAACAGAATTACAGTCAGATAGAAAAGGAGGCCTTAGCAATCATTTACGGCGTCACAAAGTTTCATCATTATCTCTATGGCAGAAAATTCCATTTGTTGACAGACCACAAGCCTCTCACGTCGTTGTTCTCACCCACAAAGCCGATTCCGCCACGTACGGCACAAAAGCTTCAGAGATGGTCCTTAATACTGTCAAATTATCAGTATGAGATTTTGTACCGACCTACCACTAAACACGCCAACGCGGACACACTTTTCCGACTTCCGGTTGTTCAGGATGTGTCGTTTGATTCTTCGGAAATGGCATGTTGTCAGATAGACTCCAGAGATGTACCGCTGTCGCAGATTTCCCTTTGAACTCTCGTCGGGTTGCACAGGAAACAGCTGCGGATGCAGACCTAAGTGTGGTAGCACGTTTTGTTCGCTCAGGGTGGCCTGCCAGAGCCAAAGACATTGAGCGGCCTCTGGTTCGACGTTATTTTGCACAACGTCATGCATTATCTTTAAGTCAGGGTGTACTGTTGTTGCATACCGACAACGACCAAGCAAGAGTGATTGTTCCTCGTTCCCTGCAACGAGAAGTGTTACGCCTCCTGCATCAAGGACATTGGGGTATTGTTAGGACAAAGCAATTGGCCAGATGTCATTGTACCTGGGTTGGTATGGACGCTCAGATAGAGAGCATGACGTCACAGTGTACGGTTTGTGCGGAGCATCAGGCGGCTCCTCCGCAACGTTTCTCAGACTGGCCACGCCCCAAGGGACCATGGCAACGTTTACATATTGACTTTGCCGGACCTTTCTGGTTAATTGTTGTAGACGCTTTCAGCAAGTTTCCTTTCGTGATTGCCATGAACTCAACGACAGCTTCTAGTACAATCAGTGCCTTAACATCAGTGTTTTGCATCGAAGGTTTGCCTGAAACTATCGTCAGTGACAATGGACCTCAGTTTGTTAGTGTGGAATTTCAACAGTTTTGTCGTGTGAATGGCATTCAGCATATCACCACCGCACCTTTTCACCCTCAGTCCAATGGTGAAGCAGAACGTTTCGTTCGAACATTCAAGTCTCACATGGAGAAGATGAAAGGTCAGCACTCCAGGCAGCAAGCTCTTCAAATTTTCCTCTCTACGTATCGGTGCATGCCACGTGACGGCCCGTCTCCTGCCGAGCTGCTACACGGCCACCGTCACCGCACTCTCCTTCACCTGCTGCAGCCTCCCACGCACCGAGTCGGTTCGTATGGCGCTACGCGTTTTCAGGTTTCTACGCCGGTGCTGTACAGGGTGTTTGCTGGCAACAAGAAGACATGGTTGCCGGGCACCATTCAGCGCGTGCTCGGTCGCAATATGTATGTTGTACGTTCTTCCACAGGGTCGGAGCTGCGGCGCCACGCAAACCAATTGCGTCTGCATAGGCCGCGTGATCCTGTCTCCGGTTTCTTGATTCCAGACCCAGTTCACCGCCAGGGAGCACAACCACATCGTTCGTCAACGGGTCCAGCGTCCCCGGACTACGAGATCGTCCCGATGGAGATCGACGCGACGCCGCCGCTGTCGCCGCCGCAGATGACAGCGTCACCGAGAGGGACTCCGGGACCGTGCGTGCCGCCGCCGCCTGGGCCACGCACCTCAGAAGATGACCTGCTCCCTCTGGGCGAGGGGGTGCGCCCTTCCCCAGGTTTCGGTGGGTTCCCTGGAGGATCGCAAGGCGGATGCCGGGGCGCGGACGGCGTCTCGATCCCAGCCTCAACTACGACGCCCATCCCACCAGTAACGCCCCCGCCCAGGCCCTCCTCCCAGTGCCGTCGCCGTGGCCCTCAGCCCTACGCCACGACTGCGCGGCGGTTTGGGGGGGAGGGGTGTGGTGTCGCACAAGTACAAAGTGCGCGCCACCTACTTTCACGCCGCGCCGTGCGTGCATGTCGGCGCGCGACGTTCTCACGACGACAGCCACGAGCGCCCTCTGCTGCAACCCCGCTCGTGGCCACCACGGAAAGACACCGGTCACTTCGGACTGAGATAGCAACGAGTTAGGACCTTCGTAATCAGATAGGCACCGGTGAAGACTTTGCTATCGTACAGGCACTAGGCAGGCCTCTAACAACTATGTATCAACATTCTGCAGTACTATGTAAAAGTTAAGTATTGTTACATTCTGTGCAATATATATCTCTTTCTAATTTACTCTAGTGTTTATAGTTTTTGGCTGCTCCCCTCCGTACCTGCACCAGCGTGCTATCTTATTCCTGTGTCGGTCTCATCCACTCGGCCACCGACACTTACGACGAGGCTGGGACACAAAAGCGGCGACGAAGTCGGGACGCAAAATTTTCACTTTTGGAATATGCTGGGACAATATTAGCGAACTAAATACTCGATTAACTATTTAAGACTTTTTTAAGGTTCAAAGATTCTCTATTTTGAAATCAATAGTTTGTTTGTATTAATCTCTCTGGATCCTATACATTGATTACGAACTTTAATTCTTCAAGATACGTCTTTGAAAAAGTTATTGCATTAAACTTGCCAAATAAGTTCAAATGTCAATCTCACGAATGTTCATCAGTTCATTACTGGAGGCAGAAGTTTCTAATTCTTCCGTCGTAGCCTATCCCGATCATATTCCAAAAATAATGTTCCCTTTCGCGTATGATCCCGATATTAAAGTTTATAGTAAAAATTCAATGTTTTCTCGTTTTTTTTATATCTTGGAATTTAAACGCGTATAATATTTTAGCTAAGCTCTTTACATAGAGAACCAATCACAGACAAAGCCTAGCACATAGAGAATAGAGAAAGCTGAAAACGTAGAGAGAGCTCAGCTCATAGAGAGAGAAACTCAACTGCGGCTACTATTTATAATGGCAGTCTGACAAATGATCTCTGATATACGAGATGTTTTGACGTAAGTATTCCCTGGATACTATTACTCTAAATTACGCTGATATAATTTGAATTTAGTAAAAATTTTGAAGAATGAGAAAATTCTGTCTTTTAACAAATTATTAAAATTACGTAACGATGAAAAATGTCGGAATAGCGTGATTCTAATGCTATGGTCGCGATGTGGCGTTACAGTTTTTAGCATATGTAGATCTGTACAACGCTTTTCATGGTATTGATTGGAATACACTCTTCGAAATCGTGAAGTTAGCAAAGGTATAACATACAGACCGGAAGGTTCTTTACAACTTGTACAAACACCAGATACTAGTCACTAGAGTCTAAGAATATGAAATGAACGCAGTGGTTGGGAAGGGAGTAAGACAGGGTTGTTGCTTTTCTCCAATGTTGTTCAATCTGTTCGTTGAGCAAGCTGTAATGGAATGCAAGGACATACTTGGAGAGGGGATTAAAGTTCGAGGAGAAGATATAAAAATTGTCATTGTAGATGACATTGTAATTCTCTCAGAGACAGCAAAGGACCTGGAAGAGCAATTGGATCGAATGGACCGTATCTTCAAAGTAAGGTATAAGTTGAACATTAACAAGAGCAAAACATGGGTAATGGAATGGAATGTCAGAAAATCAGGCAATTCTAAAGGAATTAGATTCGGTAATGAGGCAATATAAATAGTGTAATGTAACGTCTTCTACAGACACCCTTCCTTAACCTGACGCCTTCCACATCATTACGAAGTGTCGTATTCATGATCTATGGAACAAGTATTAATCTAATCTTTTGATTACAAGTATAACGTGCTTGACAATAGGTTTATGAAAACTGACACTTCAGTTACAAGAGTACTCATAAATTGTAAATCCTCCGAACTTTTCAGGGTACATAGTAGTGTGCGCTTATAATAATAACTATTAACAAAGAGTGAGACTTCTTGAGCTTCTTCTGTGGACAGTCCTTTTATCGCTCTACTGTTTATCTAAGCAATTAGGTAATTGCCCTCATGCGGTGTCTAAATTATCTAATACTTTCCAGAGGACAATAATTGTCACATTTCTGTTCATTCCCAGTTAAGCAGAAGCTGTTGGATGGTTTCTGAATAACACATCTTCTCCTACCTTGAATTTCTCAATACTTGAATTTCAGTAACCTTTTTTACTTCATGTCGTGGTATGTTTTGCGCCGATTGGCTGCCACTATAATACACATGAGAATGTGTTTACCATTTCCTCCCTTGTTATTTCCTGGGTTGGTAGTTGGAGTAAGGGATCCTATTTTTCATTTGTATCCTTGATTCGTTGAATTAAATCTATGTATGTGTAATGTATGGAGTAAAGGGTAAAGTGTTTACAATCTTCTCGAATAAGCCAATGTTTGCAACCCACAGTGTGTGCTTATTGGGTTTGTATGTTCGAATGAAGCGGTTCAATTCTCTGAAAATTCCTTCCACCGTGTAACAGGGTGCATTGAACCGGGATATAAGGATATGCTTCATTTTGTTAATTTGAATGAATTGTGTTCAAGTATGACAAGTGAAGGTCTCACAGCAGCGTTGCCGATTTTCCGATAAAGCGAATGAAATCACACTCTGTATGGCGAATGGCTGCTGTGTTTGGAGCTGATTTGATAGTTTACAATTTCACTTGTTTTCAGAATATATCATATAGGCCGAAAATGTGTTTCGATGTTGTCAGTCGACATGCGCAACCCAAAATTGATAGCTAAGAGCTGAATCAGCATGATGGGTGTAAATCTGCCTTTCCAGACGTTTGATTTGTATTTCTGATATATGTAACAGGTTTTCAGAATGGTACAGATTTTTGTGGCATGTATGGAAATTACAATGCCATTTCAGCATTTTGGCTAATTTAAAAGGAACAATGATGTGTATGCCAAATCAAAGGTTACTCGTGTGTTTCTGGAATGTAGATGGACAATATTTCTGCTTGGGTAGACCTGCAGAAAAGCAGTACCCGTTTGTATAGCTTCTTGTGTTTTATGATATGATTATCCTAATTGCTGTTTCCACTTCCATCCAACTAGGATCCACATGTCTAAGAAGAAATGTCGGTAATGCGTATCTTTCATTACGAGAACGCAGAAATCAATGTTACTTTCAGGCCTATCTTCAAATTCCGGAAGTCTCTAAGGCATACGTTGTCTGTACCTTAGACATGCGTAATTTCGAAATCTTATTACCATATTAACATTGCTCAACGTTCCAAACTGTTGTGTGTCAGCTTGCACGACAAGAGGTAGCTTACGCTTTGGGAACGCAGGACAGTTTTATGTGTTTGCCAAACATACAGTGGTAGAACTTCTCAAAAGACCAACTAATGTTGCATAATATCTTCGCTTGCATATTGTTGATGGGATACATGCAAAACTGATAACTTTTAATGTTCTTAAATCGTGTATGTCAGCAATTTGCGGAAGAAAAGAGTTTAGGTCCTAAAATGATGTCTCGGTGAGGAAACAGAGATCTTGTGTCATGTCAGGGTGGTGAAGACTATTGGAATTTACTAATGCATCGATGATTACTTCACAATCTCATAGGCAATGTTCTGTCCAAAGATATAGTGCATTTTTCTTAAGAAGCGAAAGTAAAACATTGTTGTTCAATAATGGTTGCGGAACGAAACGACGAAAGAAGAAAGATAACACGAGATAGGCTTTGGGTTATTTGCGGTTGTGAGGAACCGGAAAAAAATTTTATTGCCTTAGTTTCATCAGGAACAGGTGTCTTACCTGTTGAGGTAACACGAGATAGGCTTTGGGTTATTTGCGGTTGTGAGGAACCGGAAAAAATTTTATTGCCTTAGTTTCATCAGGAACAGGTGTCTTACCTGTTGAAGTGATTGTATGAGATAGTAATTTCACACCTTGCTTTATAATTTTTTACTTTTTAAGTTTGCAGTCACGCCAGCATACAAAGATTTAGCCAATGTTTCCTTAAACAATTCTAGGAGCTCTTACCACGAAGGGATAGCTATGAGGATATCGTGTGAATATACAGCAATTCGATGCAGCAACTCTGGTCCAAGGACACTTCAGTAAAGAACACACTCGTGATGAAATTTAGTCAGAAAGGGAGAACGCCGAACGGATAACTCTTTTCTGCGAAGGTGAGAGTGATGTACTCCCGTGACTCAGGTGTACGTTGCCAATATGAGGCTGGAACATCAATACTGAATGGGTACTTGACACCAACGAATTTTTGCAACTTTTCATCAAGAATTTTTAGGTCTCGTTATGACGGAAATCAAGATTTCATTGATTGCTCGATCATCAAAATCAAGTCAAATGGAGCCATCAGAATTAGAAAGAGCAAGAAGTGAGAATGAATAAGGAGACAATGATGTTTCAATTGTGTCCCACTGAGGCATGTGTTTATCTTTTTCTTAACTACTTCTTATTTGGCCCAAGGTATTGAGTAAGGATGTTTCTAACAGGTTTAGTGTGGTCTATGTTCCATGTGATATTGATATGTTTTGTTAAAACCTCCTTTTGTACAGCCTACGGGTGTACTTCATTAGGGAATAACTTAATTACTTTCGTTGGTACTTTGACAGAGTGGTCAATTCTGAAACCCTGTGTGTTATAGAATCAGTACTTTCTGCTGTAATATGTACCCTGTCAAGCTGTAGAGTTATTTCGACTTGATTAATTGATGGAACGCTGAATGCAATCGAATGACAGAATTCGTGTTGATTTCTCTGCTTAATTAATTCGATGAGACATTATTTCATTGAAATTACACTACCTGTTTGGAAATCTAACTTCTCTTTCTCGTAGTCTCTGCTTAATATGCAGTTCCCTCTTAGATGATCGACGATTAGAAATTTGCAAATGAGAATCTGAATTCGTGTTTTTATTTTTAGACGCTTCGATCGCTCCCTTTTGCTCCGAGGATTATGCAATGTCGTTGGTCAGTGTGGAACCTATTGCTTTGTTCACAGAAAGACTTTAAAATCACTTTAACTGATGCATCGCTATCAAGCAACACAACGGTGCGTATTCAACCAACTTGATTGCGAATGATGGCGTGTATAACTTCTAAGCTGTTGGATAGACAGGAACTTGATTGTTGAACAGTTCTTACCTGACATCGACACCATCATTGTGGTGTATGACTGTGGATCGTGCTTCCGGACTTACAGTCGCTCAAATTCGGGAGGCAAAACACGAGCGGAAGTTGCTTGTACACCCATCGTTATATTCATTTCATCATTCACCTCCTTCATGCTTAACTAGGAATAGGTTGCCCCCACTGCTCATGGTTTGAGTGGCAGTTTGATGTATTCGCAACTGGAACATCACGGTCGAAATTATTGTCATTTTGTTTTCCTTGTTCACCTCGCCAATGATTGTTACGGATTACGTTTTGGTCGCCGTGTCTCCTGAAACCGCGATTACTATTTTGATACCCTAGATGATATCTGTTGTCATTGCTCCGAAATGGCTGGGTCTGCTATTGACTCCATCACCACGCTCGTGGCTGCAGTGGGCGCGATATCGTGACAAAACTTGGCCGCGAGTTGAATGTCACGGCCGCTCGTCCGATTAGGTGCTGCGTATTTGCTTCCTTGCCACGCATCGAGAGCAATATTTAACCAGGAAGAACTCTCAAAATCTTCAAAAGAACCGCAGTAGTGTGGCAATTTCGGCTGCCCAAAAGACAATTGAATATTACCGGTCGGAGTGTTTTCCATTTAGGTATAAAGACATGGAGTTGTGAGCTTTAAAAGGTTTCGACTAAAAGTGTTAATGTGGCGGAGTGTTTGGAAGATGCATTGTAGCACACACGCAGTGGGCGTGGTAGCTGTAATTGCGTGATCTCTCCTCGTGGCGTACCATAAGCGAATTCCTTAACGGTCCCTGTGGGAGTGGCCTGACATTATGGCCCGTTTTAATTAGAAGTCGCATCTAATTTTTCTTTCATATTCATTACCTCCTCAGCAGATCGCTAACCTGTGAGAATGCCGTGCGTTGCCATTTCGGATCGCCGCCTCGTGTTAATATCATTTCTTGCAAAATTTCTTCGTGAATTGCTTACGCGGTGGTTCCACGACGTGGACAATGATTTGACGCTGCATTCCGAACAACATTCCCTAATTCTTCCTCTAGTCCTTCATTGGTCTGCTCATCTCTCGTGCACAATAATTCATTTCGTTGGACTTCCTTTAACAAGTTTTCCGTATGATTTGACATTTTTGTGACAGGTAGTTAAACGCAGGTTGGAAATGTCGCGAGTAAATGAATTGATACAGGTAGATTCTGTACTGATTCTTTAGTAGGCGACATCTCCGTTGTAACGTACTGTTTTATATTTGTAATTTCGTTCGTGACAGAGTCTTACTTGCTCCCCCCGCACACCCTTACAGGTCTAGCGGTCTGGTCTGCCACGTAACGGATCGCGCGACCTCCCTCATAGGAGGTTCGCATCCTCCCTCGAGCATGGATGTTTGTGTTATCTTTAGTATAAGTTGGTTCATAAGTAGTTTGTTAGTTTTGGGACTGATGACCCCGCAGTTAAGCCCCAAAAGTTTTAAAAACATTTGAACATTTGAGCTCCTTACAGCTTCCACAACTGTTGTAGTCACCTGCGACTCCATTGCTATGATTTTGAGTACAAAATTTTGTATGTGTTTTACCTGTGACTCTAACTGTTTAGATACTTCTTCAGCTATGATTGTGGTTAATTGTCTTGCTGTTCTTCCAAGGCTGCGAATGTAGCGTGTATCACATCAAGCATACACATATCCGGTTCCGCCAAAGATAACATCGGAAGGAAACTTCGTGGGAGATATCAAAGCGCAACTGATCGACTGCCTCCTTTTCAGATGTATGCCCAGGGCATTCTGCAGTGCCATCTGAAATTTATTTCAAAACTAACTTAATTTTCCTCATCTCTCATTTTCCGGCAGAGCCCATAATCTCTTACAACCCTTCCTTCTATTCCTTACCTTACAGCGCGTTCCAGTACACCATTAACCGGAGGTAATAAAGCCAAATTTACCAGCTAGATAAACATTGCAGAAGGAAAAGTGATGGATTGAATCAGTACAGCGTTTGGACGCCTTAACAAAAGTCGAAGAGAATCTGGATGATTTGTTGGGGTTAACATTCTTTGGTGCACCCTCTTTTTTTTTTTTTTTTTTTTTTTTCAAAACTGAACTACTGAATCAGAGGCTGATTTATCCCAGTTCAATCACTCAGCAGTCAAGGAACAAGTGGGTTAAATAGTCGAGAGCTCCTGGTGGCTATGCAATCCTTGGGTGAGGAAAGAGTCTGGAACATTTCCTTCTAATATCCTGGCTTGTTAGTGAACTGGCAGCGCCTACTGGAGTCGGTGCAGAAATGGAACGCGCTGAGCACCAAACCATAGCACCGCGTGCAAATTCATAACAGTGATGAATAAAACAACAGTTTAGCCTCCTCTCACTTTGGTATCCCTTGACCCTAGTCTGACTACAGCGGTGTTGTAGGCGGAGAACGTCGTTCCATTCGACTATTTATACCCGTCGGGCACCGCGTCATTGCTGCTGCCTCAGTAGCCTTTGATGTTCACTCACAATCAGTGGTAAACGCAGAAAAGGACGACCTTCAGTCAGCCCACTAGTGGATACGACGTCGACAGATATGTCTGATAATTATTTCATTTGTGACCTCGTCGCCTTTTTTTGTTTTAGTCCTCGTCCTAGTGTGGTTGTCACGAAATGTATTGGTGCAGAAATCGATGTCAACTGTAACAACTATTCAGATTAATAATACAAGTTTTATTGACTGAAAATTATAATACTCAACTTTATAACATATGTCTGTTTCTTCTCTCTTCTTGCTTCTTGCGGCGGCGTCTGTGTGATGCTAGCAGCGCTGTGACCTAGTTACTTCTAAGTTCGTAGCCGCATTCTTAGTACTGGCCTATTTCTGACTTCGTAGCTGCCAAGTAACTGACTGAGTTCTGAATAGTAACTGACTGAGTTCTGTTTAATAACTGACGGGCCGTCCAGATGTATGTCGACTTAGATATAGTCGCTTGTAGAGGGCGCGCATCTTCGGATACTCCCTCCAGGATGTGCGGCGCCTGCTTGCGATTGGCTTTCAGTCGATCGCTGCCTTCTCCATGATCGTTCCCTTACGTCAAGCGTGTGGCGCTGACTTTCTGCCATAACATTCCTCCCCCCTAAAATGCCGAACCCTCTTCGGTATGTTGCTCAACAACGGAGAAGGAAACAGGCTCATGGAAGTACTGATGGACAGGAGGCTGTAGCTTTAGAGGACGGCAAACTACTGGCCAGGCACCGCAGTCTGGTCTGAGCTCGCGGATTGGCTGGCCGATGGGGCACAGCCCACTGTCTCATAGCGGCCGGCCAATCCGCTAGCGATCGCGCCGGCACAGGCCTCACTTGGTCACATAACATGACGTGCGCGCCGCCGCCTGTCTCTCTCGTCGGCCTCGGACCAGGCCGCAGCCGCCAGTGGAATGGCCGTCTGCTGGGGCCTCGTACCGGGCAGCCAGTAACCTGGTGGCCGCGGCCTGGTCAGTGTGACGTAGCACAGCCTGTTGTCAAATGCTGTGTACTTCAGCCTGCCTGTTCAAAGCGTAAACATGTTGCCAGACACAGAACCTTGCCAAATAAGGAAGACTTGCCTGCAATGTTTCTCGTGGCACAAATGGCTGAACTGTCCGCCCCAGTCAGCAAAATGCTATGCATGTGGCAAGAGAGGTCATGTACAAACAGTTTGCTTACAGCAAGAGGAAAGAAATTCGCCCTTCCGGCCAAAACAGCGACAAGACAATGGCCATTCAATAAATGCAGTATTTTCCGAACCAGTAGCTGTCCCTCGTAACATCAAGGACACAGAAGTAGCATAAGTTGTACGTCATGCCAGAAAAATGTATGTCAATTGGTTTTGATTCTTTCCGTCTTTTTGTTTTTACTGTGTAAACAATGTTTCAGTTGTGAACAATTTTGATGATTGACAATGTAGACAAGTTGTTGAAAGACTTTCCGGATTTATTTTCTGCGGGACTAGGAAAAGCTAAAGATTTTGCTGCAGACATTACTAGCAAGGAAAATGCCAAACTAAAATTTTGAAAAGGTCGTGATGTACCGCTCGCTTTACGTGAAAAAGTAGCATAATAATTTCGCACATTGCAAGAAAATGGTGCAATTGAACCAATAAAGGCTAGCCAGTGGGCGAGTTCACTTGATCTATTGCCGGAGCCGTCAGGTAGCATTCGTATTTTTGTTGATTTCAAAGCTACAGTGAATCCACAAACAGTTGTAGACACTTATCCTTTGCCGACATCAGAAGATTTAATGGACAGATTGGGTGCAAGAAAATATTTCTCAAAAATAGTTTTGAGCAATGCCTACCTTCAGCTGCCATTCGCCGAAGAAAAACAGAAAATTTGTGTTGTCAATACTCATCTGGGCTTGTTTAAATACTTGCGTTTACCTTTTGGCAGTGCATCCACACCCGCAATTGTTCAAAAATATTTGGAACAGCTTACAGCTCGGGTGCCTTGTTGTTCAAACTACTTGGACGACAGTACCCCAGAATAATATATTGCAAATTTGAGGAAATTGTTTCAACTTTTGTCAGATGCAGGTCTCAAGTGTCGCTCAGATAAGTGACTTTTTAAAACCGACACTGCAGTATCTAAGACACGTGATAAACAGACAAGGTGTGCACCCAATTCAATCACATTTGCATGTCATTCGCGACCTGTCAGCACTAAAATATGTGAATAAATTAGTCCGCTCGCGAGGGAACGACCTCTGGGGAAACCTCCGAAGGGCACACGCCCATGACCTGTGACCCAGGTGATGACGTACACGGTGACGTCGGTGGTGACGTCGGCGTCGGCTGCTGCGTCTCGTCTTGCTCGATTTCCATAGGGACGTCCAGGTGAGGCGGAGGCTGCGAGGGCTCCATGACGTCAGGCTGCGGTGCTGTGCAGATATGTGCGGGGACGACCGCCGAGGTCGCGCGGGCGGCGGAGGCCGCACGGTCTTCGTGTGGCATCAATCTGCTGCGAGAAACGCAGAAGAATCATAGTGTGCATGACAAGAGCGAATTTGATTTGCGGTGCCTGCGAATGTTGCCAACGGGACCTGAAATTGTAGACATGTGAGCACTGCAATACTGGGTTATCTCCAGTTATCCGCTCCCACCTACTGCAACCACTGAAAACTCGGTAAAAGACTGGGTTACGCAGAGCGAAGCGATACTGGCGTGTCGGTGGCTGCTGTTGCTCCGGACGGCGCGGTGGGTGGAGCAGATTGAGCCGTGCAGAAGTGCGGCCGGCGATGACCCTTCGCGTGGATGCGAGCGATAGGAGGCGAGGAACAGTTGCAGAGCTGACGGACTAAGCGTTCCACAGCGCCGTTTGATTGCGGGTGAAATGGTGCACTGGTTAGATGCTTAATTCCACTGCGATCACAAAAGGAGCGAAATTCTTGCGATGTGAACTGAGGGTTTTGTCACAGACTATCAGTTCAGGGAGACCTTCCAGACAAAAATTGAAGACAACGCCCTAATCGTGCTACTAGAAGTTGTAGAAGACATGGGCACTGAAAACGGGTAATCACTAAAAGCATCAGCCACAATAAGCCACTTAGTGTTCCAGAAGGGACCAGCATAGTCAATATGCACTCGTTGTCATGGTGAATCAGCTTTTGGAGATGCCGAAAATTTCAGAGTTGGGCTGATTGATGGGTAGTGCACACAGAACACTGTGACGTCATTTGTGCTATTTGGGTGTCCATACCCTGCCAAGTACAATTTCTTCGTGTCATTTGCTTAGTGCGAACCACTCCCCAATGTTCTTGGTGAAGTAAGGTCAATATTTCTTTCTGAAAATATCGCGAAATCAATATACGCGATTGTCCACTGTCATTTGAAACGAGAATCACACCTCTATACACTGAACGTTCATTCCGTCTACATTCCGTCAATCAAAATAACGACGAACCAGAGAATTTCAATGTCACGTTGTGAACGAGGCCATTCTGTACGAATGTAGCGCAGAAAAATTAGTAAATCGGGGTCTGTTTCTGTAGCCCGAGCTATTTTCCTATAGCCCAACGGTATGGATTTCAACAAACTAACTTCCTGTGCATCTGTATGAAAACACGACATCTCAGAAGCATCAAAGCCTTTGTCATGGCCAACCGGAAGACGGGAAAGTGCGTCGGCATTTTCATGGCGAGTTGTGGTTCTGTACACAATCTCATACTGATACTAAGAGCAGTGCCCAAAGTTGCAGTTTGTTTGCGCATAGGAATCGTCATGGCTGGATAAAACAATGACTGCAAAGTCTTGTGGTCAGTGACAAAATAAATTTTTTTTCTACACGAAGTAAAGATTTAATATAATTACGTAGGCTTCCGCGGCCAGAGTCAGATGACATAAAAGTTTTCTGGGTATGGTACCGCGTCATGATGTAAGGCAATTACTTAAGTAACCAACGTTTCGGCCAACGTTACAGTGGCCTTCATCTAGGTAAGTAAAGATTCCTTCTCAGTCGGAGAGTATTGGCACTGTGTGTCTGTCAAAGGTTTGTATGCAAACGCTATCGGACGGTCTGTATCCCCATTTCTATGTGACAGTACTGCTCCTAGACCAAACGATGACTCGTCCACTTGCAAAAGAACTGGTTTTCTGGATCGAAGTGCACCCAAGCATCTTTTAATTGCTGAAATGTGCATTGGTATTTGTCTCTCCAAACAAAACGGTGTATCCAATGCAAAGGGGCTGCATTTGAGCTACGTTTGAAATAAACCTTATATAGTACGTTAACTTTCCCAAGGCGGACTAATTTTTTCACATATTTTGGTACTGACAGGTCGCGAATGGCATGCAAATGTGATTGAATTGGGTGCACACCTTGACTGTTTATCACGTGTCCAAGATACTGCAGTGCCGGTTTGAAAAAGTCACTTATCTAAGTGACACTTGAGACCTGCATCTGACAAAACCTGAAACAATTTCCTCAAATTTGCAATATGTTATTCTGGGGTACTGCCTAACATAACGATGTCGTCCAAGTAGTTTGAACAACAAGGCACGCGAGCTGTAAGCTGTTCCAAATAGTTTCGAACAATTGCGGGTGCGGATGCACTGCCAAAAGGTAAACGCAAATATTTAAACAAGCCCAGATGAGTATTGACAACACAAATTTTCTGTAATTCTTCGGCGAATGGCAGCTGAAGGTAGGCATTGCTCAAATCTATTTTTGAGAAATAATCTGTCCATTAAATCTTCTGGTCGCGGCAAAGGATAAGTGTCTACAACTGTTTGTGGATTCACTGTAGCTTTGAAATCAACAAAAATACGAATGCTACCTGACGGCTTCGGCAAAAGATCAAGCGGACTCGCCCACTGACTAGCCTTTATTGGTTCAATTGCAGCATTTTCTTGCAATGTGCGAAATTATTATGCTACTTTTTCACGTAAAGCGAGCGGTACATCGCAACCTTTGCAAAATTTTAGTTTGGCTAGTAATGTGTGCAGCAAAATCTTTAGTTTTTCCTAGTCCCGCAGAAAATAAATCCAGATAGTCTTTCAACAACTTGTCTACATTGTCAATCGTCAAAATTGTTCACAACTGAAACATTGTTTGCACAGTAAAACTAAAAAGACCGAAAGAATCAAAACCAAAATTATTCTCTCTTTCGTAAGACTGAAGCACTTGAAACGTCACTGTGCGCATTTGTGAGCGGTATGCTGCAGGTAGGGAACCCTGTCCGAGTACAGGAATATCACTGCCATTGTATGCTGTCAACCTTGTTTATAGCGCGAGAAAGAAGCAGTGATCCTAACTGTTCATAAGTTGTGTGATTGAGTAATGTTACTGATGCACCTGTGTCTAGTTGAATTTATACAGGAATGTCATTCACACGCAAATTGACGTACATTTTTCTGGCATGACGTACAACTTATGCTACTTCTGTATCCTTGATGTTACGAGTTTGAAAAATACTGCATTTATTGAATAGCCATTGTGTCGCGTCCCAAACTTGGTTATTGCAAGGGATTGAGCGACACGGTTCGTTACAAGGGATTTTAGCCGTTGACCGAATTGAGAGGGAGACTTTGTCTGGCTAAGATGTTATTATCCCTGGGATTGAATATAAAGGATTTTAATACTGAAATAAACCTCCCGTTTAAGTTTAAGAATTTATAGTTTATTCAGATAAGTACAAGCAAACTGTCTGGGTGAGGTATCTTCCACTAAGTGGCCAAGTCTTATACAGAGATGATTTCTGTCTTACACCGTTCCGTCTGCCTTAACAAGAACCCGTCAGTATTACCCACACGACTAAAGAATAGAGTCCCCCGACTACTTCCCAAAGTCTATCAGGTCCCGCAGCTACCGCTGACTATCTCTCCCGGCTGCCTGCCTGCAGCTCCTACCTTCTATTTCCAAGTGACTACGCCCAACAACTCCCCAAGGAGCGACCCCTCACGCGCCATGCGGGAGCGGCGTCGAAGACTACTCGCCTTCTCATTGGCTGTGATAGTGCACTAGCATTCAGTCGTTCTCCAGAGGCTGGGTGGAAGGGCAGAGGCGCCTCTCCTAATATGGTCACACACTGCGTCCTGAGCCTCTCATTGGCTCCTCAGGACGGAGTGCTGCCCCTGGCAGAAGCCCTCTCTCTTTCTTCTTCTCATTCCACCCTCTCTGTCTCTCCAGAAATGTTTACTATCATAATTGATGACTTTGCTGACCCTCTTATCTAGCGCACACAGAACCTTTGTGCCTCCTATCTGGCGTCTGGCGTCCGCCTGGCCTGTGAGCTACCTCGTGGCGTCTCCTGCCACGCTACAGAACTTTCTGCTTCTCAATACTTCCTTTTCCCATTTTTATTAATTAATTAATCAATTAAGACTTGGCTTTTGGCGTGGATATGACAATTGTCGCTGTTTCGGCCGGAAGGGCGAATTTCTTTCCTCTTGCTGTAAGCAAACTGTTTGTACATGACCTCTCTTGCCACATGCATAGCATTTTGCTGACTGGGGCAGACAGTTCTGCCATTTGTGCCACGAGAAACATTGCAGGCAACACTTCCTTATTTGGCAAGGTTCTGTGTCCAGCAACATGTTTACGCTTTGAGCAGGCAGGCGGAAGTACACAGCATTTGACCAACACCACCTAGAGATGAGGCCCTACAACAGGCCGTGCTACGTCACACTGACCAGGCCGCAGCCGCCAGCTTACTGGCTGTCTGCTACGAGGCAGGGGGCGTGCCCCAGCAGACGGCCATTCCGCCGGCGGCTGCGGCCTGGTCCGAGGCCAACGAGAGAGACAGGCTGCGGCGCGCACGTCATGCCACGTGATCAAGTGAGGCCTGTGCCAGCGCGACCGCTTGCGGATTGGCCGGCCGATGGGGCACAGCCCACTGTCTCATAGCTGCCGGCCAATCCGCTAGCGATCGCGCCGGCACAGGCCTCACTTGATCATGTGGCATGACGTGCGCGCCGCGGCCTGTCTCTCTCGTCGGCCTTGGGCCTGGTCAGTATGACGTAGCATGGCCTGTTGTAAGGCCTTGTCTCTAGATGGTGTTGGTGTGACCCGGCGCTCGCTGTTGCGTGACGTGACACTACACATTGAAATAGAACCAAAGTTTTCCGCTGCTGCAGCACTTTTATCGTACTGTCCCAAAATCTGTTCTAATTGGTGGAATGACGGATCTTACATTTTTAGAATCTGCTCCCCAAGTCTAACGTAAAGAATATTATAGACAATTGCATCACGTAAGATAACATCTGAATACAAAGCTCCACAAGAACATTTAAATTACTTCCGAGTGAGACCTTTAAGATCTGTTATCCACTGCTTCTGTATGTGTGGTACGGATTTTTTCTACATCTGAAGAACTGATACCACTACATTGATTTGCTGTTCATAATATGCCGTGAGAGCTCCTATCACTGAATCGTAAGAAAGTTCAGAAGGCTCCACGGTGGGGAACAGCTAGGCTTCATACTGTTATAGCCAGTCCTACCAGTCCTCTTCTTTTTCGTCATATTGTCAGAATGGCGGAATTACTGGAGGTGGCGGCTGCTGTAGCGGTACTAGCGTATTTTAAGACATAGGTGCGGCCAGAAGTTGTTGCACAATTTGCAGGAGAGATGCAATTTGTTGGCTCTGAAACTGAAACATTTGCATCAGCTGTTGTGCATGGAAGCTGCGGCGCTGTGGCAGTGGCAGGGTTAGTAGCATTAGACACGGTGCAAAATTAATTTATACAAATAGTGCAAAAATATAGAAATTTACGCATAACCCTGCAATAGGATCAAAAGATTATTTACTGGATCCACCGAGACCTGTAATAAAGCAAAATTAATAGCGCGGCATACTTTCAGAGTTTAATATTTAGTTGCAGGCTGGTTCTTCATTGTCCTCCTCGCTATTTGTTGTGACCTCATCGCCTTTTATTGTTTTATCCGTGGTTTCCCTAAATCACTCAAGGAAAATGCCAGGATTGTTCCTTTGAAAGGGCACGGCCGATTTCCTTCCACATACTTAACCAAACATTCCGAGCGTAAGCTCCGTCTTTAATGACCACGCTGTCGACGGGACGTTAAACCCCAAGCTTCCTTTTTTCCTCTTGTTGTTTCAGTCCTCGTCCCAGCCTGGTTGTCAAGAAATGTACTGGTGCAGGAATCGATGTCAACTGTAACAACTATTCAGATTAATAATACAAGTTTTATTGATTGAAAATTATAATACTCTTGTTTCTTCTCTCTTCTTGCCACCGCGGCATGACCTGGTTACTGCTAAGTTCGTAGCTGAGGTCTGATTTAGTACAGTCCTATTTCTGTAGCTGCTTAGTAACTGCCTGAGGTCTGAATAATAGCTAACTGAGTTCTGTCTAGTAAGTGAAGGACCGTCCAGACGTACATCGGCCTATATATAGCCTCTTGTAGAGGGCGCGCATCTTCGGTTAATCCGTCCAAGATGCGCGGCGCCTGCTTGCGATTGGCTTTCGGTCGATCGCTGCCTTCTCCACGATC
The DNA here is from genome assembly GCA_026315105.1 of Locusta migratoria. Lineage (NCBI taxonomy): Eukaryota > Metazoa > Arthropoda > Insecta > Orthoptera > Acrididae > Locusta > Locusta migratoria. The sequence continues at coordinate 87,443,242 of CM048748.1, forward strand.
GCTCTCTTACGTCTGGCGTGTGGCGCTGACTTCACGCCACAACAGTTTCTTGAACAATAAACATAATTTGTTGTGAAAGAGTTTGTACAGTGTCAGGGTGCTCTGCCACTAGCAACATACAATATTCTCGTCAACACCTATAGATCGGTATACAATAGTTGCGCTTGGTTCATCGTTGTCTCTTGCATCTAGGAGTTACCGATCCTCACTACAGTCACTGAATTTTGAACTACCTACTACGTTTAAAATTGTAATATGTGCCTGTATGAAAATGGAAGGTTTTGTGCACCGCCGGCCGCAGTGGCCGAGGTGACTGAGGCGCTCCAGTCACGGTCAGCACGGCCACTACGGTCGGGGGTTTCGAATCCCCCCTCGGACATGGATATTTGTGCCGTCTATAGTCTTAGGTAGTTCATAAGTAGGTTGTAAGCTTAGGGACTGATGACCCCGTTGTTAAGTCCCATAAGTTGTACAAACATTTGAACTTTTTTTTGTGCACCTGCACACACGCGCTTGTGTGTGTGTGTGTGTGTGTCTGGTTGAGAGAGTGAGGAGGGATTATTGCCTTTTTATTGGCAGCTTAGGTTCGGCACATATGCGACTACAGTAAGTACAATTTTCAATAATTAGCGCACCATTAAACACATAGTAAACAGTAAGGGAACCACTTAGTGTAACATTGATTCTCGCGAGACACTGGTTTTGGTAAGATGTGTCAGGGGATTAGTTTAAACACTATCTGGTATTTTTACTTGTAACCAGCAGATGAGTGCGCTCAACAGCGAGGTAGCCACCATCTAGGCGTAATGTATCAAGTAAAGTACTTTGAAACATTAGACAGGAAGAAAAGAAGAATGCAACAAAATTGTGACGAACAATGTTTAGAACCTGAGACATGGAAAACGGTATTGCGTCCTAATATTGTAGGAAGGATATGGCTGATGAAGTTAAAATGACATTGCAGATGACCATAGAAATCTGATCGCAAGAATAAAACGTGAAATTCAGCCACTCTTCAAGACACTGAAATCTCCAGCTTAAAGCTTAGGCCAGACTCAGGCCATATTACAAAATTCTAATACGTCTGTCATACTCGTCTCATCATCACCTAAAAGAAAGGGCCATAAGATTCACTTCCGTCGTATTCATGTGCTATATAATACATTCCGTTAAAATATGGCGTACAGTAATCTGTACGTCACGGGCGTCACAGAACGTGAACTCCTCTCGTTGGAGAGGAAGAAGCCATTTGTGAATGTACAGTGGCCGAATCAAAGGCTGGTAATGACTACTGCACCGCGTCTAAGGTTTCCAGACGTCCGCAGTTATATGGACATGTCCTCATTTTCGACGTTAAATGCAGCGTCCGCATATATTCTTACGATTTCCGCTAATGTCCGCATTTTTAAGTTTAGGGAATTACGAACTTTCGAATATTATTTTCATCTTGTATCGTCAAAAATTCATATAATTTTTACAATAGTTATTGAATTAAGTAAATTAGTATTTAATTATTATCGATTTGTTACACTTGTAAAACGGATAATATCGACTTATATTGGGTAAATTCGAATTTGCAGTATTTTTATCTTGAGGCACGATGTTGATAACATGTTGCCAACAGAGAAACAGTGTTCCCGGGGCTGTATCGGTAAAGATCAAAGGAACATTTGTTCTGTGGCCTGTTACCACAAACTGCCGCTACACAGCACTAGTGTTTGATTTTGATACTGAACCGAGCACTGTGCCGTCTTATCGTGGTTTTCGGTGTTGTCAGATGGAGGGTAGCAGAGAAAAATTTACCGTCTTATACCATTCTATGAGGAAGAACAGTGGTTGTGGGACGTACATTGTGCAAGGTACAAGAACATGAGAGGGAAGCATGATCCTTTCCAAATTAATAAAAATTTAAAAAAATACGGTGGTGCTGGGTAGTAGCAGCAGTGACATTGATAAGAAAGTAAAATCCTTCATGTCACACAACCGGCAGGAGAAAAGGAAAATGAAGAGCGGAAAGAGAATTAAAAATAATAATAATAAAAATTGTGGAAGTTCATTGAGTCGTTTAACAGCGAGAAACAATTTCGCAAAATCATTAAATTTGCACAGTTCTTTTTTGCAGTTCCAGTCCATAATGTTTCTGTCGAAAGATTGTTCTCTTTAATAAAGACAAAATGGACAAAAGAAAGAAATAGACTGTTAATTGACTATATAAGAGGAATTGTTATGGTGAAATTTAATTTTAGACATTTAAACTCCAAAAACTTTTTTAAATATATGTGTCAGCAGAAAGAACTTTTGAAAAGAAAATTGGGGAAATGATCGATGAGAGTCCGGATGTAATTTAGGCATGTTTGTCTTGTGTATTATTGTGTATTAAATTTAAAATTTAGATAGTGTCTCCGTTTCCCATTATAAAATATAAAGAGTGTCCTTATTTTTAAAATCTAAATGTAGAAAATGTCCGCATTTTGCCGCGGTGGAGTAGCCGAGCGGTCTAAAGTGCCTAGCTGTGGAGCGCGCGGTTGCTCGCCGTGGAGGTTAGAGTCCTCCCTGGGGCATTGGTGTGTGTGTTGTCCTTAGGTTAGTTTACCTTAGTTTAAGTAGTTTGTAAGCTACGGACTGATGACCACGCAGTTTGGTCCGATAGATTTACAAACATTTGAACATTTTTGTCCGCATTTTTGCAGTCCAAGATCTGGAAACCCTAACCGCGTCAGAGTGGCCGGCAGGCTGACTTCCACCGATAGATAGTGGGATTCAGCAACCGCAGTGTTATTCGTCAGTGACAGCCTTTCATTCTCGCAAAACTGCAGGAACCGCAACCGCAACAAGCAAATGGGAACCTTCTAGTGCAGGGTCTCCGGTGAGCTAGGGGATGCCCACTGGCTGGCCGGGCACAACTTCTCGGCTATGATTTGTAGCCGCACGGGACACAAGGCTGCGGCGAGCGTGTATGCAAGTGAAGCAGTCGGCCGGGCTGTGACGTCACGAGAACCTTCAGGCGCACTCCACAACCCGCCACAGGAAATAGCTGTAATTTAGAATGCCATTTTTCTCCGCGAAAATGCTGGACACAACCTGTTTTCTAGAAGGCAAAACCTCGACTGGCAGCGGAAGTTACTACGCTTGAAATATTCCGCCGTAGTCCACGCAGTATCTCGAGGGTTGGTCTGCAGAGTACCATTTCCTACTACAGGAGCCTTCCACCTCTATCAAATATACTCATGATGGTCTCACATTCTTGTGAGATTTAGGTGGAAAGATTAATAGTATCGAGGAACTGTTGGACGGAAAAAATATTTGTGGATATAAGGGACTTAACTACATTGGCCATCAGTCCCTAGGCTTACAAACTACTTAAACTAATAAGTGTCGAAAATATCATTTTCTTTTGGAAAAACCGCGAAATGGTATAGGTTTTAAAATGAAACTGACAGTCAAGGTTTTAACAATTTATTTGATAGGGTGACCGGTTTCGATGTGTGACCATCATCAGTCCGATTCGTCTCGCTCTCGGCATCAACAGCGAGACGAATAGGTCTGTGATCGGATCCGGTCACCCTATGAAATACATTGTTAAAAACGTTTGCGAACTTTATTGTTAGTCAAATTTTTAAAACTTCAACTAACTTAAAGTTGTAAGCGCCTATTATGCCAACGAGCGGTAAGGTAAGACAAACTTTAAAGCAGGAATTGTGGGAGGACTGCCCAAGGATTATTTGAACATCTTTCACTGAAACGCACGGCTTATTTGACAATTTTGGAGAAAATATTCCCAAAAAATTCCTTTAAATATACTACTTGAATCCAAGAAGATCACGGCAAATAAAATACAAAAGGCCTTTAAACCTTCCAACGGCTTATTTGACAATTTTGGAGAAAATATTCCCAAAAAATTCCTTTAAATATACTACTTGAATCCAAGAAGATCACGGCAAATAAAATACAAAAGGCCTTTAAACCTTCCAACGGCTTTTACAAACACTGCATCCAAGAGTAAGCAAATCTATACTCCTTTTACAAGTTTAAGAAAATTTTCATTGGCTCCAAAAAAGATAAATTTGAAGCAACATATCTCTAACTTCATTAGACAGTGAATTTACATCAATCCTTTACAGAAGATTACGTGGCAAGCCACTTAAAGTATGAAATGCACAGAGCCTACGATATCATGATAACTCGCCATAAGAACATTACGAGGATCACTTGAAAAACAGACACTTAAATCTGGAGCCAGTTTAAGATATCAAAAGTTCACAATGTAGATTGACTTTAGTGAAAACTTTACATAATGAAGCCTTGTACCATCACGTAACTTAAGGTGGGAGCCCAAGCAGAAGTCCAACTGGCGTACTATCAACACAGGAGCACACGGAAGGCAGTTAGCCCGGTAACTTAAACTGTCCCCACCACACACAGCATGGCCGCTCGTACGAAGCAGCCGACAGTGCCACTAAGCACGCCAGCCACGGGCCCCACCAAAACAGCCACAACCAAAATAGAAACTGCCTCTATAACACAGAGGCATAACTACTTAGTACGCAAGGCAGGAAAACACAAACATAAAACACTTGAATTTGAACGCCAGACAGTACACGGATCCTCCTAAGAACCTTAAAAGCTTTAGCTACGGGTGTGTGAAACAATTCCCCACAAGGGTTCTTTGCGGAAAAGTAACTTAAAAAAATTAATGTTGGAGCAATTGGCTTGCAGAGAGGCAAAATCTTCCCAAGTTAGTTAGTTCAGCAACACTCAACTAGAAACAGAGTAACACTTAGGGAGGGTGAGCCGGTGAGCTTCCTCTAACAGCTTAGCAACAGCCCACGAAACCCTACCAGTCAGCCGTTGTCCCAGGAAACGCACCACCACGCGTGCGGACGACTTTGAAAAATCGTTCCCGAGTCCGGAACCACACTTGCCGGCAAGGCACACAGTCCCTCCCCACAGAACTCAGCCCTTTACTTCTAGACAACTGGAGAAGTGGCGGTAGTCTTAACCACATCAACAATCCTCGTGCCATGTTTGCGCGTACGGACCTCGCACACACATCACCGCTTCGTGCATGCCTTCCGACGAACTTGCTAACGTCACACTCCACCCTGTCAACATACTGCCGCGATACAGAATGTAAACCGCCTGTCGGCGTGGCGCAGGTGATAGCGTCACAGACTGCGGTGCTGAAGGTCGCCGGTTCAATCCTGACCACCGGGAAGAATTTATTTCTTTGTAATTAACAATTCCAGAATGTTCTGTATATTTCTTATGTTCACATGTAAATTCTACTTGTTTTTTTATGTTAATTATTCTTATAATTTTTGGTACATTCTGTCTGTGTATAAATAGCAGAGCACTCTGCTCGAGATGCAGTCAGTGCAGCGTGTCTGTTAAGTTCGTAATAAACGTGCTTTTCAGTATAAGCGCTGTGTTTAGTTGCCTTCCAAGTCAAGCCTGCTTCCATTTCAACGCTACAACGCGAACCACGTGGTTCCCTTGCCTCTCCAGGGCACAGCCCACGGCAAAGATCACACGCGCCAAGGACAAACAGACGATCAAGACCCGATAGGTCGATACACAAGGGGGCGACCGTACTCGCACCGGCTCAAAAGTATCTTATACGAAGGACAACACAAACACCCATGGCCGAAGAAGGACTCGAATCCCCGAGGGCAAGCAAACGCGTGCTCCCCAGCAAGACGCCTGAGAACGCTCGGCCACTCTATCGCGGCACTATTGGACGGTCGTTTGTTCCTCTTCCGTATCGTTTGGCGACATTCTGCGAGCTCGAAAATAAGAGATTCTCTGCAGCTGGCCGGCTTTTGAATCTACGCAGGGCTGCACACCTCGTCCTTAATACAGAGTGACATTGGTAACTCCACCAAAGGAAACTGAATGTTCGATTGGCCTGAATACAGTAGAATGGGTGCTGGCCGCGGTGGAGTGTAACGTGCCGCTGCTCGCCGTCGGAGGTTCGAGTCCTCCCTCTGGCATGGCTGTATTTGTTGTCCTTAGCATAAGTTAGATTACGTAGTTTATAAGCCTAGGAACTGATAACCAGAGTACTTAAGTCCCATAGATTTACAGACATTGTAATGGATGCTGCAGAAGGGTGGTGGGTCGTTTGGGTCGTATGATCCACCCATTGCTAGACAATGACACAATAAGCTTGTCGGTTGTTCCACTGAGCATCAGTTTCGTTTGTTGTCTTACAGTCTTCATTGAATCTGGATGGTGGATCAAGATTGAGAAATGATCGCGGATGTCATCGAGCACTTCCGATTGAGTAATTGTGGGAGAAGTCTGGACAGTAAAGCGAAATATCGATGGCACAGTACGTCCTTTTGGCAGCATATAAATGTGTGCTCAGACCTGTAGTTAGTAAATGCGCACTAGAGAACATGGGAAACCTCTCATTTGCTCGACTCCTGCTACAGGTACGTAAATTGGACTAAAGTATGTTGTATGCTGCAAAATCATCACATAGAAAAAAATGGGTGGGCAATAACATGTGTCCTAAACCTCTGCATTTTCCACGTCCACCTCTGCAGCAATGACAGAAGATGGAGAAAAGTCATCTGCGAGATCCTGAGCAGCGGAGGCGTGCACATCGTCGCTGCTGTGCGCTCTGAACCGGTTTGCCTCAGAGCTGCGAGAACGTGCGTGCCTTGAAAGTGATCAAATTGTCTTTCCGTTGTTTTAACAGCGAAGCAAACTGTCGTGCATTTCCCGCGTCACAGCGTGGTGAAGAAAAGCGCGCAGCAGAAGAGAGAGAAGCTGCAGTGAAGGGGCCATCCGTCGTGCAAGACACTAAGTCTGCCGACATCTCGTGCAGGGGCGTGTGGACGGACGTGTTCGATCTCATAGCCGGCTGCTGCAAGCGAGAGGTCGGCATCCAGACGGTCGACTCGGAAGACACCATCTCGCTACAGTCAGAGACGAAGGAAGATCACAGGGCACTCGAGAGCGCTGTGGCTGCCTTCATAGACGACGTCCGAGGAAGGGAGGCGAGAGAAGATCACCAGGGTGCTCCTAAGGGGCCTGCCACGGTGCTGCGATGATGTAGCAGTCGGGGTAAGGCTGTGGCGAGCTGGGTTCGGTATTGCGACTAAAGTTGCACAACCGGACCAACAGGAAGAGGCCGCCGATTTTCTTGTGGGAGTGCATACGGTCGACAATGGGGGCGACGTCTTCGCCTTGCGGAAGCTGCTGGCCTTTCCAATGACGGTGGAAGCTCTCCCAGCCGACATGGACCCTCTCCTCCTACAAGTGCCAGGGGGAGGGCCATGTGACTAACAAGAGGAGGCTGCGACGTTTGGAACGAGGATTTACTGCAAACTTCGTACACTCGTATGTAATGTTCAAGCCTAGCTATTAATGTTTGAGATTAACAAATTTACAGAAGGAAGCTGTTTGAAGTTAGAAGCTATTAAAGATCCCAATCAGAAAGTTACGGAAAAAATTGAAAAATTATTACATGCATTTAAATGAAATGGAAAGCTAATTAACAGTGGAGTATTGTGCAGGCAGAGCATTACAAAAAGAATCAACGAGCGGTTACCTTCAACAAGGGATCCATCGGTGGTTGAAATTTGGCTGTAAATGAAATTTTCATAATATGATAACCACTCGCCAAACTATGACACGTGTAGCACACCATAAAGTAAGATACGTGACATGATAAAATTCGAATAGTAACATTACGTAAGTCAAACACATCGGACTTGCAAAAAAAAAAAAAAAATCACAAGAAGATCGACTACAGATTCTATTGCCGGTAAATGATGATAGTATGGAATAAATAAATAAAAAAAAAAGAAAAGAGTTGCTGGCTACATGAAAATCACCATTCAATTTTAGCTAAAAATCAGTGTCATCCATTGTTGCGGTGATGCAACAAGGCTGAAAGAAAACATTATGGGCAGAGGAAGGAAAAGACAAAATTATAAACAAAATTTCATAAATGCGAATTTAAGTGAGAAGAGGTGGGGTTTATTTATAAAAGTAAGATCCGCCCACAACACACATATTTACCTGAATGTACAAAATCAACGGCGGCCACATGAAATGATAAAGTACAGCTCTCGTCTACAAGATGCTATCGCTACGAAGTACAAGGCAAGAGTGGATACTATCTTCTGTCTTAAAAAAAAATTGAAAGTTATGTTCTTAAATTTTGTTTTCTCTGACATTCATAGATAATTATTTTTTACATGCCGAAAAATCGGGGGAAGGAAATCATGTCATTATACGTAGTATTCCATAAAGACAACAAAATGTGTAAGCAGTAGCGTGTACTTCTCAAGCGCTATTGAGAAAATCAGAAGATAATTTTGATCGGTCATGCCGCGGTGGAGTAGCCGAGCGGTCTAAAGCGTCTCGCTGCGGAGCGCGCAGTTGCTCGCCGTGGAGGTTCGAGTCCTCCCTGGGGCATGGGTGTTTGTGTTGTCCTTAGGTTAGTTTAAGTAGTTTGTAAGCTACGGACTGATGACCACGCAGTTTGGTCCGATAGATTTACAAACATTTGAATTTTTGGTCGGTCATCAAATATGCACCATATGTACCTGTGCGTGGCCGTTTTTGTCACGACGCGGCGGCAGCCGAGTGGATTCAGTCTAGTGGCGGACAGCGTGGAGGCAACACACGCCGTGCTGTGCGCTGCGCTGCTTGCTGCTTCCGCGTGGTAAGTCTCTGCGCTTGCTGTTGCGAATTGCAGTTATTCGCGTTCAGTTGTAGAAGATGAATACGGAACAGTGATGACTGATAGGAATAGAAAAGATACCCTGAAGTTTACTTTTGAAAGAGAATTTGCCCGACCGAAATCTTTTGAATTGAGGAATGGCTAGAACAATGCGTTAAAATAGGAATCGAGGATATTATTGGCATCCATCTATCGATTGTTAGCAGCGTGGTTTTTGTGAAACTCACTAGATCCGATATGTGTGCCAAAATAGTCCAATCCTGTGGTGGAGTTATGAAGTATAAATACAGCGATGGCAATGTTCGAAAGGTTTTCGTTTCTCATGCAGGCCTTGGAATAAGAACTGTGCGCATTTTTGAACTGCCTTTTGAGATAACAAGTGCCGATATAGACGCAGTGATCTCGCCATACGGTAGAGTGATTAGTAATATTGCTGAAAGGTGGTCTACTCCCATCGCTTTCCGGTACTAAACGGGGTACGACAGCTGAAAGTCGACTTGCATAAGCACATTCCGTCATACATTCAGGTCTGCGGATACCGAGCAATAGTGATGTATGATGACCAGCCTAAGACGTGTGCCGCGTGCAACTCTACGGGCCACGTAAGAGCCGAGTGCATGCAACGGCGCGTGGCGCAGCTGCCGGCCGGCGAGGCGGCCATGCCGCCCGTGTTGACGAATCTGCCGGTGACGTATGTGGCCGCGGCGCGCGGTACCCTGCTGCTGCGGGCCCCGAAGTCAATGCTTGTCTTGACCTGTCTGAGGTAGAGATGACGACGGCGACAACTGAACCAACCGCGCAGACCCTCCCTCAGACTTCTCAGACACCGCCACCTGCTGTAGTCGTACAAGAACAGGCCCCTGCAATACAAGCGACGGAATCGACAATCTCCGACGTCCTACCAGAGGCCCCTATGGAAATTATTCCAACGTTTGTACAACCCGCACCGTCAGTTTCAGAACAACCAACACCTATTGAGAGTATTAAGGAACAGCTCTTTCTCCCAAACACTGTAGATCACCCACCAGCAGAGACTCCTACACCGACAGAAGCTCCGCTCGGAAATGACCAAAGTCCGTCAAGAGGTTCATCTCCCAAGAGAAGACGGAAGCGGAGGCTTGCGCGTCAGGGAGCGGAGGTCACTGCACCGCCCTTACGGGAAAAGGCAAAGCAGATAGATGCTCAACTTACGAACTCAGAACACACGTCCACCAATGTGTCAGGAACAATGAAAAAGGCCACGACTTCTGTGATATTTAATACCGAATACACCTCACACCCCGACGCCAGACTTGATGACCAGACTGTCGCCGAACGTTCTCCTGACAAGGTACTCAGCATGTCGGAAAATTTAGTACCACCTACCTGGGCCGAAGAAATGGAGTCTAGTACGGAAGAGGAGATGGATACCGCTGTAACCGAGACCCCCGCAGGTCCATTCCAAACGGACGGCGACTGTCAATCCCTCCACGATGGCTCTACAGAAATTAACGCACAACAAGCACGTTCGACTGATCCATTCCCTAATGAAGAATACTATTAAACAGCTCTTGATGTACCTGGTGGTAGATTTTTGTACAATCATCTTTCTATATGCGTTTAGAAACTTTCCTTTAGACCCACTTCATGGTTAGTACCACGATCTCTTTTTCTAAGCTTAATTTGGGTATAGCCACCCATCATTCCACTACAGGCCTATAAGCTCGCAACGGTAAATCTTAACAAGATACGTAGTGAGCTGAAATTACAACATCTAAAAGACTTCTTACATGCAGCAGACGTTGACATAACATTCCTGCAAGAAGTAACAGAAATCAGGCTTGACTGCATACCAGGCTATAATGCCTTCATTAATTCTGGTATGGGTTCTGAAATGGGTACAGCCTTACTTGTGAATGAAGGCGTAATTATCAAGGATGTCACGAAATTACCCAATAGTAGGGGTATTGCTGGCACTTTCCATAACATCAGGCTAATTAATGTCTATGCTCCATCTGGGTCCAGTAATAGACGACTACGAGCAGACTTCTTTAAGGAAGACATCGTACCTCTGTTTGGTGCTCACAACGAACAGGTCATTTTAGGAGGTGACTTTAATTGCGTTTTCAGCGCTAAAGATCAAATTCCCAACATGAACAAATCGATTGAACTGAAGCGCATAGTCCGAGACTTACGACTCATTAAATCGTGGGAGTACAAACATGGAGTGGCACCTGGGTTTACCCACATCACCCATAATTCAGCAAGCCGTTTGGACAGGATATATGTCACGTCTGCCTTGAGCACTCATATTCTGCAATCTGAAGTTTGGCCAGTGGCCTTTTCCGATCACACAGAATATTTATGTACCATAAATATGGAACGACAAGGCACGTGCTGATACAGAGGTCTGTGGAAATTAAATGTGTCACACCTACAAGACCGGGAATGTCAAGAGGCCTTCCTGAACACCTGGAGGGAGTGCGAGCACAGATTCGCCTCTTATACTTCGGCAATAGAATGGTGCCTATAGTGTGCAAAACCTAAAATAAGGAGATAAAAGTTCATGGCATAAAAAAACAATAGAATTTTATTTTCACTGTTTAAGAGAACTCTACATGCTAGGCACGTCAGATACTGGTTACTATGAACAAATCAAAAGAATACAAGCCAAAATCTTGGCCCTGCGTCGCAAACAACTAGAAGGATACATAGTTCGATCACGGGTTCAAACCATGGCACAACAAGAAAATACGTCTATTTATCATGTCATACAAGAAAGGAAACGAGGACACATCAAGATACTGACAGAACTAACAGCGGCAGATGGTACTACATAGGCAAATCAAGGAAGCAATATTAAGCCATTTCACAGCCTTGATGTCTCATAAAGAAGTGGACGAAGAAGCATAAAATGTTCTACTGCAAAATGTGCAAGGCAGAGTCAACCACACGGAAGTAGAGAAACTCGTTGCACTGGCAACCGAAGAAGACATGGAATACGCAGTTAGGGAAAGTGCCAAAAATAAATCTCCAGGAGCGGATGGCATCCCAGCGGAATTTTATCAAGTGTTCTGGGATCAGATCAAAACAAAAATTACACTCCTCTGTAACGAACTGTTAGAGCCCACACATGAGATCCCACGCGAATTTCGCGAAGGCATCATAGTATTGATTCCAAAAAATCCTGTTAGTAAAAAAATTGACAATTTGAGACCTATAACGCTTCTTAACAGTGACTATAAAATCTTTGCTCGACTTTTAGCACAAAGGCTTAAATCGACCATCAACAGCATACCTGGACCCTACCAGACGAGTGTGGGCAAGGATAGGAGACTCTTACACACCCTGTGGGACTACCGCGATCTCATATCAACGGCCGAGGTCTGTAAACTTAAATGTGCCATAATATCATTAGACTTTGACAAAGCCTTTGACAGGGTCAATCACCAGTATCTCCTCCGAACCATGCATGTGATGGGTTTTCCGCCTAGGTTCGTAACCATTTTGCAACATATGATAACCAACAATACATCCCAAATTATCATCAATGGACAGCCTACCAGAAAAATAGAAGTAGCCAGTTCTGTCAGACAGGGTTGTCCAGTTTCTATGGCGCTCTTTTCCATCGCCATCGAGCCTCTGCTTGCCACATTGATGCAGCGTCTACAAGGATTACAAATACATGGAAACAAAATAGTTTGCAAGGCCTATGCGGATGATGTGGGTTTCCATGTAATAAACAGACCTGAAATAGAGACCACTTTGCAAATCGTACAACAGTATGAACGTGCATCTGGCGCGCTGCTCAACAGGTTAAAATCTGGAATTTTTCATTTCGGCCGTGGTTTAGGGCCACAACATCTGGACATTTACGTGAGCAGACGGTTTTCAAGTGCCTAGGTATTGACTTTCACCATACTATTCGTCGTACCATAGCAGCAAACTACAAGGCACTGTTAAATAAAATTCGCGCCTGTGCACAGACATACAGCATCAGGAAACTCAATGAAATCCAGAAAGTAACAGTAGCCAACATCAGCCTTACTGCAAAACTTAATAATGTCGCTCAAGTCCTGCCCATACCTACAACTATCACAAAACAATTCATGTCCGCACTTGGCCACTTTGTCAGTCGCCGTCACATTTTCAAAGTGCATTATGACACCCTAACGCTTCTGCCGATAAGTGAAGGGCTAAATCTCACAGACATTGGTAAGAAGGCACAGGCTTTATTCCTCGCTAAAACTTCTGAACAATGGAAGACGTGTAACCACAGTCTTGTTGCAAACTTGTTGGATGAAATAGCTCCGGTTGACCTCAGTCCACTCTCAGTGTACAACATGTCCCGAACGGACTTTATCACTTGAAATACTTTTTATTAGAGTATAGCTATTTACAAGCAAGAATCCCCGATGTCAGACAGAAGAAAGTTAAAGAAATATACCGTGAATTAATGAAAGATAAAAAGAAAAACATCATAGAAGACAAATACAGATCTCACAACTGGAAGATGATTTGGGAAAATATCCATTCTCGTGACTTACCTTTAACAATGAAGACTACGTGGTACTTAGTTGTCAATCGCAAAATTGCAACGAACTCTAAACTTTACAACATCCACCTGGCAAACTCACCACTTTGTGTAACGTGCAACGAATTGGATACGGAAGAACACCGATTCGGATGCGACAAAGTCAAAGAAATATGGATGTATATAAGACGGAAATTGGCATCCATCTGCAGAACGTCGCCAACCTACATAACAGCTTCTGATTTTCTTTTCCCATAAGACGTACCGTTCCCCAAAACAAAAAGAACCGCCATCAACTGGCTAAAGGGGGCATCGGTCCACTACATTTTTTCAAAGACGGACATGACATTAGAAGATTTCTGGGTATATCTTACCACGGAGCATCACAAGCTGATGAAAACAAAACATTACAAGATACATTACGCTAATTTCTTACTAAACACATTAACATAACAAAAAAAAAGAAAGAAATTTTTATTTATGCAAAATTCCTTATGTGTTTGTTACGAAGCCAAAATTATAGGTTGCCTTTGTTTTACCTTTCCCCAGTTCGGAGGTCAAAGTACTAGTTTTCATACTGATGACAGGATGGTCCCCACATTTTACCAAAGATAGGACATGATTTTATTTCGATTGGTTTATTTCAACAGTTGCATTACAACATTACCAAGAGAAAAGATTTTATGTTGTAAATGGCAATGGAGCCATAAGACCTTTCCGGTCAACATTTACATTGAGCCAGAAGAAGTTTTCCTTTTCGAAAAAAAAAAAATAAATAAATAAATAAATAAATAAATAAAAATAAAAGATAAAGAAGAATTAAAAAAAGCGGTGATCACCGTGTCCCCAGTGGTGTAGGGGTCAGCGCAACTGCCTAGAAAGCAGGAGACCCGGGTTCGAATCCCGGCTGGGTACACATTTTCAGCTTTGCCCAATCGTAGTTGATGTCATATATTCTGTGAATATTAAATAGTAAATTTCCTTCAGACGGAAAAGCTTCTTTCTACGCACCAGCACGGGTTCAGGAGACATGGTTCATGTGAAACTCAGCTTGCCCTTTTCTCACATGACATCTTGCGAGCCATGGATGAAGGGCAACAGGCGGATTCTGTTTTTCTCGACTTCAAAAAGTCGTTCGACGTGGTGCCACACTGCAGACTGCTAATGAAGTTACTAGCTTATGGAACAGGTTCACAGATTTGTGACTGGCTGGAAGACTTCCTAAGTAATAGAAGCAGTAGGTTGTTCTCGACGGCGAGTGTATCGTCAGGCGTGCCCCAGGGGAGTGTGATAGGGCCGCTATTATTTTTTATCTATATAAATGATCTGATGGATAGACTAAGTTGTAATTTGCGGCTGTTTTCTGATAATGCTGTGGTATATGGGAGAGTGTCGACTTTAACTGACTGTAATAGCATACAGAATGACTTAGACAAAATTTTTAGTTGGTACGAAGAATGGCAGCTAGCCCTCAATGTAGTAAAATGTAAGGTAATATTAGAATACAGCATTAGTAGCTTCTTGATGCAGTCGCTTCGTTCAAATACCTAGGCGTAACATTGCAGAGCGATATGAAATGGAACGAACACATAAGGACAGTTGTGAGTAAGGCGGACAGCCGACTTCGGTTTATTGGGAGAGTTTTCGGATAATGTACTTCATCTGTAAAGGAGACCGCATATAAAACACTTGTACGACCACGTCCTGAGTACTGTTCAAGTGTTTGGGACCCGCAGCAGATCAGTTTAAAGGAAGACATAGAATCAGTTCAGAGGCGAGCAGCTAGGTTTGTTACTGGTTGGTTCGACCAATGGGCGAGTGTCACGGATCGCTGGACGAAAGACCACGTTCTTTTCGTGAATTTCTGTTGAGGAAATTTAGAGGGCCGGAATTTGAAGATGAGTGTAGTACGATCTTGCTGCCACCTTCTTATATTTCGCGTAGTGATCACAATGACAAGATAAGAGATATGTACGGAGACATGTAGGCATTCATTTTTTCCTCGTTCTATTTGGGAGTGGAATAGGAAAGGAAATGCCTCGTAGTGGCACAGTGTACCCTCCGCCACGCACCTTACGGTGGATTGCGGAGTATGTATGTAGATGTAGACAGCTGTCGACAAGATCGCGACTGCGCAGAAGAAGGTGACCGAAGACCTGAATGCCGCACTGGACGAGAAATCACTGTATGAGGCGTTTGCCACCCAGTGATGGAGAGTGTAGCAGCCGTTCTCCTGCGTGGTATCACGAAGTACCGGCGATTGGAATGTTGCCGTTTTCAGTGGCAGACGACGCTCTTGATAGCTGCGCACTAACTTGGAGTAGGAATGTCTCTGTCTTCATACTTTTATTAACAGTATGTCTAACGTTGATTGTTTTATGTTCAATTTAATTTAATGCAATGCTGATGACTTGTTTTCCAGTTCAAAGCGGAGAAAGCGGTACGCGAGAAATTGTTTGTTCAAGCTAGCGTCTGACCGATTTCACTGCCATGCAGTAGTATATTATCTCTGTTCATGCAACGGTTAATTGTCTGAAACACACGCAATATTTGACGGTGTATTTCTAGCTAGAACACAACCTACCGTCTCTGTTAAAGAACTTCACTTCTTATAACTTTAAGAACATTTCTTTGGTATTCAGCTTTAGTATTAACGTCACAGTTTATGATCGTTTTAGATCCTACCATCAAATCCAGTGATCTCTATCCAGACTGGATGTATAACTCCGGTGTCTGCGACTAGAGGTACAGCATGCCTGCTCATTCATATGCTTTACACGCGTTTTCCTATTTTCCGCCATGTTTAAATTTGGCAAACGAATTTCTATCAGTTATTATGTAACAAAGAATTGCTTGCTTTCCTATTGATCAGAAATTTATGTGAATGCGCTATGTAATATGCTAACATGGGAGCACAAACAATTTTATTTATTTATTTATTTATTCGCTTGTAATTCGTCGTATCTGCCAAGTTTGAATTTGGAAAGAAGCTAAATATGAACATCTATGGCTGCCACGCTCAGACGGTTCAACACCCAGGTAGTATAGACATCAATGATCAACCCAAAAAGTGTATAAATCAAAGATAATAGCTTTCGATAAATTAGGTTAGGAGCACAAATACTAATAATACAAGTGACTTTAAATGAAGTCACGTATATTGACACCTTTAGAGATGATAATGATGAGTCCTATCATTGATGATATCTTATCCCTTCTCTATATTCACAGTCATTTAAGTTCGTCACAGTCAAATCCCTATGTTTTTAACACTGCGAACGGTCACTGAATTATGGTTTGTAGTTATTTAGAATTCACGGATTAATAGTCTCTGCTCCAATAATATTTCAGCACTGAAATCCCTTTTGAGTTCTAGATCAGATCATTTGAAATACCTTTTAAATGGTACGAAATTAGCTATCAAAGATATTCTATATGAAATTAAAGATCGCGTACCCTGTACTTGAAACCAAGATCTATCACAAATGTAGTTTCGCGAAAGACTATTAGCAAATCGCAACCTATTGCAATACGTATTGTCTCAAACGAGGATTAGAACCAAGAGATCTTTACAATCAATTTAGTCTCTTATATAGCCTATTTTAGCCAAAGATTTACTGCTGTAATCTCCATAACTAAAGCTCCGCGTTACTTTGCATCTAGCACTACTCTTTAATTTATATTACAAAAATTTTGATAACTTGATCTCCCTTTTTGAAATATTACCTTTTCCTTTAATAAAAAAATAGAAATAAATTCCCTTTTGTAAATTTAACCGATTAAAAGTTCAATTTCAATTATTCAGGAGATTATAAGTAGCCCTGATCAAATATCGACAACCAACGGCAGGAACCTTTCCGCGCACTCATTACGCATGGTGAGGAGCCACGGTGTAGGACACCAGCGCTGGAGAAAGGACGCGGCAAACATCGTGGCACCTTGGAGCACTGGACCAGCTGGAAAAGTGCGGCAGTGCAGGCCAACGCAGAGGTTCTGCTGCAGCACTACCAGGCAGATGTCTTCATGAGGACCACAGCAGTTACACGGTATCCGACGCATGAAACCCACTACTAACATAACCTACCATTGCATGAACTGTAGCAGTTAGCAAGAATCCTCTACTGCCCTTACTACCTGTCCCCGACTCCCTTGGCACTTTTTCCCCCTCTGCCATTAAACCCGTACTTCTTTCGAAGCTTTCGACCACTACTACCTCTCGATATGGACCGTATTAATGGGTAACCTTACTCACACGTACGGCGCACGTCACAGTCCCCACTCTTGTCACTCCTACATTAACTTACCAACACTTGTAGAGGTGACGGCCTTTTAAGATGGACACCATGCTAGTGCGAGCGTGGAGGGAGTCCATTCTATAAATGATAATAAAAAAGCCTTATACTGACTTTTTTTATTCCCTTCCTTAAAAAGTTCATGACTCTTCCCAACTGCGTTTTCTTCTTTTTTCTTTATCTTGCTTTGTAGTCTCCACTCAACTGGAGAAAGGCAACGGTCACCTACTGCATAGACTGACAGTGAAGCTGTCAGGAGCTCCGCCGGGGAGGGTGCCAAGAGGTCTGTTAGTGTTGACATCAATAACTCTTCCTGATTTTCGTGTTGGGGCCTTGGTCCTTAAAACATCTGCTGCCTGACAAGTGAGTTGACAAACTCAGATGTTTGAACTGACATAATTTGTTTGAACTCTGGCAACAAGCTTCCGTATAATAGAAGCGGAGGTGGTGGAAAAGCAGTAAGTTGCATAGCCTCAAATACCATCTTGACCTCAGCATAGGAGATGCATTTTGTAGATATGACGTACTAAATACTCTTCTCTGCAGGCAGACGTTGCAGTCCTTACTCCAAATCACAGGCCTCCAGACCAGGTAAGACATGTGGGAGGTGGTAAACTCCATGATGTGCAGCTTAACATTTGGTACACCCGAAAGGCTTCAGTTTGGGACAGAGCGCCGTACTTGTGGGAGCAGGAAGGTTGCATTAACATGTTCAGTGAGTGGTGGGCTACTGTAGATGATAATTAAGGAGTCAGATTTTATTAACTACCCAAATACCCGTTCCATGATGTTCTGGACATCAACGATGTCTTCCTGGGGCCACTCACCTTTCGGCTCTTCAGTTTGTATATGCACCAGATTCCTACCTCATAAATGTGACACGTTAAGGCCTTTTTACTCTAATTTAGTGTGTTACGAAATACTGCTGTGATGGGATATTAGCCAAGGCATTTGGCTTTCTGTAGGTTTCTTACTTTTGGAAACTGAACGTTTCAACTAACCATTCCATAGACATTTCCCGAAACCAATCTCCTAGCAATCTCCTCTTGACCTTTCTGAATACCGCAAAACTTTTTCTGAACTGCCTGCTTTACATTTAATTAGCAAAGATACATTCTGGCTAGTAGCCTGCAATCTATTACAAATTTAATACCTCTGATGCGTACTTCCTGAATCTAGAGAACTGGCTAACCAAACTCTGTTGCTAATTTGGGGTTTGGTACCCCCCATCGGTACACCATTTCTACTAGCAGGTGAAGGAGTCGAAGGATCCACATCGGTCCCATTAGCAGCAAGGGAACTAAACTTCCCCCTATGCAAAAGTCTGCATTCCTAGTTAAGCCTTTTACTACTGGGGTGAGACGATGTGCCAAGAGGTTGCCTGTTAGCGACTGTCCCACCACATCCTCCGAGCGGTGAAGCCAAGATACCCATTCCCTCAGACACATTAAGTTCTACCGACGCTCCGCATGGCGGTCGCTGAAGTAAATCGAGAAGTTAGTGGCAGGGGACTGGCGGGCACGCGGTCACGAGCTAATGGACTCTGGGTTCACCAGTCCTGTAAAGTTATCACTGAGTCTCCTGGTGGAGGGGGGGGGGCAGCAGAGGCCAAGTGCTTCTACAAATTTTTGTGACATTCATGTATGTATAACTCTGGTACTTGGATAAATTTCAGCCGTAACCTGTAGGCCTACATCTATGGCTAGCTGTGTCGGGAAATAAAGTGTGGCTCTTTGTGTGACGCAACAACACAGTTACCAACCGCACATTTCATTTATGTACGTATACAGCATGTGCTTTTACTTTTTTTTGTACTCTTGTAATTACCGTATTTATGTATTTGTTACTTTTTATTAATATGATGTAATTACAGTGTCCCGTTATTCTGTTTGTATGTTAAAATTAAATTTTTAACAAAGTAGACACGTTGGTTTAGTAAGGGCTTTGTTATTATATGAAGTCATCTGTGAGTAGGGAGTATTATCGCTCGTAGCGATGAAGCGTTCAGCGAGAGAGAGAGAGACAGAGAGAGAGGCCATATTCACACTGTGATACGCAAATTGCGTCTCCAGTTACCTGACAACCAGCAGATTGGGAGACTGTACGACTCGAATAGCCGGTAACATTCACACAGGCACGTCTCTGGTCACCCATACTGCCGAGTCGCTTGCGATGTGAAATGCAATTAAAGTCAATTCCAGTGCTGGAGGGTGACAGAAGGACCCTTTTTTATGTACCATACTACCTTTAGTCCAATATCTAGTTACTCTAGCAGTGACAATGCTATTATAACAGTTTTATTATTACCTCCAGTACATGCAGATGAGCCCGAAAATTTGTGCTTGTGAATTTTTAATATCTAGTTCAATATGTGTGATATTAAAACGAAAAATGTGGGGCCCATGTATTAGATAACTGAAATATGAACACTTCACCAAGTCACTTGAAATTTCGTTGCACTACGAACGATATGAACTGATGTGTGATTATTGTAACAGATTACTTGATTTTTAGGGTTGGGAGGAGGAGGTGGGAGCAACACATCACTTACAAACATGGTCTTTATTATACTTCTTAGAAAAATGGAATGATTTGAAAGATCTTTATTATCAAAACCTGGAATCATCGGTATCATGACATTAGTTGATCAAAAAATATTTACAGCAAGCATAAGGATGGCGGATTTAACAGAATAAGTTTCTGAAGTAAAATTCAATAAACAGAAAACAGATCAGTTCTCCCTCAAGAAAACAACACCTTAAGACAATAGAAATAATAAACACTTAAGCTAGAAATAACATTTCACAGAAGAAGACTAACACATATAATCAATCTTAACTGATAATGACAAATTCCTTTCAAGAGACAAGTACAACGTTTTTTTCTGGGAAGTTCACTTTCGACTGACCTGGCGAAATCTGAACACTGTTACCAATGAACGCAATTTGTAAAACAAGGTTCATAATTTCACCCCAGAATAGAATACTAATCTTCTGAAGTATTCAGTATAGTGTCAACATAGTTAGTCGAGTTTACGGCCCCTTCCACCGGGACTCGCCGTTATGTATACACTTGACAGAACAACACGGCACGTGCAGCGCGTTCAGACGCCGGCCTGCGAACCTTGTCAATCATTACACCCCTCTGGGAGTCAACATAGCGTTAATAAACAGCAATCATTCACACTTTTCGCGACACCGACCAAGTCTCGCGTGACGGCAGCGGGGCCCCAGTCCTCCGTCTTCCACCGTCGTTCTCTCCACACTGGTGTTGGTGTACCCCCCTCCCCTCCCGCTGATGACGTCCGCCGTCCACAGGGGGCGACAGCTGAGTCGCTCTGGTCACGCCATCCTCCAGCGCGCGCAGAAGGTTACTCGCCAGAGTAACTGTAAGCAGCACACTCACCTGAATATGCCAGCCAGTTGGTATGCCGAAATATTGTGTTTAGTTGACGATGGTATTCGGCTGCAAACCCGAGATGAATATTATCTACTTGCTACTAGTTGCTATTCCATGCACCCTATGTTTTTCGTTTAATTTGTACAGTATTGTCATTGATATTTAAAATTAACAAGCACAAATTTGTAGGTCTATCAGTATGGGGTTGGAAATTTGTTCTGTGTTAGGAGAAATTATTCTATTTAGTCGATTTGAAACACATTGAGCCATGCCGGATCGCCTTCTTTCGCATCTTTTCGTACGTTCTTCTATCGACCCTTTTTCCGTTCTGCGCCGGGGGTGGCGCCTTCTTCGTGTCACGACTCTCTGGCCAGAGGGAGTGAATAGCGGTGGGTTTGCGGTGGTTTGTTATTCAGAGTGTCGGCACGGAGACGGACGGACGGCCGGGGCGAGGGCCAGGAACTCGTAGGCGCGCTGAGCGCGTGACTCTCAGCCGGGGCTGTTTACTGGACTTCGCCAGCGAGTCCCGCCACAACGGCGTGCCCCGGGGGATGTGGGCTGGAAGTTTAAGGTGATCATCGCCATGGTTCACGGACAGTTACTCTGAAGTTTTCATATGGTCTCCCGGAATACCTGCCCGCGTTTGCCATTCACGAGATATTTCCAACGTGGTAGTCGATCTGTCTGTACATCTTTGGTGGTGTGGCCGACAGTCAGGAAGTCAACACAAATATGAGTGGTTTTCCTTGGTGTTTATTGTGGTTGTGTTTAACGTGTTCTTGTGTGTGTGTGTGTGTGTGTGTGTGTGTGTGTGTCCTTTGCCAGGGTTGACAGCCGTCTCCTGGGGTTGTCTTCTTCTATGTCTTGCGACTATGTCCTGGTTTCCTGTTGTTGTCGGCGGTTGCAACTGTGCTTCCGTTAGTTCTCTTCGTGTTGAAGAGAGACCGTTTGGCCTTTGCCTTGCGCGGGGCGTTATCCGAATTAAAGAAAGTTGGTAAGTGTCACTGAGGAATCCTGGTTCGTGCCCTTCCGTGTCCTCATCAACTGCCCGGGGAATCGGTCATATGTTATTTGACAGAATTCTTTCCTTATGCGGGGTGACTTGCCCACCGTAGTTGTAATTAGGCAAGTTTTTTTATGCATGAATTTCCGTGTATTAGGGTTGGAGTCCTCGTCTTGCACTGGTCCTGTAAGCTTTCCTTTCCACATCATAAGTTTCCTCTTGGAGTCGCCTCAGTGTTTATGGGCTTTCCTCGCCATCACGCTGTGCTCGAGCAAGTTAATTACCGAAAGTGATTCATTACCTTGTGCCAACCTGATACGAAGGAAGATCTCAAGCGTGATGGTGTTTCATTTAGTTCATTTAGTTTGATATTGACATTAAATCTTCAAGGCACTTTTACTCCCAGTTGTTGTGGCTTAGAAAATTAGGCCAGCTTCTCTGATGGGGCAGTATATTGTAATTTTTGGTAAAACTAAACAAATGAGAAGCCACGTCTTGCAATTTTTAAAGCACAGTACATTCTTGTTTGTTAAGCAACCTTTCCTTTTATGGACTAATGCTACTGCAAATTGTTGGGCTTGTGCCCGTGTGTTTCTTATGAGTATACCCATATGTGCCTTTAATTCAGGGGCAGTTTCACGAATCATATTACTAGAGATTGTTTTGGGCTTGTGTCCGTGTGTCTTGTTTAATCAGTATTCGGATTCGATAAATTGGTTGATTTTTTTTTTTAATTCTTTATGTCAACTTAATTTTCAGTCTGAAGAGTAGGCTCTTGTGCTTTAAATTAATGAACAGTTTTACTAAGTTTTGAATGGATCTTGTTACTGCACATTGTTGTCAAACTATGCTATTTCTTTAAATAAATTAATCAGTATTCAGATTTGATGACTTTTGGACTGAGGAGTAGGCTCTTGTGTGCTTTAAATTAATGAGCTGTTTCGCTAAGTATTGAAAAAAAACTTGTTACTGCACATTGATTCAAACTGTCATTCTTTAAAGTAAATAAATCAGTATTGTTATTTGACATTTGAATTGAACAAGTCTCTTTCCTTCTTTACCCTGCTGTCAACACTTCAACACCCCAAGATCCTAACAAATGGTGTACAATCCCATATTTAGCAAAGGTTTCTATTCAAGTTGCCAAAATCTTAAATCCAGGAATTTCAAAACTTCCTTTTATGTGGACAATACCATTGATCACTTTCTACCCAATGGCAAAGACAAAATTCCAGCTTTGGAAAAGAGTGGGATATACAAGATCATTTGTAACTGTGGCAAATTCTACATTGAACAGTCAGGCAGAGCAATAAACACTAGATTGAAAGAACATCACAGAAGTTGGAAACTCAGGAAAGGGAACTCAACATTTGCAGACCATCCACTAAATGAAAACCATAGCTACCATGTTACACATGATGTCCTACATCATATCCAAAAAGGGAAGAAAATGAACTTTTTAGAAATACTGGAAATTAATAAACACATGTCAACTTCTCCACACCTTGTGCTGAATGATCAAATTCCGCTTCCCTACTCACCACTTCTGTTTGCAGAATCTAATGGACCAACATAAACCACTGACTCCTATTCTCTTGCCTCACATCCCTACCACAGTTCCACAGCCTACTTGCCTGATATAAATTAGTTCTGTTATTAATGGACATTTATGCCAGTAATAGCTCATAAAATGGAATCTATATATTCACAGATGTTTCATTCATCTTACACTCACCGTTCTATATCCTGAATATTTGTGCAGTTAATCAATAGACCATTTTCTTCAATTTTTAATGTTACTAATTATTTCTTTGTGTTGTAATTTATATTTTGTGTCACATATTTTATCAAAGTTCTACAAGTTCAATGATGTAATTATACCTATAACACCAGTCTTCTTTAAGAAAATTTCTGTATATATACTATCTGTACAACAACTTAAGATCTTTGACCTGTGAACTTCTAATCTGCATAACTATATCTCTGTAGTGTTTACCTGACGATGGCGTAACTGCCGGAAACCGGTTAGTAACAAATAAAATTTGCAAAATATTGCACAATTATCTCGTGTGTTTCACTCAAAATGAATCAAATATTCTGCCAAGAACCGACGGAACAGCCTGTAACTATAACTAAATTATTATTATTGTTATTATTAGTAAGATTCACATGAGAACGGTATGTAATAAGGAATTCACACTCAATAACATGAGTCATATACTTGGGAGAGGCAACGTGAGATGGCATTTAACGAAAGCCAGGAAGGAAAATTGCCAGAGCTGCCGTAGATGAACGTCAGGTTGGTTAAAAGAAATAAAATAGACTCAAAAAGGCCATAGAAATGAAAATATAGGAACCAGAATTCACACAATGATTGTGAGGTAATGATCAAATGCTAAAGCATTCGTTTTGCGCTTTTGTGTGATGCATTCAAATTGCACTGTTGTTTTACATAGCTTCTTGCTACTGCATTCTGTCCACTTTTCCTTTACATTGTCTGATATGTATTCATGTGCAGCATCGCAGGCAGTTTCAGATAGACGATTGTATGTGGACAAATAGTCCATTAGAATTTGATCATTACTTCAAAATCGTTGTGTGAATTCTGGTTCCTATATTATCATTTCTGTGGCCCATTATTTGAGTCCATTTGATTTATTTTAACAAACTTGACGTTCATCTATGATCGGTACTCATTATTATCACGCACAATGTGGAACCTACTTACATTTTCATTGATAGATGATTCGGCTAGGCAACATGATGTTAATTCAGATTGAGACCAGTGTTCGTTTTGACTTAGTGTTTGCTTACACTACTTCTAATTATGGGTTTCTTGGGTTGATACGTTATTAGATGAGGGCTCTACCTCGATAAGAATCGTGTTTATAACTTTTCACTTTCATCTATTATGTCACATATTAAGACAATAATTCAGATAAATTTGCCTTCCTGGCCTTCGTTTAATGACTTCTCACGTTGCCCCTCTGAAGTACATGACACGTACTAATGAGTGTGGTTTCCATTCGCTGGCCGCGGTGGCCGATGGGACTGAGGCGCTCCAGTCACGGTCTGCACGGCCACTACGGTCGGGGGTTCGAATCCCCCCTCGGACATGGATATTTGTGCCGACCTTAGGATTAGCTAGTTCATAAGTAGTTTGTAAGTTTAGGGACTGATGACCACGTAGTTAAGTCCCATAAGCTTAACAAACATTTGAACATTAGGTTTCCATTCATGTTCTACAGTGGATCTAAGTAAACAAAAAAAAGTATTTTTCTTTCTGGGGCATTTTAATAACTTTGGTTTTTTATTAATAATGCTTTGATAAGTTTTTGTTTATAAAATTTTATTAAGTTATCATTTTAAGATCACTTAGTGCTTTATACATCTCCTTTATTACCGTCTTTTATTACCAAATATTTGTAAATCTTATGGGACTTAAGGCTAGTTTACACGACGACACTACGTTTCATGAAACTGCGCTACTGGCCAGTGCGCATGTGCGGCAGGCGTTCGCGCAGTTCGTTGGCGAAACTAAACAGCTTTGGCACCTTCCAACTTCGGCAAAACTTATTGCGCGTGTTTTTAGAATATGTTATAACCAATACAGAACAAAATACAACATAAAGAGAGGAACGGAAGAAATAATTAGGTTTTTGAACATATAGGCGATGCATAGGTGTTTGTGCGATTTTAACGATGAAAATTTCAGGAATAAGCAGCGGCGTATTAGTGCCCTTGAAGAATTATTCGTGAATTAAATATTGATGGGTTGACGATTAGTGAATTGCAGTCTAAAATACATTCGATTCCAAATACCTCTATACAAACGAACTATGGCAATTGTGGATTTGGGAACACGGTACAGGTACTGTAGAGACAAATATCTACTTGACAAGAAACCTAATGCAATTTTAATTTCAGTTCTGGTAACAATTCTTCACGCATAAAAATATCTTGTTTCTTTATTGCATTACCAGCTCTATTTAAAAGGAACGTGAACTGCTCTGTCGACATTCTAAGTTGATTAAAATAGCTTCTAGGGTCTTCAATTAAAATTTCTTTCATCAAGTTCGCTAAGCAAACGAGACGTCTTTTTTTAATCCAGTCACGAACCCAGACACGTTATTTATTCTATTTATGTTTAGTCTTATGCGGTGACTTCACACAGAGAAGCAATAGCTCCGCCACAATTCTTACAGCTACCAAAACTTTCATTCTAGGACGACTACGCACTCACAAAACAACGAAAATGAAGTGTATAGTATTGGCGCTGTGTCTACAGACCGACACGAAACCAGTTGCGCGCAATTCATTTTATGAAAAGAGTGTCGCAATCAACTGTCGTCGTGTAGACTAGCCTTTAACGTCTGTGGTTATCAGTCCCTAAGCTTACAAACTACTTATGAACTACTTACGAGCTAGGACGGCCCAAATATCCATGCCCGAGGGGGGATTTGAACCCCCGACCGTAGTGGCCGTGCAGACCGTGACTGGAGCGTCTTAGTCTCTTCGGCCACCGCGGCCGGCACATACACTGCAACAGCGAGCAACCTCGCGCTCCGCAGCAAGGAGCTTTAGACCGCTCGGGCACTCCAACGCGGAACAATTTTATTGTTTGACAATATTTTTTATATACTGACATGTGACATGTGGATGGATGATGTCGGATGGAGAAGATCTGCTGCATCGATAAAGTCATAAATGAAGAAGTACTGCATAGAGTTGGAGAGGAACGGAGGATGTTGCTGACGATAAAGAACAGGAAACCAAACTGGCTAGGCAACAGTTTAAGACGAGATTGCCTCCTGGTAGAGGCAACTGAGGGTCGCATTCCGGGAAAGAGAGGGAGGGGCAGAAGAAGGTACCAGATGCTGGATGACGTCAGGAAGCCACTAGGAGGGTACCAAAGAACGAAGATGATCGCAAAAGACGGAGAAGCATGGAGGGCTGAGCAGTCTAAACCTGCCGTACGGCAGACAACCAAATGATGATGATGACTTTCTTATACATTTATTATTTAATAGTATTCTAACTGTTGAATTTGTCTCTTTTGTTAGGTGCTTGAAGATGGTGCGAATATATCACCGAACCGTCGCGTAATTGAATAAAAAAATACTAACACAGCTGCTTGTAGGTACTTTCTTCCACTTTCATATTTAGCAGCTGTACTGATTATGGGGAGAATTAAACGTAATTCCTTTATTTTATTTAAATGTCTACATCTACATCTACATGGGATACTCTGCAAATCACATTTAAGTGCCTGGCAGAGGGTTCATTGAACCACCGTTATACTATTTATCTCAGGGAAGAAAGAACACCTGAATCTCTCCGATCGATCTCTGATTTCTCCTATTTTATTCTGATGATCATTTCTACTACCTATGTAAGTGGGAGGCAACAATATATGTTGGCGACTGGAGTTTCGTAAGTATCCCACGCCGCAGCGATAAGCGTCGTTGTTGTGATGATTTCCATCCCAGACCCAGTATCATTTCCATAACGCTGTCTCCGCTGTATCGTCACAATACGAAACGAGCTGCCCTTCTTTGGAGTCTTTCGATGTCCTCCGTCAAACCCACCCGATAAGGATCCCGCACTGGACAGCAATACTCCAAAAATGGACGTACAAGCGTCGTGCATGCAGTTCCTTTTGCAGTTCTGTTGCATCTTTTAAAGGTTCTGCCAATAAAACGCAGTCTCTGGTTCGCCTTTCTCATGACATTATCTACGTGTTTTTTCCAGTTTAAGTCTGAAGTAATGGTAATTCCTAGGTATTTTGTGGAGTTTACGGCCTTCACTTTTGATTGATTCATCTTGTAAACAAAGTTCAATGGATTTATTTTCGTACTCATGTGGACGACTTAACACTTCTCATTATTTAAAGTCAATTGCCAATTTTTATACCATAGTGATATCTTATTTAGATCGTTCTGCAGTTGGTTTTGATCTTCAGATGATTTTACTAGATGGTAAATGATGGCGTCATCTGCAAACAATCTAAGAAAGCTACTTAGATTTTCCCCTAAATCGTTTATATAAATAAGCAACAGCAGAGGACCAATAACACTGCCCTGTGGAACGCCCGATATCACCACTGTTATAGTCGATGCCTTACCAACGATTACTACGAACTGTGTCCTCTCTGACAGGAAAACCCCTATCCAATCGCAAATAAGGGGCGATATACCACAACCACGCAGTTTGATTACAAGCCGTTTGTGAGGTACGGTGTCAAAAGCTTTCTGGAAATCAAGAAATACGGAATCGATTTGCGAACCTTTGTCGATAGCGTCCATCACTTCGTGTGAATAAACAGGTTGTTGTGTTTCGCAATAACGATATTTTCTAAATCCATGTTGACCTTGTGTCAATAGATCATTTTGTTCGAGGTAATTCATAATATTTGAATACAGGATATGTTCCAAACCCTGCTGCAAATTGACGTCAATGAAATAGGCCTTGTATCCTACCTGGGCCAAGTACTGCCAAATATTTTCATTCTGATTACAACCACGCCGTTTCGTGCTGTTGCGTGTTCCTTTCCGCATCGCATCCGACGGAGCGGGCAGGGGCTCAGCCGAGCGGCGCTTCCGAGAAGCCACGCGGAAAGCATTCCAGCCTGCGCCGCCTTCCGCCCAGCTCTCCCCCCACCCCTCCACAACACGCCGGGCCAGTGCGTTTGTATTCACAGCGCAGCCACCCCCCGTATTTCAGGCAGGGAGCGCCCGAGACGGGAGGTGAGGCACGCAAATCCCGCTAAGAGAAAAAACGCCGACTGCCGGCTGGGCGACGCTTGAGAGGAACGCTCAGCTCACCTGCAGCGCTGCTTGCGAACGCCACGTCGCGAATCCGGCGGAAGGCTCCTCCCGCCAACCAGTCAGCCACTGTTACTGCTGCCTTCCCCACCGAAGGGGCAGGGGTGGGTGGAGGAGGAGTACACCTCTTCTTCCAGCTTGAGAGGGGAAAATTAGTGACAGGTGAGGAGTAGTGTGCAGCGATTTCCTTCCGTATGTAGGAAAAAATTCTTTGTCACATTTTAGTCTGTGGCGGAACCTTTCAAACATTAAGTATTTTTTAAAATATGTTTTCGCCAACCCTGCTCGTTCTTAATACAGAATAAATGCCCTCCTGTAGCTGAAATTTAATATTCCCTTGCAGCCACTCCTCGCTTCTACTCTGCGCCACGGCAGAATATTTGGCTTCGCAGAAAGCCACCAGTCGTCGCTTATTACCTAACCACTCCTGGCACAATGCGCAACGACTCCTGTACCAAGGAGTTTCTAACTTTTGTATGTCGCAGTTGTCGCACGACGTGGCCATCAGAAATATTTGTTAGGAAGCTTTCAAATTGTAAAGAAACCATGAATCTTTTCGAATTGTTGGAATTCGCTTCCTTTTCACACAGCTTACTTACAGTGTAAAAATGTACATTTCTATTTCAATATGACAGTGTTGAATCGTCAGATTAAACACTCACATTCTTTTAAAACGAGGGTGTTGTAATTGAAAACTTTAAAATGATATGTTTCTGTTTCATTGTAACGCTGCTGTACCATCAGTGTTTTGGACACATCCATTAAAATAAAAATTGACTGAATTGAAATCTTTGAAAGAGCAATCACTTTTTTATTGATAACAGTTAACAGTACATTTACATCATTTTCCATGTTGCCTCTATTAATTTTAATGCAAGTATTTCACCGCTTCAGAGAAGCGTACGTATCAGGATGAAACCGTTCTAGTGTTAGCGTGTTTAGAAGGTCATGAGGAGTGGAACAATGTCTACTGAACAAACAAACATTGATTTAATAACAGAGCGGAGTGTGCGCTAATATGAAACTTTCTGGCAGATTAAAATTGTGTGTCGGAACCGGGACTCAAACCAGGGACCTTTGCCTTTCGCGGGCAAGTGCCCTCATTCTGGAAATATCTCTTAGGCTGTGTCTAAGCCATGTCTCCACCATATATTTCGTTCCAGAAGTGCTAGTCTTGCAAGGTTCGGAGGAGACCTTCTGTGAAGTTTGGAAAGTAGGAGGCGAGGTACTGGCGTAAGTAAAGTTGGGGGGGGGGGGGCGGAATCGTGAGTCGTGTCGGGATAGCTCAGTCGGTGGAGCGCTTGCCCACGAAAGGCAAAGGTCCCAAGCTTCAGTCCCGGTTCCGGCACACAATTTTAATCTGCCAGGAAGTTTCAATGATTTAATTTCCTGAATGGTCACAACTGATGTAGCCAGTCAGGTGTTGTTATGCAGCAGCAATACTCCTGAAGTCAGAAGTCCTTGTCGTTGAAGTATAATTCCATGTCGCCGGTCGCGGTGGCCGAGGGGACTGAGGCGCTCCCGTCACGGTCTGCACGGCCACTACGGTCGGGAGTTCGAATCCCCCCACGGGTTATGGATATTTGTGCCGTCCTTTGTCATAGCTATTTCATAAGTAGTTTGTAAGCTTAGGGACTGATGGCCCCGTAGTTAAGTCCCATAAGTTCTAAAAACATTTGAACATTTCTTTAAATTCCATGCTCATTTCAGTTGGTCTGAATAAGAAGTCGCTGCTACCCACACTCCTCCGTCCTCGTAATGATCCAAAATTTATTGCTTTACCGTACTATAAAACAATTATGGCACCATGAATTGCATTACACTGTAAACATATAAAATTGATGTATTCAGGGTGGTCCATTGATAGTGACTGGGCCAAATATCTCACGTAATAAGCATCAAACGAACAAAGCACAAAACTTATCTATCTTGAAGGGGGAAAAAAAGGTGGCGCTATGGTTAGCCCGCTAGATGGCGTTGCCATAGATCAAACGCATATCAACTGCATTTTTTTAAAAATAGGTACCCCCAATTTTATTACACATTCGTCTAGTATGTAAATAAATATGACTGTTTTATTTGGAGCACTTTTTTCGCTTTGTGATAGATGGCTCTGTAATAGTCACAAATATATAAGTACGTCGTATCGCGTAACATTTCGCCGGTGCGGACGGTATTTGCTTCGTGATACATTACAATGCCAGTAGTATTACAATATTTGTGCACTGCACTGTGCCTGGCACTCGCCATTGTCCCTCTCTCCCCTCACCGGAAACGAACTGGAAAATCCTAAGTTTGAACAAGCCACCAACGTCGGCCTGCTCGCTGGCCTCCCGTCAGCTACAAGCACACAGCAAATCTCAACGTGGAGAATTTCTACCTATAGCCTAACTATAAATGTTGTCACCCAACTGTGTACATACATTGCTACCATAATTAATAAGATTAAAATTGAGTAACATTAAGTGCATTGGCATGGTCAGTGTTTGCAGTGAACTTCATACTGTTTAATTATCAAATGCTAGTGATTACCGGTATTTCTATTAGGCGGTAATCTCACAATACCCCCACTTGCGGCATCCAAACCATGTGCAGCAAGTAGCACCAAAATTAATACATTCAAATGAGCAAAATTTTAAATTACAAAATTATTGAATCGGATTGGCTCTAACACTATGCCAATTATGACCTCAACTAATGCAAAAAAATAAATAAATAGATAAATAAAAAATAAACAGGGCAGTCTGAAAATTTCACAATATTTGTACCATTAAGATCACTTGTAGTGTGTGCATATTTTTAAGAAAAGAATCCTTATAACTAATTACATCCATGAATTTTAAGTGTGCCGGTGGTTTATATACAGAATTGGCACCAAATTTATAATATTATTAAACTTTAGTCTTTAGAGAACCTTGTCTTACATGGGAAAACTATAATTCTCACTATAAAAACTTTTGACGGTGTACACTCCACTTGTTTAAAGGAAATCTCTCACCACTTTGACACTGAGAACCCCAGAGTCATCGTTGCAGCAACTCTGGTCCATGGTGTACGGTCCTATGTCTCCGTCATTTCAACCAACATGCTGTTGCAGCTTAGATTCATGGCACTGGATGAAGCGTTCTTGTTCACACACGTCATATGCACCCTACATGGAACAGGAAGAGCAGAAGGCACTCATGACTCAACATAGACAAAAGTACACCAGGATTCGGTTGGATTTGTATCCCACCCCCCTGCCATCCAGACATGGTGCAATTGAAACTAAGCATTGAGACATGTACAGTAACATGTAAATCAACAGAATTAAGAACTGAAATTGGCTGGTGTTAGTCATTATCAGATTAACCCAAACCACCATGCCTGCACTCTCATCAGCCATAGCTTCAGATGAAACAGACAAGAGAATATGTGGCCTACTTGGAGTATTACTCCATCAAATAATAAAAAAAAACTGCCTGTGTCAAAAATATATCTTAAAGCTCAAATAATATTACCAAAAGAATGTTATCATAGAGAATTTTCTATTCTATCAACATGACACCCACGTTTATAAATATAAATCCTACCCCCTCACACCAAAAAAAAATATTTTTTGCTGGTGCGAGATTAAATTTGCATCGCTGTCATCAGCCTCATGTGCTTTCCACAAGTATTCCCCACAATAAAATATCTACGGTTAAAGTCTAATTTCAAAATTAGTTTATCACAAAACATCTACATTTTTTAAATAAAATATCACCAAACCGTATTGATACTCAGGCTAGACAGAAAAATAGTTCTCATCAACTGTTGTTGCAGAAATCGTTCAGTCAACAGTTGAGCACCATTAAAGAAACCAAAAATGTGTTATCAGAATCAGTTTGATATAACAGTACAGAGCATTCCCTACTAGACACGTTACCAACCAAACACTCAAAAGATACAGACATTAAAGAGCAAACACTTTCTTTCATTGAAACAAAAGAAAAACATTTACAAAGAACACTTGTAAACTTGACCCCAATGCTTAAATCTAAACACACAAGTAGATACTAACACAGACCACAGAATAAATATACACAAATTCTTAACCTACTATCTACAATGCATTGAATCTCATACTTCATGACAGTTACTTGTGCAAACATGCCATTAAATCTTTATCACTTATAAAATTTTTGAATGTCACCCTCTTCATGCATTCCTCCAGACTCAATTCTAACACTTTATCTTTATACTTCAACTGAGCTTCATATTTGCACGGGAAATCACTTCCTAACATTAGATTTAAACAAATTCCCTTCATGACAAATAAATCTTGAATAAACAGCTCCTCCTCAATGATTACTTCACATTCTGGGTTCCCTTTCATATAGTTTGGTTCGTTCAAGAATTCATTTTGTATCTTAGCTTGCTTGGCCTTCCCCCAATACGTCTTTAAAATCAACTTTTCAAACGCCTCAAAAGTTAAAAATTTATCAGCACACTGATTTGCCCAAGTTTGAGCAGAACAGTCAAGCCTTCTCTTTGCTAACTTCTTTTGACACTGGTCTGACATACCAGGCACAAATTGGTCCTTGCATGCAGCCAAAAATTCCACTGGATGATAATTACCCACTCCTGAAAACTTTCTTCCGTTAGGTGTCTGCACCATGGACCAATTAGTGTTTCCTGATGCAGTACACAATTCTAGACTATTTATTCTAGTGTTCACCTTCTCAATCTCAGTATACTTTACTGTCACTACTTGTTCTATCTTTTTCCTAAACTAACATTCTGTATTCTCTAATGTTCCTGACAACAAAGTTTTTGTTTCCTCAATACCTGCCACCATCCTCTTGTCAACCTCAGCCAACGCCTGCATAGTGCCCTCATTCCTGTGATTACATATTGGTTTCACAGCATCTAACTTGCCTCCTACCTCAGTCTCAATAGCACCAATTCTGGCATGTATCTCCTTTTCCCTGTTTCCAAACCGTTCTGTTAGACTTCCTATCTGTTGGTCAATGTCTGTAATTATTTTGCCTTTAATGCAAACATTGAATTTTGTAGTGCCCCAATGTCTGCCTTAAAGTCTGCTTTCAATTCTGATTTTACAGTTCCTATTTCTGATCTTAAATTTGATTCTAAATGTAAGTTTGAATTTTCTATTTTTGATTCTAAATGTGATTTTGAATTGTCTACTATTGATTCTAAATGTGAGTTTGAACATTCACATTGCCATGCTAGTTGTGTAACTGTCTTGTCTTCGTTGGTAATTTATTACTTTTCATTGTCAATTAAACATATTACGTTAGATGTGACTATATCAGTTAATGTATTGTTTATTTATCAACAGGCTATTTTGTAATGAGGGCCTTAAAGGTTCCTAACTGCATCGTATTACTTCAAATGCCAGTAGTATTACAATATTTGTGCACTGCACTGTGCCTGGCACTCGCCATTGTCCCTCTCTCCCCTCACCGGAAACGAACTGGAAAATCCTAAGTTGGAACAAGCCACCAATGTCGGCCTGCTCGCTGGCCTCCCGTCAGCTACAAGCACACAGCAAATCTCAACGTGGAGAATTTCTACCTATGGCCTAAGTATAAATGTTGTCACCCAACTGAGTACATACATTGCTACCATAATTAATAAGATTAAAATTTGATTTTAAGTAAAGTTTTAGAAATGTATTGGCTGAGCGCTGTACTTTGGAAGTCGGTTAGTACAGCTCACATGGGGAAGTTGATGACGTAGGGAAAAAAACCCGGGCAGTTGGGCTTCTGGCGCGCGCGCGCGACGGCAGGAAGTGGTGCGTCGGGAGCGAGTGGAGTAGCTGGCCGGGCGGCGTTGCTCTGCAACAGTCGGCATGTGGAAATCCAGGTGGAGGTTATAGATTTGTTTGTGGCAATCGCCACGTGTGGTTGCTCGGCGTAGATTGCACCAAGTTGAATCTAGTGCTACTGTGTGTTGGTGAATATTTATCTGGTGGAACAAGGTGTGCATCGCATTGCATTAAAGTGACTGAGATTTGTTAATGTAACACGTGTCGTCGCATAGGCATGAACATAAACGGTGTTTGAGACAGTCACATGGTGTGAAAACAATTTGCGACCAATATTCATTTTGTCTGGGGGCTCATGAGCTATAACTTTATTTGATAAATGTGTCGACGTACAGATGTATCAGCCACAGGGTTCTTATATTGTGAAATAAACAACATAAAGTGAACTTTTACGTGTTTTCAAAAATAGTAGTTAGTACACCCTTTTCTCTCATGAACTTGACTTGATTATAAATTTTTTTGTTAATCATATGCACGGAAGGAAAGCTGCAAACGTGTGATATCATCCCCTAGAAAACGAGTCAAACAATAGCAGTCACAGATCCAGTGTTTTTGCATGTTTAGGAATTTGGTTCGCAGTTGGTGGTTGTGAATTTTAAAAGTTAAACTTTCCCTATTTATACCCTCACCCTTAACCCTCGTAAAGGTCAACCATAGCGCCTTTTTTCTCCTTCAAGCTAGAAAAGTTTTGTTCATTGTAGTTTTTTCGTTTGACACTTATTTCGTGAGTTATTTGGCCCGGTCACTTTGTCACTTTCAATGGTCCATCATATATATATATATATATATATATATATATATATATATATATATATATATACAAATTTTAAACGAATATTGTAAATACATGCAGATAGATTGCAAGACAAGGCTCTTTTAATTGCCTTTCAGAATATTTATTTACTATTTAATTTGTTTAATTTATAACTGGTTATTTTTATGGACGAATGTAGGTATGTCTTTCCTTCTGCGTTGCCTCAGGAAGAATGTAAGTTCAATAACAAGAGTAAATGTGCACACGAGCAGTTCGGTGGTTCGTGGCACTTACAACTGCTAGACCTTAGAAAATTTTTTAAAAAGTTCATACATGTCCCTTTGTACTGTTATATGAGTAAGTACCTATGCAAAATAGTGAACTAACCCTAAGTTCAATTCTGTTAAAGCCACTACGCGAGAAAATACTGTGTTGTATGTGTGTGTGTGTGTGTGTGTGTGTTTGTGTGTGTGTGTGTATCCAGTATATACATGGGACAAAAACTCGTTTATGAAAAAAGTGTCTTTTGCTGACGTATGGTATAGCGAAAACACAACCAGTACCACGGCAGTAATAAAAGCCATAACAGAAGCGGATCGAGTAATCAGAACAGAGCAAACAGCTAAAGTGAGTTGAGCTTAAGTATGCAGAGGAAAGAGGAGGATGGGGTTTTCTATGCTGAAGAAGAATACATAATAAGAGAATTTGCGAAAGTCATTGTTGAAAGAACAATGAACCGAAACAGTTAGGGTCGAACTGCTGCCGATACCTAGGCACAGCCTCGCCAACCAAGGGCAGGTTACTGTGATATTAATAACAAACGGACTAGTATCAAATGAAGCATTGCGTGTGGATGTGAGCGGGTTCACGTTGAAAACTATCATCGCAGGTCACTTTTCTTCATAGATGTTGATGAATGTAACAAAGAGTTCTGGTTCCACAGAACTGTAAAGTGATAGATGTAACAATTGTTATATGCGTTTACAAAGAGTACTGAGTTGTCTATCGATGTTTGCTTAAGATGATACAAGCGGCTCTTACATGTTCATACCGAGAGTTATTCAATTGGATATTGTTAGACGGAATTGTCTGTAAATAGGAACAGAGTTTGTGTTGTGCAAAACTATCTTTTTAATTCTTTGAGTACGAAAATTGAGTTGCACGCCACATTATTACTGTTGTAACATTGTGCAAAGATTGAAAACATTTGTTACTGCGTACGTGAATAGCATGAGGTGACAATCGCTTCTAGGATTGTTGGAGGGCATTAGGGGCGGTAGTAATACAGTTTCCTGAACGCTATCATCCTGTATACTTTTGAATGAGGGGTACCCTTCTTTATAAATTTGTTTGAGGCAGAGGTTTCTAAAGAAGAAGATGGTTGCCTCAAAAATTCTCGCTGTGGTACGTTAGGAGTGTGTGCGATCGCTGTAGTATATAATATTAGTACATGTGGAGGTACGACACACATGGACTTCCACAAAAGAAAGTTTAAATGTTTGTAAATCTATCGGACAAAACTGCATGGTCATCAGTCCATAGCTTACAAACTACTTAAACTAAGGTAAGCTGCCCCAAGGACAACACACACACCCATGCCACAGGGAGGATTCGAACCTCCGAAGGCGAGCAACCGCGCGCTCCGCAGCGAGGCGCTTTAGACAGCTCGGCTACTCCACCGTGGCACTTTGACAAAGAACACATATATACAGGATGAATCACCTAACACTTGCACCGCAAATATTGCGGAAACAGCAAGTGCGAATGATGTGCGGTTTTCACAGAATGGATTGGTAGTAAGGGGCTCGTATTTATAGCCAACAAACAGGTTGTAAAAATAACTAGAAAGTGTATTTTTATTCAGACATACAGTTTTTTAATGGAACAATCGTTGTTTCTATCACGTCATGGGATTTTCGACACCAGGTGTGCACAAAGAATTTTGAATGACATTTTTATCGCGTTATGTTTGACAGCTATAACCGTTCAAAGTTTCGGGGGCGGAGGCTGAGATGGCGTAGCTGACTGGCCGAGTGGCTGGTCCCTGGGGCACGACCCACTGTCTCAAGATCACCAGCCAGTCTGCTACGGTGACGTAGCCTCCACCACCAAAACTTTGAATGGTTGTGGCTGCCAAAATAAACGCGATAAAAATGTCATTCAGAATTATTTGTACACAGCTGGTGTCAAAAATCCCAGTGCACGATAGAAACAACCATTGTTCCATTTGAAAAATTATATGTTTGCATAAAAATACACTTTATAGCTATTTATACAACCTGTTTATTGTTTATATGTTTATTTCTATAAACCATGGTAATGTTTTATTTATATGTTGACAAGCCAACAATTAAGTTGGCGAGTAAATGTGTTTTGAAAAGCTTTGAATTCTAAGATCCGAAGGTGCCAGTTAAACTGCCGAATCCGATAATCTTATTACAAAATAAAAAGCGATCTCGGCTCTTGTCTTCAATAAATTGATTAAAAGATCGCCCCCAGTCATGACAAACCCCTTATGGAACAACTAGTGTTCAAAATGTTCAAATGTTTGTAGAACTTATGGGACTTAACTACGGGGTTATCAGTCCCTAAACTTACAAACTACTTATGAACTAGCTAAGACTAAGGACGGCACAAATATCCATGCCCGAGGGGGGATTCGAACCCCCGACCGTAGTGGCCGTGCAGACCGTGACTGGAGCGCCTCAGTCTCCATGGCCACCGCGGTCGGCAACAACTAGTGGTATATACTCTTGTCCAGAGAGAAGGTTGAAAAAACCTCACATATTTTTGCCACATTCTTTCATTATTATGAGTTAGCTTCATATATATATATAGATATAGGCCGGGTAATTTACTATTGATTATTATAATTATTATATTTTTAGTAATAGCAACAGCATTTATAGGATATGTTCAAACTCGAAGACAAATATCATTTTGAGGAGCAACAGTAATTAAAAATTTACTATCAGCGATACCTTATATTGGAACAGACATTATACAATGAGTATGAGGAGGATTTGCAGTTGATAACGCAACACTAAATCGATTCTACACATTCCATTTTGTGTTACTATTTATTGTTGCAGGTATAGTTATAATACACTAGGATCAAATAAGCCAATTGGATTAAATAGAATCATTGGTAAAAAATCCCTTTTCATTCATACTTAAATTATTTTCGCTTCGTGTACCTTACAGGTAGACGAATAATATTCACAGGGGATGAAGACCTCGGGGCAGTATGTGTGGGCCGTAGAGGCGAGTCCGGGAAAGTACCTCATTTAGTTTTCGCAGAAATGTCAGGCTCTGAAATAAATCAGTGTCTCGTGGCGGGCACGAGCTAACGAGGACAGAATGGGACCGGACGGCCAGTGTGTGGGGCCTTTGACGGCCAGAACCTATACAGAGGTGCATTCTGCGGGACAGAGGAAGCGGGGATCTCTCTAATGCTTCCGGGAAAAGCCGACGCTGGCAGCAGGTGTTTGGCGCCGAGACTGGCTGTAGGCAGTCGCTGAGGCACTGTACATGTGCTGATTTTCATAACTCTCTGCGATGGAGATTTGGCGAATACTTACGACACCAAACTTCCCAAAATTTTCTGTAGGAAGACCTCCTGCTGGGTGGAATGCAGCGCCGCTCAGGCCAGCTGCTAAGAGTTATTGTTGTCGGTGTCGTAAGTGGTTAAGCGAAACCAGAAGTGTAAGAGACTACCCTTGCATTTGTTGACACACCTTGTGTGGGAACGCTGCGAGTGTTGGCGTGCCCTCGCGAAACACGGGAGTGACAGTGACAGGATTGTCCAGGGACGGCTGATTTAGCCATCATTCATGTGGGGGCACTCCTTGTCTAGCCGGGGGACTTCGCGTGGATTGGCGTGTTCAATTTTGTGTGGGCGTGGTTACGTTAGTTTTGGAGGCAGCGGTACTGTAGAAGTAAGGTAGGTGCATGGACGGATTGGAGTGGGGAAAGGGGGGTTTGCTCTCATAAGAGTGCCGCATTTGGCGTTCTGGTTCCCGTCTTGGAAGTTGATTTGCTTAGAGTTCTGCTCCCGAGCGAGTGGACCTTAGGACACGGAGACTTGCTCTTTAGAGAGTGATTCGACGAGTTGCAGGGAACTTCTCGTTTCGCCAGCATTATACTGATAGCGTTGCACGAGTCTTTGGTGGCCTCCACAGCTGCACAACACTGCACTCAGGTTACGGTAGGATTGGCGATCCTACACAGAAGCTCGAAATGAAGCGAGGATTTCATTGTGAAATGCCGACAATACTTTTCACAACGAAACTCTTTGTCAAAATTTGACTGAAAACCCTAAGAGATTTTTATCATATGTTAAATATACCAGGGGCAAAACACAAACAATACCCTCACTACGTGATAGTAATGGCGATCCTGCCGAAGATAGCGTTACTAAAGCAGAGTTATGAAACGTAGCTTTCAGAAACTCATTCACCAAAGAAGACGAAACCAGTATTACTCATTTCGAATTAAAAACAGAAGCCAGAATGAGTAACTTTGCCGGCCGCGGTGGCCAAGGAGACTGCGGCGCGTCAGCCACGGTCTGCACGGCCACTACGGTCGGGGGTTCGAATCCCCCTTCGGGCATAAATATTTGTACCGTCCTTTGTGCCAGCTAGTTCATAAGTAGTTTGTAAGTTTAGGGAATGATGACCCCGTAGTTAAGTCTCATAAGCTATACAAACATTTTTCAATGAGTAACTTTGAAGTGGATATCCTCGGAGTGGTGAAGCAACTTAAAATCACTTAAGAAGAACAACTTTCTGGTCCGGACTGTATACCCATTAGATTTCTATCTGATTATGCTGAAACGATAGGTCCTTACTAACAGCCATATATAAGCGTTCTCTTAAAGAAGGATTGTAACAAAAGATTGTTAAGTTGAACACGTCACACCTTCATTCAGGTAAGGCAGTAGGAGTAACCCACTATCCTACAGGCCTATTTCATTGACGTCTATTTGCAGCAGGGTTTTGGAACAAATCCTGTATTCAAATATTATAAATTATCTCGAACAGAGTGATCTATTGACCCAAGGTCAACACTGATTTACAATATATCATTCTTGCGAAATACGACTAGATCTTTACTCACACGAAGCGATGACTGCTCTATCGAGAAGGCTTCTCAAACTGATTACGTATTTCTTGATTTCCAGAAAGTTTTTGACACCGTAACTCACAAACGGATTTTAATCAAATTGCGTTGTTATGGTATACCGCCCCAATTTGCGGCTATATAGAGAATTTCCTATCAGAGATGACACAAGTTGTAGTAATCGATGGTAAGGCATCGACTAAAACTGAGGTGATGATCAGGTGTTCCACAGGGTAGTGTTATTGGTTCTCTACCGTTCCTTATTTACATGAACGTTTTGGGAGAAAATCTGAGCAGTTCTCTAAGGTTGTTTGCAGATGACGCCGTCATTTATGCACGATGTCTAGTAAACTAATCCGAATAACAAAACCAACTGCAGAACGATCTGAATAAGATATCACTAAGGTGTGAAAATTGGTAACTGACTCTAAATAATGAGAAGTGTGAAGAAAAGAAATCCGTTAAACTTTGTATACAAGATAAATCAATCAAATGTGAAGGCCGTAAGCTCCACAAAATACCTATGAATTACTATTACTTCAAACTGAAATTGGAAACAACACGTAGATAATGTCGTGGGAAAGGCGAACCAGAGACTGCCTTTTATTGTCAGAACCCTTAAAAGATGCAACAGAACTACTAAAGGTCTGCATACACTACGTTGTCCGTCCTGTTTTGGACCATTGCTGCCCAGTGTGGAATCCTTATCAGGTGGGTTTCACGTAAGACATCGAAAGAGTCGAAAGAATGTATATGGTTCACTTCCACTTACATAGGTAGAAAATATCATGAGAATAAATACGAGAAATCAAGCTCGAACGGAGAGATTGAGATATTCTTCTTTCCCGTGCGCTATTCGAGAATGGAATGGGTCATAGATAGTATAAAGGTGGCTTGATGAACACCTCTGCCTGGCACTTAAATGTGATTTGCAGACTATCCCATGTAGATGTGGATGTAGATGCCCGCTCACGCTCTGGTACCACAAGGGATCCTTGAGTTTTCAGTGATAGGGACTATGTTTTGTCATGATATTAATCTCCGCGATCTTGCCCAACCTGGTCTTGATCATTTCGTTGACTTACTTGTATCAACCCGCGTTTTGATCCGACTTTCCAGTCATTTACGTAGGATCTTGTAAAACCTTTATTAATTGTTTATTTCAATTTTTTCTATGGAATTATGAATTACAATTGATTTATCTGTTTTACGCAATAAATTGTTGATTTTTCCCCTAAATTATAGTTTATATTATAATTTTATATCATTACATAAACATTTTGGAAGGGGTTTTCTTATTATTATGTTGTATTGAAGGTCAATTGCATCATTAGATTACAAGGGGTATAAATCTTATCCTTTACGAGAGTCCACTCTGAATATTATCCCGTGCACCAACCCGATTACCCATTACAAAATTCTTGGCATACCCTGCCTGGCTACCCTTCATCCCACTCTTTGTACCTACAGCAGTTCCTTATTTCCTCCCCCTCCCTCCCCCACCTTACAGGTTCATAAACGATTTCCGAAAAAGTAATGTTTTCGGCAGTAATTAATGCAAACACAGTTCCCACCGAGATTGGAAGTTGGTAATAATTGCTTAAACCATAATGACTGTAGACAATTCTGACATGCAGCGTGGTGCTCCTGCTACTACGGATTACATCAACCCTCGACTGTGTGATAGAAACACGCCTGATCTGCTTGGTGTAACATAGGTCATGTCTACGTGTTCGTCAGAGATGTTCAGTGACGTCAACACTTAACAGTTTCCACGACCTACGTGCTTCTTTCGCTATTTGTACTACTAATGCAAAACACGTGAGTGTCGTAGTTGTCTTCTTTCACGTCAGATAGAAGACATATTCTCTTTTAGGAAAATTTTCACTAATCTGATGTCTTATTTGGTGTTATTCCAGCACAGATGGTCATCCATCAATTCTCAGATCCGTCGAAGTGAAACTGTAAAGCCTAAGTGATGTTCTTTTCTTTTCTTATGTAAACTGATTATGAAATACAGTTTACAAGGATGCAAGCTACTTAAAATCTGTCATAATAAAATAGCAAACTACAAACTACTGCACATGTACATAACAGGTATATCATTCACATTATTAAATAAATACAATAAAACTTGAATTATGTAAACTGGGTTATTACGGCAAGTTTCGCTGATGTTAATTGGGCGACCAAACGCGTAAAACACATTCCATGCTTCGACGAGATCCTACCGCCGCGATAGTCGAGACAGGTCTGAGCTAACTTGCCAGAAGCAAGCGGCTTCTGCGTGCGCTGTTGGCAGAATGTTCTCGAAGCACGCCCACTCACTTTGTTGTTGACTGGTTTATAAACATTAATGTTGTTGTGGTCTTCAGTCCGGAGACTGGTTTGATGCAGCTCTCCACAATACCCTATCCTGAGCAAGCCTCTTCATCTCCACATAAGAACGACAACCTACATCTGTCTGAATCTGCTTACTGTATCCATCTCTTGGTCTTCCTCTGCGATTTTTTCCCCACACACTTCCCTCCAACGCTAAA
Organism: Locusta migratoria; assembly: GCA_026315105.1. Taxonomy (NCBI): domain Eukaryota; kingdom Metazoa; phylum Arthropoda; class Insecta; order Orthoptera; family Acrididae; genus Locusta; species Locusta migratoria. The sequence goes on from CM048748.1 coordinate 87,486,198, forward strand.
TTCACAATTCCTTGATGTCTAAGAATGTGTCCTACCAATCTATCCCCTTTCCTAGTCAAGGTATGCCAGAAATCCCCCTTCTCTCCAATTCTGTTCAGCACCTCCTCATTAGTCACGCGATCCACCCACCTAATCTTCAGCATTCTTCTGTAGCACCGTATTTCAAAAGCCTCAATCCTCTTCCTGTCCGCACTGTTCATCGTCCATGTCTCACTCCCATACAAGGCAATACTCCATACAAATGCCCTCAGAAAGGACCTCCTTAGTTTTAAATCAATATTCGATGTTAACAAATTTCTCTTTTTCAAGAACGCCTCTCTACCCACTGCCATTCTGCATTTTATATCGTCTGTACTGCGACCATCATTTGTTATTTTACTGCCCAAGCAACAAAACTCATCTACCTCCTTTATTGCTTCGTTTCCCAATCCAACTCCTTCAGCATCACCTGACTTTCCTACACTGCACTCCATTACCCTAGTTTTGCTCTTGTTAATGTTCATCTTATATGTACCTTTCAGCACACTGTCCATTCCGTTCAATTGCTCTTCCAGGTCCTTTGCTGTATCTGACAGAATTACTATGTCAATAAAATTAATATTGTACAAAAATAGGAAACTTTCGAGTGGTAGGCTATTATTGAGAGGTTTTTCTCGCACTAAGACTGTCTGGAAATAGTTAATAATACATAAAATAATAATTCAGAAAGTTTGGCGCCTGCAACTATTCACTAACATAGCGGAAACTCGTCACACCACATCTCTGCTAAACTGGCACACTTTCCCACGGAAAAGACCTGATGCAATCGACTCCTATTGTCAGTATTCCAGTACCACTGCTGACCTCATAAGAAGTTATAAGAACACTCGTGCTATATTCCGTAACTAACAAGAAATAAAATTGGCTGCAAAATCCGGAACCATCACACAACCCCTCGGTAATGATATTTCGAAAATTCGAGTGATTTCAAAGACAACTGAAAATTTCAAACAAAATTTTGAAAAGAAACTGACATTTGAAATCCATAACAAGATATCTCTCATTATCATCCCTATTCGGTTAATTACATATTTGAACCAAGTCCCTAACTGATACTGAAATTTTAAATAAACTAATCAACAAATCAGTATCAGTGTACTGCAAACGAAAACAACAGTTCCATAAACATAATACCTAAAATAATAAACAAATGACGTACATATAAGACACATAGAAAAGCACTGTCTGAAATTAAAAAAAAGCAACTACCTGAAATCAATAAACAATTGCAAAAAAACATGACAAAGACAAAAGCAAATATCTTGAAATTATCCTGCCATAAAGATCAGAATAATTCTGCAAATGCATCAACTAACGGGCAATATATAACCTTCATAAATGTACAATACGGTGGAACGAAAAAAAATATATATTTATTTTTCCTTTTACGAAACGCTTTAGTGCCGTAAAGATGCCTACTGCATTAGAAGAAAGAAGAGAGAGAGAGAGAAAAAAAAGACAGTTAATAGCTTCTGATCACATATCATACTTGAACATACGGAAAATTGAAAATACTGCCTTTTTTGAAACTTTTTTACCCTGTTTTAAACCACCAAAATAAACTTATAAACTTGCTTTAGTTTTTTTTCCGAATGGTTTATATAAGCTAAATAACAATCATGGTAATAATATACCTTAGAAGAAAACGAAATTGAGCAATATTTCACAATGTGTAACTTTTGGCGCATTTGGTTCAACAAAATATTCTCACTTGTAGCGTTTCGTATAAAGAAAAGTCATTTTATTAAACCCACATTGATGAGCATTCATTAAATATCCTGAATTATTTTAATCGAAATTGTAAAGTTTTGAACATTATAACTTTATTGTGAGAAATAAGGTACCGTTTAAAAAATTCACAAATAATTACTTCTTAAAAATTGTAAAATGTTAGATATAAAAATAGATCCTGTAGGAATTTTGTTTTTTCTTCTTCATATGACAAACAGCATCACTGAAGCACTCATCACGCTAATTGTTTATTTATTTATTTTTTCTAACACTTTCCCAAAGACGAAAGTACGCATTTAACTCACAACACTGCAAGGTGTCGTATCGTGTTGAGGAAACGATGAATGAGACACCATCGCAACAGCTGCGGCGTAAGACATTACAGCTGCCGATGCCATGTCCAAGCTGCGCGTCTTTGTGTAACTTCCGCTATGGCTCTAGTCTCGCTTCTCTTCTCGTTACAGTCTCTCGTACAGTGATAATTGAGATAAATGTAAAAGATACAGAAAAATACCATACATACACTACTGGCCATTAAAACTGCTACACCAAGAAATGCAGATGATAAACGGCTATTCATTAGACAAATATATTACACTAGAACTAACATGTAATTACGTTTTCACGCAATTTGGCTGCATAGATCCTGAGAAATCAGTACCCAAAACAACCACCTCTGGCCGTAATAATGATATGCCTGGGCACTAAACAGAGCATGGATGGCGTGAACAGGTACAGATGCCCAAGCAGCTTCAACACGATACCACAGTTCATCTAGAGTCGTGACTGGCGTATTGTGACGAGCCAGTTGCTCAGCCACCATTGACCAGACGTTTTCAGTTGGTGAGAGATCTGGAGAATGTGTTGGCCAGGGCAGCAGTTAAACATTTTCCGTATCCAGAAACGCCTGTAGAGGACCTGCAGCATGAAGTCGTGCATTATCTTCCTGAAATGTAGGGCTTCGCAGAGATCGAATGAAGGGTAGAGCCACGGGTCGTAACACATCTAAAATGTAACGGCCTCTGTTCAAAGTGCCATCGATGCGAAGAAAGAGGCGTTACGAACTTGTGATTTGAAGAGATAGGAATATGTTGTTGTGGTCTTCAGTCCGGTGACTGGTTTGATGCAGCTCTCCACAATACCCTGTCCTGAGCAAGCCTCTTCATCTCCACATAAGAACGACAACCTACATCTGTCTGAATCTGCTTACTGTACCCAATGGAATCCCATACCATCACGTCGGGTGATACGCCAATATGGCGAAGACGAATACACGCTTCCAAAGTGCGTTCACCGCGATGTCGCCAAACAGAACCTGGAATCATCCGAAAAAATGACGTTTTGCTATTCACGCACCCAGGTTCGTCGTTGCGTACACTTGTCTGTAATGCAGCCTCGTGGGTAACCACAGCCATGGTCTCCGAGCTGATAAAATTGATGTTCAAATGTTTGTCACTCTATCGGACCAAACTGCGTGGTCATCAGTCCGTAGCTTGCAAACTACTTAAACTAAGGTAAACTAACCTAAGGACAAACACACACACCCATGCCCCAGGGAGGACTCGAACCTCCACGGCGAGCAACCGCGCGCTCTGCAGGGAGACGCTTTAGACCGCTCGGCTACTCCACCGCGGCTCCGAGCTGATAGTCCATGTTGCTGCACTCGTCGTCGAACTGTTCGTGCTGATGATTGTTGTCTTGCAAACGTCCCCATCTGTTGACTCAGAGATCGAGACGTGGTTGCACCATGGGGATAAGATGCCTGTCATCTCGACTTCTAGTGATACGAAGCCGTTGGGATCCAGCACGGCGTTCCGTATTGCCCTCCTGAAACCACCGATTCCACATTCTGCTAACAGTCATTGGATCACGACCAGCGCGAGCAGCAGTGTCGCGATACGATAAACCTCCATCACGATAGGCTACAATCCGACCTTTATCAAAGTCGGACATGTAATGTTACCCATTTCTCCTCCTTACACGAGGCATCACAATAACTTTTCACCAGGCAACGCCGATGAACTGCTGTTTGTTTATGAGAAATCGGTTGGAAACTTTCCTCATGTCAGCTCGTTGTAGATGTCGTCACCGGCGCCAATTTGGTGTCAATGCTCTGAAAAGCATATCACAGCATCACCTTCTTATCCGTCAAATTTCGCGTGTGTAGCACGTCATATTCGTGGTGTAGCAATTTTAATGGCCAAGTGTTTATGTAAGAATACTTTGAAATATTTAAAAACGTACCATCATTTTTATACACATACAGACTTAAATTACTATCGACCAATATTAAATTCTATATTGCTAATAAGTAATTGGAGAGTGAGCTCGTTGAAGTACGCTTGTAGGTTGCGAGGATCTCAGTCTTAGGAACCTTCAAACCAATCTTCTAATCACGTTTTCTAATTCAAAAATTGTTTTCAAATTTCTGATTCAGTTAATACGGTTTAGGCCATTATATTAACTAACTTTATTGACTTTATAAATAAAAAGTGTAAACCTAATGCCATTAGGTCGAATCAGTAACAGCTTGAAATTTTGCGTTCTACATAAATGCATGCAATGTGCGAATTATTGTGGTTCTTCAGTGAGAGTAGTTGTTTAGATCTTAGTTATGTTAATGTTAATTGTTCATTTGAGATGAGAGAATAGTGAAAAATGCAGATACTGATCTCCAACTTGTATTCCAAGATAATTGTCATATGGTAATTCTTCCATCAATGCGTAGTTGAATAAATCTCAGATATTAATTTAAATATATTGAAAATAGTTATTTTATCATTTACGGAAATTCATAATCCAGTATAGAGGAACAGATTAAGAAAGAGATTTCTATTAGAAACCCCGATTTTGATGAAATGAAGCTGATCAAAGGGACCTTTAAATATTTTCTGCACATTAGCGGCTATTAGGCAACTACTAAAATTTAATTTCTCGGCTTTGCATGTTTAATTTCGCAAGCAGAACTAATTACTGGATTATCCTACAATCAGAAAACGAACTGAAAAAGTACTTTATGAAACTTTTAACTATATTAGAGCCGTTCACCATGATTATTCTGCTCAATTTTTAATCTGCTAAAAGACATGACAAAAAGAACAGACAACGTTTACATGAAAAGCATTAATTTTATGATGCAAGAGTAATTAATCATCACAGAGGGTAGTTAATGCAGTCAAAGGAAAGCTGAAAATTTTTGACAGAGAGGGATCAGAACGTGGATTTACCGCATTAGTCGCCATAGCCAATTAGGCTATCCAGATACGCTTCTGGTCCTGTCCAAATTCTCAACTGATTGCAAACTACGATTTTTATGAAATTATATGAATGGATGCAGGAGACTTGTGAGAATCAAAAGCTGTAATTACAAATTCAGTATCCCTTACATACAAAAAGCCGACAAAATTCAATACTATAATAATAATATTATAAGACTTATATTTACAATTTTTGATACGTAGTCTTTATCAGTAACAGATTAAGAAGGAAATGGGCAGCATTGCACCACGCTACCTATCTTAAAAGACGTACCACGATATTTCCGTATTCTTTCAATAAAATTTGTTTTACTCTCTTGTTCTGCTTTTCGCTGAGGTAGTAATATTCTTGTGTCAGTACATAGATTCCACCACAGAAACACAAAACATGAACCCATCAACGCGCATTACATTTATACATGTATTTTATTATATCTCATATTACTTTTAGTAAAATTCGTTTTGTGTTGTAGTCTGCGACTTACATATTTCATGGCCGACATGCAGTAGACAATTTATACATAAACAATTATATGTATTTGTGGACAAGAACTGAATATATTTGCATAAAAATCCATGATACATTAAATATTACTTGTGTAAGTAAATTTCGACGGCGGCAGTATATTTGAACAGTGAGAGGCCACGCTATCTGAGCAAAGAACTTCAGTCTCAACCGATTTTAGTATTGTTAAACATGTGTCAATAAAATTTGTAGAGGGGTGGTCAAAGCATTTAATTCTGTGATATTCAAATGTGTAATATTTTGGAAGGGAAATTGTATTTTAAAGATGAGGCGTTAGGATGCGCGGAAGTAAACTGATTTGGGAGCAGGTAGAGCACGCTTTCGAACGCTTGGAAAGGAACTCATAACTTTGACGCGGTGGTGAAAGGTTGTGACGCTGGGCCCTCTAAACCCGCGTTACGAACTTGTGATTTGAAGAGATAGGAATATGTTGTTGTGGTCTTCAGTCCGGAGACTGGGTTGATGCAGCTCTCCACAATACCCTGTCCTGAGCAAGCCTCTTCATCTCCACATAAGAACGACAACCTACATCTGTCTGAATCTGCTTACTGTATCCATCTCTTGGTCTTCCTCTGCGATTTTTTCCCCACACACTTCCCTCCAACGCTAAATTCACAATTCCTTGATGTCTAAGAATGTGTCCTACCAATCTATCCCTTCTTTTAGTCAAGGTATGCAAGAAATACCTTTTCTCCCTAATTCTGTTCAGTACCTCCTCATTAGTTACGCGATCCACCCATCTAATCTTCAGCATTCTTCTGTAGCACCATATTTCAAAAGCCTCAATCCTCTTCCTGGCCGCACTGTTTATCGTCCATGTCTCACTCCCATACAAGGCAACACTCCATACAAATGCCTTCAGAAAGGACTTCCCTAAGCGTAAATCAATATTCTATGTTAACAAATTTCTCTTTTTCAAGAACGCTTTTCTACCCATTGCCATTCTGCATCTTATATCCTCTGTACTGCGACCACCATTTGTTATATTACTGCCCATGTAACAAAACTAATCTACCTCCTTTATTGCTTCGTTTCCCAATCTAATTCCTTCAGCATCACCTGATTTTCTTACACAGCACTCCGTTACCCTAGTTTTGCTCTTGTTAATGTTCATCTTATATGCACCTTTCAGCACACTGTCCATTCCGTTCAATTGCTCTTCCAGGTACTTTGCTGTATCTGACAGAATTACTATGTCGTCGGCAAAACGCAATGGTTTTTAATTCTTCCCCCTGAACTTTAATTCCTTCTCCAAATTTCTCCTTGCTTTCCTTTATAGCTTGCTCAATATACAAATTGAATAACAATGGAGAAAGACTACAACCCTGTCTTACTCCCTTTCCAACCACTGCATCCCTTTCATGCCTTTCAACTCTGACAACCGCTGTCTGGTTTTTGTACAAGTTGTAAATAACATTACGCTCCTTGTACATTACTCCTGCTTGCTTCAGAACTTGAAAGAGTTTATTCCAATCAACATTGTCAAAAGCCTTCTCCAAATCTACAAAAGCTAGAAATGTAGGTTTGCCTTTCCTTAATCTATCTTCTAGGATAATCCGTAAAGTGAGTATTGCCTCCCGTGTTCCTACATTTCTCCTGAACTCAAACTGATCTTCCCCGAGGTCGGCTTCTACCAGCTTTTCCATCCTTCTGTATATAATTCATGTTAATATTTCGCAACCATGACTTATTAATCTGATGGTTCTGTAGTTTTCACACCTGTCTGCACCTGCTATTTTTGGAATGGGGATTATAACACTTTTCTTAAAGTCTGAGGGTACTTCGTCTGTCTCATACATCTTACACACCAGGTGAAACAGGTTTGTCATGGCTGATTCTCCCAGAGACTTCAGTAGCTCTGAGGGAATATCATCTACTCCAGGGGCCTTATTTCGACTTAGGTCTTTCAGGGCTGTCAAATTCTTGTATGTGTATGTTTTGTATATTCTCTTGTAGACAGTACAACAGGTCAACGTAACACACATGTACACAACTTAATGTTATTCTACCTGTTGATGGCGGCTTAAACCATTTAAACCCGTTGTGGGTACAATGTGAGTGGTAACGGTAATACCTTGTGTTTCAGTCAACTTTAAACAACAGTCACGGTAAAGCCTATACCAAAATGTTTTTATTTAAAGTGACCATTTATTTGTTATTGCTAATATTTCGGTTGTGTATCGTTCAGCCATCATCAGAGTGATAATAATACAACTAGACAGCCGCAGAGTGTTTCCGTCTACCTTCTACACTATAAAAGCGTAGCAACTCGACGACAAATTTGTTTATGGCTGTAGTGCCCTCCATTGAGATTATATACAATCAAGAATAAAACCGTCATCCAGATTAGTTACATTACTCCCCAGCCGAATTTCAATTGCTTATCTAAAAACCGAATGACCGAAGTATGTTACAGACGTTAATATCCGAACATTCTCAAAATCAAAATATTACAGTATAGATCGCAAGTTGCTGAGCTAATTATTTGCAAGCGGTTTCGGTACTACAGGACTATCATGAGGCCTTTGGAATCTTGATGGTGGACGGTGGGGGTGGATGGAGCAGGCGTCAACTGCAGTTGACCGTCCACAAACAAGGTTCCAAACGCCTGATGATGGTCCTGAAGCACCGAAACCGGTTGCCAATAAATAGTTCAGCAACCTGCGCTCGTGATTGTAATATTTTAAGATTGCTGTTTCGAAAAATGCTTTCAAATATTACTGATTCTCATAATCCATATTATAGTCTGTTTAAATACACTGTTCAGCCACAGCCGTCGAAGTTAACCGCAGATTATGATGGTACATAGTCTCCAGGAAGGGCGCTGCTGCCTTAAATATCTTTGTCGTCGATTTGCTACGCTTTTATAGTGAATAAATTGAAAGGAAACACTCTAGCGACAGTACAGTTGTCTTAGTATCGCTCTGATGATGGCTGAAGGGTGCACAGCCAAAATATTATCGATAAGAAATGAACGGTTACGGCTGAATACCTGTAATTTTATTCATAATTTTCAGTAATTGTCGCAGGAATAGGAAATGAAAGATGAAACAAGTTATAAGGGTGTTACTGTCACATTCATTAGGATACGGTAACGATTTTAAAACGTATCCTGTATGGTTATGCTGAATCCGTATCACAGCATGATCGACATTTGCCCGCAGCATTTACGGTGTAATGTGGGTGATATCATCCTATGCTAGACTTCAGTTCAGGAAAAGTCCGCATACATCCTTGATTGACCCGATCCTTCAAATATCCCCACAACGACTAGTCACATGGATTTTGGCCGAGGCTCTGGAAAGCAATATGTGATTAGTGATGATGCGACCGTTCCGAAGGATTTTCGTAGCACATCTGTTACAAGGCGAGTGATACGGTATCACCCCATGGAAACAGTTGTGTGGACTCGGATCCATTCTTACAAAGCCGGGATTAACGAGTTGCATTATAACGTCTTTACAATGTGAAGCCGTTACTGTGTTCCCAACAGGTGCACGAGATCTAAACTAATCATCTAATCAACTTGAAACTAATTATTCGTTTGCAGGAATTAATGTATCGGAAGCCTGTCTATTTGTTAATCATTCTGTGTAGCCTGTATTTACATCCGAAGAACCAATCTGCCAACATATTCAGCTTAACCATTTGAGGTAGCATGCACATGGGTTTGTAACTTATTTGACTCCTTTTAAGCAGGTTTTATTGTGTTTTGTGTACAGCAATGACACCTAGATATGCCGAAATTTTACCGGTTTAGTCTGAGTGTGGGTTCTAAATGTTTTATGATGCTAGTAACAATTACCTCAACTGTCTGTAACATAAATATTACGTATTCAAGTTTTCTAAAAGAATCTCTTTCAGTGTGTAAAGGCAGAATACATCCTTCCCGGAAGATTTTTCCAAGACCTACATGTTCCAGAAGAGAAGCGACGACAATTTTAAACACTGATAGTGTAAAACTACGTGGCACGGCAATTGGTCACCACAGAAACAATATAAACCCTGTTTGAGGTGTCAAGGCGGCGTAATTCATTTATTGTAGACGATGAATTTGGTACAACCTGAAGCATTCTATTTTATAACAATAGGGTGACGAAGGTCGTAAAAGAAATGTATTTCTCCTACTGCAATAGCAAGCAGTTACCAAGTAGTACGTTGTGCATTACTTGATAAATACTGTTTCCTCTTTTTACTCCTCAACCATAAAGAAAATTAAACGCAGATTATTTCCCTTTTCTACAACTGTACAGTAACGAATAAAAACACCAAATTACTTTATTTCCTCTTACATGAGTACTATAATGTTTAGAAATACTACAATCCAATTCGACACATGCTTTAAGATGGTCCATTGAATTCACAAACATCAGGACAATTCAAATACGTACGTAAAAGTTTTATTCTCCACGTTTATTGAGCAGGAAAGTGCACTACTGGCCACTGAAATTGCTACACCAAGTAGGAATACAGACGATAAACGGGTATTCATTAGACAAATATATTATATTGGAACTGACATATGATTAAATTTTCACGCAATTTGGGTGCATAGATCCTGAGAAATCAGGACTCAAAACAACTACCTCTGGCCGTAATAACGGCCTTGATACGGCTGGGCATTGAGTCAAACAGAGCTTGGATGGCGTGTAAAGGTTCAGATGCCCATGCAGCTTCAACACGATACCACAGTCCATCAAGAGTAGTGACTGGCGTATTGTGACGAGCTACCATTGACCTGATGTTTTTAATTGGTGAGAGACCTGGAGAATGTGCTGGCCAGGGCAGCAATCGAACATTTTCCGTATCCAGAAGGCCCGCTCAGGACCTGCAACATGCGTTCGTGCATTATACTGCTGAAATGTAGGGATTTGCACGATTCGAATGAAGGGTAGAGCCACGGGTCTAATACATCTTAAATGTAACGGCCACTCTTCAAAGTGCCGTCGATGCGAACAAGAGGTGACCAACACGCCAGGTGATACGCCAGTGAGGCGCTGACCAATACCCGCTTCCAATGTGCGTTCACCGCGATGTCGCCAAACACGGATGCGACCATCATGATGATGTAAATAGAACCAGGATTCATCCGAAAAAATACATTCGTGCATCCAGGTTCGTCGTTGCGTACACAACTGCAAGCGCTCCTGTGTTGCTCCGTCAAGGGTAACCGCAGCCATAGTCTCCGAGCTGCCGCAAACGTCGTCGAACTGTTCGTGCAGATGGCTATTGTCTTGCAAACGTCCCCATCTGCTGACTCAGGGATCGAGACGTGGCTGCACTATCAGTTACAGCCATGCGGATAAGATGCCTGTCATCTCGACTGCTAGTGATACGAGGCAGTTGGGATTAGGCACGCCGTTCCGTATTGCCCTCCTGAACCCACCGATTCCATATTCTGCTAACTCATTGGATCGCGACCAACGCGAGCAGCATTGTTACGATAGGATAAACCGCAATAACTATAGGCTAAATCCGACCTTTATCAAAGTCGGAAACGTGATGGTACGCATTTCGTTCTCGTTACACGAGGCGTCATAACAATGTTTCACGCAAGTCAACTGCAGTTTGTGTATGAGACATCGAATGGAAACTTTCCTCATGACTGCACGTTGTAAGTGTCGTCACCGGCGCCAACCTTGTGTGAATGATCTGAAAAGCTACTCATTTGCATATCACAGGATCTTCTTCCTCTCTGTAATTTTTGCGTCTGTTGCACGTCATCTTCGTGGTGTAGCAATTTTAATGAACAGGCGTGTAAGTTGTTAGAATATAAAATATCTTCCGCAAACAGCAGTAAATAAACGTGTACTTATTAGGATTGACCTGCAAAATATTCGCCTAAAGGTAGACAATTACGATATTGCCCAAAGCTTTGGTGAACATTAACAAGATCGTAGATTGTTGTAAGTTTTCTATCAATCGTAGATTGTAGATTGTACTAAGCTTTCTAGATAAATCACAGCACATTCTGCGTCTATACAAACAAATATAGCTTAATTCAGCAACAGTAAATCTGCCATCCCATCAGAGCTCCAAAAACGTGTGAACCTGTTACTCGGAGACTGTCGTCGATCAGCTTATTACAATGACTCACCCACACACACTTCGGTTGCCTAATTGTTTACGAAACATGCTTTCAATGTCAGTACTCGCAGCAATATGTAACAAGAAACGATTTCTTAAGTACGTGCACTGCCAAGTGTCTACTTCACCCAAGAGAATTATCCTAGAATAACCAGTTTCATTTTTATAAAATACTTGTAAACTGGCTTATACTAAAGACGGCAGCAACATCCATGCCCGAGAGGGGATTCGAACCCCCGACGGGGAACGGCCTCGCGCATCGCAGCATAGCGCCTCAATGCGCTCGGCCGCTCCGCCGCGGTGCTTAATCTAACTTATGCTAAAGATAACACACACGCAGCATGCGCAAGAAAGGACTCGAAACTCTGACGCGGAGGACGTAATATCAAGCACACTGTGATGTAACGTCTGCCCAATTTTGACAGCTTGTACTGTTTACGCTTGTATTTACTTTGGTGACTTAAGAAATGTTCAAATGCTTTTTAAGCTTAGGGACTTACCTGCGGGGTCATCAGTTCCCAAACTTACAAACTACTTATGAATTACCTTATACTAAAGACGACACAAACATCCATGCCCGACGGGGTGGGATTCGAACCCCCAACCGGAAACGTCCTCGCGCATCGTAGCATAGCACCTCAAAACGCTCCGCCGCGTCCGGTGACTTAAGAAGTAACCAATTACTTATGTAGTTTCTTCCCTTAAACAACAAACAAAAACTAAGAAACGAAGTTACAAAATTCAATAATTATTGTAGAAATAAGAGAAAAAGTAAAATGTGGCAAAATTTAAGAACAATTTATTAGAACTAAAAGAAAATATAACTACTGGATTTCCATGGAGAAATCTATGTTGTTATGTCTTTCGAAGAATTTATTTTTTCTAAAGAAACAAAAATTCTCCATTCACTGCGTACAGGATAGTGAAGCCACATTTCTTGGAACAGCTTTCTTGCTAGTGTCTTCTGCCACATTTTTGAACGTTCTATGGCAGCGCAAAATTTCAAATAGTGTTCTATGTGTAATTGACTGCCGGCCGCGGTGGCCGAGGTGACTGAGGCGCTCCAGTCACGGTCAGCACGGCCACTACGGTCGGGGGTTCGAATCCCCCCTCGGGCATGGATATTTGTGCCGTCCTAGTTCGTAAGTAGTTCATAAGTAGTTTGTAAGTTTAGGGACTGATGACCCCGTAGTTAAGTCCCATAAGCTTAACAAACATTTGAACATTTGATTGTAATTGACTGTGACGTTTGTTTACGTTCTCCTTAAGCTGTTACCATTCTGGTCACACAGAATTTCCCTTTGGAGCATTCCAGTAGCAACATTTAGAATAATTGTCATGCTTCAGTGAGTAGCGTGGGCTGCAGTTCCAAGCATACGTATTGGATACTGATAAAGTCTTTTTCCCTCCTCGTTGTGTATGTGGCTGTGCCATGTATTGTAATCGGTCTTTAGTCTTCTTTTAGTCAGCTTTATAACACCTGAAGAGAATTAACCGTGCTAACATCAGTAAATTCAAATCACCTACAAACAGAGCCCTTATTAGGAATCCAATTTTAAAACAGCATCATATTATACCGATTTAACATTGGTTCTTAACCGCAGTCAGTACCGAAACTCATAATACATGAACTTTACTGATGGTTTATTTCACAACTTTGTCTTGATTACAAATTATACCTAGTGCAACTTGCCGTTTGAAGTCACACTGTCGTTTCGCTCAGAATCCGCGCTATTCATTACCACACTGTCTTTATATATTTTGTATACGAAATTTCAGCACTCCAGGTAAGGAGACGTCGAGGCAGCGTTTCCAAATTTTACTGTTGCGGAGGTGTCTTCATCGTGAACTATTCCTTTCCTCAAAAGTGTTCAGTGGTTACCGATGACTATGTAGTGTACACAGAGGTGACAAAATTATTTAGCCCTGCATAAATTTAGACTAACTGTAGCATTTCTTTATGCTTTGTAATTGTATAGTAGGAGGGTACGATGTGTACACTTAATCTACAAAAAATTTCAAAATTGAACTTCACTACATTTGAGTAAATCGCTTCCCCAACTCGCCTTTCACCCTTCCACCCTATTCCCATATTATACTCTTTTCAATTTCAGAAAGCTTTAATATTGGCTTGTTTTTTCTCATGTAACTTGCTGTATTCATGGATCACAATCATTATCTGGAAGGAGAGGGGATATTTCAGAGCAGAAGCAGCTTTAATAACTTTTTATCAGTTATCGCTTACATTTTTCAAGGTAGGGGCTGCTTATACCTGCATTTAACTTTCTGTACCTTTTCTGCTGCCATAATATTCAAACGAGTTCATTCCGTGCTGTGGGTCGCGACTTAGGAATTGTTCACAGACAGATTCCAACAACGGCACAGCTTTTGTTGTATATTCTCCTCTGTTCTCATTTAAACTACGAAAACAACTGAATAATGGCGAAAGGTCGCGCGAACTGCGCCCTCTGACGCAAATGAAGATTTGTGCCAGCAGTTAAGTGAATAAATTTGAATTCCATTAGGACAAGAAATATTGGGTGCGACCAGAGACTTGCCTATATAAAAATAAGGAAAGATAACACTTGGTGAGGCGAAGAGAAAGAGAGATAAAGGAAATACAGACAGAACAAGAGCGATTAATCATTTCAGGTCGGCTAGGGACACTCTTAGCTCTTTTTTATTTCATCGAAAAGGGACAAGAAGATTATTTCCTCTCTGAATAGAAGACTGAAACAATAGTAACACTCATTGTAACAGGTTTAATTCTAAGGCGTCGTCTACTGATTGTTATTGTGATATCCACACAATCAGTATGACGTAGGGTATGGATATAGTTTCAGAACATACCTTCATGCGAATTTTTTTCCACCCTCGTACTCCGGTGGAAACTGCAAGTCAAGACGTTTGTGACAGAGCAAGGCTCTAATAGAATAACACCACGTTGGAATGACTGAAACAATGGTAGGCCACATGGTCCAATGAAAAACTGTCATTAATAATGAGGTGACGAGTAACTGCGCTACAGTTTGACTTATTTTTTCTTTTCCTAGTTCTGCGTCACCTAGTGTTTATTTTCTGACACCTTTTTCATAAATTATAGTGACAAGTATTTCCGTGCCTATGTTTAAAAGGTAACATTCTGTATTTAAAATGAGAAAGAAAACATTGTTAACTGTAAAGTCGAAGTTACTTAAAATTTAATATGAGGACACGTATAGAAAGCGCTACTCTCTCTCTTTCTCTCTTTCACTCTCTCTCTCTCTCTCTCTCTCTCTCTCTCTCTCTCTGTGTGTGTGTTTGTGTGTGTGTGTTACTCTGTACCAAAAGATAGATTTCGTGACCTAGTTTATACTACTTTAAATATTTCAGTCACCTTGTAAAGTTATACGAAATTAAGAAAAGAAATTACATGATGTTCAAGTTATTAATAAAATCAGAAATTGTAGAAATTGTCACAGAAGGATGAAATCCCGACAAAAAAATTGAAAATTTTATACGTATTATTACATTGTATTACACGGAATACATTATTATGTGCATAAATTATATAAGCCGCTGTCGTTTCCAAGAGGCTCCTGACTGAGTTTCTTCGAAGGCGGTCGGTCCTGGCATAGGTGCAGATTGTTCTGTCGCCAGTGTTGAGGCTGTTTCATCCGGAAAATGAAGAAGGTGGGTGAGAAATCAATGACCAGTGAATATTTGAAAGATAATGGTTACGAAACGGATTGTGAGATTTGACATACCTTCCACATGGTGCAGGTGTGTTTCTTCAGTCTGTTCGGTGAATTTGGTAGTCTTTGCCGTCTGAACACAAAGGTAGTCACGACTTAGAATATGTCCAAGATCTCCAACCTTATTCGAAAGTAACTGGTATCCTATCTGTCACAACCACTTAATTAGCCACTCATATATTGAACAAGGTTCATGAACTAGAACTTGGCTACATGAATACACACCATGGACAGACGGACAGTTTCAAAAACTTCGGATGTATTTTCTCACAGGATGGTAAGATCGTGAAAGAACTGGAATCAACGTGTATCAAAGTTAATGCAATGAGTGCTCAGCTAATATCTGTTCTCTTCTTCGAAAAGGAAGTCAGTACCAAGATTAAGATAGCAGTGCACCGCTCTATCTTTCGACAAACTTTGTTGTATGGGAGTGAAAACTGTGTAGATACAAAAACTTTACTTCCGCCAGCACCTATCCTCCTACCTTTTTAAACTCCACAGAAGCTCTCCTGCGAACCTTGCACTCATAGAAGAAAAGATATGGTGAAGACATGACTTCGCCACAGTCTAAGGGACGTTCCCAGAATGAAACTTCTGCAGCGGAGTGTGCGATGATATGAAAAGGCAAAGGTCCCAGGTTCGAGTCCTGGCTACGACACACAATTTTAATATGCCAGGAAGTTTCATATCAGCGCACCTCCGCTTCAGAGTGAAAGTTTCATTCTGTGTAGATACATATTACCTTAGTAATAAGGTTGATAGAGACATGAAAGAAGCAAGAATGACTGCAGGTACTAATGGATGGGAACAATCGCAGGAAGGTGTCCATAATGAGGAAATAAAAGAAAAAGTGGGAATGGACACCACCGATGAAGCAGTTAGATGTACAGGCTAAGATGGTGGGGTCATGTTATGTGCATGCCAGAACGATGGTTACCTAAGAGACTCATGGGTTCTTACTTAGATTCGGTCAAGAATGATTTCGGAGTAAAAGGCTTAATATCAGACGAGGCAACAATGTTAGTATTGAATAGGGGATCAAATCAAATCAAATGTTTGTAGGGTCTATGGGACTTAACTACGGGGTCATCAGTCCCTAAACTTACAAACTACTTATGAACTACTTACAACTATGGACGGCACAAATATCCATGCCCGAGGGGGGATTCGAACCCCCGACCGTAGTGGCAGTGCAAACCGTGACTGGAGCGCCTCAGTCTCCTCCGCTACCGCGGCCGGCTAGGGGATCATGGAGGAATTTTATTAGGAGGGCTATGCAGCAGACTGAATGCAAAAAGATATCATTGATGTTGATGATGTAATTTGTCAATAAATACCGTCAAATGGGGTGATTTCGGAGAGTTTTGAGATTAGTTTCATTATAACTTTGGTAGGTTTTATCAGATTTCATTATTTTTTACCGAAGTGGTGGGTTATATGTATAACGAATAAAGTATCCTAGAAACAGAATGTCCACGTGCATCTATTATTGCCTGAGTCAGACAAATAAAGTATCCGAAATCACCCCATGGACTGGGGTGATTTCGGACAGACGTATTTCCGGTGTTTCGAAGTGTACTGGGTGATTTCGGGCACAAATTGACTTTTTTTATTCTACTTTCTTTCTGTTTGATGTTAGTGACATTTAACATCTTTTAAGGACGTCCATCATTATAATGAGGGATAAGGATTGAGATAAGGAATTTTATTTATTAAAGGTTTTTCTATACGTTTTATACGTTCTCAGCATTGTCCGACATCACTCCAAAAAGTACACAATTACGAAAAAACCTCCGTTACTTTGAAACTGTACACAAAACTCGTGACAAAATGGTACGAAACTTCTCACAGTCCTGCAGCGTACTGATCTTCTTGACAGCTGACGCTGCAATACTTTTCAGCCAGTCGCAACAACAGAAAGTTTCCGCTCCATGACACAACAAGAACTTTAGACAATGAGACTATACGAATGATTATTGCGTCGGTAAACAATCGATCCAAACGCGGGAGCGGGGGACGCGGGAAATACAGTCTCGTGCATCAAATAAACAATGCGCGGAAGTGGAAATGAGCGTTAATTCGTCGCTATGCAGCGAGAAAGAAGATAAACCATATCATCCGAAATCACCCCGGTGTCCGAAATCACCCCGTTTGACGGTGCAAATTTTTCAAACCAACAGCTTGGTTTATGAAATTAATATTAGAAGGTTTAATGTAATATACTTAGGTCGAGAGAGGTGTTCACATTTCAAAAGTACACATATTCAATAACATGCTAGCAGCCATATAATACTGAGAGAAGTCTAAAGAATTTGTTGATGGACAATTCTTTCAATGAAGAATATCTTAGCACAATCGATTGATGCGTGTACATTAGTAATAATATCACCTGTTGCGAATGAAATGTTAAAATGTTTGTGAAGATTATGGGACTTAACTACGGGGTCATCAGTCCCTAAACTTACAAACTACTTATCAACTACCTTATACTAAGGACGGCACAAATATCCATGCCCGGTGGGGGGGGGGGGGGATTCGAACCCCTGACCGTAGTGGCCGTGCAGACCGTGACTGTTGTGAATGTCGCATACATTTGTGACATCTGTAAAAAAGTGTGCAGAAAGGCGTTCTTTGCAATTAAGTGTTGTCTTTTTGTATTTAAGATGATGGATGGCTGCAAAGCCTTAAGAAAACATGTGGATCCATGTACATTGAAGGTTCATTATTTTATAACAAGATTTATGTTCTTTAAAACGCAAATGGGCTTATGTTTAAGATTTGTTTCTTTGACCGGCTCAGCACCCACGAAGGTCAATTAGCATATCTATTTTTGTTTTATAATTATTGATCGGTGTTGGTTACTTTTAGACTCCCTGCGTCTGTTCATCTATACTATCATTATATCTATCAGTATTTAATTTCATTGCTGTTAAATCTTTTTATCGCCTGTCCTTTAACACTGATTAGATTAGATTAGATTAGTACTTGTTCCATAGATCATGACTACGACACTTCGTAATGTAGTGGAACGTGTGAGGTTAATGAAAGGTGCCTTTACAAATTATTATTTTGCACTAAATATTACATGACACAATATATTTTTTTTAATTTTTTTATTTATTTTGTTTATGTATTTTTTCATATTTACTAATCTATATCTAAAAATTCATCTATAGTGTAAAAGGAGTTGCCATTCAGAAATTCTTTTAATTTATTTTTAAATGCTAGTTGGATATCTGTCAGGCGTTTGATGCTGTTTGCTAGGGGAACAAAGA
Organism: Locusta migratoria; assembly: GCA_026315105.1. Lineage (NCBI taxonomy): Eukaryota > Metazoa > Arthropoda > Insecta > Orthoptera > Acrididae > Locusta > Locusta migratoria. The sequence continues at coordinate 87,504,847 of CM048748.1, forward strand.
CTTTTGTGGCATCATAACTCACCCCTTTCTGTGCCAAAGCTAGATTTAACCTTGAATAGTGAAAATCATTATTTCTCCTAGTGTTGTAGTTATGTACACTGCTATTGCTTTTGAATTTGGTGGGATTGGTAACAAGTGTATATATATACTGTGAAACTACAATGAAGATCCCAAGATCCCTAGCTTTTTAAATGTCTGCAGGATGATTTTTGATGGGCTCCAGCAATTATTCTGATTACACGCTTTTTTGCTACGAATACTTTCTACTCAATGATGAGTTACCCCAGAAAATGATGCCATACGAAAGCGGAGAATGGAAATAGGCATAGTAAGCTAATTCACTGAGATGTATATCATCAAAATTTGCAATTACTCTAATAGCATAAGTAGCTGAACTCAAACGTTTCAGCAGATCTTCAATGTGTTTTTTCCAGTTCAACCCCTCATCAATGCATACACCTAAAAATACCTGATAGGGGGAATGGGTGTATTAGCTTCATTTTATTAAATTCAGTTCTTATAGAAACTGCATTTCACTTGACATAAAAGTTTTCTGGGTGTTGTACCGTGTCATGATGTAAGAAGACTACTACTTAAATAACTGACGTTTTGGCCAACGTTACAGTGACCCTCATCTGGGTATTCTACTGCCTGGCTTGCTGGGGAAACTTGGCTGCAAATGGAAGGGATGCTGTCCACATTACCCTTACTCGGGGGCGAGGTACAAATAGTCAGCCTTGAGTCTGGGGCTTTCTTCAAAGGAGGGCTGGTAGCATAGAGTAACATATACAGAGAAGCAGCCCCTCCTAAACCACTGTCCTATGCTGCCCTTGTAGTTCCGTAGGATGCTAGCAGGTGTCAGACGGTTCCCCGGCTTAGTACCGGTAGACGACACTAGAGGCGCTTCTATCGTGGAGGGGAGGCTGAGGGGAGAGTTCGTGTCGCCTGCCATGAGGCCAAGACTGTGTCTGGTGTTCCGGGGTTTGAGGGGAAGTTGTGGTGGGGGCAACCGCTACCTACCGCCTGCTCTGGCCAGTTTAAAGGGCTGCTTTTGACTGCAGCACCATCATGGGACATCTTACGGAACCTTCCCTCCTTGCACCCCTGAGCGTGTGACCGGGCCCTTACGGAGGTTTCCCGTCTGTATATATTTGTCTGTGCCTGGAGCTGGCGACCGGTCTGGTCAGTGGCAGACGGGAAACCTCCATAAGGGTCCGTTCCGACGCTCAGGGGTGTGGGGCTTGGGGTGCTGAAGCAGTTCCGTTAGATGTCCCATGATGGCACTGCGGTCAGAAGTAGTCCTTTAAACTAGCCAGAGCAGGCGGCAGGTAGCGGCTGTCCCCACCACCACCACCCCTCAAATGCCAGCAAGCCGGACACAGCCGTGGCCTCATGGCATGCGGCACGAGCTCTCCCCTCAGCCTCCCCTCCACGCTACCCTCTGACGAGCGAGAGGTACCCACAGTTGTGCCTCTAGTGTGGTCTACCAGTACTAAGCCATGCAACCGCCTGACACCTATTAGCATGTTATGGAACTACGAGGGGAGCGTAGGACAGTGGTTTAGGGGGGGGGGGGGCTCCTTCTCTGTATATGTTCTGTATGCCAAGCTCCGCTCTTTAGCTGCCTCGTCCGCCAGCGGAAGATTTATAACGGACGTTTGTGGCTCTCCGCCTGCGACCAGTGTGGCGTCTTCGGTTAAAAGAAATGCAACGGGCGCTGAGGCGGTGACGTCCTTTGATCTTCATGGGAACTCGTTATCTCCCGTCTGTTATCTTGGCGGAATACCAAGAATTTGGACATTAGTTATATTGCTGGGACCACCAGGCTGGGTGAGAAGGTAAAGCAGACTGCGCCCCACACAGTGGGTGGGTCCCACAGAGAGCTGATGGCGGAAGCTGATGGCGGAAGTTGGTTATTTTACTGCAGATTTTCTAAGAATCTAGCTCAACTATGTGACCAAGCGTGGGTTCTCCGTCAGGTTGGGGGAGGAATGTGCCGTTAGTTGGTGGGAAAGGGCGCTATTGGTGGGCTTCCTCATGGCTACCGTGTTTTTTGGCGAGGAGCAGAGTGAGGGCGAGAAACGCTCGACTCCTGTGAACACCGGTGATCGGGAAGGTCCTACAGCGTGGTGCTAACCCGTCGTCGTGTCGCGAAATTTTTCAAACTGTTCTGTTTGGACTTTGGTCAGTCGGGAACTCGTATTATTTTTCGGTGTTTGTCTGTTGGTACCACACTTCGAACTTTCATCTTATGTGGCATCGCCATTTATGACCACAGTTAGTCTAGCTTATCGTAGACATGGTTATTTGCTTATCGCCGGCCGCAATGGCCGAGGGGACTGAGGCGCTCCAGTCACGGTCTGCACGGCCACTACAGTCGGGGGTTCGAATCCCCCCTCGGGCATGGATATTTGTGTCGTCCTTAAGATTAGCTAGTTCATAAGTCATTTGTAAGCTTAGGGACTGATGACCCCGTAGTTAAGTCCCATAAGTTCTACATTTGAACATTTTATTTGCTTATCGAGTCTCGCATCCGCAAGCGCATATCGCTACTCCGCGTCTTTCGTGCTGTTTGTATTTCTCGTTTAGCGCAGCCAGCCGCTGACCCTGGTGACTGCCAACGACGCTGCTGCTGTGATTTCTGCATGACTCCTATTTGCGTGTAATATAATGCTTACGCAACCCCGACACCTGATATGGAACTCGTCAGTAGTCGTTTCATTACCCGTGACTTGTTTCAGCAGCAAACTAGTTACATTCACGATCGCTATCTACAGATATCGCCAGTCATTTTCAGACTTGTTTAAGTAATTGTTTATTAAGTGTTCCATTAATTCATGTTAGAACTTTGTATATGTTGTCAGTGACATCTGGTCACAGATTTGATTTTTGTTATGCGGTATTATCTTTATTGTTAAATATAATCATTTATTTTGGAATTGTTTTACCTCATTAACCCCTCACTTATTTTGGTGGGTTATGTTTTCATGTGTATTAATATTACATTGTGAGATCTTGACTTGTCGCCATGCGAAGGTTAGGATAGGCTCAGTTAATTTGTCTGTGTTTTCATATAACATACGTGGCGACCCATGAAAAGATTAATTTGGTTAAAAAATAATGTGTTAGGAATTAAAATAAATCTGCAGGTATGCAAATTATGGTGCAGGGTTAGGTGTTTTGCATTAATTTATCAGATGTCATGTTTTATGAGCAATTAACAGCAACACAACACATGCAACATACACGTTTCAGTATTTATTTGTGTACTTATGTTACCTGACTTGTTCTACATCCAAGTCGTTTTGCGTTTCTGGCATACTAAGGTTTTATTTTCATGGCACGCAAAGGAACTTGAAGAAAATTTGAAGAACTTGTTAGTGCAGATAACATTTATCAGAGAAAATGGCTTTTGCAGGCTGTATCTCTTCGTCAGGGTTATACCACAGCAGCCATTTGCAATCGAGCCGTAGTTTCTGTAATCGTCTGTCGATGCACTGGCCTAACTCTGTAAGGTTTCAGTTTCTGTTTGAGAAAAACTCTAAGAGCATATGATATTGTTGTCACATACAGCTGGCCCAGTGCGTAATCCTTTTGTAAGTTTTACGAACGCCTTCTCGAGACCTCCAACAACCTGTTAATCTTCTACTGGATGAAGTACCTTTGTTCTTGCTGCTTAGATTAAAATGACCTGCCACAGTGTAAGTGCAGTAAGCTTAAAAATCTCTCGGTGACTGCAGCAGCCATATACAAGCTGCTGTTTCCTCGTTTTTGTTCTACATGAACACCTTACAATAATCTGGTCTTTATAAACTGTCTCTTCATCGCATTCTACTGATGTTGCTATCAGGAGGCAATCTACAGCTGCAATGTATTTGGCAAGAAATCTTTCTTGTACCAAAAGCTGTATAAGAGTTTATTTGTTACACTCCTGAGGTCTCATACAACATGGATTCATATATAAAAGTTTAAAATTTTAAAAATAATAATAATTTTTAGATGTCGTACTTAAGTTATAACAAGCTATCATCTTTGCCAAATATGGCGACATCAAAATTACAATAAAAATTGCGATGTTCCTTGAAAACTGTCCATTTGAATTAATCGTCTACTGTTGCAACATAGACTATAATAAGATTCGAAGATTACAGATTGGTTATTCTGTCTAGAAAAACAGCGCATATTACATTAACAAGTAGAAACTCATAGATTAACAATGCACAGTATAAAATATGTTTGCGGCAATATCCATAGTATGTGCATGAGACAAACAAAGACAAACCCAAGCACCGTTAAAAGCCTGAAGAAATGACGTAGTTATAAGGTAAGTCCCTCTCAACGAGTGCTACGTATATTTCTGAAAACATGTCACAACCAATTACTACAAGTTTTTTGTAATTGTTATTATTTTATCCCTTCATAAGATATTTTGCTTTCCCCAGGGAAGCGCTATAGGTCCCGTACTCTTTCTTCTGTTTATAAACGATTTAGGAGACAATCTGAATAGCTCCCTTAGCCTGTTAGCGGATGATTCTGTCGTTTACCGGTTAGTGAAGTCGACAGAGGATCAAAAGCAACTGCAAAGCGATTTTGACAAAATTTCTACATGGTGCGAAAATTGACAATTAACACTAAATAATGAAAAGAATAATGTGAGACAAAAGGCCACTAAAATAAATCCGCTGAACTTCAAATACACGATAAATCTGTCAAACATTAAGCGCATAAATTCTACCAAATACCTAAGACTTACAGTTACAAACAACTTAGACTGGAGAGAACACATAGAAAATCTTGCGGGGAAGACGAGCCAAAGGTTACGTTTCATTGGCAGAACGCTTCGAAGACGCAACAGCTCCACCAAAGAGACTGCCTACATCACACTTGTGCGACCTCTCCTGGAGTATTGTTGCCCATTGTGGGATCCTCACCAGGTGGGACTGACGGAAGACACTTAGAAGGTCCAGGGAAGGGCAGCTTGTTTTGTTTTATCACGTTACAGGAGGGAAAGCGTCACAGAAATGTTGCACGATTTGAGGTGGAAGTCATTAAAAGAACGAGATCTATTTGCGAAATTTCAACCACTGACTCTTACTTCTTAATGCGAAAATATTTTGCTAGCTCACACCTACATAGGGAGACATGGCCATCCCAATAAAATAAGAGAAATCAGATCGAAAACGGAACGATGTAGGTGTTCTTCCTTCCCGTGCGCTATTAGAGAATGGAACGGTAGAGAAAGATTATGAAAGTGGTTAATGAACCCTCTCACAGGCAGTTAAATGTGAATTGCAGAGTATCGATGTAGATTTAGATATAGATGTAGATTCAGGTACCTCATTTTCAAAGTGTGTTTGTTCTTAAAGTAAAACCTTGCACTACTGAAAGATTATCATTATGATGTAAGTAAGTCAGTGTAAAGCAAAATCTTTGTAGTAGTCAAAGAAAATGTGAAAAATACTAGTGCTTAACTTGTGTTTGTACTAGGTTTTTTAAAAGATTTTTTGTTAGAGTAATTTTACAAAATTAAGACATTACAGTGTGTTTTCTGAAGTTAATTTGCTGTGTTTTGGAATAGGTCTAAATGAAATATCAATAGTTTCACATTTTGGTTTCACATTTTCTAAGGAAAGAGTAAGCTTATTATTCATAACTTTAGTAGCATGGTGTAGAATAACATCCAATAGTAAACAGATTAATGATACTTCAATTTTGCTTAGTAACCAACTTCAAGTGTAGATTACTGTGATGCTGTCTGACATCCACAAAAGTGATAGTTCTAATGATTTTTATCAGATTACTAAGGAAATATTTTTACTTCATAATTACATTCAGACTATAATTCAAATAGTTCAGTATTGTCCATAGGGGCTGTCGACCGTAATTAAAACAAATAGTGCTAATTTGCTCTTCTTTTGGTATTAATCTTTGTGAAACGAAGGTTACTTCGGATGCTTTCATCTATTGGGATCACACGCGCCAAATTTAAATCCTCTCGGATGGGCACGATTCTGTAGGCGTAGGCTTGTAGTAACGGTATAGTGCAGTTAGTAATATTACAGTATACGTAACAAAATCTGTTGCGAGGTTTTTTATATTGCTAACTATACTGCAGGTGTAGGACAATACTTCCAATAACACCACCTGACTGTTTTCATACATTTTACGACGTCGTGACGATTACTAAGTAGACGCCACGAAGAGCAAAATCTGCGAATATGGCCGTTCAATGAGTGCGCGAAAGAAGACGACGGTCCCCTGAGTTTGCGCACGCCATTAAGGATGGGAGAATTTAAGCAGTGGACAAAAGCTTCCAGTTGTCGTGGCGGTTTTGTGTTAGTTCGAGTCGAGGTGTGTCTCTGAGTTGCAGATGAAGTTGCGGACTAGTTCCTGTTCTAGGAAGTCGACGCTACAGCAGTTAGAGTACGCCGTAGACGTTTGCTGTAGTAAAGCGGAATTCATTTGCGACAACAGTGTTGGCGAAGTTAGAATTCACAGTAATACACAGCAGGTAATTCACCGTAAGGCACAGCAGGTGCTGTGCAGAAGTTTTTTAGCATTGCATCCTACCACTGACAAAGGATGCAGAAGTAGTAACTATTTCTTTTTCTATATAAAGCCTCTTAGCAAGTGGCTATGAAACTTCCTGGTAGATTAAAACTGTGTGCACAGAGTTTTAATCTTCCAGAGAGTTTCACAACCTAATCACGTTTCTATTATCTGCCATATGCACACATATATAATAGTTGGAACCTGTGCAATGGAATCTACTATTGTTGCTGACAGCACACGTTGTTGACATACCTACTTAACCTCCGAGCAAATAGACTCGTCCATCCCACGTCACCGGCGCGCGCACAATCGAAACAGAGTCATTTCTGACCGACAGGTCGAACGTTACCTTGTCACTAAGTTTTCGAAACAGGACCAACGGAGTTAGATCAAGATTGAAAGTACCAGAGGTCGTACAGTACGACAATGTCAACAAGGTCTTCAAGAGTCGTCAGAAGACCAGTTTGTTCCGTCGATCCGAACAAGAGGTGACGCTTCCAATGTGCGTTCACCACGATGTCGACAAATACGGCTGCGACCATCACGATTCTGTAAACAGAACCTGGATTCATCCGAAAAAAGGAAGTTTTGCCATTCGTGCACCCGGGTTCGTCGTTGTGTACTATTACTATTTCGGCGACATCCTGTGATAATGTTGGCAACAGATGCTGAATAGCGAGAATCTTGTGACATCGTCATTAGCTCAAATTCAAATGTTCGAATGTTTGTTAACCTTTAGGGACTTAACTGCGGGGTCATCAGTCCCTTAACTTACAAACTACTCATTAACTACCCTATAATAAAGACGACGCAAACAGCCATGCCGGAGGGAGGGATTCGAATCCCGACCGTAGCTGCCGTGCAGACTGTGACTGGCGGGCCGCAGACCGCTCGGCCACTGCGGCCGGCTCGCCATTAGCCAGTCGCGTGACAACACAAATGTTTTGTCATGAAACCTTGGCTTCACTAGGGCAATTACTTTTACTTACTGGACAAGGGTACATACAAGAACCTGTCAATCATAGAGGAGGAACAGCATTATTTATTTACTTCATGGTGTGTACGATACACTAATCGAGTAACTGTATGTGGTCCGAACATCTTGGCAAATATTTTCTATTGTGTTGTTTATGCTATCAACATAATCACTCGAGGCCGCCTGGATAGAAGGTAAAATTTTTCCATTTACTGCATGATATGGTGACTTCAGAGTAAGTCTGTTGACACCAAAAAGTAGGGTACTTTTTCCGAATGGCATAAAATATGTCCAGCAATAATTAACTTTAAAATGTAGGTATGCGTTACTTACAATGCAGTTTTCACGTTTCTTATTTCTGGCACGTAAAAATTTGGATTTTTTTTTTAATAGTGACGATACGATAAATGCAGCAACTGCAGGGAGGTTTCCGCTGTCAGCCTTCACACAATAATTTTGCATTGTGTCTTAAAAGCTGTAAATGCATTTACATCACGAAAAAACTAAACTTTACGCTGAGACATTAAGGAAACGCTAACAACGATACGGCTCCGTCTTCTAGTTCAAATGTTCAAATGTTTGTAAAGCTTATGGGACTTAACTACGGGGTCATCAGTCCCTAAACTTACAAACTACTTATGAACTACTTACGAACTAGGACGGCACAAATATCCATGCCCGAGGGGGGATTCGAACCCCCGACCGTAGTGGCCGTGCAGACCGTGACTGAAGCGCCTCAGTCTCCTCGGCCAACGCGGCCGGCCCGTCTTCTAGTGGTCTGTGACGTCGCCAGTACTTCAGGCAATAACAGAGCTTTTTCGATCACGTGATCTAGTCGTGACATTTAATGATTTTTAAGCTTTAATTACGTAAAAATAAGAGATGTTTTGTAAGAATAATGCGCAAAAATGATATGTGAATGATATAATCATTCAGAATAACAACAACTCGAACCATATTTTTAACACAGGAAAATATCCTATTGTTGTACACAGTCGCTGGCGGATTGGCCGATCAGTGAAAGCCCCATTAGGAGCAATGTTTCGGCCAGTCGGTGAGCCAGTGCGGCTACTGTGGGAAACTTGGTGTGAGGGGAGTGGGAAATGATGGATGGTAGAGTGGGAGAGTAAAGAAAAAAAATATCCGTCGCTCTACTGTAACTTATTTCGAATGTCACTCCCGGAGGCTCTGGGGCCCCGGGGCACTGCCCCGCCTAGCCCTATGATAGTTACGCCATTGACCATCACGATGCTGACTTTGATAAAGGTCGGATTGTAGCCTATCGCGCTTGCGGTTTACCGTATCGCGACATTGCTGCTCGCGTTCGTCGCGATACAATGACTGTTAGCAGAATATGGAATCAGTGGGTTCTAGAGGGCAATACGGAACGCCGTGCTGGGTCCCAACGGCCCTGTATCACTAGCAGTCGAAATGACAAGCTTCTTACCCGCATGGCTGTAACGGATCGTGCAGCCACGTCTCGATCCCTGAGTCAACAGATGTGGAAGTCTGGGAGACAACAACCATCGCCACGAACAGTTCAACGACGTTTGAAGCAACAGGTCGGAGACCATGTCTGCGGTTATCCTCGACGCTGCATCACAAATAGGAGCGCCTGCAATGGTGTACGCAACGACGAAACTGGGTGCACCAGTGGCAAATCATCATTTTGTCGGATGAATCCAGGTCCTGTTTACAGCATCATGATAGTCGCATCCGTGTTTGGCGACATCGAGGTGAACGCACATTGGAAGCGTGTATTCGTCATCGCCATACTGGCGTATCACCCGGTGTGTTGGTATGGTGTGCCATTGGTTACACGTCTCGGTCACCTTTTGTTCGCATCGACGGCAGTTTGAACAGTGGCCGTTATATTTCAGATCTGTTACGATCCGTGGCTTTACACTTCATTCGAACCCTGCGACAACCTACATTTCAGTAGGATAATGCACGAGCGCATGTTGCAGGCTCTGTACGGGTCTTTCTCGATACGGAAAATGATCGACTGCTGCTCCAGATCTCTCACCAACTGGCAGGAACGGGCTCGTCACAGTACGCCAGTCACTACTGTTGATGAACTGTGGTATCGTGTTGAAGCTGCATGGGCAACTGTATCTTTACACGCATTCTAAACCTTGTTTGATTCAATACCCAAGCGTATCAAGGCCGTCATTACTGGGTGCTGATTTCTCAGGATGTATGCACCCAAATTGCGTGAAAATATAATCACATATTAGTTCTAGGATAATATATTTGTCCAATGAACACCCGTTTCTCATCTGCATTTCTTCTTGGTATAGCAATTTGAATGGCCAGTAGTGTAAGATCGCTGTTATCCATCATGTTCTCAAAAACAATAAATTTTAGAGGTGTTTATTTCTACATATGCATCTACATACATACTGCGCAATTCACAGTAAGGTGCGTGGCGGAGGGTACACTGTACCACTACGAGGCATTTCCTTTCCTATTCCACTTCCAAATAGAACGAGGAAAAAAAGAATGCCTATATGCCTCCGTACGAGCCCTAATTTCTTTTGTCTTTGTGATCACCACGCGAAATGTAAGTAGGGGGCAGCAAGATCGTACTATACTCAGCTTCAAATTCCGGCCCTCTAAATTTCCTTAACAGAAATTCACGAAAAGAACGTCGTCTTTTCTGCAGCGATCTCCAATTGAGTTGCCGGAGCATTTCCGTGACACTCGCGCGTTGCTGGAACTTACCAGTAACAAACCTAGCTGCTCGCCTCTAAACTGCCTCTGCCTCTATGTCTTCCTTTAAACTGATCTGCTGCGGGTCCCAAACACTCGAGCAATACTCAAGACGTGGTCGTACAAGCGTTTTATACGCGGTCTCATTTACAGGTGAAGTACATCTTCCCAACATTCTCCCAATAAACCGAAGTCAGCTGTCCGCGTTACTCACAATTGTCCTTACATGTTCGTTCCATTTAATATCGCTCTGCAATGTTACGCATAGATATTTGAATAACGCGACAGCATCAAGAAGCTCACTGCTAATGCTGTTATTCGAACATTATGGCATTGTTTTTCCTACTCATGAGCATCACCTTACATTTTTCTACATTGAGAGCTAGCTGCCATTCTTCGCACCAAATAGAAATTTTGTCTAAGTAATCCTGTATGCTATTACAGTCAGTTAAAGAGGACACCCTCCCATACACCACAGCATCATCAGTAAACAGCCGCAAATAACAACTTACTCTGTCCATCAGATGATTTATATAGATAGAAAATAATAGCTGTCCTATAACACTCCCCAGGGACACGCCTGACGATACACTCATCCCTGATGTACACTCGCCGTCGAGATAAACGCACTGCGATCTATTACTTAGGAAGTCTTATTTAAATTATATTATTTATTACACACACTGTAGACAACACGTCAGTCGAGATGAGCTGTTTCGCCGCTGTGCGGAGATGAATATACATTTCGCTTGTGGTTTGAATGGTTTTCATCTGTCGCGTCTGGCAGGAGCGCTAATAGCACTGTTGGAGAGACGGGATCGTTAGCAGACGGGGTCGGATTTGTGGCGGTGCGGTTTGTTTGGAAAAGTGGCGCTGGGCGGCGCTGGCAGCGGCTGACAGCCCGCGAGCCGACCGCAGGCTGACCGTTGAGAACAGAGGCGGCGGCAGCACTAGCACTAGCACTAGTGCCGGCTCTGTGAGCTCGTTAGTGCGGTGCCGGCCGCTAATTGAATGCGCTCCGGAGAGCCGCCCCGGCACGCCGCGCCGACCGCAGACCACTTGGGGCGGCGAGGAATGCGATCGCACTCAGCGGGCATCGATCCGCGGACTTCCGAGCCACGAGCCGGCTGCACCGCCACCACTCGTGTTCTCCGCCGGCTAGCCTTTCCTCCCAGACAAATTGAGGCAACCGTTTCGTAATGTAAAACATAGCTTGCGTGATTAATACGTGGAAAATTGTATTGCAATGCAGAAGGATCTGCATCGAATAGTCGTGTGTTGCAGGGAATGGCAACTGACAAGTAAAGTACTTGGGCTCGAACAAACACGTATACACCAAAATCGCATGAGAGATAATGTAAACATCCCTTATTGCACTAGTGATACGCAGCATCTGCAAAACTCTGCAGTCGTCCGTTACAGGCCTCTGCATGTGCCTTGCCACAATGCACTTTTACCTGTCGGTTCGCCAATAGGGACGGTGCAGTGTGCTTCCGAAGTCGCGTTTTGTGACGTTATTTGTGTGGTGAAGCGTTCGATGGGGCGTCGATTGGCAATCAATCCTGCTAATGTATATGCGATTGGTTGAGATGAAGTTACGAAGAACCCTTCTTCGTGAAGATGGTATTAGTGTAGAAGATGAAACATTCGCATGCTTTCTCGTATCTGTTATGGTACAGAAATATGTGCATAAGTTATATACTGTTGCAACACTAACACATGATAATAGGGATGATAATGACAAACAACTCATTGCAAGCGGTAGTGCTACGGTAAGTGCGGGAGGAGGCGATAGAAGCAGTGGCAATGAATATCAACAGTCTTCCGAAAAAAAGGTTAAAGATGCAACTATCATCACGGCTTTTGATGACAATACCCTAGAGTTCGAAACCCCCCTCCGGCATGGATATTTGTGCCGTCCTCATTCGGCCAACTCTGGCGAGAAACTACAACCGTCTATCCCAACCGAGATACAATTACAGAAACAAATAATTATCAACTATGCCGGCATGTAAGCCACGGTTCAGCACAGTAGCCTTACTTTTAGATTGCTAGTATCGTGGAATTATGGGACACACTTTGAGTTGAGTTACTTTCGCTCGATATCTCGTACCAGCTGCAGTTATATGAGACACCTATTGAGACATGGTTATGCAAACTATTTGTGTAACATACAAAGCTGTCCAGTTCCGACACGGTTTGGAGGAGGGGTGTCTGTTGCACAACGTATCGGAATTTAGGTTTCGGCAGTGGTGCAGGAATTCGGTTTCATGCTCTCAGTGTGTCCATGATTACCGAATATGGTCCAATCAATATGTCACAGTCTAAATGTCCGACGTTGAGCCACTCTCGATAACCATGCCCGGCGCTATATGAAACGGACTGTCAGTAACCACAATAGGGCAGTAAAGTAACATATGACTCCAATATAGGACGTGCCGAATTGGTCTCCCGGTCGTCAATTCGAAGTAACTTGGAAGACCTGGGAATAGGCACAGCACGCGGATACCACTGTGACAAAACGTCATCGGGCAAAAGGCCTGCATTTGTCCCGTCTCCAAGGAACAATGGTGGCGAAAGCTGCTTGGAAGGACAAACGGACATAACAACCTGAAATTGCAAGTACTGGGAAAAACCACCAAAAAACTTAGTTATTTTGATACTCACACAATTCCATTTTATTTTTAAAAGGCAGATTCCGTTATTCGATTACAATTCCTGTTATTATAATGACCTTGTAATGAAGAATGTTGGGTTTTATTCTATTTGTTTGCGTTACCGAACATCGAGATACCAATGTTGTATAAGAAGAAGTACGAATGGAATAAGTCTATTATCACTTTCTTTCACAAAACATTTGTTGTAGGTCACATACTCCTGGCCATTAAAATTGCTACACCACAATGATGACTTGCAACAGACGTGAAATTTAACCGAAAGGACGAAGATGCTGTGATATGGAAATGATTAGCTTTTCAGAGCATTCACACAAGATTGGCGCCGGTGGAGACAACTACAACGTGTTGTCACGAGGAAAGTTTTCCAACAGCAGTTGACCGTCGTTGCCAGGTGAAACGTTGTTGTGATGCCTCGTGTAAGGAGGAGAAATGCGTACTATCCCGTTTCCGACTTCGATAACGGTTGGATTTTAGCCTAGCGCGATTGCGGTTTATCGTATTGCGACATTGCTGCTCGCGTTGGTCACGATGTAATGACTGTTAGCAGAATATGAAATCGGCGGGTTCAGGAGGGCAACACGGAACGGAGTAGTGGATCCCAACGCCAGTCGAGTGAACAGGCATCTTATCCGATGGCTGTAACGGATAGTACAGCTACGTCTCGATCACTGAGTCAGCAGATTAGGACGTTTGCAAGACAACAACCATCTGCACAAACAGTTGGACGACGTTTGCAGAAGCACGCAGTGTCATGGCTGCGGTTACCCTTGACGCTGCATCACAGACAGCAGCACATTCGATGGTGTACGTAACGACGAACCTGGGTGCACGAATGGCAAAACGTCATTTTGTTCAGATGAAACCAGGTTCTGTTTACAGCATCATGATGGTCGCATCCGTGTTTGGCGTCATCGCGGTGAACGCACATTGGAAGCGTGTAATCGTCTTCGCCATTCTGGCGTATCATCCGGCGTGATGGTATGGGGTGCCATTGGTTACACGTGTCGGTCACCTCTTGTTCGCATAGACGGCACTTGAACATTTGCCGTTACATTTCAGATTTGCTAAGACCCGTGGCTCTACCTTTCATTCGATCTTTGCTATACCCTCCCCCCCCCCCGCCGGCTTCGGTGGCCGAGGGGACTAAGGCGCTTCAGTCACGGTCTGCACGGCCACTACGGTCGGGGGTTCGAATCCCCCCTCGGGTATGGATATTTGTGCCGTCCTAGTTCGTAAGTAGTTCATAGGTAGTTTGTAAGTTTAGGGACTGATGACCCCGTAGTTAAGTCCCATAGACTATACAAACATTTGAAACATTTGGTTTTGCTATACCCTACATTTCAGCAGGATAATGCACGACCGTATGTTGCAGATACTGTTCGGGCCTTTCTGGATACGAGAAATATTTTACTGCTGCTCTCGCCAGCAAGTTCTCCAGATTTCTCACCAATTGAAAATGTCTGATCAATGTTGGCCGAGCAACTGGTTCGTCACAATACGCCAGTAACTATGCCCAGGCGTATGAAGGCCAGAGGTGGTTGTTCTGGGTACTGATTTCTCAGGATCTATGCACCTAAATTGCGTGAAAATGTAATCACATATAACATATTTGTCCAATGAATACCCGTTTATAATCTGCGTTTCTTCTTAGTGTAGCAATTTTAATGGCCAGTAGTGTATATTATGCTAAATAGTATTTCTAAAAAAATTAATTAAATTCTTTTCCACAATATTGAATTAGGTATTGCTATGTTTCACAAGTAACGTTAGAAAAGTTGTGCGTTCATTAGTATATGTATAATTACCGTTTATTCGGAAATAATTGTTTAAAAAGCTATTTAAGTATAATTGTAAGTGAGGAAATTTAATTTAACAGACATTTGTAAATAAATTCATTCAGTATTATTTACGCTATCTTTTACTATAGCCAGTCGAATGTAACTGTTAACTTTTCCATTATAATTAATTTAATGTACATAATTAACATTACGTAATTTTCAGTGACATTGTTTGGATTATATAAATAGGACGCTTTCGCGCTATGTAAATGAGTCTGGTGTCATCTCTGATCTGAGGCACAATCCACGTCGCTCTGAACCCTAAACAATTATCGAAAATTTCTTCCATGTTAGTCGTGTGGAATGTGTTTCTGAAGGTATTATGAATTGATTATTAGTAATTGTGCCACACTGAAATTAACACCTCAGACTTTTGAATTTCACACACGAACTGTGAAAGAAATGTATTATTGACGTGTGGAATGTGCGTACTGGATTGTGGTGACTGTTACTAATGACACTTGTACGCTGGCCATAAATGGCGACACTGGGTATTAATGGAGCATTAAAGTGTCAATGAACTGCAGTTCTACGTGTAGCTTACATTATTTGTAGCGGATTAACTTCATTGCAAGAAATTTCAACCAGCCGTTACCTAGAGCGACGATCTACGAGAAATCCAAGACGCAACGACCACGACCCAGTACGTTACAACCTCATTAACAGGCAGATGATAAAATTTTCCAATTACTTCATTAATTGGGCCAATTTTGTTAAATTCTTTAGATTACAATAACCTTGTTAACAACGTACATATTAGAATACTGTAGGTACTTTCAAAGTTATTACATGCAAAGAACCACTGGGGAATCCAAGTATTGAAAAAATGTCATATAAACTTAATAACACTCCCGACTCAATTATTGTAATATTGAGATAGAAGCAACAGGAAAATACATTTTTGCCTAGATATGAACCATAATTTAAATCGTTTACAGACATCACATATACTCCCCAATGAGCAGTCGCAAAGTTCTCATATTACGTTCAGCCTCCCCTGTGCATAACTTATTAATAATAACCCCGACTCAAAATAATTTTAAGGCTGGATACATATTTTTGCTTTGAGATGAACTATTATTTAAATCATTTACAGGGAATGACATACTCTTTACAATGACCAGTCGGAAAGCTCTCATTTTGCAATCAGCCTCTCCTGTGCACAACTTCTTAATAACAACCCCCACCTAAAAATATTTTTAAGGCTTGAGATAAAATTAACAGGAAAATATATTTTTCCGAGAGATGCACCATTACACAAATAGTTAAGAGGAATCAAATACTCTTTCCAATGAGCAGCCTGAAAGTTATCATAATACAATCACCTTCTCCTGCACACAAGTCGTCTGATCACATAAACAACACTTCATATGAAGCCTGTCATGCAGGTATAAACCTCATATCCAGCGAAGAATAAATATAAAGACCGATGTGACAATTCACTAGCACTGGCAAGTTCAATAAAAATCACAGAATGGCAGTCAGTCACAATACATTTAAAGTATTACAGCCTACCTTCAAACGTTATTCGGCATAACCTGGAGGTACAGAGCAATAAGTCTTTCACAAGAAATCCCAATGTTCAGGCACTTATTGTCTTTATCAACATACACATACAAATGGGTCCTCTTCACACCAGAGTTTTAAAAGAATAAGTAACAAAACAATAAAAAATTTCAGTTGTATAGAAACAACGGTGATTATGGAACGAAGAGGGTTGCCTTGTTTGAAAGCTTCCTGATCCTTACCTAGTGCGTGTACGTGGAGCCCCAGCAAATTCGTGACGTCATGCAGCAACGCCGCTAAGAACAACATGCGAGCAAATGGGATTACACGGCAGTTACTGCCCACGCAATGAAAGCACTTACCGCAATATAACAGAATTAACAAAGAAAGAACAATACTGCACGTAGCAGATCTCCCAACAAAAACCGTGCGTGAGAGAAATAAAACAGAAGGAAAATAATGCTTCCTTTGAATACGCCCACGAACCGAGGCTTTAACTGAAGCATTAAGGTGGAGACTACCGGTAAAATGTAGATTAACTGTTTTAAAAGGGACGAACGTAGCAAGATGGTAGTTTTAGAAACTTAAACATGTATGTGCAGGCTGCCTAACATGTTTATTCTATGCTTAGTGTTTTAAATAAAATGATTTTTAAAGGTATGACTAAAGAAAGTCATATTTTAGAGTAATTATTAAAGTCTCAATAACTTTCCAATCATTTCCACAAAGAAAATACCATTTTGATTATAGGAAGAGCACTCAACGAATTAATCTGTAGTTACATCAAGTTTCTATACTGCTATTCAGCTAGCAAATTGTTGTGCAATTTCGTGCTGTGATGGCAGTGTGGAAGCTCGTCTAGAGCTAGATATTATATACCTACAGCATGAAGTTTGCGTTAAAAGTTTCATAGCAACATTAGTCTCGTAGACTTCTCTTTCCAAAATGTAATTTTGCAGCTACGATTATGTCGATGTTTAGACTTGCTTGTACATGCTACTTTTTTATGCAAAGACGAAATCCAACCACAGACGCTCACTGGCAGATTTCAAGTTAAAATTTTGTCTTCAAAATAGGTTTACTGGAAAAGTAGGATCATTGTCACTTCAGTGGAAAGGAAGATAAATAATACTCATTGACATTCTGTATTTTATGTTCGTTTAAAACAAGTACTAATTATATACAAATTTGCCAAATTAATTTTGTCCTAAAACGGCAATAAGGCTTTAACAGTCATAAGAATTACTTTATTTTGTACTTGGCTGCCACCCGACCTTTGCAGTATCGAAGTATTAGAAGAGATTGCGAATTTCAACGTCTGTTCTCATTACGCTGAATTTCATTGTCAGTTCATGTCACTACAACAGTCTTAAAAATAAATTTGACACGAAACACATTAATGAGGGATACACGGTAGCATGCTGTCGTGGTGTGAGCGCCAGCCAGCTCGCAGTAGTGGCTGTGCTGAACTGCTGGGCTTTACTGCACCTGTACTGGCCAAATGCCGGTTAGCCCGCCAAGAGCGCCGGTATCAATGCAAGTGTCACTCCGTGAAAGTGTTCCAACCCCGTCAGCATTGGCCGTCCATGCCGTGACGTAATGCGCATGTCCACACAGCCTTGATTCGCATCACGCTGGATCGGCCCACTTTAGTACATATCAACATGTCCGACGGACCTTAGTTAAAGCCTAGCAAGCGCGTATGTGACAACTCATAACCCAGTTTAACTACAATCAGCGAAGCCGCGATGCCGGATTATGACTGTAACGTGAGCGCATACTTGAGGTTCATCAGTTTTCCTCCAGTGCCGCAGCATAGTGATATGGTGAACAGTATGGGAGATTATACATGGTGAGACGATCTTATAGGACGGTTCAGGACTATTGTACTTTAGAATTTATAGACTCATACGATGAAAGCAGAATATAAAAATGTAGGAAATGAAACAGGCAAAATGGAGAACAGACGACTAAGAAATGAGATTGACAGGAAGTGCAAAATGGCTAAGCAGGAGCGGCTAGAACGCAAATTCAAGGATGTAGAAGATTGTATAAATAGATGAAAAATAGATACAGCCTATAGGAAAATAAAAGAGATATTTCGATATAATATAAACAGCTCCATGAATACCAAGAACACAGATGGAAAAACCAGTTCCCAGCAAAGAAGGGAAAGTTGAAAGGTGGAAAGAGTACATACAGAGGCTCCACGAAGGAA
Source organism: Locusta migratoria (assembly GCA_026315105.1). Lineage (NCBI taxonomy): Eukaryota > Metazoa > Arthropoda > Insecta > Orthoptera > Acrididae > Locusta > Locusta migratoria. The sequence continues at coordinate 87,523,327 of CM048748.1, forward strand.
ATGAACTAAGAGGCAATATTGTAGGAAGGGAAGAGGATGTAGATGAAGATGAAATAGGATGTACTATACTGAGAGATGAATTTGACAGCGCTAAAAGACCTAAGTCGAAACAAGGTCCCTGGAGTGGGCGACATTTCCTAAGAACTACTGAAGTCTCTGGGAGACCCAGCCATGACTGTTTCACCTGGTGCGTAAGATGTATGAGACAGGCGAAGTACCCTCAGACATTAAGAAAAATGTAATAATCCCCATTCCAGATAAAGCAGGCGCAGACAGGTGTGAAAACTACAGAACCATCAGTTTAATAAGTCGTGGTTGCAAAATATTAACACGAATTATTTGCAGCAGGATGGAAAAGCTGGTAGAAGCCGACCTGGGGGAAAATCAGTTAGTATTCAGGAGAAATGTAGGAACACGGGAGGCAATACTCACTTTACGGCTTATCCTAGAAGATAGATTAAAAAAGCCAAACCTACATACTATCTTTTGTAGATTTGGAGGAGGCTCTTGAGAATGTAGATTGGAATAAACTCTTTCAAGTTCTGAAACAAGCAGGAGTAAAATATAGGGAACGTAAGGTTATTTACAACTTGTACAAAAACCAGACAGCGATTGTCAGAATTGAAGGGCATGAAAGGGATGCAGTGTTTGGGAAGGGATTAAGACAGGGTTGTAGCCTCACTCCAATGTTATTCAATTTGTACTATGAGCAAGCTAAAAAGGAAAGCAAGGACAAATTTGGAGAAGGTATTAAAGTTCAGGGTGAAGAATTAAAAACATTGCATTTTGCCAACGACATAGTAATTCTGTCAGAGACAACAAAGGACCTGGAAGAGCAATTGAACGGAATGGACAGTGTGCTGAAAGGTGCATATAAGATGAACATTAACAAGAGCAAAACTAGGGTAATGGAGTGCAGTCCAAGAAAATCAGGTGATGCTGAGAAATTAGATTAGGTAACCAAACAACAAAAGGAGGTAGATGAGTTTTGTTACTTGGGCAGTAAAATAACAAATGATGGTTTCATTACAGAGGATATAAAATACAGAATGGCAATGGGTAGAAAAGCGTTCTTGAAAAAGAGAAATTTGTTAACATAGAATATTGATTTACGCTTAGGGAAGTCCTTTCTGAAGGCATTTGTGTGGAGTGTTGCCTTGTATGGGAGTGAAACATGGACGATAAACAGTGCGAACAGGAAAAGGATAGAGGCTTTTGAAATGTGGTGCTACTGAAGAATGCTGAAGATTAGGTGGGTAGATCGCATAATTAATGACGAGGCACTGAAAAGAATTGGGGAGAAAAGGAACTTCTGGTATACCTCGACTAAACGAATAATTGTAGGACAACTTCTTAGGCACCAAGGAATTGTGAATTTAGCGTTGGAGGGACGTGTGTGGGGTAAAAACCTCAGAGGAAGACCCAGGGCCGCGGTGGAGTAGCATAGCGGTCTAAAGCACCTCGCTGCGGAGCGCGCGATTGCTCGCCGTGGAGGTTCGAGTCCTCCCTTGGGCATTGGTGTGTTTGTCCGTAGGTTAGTTTATCTAGATTTAAGTAGTTTGTAAGCTGCGGACTGATGACCACGCAGTTTGGTCCGATAGATTTACAGACATTTGAACATTTTTTGAAGACCCATGGAAGGATACAGTAAGCAGATTCAGACATATAGGTTTCCGTTCTTTTGTGGAGTTGAAGAGGCTTGCTCAGGGTAAGGTATTGTGGAGAGCTGCATCAAACCAGTCTCCGGACTGAAGACCACAACTTCTATGCCCAATGCGCCTATTATGGCGCTGAAATCTTAGTACTTTTGATGCTTAAAATACAGACTTTCGTTTATAAACGCTTCTGATTCAGGGGAGATACAACACGCTCATAACGTACAATCTAATAAAGCATTTTAGGAAGTGAACTTGGTTTCGAAACACGTACGAGTAACAAAATCGGCGTCGGCCGATATTTCGGCAGGATACCACTCTGCCATTTTCAAAGCAAAACTGCAGTGAGGAAGCAATGTGCAACAATCTTTTAAACCTCGGTTTTCAGTGAGTGAGCAGAAAATAAAACGCACACCGAGCAAGCAAGCACACAGCGCCGACATGAGCAAAGATGAAAACGGTCAGAATATCGATAATGAAGATCAGTTCTTGTCTGATGAGGTCGGATTAGTTTTGTCCCCCTGTATTTTGACAAGTGAATTTAGATGTTCCAAAAAATAATTCACGTTCTCACTACCATGAGGCCAAGAAAGAAGTCTACATATGTGAAAAAAAAAAAGAAAAAACAAGCACGTTTCAACGCCACTGACTCCAGTGCACGATCTCCAATGTCCTCCATGAATACATTAGCAATGATAGGTGACAAAGGGCGTCCCATCGCAACTCCATCTGTCTGATCATAGTACTCGTCAATGAATAAAAAGTAGGTGGAAGTCAAAACATGTCGAAATAAATTCGTTAAATCCGTACAAAACATCGCCTCCATTAGTTGTAAAAAGAGAAACCACATTAAAAGTAACTAAAATACCCGAGTCATCCAAGTGCGATCGTTCCAATTGACGTAGGAAAACCTCTGATTTTATAACGTGATGTTCAAATCGCCTACCTGTGGGTTCAACCAACCAGCATGATGGTTTGCTACACGATATGTTGGAGCACCAGTGTTTGAGACAATAGGCCTAAGAGGGCATCCATCTTTATGAACCTTGGGATGGATATATAATCTAGGAGGTGCAGCACAATAAGAATTAAGACTCTTGATAGTTTCCTGTGACAAAGAACTTTTCTTAAGGATATTATTGGTCTTCCTTTCAACACTCCTTCAACAAATCCTCCGATATGCTGAATCAGAAAGTAGACTCGACATTTTTTTTCCAAGATAATCCTGCTTGTTTAAAACAACAGAAACATTTCCTTTGCCGCAGGTAAAATAACAATATCAGGATCCATTCTAAGTGAACATAAAGCAGCTGCCTCAGCTGCTGTAATATTACTCACAGCCGGACGTGCCATTGTCAGAAGGTACGTAGTTTGAAAACAGCGAACTAATAAAATCAGCAACGTTTAGGCGTCGGTGCAAAATTTAAATATTTCCCTAGTACGAACAGAGCTGCGTCGTCAAAGGTTTTCTCTGAGAGATTAATCACATAACGTCGTATCTAAAATCAGCCTCTGAGCTACGGAACCGTTCAAACTTCATCGAATGCCGGACCATTACAGTTTGAAATTCACAATCGGATTGTAAACAGAAAGCACTGTCCAACCAGTCGCAAGAAAATTCGTAAATCTAAGAGGCAATGTACAAATAAAGCCGAAATAATTCCTCGGACACAAAATCTAATTCTCGGCGTGTGTAACGAATCCTCTCGTGGACAAGAGCTAAGAAATTGTTTAATGGACCAGCGGCAAGAGAATTGACATGAAGCCCAATTTTGGCAAAAGTTGAAACAACACTTTTGTCACCACCAAAAACGGCAACGCACAATGAAATTTGTCCCTGCTGTTACGAAGCTTATCTAATTTCCACAAACTACGATACGTTTCCTCCCCTGCGGGAGACGATTCATTACACCCGCCGAGAATTAGATTTTTTGTCCAAGGAGTTATTTCGGCTTCATTTGTACATTGCCTCAGAATTAATTAACACAATTGAAAGGATGGTATTAACAGAAAAGTCTTAAAACAATGCCACAATCACATTCACAGCTCATGTACATAATCTACTTATCAGATTGTGCAAATGTAACTATGAAAAAAGACAATAATGCATAGCGGTCACTTATGTTTTATGTGCGTTAAATGCACCACAGAAACATTTATGGTGAATAATAGAACCAAGACTAAAAGAAAATAAAGACACCTTATTAGAATTTGTCGACTTGGGAAATAGTGCACGACAATATAATGTTGTGCAAGAGTTTGCAAATACTGCGAAAAATAGGATAAACCACTAGGATAAGACAACTGCTCTACATAATATAAAATATGATCCCATATGAAATCAAAGAATGAAAATAGGCGTAGTAAGCTAATTTACTGAGATGTATATCACCAAATTTTGCAATGACTCTTATAGCATAAGTAGCTGAACTCAAATGTTTCAGGAGATCTTCAATATGTTTTTTCCAATTCAGTCCCTCGTCAATGCAAACACCTAAAAATTTTGAATATTCTGCCTTAGCTACAGATTTATGTTGAAAGTCTAAATTTATTAATGGAGTCATGCCATTTACGGTATGAAACTGTATATACTGGGTTTTATCAAAGTTTAATGAGAGTCCACTTGTAGAAAACCACTTAATAACTTTCTGAAATATAACATTTACAATTTCATCAGTTAATTCCTGTTTATGCTTTCAAAAATTAATAATGTTGAAATAAGTGAATTTCTGTTCGGAGATGGAGAGATTGGCACAGAATAGGAATTCATAGGCATATGAAATGAATCATAAGAGAAAAAAGTATGTTTTAGACTTAGTACACCAACCGTCCTTTCATCTCCCTATTTCTGAGACTTCGAATTCAGTGCGGAGTGCTGCACAACAGAAGGGTACGGTTTTGTGTTGACAAATGGTTGGCTGGCCTCACACAAAAGCCCTACAGGCAAAAAAAAGTCAGCAGAGGCTAAAGTCCTCGACGGGGAAACGGCGCTGTGATTGAATGTAAGATTTCGTCAGAGAACAGCAATACCGTAGGAACGAATGAAAACGACGATGAAAACGCTGGCTCGAAATTAGTTCAAACACCCACAATGTGTTTCGTAAATATGTTGAAACAGTCGCAGGTCCATAGAACGTTCCACCAACTACGGAGCAGTACTCAGAGAAGGAAAACGAAGTACGGCAACAGCGCACCAGGAGTCTGCTGACGGTACTTTGGCAGGACTCGGCGCGGCGCGCGCCAGGTAAACTTTTCTTTCAGGCCGCGCTGGATTTTCCTCCTAGGTGGATTTGCCTTTTTCACACCGCGTCTTGCGTCGTTCTTTCCCAGAGCTGTCCGGAAAGCCGGCGGTGTGAATAGCGATAGGCGGTGAGGTGTTTGCGGCGGAAGGAATCTCTTCCAGCTGGCTTCTCCGGAACAGCCGAGCAGGGGGGGGGGGCAGGGAGGAGGGGAGGCAGCTGCACCTGCAGGAAGCGGCCGGCAACCAGGCGCGCCGTTCAGCCCCGAGAAGTAGGTAGTTCCAGCGCTTTTAAAAGCCTCATACTGCTGTTTCGATTTTGGTATTAATTAACATTATAATTTATAAATATTAAAGTAAACGTCTGTTTGTCCTCTACGTGTTCCTAAACAACTCATATGTTTGCGACGGAACTTTATTAATTTCTGTGTTCTTAAGCTAGCTGAAGTTCCTATCCAAAAACAAAAGAGTACCGTCAGAAGAGGTGAAGTCTATCAGGTGGGGGGAAGTGGACCGGCAATACAGCATTATAATTTACACTACTTCCGTCAAGCGGTACATCCGGGAACTTCACGCTACACATACTTACTGGAAGCAAATGAGTTGCAGAGTAGTGTAGAATTTTCTCTTTTAGTATCCGTTCAGCGGGATTGTGGGATATAAACAAATGCATTTTGGTGGCTTCTGAATGAAGCAAGAATAAACCTGTCACAATACGACCTTATATAATTCTGCTGTTTTCGGTCTGTTAATCGGTAAGTGAACTCATTGTATTTGATTTATGTATTTGCAAAAGCAGAAGTTTGTTGTATGGACGAGTAGTACTCTAAAAATTAAATTGTCTTTTTTTGTAGGGTGAAGTCGATCATGCCGCGAACATACGTGAAGAACATGGGAAGAGAGGGGAAGAGGAAGTACAATCCAGTATATCTGAAAAATGCCGTTCAGGAAGTGAAGAAAGGGTAGTGGAGTATTCTTAAAGCATCTGTTATGGTGTGCCCTATACAACGTTAAATGAGTGGGTGAAGGGCAAACGTAGATATAAATATGGTGGGCAGCCTGTTCTTAGTTCAGTAGACGAATAATGTTTAGTCCATGGATTGAACAAGTGTATTTCCAGATGTTCCTGATGTACAAAAGACTCCCTTCACACAAATTGTAACAAAAATGAAGCCTCAGGGCATTGGTCGTGGACGTTACAGTTTCCCAGATTTTTACACTGCAAACATTGAGTGGAAATTCTTAAGATAATTTTATGTACAGTGTTTTTATCATTTTTTTAAAGGAAAATACAATATTCTAACCATGAAATAGTCTATTTGTTAATTTTAACAGATGTTTGGTCCCTGATAAAGACCCTCTGCTATTTTAAAACCTCATATAAACATAGCCTACCATACCTTGGGAGATATTTCAATGTAAAAGAAGATCGGTTTCACCCCATTGTCTGGGTGAAGCCGTTATAGGTCTTCAAAAAATAAAAGAATTTCAAAACCACAATAGGCTATTTCTATATTCAACATTAGATATAATGTCGAAATGCTAAGGATTAGACATAATATTTTTGAAACGAAATTTACGTACATTTTCGGAGCTTTTCCAAAATTTTTCTCGCTGACACGGACTCACAAAATTATGAAAGATATAACGTTTATCGTTATCTCTATATATAAAAATGTTGTGTTGGTTTGTGTGCGTTTGAAAGTCTCAAAAAGTTCTTTTTCCAATTGAGCTCCAAATTTGTCACAACGTTGTACAGGAAGGTTTTTAGACACCTATTTGTTTAATATATTACTCATAACCTATATATATGGCACTTTTGAGATTTTGGCCTCAACATTTCCACATTGTAAAATTTATATAAATTCGTATGTGATATGCATTTAAATAGCAGGTATGTAAAAATATCCGCGTAATCCAGTAGTACGTTCGAACAAAATTTCAGAACATTCGGTCAAGAACTTTCGGAGATATAAGGTTTTGAACATAAGACTAAACACCATTCAAAGTTACATTTCTAAGACGAGATACAGGAAGGGTAGGCAATGACGAAGAGGGGAGGGGAGATATACACGTAATTGTAACCAAGACTCCAAATACCAATTTTTGTAGCTCTGGCTGCATTACTAGATTAATAGCAGCATTTTTCATCCCCTATTTCACCCCCTTAAGGGGCGACGGAAGGCAACTGGGCTCAAAATTTTTAGATTTTAGCGTATTTGAAATGCCTGGTATTTCGTGCGTGAAACAGTTGTTTTATATAAATCCGACGATTTTCTTTTTTTTTTTTTTTTTTTCGTGAGTTATGATGGTTTTCCTGACGCTCTGTGCAATCTGGCCACGCCTTCCGTTTTGCGCCATGCGGAGAAAATGCACACAGCATTCATTTACTCCTTGTGTATTATTTCATACTTCTATTGTTTTATGAATATACCATGTATATACTATCGATATTTTATATTCCGATCGTGTTTATTATTGTTTTCGAACGGTTTTGGTTGAACTTGGTGAAGTTTGTTGTGAGTGAAGTACGTCTTGATTTGTATTTTCGTTGGTCCCGCGTGTTTTCATAAAAATTCCGCGAATAAAGAAATTCTCGAGTAATTAAAATTCAGAGGAAATAAATACATAAAGATAAATGAGGTTAGTGGGTCAAAGGAGACGAGATTGTTAGACATAAAGAAAATCAGAACATCAGGAAATAACTGCAGTGTCTTCAAGGCATTTCCCCTCAGTCAGCTTGTGGAAATGGACATTCATTTGGAAATATTGTGGTGAATCTTTGCATGCTCTGTGATTTAATTTCCAAAAATACAGTCTGCAGAATATGTGGTGGTGACGTATCTTTGGGTGAGAATCAGTGTATTCCTAAAGGAATTGTGTCAAACCTGACGTTGAGTTGTACAAAATGTGGTGCACTCGCTACAACAATATCAAAAATGGCAAATAATAAATTGTATGAGAATAACATCAGGCTAGTTTATGGTCTTAGATCTATTGGTAAAGGGATGGAGGCAGGTAGACTCATAGGTTCATTACTTGACTTTCCAAATCCTCCTGCAAAATTTAACACTTACAATAATGTCATTGCAAGTGCTGTTGCTGAAGTTTGTAACAATTCAATGAAGGAAGCAGCTAAAGAAGCACTCAAGGAAAGTGATGACAGAGAAAGTTGTGATATTTGCGCATGTTTCGATGGCACCTCACTAAATGGTGTCGTGACAGCTACATTATTTGATACCGGCAAGGAAATTGATGTAGAGATTCTAAGCAAATACTGTGAGATTTGTGTCAGTGGAACTGAGAAACGGGATGGACATTACTGTCATATGAATTATATTGGTCTAAGTGGTGGCACGGAAGTAGCAGTTCTCAGGATTTTTAATCGTTCACTGGCAAACAGAGGTGTCAGATACGCACAGTGACAGCAAGGCTTATGACCGGGTATGTGCAGAACAACCCTATGGTCCTAATATCACAATTTTTTAAATTAGAGTGCATTGGACATGTCCAGAAGATAATGGGGTCCAGGTTAAGAAGATTATTAAAAGAAAAGTAAAAAATAGTATTGGAAGATGATAAGAAGATAGGTGGCAAAGGTCGCCTGACAAATGTTGAAATAGACATATTACAGAATTATTATAACTTGGCCATAAGAAGAAATGTAGAGAATTTAGAAAACATGAAAAAAGCTGTATGGGCTATCTATTTCCATTTCTTTGCCCAAATGGTTCTGACAGTGCAAGTACAAGAGAAGTGACACATATGACCATAAACATTCTTTACCTGCAGCATTAATGAATGAAATTAAACCTATACTTAGAGACCTTTGAAAAGATACCTTGTTGAAGAAATGTCTTCATGGGAAAACCCAAAATTTAACTGAATGTGTAAATTCAGTCATTTGGACCCAGTTACCAAAATCTGTATTTGTTCAGACCACAACGCTCAAATTTGGTGTTTATAATGCTATTTTATGCTTCAATGAAGGTGTAACTAGAAAACTGGATGTTTTGGAATATTGGGCATTCAATCTAGTGAAAATACTGCAAAATCCATGGTCCAAATAGATAAAGAGAGAATCCTCAAAGCCGATATTGTAATTTAAAATGCACAAAAGAAGCTAGACAGAAAAGAAGATGGACCAGGAGAAGAAGATGATTATGATTCAGATGATGCTCAATATGGTGCAGGAAAATATTAGTGGTAAGTAATTCTCATCAATAACTCTACTAGAATTGCAAATTAAACTTTAAATTGATTTTTCTCAAAACTACATTTTTTTTCTTACTTTCAGGTACCATTTTTGATAAACTAATGGTGTTAGAAAGATAAAATTTGGTCTTTTTGTACCGAAGATGGCAATAAATCATTACAAATAAATAGAGAACCACGAAACAATCATCAACTGTTTTGTAATAATTAATGCACTAAAAAAGTTACATTTTACTGGTGAAAGAATTAAAAAAAGTTTTCCTTCAAAACCATTATAGCTATTATGTTCATTTCACTTGTAAATTGAGACATAAATGTTACATATATACGCAGTAAAAATTTCCTTGTTTTATAGTTCCTTTTAAAAGTGTAACTATTAAAAGGGTAAAATAGCATTGGCAGAATAAGGATAAAAATTGCCTTCCGTCTCCCCTTAAAGGTGGATTTTCAGAGAAAGCTGAAAGACGCCTTTTATAAATTCGAAGCAAGAATCCGTATAGCAATTTATGTACGTCTACAATCAAAATTGACTAGATAACAGCGTATTTTCAAAAAATCCCCCATTTCAGACCCTTAGGAACCGAATATCGGAAAATCCCTTCATAAACGTCGCCAAAAGTGTAAGATGAACACCCTCTGAAAATTTCAAGTTTTATCATCAGTGGTTTTGGCTGGGTGATGATTAGTCATTCATTTAATCTGTCAGTGATTCAGTCACTCGGAACGTTGCCTTTTATTTATAGATGTTATGCGTTGCAACCTATTGTGATCTCTCTCGAACGTAGTCTATGCAGTGTTCCCTGTTATATACTGAGTATTATCAAGCGGAGCGCAGCGGTGTCGCTTACAAAGTCGCGTACCAGGTCGGACCACCGTCAGGGATATGGGCACACAGATATAATTTCGTCATCCTTACAGTCTTGAGGCATTGATAAAACTTATCCCAAGGTGGCTGGCGCAGCTTGCGAATGTTGGCAACGGAACAACCCTTCAACTAGAGTGCAAGCACAGACTCAATTATCTGTTTACCTCGGCCAAATTTTACTTACCGTGTTAGCAGCGGAAAGTAGTTATGTTGGCAAGGAAATCTTCAGTTTGGATGTATATTTGATTTATTGACAGTGGTTCGTACAGGAACGTATTAACGACAGAGCAGAACTGCATTAAATGGTTATTTTATGGTAAAAAAACGATTCATTCAAAATATTCATTCTGATAAGGATCTCCGAATTACCACTACATTATTGAAAATAAATTTCCTGAGTAACGCTCGCGAACAAGATGCTTTATAACAACGTTTGCAATTGAAGTATCCAGGCCTCTAATGATATATATCGAATGTGCGCTTCTACATCCCTGCCGACAAAAATGAACATTTACCATCGTAAAATTAATTGGAAATGAAGGGGTTATTTTACTTACGGCAGCTGCGGCATTCAGTGCTAATGTAATATTTCATGGTAAACGCGGAACATTATTAGCCTCATTGCATGTAAATGAGTTTTCAAAGTGCAGTCAAGATATTTTGGCAACATCAGCAGCTGCCGAAAGTAAAATATTGCCGAAATTATACAAATACATCTACATGAAAAATGACGCATTGAATTTAGATTATAATTTTTAAGGAGGCCAATAAAACTTTCACAATTCAGAAGGCCCTTTGCCATAGATGCGTGCAAGACGTAAATCATGTGCGTACGTAGCCATTAAGAGAGGAAAAAGGAATCAGATGTTTTGATATTCATATCTCTGATCACGGTATAAGTTCTTCAGCAACAAAATAAGTGAGCGTCGAAAATTGAGGTGGCACAAACTTCTGCCTTGCGTACTGGTTAGGTGCTATAGTAAAAATGCGACACTAAAGTAACAACTTTTCGTGGGAACGCATTTTATATATACTCATGTTTAATGGTTAATTTTCAGTAACGTAGATCATGATATCAACAGTACAATTAAAAACACCATAGAAGCGAATTCTGAACAAAACGTTGTTTATTTCATTTCATGTAACAGTAACTTTGTGATAGTTTCCAGCAGATAACACATAATTTGAAGCAATTCCATAATTTTTAATTTCTTCATTTTATACAGATACAACAAGCGAAAGACGAGTCGTGCATAGAGATAGCTGGAGGAGCAGATTGAAGATGGATGGAAGGAAGGAAAGATATGAACAGAGGTCGGAGATTACATAGAGGGAGGATGAAGAGGTAGATGGGGGGATCCAGCACGACGTTCCATTTTGCGCTCCTGAACCCAGCGATTCCATATTCTGCTAACAGTCGTTGGATCACGACCAACGCGACAGCTGTGTCACGATAGGATAAACCGCAATCGCGAAAGACTACAATCCGACCTTTATCAAAGTCGGAAACATGACGGTACGCATTTCTCTTCCTTACACGAGGCATCACAACAACGTTTCACAATGCAGCGCCTGTCAAATGCTGTTGGTGTTTGAGAAATCGGTTGGAAACTTTCCTCATGTCAGCACGTTGTAGGTGTCATCACCGGCGCCAACCTTGTGTGAATACTCTGAAAAGCTAATCATTTGCAGATCACATATCTTCTTCCTGTCGGTTAAATTACGCGTTTTAGCACGTCATCTTCGTGCAGTAGCAATTTTAATGGCCAGGAGTGTAATTATTTTTACATTACATAGTAGGCTACGTCTGCTACGAATATGAATTCCTATCTGCAATCTTTTATATCGTTATGTTTTTATGAACACAATTGCACAAATCAAAGTGGAAATACCAAGCCGTTACTAAAAGTGTATCTAGGTAACAAGACTATAAAAGTGGTAGATAAGTTTGTTATTTGGGTAGCAAGATAACTTCTGTGGACCGAAGTAAAGAAGATATAAAATACAGAATGGCTATGGGAAGAAAAGCGTTTCTGAAGAAGCGAAATTTGTTGACATCCAATACTAATTTAAATGTTGGGAAGTCCTTCCTGAAATCATTTGTATGGCGTGTAGCATTGTATAGAAGTGAAACGTGGACGATAAGGAGTTCAGACGAAAATATGATAGAAGCTTTTGAAATGTCGTGCTACAGACGAATGATGAAAATTAGATGGGTAGATCACGTAACTAATGAGGAGGGGCTTAACCGTATTGGGAAGGAAATGAGTTTCTGGCATATCCCGACTAAGAGAAGGGATAGATTGGTGGGACCCATTCGGAGACATCAAGGAATCGTCAACTTAGCATTAGAGGGAAGTGTGTGGGATAAAAATCGTAGAGGTAGCCCGAGGTTCAAACGGATGTAGGTTGCCTAATTTATTCTCAGATGAAGAGACTTGCACAGGACAGGGTAGGGTGGATAGCTGCATCAAACCCGTCTGCGGACTGAAGACCACAACAACAATAACAACGGAAATTAGGTGAGGTAGGTATTGAGAGCGCTTTCATCAACTGGTTAGAAACGTTAGTAGCTATCTGACACAACGGTTACGGGTTTTGTAACAAAACGTAAGAGCAGAATAAACGGGATCAATCAAGTAAGTACCAAATTAACAAATTAATACACAAACAATCAGTCTTCCTACTCGGAATGTTGATCGCAAATAAAAAAGTTGAATATGTATTACTTTTATCTCAAAAATTTGCAGTGACGCACGGACTAATAAAGTCCTCTGTATTCCATAAACAATAGTGAGTAAACGATGTTTAAGTACGTGTCATGTTTAACTACAAAATGTAATGTTGTTAACGCCTAGTATGAATACAAAAAAGAACTGTGTTACATAATTAAAGGCACACAAAAATATTAAAGCATATGACTCAGTATGACTTTTTCAAGCTCAAAACTTTTTATTTGAAGCCACGACGAACTAGCCGTGCGCACTGGGGCGCCTTGCTGTGGTGCGTGTGGCCGTTCGCCGTCGGGGGTTCGAGTCCCCCCTCGGGCATTGGGGTTTGTGCTGCCCTTAGGTTAGTTTGCCTTAGTTTAAGTAGTTTGTAGGCTATGGACTAATTACCACGCAGCTGAGTCCGATAGATTTACTAACATTTAAACATTTTTTGGTATTTGAAATATTTTTAAAACCATGGTACCAAAATAGTTTAACAGAGAAGCAATTAACAGCCAATTGCAGATCTACATTTACATCTACATGGGATACTCTGCAAATCACATTTAAGTGCCTGGCAGAGGATTCATCGTACCATCTTTATAATATTTACCTCCCATTCCATTCTCGAATAGTGCTCGGGAAAAAAGAACACCTCAATCTCATCGTTCGAGCTGTATTTTGTTCTGATGATCATTACTACCTATGTAAGTGGGAGTCAATAATATATTTTCGCATTCGGAGGAGAATGTTGGCGATTGGAGTTTTGTTAAGTAACCCACGCCGTAGCGATAAACGCCGTTGTTGTAATGATTCCCATCCAAAATCCTGTATCATATCCGTGACGCTGTCTACCTTGTATCGTGACAGTACAAAACGAGCTGCCCTTCTTTGGTCTATTTCGATGTCTTCCGTGAAACCCACCTAATACGGATCCCTCACTGGGCAGCAAAACACCCTGAAAAAGGACGGACAAGCGCAATGTATGCAGTTTCTTTAGTACTTCTGCCAATAAAACGCAGTCTCTGGTTCGCCTTTCCTAAAACATTATCTATGTGTTTCTTCCAGTTTAACTCTGATGTAATAGTAATTCCTAGGTATTTAGTGGAGTTTATGGCCTTCACGTTTGATTATCTTGTAAACAAAGTTTAACGAATATCTTTTCGTACTCATGTGGACGACTTCACACTTCTCATTATTTAGAGTCAATTGCCAATTTTTACACCATAGTTATATCTTATTCAGATCGTTCTGCAGTTGCATAATTGTGGTATTAAGTCACGGAGGAGGCAGGCGACCATGATTAATAATAAATAAAGTCTGCAATAAGCTGCATAGGTAGCTGTATTGATAAAAGTCATGAAGTGGTTACAATATGACTTCATTTGACGCGTTTCGGACTGGGGAATCATCAGAATCTATCAAAAGGAAATAATAATTGTACAGTATGAGAACAGAAATATTGCAAAAACAATCTACAAATTTTGTTAGAAAGATAAAATTCAGCACAGGTACTCAGCATACATTAATTACAAGTACGTCAGTACAAGTCGTTACATGTTCTTTTCGTAACACCAAGGATCACACTGACATGTTTACAGATTTTAGTCACCAGATGGCGTGCCGTTCTTAAACATAATGCCTAGTGGCGCCGTAACAAGTGAAATTATGCTAGGAAAATTAAAATTTATTAATAGAAAAACAAAAAAATTTTACAGTTTACAAATGCCTTTTATACCATGTCCTATGGGGTAACAAAACGAATAAAAGCCACAAATCGTATCATAATACAAATGATAGGTGGTTCAGAATAGTTGATCAAAAGAACAAATCGTCAGGTGGCAGAGCTAAAACATTATAAACAAATTAACAGCTATTGACAAACTATATACATAAAAACCCACAGTAAATAAAGGTTGTAATGAAAATCTTAACGATGGTCGAGCATATACAGTGTATATTTTTAATGCTTAGAAAAAACTATAGAGCGCCATGTTTAAATACATTGTTTAGCTATTAATCACCTAATAGATGCTCTATAAATCGTGTCTAATATGGTAACAAATTGAAAAAAACGCCACATAGTGTGCCATGGTAAATTAGGAGTGGGTCAAAATAGTTGATAATAGACCAGATGGTCAGAAAGCTATACAATTATTACAGTTTAATTGTAATTGTTTAAACCTCGTAGTAATGAATTGAAGTAGTAATGAAACAAATCAGGGAGAAATTAGAAGGGATGGAATAAAACTACTGCTTACGATAATAGACATAGCTATGACATAATATAGTGACTATATATATATATATATATATATATATATATATATATATATATATATATATATATATATATGCGCAGCATTACTAAGATATGAACGTGCTGTCAGAATGCCCAGTGTATCTTATCAGTAAAGATTACACATTTATGTACAAATAAGTCAAGGCAAAGAAGTAAAGATAGTACAAAAATGAATGAAAAATGTTTTTCACATTTTCTAAGGATATATCGTGTCAAATAAGGTAAGAGAATAAAATAATGCCACATGGCATGCCGTGGTAAATCGGCAGGGGGTCAAAAGAGTGATCACAAAAACAGATCGTCCGAAAGCTATAAAATTATTACACATCCATGACAATTGTTTACAACATTATAATAATGATTGTCAAATTGGAGTTACTATAATAAAATAAGTCACGGATAAAAATAGAAGGGATGGAATAAAATTATTGCTTACGATAATAGACCGAGCTATGACATAATAAACAATAGTGACAACAGTGCATATCTACATCTAAATTCATACTCCGCATACTCCGCAAGCCACCCGATGGTGTGTGAGTACCTCTATCGGTTCTCTGATTTTATCTTCATGATCTTTTCGCGAGATATATGTAGGAGGGAGCAATATACTGTTTGACTCCTCGGTAAAGGTATGTTTACGAAACTTCGACAAAAGCCCGTACCGAGCGACAGAGCGTCTCTCCTGCAGAGTCTCCCACTGGAGTTTATCGAACATCTCCATAAAGCTTTCACGATTACCAAATGATCCTATAACGTGCGCTGCTCTCAGTTGGGTCTTTTCTACTTCTTCTATCAACCCCACAGGTACGGACCCCGCACCGGTGAGCAGTATTCTAGCTGTGGGCAACACGTGTACTGTAACCTACTTCCTTTGTCTTCGGACTACATTTCCTTAGTATTCTTCCAATGAATCTCAGTCTGGCATCTACTTTGCCGACGTTTGATTTTATAGGGTCGTTCCATTTTAAATCACTCCTAATGCCTACCCCAAATAATTTACGGAATTAACTGCTTCCATTTGCTGACCTGCTATAGTGTAGTTAAATGTTACAGGATCTTTTTTTCTATGCATTCGCAGCACATTACACTTGTCTACATTGACATTAAATTGCCATTCACTCGGCCATACGTCAATTCGATGCACATCCTCCTGTATTTTAAAACAATCCTCCATTGTTAAAAACTCTCTGTTCACTACATCATCATCCGCAAAAAGCCTCAGTGAACTTCCGATGTTATCAGCAAGGTCATTTATATACATCGTGAACAGCAACGGACTCACGACACTCCCCTGTAGCACATCTAACATCACTCTTACTCCTGAAGACTTCTCTTCACTGAGAATGACATGCTGCATTCTGTTATTTAGGAACTCCTCAATCCAATCACACCATTGGTCTGATAGACCGTATGCTATTACTTTGTTTATTAAACTTGTGTGGGGAATTGTATCAAACGCATTGCGGAAGTCAAGAAACAAAGCACCTATCTGAGAACCTGTGTCTATGGCCCTCTGAGTCTCGTGGATGAATAGCGTGAGCTGAGTTTCACACGATCGCCTCTTTCGAAACCCATGCTGATTCCTACAGAGCAGATTTCTAGTCTCCAGAAATGTCATTATACTCGAACATAATACATGTTCCAAAATTCGACAACTAGCCGTCGTTAGAGATATATGCCTATAGTTCTGCACATCTGTTTGACGTCCCTTCTTAAAAAAAAAAAAGGGGGATGACCAGCGCCAAATAAGTCAAAGCAAAGTTGAAGAGAGAGTAAAAAAAAAAAATGAAAAAGACAAACAAGTAAAGAATGGGGGCATTTGTTCTTAGTGGAAAAAGGAATGTACTTAAAATTACACAGTGCAGATACAATGATTTTTTTTTTAATTTTAATTTTCAGTTTTCACTTAGTAATCGTTATTAGTAGTACGGGGGAGGATTTACGGAACACACGGTAGATTTGGGATAAATAGGACGGGAGTAATGGTTGAACCTTCAACTGACCAGGTAGCATATTGTATGACTTGAGACAGGTAAGTACCGTTATGCCCACGATTAAAAAGTTATAGATGATGTTGAGTGGGTTCATGGTAAAAGCAAGGTATGTCTACCCTGGAAATATGAGTGGGGAAAGAGCCGATTACATCTAGATATGGTGGCATACACTGTAATCGTGACCACGTGTCAAAATATGGCAAAGAAAAGAACGAGTGGCTGGGAATAAGTAATGGTTAAATGAAGATTGAGTATGACGTCATTCAACCTAAATATGGATAAATAAGGCCTTATACAAAACAAAGTTAGCGAATTAGTTGAAACAAGCCAAATAGTAAGTGGTGCTAAAGATTTTGACGATAACTGTCAGACCAGCACGGAAGTATTAGTGCAAGTTGCAAGAGGGGCTTAGGTATTCAAAATATCGTCAAACATGTCAAAAAACCATTTGTGGTTTGAGTTAATTTGTTCATTCAGAATCTGTTGTGAATTGCTCTTATGATGTTCATAAATTTCAATGACTTGAAGCAAATTTAAATTTATGCCCTTCGGCTCCAAGTGTAATATGGACAACACACTCTCAATCTGTCCCAGGGCATGACGTTCACTGGTTAGGTGGCAACCGAGAGCAGTTGTATTTTTATAGTTATGTTCTTTAAATCGTGGCGTAAAATCACGACCGGTCTTCCCCACCTATATATGATCACAAGAACCACTTTTTATTCTATAGACCCCCTGGCTTTGAAAATTTTTCTAGTTTTTGTTCAATGGAAGTACGTAATACAGTTCGCAGTTGTTTACGCGTGCGAAACCCTATCTGTACTTTTGCTTTACGAAAAGCCCACGCAATGGATTCGCAAAACGGAGCATAAAATGTGATGGAGGCATATTTGACGTCTTTATGGTTGCCGATCCGAATGGATGTTTGTTTATCAAATACAGTTTTACCTATGTTTCCAACAAACCTTTCAGTGTATCCAGTGTCTAAACCAATTTGCACAATGTCTGTTTCCCTTTCAATTCAGTCACTATCAAGATTCAACTTTGAAAGTCTATTAAACATGGATAGAGAGAATGCTCTTTCGTGCGTACGGGGGTGGCCTGAATCAGCGCCAATAATTACATTAGTGGTGGTGGGTTTGCGAAAGATGTCTATATTAACAGATGTGTCTTCTTTCGTAAACTTTAGATGATAATTGAGGGAACCGTTGCTTTCCATCTCAACTGTGAATTTTATTTTGAATGCATCTCACTGAGCTCGTCCGCCAGATTCATTACACACTGGTCACTACCGTGGTATAAAAGGAAAATATCATCAACATATCTACGGTAGATAAGAATGTTGTTGGAAGAAGTCCTATTGAATATTTTTTTAATCAATTATAAATATGTCAGATAGAATAGTTGAAGGGAAAGTGAAATTAGCTCGACCAACTGCAGAGCTTCACCAGTGATCAACTTAGTGCGTGAGCAGAATTGTACACACAATTTTCAGGGTCTCATCATTGTAAAGATATACGATGTCTAGTGATGCCATGGTAGTATTTGGTGGTACGGTCGTGTCCCTAAGAAACATTGCAATTTCATAACTGTTTGTTATTGTCCAGCTGTCGGTAAAAGTGAATGAATTTTTCAACTTCTCATAGCAAAAACTTTTGACCAGAGCGTTGGGGGCTTCGTAACCAGCCACAATGGGCCAGATCGGATAGTTCAATTTATGTAACTTAATCTGCGTATGGAGTGTAGGAACCTTAGGGTTTATTGGAAAATGTCTTTGATGGTAAATTTAGAAGTGAACAGGAAATTGGAGCATTTTACATTAAGTCATTACAAAATTTCTGTAGGGGTTCCCTTTAACTTCGACAATGTTGTTCACTTGAAAAAACCCAATTGTTTTTGCAATGTAGCCAGAATCCGAAATTAACACTTCAGAATTACCCTTATCAGCCCGCGTGACTAATACATTATTTTCATGCAGCTTGCCATTTAGCCTACTTTCTGCTAACACAAGCGGATCTGAGTGGTAGTTCATACTAGTAGCTTTACGTAAGGATTTATGCGTAGAAACTGCAGCTTTGGCCTGCAATGGACACGGAATTTTACAAGTTTCACAAACACCTTTAACTTCAGCAAACGTCCTTATGATTGTACGGGCATCGGCGTGGTAGGAAGGTTGAAGTTTAACCCTTTACTCAGTAGATTCTTGTCGTCAACTGAAGGTTCTAGTGTGGACAAGTCCACTACCCTTGGCGCAAATCGATGTTTATATATGCCTACAGATTTCTCTGAGTTAAGAGCCGTCTGAGCGACAAGCGGACGCAGTTTGCTGGCGTGTTGCCTACTTATATTACATCTCTCCCAGAATAGAAACTCACCAATCAATTTCATCACCTAAGAGAGGTGCTTAGATTTTCTTCCAAATCGTTTATGTAAATAAGTAACAGTAAACAATAATACTACCTTGTGGAACGCCCGCCGTCACCTCTATTTTATTCGATGCCTTACCATCAATTACTACAAACTATCCAGTCGCAAATATGGGGCGATATACCATAATCACGCAATTTGATTAAAATCCTTTTGTGAAGTACGGCGTCAAAGGCCTTCTGGAAATCAAAAAATGCGGAATCAATTTGAGAACCCTTGTCAATAGCACTAATCACTATGTGCGAGTAAAGAGCTAATTGTGTTTCGCAATAACGATATTTTGTAAGTCCTTGTTGACGTTGGCTTAATATATCATTCTGTTCGAGATAATTCATAATATAGTAATATCAAGTGTATAATGCCTTTTCGACTAATGAAAACGTTAATTTTTACCTATTAAATATCGCTGGATATTCGAATATATATGAAAATTTACGAACCAGAAGAAAGAATATTTGCACAGAAGTTTTAACTTTAGAAAACAAAAATTCGATGAGAATTCATTTGAAATTGTAAAGGTAAACAGAATTATCCACCATTTTCTTTAATGTTTCTCAAATGAAGACCATAGTCAAGAATGAAGTGCAATCAGGATAACTATAACAACAATTTCGAAGTATTTTCAGAAATACCATTAAATATAAACACTATTACAATTGCTACATCAAGAGCAAATACAGATGATAAAAGGGTATTCTATTATACTAGAACTGACATGGTATTACATTTTCAGGCAATTTGGGTGCATAGATCCTGAGAAATCAGTACCCAGAACAACCACCTCTGACCGTAATAACGGCCTTGATATGCCTGGGCATTGAGTCAAACAGAGCTTCATGTACAGGTACAGATGCCCATGCAGCTTCAACATGATACCACAGTTCATCAAGAGTAGTGACTGGGGTATTTTGACGTGCCAGTTGCTCGGACACCATTGACCAGACGTTTTCAATTGGTGAGACATCTGGAGAATGTGCTGGCCAGGGCAGCAGTCGAACATTATCCGAATCCACAAAGGCCCGTACAGGGCCTGCAACTTGTGGTCGTGCATTAACCTGTTGAAATGTAGGGTTTCGCGGGGATCGAATGAAGCTTAGACCCACGGGTTGTAACACATCTGAAATGTGACGGCCATTGTTCAAAGTGCCGTCGATGCGATCAAGAGGTGACGTGTAACCAATAGCACCCCATACCATCACGCCGGGTGATACGCCAGTATGGTGATGATGAATACATGCATCCAATGTGCGTTCATAGCAATGTTACCAAACACGGATGCGACCATCATGATATTGTAAACAGAACCTGGATTCATCCGGAAAATGACATTTTGCCACACGAGCACCCAGGTTCGTCACTGCGTACACCATCACAGGCGCTCCTGTCTGTCATGCAGTGTCTTCTCAGCTGCAAACATCGTCAAACTGTTCGTGCAGACGGTTGTTGTCTTGCAAACGTCCTCATCTGTTGACTCAGGGATCAGTAGGTGGCAGCATCATGCGGATAATATGCCCGTCATCTCCACTTCTAGTGATATGAGGCCATTGGGATCCAGTATGGCGGTATGTATTGCCCTCCTGAACCCACCAATTCCACATTCTGCTCAGTCATTAAATCGCGATCAACGCGAACAGCAATGTCGCGATACGATAAACCGCAATGGTGATAGGAAGCAATCCGACCTTTATCAAAGTCGGAAACGTGATGAAAGTTACAAAAGGCATCAAAACAACGTTTCACCAGGCAACAACGCGAGTCAAATTGAAAGACGACCATCTGTCATCTTCCATATATTTCTGTATAGTTTCTGTAAAGTTATAATTTATTTAATGTCGTTAGATTATCATTTTGTTAAAACTTGAACCCCACATTTTTCAAGGCTTAGCAAATAGCCTCTTTATTTCATGTATTAAAATTTTAGTTAATATTGCTAGGTTTTTATTATTTTGTTATGTTAATAATTTATTATTATATTAATTAATGTAGCAAAAAAGCGGCTTCTCCGCTGCGCCACTGCTGCACCCTATGTGGGTGCAAGACTCTATGACTGTCTGATTGGGGAGTGATAGCTCGCTTTGCATCGTTCTCTCTGGCTCAGAGTCAATAGCTGCTGAGGTGACCAAAGAGGTTTCCACACCCTTTGGTTGCGGGCTAGTTAGCGGACCTACACCAGCGCGAGTGTACTCACTCTCCATCCCTACCACCGCTTTTTCAGGGATTTTCCGGTTTCCGGTCGTTTTCCCACGGCCCGGTGGCAGCACGGCAATTCTTTCTGTCTTGCGTGTCTGGTGAGGTAAGGTTGGTTCTGCTCTTGTTTCTGGAGATGGTAGCATCTCATTGATTAGTACTTTTAACTTAGATTCGTGAACTTAGAGTCATTTTTTGGAATATTTTCTCCGAACATGTGCGGATATGTGTTCTCGTTCATCAATTCAGTGATTTCCCATAGATAAACACTGTCTGTGTGATTCTAGTTGCAGTTTGATAACTGCCTGATATGTTAAAACCTTTTGTGATCATGTGGCGGTGTATGAACTCTGTGTAAATACTTTCTAGCTTTGTAGGGCCCAATTTCTAAAAGTGATTTGTTCATTTGTGCACAGTGCATGTAAAAATCTTCTCATCATCTCCTTCTGTGAGTGATATGTGTTCCACGTGGTTCGTTCACAGAACAAAGCCTTCAGCTTCCACTCTTGTTTGTTCCATGCCCATCAGGCAAGTAACTATGCGGGTATCCTTCTGATTTCCACAAATATTTGGCGATCTTTTCTCCACGCCTATTTTAATTTTGCTGTCTCTTCTCCAACTGGTAGTACGTACTCTGTCTTTGTAAGTAATTATCTCCGAGCCTTGTACAACCTCCTTCTATAGCTTATGTAATTCTGAACATTTCCATGGGTTGCATGCCGTAATTCTTATTTTATTTTTCCGACTTTGTAATTATTTCATTTTTGTGGATTTTCTGAGACTGGACTTCATCCGTCTCTGTAATCGCCCCCCTATCGCGTGTAGCTGTATTTAATTCGCTTCCTTATATAATTCTAAGCGTTTCTATGGGTTACATGCAGTATTTAATTTTCTTTATTTTTTGGAAACTGAATTTATTCAATTTTATCGGTTTTCCGTACCATGTAGGTCAGAATTCCGACTTCCGGGGTTTGCAGCTAGTCGCCTGAGTTCACGCCACTTCTAATATAAAACCAGTACCTAGATCCATTGCTGACAGACTGCAACTTAAGAATCCACCTTGATTTTGAATAATGAATCCGACTTTCAACCACTCCACCTTCAGTGGAGTGCGTTCATGTAACGTAGCCGTGTGTCGCCGTTAGCATGTTTGCACGCGTTTTCTGTTCAGATATAACTTAAATTGCTATACACATGCACCATCTCAAAACAGGCACGACAGACCAGAGCCAGCTTCAAAGTGTTTGTATAGGGTAAGGTGGTACAATTGCGATCATTTCGGACACTTGTTATTGTAACTGGAAATATATTGAGAAAAGAAATAATTTTAACTATGGCATTTGTTCTTGGATTTTTAATGAATATGTAACACAAATATTATACAATTACAAAAGTTGGTACAAACACAAAAAGAAATTACAGAATTGAGAATAATCGATCGAAAATATACCACAATTGTGATCACTTCCTGGTACAATTTTGATCACTTGCATCTTCCTCATATAAATAAAGTACTTTTTCCCTCGAGCACCAATGCATACTTCGTGGTACCAAACATTGCATTTTTGGCAGCGAATCCAGTCATCCTTAGCTACTGATTCTGCACTATAATAATTCAATAAACAAAATCCACAATAATTTTCGTTGTTTGCTGGCGAATTGAAGCTTGGTAAACTTCTTTCATCATCACTCACAGACGTACATTTCCGTTTATTGTTTTTGTTGCATTTGTTCATCATTTTCCTTGTGCCCTGTTGAAAAAGTTTCCTCTTGCTGCAGAGGTTATCCAGGTTTTCATCTGAAGTGAGTCTAGCTGATGGCTGTGTTTTCATCTTCCGAGACGATAATTTTTTCTCTGGACTTGGCAAAATGTCTCTCACAGCATCATGCTGAGAAATTTTACTGGACACTGGCATTACGGATTTGCCGTGTTCTTCGGTTTCATCTTTTGACGATGAGGGTTCTTTTCCCATAATGCTGTTAGTAGCTTTATTGGTGGAGATTGAAGGATCAGGAGCCTCGAATAACGTTGAAGGTGCAAATGTCTCCTCGGGAACAATGTCTTTGCAAAAGGGCATTATTCCTGTACATTGGAACCCTTTGTCTGCGCACCCAATGACCGCAGCTTTGCCCCAGGCATCACAGAAAATAGTACAGAATCGTTGTTTAGTAGTGTTTTCATTGGGATTGCGATGAATCCAGTTAGTAGCATTTCTGTGATATTGAGCCTTTAGGGACTTGAAGAAAGTTCTATCTAATGGTTGCAGTACATGTGTACTGTGCAGAGGCAATACCAAAAGTTCTATCCCATTTTCCCGACAATATTCTACAGTATCTAAGCAGGTGTGGCTACCACGATTGCCAACAATAAGATCTGTAATAGGGCTACCCATTGTTTTGTATTTGTTGAAGTGTCGCAGCTGGACTTCATTTATTGTGAATTTTCTTTTCTGCTCGTTTTCGTGGTATCTAGAAAATAAGAGGTGGCTTTAAAAATCGCGTAGGAAAATCTTTAAATATGCAGAATTTATTTGCAATAATTGTGTATAATGTGTCTATGGTAAACAATCGTGACGGACTAAACAGAAAAACTGCATTGATCGAAATTTTACTAGGGTATCGAAATTGTACCATTATTCTGATCGAAAATGTACTACTGGCATGAGTGAATTCACGAGTAAATAGTAGTGAATTCTGCCAAGAAATGGCAGCACATGTCACAGAGGCTTTCTCTGTAGGTGCCTCAGAACACGCCCAAATGGAAAACAAGGTTCTAACGTCACTAATATAGAATTTGCAAGAGCGTGGAAACTAGAAAATTTATAAGAGCGCGTTAGACTAAGTAGATTCACTTACCTCTTAACAGGAAAAAAATTATATCTCCATAGTAGAAAGTGGTGTATCCTTGGAAAACACAGGAGGAGCTGTAGAAACCTGCTACACTACGACGCCACACAAAGGCAAGTGCTACCAACACTACGAGACTAACAAATGGCGCGAAACCTTATGTTGATCGGAATTGTACCTATATCGAATTTGTACCACCTTACCCTACTGTGTTTTGTGCTACCTCCGACTTGATTAATTTCGCCTTCGATAGCGCCGCCTTCTTCCGCCTCCTCTCAGCACGCTGTTTTTGGTGAGTTTCGCTGTGGCGTTGCATGTGTGAGAGAGAATAAGTGTTGTTTGTGAATCCGCCCCCTCCCCCACCGGTAGCGCTGAAACATGTATAATTTAAGCTGGGCACCGTCCGCATTAATCCATGTAAGAGTTGCATTTCTACTGTATTAACAAAATTGGTTCCCCATTTTGCTTGTTTTCTATCTGAATAAACAAGTTTAAGTTCAGCATAATCCGTAAGTTGCCTATAAATTGTAGTTTTAGAGCATCTTCCCTCTTTTATTTAATTTTGTTCTTCTCTAGTGCTGACAACAATCTCAGATGCAATATTTCTTATGTGTAAACTCCGTTGCCCCATAAATGTCTTCTAAGCTACCTTTCTAAAACAACTTTAATTGTGGTGGCACTGCTTATTAATGTCTGTGTGAAATAACTTGCGAGCTGCTATGTATATTGACCACTGTAGTATTAAGATCCTGTTGTTGAAGTAATTTGAAGCGAGTTAGTTCTCTGTTTGGTCCAGGAAACAAGGCTTTATCTCAAGGAGTAACCAACAGTTCACGTGGACCTCATTTACCAATTTTTATGATAAGACAAGGCTCTTGTTACGTAAAGTGGTCGACTTTTAAACTGGTGTTTGTGTATGAGAAATCGGTTGGAAACTTTCCTCGTATTAGCTCGTTGTAGATGTCACCACCGGCGCCAACCTTGTGTACGTATATGCTTTGAAAAGCTAATCTTTTGTACATGACAGCATTTTCTTCCTGTCGGTTAAATTTCGCGTCTGTAGCACGTCATCTTTTAATGGCCAGGAGTGTATATTACTTTACAGAGGTTTTGCAGTCGCCAATATTCTTACTGTTTCAATACGGATTTCTTCAGCTGTTACAGAATCTACGCTGGGAATTCCTGCTTCTACACGGGCTATAATTTCCTCTGTGGGGACAAAACGCGGACTAAC
Source organism: Locusta migratoria (assembly GCA_026315105.1). Classification (NCBI taxonomy): domain Eukaryota; kingdom Metazoa; phylum Arthropoda; class Insecta; order Orthoptera; family Acrididae; genus Locusta; species Locusta migratoria. The sequence continues at coordinate 87,549,005 of CM048748.1, forward strand.
GACAATTCTACTGATACCTTGTTACTTTGTTTCTCTCTGTTAAATTGTTACTTTAGGTGGAATGCAACGTTTTGCATGAAAATGACTCCCACCATTTCCAGTTTATGTTGTGGTGTTCAGTCCGCAAACTGGTTTGATGCAGCTCTTCACGCTCTTGTGCAAGTCTCTTCATCTGAGAATACGGACGACAAACCACACCCTTTTGAATTTGCTTATTATATTCGTCCCTCGGTCTCCCTCTACGATTTTTACCCCATACGATTCCTTCTAATGTTGACGAATCCTTGATGTCTCAGAATGTGTCCCACCACTCTATCCCTTCTCTTAGGATATGCTAGAAACTCCTTTTCTCCCATTTCGGCTAAGCTCCTACTCATTAGTAACGTGATCTACCCATCTTAATTTCATCATTCATTTGTAGCACTACATTTCAAAAGCCTCTAGCATCTTTCTGTCTTAACTCCTAATCGTGCAACTGCCCATTATTCCAAGCATGTTCTAACGTGTGAGTCGTTACTGTGATATTAAACTATGCTTCCAACTAATATTAAATGCGCAAGATATATGACTTGTGATGTACCCTTGGCTCCTGCAAGGAAGACCTACAGCAAGAACACGTTGAAATCAGAGAGCTGCCCTAACACTTATCTAATGATGCCAACACTGGTGTGCTGCTGTCACTTGCTGTCACTGTCGCTGGCAACTCCTGAAAGAAAAAGTTTACAAGCTAGTAACTAGTGGGCCTCAATAAGGGTATGTTATGATGCCTCTAGCTACAAGAAAAATAAGTTGTTTTACTAAAAGATGATTGGTTTATTTTACTTTAACAAGTGAGATAAAAAGCAAATTTATATACATAGTTTCTCTACTGTTCCCGGTTCATTTAAAAATCATAGGATAGGTATAGACTGGATGGTAAATAATAACTGTAGTAGGCTAATAGAATGGCTGAAAATCGCGCTTACTGTATTTTACAGAATTTACTGCATTCTCAGTTTGGCAAACGAGCTTTCACGATGTCGTGAATTATGGTGAGAAATCTGTAAATGCTGTCAGGTGTCTGGGAGGACTCGCCTATCGCAAATTGCTCACTGTACCTTATTACTGCGCCGACGAGAAGATGGCTGCCGCTGGGCTCTGTCACTGCGTCACAGACTACTCTCTTTACTGCCTTGATCGACCACCGCCGATCACACTGTCCCTGAATCTTAATGAAGTCAAGATAGCTACAAGCCCTAGGTTAATTCTACTGGCGTGGTATGTCGGCCTTTGCCAACCCACCGCGATGCCACTCAATACGCGCTAGCAAGCGTTACACTATTGCCACTCTGTCGCTTGTTCACAGCTGGATATGAAGTAACGAGACTCAACACTCGAACAAACGCGTAATCACACGTACTTCAGTAGAAGATACGGTGATTCGCTCGCCAACAGAGCTGCTCTTCTCGTGGAAGTCCGTGAAAAGACTTCGCTCACACAGAGGATGGCGTCAGCACACACGACTACCACCTCCTATGACCGCCCACCAAGAAGAAGTGAAGCTTCTCGCTGCTTTCCGGAGCTTCCTTGTCTTTTCCTACGTGTGGCGCATGTGTCGCTTCATCTACGAATCAAAACGTTTCTCTGAAAGGGTTAAGCTGGGGGAACAGCCAATCGCGTCTCTCCCTTTAAATATCCCGCCACCGGCGCGTGCGCCGTTTCGTCACTAGGCTTGGTGTTACATCAGCTCGAAATCTTGCCGATTATTGCACCATGAAGTATCGCGTTGCGTCAGCCGCGACTACAAGACTGCTGTTGCACAATTAACTGGGACTGCTAACGCACAACGCACAATTAACAGTGAACTGTCTCACAACTATCTCTGTTACCTGTGCTGTCTTCCGCTATCCTGTTCTCTGTTACCTGTGCTGTCGAGGGCTGGCTTATCGCCGAGTGCCATCTGTCTCTCGCTGCTCGCTGTGGTGTGGGGGACCTCCCACCACCTGGTGTTTACGCCGGGTGCTCCGCATTCTTTAAAAATACCTCCAGTGTATAAAAGCGTGTGTGCGCACGACAACCTCGCGGTTAATTATTCCTTTCCTTGTCACACTGCGACATGACCATAATTACTATAAGCAATATAATGATAACTTCTTTATTAATTAATTGAATACTATCGAGTTTATATTCAAATTGTTCGTCTCGAAGAGTAGAAAACGTTTCTGAGGGTGAAATATGTCGGAAAACAATGTAAGGGAATCTTGACTCCTTACAACGTTTTCGTTCTGTTCCAAGCGTTCGAGGTGAAAGGTGTACCTAGTGAATTGTATGGACTACATATGAGCTAGTGTTGTTTAGGAATGTCTAAACACCTAATTGGAACCGTGACATGACCGGCTTTGATAACTGAACTCCAAACTCCACAGCAAGCTTTGATGTACCTGCAACCAGATGTGTTTGTGCCGTAATAGCGACTTTGCTGCCGCGGATGAAAGACGTCGCGCGGTGATGAACCACGGCTCTCGGTTTTAGAGACCGACAGAGGTGCTCGGCAGACTGTTGCGTTGTTTAACTCCTGCCGAGTGACACTCTGTGGCAGCGCCGCGTCGGATTTTAATTACCAGAGAGTAATCCGCAGAGCGCGCGGGCCACTTGGCAAAACTCCGCCGCCATTACCGCCTCAATTATGCAGGCGGCCAGAGAGATGCTCGCAGCGCGTCGACTGTGCTGCTCTTCCTTTCTTTTAGGCCGCAGGATGCTTTAAAAAAAAAAAAAACCCGAAATACGAGGAACGTGATCTGCCTTTCAGACCCTCCTCCGTCCAGTCATTATCTGGTAAACCTGGGATGGGATTTGGTGCAGGTATGGCGATTTACGAGGAGAACAAGCACTGTACCATAACGAAATTTCCCGGAAAATTCGCTCGTCAAAAGAGGGACGGAACTAAGCTAAAGCCTCTCTTGATTTATCCGCAGTGTCCCAACGGTATCTCAGGAAACGACGGTAAAATTTCGGACGTACAGGTACCATAAGATTCCTGTTAGCATTTCCACCGAAAAAACAGAGCGGTGATATAGGATCCAGCGACACAGCTTCACAATTTCACACCTTGTGTTATATGTTCGATAATTGTTTTACTGTTGTTTTTTTTCTATTTCTTTACAAACCCCATAGACAATTCTACATTAATTTTTCTATGGTGTCAAATATATCCTGTTCATGAATCTAGATCAGGGTTCCACTGTGTCTGTATATACTACCTGACAAGCAAATGCTCGAGAATATATCCGTTGCACAAATGCAGAATATATGCTTCATCGAGCAGTGTAGTGTGTGTTGGACGGCAAAGTCTCACCAAATGCAAGATACAGTTTTAGGTAATGATGAACCTCAGAGCTCCAACCACACATGTAAAGAAACAAATTTAACAGTCAATGCGTCCGAAAAATACCAATAACACGAACCCAAGTGAATTGCTCTATTCTAAATTGAATATCAGACAAAGTTAGTCTATTAGGTTCAAGCCGTTCACTCGTCGCATTCACGCTCAAACAGAAAAAAAACAACCGTGGTGATTAAGTACAATCAGACAGGGTGGTTCTTAAACAATTTCCAAAATTTGTTTCACTAATCTGAGTTTCTTGCTCGCGAGGACGTAACAAATATTAGTCTCAGCTCACCGACAGCATAAATAAATCAGCATAAACTCTGCTCAACGGACCACGCGATTCAAACTTCACATAATATGTAGATATGAAACTGAAAGTTCGATTTAGAAATAATGATGTCAGTTTCAGATCGCCATAAAATCACAAGTCCGACGAATCACTCTGTAAGGTCAGACGTTCACAGTTCGATACAACAACAACAATGCAGCGATCGCAGGCCCTGCAAACCACGCGTTGTTTCCACAGACTTCCTCCATGCCCTCCTGTTTTGTGTCCGGTTCCTCCAAGTGCCTTCAACCCCCTGCTGCCAGGTCCTTCGCCACGTCGTCCATCCAGCGCTGCCTAGGTCGTCAAATGGAGCGTTTGGTGTTTGGTTCCTCTTCTGGCATGCGGCTACATGGCTCACCCACTGTTTTCTCTTGCTCTTTTATCTCCTGTAGGATATTAGGCTGTCGCATCAGAAGCTAGATTTTCTCCCTCGTCCTCTTCCTCCATTCTCCGTTATCTAAAATTGATTCCCTCATTACTTTACTATCAAATATTAATAGCTTCTCCTCTTTAAGTCATGATCCATATTTCTGACCCGTACATTACTAGTGGGCATATCACCGTGTTATTGAGTTTCATCTACGTGATCACTGAAACTGATTTAGAACCGAGCGTCTCTTTGAGGGAGTGCATGAATTGCCACTGCTAGTCTTTCCTTGATATCCATTTCTGTTTTGTTGTCCATGGTAAACAAAGATTTAAACTATTTGAATTGGTGCACACTCTTGAATCCTATGCCATTTCTCTCTACAAATTCTTCTGGGTCTTATCTTCTTCCTAATTGTATGAACTTTGATTTGATTCACTTTGACCGCAACCTCCTGCGCATAGCTGGCCATTTGTTGGTAAATTCATTTCATTTCGTGCTTTGATTCACTTAGCAGGATTATGTCATCTGCATATGTGAGACAGTTGAAGATACTTCCCATCTGTACTCCAGCCAACTCCTGTTGCCTACACTATGACACTGAACGAAATACATGACAGTGCATCCCCTTATCTGAGATCTGTTTCCATCTCGAATGTTTTTGATGTGAATCCTCGGAAACGTACTGCAGCTTTTAACCCTTCCATACAGGTTTGCACCATTTTCACTAGCTTCTCAGGTATTCTGAGGTCACGCATTGCATTGTACAGGCTATTCCTGTGAATACTTTCATATGCATATTGAAAAGCCACGAACAGACTGTAGATATTTTTCACATATTTCCAGTGTTTTTTAAACAGTTACATAGAGTGAAAATGTGGTCTATTTTTGATCGGTTTGGTCGAAAGCCAGCTTGGTATTCCTATACGTTGTTCTCTGTGAATGGTTGCAATTTTTTGACGATGATGTGTTACAATCAACAGGCTGATACCTCTATAGTTGACACATTCCATTTTACTTCCGTTTTTGTATATTGAGCATATTATAGCCAATTTACATTCTTCTGTCAGTGTCTGCCTACCCTGTATCAACTGGATCAGTTTATATATTGCCGTGAGAGACCATGAACACCAACTGCCGGCGTGGCGCAGGGGATAGTGTCACGGACTGCGGAGCAGAAGGTCGCCGGTTCAATCCCGCCCACCGGCAAAAATTTATTTCTTTGTAATTTACAATTCCAGAAGGTTCTACATCTTTCTTATGTTCACTTGTAAATTCTACTTGTTTCTTATGTTAACTGTTCTTCTAATTTCTGGTAAATTCTGTCTGTGTATAAATAGCAGAGCACTCTGCCTGAGAGGCAGTCAGTGCTGCGTGTACGTTGAGTTCGTAATAAACGTGCTTTCAGTATAAGTGCTGTGTTTAGTTGCCTTCGAAGTCAAGCCTACTTCCATTGCAACGTGACAATATCAAGCTCTTAACTCCATCCTTGATTAGTTCTGATGTCATACCGTCCTCCGTGGGGCTTTATTGTTTCTTAGTCCTTTTAGAGTTCGACACAGTAAATATTATACAAACATCCACTGAAAGTGTCAATAAACTCCAAACGACCTGATAAATTCTAAGTCCGGTGATCGACACTGGGAACAGTTTGGTTTACACACTACAGGTCGCCCATCGGGCGACTGAATTCCAACTCTCAAGATGGTCATTTATGCGCGAAGACTGCTGCTGTTTACATCTTCTGCCGATCTATCTGGTATATAGCAACGCAGAACTCAATTGCCTGTCAGTGTTACGTCACGACTGGAGTGAAATTTGTGTATAAATGAATGAACAGTGAATTTTTATTATCAAAGATACAAATATATTTTAAATAAACGATACAACGTGTTTGTAATCGTAGAAAACAAAGAACGAATATGTAATTAGCTGTTTGAATTTACGTATTTATTCAAAATACTTAAGTTCATTGCGGCACTTATTTGGAAATAAAAATGCTTGTTGCGCGATATATAAGTAATAACAAGGAAAACAAAGAGCCATGATCCACAGAACCCACTTTCCTGTCTTTGTGTCAATGAATGTGGTGAGGTTTGCGGTTGAATGTGTGCTGTAGTAATTGGCTGTTAACAAAGATAGCTAGTGCACTAATCTGGGGTAGGTATGCAAACGTCTTGTTTCTGCGAGGATCTGGAGAAAGGGTTCCCTTGTGCTTTTGAAGACTTGGTCGATGGCAGGCAGTCGAAGAAGAGTGAGTAGGTTGGCAGGAGGTTCGAGTTGGCGTGTGCCAATGAGAGCGCGGTGACTACTCAACTTCGAAGGGATAGGCGGTTGAGCAGGTGCATCGGTCATGTTTACTAGAGTAGGTCTGAATGTTGACTGAAGAGGATGTAAGTTCAAAACTCAAATGTTTGTTAATCTATGGGACTTAACTTCTTTGTTTATTAGTCCCTAGGCATACAAACTACTTAAACTAACGTAAACTAACATGTCAACACAAACCCATTCTCAAGAGAGGACTCGAACCTCCGACGACGAACAACCGTACACACCGCAGCAAGGCACCAGAGAACGCTTGTTCACTCCACCACAGCAGGATGTATGTTTGGAGAGCTCTGGGATAAGGCGAACAATGTGTGACTTGGAATTAACACTGCATTTGTTTGTTAGGGGTTTGGACAGGATAATAATTTGCCTTAGGTTTGTGTTAATTTCTGGAAAAATTTTTGTTATTTTGTGTGAATAATGTGAGAACCCGTAGTGTTTGAATCTGGAGTCAAGCTCGAAAGACAGTACCTTCCGGTCTATGTCTCTTTCCGCAAACGATCTGCAGGATATCAGGGGAATAATGTTGTATACCAGCGTGGACGAGTTTAATCTGTAAATATTGTGTGGATGGTGATAATATAATTGGATTTTTTTTACACTGTGTGAGGTGAAATTTGGCGCCATTTCTTTGTACTAAGACGATATCCATTAGAATTGAATCTATCCCGGGGTTTTTAATGTCAGGAATAGTAATAATGTGTACTTCATTAAATGCAGCTATTACCTCATACATTAAAGAAATCTACGAAAACTATAGTCGGCCAGACCAAACTACCCGGCTGATTTCCTTTATGTTTGTCTTAAACGAAAGATGTTCATTCACAGATTTGTCATTAAGTTTCAGAATTGACATAACTCCCTCTTTCCTTTATCTGTACGCAAACGCGATTTCCTTCTGTATGGGGATAGCCTTGCTGTAAACTAAAGTCAGTTGGTCAGGTGGTTCTATCCGACTTATTTCCTTCATTTTCAGATTTGTCATCAAGAATCAGTATTAACTTACGTCTCACCACCCTATATTTTTATTCATACGCGGTATCCTTTTGTCGTTGCATTGAATATTTTAATCAATTTGCTTTATGATCGCTTATAATTAAGGTCCGCAATTCTTTTCTACCTAACAACACTTAGCGGCTCAAGCTCTTTCATTTGCGCTATTAAATACTTGATTCTGAAGAAAGCTACTCGCGAACGTTCAACTTCACTTCCATTTATTCCCAACTTTTTTTGTCATTCCACCAACGGTGCGAAGTATTCGCAAGGGTTCTCTAGTATTTTTCTTATTTTTCACACTGAAGAACTTGTCTATGTATAAAATGAGGCGGCTGGTCCAGGCTCCAGGTGGAAATGACTTGAAGTTGATTATGGATAACAGTGTGCTTGCTAGACTATATTTCTTATGAATATCGTGTGATACGATTTGACAAACTGCTAAAATGCATTTATGGGGGTTTTAATTTCGGGGAAATTTCTTGGCAGTTTGTACTTGGTTTGAGATCATTCATTGTTTTAACACGACAGCTTTTTTAAATGATTTGATGATCTTTCACTGAGCTTCAAAGAAATATTAGTGTTACGCGATCGCTAAGTTATTTCTGCTCTCTTCCGATTCCTGTAGATACAATACAAATCATATGCATGTGGGGCTAATAGTAGCGTGTTAGGGAGTGTGAAACAAGCTGTGCTTGTGGACAATCAATGTTCCTTTTGCCTCCTGTCCACATTACTTTTGTTCGAAATAAGAGAGGAGATAAATTAATGGAAATACGAGAAAAATAGTGTTAAAAGTGGTCAAGTAATGTTGTAAGTACATGATCTACTTATAATAAACATATATGTAGTAGAGCTCTCCCTTATTTCATTGAAGAAGCCATTTAACCCCTGCATGTCATGTGTCCTGAGTGGTGAAGCCAAGAATAATTAACCAAGTTCAAAAATGTTCAAATGTTTGTTAAGCTTATGGGACTTAACTACGGGGTCATCAGTCCCTAAACTTACAAACTACCTATGAACTACTTACTAACTAGGACGGCACAAATATCCATGCCCGAGGGGGGATTCGAACCCCCGACCGTAGTGGCCGTGCTGACCGTGACTGGAGCGCCTCAGTCACCTCGGCCACCGCGGCCGGCATTAACCAAGTGAATGAGGATTACATAAGAATTTTATGATTTAAAATCAATGAGAAGTAAAGAAAGAATAATAAAATACGTCCTGGTGTGGATCCGTTATACGTTGCACATTTTAAAACAATTTTTTGGGTTTTGGTGTAGCGGTTGAACTGAAAGCCCTACAGTTAATTCAGGGTCATCTCTTTACAGGTTTCAATCATATTTTATTGTATACCGTATTCAGGGTGAATTATCTAACACTTACACCGCAAATATTGCGGAAACGGAAAGTGCGAGTGATGTGCGGTTTTTACAGAATGGATTGATAGTCAGAGGCTCGTATTTTAGCCAATAAACAGATTGTAATATGACATAGAAAGTGTACTTTTTATGCAAACATACAGTCTTATCTTAGAAGATAGATTAAGGAAAGGCAAACCTACATTTTTAGCTTTTGTAGATTTGGAGAAAGCATTTGACAATGTCGACTGGAATACACTCTTTCAAATTCTGAAGTCAGCAGGGGTAAAATACAGGGAAAGGAGAGTTATTTATAACTTGTACAAAAGCCAGACCGCAGTTATTAGACTCGAAGGACATGAAAGGGAAGCATCAGTTGGGAAAGAAGTAAGACAGGGTTGTAGCCTTTCTCCGATATTACTCAATTTGTACATCGAGCAGGTGGTGAAGGAAAGCAAGGAAAAATTTGGAATATGGATTAAAGTACAGGGGGAAGAAATAAAAACATTGCGTTTTGCTGATGACATTGTAATTCTGTCAGAGACAGCAAAGGACCTGGAAGAGCAGTTGAATGGAATGGACAGTGTGTTGAAGAGAGCGTATAAAATGAACATTAACAAGAGCAAAACAAAAATAATGGAATGCGGTGATATAAAATCAGGCGATGCTGAAGGAATTAGATTAGGTAACGAAATAATGAAGGTGGTAGATGAGTTTTGTTACTTGGGTAGTAAAATAACATGTGATGGTCGCAGTACAGAGGATATAAAATGCAGAATGGCAATGGGAAGAAAAGCATTTTTGAAAAAGAGAAATTTGCTAACATCAAATATTAATTTAAGTGTAAAGAAGTCTTTTCTGAAGGCATTTGTGTGAAGTGTTGCCTTGTACGGGAGTGAAACATGGACGATAAGCAGTGCGGACAGGAAGAGAACAGAGGCTTTTGAAATGTGGTGTTACAGAAGAATGCTGAAGATTAGGTGGGTAGATCGCATAACTAATGAAGAAGTACTGAACAGAATTGGTGAGAAAAGGAATTTTTGGCATACCCTGACTAAAACAAGGGATCGCTTGGTAGGATACATACTTAAACATCGAGGAATCGTAAATTTAGCATTGGAGGGAAGTGTGTGGGGTAAAAATCGCAGAGGGAGACCAAGAGACGCGTATAGTAAGCAGATTCAAGGGGATGTGGGTTGCCGTTCTTATGAGGAGATGAAAAGGCTTGCTCAGGATAGAGTAGGGTGGAGAGCTGCATCAAACCAGTCTCCGGACTGAAGACTATAACAACAACAACCTAAACACGTGTCTTTTTAATTCTGACGAAGAAGCATATACTTAGGTTCGTTTACCTTAGTTTAAGTAGTTTGTAAGCTACTGACTGATAACCACCCAGTTTGGTCCGATAGATTTACAAACATTTGAACATCTTGAGCAGAATGGCCGTGCGTATTGAGGAGCCTTGCTAAAGTGCCCGCTGCTGTTCGGGGGTTCGAATCGCCCCTCGGGCATGGGAGTTAGTGCTGTCCTTAGCATAAATTAGTCTGTTTAAAATAGTTTAATTAGTTTGTAAGCCTTAGGGACTGATGACCCTGTAGTTAAGTCTCGTAAGATTTACAAACATTTTAAAATTTCATTTTACTGCTTGTAACCCCTATGGCACACCTTAATTGTTGAATTTCGAAAAATACCCCAACATATGTCTTTTAAATTCCAACCAGGTATGCAAATATCATTTTTTGTAATTCTGGGTTCAAAATTGGCCTAGTAGCAACGTACTTTTTTTTATAAAATGTTTTATCCCTTATTTGATGATCTTTGATGATCTTTCTGAAAATACCGAAACACGTATCTTTTTAATTCTTACCAAGAAAACATATACCATTTATGTGGTTGTAGCTTCAAAATTGCCTCAACAGCAAAAGATTTTTGAAAAACATTCCCTCTCCAATTTAACACCATGCTGGTTGAATTTCCAAAAATACCAAAAAACGTATTTTTAAACTCCAATTAACAATACAAATACCAATTTTTGCAGCTCTAGCTTGAAAACTGTCTTGACAACAATGTGTTTTCGAAAATAATTTTTGATCCCCGGTTTTACCCCCTTAGGTGTTGAATTTTCTAAAATACCGACACGTGTCTATTTAATCCTGATCAGCAGTCCATAGTTAGACTATATAGTTATAGCTTGAAATTTAACAGCAATACATTTTTGAAAATCAATTTTTGCGTCCGCTATTCTACCTCCTTATTGGTTGAATTCCAGAAAGTGCCGAAACACGTGTCTTTTAAATCTGATCCCTGAATTGAAATCTTAAATTTTGCAGTTCTAGCTAGAAAACTGCCTATATAACAATGTATTTTCAAAGAACGTTTCATCCCGTATTTCACACCCTTACGGACGGAATAAAGAAAAATGGCATCTTAAATGACGCCAACAGAGTAAGATCAACATCTTCTACAAATTTCTGGGCTGGGCGATGATGAGTCAGTCAATCAGTCAGTCGGGGCATTGCCTTCTATATAGAGAGATTACTCATTCCTTGATATTTACTCTTTGTCCTTCATTTTAGTGTCATATACTTTTACTTTTGTATACCATACTCCTAAAATTTGTATGCAATGTCTTATTACTTTAAAGAGAGGAATATCATATTTACCCTACATATTTGCTTCAAAATTGTATCAAAGTAGAATGAAACTTTCACTCTGCAGCCGAGTGTGCACTGATACGAAACTTCCTGGCAGATTAAAATTATGTGCCGAAACCGGAACTCGAACCTGGGATCTGCCTTTGCGGACAAGCGCCTTACCACTGAGCTATCCCGACACGACTCACGGTGCCGCCTCATAACTTTACTTCCGCCAGTACCTCATCTCCTACTTTCCAAACTTCACAGAAGTTCCCTTGTGAAACTTGCTACACTAGCACTCCTGGAAGAAAGGATATGGTGGAGACATGGCTTAGCCACAGCCTATGGGATGTTTCCAGAATGAAACTTTCACTCTGCAGCGGAGTGTGCGCTGATATGAAAATTCCCTTGAGTAGAGGTTGTACTCGAAAATCGTAAAAAGTTGATAATTGGTTCCTTTTATCGGTCCCCGACTCTGACATACAATAGCAGAAAGGTTCAAAGAAAATCTGTTTGAAACCGAAAACACGTACTCGACTAACACAATAATAGTAGGCCGTGAATTTAATTTACCCTCAATCTCTTGGCGAAATTATATTTTCAAATAAGGAGATACGCATAAAACATCGTGCGAAATTGTACTCAATGCATTCTTTGAGATTTATCGTGTCATTCCAAACACGTGTGTCCATTTTTACCTCTCTATCTAAATTATTCCGTGATTTATTAAGTTTTCAAATTTATACTGACTTTTCGATCACCTGGTACATAGAAGAACCAAAGAAAGTAGTACACCTACCTAACAGTCAACAGATGGGGACGTTTCCAAGACAACCTGCACGAACAATTTGACGACGGTTGCAGCGGCATGGACTATCAGCTCGGAGACCGTGGCTGCGGTTATCCTTGACGCTGCATCACAGACAGGAGTGCCTGCGATGGTGTACGCAACGACGTACCTGGGTGCACGAATGGCAAAACGTAATTTTTTTGGTTGAATCCAGATTCTGTTTACAGAATCATGATGGTCGTAACCGTGTTTGGCGACATCGCGGTGAACACACATTGGAAGCGTCTATTCGTCATCGGCATACCAGCGTATCACCCGGTGTGCTGGTAGGTGGTGCCATTGGTTACACGTCTCGGTCACCTCTTGTTCGCATCGATGGCACTTTGAACAGTGGCCGTTACATTTCAAATCTGCTACGACCCTTGGCTCTACCCTTCATTCGATCCCTACGAAACCCTACATTTCAGCAGGATAACGCACGACAGAATGTTTCAGGTCCTGTACGAGCCTTTCTGGATACGGAAAATATTCGACTGTTACCCTGGCCAGTACATTCTCCAGATCTCTCACCAACTGAAAACGTCTGGTGAATGGTGGCCGAACAACTGGTTCGTCACATACGCCAGTCACTACACTTGATGAACTGTGGTATCGTGTTGAAGCTGCATGGCATCTGTACCTGTACACGTCATCAAGCTCTGTTTGACTGAATTCCCAGGCGTATCAAGGCCGTTATTATAGCCAGCTATGGTTGTTCTGGGTACTGATTTCTCAGGATCTATGCACCCAAATTGCGTTAAAAACGTAATCACCTGTCAGTTGTAGTATATTTGTCCAATGAATACCCGTTTATCATCTGCTTTTCTTCTTGGTGTAACAATTTTAATGTCCAATAGTGCAATTAGTGGACATCGGTGGATGTGACTACCGTTTCATAAATGTTAGATGATTAGGCTAGGGACGGAGTTTTAGAAATTGAGGATGTCAAAAAGGAGGTGGCAAATCTTACAGCAATTTTTCTACGTGGTATTGATTCGTAGAATTGCTGGATCATCCTGAGGGATACCAGTTGGCATGTTTGTCCCTAGATGCTCCAAACGAACACTATCAGAAGAGATTCGGTGATCTTGTTCGTGAATGTAGCATGAAAACAGTCAACATAAACTGCCACCGTATGCACACAGGCATTGTTCAGGTTACCATGTCAGGCAAGACAGCAAATCGGGACGCAGCGTAGAGTGTCGACAGCTTACCAACGTGCTCACACTGCTGTGCTGTATCAGTATTGCCGACGGAAGACAAAGTCTCGTGCTATGAAATTAAATTTCACTCCATAACTCCGTATGGCCAGCGTAAATCTGAAAAAGCATATCTTCTTACGATCTATTCTCCTTTCCGATGGAATTTTATTTCTTTTTCGGGTTTTGTTTTCGTGTAGGTATTGATGTTACTGAAAATATAAAATAGTAAACTATTTACAAATGTTACTGGGTGCGATATCCTTTTCAGTGGAACTTTTTTACTGTTTTGTCAAGATGCTTATTTATTTACCGGTAATTGTAGTAACTAAATAAGCGATCTTGGCAAAACAGTAAAAAAGGTTCCATATAATATAGTTTTCCCTTGATTCTGTAATATGTTAAGCAATTCCACTTACTACGATGACTTACTAATCGAGCAATTTTTTTAGTTTTTCCATGTGGATAGACAAATATCTTTTCTTGTATGTATACGTTAAATATTTTATGTTATTTATTTAGTACTTACCTGTTAACTGTCAATGAAAAATTTTGTAAACTTAAATGTATATCGAGACACTACAAATTATGCGATAGTGATTCCCGATATATCCAAAGAGACAGTGGAACGGGGTTCATCATAGATTGCGAAGACGTATGTTGTTCGTGATTGGGTTTGTCGTGAAAACATCAAATTAGTGCTAATTTTACCGTTCTGCTGACAAATCTTATTGCTGCCATGCCTCACGAAGGACTCGAACCACCACGGCGAGCAACCGCGCGCTCCGCAAGGAGACGCTATAGACCGCTCGGCTACTCCACCGCGGCGAGAGGTTGGGCTTTGAAACCCCAGATTTGGTGTGGAACCGGTAACTGAAGTGTGTGGTGCGATTTCGACAAAACAGATGGGACCTGTTTAGACTGTAGCAGTGGTTTCAAAAACGGAACCGTGTTCGCTTTTACTCTACCACGTTTACGCTAACAAATCCGGAACTGGGTTGTACATATACATCGTGGCGAACTGCCGGTTAAATATTTCATGACAGAGCTACGAGCGCGCGCGCGACTTTTTAAAATGGAAGTGACAGTTCCCAACAACAGCAGTGGATTTGCGATCGCGAATATTGAAGTATAATTGGACAGGTTCTTTATTCCGCTCTTCGCAGACGATGTTATCGTAATCGTGTATCTGACTTCGTGACAGTGCACATGTGAACCTGAAGAGAACAAGTACCCGTAACCAGCCGGTGCCCTGTTTCACGGCGTTCTGCCGGAGAGTGACTAACTGGATTGCAGTAAGGGAGCAGTCGCTCGCACACTGACACATTTTCCAAGACGCGCGGAAGTGGCCGTGAGTTCTAAGGCGTCTCCTTCCCGTCAGAACTTCGAGTCATCCCTCGGGCATTCGTGTGTCTGTTGTCCTTATTATAGTTTAACCCTTTCGGGACGGTGCGCGTATTCCCAAAGCGGAGCAATTCGGCGCAGCTGTTTGGAGCGCTGTGCGGGTTGCATATCTCTTAGGTTTCTTTCGTTCAAATGCTTGTAGAATCTATGGGACTTAACTACGGGGTCATCAGTCCCTAAACTTACAAACTACTTATGAACTAGCTAATCCTAAAGACGGCACAAATATCCATGCCCGAGGGGGGATTCGAACCCCCAACCGTAGTGGCCGTGCAGACCGCGACTGGAGCGCCTCAGTCTCCTCGGCCACCGCGGCCGGCATTTCTTTCGTCGCTTAGAAATCTACAGTTCTTCACCTATTGATGTAGTTAATTTTTTTATTATTATTATTACTTCGTTTCTTTTCTCACTTATTTTTCTTTTCCATATGAAACTTTAAACATGCTCTTTACTGGCATACTATTTTCATTGTTCGTTATGGCGCACTTTTTTACTTGGCGGTGGTCTTAAAATGAAACATTTATTCTTTGCACTTTTTTGTTTTAGTTGAAAGGTTATGCACTGACATTTCAACTTCGCCATATCGTCATATTGATTTTTTAATAGACAACCATATTTTACAAGTCCGTTCGGTACTTTGATAATTTGTGATACCTGTTGAAGCACTCAGGCACATGCAGAGAAGGGTTGGACGGACAGGTTTGCAAACGACACAGTCCCCTGTTTTCCGGTGTCCTTTCTTGCGATAGCACGGTGCAGGTCGTCCATCCTGTGTCGATCACCATGCTCAGAGCGAGGCATCTACCTCGACGGGGTTGGTTGAGCCCTGCCGTCGCCCACAAGCTCCTTCTACATCTACATTCATACTCTGCAAGCCACCCGATGGTGTGTGGCGGAGGGTACCCTGAGTATCACTATCGGTTCCCCCTAATATTCCAATCACGTTCGCGGAAGAAAGATGCCTCTGTGTGGGCTCTACTCTCTCTGATTTTATCTTCATGATCTCTTCGCGAGATATACGCAGGAGGGAGCAATGTACTGATAGACTCCTCGGTAAATAGATGTTCTCGAAACTTTGACGAGAGCCCGTACCGAGCGACAGAGCGTCTCTCCTGGAGGGTCTTCCACTGGAGTTTATCTATCAACTCCTATCAACCCCAACTAGTACGAAACCCACACCGGTGAGCAGTATTCTAGCTGTGTGCGAACAAGTGTACTGTAGCCCACTTCATTTGTTTTCGGACTGAACTTCCTTAGGATTCTTCCAAAGAATCAAAGTCTGGCATCTGCTTCACCGACGATAGATTTTATATAATCGTTCCATTTAAAATCACTCCGAATGCCTACTCCCAGATAATTTATGGAATTAACTGCTTACAGTTGCTGACATGCTATAGTGTAGCTAAATGATACAGGATCTTTCTTTCTATGTATTAGCAACCCATTAAACTTGTCTACAATGAGATTCCATTGCCAATACCTGCACCATGCGTCGATGCAGATCCTCCTGCATTTCAATACAAATTTCCATTGTTACAACCTCTCTAAACACCGCAGCATCATCCGCAAACAGCCTCAGTGAACTTCCGATGTTATCTGCAAGATCATTTATATATAGTATGTAGCAGTCAGCCACTGTGATAATATCAATGACTAGAGCAATGACAACAAATACTGATGTTACAATTTTGAATTCATGTATTACGACATGTTAAGCTATTAGCTAATCTCTGCTAACGCTTGATAATGGTAAATGACCGAAACCGGTAGTACTGAGAAAAAATAAACAGCTATGGTCAATATGTCGTTCTGCAATTATCTTAAAGCTGTTATGCCCCATCTGTTCACCTTTCTAGACATTTTCTTCATTTTCTTGCTCATTGTCTTCTTCATTTCCCTCTTCCTCTTCATTTTCCTCCTCTTCATCATCTTTTTCGTCATCACTACTTCCTGACCACTCGCTCTCACCATCATCTCCATTTAAAATGTTCAAATGTTTGTAAATCTTATGGGACTTAACTACGGGGTCATCAGTCCCTAAACTTACAAACTACTTATGAACTACTTACGAACTAGGACGGCACAAGTGTCCATGCCCGAGGGGGGGATTCGAACCCCCGACCGTATTGGCCGGAAGACAATAAATCAGTGAACTGCAGACATAAACACGACTGCAGGTGTCACGCGAGTTCCCTATCAACAGAATGCGGCCCGGCCAGTGTCGATACTCTAAGCCAGTCTGTAGATACAGCGCTGGGTGTGTGACGCGACAGTATACGGGCCACGTATACGGGGTTCGCGTCCCATAGCGACTGCCGCGTCGGGCCACGTACACGGGCCTCGCGTCACAAGGGGGTAAGCCAGGCGTGACCAAGTTTTCCGGTCGGCGGGAGCGTCTGGGCCCCGCGGGCGTAGTTCACCGCCCCGGCCGCGACCGTGTGTCGCTGATGTCGGCAACGGAGCGAGAGAGAGAGAGAGAGAGAGAGAGAGAGAGCTGCGGAAAGAGTGAGACCGCACAGCACTGCTCTGCGATGGCCTGTCCCGCGGTCAGATTCAACGTAAGCGTAGTTGTTCGTATAGTCTATGGGACTTAACTACGGGGTCATCAGTCCCTAAACTTACAAACTACTTATGAACTTTGTATATAAAACTCATCTGGGTTTTGGACCGCATCGTCAAAATATCAAACACTTCACTGACGTTTCGGCCACTATTGCAAGTGGCCATCTTCTGGGTGTTACATTTACTGCTGGGTGACGGAAAACTGGTGTCTTAAATACTAAATGTTGGTAGTTGTTATTGGTGGTTTCAGTTCTCTTTCATTGGTGTTTACTTTATTTCTTCCTATTGGTGGAAAAGGAAGTCCAGGATTGGTGTTTATATTAATGTTTGCCATTGGTTGAACCTGGCGAATGAGGAGCGGTGGTAGCAGTGACGTAGCAGTGATGCCTAGCGCCGGCTAGAGCGTGCTGTTTGCTCTGTGTACGCGCGGCCGCTGTTGTCTGCGGGCGGGCCCCTATGGACTGCACTGCGCGCGGTGTCGTCGCGAAGCGCTGCTACTGCTGGCAACCAAGACGCGGGAAGTCTGTACCCGTCTTCCCTGTTCATATTTCCGGGTCGCTTAGCTATTTCAATTGCTTCCCTGATTTTCCTCTTCAAAGTATAGGGCTGTTTTGCCAGTACAGCGACTTTCCGAAAATCCATATGTTTGCCGCACTCTTCTTGGTGTTCAGCTACTGCCGACTTTGTATGCTGTCCTAGCCGAATGTACCTCTCGTGCTCGGCTATCCTTGTTTTAATCGGCCGCCCAGTTTCGCCAATGTACACCTGGCCGCACTCACAGCCGATTTCGTAGACTCCAGCAGTGTGCAACTTATCCGTTTTGTCCTTCAGTGAGCCTAGGACATCTCTTATTTTATTGTTGCTGCGAAATATAGGCTTGATGCCCTCTCGACGAAGAATTTTGCCTACTCGTTCGGTGACGCCTTTTACGTATGGCAATAGGGCGATGGTTTGTCCTTCCTTTGGCGCTTCCCTTTTGTTTCTATCATTAGGTGTCATAGTTTGCTCAATCATCCTCTTCCCATAACCGTTTGCTTCGAAGGTGGACCTGATGTTTTTTAATTCTGCTTTCAGATGTTGTTCATCACTAATCCGGTATGCCCTCTTAGTTAGAGTGTGGAGCACGGACTTCTTTTGCGTAGGATGATGGTGGGAAGTTGAGTGAAGGTACCTGCCTGTGCTGGTGGCTTTTCTAAATACCCGATGGCCCAGTTTGCCCTCTGGTTTCCGATAAACCTCTACGTCGAGGAAAGGAAGCACACCGTTCTTCTCAATCTCCATGGTGAACTGGATCTTGTTGTGCTGTTGATTGAGGTGTTGATGGAAATTCTGCAGCTCCTCTTCTCCATGAGGCCAGATGACAAACGTGTCGTCTACATATCGCAGCCAGCAATCTGGACGTAGTGGTGCGGACTGGAGAGCTGTTTCCTCGAATGCCTCCATGAAAATATCGGCTGCAACGGGTGAGAGAGGTGAACCCATTGCAACTCCGTCCGTCTGTTCATAAAATTTCCCTTTCCACCTGAAATATACTTATGAACTACTTACGAACTAGGACGGCACAAATATCCATGTCCGAGGGGGGATTCGAACCCCCCGACCGTAGTGGCCGTGCAAACCGTGACTGGAGCGCCTCAGTATCCTCGGCCACCGCGGCCGGCGCGTAAGCGTAGTAACAGAGCAACCGCAGCTCTGTAATGTGGCCGAAGAACGGTAAAACAAGCAAACAATTTAGTGTCTAGGTAACAATTAGTCTTTATATGGCAGAATCACTACGAGAAGCTTTAGAAAATATCCAAAACAGGAATCTAAGAAAAACTTAGAAATCTTGTGACCCAAATTTGATTCTGATAGTATTGTACATGCACACTCGTCGTGTATACAGTAGACTTCTTCTGAAAGATGTATCTTTCTTAAATGAACTAGTATCATAAATATGCTATTTTAAATACAATTCTACACAGTGAGGCTACTAAGTGGAGATGGCAGTGTCATAGAGTACTTGTATAATCGGGATTTTAGCACTAATATACAGGGTGAATGTAAATTCCTCACTCGGGCTTCGTAGCAAGATTCCTCACATGCTAGAAATAAAAAAAATATCTGTCACAAAATTTCGTCCCGCGCATATTTCCGGCAGTAAAGGGTGTGTGTCCTATACGACAGTGTGTTTCAAAATCACACTACTACACCAAAAAACTTCTAGGGGATAAGCGAGTTGTCGTGAGGAACAAGAAGCGTCGGAGTTGCTGCAGGGGATGTCTAGCGACAGAAGCTGGTGCCTGTAACTTGGACTTTCCGTAGCGTCGCTGAATGGCGATTCTGGGCCTGGGTTTCCAAGCTCAATTTGTTTCTCAAGTCACCGCCCACATCCCCTAGAAGTTTGTTGCTGTAGTAATGTAATTCTGAAACACACTGACATATGAGACACACACCCATCTCAATCTTCGACGAAATTTTGTAAGAGACATGTTTTATTGCTAGCATGTGAGGCATCGCGCTGCGAAGCCCGAGTGCGTGAATTTAGATTCACCCTGTAGACTTACTACCTTTTTTTCATTCGCCAAAGCAATGACTTGATTCTTTAACGAAATACGCACATTACACAGTATTCACGTAATACATATCGTTCTTGAAAAAGAAAACTGTTTGCTTTAAGCTGTTTGACATATATAGAAACCTTTATTGAAGTCCTTAAAGATAATAGATAATTTTCGACACCTCATGCTCAAAACAAGATAGATATTGCGCAACGTAAATTACATCACTGAGAAAAAATGTTGAGGTGTAGAATAATATGAGCATTTTGTTCATAGCTAAAACATAAAAAATGCAAATTCTTTTTAAACGTATGTATCGATGGTGTGAACTATGCTGTCAAATGTAGTAAGTGCAAATAATAAAGTGCAGGCATAAAATTCAGTTTCACGTCGCTGAACAGTGCGTGGGGCAGGGGCGCGGCGGTGTTTGAACATCCCTGGTTTGAGTGTAAACTTAGGGACTGATGACCACTGCAGTTTGATGCCATAGCTTTACAAACATTTGATGATTTTCTAATATTTGCAATCATATACAGGGTGTCCCAGCTATCTTGTCCACCCAAAATATCTCTGGAACAATAACAGCTATTAGAAAACGATTTTCACCGGTATCAGTGCTGGGGCCCATGAATGTACACATTTGGAAACATTCTAAAACGAAATCAAATGTCTTTTTTTTAACAGAAACGTATGTTTTTTTTTAATAGACACCCTATATTTTTCCTTCAGCAATCCATAGCATGACAAATCACACAAAGAATGGCGTTGATTGCATCGCAATATTCCAATTACATCCCGAGATATTGCGACGCGAAGTTTACGCTTGAAAACCCTAAATACGCTGCTAGCGCACGTCCTGAGCAGCAGGGGGTTCTCGCCTGAGTCTCAGGACGTGCGCTAGCCACGCGTCTCGCGTATTTCCAGCGTCAACTTCGCGTCGCAATATCTCGGGATGTAATTGGAATATTGCGATGCAATCAACGCCATTATTTATGTGATTTGTCATGCTATGGATTGCTGAAGAAAAAATATAGGGTGTTTATTTAAAAAAAAAACATACGTTTGTCTTAAAAAATACATTTGTTTTCGTTTTAGTATGTTTCCAAATGTGTACATTCATGTGCCCCAGCCGTACATTGATACCAGTGAAAGCCGTTTTCCAATATCTGTTATTGTTCCAGAGATATTTTGGGTGGACAAGATAGCTGGTACACCCTGAGTAGCAAAAACAACGAGTGGCAGGATCAGCGGCAAAAAATGTTAAGAGCAATATGCAATTGGTGGTGACGGGGGGGGGGGGGGGGCACAAACCAGAGCACGACGTTCTGTTAATTAAAAGTTTTTTTCTGATCTTCAGACTGTAGACTGGTTTGATGCAGCTCTGCACCATACTATATGTTGAGCAAGTGTCAATGTCCTCATAAGAACTGCAACAAACAGCGACTTCAACCTGTTTACTGAACTCGTGTTTAGATTTCCCTCTGCAATTTTTAACCCACAGACATCCATACAATGGGAAAGTCAAGATTCCTTGACATCCGAGAATTATGTTTCCAATCGACCCGTCTTTTAGTCAAAATATGCCAGATATTCCACTGTTCCACAGTTCTGTTCAGTGCGTCCTTATCACTTATGAGATCCACCAATTATCAGCATTCGTCTGTAACGTTTCCCAAACTTCTGTCTCCTTCCTGTCTGCGTATCGCCCATTTTTCACTACCGTACAACGCAACACTTCACACAATTTCCTCCAGAAAAGCCTTCCCAATAGTGTCTGATATTAACAAATATATATTTTTCCAAAGCTCTCTTCTTATTGTCATTCAGTATTTTCCATCTCATGCACTGCGACCGTCGTGTGCTGTCTTACAAACAAGAGAATACCACCTTTACTGTTTCGTTGCTTAATCGAATTCCTTCAGCATCACCCGAGTTTCGTAGACTACTATCCTTTACCCTTGTTTTGCTCTTGTTAAAATCCATCTTATACCTTCCTTTCAGGATGCTGCACAATCCGTTCAATTACTCTTCCAGATCATTTGCTGTCTCTGACAAAATTACGGTGTCATCGACAAACGAAAGGTTTCTGTTTCTTTTATTCCTTTTCGATATTTCCCATTGCTTTCTTTCACATCTTGCCCATTTTACGGATAGAATAAAAGTGGGGAAAGCCTACGAACGTGTCTTATTCCTTTCCCAAATATTAATTCATTTTCATGCCCTTCTAATTACTGCCATCTGCTTTGGGTACAATATGTAAATAATCAACTGTTCCATATACTTTACCCCTGCCGACTTCAAAAATTGAAAGAGTGTACTCCAGTCAACATTGTGAAAAGATTTCTCAATATGTAGATAGGACTTTACATTTCTCCCAAATCCAAACTCATCTTCCCCGATAAAATAATAAATAAAAAGAATAGAAAAGATGCTAATCTGCCTATTTTGTTTGTTTGACCTAGTTTTGTATGACTCGTTGCTATCTGAAGTTACAGACACTGAACGTACGGGTGTCATATTGAGTGCATGAATATGATTTGTTATAGATCGGAAACTACAGTGAAATCAAATTATCAGTCTCTAACGAAGAGAGTAATGCATAGGCCTCCATCCATATAATTAATTATGAGTGAAATACAGCAAACAGAACAAGAAGTGTGTGTTATGCTTATTGCCCAGTAGAATTAATTACGTTTCCAAGACCGAGTGCAGAAACGAACTTAAAAGACAAAACTATTTGTAGCCGAATAAAGACATTCGGAAGCATTCTAACTTCTTACACAAGATGTCCAATGCCAATCAAATATATTTACGCGAATATTCGCTTGGTCAACGGCCGTGGATACATCGTTTCTCGTTAGATCACAGAAGTTAAGCAATGTTGAGCTTGGCTCGGACTTGGATGGGTTACCGTCCAGGCCCTTCGAGGACGAAGGACGAGGCCAAACGAGGAGCTACTTGGTTGAGAAGTGGCGGCTCCATTCTGGAAAACTGTAAGGGGCGGGAGTGTAGGGCGCTGACCACGTCCCCTACATACCGCATCCGTTGACGCCTTCGGGCAGAGGATGACGCGGCGGCCGGTCGGTACCAAATGGGCGCTTCGAGGCCTGTCAGACGGAATTTCAGTTTAGTATGTCTGACTTCAGGAGAAGAACAGTTTTATTAACAGATTAAAGGAGACCAATTTCACGTGATACGTCTACTAAGAAATGTGTAATTCATGGATTGTGTACCACTTTTACGTAATTAAAATTTATAAATGTAGTTTAATTCACGCAAAAATTATTGAAAAACTTCCTATTAACTTAACACTTCGTTAAGGTGGTCTGTTATTGTAGTAGGAAACATCTTTTAGATTCTGGTCCTCATTTTAGGTGCATTAAATTGCGTATTACGAAAGTCAAAGACAGTAACAAATATTACGTATCGTTTTCCCCTTCTAATCGGAATTCCCGCCTGTGTCCATCCGCACTCAAAGAAGCACAAAACCGTGAGTACAATTGAGAATTTGTTATTTCGGACGTCTCCACGTTGGAAATACCTCCAGTGACTACATAATCTCTACACCGGGAAACTGAAGATGATCTTACATTATTGAAGCCGGATACAATAAATTATACTAATGTTTGCACATATACTGGACCAATCAATCCCTACATTTACAAACTACATAATCTAACTTAAAATTTGGACTACACACACCCCCATGTCCCTGGGAGGACTTGAACCTCCGACGATGAGGCGTTCGACCACGCCACCGCGGCTCGGCTACAATACGTACAAAAATTATTATGCGATTTTGACTGTTTAAATTATTTTATAAAAATTATTTATATTTATTTTCTTCAGCATGTTTTCCAAAATGGCACAAATGTTGTGTTGGAACTACTGCACCGGATCAGTTGTCAGAGGAGAGCTAAATTATTCTCTTTTAAGTTAGAAACTGGTACTTTTTATAACTGACAACTTGCCTTCTCACAGTGCACAATTCATTCACATTCTCAAAGTTAGATCGTTTCCTCAGAAGAAATAACAGAAATCGTGATTTTAACATCAAGCAAAATCAGAAACATTTTTGTTAAGCTTAAATGGTCTTGTTATTCGTACAAAAACAAATTCCGTCGTTAAAGACACCATTTCACAATATTGTAACAAGGGCTTTAATCATTATACCAGACGACGAGATTTTATTATCCTACCAACGATTGAAACCAATGTACAAGCACAAGGAAGGTAATTGTAAGGTCATGCCAGTGTTTTTGCCTATTCTGTATACTGTCACACTTCGTTTCCTAGCTGCAATGTGAACATCTCATTTTTGGCCTATGTTTGAACATTCGAATCGATTTATTTTATTTTATGCTGCAAGACACATGATGTATACTTGCGTTCGATTGAGGTCGTTAGGGTCTCCTGAACATAAACTTAAAACCTCCAGCAAGTCATACAAGTTTGCATTAACCCAGAAAATTTAATTTCACATGACACAGGGATGCTTAAATTCTAGTTCCATTAGAATTCCACTTTAGAAACCTTTGTATTTTTCTCCGTGCATTGAACTTTAAGAACGCAGTGCTACAGCATTATTGTATTTCCCACTATATGAAGTGCTAAATACATTTTCCGTTTCAACAGTCCAGTCAAGGGAATACATTGATATCGATCCGCTGTAATAACGCTATTTAAGTAGGACAATGGTGTATGCTAAACCCACTAATTACCTAGTACAGCCTAATGTCCTAGTAACCGAACAATATAGATCATCCCAAAGCTCAGTCAACGCAAAACCAACCCCAGCTTTGGACAAATGTGCAGCTTACTTAATGTCTGAAGCAACATCATTCCATAACGTAAATAGCCGAACCTGATAAATTAGACCTGTGAGCGTGACCGGGGCTCAAACACGGAACTGATGGAATTTGTGGAAAGTTTAGGGGAAATCAAAGTTCGCCGGCCGCGGTGGCCGAGGGGACTGAGGCGCTCCAGTCACGGTCTGCACGGCTACTACGGTCGGGGGTTCGAATCCCCCTCGGGCATGGATATTTGTGCCGTCCTTAGTATTAGTTAGTTCATAAGCAGTTTGTAAATTTAGGGACTGATGACCCCGTAGTTAAGTCCCAGAAGCTATACAAACATTTGAACATTTGAAATCAAAGTTCATAAGTCGGTCCGCAACAAAGTTCTGGCCGCCAAAAAGTTTGTTATCAGCGCTCATTACGCTGCATATTCCGAATTTCAATATATTTTAATTCCATTTTACAAATAGACTACACTGAAACAATCCCTTCAACTCTGTGAAATTAATGCACTAATAGTTCGCATACCTTCAGGGCGCGATCTGCTTTAATAGAAAAATTATGCCAAAGATCACTTTTCTGCATTTCTTTTTTATTTTTACACAACCAATTTCGGCAGTCTAGCAGCCTTCATCAGGTGCTCTACAAATGTACAACGAAGAACGTAACAACTGCATACAAAATTATTACAAAAATTCGTGTTTGCCTAATGTTCGTTGTAATTCACGGTAAGTCATCGAGTAAAACAGAAGTGATATCTGGTGTTCCACAGGGAAGCGTTATAGGTCGCCTACATTTCCTCGTGTTTATAAACGATTTAGGAGACAATCTGAATAGCTCCCTTAGACTGTTCGCGGATGATGCTGTCGTTTATCGGTTAGTGAAGTCAACAGAGGATCAAAAGCAACTACAAAGCGATTTAGACAAAATTTCTGCATGGTGCGAAAATTGGCAATTGACACTAAATAAAGGAAAGTGTGAAGTAATACACATGACCACTAAAAGAAATCCGCTGAACTTCAATTACGCGATAAATCAGTCACACCTTAAGGTCGTAGACTCTACCAAATACCTGGGAGTTACAGTTACGAACAACTTTGACTGGAGAGAACACACAGAAAATTTTGTGGGGAAGGCGAACCAAAGGTTACGTTTCATTGGCAGAACGCTTCGAAGATGCACCAGCTCCACCAAAGAGACTGCCTACATCACATTTGTGCGTCCTCTCCTGGAGTACTGTTGCCCCTGGTGGGACCTTTACCAGGTGGGACTGACGGAAGACATTGAGAAGATTCAGAGAAGGGCAACTCGTTTTGTATTATCGCGTTACGGGGGGGAAAGCGTCACGGAAATGTTGCACGAATTGTGGTGGAAATCATTAAAAGAAAGACGATATTCATTGCAGCGGGATCTGTTTGCGAAGTTTCAATCACCGACTTTTACTTCTGAATGTGAAAATATTTTGCTAGCACCAACCTACTTAGGGAAACATAACCATCCCAATAAAATAAGAGAAATCAGATCGAAAACGGAACGATTTAGGTGTTCTTTCTTCCCGCGCGCTATTAGAGAATGGAACCGTATAGAAAAGTTATGAATGTGGTTAATGAACCCTCTGCCAGGCACTTGAATGTGATTTGCAGAGTATCTATGTAGATGTAGATGTTATATACTTATCATTTACATCAAATAAGACAAGCTTGTTGATGTTTGTGGAGAGCGCTTGGTTTAAAAAACTTGCGTGTTTCATCTTATATTTAAAATACACGTCAATAATACGTCCAGTATGCTAGTGTCGAAACATGCCGTATTGGCACCAGTTAACAACTGCCATCAATAGTACGAGATTAAAGCTCGCACGTTCTAATTATGCCGGGCGCTGTGGCTCAGCGCGCCCAGTCAGAGGGCTGAACTCCCTCTGCAATAAAAATCTGAGACAAATGATCAACGAACGACGAAGAACGAACAATGAAAACGACCGCAAATCATAGATGTAACGAAAAAAAAATTGTGAGCCGTAGTGTAGTGGACAGCGCGTTGGACTTTAATGCTCATGGTCAGTAATTCGGAACACACCACCACCCAAAAATATTTTCTCATGTTTTCCTAAGAGGGTTTCGGGCACTCTTATTAATTAAACAGACCTATTTTCTTCAATGTTCAGAGTTGTGCATATGTATGAATGCTCTCTCTAAAATGCGTGTTTGTTCTATTTCGTGAACATGCCGTCAAATGCGTAACACAGAATTGAACAATGGTCTTCTGAAGCATATGCACGTAAACTGTGGCAAGCGTAGTTCCTTAAAGAAACGAAAGAGTATACCTTGCAACAAATTACCTTTTTTTTCTATTCGTTTATTCATTATTTATGGAATATACTGAAAATCATAAATTAGAATCAATGCATCTACTAAAATGTTTGCCCTTGACATGGTTGCCATGCACGCTTTTAGCGTAGATAGTATTTCCTTTCCTGTAGTTCAGATATGACTTCGTTAAGGTTAATCTTTTCTGCTCTAAAATAAAGAGCAAATTTTCTATTTCTTATAATTTTCTATTTTCTTATACAGCTAAAATCACAAACGGAAGAAGTGTGGTAATACTGAATTCCACATGTGAGGGGGCTAACATGGAGGCATTTATTTCGCATCTCAATTTATTAGGTGTTAAAAAAGTTTTCTTGGTTGGAGAAATGTGATACGGGGGGTGAGAGAGAGAGAGAGAGAGAGAGAGAGAGAGAGACAGTAGATGAGCTTGTATCCCGTGGGAAAGCTCCGCCCCTTTTGCAAGTTGAGATCTGATTGGCTCCCGCCTATACTAGTTGTCCGCCAAAACTTTAAGATTCTTTTATTAATATTTAACTTTCCTATGTCTATTAAAAATTATCAGTATACTTTCTGTAATGCGTTTGTGCTAGGCTATATTTCGGTTAATTCAAAGATTTAATTATTTGTATATTTTGTTATAAGTTGAGCAATGTTAGTCTAGAAGTTTCGCTTGGCGCCAAATCGGTAGCTTGTGGCGCGCAGCGAAGTGCGGCGGCAGTCAGTCGAGCGCCGACCGCGATACCTTGCACATTCATGTTAGTTCAGTGCGGGCCAGGAACAGTTTATGTTATGTATCGTTTATATATTCAACATTACGCAGACTGTATATTTGTGCTTGGATATACACTGGCATTTCTTCAATAAAAACAAGCACTGGCATCCTACAAAGCTAAAGTTAATCGTAGTACAGTACTTCCTAGCCACATTTCAACACCTCTTTAAGCATCACTTCAGGTACAACGGATGCGCGACCTGTGTGCTTCAACTGCGCAATGGGACATCAACTACGACAGAAGACACAAGAGTGATATTAGATATGCACTGAAGTTGCATATCGACACGGCACCTCACGTGCAGTTCAAATGTTCAAATGTTTGTATAGTTTATGGGACATAACTACGGGGTCATCAGTCCCTATCACGTGCAGTGCTTTCCTGTTTACAAACAAGGGCACTGGCACGAAGTGCGTTGGTAACATCGCCGAGGGAAGGCATGAAAGACGGAAGGTGTTTTAGGAACTTTGTCAACTATGCACTGACCATTCCTACCTGTCTTTAAAAAAACACAAAGTTAGTGCAATCAATACGTCATTGACAACAGTCTCACTGTAACAGTAGCTCCCCAGTTTATGTACTTGTAATAAAGAAGTCTATGTTTACCAATCGTTGCTATGTATTCCATGGCATGTTCTCGAAAAAGAACAATTGCACTTCTCAGAGAAAGCGCTCTTGCCATTGAATAACTCGCAATCTTGCAGAATATAGTTGTGTTCAGAGCGTGCGAAAACCTTTTAGGAAGATAGAGGAAAAATAAAGTGGGCCAAAAAATTGACAGTAGTGGTATATTTCTTCGGTGAGATCGATGCTTTGCGGTCGTTTGTTCGTATTCGTTCTGGGTGATTCGTTGAGAATTTTACTCAGTATTTTATTACAGATGGCGTCGAACCAACACAGTCTGAAGAGAAGGTCTGTGCACTGCTGTGCCACGTTACGTCACGTAGAGTAGGGCGCGATAGCGTAGCTTTTTATTGGTTCTTCGGTTTGAACGGGTACATTGTGGACGTTGGTTTGTTTTGCACTATTTTTGGTCGTTTCGGTAACTCAGTTCTCTCGTTACAGAGGGCGTCGAGCTACCATGCCGGCAACCCTCTGTCCTAGCGCGCTGAGCCACTGCGCCCTAGCACGTTCCGTACGACCGTCTAACATGTTCATACATCACAAACCAATTCCTCGCCTATTACGCTATGGCCAAAAGCTGCGAGAGTAATCGAGATTCTCGTACCATCGATGGCAGGTGTTAACTAACTAACCGACATTAGATTATAATTCATTGTCCTAAGAACGATGTAATTTTGATAATTTTCAGTGCGCCATTTCTTTGCAGTGATAACGCTTGAGATGTAATAAGAAAATCATCAATGTAGTGAAAGCAAGATGGCAAACGCAAAAGAAATTTGGGGCGAGGGATGTCACATGATTGATTTACGAACGCCAAATGTACGCTGTGTTCCATCCAGGCTATAGTCAGTCATCCGAACGCCAAATGTACGCTACGTCAGTCGTAGCCAATACAGGCAAAGAAAAAATAACTACCAAGGCAATACAGATGATAATATTTTAACGGAAAAATACAATGAAAATGTGGGAGAGATATTAAAATGATAGTTCAAAGAGGTAAAAGTTCAAAAAAGAATGTTTGTCAAAGCTAAACTCAAGAATCATATAATTTTGGCTGTTTGTTAAAATACGGTCAGAAAGAATATTACGTGTTGCGTGCATAGATATTACCACAATAGTAGAGGCTTAATCATATCACCATAACTTTTATTATTTAGATTATTATTTTGGTCCGAAATGTTTGCAAAAACTTATAAAACTACAAATCTATAGTGGGCCGTAAAACACGTCAGTGCAATTTTTTTTCAACTGGCGAATTTGTAGCATATATACGAATAATGTTTCCTTTTTACAAACTAATATATGATGGTCAGAACGCGAGCATTTTTAAATTAATGTCTATAATTTGAAAATTAACTTTGTGCATATCGATCGCATGCCTTGTGCAAGTGACACGCAGAACGAATAATTAATTAGTACGCAGTAGAGAGGTAAGATTTACAGAAGGTTATCAATGGATATCGTTCAGTAACATTGTAATTAAATGACCTAGCAGGAGTTAAGTGCAATCCACTTCGTATTCTGTCTCGTGATGATGGCAGCATTCTACGGTTTCAGCCATTTGCTCAACTCTCAGTTAATTGATTCAAAGTGTAATCCTGTCAGCGTTTCGCATGTCAAAGCTGAAATACAACCTGGTGTTATTTAGAACAGCTACAGCTGTGTAAGCTTTCTAATTGGAACATCTGATGGCCTTTCCGCTAATTCAGCGTGACTTTTATTCAGGCACAAAACCTGATGGACAAATTCAGATTGCTGACGCAAGGTAGAGCTTAATTCCGTGGTATAACGTTGCAGTGAATTCAATGTGCTGCTTGTTCATGCTATTTGTATACCAAATAGCATGCTTAACGTGGGCAATAAATATAGAAGTAACGGTGTGCAAATTGAAAAATTATGTATGCAATTAATCAAAATAGTTTACAGCCATCAACACTGTTTATCCTATATAAATTGCATGAAAAGTATTTTAGTACAACTTAATGTCTTATATGTATGACATCCATAATTATTATGGTGATTTGATTGAGTAACTTTACCACTATAAAAGACGACGATAAAAGGCTGTGTGTAGCTACAATAAATTAAATTTCCCTGAAAGCCAAAATTACCAATCCGGTTTTAATATCACTAGACTAGTAGGAACACAGATGAAAGCGTGCATGATGTGCAAATGAAATTATAACTACTGTATGACAAAACTAATTCCTAAGTCAGTTTGGTGTTTGGATTAGTAATGTAATTAATCATTTCACTAATTTGATCGAAGAATGAAATATGTCTTTCTTGTGAAATTAATACGGAGACGTGTACTTGAGTATAGAAGATATAGTGTGCTACACACACACACACACACACACACACACACACACACACACACACACACACACACACATATATATATATATATATATATATATATATATATATAACCAGCCATGCTTCTTTATTGCTCAGTCTGATATAATATTAATGTAAATTAAAAAAATCTTGCGTATATTGACATACGAAGGAAAAGCATTATTCAGGTCATTATCCTGAGTTGAATTGCTGAGGCGACGTTGAATGAATGAATGAATAGACGGAGAAAACGTTCTTGTCTCAGAAAATTATATTCCTTTTAGGCCATTAGATTCGCTAAATAATTTGTTTGTAAGGTCCCTGAATAAACATAAATCAAAGACCAGACGGTTTAGCGACTCCAGAATATTTAACGTAAATTTTCTGTATTTATCATTCCATCCATATCGTCCTCCATTTAGCTTCTAATTCCTCTTCCCGTCTTTGTAGTAATTCAAAATAAACAAATTAAAACTTAGGCGTTTAGTTCAAAGTTGTGGGTTAGTCGGAAAATTACTACGAAGCTACTATTACAGAAAAAAAATGATTTCAATGAACACTGCTAGTTTCTATGGTATTATCATTTCATTTCCACTGCAGACAACGTCACCGAAGGCAACCATTTAATCCATTTAATACGGTTTCCTTAATGCGTTTTAAGAAAATGGAGTTTCTTTCATTTCTACTATAACGAATGAACGGCACAGACGTCAGTTAGTAGATTCCGACACTCACGATTTATTATTATTGGTATCATCAATTAGAAGAAGGCTGATACGTTCCTTTTTAAAAGACTCACAAAACTGGGGTACCAGCCGTCTCTGTCCTAATGACACCACCTTACCAAATAATTTGATAATATAAAAGATTGTGGCTGCTCCTTAGAACATGCTAACTAATTTTACTCAGACTCTCCTCTTAGTAACGTTCCATACACACCAAATCCCTGTCACCGACAGTGTCCACATATCCCACCCGGGAAGAAAAGAGCCACAAGTCAGATAGCGGCAATTTGATCTTACGTTACTGAAGAATATGTTACAAATGTCTGATCTGTATCTTTCAATTATGATTGCTTCAGTCCAGTATTTTTGATGTAGGCTATTTCAGGATGACTAAAAATAAGAATACTGTCGATTGTCTCAAATATTGCATATTTCATCTGTATTACTGTTCTCGCCAGTGTGCAGTATGTCTCTTTCCCATTGTCCCCTTTTTCTCTCAAAGCACTCCCACGACCACTGTCTTCATCACTTTCTCCTGATCCCACTTACCACTGTCTCCAGCTATACCACTTCAACTGTCTCCGGCACTGACTTTGTCCTCATCTCCCCCGTCACATTTCTGCTGTATCTTTCGTACTCACATTCTGTTGGCGATTCTATAAATCGCTGTCGCCTCCACTCTGCAGATTTCCTTGACATTGTAATTAGGCACTTTACAGTCTCATAATGCCTAGACCGGGAAACTTGCTCAAGTGGATATAATTGACTGCTTTGTTAACGAAGGTTTGATAACAGCGTTTGGCGACAAACAACTGACTACGGCTTGGCTATGATGGCTGCGTATTGACACGTAGAGACGTAATCTGCCTCCTCTCCTGCGTACATGGTGCCTCATATTTTCTAATTTTTTATTTATAAACCTGTACTCACCTGACCAAAAATCCTGTTCATCCTACCACGGAATTTCAATAATTCCCACCATATCTAACTTTAACGTACCCACTTCTCTTTTAAAATTTTCTAACTTACCTACCAGATTAAGGCTTAGAACATACCCCGTTACGATCCGTAGATTGCCAGTGTTGTCTTTCATGGTGACCACATACTTCAGAGTAATCTCTTCCCGGAGATCCGAATTGGGGACTATTTTCCCACCGGAATATTTTACCACTGGAGGTGCCATCAGAATATATTTATACAGTAGGGCTGCATGTCCTCGACAGTTCACAGTAACTGTGTGTCAAAGGGTCTTTAGCTGATGTTACAAGGCCTGCTCAGTCAATCATCAAGACTGTTGTCCTATATCTGCTGAAAAGGCTGCTGCCGCTCTTCAGGAACCACACGTTTGTGTGGCCACTCCACAGATACCCCTCCGCTGCACATACACTACGTACGACTACCTTTATCGTTGAGGCACACAAGTCATCCACCTCGGCAATGGCTGTTTTTATAAGTTTGGAGTTGATTGTGATGTTTCAATTATGATCAGTTTTGAAGTAATACTGTTGTGGTAAAAAACACGTACTGTTGCATCTCGTATTAGCAGACCGAGTAGCTACAATATTATTTCCGGGTATAGGTATTGTTCACCATGTTGTGTGGAAACATTGTTCCTGTAAGAGCCTCTTTTAATGTTCATTAGGTTTACGAAGAAGAGAAAATGTGACATCGATACTCAATGTATTTTTGTCCCATAAGAAACCTCCAAGTTTGGGTTGTGTCGTAATTAGCAGATTACTAGTCCGTGCAGCAACTATGGAACATTCTCTGTTAGCAGATTCTTTCTGCTTGTGGTTATGTTAAATATCGTATCTCCCGTATTTGTGAGCTGTATTAAGGAACTGTAATCTACTTACATCTATTTATAGAATATTAAATGTTACATTGTACCTTGTATTTGTTCACATTTCTTGGTTAATTTCATCCATTAGCATTTTGCCTCGAATGTCTAACCTATCCCAGAAATTCACGAACTTCAGTGTGGGATAGATTATGATTCGAAATTACACCAAATAGTCATCAAGGGAGGCCATAGTACATCAAATCTTGTGCGGAAATCCATGTATGAAAGTGCCATGTAATTACTTAAGAGCGCTTATTCATCTTCGATACAGCGAAAAAATCTCTGCAGTTGTTTGCTACCCTTATTTTGGGAAAGGTGTGATGAACAACTAAAATTGACTATCAGACGTAGAGATTAATACGCAGATTTTGAAAGCTACGAGCACTTGATCCGATGTATAATCCGCAGGACTGAAGACGACAATTTCTCTTACAGAACTAAGAACTTTAGAGCACATGATGACTCGACAATTTGTCCTTGTATTTGTTCAAAATATCTCCTCCCAAATATAGAAAGCGAAGAGCTTGCAGTAGAATTTTTTTTTATTCATAGGTTGGAAGACGAATAAAAGTACATAGATAACTGGATGACTTTTCTGGGCATTGGTTCCTCAGTAAAGCTTGATCTTCCATTTGTAATCTACATTCACTCGAAGTTTGGTGGTGCATAGATTGAATCACGTGGCGTACGTTTCTTGTCAAAGGATCGCAATGTTGTTGTGTTAGTCAGAGCATCGCATCAATTACTGGCAGTCGGTATGTCCATTTATATCACTGTGTCATTGCGCTATGTTGTTCATACACTTGGTTTACCCATCATGAAAGAAGTTTATACACGTGGAAGATACCAAGAGACACTGGGAGATACCAAATGTTAAAAATAACTAACTGGTTATGAACTGTAGATTAAAACTTGAAGAGACTGCGAAAAGGTAGAAAATTAAGTTGATGAAATCTGGAGAAATTGGAGGAATCGGAGGTGAATGAGAGATTTAGGGGGAACATTAGGCAAGTATTGTCTGAAACGGCAGAAAGTAATACAGCTGAAGGGAAAGCTGAAAGGTGGATGGAATATATAGCAGGACTGTACAGAGAAAATAAACTTGAAGGCAGTAATCTAGAAATGGAAGACGAAGTAAAAGAAAATGAGACAGGAGATACTTTACTGCTAGAACCACTAAAAGATTTGAGTACAGATAAGCCCTCATGAAGTAGATGATGTTCCGCCCGAACGGCTGTTATCGTCAGGAGAGTCAGTCATGAACAGATTGTTCCACCTGATATGCAAGATGAAAAACAAAGGGGAAATACACTCATACTACAAGAAGAATATAGCGATTCCAATTCCAAAGAAACCAAGTGCAGACAAATGTGAAAATTACAGAACTATCAGTTTAACAAGTCAAAGTTGCAAAATACTAACACGAATTATTTACAGACGAATGGAAAAACTGGAGGAATCTGACCTTGATGAAGATCGGTTTGTATTCAGGAGAAATGTAGGAACACGCGAGACAATACTCACATTACGACTTGTCTTAGGCTAATGAAAGGCAAACCTACGCTTTTAGCATTTGTGGACCTTGAGAAAGCTTTTGAAAATGCTGAATGGAATACAATCTTTCAAATTCCGAAGGTAGCAGGGGTAAAATACAGGGAGCGAAGAGTTATATTCAATTTGCACAAAAGCCATAAAGCAATTATTAGAGTCGAAGGGCGTGAAAGGGTACGCAGTGGCTGGGAATGGAGTTAGAGAGGGTGCAGCCTTTCCCCAGTATTGTTCAATCTGTACTTCGAGCAAATTGTGAAGGAATGCAAGGAGAAATTTGGAGAGGTTAATAAAGTCCAAAAAGAGGGATCAAAAACCATGTGGTTTGCTGATGACATAGTAATTCTGTCAGACACAGCAAATGACTTGGAAGAGCAATTGACTAGAATGGACAAGATCAACATTACCAATAGTAACACGAGGGTAATGGAATGTAGTCTCAGAAAATCAGGCGACGCTGAAGGAATTAGAGACGATAAAAGTAGTAGATGAGTTTGTGTAGCACGATAACTTTTGATGGCCGAAGTAAAGAAGATATAAAATACAGAATGGTCATGGGAAGAAAAGCGTTTCTGAATAAGCAAAATTTGTTAACATACGATATTAGTTTAAATTTTTAGGAAGTCGTTCCTGAAAGCATTTACCTGGGGTGTAGCATTGTACGGGAGTGAAACGTGGACGATAAGAAGTTCAGACAAAAGGTAATACAAGGTTTCGAAAGGTGGTGCTACAGATAAATGATGAAGATCACGTAACTAATGAGGAGGTACTCAACAAAAATAGGGGTAAAAGGAGTTTATGGCACATCCTAAGAGAAGGGATGGGTTGGTGGGGCACATCCTGAGACCAAGGAATCGTCAACTTAGATTGAAATGTGTGGGGTGAAAATCTTAGAGTGACATATACTGTAAGTAGATTTAAAAGGATATAAGTTGCCGTTCGTATTCACAAATGAAGAAGCTTGCACAGAACAGGGTAGCGTGGACTGAGAACCACATCAACAACACCATTAATTATCAGCAGGAGCGAAAATGCGATTTTTACCGTTAATAAAAACTGTCTAGTGCGCAAACTTGTTATTTATTCTCAACTAGTTTCGAGTCATGGATTGGTCATCTTTAGGATATGTTACTCTGGAATATACGGATTATACATTTAGAGGATCTCTAAGTAAACTACGTTTGTACCTATACTAAATTAAAAAGTAGGAACGAGAATAAAACGTCATACCTAATTAAAATGTAGAAACGAGAATAAAACGTCATACCTAATTAAAATGTAGAAACGAGAATAAAACGTCATACCTACTTAAAATGTAGAAACGAGAATAAAACGTCATACCTAAAGAACGGAGCAGAGCAATGGGTCCCTCCAGGCACACTCATCGATATGAATACTCTGCAAGTGACACTGAAGTGCATAGCAAAATATTCATTAAACCGTTTTTGTGATATTTTTGTACAGATCTAATAGCTCTGTACTAATGTACTGGTCTAATAGCTCACGGTAAAAAGGAAAACCTAAACCTGTGTGTTTTCGATTTGATTTCTCTGATTTTATTATGATGATCGTGTCTTCCTTAGGAGAGGGTTGCCAAAAATATGTTGGCATCTGGACGAGAAACTTGGTATAAGAAATTTGACTATTCGATCTCTCCGCAACGAATATTGCTTTTTTCAAAGATTTCCACAGTGCATCATATCCGTGGCAGTCTCTCCCCCTATATCGCGATAATACTAAACGAGCTGCCCTTCTCTGAACATTCTCTAAATCGTCTGTCAGTACCACCTGGTGTGGATCCCACAATATGACGCATTGCTTCAAAAGAAGACGCACATGTGTAGTCTACGGCGTTTCATTATTACAAGTGTTTCAGAAAACTCTGTAAAGCAATTTTAATTTTTCGGAACTGTCATCAGTAGAATCACCATTGTTACCACGTAGTGAAGGTATTGATTGTGTTTCGCCGCTAGTATACTTTACATACGATCTCAGTACTCGAAGGAGTAAGCCATCTCCACGCTCCAAGAGGAGGCACTGAAATAACTATTTACTTAAAAAATTACAAAATGTTTAGAACTTAATTAAAAATACATCACTTTGTAACTACTTGCCATAAAAGTAATACCTGATGCTGATGTATAAAGTAGAACGTAAAATGTTGAAACAAAAAAAAATTGGCAATATTATGAAATCCTATAGCTTGGCTTCTACAGGAGGATCTGCACGTCGCTGACGCTGCTGGTTACTTGGCAACAATCTCCTATCGATGCTTTAAAAGTTCAATAGTTGGTTCTCTAATATCGCATGTATGCTGCTATTACTGACACCACGGGAATAGCTAAAATTATTTAGTACATATATATTGACATAATAACTTTTAGAATAGCTTGCATTGTCTTCGGAAAGATTACATTCATTCTTTGTTTAAATGTACACACAGCTAGTGTTCTTCGCATTAGTCAAATATCAAAAATGTTTCCAGGATGCTTATTATCAAAATATTACCAGCAATCTAATGACAAACAAAATCATTAGTAAAAGTCTTCAGTCTATTGCACATTTCAGTTAGGTTGTCTATTTCAAATTATGATGTTTGGTTATTGTATTAATTGATAATAAAAGGATGGCAACTTATAAACATAAGATATATATACAGGGTGTTTCGCTAAGTGTGTTTCCCTCTGTAACTTATAAAATAATAGGTGACGGGAAATATTAATGCGGTATGTCAACACAAGAAATGTTACACTTTCTGCGGAGCTATGAACATAGTTTATGGTATCATTTTCCAAAGAGTTACAGCACAAAGATATAATTTTTAAATGGAACAATAGTTTTTTTCTATCGTGCATTGGATTCGTTGAAACCAGATGCGTCTAAATCAATTTGAACTACATTCCTATCACTGTTAGTTTGGGAGCTACAACCCTTCAAAGTTTAGGGGGCGGAAGCTATGACAGCGTATCTGACTAGCTGGTGGTCATGAGACATGGGCCGTGCCCCAAGGGATAGCCACTCGACCAGTCAGCTACGCTATCTCAGCCTCCGCCCCTGGAACTATAAAGGGTTGTAGCTCCCAAACTAACAGTGATAGGAATGTAGTTTAAATTGATTTGGACGCAGCTGGTTTAAACGAATCCAATACACGATAAAAAAACTATTGTTCCATTTAAAAAATTATATCTTTGTGGTGTAACTCTTTGGAAAATGATACAATAAACTATGTTCATAGCTCCACAGAAAGTATAACATTTCTTGTGTTAACCTACCGCATTAAAATTTTCCGTCACCTATTATTTTATAAGTTACAGAGGCAAACACACTTAGTGAAACACCCTGTATGTATATATGGCGTCTGTTCTTTCGGACATGTCAGAAAGAACAGACGCCACATATATTTATATATAACTTATGTAAAATGCTGATGACGAGAAATGATCATTTCTTCAGTGCGGAGGCACTCCTAGGCCCTTACACTTACTGGAATTAGTTTGAGTTCTAGTGGGCAGGGTAAACTTGAGAATTTGTATCTCACGTGAGGCGTGCTTGAGCAGGTGTGGCGATCGCTGTACATCGAGAGGTGAAGAGGTCAGCGAAACTTCCTAGAAAGCAGAAGACCCGAGTTCGAGTCCTGGCTGGGTACATACTTTCAACTTTACCCATTGCAGTTAATGTCATACATTCCGTGAATATGTATTTATTAACATATTTGTCGCTGTAGGCTTTTGATCAAAAGCATGCTGGTTTATTAATGAATGTCTATAACGATGTACGGTATTAAGAAGTGCTTCAACGGTACTTTTAAGTATGTGATTATATTACAAATAACAGTAACTTTTTGTTTATTTACAAGGATTAGTTACCACTTGTGTTCCCTTCAGCTTGCTAGTAAAGTTTTCAGAATTTGACTCCTAGCAACATCTATCAGCATGTGACTACTGCAAAGAATCACTAGTTTTGTATAAATAGTAACAAATAATGAAAATAACTTTCTGAAGCCAATGCAAGCTATTCTAACAGTTTTTCTATGTAATTTTTTTAATTAAACTTGTTGGGTACTTCTTTGGTGTCAGTAATACTAGCCAGGGCTTCAGTAAACATTTTATTTGCGGGGGAGGAGAAACAGACAATAAAAACTGTAAATAAAGGCGTTTGCGCTAATATAAAATACACAAAAATGGAAATATCAGTAGTTCGCAAAAACTTCACAATTTATTTTACAATAAGGTAACCGGTTTCGATCTACGCTGAGATCATCATCAGACGGAATTCGTCTCAACGTTGGCGCCGAGGCGATGAGCGACGGACGTGCAGTGCAGCACAGGTTTCTCGAAGCCAGCCACCACAGATGAAGATGGGAATACGCTAAATGCAACGTGGACAGCTATCGCACAGGACGCAATTCACACCTTCTACACTTTCTATGACATCACGCATGGAACAATTCACAGGGTGTTGCCGATCCCGTGCCTAGTAGGCAGAATGAGACATGCTGAACCGAAGTAACTGAAATGCTAATCATCTCTTCATTACATACTAATGAACATATTTTGTGAATATGAACATCCTATCTCTCTTATTTTGTTGGTGTTCTATGGTTTGCGAAGATAAATGTATTTGACACTGTCCACACGTGTGGAGGCGATAGGAAATGGGTGCATCTACTTCTCATACCAACGGCCACAAGTTCCTTTCCGAACAGAATAACAACAACAACAACGATAAGCATCAGAAGAGCAGTACGGTTTTCTCTGTA
The DNA here is from genome assembly GCA_026315105.1 of Locusta migratoria. NCBI lineage: Eukaryota > Metazoa > Arthropoda > Insecta > Orthoptera > Acrididae > Locusta > Locusta migratoria. Next base: position 87,588,654 of record CM048748.1, read on the forward strand.
ATATGAAATCTAGACTTGTAATACTATTAATGAGTAAATTACCTGACAAGACACAAAGTTAACACATTCAAATGAAAACTAGAGATGATCTGAGAGCAGTCATAGTAAATCGGTTTACTTGTGGAAGACAATGAAATAAACGCTATCTTACGGTAGTCACTAGTGGGTAGATATACTAATGTTGTTATATAAGTAAGCACAGGAAAACTAGCGTGGGCAACTCCAGCTGTTTTGTAATTAATATGAGGGCAATAGCCCTTTGAAAATAAAAGAATGTATTCATTTCGGAAAACTTCTTACCCTGTACGAAATAACAGGGTAAATGATAATTCTGACAGCATACCCAGGCTAGTGAAATTGAAACCGAAGGTGAAATCAATAGGAGAAGAAGTAACGAGCGAATGCACATTCTTCATGGTTAATAATTGAAATGATATTGTGCAAGAGGTGGATATATTTATCAACAGAGACGTTTAATGCACCATTTTGAAAGGAGGAATGTTTTATGAAGTACAGTGCGCAGTATCAATATTTTCTTAACGATTTTTCTTGGGACCATATTTCGGGTTCTTATGATCGCAGGGTTAAGAGATAAAGTGTTCTGATCTATAGATTTGTATACATCTTACTCTGCTCAAAACCATTAGGAGATGAGGTATCATGGTAACGTTCTTTTTTTCCAGATATTAGTTACAATTGTAATATGAATGTGATACCTTACGATAATTTGCTGTCTCAGCTCTTTAATTGAGGCTTACATGCAGTTTATTTAGAGAGAGGCACCACAGGGCTACCATAGCGAAAAAGTCATTCTCGTTATCATCTAATACTCTGAGTGATCACCTCAGTCGGCCAGTGCAGATCACACACCCAAAATCAGTGGCCGAGCTCTCCAAGGCGCCTTTATGCGGAGCGCGCGGATGCCCAACGTTGGAGGTTCGAGTCCTCCTTCAGACACGGATGTGCGTGCTTGTCCTTAGTTTAAGTTACTTTAAGTAGTTCGTAAGCTGAGGGACTAAGAACCAGAGTAGTTAAGTCCCATCCATTTACAAACATTTGAACAGTTCACTCATGCCAGTCATGGACGGCATGAGGTTATCAGTCCTATCTTGAGGGATATTTGGATCCTATGGAGCGATTAAATACAAAATAATTATTTAAAAAATAAAACGTGCATAAGTAAATTTAACAATATGATTTTATGGTATAATCATTTTCTAATACAACACCTGTGAATGAAAACTGCCATGCTGTTCTCTATCTGTTTTGTACTTTATGTTATTAACAAATTTATGCAATCATATTAGTGAATTAGGTTTTCTGTGATCAATATCATTTTACGTCGACTATGATATCAGGTGATGCACCTTGTTGAGACCTTTTATGTGAGCTCTCACCTCTGTATATTGAAAGGTTTACAAGTTATGACTTTTTCCAATAAACACTAAATTTTCATATTTTCATTCTATTAAAACTTTTTACATGTACTTAATAGGAGGGATGTCTGTGTGTTCCTATTCATGTCAAATGAAACCCTTTCAGAAACTGTGTAGCACTTCTCTGTCTTAATTATGTTTATTTTTAAATTGGACTTTTTCGTATACAATGCACTGTCGCCTCGCCAGCTGCGCGGTGGATTTCCTCTGACGTCACTGACGGCATAACATGGCCAAATCGGACTGGACTCATCAAGTTTCCACTTCAAGACAAGTTGCGAAGTTCGACCGTTTGACCACTCAGTCGCAGCAAGATGTAAGTTTTAAAACCTCTGTTTTTAATTTTACAAATAAGGATTTGGACAATGCGACGATGTCAGTTTTAGGAAAGGGTCTGAACTTTGCTCCTACGCCAAAGCCCTTGCCGTTATCATCTTTTATCACAGGTATTGAAGAAGCTGTTAGAAAGTTACCTGGTGACTCTGCTGAAGAAGTAAGACGCGTAGCGTGCCGTACACTCACAAGATCCCGTCCACAGAAAAGTAATTTATCTTCAACTGAAAGAACTGCACTACGTAATCTCCGGAATGATTCACAGACCTTGGTTCTTCCTGCAGACAAGGGGAATGCCACAGTTTTACTTCCAAGAGACGTCTACGTTGAGAAGATGCACAACCTACTGGATGAATTAACATATCGTAGGATTGACAAGGACCCCACATCTCGTGTTGAGAGGAAGACTGCATCACTTCTGAACGCTAGTTCTCTACCTAAAGATGTTTCAAACAAATTGAAGGGCCGCAGTTCGGTGCCCCCCCCCCCCCCAGATGATATGGCCTTCCGAAGGTACACAATGTTTTGCAAACGTCCATTTCAGAAGAAATTGAAAATCTCAAACCAAACTTGGAGCATATATTGAAAGTGTTGACTTTTCGACCAATCGTTAGTAACATAGGTGCACCAACGTATTCACTGGCAAAATATCTAGCCTCATTGTTGAGACCACATGTGGGGAAATGTGAACATTTCCGTAACTCGTCGGATTTCATCAGTAGGTTAAAAAAACCTGAAATTCAACAGCACTGATTTATTAGTTAGTTTTTACGTTGTCTCGTTGTTCACCAAAGTACCCTTGGCTGACACTTTGTCTCTCCTTAGCAACATGTTTGAGGATGATATAACAGCTTTATTTAAGCATGCACTAACCTCCACTTACTTTTTATTTCATGAACAGTACTTTGAACAGATTGACGGTGTCGCTATGGGGAGTCCTCTTTCTCCCCTAGTGGCTAATTTGTTTATGGAGGATTTTGAAGAAAAAGCCCTCAATTCAGCAACATTAAGACCGACGGTCTTCTGGAGATATGTGGACGACACTTTCATAGTGTGGCCCCACGGAGAGGATAAACTGACAGAATTTTTAGACAATCTTAACTCCATTCATGAAAACATCAAATTTACTATGGAGCGGGAGAAGAATGGCTGTTTACCGTTCCTGGATGTTCTGGTTCGACGCAAAGAGGATGGATTCCTAGGTCATTGCGTATATCGCAAGCCCACCCATACAGATCTTTATTTGCAGGCGTCCAGCTGCCACCATCCTTCGCAAACTATGAGTGTACTGAAAACCTTAGTTCACAGGGCTCAGGTAGTGTCTGATGCTGACAGCCTACAGGATGAACTCCTGCACCTGGAGGCGGTTTTCAAGAAAAATGGCTATTCGCATCATCAGATTAAAAAAGCCTTACAAATAAAAACACCAGATAAATCACAGGAGAAAGATGAAGAGGAACGGGATGTGAAATCTACAGTCTTTCTCGCATACGTGGGTAATGTGTCTTCAAAAATAGCCAGAATCATGAAGAAACATAAAGTGGATGTGATCTTTCGCCCACCACCTAAGACCTCAGCTCTTTTGGGATCTGTCAAAGATGATTTGTTATTGCGAAAAGCGGGAGTTTATGAAATCCCTTGTGAGTGTGGAAAACGTTATATAGGTCAAACCACGCGCACTGTGCAGGAACGATGCGTTGAGCACCAACGGTATACACGCCTTCTTCAGTCCAACAACTCTGCAGTAGCCGAACATTGTATTTCTACTGGCCATTCCACGAAATACAAAGGAGTAAAGATTTTAACCACAGCTTCCACTTTCTGGGACTCTGTTGTAAAGGAAGCTGTACATATACAACTGGCGGACCACCTGCTAAATCGTGACGACGGATTTCATTTTGACAATGCATGGAAGCCACTTATATCACGCCTTCGTTCTGAAAGAATGTCTGCGTCTTCTATTCCGATTGATGTTACCACTTTTAATGATTAATTATTCATTTGTAAGCACTGTGGATACGTAACAGCTCTGTTTATGTTTGCACTCACTGCTCACAGATTATCTTTGGAGTATATATTTACCTATGACTAGCGCAGCAGTTACGAATGTGATATTTTCGAGCATGCGCAGTCTAATCCTCAGTAGCTTGGATCACGTGATTTACCGTATAAATAGGCACGCACAGACGCTGAGAACTCAGTCTTGAACTCGCCTTGAAGATGGCTGTAAGGTTTGCAGCCGAATTATCGGAAGAAGAATTGTCGCTGTCCCGGGTGCACTCCCGAAAGATGATGGAAAATTAATTCATTGTTATGACACGTATCATATCTATAATATTTACAAAGTAATTTTGTTTCTCTTACACTTTTGGTGGTGTACTGGGTTTTGGATGTGATCCTAAGAAGCAGATTATGGTTTTTCAAAGGGATATATATTCTTGTTGCAATGAAAACGTGAATAATTTCCTCAATAACAGAGTGAGTGGATGGTTTAGTGTCGCCTAATTTCTCTGCTGCTGTTACATTATCGGTTTCTAAATCCTTTATCGAGAGTTAAGAAGCAATTAGAAGTTTTTCATTCACACTAAAAATGTTTCCCGCCACTTTCAACACATTGAAAATTTCTTCTGTAGCTTACATTATATGATCAGCGTGAGAGTAGTTTTTAAGATCGGTTAACTTCCGAATATCTTCACCTGCTGAATTTACTGCGTGGTCTTTCACAATACTCGCAAATGGCATACTTCTTTTTATTTGTTGAATAGTTCTGCCAGTTAGAAAACAAAAATATTTTTTTTTTACTCTGGCAGAATGTCATCCATGTGACTCATGTATGTGATTTCAACTAGAGGTTTTGTATCCCATCCTTGTCGCCACTTTTGTGTCCCATCCTCGTCGCCACTTTTGTGTCTCGTTTCCGCCGGTTGTCCTGGGTGTCGTTGGCCGAGTAGAGAGAGACCGACACAGGAAAATAGGATGCACGCGTGTGCAGGTACGGAGGTGACCAGCCAGTGGGACAGCAGTAACTAGAAAGACTAAGCTAGATTAGATATATTTCACAGAAATAATACATTCTGTGTCCAATGACGACTTTATATGATTCTGGTGTTATGCTAATCTCATGTAGCATAAGGGCTGCAGATTTTTCATGGAGACTTATTGTGTCCATTTTGTCCTTCTAAGCAGATACGATGTCGTCTAAAATTCCGCGTTTGAAAAGTAGTAGTTGCAGCTTTCTTTACAGAGAACGATCATTTGGCAGTGGTTGTCATAATTCGTTGTCTGTATTTAGCCATTGCTTCCACAGGAAAAACTGATCATCAACGCAGTTTTTATACTTTCTGTTGACCGTAAAAATTCTCTCATTGATGTCTTACTCATTGCACTTCACTTTTGATATTTTCATTTGCACTGTACAGTGTTGTTTGAATTAATAGGAGGTTTGGATTGTAAGGGCTTTCAGTAGGTCCTTGCAAGTTCTTTGCACTAACACCCGGGTCGAAAACATCATCTAACTTATTCACTCAAGTATGAGAAAAATCATTTGTATACTACAGTTCAGCATTTTGCTTTGAAAAATGTTTGGAGGGAAAATGAACTGTTGTTCAGTACTGTTAAGAATTACCTGGGATGAGATCTATGTTTCAAATTTCATCAGCATAATCATAATTTACTGTGCCTTCCAAAACAGATTCCACATTTCTACTTTAGGGTTGTTTTCTTTTATTTTTTGCAGTACGTTGGTTATAAAGTGATGATCAAGCATTGGTCATTAGCTTTCTAGTATAATCCATTCGATTATTTTCGAATTTATCGGGTGAAACGTGCAGTTAAGTAAAGCAAATAGAAATGAAAGTAGTCCTATACGAACGTCCCCATTTAGAATTTTTGTTTCTTGCCTTAAGATCATTGCCGTTATTCAGCTCGGTGGCTGATTGGCTACAACAGTTTTAAGTAGGCCTGGGTGAGGTTTCTTACACAGCTCCGATGACTCATAAGAAAACTTGTATGGCTCCTTGTACTATTTAACCATACCCTGAGACGTTACGCAACTCTTTCCGAATGTGAGATATTAAAGAGCTAAATAGCCACAATATGACCTTGAACTATAACTAAGGGCACAACAATATGGCATTACTCCTGAAAAAGTAATAACGGCGTGTAGGAGTCTCTCAGATGCAGTGAATGTAAATTTCCTGTTATAATATCATAAAATAATTAAAAAATATTTCTCAGTACTTGGTTTGAACTCCTACGTCTCTCATTAAAAAAAGTTGATAGAAACATTGAAATTAGAACCCAAAACAGAGTTCTCGCCGAACCGTGATCATCAACTCTAGCCGTTACGTTACAACAACCGACGGATATCTGGTGTATTTTCACGATATCACGAAGTCCAACAAAGCAATTTAAATAAAAAATTATTGCATGTGGCATCAGTTTTTATATCACAAGTATAGTTCAAAACAAATGTTCAAATGTTTGTAGCACATATGGGACTTAAGTACGGGGTCATCAGTCCCTAAGCTTACAAACTACTTATGAATTAGCTAAGACTAAGGACGGCACAAATATCCATGCCCGAGGGGGGATTCGAACCCCCGACCGTAGTGGCCGTGCAGACCGTGACTGGAGCGCCTCAGTCCCCTCGGCCACCGCGGCCGGCAGTATAGTTCAGTAAGTGCTTTACTAAAAAGTAACGTTCTTCTATAACACAAAAGCTTCGTATAGGGGAATAATACTTCTAACAGAAAAATTTTACGATATACATACGTTATCATGTAGGCCCAGGAAAGTCTGCCACGTACCACGAGACGTTCAGCTGACCAATAGTAGGACGCTATTGTGGACAATCTATACAGAAGTTGTCAGTACGTCCTATATTCTGGGATTTACACCAACCTCTTTTCGTTTCCAGAATCGAGCACTGTGTGTGGCAGCCGCGGCGGAGCGGCCGAGCGCATTGAGGCGCTATGCTGCGATGCGCGAGGCCGTAAGTTTAGGGACTGATGGCCCCAAAATTAAGTCCCATAAACTTAACAAACTTGAAACATCGCAAACAGCGATTACAAAATTCTGGATAAGGGCTAGACAGACAAGTACTGCAATTAGCCTCTCTCGGCACAAAATTTGTCGTGAGCGACCTTGTCATATGAATCTATTACTGGTACTCTCCCGTGACACCGTGGTTTAAATCATAACAAGCCCATAAATCTTACAAAACATGATAGGAGCTGCACACCCAGGTCTGCAGTTCACTTAAAGCAATGGGACACTATTAGCCATTATAATTCAAATATCGTAGCATTTCGTACTTGACATTGGTGTACTTCGCATATTTTGGTTCTTGGATATGTATACTACCCATCTTTTGCTGTAGCGTAGTGATACGTATCTCAGAATTTTGCACAATCTTATATTTCCAAACGTTATTTATTGAGAGGAAAATATGGTGAAAGTATCTTGGTTTTCATTAAGTTTTGCTTCCATTATCAATTACACTATCAGAATTACCTCTTTCCTATATTCACTATACGTCGGCAGAAGAGTTTCACTTCAAGTGAAACTTACGATCGCAATTTATTCATCGCCGAAACTTTTCATTCCCTTCCGACTTCTGTTTCAATGAAGCCAAGCGTTCTTCAATGTAGAAGTGTAACAAATGTATTGATTTTCAGTTAGACTAACGTACCACTTAAGATTACCTGACATAGTCGGGTTTCGAGGCGATCTGATCGTCTTAGAGTTTTCAAAATGAAAAGCCAAGATCACGCATTAACAATTTATTAAATAAGACCGGTTTCTGTGCACTGTGTCACCATCATCTGGTCTCATACATGTTACAAGCTGGTCATCTTGTTAAAAAATTGGGTATAAAATAACAAGCGCAACATTGCACTTAGTCACTATATAAAAAATACACAAGTTAAAAACATGACAGCTTACAAAATATTCAAAATAGTAAGCTGTCATGTTTTTAACTTGTGTATTTTTATATAGTGCCTAAGTGCAATGTTGCGCTTGATATTTTATACCCAATTTTTTTAACAAGATGACCAGCTTATAACCTATATGTGACCAGTTGATGGTGACACAGTGCACCGAAACCCGTCGTCTACATCTACATCTCCATCTACATGGGATACTCTGCAAATCACATTTAAGTGCCTGGCAGAGGGTTCATCGAACCGCCTTTATACCATTTAGCTTCCATTCCATTCTCGAATAGCGCGCGGGTAGAAAGAACACCTGAATCTCTTCGTTCGAGTTCTGATTTCTCGTATTTTATTCTGATAATCTTTTATACCTATTTAAGTGGGAGTCAACCATATATTTTCGCACTCAGAGGAGAAAGTTGGCGAACGTTTCGTAAGTAGCCCACGCCGCAGCGATAATCGCCGTTGTAATGATTCCCATCCCAGATCCTGTATCATTTCCGTAACGCTGTCTCCCCTGTATCGTGACCAGTACAAAACGAACTGCCCTTCTTTGGAATCTTTCGATGTCCTCCGTCAAACCCATCTGATAAGGATCTCACAATGGGCAGCAATAGTCCAAAAAAGGACGGACAAGCGTAGTAGCCTATACGAAGTCTCTTTAGTAGTTCTGTTGCATCTTTTAAGGGTTCTGCCAATAAAACGTTCTGCAGTTGGTTCTGATCTTCAGATGATTTTACTAGACGGTAAATGACGGAGTCATTTGCAAACAACTAATAGAGCTACGTCTACTACCCGGGCTGTTGTTTATAGTAAAGTTTTGAATAAATTAATGTATGAATGTTACATATCATTTGTATCCTAATCTCCATCCTTGTTCGTTTGGACACTGCACTTGAAACTTTGCACATTATACCAGACAGCCCTACCTCCTATATATTTTCCGATAAATAAGAATAACAACCGTCTAGATCGCTAAAATTATGTATATTGATTACGTCGTTTCGGCATCTACCATCATCAGATTTTGTAGCTGTTGTCTCTTTATTTTTTCTGCTTGCTCTGCTGATAAGTCACCGGGTTTCAGAACAACCACCACAGGCTGCTCATCATCTTTATCGTCTAGGTCTTCATCAGTGCAGTTTGGTAAATTCACTTTCTTCGTTTCTACTGTATCTTTCGGAACAAAACCTGCTTCTTGTTTTAATCTTGTTAAGGATGCGGGCTCCTGCGGCTTAACGTACAAAATAGTATTTCGTTTAGACATATTTCATTGAAGATTTATTGGGTATGTCACTCTGCTTTTATTTGTGAACATTATAGCTCGCAAGTCGCAACTGCCACTCAAACAAGTCATTTACTAAATTGTTAATGTGCGATCTTGGCTTACCATTTTGAAAAAATATATAACGTACCACTATTTGGTATCATCGGCAGTATGTCAAACGTGGTTCATTGTCCAATATCCATCAAAACAGTTCTTTAGTTATGGAAACGAACCAAAGCGATAGCGAATGGAGTCTTAAAAATAAATCCCATTGAATTATGCCCAATTATTTTATAAATTCCGAAATTCCACAGACGAGAGTTGGATCTGCACCGGGTACATGACTCGGATGTACCCGGATTTTAATGTTTTATTCATGCTTCTAAAATGGCCTCACGTAGCGTATGACGGAACATTACTTTCCCGCCGCGTTAATAAGATCAGCGTCGGCGATTACACGCCGCGGGCCTAATCCCGGGATGCGGTGAATATTCTAGTGGGAGTAATTAGAGGCGCCCAATTAGGGGACGGCTGGCCTCCGCCTCCACGCCGTTAAGCTGCTTTCGCGGGTGCCGCATGCGCGGGTCGCGGCGGTCGGCACACGGCCAGCGCGCTGTCAACGAGGGGAAGCGCCCGAGTGCGTGGCTGCGAGTGGCGACAGTTGGCAGTACTGGACACCGGGCGGCAGAGCAGTTGGACTGCTCACTAGTAGCGTAGAGTTCTACTCATATCCAGCACCTTATCACCATTAAATTCCTACACGGGTGAAACATCTGAGAAATTTCAGTTGCTGACTGCTATTCTACCTAAATTCTATTGCTGTTGTGGTCTTCAGTCCGCAGACTGGTTTGATGCAGAGGCAAACACACTTGGTGAAACACCCTGTATGTGACCAGATGATGGTGACACATTGAGCGCCCTAAAACGCCAATCATCATCATCATCATGGTGACACACTGCACCAAAACCGGTCGTCATTCAATAAATTGTTATGCGCGATCTTGGCTTTTCATTTGGAAAACTATAAGACGATCAGATCGCCTCCAAACTAGATTATGTCAAGTAATCTTAAGTGGTACGTTAGTCTAACCGAAAATCAATACTTTTGTTACACTTCTACATTGAAGAACGCTTGGCTTCATTGAAACAGAAGTCGGAATGGAATGAAAAGTTTCGGCGATGAACAAATTGCGATCCTATGTTTCACTTGAAGTGAAACACTTCTGCCGACGAATAGTGAATATAGGAAAGGCTAAGGCTCCAGAGAGGTAATTCTAATAGTGCAATTGATAATGGAAGCAAAACTGAACGAAAACCTAGATACCTTCACCATATTTTCCTATCAATAAATAACGTTTGGAAATATAAGTTTGTGTAAAATTCTGAGATACGTATCACTACGCTAAAGCAAAAGATGGGTAGTATACATATCCAAGAACCAAAATATGCGACATACACCAATTTCAAGTACGAACTGATACAATATTTGGATTACAGAGGCTGATAGTGTCCCATTGCTTTGAGTAAACTGGAGAGCTGGGTGTGCAGCTCCTATCATGTTTTGTAGGATTTATGGGCTTGTTATGATTTACACCACGGTGTCACGGGAGAGCACCAGTAATAGATTCATATGACAAGGTCGCTCAAGACAAATTTTGTGCCGAGAGAGGCTAATTGTAGTAATTGTCTGTCTATCTGTTCTGTGCAAATCCCTTCATCTGAGAATAAGTTTGGTAACCTACATAATTTGGAATCTGCTTCATTGTATTCGTCTCCCGGTCTCCCTCTACGGTTTTTACCCCACACACTTCCCTCTAATGCTAAGTTCACGATTCCTTGATGTCTCAGAATGTAGCCCACCAATCAATCCCTTCTCTTAGGATACGCCACAAACTCCTTTTTCCCGTCAATTCTGTTGCGCACCTCATCATTAGTTATGTAATCTACCCATCAAATTTTCACAATTCGTCTGTAGCTTCTATCATCTTTTGGTCTGAACTCCTTATCGTCCACATTTTACTCCTATACAATTCCACACTCCAGACAAATGCTTTCAGAAAAAACTTTCTAACATTTAAATTAATATCGGATGTCAACAATTTTCGCTTTTCTTCCCATGGCCAATCTGCATTTTATATCTTCTTTACTTCGGCCATCAGTAGTTATTTTGCAACCCAAATTACAAAACTCATTTACTACTTTTATTGTCTCATAGCCTAATCTAATTCTTTCAGCATCGCCTGATTTTCTGATGCTGCAATCCATTATCCTTGTTTTACTCTTGTTGATGTTCATCTTATACCCTCTTTTCAAGACACTGTACATTCAATTCAATTCCTGTTCCAGTTTCTTGGCGGTCTCTGACAGAATTACTATGTCATCTGCAAACCGCAAAGTTTTTATTTCTTCTACCTGAACTTTAATTCCCTCTCCAAATTTCTCCTTGCATTCCTTCACTGCTTGCTCTGTGTACAGATTAAACAATATTGGGGAAAGACTAGAACCTTGTCGCCGCGGTGGAGTAGCCAAGCGGTCTGAGGCGCCTCGCTGCGGAACGCGCGGATGCTCGCCGTCGGAGTTTCGAGTCCTCCCTGGGGCATGGGTGTGTAGGTTTGTCCTTAGGTTAGTTTACCTTAGTTTAAGTAGTTTGTAAGGTACGGACTAAAGACCACGCAGTTTGATCCGATAGATTTACAAACATTTGAACAAACAACCCTGTGTTACACCTTTCCCAACCACAGCGTCCATTTCATGCCCTTCAACTCTAATAACTGCTGTCTGGTTTTTGTAATGTTTGACTATAACTCTTTTCTCCCTATATTTTACCCCTGCTAACTTCAGAATTTGCAAGAGTTTATACCAGTCGACATTGTTATAACCTTACTGCAAATCTACAAATGCTAAACACTTAGGTTTGCCTTTCCTTAGCCTATATTAAAAGATAAATTGTAATGTATCGCCTCCCGTGTTCCAGCTGATCTTCTCCAAGGTTGGATACCACCAATTTTTTCATTGGTCTTTGAAATATTTCGTGTTAGTATTTTGCGCCCATGACATTAAACTGGTAGTTCTGTAATTTTCACATTTGTCTGGACTTGCTTTCCTTGGAATTGTAATTACTATATTCTTCTTGAAGTCTGAGGGTATTCCCCCTGTCTTATACATCTTGCATACCAGGTTGAACAGTTTTTTCATGACTGGCTCTCCTAACGATACCAACAGTTCAGACGGAATATCATCTATTCCAGGGGCCTTGTTTCGACTCAAATCTTTCAGCGCTGTGCAAAATTCTTCTCGCAGTATCGCATCGGCCATCTCCTCATCCTGCACTTCGGCTTCTATTTCTATAATACTACCTTGAAGTTTTTCCTTTGCGCAGGCTCTCTATATATATTCCTTCGGCATTTCAGCTTTTTCCTCTTATCTTCGTACTGAGTACTTGATATCCATACAGCTGCTTTTCTTGTCTCCAAATATTTCTTATTGTCCTTGCGACCTTCCTATCGGTACTCAACAATAAGTATTGGGTAGTAAAAGTTTTATGGCTCGTTGTCTGTGTTCATAGGGGTGGGTTATATATTTCAGCTTCTATCCCCTAAATTACCCAATCTGCTTAAACAAGATCAATAATTAATCTGTAGTTTACACAGTCTATCAATCTGCATATGATGACGCGAAAATATATTTAAACAAATATAAATTAAACCTCTGAATAACCAACATAATGGATTCTAAGATAAAGAAGTGATGTACAAATTACTTCTTTATAAATCGAGTTTATTACTCTCTTTGGACATTAAAATGCGGAGTTGGTCCTACTTTATAGATCGGTAAGTAACTGAATATTTCCCCAACTATTGTTCATGAGAGGCACAACAAGCATCACACGCACTCGAAAGTAAAAGTTCCAAATTATTACTCGTAAATTAGTGATGTCCATCGAATATTGCTGTTCCAAATTAATACGTGACCGACTATTTGTTATAAACCAAAGTTTGTCATCACATGAGTACGCGATTACTGAATTATAACAGTTGCACAACCTTACTACCGTGCATAACTTTTCACCAGAGACAAATTTTTTCAGTCACAGTCCCGTAAATTTTCTAAGTCCACGCATGCCTATTCCTTCAAATCACAAATTCGTAACACGGTTTCAGACCGCCCAACGTGACAACCTTTCACAACCACGTCCAAATTCAGAGTCTCTTCCCAAGCGTTTGGAAGCGTGTTTCCAAAATTGTATCTTTCCACACATCCTGACGCCTCATCTTTAAAAAACAATTTCCCTTCCAAAATATTATACATTTGAATACTACAGAATTACATGCTTTGATCAACTCCCTACATTTTTTTTGACATTTAACAAACAAATATGTATTTAACAATACTAACAACGGTTGAGACTGAAGATCTTTGCTCAGGTAGCTGTTAAGAGTGGCGTCTCAGTATTCAAATATACTGCCGCTTTATTATTATCCCAATCTGTTTTGTCCTACGAAAGATTGATTCCACATTGTGACATTGTCCTTGAGCTACTAACAAAGCCGCAAATCTGCAAATAATTCCAACGACAGGTATCTCCGTGGTGCAATGCAAATTCACTTACCCCAAAAATATTTATTCTGTCAGTGTCGGTTTTTCAAAATCAGTAAATAATTCATATTTTAAAAATGAAGAATCTGTCATACCTTGGGAGAGAAAGAAGTTTCAAGGTACTTAATCGTAATTCAGTTGAAAGCGTGCTTCAGTATTTTTATTTTATAAAAAATCTAATTCATTGGGTTAAATGAACATTTATAACGGTTTAGTTTTTTAAGGTAGACTAATTATTGATTCCATAGTTTTATTTCTGAGAAGAAATCAACGGTAATCCGACAATATAATTAAAAGTAACAGACGAAAATTTGCTCTGTAATAATACAAAGTACTTGTCACAAAAAATTCTGTACCAAACAGCTCTTGTATTGAATTGATGTCTGAATGAATGTCGACTAATTACGCGTGTTGGATAATAAACAAAGGAAATATTACCTTATCTTCCAGAAATTATATATACTTATTCTTTTAAATTCTTTATGAAAATTTATCGCAAGTGTGATAGCACATATTTTTAAGGAACACTCCGTCTATAGTGGACAAATGTAGCAATTTACGTTAAGACACTATCGGTTTCGTGCCGTAGGGCCGCATCATCAGGTGCGCATAACAGTTAAAAGCATTAATCTCCATGCCGAAAGTCTTTTCCTTGGCCGCTGACGTTCAACCTCTCTGTTCCACATTATGAAATCAGCTTTTGAAAAAATTAAAATTCAGTGTTAATACAGTACAGTAAACTTCAAAATGTGTGTTTTAAAATTATTGTTCGAATTATTGACTTTTAATGTCATGTATTTCATGCCAAACACAGACGTTTGTATCACGGTATTTTATTGCTTGGAAGTTATTTTGTTGATAGTTGACGTCACAGCATCAAAGACAAGACAGTTCACTGCTGGAATAAAATAAAGGAAACCACACTCACGCTCACACTCTCAGCCACATACAGACGGCAACGCAACACAACCTCCAAGTTGGACAGAATAATGCCTCAGAAGTGACTACACGCCGTACCAAGAGGCAAAGAGTCGTATTAGAAGCATTTTGTTCATTGATGCACGAAATACGGTATAAATCAACTTTTAATACGTTGTTGTTCAGGAACAACACTGGGAATTAAAGGGTAAAGTATTATTTAGGCAACAGAAATATGCCACGCGACATCATTATTTAAGCCCTAAAGATTCCTCATTCGACAGTTTTCGATTGCAGCTATAATTTTTACTTATTTATTTACTTGCAAACATAAAAAAAATAGTACAGTTTCTCAAGAGAAGATTGTCTCGTTATTCCAAACGTATTAAAGTTTGTGCTGTGGCCGGGATTTGAAACCACGATCTCCTTCTTACGGGGGAGATGCTTTAAACTGCTTTCTTTTTTCTGTTCATCTGGTAGATCTATCGGTCTTTAGTTCAGTTCGTTCGTGGTTGTTCGTTGAATGGTTGGCTCAGCTTTTTCATTACAGAGGGCGTTTAGCTATCTGAACGGGCGCGCTGAGCCATGGCGCCTGGCAACATTGTCTCGTTATTCCAAAGGTATACCGGTCAGCTAACACAGCGTTACGGGCAAACAGACAACACGGACTGTCTTCAAGCGCGTCTCCCTCCACACCACGTACTTTAATTCTATCTCAATGTTCCCTATGAAATGCGTATCAAATTGCCAGGGCTCTCTTATATTTGAATAGCACCCTAGCAAAGAACATGAATGGGAACAATCCCGCCTTGTTTCTCATACATATTATTTTTCATCGGTGTTTTCTCGTGTCTACGCCATATCTTCCGTATTATTTTATACATAGTACTATGATCCTATCGTTAGTGGGGAGGGATGGGCAAGTTTGAAGCCCTTACTCTTACGGGAATTAGTTAAACTACGAGTTTGAGTACTATGGGCAGGGCGAAGCTGGGAATTTGTATCTGACGGGAGGCGTGCATGGGTAGTCCTTGCAGGTGCGGTGATCACTGTGTCCCCAGTGGTGTAGGGGTCAGCGCAACTGCCTAGAAAGCAGGAGACCCGGGTTCGAATCCCGGCTGGGTACACATTTTCAGCTTTGCCCAATCGCAGTTGATGTCATATATTCTGTGAATATTAAATAATAACAGCTGCAGGATCAGTAGTGACGTCTGCTCCTTCGGAACAGACGCCGTATGTATATATTAAGAAGAGGTTTTCAGCCAAGATTGCTTTCTTCTTTAAAAGAAGAAGCATCTTATTAAACAATTCTAGATCGCCCCAACAATGTGTTCCTTCTGTAGAGTATTAATTCCGACAAACACTGTTTTTGGGAGACGATGCCACACCACATTATTAAAGCACTCCTTGGGGTTCTGCGTCTTCTCGTGAAGACATTTCAACAGAAGACTTCTGTCAGCCAGATCTCTGAAAATGGGCTTTATTTCTACCATGATGGCTAATGGTAGACTATGGTGGTGAAAGTATTTCTCTGCAGTTGTTAATTCCCTGTTGTATTTATACCAGCTCTTTTCACCTTTTGGGCACAAACCACGTTCTGGATGCTCATCTGTGGATGCGGTGTGAATATAGCTTTCCTCATTTCTTCACGGTTTCCTGTATTTTCCCTAATTCCAATGCCATAGTAATTCAGAATGTGGTCTACCATGGACTCAATCAATCTTCCTTTGCCATCCGACGTTGTCTCATCTACTATTTTTTCCCTTTTATATAGCACATTATCTACAAAAAAATCCCAACTCACAAAGAGTAACTTAATTAAATCAGAGAGAAACATTTTCGGACAAATAGTGTATAAAGAATCACTGGAATGCTGGTTATTTGACTTCATGTCAAATAAATGTATCGCCAAACTGGTTATGGTCAGTCCTTTGAGACGCGTATAACTTAACCGCAATATCCGATCTATAAAAATAAAAAAGTTATAACTCTAATAGAGTTATGTATGATACGTCATTTTAAAGAGAAAACTTGGCGGAATACAATAAGGCAATAAATCTAAAATCGATTTTTTAACCCAAAAGCCAATTTAGTGTCCCCTTAAAGTATTTTACGAAATAAATTGCGAATTGTACAGTAGTTGTAGACAGACACGTTCATTTATTGGATACAGACGAGCGCTTTCGCATCTGCTCCTTTATGTGGCAGGTTGATGACCTCTCGCCGGTGACACAGGACGTTCACTTTACGCGGGCTGCTAACTAACTTTGTTCGGCGTGATTCAGCAGAAGAGAGATGGGACGGACGGCGACTGGAGTGGTACAGGGCTGCGGCAGGCTACCAGAGGGGGTGGGGATTGCAGGGGGAGAGGGGGGAGGGAGGAGATATATCGAAAGCGGCGACGCCGGGCAGCGCCAATCTCGTTAGGGGCGCAGGTCAGGCCGAAGGTCGCAGCGCCGACAGCCGACCAAAGGGCGCGCCCCGCTTAACATCAGGCCAGAGTGGCAGGCGAGAGCTGCAACACCGGCAACAGTAGGCGAACGTGTGCCGACTAGAGTTGCGAAAGGGGAGAAATCGTTTTTCGACTTACGCATGGTCCTTCGCGAGGGATTATAAATGAAGAGTGGAATTTCTAAAGGTGCTAAGTGCCGAAAATGAAATTGTTGAGGAAACGAAAAAAACTGCACATCTCTGTGAGATGCATACAATATACTTTGATTTACCGTCCATTTAGGATGAGCTACAGAACTGTGTAGGTTCAGTTTTTTCTATCGTGCATTGGATTCGTTGAAACCAGCTGCGTCCAAACCAATTTAAACTACATTCCTAATCACTGTTAGTTTGGGAGCTACAACCCTTCAAAGTTCAGGGGGCGGAGGCTACGACAGCGTAGTTAACTGGCTGGTGGTCATGAGACAGTGGGCCGTGCCCCAGGGGCTAGTCACTCGGCCAATTAGCTACGCTATCGCAGCCTCCGCCCCCGGAACTTTGAAGGGTTGTAGCTCCCAAAGTAACAGTGATAGGAATGTAGTTTAGATTGATTTGGACGCAGCTGGTTTAAACGAATCCAATACATGATAGAAAAAACTACTGTTCCATTAAAAAAATTATGTCTTTGTAGTGTAACTCTTTGGAAAATGATACAATAAACTATGTTCATAGCTCCGCAAAAAGTGTAACATTTCTTGTGTTGATCTATGGCATTAAAATTTCCCGTCACCTATTAGTTTATAAGTTACAGAGGCAAACACACTTAGTGAAACACCCTGTATATTAAGAAACAATTCTAAAGATGAAACTGTAAATACGTGAGCGCCAAATTTGTAGAAACAGCGGGATACGCCTCTCATCTCGTACTACAAAGAAACTCCGTTCACTGTATGGGCTGTCATAGTTTGCGGTAACTGTTTTCTTAGTTACTTACATGTTCCAGGAATTCTGAGTTCTTCTGTCTTTGTATTGTATTATTACTTCGTAATTATCAAACTTTTTCTCAGAGACGTATCTCGATATGCATACAAAATATTTATTTCTAACCGAACACAAATTAAGTCTTAACATGGTTATACAAATTTTGACAAAGGTTTTTGTACTTATGTTGAAAAAACAAAAAGTTACTTAGCCTTTTTTGCAGAAAGGTGTAAGTGAAATAGGTTTTGTCATAGCTAATAGATCCAAGTGCCACGAGACAACATTGACTTTATTGAGGTAACAGCTGTCGGAAAAAAGTCCTTGTTGTTTTAGTCCACGTAATCAATAATAGTGGAATGATCGTTTTCTTATTTGGTGCCAGTGGAACAGTAGCTGGAAGTTTTATCAATTCCACACCTGCAGTGTCTTACATTGTCTTGCTTTTCTTCAGAACATGAAAATTCTCCCAAGCAAACGGATCGGTAATGCTTCTTTTGCAGGACACAATACCAGGCTGTTGTCTGCTTATTTTGACCAGAGAAAGCTGTGTCTTTGAAAACATCAGAACATGATTTTTTCTTCGTAAAAATTGTTTGATTTTTTTAGTAGAAATAGTAAAGGTATTTAAAAATGTAGCTTTGCATACTCTTTTGAGGTCTTCTGTCCCATCAGGAAGTGTGTAGCAGAAATTTGAAGGCCTTTTACTTCTCTTCGTCTTCATTATAGGTCCCATGGCGTCATCTTTGAGTAAGAAAAACCTCTATAAACCCCATCAGGTAATTGCCTTGTTGGTTCAGGTCAAGTCGGTGGAATTCTTCAAAGATCTTAGTTTTCATATCAACTATACATACACTTGCAGAACACTAAAACACAAATATGTACATCAACTTGCTACAACTGGATAATGTAGGCTTGTTTCATGTTATAAGTTTATATATAAACAGAACTAACCTGTAAAGATGACCGCTGTTTTGCAGCAGTTTCCCTTCTTGTTCTGCTTCTTCTGCGTGAGCTACGACGTTCCGCTTAATCTTGCCTTATCCTGTCTCTTCCTGAATGTAACTTTCTCAAAACTTTCATCGCCACTAAAATCAATGGCGTTCATACTATTATTATTAACATGGTACATCATTTTAGATAGCAAGCAACAGCTTCAGTATGCAAAACAATAGCGTTGTGGCATAACCTTTACTACAGACTTCTGTTCGGCAAGCGCCAGATGCCTGTGGCACATACATCCATTAGCAGAGCAGGCCCATCTGGAAATAGGAGTAGTGCAATCTCTTGGGGTCAGTAGCAACCACAAGGAATGACTGGAGTACATAAATCTGTTAGCAGAGTATTGGTGCGTGGCGGAGGGTACACTGTACCACTACCAGGCATTTCCTTTCCTATTCCACTCCCAAATGAAACGAGGCAAAAAAGAATGCCTATATGCCTCCGTACGAGCCCTAATTTCTCTTATCTTGTCTTTGTGATCTTTACGCGAAATGTAAGTAGGCGGCAGCATGATCGTACTACACTTAGCTTCAAAGTCCGGCCCTCTAAATTTACTTAACAGAAATTCACGAAAAGAACGTCGTCTTTCTTCCAGCGATTCCCAATTGAGTTGCCGGAGCATTTCTGTGACACTCGCGCATTGGTCGAACCTCCCAGTAAAAAACCTAGCTGCTCGCCTCTGTACTGCTTCTATGTCTTCCTTTCACCCTCCTACTACCACTGGGGTCAATATGACCCAATAAGCACATTTGAAATATATATCTCCCTTATTTTCAATGCTATTGTTTGCAATATTTATGACTTTGTCTCTCTAACTTGCTTGTATGCAATGACATATTATTCAGAATTACATTTACAACATTATAATTTATTCATGGGATATGCACTGAGTACCACTGGGGTCAGCATGACCCCACTCTATTTTTTTATTTTTTTATTTTTTTTATTTTTTTATTTATTTATTTATTTGTTTCTTGAATGTAGCATTATGAAAACAGAACAGCGAATATTACGTTGAACAGATGTTAAAGGAAACACCTGCAAGAATGAAACACTTTCCACTTCTTATTTATACCCATTGTTGTCGTTTCTTGCCTCAGCAGTTGTTGTGTGTTGCCTCAGTTGTTGCTAGTGTTTTGTCTCAGCGTGTGCAAGAACTACATTATGTCTAGAAAACGTCTGAGTAGTGCTGAAATACAAGCAATTTTGAATGAAGAAGAGGAATTAGGAGACACAGCGTCTAATGACGACGAAGAGATTGATGGTGTTATTTCTGGAGGTAGTGAATCAACTTAAGATTCTGATGAAGACGTTGGAGATTTGGAAACTCCTGGAGCTGATGGCATATCATATCAGAATGTTTTCAAGTAAGTATTAATAATCTGCCATATGTTTGCAAAAACCGATACTACTACTACTACTAATAATAATAATAATATGTAAGTAATCCCATTTTTTCAGGTCGAGATATGGAAATGAAACATCGGAAAAAAATCCTGTTAGATTACATGGGAGACAGCCAGCACGAAATATATTGAAGGCAGCTCCAGGTCCCACGAGACATACTGTAAGGATCGTAAATACTGTGCAGTCAGCATTTGAATTATTTATGAAGCCCAGCATTTTCCAGATTACTTTGAAGTGGACCAACAAAGAGGCTAACTTTACTTTCGGTAACAAATGGACAGATATTGATAGAGAAGAATTTGAATGCTTTCTTAGCCTGCTTATACTTGCGGGGGTGTACAAAGGTCACAATGAGAGCATAGTGAAATTATGGAACGAAGAGCATGGCCGACCTATTTTCAATAGTTCTATGGCTAGAAACCGCTTTCCAGAAATGTCACGTTGTATTCGGTTTGATGATGCTCAGCACCGGCGGCAGAAACGTAGCCCTGATAAATTGGCTCCTACTAGGGATATATTTGAGCAGTGGGTAAGCACATTGCATGATGCATACGAACCGCATGAGAATATTACAGTTGATGAATAACTGGTAACTTTCAGGGGAAGGTGTCCATTTCGCCAGTACATCCCATCAAAACCTGGGAAGTATGGTATAAAGATTTGGGCTGCATGTGACACTAATTACTATGTCACACACCTGCAGGTGTACACAGGAAAGGGCGAATGCCAGCATAGAGAAATAAATCAGGGGAAAAGAGTAGTGTCAGAACTCACAGAACATTTATAAGGAAGTAGTAGAAATATCACAACAGATAATTTCTTTACAAGTATGGAGTTGGCAAAGGAACTAGAACGAAAACAAATCTAGGAACACTAAGAAAAAGTCGAAGTGAACTACCTGCAGAATTTATCGAAGCAAGGGGAAGAACTGCAGGTTCATCTATCTTCGGATTCCAGGAATCAGCTACAATAGTCTCCTATTGCCCAAAAAAGGGTAAGATAGTGACATTGCTGAGTACTATGCATTTCAGGGAGCAAAGCAGCGAAACATATTATAATCCTAGACTATAATGCAACAAAATCAGGTGTAGACACTATGGACAAGTTAGTCAGAACCTACACCACAAAACGTATGGCAAGAAGATGGCCCATGGTGATTTTTATAATATTTTGGATATTAGTGCCCTGAATGCTTTCATAATTTGGTTGGACTTAAATGACTGGAATTTTTTTTTAAATAAAAAAACTACAAAAGAAGAGAATTTCTTCTGGAACTGGGAACAAGCCTAGTACAGAAAAACAGAAGTCAGCGCAGCAAAGCTTCTCTGCCTCGTCCTCCTCCTCCTTCAGCACAAGTGCATACGGGGGTAAAGCGTGGACTGTGCAACCTGTGCGAACGTTCAGTGGATAGAAAACATTCAGAAACGTGCAGAAGATGCTTTACCTATGTCAGTAAATACCATTCAGGCGTTCTTTGTAATAAATGTAAAGAGTTGATTGTTTTACATGTAAGGATCTATAAGATCAAGTGTTGAGACAAGATCTGTAAGTGCTTATATATCTACATCACCTGGTTTCAATCAGTAATGTATGCTTTTGTGTCAGTTTATTAAAATGAATTAAATACTGCCAATATATCCCGTGTTAATTACTTGGGGTCATATTGACCCCAAAGGTACTCAGTGTAAAAAAAAAAAAAAAAAAAAAAAAAAAATTCTGGTAGTAGGAGGGTTAAACTGATCTGCTGCGGGTCCCAAACACTTGAGGAATATTCAAGACGTGGTCGTAAAAGCGTTTTATACGCGGTCTCCTTTACATCTTCCCAAAATTCTCCCAATAAACCGAACTCTGCTGTCCGCCTTACTCTCAACTGTCCTTATTTTGCTCGTTCCATTTCATATCGCTCTGCAATGTTACGCCTAGATATTTGAACGACGCGATAGCATCAAGAAGGTCACTAATAATGCTGTATTCGAACATTATAGGATTGTTTTTTCTACTCATGCGCATCACCTTACATTTTTCTACATTGAGAGCTAGCTGCCATTCTTGGCACCAACTAGAAATTTTGTCTAAGTCATCCTGTATGCTATTACAGTCAGTTAAAGTCGACACCCTCCCATACACCACAGCATCATCAGCAAACAGCCGCACATTACAACTTGCTCTGTACATCTCAAGTTTCGTTTTTAGTTCTCATTTAGAAAGAATTTCAGTGTCTTCTTAGTATTTGCCCAGAATACTCACCATGAACGCTTCATATCGAAATGTTTTATTTCTACTGTATCTCGTTTTCCGACTTTTTTCTCAACTTGATTCCCGTGCTGAATGTAGTGCGAGGAAGACCAATTAAATTTCGTTTCTTCGAGCGTGTTCACGCACATTTCTACGTAGCAGCTCCGGTCTCTCGGCAGCGCAGTGACATCTTAGGGGAGCGACCGGCGTCCCATGGGTAGGCTGGCTGCTAATTAAAGAGACGGCCAAAGCCCACTGACCGTCCTCATTAGGGTCGTAATCTGCTCTGCCCCCAGGGCCAGGGGCTGTGCCGCAGCCCAGCACAACAGCGTGACGCGGGTCTGCCTCCACTGCAGGGGCCGTCGCATCCTGACGCTACAAATCGAGTAAGGAAACTGTGCCGCCAGATTACATTCACTGTGTCTCATTAAAATGTTATTTATTCTGAAATAGTATATAGAACGCGAAGGAGGTATCAATTTAAATGCTATTTTAACAAAACTGTGGAATTGGTGAGTCTTGATTCGAGACGATATCTGCAACTTTGATTTAGCGTCCATTTAGTATGAGCTACAGAACTGTGTAGATTCAGCATCTTTATATATATATATGGAACAATAGTTTTTTCTATCGTGCATGGGATTCGTTGAAACCAGATGCGTCCAAATCAATTTAAACTACATTCCTAATCACTGTTAGTTTGAGAGCTACAACCCTTCAAAGTTTAGAGGGCGGATGCTACGACAGCGTAGCTAACTGGCTGGTGGTCATGAGACAGTGGGCCGTGCTCCAGGTGATAGCCACCCGGCCAATTAGCTACGCTATGGCAGCCTCCGCCCCCGAAACTTTGAAGCGTTGTAGCTCCCAAACTAACATTGATAGGAATGTAGTTTAAATTGATTTGGACGCAGCTGGTTTAAACGAATCCAATACAAGATAGAAAAAACTATTGTTCCATTAAAAAATTTATATCTTTGTGGTGTAACTCTTTGGAAAATGATACAATAAACTACGTTCATAGCTCCGCAGAAAGTGTAACATTTCTTGTGTTGATCTATCGCATTAAAATTTCCCATCACCTATTATTTTATAAGTTACAGAGGCAAACACACTTAGTGAAACACCCTGTATATTAAAAAACAATTCTAAAGATGAAACTGTCAATACCTGAGCGACAAATTTCTAGAGAAATCGGGATACGGGTCTGATCTCATACTACAAAGAAAATCCGTTCACTGTATGGGCTGTCATAGTTTGCGGTAACTGTTTTCTTAGTTACTTACATGTACCAGGATGTTTGAGTCCTTTTTCTGTCTTTGTATTGTATTATTACTTCGTAATTATCAAACTTTTTCTCAGAGACGTATCTCGATATGCACACACAATTTATATGGTTTTACAAAACGAAATAACTTCCAAATATTCTGCTAGTAATATTCATTTTCTTACTTCATCACAACCTTCTTTCCGGTTTCTAGATAAACTTCAGCAACTGACAATTCAATATCGCAGGTGAAAACAAAATAAGTAACTTACAAAGATATTGATGCAGAACATACAAATTGTTGGGATAGAACGCATTGTATTATATGTTTTAAGTTACGAACTAAAACTGGATACCATGAACCATTACCAACGAATAGATTAATTAATTTATTATTCCAACAAACTTAATTGAAGAAAAGTGAAAATGAAAAATTTAATCCAATGAATTAATGCTTATCTGGATTTGTGTGTCACATGGATATTAATTTCTATTATTTCCGACAGGGACATCTTCCTAACTTTCGTTACAGAAAGTAACAGCTTACACTCTCTATCATACGGGCTGTTTTCTAAGATAGTAAAATTTGAGTCTGCCTCCATCTTCTCTCATGTTCTTGTAACCTCATTGCCCAACGTGCCTATGTATACTTTTCCACATTTTCTACATGTATTTTGTAGACACCACTTTCATAAAAGTATTCACAACTTGTCTTTACCGTTGAATAAATATATTGGTATGTTGTTTATGCTATAAAAAGAAGACCTGTAGTTGGAAATTTCAATTCTTTTTGTTTTTTACGTTTTCTGAATTTTGCTCTAGTGTGGGATGCTGCACCACTTTTTGTTGTAACCAATAACCCAATCATTTTGACCAGTATATATCAATGGTAATAGTTGAAATATTCTTTTTCTGTGACGTATTATTTACCAAGGCAGAGCTGTTGCCGTTATTTGAAGCGTTATGCTGATTGGTGTTTAGTTATGTTTCAAAGGCAGATTAAGATAATGGTACAGATACAAGGCGATGTACCATGCAATGGAAGGATGCAAGTTTGTAGTTGTCGGAATCACTCAATGTGTGGCTACGGTTTTCTCAAAAATGCAAACTACATGTCACTCTGTGCTAATATCTACTTTAAGGTCCAGTTGATCTTCCTACCCCCACCCCCCAACACCAGTTCCATTTTGTACTGAATTTTCTGGTGATGCATGTTTACATTCCCATGTAAATTATGTCTAACACAGCACATCATCCACATATCTGATACAGTAATTAATTGACAATTTATTGTTTCTCCCTGTAAAAAATTGCCTAAAAAAGCATAGATTCAGCAGTTCACCTATGAAGTCCATCTATGGTAGGATATGGTCAGCTGAGCATCCAGGTTTTTTACATGCAACGTACATAAACATATGTATAAATATTTTGCCTTAATATAGTTTTACAAAATATACATATTTACATATATCAATACAAATAATGAAAATGTATATCAGGGTATGTGAGTGTTTTTCTTTCGTATCTCGAGGCCCAGGTTGTGGTAGCCAGGTTTGTGGTGTCCTGTGCATGATTTTATATGATCGTTCGTAATTGTCGCATTATCCACTTAATCTACAAATGTAAATATTGAAACTTTCTGGCAGATTAAAACTGTGTGCCGGAACCGGCACTCGAACCTGGGACCTTTACCTTTCACGGGCAAGCGGAAGTAAAGTTGTGAGGCGGCATTGAGAGTCGTGTCGGGATAGCTCAGTCGTTAGAGCGCTTGCCCGCGAACGGCAAAGGTCCCAGGTTCGAATCCCGTTTCCGGCACACAATTTTAATCTGCCAGGAAGTTTCATATCAGCGCACACCCCGCTGCAGACTGAAAGTTTCATTGTAGAAGTAATTATTGTTATATATCATTGTTCAAACAATTATTAAGCCATTGACCATTTTGAATATCAATGCTCGTATACAAGTAATGACGGCTGTCCTCACTAAATAAACAATTATTTGGGATTATAATTATTTTTAACATAAATTAAACGCCAGATAACTTGAATGCTGGTTATATTTCGTTTTAGAACAAGATAAGACCGATCACCAAATATTTCATACAGTCCATTGTTAACATGATATAGGAACAATATGTACTGTGGCAGCTAAGATATTATACATAGTATCTTTGTCACCACTAACTTTTATAACAGAATTGCCAAATCAATTAATACTGCCATTTCAATGGCTTCATATCTAAAACGTAATAAAAACATTCTTTCAGGTAGGACGACGCTACATAGTGCAGTGCTTTTATGTAGAAAATTTCAAATTGTGTTGGGTTTCTAATGCTACCTGTCTGAATATGTGAACTAAACATAAGGTTTTGAGTTTGGAATATCACTAACTGGGTATTCTAAAAGGAACAGTTGCAATGAAATGAATTTTTTTGTCATATATAACGTGAATGAAAGTTATGAAAAAGTTCGAAATGGAAATGGTAGAGTGCATAACACTGTAAATCAGAGAGATAGAACCTACGTCACCGCTAATTTCCTGGTGGTGCGATGCTGTATTTTGTCAGTCTGGTTCTGGAAGGCTGCAAAATAAATACAAAATGCTTCCAAAATGATGATTTGGATACCAGATTGAGATACAGACAGTTTGGTTAGTGCTTGTGACCATGATTTGTTGTAACAGTAATTTTTAAAGGAGTAAGTTTTGATTTAAAAAGATGTGTAATAACGGATTAAAAGATGAATTTTGAATGCTGTTGTTAATGGAGGCACTAAGCGAAGCAATCAAAATGGCGTCAAAACCAAACTCCAGCTTTTCCTCAGAGTAAACGGTAACTAATTACAAAATTAGAACTAGGTTCTGTATTTAAATAATTTTTTGGTAAATTGCATTCATGAGCACTCACTTTAACATAGTAAAAATGCACAAAAATCCGGAGCGGTATCTACTGATGCTGCTAACAAAATAAAAATCCTGTCTGTCAATGGTAACAAAAATGGAACGAAAATAAAAAACAAGTCGTTGACTGCAGAGACGCAGAAAATAAATATCGATATTATCGAAGCGATCGTAAAATTAGACTTGCTATCTTTTTATTTTTGGGGCCGAGGCCCAGCCAGTAAAATATTTTTATCTACATCTAGATCCCTACTCCGAAAGGCACCTCACAGTATGTAGCGGATGCCGCTTCGTGTACTACTGACACTTCCTGCTATTCCAGTCGCGAAGGTTTCACCGGAAGAATGCCTGCATGCCTTTGTGTGGGCACTAATTTCTCAGATCCTATCCCTGTGCTTGTTTCGCGAGATATACGTAGAAGGAAGCAATATATTTGTTGGCTCTTCATAAAACGTTTTGTCTTGGAATTTTGACAAAATCGCGTACTTCGATACAGAAGGCTGCCACTGGTCTGCCACTGGATTTTCTTAACCATATGTGACACTGTCATGCTTACTAAATGATCCCGTAACGATGCGTGCCATTGGATCTCCACTATGTCTTCTAACGCTACGTGGTACAGACTCACACCGATGATTAATACTGAAGCGACGCCTGAACGAGAGTCTACTAACATTCTTCCAATGAATCTCAGTCTGGTATTTGCCTTACCCACGACCTGATAAGATGGTTCCATTTCAGATCGCCTCTTATGCCTGCTTCCAGATATTTTATGGGAGTAACTGCTTCGAGTGTTTCTCCTGCTGTTGCACAGTTAAAGTATCTTCTATGTAAAAGCAGCGCTTTGCACTTGCTTACTTTGAGGCTCCATTGTCTTTCCCTACACCATGGGACAATACGCTGCCAGATCATTCTGCATTTCGCTATCCATTTGCAGTGTTGCGACTTGTCGATAAAGCTCAGAATCATCACGAAAAGGCTCATTGAACTTCCGATGTTATCTACGAGGTCATTTACGTACTGTGAGAAGCAAAGGTTCTTTAAAACTGCCCTCGGTCATGCCTGAGATCACTTTCACGTCAAGAGCTTTCTCCATTGAGAATGACATACTGTAGTCTGTTAGCGAGAAACGCTTCAGTCCAGCATGACTGAATTTCCAAATGTTGCCACTTTGTTCATCAGGCGACGGTACGGAACGGTATCGAACACCTTGAATAGCGCCAGTTGTGTTTCACATGATCTTTTCTTTCGGAAACCACTTTCATTCTTGCAAACAAGACCTGGTCTCAGGAATGACATAATATTTGTACCATTCTTGAATATTGACGTAATCTGTGCAACTTTGCAGTCTTTGGGTTCGGAACGTTCGCTGAGCGAGTATAGTAACTAAGTATGGGCCTATTGCACCAGAATATGCTGAAAGGAAACTACACTACTGGCCCTTTAAATTGCTAGACCAAGAAGAAATGCAAATGTTAAAAGGGTGTTCATTGGACAAATATATTATACTAGAACTGACATGGGATTACATTTTCACGCAATTTGGATGCGTAGATCATGAGAAATCAGTACCAAGAACTACCACCTCTAGCCGTAATAAAGGCGTTCAGTGAAACAGAGATTGGATAGCGTGTACACGTACAGATGCCCTTGCAGCTTCAACACGATACCATAGTAGTGACTGGCGTATTGTGACGATTCAGTTGGCGGCAACCATTGACCAGACGTTTTTATTTGATGAGAAATGTGGAGAATATGCTACCCAGCGGCATTCGAACATTTTCCGTATCCAGAGAGACCCGTAAAGGACCTGCAACATGCGGTCGTGAATTATCCTACTGATACATAGGGTTTCGCAGAGATCGAAGGATAGAGCCACTGTTCAAAGTTCCGTCGATGCGGTGACCAAGACGTATAACCAATGGCACCCCATATCACGCCGGGCGATACGCCAGTATGGCGATGACGAATACACGCTTCCAATGTGCGTTCACTGCGATGTCGCCAAACACGGATGAGACAATCATGATCCTGTAAACAGGGCCTGGATTCATCCGAGAAAAATGACGTTTTACCGTCAGTGCACCCAGATTCGTCGTTGAGTACACCATCGCAGGCACTCCTGTCTGTGAGAGCGTCAAGGGTAACTGCAGCCATAGTCTCCCAGCGGATAGTCCAAGCTGCTGAAAACGTCCCCATCTGTTGACTCAGGGATCGAGACGTGGCTACAGGATCCGTTACAGTCATGCGGATAAGATGCCTGTAATCTCGACTGCTAGTGATACGAGGCCGTTGGGATCCAGCACAGTGTTCCGTATTGTCCTCTTGAACCCGCCGTCATTGGACCGCGACCAACGCAAGCAGCAATGTTGCGGTACGATAAGCCGCAATCGCGATAGGCTACAATCCGACCTTTATCAAAGTCTGAAACGTGATGGTACGCATTTTTCCTCCTACACGAGGCATCACAACAACGTTTCACGAGGCAACGCCGGTCAACTGCTGTTTGCGTATGAGAGATCTGTTGGAAACTTTCCTCATGTCAGTTGGCCCCCGGCGCCAACCTTGCGTGAATGCTCTGAAAACCTAATCATTTGTATATCACAGTATCTTCTTCTTGTCGGTTGAATTTCGCGTCTGTAGCACGTCATCTTCGTGGTGTAGCAAATTTAATGGCCAGTAGTGTAATTGTAATAGAATCAGGACCGTGAGACGCTTTTGTTAAATGATTTCAGTTGTTTTAATAAAACAGGGGTATCAAATTCTAAATTACGCAAGCTTCGTCTTCTTTCATGAAAAGATTTCGGAAGGCTATGTTAAGCAATTCTGCTTTAGCAGAACTGTCATCAGTAGCATCACCTTTACTATCGCGTAGTGAAAATTATTATAAGCTTCTCGCATTGATGTTAAAGCTAAATTTCAAATTTCTGTAAAGAGTCTGCCAGTCTTGAGGATTTTGTGTCGGTTTAAATTTGTCATGATCTTTGCTGTTGCAAGCGTGATCTAAATGTTCAAACGCTCAAATATTTGTTAAGCTTAAGGGACTTAACTGCGGGGTCATCAGTCCCTAAACTTATACTAAGAACGACGCAAATATCCATGCATGAGGGAGGATTCGAGCCCCAGACCGTAGCGGCCATGCAAACTGTTACTGGCGCGCCGCAGTCCACTGAGTGATCTAACTAATCTATTGTGTGAGAGTGATCTAACTAATCTATTTTGTGTATCACGACGAGTCAGACGATTCACTTGTTAATTTGTTTGGTATAAATCTGCCAATTGTTTGGGTATCTGGATCTCCCAAACCAGCGAACGTCAGCAACAAAAGTTTTGTATGCTTCCGCCATCTCCGATAGCTACACATTTGTTTCGCATTCAAGGAGTTAGAAATCCGAGGAAAGCATCCGCAAGAATTTGTCTAAGGTATTGATAATTGTAATCGAAGGAATAGAACAGACTGAAAGAACGTAATAGGCACTCATATATTAAGAAATGGACATAGACAACGGCAGAAGAAGGCAGCAAAGGTGGAGAGAAGGCGACGAAATTGCACAGCGACAGAAGAAAGTGCCAATGGTAGAAAAAAGGGGTGATGGGAGAGAGACATTTACTCGGATGTAGCAAAGAATGCTAGCTATTAAGAAAAAATTCATATGTTTCCTCCAATGCCAGCAGCTGCGCACTACCTGCCATGAATCCTAGAACCGCACGATCTTTCTCGCTAAGATGTTGTTGTGTATGAAATCTTTATGGTTCACGGATTGTGGCACCGTTTCTTCCCACAAAGATATACGCCTTATGCTGGGCTTGGTAACAACCTCTTCACTTGTCTCACTGAAACTCTTGCGGGACTTCAACCGGACAGCTTGTTTGTGGTGCACACGCTTCCGGTGTCGAGGACAGTTGTAGTTTTGATATTTACATCTCGGGAGATACCTTCCTGCGAACAGCGAGTGGTGCTATGCCTATGATAGTATAAATTTTGGCTGTGGGAGTTAGATTGAGGCATCCTGTGGCAAGACGTACTGTTTCAGTCACAGCGATTTGAACTTGTTTATCGTATGCCGACTTCCTCCACTATTTATGATGAAACAGTGGGTAAAATCGTTCACCATATTCAGTATTATGCAGCTGCAGCTTCCGCGGTGGAGTACCCGAGCGTTCTAAGGCACCTCGCTGCAGAGCGCGCGGTTGCTCGCCGTCGGAGGTTCGAGTCCTCCCTGGGGCATGGGTGTGTCTGTTTGTTCTTAGGTTAGTTTACCTTAGTTTAAGTAACTTGTAAGGTACGGACTGATGATCACGCAGTTTTGTGCGATTGATTTACAAACATCTAAACATTTTTGCCACCTGTCTGTCGGTGTTGTTTTAAGGAGAAAATTTCGCCTTTTCTGTGCCCCATCAGTAGCATTTTGCAGTTGAATCTTTTTTGTCTTATAATTAGTGTGCCAAACAACAAGTAAAAGCATGGTTGTTCAACTGTACCTGGTACACAACGACGAACATCTTTAGATCGTGCCAGCCGCGGTGGCCGAGGGGACTGCGGCGCGCCAGTCACTGTCTGCACGGCGACTACGGTCGGGGTTTCGAATCCCCCCTCGGGCATTGGTATTTGTGGCGTCCTGTTAGCTAATTGATAAGTAGTTTGTAAGGTTAGGGACTGATGACCCCGTTATTAAGACCCATAAGCTATACAAACAAACAAAACCTTAGATCGTATGACTTTGGTATTCCTTTAGGCTCGTACACAAGTTCTTATTTTCCTCCGATCAACCAATGAACAACCAACCAACAAAATTCGTAGCAGCCCACACACATTCCGATCAACTGCGCACAGTGATTGCAACGCCTCCCTGTTCTGTTGTTTGGTTCCCGAACTGTTTTTGTTGTAGCGTATTCGTTGTGCAGACAGCAGACGATCACAGGCAGGAAGTTGGTCGTGTAGCTCTCACACGGTACAGTTTGTCGGTTCGAGTGACAGGTCGGGAGGGTGGGACGGTCAGCCCGAACAGCCATCCGACAAAAAGAACTGGGAAGCGCCATCACGCGTCCAATTTATCGGACCACCGATAAATTGGTCCCGACAAATCGGAACGTGTGTCGGCGCCTTTACCTGTACGCACTGCAGTGGCAAGTGCTTTCGGTGCAGATGTTGCTCTGCGCTCTCGCAGGTATCTGGGCGCTCACACGACAGCCCCGGAAGCTCCCCCACATTATCAGGCTGGCAGCACAGCCCCCTCCCCACCAGCGTATCGCCCCGCCTTCAGCGGAGCGCCTGGCAGATCCGGCTTAGGGCGCGCTCGCGACATCTATAATGGAGGGGCTGCGCGCTATTCAGCCGGGGCCGCAGGTCCCGCGGTACTGGCGGCTTAACCCGCGCGCTCGCTGTCGCGGCACGCGCAGCGCTGCCACTGAATGCCACAGCAAGTCACTTGCAAGAGCTGCGACTGTCGCCACAGGGCCTGAAGCATAAGCCATTCCAGTTCGAGGTACAGCTACTTAGCGGATGAGCAACCATTTGGCAATGTAGAATCTCCCGGGATCGAGGTACCAAAGATTCTTACAATTTCTCACTAATAAACTAATGGCCATTAAAACTGCTACACCAAGAGGAAATGCAGATAATAACAGGTATTCTTTGGACAAACATATTCTGGAACTGACATGTGATTACATTTTCACGCAATTTGGGTGCGTAGATCCTGAGAAATCAGTACCCAGAAGAACCACCTCTGGACGTAATAACAGCATTGCTACGCCTGGACAGTGACTCAAACAGAGCTTGGGTAGCGTGTACAGGTACAGACGCCCATGAAGTTTCAACACGATACAACATTCCATCAAGAGTAGTGACTGGCATATTATGACGAGCCAATTGCTCGGCCACCATTGACCACAGTTGGTGAGAGATGTGGAGAATGTGCTGGCCAGGGCAGTAGTCGAACATTTTCCGTATCCAGAAAGGTCCGTACAGGACCTGCAACATGCGGTCGTGCATTATCCTGCTTAAATATAGGGTTTCGCAGGGATCGAATGAAGGGTAGAGCCACGTATTCTAACACATCTGAAATGTAACGGCCACTGTCCAAAGTGGTGTCGATGCGAACATGAGGTGACCGAGATGTGTAACCAATGGCACCCCATACCATCACGCCGGGTGATACGCCAGTATGCGAATGACGAATAAACGCTTCCAACGTGTGTTCATCGCGATGTCGCCAAACGCGGATGGGACCATCATAATGCTGTAAACAGAGTCTGGATTCGGCCGAAAAAACGACGTTTTGCCACTCATGCACACAGGTTAGTCATTGCATAAACCATCGTAGGCACTCCTGTCTGTGATGTAGCGTTAAGGGTAACCGCAGCCATGGTTTCCGAACTGCTGCAAACGTACTCCTGCAGATGGTTGTTGACTTGCAAACGTCCCCAACCGTTGACTCAGGGATCGAGACGTAGCTGCACGATCCGTTACAGCCATGCCGATAAGATGCCTGTCATCTAGAATGCTAGTGATACACGGCCGTTGGGATCCAACTTGGTGTTCCGTATTGCTCTTCTGAACCCACCGATTCCATATTCTGCTAACAGTCTTTTGATCGCGACCAACGCGAGCAGCAATGTCGCGGTACGATAAACTGAAATCGCGATAGGCTACAATCGGACCGTTATCAAAGTCGGAAACGTAATGGTACGCACTTCTCCTCCTTATACTGGGAATCACAACAACGCAAGGTACGTAGACTAGAAAGGTATGGCAGTTTGGGCTTCTTCACTGTCATTGGTTAGCGCTGTATTACGTCACTCGGCAGCAAGCCGCTGTATTACAAGGCCGCCGTGAACACATTTTTTCCGTCTTTTTCTTTTCTAATTCGACAAAAAACATTGCTTTTAAGCGGTGGAACACGCTTGTGAGTTATATATATATATATATATATATATATATATATATATATATATATATATATATATATATATATAAAATAACATACAAAGGACTGAAAAAGAAAAGCTTCAAACATTATTAACAACTAGCTAACCCCTCCGCCCCGCGACTTGGCACGGGTAATATTTAAACGTCTTTAACTCGATAACCACTGAACGTATCGTAATGAGTTTTTTTTTTATTGTAGAGTTGATAAAGATCTAAAATAATGTCCGTAAGAGCACATGTCTAACTTTTATAGATTTCCCACAAACACTATTTATGTAGCCCAAAGCCATCCGGCTCCAGTACCTTAGGAGAGAAAAATGGTACATATGCTTCACTCGTAAAAGTTAGACATATGCTCTCGCGGACTTTTTTAGACCTCTGTGAGATATACAATTTAAAAGAAACCTCATCACGATATGTTCAGTAGTTCTCGAGTTAAAGGAGGTTAACGGAACAGACCTAGAGGAAATGTGCTTCTTTTTTATATAATATCATGATTTTACTCCCTTAGAGTGAGAATTTCGAAATTTCACTATGCCTATAACCGTGACGCTGGTTTATGCAATAATTTGACAAAGTTTTACCGCAAACGACTAAAACACGTTCACAGGCATAGCGTACGGACAACAGACGCCTTCATTTTTATATATTAGATAAAGAAAACTTTCGTCACAGCGCAAACGTAGCAGCCGATATATGGAAAAATTGTTCCCTAATACAAGAAAGCTTCTTTCTATCCGATCATTTAACATATCACAAAACGAGCGAGCGCAAAACACAACTTCCTGTTTGCACGTTTCATAAGGGTACTGCGGCAACTGCTCGGCGCTTGCTGCCAGGTGACGTCACAGAAGCAAAGCGTGCGAGTCAAATTTACACCTGCCTGACAAAAACGTTTCACCAGGCATCGCCGGTCCACTGCTGTTTGTGTATGAGAAATGGGTTGGAAACGTTCCTCATGTCAGCACGTTGTAGGTGTCGCCACCGCTGCCAACCTTGTGTGACTGCTCTCATATCCTGTCGGTTAAATTTCGCGTCTGTAGCACGTCATCTTCGTGGTGTAGCAATTGTAATGGCCAGGAGTGTATTAATCAGTTTACTGTAAATGGAAACAAGTAGCTCCCAAAGCTGCTTTGTAGTAAATACACGTTATCACAATTTGGACTCTATTTAACGGCGGTTTGAACAGAAGTCTAAAATTGTGTCTCACATGAGTCGTTCTGATACCACTCCTATCAGCAAGCGCTCGGCAAATCGCAGCGGCTAACGACATTGTATTCAAATGTAACGAATTTTTTATCATCAACAAACTTGATCTTATTTTATATTATTTTAGCACAACATCCTGTAATTTTTTGCGTCTCATGTGCTAATTTTATATTTTCGATGAAGACACAGATTTATGTAGAATGTCCTGGCCGGTCGCGGTGGCCGAGGGGACTGAGGCCCTCCAGTCACGGTCTGCACGGCCACTACGGTCAGCGGTTCGAATCCCCCCTCGGGTATGGATATTTTTGCCGTCCTTAGTGTTAGCTAGTTCATAAGTAGTTTGTATAGATAAGTAGTTTGTAAGTTTTGGGACTGATGACCCCGTAGTTATGTCCCATAAGCTATACAAACATTTGAACATTTTAGAATGTCGTGTTGACCAGAGCTGGTTAATTTATTAGCTCTGCTGGCGCTTGATAATTGTATACTAACCGAAAGCGGTAGCTTTGAGCTAATAAATTACTTAGCTGTGGGCAACATGGCACTCTACACCTTTTCACTTTACAAAATAGCCTTAAATGGTTTCGAAATCTGGGTGAACAAACAAACTGATACACACTTACTTATAGGAATATACTGACATACAGAATTGGAAACGCCCTCAAGGAACAAGGAATAAAAGTAGAGTATAAAAGCCATAACTCATTACCGAGATAATTAACAAAAACAGAGAGCACCGAAATCTACCATAAATCTGGTATTTACCACCTCAACTATAACAGTTATGATTCTCTGTACTTAGGACAGGCCATCAGGACATTTAAAACATGATATAAAGAACACAAACGTCATGGAAAATCGGCTATAGCCATTCAACATTTGCAGAAAATCACTTTCCCACGGCCATAGAAAAGGATATGAAAATGGTTAAATTTTGCAATAAGAAACCAAAGAACTTATAAGCAACTAGCAAACCTGGCACACGCTTCGCAGTAGCTTCTGTGTCTGGGATATATACCCTAACCTCTTATCTTCTTCTCCCTATGCCTATCCCTGCTATTTCCCCATCTCCTCCTGCCACGATCTTCACACCACTCCCTCTTATTCCACACCACATCCATCCCCCCCCCAACCCTCCTCTCTGCGTCTATAGACTATCATCCCTCCTCTTTAAATTTCATTCCCCCATTCTCTATCTCCTCCTTTACCGTCTCTATGATTTATTGTTATTGAAATCGGGATCCTGACTGGGAATAGAAGTCAAAATGGATGGGTAAATCAATTGGAAACGGGTTCTAGAGACCTTACGACCTTCAATTCCATCTTCTCAACGCTCCAAAAGTGTCGCTGAGCGAGTAATGAATGAATAAGCTGATTGTAAGAGAATTTAGAAAATGATCCGAGCTGGAATCGTACTTTCAGTTTTTTCTCAAATTCTGATATTTTCCGGTAGATTTTCTAAAAATTGTCTTCCACAGAAACCTTGCCTTGAGAATTACGAAAAGAACAAAGATCAGGCAAATCGGTGATGCCATTCTCATGTGATGCGCTTTCATACATGCGGCAATTCACTTTTATTAATATAGATAGATATGTCCTGAAGTATGTGTCGTACAGTTTTATTAATTTGATGGTACATTTAGTCATACATATCAATACTACATGCAAAATATGTTGCGAAGACAGTCAGCAGTAATCGAGTAAAACGTCACAAGGTCATGCTTGATGCGACAGTTTTACGGCATCTATAACGAAACTATTCTGAGAGGTAGACTTTTCATTTCATCATTTGGGGGGAGGGGAGGGGGGTAGGTTACAAAACGATTCATAAACGTCCGAAATTACATGCAAACAATTGACGGATAAATCTGGGTATTCTCACGCCGTGGCCTCCCATTATTTATGATGTCATATCTCCTGAGCTAAGTGTCGTGCTCTTTTGTTTTTGGGTTAGGAACCTTCGTGGGCGTACGGTGAACAGTTCACCAAAGTTTTATGGTAATCGAATGAATGGTTTATCAACAGACATTCATTTACATACACACATGCAAACGATAAACAAAACGACAGAAAAACGCTGCTACTCAGGCTTCAGAAATGAGGAGTCGTCGTTAAATATAAAATAAAAAAGTGTAATTGTAAATAATGACAGCAAGTGACAATGTGCTACAAGAAACACGCGAACAGGGCAACATAAAAAGTCAGTAATCTTAATACAGAATAAAGTAAACCCATAGCATGAGAACGGTTGATGATAGACTTTAGTAAAGACCACACGAAAATGAAAAACAAAAGAAATATATCCTGTACATTTGTGTCAAAATAAAGCGAAACGCGTCTGGACTCAAGTAGAATAATTTACAGTTACAAAATACAAACTGTATTTCTTAGCGCTTCACTCTCTCTGTCTCTCTCTCTCTCTCTCTCTCTCTCTCTCTCTCTCTCTCTCTCGATCGATATTCCCCTAAGTTTCTCATTTTTATCAGCTGTTATATCGGTAATAGACACTTTTCAAATAAAGTCCTGTGAGGTGCGGTGGTCGCTAAGACATTCTAAAGCACACATTTGTTTGGAAAAGTGATGCTGTGTTTTGGAATAAATTAGGAATACGGAATAAATCTCGTATGAGAAGGCGCAGCATACTGAAGACATAAACAGTGAGTGTTGATGAATCTACTATAAGAACCTCACTCGCGTAATGCTCCAAAAAACGGTGTATTATAATATGAACAACAAAACAAAAAAATCAGTTCTCCTCTGGCGGTGTGCTATGTTTGGATTTCTCGCCTAGCTGCCCGTCAACCCGCGATGCCTTTGTGTTGTGCGTGTTGCCGCTGTTGTAGAAGGACAGGACGTCACTACATGAAAAAGAACACAGAATATACCCAAAAACAAATGTCCAGAAGTGTGTAGAAATAATGGAGTTAGGAGTCAGTCGGTAGACGACTTTAGCTAAGAGCTACTTATAGAACTTAGAAGTAGAATACGAAAAAGAAAGTTTCAAGGTAAGTGAGTAATCATACACAGTTATCCACGGATTTAAATAGTACTTATTGAAAACAATTCCTGGAGTATACTGATCAAAACAATTATGAGATCGGTTGAGATATGTAGTTTCTGAAGTATTGTCATCGGCAGAATGAACTAAAGTTGTTCGACGTTTTTCTGTTGATTTTACGGAGACGTCAAAATTACGCCAACCGAAGTTCGTGGTAGACGGGTTTGGTGTTGATTTGTGCTTACTCCAAAACGAATAACACAAGCAGTGTAGTGAGCATGTAGTGCATTGCAACAACTACGTGACTTACCCGAAACTATAGCATGGAGAGCCGCAGGAATGTTGGAAGCGGGACAGACGAAGATGGACGTGACTGTAGTCACTGGAGTCTCCCAAAGCCTGGATGGGATTTCATGTGACAGGAACCGTTAAAAGAAGGGAAGGCCAAGGACATCTCCAGGTAACATCAGCAAAAGATGACCGTTAACGCACAGGAGGTTGAATGCGACTCAGCTCCAACGCTCCCACAACACAAACAGTCCCAAATCGCCATCAGGAATGTGACCTTTGCAATCATAGCTTGTGGTGCGTGTCCCATAACAACGACGAAACAGTTTAGCTTGTATAAACTGACCGGAGGAAAATCAGGCTTTGGTCGCAGATTAGTTAAGATTGTGTTCATTCGGACAATCGTCTTTCCCTCATGTAGAGAGAAGGTGGAACCGAGAATAATCCTGCTAATGTGCAGGAAAGATCACCTAACCATGGAGGTAGAGTAATAGTGTGGGCAGGATATACAGACCTCGTTCAGAATTGTGCTTAGACTGCTTGTAGGTACGGAGACGAGATCCATCAAACTTTGCTGTGCCCTACGCTGGTGCCATAGCAGATGTGCTGCTTCTGATGGACGATAGCGCTCTGTACTGGTGGACAACATGTTTGAAGCAGAGGGCATTGAAGAAATGGTGTTTCCAGCTTGTTCACCCATCAGTATGTCTGGGATGCAGATGCATTGCAGCCAGACAGGGACATCCCACAATGCTTGCAGATATGTACATAACACTCATCGAAGAACGGCAAAAAATCCCTCAACTACATACCGTCCATGCCACGCAGGTGAGCAATTGTACTGGTCGTCCGAGGCGATCACACACCATACTGGAAGGCGACGAGATTGACTTTTTCACTATTATGTAAGAACTAGCCATGTAAACCTCAAGACAGCAAAATACAGTACTGTATCACCACAAACTACAATTATAACAAGTTTCTGAATGAAATACATTACCGTATATATAAGGTATAAGGTACCTTAATTCTTTAGAAAAGTGGATAACATATTTATTTCGCTGCCTGCAGTCTCCTTATGAAAAGTCCATTGAGGTAAATCTTCAAACATTGAAATCATTTTGAAACATTTATTCCTTAGCATATTTACTTTCTTTGCTTCACGCGATCAGGCACAGTGGACGGCGCGCCACCACACCTAGAGCTCTCCATCTGTCTCTTTCTTCTACCATATGTCTCCAGTTTTCGGTGATCCCAACTGCAGCAAGTCCACTCTCATTCCATCGATCCACCTCTTCCTAGTTCTTCCCGCTAATCTGCTGCTTTATGGGATCCAGGCCATTGCAATTTTGGTTGACCTTGTTGCCTAAATTCAAACTACATTTCCAACCCATTGCAGTCATTTGCTTCTCATCACTCCCAAGATTTTAGTCTCCTTGGACAGCTCTACTAATTTTATGTTTTGTTTTCTTCATTCTCCAGTAGTATGATCTCGGACTAGTCCGAATACTTTCTTCAAGACTTTCCTTTCGAATGTAAGAAGCCGATTAAGATTTTGTTTTCGAATGCACTAGGTTTGAGAACCATAAAGTACTACTGTCATTATTAATGTTTTATACAATCTTAGCTTTAGCTGCTGAGATATACTTCTGCACTACAATATAGTGTTTATAGAGATACAGCATCTGCTTCCCGTCTGCTGTCTTCCTATTATCTCTGCTACAGTTGATGTTACTTCCGTAAAAATTGATCTGAGATATTTGTATTCGTCCACATGCTTATACCTGGTGCGGTTCTACATCTACATGGAATACTCTGCAAATCACATTTAAGTGCCTGGCAGGGGGTCCATCGAATCACCTTTATACTATTTATCTCCCATTCCCTTCTCGAAATTCGCGCGGGAAGAAACAACATCTGAATCTCTCCGTTCGAGGTCTGATTTCTCGTATTTTATTCTGATGATAATTTATTTCTAAGTATTTGGGAATCAGCAATATATTTTCCATACAGAGGAGAATGTTAGCGATTCCAGTTTTGTAAGCAGCCCACACCGCAGCGTTAAAACCCGTTGTTGTAATGATTCCCATCCGACATCCTGTATCATTTCCGTGATGCTGTCTCCCCTGTATCGTGACAATACAAAACGTGCTGCCCTTCTTTGGACTCTTTCGATGGCTTCGTCAAACCCACTTGATAAGGATCCCAAACTGTGCAGCAATATTCCAAATACGGACGGCCAAGCGTAGTGTATGCAGTCTCTTCAGTTGTTCTGTTGCATCTTTTAAGGGTTCTGGCAATAAACCGCAGTCTCTGGTTCGACTTTCCCACGACATTATCTACGTGTTCTTTCCAATTTAGCCGGCCGCGGTGGCCGAGGGGACTGAGGCGCTCCAGTCATGGTCTGTACGGCCACTACGGTCGGAGGTTTGAATCCCCCCTCGCGCATGGATATTTGTGCTGTCATTTCTGTTAGCTAGTTCGTCAGTAGAGTGTAATTTTAGGGACTGATGACCCCGTAGTTAAGTCCCATAAACTATACAAACATTTTAACATTTGAATTTCCAGTTTAAGTCTGGCGTAATAGTAACTTAGGTATTTAGTGGAGTTTACGGCCTTCACATTTGACTGATTTATCTTGGTAAACAAAGTTTGACGGATTTCTTTTCGTTCTCATGTGCACGACTTCACACTTCACATCATTTAGAGTCAACTGCCAATTTTTACACCATAGTGATGTCTTATTTAGATCGTTCTGCAGTTGGTTTTGATCTTCAGAAGGTTTTACTAGACAAGAAATGACGGCGTCATCTGTAAACAACCTAAGAGAGCTGCTCAGATTTTGTCCCAAATCGTTTATGTAGATAAGAAACAACAGAGGACCAATAACACTACCATGTGGAACGCCGGATATCACCTCTGTTTTTGTCGATGCCTTGTCATCGATTACTACAAACTGTGTCCTCTCTGACAGGAAATCCCCCTATCCAGTCACAAATCGGGGGCGATATTCCATAACCACGCAATTTGATTAAATTTGTTTGTGAGGTACGGTATCGAAAGCCTTCTGGGAATCTAGAAATTTGGAATCAATTTTAGATCCCTTGTCGATAGCACTCATCACTTCGAGTGAGTAAAGAGCCTATTCTGTTTCAAATGAACGATATTTTCTAAATCCGTGATGTGTCAACAGATCATTCTGATGGAAATAATTCATAATATTTGAATACAGGATATTAAATTTTGATAGTTTTGGATCTTTCTTCCTATGGTCACATATTCAGTCCTTTTACGGCTGACTTGTAGGCTGATCTTTGCTACCAGTAACTCCAGGGTCTGAATACCTCTTTTCAGCTCCTCCTGTGTGAATGGTAATAGTACAATGTCATCTGCATAAGTCAGATATGTAACGTTTTCATTGCCAATTTGAATGCCTGGAAGTTCTCTTTATTGAATTCCTGCATTTGCTTCTCAATTGCCAGGTTGAAGGGGACAGGTGATAGCCATCTCCTTGGCATAACCATGTTATTAGTTGAAAGCTTTCTCCCATTTCATTGCCTATCTTCACCTTAACTTTTGTGTCATTTAAGCATACCTCTACCAGTTTTGCCACATTGGAATACCAAACTCTGTCAAGGATCTAATTAGGCTAGGTCTATGTATTCAGTCGTACACCTTCCACAAACAGGTGATGTAGTTCTCGGTCGTATTCCTATATGTTTTCAAAGACCTATTTTGACTCAAACCTTATTCCTTCGAATAGTACACATTTAAAAAAATCGAAGTACATAGTGTAACTGTAAAAATAAAGATAAATAAACAAATGAAAGAAATAAAGAAAAATAAACAAAAGAAAGTTTGTGACAAGATCTGAAGAACTGGTACGTGGTGCAACAATTATGTACTCATTGTGGTAAGGCTGTGACACTTTGTGTTGAATTACCTTGCCCTTGATGCCACGGATATTTTCTTAGTCTATGTACTTAACGCAAGCCGCGAGGTCACCATTTTGTGACTGCAAGTGTTTGCCAGCAAGGGGAACCGCGTGTTGTATAGCAACTAGCTGCAGGAACTGAATTTACTTTCTGTCACAAATATCAAGCTCTTTATAGAAATACGCAATCAAATCCCGTTATTTGACGAAAAATGGGGATTTCAGTGCGAGAAGAGGGATTTATTTTGTATTCGGTACAGTTCCAATCTCGTGCAGACTTCTCCCTTCGTATATTCGAAACGATTCGATTTTAATTGCTAATTAATCCTTTAGATGGCATACGTTGAAATAAAATAACATATCTGTTGAAAAGAATTTAATTATGATGTTATTTTAATTTCGCAGAAAATATATGCAGGCCTACTTTCAGATTTTGAAATTGCAAATTACTAACGTATTTATTTGGAGCTAATGGTAAACGGGGAGCCATTATAATGAAGCAGTGATCGTGAAAAAAAAGTACTTGGGAACAGTATACAATGGTATCTAAAGTTAGAAAGGAATTTAATTTGCCTAAATGGAGCACGACAATAACGAATGTGAAAATTAAAAAAAAAAAATTGGGGGGGGGGGGGGGAATTGAGCCCACCCGTTCCATGAAGTGGTGACATTTAAGCAATTTCACGATGCTGTGGATTTGCTCCCTATGACTATTTTAATTGTTACTCGTAGAACATTTGAAAATACTAATATATTGTGTCTCTTCTATAAATAGCAGAGTCGCGGTCATGTGGTTAATAAGCGTGAACCTGTTCTCAAAGTTTTGCTATAACAGTTGTGTATAACAAAGGAAGGTTAGAATGAATGTGGCGATTCACCAATTAATCACCTTTTGACGAAATATTTCATGTGAGCTGCTACGTATATTGGCCACTATATCGTTAACTTCCTATTATTAGAGTAAATTGAACCAAGTCAGCTCTCAATGTGAGCCAGGGAACAAGGTTTTGCAGCAGGGAGTAGATGGTAGCTCACGCGGACCTTTTGCTAATTTTAATGATATAATTAAGCTTTTTATAACAGTAAATTCTTATCTGGGTACCTCCTAACATAATTAAGTTTTTATTACGTACAGTGGTCAACTTTCAAAGGAGAAAACATAAAAATGCAGTAAATGAAACAGGCAAAATGGAGTACAGACTAATAAGGAATGAGACTGACAGGAAGTGCAAAATGGCTAAGCAGGAGTGGCTAGATGCCAAATGCAAATCTGTTGAAGAATATATAACAAGAAAAAAGTAGATACTGCCTACAGGAAAATAAAAGAGACATTTGCGGACAAGAAAAACAACTCTACTAATATCAAGAACTCAGATGAAAAACCAGTTCTCATCAAAAAAGGTAAAGCTGAAAGGTGGAAAGGGAGGAACTCTACAAAAGAAATGAACTTAGAGACATTGTTGTAGGAAGGGAAGAGGATGTAG
This sequence comes from Locusta migratoria, assembly GCA_026315105.1. Classification (NCBI taxonomy): domain Eukaryota; kingdom Metazoa; phylum Arthropoda; class Insecta; order Orthoptera; family Acrididae; genus Locusta; species Locusta migratoria. The sequence goes on from CM048748.1 coordinate 87,632,198, forward strand.
ATGAAGATGGAATAGGAGATACTATACTGAGAGATTAATTTGTCAGAGCCCTAGATCGGAACAATGTCCCGGGAGTAGGTGACATTCCACTATGAGAGAGTCATCCATTGCAAAACTGTTTCACCTGGTGTGTAAGATGTAAGAGGCAGGGGAAATACCATCACACTTTAAGAAAAATTTAATAATCCCCATTCCAAAGAAATCAGGCTCAGACAGGGGTGAAAATTACAGAACCATTAGTTTGAAAAGTCATGGTTGCAAAATTTCAACACGAATTATCTACAGGAGAATGGAAAAGCTTGTAGAAGCTGATCAGTTGGGATTCAGGAGGAATGTAGGAACACGGTAGGCAATACTCTCTTTAGGACCTATCTTCGAAGATAGACTAAGGAAAGGCAGACCTACATCTAGAGATTGTGTAGATTTGGAGAAAGCTTTTGACAATGTTCATTGGAATACACTCTTTCAAATTCCGAAGTCAGCAAGGGTAAAATATAGGGAAAGGAAGGTTACTTACAACTTGTACAAAAGCCAGACCTCAGTTATTACAAGAAGGGCATGAAAGGGAAGCAGTAGTTGGGAAGGGAGTAAGGCAGGGTTATAGCTTTTCTCTGAAGTTACTCACATTGCACATAGAGCAGGTGGTGAAGGAAAGCAAGGAAAAATTTGGAATAGGGATTAAAGTTCAAGGTGAAGAAATAAAAACATTGCGTTTTGCTGATGACATTGTAATTCTGTCAGAGACAGAGCAGCTGAATGGAATGGACAGCGTGTTGAAGAGAACGTATAAAATGAACATTAACAAGAGCAAAACAAAGATAATGGAATGCAGTATTAGAAAAACAGGAGATACTGAAGGGATAAGAATAGGTAATGAAACAATGAAGGTGGTATATGAGTTTTGTTACACAAAGTGCAGAATGGCAATAGGAGAAATGCATTTTTGGAAAAGAGAAATTTGATAACATCGAATATCAACTTAAGTGTAAGGAAGTCTTCTCTGAAGGCATTTGTGTAAAGTGCTGCCTTGTACGGAAGTAAAACATGGACGATAAACAGTGCGGGCAGGAAGAGAGATTTGACCTGTTCATTGTAACATGTTATATTCCCATTCTGTATAATGAAACTGTCGGCGTTTGTTGAATTGGAGGTTAGAAACCGTAAAAAAGTAAGTCTAACTGTGATTTTGCATCAATTTTTTCCTACAACCCATGAACTTTTTTGCTTAACTACATTAATTGTTTGTGGGTTAATATTGCAAACATCATCCTAACCAAGCAAGCTTAGCATCCTGAAATATCTTATTATACCCGGTTATACTAGAAGTCGTATCATTTATATAAATAATAAACAATAGCGGCGCCATAACAGACGCGTGGAACATCCCCTCCCACATAATGTGCTTCATTGCGAGTGCTTATCAGAGCTATTGCCAACACTTAAGTTTTACCATCTCTTGTATGTTATTAAAGTAAGTAGTGAGCCAATTTTGAGCTACACCTACTTCTCCACAATGCTGCAACTTCTGCAGCAAAATTTTGTGATCAACACACTCAAACGCTATTGTTAAGTGAAATAATAGGCCTAGCGTTCGATGTCGTTTATTTACTCGATCTAGTGCCACACAGATTAAAGAGAACGTAACTTTTCATGTGAAAGACAACTGTACATTCGACAGAAATTGTGGAAATGAAGTAATTAATTAACCTTGAATAAGCAGCCTTTTCAGTAACGTTAACAAAACCCGATGGCATAGAAACTGCTCTAAAGTTTTCTACAGTATGCCTTTCCACTTGCTTTATGAAGTTGTTTCACTTCTGAGTACTTCAATCGGCCAAGAATCTGACGGTTCCTAAAGGAAAAATTACAAATTTTGCTAATTACTGCGCTAACAGAGATTTAACAATACGTAATTACTTTAACGGATACGCCATCATATCCATAGGATTACTTAGTCTTTAGTGATTCAGTTATTGACTGAATCTCTCAAATAGCCGTGCGGAATGGCCGCGTGGTCTAAGGCATCATCCTACGGACTGGGCGATGGGCGACTGTTCATTCCGGAAGTATGAGTTCTCCTCGGACATCCAGGTGTCATTTGCATATCACTGGAATTGTATGCCAGTTGTCCTTCATACGCCACCATGTGCTCCGCTATAGATATAATGGATCGCGCGTCACGCTGTCATAACAGAACAATAGCTGGCTATGCCCAACCGCAATATACGATTACGTCACGTCCGGACCCGGAATTACCCGGCTTCGAACATCAGCAGCTACGCAGCCATAGACGCCCGTCCCGCTATTTCCTTAATTGCGTACGTTCTGAAAGGTCTCTGGCGCAATTGGATTAGCTTTTTAAAGTCGATATTTAACTGGCATATGACCGCAATAACTGTTAAAGTAAAACTGGTGTATCTTGGACTGAAAGGCCATTATCAATATTGCTAACAGAATGCCCCTCTGATAATGAAGATTGAACAACACTGTTGCCTACGGTTGTACTGTACCACTACTCTCTCATTGAAAGGAATTCCGTTTGGAAGAAGTTTGTATGTAAAAGGCAAGGTCCCGACTGACTGACTCATCATCGCCCAGCGCAAACCACTGAAGAAAGAAACTTGAAATTTGTAGAGGGTGTTTATCTTACTCTGTAGGAGTCACTTAAGAAGCGATTTTTCGAAATTCCGTCCGTAGAGGAGTGAAATAGGGGATAAACGTTTTTAGAAAATACGTTGCTATTTAGACAATTTCGAAGCTAGAACTATAAAATTTCTGATTTTAATTTAGGGTTCGAATTTAAAAGACACGTGTTCAGCATTTTTTTGAAATTCGACCAATTGGGAGGTAAAATAGGAGCTCGCAAAAAATTTATTTTCAAAAATATGTTGTTAACTCTAATTTTATGCTACAACTACGAAACTTCGAATATGGAATCTTGGTCAGGATTAAAAAAACACGAGTTTCAGTATTTTAGGAAATTCAACAGGTAAGAGGGTAAAATAGGAAATGAAAAATTCTTTTTTAATACACGTTGCTATTCGGACAATTTTGAAGTTAGAGCTGCAAAAATTGATATTTGTATTGTAGGTTAGAATTTAAAAATTACATGTTTCGGTATTTTTGGAAATTCGACCAATAAGGGTGTGAAATACGGGATGCAAAAATTGATTTCCAAAAATATGCTGCTGTGAACTCAAATTTCAAGCTATAACTACGAAACTTAGGATATGGACTCTTCATCAGGATTAAGAAGACACGAGTTCTGGTATTTTTGAAAATTCAACTACTAAGGGGGTAAAATATGAGATCAAAAATTATTTGCGAAAACCCATTGTTGTCAAGACTATTTTGAAGCTAGAGCTGCAAAAATTGGTATTTGTATTGTTTGTTAGAATTTTAAAAAATTACGTGTTTCGTTATTTTTGGAAATTCAACTATCAAGGGGGTTAAATTGGAGAGGGGATGTTTTTAGAAAATCTTTTGTTATTAAGGCAATTTTGAAGCTACAACCACATAAATTGGTCAGAATTAAAAGATACGTATTTCGGTATTTTCAGGAAATTAATCATTTAGGCGGTGAAATAGGGGATGAAACGTGTTTTCAAAATAAATTACTACTAAGCCAATTTTGAACCTAGAATTACAAAAAGTGCAATTTGGGTTTTTGGTTTGAAATTCCGATGTGGACTCTTAGATAGGATTTTAAAAAATGCGTGTTTCGGTGTTTATGAAAGTTCAACAATTAAGGGGGTCAATTGAGGATCGAAATTTATTTTTGAAAATACGATTTTGAGGCTAGAGGTACTGAAATTAATATTTGGCATGTTGGCCAATAAAAAAAGGAAAGTGTTTCAGTATTTTTGGAATTTCACACATCAAGGTGGTGAAATAGAGGATGAAAAGTTTTTTGAAAAAATGTTGCTATTTTAGCAATTTTGTAGCAACAACTACAAAAATATATTTATTCTCCGATAAATATAAGATGTTTTTTAGAAACAAGGAAATGGACAGAGAGAGAGAGAGAAAGAAGGGATAGGAGAAGTACTAACTCAAGGCAAGAATAAATAAATAAATACCCGGGAAACGCCGGGTTCTCAGCTAGTAAGAATTAAAAAGACATCACAGAATACTTTTCCTTGCACAGTCACACACCACTAACGTTGACATCGTCATGTACCACTAATTTATTGTACTTCCTATAAAGCGCACATGCCACCCTCTCCAGTTAGAGCAAATATGTTTTCACACCTACACGACAACCTAATTTATTGTTCGTGCAGTTCTTTGAAACATTGAAGGACTTAATTTTAATATCGTTTTCCACATTCCTGTCCACCCCTACACTGCAAAGAACTCGTGGAAAAGGAGTCAGCGAACGTGTTCTCTGGTAACGGAATCCTCTGAATAACGACATCCTTTAAGAAGTGCTCTGAAATAGCAATAACAAGAGAGTCAACATTCACAAATACATCAATTACTTCAATGTAACCTTCGCGTAATCAGCATCATGAGATTACACACAACGATCTGCAAGATATCTAAAATGTATGAGGTACGATGTATAGCTCAGAAATGAAGTCTTCGAAATTTAACATCTGGCGCAATGATACTTTCTCTTTCACCTCTTCAGATGGCATGTGGCATTGTAGTAACTTTTCAGATATCTCTAAAGAATTAATCGCTGTGGTGACACAGATTTTCGGAGTCGTAACGCGCTCGCTCGCTCGGTCTCCCGGCTCGTGTCCAGCCAAGGTCGGTTGCTCTGGGGAATCCAATCTCAGTGAGTGGCCGGCGACACTAGCTGCACTAGGACGCCGCCGACGCCAGATTTTCTATTCTGCTCCTCCGAATTCATTAGAGGTGGTCCTTTTCCATTTTATCCTTGTTACATCAAATCAATTGTGTTAAAATCGTGATGGTACTGATCGAAGCCTCTGGTCACGTTACTTACATGTTCAGAATAGGCGTCTCCCTGCGCTACACACATTTCAAACAGGATGAATACCCGTGTCACCCGGAAACTTATTTATTCCAGTTATAAGTAAGTCTACTGTTTTCTCTTCATGTCCACCTCTTTCCTTCTCTCTTTTCCTATTCCTCTCCCCCGTCCCCCACCTTTGCCTCTCTCTGTTCCTCCCTCTGTGTATTCTCTCCTACCCCTCTCTTCTAACCCATTCCACCTTCTCCATTCTCTGCATATAATGTCTCTCAGTCATCCTCCATGCCCGCAATCTTTGCCCTCCTCGATCAACAAATAGATACATAACTGTTAACTCCCATGGCCCTTCAGTTGCATTTGCGAGTATGACACGCGCGCCACCTACTGTAAGCTAACTGTACTATGTCCATAACCTTCGCGTAAGAGCAACAAGTTGGCGAAGGATTATCGCAATCAGATGCACGTTATGGCATCGCACAGAATACGAACAAACGAACAAATGCACTCCTGGCCATTAAAATTGCAACACCACGAATATGACGTGCTACAGACGCGAAATTAAACCGACAGGAAGAAGATGCTGTAATATGCAAATGATTAGCTTTTCAAAGCATTCACACAAGATTGTCACAGGTGGCGACACCTACAACGTGCTGACATGAAAAGTTTCCAACCGATTTCTCGTACATAAACAGCAGTTGACCATCGATGCCTAGTGAAACGTTGCTGGGATGCCTCATGTAAAGAGCAGAAATGCGTACCATCACGTTTTCGACTTTGATAAAGGTCGGATTGTAGCCTATCGTGATTGCGGTTTATCGTATCGCGACATTGCTGCTCGCGTTGGTCGCGATACAATGGCTGTTACCAATATATGGAATCAGTGAGTTCAGGAGGCCGTGCTGGATCCCAACGGCTCCGTATCACTAGCAGTCGAGATGACAGGCATCTTATCCGCATGGCTGTAACCGATCGTGCAGCCACGTCTCAATCCCTGAGTCAACAAATGGGGAGGTTTGCAAAACAACAACCATACGCACGAACAGTTCGACGATGTTTGCAGCAGCATGGACTATCAGCTCGGATACCATAGCTGCGGTTACCCTTGACGCTGCATCACAGACAGGAGCGCCTGAGATAGTGTACGCAGGGACGAATCTGGGTGCACGAATGGCAAAACGTCATTTTTTTTCGGATGAATCCAGGTTCTGTTTACAATATCATGATGATTGCATCCGTGTTTGGCGACATCGCGGTGAACGCACATTGGTATGGGGTGACACTGGTTACACGTCTAGGTCACCTCTTATTCACATCGATAGCAGTTTGAACATTGCCTATGTCAGATGTGTTACGACCCGTGGCTCTACACTTCATTCGATCCCTGCGAGACCCTACAATTCAGCAGGATAATGCACGACCGTATGTTGCAGGCCCTTTACGGGCCTATCTGGATACGGAAAATGTTCAACTGCTGCCTTGGCCAGAACATTCTCCAGAACTTTCACCAATTGAAAACGTCTGGTCAATGGTGACCAAGCAACTGCCTCGTTACAATACGCCAGTCACTATTCTTTATGAACTGTGGTATCGTGTTGAAGCTCCATGGGCATCTGTGACTCAATGCCCAGGCGTATCAAGTCCGTTTTTACGGCCAGAGGTGGTTGTTCTGGGTATTGAATTTCCAGGATCTATACATCCAAATGGCGTGAAAATTTAATCACATGTCAGTTCTAGTATAATATATAGTCGCGTTGAAACGGAAGCAGGCTTGACTTCGAAGGTAGAGTTGTCGACTGAACACAGCACTTATAGTGAAAGCAGGTTTAATGCGAACTGAAACATGCACACAGCACTGACTGCCTCTCGGGCAGAGTGCTCTGCTATTTATACACAGACAGAATGTACCAGAAATTAGAAGGATAGTTAACATAAGAAACAAGTAGGAATTACAAGTGAACATAAGAAACATGTATAACATTCTGGAAATGTAAACTACAAAGAAATAAAATTTTGCCGGTGGACATTGAACCGGCGACTTTCAGGGCCGAAGTCGGTCATAGTTCAGCAAAGAGGGTGGCCGTTATTAAATTGCTGATTTTAATGCAAGACATAAGACACGCGACGGTATCTACCACTCATATCTTACAGAATCCCAAAAACTCAAACACACACACCATATATAAAATATTATAAAGGAATTCTACATATGGGGCTAAGTCACACGGCAAGCTTAACTGGCGCTCCTTCCTTATCACACTGAACCACGGAACAAGATTTAGGGTGGGAAGCACATGGCTCCGCGATTTCCACAAAATTAAGAACTCTCCAGCAAAGAGAAACAAATATTATTACAAACTTCATCTGTTCCTATAATTACTCTGTACGATAAGACACCAGTCTACCTCATTCTGCGCAATTACCACCAAGATCCCCCAGGTGGCCTCCGCGGCTCAGTCTGCCTTTGGTTTGTTTACAAAAAAATTACAAAATCAATGAAATACCGGACATGTTGCTTGTTCCCGTGGCTGCTACCGACCACTGAAGGTGCATTCTTAATTTCCAATTGCCAGACTATGGGCCTATTGTGTAATGGAGCGAAAATTTATCTAAGTCCCATTACACAAGAAAACTCCGTAAATTCTCATACGATTTTCTCCGCACCAACTTTAAAATGAGGTTTTTCAAAATACTAAATAAAACACGCAAACGTAGCGATATCTCAAAGCGTGAGGTAGCAAGCGGATAATAAGTCCCGACTGTTACCGTTGGCATCAAACTATTTTAGGTACTCAAATAGACCAAAAAATAACAAAATCGCTTAACTTTCCGCCATATTAACATAAATCTGCTTCAACTATTGCGTTGCGAGTCATATTCAGTATAATAAGACACATTTTTACAAACTTGCTTACCCCATTTGGAGCAGTCGAGCACGGCACGTCCGTCCTCTCGGGCCTCCAAGCTAACAGTGCCAAACATGGCGTCTCCTGCGCCCAACGAACCGCTACTTTTTTAAACGCGAGGAAGAAACCTGCCATTGGCCGGTCCCTGCCTTCCCCCCTCAAGACAAGCGACACCCGAGAAAGCCACTGCCAACCTTCCTCTTTGCCTCACCTAAGCCAAAGGTTTCGCAACTACCCCACCACCTTGAAACTATCTTTGGTTAGTATTTACAGAAAAAGAAACCTACTCAAAAAACATTCACACACGCTCTTTCAAAGTTCAAATGTTTGTAAATCTATCGGACCTAACTGCGTGGTCATCAGTCCGTAGCTTACAAACTACTTAAACCTAGGATAACTAACCTAAGGACAACATACACACCCATGCCCCAGGGAGGACTCGAACCTCCACGGCGAGCAACCGCGCGCTCCGCAGCGAGACGCTTTAGACCACTCGGCTACTCCACCGCGGTACACACTCATTTTCATGGTGTGGGACCAGAGGAAAAAGGAAGTGTGTGACAAATTATAAATAAAACGAATAACGTATTTCCAGATTAACTGGCCAGAGAAGTTAATCAGCGATACAGTTCGTAATTATTCACCATAAAACTGTCATTATAGTTTGATTTACTATGAAGCTAGCCCAATAGGGCTTAAATGGAGCGTACAGCAGTACCGCTTCACTCTCTTCTAAAAATTATCTTAGAATCCATTTTGTTGGTTATTCCAAGGTTTAATTTACGTTTGTTCAAATATATTTTTCGCATAATCATCTGCATATTGACAGACTGGCTAAACTACACATTAATCATTGATATTATTTAAACAGTTTGGGTAGCTGTTTAGGGCATAGAAGCTGACATACGTAACTCACCCCTACAAACCGAGACAACAAGCCATAAACCTTTTACTACCCTGATTATGTACTGACCAGTTCTTATTGGCGAGTACCGATAGGAAGGTCGCAAACTGACGAGTTCGTTGGACGTGCTCCGTCAGTAGTGCCACTACGTTGCTTGCGATAGTCAACTGAAGACGTAATTATGACCGACGCTCTGTACGTGCTGAATGTTTAAAGACGCCTTCGTTTGCTATTCTTGCAACATTGATGTGATATGGTGTTTCACTACATTGCGCGTGAAATTGAACGTGCTCTTCAAGACTGCAGCGGAGACCCTGGTCAGCACCACCTCTGGCCTTGCCAACAGCCGAGCTCGCGTGCTGTTCGATGGGACGAGACATGACACTTGCGATTCGTAAACCTAAAGCTCTGGCAGAAGTACGTGAACAGGTCTATCAGGCGTGGAATAATATGTGGCACGACAGAATTCACGATGCGCATGATCAAATGGATGCCTGAATTAGCACCGGCTGCACCACGTTCTAATATTGATGTATCAGCATGAATCGACACCTTGTGTTTCAGTACCGCTTGAACTACTGATCTGTAAATACAATTATTAATGTACTCTGTATACACTGTTTCAACCTGAATTCTTCAGTGAATTGTAAAACTCCAAGAGGCTATATATTATTCGTACACCCCTGGCCATTAAAATTGCTACACCACGAAGATGACGTGCTACAGACGCGAAATTTAACCGAGAAGAAGAAGATGCTGTGATATGCAAATGATTAGCTTTTTAGAGCATTCACACAAGATTAATGAAATGGAAAAGCAGGAAAATGTATTCACTTTGAAAACTGTAGCCGGAAAATGTCTGTCAAAGGGAAGAAAATTAGGTACAGCTTTTGCATCTGCGAAAGGCTTTTCGACTCGGTCGCACTCCAGAAACCAGGGCCACTTCTAGCTAAAAGTGTGATATGTATGCATGAATGCCATTTAAAGTATGTATATGGTTAACAAAGCCACCAGATCGGAAATTGTACGTCTGAAACAATTTTAACAACAAGTGAGGTGAAGCATGGATACTTTTACCCATTGCAGCTCTGGAAAATTGTATTAGAAAATGTAGACCTAAGGGAATACAACTCCTCAGTAGACATCTACATACTATTCCCTTTTAAGATGACAACATAGCGTAGCAGATCAGGATATGATTTAGATGTTTCAGAAGTTAATTAAAGAATGTTGTAAATACTGCTCGGAAGTGAATACTCAAAAAACAAATTATGGTAATAGAAGGTAAAGGACAAGATATAGAACTGGAGTGGGAAAAGATAAAAATGTGAGTGTATTTGAATATCTAGTAGATATATTTGCTGAAGACGGAAGACATGAGTAAGGACACAGGGAAGAAGATAGGGTAAGGGACGAGCATGATTAACTTTATACATCCAATACTGTTCGATAACAATTTGTCTAATTAGAGAAAGAAAAATACAACTAAGGCAATGATAGAACCAATCATGACAAATTGGTTAGAATAGTAATTTGGCCATTGATCATTCATTTGTTGTAAACATTCATGTAAATGTGAAAGAAACTGTTTTTTATGCTTTCACGATTATATAATCGAACCGATTTTGATGTAATTTATATGCAGATAGCTTTATATCTGAGGATGGGCTACTGTACAACGTTTTTAGTTAAATATATTTATTGATTTGGTGTGATAAAAATATGAAACAATAATTAACCTTTACAAAATTTTTCATAGAAGTGAATATATTCTACATAACGCGATTCGTGGCGCACACAATGCTGATACAATCCTCAACTTGTTTGATCCACACTTTGTTAATGAATCCCCGTCTTATAGAATCGCAACACTCGCTGCAAGAAAATTGTTATTGCTTGACACGGGGAGCAACACTTGGGCCCCTAGCGGAAAAAAGCATATGTAGTTTAACTAATAGCTGTAACAATTTTCGAGCAAACAATACGTAATTTATGTAGATACATGAGTGAAAGTGAATAAAATATGGAAATAATAGAAATGTAGTAAAACATGTGACATTATGTACATCATAGTCCTAAAGACATACTTTAGAATATAATTGTAAGCCCTGCTGAGTTGACTGAAGGGAAGCGCATATAAAAGCAGCATTTAATGAATGAATAGCATATATTTCTGCTGTTGTCAGCTCTTGTTACAATAACCAATTTTCTCGAAATATAACAATATTATATCATGTCTAATGATTCGCACGTTTTTAAAATACTCAAGATGTTTAAATGGAGTAATGTCTTTGTTAATCCAACGACTTCCCTTTAACAGCTAACCACATAATTCAGATTTTTGTCTTTTATGTTTGAGCATTAAGAACAATTGCAGAATTCCTTTCTTATATGTTGGAAAAAGTCTTATTGCTTTTTCCTAGACCACTACAGTTGAGGTTGCCTATTTGGTATTTCCTATAGTGTACTTATTGCATTCTACATATGTTTTTGTACGTTTACATTCAGTGACTGGAAAGATAGAAGCCGGCCATGGTGGGCGAGGGGCTAAGGCGCTCCAGTCACGGTCTGCACGGCCACTACGGTTGGGGGTTCGAATCCCCCCTCTGGCATGGATATTTGTTCCGTCCTAGTTCGTAAGTAGTTCATAAGTAGTTTGTAAGTTTAGGGACTGATGACCCCGTAGTTAAGTCCCATAGACTTTACAAACATTTGAACTTTCTTTTTTTTTGAAAGATAGAAAACCAAATTACTTTTTTCGTGGATTTACTACGTCTTTGCGCAAATGCTAGATTTCTCTTCTTAGATATCCATTTGTTGTTCCTAAAGTTTTGTTCCATTTTTTGTTCCTACAAAAATTCTTCTGTAGACAACAATACGTTACAACGAAATTGTAATTAAACTGTCCTATAATTAACATTTTATACCTCCTAAGGACGGTATTATGCAATATTTCAAATACTTTAGAATTTTATGACCGGAAAAACCTAGGTGAGGTTAATGAAAGCGCAATACCTCAGTTAGCATTATAAATCACGCCAAACTAAGGATACGCTAACAAATAATTTATGTTGGAATCCATTTCGATAAGTGAGCAGCGACCGTTCAAATTTATGAAAGGACTGTGGTCAGTAGCAAGCAATATGGTTTATTGCAATTTGAATAACAACCTGACAACTGGCGATATCAAACGAGCAAATATAATTTCACGCATCTATTTACCATGTCGAATGTTTTGCAACTAAAACTCAAAACGTCGAGGGAATCGGAGTAAAACACAAGATTGTAAACCGACTACCACGGCAAACACTGTAATATAGTGCCATCACCCTTCCCCTTTCTTTCTCTCATAACTTCTCTGCCCTATTATTATGATATGAAAAAGTGAAAAACACGCCGTAAATCTTACAATTCTTAACGTGGTAAATACTTCAACTGAAAGAGCTGCAAACTAAACCTTAGCCTCCGAACGCTTGTTATGCTAGATTCTCCGATTGGCGGACTGGGTACACAGCCCTAATGAACTCCCTCGTGAATTATGTAACAGTTTGTCCTCTACAATCACTCACTTCGTTTCAAACGACTTTTCCATAGCAGTGCCAGACAGTTTTTGTAGAAGGTGTCTCGGCTCGTACAGCTATTTGTACTGCGTATTACGGTAGACGATTCTTAAATGTACATTTATAAACAAATACTGAGCACAGGTGCATACAAACACTTATATTATCTCGAAACTTTCGCATGACGCGGTCCAGGCCTACTTACAAACAACTCGATGACGATTTCTAGGACGAAGAATATGAAAGATTGCTCTTGATGACGCCTTCTACAAAATTATGAACGCAAAACAGTTTTTGACCTACCACATTTTAGCTGTCCATAGGATGATAGCATCCATGAAGCCGTATTAATTCGTTATTTTCTACAATATTACAGCAAAACATTAGTAGATACATATACAGGTGTCGTAAAATACACCTGCAAAAAATTTTCACTGTCTGTCCTACAATTTTGGTGATATGGTATGATAAACATAAGTGACAAAGCCGTCTTACATTTCGCATTAGGTAAAACGTTTGAATTTATTGACTACATTATCGAGAATTACTGAATCTACATGACAAATTATATTGTGGAACATCAGACATGACGTCGCAAACACTGAGATGCAATAGAGGGCAAGTTACCCTGTATCCATCCAATGGTTGCCAATGAGATCATTTAATGACTTCCAGCGGTATTAAAGCTAAGCTCAAACCATTTCTAAGCCTTTTCCCTCTTGCGTGCTTAAATTGATATATTTTGTACATCAACTCATTTATAATCGGACGTTCGTAGTCTTTTTATAAATATGAACTGCATTATTCATGGAGTCCGAGTTTTATCAGTACTATATTGAATGGTAAGATTGGAAAGAAATAAGTTAAAAATTTATATTGACACAATAATTTCGGTAGCTTGGTACAGGAAGAGACTTTTGACGAGTCCAAGTTTCCGCTCTACATATGGCGTGAGTAATTACAATAATTTAGGTGTTGTACATTAAACATACTAAAATGGATGCTCCTTATCTATATACAGTATTGGTTACTATTCACTGACTGAACTTCTTTAAAGAACTTCATTAACCCAAACCTATATGCTCAAGAATAGATTCGTTGAATTTTCCACCCGCCGGAACACCATGATCCTATCGTCTTGTGTACAGGTAATGCTATTTTGCTGTAACGTTTTTCTTAAAGCTAAAAAGAACAGAAAATTTGGGACGAAACATCTTCGAGGCAGTTTTATATAGTGGTAAAATACTTTCATTGGAAATATGAATTGAAACATGTCTGTGATTTATACTATCATCCTCCAGAACATCGTGGCAGCTGAAAAAAGAGAGACAGAAACTGCAGAAAACTGAACAGTTGATTTTGTTTACTGTGCAAGAGTGTAAAGAATCAGAGTACGTTGGTTCAGTAATATATGTCGACTAATTGACCCGTGCGAATAATTCACATCTACCCTGATCATTGACAGATAGGTAAGATAGTAATGGAACTGCAACTACATACGTATATTAGTCTCATTCTAAGAAAATTTATATAATTAAATTCAATATGATTAATTGTGAAACACAAAAAGCAGATATTGACTTTTTTTCACTTTTATTTTATTTTTTGAAATCTTCTTTATTTTACAAAACTTATTTGAAAACATTGTTAGTAGTTATAATGCGTCTTAGCGCAAACATAAATATCTCTGAATAAGCAAATTAGTGAAGAAGCCCGTATAACTGTGCATGCGAGAAAACAGGTTCTGGTAAACAACAATCCTGCCCTTTGAAGCGTCTGAACTTGTGATTTATTTATGGTCATAGCAATGGCTACTTTTATTGGGAATTGTGTTATCATCATTTGGAAACGCATAGTTGAATCAGAAGGTGTGAGGTTCATACGAAGTATTAGCACAGTTTTATCGCATTCAATTAATTTAGCAGAGATGATGTACTCGCCTAAGTGAGTCACCACTAATCTTGCACCATTAATTAATCCCTGATTATCGTTAAAATTTGTAATTAACATACTCCACGCGGTGGCTGTTGGGAGCAACCGTAAATACATGTCCCACTTACGACTATTTGCCGGGTATCAACTTAATTCTACGAACAGTACAAATTTTTTCAAAGTAAAGTTTTTAATACTTTAAATTATCTGTGTATTTTTCGTCATTAGTGGAGAACGAAAATGATACCTCAATCATTAATTTTGGTTAAGTAATACGGGAGATATGAGAAATAATATATTTCAGTAAGTGCAGATGTTTGTTTTTATATTACCACAGACATTTTTCATTCCATACCGTAAATACGATTTTACACGGCTGTTCACATTTTCTTGCTAAGAAACTGTCTCTGATCATACTATGAACTGTACATATATTTACTTCTACATAAATACTCTGAAAATCACAATGAAGTGCATGTCGAAGGGTTAATCGAACTGATTTTATGAGATTTCTGTACCGATCCATACTCTAATAGCGCTCGGAGAAAAACGAACACGTAAATCTTCCCTTTTTCGGCCTGATTTATCTAATTTTATTCCAATGATAGTGTCCCCCTGTGTAGTTGGGTGTTCAGAAAGTACGTTCGCAATCGGAGGAGATATTTCACAATTCATTGCTGAATATTAGCCTTCCGCGTTGTATAGCAGTAGTCTATGACATTTATGTTCCCACGTTCCCGCCAGAGCTACGCTGGACACTTTCAAAGGTAATTTTTGAAATCATATTTTTGGAACAGCGATCTTAAAATTTTAATTAATTAAAATAAGGCAGTCCAGATCACAAGCTGCTGCGGTTTTTTTTTTTTTTTTTTTTTTTTTTTTTTTTTTTACTGTCAACCGGTTTCGGTTCCACAGAACCATCATCGGGCCTTTGGCACCTTGTTGGTGGACGGTGGCGGTGGCCGGAGCAGATGTCAACTGCAGTTGATGGTTCTGTAGAACCGAAACCGGTTGCCAGTAAAAAACGCAGCAACTTGCGATTTTTTTAATTACCTTCAGAGGTGCTTCTATTGCTGTTGCGTCGTGCCGGCTGAGTCGATATGGACCACGGCTGTGGTGTCGCACAAGTCCAAAGTGCGCGCCACCTACTTTCACCGCGCGCCGCCATGCACGCACGGCGCGGCGTTCTTACGACGACAGCCACGAGCGCCCTCTGCTGCAACGCCGCTCGTGGCCACTACTGAACGACATCGTTCACTTGGGACTGAGTTAGGAACCAGTAAAGACTTCGGAATCCGATAGGCACCAGTGAAGACTTGGCTATCAGTTAGGCACTAGGCAGGACTCTAGCTCAACTATGTATCAACATTCTGCAGTACTATGTAAAAGTTAAGTATTGTATAAATTCTGTGCAATATATATCTCGTTCTAATTTACTCTAGTGTTTCTAGTTTCTGGCTGCTCCTCTCCGTACCTGCACCAGCGTGCTATCTTTATTCCTGTGTCGGTCTCATTCCACTCGGCCACCGACACCTACGACGGAAACGAGACACAAAAGCGGCGACGAGGCTGGGACACAAAAGTGGCGACGAGGAGTGATAGTACCTCGGACCAGCCCACTTGCAGCATCCAGACAGCAGCAGTCGTAGCACGCAGAAATTGGTCCCGCCCACCCACCCTTATTATAAGATTTTTGGGGGAACATATTCAGTTACGTGTTTGTGGACATTTTTGTTGCAGATCGAGCGTCCTCATTTATCTTGCATTTGTGTTTTGTTATAATTTACTTGTATGTGCGGCGCCTAATCGGTCAGCATGGCCACTACCCCGAACCCAAACTTAATGGAAATTATTCAGTTACAGACGGCGCAAATAACAACTCCTGCAGGCTGTGACCCAGCTCACAGCGCAAGCAGCTAACCAACAACAACAGCCGCCGCTTCAGCAGCCCACACCAGGCGCCGTACCGCTCCCTACGTTCCGCCAGTACAACGAACGTGAGGAAGAATGGAGCGACTACTTCGCACAGTTTCAAGAACTCGTCGCGGCTCATCAAATTACAGGTTAGAAAGTGAAGCATCTGCTATTATCTGTGGTGGGCACAAACACCTTCGTGTTACTGAAAAAACTTTTCCCCGACGTATCTCCTCGTGATGTAGACTTTGAACAAATAGTAGAGGCACTAAATGCTCATTATGAGAGAAAAGTTCTTGTAGCTGCGGCACGGTACCGATTTTTCAGACTTAAAAAATTACCGCAGCAGTCACACCAAGAGTGGATTACGGAATTGAAGGGCAGAACATTCAGGACCCCAGAATTAGGGCAGCAATTCTAAAACAGTCAGACCCTTCATTAGACAGTGTACTGCAGCTTATAGAAGCGCATGATACTTTTGACTTAGCAGATGTAGAAATGCAAAGCCACAGTGTTAATTCAGTGCCCCGTAACGGACGCTTTCCTAGCCGTAGTTCTCAGTGTAGCACTAGTGATTCTTACAATAGTATAGGCCGTGCTGAACAGACAGTGAACAGCAGCCAGTGTAAAAGTGCGACACAAAGGTCGCCCCGTCGTGTTAGAAACAGTGATTTGAATAACGGGCGCCAAAGCTCATTTCAGAAAAATGTACGTAAATCTTGCCCCCAGTGTGTGTCTCGCCACAAGCGTGCTCATTGCCCTAGTCGCAACGCAACCTGTTATCAATGTGGCAAATCAGGACATGTACAGTCTGTGTGTATGCAAATTAAAAACACAAAGAATGGTACCGTTAGAAACAGTGCTTCGCAGAGTGCGAGAACAGTTCATTCTGTAAATGTTATACGGGCTGTGGAATTGAACAGTGCTTTCCTTGAATCTCAATTGCATGAAAGTAGTTCTGCGCCTATGGCAAAACTACATAGTGCACCACGTAGCAAGCGCCGACGAGCGCGTAAAACAGTGCAACGGAAAAGGGTTCGGGACAAGCAAAATGACTATGAACAGTGCATTCCTGTAGCGAAAATAGTGCCTTCTGCAACTGCTCCTTGTAATAGTGCCCAGTACAGTGTAGCTAGTGACAGTAGACATCAAGTAGCTACTCAAAAGTGCAGTGCAGTAGTTAGTAAATCTGGAGTAACTTCGCATGCTTGCGCGGACGCCGATCCGGCGGTAGTGCCATCTAGTGACAGTGTTGTTAATCCGTTGCGTGCCGAGTCTGCGCCGCTTACTTCACTACGCGGCCCGCGCAAGCGCAGCAAACAAACCGTAGCAGACGTTGCCCACATTCGCGCACCTGTCGAGCGCCGCAAGCAAAAACTGTTTGTGACTCTCTTCATAGAAAATAAGACGGTGCAATTTCAGCTTGATACTGGTTCCGCTGTCACATTAATAAATAACGATACTTATGAACTTCTGGGTTCGCCAAAATTGTCGCCGTGTCAACAAGTGTTAACAGCTTATACAGGTCAAAATATTCCCGTGCTAGGAACGTGTAGCCTGCCCGCCTCTTTTCAAGGTGTAACAAAAACAGTTGCTTTTGTAGTTCTTCAGGCCAAATCGACACAGAACATTTTTGGACTAGATGCTTTTGACTTGTTTGGTTTATCAATTCAACGAGATGTGCTTCAAATTTCGTCAATAGTGCCTCAGGATAAAATCAATGCATTGTGTGACAAATATAGTGACTTGTTTTCGCCGGAACTAAGTTGTGCAAAAGACTTCGTGGCACATGTAACTTTAAAAGAATCTGCAGTTCCAAAATTTCGTAAAGCTAGACCAGTGCCTATCGCCTTGCGTGATACAGTTGCCGAAGAACTTAAACGTTGGCAAGATAGTGGGGTGATTTCTCCTGTTTCTGTGAGTCAGTGGGCCTCGCCTATAGTAATTATACCCAAGCCGTCAGGAAAACTTCGTCTCTGTGGGGACTTCAAATCAACAGTGAACAGTCAAACAATTGTAGACACTTATCCCCTGCCCAGACCTGACGAACTAATGGACAAATTAGGACAGTCTCGCTTCTTTTCCAAGATTGATTTAACAGAGGCATACTTACAGATTCCACTTGATGACGAGTCAAAACAGTTTTTCGTCATTAATACTCACATGGGCCTTTTTCAATTTCAACGCCTACTCTTTGGCAGTTCTTCCGCCCCCGCTATTTTTCTGCGTTTTTTGGAACAGCTGACAGTTTCTGTACCGTGTTGCTCGAACTATTTAGATGATATTGTGGTATCCGGACGTACAGTTGAAGAACATTTAGCAAACCTGGAGTGCCTTTTCAAAGTATTGACTGCAGCAGGTCTCCGTTGTAATAAAGCAAAGTGTTCGTTTTTTCAAACTGAAATAGAGTACCTAGGCCATGTGATTAATGCCCAAGGAATTCATCCATTACAGTCGCATCTTCGAGCGATTAAAGACTTGCCTCCTCCTAAGAATCTGCATGAATTGCAAGCAGTAATGGGAAAGCTTAACTATTATTTCAGATTTATTCCCAATGCCTCTCAGATTGCAGCTCCACTGCATCACTTACGTAGGAAAAATGTTCCTTTTGTTTGGTCCAAAGATTGCCAGGTTGCCTTTGATAACTTAAAGTCTGCACTACTCAGTGATGCATGTTTGATTCCCTTTGACCCGCAGAAGCCTGTAGTGCCAGCAGTTGATGCCTCGTCGTACGGTCTGGGCGCAGTAATCTCACATCGTATTGGTTCTCACGATCGTCCTATTGCCTTTGCATCCAAGCTACTGACGCCCACGCAACAGAATTACAGTCAGATAGAAAAGGAGGCCTTAGCAATAATTTACGGCGTCACAAAGTTTCATCATTATCTGTATGGCAGAAAATTCTATTTGTTGACAGACCACAAGCCTCTCACGTCGTTGTTCTCACCCACAAAGCCAATTCCGCCACGAAAGGTACAAAAGTTTCAGAGATGGTCCTTGATATTGTCAAATTATCAGTATGAGATTTTGTACCGACCTACCACTAAACATGCCAACGCGGACACACTTTCCCGACTTCCGGTTGGCCAGGATGTATCATTTGATTCTTCAGAAATGGCATGTTGTTAGATAGACTCCAGAGATGCTTCCGCTGTCGCAGACTTTCCTTTGAACTCTCGTCGGGTTGCACAGGAAACAGCTGCGGATGCAGACCTAAGTGTGGTAGCACGTTTTGTTCACTCAGGGTGGCCTACCAGAGCCAAAGACATTGATCCGCCTCTGGTTCGACGTTATTTTGCACAACGTCATGCATTATCTTTAAGTCAGGGTGTACTATTGTTGCATACCGACAACGACCAAGCACGAGTGATTGTTCCTCGTTCCCTGCAACAAGAAGTGTTACGCCTCCTGCATCAAGGACATTGGGGCATTGTTAGGACAAAGCAACTGGCCAGACGTCATTGTACCTGGGTTGGTATGGACGCTCAGATGGAGAGCATGACATCACAGTGTACAGTTTGTGCGGAGCATCAGGAGGCTCTTCCACAGCGTTTCTCAGACTGGCCACGCCACAAGGGACCATGGCAACGTTTACACGTTGACTTTGCCGGACCTTTCTGGAATACGCGCTGGTTAATCGTTGTAGACGCTTTCAGCAAGTTTCCTTTTGTGATTGCCATGAACTCAACGACGGCGTCTAGTACAATCAGTGCCTGAACATCAGTGTTTTGCATCGAAGGTTTGCCTGAAACTATCGTCAGTGACTATGGACCTCTGTTAGTGCGGAATTTCAACAGTTTTGTCGTGTGAATGGCATTCAGCATATCACCACCGCACCTTTTCACCCTAAGTCCAATGGTGAAGCAGAACGTTTCGTTCGAACATTCAAGTCTCACATGGAGAAGATGAAAGGTCAGCACTCCAGGCAGCAAGCTCTTCAAATTTTCCTATCTACATATCGGTGCATGCCACGTGACGGCCCGAGCTGCTACACGGCCGCTGTCACCGCACTCTCCTTCACCTGCTGCAGCCTCCCACGCACCGAGTCGGTTCGTATGGCGCTACGCGTTTTCGGGTTTCTACGCCGGTTCTGTACAGGGTGTTTGCTGGTATGAAGAAGACATGGTTGCCAGGCACCATTCAGCGCGTGCTCGGTCGCAATATGTATGTTGTACGTTCTTCCACAGGGTCGGAGCTGCGGCGCCACGCAAACCAATTGCGCCTGCATAGGCCGATCCTGTCTCCGGTTTCTTGATTCCAGACCCAGTTCACCGCCAGGGAGCACAACCACATCGTTCGTCCCCGGACTACGAGATCCCTATGGACGTCGACACACCTCCGACGCAGTCGTCGCCGCCGCTGTCGCCGCCGCAGATGACAGCGTCACCGAGAGGGACTCCGGGACCGCGCGGGCCCCCCCAGCTTGGGCCACGCACCTCAGAAGAAGATGACCTGCTCCCTCTGGGCGGGGGCGGGCGCCCTTCCGCTGGTTTTCGCGGGTTTTCCGGCGGATCGCAAGGTGTATACCGGGGAGCGGACGGCGTCTCGATCCCAGCCTCAGCTACGACGCCCGTCCCAACAGTAACGCCCCCGCCCAGGCCCTCCTCCCAGTGCCGTCGCCGTGGCCCTCAGCCCTACGCCACGACGGCACGGCGGTTTTGGGGGGGGGGGAGGGGTGTGGTGTCGCACAAGTCCAAAGTGCGCGCCACCTACTTTCGCCGCGCGCCGCCATGCATGCACGGCGCGGCGTTCTTACGACGTCAGCCACGAGCGCCCTCTGCTGCAACGCCGCTCGTGGCCACTACTGAACGACATCGTTCACTTGGGACTGAGTTAGGAACCAGTAAAGACTTCGGAATCAGATAGGCACCAGTGAAGACTTGGCTATCAGTTAGGCACTAGGCAGGACTCTAGCTCAACTATGCAGTACTATGTAAAAGTTAAGTATTGTATAAATTCTGTGCAATATATATCTCGTTCTAATTTACTCTAGTGTTTCTAGTTTCTGGCTATCTTTATTCCTGTGTCGGTCTCATTCCACTCGGCCACCGACACCTACGACGGAAACGAGACACAAAAGCGACGACGAGGCTGGGACACAAAAACGGCTATACAACCTGGAAGGTTCATCAGCAACTTAGCTGTCACGGGTGCTGCTACTTAGATTAGACTTCTGCATTCGCTTAACTTCCCGTATACTACCCCTTGAATTTCTTGTCAAGGAATTTGTAGCGGGTGTAGGACAAGCAGTAGTCGACAGTATCAGGGAGGAGCGCTTGCTCGGCCACTGGCAGACATGAGCAACGGATACTGCTGACCGCGGGACTTTTGAGCTAAGAGGTATTGAGGAACTGCAGCCTGTGGGTTGCCTTATCTGACTTGACCAAGCAGGTTATTCTGGATACCCCAGGGTGATTCCATCTTCTTGTGGTTCTAAGGCTACGTATTAAATTCATTGAAATTATACAACATCTAGCAATAAAGCTCGGTGAATACTCTTATTTACGTAAATGAACTATGAGCTGCAGTTGCCTAACTGACCTCCCGAAAAGTCACCTTCCATAATTACGCACCGTTGAGCTCAGCAATACATGTCCTGCAAACTTTGTAAGTAGCCATCTTTTGGAATGGTGTTTAAAAGCAGTGGTAATACTACCGATGACAGTACTGATAAAGCAGAATTGCTAAACACGCTTTCCGAAATTCGTTCACCAAAGAAGACGAAGAGAACACTCCAGAATTCAAACCAAGAACAGTTGCCAGCACGCGAAATTTAGAAGGATATGTTCCTGGAGTGGTAAAACAACTTAAATCACTAAACAATACCTCCATAATTAGCTATCATATACAACCGCCACTCAGCGAAAGATCCAAAGACTTGAAAGTTGCCCAAGTCATTCCAATATTCAAGAAAGGAAATAGGAGTGATCCCCTAACTTACAGGCCCATCTCAATGACGTTGATTTGCAGTAAGGTTTTGGAACATATACTTTGTTAGAACATTATGAACAACAATTTCAGGCCAGTCTTATTGACATCGATTTACAGTAGGATTTTGGAACATAAACTTTTTTCGAACTACCCCGAAGAGAACGATCTATTAACCAATAATCAACACGGATTCAGAAAGTATCACTCTTGTGAAACACAGCTTGCCCTTTATTCACATGAAGTGATAAGTGCCATCGACAAGGGATCTCAGATCGATTCCATATTTCTGGATTTCCGGAAGGCTTTTGACACTGCACCTCACAAGCGGCTTCTAATGAAATTGCGTGCTTATGCAATATCGCCCCATTTGTGCGATTAGATTAGCGATTTCCTATCATATAGACACAGTTCATAGTAATTGACAGTAAGTCATCGAGTAAAACAAATTGATATCTAGCGTTACCCAGGGAAGCGTTATAGGTCCCCTAATCTTCCTTATGTTTATAAACGATTTATAAGATAATCTGAATAGCTCGCTTAGACTGTTCGCGGATAATGCTGTCGTTTATCGGTTAGTGAAGTCAACAGAGGATCAAAAGCAACTGCAAAGCGATTTAGACAAAATTTCTACACGGTATGAAAATTGACAATTACCACTAAATAATGAAAAGTGTGAAGTAATACACATGGCCACTAAAAAAACTCGCTCGGTTAGCCGTGTGGTCTAACGCACCGCTTTCCGAGACGGGGAGGCCGGGATACCGGCTCCGGTTCGAAACCGTTCGACGGATTAACGAAGGGGGTCGGACTGCCGGCCAACCTAGTGTGGTTTTTAGGCGGTTTTCCACATCCCCCTACGTTAATACCGGACTGGTACCAAGTCCCGCCTCAGTTACTCGATTCGCAAACATTTCGTAACACTTTACACTTTCACGCGCATAACACTATAAGCAGCCATTTGGGGTACACATTTCCTCCCGGGGGGGGGGGGGGGGGGGCATGGGTTGGCGGCAGGAAGAACATCCGGCCACCCCGTAATTACTAAGATGCAAACCCAGATTTACAAGCCGACCCTGCAATATGTGGGAATAACGACTAAAGAGAGAGACCGAGGGACGAATACAGTAAGCAGATTCAAAAGCACGTAGGTTGCCGTATGTATTCTCAAATGAATAGTCTTGCACAGAACAGAGTAGAAAGAAGAGCTGCATCAAATCAGTCTGCAGACTGACGACGACATCATCAACAACAAACGAGAGATCAGTTTGTGAAACAAAGCCAGCAGCGTTGCTCAGTATTTCTGAAGCAGACGTCCACTTTCTTATTGTTTCAAGCTACGTGGAGATGCTGTACTTGTAAAAAGGAATTCTTACATGGTAGTAAGAGGAATCCCGAGACTTCCGTCACCGCAATCTACTGTGGAAGCGGTGGTCACCGGGACTTCATGCCACTTTGCGGTATCAAACAATTTGTTTACATTTTGTCTGTGATGAGGTGTTTGAAAATTTCACATTCTTCACATAAAAATTGTTTCCTTTCCTTGGCATTCCTATGCAAAATCACAACGATTTAGCGACGCGATCGCCTACGATCAAATGCTCAACAAAGGTCGAACTATGCACATTGCGTCCTGTCCTCCCTTTCAACGATGGAAATATGCTAAATGAACAACTGCAACTTGTAAGTATACAATACCTAGAAGGCTTCAAACTTATACTGATTGTAGGCCTTTGTTGATGCAATACTTTTTCCTGCATGGTGTTTATTGTCCTCAGAATTCTGTTAGTGCACTTATTTATGGTTTTCTAATGTTATGATTCATAATGTTTATCCCGTTCCCTCCCACCGGGTGCGTGCTGTTTATTCTTAGCTTGTGTTTCATGCACTATATGTCTGGCCGCTGAATTTATTCTAACTTTTATGTCTTCAATTTTTGCGTGTATGCAAGTATATATATATTGGGCCATGCACATGATTCGGCTCCAGATTTCTTTGTCGTTACTTCTCATCTGATTTCCCATCTTTATTTAACTTATCTGTTTTCTGTCAGTATTATATTACACATAGTTTTCTTCTCTTCAAGTCCTTTCTCGTCCACCACTGCGCGCACGCCCATCAGCCCTCTTGGCGCCATCTAGTGCGGGCACACGTCACTAGGGTTCCTACGCCTCCACCAGTAAGCAATGCTCACTCGACCTGTGTATGACCGTGCTACACAATTTTATGTTGTAGACATGTTTTAACTTTTACTTTTATTCTATGACATGGAGTCAGCCACATTTTATTTAACAATAATTTTAATGTGAGCTAAATATAAGTATATTCTCACCTAATGCTGTAATTTTAATTTCTTACTTATTTTACAAACATTTATGTATTTTGCTATTATTCATATGATTTGTGTATTATATTTTATTAGGTAATACTTCTGAAGAAGGTAAAATTATTTTTTCCGAAACCAAAGTCAAGGTTTATGCATGTAAACCATTTTTATGCAAGTTGTCGACTGAAATTTTGTTGACTTTTGGATAATACACAGTTAACTATATTTACTAGCGGCGACGACGACAAGTTCAACATAATATACGATTTTTTAGGTTTTGGCGCTCCTTAAGAGCACCACAAAGGCCTTGGACATTTGGCGTTGAAAGAGCTATTGCCAACTTTGGCATGAGTTGGAAAACCTTGATTCTGTCACGTTTTTGCGGGATTAATTACATCGATAAAATAACAGATGAAACATTTTTCTTTCGAAATGCATGAACGCACTGCAAGAATATCTGTGTGCAAATTTAATTAAAGTTGAAAATGATATGGCTAAGGCGGTAGAAGTAACAAATTCAATGCCATTAAAAGACCTCTGACACAGTTTAAAACTCTTCTTGAAAAATACTGTGCGCTGCTTCAGCAAGGTTCAGATGCCAGATCGATTTTTTAAGTAATTTAATTGCATTATT
Organism: Locusta migratoria; assembly: GCA_026315105.1. Lineage (NCBI taxonomy): Eukaryota > Metazoa > Arthropoda > Insecta > Orthoptera > Acrididae > Locusta > Locusta migratoria. Next base: position 87,657,244 of record CM048748.1, read on the forward strand.
TTTGACTAGATCAAAAGATCATCCAGTAAAGGTTTCAAAATGCATTTGTATTTGTTGATTAATCAACTTGATCATGCTTGTCAGTTAGAACAGGACCAACGCAACTCAAATACAGGTCCTCACAGTCATGTTTTAAATTTGATCAGCTTCTTCGCAGTATCCAATGTTGTCCTGAAATTATTTAATTTGGCATCCTGACTTTTCCGAAGTAAATGTTTAACTTCAATTTATTATCGTCCAAAACATAAATGCATAGGCATATATAAAAGAAACAAACGCTAAAACATGGTGTTACAATCAATGAGACTGGGCCAAATATTTACAGATAATGCTAGTTTCTAGAACATTACGAAATAAAGTTGGTACAATAACATTCCTTAATTACATAACTGTAATGAAATTAGACTTTCTTCACTAATAAGATATACGTTAGATTAATGATCACAAACAGTAGACAATTTTACAAACGCTTGCAAATCGAATAAAACTATATACAAGACATATATGGAAAATATTAATATTAGTTCGTTTACATAATTGAAACTTAAATAATTAAACAACCGTATAGTACTGTTAGAAACTGATTATGTCAAATTATTTAGGATGCGTTATTTAACGTAAGGAAATGATAGCAATTATATTCTTGTTGTAATATGAGTAACTGCACCATATTACATAACAACAATGTTATTATTACTACGAGACTTTCACGGAGTGTAATTTACCGAAAGTAATTTGACAGATAATTAAGACGGTAAAGTTAAAGATGTGACAATGTATTTTATAACATTATTTTCATTAGAATATAATTATGCAATGTCAAAAGATTTTTAGTTCTGAACATTGCGTTTCGAATTGCTTACCCCATTAATATCCCGAATTTGCGACAAACTTCGAATGAAGATAAAGTATGTACAGATAAAGGATTGTCGTAGTAATTATTGTATAAACAAAATTATAGTATCTAAGTACCTGTAGCCTATGACTATAGAAAATAACCACACTTTTACATAAAAGGTATCGAATACTTCCTTAATCAAAAATTGGTTTCCCTAGGTCTAAATCGATTACAAACTGTATGCTGGAAATACGACGTGTTTTCCGTAGTATTGCAGGTGTATGCTCCTCATTTTAGTATCTCTGGAGATTATATGCAAATTTTGGTAAATGTCCATAAGTTTGATTTACAGATTAAAGATGAACAAGTACTGTCTAATAAGCTGCAGCTTTTTGAAGTCACCGTTTCCAGAAGATGTTCATAATGTTGCTGCCAGGTTCCAAACGGAATTGTTAAACTTATAACGAAGTGACCCGTGAGAATGCTTCGCATACTGGTCAGTGACCTAAAGAGCTAATAAGTAAATGTAACTATTTATATTAATAAAAAAAGGTAAAGTAGTCAACAGTCCGAACATTGGTTTGAACACCACAGTGCAGTACTAGGTTTGGTCCTTAATGGAGGTAGTATGCCGTTGCCTTCCAACTGAATTACCCAGCCAGTTATAGGGTGACTTACAGTTTAACGTGGGTTCCGAATCACGTTGCTACTCAGTTTTTTTTTTTTTTTTTTTTTTTTTTTTTTTTTTTTTTTTTTTTTTTTTTTTCACATGAGCAATACTGCCAGAGGTGAAAGAAGTGGAAAGTGAAAGATAATAATATTAGGACTGGCGGGGATCGAACACGCGAACTTCGAATTCATAGTCTGGCACTCTACGACTGTGCGACCGTGGCTCAACTATTTATGTAAGAACATGATAATGGTGATGCTTTCAAAATGTATTTCCTTTCTAAAACAGTTTTTCCTATGCGTTGAGCTATAGATTCAATTTATAAGAGAAATGATATGAGAACCATTCCGGTTTGCACTCGTAACTTGCTTCCGGATCTGGATGTGCCGAGTGTTCTAAAAATAAATGAATTTCGTATCTCAGCTAACAGGAAGTACAGAAGGATATCACGTTACAGTTTAAATAAAGGAAGGCTGATACTCGATGATAAATATTACGATGAATACATTTCCTGAAACATAAAAATGAAGAAAATCAGCCGGACAGGACATTCTGCCTGATTGACCTTAATTTTCATGAAATGTTTCAATAAGTAAGATGTAACGAGTCGTTGTAGGACAAATATAGTCAAAAGGAAGACTTTGCAGATTTTTATAAGAATGTTTCCAAAAACAGATCTCAGAGTTCAAACGCACTTCCTCTAAGGATATTACAGTATATATGTTCTGTTCGACTTACGCGTGTGAAAAATTGTATTCTGTAACGAAATTAGCAATGTCTAACTCCTCGGCATATCACAACCAAAAATTCAGTCTTATATTAAAAATATCACAAACATTTCAACCTAATACTGAAAACTTACTAAGGAAAACAAAAGAAAATGTGTCGGTTTATCTCCACACAATTGTTCTCTACAACTTTGGTCTAAATTGTTGAGAAAATTGTGTTATTTCCTCTTTCTATCACTACTGTGCTCACATTAAATCTGCAAGACCACTACGGTCGGGGTTCGAATCCCCCCTCGGGCATGGATATTTGTGCCGTCCTTAGCATTAGTTAGTTCATAAGTAGTTTGTAAGTTTAGGGACTGATGACCCCGTAGTTAAGTCCCATAAGCTTAACAAACATTTGAACATTTTTCATATTAAATGGCATGTACTATATACATTCTCACAGCATAGAGACGATATACAATTGTTAATTATGTCCATGAGCGGATCTGTCTTTCCTAAATTGTCGCATTCCACACTCCGCATTATATCTCCTCTCTCAGCGCGGCAACAGCATGGAATTCCAGTCGTCACAAGCTCAGCTCGTCTTCCTATCAAATACAGTGGCACTGGCTGGTGTCACAATGTAGCAGTCTGTCCTTGAATTTAACTACGATGTCATGACCTCGCTGAAGAAACTGCTTTGCGTAGCGCCATTGATCCGTTGCCTTCACTGTGTTGGGTTGGGTTGTTTGTTTGGGATAGGGGGACCAATCTACTGAGGTCATCAGTCCACCGATGGGTAGGGGAAGGAGTGAGATTAGGAAAGGAGGGGGGGGGGGGGGAAGGGAAATGCCGTCGTGGAAGTAAAGACGGAAGTAAGACTGCATTAGCTCGGGGCCCCATGTCGATACACAGGTACTCACGAAAGAACCGTGAGCCCCTGAGGGCTGCCTTCACTGAAACCGATTACGAAGTACACGGCTACCTGCCCTTCATCAGTATACCTATCCATATTACAATAGATAAACGATAATGGAATTTTTCCAAACAAACCGCAACGAACATACAGTCGCCATTTGCAATTGATTCATTCATTAGAGACGTCTTTTCTGGGTAAGAAAACGAAGAAAACAACTCTTTATCGAGCCGCCTTAGTCCGTGGTTTCCTAGAATACAGGGGAGGTATCAGTGAGCAGCCTTTCGAAATTTGTCATTTGAGCTTTCAGACGTTCCATTCACCACCGTCTATACACATTCTACAAAAACTACGATAGGCTGCATGGCAGGAGGTTACACGTAACCCTACTAGTGATTCATATTCCCTTCTGAAACAGAACGACAAAAATGACACCTTATTTACTAGGTAAGAGCCCCAGTCACTCTTATCTCGTCTGTGTAGTCCTTAGGCGAAACGTAAATTGGCGACGGTAGAATCGTTATGCAGTTATCTTCATATGTCCGATATCTACATTTCTTCATTGTTTTCCGCGGGAGTGGTCCCCGTTTGAATTTCCAAACCATCTCCATATTAGTCGTACGTCGGTCGAACCTATCAGAACATAGCTAGCTGCCCACGTCTAAAATGCTTCTGTCTCTCATCTGGTAGGGATTCCAAACACTTGAGGAAGACCCAAGAATTAGTCGCACTCGTGTTCTGCCCGATATCTCTAAACATGAACCGCATCCACGAAACATCCTCCCAACTTTTCTTACATGCTTGTTTCGTTTCATATCTCTCTGAAACGTTATGCCTACTGCTACACTATATTACTACCATGGTATTTGATCATAATCTGGTTATTTATTCCACTCATCTATATGAAAATACATACTCCAGAGAAAGGATGAGACAGGGAGAGACAGGATATATCTCCATGAAAAACGCCCGTACGTAAACATAACGGATGGCTTCCCAGGTCTGGTTCTCTCTTCATTTATGGTTCACAGCTCAGCCCCGTTCGTTATATGACACAGCAGATAAATGGCGACACCCTCGTAGATGTTTTATTGTTTTACAGTCACCTGCCTTTTTCTGTACTCTCGGAGCCACTTGTCAAGTACCGCTGCTTTACACACTTCCAGTATTTTTTTTTTTTTTTAGAATCTGGGTCAGTGGACTCCGCCAATAGCGGTAGTAAGCACTATGATTTCTTTTATAGCGTTGCACTAAAAGACCGCATTTTCTTTTCACAACCAAGCTCTATATTCCAGTTATGACTACTGGGATAAAGTGTCAAGGTTTTAGTGTTCTACTCGTAAAAACGCCATTTTCATTTTTCAAAAGTTATGTTACAAAATTGTGCATCGTTATTTGTAAAGGAACAATGTTGACGACATGGTAATAAATGTAAACACCTTCCGATGTGATGCAAGGCATTTTAAAATGTTATCTTGAAAAAAAAAACCACTAATAATCAACTGATTATCGCTCTGTATTTACTTCCACAGGATCGGGACATTTTTCAATATTTGCTTACAGTCACATACCTTATGAATACTGGTCGGCGATAGCATCAGGAGTGTTTGGTTTCCTTGAAAAATTTTTTCGTTACCTTAAATGAACCAAGTTATTCGTTAATAGGAAAGGTATGCCAACATACCGTTGTTTCTTAGTTTGTCTCTGTTTTATGGGAAAACTGTAGCTCAAATTTATCTTCCATACTTGGTTGTAAATAAGGCAGAGAAAATATTTAATACTGTTTCACCCTTTTCACCGTTCCATTTTAACTCTTACTAGCTACTTGTAGCAAAGGTTTTCTTTTTTGCTGTTGGGATCTGGAGTCCGTAGACCTAATGCAGCTCTCCACGCTGCTCGATCCAGTCCTAGCCTCTTCAACATTGAATAAGACATGAGATGTGATGTTGCTCTGACAGTGAACAGCAAATAATGGTGTATTTTATTCTATATATTTTTATTGTTCTAATATATAACTCACTATTTCTACTGGAAACAACTAAAATGTTGAACTGCAATTTTTCTTATGTCACCCATATTATTAATCTGAAACCTTTCTTTATTTTAATTTAATTTAAAATCCTAATTTTAAACTGGCCATCCTGTTCCTATCTCGGCTCCTTTCATTCTGAACAGAAACTTTTATAGCACAGTTTCATTTTTGTAATCGCTAGTAAGAAGAAGAGTTATTTTACTTCTGTAGTAAGAGGCTTTTTAAATTGATTTTATACACACTTTTGATCTCAAACTTTGGAATTTTAACCAGTTATAGCCGTACACATTCTTTACGTCTCAATCTTAAGAGTATCTCAATGCACACATTTCTTCAGCGCATGTGTGTATAGCGTTCGGCAGTGGACGCTTCGTTTGGCCTCATATACATTTTATACACAGGACGTCAGGTAATTTTACTGAAAAATGATGGTGATTACAGACTTATATCATAAGACTGAATCTTTCCGTTTTAATATACAAGATCCCCTCAGATACATGAAGTCAATGTTGACCAATTCGCGAATAACCAGTGGGTACGAAAAATTTTTAATTATATTATACACGTGTAACCGTAGATACAGTATTTTACGGGTTAAAAGATGCTACTCACTATAAGAGGCACCTTACTTCTTAAGAATTATACAAATAACATTTTTCAATTTTTGTTATTAGACTAATTAATCTTAGTGTATACTATAGTGTGTCCGTGTGCTGTTGGGTTTGTGTGTTGTTTGTTTGTATTGCTTACAAATCTAAAGTTTTTTCCCAATCTTGACGAAATTTTGCACACGCGATGTTCAAGCAAAGAGGAAGGTCACTGGGTTCAAGTATCATATACAACACCTAGTACATGAGATACGTTATAAACAATGAAAAGCACTATAAACTGTTGCATCAGACAACAATGCTGTTCAGCTTCACATAAACAACGGGACCGATTTCAACCAAACTTAATGCACATATTCCATAATTATGTAATAACTATCTACGGCACATAGATATAGAGATATAGACAAAGAGATGTATGATTAACTGAATACTCACTCAAAGGATTTTAATTTCAGTGTCTTCATTACTAACTCTGTTCATAAAAGATTTCGCTTGCATAGTTTTTCAGTAATGACGAAATTTTTGTCATTTTAACATCAAAAATTTCTAGGTGTTCATTTACATTGTAATCTGTCGTGGAAACTCCAGGATGCATTGTTTACCATTCGAAGAGTTTCTGAAATAAGTGGTAGTTCAACACGGGAAGTAGTCTGCTTTTTGTTATTTCCATTCGCTTATGACGCACGGTGTTATTTTTTGGGTTAGCTGCTCTGGTTCAAAAAGGGTATTTATTGCGAAGAAACGGGCGATTCGAGCAATATGTGGGGTAAGCTGGGGTACCTCTTGTCGACCCCTGTTCAGTCGCCTGATAATTCTGACATTGGCCTCTTTGTTAGATTTTCCTTTCAGTTTCGTTTCTTGTTAATAATTTTCAGCTATTCCCAAGCGTTAGCGGCTTTCACTCCATTAATACTGGACAGAAATTTAATCTACATTTGGAACCCATCTCCATGACTCTTGTACCTCCACAAGAATTAGAAGTCATCCTCGGCCTTTCAATGCTAACGTGAAAAATTTATTCATCGCTCACTCCTAGTATTCTGTTCTCAAAATAAAAAAAGGTACGCTACTGGCCATTAAAATTGCTGTACCAGAAAAAAACAACGGGTGTTCATTGGACAAATATATTATACCAGAACTGACATGTGATTACAATTTCACGCAATTTGGGTGCATAGGTCCTGAGAATTCACTACCCAGAACAACCACCTCTGGCCGTAATAACGGCCTTGATACGCCTGAGCATTGAGTCAAACAGAGATTGGGTGGCGTTACAAGTACAGATGCCCATGAAGCCTCAACACGTTACCACAGTTCATGAAGAGTACTGACTGGCGTATTGTGACGAGCCAATTGCTCGGTCACCGTTGACCAGTCGTTTTCAGTTGGTGAGAAATCTGAAGAATGTGCTGGCCAGGGCAACGATCGAAAATTTCCGTATGCAAAAAGGTCCGTACAGGACCTGCAACATGCAGTCGTGCATTATCCTGCTGAAATGTAGGGTTTTTCAGGGATCGTATATTGGGTAGCGCCACGGGTCGTGGCTGAAATGTAACGGCCACTGTTCAAAGTGCCGTCGATGCGAACAAGAGGTGACCGACACGTGTAACCAGTGACACACCATACCATCACGCCGGCTGATACGCCAGTATGGCGATGACGAATACTCGCTTCCAACATGGGTACAACGCGATGTCGCCAAACACGGATGCGGCCATCATGCTGCTGTAAACACAACCTGGATTCATCCGAAAATATGACGTTTTGCCATTCATACACCCAGGTTCGTCGTTGCATACACCTTCGCAGGCGCTTCTATTTGTGATGCAGCGTCAAGGGTAACCGCAGCCATGGTCTCCGAGCTTAACGACGTTAAACTGTCCGTGCAGATGGTTGCTGTCTTGCAAACGTCGCCATCTGTTGACTCAGCGATCGAGACGTGGGTGCACGATCCGTTACAGCCATGCGGATTAGATGCCTGTCATCTCGACTGCTAGTGATGCGAAGCCGTTGGTATCCAGCACGGCGTTCCGTGTTGCCCTCCTGAACCCACCGATTGCATATTCTGCCAACAGTCATTGGATCGCGATGATAGCAGGTGTTCTTGGCCTTACGGAGTCCGGGCCTTTGTGCGTTTAGTGAGGGCACAGAACATCGCATCGATAATACTTGCACATATTTGAAATGAGCTCTTGTTTTGCATTGGACAAACCTTCATTATTGAATAAGATAATTGTCAGTGTTGGTTCTGCAAAGAGCCGTTTGCTATCTCTCATTTTCCGCACACCCGTGAGGTTTGTAGTCACTGGGTAGAAAGATTAGCCGGCAGGCTGCCGTTGCCCAGGGGACGGCCGAGTGGAAATTTCTCACTCTTCGTGGGGGCTCTTGAGTATTGTTTCAGGTTGCATTTATTGAGAATAACGTTTTAAAAACACGGACGATTTTAGTGTAAGGAGCTGGAAAAGTGAAATATTGTTTCTACAAGACATAACATTTCGTAAGCGGCTCTTTGTCTTGAGTATTGTTTCGTGGGGATAAAGAGCCGCTTACGAAATGATATGTCTTGTAGAAACATTATTTCACTTTTCCAGGTCCTTACTCTAAAATCTCCCGTGTTTTTAAAACGTTATCTATATCTATAAATGTGAATGTCTGTTCGGTGTACGTTTGTCACGTCTAAACCGCGAGACATAAAGAGCAAAAAATTTGTACAGTTACTAATGTCTACCCGGGGAAGGCTTTAGGCACAGTTTTATGGCAATCGTATAGCTACTTATCTATATATATTAATGTGAATGTCTGTTCGGTGTACGCTTACGTCCGGACAAGACGAAGAGACTTAAATATTTGTACAGTTACTAATGTATACTTGAGGAAGGTTTTAGACACGGTTTTATAGCGATCTGATAGACATTAGTAATTTGAAGATTATAATGCGAAACCACCCCCATGAACCACAGACATTGCCGAGGTGGGGTGGCTTGCGTGCCTCAACGATGCAGATAGCCGTACCGTAGGTGCAACCACAGCGGAGGGGTATCTGTGGAGAGGCCAGACAAACGTGTGGTTCCTGAAGAGGGGCAGCAGCGTTTTCAGTAGTTACAGGGGCAACAGTCTGGATGATTGACTGAGCTGGCCTTGTAACATCAGCTAATGTGGCTTTGCCACACAGCTACTGCGAACGGCTGAAAGCAAGGGGAAACTACAGCCGTTACCCTTCCCGAGGACATGCAGCTCTACTGTATGAACATATGATGATGGCATCCTCTCGGGTAAAATATTCCGGAGGTAAAATAGTCCCCCATTCGGATCTCCGGGCGGGGACTACTCAGGAGGATGTTGTCATCAGGAAAGACAATACTGGCATTCTACGGATCGGAGCGTGGAATGTTAGATCCCTTAATCGGGTAGGAAAATTAGAAAATTTAAAACGGGAAATGGATAGGTTGAAGTTAGATATAGTGGGGATTAGTGAAGTTCGGTGGCAGGATGAACAGGATTTCTGGTCAGGTGAGTACAGGATTATAAATACAAAATCAGTTGGGGGTATCACAGGAGTAGGACTGATAATGAATAAGAAAATAGGAATGCGGGTAAACTACTATGAGCAGCACAGTGATCGCATTATCATTGTCAAGATAGATACAAAGCCAACACCGACAACAGTAGTACAGGTTTATATGCCTACTAGCTCTGCCGATGATGAGGAGATTGAAGAAATGTATGAGGAATTAAAGGAAATTATTCAGACAATTAAGGGAGAGGAAAACTTAATTGTGATGGGAGACTGGAATTCGGTAGTAGGAAAAGGAAGAGAAGGAAAAATAATAGGTGAATATGGACTGGGCAGGAGAAATGAAAGAGGAAGTCGCCTGGTAGAATTTTGCACGGAACATGATTTAATTGTAACCAACACGTGGTTTAAGAATCACAAAAGAAGGTTGTATACGTGGAAGAGACCAGGAGACACCGGAAGGTATCAGATAGATTTTATAATGGTAAGACATAGGTACCGGAACCAGGTTATAAACTGCAGGACATACCCAGGGGCAGATATAGACTCTGACCATAACTTGTTAGTCATGAACTGTAGGCTGAAGCTGAAAAAACTGCAGAAAGGTAGGAAAATAAGGAGATGGGACTTAGATAAATTGAAGGAAAGTGAAGTTCTGGAGAATTTCAGAGGGAGATTTAGGCAACAATTGACAGAAACAGGGAGAAATAAAACAGTAGAAGAGGAATGGGTAGCATTGAGAGATGAAATAGTGAAGGCAGCAGAGGACAAAATAGGTAGAAAGGCAAGACCTACAAAAAATCCTTGGATATCACAGGAAATACTAAATATAATTGATAAAAGGAGAAAATATAAAAATGCAGAAAATGAAACAGGCAAAATGGAGTACAGACGACTAAGAAATAGGATTGACAGGAAGTGCAAAATGGCTAAGCAGGAGTGGCTAGAAGCCAAATGCAAATCTGTAGAAGAATGTATAAGAAGGGGAAAAGTAGATACCGCCTACAGGAAAATAAAAGAAACATTTGGGGACAAGAAAAGCAATTCTACGAATATCAAGAACTCAGATGGGAAACCAGTTCTCAGCAAAGAAGGGAAAGCTGAAAGGTGGAAAGAATACATAGAGCAACTCTACAAAGGAAATGAACTTAGAGACGATGTTGTAGGAAGGGAAGAGGAAGTAGATCAAGATGAAATAGGAGATACTATACTGAGAGATGAATTTGACAGAGCCTTGAAAGACCTAGGTCGGAACAAGGCCCCAGGAGTAGATGACATACCCTCAGAACTACTAAAGTCTCTGGGAGAGCCAGCCATGACAAGACTATTTGAACTGGTGAGTAGGATGTATGAGACAGGCGAAATGCCCTCAGACTTTAAGAAAAATGTAATAATCCCCATTCCAAAGAAATCAGGCGCAGACAGGTGTGAAAATTACAGAACCATCAGTTTGATAAGTCATGGTTGCAAAATTTTAACACGAATTATCCACAGGAGAATGGAAAAACTGGTAGAAGCTGACCTCGGGGAAGATCAGTTTGGATTCAGGAGGAACGTAGGAACCCGGGAGGCAATACTCACTTTACGTCTTATCTTAGAAGATAGATTAAGGAAAGGCAAACCTACATTTTTAGCTTTTGTAGATTTGGAGAAAGCGTTTGACATTGTTGACTGGAATACACTATTTCAAAATCTGAAGTCGGCAGGGGTAAAATACAGGGAAAGGAGAGTTATTTACAACTTGTACAAAAGCCAAACCGCAGTTATTAGACTCGAAGGGCATGAAAGGGAAGCATCAGTTGGGAAGGGAGTAAGACAGGGCTGTAGCCTTTCTCCGATGCTATTCAATTTGTACATAGAGCAGGCGATGAAGGAAAGCAAGGAAAAATTTGGAATAGGGATTAAAGTTCAGGGGGAAGAAATAAAAACATTGCGTTTTGCTGACGACATTGTAATTCTGTCAGAGACAGCAAAGGACCTGGAAGAGCAGTTGAATGGAATGGACAGCGTGTTGAAGAGAGCGTATAAAATGAACATTAACAAGAGCAAAACAAAAATAATGGAATGCGGTCTTAGAAAGTCAGGCGATGCTGAAGGAATTAGATTAGGTAACGAAACAATGAAGGTGGTAGATGAGTTTTGTTACTTGGGTAGTAAAATAACATGCGATGGTCGCAGTACAGAGGATATAAAATGCAGAATGGCAATGGGAAGAAAAGCATTTTTGAAAAAGAGAAATTTGTTAACATCGAATATTAATTTAAGGGTAAGGAAGTCTTTTCTGAAGGCATTTGTGTGGAGTGTTGCCTTGTACGGGAGTGAAACATGGACGATAAGCAATGCGGACAGGAAAAGAATAGAGGCTTTTGAAATGTGGTGCTACAGAAGAATGCTGAAGATTAGGTGGGTAGATCGCATAACTAATGAAGAGGTACTGGACAGAATTGGTGAGAAAAGGAATTTTTGGCATACCCTGACTAAAAGAAGGGATCGCTTGGTAGGACACATTCTTAGACATCGGGGAATCGTAAATTTAGCATTGCAGGGAAGTGTGTGGGGTAAAAATCGCAGAGGGAGACCAAGAGACGCGTATAGTAAGCAGATTCAAGTGGATGTGGGTTGCCGTTCTTATGAGGAGATGAAAAGGCTTGCTCAGGATAGAGTAGGGTGGAGAGCTGCATCAAACCAGTCTCCGGACTGAAGACCATAATAAATAATATAATAATGTGAAAAGCGAAACAATAATTACTCTTTGAAAATTATATTTACGCTTTGAAAATGCTTTTATTGGTTGCATTGTTGCTTCAAGGTTGATAATGATAAAAGGGTGGAGTATATTGGGTTATCGGTGTATATGAAGTTGTATGTGTGAATGTGTGTTAATATTTCCCTCTACAACGAAAACTACAGAACGCAAACGAATAATCTGTGTGTAATTGTTGCCCGAAGTCTCCCGTTGTACACCATAGCAGTTCCATGCCGATAGCTATAAGGGGTAGAAGAAATGGTGGTTGAAAGTCGTCAAATTATAAAAAAATTCGGACTGAAGGCCAGCGATGACGTTTGCGACTCTATAGCAAGGAAGTTACATACAGCGAAAGTGATGCCACAGACCACATCTTTGGTCTATGCGTCCTACAATGTCTTCAGTTATTTCTCTGTAAAGATAATCATACGAATAAGGAAATATAAGAATAAATAAATAAATCAGTAAAAAAGAAATTTCTTTCAATACATCTCTTTAAAACATCGATTTGACGTTTCGCGCATTACAAGTGATCGATCTGTGATATTATTACAATCATTATTGTTGAATTTCGTGATTGGATTCTTCGAAACGAGTGCATTTTTACGTGTGATTTGATCTACACTACTTACTTTCCTGATAATGTTGATTAAAAATGTTTGTATCTAAAGAAGGTATTGCATTTCATTTCATCCTTCAAAGCCGGTCGCGGTGGCCAAGGGGACTGAGGCGCTTCAGTCACGGATTCCACGGCCACTACGGTCGGAGGTTCGAATCCCCCCTCGGGCATGGATATTTGTGCCGTCCTTAGGATAAGCTAGTTGATAAGTAGTTTGTAAGTTTAGGAACTGATGACCCCATAGTTAAGTCCCATAAACTATACAAACCTACAAACATCCTTCAAAACCTGTCTCATAGCACACTACTGAAAGATAGCTTATCTATCTTAATCAACCAACACGGGAGTGGAGCCGCGGGTTTAAGCTAGTTCTCAATAAATGCGACTCGGTGGTTGTCACGCTACGTCCACCTTCCGATGCAGCTGTCATCAGCGGTGCCGATTGCACGCGAGTCCAGCGCCGCTGCTGATGGAAAGTTCCGCGTCGCCAGTCGCCAGTCGCCAGCGCTACCTGTGGCTGGCGGGACTCCATCGCGCCAGCGCGGGCGGCGACGGCGGCTCCGGTCCCAGCGGGTGGCCGCGCAAACACGCCCTGATTGGAAACGTAATTACAAGGCGACTGCCACAAAAATCCCCGCTGCAGCTGCGATCGGTGCGACCAGCATTCAGCATCCTGGGATTGAAATCCACTCCACAATGGCGTGGCGCACTCTTTGAAGTGAAGGTAGGGGGAGGGGGGAGCTCTGGGACGTGTAGTCCTTGAACTCCCGCAGAAGGCCAGATCTTGCTGCAAAGTGCCGGTTGCATTTGTTTGTCTGCTGCACTTGTTTGCTAAAGCTTGTAGCGGCTGCTAAGTTATTCATCCATCTCATATTGATTATAGAAAGATTTGTCTAAGCGATTAATGTAATCCTTGGATATGATAAACACCATTGTAATGCAGAGCGATTTCATGATGATCATATAGAATTTCCGTTTAAGTGTAGCGATGTCGGATCCTTGTTCAAAAACCACTGTATAGAAAGCTTTAATTACACCTTGGTCTTGTACGTTTGATAGAAGAAATACTCCGATACTATGCTTGATAAGATTGTATGGTAGGCCGACCCACCCATTAGAGAATATTCTTCTACATCTGGATTAACCTTAGCCGGCCGCGGTGGCCGAGGGGACTAAGGCGCTCCAGTCACGGTCTGCATGGCCACTACGGTCGGGGGTTTGAATCCCCCCTCGGGCATGGATATTTGTGCCGTCCTAGTTCGTAAGTAGTTCATAAGTAGTTTGTAAGTTTAGGGACTGATGACCCCGTAGTTAAGTCCCATAGACTTTACAAACATTTGAACATTTTTGATTAACCTTACTGTCAACAGCGCAGGTCTAATTTCGTGGTCTTGACTTTCATGTCCTTACAACATGCCTGTTAGAAATTTATTTTCATCAAGAGGGGAGGAAATAGTCACTGGCCGAGAGCAAGTTTTCATATTACGATGTTTGTCTAGTTTGAAAGTTGCTAACAGTCTCTCAGTACAGTCTTCCACACTCTTATAAATTTCCCCGGCTTTACCCTCACTCCTATTGTTAGGGATGTATGCCCTTATGGTCCTATTTGTAGTAGGTAACGCATATTGCACAAGGGGCCGTAGGTTTCACCAATTCTTCAGACTGGTGAAACAAAGTTCTTTTGTTTGTTACTGACCTTTGATCTCGGAAGCAAATAATGTCCCACGTAGTTTCAGCATATAGGTCACCGATTCTTGATGTCTGAAGCTAAAGGGCTGTGAAAATGATTTAAGGGCTCTAACTACGATTTCCTTCATAAAACACGGGATGACTGTGGATTTTAAATTTATTCTTCCAACGCCTACACAAGCTCGGCGAAATCCACAAATCTAAGCAGTACATTGAACGATATTCACTTTACAATAAATACTAGTGCCATGATGATAAATGAACAAGTTCCGTAATGAGACAAGACGCTACATGTTAACAGTTCTAAGGTCGGCACTGGACTGTTCTCGGCCAGGCGTGGCTGTTAGTTGCTGCCCCTGTCGTTTTGGCGCCAAACGAACCTTCTAGATTCGTCGATCGTATTTTGTTTGTATATATTACAATGCACAAAGTACCAAATGGGTACTAATGAAAGCTTATTATCAGAAAAGTGTTACATTGAAATTTCGCTATTTTCTAATGTTTACTTTCTTAAATATTAATAAATAAAATGTAGTAATGGTAGCACCAAGAGGGGAGGTGGCAGCCAATCAGATCACGTCTATGCTACACTGCCGTGCTTTCTCACGGTTCATAAATGATCTGAGACATCTGTTATGCTTTTCCCACCCCTTCCATCGATTGCATACGGTTTGAAGGAAATTTCATAAAGCTAGCAGCTGGTTGCTTAAAGGAACCAGCAGCTCGGTTTGGGTAACTGAAGAACCATTTTCTCCAATATTTATGTTTTTCTACTTTCTTGTGCTGTGGGACGAGACTGTTAAAACCTTCTCCTGGGTTAGATATGTCATTAAATGGCACTGTAATAATGATATAAAGTCAGACTTGTTACATCCTCTTACAGCAATTAATTGTTTTCCCGTGATACCATGTGAATATCTTTATGCACAAGTCACCTTTAGAGCTAAAATGGCCTGGCGTAAAAAATACACGTTGCCTGCGAGAGTACGAAAAGGACACATGGATATTAGGGCGGGTACATCAGAACTCCGTGTGACAGTGCCATTTTTCAGTTGACACCATATGACACGAACTTGTTGCACCTTGTTAAAATGTACAGGTATGCATTTCTGTGCTACTCTACCGTTGGTTTACTATGCACATGTATGTTACTGAAGATCCGCTTCCTTGCATTGCCACGCTACAACATTCATTAGATAAGTTGTCTGTCGTTTCATGAGAAGTGTTTCCTTGTCCCAAAAGTGTCATTTCGAAAGAGAAAATTAAGTAACTAGACAACAGTAGTGTAGGACTAAAAGTACACGTAACTCTATGACACCGTAATTATAATGTTAAAAATACACATATCGTACGCTCCTTATAAGTCTAATAAAGCGCAGATGTGGGATTTCCCATATGTTGGTTTATAATGTTATTTCTTTACACACCGATTTACATTCAGTTTTCGAAACCAAATGTCCTATGGTACACCATGCTCAGCAAGATTTTGAGATACCCGTTCTGTCATTTGAAAATGCAATTAAATAGCCTTTACTGTTGTACTATTTGAATGCGGAAGTGAATTAGAACGTAACTTCAGTGAGGTTTGCACATTGCTTCCTTCCATTATGTTTTGTCCATTCATCTCGCATCTGGAAACTGAGGACCAATATAAGCACTATCGCGATATCTGCCTTCTATAGCATTAACATTAAGCACACATGTCTTGGGACTTTGGTAGAAACGTATTGATGCACTGACGACAATAACATTTGTTTCCAATATTGGAGAGAATAGCCTTCGGACCACGACAACTGAACTCTGCTGCATTTACAAATTTGCGTTATTCCTGGAAGTTTCTAACAGGCTGGACAGACGCAGTGGAATGGCCGTGCTCTTTAAGGCATCTTACTACGGAGTACCTGTTTACTCTCCGTCGGAGGATGAATTCAAACCTCGGGCATATATGTGTGTGTGTGTGTGTGTGTGTTGTGTCCATAGTTTACTTTGATTTCACGTAGTTTGCAAGCCTAGAGGCTGACAACCACACTAGTTACGTCTCATAGATTTACAAATATTTGAACGTTGAAGAGCCTCAAGCTACACACCCTGTACTGCGGGTTGTCACCCTATCCATAACCCAGGAACACAAACAAGAAAAAAGCTTCCAGCAGCAGTATATGTCAAAAATGTAAAACCTCTCAAACAAACAGCAGGAGAACTAGAGAGCTATAATAGGATAATAGGAAAACAACAATAAGTATCGCAGTAAAGTGATTTTTCAAGATCGATCTCGACCACACGTTAGCCACAAAAAATTTGTACAAGCGTATTTCAGCAAGTGATGTCTCAGTACATCCAGATACATTTGACGCGGAATATATTTTGGCTACTGCGTGATGGTCGTAAAAGTATTCAATTAGAAAACTATGTCTGTAACTAAAGAAGTCATTACTGTGTGGTCTTCAGTCACTAGACCAGTTTGATGCCGTTCTTGACGCTACACCATCCTGTGCAAGCATCTTCATCTCTGAATAAGAATGGAGACTCACTTCTCTTTGAATCTACTGTCTCTTCCACTGTGATTCTCTCCCCCTTCCCTCTACTCCCTCTCCTCCACACACACACACACACACACACACACACACACCGTGTCAAGATTAAAACCATCCAGAACACAAATGAAATTTTATAATGAAGCAACATAGAATCGGAATCCACAAGACAGAATACAATGCATTCAATACTGTAAACTAAAATTTAAAATCGTAATAAGCAAAGAACAAAGTTCCATGAATGAAAAATAATTGATTACAGAAACTGCTGCGCAAAACACAAATTTAACAGCCGGGTTAGTTAAACTGGAAGCTTAACAATAGCAACAACCGGATGCTCAGCTTGCATGCCATGTAGTTACAGTGCCGTCTAATGACACATCTAACACAGGAGAAGGTTTTAACAGTCTCGTCACACAGCACAAGAAAGTAGAAAAACAAATACTGTAAAAAATGGTTCTTCAGTTATCCATACCGAGCTGATGGCTCCTTTAAGCAACCAGCTGCTAGCTTAAATTTCCTTCAAACCGCATCACAGTAAGTCTATGTGCACAATCTGTGACTCAGTAGATGATTGACATACCAACAAACTGTTTAACAGTCTTTGTCTTTAATGCTCATGTCGTTTCCTGTTGACATACACATTAAGTAAAATTAGGGTAACTTAGCAACACATTTCTCGCTCCGGCCCATTACACTGTTCTTTACTATTTTTTATTCAGATTTATCAGCACTGAACATTAAAACGTTCTCGTAATACGATTCCCACACTTAAATGTTCGTAAGGTTTATTCGCTTAATCTGACTCATAAGTAAAATCTCACCACGATATATTTTAGCAAATGTTTATTTGGATGACGTGACTAATTATGACATGATTCCTAATCGTCTTTGATCACTATCAGAATCACACACTACCGTAAATTATTTAATTTAAACCTGTCTTCGCGTTTAATGATCTGCACTAGTTGTGGCTGTATAAAGAAAACACGGGAAAATTACCCTTCAAAGAGTCTCCGACTCTCATTGCTCCGTGACATGCAACTCACCTGTTGGACATTGTCTCTTACAGCAGGGGTTTCAGCGCCTGGTAAAAGGTTTACAAAGAGAGACAGTAAGGTAAGCTACAGAAAAGTGAAAGTTGGGATAGCCAGTCTAAACATAGAATCAAAGCACATCGAGGCGAGGTAGCCCTGTCACAAATTTCCATAAACCCTCATACATTGAATGCAGCCACTGGGCGTGGAATAGACTTGCTGTAGCCCAAGTCGTAAAATACATACAAGAGTAAGAATATAAATAAGAACCAGACCTCAGAGAGAGTTTAAGACGGAAGGTAAGGTAAGAAACTATCTATGAATTCGCGCACGATTACAAGTACAGGGGTCGGACCTAGACATCGAATATGCTAGATACGAGAATTGCAGTTCCCGAAAATCAGCCCAAATGCAGAAGTAAGGCGATAGCGACCACGGGAAATGCGAAGTATGTCGTATTAGTGATCATGTCGAGTCCGGCACGAAATCCTAGGACTGGCTCCCAAGGTAGTTGGAAGCACGTTTCACTAAACGACGGTAACTGCCGCACGCCGATCTCCCGATGTCGATACCTCCAACGGAATGGGGTTCGGGAGCTGCTCTCCAGGGTATTTAAATAAGTGACCAGTGCACATCCGCAGTTGGCGAAAAGGTCCCTGGAGCCAACCTAACAAAGGATGGAGGACTCACCGTTACCTAACTTGTGGCCGCCGGCAGCGGCAGAGTTCCAACCGTCACGTTAGGTAGCCTGAACTGGCGAAACTCGTCTCCCTCCGCCACCACGTGCTACAGCGACAGATTGAAATAAGGGCCGAAGTGAAACTAAACAGGGTATCGCCATCTTGGCCATTTCTCTGTACTAATTAAATGTGCAGTGACAAATTTATGCTGCTCCCTACTGATGCTCCTCTGTGCAGACAGTACATCCGTTAGTGTCTGCGAGGCTGGGAAAATTAGTTTTATTTCTATAATCCTGCGTTGAAATTCTAATGATTATTAATTAACAATTTAACCGGTCTTAGTGTGTAATCAATAAACTCGGGATATTCTCAAAATTTCGAATTTCTAATTAAATTTGACGTATAAATTTTTTGTCTGAGGACTGGCCTGACGGATTCTGGTGGGCATTGTCGCTTTGTCCACGAGCTGACTGACCATTGGCTGTGCCATATCTGATTGAAGTACCGTCCTGTGGACGGGCATGACCGCGCCCTTAACGTTGATTTCGGTCATCCTGAACCGTCGAACGATGACAGTATTTCCAGGCTGCGTTTCTATAGCGACAGGCGAACAGTCAAAGGTTGTCGCATCGCCCCTCGAACATCCTGTCGAATATCAATAGTATCATTTCTCGAGGATCCATGGGTGGGTCGAGGTGTCTATAGTCGAGACCTCGGTAAGAAAAACCTCGCGCAGGCTCCCGCCGTTAGGATTGTAATCCGGCCTCGTCATCAGAGCGCACTTGACGCCGCTGTACATGACTCCAGTACTGAGACAGCAACTCACGGCTCAGCTGGACCAAGTCCGCACAGTTCCGTCCAGTTATTTGCCATCACAAAGCAGCCTCTGACATGAGGTGTCGCCCGAAACCGTTGATTGACAGCCGTTCACTGATATTACCACACTCGTACCAATCCCGGAAATTTTGAAGGAAGTCCTCTGGATGGATTGCTGAAGTCATTCCACTAAAACGTTCCCAATTTGGTGGAGTGTAAGAGACAGGCAAGAAAGATCGACTATGGCTTTCAGGTGCCTGGGGCAAGACTTCAATAGCCGGTTCGAAAATGCTCGTCCTCACCGGAAGCCTAGAGATTATCTCAGTGGAAGACAGAGATATTGTGTTAATTGTCGGTCTGGTGCTATAGCCGCCGGCATACCAACAGGAGGTGATGGGATCCCAGCTGGTCCCAGGGCTGCCGACAAAGGCGTGGTAAGCCGCTCGGCTTCAAAAAAGCGCCGCTGGCCGCCGGACCGTTAACACTAAGGTCAGCTGCCTTGCACCTTTCCCCTTACCTGCCCTTCCTGATAAAACCGCCGTCCAATCCCCGATTCAGAAACCTGCTGAATTGGCACTACACTGCCAGTTTTATCTGCGATTGTAGAATCTAACTGAGTGGTAACCCTTTACACAGCCCTTGTTCCCATTTCTTCATCTCTCATGAGTCGACACAAGGCGAGATTCCAACGTACTAAGCATTTCAGAATGAATGGTCTAAAGGTTGGGGTTTAACAGCTTTAAGATAATTGCAAAATGACACGTTGACTATAGCTGTTTATTAACGCAAAGCTACCGGTCTCGGTTAGTGTACCATTCTCAAGCGCTAGCAGATTTTGCCAATAGCTTAACATATCATGATACAAATTGAAAAACTGTAAAATAAATATTTATCAAGGTAAACTTCTTGTAGAAATTTGCCAGTGGCTGATTGCTACAAACTCAGCTACTGGGAAAATATCTATAAGAAATTTAGCACGATGACAAATATTTATTTTACAGTTTTCAATTTGTATCATGATATGTTGAGCTATTAGCTAAACTCTGCTAGGGCTACCGAAAGCGGTAGCTATGAATTAATAAAGTAAACAGCTATGGTCAATATGTCATTTTGCAAACATTTCAGAATGGCCCGAAATGTCCGTACTGGACTCACCTACCTGTTCGATCAACGTCGCGATTTTCTTATGTTCAATTTCAGAAGTGTTATTGATTAATTGCTCGTCTTCCAGATTATCATGGACTACCTTGCTCTCAGCTTAAACTTGGTCTAGCACCTCGCCGTATTTTTGTAAATTAGCCGTCTGCAAGTCAAGATGGTCCGATAATTCATTATGACACTCGACTGCATCTCAAGCCTATTATGCACCTCCACATGGAGTCCTTAAGTTGTGCACGCAGCTCTACGCTAGAAGAAGTGCGTAATTCTGCACATCCTAAGTCGAATCTCACACCCAATTCAAAAATTGTTTTTCATTGTATACTCACTTCAGCACTCAAAGTAGTACGCTGTTTTTCTGTGTGCTCATTTCAAGACTAAATAAAATACGCAATTCTACGTTTTGAGATGCAGACGCAGCCAGCAACTGGCTCAACATAGCTTGCGTCGCGTCTGCGGCAACAGCTGGTTGCAAAGCGTCACTTGTCTGATGATATGCATCTGCAGTCGACGGTGTTGGCGGCGGCGCCGTGGTCTCCTCGACGTCAGCATGCTGGTGGGCGGCGGGGTCGACGTCATGATCACCATCGCCGGTGGCGTGGCGGGTCGGCGTCGTTCAGTTATCCGGCCCTGGGGCCCTATTCTATCTTCGTACCGTTCGTTTCGGTGTGTTTTCTCAGTAGTGACGTCAATTTCGGTTCGGTAGCGAAAATGGTTATTTTGTAAGCTGCTACTGCCCGAAACGGCCACCGAAATTTCGGGGGCTTCACCGTAAGTCACTGACACTTTGCTAAGGCCGATTCGTTCGTTTCCGTGGGTTTTGATTGTGAAGATAAATTGTTATTTTAGCAATGCTATGTGGTTTTAACTTCTGACAACGAGACATCTGTTGTTTTTAAGTAATAAATAATTTAAAAAGTTATCTTTCAAGGTGCTTTACAAATATTATAAGATATTTTGTTAAAATTGCTAGCGTTCTAATGTTTAATGTAACAAAGTAGCACTTCTGTAAACTCTGTTTCAATAAAATTTATGTTAAAATACGCGTCTTGGAAATTTCTTCAATGCGCCGTTTCATTTAGCCTCCAAACTCTTATATTACGAAAGTGTAAATACGAAATCCATCGAATACGGCGTCACGTTCGTTTTCGCGGTTAGCAACGCTGTCGCGTCGTATTTGGAAAATTTTCGTATTTATACTTCAGAATTCCTCAAATATGCACTCCAGATCTACGTTGCATTAAAAATCTTCATAAAATCTTCACCCCAATTGTAAGTCCTGTAATGCCCACAAGCGCGTTAGCGATGTATCTAAACAGTACTTGGTAATGTTTTGCTGTACTTTTCCAGACAAACTGAGTATGTATTACTTATAGAAAACGCTTTTACAACGTATAAGTTAAAATAGAAAGAAATTTTGTGAAGTCAGAGGAAGTTTTACAAATTAATAGCAGTACAATTAGAGAGGTCAATGGAAACAAAGAATAGCATTCTGTGAAGATGATATGGTCTCGTGGTTGAGGCGACGAGTTCTGAGGGGCGACATTACAGGTTCAAATCCTGCCTGCTGCAAAATATTTTTTCCCCAGTCATCTTGTTTGAAAGACTTTTCTACTCCTTTAAGAGAAGCATGATCTGTAATATTCTTTAGCGTGTACATGTAAGAATCAAGCCCCAGCAGTATTTTCTTATACATCGGGAGTTCACTCTTATTATAAAACGAAACATGAAATTGCTGTGAGTGATACAAACATAGCCTTTTATTTTTAATTTTTAAATTTTTTTAAGTCTTGTTACAAATAATTCATCTGTGACTACTCTCAATACTTGAAACGCAGTTTGAAACAAAGAAAATTTCCAGTCTTTATGTTGAAGATTATGTAATATTCAATATGAAGATTAGAAATTTTTGTATGTTTCAAACTGTGTTTAAGCACTGATGAAATTTCCACAGCGACCAAAATAAAATTTTGCGACAATAAAGAAATATTTGCGACTGCTCTTCATCATCCATATACGTTAAGAGGCACTGACCAGTTGGATTCAAGATGGAATCAAAGCTGACTTTTCAGGTTTTGCCCAGTCAGCGGCAGACGATATTGAAACTGATTACGAGTGAATCTAAAACATTCCTTTAGCTTTCTAACGCAGTTATTGAAATTACGAATTAAGCTATTTTTACCAGTCTGCGCGCGGGACTTGCACTTACATAGCGACCCAGGCAGATAATTTATTTACCGAGAACTCTAGCATATATTTCTCCATTCTACATATATGTCGCGAAGAGATCACGAGTATAAAATCACAGTGATTAGAGCCCACACAGAGGCATACCGACAATATTTCTTTCCGCCAACAACACGCGACTGGAATAGGAGGGAGAAATAATAATGGTACTCAGGGTACCCTCCGCCACACACCGTCTGAAGGCTTGCGAAGTATGGATGTGAATGTAGATGTAAATTTTATATTAGTGGGACACTGCAGTGGTCAATATTTTACCGGAATCAGTTAGACGTACGTTATAAATGATATGAACTCTCGCATCTACATATATTAATTGTCTAATGTGAGCAATCTAAATAGGAAGCGTTGTAAACAGGATTCTGTTTAATGAGTGGTGGTTTTATTATTCTCGGAGCTATTTTAGGTAGCCCACTCCATGCACATTTATGAGATAACTGGTTTCAGAGTTTTTATGGGGTACATAAAAATAAAAACTATTTCATTCAGACATCACAATGTAAGCAAATTTTACTTTATGTTCTGTATTCTTGGTTGATCATATCTTTCACAGACTACATACGTGTAGAATGACGTATATCAACTCTACGTGAAGGGTTTTAGAATGCAGAGCACTCACTTTTAGGATGTCCTATAGCTCAAAATATCGTTTTTATATATTTTATAATTTTCTAATCCACTCCCATGAACCACAGACATTGCCGAGGTGGGGAGGCTTCCGTGCCTCAACGATACAGATAGCCGTACCGTAGGTGCAACCACAGCGGAGGGGTATCTGTGGAGAAGCCAGACAAACGTGTGGTTCCTGAAGAGGGGCAGCAGCCTTTTCAGTAGTTAAGGGGCAACAGTCTGGATGATTGACTGAGCTGGCCTTAATATCAGCTAATGTGGCTTTGCCACACAGTTACTGCGAACAGCTGAAAGCAAGGGGAAACTACAGCCGTTATTTCTCCCGAGGACATGCAGCTCTACTGTATGAACATATGATGATGGCATCCTCTCGGGTAAAATATTCCAGAGGTAAAATAGTCCCCCATTCGGATCTCCGGACGGGGACTACTCAGGAGCATGTGATCATCAGGAAAGACAATACTGGCATTCTACGAGTCGGAGCGTGAAATGTTAGATCCCTTAATCGAGTAGAAAGTTAGAAAATTTAAAAAAGAAATGGATAGGTTGAAGTTAGATATAGTGGGGATTAGTGAAGTTCGGTGGCAGGATGAACAGGATTTCTGGTCAGGCGAGTACAGGATTATAAATACAAAATCAGTTGGGGGTATCACAGGAGTAGGATTGATAATGAATAAGAAAATAGGCATGCGGGTAAACTACTATGACCAGCACAGTGATCGCATTATCATTGTCAAGATAGATACGAAGCCAACACCGACAACACTAGTACAGGTTTATATGCCAACTAGCTCTGCCGATGATGAGGAGATCGAAGAAATATATGAGGAGCTAAAGAAAATTATTCAGACAATTAAGGGAGAGGAAAACTTAATTGTTATGGGAGACTGGAATTCGGTAGTAGGACAAGGAAGGGAAGGGAAGATAGTAGATGAATATGGTCTGGGCAAAAGGAATGAAAGAGGAAGCCGCCTGGTAGAATTTTGCACAGAACATAATTTAGTTATAACAAACACCTGGTTCAAGAATCACAAAAGAAGGTTGTGTACGTGGAAGAGACCAGGAGACACCGGGAGATACCAGATAGATTTTATAATGGTAAGACATAGATTTCGGAACCAGGTATTACAGTGTAAGACATACCCAGGGGCAGATATAGACTCTGACCATAACTTGTTGGTTATGAACTGTAGGCTGAAACTGAAGAAACTACAAAAAGGTAGGAAAATAAGTAGATGGGACCTGGATAAATTAAAGGAACCTAGGGTTCTTAAGAATTTCAGAGGGAGCTTTAGGCAACAATTGACAGAAACAGGGGAAAATAAAACAGTAGAAGAGGAATGGGTAGCATTGAGAGATGAAATAGTGAAGGCAGCAGAGGACAAAATAGGTAGAAAGGCAAGACCTACAAAAAATCCTTGTATATCACAGGAGATACTAAATTTAATTGATGAAAGGAGAAAATATAAAAATGCAGTAAATGAAACAGGCAAAATAGAGTACAGACGACTAAGAAATAAGATTGACAGGAAGTGCAAAATGGCTAAGCAGGTGTGGCTAGAAGGCAAATGCAAGGAAGTAGAAGAATGTATAAATAGGGGAAAAATAGATACAGCCTATAGGAAAATAAAAGAAACATTTGGAGATAAGAAAAACAGCTCTATGAATATCAAGGACACTGATGGAAAACTAGTTCTCAGCAAAGAAGGGAAAGCTGAAAGGTGGAAAGAGTATATAGAGGGGCTCTACAAAGGAAATGAACTTCGAGACAATATTGTAGGAAGGGAAGAGGATGTAGATGAAGATGAAATAGGAGATACTGTATTGAGAGAAGAATTTGACAGAGCCCTGAAAGACCTAAGTCGAAACATGGCCCCTGGAGGAGATGATATTCCCTCAGAGCTACTGAAGTCTCTGGGAGAACCAGCCATGACAAACCTGTTTCACCTGGTGTGTAAGATGTATGAGACAGGCGAAGTACCCTTAGACTATAAGAAAAATGTTATAATCCCCATTCCAATGAAAGCAGGTGCAGACAGGTGTGAAAACTACGGAACCATCAGTTTGATAAGTCATGGATGCAAAATATTAACACGAATTATATACAGGAGGATGGAAAAGCTGGTAGAAGCCGACCTCGCGGAAGATCAGTTTGGGTTCAGTAGAAATGTAGGAACACGGGAGGCAATACTCACTTTACGGCTTATCCTAGAAGATAGATTAAGAAAAGGCAAACCTACATTTCTAGCTTTTGTAGATTTGGAGAAGGCTTTTGACAATGCTGATTGGAATAAACTCTTTCAAGTTCTGAAGCAAGCAGGAGTAAAATATAGGGAGCGTAAGGTTATTTACAACTTGTACAAAAACCAGACAGCGGTTGTCAGAGTTGAAGGGCATGAAAGGGATGCAGTGGTTGGAAAGGGAGTAAGACAGGGTTGTAGTCTTTCTCCATTGTTATTCAATTTGTACATTTCACAAGCTATAAAGGAAAGCAAGGAGAAATTTGGAGAAGGAATTAAAGTTCAGGGCGTTTTGCCGACGACATAGTAATTCTGTCAGATACAGCAAAGGACCTGGAAGAGCAATTGAACGGAATGGACAGTGTGCTGAAAGTTGCATATAAGATGAACATTAACAAGAGCAAAACTAGGGTAATGGAATGCAGTGTAAGAAAATCAGGTGATGCTGAAGGAATTAGATTGGGAAACGAAGCAATAAAGGAGGTAGATGAGTTTTGTTACTTGGGCAGTAAAGTAACAAATGATGGTCGCAGTACAGAGGATATAAAATGTAGAATGGCAATAGGTAGAAAAGCGTTCTTGAAAAAGAGAAATTTGTTAACATCGAATATTGATTTAAGCCTAAGGAAGTCCTTTCTGAAGGCATTTGTATGGAGTGTTGCCTTGTATGGGAGTGAGACATGGACGATAAACAGTGCGGACAGGAAGAGGATTGAGGCTTTTGAAATATGGTGCTATAGAAGAATGCTGAAGATTAGGTGGGTGGATCGCGTAACTAATGAGGAGGTACTGAATGTAATTGGGGAGAAAAGAAATTTCTGGCATACCTTGACTAAAAGAAGGGATAGATTGGTAGGACACATTCTTAGACATCAAGGAATTGTGAATTTAGCGTTGGAGGGAAGTGTGTGGGGTAAAAATCGCAGAGGAAGACCCAGAGATGGATTCAGTAAGCAGATTCAGATAGATGTAGGTTGCCGTTCTTATGTGGAGATGAAGAGGCTTGCTCAGGATAGGGTATTGTGGAGAGCTGCATCAAACCAGTCTTCGGACTGAAGACCACAACAACAACAACAATTTTCTAATAAAGCTGGTTTTTCTGCCAGTTGTAAGGGTCGATACATCTTTACGCCAAAACTCCAGCAGACAGTGTCTAGTGCAAGTACATCAATAGTGAATAGAGCACGCAATCTCGTAGCGTTTTTCTGTGTCATGTTCTAGCTTGTTATTGCTGTAAAGTGCTGGAATATTCAGTTGATTTTTGAGTCCTCAATGCCACGGGTAGACCCGTCAGCATATATCGATTGTGTCAAGTGTTTCTTCGTAATGTGATGATCAAGAAGAATCCGGTTTCGTGGTAACCACGCCGATAATATTTGGGTAATAAGAAGATATTTGTGACGTGCATGTGCTACCAAAAAGTAATGCAAATTGAAGTGATGCTGTATGAGGAATCACGCGTACTTATTGTGAGACAAAGGCCGTGACAGTTACCATGTTTATTGACATATTAATTTCTACCAGTTATCATTTCTTGCGAATTAGTGTGGGGAAATCCCTATCCAAAGACATGTGTGTTAGTATAAAACAGCTACTACTTGATAATAACGTTGCTACTAATATATCAACCAATTCTCCTTTATCTGTTACGCGACCGTCATTCTAAAATTCATTACTGGCTGTATTCTGGTGGTTTATACATCGATAAACTAAGCAGGAACGTTATACAGTTATTACGGCTTAGCGTCAGAAGAAAATATATAGCAATGTCAGACATATTTGTTTTCACTATACAAATTTTCTTAGCACGTTCAAAATATATTCATAATGATTTCTTCGTAACAAATATTTGCAGAGACATAACAGGTTTTGTTTGCTGAAACTGCGTTCTGTCAGAGAAGAACACGTAAACCAAACGTTACAAAATGTAAAACAAGGCTGCTTTGCAAACTCTTCTAATTTCCCGTACTATTCGACGTATGAATGTCATCACGCATCCCTTGATTGGTAGCTTGATGAATCAGAGTTCTATGACAGTGGAGCATAATGTGATTTAATGAGGTTAACCCGGTGTAATTGACTGGCGCGGCTGCCGTAATATAGGACTAGATTCCGTCACCTAATTACTAGTCCAGCACTGTGCGCGCTTCCACCGATAATTCCATGTTGAATGATGACCGTGTTTGTGCTTGCTATGTGGTATCAGTAAACAGAATAATGAACGACAGGTAACATTTGACTTTATGATTTGCAGAAGAATTAATAACAAAGCTGTATATATGTTCCGCTTGATTTATATTTCCCATCATTTCATTACTTCTTATAGTAATCAGGACAGGGGCAAAATAAAATAGCATATTTGAAATACTTCACACATCTAAGTATTGCTATGTCTTAGTAAGATGAAGAACTGTATAAACCATGTAGAAGATGTCATAGAATCTTTCATATTCCATACATGTAATACCTTTCAGAGGGTTTAATATTTCTTTTGTTGCGATGATGTCTGGCAAGTGGTTTGACCCTCCTATACTCCCAGTTCTCAATATCTGCACTATCACCAAGAACATTAATACATGATTGTGTTTCTTTGTCTAACTTTTCTCCACTTCAGAAGATCTCTGTCATTGACTTTCATAATAATTATTTTGGGTTACTTATTAGAAAGTTACCACTTACCCATATCTTGAAAAAGAAAAAAACTGATTTACACTCCCGGGCTAATTGATAACAAAAAATGATCACTATTTAAGTAGATTCAAGCGAATTTTATATCAAAAACTGAAACGAAAATCTTTTATATTTGTTTATACTCTGCATCGTTAAATACCTATAAGAATTAACGTGTTCATGTCTACAGGACTGGATCAAGTGAATTCATATACATTTTGTGCAGAATGTAAGTAAACTATTGCTACTCAATCATACACATATGGAGGTAGGAGGAATTACTACATTTATTAAAAACTGCTATAAATTCAAGTATCTTACATCTTATAAAACAGGCTGTATGTGTGTATGTATGTATGTATGTATGTTCCACATCTCCTCCTAAACTACTGAACCGATTTCAACCAAACTTGGTAAACATATTCCTTACGTGAGATAACAATTGCTATAGGAGTACGAACCACATGCGACACTTGGTTGAGCATATATAAGTGATAAACAATAAGAGTTACAAGAAACTGCCACATAATGCGACCAAATTTTATAAATACACTGTATGAGAATGACAGTACCTTGCGACTTGCAACAAACTTTAAACATAATAACAATGCTTTATTCAAATTTTTCTCGCAGACAACCACATAAAAATAACGAAAGGAAAAACGTTTCTCGCTTAATACTTTTCCGCTGTTCTTCGAGCAAAACTATGGCATTCGGTATAACGTTACAATTTATAATTTCTACACTACCAATTGTACTCGCAGGAAATTTTGAAGACAAATACACGTTTAAAGCTGAATATACGTTCGAAATTGTATCAGAGTACGAAACGTAGTTCATGAGATATGATGACGTAAAGAGTAACGTTCATGGAAACCCGCTCCATCAAGCATCAAGCAAGCACGTTTTAATCTATTACTTCTTTACTACAAACCATATTCGCAACAGATTTAACCGACATAGAGCACTTATGCAAAGCAATATATTCCTGTAAAATTTTATAATTGTACAATTTATCTATAGTAATAATACATCTGTTAATGTAGGCCTGTCGCTGTTCAATCTTCAAAACTACTGAACAAATTTTCACGCGATTTTCACAGGAAACAAGGGCGAAGATTGGTTCAGGATCTAGGCATGATTTCATCAAAATAGAATCACGAAGTGTTTTCATAGACCGTCGTCTCTGTCTGTTCATCTATTATAAACCACTTCTCCAAATCTACTTCACGAATTCGCATGGAGTTCTCACAGGTAACTTCAGCGTACCTTGGGACAACATATAGACTTAGTTTCATAAAAATCGGAAAGAACATCAGAAATTAACGTTTTTCATTCTCAACCGTCATGGCTATCTTTCTCTTTCATCTCCAAAACTAATAGACGAATTTTCAGGCGTTTTTCATAGGAAACGAGAGGGTATCTTCCGGTTACAGGATGCTTCATTTCACAAAATCGGAGAGAGAGAGTAAAATATCACAATTTAAACATTTCTCTAAAAGCAATCTCATGTGGCTATTTGTAGAGAGTACTCTCCAAAAGTACTAAATGAACACTCATGGAAGTATCACAGATAAATAGAGAATATCTTTTGGCAACATATAGGCGTCACTTTATCAATATCAGATCAGGAAAGTAAAAAATATAGTAATTTGAAGTTTTAGGTGTATTTTATGTTTGGAAAGAACGGCGTAATGCGGCAAACAACTAATAGATTGCGTTTCGGATGTTCGTGTGAAGTTCGGGGCAGCGATCGGATTATTACACTTTGAAAATATTACTTACTCTTTGACTTTTCAAATTTACCATATTTCTGAAAATCGTTTTCTTGGTTGCTATGTTCTACGAAATATGATTATAAATCTAATACAATCCTCGCCGTGTTTAATCCGTATATTTACATACTGATATCACAGTCTAACGTATATGTACAAATGCTATGGAAGTTTAAGTCTCACGCTTGGAGCGACAATAGTGCTTCTAACGGAAAGAGAGCCAAGCGTAAGAATAATAATTCTTTTCAGTGATATGACTTCTTCATTAAGGTAATACTTATTACTTAAAGATACATCACAATTTTAAGTATTTTCAGTAACCAACTATTAGAAATACCTAATCTCCTAAACTACCTCACGGATTTGCATGGAGCAACTTCGTTTCATAAAAGTGGAATCAGGGAAATTGTTTTAGATGTAGGCTATTCTTGAAGTATGGATTGCGTAGTACACCAAACAAGCGATAGACTCCCTGTAGAGCTTCAAAGAACTAATAAACACCGATGCTGTATAATAAGTATGGGGTAGTACAATAAGGAAGGGATCGTTTGTGACAGAATTAAGCAATCTTATGTCTACGAATAGCAACAAGGACTGAACATAGTGTTACAGATTTCGCTTTGTGTATTGAACACTTAACGACATTTCGTTGCTTATTTTGACACGTTTCACTTTTTGAATCAAAAATTTTATGAAGATACATCGTTTCGGACAATGACTTTTACTTACATTTGACATCTTGGCTAGGACAACTGAGTTTATTGAACAGAGCGATCCAACAAGGATTTTCTTTTTACTGACTGAGGTCCGGAACCCTAAAAAGCCATGATACACACAGGCCTTCTTTAGCAACCGTTGCTTATAAGCTAGTATTGATCTAAATAAACTCTGTGTAGATCAGCATTTAGAAGAGAGTGCAACAGAAGTAGAGTTCCATAACAAATGCTTTATAATAGGGACTTGCAGATATTCTATAGGTGGTTCTGCAGTGTTGTATGCAAATTTACTGGCATTAAAAGATTAACTATAAAACTTATTTAAGATACCTAAAAAACAATTCAGTATATGATACCTTGCAAAAACTATTTGGTTCTTTTCTCGTTTGAATTTGTGTAAAGCTATTCTTTCTTGGTATATACAAAGATTGGTTGATTTTTTTACAACCTAAAGCAAGGACTTGTCTTATGTATATAAATATATTATCTTTGCCTTAACTTTATTAAAATAGCCTTAAGCACCTACTCAACTAATTTTCATCATTCGTCTGTAGCACCAGATTTTAAAAGCAATCATCTTTTTGTCTGAACTCCTTATCCATCACGTTTCATTCCCAAACAATGCTACACTCCAGACAAATGCATTCAGAAAGGACTTCCTAATATTTAAATTAATATTGGATGTCAACAAAATTCGTTTCCTCACAAACGTTTTTCATCCCATAGCCAATTTGCATTTTATATCTTCTTTACTTCGGCTGTCAGACGTTATCTTGCTACCCACATAACTCATCTACAATTTTTATCGTCTCATTACTTAATCTAATTCCTTAAGCATCGCCTGATTTTCTGACACTACAATCCATTACCCTCGTTTTACTCTTGTTAATTTTCATCTTGTTAATGTTCCTTTCAAGACACTGTTCATTCCAGGTTCTTTGCTGTCTCTGACAATTACTATGTCATCAGCAAAACGGAAGGTTTTTATTCCCTCTCTCTGGACTTTAATTCGCTCTCAAAATTTCTCCTTGTATTCCTGCACAGATTGAGCATAAGGGAATGGCTATAACCCTGTCTCTCCCTTCCCAACCACTGCGACCCTTTCATGCTCTTCCACTCTAATAACTGATGTCTGTGTTTTGTACAAGATGAATATAACTTTTCGTTCCCTATATTTTACCCCTGCTACCTTCAGAATTTGAAAAAGTGCATTCCAGTCAACATTGTCAATAGTAGTTTGGTTGTTGTTGTAATTCAGAGGGGACTAAACTACGAGGTCATGTCCCCTGCTAGTTTGAGCCGTTAGTTTCAGAATCATTTGAACATTTGTGTGTGTACAAGAACAAAACTGTATGTTTCACTCCAGTTTCCGCTGTTGCAAAATTAAAGAGAATGATTTACTTACTAACAATGAATAACTGTAAAGTAAGGCTTCCGCTACCGTTGTCATTGTCAATAAAAGTCTTAGGAATTTTAAAGATTGACAATGCTTGCGTTCGACCTGAATAAAAAAAGGTAAGTTCAGTATAATTTTGACTTGCCTATAAATTGTAGTTTTTTAGTACCTTCCCCTTTTATTTAAGGGGAAACCGGGAAACCCAGGAAAACAGCGGTGGTGAGGAGAGAAGATCGCGTGACTCGCCCTGGGGAAGGCACGTCGAGTGGCTTTAACCAAAGGGTGAAGAAACCTCTTTGGTCGCAGCAGGGGTTGGTAACGACTAGCTATCGACTCTGAGCCAGAGAGAACCATGCAAAGCGAGATATTACTACCCACATTCAGATAGCCATTAGATTCTCACACATCCACTTAAAAGTAAAACAAGTACACACACAGAGAAGCCGTACTTATTGCCTCATTCAAAAAAACAATAATAAATTATTAAAATAACAAAATCCTAGCAATATTAACTAATACTTCAGAAAGTAATATTTTAAAACATGAAATAAAAATGCTATTCTTCATGCTTCGAAAAGAGTGGGGTTCTAGTTTTAACGAAGTGCTAATCTAGCGACATCAAATAAATCAAAATTTTATAAAATATATGGAAGACGACAGACGGTCTTCTTTCACTGTTTTATGTTAAAAATGACTGGGAAAAGGAAAAGAAAACAGCACATTTTTCCAGCATAGATTTGCATGTTTCTCTCGTAGCGAACAGAGGAGAAATGCTTTTTATATCTACATGGGATATTCTGCAGATCACATTTAAGTGCCTGGCAGAGGGTTCATCGAATCACCTTTATAATATCTCCCATTCCATTTTCGAATAGTGCGCACGTAGAAAGAACACCTGAATCTCTCCGTTCGAGCTCTGATTTCTCGTATTTTGTTCTGATGTTCGTTTCTACCTATGTAAGTGGCAGTCAACAATACATTATCGCATTCGGAGGAGAATGTCAGCGATTGGAGTTTCGTAAGTAGTCCACGTCGCAGCGATAATCGCCATTTTTGTAATGATTACAATCCCAGATTCTGTATCATTTCCGTAACGCTGTCTCCCCTGCATCGTCATAGTGCAAAACGAGCTGCCCTTCTTTGGACTCTTTCGAAGTTCTCCGTCAAACCCACCTTATAAGGATCCCACATTGGGCAGCAATACTCCAAAAAAGGGCGTACAAACGTAGTGTATGCAGTCTCTTTAGTGGTTCTATTGCATCTTTTAAGGTTTCTGCCAACAAAACGCAGTCTCCGGTTGGGCTTTCCCAAGACATTATCTGCGTGTTCTATCTCGTTTAAGTCTGAAGTAATAGTAATTCGTATTTAGTGACGTTTACTGCCGTCACTTTTGATTGATTTATCTTGAAAAACAAAGTTTAACGGATGTCTTTTCGTACTCATGTACTTCTCATTATTTAGAGTCAATTGACAATTTTTACGCCATAGTGATATCTTATTTAGATCGTTCTGCAGTTGGTAATGATCTGCAGATGATTTTACAGGACGTTAAATTTCGGCGTCATCTGCAAACAACCTAAGAGAGCTGCTTAAATTTTGTCCCAAATCGTTTGTGTAAATAAGGAACAGCAGAGAACCAGTAACACCACCCCGTGGAACACCCGATATCACATCTGTTTTAGTCGCTGCCTTACCATCGATTACTACAAACTGTGTCCTGTGACTGACAGAAAATCCCTTATCCAAAAAAATGTTTGTAAATCTATCGAACCAAACTGCGTGGTCATCAGTCCGTTGCTTACAAACTACTTAAACCTAGGTAAACTAACCTAAGGACAAACACACACACACCCATGCCCCAGGGAGGACTCGAACCTCCACGGCGAGCAATCGCGCGCTCCGCAGCGAGACGCTTTAGACCGCTCGGCTGCTACACCGCGGCAAATCCCTTATCCAATCGCAAACTTGGGGCGATATACCAAAACCGCGCAATTTGATTGAAAGCCGTTTGTGAGGTACGGTGTCAAAAGCCTACTGGAAATCAAAAAATACGGAATCAATATTAGAACCTTTGTCGATAGCACTCATCACTTCGTGTGAGTAAAGAGCTATTTCTGTATGAATTGAAAACAAATTAATTGCAGCATAATCATACTTTAATGATAGAAATTCTATATGAAACGAAACAATTAATTGAAATACAATAAGTGGAATGGAATTATAACGTTTCGAAAGTCTTTGCGTTCATTGTAACGCTTCTTGATGAACGATATTTTTTTGTCTTTCCGTCCGGAAAGAAAACGAACAGTGCAGATGGTTTACCAACTCTCGAACACTCCACGTATAAGTGCCATGGGAAAAACAAAGCAATTCAAGATTTATTTCACAAACTTCCAACGACTAACCTAGCCCTCTATTAATACTCATTGCATTGCGCGCACGCCGAACGATATTACGACGCAGCAGTTTCGGCATTGTGCTACAAGAGTAAACCACGATCTGCACTCAATTTTATTGTAACACTGAAAAATACTTCGAACTGACGTCAATTCTATCATTGCAACGCCTCAAAGATATTATCACAACCAATAACGCCATGGAGGTAACAATAATACGGAGGGGCTTCTAAAGAAACAACGTTACGTGTTAAATCTGTCTGGCTGCTTTAACCTTGTGTGCATAACGTAATCTCCCTTCATAGTAACCTTCTTGGCGTATTTGTTCGCTGCGTTACAGCGTATTTGGTTGCTAGGCGAGTAGAGAATGAATAAGCTGTTTGTTGGAGAATCTAGAAAATTATCCGAGCTGTAAGCGTACTTTCAATTTTTCTCAAATTCTGACGTTTTGAGGAATATTTTCCAAAACTTTTCTTTCATACAAAATTGAGAGTTACAAACAAAACAAAGTTAGTGGGGAGGGGTAGGCAAGTTTGTGGTCCTTACGGGAATTACACTCCTGACCATAAAAATTGCTACACCACAAAGATCATGTGCTACAGACCCGAAATTTAACTGAGAGGAAGAAGATTCTGTGACATTCAAATGATTAGCTTTTCAGAGCATTCACGCAATGTTCCCGTCGGTGGAGACATGAGGAAACTTTCCAACCGATTTCTCATACACAAACAGCAGTTGACCGGCGTTGCCTGGTGAAACGTTATCGTGACGCCTCGTGTAAGGAGCAGAAATGGGTACCATCACGTTCCCGACTTTGATAAAGGTCGGATTGTACAGACAGAAGCAGCCGGGTGACCGAGGGGACTGAGGCGCTCCAGTCACGGTCTGCACGGCCACTGCGGTCGGGGGATATTTGTGCCGTCCTTAGGATTAGCTAGTTCATAAGTAGTTTGTAAGTTTAGGGACTGATGACCCCGTAGTTGAGTCCCATAAGCTATACAAACATTTGAACATTTAGACAGAAGCACCTGCGATAGTGTACGCAACGACGAACCAGGGTGCACGTCATTTTTATTTTTATTCTGATGAATCCAGGTTCTGTTTACAGCATCATGATGGCCGCATCCGTGTTTGGCGACAAAGCGGTGAACGCACATTGGAAGCGTGTATTCCTCAAAGCTCTACTGGCGTATCACCCAGCGTAATGGTATGGGCTACCATTGGTTACACGTCTCGGTCATCTCTTGTTCGCATCGACGGCACTTTGAACAGTGGTCGTTACATTTCGGATGTGTTTCAACCCGTGTTTCTACCCTTCATTCCATCCATGCGAAACCCTACATTTCAGCAGTATAATGCACGACTGCCTGTTGCACATCCTGTACGGGCCTTTCTGAATACGGAAAATGTACGACTGTCGTCCTGGCCAGCACATTTTCCAGATCTCTCACCAATTGCAAACTTCTGGTCAATGGTGGCCGAGCTACTGGCTTGTCACAATAAGCAAGTCACTATTCTTCATGAACTGTGGTATTGTGTTGAAGCTGCTTGGGCATCTGTACCTCTACACGCCATTCAAGCTCTGTTTGACTCAATGCCAAGGCGTATCCAGACCGTTATTATGGCCTGATTTCTCCATCCACCCAAATTGTCTGAAAATGTTATCACATGTCAGGTGTAGTATAATATATTTGTCCAATGAATACCCATTTATCATCTGCATTTCTTCTTGGTGTAGCAATTTTAATGGCTAGTAGTTACAAAACTACGAGTCTGATTACTGTGGGCAGGGTGAATCTGGTAATTTGTATCTGATGGGATGCGAGCTTAGGTAGTCCTTGCATGTGCGGTGAGCACTGTGTCCCCAGTGGTGTAGTGGTCAGTGGGAGACTCGGGTTCAATTTTTCAGCTTCGCCCATTCGCCGTTGATGTCATATATTCTGTGAATATAAAAGAATAACAACTGCAGGATCAGAAGTGACGACGTCACTTGCCTATAAACAAAGGAGAGTCAGCGAAATCGGTGAAGCCATTCTCAATTGACGCGCTTTCATACAAGCGGCAATTCCTTTTTATTAATATGGATGAATAGCTGGGCTCTTAAGTTTTCCAAGTCGCGCAGCACTGAAACTCCGCAAGAGGGGTAGCAAGCATTGGCTCGTCGCCCGACCCTGGCGCACCTGGTGTATGCGGCAGCGGCAGCACGACACCGAGTTCCCGCCCCCTCCCCCTCCCCCTTTAGCCTGCCGGGTGTCAGGTGGGGCGGCCGCGCTACCCAACTTCCGCCCCCCACCCGTGCTAGCCCCAACCACCACAACTCCCCACCCCCTGCAACCCACCGCGCGACTACCGCGGAAGCAACCCCTACACCTCCAACCGGAGACCAACTCACTCGCTGCCTACTGCAGCGGCTGTTCTTCGTCCGCGTAACTTCAACTCGGAATTCCACGTTGCGCTATGTATGTCTTCTTCTTTCTCGTTGCGTTATTAGTCGCGCCTCTCCGAGTAAACAAAGGATGGCGCAGGTGAAATTCTTGGAGGACCGAGCTCGAAATTACACCGATATATAATGTTAGTATTTACAAGCGACCATTTAAAATCTTTTAGCCGGCCGCGGTGGCCGAGGGGACTGAGGCGCTCCAGTCACGGTCTGCACGCCCACTACGGTCAG
The DNA here is from genome assembly GCA_026315105.1 of Locusta migratoria. Taxonomy (NCBI): domain Eukaryota; kingdom Metazoa; phylum Arthropoda; class Insecta; order Orthoptera; family Acrididae; genus Locusta; species Locusta migratoria. The sequence continues at coordinate 87,694,555 of CM048748.1, forward strand.
GGGTTCGAATCCCCCCTCGGGCATGAATATTTGTGCCGTCCTTAGGATAAGCTGGTAGATAAGTAGTTTGCAAGTTTAGGGACTGATGACCCCGTAGTTAAGTCCCTTAAGTTATACGAACATTTGAACATAAAATCTTTTTCGTTGCCCTTTTATTCCCAGTGTTGTTCCTAGACGACAACGTATTAATAGCTGATTTATACCGTATTTTGTGTACCATTCTTTAACCTTTAGCTCGTACAACGATCTTTTGGACCGGGGCGACCCCCTTCTTCTCCCTCCGCTTCTCTCTGAGTGCGTGTCATCACTCTGCCCTCCACAGTAGCTTCAAAGCAGTTGAAGAGGAAGTCGAAGTAAGTCATTTCTTCGTTGTGCATCTGTCCGAAGTTCTGTAATTAACGAATTGCACTCTCCGCTCCCGGTCAAAAAATGCCGATGTGTACACTGAATGTCTTTTATTTTCTCCGGTCCAATGTACCCCACTTACCCTCAAGTTGTGTGTTTCTCCTTTCACAATCAATTGCAATTCTATAAAAATAGCAAAAATATCAAGTGTGTGAGAAAACTAATGGGGGGGGTGTATGATGGGGAAGGGGGAGACCGAATGATGCACTACATGCATTTTAAGACAATTAGATGCAAAACAGGCCGAAAGGAACTGAAAGAAACGGCACCGCGGTCTTAAAGACCAAGTGTACGCTTTGTGTGCCATAAGGGGGTGTACCGGTTGAAGGTTAAAGTCGCATTTTTGTTGACGAACAACATGCTTTTATACTACGGCGTGTTCCCCCGTCTGAGGTATTAATTCATCCGTCTTGGAAGTTGTGTTGCGTTGCCGTCTGCACGTGGCTATGAGTGTGAGCGCGAGTGTGGTTCATGTTATTTTATTTCAGCAATGATTGAGTCGGATCGCTGGTCGACTGTCAGCGATCGGCTGTTTATCTTTTCTCGGGCTTTGTAGGGATCTTTGTACGCCGGGGTGGGCACGTGACTTTGACGGCAGTTGCGCCATATGGGCCGGTAGTAAGCGGGGCATTGTAGCTCGGGGCTGTTGACAAGTGACGGCTTTCCTCTTCAGGCGGGTGGTCGTGAGGGTGAGCCAGCGTTACTAATACGGAGTCTTACCGGCCTGGTATAACTTCTGCTCCAAGTGCACGCAGATGTTGAATTGCAACTGCTGGACTGATTGAAATCTGCGCGGTGGCCGGAGGAGTGTGTGTGCCGCCGTGAGTGCGGCCGTTTGCTAGGGGCTGACAGGCATTTTTCCTTCTGTGGCCTGAGCGGAAGAACATCGGAGGTAACTTGTTGGTTCTTCAGGCAGTGGAGACGACGTGACAACTTGTAATTGAAGGTTCATGGTGGGTAAGCACTGTTTGTTTGAAATCGGTTTGACAACCCGGTATTTGTGATTGACATTTATGGGTCATGTTCTTCTCGGTCGTTTCACTGTGGTTCGTCCTTTTCCCACGAGCGGAATATACGTGTAGTCATCAGTCCTGCTGGCTCAGCCTCCACCAAAAATCATGTTTAGTTTCAAAGGGAAAAATAAACTAATGGCATTATGCCTTTAGGGAGAGACTTATTCTCAGTAGAGAAATCAATATTTCACTTAAGTTGAAGAATTTGACGTAAATGGAACTTTTTGTCAGAAATTTTGAAATAATTTTCATTTCTGTAAATGAACGTTTCATGTTTTAGTGCTAAGGTACTCAATGCCGTTGGGCGTTTGTTGTAGGCTGCATCAATGTATAACGCAGAAGATTTGTGTTTTTAGCTTGTTTATTCATCCAGTCGTTCAGTTTCTTAGGTTACATAAAAACTCTAACAACCTACTGTTGATTTAATGCCCTAATTGTTTTAATTAATCTTTGATTGAAGGTGCTAGACTTGGTGCTTGAGCCTGTCCTAAGATAGGCTTCACGCAAGATTGTTTATAATTATACTTGTTGTAAATAAAGCGATATTGTAGACAGTGAAGCCTGTGCTATCCGAGTACATGTCCCAGTCCTTCCTTAGAATATAGTAGTTGTATATTCTATGCGTCACAATGATTGTCTTGTATTTTGTGCTGGCTAAGATTAAGCTAGCATATTGATCTGTCAACGTTATCTGTCAACAATACAACGTTCCAAGTAATAAAATATATCGATACAATCTGTGTTAAGCATGAAATACGTGACATAAAAGAACAAAAGGTCGATAAAAAATTTTAAAACACGTATTTTGATGTTTAGTGTACTGTATTAATACTGAAATCACTGAATTTTAATTTTTCCAAAACCGAATTCATAATGTAGGAATGAAAGAATGTGTATCACCACAAAAAAGACGTAATACAGAGCAATATAATACTTGTTACCTATCTGAAGATTGGTGCTCAATTCTGAGCTTCAAGGCTTTGCACTTTGTTGTGCATTGCAAGGATAAGTCATGAGATATGCCCCAAAGAACGTAAAGTTGCAATAGACACTTAACAATGAAAAATATGATGTCATCCATAACATTACTAAAAGAAATGCGTCAAAAATCATTTACAAGAGTAATCATTCACACCTACAAGCCGTAAATTCAACTAAGTACTTACAAACTAAAATTACGGTCATCTTCCATTGCAAAGAACACACAGAAAGTATCACAGGAGGTAACACTATGTTTTATTGCCACAACAATTAGAAGTTGCAATGGTTCTACTAAAGGAGGTGCCTGCAGTTTACTTGTGTGTCCTATTCTCTTGTATTCTTGTGCAGTCTTGGCTCCCCACGAACCGGAACGACGCAGGATTTAAACAAAATTTAGAGATGGGGAGATTGTTTTGTATTATCGCAATTAAGGGTAAGGAATGTTACGGAAATGATGCAGGACTTCTGGTAGAAATCATTACAAGAAATACATTTTTCGTTGAGGCGAGACATTTTTGTAACTTCTTTCACAAACTGCCTGTTCCAATAACGAACATATTTTGTTAGCCCCCACCCAATATAGTGAGCCACGATCATCATGGAGAAATAAATCACATCTAAAATTGGAAGATTTAGGTAGCCATTTTTCCCGCGTGCAATTAGAGACTGGAACGATAGATAAATCTCTTCAACAGAATGAACGATAATGCTTCGAATTCTCGAATTCTTCCTGTCGGTTCTTCGGAGTGGAGACAGCAACATTATGGCAACCGAAGTGATGGGAATAAAAGAAAGTTACCGTAGAGGGGGCTGGTGTTGACTCTACCGAAAAAAACTGCAAAAGTACACTCCTGGCAATTAAAATTGCTACACCACCGAAAATGACGTACTATAGACGCAAAATTTAACCGACCCAACTACCAGGCGAGATGATATGCATCTTATCCGCATGGCTGTTACGAATCGTACAGCCACGTCTCGATCCCTGAGACAACAGATGGGGACGTTTGCAAGACAACAACCATCTGCACGAACAGTTCGACGACGTTTGCAGTAGCATGGACTATCAGCTTGGAGACCATGGATGCGGTTACCCTTGACGCTGAATCACAGACAGGAGCGCCTGCGATGGTGTACGCAACGAGGAACCTGGGATCACGATTGGCAAAACGTCATTTTTTCTGATGAATCCCGGTTCTGTTTAAAGCATCATGATGGTCGCGTCCTTGTTTGGAGACATCGCGGTGACCACACACTGGAAGTGTGTATTCATCATCGCCATACTGGCGTATCACCAGCGTGATGGTATGGGGTGCCGCCATTCGTTACACGTAACCTCTTGTTCACATCGACGGCACTTTGAACAGTGGCCGTTACATTTAAGATGTGTTACGACCCTTGGTTCTACCCTTCATTCGATCCCTGGGAAACCCTACATTTGAGCAGGATAATGCACGACCGTATGTTGCAGGTCCTGTACGGGCCTTTCTGGATACGGAAAATGTTCGACTGCTGCCCTGGCCAGCACATTCTCCAGATGTCTGACCAATTGAAAACGTCTGGTCAATGGTGTCCGAGCAACTGGCACGTCACAATACACCAGTCACTAATCTTGATGAACTGTGGAATCGTGTTGAAACTGCATGGGCATCTGTACCTGTACACGCCATCCAAGCTCTGTTTGACTTAATGCCCAGGCGTATCAAGGCCGTAATTACGGCCAAAGGTTGTTGTTCTGGGCACTGATTTCTCAAGATCTATGCACCCAAACTGCGTGAAAATGTAATCACATGTCAGTTCTAGTATAATATATTTGTCCAATGAATATCTGTTTACCATCTGCATTTCGTCTTGGTGCAGCAATTTTAATGGCCAGCTGTGTAATTTGGTTGAGATAGTGTAGTAAGCAGATACTGCAGTGCAACAACTGCATGACTTAGCCGAAGTTATGGCCTGCAGAACCAAACGAATGTTGGATGTGTGACAGGCACAGAGGGAGGAGGCTGTAGCTGTGGAAGAGTCACAAAGTTTAATTTTCAGAACCTGGACATTTCATATAACAGGAGCCATTTCAGAAAGGCTTGGTCAAGGTCGTCTATGGGTAGCATCAGCAAGGGATCGTTATCTCCGGTTATCCTCCAGATACTACATGATGCGGAATATCAACACAAACAGTCCAAAATAGTATTCAACAATGGGGCCTCTAAGCACGGCGGCCTATTATGCGCTTGCCATTAGAACAAAGACATCTTATAGCCCGCAGAAACTAGGCGGAGGAACATCGGAATTGGATTCGTAACGTATGGTACCGGTTCTGTTCACAGATGATTTATCGTTGTTCGCGAATCTGGAGAGAATGTGGAACTCGGATCAGTACTTCTTATATGCAGAGGACATCACCATATCATGGTGGTGGACGAATGGTGTCGGCAGGAATCAGTATTTGCGGGCGTACGGATTAGAGGTCTGCGCCTCGCTCGGTTGCTCGCTCGAACCGCGTGATAAATGTCGGTCTACGACAGTCCGACAGGTGTCGGTACTGCAGCTTGCGGCAAGGCGTGTGGCTGCGCTCGACTTCCTCCACGCTCGTTCGAGCGGCGCACGCTCGACTCGCCCGACGGTCCAAACATATTTAAGGGGTGAAACGGTCCCTCCAAAGTTGGGGTTAAAATAGAAAAATCGTGATAACTTAGAGATTAATGAAGCGATTTTAATGAATTTTTGGTATGCAAGTATCTTTTGCCTAGGTACATTGCAGAGGGAGTGACAATTATAGGGGCAACTACCCCTAAAGTGACCAATTTTTGGTGCTCAAAAATTGTTTTGATTTAATCGAAGTTGAATCTATGAAATTTGTAGTTTCCAAATGATAAGCCAAGATCGCAAACTAACAATTTATTAAGTGACGACCGGTTTCTCTGCACTGTGTTACCATCATCTGGTCATATATATATATATATTATAATCTGGTCATCTGTCAAAAATATGAAAGACATGCAAGAAATAACGTAAAAACATAAAAAATAAGATGCATTTGGGATAAATAATTATAATAATCAAACATTAAAAATTATATTAAAAAATGTAGTTTATAATTGCAATGTCACCCTTACATAGAATAAGGGTTTCACATATATATATATATATATATATATATATATATGACCAGATGATGGTGACACAGCGCACCGAAACCGGTCGTCACTTAATAAATTGTTAGTTTGCGATCCTGGCTTATCATCTGGAAACTATAAAACGAATTGATCGCCTCCAGACCAGACGATGTCAGGTAATCTTATGAAATTTGTCTCTTATCAAAAGATACTTTTATACCAAAAATCATTAAAATAGCTTCACTAATCTCGAAGTCATCGACATTTTTCTATTTTAGCCCCGATTTTGGAGGGACCGTTTCACCTCTTAAATATGTTTTTCCGCCGCTAAAAAAATACGTCTCGCACAGTTTTTCATGTATTATAAAATATGCAAATTTCATAAAAATCGGAGAGAGACTTGGGTAGGTTTCCATGTGAGTACAGCGGCAGTACTACACTGTGCGGCCTGTGCCCGCCCCGCCCCACGCAGCCTCGTTCGAGCGTCAACACGCTCGCTGCGAGCGTACATACTCGCCGCGCCACCGCCGAGCGTTGCGCACTCGACCGAGTACGAGCGAGCGAAACCGGCGATTTGCAGACCTCTAGTACGGATCTATATGTCGTTCAAAACGGCGTTTTTCTGCTCAGAGGTAGAGAGATGAGATCCACTAAGTTTTTGTTGTGCCATACGCTGATGCTACAGGAGATGGGATCTGTATGGTGGACGATTACACTCGTCCTCACAGAGAGGCACTGGTGGACCACATATTTGAAGCTCAGGGAGTTGAACGATTAGAGTGGACAGCTTACTAACCGGACTCATCCCGATTGAGCGAGTCTGGCATCAGCTTGGCAGACGCATTTCAATCATACCAGCACCTCCCATAACGGTTCCAGGAATGGATACTGCTCTCATCTAAGAATGAGCAAATAACCAGCGAAGACCTGATTGATAACCTCATAACCGCGGTGGAATGGCCGAGCGCTTTAAGGTGCCTTGCTCCCCGTCGCAGATTTCAGTCCGGCCTCAGACATGGATAGGCCTATGTGTTTGTTGCCCTTAGGTTGTTCAAAAATGTTTGTAAAGCTTATGGGACTTAACTGTGGGGTTATCAGTCCCTAAACTTACACACTACTTATAAACTAATACTAAAGACATCACATACATCCATGCCCGAGGGAAGATTCGAAACTCCGACGCCGGCAGCGGTGGCCGAGGTGACTGAGGCGCTTCAGTCACGGTCAGCACGGCCACTACGGTCGGGGGTTCGAATCCCCCCTCGGGCATGGATATTTGTGCCGTCCTAGTTCGTAAGTAGTTCATAAGTAGTTTGTAAGTTTAGGGACTATTGACTCCGTAGTTAAGCCCCATAAGCTTAACAAACATTTGAACATTTGAAACTCCGACGGGAACAGCCTCGCGAATCGGAGCATAAAGCTTCAATGCCCTCAACCACTCCGCCGCGGCTGTCATTAGGTTGGTTTAAGTAGTTTGGAAGCTTGTGGAATGACAACTTCATTAGTTTCGTCCCATTGATTGACAAACATGGTGCGTCGCTCTAAGTAAATGCCATGTAAACATCAAGTAAAGAGCGGAGACAGCGAAATATAGTAGGGGAAAGCCGGGTAATATAGTGACTTTATATTTATTTATTATTATTATTTTTTTTTTTTTTTTTTTTTTTTTTTTGCCGTTACGTTGAAATCAGATAATTTATGGAAAAACACTTACTTAATGCGTCACCTTTGTAATAAAGCTCTTAAATACTTCCTAAGCCAAGATTATTTTTAGCTAAGATGTAAGACGAAAAACATGTTCAAATGTTTGTATAGCTTATGGGACTTAACTACGGGGTCATCACTCCCTAAACTTACAAACTACTTATGAACTAGCTAACACTAAGGACGGCACAAATATCCATGCCCGAGGGGGGATTCGAAGCCCCGACCGTAGTGGCTGTGCAGACCGTGACTGGCTCGCCGCAGTCCCCTCGGCCACCGCGGCCGGCGGTTAAGACGACTAAATTAACATTTTATTTAGAAAACAAAGACTTTTGTTGATGTTTATCTACTTATAAAAATAGACACAAACGCAACATTTCTCCCTTGCATCCCTGTAATTAAAACCCGTTCACTGATCAACAGCTTCAGGAAAGTTGAACTTTGAACTTCCTAGTGGCGCCTTTAACAGGCTTACCATTTCTTACACGCTGCATTGCCTCTTTCAGTGATTCCTTGCTCCATTTGTGTCACCCTGTTTTCCTTGTGAACTGCGTAATTCGTCATTTTATGCGAAGTCGACATTTTGTATTCAGACATACATGCACACAGTCTTATATAATAAATTTATTAAACGTTATTAAAACATCAGTAAATCCACGAGGTTTAAGTGGAATCAACTCATAATCATTAATGTAGAAGTATTACTTGCATTAACATTATTTAAACCGCGGGAAAAATTGTTACAAAAACAGCATCAACTCCTGAGTCTCTGTTTTCAACAAAACATAATGACAAAATAGTTCGATTTCAACATACATGCCTGCAGAGCGTGCTAAGGAAGCAATACTATAGTGCACGTTGCACAATTTGTAGAGTTATCGGAGAATTTGAAAATTCGTCATCTTAGACTACTCGTCAACTTACCTGACCTTCCCCTGCTGCATCGCACACAAATTACATTTGTAACCAATATCTGAGTAACATACGTTAACGTTAAGTATATCGTGTATGTTATCACACCAGGTCCCCTAATTGTTTTGAGCGGTACAGCTGTACATCGCGATCGCTAAATTACGCAGAGTGATACTGGGAACATTTTCTTGTTCTTTTCTTACTCTTAGGGGTAAGTATTACACGGTCCGCCAATAATACCTTGCATGTACCAAGCTCTTCATTTCACAATAGTACGTGCAGTTCAGTTATTTGCTGCCTTCCCAATCCCTGTCTACAGGTTATCCCTCTACATTGATTCTTGTACCATGGTGTGTCACTGCATGTCGTATCATCCCACTCCTTCTTCTTGTTGGCTGTTTCCATTCGATACATTTGACTGTGCTATACAGAGAAAGTTTTCATTCAGTATAGGTCCACGCAGTCGTCGACACTACGCAGTTATATCACACCTCAAAGTATTTGATTTTAGTTTTATGCGAATTTCCTAAAGTCAATGTTTCTCTACCATTCAGATATGTGGCCAAAACTAAGGTTAAAAAATTTTTTTTTCCTCGCAGGAAGTTTGATAACTCTTAGTCATTAATGTTTTCTTTCCCTGTGGCAGTCTGCTGCTTATGTCCTACGTTTTGTCTTATTCTGCTTCCAAGTCAGTACAATTGCTTAATTTCATCTAAGGTGTTGTTATGTCGTTATTAGTTTTCATGTTAAGCTGTATTTTATTTCTTCTGCTCATTCCCTTGCCCTTTTGCGATTTTAGTCTACACTCTATACTATGCACTATTCTGTTCATTCAACAGATCTTGTATTCTATTTCACTCTCATTGAAAGTAGCAATTTCAGATTGAATTTTATCACGGACACTGTTTTCGCCTGGAAGTTATGGTCCACTCTTGAATCACCCTTTCATTTTCGTCGTTCTTGGGCGTTTGCAATGAACAATAGATTCTCATGCGATTTTTATTTTAAAAACAGTATCTTCACATTAAGAATCAAATTATTTTACACACTGTGAGAGATGGAAATCCATAACTCATCTTTAATGAGTAACTTAATGTAAAAATAATTATTTAATTATCTCATTATGCGTAATTTGCTGTTGCTGTTGATGGAATATTGGAGCACGGCAGTTTTATTTGAGAATAGGGAGATGTTTTACTGTTTCGGTGAAGGAAGAAGACCCGGCGGGTGGAATTGCTGAGTCGGTCCGACTACTGCGTTTCTTTACCTGCTGGCTCGCTGCCTTAGGCGTCCGAGGGTTGCTTACGCCCAAGACAAGGCAGAGGCCTTAGGCGGAGGTAAAAATGTGGGAGGAGGAAGGCGAGTATTGTGTGAGCTCCTAAAGACCTAATCTCCCTCATTTTGAGAAAAGATAACACCCCCTCTGATCTCTCAAGGGACGAGTGTCCAAATCGTGTTTACTAGGAGGTAGGCCGCGGAATAAGGTCATGATGGCTTTTTCTAACGGAAAAATTCCTTCACAGGCCAAGCTGGGAGCGAGTTGAGTGGACGGTTACGGAAAGCGAGAGAATCGCGCCAGGGAGATTTAAGGGAACGAGTAGCTGTATCTGATTTGGTGCAGGGTAGAGTTTCAGATTTTTGAAATCGGCCAGGCGTAAGTGAAATTTCACTGACCGGTACTAGAAAGCTTGAATCTGATTGGCTTTCTGGAAAATAGGCGTTTTTTCGGTCTTTTCCAGCAGACTGTGTTTAGTGAACTTGCTTCGTGCTCTCTGTGGATACCGACGTGGAGATTTGCTTGTTTAGCCGATTCTTGGACTTAGGAACTTGTACAAATTTCAGAGTGCGCCCTGAGATTTGAACTGGTACTGATAATTCTCTTTCGTCGGGAACAAGGTTAGCCAACCATAACTAGATGCACCGACGCACTAATTACGACATATTCAGCTTTCTGGAGTCTTCTAGGTCTTCGTACTTATGCTTAATTGTCTATGCTAATTGAAGTGGCCCAGACTTGGCAGAACTGCTTGAGGTCGTAGGCACTGTTTACAACCGAGAGCACAGTGGCTGATATTAGGGAGTACAGCTTCCAAATAACAAAGCAAGATTTTATTTCGTGGGCGCATACATTTCAGCTTATATAGCACCAGGTGCTAAGACCACAGCGCCACAGCGAGATCGCACTACAGTTCGTCGATTGGGTAATGTATGCCTTGCGGACGCCTGCAGCAAGTGGCAGTTGTATAAGGTTCGCCAGTGTAATGGGAAAATATTGTTTATAAATCTACCCTGTTCAGAGTATTACGTTACGACAACTAACTTGTACATTCCATTCTATTATGAAGTTTACTGTCTTCCAATAGAGGATATTTTGACTTGACAGTATGAAATTCATGTTGACGGTGTTCAGATTAATATAGATCAATGACGTAGATTTATTTTTCATTTTTTTATATCGAATATGTATTAATATTGATGTCTATTTTTAATTGAGATATTTGAGTTATCGGTGTGCAATAATACGAATACTGTGTCGTTATATTAAAGTTATAGCTGAAAAAGTCTGTTTTCATTAACGAAAGTATTTATTGTTGTTTCCAATTTTTAATTCCTAATTTTAGAGGGGAAGTCGTTATTAACTGGAATTGTTTTTGAATTGTCTGTGGGACTGGAGATGATAGAAGGTTACTATACAGGGCCAATCAAATTATTGATCACTGAACATTCTTCTATCAGCATAATTCAATAACAGTTTTATTAATTAAACAACATTAATAATTGAGATAATGATTGGGGGTCAGCCACACCTGTCCGTAATTCCGTGTTCTAAATACCCACCAAACATCTCGTTTAACGTCCACTGGCTCGGCTCCTGTCAATCTAGAAAAAATACACCTGTACACACTTACACCATACAACTGTTCCACTGGAAGTATGTAATAAACCATAAAGCGTTAACTTAAAATATTAATTAATAATGCAGTTACCATTAATGAGGATGCACTTGCGTTTCGAACTAAGCATTATTATTTGCTGATACGGGGTCTACTCTTTTGTACATGTTAGAAAGAATGCACTCTACATCAACAGTATTGTATATACTCCTACTAAATTTCTGTGGGGATGCAGAAACAGGCCTCATCACTTGTGGGAATACTGCGTGAACTGAGATAAAGTAATGGGCATGGGGCATTACCACCGTAGTGTGATATATGTTGAGAATTTAGGCAGGACGGGAAGCATGCTTGAATTGCCTAATTGACTGAAACGATCGGTGACCCGAAGCGGCTTCGATGTCCTATCTAGCACAAATTTTCAACTTTGACAGTCAATTTATTTCAGTTCTCTCCAACGATCGAGTTTTTTCATTATTGAGAATTCATAATTAATTTTTACATGCTATATAAATATGCATTATACGCTATATAAATATGCAGCGTATTAATATCTTTTAATTTCAGCAGGTAATTTTCAACGAAACAATCATATCTGTTTCGTAAAAGACCAAAGTGTAGAACACGAACATCAATCGAAAATGTTTGCTTCAGGCTATGTATTAAAAACAGGTGTAGCACACAGTCAAACGGAATTTGAAATGCTGGAAGAATTGGCGTCGATAATCACTGGGGATAAAGAGCTCACTTGAAAATGCATTGGACTGAGCGTATGAGCTACAATGAAATCGACAATACAGGCTCGCATTTGCGACAGTTTCAGCTTTTGTCTGTGAACGAATACGAAACAACAACTGACATTACGCTTTCAGAGAGTTTCAATTTTCTCACAAGCAACACTATAACGTCAGTGATGTATGAAGCACGGACACTGATACTAAAACTTCGCTGTTTCTTAAGTGAGAGAATTAGAATTCATATTAACATCACATAGAAAATCAGAAGCTGCTGCCTTCGTGGTTGGATGGGTAGGCAGGTTACTCTAGAAGGTTCGATAAACAGCAACCATATTGTAAAACAGTTGCAGCAATTCATCACATCCCGTCGACATGCCCAACCATATTTCTAACCGATGCCATATTTCGCTCACGTGTCCAGAGATACTGCAAATGGGCGACAAAAATGATTGTTATACCAGTGTTTTCGTCATAATGATGCGCTAGTTGCCACAGATCTCAGTGCCTATAAATCACCGAGGTTATCCTGGAAAGAATAACTCATTTTGCGTATGGCTTGAAGTCTAGAAAGGAAACAGATATGAGTCCCATGCACTCTAAATACATTTTATCAGGCAGTTCAGTACAAGAAAATTGGAAAAATTAATTTAATTAGCTTCAAAAGGATAAAAGCCAACATAGCCGTTTGATTTATTGATTGACGAACGGTCTCGATGTGCCATGTCATCATATTTGCTCGCATATATTTTTACAATGTGATTTTTAGAAGGTGGAGGTTAACAATTTAAAGAACAACATTGCACTTAGTCAAGACATAAAATCCTCGTGTTGCACTATGAAGTCTTACAAACACGGATGTTATACGAAGGTTGGAACTTAAACAGTGGCAACTATTTATTCACAACCGACACAAAAGCGTTACATGCTTGCACCTGATACTTTCCTTCAAGTAAGTCACCAGCGTTGTGTAGAACTTGTTGCAAGCCATGTGGAAGACTTAGTATGCCGTTAGCAGAGCCTATTCGGTTGATGATGCAAATGGAGCAATCTACTTCCTATCGAATCTCTGGAACAGTTCTGAAGCAAATGCCACGAAATGGCTCGTTCGGAATCAAATCAAAATCATGAGGACTTGACTCCTGGTAGTATGGTGGATGGTACAGTACTTCCCAGTCCCATCCACCGAACAGAGGAGCAACAGCTTGCGCTCTATGCTCCCGCGCACTGTTGTGCAAAATGATGGATGGGTTGCCTAGAAAGTGTTGCCGCTTCTTTCGCAAAGCTGGTCGCCGGTGATGCTTCAAAAATAAATAATAATACCGTGCATTGAGGGTGCCCGTTGTTCCTGTTTTGAATACATAGTGACACCGTTACGTTAGACCGCTCGCTCACAAGTTACTGTGTTACACTTGATTGTGCGCACACCGGTGACGTGGGACTCCATTTGCTCTGATTAAATGGAAGATTATTCAAAAGGCTAGTAACGTGAGTAGTGAAGTGAGACAACAGAGGAATTGTTTCTTATAGAACAACAACGCTGAATATTAAAACTCTGCGGATGTAAACAACATCCTTAGTAGTATTCAATTATGTTTAACAGTCTCAACTTTGTTGTTGTTGTGGTATTCAGTCCGGAGACTGGTTTGGTGCAGCTCTCCACAATACCCTATCCTGAGCAAGCCTCTTCATCTCCACATAAGAACGGCAACCTACATCTGTCTGAATCTCCTTACTTTACTTTTAAAAAATTCTTCCAGTTTCCGCTAAGGTAATAAATAAAATCGTAGCAAAGTTACACAATATAGCATAGTTGATTAACAACTAGTGAAGAAGCCATTAGAGTGAACAACACTTGGAAAAAGTGTATGGATGTCGTTACAGTTCGCCATTAAAACATTAGTAATTCCGTAAAATTGCCGGGGCATATTTTCAAAAATTTGAATAGTGAATGCAAAGAAATGCACACGACGGCCAAATGTAAAACAAATTCGAAGCAATTGTATGGAATTACAAGCAGTTCAGTTACGTATTGTAGGGACCTGTATGTGAAGAGATACGACAAAGCTGCTACGGATGTATCAAGCCGATTGTTCTTTCAGCATTACATTCAGGAACTGTACAGGATCACATTATCGTACCAGTCGTAGTATGGTTACATTATAATGTACAGTGCAAGTTCCGTTGAACAATAGATCTTGGATATCTAAACGAGGAGTACGACGTAACGCTGTAGGAATTTTGAAGATACGCATAGACTGTTACAAATTTTGAATAGTAGTTCACGGGACCGAGCAAAGGCGAGTATGATTGGGGTCAAGTAGCAATCGGGAATGTGGATCTGTTGGGGAGTGCGTCCGGTTGTTCGATCCAGTTTAGCAAACGACTCGCGAGGAGCGGCAGATCACAGTTCCAATCTCAGTTTCAGATATTGAATTATTTTGGCGACTGGCCGCCTTGTGATACTCTGCCTGGTGCGTCATTCGGTTGCAGAATCGTGGGCTCAGGAGGTTGCGATCACCGCAAGCGGGCAATACTAACAGTATCCATGAACATGGGCATTTAAAAACTATTCTCTGACACAAACTTGAACAGAACGTGCTGCCAAACACCAGCTACGGCAGCCCACAGCACACTGGTAGCGGTGAATGGGACACGGCGGAGGAAACCTCGGCAACGCTGCTACTGCCTGGAACACTGAAGCTTCATTCGCAGACGGGAAAAAAGACAACCACAAATTTTTTTAAACGGATTTTTGAGAGATTTTTCTAAAATATTTTAATATCTAACCTAATTACAATTTTGTTATAAATTAATTAAATATTTACTTTAAATATTTTAATATGTATTCAGAACCCAGTATTACCTTATTTATATTCTTTCTAAGTCCTCTTATAGTTTAACAACTAATGTATCACCCTGACTGCTATTTCATACCTTGACTTTAGAAATGATTTTATATCTCAGCCAATAATCACTTATTGAGAGTAATTTTAGCGAAAATGTGTCCACCAATCATATGAATGGAAATACATTATATAAAGCCTCAGGAGGCTACTGTATTTTAGTAACGACTGTGAACAGTCGTACATCACGTGACAGGTTACTCTGTAGCTTCATAGAATTTGTATGTTTTTCATAATTTTTCCCATTAACTTTTCGGAATTGTACGTTCTAAATAGTAGCTTACAATCAGTTGTAACATTCGTTAACAGATCTGAAGATGGGAAGCTGTCCCCAAACCGGTCATGTTATCTATATCTATAAATGTGGATGTCTGTTCTGTGTACGTTTATCACGTCTGAACCACAAGACATAAAGAGCTAAAAATTTGTACAGTTACTAACGTCTACCCGAGGAAGGCTTTAGGCACGGATTTATGCCGATCGGATAGCTATTTATTTATATATGCCGTATTAATGTTAACGTCTGTTCGGTGTATCACGTCCGAACGACAAGACGCGGAGACCTAAATATTTGTACCTGAGGAAGGTCTTAGGCATGGTTTTATAGCGATCTGGTAGATATTTAGTAATTTGAAGAATACAACGCGAAATGCGGAACAAGAATTACTCTTTGAAAATTATATTTACTGTTTGAAAAAGGTTTTATTGGTTGATAATGATAAAAGGGTGGAGTATATTGGGATGGAAATTATCGGTGTATATAAAATTCTACGTGTGTGTGTGTGTGTGTATGTATGTGTGTGTGTGTGTGTGTGTGTGTGTGTGTGTGTGTGTGTGTGTGTGTGTTAATGTTTCGCACTGCAGCGAAGACTACAGAACGCAAACAAATGGTCTATGTGTTATTGTTGTCTGAAATCTCTCGTTGTACACCATAGCAGTTCCATGCCGGTAGCTATAAGGGGGTGGAAGATATGGTGGTTGAAAGGCGTCAGATTATAAAAAAAAATTCTGTCTGAAGGCCAGCGATGACGTCTGCGACTCTATAGCAAGGAGGATACATACAACGAAACGTGATGCCACAGACCATATCTTTGGTGTATGCGTCTTTCTCGGTAAGGATAAGCATGCCAATAAGAAAATACAGGAATAATTAAATAAAACAATAAAAAAGAAATTTCTTTTAATACATCTCTAAAAAATCGATTTGACGTTTCGCGCATTATCTATCATAATTAACCAACATGCGAGCGGAGCCGCGGGTTTAAGCTAGTAGAAAATAAAAGTCATCTGCAGACAGATTTTCAAGAATATTATAAACTTAATGTGTAGATTTTGATACTAATATGGTGCACCAGACAAGCAACAAATATCTTTTGTGACCCAATTTACACTGGGTTGGCGAATCACGAGCTCAAATTGAGGATTTGTCACTAGAAACAATGCAAATGGAAAGTCTCTCGTCATAAAACTTGATATCGAATGGATTAGATTAAATTTCGGAGATACCAGCGGCAGTAATTAAGGCCCGTAAAACGGCGCTGTTGGGCCCACCACATAAATGTCAGGCGCCGCTGAAAGCAGCCAGCCCCCCAGCCCCCCAGCCCCCCAGCCCCCCCCCCCCCCCAGGTAATAAAGCTGCCAGCCATCACTCCCATGAATCGCGCATTAGGGCGACGCCATTTTGGCAAGGGCCACTCATCAAACTGAGTCACAAAACCTGACCCACAGGCGCTCAGAAATTAATTCTTCAAATGAAGCTGAGACCTCGTCACTCTTATCAACATTTTTCTGCACATCAGAACTTTATTGATAAAACCAATATGGAACTCCCATATCGCAGCCTTCTTAATGTGACATACACAGTACAGGAGTAGTTGAAATAATCCAGTCCCGGCCTCTTATGATCTCTATCTTAACTATGGGTTCAATATGTTTATTAACATGCCTAATACGACACCTAATAGATCCATTTTTATCAAATCACCAATTTGGATTTGAAGCTGCAGCATGATATTGACACTTTGTAGATGCAATATTATTATTTCTATATGATTGTTTCGAGCGAAAATCAATATAAATAGTCGACCTTTCAAGACAGAGGCTGGGTCACGTTGACCAATGTAGTCTTTTGGTAAGTATAGCTAGGAACTCAAAATAAAACTAACAGTTATCAAGAATTATACTTCAATATACATAATATCAATTTCGATATTGAGTTAAATGCTTAACATTGAGAACTATGACAACAGGACAGGTTTAACTTATTACGATTTATAGTGTCTTAATACCAACAAGTCTACTTTAGTCAATGTCTAGCTCCAAAGGATCAGCACAGTTTTAACACTCATAAAATAGTCTGTAATGTAATCTTGGTTATTTACTAAATGTGGCTATCTGTATGATTAATGGTTCACTTTACAGTTGTTACTCTTTTCCTAAAGCATCAAAGACCTTGTATCAGTGATATTTGTCAGGATGGGCACTTACTCTTAGTTTAACACAAGAAATATTAATATTATTATTTATTTGTTATTAATCACATTTGTGGGACGTGAATACTCTTGGCTCAGAGGTGGAAGGATGTTGAAATGAGACAACATTGAAGCAGATAGCTTTTTATTTACAAATATACATAATACTTGTGGTAATTTCCTTACATTCAGTTATTCTCTTACTCGAAGGCAGCAGGCGGCAGGCCGGCGCGCTGATAGCAGATGCAGCGCTCCGGTTACGAGTAGGCAGCAGCAGCGGCGAGGCCGGGCGCGAAGACTGCGCTACAGTCCGTAGCTGCGACGCGACGCTGCGCGTGGCTTTATTTAATTGTTCGCGTTCCCCGTTGTGATTACTGCCAGTACCTCATGTAGGCGTCCGCAACTCAGGCTCCGTGGCCCGTGTGGGTGAGTGCGTCGTCCATCGAAGGGGCTGTGTGGGGCGGCGGCGTCGAACCGACGACCCCTGGGCTCCTCTCCCGCAGCTGTCGATTACTGACTAAATCTCACAGTTCAGCTATCGAGAGGCCGCAGTTCCATCGTCCTCTCAGCTGCCTGGGTGCCCGGTAAGTCTTCTTTAATTCTTCTTCCGTTCTCGCAACTGCTCGCCTAGTCCATTCTTCTCCGATGGCGGTTGCGTGATCGGCCGGAATGGTGCCGAACTTCCCTTGTGCTGAAGCAACGAAAGAATGACCCTCTGATCCAATTGTCCAGGTATTTATTGGTTCAAGTAGGTCTCTGTCACGTGGAGAAATTTCCAGAATGTTCGGTCACGTGGAGAGTCGCTAGTCGGTCACTGGCTTCTAGTCACGTTCTTCCAAAACTGCCAAAACGTGTAACCTTGTCACGTGTGGGAGCCTTAAACTCGTGCGGCGATGGATTGCTGACATGTTAGTGCCTTGTGACGCTTTCAAACTGTTGTCGTTATGCATTCTTCTTGGTCACGTTTCGCTATTCTTACTGCTCGTGAGATGGCTGGCCGATGACCGCTTGAGCTGATTCGTCAACTTCGCGATTTCTCGAACACGTGAGCCGTGGTCGCGCGACGCCGTCGGAATGTGCTGCGCGGTGATCTGCTGTTCCAGCGATTCGAGACTCCACGTGCCTGCTGCTGGCCTCTTCCCTGCTTTACACTTTGCGTTAGACTTTACATTTCCACTTTAATAGGTTATTCCGTTTTCATTACGAAAACACTTATGATCACTAATTACCCTTACAAGTCCAATGATTTCATTTTTCAGGCATCTCTGATGAATCCAATGCTTACAGTTCGTGAACTGAATTCCTAGTTCTCCAGTCGACTGTTTCAAAAAGACACTGTGGCACCCTCATCGTCATCTTTATCATCATCTTTCCGTTTTGAAAAAGAGCTTTACTAGCCTGTGATCAAATTTTCCTTCAGCATTTCTTTCCAATACTTTGGTCCAATGGTAATGATTTAAATTCAATTTCTGTATCCTGAGTTTCTTTTGTATCCCATCCTCGTCGCCACTTTTGTGTCCCAGCCTCGTCGCCGCTTTTGTGTCTCGTTCCGTTGTAGGTGTCGGTGGCCGAGTGGAATGAGACCGACACAGGAACAAAGACAGCACGCTGGTGCAGGCACGGAGAGGAGCAGCCAGAAACTAGAAACACTAGAGTAAATTAGAACGAGATATATATTGCACAGAATTTATACAACACTTAACTTTTACAGAGATCAGTACTGCAGAATGCTGATACATAGTTGTTAGAGGCCTGCCTAGTGCCGTACGATAGCCAAGTCTTCACTGGTGCCTATCTGATTCCGAAGGTCCAAACTGGTTGCTATCTCAGTCCCAAGTGAACGATGTCGTTCAGTGGTGGCCACGAGCGGAGTTGTCGCATAGGGCGCTCGTGGCTGTCGTCGTAAGAACGCCGCGCCGTGCGTGCATGGCGGCGCGCGGCGAAAGTAGGTGGCGCGCACTTTGTACTTGTTGCGACACCACAGTTTCAATTACCTGTGCAATCTGACATGAGGCCTGTCTGTACTTAACACAGTACCTCCAGTAAGATTTTCTTGAAATCCCAAAGGCTTCGCTAACTGTCCTCACAGATCTTTCTTTTTCTTTTACTTCTGAAACTGCTCCTAGCATCGTATCTTCAGAAATCATTCTCCTTTTATTGCTTTATAATTTCGGAACATTTTTATGATACTGCAAATAAAACAAAGGTTTAAACCAGAGCCGTAACTCATGTTTTGGAAACAAGAAAATGAACGAGATTCTGACATATCGGATCACTGTTTAAGATTAAAATAAAACTTCCTGGTTGGCGTTTATTCAACACTTTTTATCTCGGGAATATGACGATCTCTTGACCACCGAAACGTACCAAAATATGTTTAACTTCGACAATTATGTTAGTCATTTAATAAACTCGGAGCATTATAAAAGTTATCATTAAAAGTAACAAACCTTTAATTGAGTTTAAAGAAGTAAAGCTCCTATAGGACGTGACAGGTTGTCTCGCCTGGCCAACGTTCCCCGTCCTTTCTGGGCCAACCTGCCCCATTGCCATCTTTACTATAAATTCTGTTCTTTAGAAAACTCACTGACGCAATAAGTCCGTATGCCATATAGAAATAATCCTTAAAGTACGATCTTTTATTACACTACTCACCCCGTTGCGCCTAAAGCAATCAAAAGTTAAATAACACACATTAACCGACGAGTTGAATTTTACTGAAATAGGCACAAAAACAATTAAGGACTACAGCTTGTCCAAAACTTCGCCGCCTGCGATATTGGCCCTGTATAAGGTGAGAGACAGTGCTACCCGCTTTCTGTTTGATCCCTAAGAAGATATATCGTCTATTGTATGAACATATTCGACTGGGCCATCCTGCCGCTATGGCCAACGTCTCCCCAAGTTCAGTGATACGTCATCTAATTCCGCGTAAGATGGAATGGAAGAAAATGTTAGATTTCTTGGTTACTATGGTACACAAAGAAATAACACGAGACGAACTGATCGGCCGCATCCGGGGATTGTTGGTGGTCATACTTATTTCCACCCATTCCAATCCACCTCCGGGGGAATACTGAATCCAGAAGAAAAATTTTTTGGGGATAGTGAGGGAGCGCCGTCTTGTTGGAAGATGACTCCCTCTTTCACCTTTAATTTGTGGTACTGCATGCAACTGTAAAGAGTCTACGCAATAGTTCGACGTTATAGTTTGCTCCGTATTGAAATGCAATGCGCGAGGACTCACTGCACGTTGACTTAGGAGAGTTACATTGGAACTCAGCATAGGCAAATCGATCTTCCAGAGCGATAAACAGAATCACACACAAAGATTTAAAGTGGCTTCATACTAAAGTTAGGTACAGTAAGCTAGATACTGTTAGCGTGAACATGAAGATCTCGGTATATTAGGCCATCACCCTGATCAGGCAGATAAGCGTAGAGAAATTGCTGAAACAACGGATCCCATCTGCATGCCGGAAAAACGATAGTGACTAGGAAGAAGAAGAAGAGAGAAACGGAGAAGAGACTGCGGGGTATCCCACCCAGGTCACCTATCCGGCCGGTGTGGGGTTTTTCGGCAAAGGATGCGAGTCACTACAGCCGAGGGCTCGGCGGATGTGGATAATAAATCTGGCAACGTCGAGGCCGTGGAGCGGACGGGTGTGTCAACCTCCCAATTGCTCCTAAAGCCGACACATCCATTGCGAACCAGATCTCTGGGCAGGAGAGAGAGGCCGACTGTTGGAGGTAAGCGCACGTCTTACGAAAAGGACGGGACACATCATGTAATGTAGCCCCGGCCGCTTAGCTGCACGCAATAATGTGGATTGGGATTTGCAAATGTTGGACTGACAAACTTCGTAAGGCCCGCTCTCTTTAGAGTGAAAATAATGTTCGGAGATGACGTTGACAATGTCTAACAACTATAATCCTTCGTATACATATTATAAATGCGAAAGTTTGTATGTTTGTTACCGCATCACGCTAAAACTACAGCACTGATTTAGATGAAATTTCATATAAAGATTTCTTAAGTCTTGGATTAGGACATAGGCTACTTTTCAAAATGTTTAATACAAGTTATTTATTTAAAATATATCCATAGAAATACGTAACGGTTGTAAGAAGATTCTAATACAGCAGCAGAAAAACATTGTAGGTTATGTCATGTTTAGCCGCGTGGGTTAACGCGTCACATAATAGACTTCCGTTATTTTGGGCAATGGTTCGGGTCCTGCTATAGTGAAATTTTTTTTCTTTGTTATTGTTATCTTTTTACTTTCGAATATACAAAAATATTCTTGGATACTGCCAAAACGGCTTAACTGATATATAATTACATACATACACAAGAAATCTGAATATTGGCGTTTATGCCGCATTCATTTTCATTTGTTGTAACAAATGAAGGAAGTATGTATATAAATTGAAGACTTTAAATAAAATATGTTCTAAGTACCATGGCAAGAAAAAACATTGACTTTTGTGTACAATGGGATCTAGATACCAAGTCCTATTTTGTGTACAAAGCGCGAACTGCCACGTATAAATAGCGTACGTAAACTGCAACGAAAGTAGTAGCAAATGCACTCAACAGATGGCAGGCGGTACGCTGCAGTTAACATATGAAACGTGTTCGAACATTGTGATGTTATCGTAATTCTTTAAAATTGTATTCTCTTTGGATTTCAATGAATAATAGTTTCTTTGGTGATTTCGATTATTTATAGCATTCGAACGTTTGCATTTAGTTCTTTTGTTGGTTCGCTTTGCATTTGTAGGATCTCAACAGTTCGTTTCTCAGTTAGATGTCTTTTTTATCTCTTTACTTTTCTCCGTTAGGTTTGTTGTTTATTTCGTTACTTTTCTCCGTTAGGTTTGCTGTTTATTCTGTTTCTTTACTTGGCATTTGTTTTCGATTACTGTATTGTTGTTATTGTAGTTACTTACTGTCAGGGGTGCCATCCCACAAGTTGGAGCTGAAGGTGGGTGTGCCTGTTTTATTGATACGTAACTTGGATGCACCACGATTATACAATGGCACCAGGTTACGCATCACGGACCTGAGAAGGCATATCGTGCAGGCCACCGTCATCACCGGTGGAGCCAAGAGAGAGACTGTATTAATACCACGAATTCCCATCATCCCAACAAACTTGCCATTCCAGGTTAACCGGTTACAGTTCCCATTGAAAGTGGCCATCTCAATTACTATAAACAAGAGTCAAGGACAAACATTAAAAGTGGCAGGTATTCTTGTGGCCACCCCATATTTCTCGCACGGACAGCTCTGCGTAGGCTGCTCCCGTGAGCTAGAAATCTCTACGTATACTCGGAGAATAAGAAGTCTCGAAACGTCGTTTACAGCGACGTATTGCAATAGATTTTTGGCTCTCCATCCGTTCCAAGACAATTATATATTCCGTGCTAACAATGTCGCAAACAGTCATGTACTTATTTATGCCCTTTCTTGGCACTTTAATGTCTGACTATTGAACCGCGGGTAACACCGCGGGGAGCAGCTAGTACTTACATAAAAGTAGTACAAGAAAAGAAAATAAAAGAACATTTCAGAGAAACTATACCTACAAGCTTACTGAAAGTATAGTACGGATGCACAAATTCCATTTTTAATGAAAGTGGGCGCTAGCTCTATAGTTGACGAAAATGGGAATATTGATGACGTGCCAATAGTAGTGGCCATTTAATTGTAACAGAAGTAGTGTGGAGACAATAGAATGACAAGTAGTAGTGGATACGAATAACAGTGAATGAGCCTTGGGAGATTTTCCACAAAGCACCACTCAACACTTCCGTTTTACACAAGAAATAAGAATTAGACGAGGATGTATGACATGGACTACAATACAGTAAGGCGAACATTATGAAACTAGGTACCGTCAACCAGGGTGATTTCGGACAGTTTTGAGATTATTTTCACTATAACTTTCGTAGGTTTTGTCAGATTTCATTGTTTTTTACGGAAGTGGTGGGATATATGTAAAACTTATAAAATATCCTAGAAACAGAACGTCCAAGTGCATCTACTTTTGCCCGAGACAGACGAAAGCACCCCATGGACTGGGGTCATTTCGAACACATGTGTATTTTCAATCACTGTTCGATGTTTCGAAGTGTATGGGGTGATTTCGGACACAAATTAACTTTTTTTTTTACTACTTTCTTTCTCTTTGATTTTAGGGAATTTTGACGTAGTTTAAGGACGTACATAATTAAAATAAGGGATAAGGACTGAGATAAGGAATTTTCTTTATTATAGGCTTTTCTGTATGGTAATTTCCCACACTGCATATCTTGAACTGCTTTCTTTAAATTTTCCGGGACATAATTACACCGAATCTGAACACCTTTCTTACTCTTATACGTTCTCGGCATTATCTGAAATCACCCCACAAATTACACAATTTCGAAAAAAACCTCTGTTACTTTGAAACTTTAAACAAAACTTGTGGCAAACTGAAACAATACTTCTCATAGTGTCGCTGCCTGCAGGTCTCATTGGAAATTGACGATACAATACCTTTCCGCCAGTCGCAACAACAGAAAGTTTCCGCTCCATAACACAGCGAGAACTTTCGATAATGAGAATTTCCGACTGATTATTGCGTCGGTAAACAATCGATACAAAAGCGGGAGCGCGGGACGCGGAAATTACAGTCTGGTGCATAAAATAAGAAGCGCGGGAGGTGGAAAGTAGAGCTAATTCGTTGCTATGCAGCGCGAAAGAGAAGATAAACCATATCGTCCGAAATCACTCCGATGTCCGAAATCATCCCGCTTGACGGTAATTTTATTTATAAAATTCAAGAAGAGTCGAGGGAAAACGTTGCTTTACGAGATGAAACCATTTGAAATTTGATTTTACGAGCGTTTGAGATTTTGAAAGTAATCATAGGTTTTTGAGGAAAAACACCATTCTTCAAGTACGAAATGAAAGTGACAATTACGGCGGGTTAAGTGGTGAAATTACCCAATCACTGCTCCACTTAGTTTTTGCATTGTCCAATGTTACACAAAATTTGACGGCTACCACTTCAAAAATTCTTGGCCGATATTTGTAAACGAGGTGGCAATAAATAAGGCTCATAGGAATCTATCGAACAATTATTCCAAAATTACGGTGAATTTTAGCAAATTTGAATTAACGGATGTATACAGTTTTTCGTACCGTACCTAGAGTTTCTGCAATAAAATTTATTTAAGTAAATTACCGCAGCAGGTTGGAACCCAGAAATAGGAATCAATACACTGAAACGTCATTCATCGTGAACTATCTCTAACAAGAATTCCTCAGACGTCCACAACATGTAGAAGTTTTATTGTGTACCACAGACTAACTATTGAAAGCATTTCATAATATAGTTCTCATCATTTTTGGATTATTACTGCTGAATTGTGGAATTTGCTATGCCGTTTTATTGAGATGTAACACAGCCTTGATAAAGTTATCATGGCTTTTTGTCAGGTTGGCAGGAAGCTGTCGTTACATTACAAATCTTTGTATTATTTTCTAAGGTCACATGGCTCTTATTATATTTGAACATGAGACGTTGACAATGTGGCGCTGGAGTGGAATTTTAACCTTCTTTTTTTGCAATATTCGGCCCTGTAGGAACCAAAAAGCACCATCATTTCAATGGTTTCTCTGCAAACCACTTTGGGTCTCCACAAACAGCACGTATATAGATTCGAATTCTGGTCCGGCTCAAAAAATATTCATGATATTGTTTCAAGCCCTAAACAGAGCACATTGAACTACTAGAACAAAATAATTTTAATGTCTCTTCATGCACTTTCAATAACAACGATAAGTGCCGCTGTTTTCAGTCAGGCACGCGCGTATCATAATCGCTAGTTAACATTTGAAATTTAACGTCAATTCGTCCACAAAAGAGACGTCAGTAGGTTCGAGTTTCGATTCCATGTCAAGTTTAATACAATTACAGAGAGCTGTTGACAAAAAAATTCGAATACTAACATCTGATTTTACTTGTTTATCATCCAATTCAAGTTCAGTTTTGCGAACTGATACTAGGGACAAAATCTCCGACATTCCACACATCTTTATGCCGAGTATGCTATGGCAGTCTTTGTCTTGACTGAGTATCTATATTACGAATGCTATATATTGTTATTAATGCCGCGGCGGAACGAGACCGTTCCCCGTCGGGGGTTCGAATCCCCCCTCGGGCATGGATGTTTGTACCGTCTTTAGTATAAGCTAGGTCATAAGTAGTTTGATGACCCTGCAGTTAAGTCCCATAAGATTTACAAACATTTTAACATTTGTTAACAAAGACGGATGGTGTTTGATTTGATTCCAGAACCATAACATGATAGTTCGTCATATCATTCCAAGTTCAAAAACGTGTACAAATATTTGTTCAGTCATAGTCCAGAGAAATTGTTAGTGATACGCAGCTAATACTGAAGTTTCCATAGAGCGTCTACTGCTGTTCATCGATTTTATATTATCTGGTTAGTTCAACCACCGGTAATACCACCCCTCGGCAAAGGAACAAGGAGGCGCAGTAGTGAGAAAACGATTCAGAAAGCAAAAATAGTTGTAATCTGTTGTTTACAGTAACTTAATATTAAAAGTTGTCTAAGGCTTGCTGAATGTTTTATGTCACAGATTTAGTTATATCTAACTCTTATGAGTGTGGTAATGCTTCTGATATGTCAGTTATTTAATAATGTGGTCTTTACAAACGTTTCCTTTCATTTGCAATATCGTGATGTTAATTTACGCTTGGAATTATTGCCACGAGGAGAAGTTTTCTCTAGTGGATCCATTTTCAATAGTCGAACGACTACAACGATTAGAGTTCTCTCAAGACATGTACGTAATTTGGGTCGCATGCACATCAGCTAGAACACAGTTGAGCTCGTTCGGATATTTTTTCGCACGATAGTACATGTAGGATTTCGTACAAGGTTAAAACTCGGCCTTCGTTTGCGTCACAGCCTTGAGGCTAAAGGCGATAAATTTAGAAACTCTGGAGTCTGTAATTTCAAAAAATGTTAAAAAGGCTGCAAAGCTTTAGGACCAAGCTACAGTGATTATCACTCCCTACATTTACCAACTACTTCAACTAAGGACAACATACATACACACCCGCTCTCACACAAACACCCACACACACACAAACACACACACGCGCGCGCGCGCGCGCGCTCGCGTACGCACACGTACGAACATACGAGGTAAGTCCAGAAAGTAAGTTCCGTTTGTTGATAGAAAACAAACGTGTACAGATACAGAAAAAATATTTATTTTACAAAAATCTACAACTGTTAAACTGCTTTTCAACATAGCTGCCGAAATTTTGTAGGCACTTGTCATAGCGTGGCACATGTTTCTGTATGCCTTCTTCATAGAAGGTTGCCGCCTGTGTATTCAGCCATGTGATAGCATGTTCTTTCAGCTCGTCATCATCGTTGACCACCAAGGACAGAGTTTTAGGTATAAGAAGAGGTGAAAGTGGCTACGAGCGAGGCCCGGGCTGTACGGATGATGATCAAACACGTCCCAGTGAAATTCCCGTAAGAGTTGTTTTGGTCACATTCGCCACGTGAAAGCAAACACCACCTTTTGATGGAAATCCTCTTCTTACACCTAAAATTTGTCCTGTCAACACTTCAACGATGACGAGCTGAAAGAACATGCTACCACATGGCTGAATACACAGGCGGCAACCTTCTAAGAAGAAGGCATACAGAAACTTGTGCCACGCTATGACAAGTGCCTACAAAATTTCGGCAGCTATGTAGAAAAGTAGTTCAACAATTGTAGATTTTTGTACAATAAATATTTTTTTCTGTGCCTGTACACGTTTGTTTTATATAACTAAACGGAACTTACTTTCTGGACTTACCTCGTACATTCAAGACCGACGGAGGGCTCGAACCTTCTATGGAGAGAAGAGGCACACTCCGGCATAAGGTGCCTTAGAGTGCATGGCCACTTCCGCGCAGCTAGTTTATAAGATTACACGCGGGGTTCTGTGATAGGATCTATGTGCTTCAGACGGGGAGTGCCTTTACAACAAGATGTAGAGAACACAAATACAAAAGTAACAACACTTCGTTACGTTACCATTTAAAAATTAACGGTTATGTTTTACCCCCAATGAACGAAGGTTTAAAAATATTTCACATATAACCAAAATGTAGGGACGTTGGTCTTTCGAATTTTCTGAAACATCGATACAGCAGCGTGAGTGAAAATGTTAGACAACGCCCAAAACTGTGTTAGAGCTTCTCCAGTTTGTCATCTGCAACTACTGAAGCCACTTTGCATCGAATATGGACTGGTATTTTTACGGTTATGCTACTGTTACTTTCTTCAGTGTTAAGAGGTTATATGACTCTATCCACTCATGCAATAAGTTGCACTTATATCTGATGGTGACTTCATTATTCCATAGAGAACGAAATAGCAATATACAACTGCAACTATCAGTGCACTGGTCATGAACTCTATAAACGTTATTGAAAATTGATTGTTTTCTGGGTCTTTTGAATCTCGTCACTATGTGTGTGTGTGTGTGTGTGTGTGTGTGTGTGTGTGTGTGTGTGTTTGTGTATACTTTGGTCTGGTTTTATGGACTGTTATTGTCTGGCAGTACTTTTAAGGAAGGAAATACACAGGGTGATCAATCCTGAGCGCAACCGCTTTGGCGTCGTGTGACTTGCTGGCGATGGCAGCTGCGATGCCCGCTTAGCGGACCGCCCGACATCCGCACTAAATTTAATATGGGTTGGCGAGCAAGTTATTTCTGACATACATGACACAAACACTTAGAAAGACAAGTTTATTACTCACACATATTACGCAAGGAGGTGCTGAAACTGCCTCCGTTGTTCGAGCTTTTCTGACACCTGCTGAGGAAGTTGCTCATTACACTCAGAAGTTCGCTCTCAGAAATTATAGTGATTTCATGACGAATGTTTGTTTTTAGTTCATTTAAAGTGTAGGGATTTAATTTGTACACTTTCTCTTTTAATGGTCCACACAAATAAAAGTCTCACGTGGTTAAATCGGGAGAATGAGGGGGCCAAATGTTCTTAGTGATAAATCTTTCACTGAACACATTACCGATTTCCCATAATGATAAGTTGGCTGTATGTGCCGTCGGAGAGTCTTGCTGAAATGTCACGAAGTCATGTTCTCTTTCAGTTAATTTGGCAAATAAAGGCCGCAATATGTTTTCGATATACCTATCACTATTGTTACCTGAATAAATATAGGACCAATTATTCTCTCGCCGCTAGCAGCGCACCACTCTCCTATTTTTTGATCGTGCAGAGGCTGTTCGTGATTTAAGTAAGGCTTTTCCCAACTCCAGTAACGATTATTTTGCGAATTAACATACCCACTTAGGTAAAACCATGATTCATCCAAAAAGAAAGTTGAGTTCGGGTCAATTTCACATTTTTCAGAATCAATGAGTGTAGTGAGCAACTTCCTCAGCAGGTCTCAGAAATGCTTAAACGACGAAGGGAGGCAGTTCCAGCACCTTCTTGCGTAATACACGTAGTAAACTTTACTTTCTAAGTGTTTGCATTATGTATGTCAGAAATAACTTGCGCATCAACCTGTATTAAATTTAGTGCAGGCGATGTGCGGCGCACTAAGCGGGCACCGCAGCTGCCGTAGCCGGCAAGTCACACGCCGTAAAGGCCGTTGCGCCGAGGACTGATCACCCTGTACTTTCATGTCTGATAGTTGTCTACAAATTTTTACCTGTTTGCGATTGACTATGTATATTTGCTACTTTACCTCAATTACATGTTCTTGTGTGATGTTTGTTATATGAGAATTTTCATGTCTGTGTTTATGTCTATTGTGCCGTGTTTCATGTCCACGAGATATTCACCAAATGTAGAGTGGCAGTTGTTTTTTTTTTTTTTATCTGTGTTCTGTGTACCTTGAACCAAAGTTTCTGCTTATCTGTCCTGCATGAAAACTCTCCCGGCATATCATTTGGTAAATACCATACGTGATTTGGTCGTTTTCCTTTATATTGAGTTGTCAGTTTGTAGGATATTTTCGAATATGTTGTCAATGCTTTGTGTTGTTTTGTTGTCATAGGTGGTAAAATGTCAGTGATCACTTTAATGTTCATTTTCCCAGTAAATGGTGGATTTTAATATTTGCTACAGTAAATTCTTGTACAGATTGGTATTAAAATTGTGCCATGGTGTAATGTTTGAGGGATCAGAATTGGTTTCTGTTTAAATTCAGTGACTTATGGTAGGAATTATTTAACATTTATTTGTGTAGGATTGAGTTCGCATGCCTCTGGATAGACCGGTTATTCGTATTAAAACAGCAAATCTGTTGGTAACAGCTATTTTCGCTTATCTGTTTCATATCACCTGTTTGAAGGAATTTTATTTTGATTTATTTGAAGTGCAAGTAGATCTCAATTTAACAGTATACTGAAATGTTGGTTTAATCCAAAACCTGGCTCAAAATGGAAAACGATCAGATCAATGGTTTAGAGTGGTGCCGGTAATTGTGATGAGCTGTTCAGTGTGATTGAATGATTTTAATGCATGACAGCCAGGTGATTTGTGAGTGATGACCTTCTCTTTCCAATAACATGACATACAGGAATTTAGTTGAACAGCTCATTTAGGTATATAAGATTTTAAATGTTCATAATTTAACTTTAAAGAATTGGTTCTGTCATTAATGATTGTTGTGTACCCTGTGAGAACTGGAACAGTCGGTTAACTACTATTTCAGTAATAATAATTTGGTAACAGCTGTTTAAATGATGGTCTTGTTTTGATGTATTTGTCAATGTCTCTGACATCGGGGTATCGTCCTCTACAATAAATAATTTAATGTTACAAATTTTCTTTCGTCAAACACCTTGGTAGTAGTTCCTTTTTAGTTCCCTATTTATATTTTGTCTGCTGGATCTCCGTTCCCTTGCCTTCATTAAGCTGCTTTATTATGAACGTTCCTTGTGTGCACAGGGCTATTGGGTAATTTTAAATAGTAATTATTGATAATTGAGTAAGACAGTTTGATTAAGGCCATAAAATTTGAAAGATTTAGGTAATTGTGGGGCTTATGGTTGCTATCTGTCAGTAAAACCAGCAGACACGTCCCTTCCTAAAAAATAAATTTTCTAAATTTATTAAATGAAATAAAATTGCAGTTACATCTACAAACATAGATACAGCGGGTGTGGTTTACAACTGTGAAAGCCTTCAGAAGTTCTCGAATAATAATTAAGTCACTTCTCTCCACCTAGCAAGAACAGCCATGTGGTTAGCGCTGCGATGTCGAAGATAGTGGGTTTGAGACCGACTGCAAGCAATTATTTTTAAACCCAATGTTCTTTTAAGAGATACAAGAACAACAATGACATTTTTATTGTCACTTGCCACATATCTTTGTTTGGACGTTTTAGCACATGTGTTGCGATAGTGGGTAAATTCTATTTATACTCTTCGTTGTAACAGACATTTAACTGTTTGAAAAGATGTGTGTGTGTGTGGGGGGGGGGGGGGAAGGGTGCTGCCTTTGCGCATGTGTAATGCTTACAGTGTCATGTGATCAGAAAGTATCATTGTCTCTTCATCATAAGAGATTCATTTTGTTAAAGTGACTTTAGTGTTCATGTGACTATTCATATGTTATTGGTGTTTATTATCAAAGAAAAATGAACTACATTCAGAATCTTTTAGAAACAAATTACACGGCTTTAAGTTTGCAACAAAAGGATGAAATAAAGAAGCTTGATAGGCCGACGCCTCATCTCGAATTGGAGCAAGTATGACTGACTGCACAATGTGCTTTAATAACAGTCATTACTTCGGCCTTCAGCCATGATTTTACTGATACTAGCTTTCTTCTATATGAATTTTCGCGTGTGCTTTACTTGTTTGTTCTAAATTAATTTGTTTCTGTATATTCTATGTAATTCACTGTTGTCTCAAACCACATGGTGTTTAAGGATAGTATGCTGCTGCATCCCCGCACATGAGTTCGTTTGGTGCATAGTGTGATTTTAATTGTGCTTGAAGACACCAGCCATCTCGTCAAAATGCCATTGATGTTTCGTTTCACTGCTGCTATCAAGTGTTGCCACATGCATTATGTGCATGTCTGTAAGTCAATGAATGTGCTTTCTTTTATCTACTGTGTAGTTGCAAATTTCCTCCCACATTACCTCCATATTCGTAAAGAGCAGAAACAATTTTATTAATGTCAGTAACTTTATGATTTAATTCACTTTTGTACAAGGTATGTGCTTTGTTGTGCTTAATTTGGTCTCCCTAGATTTATTTGCTTGTTCATTTTATTGAATAGATGATGATTTAAAGTATCAAACCTGTACTTTATAATTTCATACTCCCTGTCCCATGTTTAATTTTCTATTCCTTTTTATATATATTATTTTGTGTTTGTTAAAACGTTGACTGCTACCTTAAGGGGTGAGCAGTTAGATAAATTTCCATTGTGCAAGTACTGTGGCCACTTGTAAAATAACTTAGAGCAGCAGTGAGCGTTTTAACTTGCATTTACAGACCTCCACTGTCCGAGATCTTCATACAAAATGTAACAACACACTTTCACGATGTATGTGCGGAATTCACATCTGAAACATCAAAAGCGTTCAATAAAACCTCATGTATCAGTTAGATCGGCATATTCCTAATTACGCCCACTATTTTTGTTTCGATTGAGTAGTAAAGAAACAAACTCATGTATCAGGAGCAATATTTGCCATAAACTTTCCTATGAACTCGCACTTTATCAACCACCATCGATACAAATGAGGAGCGTTGCATTTCATATCATTATGGCCCTTCATGTTCTATCTAATTTAATGAGCGAATCAAACGTTGTCTACGAATGTCTCTACTATCCACACGTTTCAAATGCTAAGTTACATATCCAAACCCTTCTAAATCCTGTAGTCACTAATTGAGTACAGTTATCCAAAGGTAACTGCATAGCCAGAAAACCTTCATGTAATATTTAGTTTTACAATCTCAAAATACACTACTGTCTATTAAACTGTTACACCAAGAAGAAATGCAGGTGATAAACGGATATTCATTAGACAAATATATCATACTAGAACTGACATCTCATTACATTTTCACGCAATTTGGGTGCATAGATCCTGAAAAATTAGTATCCTGAACTATCACCTCTGGCCATAATAACGACCTTGATACCACTAGGCATTGAGTCAAACAGAGCTTGGATGGCATGTACAGGTCAAGTTGCCCATGCAGCTTCAACACGATACCACAGTTCATCAAAAGTAGTGACTAGCGTATTGTGACGAGACAGATGCTCAGCCACCGTTGACCAGACGTTTTCAATAGGTGATAGATATGGGGAATCTGCGGGCCAGTGCAGCAGTCGAACATTTCCCGTATCCAGAAAGGCCCATGCAGGACCTGCAACATGCGATCGTGCATTATCCTGCTGAAATGTAGGGTTTCGCAGGGATCGTATGAAGGGTAGAGCCAAGGGCCGTAACACATCTGAAATGCAACGGCCACTGTACAACTTGCCGTCGATGCGAACAAGAGGTGACCGAGACGTGTAATCAATGGCACCACATACCATCACGCCTGGTGATACGCCAGTATGGCGATGACGAATACACGCTTCCAATGAGCGTTCACCGCGATGTCGCCAAACACGGATGCGACCAACTTGATGCTGTAAACAGAACCTACATTCATCCGAAAAAATGACGTTTTGGCATTCGTGCACTCAGGTTCGTCGTTGCGTACACCATCGCAGGCGCTCCTGTCTGTGATGCAGCGTCAAGGGTAACCGCAGGTCTCCGAGCTGATAGTCCACGCTGCTGCAAACGTCGTCGAATTGTCCGTGCTGATGGTTGTCGGCTTGAAAACTTCGCCAGCCACAGTGGCCGAGAGGACTGCGGCATGCCAGCCAGTCACGGGCTGCACGGCCGCTTCGGTCGGGGGTTCGAATCTTCCCTTGGGCATGGATGTTTGTGCCGTTTATATGATAAGCTAGTTCATAAGTAGTTTGTAAGTTCAGGGACCCATTAGTTAAGTCCCATAAGCTCTAAAAACATTTGAACATTTTTTCTTGCAAACTTTCCTATATTTTGCCTTAGGGATCGAGAGGTAGCTGCAGATCCGTTACAGCCATGCGGATAAGATGCCTGTCATCTCGACGAGGCCGTTGGGATCCAAAACGTCTTTCCGTATTGCCCTCCTGAACGCACCGATTCCATATTCTGTTAACAGTCGTCGGATCGCGACCAACGTGAGCAGAAATGTAGCAATACGATAAACCGAAATCGTGATAGGGTACAATCCAATCTTTTTCAAAGTCGGAAACGTGATGGTACGCATTTCTCCTCCTTACATGAGGCATCACAACATTTCACCTGGCAACGCTGTTTGTGTTTGAGAAATCGGTTGGAAACTTTCCTCATGTCAGCAGGTTGTAGGTGTCGTCACCGGCGAACCTTGTGTGAATGCTCCGAAAAGCTAATCATTTGCATATCACAGCATCTTTTTCCTGTCGGTTAAATTTCGAATCTGTAGCACGTCATCTTCTGGTGAAAATACGTAAGAATCTCTAAATGTGAACAAAGGCAGAGAGATCTGTGTCTGGCAAGGAGCAGTGGATCTAGTAATCCCATTAACGTAGCAATGTTAGGCATTCAGAGAATCTCGGAGCGAATGGCCACCCAGACAGGGTTGATTAACCTAATTCGTAGAGAGACGGCATTTCGAGGATGTGCTGCCCAGGTGACATGAAGCAGCTGCGCTAATCAAGGGAGGCATGAAGTATTCAAGCGACCGCCGTGGCTCAACGCGCTACCTCTCTCAGACCAGACGGGGGATTGTAGATGGTTTGGTGCATTTAAATGACGAAACAAAAGAACGAACGCAACTGATACATCATAAGTGGTAAACGGCTGATTCTTTAATCTTGGTCACTTCGTAACTTGAGACGACTCCACCAAAGTGGCTAATATTTATTTGTTGTGTTCGAAAGTCGAAAGACACGTTATGCATAAAATAAATTGTATTGAAAATCTACCGGAAACTTGGGAAATTTGAGAAAAATGAAAGTGCGTTGCTCATTGTGTCCCTTTGCTACGATCTTGATAAAAAAATTTTAACACTTGACCTTTAAACCAAGAGGAAAGTCACCGTGCACATAAATTTTCGTTCGGTGTATTGCGAAGGATACCTAACTAACGGATTTTGTCAAAATCGTCTGTTTTGCTCCGATTCTGAAGAATTTTTGCACACTAATGGCGTTGAACCAAGAAGAATGTTCAAATTTTTGTAAATCTATCGGACCAAAATGCGTGTTCATCAGTCCGTAGCCTACAAACTACTTAAACTAAGCTAAACTAATTATTTTGTCAAGTAGGCTCAACCACATAGATCGTGTATAAAACACTATAATATGACGCCTTTCAAGGGTCAAGCCCTCATCATCAGATAAAATATACAAGAATCTTTAAAACCCGAGACAAATAAAATCTAAAACGTAATAAAAGAAAACGTGGTTACTTCCCTTGTAACCGTGTCTCCGTAGAAAGCTCCTCAGCATACTGTGCTTCGTCAATATTAAAAACAGTCCCCAGTACTGGCGGCGCATAGCACTAGTGAAGCGCACGTAGTCAACAACACGAGTGGGGCGCACGTATGAACATGAAAACAAAGACCTCTAAATGCCAAAGATCATCCACAAGGCAGTGGGTACATTCGGGTGTACAGTAAGACAGAGGTTGAAATTTAAAATAAACGACTTTTGTTATAATAGGTCCACAAGGTTTTTAAAAAAAGCTGTATGCATGCCTTGAACTTGTTCATTTAATGAAACGTCGCTTTTTGCGTTATGTATTGTAATCTCTAGCTGTTCTAGCAGATCTAACTTTCTTCCCTTATCCTGTTTATGTAAAATCTTCAGGTCATCTTCAATCTGCTTTAATGGGTGGCCAGTTTCACGGATATGTGTAGCTACAGCGGACTTGTCAAAATTGTTAAGTCGGAAGGCGTCCACGTGTTCCTTGTACCTAACTTTAAACGATCTACCGGTCTGACCAATATAGCTGGCATTGCAACTACTACACTGTATCTTATAAACCCCTGCTTTGTCATATTTATCAGTCTTTTGGTTTAAGTTATTTCGTAATTTATGATGTAACGTATTATTAGTTTTAAAAGCAGCTTCTACTTTAAAAGGTTTTAGTATGTTGGCCACTTTCTGAGACAGATTACCAAAATATGGAACCATTACCCTCTTGATATTATCCGTGCCATTTGTATATGATTTCGCACGTTGTTTCTTTCGTATTAGATTATTAACTACGTTTTCTTGGTAACCATTCGCCTTAGCAAGCTGTCTTATAATGTTAAATTCAGTGGTTCTGTCTTTTTCATTCATTGGCACTTTGAAGGCTCTGTCGACTAAACAGCGTAGGGCAGAAAGTTTTTGGCCATTAGGGTGACAAGAGCTGTTATGTATTAGAATGTCGGTAGTTGTAGGTTTCCTATATACCTTAAATACGTGTCTGACATCCTGCTTCATAATGTTAAGGTCAAGGAACTGAAGTGTGCCATCCTTCTCTTGTTCAACGGTAAATTCGATTTTCTCATGTAGGCTGTTAAATTTATTAACTATTCCACTAATTTCAGTTTCACCTCCATCTATCAATAGCAAAGTATCGTCAACGTAGCTTTTATAATATAAGATTTTATCAACTGGATGCTGCATATTTGTGAAAAGCCGGTTTTCCAGGTTATTAATAAAAATGTTTGCTATTGTTCCTGAAATACTTGAACCCATAGCCAGTCCATCCTTTTGTATATAAAATTTCCTGTTAAAGGTAAAATAGTTTTATTTCAGAATAAACTGAAGTAGGTCAATGAATTCAACGATTTCTTGCTGAGATAGTCTCTTGTGTTTAAGTAAGTTTTCTTTAATCAACTCGATGGCCTCGTCAACCGGAACATTTGCATATAAATTTTTAATATCAAGAGACAAAAGGTGGGATGTATCTGCTATAGGCTTATCTTTAATCTCATTTCAACCTCTGTCTTACTGTACACCCGAATGTACCCACTGCCTTGTGGATGATCTTTGGCATTTAGAGGTCTTTGTTTTCATGTTCATACGTGCGCCCCACTCGTTTTGTTGACTCCGTGCGCTTCACTAGTGCTATGCGCCGCCAGTACTGGGGACTGTTTTTAATATTGACGAAGCACAGTATGCTGAGGAGCTTTCTACGGAGACACGGTTACAAGGGAAGTAACCACGTTTTCTTTTATTACGTTTTAGATTTTATTTGTCTCGGGTTTTAAAGATTCTTGTATATTTTACCTGATGAGGGCTTGACCCTTGAAACGCGTCATATTATAGTGTTTTATACACGATCTATGTGGTTGAGCCTACTTGACAAAATAATTAAGCATACAACCACGACCTCAAATCAATAATGGATATAAATAAGTCTAAGGTAAATTAAATTAAGGACAACACACACACCCATGCCCCAGGTAGGACGCGAACCTCCGACGGCGAGCAACAATGCGCTCCGCAGCGAGGCGTCTTATACCGCTCGGCCACTGTCTACATAAAATTTTGTGTAGTACAAGACGGAGGGTACTTTACCTAAAGGAAGTCGACAGAATCAAAGCTTTTACTCTGATCCTGATGAAATTAAAATTAAAATCGTATACAGTGAAAGTTGGTCCACGTACATAGGTTTTTATGGTGAAGAATTTTGAAAATTTCCATGAAAAAATTTGTCCATAATTTTTGAAAACAAACTCTTTTTTAATTTATGAATGTATAAGAAGGACAAAAATACAAAAAAGCAATGAATTTTT
This sequence comes from Locusta migratoria, assembly GCA_026315105.1. Lineage (NCBI taxonomy): Eukaryota > Metazoa > Arthropoda > Insecta > Orthoptera > Acrididae > Locusta > Locusta migratoria. The sequence goes on from CM048748.1 coordinate 87,731,587, forward strand.
TTTAATTATCATCTTTGTACGCAATAATATGAAGACACTGGATTGTACTGCGCCAGTGGCCAAGTCACATAGACGACACCGCCACCAGAGCAACTACGTTAATTCTTTGTGTATCCATCTTGATTAGAAGGATGCTACAAATGAAAACATTTCAGCCGCTATTATTAGATTTTAAGTACTAGTTTCCAGAATACACTAGTCTCATTTTCAGACTCTTTAAGAATCCATGCCGTAATGCAAACTAGCCTTCCATCATATGTGCCTAGTAGTGGTACAGTGTACCCTTCGCCACGCACCTTACGGTGAATTGCGGACTATGCATGTAGATGTGTAGATGTATTGCGTAACGATCTAGAACATAAAGATGTAGCCTACAGCATGGAATCTTAAAAAGTCCTGAAGAAGACAATAGCGTATTCTCGAAACTAGTATTTAAAATCCAAAAATGGCTGAAGGTTTTTCATTTGTACCTACATTAATTGGTTTCCCGTAATGTGCCAGATTTATGCCCTTTTTTAGCCATATCCATCAGTTTGATAATTACTCTTAAATGACGTCATATCATGCAGGTCAGAGGGATCCCAGTTTCATAAATTACCATGAAAGTTAGGTCATGATGGGGTGTTTTCTTGGAGTGTTTTTGTAAACCGCAAGGCACCGAGCATGGCAAAGAGCTGCTGTGATCTTCAGTCTGGAGACTGGTTTGATGCAGCTCTAAATCCTACTCTAGTCTGAGCATGCTCCTTCAACTATTCATAAGAACGGACACACATATCTATTTGTATCTGATTACTGTATTCGTCTCTTAGTCTTGGTTTTCCATTTTTAGCCAAACTCTTCCTTCCAATGCGAAATTCACTATTCTTGTATGTCCAAGATTGCGTCCTACTAATTGATCCCTTCATTTAGACAATATATACCAAGAATTCCGTTTCTTCCCGTTTCTGTTCAGAACTTACTCATTAGTTTCACAATGTATCCATCCGACTTTCAGCAGTCGTCCTTAGCACCGCATTTCAAAAGCTAACATCCCTGTCCTGTCTGGTACATGTTTCACTACCGTACAAAACAACAATCCACACATTTACCTTAATAAAAGACTTCCTAACACTGAACTAATATTCGATGGTAACAAATTCCTCTTTTTCTCAAACGCTTTTCTTTCCATTGCCATTCTGTATTTTTCGCCTTTTGCACTGATAACTTTATACGTCGTTTTATTGCCCGAGTAACAAAACTCACCTTGGCTAATTAACAATCCGCAGTGCGGCGCCGTGATGAGGTGCGCGTGGCCCGTTCGCCGTCGGTGATTCGAGTCCCCCTTCAGGCATGGGTGTTTGTGTTGTCCGTAGGTTAGTTTACCTTAGTTTAAGTAGTTTGTTAGCTAGCGACTAATAACCAAGCAGTTAAGTCTCATAGATTAACAAACATTTGAACATTGTTTTAACAAAACGCATCCAAGATCTTCACTGTTTCCTTCCATAATCTAATTCCTCCATCATTTCTTGATTTCTTAGAATGCACTCCATTAGCTTTGTATTGCTCTTGTTTATGTACATCTAATATGCTTCTTTCATCACACTTTCCGTTCCGTTCAAAGGCTCTTCCACGTCTGTTGCTGACAGCAAAGTTTTTATTTCTTCGCAACGAATTTTAATTTAAATTTCTACTTGCTTTCTTTCACAGCTTGCTCAAAGTATAGGTTGAACATCAATGTGGAAAGGCTACAATCCAGTCTCACTCCCTTCACAATCAATGCTTTCCATTCATGCCCTTCGACTCTTATAACTGATGTCAAAAGCTTCTCCATATCTATAAAAACTAGAAATCTGAGTTTGTCTTTCCTTGATCTTGACATTACCTGAAATTGCGGGTTTTGGAGGTGATCTGATAGTTTAATATTCTTCAAAAGTGAAAAAGCCAAGATCGCGAAATACTTATTTTATTAAATGACGACCAGTTTCGTTGGACTATGCCACTATCATCTGGTCGTATTACATTTTATAAGGGAAAACTACAGTCGTTACTTTTCCGAAAGATATCCTGCTCTACTGTACGAATGTATGATAATGAAGTCCTCATGGAGAAAAACGTCCCCTATTCGCATGGGAGAGCCAGCCATGACAATATTGTTGCTCCTGGTTTGCAAGAGATATGACACAAGAGAAATATGCTCAAAGAAAAATGTAATAATCAGTATTCCGAAGAAAGTAGGTGTCAAAATTACAGAACATCAGTGTAATAAGTCACGGATGCAATATTCTAACTCGAATTATTTAAAGAAGAATCGAAAACCTGTTAGAACCCGACATCGGGAAGGTCAGTTTAGATTTAGAAGAATTGTAGAACTACGCAAGGCAAAACAGTACGCTTATATAGATCAAGGAAACGCCATGATCGCAAAATACTTATCTTATTTAATGACGACCGGTTTCGGAGCACTATGACACCATAATCTGCTCATATTACATTTTATAAGTTGGTCTTCGTATTAAAAATGGAGCTAAAATAATAAGTGTAACATAGCACTTAGTCGACAAATTGAAGGAACTAGAGGTGGTTGAGGGTTTTAGAGGGAGTCTCAGGAAAGGATTGCCTGAAACGGAGGAAAGTAATACAGTACAAGAAGAATGGGTAGCTTTGACAGACAGAGTAGTGAAGGCCGCAGAGGATCATAAAAATGGAAGGACAAGGCCTAACAGAATTCGTTGGATAACACAGAAGATACTAAATGTAATTGATTAAAAGAGAAAATATAAAAATGTATTAAATGAAGTAGGCAAAACGGAGTAGAGACGCCTGAAAAATGAGGTTGACAGGAAGTGCAGACTGGCTAAGCAGGAGTGGCTTGAAGAGAAATGAAAGACAGTAGAAGAATGTATAACAAGGGGAAAGAAAGGTACTGTCTACAGGAAAATAAGAGAAATTTGGAGACAAGCAAAGAAACAGTATGAATATCAAGACCTCAGATGGAAATCCAGTACTAAGCAAAGAAGGGAAAGCTGGAAGGCGGAAGGCCTGTACGAAGGAAATGAAGGCAATATTCTAGAAATGGGAGACGAGATTGGAGATACGATACCACGAGGAGAATTACACAGAGCACTAAATATTTGAGCAGAAACAAGGCCCCTGGTGTATATGATATTCCGTCTGCTATTATCGTTAGAAGAGCCAGTCATGAAGAAATGGTTCGACCTGGTGAGCAAAATGTATGATAAGGTAAATACCCTCGGAGCTCTAGAAAAATATAGTGATTCCCATTACAAAGAGAGCAAGTGCAGACAAATATGAAAATTACAGAACTAAAAGTTTAAGAAGCCATCGTTGCAAAATACTAACACGAACTATTTACAGAGGAATGTAAAAACTGGTGAAATCCGACCTTTGGGGAAATCAGTTTGGATTTAGGAGAAATGTAGGAACACGCGAGGCAATACATTACGACTTCTTTTAGAATATATGTTAAGGAAAGGGAAAACTATGTTTTTGGCATTTGTAGATGTGGAGAACGCTTTTGACAATATTGACTGGAATACACTCTTTCAAATTCTGAAGGTAGCAGGGGTAAAATACAGGGAGCGAAAAGTTATATTCAACTAGTACCAAAACCAGACAGCAATTATTAGAGTCGAAGGGCATGAATGGATCCCAGTGGTTGGGAAAGAAGTAAGACAGGGTGGTAGCCTTTGCCAAATGTTGTTCAGTCTGTACATTGAGCAAGCTGTGAAGAAATGCAAGGAGAAATTTGGAGAGGAAATTACAGTCCAAGGAGCGTTTTGCAGCCAGAGACAGCTAAGGACCTGGAAAGGACATTGTCTTCAAAGGAAGATACAAGATGAACTTTAACAATAGTACAGCGAGGTTAATGGAAGGTACTGTTAGAAAATCAGGCGATGTTGAAGGAATTAGATTGTGTAATAAGACGATACAAGTAGTAGATGAATTTTGTTATTCCGGTAGCAAGATACCTTATGATGGCCGAAGTAAAGAAGATATAAAATGCACCTGTGATATGTTCTGCATTTACTGGATGGAGAAGGAAACGACACCATGACTGCAGCTACCTCGTTGTATGACTATGGAAGAACTGGATCCCACTCTCGCAACAATTCAGTATGCATTGCCAGTACATACTTCTGACATAGCGTCTCATCTCTGAAGTGTTGAAGCATGTTATCGCGCCATTCCTTTGGATCTTGCCGACCGCCACTTTGCAACAAAATAAACCGCCATCACACGTGGCAAGCAACCTTCAGTACTTCTTCCTGGTCCATCGGACTAAACCGCTACCTTCACCTCTACGTTCTTGCCGTCTCTCGCCTATCGAAAACGTCCGGTCAATGATAGCAAAGGCCTGTCCAGGTACCCCACGCACTGCCACACCAGATCAGCTTTGACAACACGTCAAAGCATCCTGCATAGCTGTACCCTAACAACACATCGAGAGCTATCGGTTATATTGTTACACAATTTTAAAATACTCATAATGGGGCGTCCACAACTGCTGCTTCAATTGTTCTAGGAGAATAATACGCTCCAGTTCTAATTATAGACGTCCTTTATTTTACACAATCGTTCACGACACATTTCTGGATGTCGTTTCCATCTTCAAATTCTGTTTGAATGTCTAAGAATCAGAACAGTCGTATTTTAATATCCATAAAATCTTGTGTTCAGAAGCCTTACGTTATGTCGTTAACTGATTACGTGAGCTAACGGGACGGAAATAAATCGTCAAAGATTCCCACATAATCTTATTTGCCAAATGACTTATATGATAAGCAATTCAATGAAAAGTAGTGATAAGAATCGGTAAAAAGGGATGGAATAAATTAATGTATTTTAAAGCGTATTAATCGGCATATTTTCGATAAAAGGGTTTTGTAGATCATGACATATATTAGTAACAAAATACTTCTGCGGGTAGCGGCACTTGAGTAATAATAATAATAATAATAATAATAATTGGACCAGGAAGATAAAAGAAAATGGCAAGTTTTTAACTTCCGACCGAAATTGAAGAATGATAACGCATTGCGATAATAATGGCGGCATAAAATCCAGGGTGTGAAAATGGCGGCTGTAATACAATTATTTATGAAGCAGAATTATTGACCAAAATGGCAGGAAAAATTCTATTAAATGATTATTCAATAAAATAACCCTTATGCAATTTATTTAAATAAACCACGCCCAGCTCATCATTTTCTGCAGCGAAGAAGAAGAACGGCATCAGCATGTCCGATTCCAATGGCGGTTGACTTAGAAGAAGTGAAAAAAGATAAAAGGTTATATTGTTCTCCTCCGCCCTGATCAGAGATTAGTAGATAGTGGGTGAAATAAACATCGCTGATCAGAGGGGAGCAGGAAAAGGGGAGAATAAAAAGAATCTTTATTTGCTTTTGGGACACAATGTGGTGTTATAACCTTATTAGATATTCTACCAGCGCTTGAAGATGGGTCCTACGTGCGAAACCCGTCGTGAATGAGAGAAAAAGAATCGCTTTAATTACAGCGAAATAGATGATTCGCCATAAAAATTGCCTGAGATTTCTCAAAAACACTACGTTTGGGATCTCACAGTTTGCTCGAGGACCGATTTCAGCCATATTTGGTACACAAATTTCTTACTTGAGAACAATTGCTGTATGCCGGCCGCGGTGGCCGAGGAGACTAAGGCGCTCCAGTCACGGTCTGCACGGCCACTACGGTCGGGGGTTCGAATCCCCCCTCGGGCATGGATATTCGTGCCGTCCTAGTTCGTAAGTAGTTCATAAGTAGTTTGTACGTTTAGAGACTAATGACCCCGTAGTTAAGTCCCACAGACAAAAAAAAAAAAAAATGCTGTATGAGTACGAAACACGTACAACACATGGTTCAGGAGATGTAACATCATAAACAATGAGTTGCAAGAAACTTCCACATAATGCGACGAAACTTTATACACAATTTGAGAATGACAGTACTTAGCGACTTGCAACAAGCTTTAATTTCAAATCTTTATTAAACTTTTCTTCGCTGACAGCCATAGCAAAATGATGAAAGGAAAAAAGATTCTCGCTTAATACTTTTCCACTGTTTATGAAGCAAAATTACGGCATTCGGTATGACGTTACAGTTTATAATTTGTACAGTACAAACTGTAGCCGCAGGAAATTTTACAGACAGTTACACGCATGTTGTTGAGAGTACTTCTAAACTGTATCATAGTACGTCACTTAGTTTATGATATATGAGCACATAAACAGTAACGTTCATGGGAAACCCCCCCATCACACACCAAGTTTTGATATGTTACTTCTTCATTACTAATTGTATTCGCAACAGATTTTACAGAAATACAGCCTTTATACAAATCAATATATACGTGAAAAATGGCAGGAATAAATAAATAAATAGCCGGGCAACGCCGGGTTTTTAGCTAGTAGTTTATAAAGACAAAAAACTAGTACCCCTATAACAAATGTTCAAATGATTGTAAATCTATCGGACTCAGTTACTGGGTTATTAGTCCGTAGCTTACAAACTACTGAAACTAAGGTAAACTAACCCAAGGACAATACAATCATGCCCGAAGGGAGACTCGAACCGGCGACGGCGAACGGGCCACGCACACATCGGCACGGCGCCCCAGTGCGCACTGCCAATCCGCCGCGGCTAGTACCCCTATAACACTTCCCTGGTAAACTCCAGATGTGACACTTGTTTTTCTCGATGAATTTCCGTCAATTATTAGAAACTGTGTCTTTCCTGACAAGACATCCAATGTCCTTCTCTCTACCCCAAAGAATATATGTGTAAAATTTCATGCTTATTGGTTGAAGGTTTAGGCGTGAGAGTGAACGAAACAAACACTCAAATTTACAATTATAATATCACGGGTAGTTGTGATTGCAAGTTACTCGCTAATTACATGAACCCGTGAAGATGGTACTGACACTTTCAACGGAACGTAAACTAATTAATGGCAAAATCTCTGAGTCTCCAACCAGGAGAACGTACGCCCTTGTCAAGTAGTACCCGTGAAAGTCGCCCACCCTTATGACCGCATTTCCGTTAGTGGTTGTCCACATGATGGGAATCGAAAAGTTGGGTAATTTCGTGGAGTAGGCCTGCGCTCGCGGCTCGCTCTGCCTTCTGGAAGCGCGCCAGCATCACACCAGTACCTCCACTTCCATCCACTCCCATCCACTTTTCCGCTCGGATTCTGTGCCTTTACGCGCGAACAGCCGTGCTGCGCCCTTCCCTCCTACCTACGATTGAAGTGTTGGTTGGCAGAATGGTTCTAAAGCACGTGTCCGTAACGCTGTCATTCTCGAATACTGGTCTAGGTACTTATTCTACAATCCTGGCCATTAAAATTGCTACACCACGAAAATGACGTGCTACAGAAGCGAAATTTAACTGAAAGGAAGAAGATGCTGTGATACGCAAGGTTGGCGCCGGTGGCGACATCTATAACGTGCTGACATGAGGAAAGCTTCCTACCGATTTCTCCTACACAATCAGCAGTTCACCGGCATTGCCTGGTGAAACGTTGTTGTGACGCCCCAAGTAAGGAGGAAACATGCGTATCATCACGTTTCCGACTTTGATAAAGGCCGGATTGTAGCCTATCACGATTGCAGTTGTATTGCGACATTGCTGCTATCGTTGGTTGCGATCCAATGACTGTTAGCAGAATATGGAATAGGTGAGTTCCGAAAGGCAATACGGAACGGCACAAAAATGTTCAAATGTCAGTAATTCTATCGGACCAAACTGTGTGGTCATCAGTCCGTAGCTTACAAACTACTTAAACCTAGGTAAACTAACCTACTGACAAACACACACACCCATGCCCCAGGGAGGACTCGAACCTCCACGGCGAGCAACCGCGCGCTCCGCAGCGAGGTGCTTTAGACCGCCTTTTTTTTTTTTTTTTTTTTTTTTTTTTTTTTTTTTTTTTTTTTTTTTTTTTTTTTTCGTAGATCTATGCTTTGCGGTCGTTGTATCAGTGTGTTCTTGGTCGTTAGTTGATCAGTTGGCTCAGCTTTTTTTATTATTATTATTACAGAGGGCGTTTAGCCCCCTGACCGGACGCGCTGAGCCACGGCGCCCGGCAAATGACCGCTCGGCTACTCCACCGCGGCCCAACGGCCTCGTATCACTAGCAGTCGTGATGACAGGCATCTATCCGAATGGCTGTAAAGGATCGTGCAGTCACGTCGCGATCCCTGAGTCAACAGATGGCGACGTTTTTTGGCTGCGGTTACACTAGACGCTGCATCACAGATAGGAGCGCCCGCGATGGTGTACGCAACGTCGAACCTGGGTGCACGAATGGCAAAACATCATTTTTTCGGATGAATCCAATGTTCCAATGTTTGTATAGCTTATGGGACTTAACTACGGGGTCATCAGTCCCTAAACTTAGCTAACACTAAGGACGGCACAAATATCCATGCCCGAGGGGGGATTCGAACCCCCGAACATAGTGGCCGTGCAGACCGTGACTGGCGCACCGCAGTCCCCTCAGCCACCGCGGCCGGCTCGGATGAATCCAGGTTATGTTTACAGCATTCATGATGATCGCATCCGTGTCCGGTGACATCCCCGTGAACGCACATTGGAAGCGTGTATTCGTCATCGCCATTCTGGCATATCACCCGGCGTGATGGCATGGGGTGCCTTTGGTTACACGTCTCGGTCGCCTCTTGTTCGAATCGACGGCACTTTGAACAGTGGCCGTTACATTTCAGATGTGTTACGACCGGTGGCTCTACCCTTCATTCGATCCCTGTAGAAACCCTACATTTCAGCAGGATAATGCATGACCGCATGTTGCAGGTCCTGTACGGGCATTTCTGGATACGAAAAATGTTCCACTACTGCCCTGGCCAGCACATTCTCCAGATCACTCACAAATTGAAAACGTCTAGTCAACGGTGGCAGAGCAACCGGATCGTCACAATACGGCATTCACTACTCTTGATGTGGTACCGTGTTGAAGCTGCATTGGCATATGTACCTGTACACGCCATCCAAGCTCTGTTTGACTAAATGCCCAAGCGAATCAAGGCCGTTATTACGGCCAGAGGTGGTTGTTCAGGCTACTGGTTTCTCTGGCTCTATGCAACTAAATTGTGTGAAAATGTAATGACATGTCAATTCTAGTATAATATATTTGTCCAATGAAAACCCATTTATCATCTGCATTTCCTCTGGATGTAGCAATTTTAATGGCCTGTAGTGTAATTTCAGTTAATGAGTATTAATTTTAATATTACTAATAAACTATAATAAAAATCATTTCGTAAAACGTACTAACAGGGGTCGCAGGTATGTTGTGGGAGAATTTCTCCTAACCACGAAGGTAAAAGGATTTGTCCAAAGTGCCTTGGTTTCCTCGAGATGTGAGGCGGCATCGTGTGTCGTGTCGGGATAGATCAGTCGGTAGGGCGCTTGCCCGCGAAAGGCAAAGGTCGGAGGTTCGACTCCCGGTTCCGGCACACAATTTTAATCTGCCAGGAAGTTTCATATCAGAGTACACACCGCTACAGAGTGGAAGTTTCATTCTGGAAACATCCCTTAGGCTGTGGCTAAGCCATGTCTCCGCTACATCCTTTCTTCCAGGAGTGCTAGTCTTGCATGTTTCACAGGAGATCTTCTGTTAAGTTTGAAAAGTAGGAGGCGAGGTACTGGCGGAAGTAAAGTTGTGAGGCGGCATCGTGAGTCGTTTCGGGATAGCTCAGTTGGTAGAGCACTTGCCCGCGAAAGGCAAAGGTCCCAGGTTCGAGTCCCGGTTCCGGCACACAATTTTAATCTGCCAGACAGTTTCAACAAAATAAATTATTCAAGACATTCTGAATTGCGCAGAAAAATAATCAGAGTAAATGATTCACCCTACCAAAGAGCTATGCCTTAAATATACTTGAAGGATACACTTTCCCCACACCTCGTTCATTTTCCTCTTAGGGTTCCATTTTCATACAGCGGGAGATTTGTGTGTTAACCTTCGTAGTATCGAAACCTGTGTTAGTATGACAGTTACCAAAGACGTCGACAGTACGTCTACATATGTACACCGTAATCCACCTTAACGTGCGTGGCTGAGGGTACCTCGTATCACTACTTTTCGTTTCCTATTTTATTCCAATCCCATTTAGAAGTAGATGTTCCTGGTGTAGTAAAATAACTTAAGTCACTAAACAAAAACAAATCCTCCGGGCCTCATTGTATATCAGAGTATGCTGATGCAATAGCTCCATACTTAGCTATCATAAACAACCGATTACACAGCGAAAGATCCGTACCCAAAGACTGGAAAGTTGCCCAGGTCACTCCAGTAGAGAAGAAAGGCAATAGGAGTGATCCCCAAAATTACAGGCCAGTCTCATGACGTCGATTTGCAGTAGGATTTTGGAACATATATACTTTGTTCGAACATTATGAACTACCTCGAAGAGAACGACCTATTAACCAGTAGTCAACAAGGATTCAGAAAGTGTCGCTCTTGCGAAACACAGCTTACCCTTTATTCATATGAAGTGATAAGTGCCATCGACAAGGGATCGCAAATCGATTCCATATTTCTGGATTTCCGGAAGGCTTTTGATACTGTACCCCACAAGCGCCTTCGAATGAAATTGCGTGCTTATGGAATATCGCCCCATTTGTGCGATTAGATGCGCTATTTCCTATCACATAGGAGGCGCGGCGGAGTGGCCAAACATATTGAGGCGCTATGCTACGATGTGCGAAGACTCCCTGTCGGAAGTTCGAATCCCCCATCGGGCATGGATTTTTGTGTCGTCTTTAGTATAAGGTAGTTCATAAGTAATTTGTAAGTTTAGGGATTGATGACCCCGCAGTTAAGGCCCTTAAACCTTACAAACATTTGAACATTTTTATCATATAAGACACAGTTCGTAGTAATTGACGGTAAGTAAAACAGAAGTGATATCTGGCGTTCCCCAGGGAAGCGTTATGGGTCCCTTATTCTTCCTTGTGTTTATAAACGATTTAGAAGACAATCTGAATAGCTCTCTTAGACTGTCCGCGGATGATGCTGTCGTTTATCGGTTACTGAAGTCAACAGAGGAGTAAGAGCAACTGCAAAGCGATTTAGACAAAATTTCTACATGGTGTGAAAATTGGCGATTAACACTAAAATAAATTGCTGAACTTCAGTTACACGGTAAATCAGTCAAACCTTAAGGTCGTAAATTCTATCAAATACCTCGGAGTTTTAAGTACGAACAACTTAGACTGAAGAGAACACATAGAAAATATTGTGGGGAAGGCGAACCAAAGGTTACGTTTTATTGGCAGAACGCTTCGAAGATGCAACAGCTCCACCAGACTGCCTACATCACACCTGTGCATCCTCTCCTGTAGTACTGTTGCCCAGTGTGGGACCATCACGAGGTGGGACTGACGGAAAACATTGAGAAGGTTCAGAGAAAGGCAGGGGGAAAAGCGTCACGGAAATGTTGCACGATTTGAGGTGGAAATCATTAAAAGAATGACGTTATTCGTTGCGGCGAGATCTATTTGCTAAATTTCAATCACCGAATTTTACATCTGAATGTGAAAATATTTTGCTAGCACCCACCTACATAGGGAGACATGACCATCGCAATAAAATAAGAGCAATCAGTTCGAAAACTGAACGATTTAGGTGGGTTTTTTTTTCTTCTTCCCGCGCGCTATCAGAGAATGGAACTGTAGAGAAAGGTTATGAAAATGGTTAATGAACCCTCTGCTAGGCACTTAAATGTGATTTTCGGTGTATCTATGTAGATGCCTCGCTGAAGATCGCGCGGTTGCTCACCGTCGGAAGTTCGAGTTCTGTATGCCTAATTTCTCCTACATTACCTTTCCAGCCACGAAGCGGAATGTAAGTCGATGTAAATAAAACGTTCTTCAGTCAGAGATTTCTCATTTGTGTTCCCAAGGAGACGTTTCGAACCTCCTACGGCGAGCTTAGCAGCAAGACGCCCTAGACACCACTTTTTTTTTTTTTTTTTTTTTTTTTTGCTCTAGGGGTGATCTGTTTGTTGTGGTCTCTTTATTGCAGATAACGTTGAGGAGCCCTCTGACCGGGCGCCCGGCATCGCTCGGCCACTTCATCCCGGCGGCGACAGACATGGTTGAGAAAGTGCTATAAATGCTACCACAAGATTGGCAACGGACTCTTACATTGGTTACAGAGGGATTGGGCATTAGCAACGACACGTAACCGCAGCAGTTACGTCCCTTAGATTTCCAAACATTTGAATTTGTTCTGCTCGTCGATGGCTGACCTGAATGCGGCTCATCCTCAGTGTTTCCTTTCCTTCACGGAATCGTGGCAACAATTCATGAACACATTGTCTGGTTACGGCAGAGTAAAGAATACTGCAACGGAGGCACATTTTATGTGCAGCAGCTTAAACGTTGCTGCTCAATTGCTCTGATACACTTCCTCTCGTAGTGGCTACATTCAATTGGTGGCATTCTGTTTACACTATCACTCACATGCAGTGTTTTCATACTACTCAAGTCGTCAAATGTTTGTAAATCTAATTGACTTAACGATTACTCGTCAAAGCCAAGTGGAAATATCGCGACGATGGCAGCACCGTCGTGTTTACGCCGAAGGAAAGAGGGGAGGGGGGGGAGCAGTATGGCGTACAAGTACGCTCCAGTACACAGTCTATCACAAATAGTCGCGAAACTCTGTAGGGAGAAAATGCAACTGAAGCGATAGAAGCGCTCCAAGCGGCCAGTAGGGAGTAACAGAGGAATGGAGTGATACAAACTGAGAAGCCGTTTTAATGCTGTTGTTTTAATATTTCCTGATCACTAACATATAATCTTAAAAACTGTCGTGAAGGTCTCTAATTATCGTCACGGACCAACTAACACGATATTCATTGATGTAAGTTAATTTACGTTAATAGGTCAGACAGAAGAAGTACAAAAGTGCAAAAATACCTAAGTATTATTATCTATAAATAAGTGTACGGTGAAATCACTGTCAGAAGCATTTAAGACACTTTGCAGTACTGAAACGCACGCAAATACAAACCCTTCCAAGTTTGGTAAAAACGTTGGTGTAACTGTGTCCCTTGCCACCACCGTGCCAATAACGATATTATTCCATCTCATCGCTCTCTCCATAGATACAACTTTCCTCAAAGATAAGCCGACGTTGTATTCAATTTAGAAAGAAATTACGTTTATTTTTTCACTAATGAAAGTGAGAACAATTTATGGACAATAGATTTAGTAATACTTGATAGTTATTTTCCGAAGTGAATATGACGACATGCTATTGTACGAATTGAACAGTTGCGAAGTATTAGTCTCGATTTGGTTTCTATGGTTGGCCCAACTTCCCATTCACAGCAACAAAGTTCGCCTCATTGAAAGCCTCTAGCCGACGGCATGTAACACATCCGTGACTTCACAGTAACACAATAAACAACCATTGTTGATGTGGCTAAATGTAGCTGTTTCAACTAGGTTTTAATTATTGACACTAATAAGTGCCACACTATTAAAATCTCAGTGATATTCATATTATATTGACATTTCACAGAGGAATGGGGTACTTAAAACTCTAGTACAAAGGGCGCGCACTATCTCCGACGCAGAGAGTCTGCCCCAGGAATTGGAACACCTGAGAACTGTATTCCGAAAAAAATGGGTACTCAGAGTGGCAGATTCAGTGGGCTCTCCGCCCAGCCACTACAGCACAACCTGTGAAAACGGATGAAAACACGAGGAGGGAGGTAGGCACTGCATTTTTTTTTCCATATACCGTGGAAGGTCGCCCGCATTTTGAAGAAACACCAGGTTGGAACTGTCTTTTGTCCACCGAATAAAATTCGTGGACTGGTGGGAAGCGCCAAATATGATCTCGGTTTGAGGAAGGCCGGCGTGTACCAGATTCCGTGTCAGTGTGGCAAGTCATATATATGGACAGACGATGCGTACCGTCGAGGATCGATGCCTTGAACACCAGAGGCACACACGATTGATGTATCCGAGCAAGTCGGCGGTCGCTGAACATTGTTCGTCGGAGTATCACGCCACGGAGTATGAACGCACCAGGATTCTGGTGCAGACGTCGAGATTATGGGACTGCGTCGTTAGAGGCCATTGAAATTCGCACTAGTGACGACCTCATAAACCGTGACTGTAGCTATAATCTTAGCAAAGCTTGGGAACCAGCGATTGGGTTAATTAAGAGTAAATCTAGCAAACGTAACGAAGTGACGACCACGGCGGACAGAGCCCTCACACCGACGTCATCTCAGACGCCGTCGCAATCGGTTCCACTGCGCGACCGCGGCGCGGGGCGCGGACCGCGGAGGGGTCGCTCCGCGGGCCGAGGGTACTTAAATCGCCCGCTACCGGGCTAGAACCCAGTTCCCTTCGAGCCGCCGTAGCGTGCGGATCTCCGTGCCGGCGCGTTTCCAGGAGCTCAGTCCGTCAGTTCACCTGATAATGGCGACATATATGATCACCGAAATATTATGCCCGTTGGAACTATAGACCGGCAGTACACCCGTGGATATATTCATTATAAATATATTATTTTCTTGTATAGGTTACGCGTGCCCGTTGGAACTATAGACCGGCAGTACACCCGTGGATATATTCATTATAAATATCTTATTTTCTTGTATAGGTTACGCGTTTTTGGATGCAACATCTCACACTCAATCTTTATATGGCAAACAAAATCACCAACAGTTACAAGAGCCTGCTATCAGTAACTATTAAGTCATAGAGGTAACGCATAGAAGAGTTCGCTCTGTGATAGCTAATCTATAAAAAAAATCTGATTAACAGATTTGAAATACAACTGACAGAAGAAAGCGGAATACTATCTCGAAGCAATGATGCAGAATCGAAAGTAAAGTATTAAATTTCTTGTTTCGGAGTATATTTGCTCCAACTAAATTTTGTATCTACTATTTCATGATATTGGGTCAACTTTGTGAAAAATATTGCGCACTGGAAATTACGAAAGAAAAACTAGATAGTAACTTCAGAGTGTGCATTTGTGCTGCTTATCATACAACTGTTTCCTCTGAGTAAAAGGACAACAATACTCTGAATAAAGATATTTGCAGATATTTATATAAGGGGGTTTGTAGAAGTACGAAGTACAATCAATTTTTTTAACAAATGTGATTTATTGTGTCGTATAAAACATTTAAACCGCGGCGTGCATGTATCTAGATGAAGGAGTTTGCACAAGATTGCCCACGTCATGGTAGGTTCGTGACTCGAGCAAAAATAATGCGCATTTGAAATAAGTTTACGAATTTTTTGAGAAATGAAGAGGTTGTTATCTTTTAGGATACTTCCATAACACTGCTAGATGATCTTGTTGTTATCGTCTTCAGTCCGGAGACCGGTTTGATGCAGCTCTCCACCCACTCTATTCTGAGCAAGCCTTGTCATTTCCTCATAAGTACAGCAACCCAAATCCATTTGCATCTGTTTATTGCATTCGTCTCTTGGCCTTCCTCTCCGATTTTTACCCCACAAACTTACTTCCAATGATAAAGTCATGATTCCATGATGTCTAAGAATGTGTCCTACCAATCTATTCTTCTTTTAGTCAACGTATGCCAAAAATTACTTTTCTCCGCAATTCTGTTCACTACGCCCTCATTAGTTAAGCGATCTACATATCTAATCTTCAACATTCTTCTGCAACACCGCATTTCAAAAGCCTACATCCACATCTTCTCTGAACTATTTATCGTCCACGTTTTACTCCCATACAAGGCAACAATAGGGTATTTGACTGTTTTCTGGAAATCGTTTTAAATTGTTAATTATGTCATATTATGGTCCGAACATGCTTTTTTTACCTCGTGGATATCAGTCCTTTTTAAAAAAAAAAAGAAATGAAATTCAAATAATTTGAAAGCCCGCTAAAACGCTACATTTGAGTCACGTGATGCCTGTGACGTCATACAACACGCTGCTGCTGCTGCTCTCGTAAGATAAACAAATACCTGTATATTGTTTGGGCCGAGGCCTTGGGTTTGGGCGTTAACGTATGCATAATGACCTGCAAATATTGCTTAGTTCCGCACTGTACCAATACATCTGTCAAGACTCCAAAAAAATTGTTCTTGCAAGTACCAAAAAATGAGAAGATACGCAAAAAGTGGTTGACACTGGCGCGAAGAGATCCAAATGAAATAGCGGCTACTTCATGTGTGTATTTCTGTGAGGATCGTTTTGATGTATATAAACAACATTATTCCATTGGTAAACTAAACTGTTTAGTATCATTCTCTTTTTCTGCAAAGGTGTAAAGTAGCCGTTTTCTAATATATTTGGTGAAAGAACAACATGAACATCGTTGCAGCCCACTATAAAAGTATAGCACTGATTATCTCCAGTAAGTGCAATGTTATCACCAATAGATCTTAGATAAAATAACGTAAGCCTTTTCTTCTGCACAGGGCTCTACCAAGCAATTTTCATTGCAAGTAAATAACGTTTCAACTGATTAGCGGTTTTTTTTTTTTTTAATTAAATTATGGAGCTTCGTATGTGGACGAGTAAACGTAAATGGATTAGTTTTTAGTGTCAAAAGGAGTGACACATTCATATCAAACCAAATCTTGAATATGTAAGGTAAATACTGATTTGCATGGCAGAAAGTTTACACAAAATCGCAAACATTCACTCACAAAAACAACAAACCAGAAAAGCGCTGTAATTTCGGCGCTATAAATTTATTCCATTGGCACTCGCTCGCAATGTTTACGTGAAAGTGACATGCCTTTGGCTACGCGAAATGTGCGTCGCCAACCTACGAGCGATATGAAAACACCCCGACGCAACCCGCTGTCCCTGTCCTAGAATATAGATATATTTTATAACTATACACAAGGCATTTTTGCTGTATTTTACAGCTTTTGATGTTTCACTTTGCACCAGTATTGAAGTAGTTAAATAAAATTCCTCTCTTAACTGCATGCTTTACTGGGTTAAATTTTACTAACTATCCTGGCGGCTTCATGTGACTATGTTGGCAACAGATGCTGAATAGCGAGAATCATGAGACGTCGCCATTAGCCAATCGCGTGACAGCGCAAATATTTTGTCGTGAAACATTTGATTTACGAGGGCAGTTACTTTTACTGACCGGACAAGGCTACGGTACATGCAAGAATCATAGAGCAGGAACAGCATTATTTATTTACTTCATGGTCTGTACGATACACTAATCTAGTCGTTCTATGTGGTCTGAACATCTGGACAAAGATTTTCTATCTTGTTGTTGATGTTGCCAACATAATCACTCAAGGCCTCTTGGATAGAAGATAAAATTTCACCCTTTATTACATAATATGGTGACTTCAGATTAAGTCTGCTGACATCAACAAATAGGGTACTTTTTTCCAATGGCTAAAATATCTCTCGTAATAATTAGCTTTAAAATGTAGTTATCCGTTACTTACAATGCAGTTTTCACATTTCTTATTTCTGGCACGTAAAAATTTTGATTGTTTTTAAAGAATGAAGACACCATAATTGTATCAACTTTAGGGAGGTTTCCGCTGCCAGCCTTCACATAAGCATCTTCCATTGTGGCATAAAAGCTGTAAACGCGTTTAGATCACGAAAAAACTGAACTTAAAGCTGCAAAATGGAGGAAACGCGTACAATAATACAGCTCCGACTTCTAGTTGCCGCGCTGTAGGTGTTCTATGACGTCACCAGTACTTCAGCCAATAACGGAGCGTTTTCGATCACGTGATCTAATCGTGAAATTACGTAAAAATAACAGATGTTTTGTAGGAATTATGAGCGAAAATGCTGTCTGAATGTTATAATCATTCAGAATAACAACAATTCGAAACATATTTTTAACACAGGAAAATACCCTATTCCACAGAAATGCTTTCAGAAAAGACTTCCTTACGCTTAATATTCGTTATTAAAATTTTTCTCCTTTCCAAAAACGGTTTTATGCCCATTACCATTCTGAAATTTATATTCTTTGTACTTCGACCATCATATGTTATTCTACTGCCCAAGTAACTAAGCTCACCCACCACGTTTATTGTTTCGTTGCCTTATTCCTTCAGCATCGCCTGATTTTCTTAGACTGTACCCTTACTGTGTTTGCTCTTGTTAATGTTCATCATATTCTTCTTATACGCTCCTTTCGACACACCATTCCGTTAAATGCTAGTTTATCCCAATATATTCCTTCATCTGCTTACAAAACACTGTGTGACTGGGGGAGGGAGATATTCGCCGTCTAATAATTACGTAGTAAGTTCATCACAGAAATAATAGCCGGCCGAGGGGATTGAGGCGCTCCAGTCACGGTCCGCACGGCCTCTACGGTCGGGGGTTCGAATCCCCCCTCGGGCATGGATATTTGTGCCGTCCTTAGTATTAGCTAGTTTGTAAGTAGTTTGTAAGTTTAGGGACTGATGACCCCGTAGTTAAGTCCTATAAGATTTGCAAAAAACCAAACAAACAGAAATAATACTCCAGTGAGTGATATATTTCCGAAGAGACTTCGTTGCTTCGACGTTTTTTTGACATTGGACGATATGCTGCAGCAGCGAACGCCTTTCAGAAATCTGTTCTGCTGCGTGTGTTTTTTGTGACGTGTTATTTCAAACTGTCACTTCATATGAGTGGTTCTTCCTGATGCCCTGCGTATTATTGTAGGAAATTTTGTTTTCTTCTAGAAAGGATATATCTTTTGAAATTAGAACATGTTGTATGTTCGTGCAACGAAAAGACGTCAGCAGTTTCAGTCTGTGAGTTTGTGTATCAGATTTTTTTCCTCCCTTTATACACAGACAGTCAGTGATGTGTGCTTGTAAGCGATGCTGCTGGCTGCACAACAAATTCTCGATAAATATCGGCTTGGAGTGAGCACACTACGTGGCATATGCAGTGCAGAATCCATCTTCAGGCAATAATCGTGTGTGCCTAATGCCCAGTACCCTTTAATCTCAACAATTTTTCAATACCGAAATCGTTATCTGGCATTTCTAAATGTGCTGTGGTTGAATAGTGCTGATCAATAACTTGTTTTGACAGAAGCTTGCTGTCATCATCTGATCTTGGGACCCTGTACCTTTCAAATTTTCGAATAAAATTGAGAGTACACTCTCAATTTCTCATTTACTGTGAACACATTGAGTTGGCACTTATGCGTTAAATTTAAACTGACAAAAAGCCAACACTCACAACAGAAGTGATAGTTCATATGCCAACTAGAAGTGCAAATGATGACGACGTTAAAAATGTGTCAGGAGATGCGAGTAATTATTCAGACAATGATGGGGAACTGGAATTCAGTAGTAGGAAAAGAAAGAGATGTCAAACTAGTTGGTGATAGAGTGAAGCAAAATAATTGCAGAGGAAGCCTCCTGGTAGAAATTTTCAATCACACACTTGGTTTAAAACTTATTAATGAAAGTCGTGCAGAGACCAGGAGACACCAGAAGGTACCACACTGACATTATGATGGTGAGACATAGATTTCGGATCCAGGTTTTGAACTGTAAGAGTTATCCAAGGGCAGATAGCCTCTGTCCATAACTTACTGATTACGTACTGGTGATTATAATTAAAACAAGTGCAGCAACGTAGGAAATTATGTATATAGGTAAACCGAACACTTGAGTTTCAGAGGGAAATGTAGGCAATGATGAACGGAAATGGAGGGCATTGTAATAAAAGTTCCAGATCACTGCTTACACTTTTTACTATGTAACGATACAGTTGTTTCAGCTATTTGTCATTATCAAGGACGTCTACGATGTTTTGACGTTAGTCACTAACGACCTTTCTAATAACTGCTGTGAATTATTCTTATATTTCGGAGTTGTATACGTTTTTTGCTATCAGGTTTTTTGCAGCTTCATCCGATGTTAAATGATATAAAACTTTTTATACACTACTGGCCATTAAAATTGCTACACCAAGATGAAATGCAGATGATAAACGGTTATTTATTGAACAAATATATTATGCTAGAACTTACATTTTCACAAAATTTTGGTTCATAGATCATGAGAAATCATTACCCAGAACAACCGCTTCTGGCCGTAATAACGGCCTTGATACATCTGGGCATTGAGTCAGCTTGTTCAAAAAAATGTTTGTAGAGCTTATGGGACATAACTACGGGGTCATCAGTCCCTAAAACATAGCTTGGATGGCGTGTACAGCCCATTCAGCTTCAAGACGATACCACAGTACCAGTTTATCGCAGTGTGAGTCTTACACGGACCGCAGGAGAACTTCGGTAACGTGTAGTTTGGAAGATGAAGTGTGCTAGCTGCCCGCGGTGGTCGAACGGTCTGCGGTGTGCCAGTCACGGTCTGCTCGGCCGCTGCGGTCGGGAGTACGAATCGCCCCTTGAGCATGGATGTTTGCGCCGTCTTTAGTATAAGCTAGTTCATAAGTAGTTTGTAAATTTAGGGACTAATGACCCCTTAGTTAAGTCCCATAAGCTCTACAAACAATTTTTTTAATGGAGTTCAGTAGAAGGACCGCATGACAGCGAAAGGCAAAGGTTCTGGATTGAAGTCCCAGCTTCCATCTGCCAGAAATTTCACATGTTTAACTACTTCCCTACATTCTCTCGATACCGGTTAACACATCTCATTATTATGGCAATTCTCCATAGCAGCACTAGACCAATGTGGGTCATGTTAATTACTTAACTGCGGGTATGTTTAACATTTGTCTGATCTTAAATCACGATTGTTTTCTCAGACTTGACTAAAGTGTTCAAAATAGTCAGTCCAAGCTGTAAGGTAGTGACTGGGTTCTCTTCCTTTTTTTTTTTTTTTTTTTTTTTTTTTTTTTTTTTTTTTTTTTTTAAGAATTGTACGTAAACATTTAAAGTGAAGTAAAATGCTTTCCATAATAATTTGCAAAATACCTGATAATGTAACTTATCAGCTCATAACTACCGGTATCGCACAATAAATATTCTCTTTGCAATTCATTTCTTAAATATAAGGAGTGTATGAGTCTCCATTTTGTGATGAGAGTGGAGAGTTAGAACCCATCTACGTGGTATGGAATTATCATACGATTCCGGCACACAATTTTAATCTGCCAGGAAGTTTCATATCAGCGCACACTCCGCTGCAGAGTGAAAGTTTCATTCTGGAAACATCCCCTAGGCTGTGGCTAAGCCATGTCTCCACCATATCCTTTCTTCCAGGAGTGCTAGTCTTGCAAGTTTCGCAGGAGAACTTCTGTGAAGTTTGGAAAGTAGGAGGCGAGGTACTGGCGGAAGTAAAGTTGTGAGGCGGCATCGTGAGTCGTGTCGGGGTAGCTCAGTGGTAGAGCGCTTGCCCGCGAAAGGCAAAGGTCCCAGGTTCGAGTCCCGGTTCCGGCACACAATTTTAATCTGCCAGGAAGTTTCATATCAGCGCACACTCCGCTGCAGAGTGAAAGTTTCATTCTGGAAACATCCCCTAGGCTGTGGCTAAGCCATGTCTCCACCATATCTTTTCTTCCAGGAGTGCTAGTCTTGCAAGTTTCGCAGGAGAACTTCTGTGAAGTTTGGAAAGTAGGAGGCGAGGTACTGGCGGAAGTAAAGTTGTGAGGCGGCATCGTGAGTCGTGTCGGGGTAGCTCAGTGGTAGAGCGCTTGCCCGCGAAAGGCAAAGGTCCCAGGTTCGAGTCCCGGTTCCGGCACACAATTTTAATCTGCCAGGAAGTTTCATATCAGCGCACACTCCGCTGCAGAGTGAAAGTTTCATTCCATGTGATGATTATGTTTGGAAGTTTCAACATTTTCACCAGCATCTGGTCTTGTGATTTGTCTTTCTTCGAGTTCATTCCCGTTGTTGTTTAATTTCTTTTTAGTAGAACTAACTCCCGAGATGAGAAGCTATTTGTGTTATAAGTTTACTGCTACATTCGCTAGACATTAATTATGATTACGTCCTGGGAACAATGAGTCTCCAGTCTTCCATCGGAAATTGCAAGAACTCTTTTCAGTGCAACTCGAGAGAAAAACAGATTGTGATCTTTGTTCCTCGAGCTTTCCGATAAGTGCCTTATTGCCTCGAGCAGTGTCGCGGGAGAAGCCATTATTTGCCGTTATGGGTGCCTCTTGCGATAACGGCCCGCCATTAAAATCGTAAAAGGGCGTAAAACTGGAGACAGGCTTGTGCGCGCGCTGCCCCGCCCTTGTTTTCGCTGGAGGAGTGGCCCTCTTCCTCACTTTCGAGAACTGCTCCACTCTGAGAGCCCTCCACAGCTGTCCGAGGTGGCCTGAGCATTGTCGCATCTGCTGCTGCTGCTGCTGAGTCGTTAAAAGCGCGTCCGTTGTGTTTACACAAGGCAGACGTAGATACTATACTGTCTGCCCCACTCAAGTGGGCCACTCACTTTTCTACAACGTCTATCAGGCAATAACATCTCTTCCCCCCTTAGTGCTTTGCCGCACGGACATAAACTATATCTATACCATTATACAGAAGCTAGTTCTCGTTCAACTTATCTTGAAACGTTCTCGCCAGATTCACTCCAAATTTTTACACGGTGCTATAAAAATATTCGTAGAGTCATAGACCACATATTTTTGTGATATATAATGCACATGTGATGCATAAATCGGAAAGGATCTTAACAGAATTGTGGTAAAGTTTTCGCCGATTTCATTCGAACCTCTACAACATCTACATCTCTGCAAATCACATTTAAGTGCCTGGCAGAGGGTTCATCGAACTACCATTATACTATTTATCTCCCATTCTATTCTCGAATAGCACGCGGGCAGAAAGAACATCTGAATCTCTTTGTTCGAGCTCTGATATCTCGTATTTTATTCTGATGATCATTTCTACCTATGTAAGTGGGTGTCAACAATATATTTTCGCATTCGGAGGAGAAAGTTGGCGATTGAAGTTTCGCAAGTAGCCCACGCCGCAGCAATAAGCGCCGTTGTTGTAATGATTCCCACCCCAGATCCCGTATCATTTCCGTAACGCTGACTCCCCTGTATCGTGACTACACGAAACGAGCTGCCCTTCTTTGGACTCTTTCGATGTTCTCCGTCAAACCCGCCTGATAAGGATCCCACACTGGGCTGCAATACTCCAAAAATGGACGGACAAGCGTAGTGTATGCAGTTTCTTTTGTAGTTTTGTTGCATGTTTTAAGGGTTCTGCCAATAAAACGCAGTCTCTTGTTCGCCTTTCCCACGATATTATCTACGTGTTCTTTCCAATTTAAATCTGAAGTAATAGTAATTCCTAGGTATTTTATGGAGTTTACGGCCTTCACTTTTGATTGATTTATCTTGTAAACAAAGTTTAACGGATTTCTTTTCGTACTCATGTGGACGACTTCACACTTCTCATTATTTAGAGTCAATTGCCATTTTTTACACCATACTGATATCTTATTCAGATCGTTCTGCAATTGGTTTTGATCTTCAAATGATTTTACTAAACGGTAAATGACGGCGTCATCTGCAAACAACCTAAGAGAGCTACTTAGATTTTCCCGTAAATCTTTTATGTAAATAAGGAACAGCAGAGGACCAATAACACTACCCTGTGGAACGCCCGATATCACCTCTGTTTTAGTCGATGCCTTACCATCGATTACTACGAACTGTGTCCTCTCTGACAACATACTGTAATATGCCATCTGATGAAAACAAATGCTTCAAATTTTGGGTCATCTCGCCATATATCGGCGCTGTTTCTTCAAAACTAGGAAGATTACTGAAGAAACACAATATTAAATGTTCTTCCGGCCGCCAATGAAACTAAGAGCTCTTCTAGGATTTGTAAAGGACGATCTTGGTCTGAGAAGGCCCGGTATCTACAAGATTCCCTGTAGCTGCAGGGAATCCTATAACGGAAAAACGTGTCGCACAGTGGAGGACAAATGCGGTGAACATCTGCAACACACGCGTCTGGACCAGCCAGAGAAATTTGCAGTGGCTGAATACCGCCTCCGTACAGGGCACAGTATGGATTACGAAAACACCTAAATTATTTCGTCCACGTGACCGTACTGGGATGAAGAGGCTTCGGAGGCATCGGAAACGACATAGTTGACCATGGCGAGAGGGGCACAGCCCAGCATGGGCACACAGTATGCGGCTATCAACAGTGGGCGTTGGGGCAGTCGGCGGCGGCGCTTAGCATGTGGACAGTTCTGCGCGAGCGTCCAAATGTTTACGTCTCAGTCCAACAGGTGGCGCAGCTGTGATTTCGTTTATGGATGCAGTACGAAACATCTACAATATTATTACTATCAAATATCTATATCTATAAATGTGAAAGTCTGTTCGGTGTACGTTTATCACGTCTGAACCACAAGACATAAAGAGCTAAAAATTTATACAGTTACTAATGTCTGCCCGGGGAAGGCTTTAGGCACGGTTTTATGGCGATCGTATATATATATATATATATATATATATATATATATATATATATATATATATATATATATATATATATAATGTGAATGTCTGTTCGGTGTACGCTTATCACGTCCGAACGACAAGACGCAGAGACTTAAATATTTGTACAGTTACTAATTTATACCTGAGGGATGTTTTAGGCACGATTTTATAGCGATCTGATACACATTTAGTAATTTGAAGAATATAACACGAAATG
The DNA here is from genome assembly GCA_026315105.1 of Locusta migratoria. Lineage (NCBI taxonomy): Eukaryota > Metazoa > Arthropoda > Insecta > Orthoptera > Acrididae > Locusta > Locusta migratoria. Next base: position 87,756,233 of record CM048748.1, read on the forward strand.
CGGAACAATAATGACTCTTTGAAAATTATATTTACTCTTTGAAAATGTTTTTATTGGTTGCATTGTTGCTTGAGGGTTGATAATGATAAAAGGGTGGAGTATATTGGGATGGAAAGTTATCGATATATATACAATTCTACGTGTGTGTGTTAATATTTCGCTCTGCAGCCAAAACTACAGAACGCGAACGAATGGCCTGTGTGTAAATGTTGTCCGAGGTCTCACGTTGTACACCATAGCAGTTCCATGCCTATAGCTATAAGGTGGTGCAAGATATGGTGGTTGAAAGTCGTCAAATTATTAAAAAAATAGAACTGAAGGCCAGCGATGACGTTTGCGATTCTATAGAAAGGAGGTTACATACAGCGAAAAGTGATGCCACAGACCATATGTTTGGTCTATGCGTGTTACAATGTCTTCAGCTCTTTCTCTGTAAGTAAGGAAATATAACAATAAATAAATAAAGCAGTAAAAAATGAAATTTCTATTCATTCATCTCTTTAAGAAAATCGATTTGACGTTTCGCGCATTACAGCAAGTGATGGATCTGTGATATTATTGCAATCATTATTGTTGAATTTCGTGATTGGATTCTTCGAAGCGAGTGCATTTTTACGTGTGATTTCTTATTTCTTATATATTCTCTGATAAATGTAACATGTTTTTAGAAAAAAGGAGATGGACAGGGAGAGAGTGGATAGGAAAAGTAATAACTCAAGGCTCGTATAAATAAACAAATGCCCGGGCAACGCCGGGTTTTCAGCTAGTAGAATAATAAATTAAATGAAAATTAATAAGAAGCTTTTAAACATCCTAATAAAAACTAAAATACAAATAAATAAACAAATATCGCAACTGTTCATCGTAAGCAAACATTCCCAAAATCATTCCTTGTGTGCTATTGGCCACCGGTTTGGCGAGATCACGCATGTGCATTCCCTTCTTTGAATGCTCTAAATAGGAATTCGTCGGACACGGCCCAGCAGTATGTCTATCGAACGTGAAGATGTCAGCCAGGTGTGCTGACGAAATATTGTGCAGTTACGACAATAATATCCGACGTCTCGCCCGAGAACCATATTTAGAAGAAATCCGTCGGGAAAGCCTGAAGCAACACAATGACAAATTCGTATTGTAACTGTCCTAAGCCTGTTCCCCCTGTTACTTGTTGCCTCTTCCCACCGCTGTTCACCCTCCTCCCTCTTTAACCTGCTCAGGTTCTCCTTTGCCATATCTAATTCAGCTTGAAGAGTTGCTCCATTATTTTACAATCCGTAGTGCAGATCCTACAAAACCACTGGTGAGCCTCATTAATCTCCCGCTTTCCCACGCCACTACATTCGTCCTAATGAAAGAACCCATTACACCACACCCCGGAACTAACGATCCTACGGCATAGCACACACTTCTCACCCATGGTAAAAACAGAAATCTTAAAAACTTGATTATTTAATAAAACGTAAAAAGTTACCCCAAGAGGCACTTTAAAACTGTTCACACAAGTATAAATAAAATAAACTGAAAGGGCACTGAATAAAAGAAACTCGCTCATGTAAACGAAATTAGGCGTACAAGCACGGATAACTACACTTTTGCCAAATCGCAAAATTTTAATTTACACTGTTTTACGTTTATTTGTGGTTGATAGACTTTATAAACCATAACTACTGTATGCAGCGAGTGAAAAATAGAAGAATGTATAAGCAGATACAAGTTTTAGTCACTGTTTACAGCAATTTGCGGACGTTAAATTAGGCCTACAAATACGCGCTACAGGTGCGAGAAGAAAAACACACTTTTTACCGTTTAAAGTATTTAACATTACGTTAACATTTCCACTGATGTAAGAACACTTATATCGATAACAACTTGAAACGTTTAAAAGTAGTTTAAAAACAACGGTTACTGTGATTATTTACTGCAGCAAATACTCGGAACGTACGTGCGGGCGCAGTGTTGCCAACCTACACCAAATATATATATATATAACTAAATTAAAGTGACACAAATAGAAATCCAAAATCAATTTATGGAATCGTGTTCTGTCTGTTGAACTCAATTTTTAGCACTTTAACTTTTAGCACTGTAACAATACATACTGTCGTCGTACAGTCGTCAGATACCCTGCCATTTGCAGTCCAGTCCCACTCTGATCTCACGACTAACGTCAGTACAAAGCTGAGAACGTGAATAAATCAACAGTACACTCGTCAACAGTGTTGGAGTATTCAAACGTGGCGTAATGATCAGAAATCATCTATTTTTTAGAAACCTACGTAAATGAAATCCTGAACGCCTTGCCTAGTGGAAATGTGATGACCGACGTAGTGCATCTGCAAACCAACTTTTTCATCGAACAGAATTTTAGAAACTCTCCATGTTCCCATCAGAAACATGTCACTAGTGCTATGAAATACTTTACTCCACAACTCGACTAACCTTTCGTCATTTCTTATATTCCTGTCGTATTTTAATACAGTTTCTCTCTGAATCAGTTTACCATCAGATCGAGTGTGGTTTTAAAGTAATAAATTATTCATTACTAACTCCATACATAAATAATTTTTTGCCCAAATTTTAGATATGTAAAACCCTTCCAAAATCACAATTCACTGATTGAAATTACGCTGTAGTCAAAACTCAGCCCATACTTTGTGCAATTCTGCGTTCTCCTACTCATAAAGAAATTAAAATTCTTGACCTCCAACACACCTGTCCTACTTTCCATACTTCTCAATCAATCGAGACAAAATATGGTACTGTAATTAACCCCTAGGAAATCCCTCGAAACTCAGATTACCTTTCATACTTCATACGAATAAATTAAGGTCTACTGACCTACACGCACCTTCGAAGTGAATCCAAATCATACATTTCCTTATTAAATCTTTTCTCCAAATTCAATTCTCCAAAAACAACTTCCGTTGTTTCCTTATTTCGGTCAAACGAATGTCCAGTCAAATCCCAATCGTCATTAATTACTGCTTCAGCAATACATTGATCTCCGCCTGAATGAGCTTTCAACTTTACATTATTCCGTTTACCTTCGACTTCAACTTGTAAATATTTCTCTACACAGTTAAGAGAAGTTTGTATTTACATAAGAGGACCGTACTTGATAAGATGTCATTTACCAAACCATTTAATACAAAGCATCTCGTATTCAAACAATATCCTCTACACATAAAATTCAGAAACAATTCATGCATTATAGGTTTACTCATTTCACCTGCTGCAATCGTAATCTTTACACTATTAACAGGAAATATTAATGATTTTATGCTCTTAATTCTACTTACAAAAGTTTGTGAAACAGCCGAAACATTGCTATTTCAGTATCGACCTTAATTTCTAAAATGGACTGTACATTTATTATCTCTTCTCTTTTTAAACATCGCTTTCTCAAAATATCATTTTAAACAACCCTTCCTTTTTCCTCCATACGTATGGTATCCACAATCACATAAGACTAACCCTCGATCACATTATAGTCGTAGAACAGCTCACTGAAGGCTTTCTTATCTCAGATTTCCTCTTTTTTTATCTCTAAACTTCTAGCTACTTTCAATTTTTCGTTCACCCACCAATGAGGTAACACCGAATAAAATATTTTTTCGTACCATTTCTTGTCACAGGCAGAATATTCACTTCCTCTTTTGATGTACCATTCTGTACTAACCTGCTCTCCTAATTCAAAATTTTGACCTTATTCTATCCAAGTTTCCTCCTGTCCTATATCTCATCATTGATATAGAAATCTTCCTCATTACCTATTGTGTCCTGTCTCCTTCCATTCGTCTATAATAATGGCATCGGTACCTGCTGTTTCCGTATCACTGCACAACCTAAAGCTTCATTCTCCTTATACAACACACTACTTAGATTTACTTTAGATTTTTCATAGACAAGCTTGTAAATTCAAAAGCCATCGTACAGTGCACGATGGAAGATGCCTTATAAAAAATTTCCATACCGTTTGACCAATCACGACTGAAAATGAAACATGTTTGTTTGTGATCATTGATAATGTTTATCGTATCCGTACGCCACCTTATGATGCGTGGTGGAGGACACTTTCAACAGACTTCGACACCGTTGGAACATCACCACGAAATTCGGGTGATATTTCTTGTTTTCTTAGTTCTTTCTTTATTTTTCATAAGAGAGAGTTGGAGATAGAATGAGTTAGTCACTTTTCTATAAGACTCAGTGGATGATGCATAATAGATTTCATGCAACTAACGTCGCATATTAACTAAGGCAAGGACCGAAGAATAAGTGGGCCTTCCAAATATCCAAGTTTATTATTATAAAGCAAAGAAAGGAGAAATTTGGAGAAGGAATTAAAGTTCAGGGTGAAGAAATAAAAACATTGCGTTTTGCCGATGACATTGTAAATATGTCAGAGACAGCAAAGGACATGGAAGAGCAGTTGAACGGAATGGAAAGTGTGCTGAAAGGAGCGTACAAAATGAAAATTAACAAGAGCAAAATGAGGGTAATGGAGTGCAGTCCAAGAAAATCGGGCGATGCAGAAGGAATTAGATTAGGTGACGAAACAATAAAGGTGGTAGGTGAGTTTTGTTACTTGGGTAGTAAAATAACATTCGATAATCGCAGTAGAGAGGATATAACTTGCAGAATGGAAATAGGAAGAAAGGCGTTTTTGAGAACGAGAAATTTGTTAACATAGAGAATTTAAGTTTAAGGAAGTTCTTTCTGAAGGCATTTGTGTGGACTGTGGGGTGTGGCCTTGTGTGGGAGCGAAACATGGACGATAAACAGTGTGGACAGAAAGAGGATAGAGGCTTTTGAAAAGTGGTGTTACAGAAGAACGCTGAAGATTAGGTAGGTGGATCACGTAACTAATGAAGAGGTACTGAACAGATTTGGGGAGAAAAGGAATGTATGGAATACCTTGACTAAAAGAAGGGATCGACTGGTAGGACACATACTTTGACATCACGAAATCGTAAATTTATTATTGGAGGTAAATAAGTGGGGAAGTGTGTGGGGTAAAAATCGCAGAGGGAGACGGAGAAATGAATACAGTAAGCAGATTCAAATGGATGTAGGTTGCAGGTCTTATGAGAACATGAAGAGGCTTGCTCAGGATAGAATAGGGTGGAGAACTGAATCAAACCAGTCTCCGAACTGAAGATCACAACAACATTATCACGCTCGATTTAATTCCGATCTGCAGTAGACAATCCAAATTTTAAAGAGACTAAATGTGAAATCTACCGGTAATTCATTTAGTTCAATAACGTACACGTAAAAATAATCAACAATTATCGGATATTGCCATTGGAACAAGTTAGAGGTATCAACACAACCCAAATGAGATTTACAATATTTTTTACGCTGATCATTGTTTCCTCATTCATGTAATCATCTCATAATAAATTATCTATACAGAATTTATTAAAATTTTGTTTATAACTTGAGATGAGATTCAGAATTATGGTCATAATTTTTATACATACTGGGAAAATTTTTTATTAAACTTTTGTAATCATGAAATTCTGCAGAACTAACCATATTTTGTACAAAACCACTATAGTATATTATTCTACAAATCTTAAAAATACATTGTGAATCTAGAGTCGAGTGTGTGCTCATATGAACCTCAATGGCGCATTCAAATTCTGTGCCTGACCAAGACTTGACCTCAGCTTGTCTTTCTCAGGTAAGTGCTCCACCGACTGATCAAGAGAGCGGTCCTCAAATTTCCGTCACTAGCTTGCCTCCTACCGTCCAAACTTCGCACAAGTTCTCCCGACTGGCATGTACGATTAGCTCTCGTGAAATAAAGAATTTTTAAAAAAGTGGTATTTCTAGAAACTTTGGTAACACGACACTTCCATTTGCCGTAACGACGACAGGCATGTGTTAGGTGGGCCCAAAGAGAAAAAGAAAAGCCGATGGTTATCTAGAGTTAAAAGTCCTATCGACAAATAGATCATTAGAATGGATATCTATATGGGATTCAATAAGCACAGGGGAAAAATCAGGAATGTCATTTCAAAGGAACAATCGTAACTTTCGCTTTAACCCCTTACTGCATACTGTGCCAGATATGGCACTTACCACTTTTTTTTGTCAAACTCGTATCTGAGCATATATTACCGAACTGCATGTTGGAACAGATGCGGCACGCAGTCAAGAGCAGATGTGCAAATAGTGTGTGACGTTTATTGAGAGAGTGATGAACTATGCAGTATGATCTTTGCTTTGTGTTGCGAGCTATTTACGTCCACGTTTGGCCACACAAACTGTTCTATCAATTACAGTAAACGGTTGATTTCAGTGTTTATATTGTTTGCAGAGGGAAAAGGACATCTGTGGACAATTGTAAAGAGGTAAGTTTATATATTTGTGAATTAGAATACATCTGCTATTGAAAAATAGGTCTGTGACAAATATCGTACAACATGCACCCTTGGAAGCGTAGAGTAAAAATTCAACTTTTGTCGATCTATTCGATTTTATGTTAGGATATTATAGAAATCAAATCACATACAAAATGGTACATGTAGATATTCTTTCACGTAGTTGACTTGGCTTGTGTGAACAGCTGGCTGCTATGGTGAAGAAGAAATACGGACTAGTGACCCCTTTTTGATTTCAAGGTCGCAGTTGCAGAGGCCCTCTGTGAAACTGGGAAATCCTTATCCAAGAAAGTGGTAGGCCAAGCAATGAAATACAAAAACAGCTTGACAGTAAGAAAAAGAGAGGCCCTACAGCAGATCTTTCACAGCGACAGGTGCGACAGGATAGGATGGATCACATTGGCTGGAAAACCGTGGTGATCGCAAGTATCCAGAATGCAAGGGAAAATCCTATACAGCATGTCTGAAGTGCAGTGCGACTTTGTGCTTGATTACGGAGAGAAACTGCTTCATCAAGTTTCATAATGAGTAGAGAAAAATGGATACTGAATTAGTGTTATTTTTAAAAAATGTGTATTGTAATGAATAGAAATTGTAATTGTTTTATATACAGTTCTGCTAGTTCATGAATATATAATTGTATACTTCTCGTGTTGTGCATCATCACCACAAAACTGGTATCACAAGGTATTAGTCATTACTGCAAGCTGTCCCATATACGCCACAAACCCTTAATTCCAAAATAACCCGACCCCTCATAAGATTTAGAATTTTTCAAGTTGTTGTTGTTGTTGTGGTCTTCAGTCCGGAGACTGGTTTGATGCAGCTCTCCACAATTCCCTATCCTGAGCAAGCCTCTTCATCTCCACATAAGAACGGCCACCTACCTCTGTCTGAATCTGCTTACTGTATCCATCTCTTGATCTTTCTCTGCGGTTTTTACCCCACACACTTTCCTCCAACGCTAAATTCACAATTCCTTGATGTCTAAGAATGTGCCCTACCAGTCGATCCCTTCTTTTAGTCAAGGTACGCCAGAAATTTCTTTTCTCCCCAATTCTGTTCAGTACCTCCTCATTATTTACGCGATCCACCCACCTAATCTTCAGCATTCTTCTGTAGCACCACATTTCAAAAGCCTCAATCCTCTTCCTGTCCGCACTGTTTATCGTCCATGTTTCACTCCCATACAAGGCAACACTCCATACAAATGCCTTCAGAAAGGACTTCCTTAGGCTTAAATCAATATTCCGTATTAACAAATTTCTCTTTTTCAAGAACGCTTTTCTACCCATTGCCATTCTGCATTTTATATCCTCTGTACTGCGACCATCATTTCATCATTTGTTATTTTACTGCCCAAGTAACAAAACTCATCTACCTCCTATATTGCTTCGTTTCCCAATCTAATACCTTCAGCATCACCTGATTTTCTTACACTGCACTCCATTACCCTAGTTTTGCTCTTGTTCATCTTATATGCACCTTTCAGCACACTGTCCATTCCGTTCAATTGCTCTTCCAGGTCCTTTGACAGAACTACTATGTCGTCGGCAAAACGCAATGTTTTTAATTCTTCCCCCTGAACTTTAATTTCTTCACCAAATTTCTCCTTTCTTTCCTTTATAGCTGGCTCATTGTACTAATTGAACAACATTGGAGAAAGGCTACAACACTGTCTTACTCCCTTTCCAACCACTGCATCCATTTCATGCCCTTCAACTCTGACAACGGCTGTCTGGTTTTTGTACAAGTTGTACATACCCTTACGCTCCCTATATTTTACTCCTGCTTGCTTCAAAACTTGAAATAGTTTATTCCAGTCAACATTGTCAAAAGCCTTCTCCAACTCTACAAAAGCTACAAATGTAGGTTTGCCTTTTCTTAATCTATCTTCTAGGATAAGCCGTAAAGTGAGTATTGCCTCCCGAGTTCCTACATTCCTCTTGAACGCAAACTGATCTTCCCCGAGGTCGGCATCTACGAGGTTTTTCAACCTTCTGTAAATAATTCGTGTTAATATTTTGCAGCCGTGACTTATTAAACTGATCTTTCTCTAGTTTTCACACGTGACTGCATCTGCTTTCTTTGGAATGGGGATTATAACATTTTTCTTAAAGTCTGAGGGTACTTCACCTGTGCCGGCCCCGGTGGCCGAGGAGACTGAGGCGCTTCAGTCGCGGTCTGCACGGCCACTACGGTCGGGGGTTCGAATCCCCCCTCGGGCATGGATATTTGTGCCGTCCTAGTTCGTAAGTAGTTCATAAGTATCCATGGAAACATCCCTTAGGCTGTGGCTAAGCCATGTCTCCACTATATCCTTTCTTCCAGGAGTGCTGGTCTTGCGTGTTTGCAGGAGAGCTTCTGTGAAGTTTGGAAAGTAGGAGGCGAGGTACTGGCAGAAGTAAAGTTGTGAGGCGGCATCGTGAGTCGTGTCGGGATAGCACAGTCGGTAGTGCGCTTGCCCGCGAAAGGCAAAGGTCCCAGGTTCGAGTCCCGGTTCCGGCACACAATTTTAATCTGCCAGGAAGTTTCAAGTTTCAGTTCATAAGTAGTTTGTAAGTTTAGGGACTGATGACCCCGTAGTTAAGTCCCATAAGCTATACAAACATTTGAACATTTGAACTTCACCTGTCTCATTCTTTACAAGTATTTTTGTTATGAAATCAGTACAAAATGTTTCAAATGTTTGTATAGTTTATGGGACCTAACTACGGGGTCATCAGTCCCTAAACTTACAAACTACTTATGAACTACTTACGAACTAGGACGGCACAAATATCCATGCCCGAGGGGGGATTCGAACCCCCGACCGTAGTGGTCGTGCAGACCGTGACTGGAGCGCCTCAGTCTCCTCGGCCGATCAGTACATGTCACCTTTTTTTTCGGAAAAATAATGATGCAGTAAGGGATTAAGTGATTCACTTGAATGTGAGTGGTCAGGTGTGGATCTGAACCGTCGTCGAGTACAGTGTTGTAGCCACAGCTGTGGTTCGTGGCGGCGTTGCTCGAGGAAGGGGGGGGGGGGTTGAGACGAGTCTGCGGTCGCGTGCTGGAGGGCGTTTAGAACGGCTCTCATTGCGGCCGGCAACAGGTGGAAGGTGTGGCTGGATTCCTGTGGCCCTTCTTGGCTCAACCCCCGCAGATATAGTCCGACAGAACAAGGGATGAAAGCACGGGGCAGTATTCTGATTCGTCATCCACCAAATCGTTCATAGTGAGGGAAGGTTCTACATCTACATACTCCGCAATCCACCGTAAGGTGCGTGGCGGAGAGTACACTGTACCACTACTAGGCATTTCCTTTCCTATTCCACTCCCAAATAGAACGAGGGGAAAAAAAGAATGCCTATGTGCCTGCAAGGTATCCCGAATATACAAGGCGTGTTTTTTTAAGTAATCGCTGTTTTTAAATTTAAAAAATCGCACTGACGTGTTTTACGGCCCACTTTAGATTTGTAGTTTTATAAGTTTTTGCAAACATTTTGGACAAAAATAATAGTGTAAACAATAAAAAATTAATTAACAAGAGTGTCTGAAACACTTTTAGGAAAAAAATTAGGTTGTTGCAGGATTTCAACCACTGTCCTTAAGCATCACAGTTCAAAGCATTGCCCACTACGCTACGGCCAACACATAGAAATTGCTTACTTAAATTTCATACTATTCATGGCCGTTGTTAACTGATGTTAATATGGCATTTGTAGACACTACATTATCATGTATAGTACGAAGAACGACGTGTTTTTGTTAATTCTTCAGTGCGCCATTGCTTTGAAATGAAAACGTGAAAGTTAAAATAAGAAAATCATCAAATACGCAACGCAAGATGGCTTATGCCAGAAAGAGTTCTGGGCGATGTATGTCACGTGACATCTGCGAATGGCTGGTTTTCGTTAATTCAGTGGAGGGTGTCAAAACTCTGTTATTTTCGCAAATATATCTCAAACGATACGAGATATGTAAAAATATAAGGAAACGATGCTGTAGAAAATCTTCTCCTTTACAAATTCGGTTATTCAATTTCAGCGTCAGATGAACGGTTTATATGCAATTAAAATTACATTACAAACGGCTTTTTTTTATTACTAACGTATTTCTTGTCCGAAATACTTGACAAAGCGAGGTTCTGGTCTCTGGTAGACAAAAATTATGTCGGTAAAATTTTGTGCCGATCTGTTGAACGGTTCGACCTAAAAAGTGGGAACACTTTACAGCCAGACAGACATCGTCAAATCGCCGTTATTTTTGCAAATTTCTTTGCAACGTTGCAAGATATGAAAAAAAAACATAATAGAGCGAAGTTGTAGAGAATCTTCCCCTCTACCAATTACGTTATTCAATTTTCGTGTCAGATGAATGGTTCGTTTGCAATTACAATTATATTACAAACGGCTTTTTTGGCTTTACTGCCGTATTTTTTGCCCGAAAAATTTGAAAAAGGGAAGTTCTGGTTTCTGTCAGCCTACAATTATGTCTGTAAAATTTGGTGTTGATCGGTTGAACGGTTCGTCTTAAAAACGGGGAACACTTTACGGACAAACAGACAGACGGACAGACCGACATACAGACATACATCCCGAAATCGCCGTTATTTTTGCAAATATCTCTGGAATCTATTGACGATGTAGTCAAATACCCATAAGAGTTTGAAACACGTCCACTGAATGTGTGGTCGTGTTCCATTTTAAGGTATTCATTACTCTTAAGTGTTTCTCAGCCATTAATACTGTATATTGTATTTCAATCATTTTATTCTTTAATTAATGATCAATGCCCTATTTTTATATATGTTTCAACCCGTGTGACAGAACTTGTGTGTTCATGTGAATGTGGAAGGTTGCTTTTAATATTGACTGACTGCCGCGCAATGGCTTACACTCGCCGCCTCTTGCTTTAGGCCTCGTTTACTTAGTTAAGAACGCATGGCTTCTTAAGTCGTCTGCACTGGCGTCTGCTGGGTGGTCAGAGACAAGCTTACTTGGCAAGGTGGCGATGTGGTCTGTTCTTAGTGTAGTACCAAAATAATCATAGTCGAAACAGATGACAAAAGAGACCTCTCTGGAGCTCTGGAAGAGGGTATTATGTTCAGGTAGCAAGGGGTTGGTAGACACTATGCTCTGAACGCGCCTTGGTCGGCTTTTAGCGCGCTCTAAATCCGGTGTGTCATGGGGAAGGATTTTGGCGTGGCCTTAGGTGGCACTCTTGCTGCGACCGTCGAAGTAAGTACATCGTGGAATCATGCTGAGGGGATGGCATGCTCTTAGAACATTGCTTTCTTTATGATCGGGCAGTCTTGGTTAATCAGTAATGGTTTTTTTTTTTTTTTTTTTTTTTTTTTTGAGTAATTCTTTCGCTTAAAAGTAGTGTGTGTTTGTTTGTAATGAAAAGTAGTATATGTTTGTGGGGCGAGCGTGTCACTGTTTTTGTTAAGAGGCCGTCCCCGCTAAAATTCCCGAATAAATGTTGTGTTGTGGTTTTGGTTACAAAATAATTTGACTAAGCAATGAGACTTAGTACCTTCCTTTGCCCTGTTAGAATAAATTGCAGCTGAATGGGATGCAATGATCTTACGTAAATGTGGTTTAGTTTGATGCGCAACGGATAACACTTTAAATTGTACAGTTGTTAATAAGTCAACAGTAATTAAACTCGTAATTGGTCTACACATTAATCTCGTGTGTGAAAAACAATGTGAGCAAAAGAAATGTTCAGATCTGTTAGCGTGCACCATATATTATTAGCCAGACTATACATGTACCATTCGACTGCGAGAGCGAACTGAAAGAGCTACTACAGCGATAATTTTGCTATTTGAATTAACAGGATGCCAGACAAGGATATTGGATATTAATTAGATATCAAGATCACTGCACTTGATAATGTGCGTATCTGTACAACAATTACCATACAGATTCAATGTAATAAAAAAAATGTTCTACAAATCTGGTAAAGATTTCAAGTATCACACACTGCAAATATGTCTCATCTCTTTACGTGATCTACTTCTCTTCCAATCAAACAAATCACTTTAACTAACATTAACTACCTTAATAATCTGAACTTTTATTGAGACTGAGAAAATCTTTAACTATGATCTTTACTGCAATTATGAACAAACTACTTCCTGCTCTCATTAATAGACCAACTGATCATCACAAAATGCCTACACTGAACTGTTCTAATTAGCATACAAATTTACAAAGACAATAATTATGCAACTCTATCATAAGAAACAATGATCAGAACGGATAGCAATTCAAATTGGTGAAAGGAACGAGGAACTGGTAAAATGACACAGGGATAAATGATAAATGCGAGCTGAATTAAACAGTATTCATTACCCAAAAGACAAACCAACTACAATATAGGCTACATACAGGCTACCATACATAACAATAGAAAAGTACAAGTTTACCTTATTTGAGACATAAATTTCCATACAAAATTATCAATCTGCAGACTTGGCTGCGACTCTTCAAAACTGAATTTTTACTCTTCGAGTCTAACACATAGACAGACTAACCCGACAGTTTCACGACTACAACTCTACCACTTCAACTATCCTGCACGAAGGTCACACACCGACTCCTCTCTACACGAAGGTCACACCTCGACTCTTTAAACGCAACAACTGAGAGTGCAAGACACACTCCAAAGATAAAACAAAGCCTTTGGTTGACAGCAAAGATATGAAAATGAGTACAGTATATTATATTGATTAGTGAAATGGTACAAAATATACATAAATTTGTTTTCTGCAGGATTATAGCTTTGGCTTTTATAACAAAACACGCTCAATGCTCTATGACAGGCAAAAATTATGTGAAAATTATATTGCGTACTCCTTTCACGCTATGAGAGGCGTAGTGTTTCTTCATTTACAGAACTCGAATAATTAAGTTTAAATTTAGTATTTGCATTCTCAATCCGGTGTTGATTTTGTGTCCGGTTTTTCTCAAGTTGGAAAACATGTATGTGGCTTTCAGCCTTTGTGTAAACTTATTATGTTTGAATTTCCATGCTGTTTTTTTAACTAACATTTTAGGGGCATGTCTGTATCCGCAAGTATGCTGAATATTTCTCAGATTTTCTGGTTTTATTACATCTTTTTTGTCTTGGTATGACCGATTGCACCACGTGCTTCCCTAACTTTATTTACTTTGGCCTTCAGCTGTGGTCTTACTAATACTAGCTTTGTTCTATGTGAATTCTAGCGCATGCTTTACTTACTTATATTAAATTAATTTCTTTTTGTAAATCCTATGTAATTAATCATAGTCGCACACTAGGGTACTTAGGGATAGTATGCCGCTGCCTCCCTGCACATGATTTCGTTTGGTGCATAGTGCTATTTTAATTTGTGCTTCAAGATACCCGCCATCTCATCAAAACGCCGACGACGCTTCGTTTCGCCACTGCTGTCACGTGTTGCCACATGAGTAATGTGTCGCAAGCATTATACGTGTTTCTGTGAGTAGATGAACGTGCTTTTCTTTAACCACTGTGTATTTACAAATTTCCTCCCACGTTACCTCCATATTCATAAAGGGCAGAAAATTTTTTATTAAGGGGAGTAACTTTATGAATGTTTGTATAGTCTATGGGACTTAACTACGGGGTCATCAGTCCCTAAACTTACAAACTACTTATGAACTACTTACAAACTAGGACGGCACAAATATCCATGCCCGAGGGTGGATTCGAACCCCCGACCGTAGTGACCGTGCAGACCGTGACTGGAGCGCCTTAGTCCCCTCGGCCACCGCGGCCGGCTAGTAACTTTATGATTTAATTCACTTTTTACAAGGTGTGTGCCGTATTTTGCTCAATTTGGTCGCTCCATATTTATTTGTTTGTTAATTTTATTGAATAGATAATGATTTAAAGTATCAGACCTCTGCTTTATAATTGCATGATCCCTGTCCTATGTTTAATTATCTATCCTTTTTTAACATTATTTTTGTGTTTGTTAAAACGTTGCTGCTCCATTAAGGAGTGAGCAGTTAGATAAATTTCCATTGTGGAAGTAATGTGGCCACTCACAAAGTAATTTTGAGCAGCAGTGAGAGTTTTAACTTGCATTTGCAGATCTCTTCTGCCCGAGATCTTACTTAGAAAACTTAACAACCTACTTTCAAGTTTTATCATTTTAATACGTTGTTGTCCAGAAACAACACTAGGAATGAAAGGGTTAAATCTATAATTACATTACAAGCTGACATGTCTTACCAGTAGCAGACCTGGCAGGTACAATTCAGGTCGCTATTTCGCTATTATATCGTCACGCAGTGAAACTGCAGCTGTGACGCCTAATGGCGCATTGATATCGTCAGTGAAACGCGCAGTTTAAGAGTGCCTCGTCAACAAAGAGGACACCCTCAGCAAACAACGTAGAGAACTGTTGTCTCTGCGAAGCGACAGCGGACGCCGTTTTCAGAGAAGATTGAGGGGTAGTTCTTCAAATAAATCATTAGCGGCGAGAGTCGCAGAAAAACCGACTTCCGACATCTGTTGGTATCATCGGAAATTCAGAGAGCAGGCGCACGAGTGTAATTGGCTGTGAGCTAAACCAAACAGCAGCGGCAGTCAGAATTAGGCGCGCCCGACTGCCAGTCGCCTTCACTGCGCCTCTTCATATCAGGTAGGAAGAACGGAAAAATGTTTTTGATAGATACTGGACCAGATTTATGTGTTATTCCACGCACTTTGTTACACAAGCATCGACTATCGACATCATTTCGTCTTTTTGCGGCTAATAACTCTATCATAACTATCTATGGCACGCAGCATATGGAATTAGATTTGGGATTGCGTCGTAGCGGCCGTGGTGGAGCCAACCATTGGAGCGGAATTTCTAGCTGATCATCATCTGCTGCCAGACTTCGCCAGCGCACGACTCGTCGAAGCGTCACCGGCCTAGCTGCTGATGGGTTTCGACGCGCTGCAACAATGAACGGCGCTAAGCTGATCCAACGGCAGATAACAGAAGATACGCTTAGTTTCCAGGTATCAAGTGACCTCCTGGCACACCAAACTAGGTACGTCAAAGCACTCTACATCCTGTCACAGTCCAACATACAGAGTGTGTCACCTAACATTACCGCTGGATATATTTCGTAAACCACATCAAAAACTGACTGGAATAGAGTGTGTCCGACATGTCAGGCCAATAGATGTTCAAAGTGGTGGCCATCATTTGCTGCACACAATTGCAATATATGGCGTAATGAATGTCGTACACGCCGCAGTACATCTGGTGTAATGTCGCCGCAGGCTACCACAATACGTTGTTTCATATTATCTGGGGTTGTAGGCACATCACGGTACACATTCTCCTTTAAAAGAAGTCCAGAGGTGTAAGATCAGGAGAACGGGCTGGCCAATTTATGCGTCCTCCACGTCCTATGGAACGCCCACCGAACATCCTTTCAAGGGTCAGCCTAGTGTTAATTGCGGAATGTGTAGGTGCACCATCAAGCTGATACCACATACGTCAACGCGTTTCCAGTGGGACATTTTCGAGCAACGTTGGCAGATCATTCTGTAGAAACGCGATGTATATTGCAGCTGTTTAGGCCCCTGCAATGACGTGAGTACCAATGAGATGGTCGCCAATGATTCCGCACCATACATTTACAGTCCACGGTCGCTGTCGCTCTACCTGTCGGAGCCAGCGAGGATTGTCCACGGACCAGTAATGCATGTTCCGAAGATTCACTGCCCCGTGGTTTGTGAAACCCGCTTCATCGGTAAACAGGTAGAACTGCAACGCATTCTTTGTTAATGCCCATTGACATAATTGCACTCGATGATTAAAGTCATCACCATGTAATTGCTGATGTAGCGACACATGAAACGGGTGAAAGCGGTGACGATGCAGTATGCGCATGACACTACTTTGACTCAGTCCAGCGGCTCTCGCAATGTCCCGTGTACTCCTGCGTGGGTTCACGGCTACAGCAGCTGACACACCAACTGCACCTGCTACTCTTGTGACGGGCCTGTTACGGACCCGTTTGTGTGCTACGACCATACCTGGTAGATGTTTTGCGGCACGTTGGATGCTCTCTGTCCTGGTACCGTTCTGAATACACCCTGCAGGCTTCAGCTGCATTTTGTCGACAATCGCCGTAGATGAGTATCATCTCCGCCTTTTCATAGTTCGAATACACCATGGTCACAGTTCCTACAACACTACACTATCATAGACGTCTGGTAACACAGTGTACTACAGTTAGTCTGCGTGCAAAGACGAATGCAGAATAACAATAGCAGCAAGCGCTACATGCGGACACTGGGACAGCTAGACCAAATCACAACAGCGCACTACAGCCACAATCGTAAACACGGTCGTCATCGTAAACATGTCCCTGCAGATGCTGCTCGCAGACCGTGGCCCGTGTTTGTTACAACACGCAACTGAACGTCGGAGGTTTCAAGCGTCAACTTTAGGTTACAATATCTCCGGATGTGATTAACATATTACAGTGCAACAAACGGCACTGATTACGTATTTGTTTATAAGTTCAGATGTGCTAACAAAACTTATGGGGTTCCATTTAAAAAATCGTAGGTTTGTGTGAAAAAACATACTTCCGTGGATTTTTTTATGGTTTGTATTAACCAATTACACTAGCCCCTCTCCTCACGTTCGGTCTGTGGAATCGGTTGGTCAGTATTTCATGTGGTTTACGAAATATATCCCGCAGTAATGTTAGGTGACTCACCCTGTATACAGTCTCGTCAGGTCCACCGATTTTTGTTATACGTTACGAGAGCAGCGCTCCAAGCGGCTGGCGAGGTACACTTCTGAATATGATATCGGATGAGTGTGAATAGTGCCGTTAAAATTGATTTTAACATACTTTTTACAATGGGAAAGGTATGTAGAGCTATACAAATAGGCAATAACCAGAAAATAACTCGGCATTTGTTTTTCCGGGGTTTCCTGAGAACCATTGGAGGGTATGAAACGGTACTTTGCAGGACAGTTTACCTAAGATTATATTGAGATCTACGACTTTTTAATCAAGAGCGAAAATTGCTAATAAACAACAGAAGATCCAACTTTCCACAGAAATACGTCGGTTTTCTACTCAAAACGTCTGGTTTTCTTCACTACAATTCGTGCCAAATCAGTGAATTTTTAACGTTAGAAACTTATATGGAATGCATTACCTACATTATTAAATGTACCAGATCAGCCACTACAGCTGTAGCTGAAGGAAAATCCTGACAAACGTGACAATAAAACATCGAAAGCAAAATCAACAAAGCTGAAACTAATTCCACAATTGTTACATCTGAACCACAAACGGCAAGAGTCTTCAAGATATTCGTTTTATAATCAAGCAATTATACTCCAAAGTAAATGGGTTTATAACGAAGACGACTGATTTGAATCATTAGCTCCATATCGATTTTTTACGCGTCAAGGAAAGTTACTGTCATATAGGAACAGACCATAAAGAGAAATAATGTTTCTCGTTTGTTTGTATTCCCTCACTTTCAGCGCAGTAGGCTACAAAATATACACATATTCGTAAGTATTTCCTTGTGAACAAGTTGTTGTTTACATCAGTGAATCAGGGGAAATTCGGCTGTTTTTTACATTAATTTCACGATTATTTATGTCTCACGAAATTTCACTAATGTTTGGAAAGCAAAAATTACAATAACAAAGAAAAGTAATTACAAACATTTCTCTTGCGGCACCTTGCACACCATCTTGATCGCTAGTGTTGCTGTAACTGTCAGTTAAGTGTCACGACTGTATATGTTAGACTGTCATCATATTATGACTACTGAAGGTCCACCGATTATCTGTAGGCCAAGCCGTCTATCTCCTGACCGTCATGCTGTTGCCAAGGCAGAATTAGATTCCACGCCGGCCGCGGTGGCCGAGGGGACTAAGGCGCTTCAGTCTCGGTCCGCACGGTCACTACGGTCAGGGGTTCGAATGCCCCCTCGGGCATGGATATTTGTGCCGTCCTTAGTTGTAGGTAGTTCATTAGTAGTTTGTAATTTTAGGGACTGATGACCCCGTAGTCAAGTCCCTTAAGCTTAAATTTTTTTTTTTTTTTTTTTTTTTTTTTTTTTTTTTTTTTTTTTTTTAGATTCCATGCTGAAGGAAGATATCATTCGCCCTTCTAATATTCATTGGTCGTCTCTTCTACATTTGGTTCCAAAACAGACTGTCGCGTGGCGCCCTGCTGGAGATTACCAGGCTCTTAACGCCAGGACGCTACCACACCGATACCCTGTGCCTTTGTTGAGGGACTAAAACTATGCCTTGTTCTGTGCAACTATATTTAGCATACTTGATTTTTACCTTCGTTGCGTTCCCCACTCGGATGAGCTTTAAGAACCACTGACAACCGCACTTTCCGACCCTAAGACAAAAGGGAAGACGCGCTTACAGTGAACTGATGCTATGAACGCGGCTTTTGATGGACCTAAACTCAGCATATCAAACGCTGCACTACTTGCACACCCAGCATTAGGTACACCCCTCACTTTAGTGGTGGGTGCTAGTCAAACCGTGATCGGTAAATGGTGGTTGGCAGCCACCAGCTTTTTATCCATATGAATACGAAAAGAAATCCGTGAAACTATGATTACAAGATAAATTAATCAGAAGTAAAGGCCGTAAACTCCACTAAATACCTAGGAATTACTATTACTTTAGACTTAAACTGGAAAGAACATGTAAATAATGTAGTGGGAAAGGCGAACAAGAGACTGTGTTTTATTGGCAGAACCCTTATAAGATGCAACAGAACTAAGGCTGCATACACTACGCTTGTCCGTCCTTTCTTGAAGTATTGCTGCCCAGTGTGGGATCTTTATCAAGTGGGTTTGACGGAAGCCATCGAAATAGTCCAAATAAGGGCAGCTAGTTTGTACTGTCACGATACAGGGGAGACAGCGTCACGGAAATAATACAGGATCTGGGATGGGAATCATTACAACAATAGAGTTTATCGCTGTGGCGTGGGCTACTTAACGAAACTCCAATCACGAACATTCTCCTCCGAATGCGAAAATGTATTGTTGATTCCCACTTACATAGGTAGAAATGATCATCAGAATAAATTAAGAGATATCAGAGCTCGAACGGAGAGATTCAGGTGTTCCTTCTTCCCGCGCGCTATTCGAAAATGGAAGCGTCGTAGTTTTTTTTTTTTTTTTTTTTTTTTTTTTTTTTTTTTTTTTTTTTTTTTTAAGGAAAAGCCATAAATGCTATGATCTACTCAACAGCAGAAAAAAGATACAAGGACATCATAATGTAATGTTTGTACTAGTTCACAAGAGGTACTGAAGTAGATACTTCCTGGGACTTAGCATGAGCAGAGGTTATACTCGACAACCGGAATAAATTAATAATACAGCCGCTGAACAGTTCAAAGAATACTTGCCATCACAAATAGGTACACAACTCATACAATTTTAGTTGGCAATGACTTAAATCAACCATTAGTATCTTGCCAAATTGTTCGAAATGCTTTTTTTAATTATTTTGTACAGTTAGTTCACGAGCCCATTCAAATTTCAAATGGTTTCGAAAAGAGATATGACCTCTTAGTCGAAAATACTCCTGAACATCACGACGGATACAGTGATTAGTGAATACAAAGTTGTAGCGAAGCTCAATTCCGTAACAAAGATATTTACTAAAACTAAAAGCTAAATACATAAAAAACAGATAAATATTCAGTTGACGTCTTCCTAGGAGACAGTCTCAATTTATTCAGTAAGTGAAGAGCATATGTGACTTAAGTTCAAAGATATATCGCATCAACAGCACTCTAGGGATTCACACCAAATCGATTAATAAGAGGGTGAACTGATCCCCTATGGTACACGAAACAGCACAGGACATTTAGACGAACACAAAATTTACAAGGTTGGCGAAGTTTTACTTGAGATCGAAATTTAACGCGTACTTCAATGCGAGATTCATTTAATAGTTTTCATAACGAAACTCTTTCTAGAAATGTGCCGGGACATCCAAACAGATTCTGATCCTGTGCTATGTACATCAGTGGAAAGACTCAGTCAAAGCCTTTACTGCGCGATAGCGATGATAATGTTACTGAAGACAGTGCCACTAAAGCGGAGTTACTTAATGCAGTTTTCCGAAATTGTTTCACCAAAGAGGACGACGTAAATATTCCACAATTCGAAATGAGAACTGCTGCAAACATAACATAGAAGCAGATATCCTTGGTGCTGCAAAGCAAATCACCCTATCAAATAAATGACGCAGATGTCTGAACTGACAGACAAAATTATCAAATATGTTTCCAAAAAGTTTCTAATGTATAATAAAAGTACGTCTAATACATTTGTTTATTTCTTTTGTACCAATTACTTTTGAATAGCAAGCTCCTTTCCTACTTCCTAAAGCTTTTACTGGGCTGTTTAAAGATAACAAACAATGTGGTAAGGAATTTTAATTTTTAAGGACTATATCTGAATTTACTATACGACATCTCCATCTACTGTAAAGTTATTTCTATCCTTGTCTAATTTTGGAGATATGAGAATTATTTCAACACTATAGCTGCCGAAATGGTAAACCTTAGGAGCAGATCTGTATTAGTCTATTTTAGGTGTAATCCAAAGATATTAATGATAATTAAGAAGCATGAATTAATTTCATTTTTTTACATCTGGTGGCGAATGGTCCCAGCCGTAGCGGTCTCCGAAAGCTAAGTTCCAATAAGTGTTTGTGTTATTGTAGTTAAATTATTAAAGTTAGTAGATTTCAGGAGGTGTTATCACGCTAGTTATTTATTAAATTTAGTACTTTTCAACAGGTGACTTGCTGTTTTTAACGTAGTTGAGGTTGGGAAACTTTAAGTTACGGTATTTGAAAACTCTTGTACTCTCACTGTATTTAGTTAGTGTATTAGTGACGCTTGAATTTGAACTTATTTATACAAGCAACAGTGTAAAGTTTCTGTGGTAGAATTATTTGCTCTTTTCTGATACTATTAGTTGTTGTTGTTACTTGATTTGTAGAGAATGAGGTTTGTTGATTGCTGTAGTTAAGAGGTACTTCCTAGTTCTTTTGTAGAAACGTAACTTCATAACGTAGACGTCTAGTTTTTCTTTACAAATAATTTTGAAATTTTACCACGAGTGAAAAGTGTGGGCTCTGTCGTAGGGTCGTGCGTAGTGGGCTGCAGAGTGGGATTTGCAGTAAGTATTTTCATGGGTTGGGGGGGGGGGCGGTGCAGTGGGGAAGCCAGTGGGCATTGTGGTGAGGTTCTCTCCTGGAACTGTAGGATTTGCAGCAGGAATAAGATAATAGAGGAACAGGAGCGTTTGACCTGCGCCCTTCAGGTGCAGTTGAAAAACGCTGAAGAGGAACTAGGAGGGGAAGGGGGGCTGGAGAATGGGAACTGGCAGCTGGCAAGAAGGTAGCTAGGAGAAGGTATTCAGATAGCTTTACATTGCAAGTTGCAAATAGGTTTGACCAAAATGTCTGAGTTGAGTGGAGATGAACCTCCTGTAGGTGTAGGTGTAGGAAGTACGCAGCAGACCTCAGCTGTTAGGAAGCAGAAATTTGTAGAGAGGGCTCTTAGGAAGAAGAAGGTTCTGCTGCTAGGCAGTTCTCATGGCAGAGGTGTTGGCCAACAGTTGCAGGAAGTAATTGGGAGTGAGTACCAGGTCACCAGCATAGTGAAGCCTAGTGCAGGGTTAGCTCAGGTCACTTGTAACTTAGGGGACTTATGTAGGAATTTCTCAAAAGAGGATCAGGTAGTTATAGTGGGTGGGGCCGGGAATAGTCTTGATAGGGACGGGGAATATGATATAGGTGGTGATCTGGAAAGGATAGCAACTCAAACTGGTGGCACGAATGTGCATTTCGTGCAGCTGTTTCAGCGTCATGTTAGGCCTTGTCTTAATACAGCTGTCAGGCTTGAGAAGGCGCTAATGACAGAGGGCATGGATCACATTGCAGTGGTGCCAGTTGAGACTATGCAAAGGTCGGATTTTACTAGGCACGGTCTGCACCTCAATAGGCATGGGAAGGGGAGGTTGGCAAAGCTCATAGGTGACAGTGTAGCAGGGAGTGGGGGTGTCACTCATGGAAAAATTCCTGTAGTAGTTGATGTTAGGGCTGCACCTATTTTAGACTGAAGACAGCTGATAGGTATTCCTGCTTAAAGGAACTCACTCTAAGAAAGGAACCACCTTTGACAAAGTCTATGAATGTAAGTAATAAGGGAATTACTGTTTTTCATCAAAATATACAGGGTATAAGAGATAAAGTTGATTCTGACATTATTGGTATTTCAGAGCACTTTTTAAGTGGTGTGACAATTCAGAGACTTCCTTTGCCAGGATACAGGTTAGCTGTCTTCTACTCTAAGAGTTCCTTGCAGTGTGGGGGAGTGGCCTTGTATGTAAAAAACGATTTTTCATCGGAGTCAATCGATTTTTCTAAACACTGCACAGAACAGATATTTGAATGTTTTGCAGGAGTTGTTAATGTTAATGGAACTAAACTAGTAATAGTTGTTATTTATAGATCCCCTGACTCAGATTTTAAAATGTTTCTGCCCAAGCTGGAATTGGTCCTGGGTTCACTGTATAGAAAGTATAAAATTTTAATTGTGTGTGGAGATTTCAACATTAATTGTGTAGGAGATAGCTCAAGGAAAAGTCAGGTGTTAGATCTATTTAATTCCTATAACATGATGCAAACAGTATTTTTTCCATCGAGAGTGCAAGGAAATAGCAGTTCTACCATTGACAATATTTTTGTTCATTCTTTATTATTAGAGGGGCACTCTGTCAGCAGAATAGTAAATGGCCTATCAGACCACGATGTCCAACTTTTAATTCTAAAAAGTATTTGTTCTCAAACAAATGTTAAACATAAATATCAACTACTCATGAAAGTTAATCCAGTTGCAATTGAGACCTTTTTAAGCTTAATTAAGTAACAAGAATGGCAGGATGTTTATAATGCTGATAATGCTGATGATAAATATAATGCTTTTCTGAACACATTTCTTATGCTGTTTGAAAGTTGCTTTCCGCTAGAACAATCAAAACAGGGTACTTGCAGTAACAGACAGCCAGGGTGGCTGACAAAGGGGATAAGAGTATCATGTAGAACAAAGCGGGAGTTGTATCAAAATGTTAGAAGCAGCCAGAATGAAGATGCAGTAGCTCATTACAAACAGTACTGTTAGGTTCTGAAAAATGTCATTAAGAATGCAAAAAGTATGTGGTATGCAAAAAGAATAGCAAACTCTCGGGATAAAATTAAAACTATCTGGTCAGTCATGAAGGAAGTGTCTGGTGAGCAGCAGCAGGTAGAAGATATAACGTCAGAGCGTAGTAGGAATGTTTCTGTTACTGAAGATAGTAGGGAAACTAAACAAAACTCTAGTTTCTACAGGTAATCACATAACGTTTTTAGAAAATGCCTTTCCGAGGTTGTTACCTGAAATGGTCCTTCATGATACTTTCATAGGTGAGATTGAGTCAATAATTAAATCACTAAAGACTAAGGACTCTTGTCGATATGATGGGGTATCTACCAGAATTCTACTGTTCTCCATATGTTAGCCCAGTACTAAGCCATATTTGTAATTTTTCCTTTCAGAATGGTTAGTAGTGAAACCACTTAATAAAAAAGGAGAAAGGGACAATGAAGACAACTATAGACCTATTTCTATGCCATCGGTTTTTTTCTAAAGTTATTGAAAAGGCTGTATATTCAAGATTAATTGATCATCTGAAAATGCTATATTTTCGTTTCTCTGTGAGGCACTTGATGGGTTAAATAAGAGGCTACGGACATTAGGCGTCTTCTTTGATTTAACAAAAGCGTTTGATTGTGTTGATCACAAAATATTGTTGCAGAAGTTGGAACATTATGGAATACGGGGAGTAGCCCACAACTAGTTCACTTCTTTACTTTAATAATAGACAACAAAAGGTAATTCTCCGCAGTGTGGAAATGGCTATGACGTGCAATCCCAATGGGGCACAATTAAGTATTGGGTGCCCCAGGGGTCGGTTTTGGGACCATTGCTGTTTCTTATTTATATAAATGATATGCCTTCGAGTATAACAGGTGACTGTAAAATATTCTTGTTTGCTGATGATACCAGCTTGGTAGTGAAGGATGTTGCTCGTAATATTGACACACTATCAAATAATGCAGTTCAAGAGATACGTTCATGGATTGTAGAAAACAAGTTGATATTAAATCACAGTAAAACTCAGTTTTTACAATTTCTAACACATAATTTGACGAAAGCTGACATTTTGATTACACATAATGGGCCTGTGATAAGTGAGACTGAACAGTTCAAATTTTTAGGTGTTTATATAGACAGTAAGCTGTCATGGAAAGCCCATGTTCAGAATCTTGTTCCAAAACCAAATTCTGCTATATTTACCATTAGAACAATATCGATGATAATTGAGTATCATGTAGAACAAAGCGGGAGTTGTATCAAAATGTTAGAAGCAGCCAGAATGAAGATGCAGTAGCTCATTACAAACAGTACTGTTAGGTTCTGAAAAATGTCATTAAGAATGCAAAAAGTATGTGGTATGCAAAAAGAATAGCAAACTCTCGGGATAAAATTAAAACTATCTGGTCAGTCATGAAGGAAGTGTCTGGTGAGCAGCAGCAGGTAGAAGATATAACGTCAGAGCGTAGTAGGAATGTTTCTGTTACTGAAGATAGTAGGGAAACTAAACAAAACTCTAGTTTCTACAGGTAATCACATAACGTTTTTAGAAAATGCCTTTCCGAGGTTGTTACCTGAAATGGTCCTTCATGATACTTTCATAGGTGAGATTGAGTCAATAATTAAATCACTAAAGACTAAGGACTCTTGTCGATATGATGGGGTATCTACCAGAATTCTACTGTTCTCCATATGTTAGCCCAGTGCTAAGCCATATTTGTAATTTTTCCTTTCAGAATGGTTAGTAGTGAAACCACTTAATAAAAAAGGAGAAAGGGACAATGAAGACAACTATAGACCTATTTCTATGCCATCGGTTTTTTTCTAAAGTTATTGAAAAGGCTGTATATTCAAGATTAATTGATCATCTGAAAATGCTATATTTTCGTTTCTCTGTGAGGCACTTGATGGGTTAAATAAGAGGCTACGGACATTAGGCGTCTTCTTTGATTTAACAAAAGCGTTTGATTGTGTTGATCACAAAATATTGTTGCAGAAGTTGGAACATTATGGAATACGGGGAGTAGCCCACAACTAGTTCACCTCTTTACTTTAATAATAGACAACAAAAGGTAATTCTCCGCAGTGTGGAAATGGCTATGACGTGCAATCCCAATGGGGCACAATTAAGTATTGGGTGCCCCAGGGGTCGGTTTTGGGACCATTGCTGTTTCTTATTTATATAAATGATATGCCTTCGAGTATAACAGGTGACTGTAAAATATTCTTGTTTGCTGATGATACCAGCTTGGTAGTGAAGGATGTTGCTCGTAATATTGACACACTATCAAATAATGCAGTTCAAGAGATACGTTCATGGATTGTAGAAAACAAGTTGATATTAAATCACAGTAAAACTCAGTTTTTACAATTTCTAACACATAATTTGACGAAAGCTGACATTTTGATTACACATAATGGGCCTGTGATAAGTGAGACTGAACAGTTCAAATTTTTAGGTGTTTATATAGACAGTAAGCTGTCATGGAAAGCCCATGTTCAGAATCTTGTTCCAAAACCAAATTCTGCTATATTTACCATTAGAACAATATCGATGATAATTGATTTTTCAACACGAAAAGTAATCTATTACGCTTACTTTCACTCACTTATGACGTACGGCATTGATTTTTGGGGTAACTCGCCTGATGCAAAAAGGATATTTCTGGCTCAAAAACGGGCGGTTCGAGCAATATCTGGTGTAAGTTCGCGAACGTCATGTCGACCCCTTTTCAGTAGTCTGGGAATTTTGACTCTGGCATCACAATACGTTTTTTCTTTAATGTAGTTTGTTGTTAATAATATCAGCTTATTCCCATGAGTTAGTAGCTTTCACTCGGTGAATACTAGGCAGAAGTCGAATCTACATTTGCATCACACCACCTTAACACTTGTGCAGAATGGGGTACAATATTCTGCGGCATCCATTTTCAATAAGCTGCCACAAGAACTAAAGAATCTTAGCACTAATCCACACGCTTTCAAATCTAAATTGAAGAGTTACCTCATGGCTCACTCCTTTTATGCTGTCGAGGAACTCCTAGAAAAGTTAAACAATTAAGCTAATTCATTTTTTTCTTTATTGATTCTTTTCACTTTGTCTTAAGATTGTCGTGTGCAAAGGAATACTTAACAATTTTTCTATTACCATTCCTGTGTAACAATTAATGTATTGACTTGTTCCATGACCATGGAGTCTCACTCCTCAATTGGGTCCTATGGAACAGAAAAAAAAACAATAAAAATAAAATAAACCCGGACCGCCATGCTTACTAGACAGATGTCTTGGCTTTTTTTTTTTTTTTTTTTCAGGTAGATCTATGCGTTTCGGTCGTTCGTTCTGTTTGTTCATGGTTATTCGTTGGATATGTGGCTCAGCCATTTTATTACAGAGGGCGCACATAGGGCGGGTACGCTGAGCCACGGCGCCGGCTACCCTTAGACCACCGCACCACTAATGATTAAGGCGCCTTGGAATAGTCTAAGTACGACTTCCCTCCATGTTATAAACTTTCATTCAGCTTCTGTGTTCCATAGATAATTGCCACTACTAAGATTTCCAATCGTAACACTAATAATGAAACTATTGTAACTGTGGAGATAAAAATTAAACTGGATGATTTCATTTATCTCTCATTTATTACTACAATGACACAAATAAAGAACAGTAGATAATCTAACACTATACAAGCACATTAACGAAACATATAAATTAGAGAGATTAGCCAACATAGCAAGGAAATAGAAAAACAGTCACCACTATTCGAGAGGTGACATTGTATCTTCAAAAAAAACTTGTAATTTTTCCTCACTGACTGAATTGTCAGTGCACTATTTTACGAGGATAAAAAAATTAAAAAACGTGCACAGTAACGCATCTGGTAAAAGCTGACAGGACACGTGCGATTCTGTAAACGCGTGTAGATTCAATCCGCGAGTTCCCCGGAAACGTCCTTTTTTTCCTTCCTTGGATCGTCTACCCCTTGCACATTGGTATGACCTGTCCTGTTCGCTATTTATTTCAGATATTACGATAACGTATAAACTCATTGGAGGCGCTAGGCGTCGGCGACGTCGGCCACCGCCGACGGCCTCGCGCCTGTGGGGGCCTCGCAAAACATTGTTAAAATTTTAGTTTTTTTTTGTTTCTTATTTTTAAATATTTGATGTTTAACGGCGCTTTCTAACTGGTAGGTTATGTAGCGACGACCTACATCTAATTTACACTACTTTAACCAATGGACGAACACAACATTCGTACCCAAGGGTGGGATTCGACGCCTGGTGAGAGCGATCTCGCTCACCGTGGTATGATGCCTTAGTGCGCTCGGCCATTCCCGGCCGGCAGCTATTTAGTTACAATTATATATTTTTGACAGCACTACAGCGTACAAATTAATGAAATAAATCGCAATTTGCGATCAGTTATGGCTTCACTGTAGTAGGTTTAGATGAAATACCAAAGTGCGGTGAATGAAAATTTGTGCACGGCTGGGATCCCGGATCGAATCCCGGCCGGGTACAAATTTTCATTCGCCGCACTTTGGTATTTCATCTAAACCTACTACAGTGAAGCCATAACTGATCGCAAATTGCGATTTATTTCATTAGCTATTTAGTTGTCCGTATTTATTTCCGTATGAGTGCAGCAGTGATGCAATTTTTAGTTGAATACTTACAAAACAATTTATTCAGTACATTTTAGAAAACTATTTGGAAGAAGTATACCCAAATGTTTATATAACAATCAGAATCATGCTCAGTTCCAATCAGTACAGCTTCGGCCGAGAGAAGCTTCACAAAGTTAAAATTGATTAAGAGTAACTTAAAAGCGCAATGATCCAAGAAAGACTATCTGCGTTCTCAGTACTATCAACGGAAGCCGAAATAGCGGCTAGTATAAAGATGTGGTCTTAAAAAATTCAGTGAGAGGAAAAGGTCAAAAGTACATCTAATTTGTTTTATTGTAATTTTTGTCATTGCAATAATACTCGTATATTATACTAATAGAATTGTAGTACAATGATTATTGATGTATAACTCAACTCACCGAGCGAGGTGGCGCAGTGGTAACGCACTGGACTCGCATTCGGGAGGATGGTGGTTCAAATCCACCTCCGGCCATCCAGATTTAGGTTTTCCGTGATTTCTCAAAGGGCACGGCCGATTTCCTTCCTCATCCTAACCCAAAAACTCCGAGCGTTAGCTCTGTCTCTAATGGCCATGCTGTCGACGGGACGTTAAACCCTAAGCATCCATCCATCCTAACTCAACTCATTTAACATTTTCTGCCTTACTGAAAAAAATGAAAGGGGCCTCGCAAAGACGAGTTCGCCGACGCCCAGTTTTCGTCTAGCACCGACACTGTATAAACTGCTATGTAGGTAAGAAAAAATGTACGCGATGACTACGCTTTGATTATCACGTCTTGAGCAGAGCTGTTTGCGCGGCACAGCATTCCACCGCTGGCAGCGCCGCCTGTAGCGCTGTTGCACGGACTCGGCAGGTACCTGCTTGCGCATCGCGCTCGTTCGCTGTGTACTGCAGGCGGTGCAGTGGGGCACGACTACCCGCGGTGCGGGCAGCAGAGCGCAGCGGCCGGACGCCGGCGAGCTCGGGCGCTGCTGCCCTGCCCGGGGCGGCCTCAGCGGCGTAAATTACCCTCGAGCAGGCTAAACTCCCACAGTGGCAGTCATCTGCGGTCCGGTGCGCGGAGGTCGGTGCTCGCTCTTGCGGCGACGGATGCACGAAATCCCATGGTGAGACACAGCTGTCTGCTGTCGCAGGCCTAGATACAAGGGCTGGCTCACGTAGCTGCTGGAAGTGGCCCCGGCCCACTGCCGCTGTGACGTCACGCGGGTACATGCACCGCGTCGCGCGGCAGCGCTAAGCTATAACTACTGTTTTAACGGTGATTGTTTTCAGTATGTCTTACATGTGATTTTTACCTGAAGGCAAGTAGTTGAAATAATAAAAGTTAAGGCGAAAATGAATGTAATGTTACATATGTGGTACATATATTGCATAATAATCTTAATGCTCCTCATTCCCCGACTTCAATCATTAGCTCATTTTTTATTACTTTAAACTTATTTTACTCGAGAACTACTGAACGTATCGTGATGCGGTTTGTTTTAAATTACAGAACTCAGAAAGTTCTAAACAAAAGTCAGGAGAGCAAATGTCTAACTTTTACGACTGGAGGACATTTACCGTTTTTCTCTCCAAAGGCGCTGGAGCCGGATGGCTTCAGACTACATAAATAGTGATAGTGGGAGATTTATACAAGTTAGACATATGCTCTTCTGGACTTGTATTTAGATCTATAAGAGCTCCACAATTTAAAATAAACCGCATCACGGTACGTTCATTAGTTCTCGAGTTAAAGAAGTTTAAAGATTACCCCTGTGAAAGTAACAATTATTGTCATATTTCAACAAATTTGTACAAAACCTTTACACATTATATACGTAATTCATTACATCGAAAAACTTGTTCGTAAAAAATGTCCTGCTTCATTATTTTCAGATAAAACTGATATTGCTTTTGAAACTGTGCTATAAAAAATTGCTTTTGCAGGCCCTACTTTTTGCCTTGCATTTCCTTTTACATTGAGAATGGCTTCAATTTGTGACACAGTCTGATTTGTCATGAATCTTTCTGCATAACGTTTATTAAAATACTAACGTTCAGTTCGGTACATCTGCAAAAATTCGGCCAGTGTTTAAAAAGTGTTTTCTCACCAGTTTAAAATAGTGAGGCATGTTCGCGAAGACGTAGATATGCCAGGGTTACATTGGAAGTTCATGCACCACCTTTTTAGAGTCGATAGAGGAGGAAGCGGAAAACACATTTTTCCGAAAAAATTCATAGGTTTTGTTATTTAAAGCTCTCAAAATTATGGCTCTCGAAATGTCGTCAGAATTCCGTTTCATTAACTTTTTCTGTTCGTAATAGCTTTAATCTGGTTCTTTAAAAACATCTTTTTGGCATTGTTGAGAAATATGTGACACTGTTTTCGACATTTCGTATTTCTAACTGCTTTCTGTTTACTGAGGACAATTTTAAATTAGTCTTACGTCTTTAATTCCGCTTAAGCTTTCTTTAGTGGTTGCTTTAATTTTCGTTCTAGCTATAGTTCACATATGATAGCTCGTATTGATATTTCAAGTGATTCTGTTTTCTTTTGCTTTTCAAACCAACTCAACCATTTAGGCGATTCTTCTTCATCACAGCCTGCAGCTGCATCAAGATGTTCATTGTTTGCCATATTTGCATCACTTATATTTTTCTCAGTGTTTTGTACAACACTTTAGGATAATCTTAATTTTTAGGGCTTATTGTTTTAAAATGTTTCATCGCTCTCTTTGTAACAATCCTTCTGTTGTGCTTTTCATTTCTTAGGTCTATGTAAGAATTATTACTACTCACATTAACAATGTTAACCGAGAATTCTGTTTTTCATGTCGTCTTCATAATCGCTGGCAATAAAGTGATCGTTGCAAATACTAGCATTTTGTATATTTATTTGAGCCGCTCCTTTACTTTTAACTTGTCATATGGAAATCATGGAAGGATCATTAAGGAACCAGTGGAAAAAAAAAAAAAAATTCGTTTTTCGTGAATCATTTTTACATGTCGCAATACAACAGTTTCAAATCTAATGTTTTTATAGGTTATGGGACTTAACTACGGGGTCATCAGTCCCTACACTTACAAACTATTTATGAACTAATTAATACTAAGGACGGCACAAAATATCTATGCCCGCATGGGGATTCGAACCCCCGAACGTAGTGGCGTACAGACCGTGACTGGAGCGCCTCAGTCCCCTCGGCCACCGCGGCCGGCAATAAAACAGTTAACCATTGTAAATACTATAAATCAGTGACACCACACTTCACAGAACACTTACGAAACACGTGTACAATAAAAGGGTGCCTAACACAACACAAATCAGCTCTCAGCTCAGCCACTCGGCAGCCACGGTCCACCTGCTTCTGTACCCTGGTGACGTCACGGGAGTGGGGAAGTAGGGAGGGAGCGGGGCCCCAGCGGCACGCGCTACAACAAAGGCGTGAGCCAGCCCTTGTACCTACCCCCTGCTGCTGTCGTCCGTCCCTGGCACGTGCCGCAATTCCCCTCAGCTGAGCTGGGTGCAGTGGCTCGCCCCAGTGGCGGCTGTCGAAGCTGCGTGAGTGTGGCGGCAAGCCGAACCGGTATCTTAGGTTGCTATCCGTAAACCCTTTCGCTCCGATCGCACTGCCGCAATGTCTGTCACCATGACAATCCTTACAAAAAAATGTTCAAATGTTTGTAAAGCGTATGGGACTTAACTACGGGGTCATCAGTCCCTAAACTTACAAACTACTTATGAACTACTTACGAACTAGGACAGCACAAATATCCATGCCCGAGGTGGGATTCGAACTCCCGACCGTAGTGGCCGTGCTGACCATGACTGGAGCGCCTCAGTCACCTCGGCCACCGCGGCCGGCCAATCCTTACAGAATGTCACTTGCCGTGTCCAGGCCATGTGTTCACAGTGTCTGATAGTACATTTCATAAATAAAAAAATGAATATAATAAGAAAATTGAACAAGAAAAGAAACATTTCTAAACAATAACTATGTTGAGGTCCTATCGGATCTAAAAATCATCACTAAAGAAGGAGCACAGGTTGCTTTATTGAAACACTAAATTGAACCACTGAGTACCGACCAGCTGCTATCACCTGCTCCAATCACGTGCAGAAGTACAAATGAGGCTTCTCTTACTCGAGACAAAGGAGTTTGTTGTGAAGGATGTATAAAGAACAAATAGTACTTAAAATTGTTGTAATGTAATTCCTCTACAACCTTTTTCCATATTTCGTTGCCGCCGTGGAGTAGCCGAGCGGTCTATGGCGCCTCACTGCGGAGTGTGTGGTTGCTCGCCATCGGAGGGTCGGAGGTTCGAGTCCTCCCTAGGGCATGAGTGTGTGTGTTTGTCCTTAGGTTAGTTTACCTTAGTTTAAGTAGTTTGTAAGCTACGGACTGATGACCACGCAGTTTGGTCCGATAGATTTAAAAACATTTGAACATATTTCGTCCTTCAGGTTATTCCTCATGTGGTCTGGATAGCTGGTGTCGTACAGCATTGGTTTGTCCTGAGCTAACTGAATAAGGTGTTCTATAACTTTATTTTATAAGGACGATACCACTGCCGCTGGTGCGCACAGTACTACCAGGAAGACAGTACTGGGAGAGCGTCGTGTGATGCCCGCTCCGGACAGGATGTCGGCTACAAGGAAACGACGGCTGGCCGCTGCAGGTGGAGACAGCCACGCGTAGCTGCCGACCGCGTCCCCTCAAACTCTCTCACATTATTCTCTCGAGAAGGGATAGAAGTGTGGCTCTATTTGAAGAGTTAAAAGCAATTTCGATGTGTTAAGTACATTTCGTACGCAGTAATGTACGGTGTAAAATGCACCAAACGAAAACTGGCAAGCGACTCCATGTTTCGCCCCAGACTTTTCAAATTATGCGCGGCGCTGTAACTTCTCAAATTATAGACTAACTTTCGGCTATAACTAAAAGAAAACCAGTTCAATATCATGCAGTAACATTAGCTCATAACTGTCAGAAAAATGAATAAATGAGTTTTGTTACTTCGGCAGTAAAATAACATTCGATGGTCGCAGTGCAGAGGATATAAAATGCAGAATGGCAATGGGAAGAAAAGGTTTTTGTAAAACAGAAATTTGTTAACATCGAGTATTAATTTCACCATAAGGAATACCTTTCTGAAGGCATTTGTGTGGAGTGTTGCCTTGCATGGAAGTGAAATATGGACGATAAACAGTGCGGCCAGGAAGAGAAATAGAGGCTTTTGAAATGTGGTGTTGCAAAAGAATGCTGAAGATTATGTGGGTGGATCGCGTAACTAATTAACAGGTGCTGAAAAGAATTGGGGAGAAAAGGAATTTCTGGTATACCTTGACTACAAGAAGGGATCGATGGGCAGGACACATTCTTAGACGTCAATGAATTGTGAATTTAGCACTGTAGGGAAGTGTGTGAGATAAAAATCGCAGAGGGAGACCAAGAGATGAATATAGTAAGCAAATTCAAATGGGTGTAGGTTGCCGTTCTTATGAGGAGATGAAGAGGCTTGCTCAGAGTAGGGTGGAGAGCTGCATCCGAACTGAAGAGCACAACACAAAAATGTTTGTATAGCTTATGGGGCCTAACTACGAGGTCATCAGTCCCTAAACTTACAAACTACTTATGAACTAACTAAGACTAAGGACGGCACAGATATCCATGCCCGAGGGGGGATTCGAACCCCCGACCGTAATGGCCGTGCAGACCGTGTCTGGAGCGCCTCAGTCCCCTCGGCCACCGCACAACAACAGTTTGAGGCGAGAATCACCTTTCTTCAAAGGAAATGAGAGAGAGAGAGAGGGGGGGGGGAGAGATTGTCCTCGCAAATGAAAATATTGGTCTCTCGTTAATAGCTTTAAAACCAAATTCATTGAAGAACTAAAGAAGTCTTAATTACAAACTCAAATTGTATGAATTAAAAAGGGCATATTTATCATGTTTTCAAAATACAGGCGAAATTATAGAGATGATACAGGATCCTAAGATGAGTTCTTAGTAATGAATAAAAATTCTGCCGCGGCGGATTAGCCGTGCGTACTGGACCGCCTTGCTGCGGTGCGCGCGGCCGTTCGCCGTCGGGGGTTCGAATCCCCCCTCGGTCATGGATGTTTTTGTTGTCCTTAGGTTATTTTACCTTAGTTTAAGTACATTGTAAGCTACGGACTAATAACCACGCAGTTGAGACCGATAGATTTACAAATATTTGAAATAAAAATTCTGAAATGAATATTCTGCTTCTAACTGGTATAACTAATTTACACTTCTTAATGAATACTTAATCCGAAAGTAACTTTTAAAAACGACAGTCTCACTGCATACAGTAGATTATAAACGTATGACAGATTATAGGATTTGAAGTTAATAGTACACGTTGTCTCTACGCGTTGGTTACCATGAAGCAGTAACTGTTACTGTACCAGCAATGTTCATGTTGCTTTGTTCGAAGTTTTTGGATTAATGACCATGTTAACAGATGCTAATAGAAATGCCTCAGTGCTGATGATAAAGCAACGTATTCTCATATCATTCTGTAAGCATATTGGAAGAAAATACTCTTTATCAGTAGAGTAGTGTTGATAACGGACAGTAACATTGAAACACTGACGTTCCATCAAATATCCACTTCAGGCACAGCAGTTTGTGAAAGTGAAACGTAACGAACTTACTCTAATGGTCCATTCGAGACTTCTTGTAGCTATCACTGAACTGTCATCTCTCCCTACTCTGCAGAAATCTACCTGAGTAATATAACTAAATGACGCTGTAATATTGAACCGAAGAAAAACAAAACTTGTAAATTGCAAAAACTCCACTTTACAGTATTCTATGAACTAATTACGGAGGTGAAAAACAGCGAAATGAACGGCAGTGCAATGTTTGAGTTAATGACTGGAGGAGTGCTCATGAGCCAACGCAAATGCACGAGCTCACTTGCAGCCAGCGCCGAGAACAGAACTTTTAACATTTAAGGGATGTTGCGCTCCGTAATTAACCTGGCATAACTTGCTTTATTACATTACTAGCAGTTGAAGGAAGTCTGGAGCGTAAGTAATGCTGCACCCCGTATTTCAATTAGAAACTACCTTCTAAATTCTTTATACACTCAGGAAACTAAGCAACGTGTAATTTTATTGTGCTGCTTTTCGCTCAGTTCCTCATTCTCGTATCTGGTACACTAAACAGCCAGCGTTTCAATTTATAACTGTTTGAGCTTGTTAGCTTCCTACACCTGCGGAGATTGCTGACGCCCCCTTAGCGAACGGATCATGCGCAAAAATACGTGGCACGCAATCTTCGAACTTATTTGTTGCCCATGGTATTGTATTGCTGTCTTGGCTTTCCTGTTCTTGCGAGCGCTAGCAATTCGAAAACGTGTGGTCAATGACTGCGGAACGTTTGGCCTGGTATATATCACCCACTGCCACGACTTATCCTCTTTGTCAGTGCGTGGAAGAATGTCCGCTTTATGCCAACAATGCTTCCAGAGCTTCTTTGATTCGATGTCGAGGAGGCATGTAGCAGCGGTTATAGATACCAATGGTAGCAACACTCAGTATTGATTTCATCTTTTACCTCACTTGTGCTGTATTTTACATCATGTGATCCCTTGTACCATGTGTTACCTAGTAAATAAATTTGGCTGCAAGATTTCTGGTGTTTCGATGTCCAACGGTGTAGAATCTTTATCTATAAAGCTGAGTGGCCGTGTGTTTGTGGCTTTCTGTGTTAGTGCCAACATATTTCTTACAAATCTGCAGTATTGTCCAATCTTTATGAAATTTTGCACTCTTGCGCTTCAAACAAAGAGGATGGTCGCCATAAGTTTAAAGTTCACGTACAGCACATAGTTCAGGAGATATAACTTCATAAACAATGAATTGCACAAAAAACTGCTCCATCACGTGACAATGTTGCACATTTACACCTAAAACCATTTGCCCTATTTCAACCAATTTTGGTGCACATATTGCTTACCGCGACATAAGAATTAAAGTAGCGTTGTGAACCATATACGATACATGTTTCATGAGATTAAACATCATAAACAATAGGAGTTGCAAAACCTGCCACATCATGCGACACCGCTTGCGAATGAACGACTTGCAAATAACTTTAAATATAATTTCAAACCTTCATTATACTTTTTCTCGCTGACAACAGCATGAAAATGATGGAAGGGGAAAAAACCGAACCTCTCGCTTACCAATTTTCCACATAATATGGCATTCGTTATGACGATACAATTTAAAATTTCTACACTAAAAATTGTACTCGCAGGAAATTGTACACACAGTATATACATATACAGTTGAATATTCCTTTCAAATCGACGCACAGGATACCGTGCCCACGGGTGCGGATTCTGTAGGGAGATGCTTGTCCACTGTTGGTCGAGCTGATCTCTACGAGATTACGAGAGTAACTCGTGCGTCGGATCCTTGATTGTCGTGAGTGCATTCGTGTTCTCTCGATAATCCATTTTTGACCGGGGTAAGTCCCGGAGCTAAATTAAATTGGTCCCAATCCCCCGGCTCCGACCAAGGTTTTCGGGAGGTTTTCCTTGGTTGTAAGGCGTATGCCGGAGCTGGTAAGCCCCTCCCACTTATTCCCAATTGGGATCCCCCTTTGCCCCACTATCAGCTTGTCTGATATTGGCTGAATAGAACCGCGACTCTTTATGGGCCGGATCTCAAACAGCCCGCTCCACTCCTCGGAGTGGAGAATGAAAAGAGATAAGTTTTTTTTTTTTTTTTTTTTTTTTTTTTTTTTTTTTTTTTTTTTTTTTTTTTTTTCAAATCGTATGACCGTGTGACATGTAGCTCATGGGATATAAGGACACAGGCAGTAACTTTCATAGAAAACTGCCCCATCACGCGTTCAGGTTTTAATCTATTACTTCTTTACTTCTAATTGTATTTGCAACAGATTTTACAGCACTTATACAAACGAATATATACCTACAATAAAGGTGGTAAATGAGTTTTGTTACTTGGGCATCTTTCACCATTTGCACTGAAAACTTCATACGTCGTTTTACTGCCCAAGTAACAAAACTCGCCTCGGCAATAATAATAATACAATTAAAATAATACTGTAATGAGTAAAAACCTGTCACATCATGCACTACGTTTTACTGCATTCTTTATTCAGTACCAAGACACTCTTCTAATCCAGTCAGCTGAAGGAAATTCCTGTGACAACTTTGAATTGTGAACCGCACACGGCTGACGACGAAATCAATAGGCTTGTACAGGGCTACAAGAAAGTAAGAGAATGAAACATCCAACGAGTACCCATTATTTCCGACAGATATAGCACTTAACTTCAAGAAACTGCAGCTTCCAGTCAGGCTTGCATTTTCTGTTACAATTAACAAAGCACATGGCAATCTATTAAATACTGCAGAGTGAATTTCAAAACAGCATGTTTCTGTCTCAGATCTGGGGTGGGCTCACCAAAGAATTTATTCACATTAGGTCTTGGGCAAGTAACAAGAAATATTTTATAGTCAATTTTTTAATTAAACTTATGTATGAATATTAAATATCATTTGTATATTGATTACTACCTTTCTTGTTTGGATACTGAACTTATAATTTTGTACATCATGCAAGACAGCCTTGTTTCTTATATATTCTCCCATCTTTTAGAAAAAAAAGTTAGGGAGAAAGGGATAGGAGAAGTACTGAATAAATAAATGAATACCCTGTAACGGCGGGTTTTCAGCAAGTGTGGTTATAATATTCAGATTACCTGACATAGTCGGGTTTGGAGGCGATGTGATCGTTTTATAGTATTCAAAATGAAAAGCCAAGATCGCACATTAATAATTTATTAAATGACGACCGGTTTCGGTGCACTGTGTCACCATCATCTGGTCACATATATATTATAAGCTGGACACTTTTAAAAAAAAATGGGTATAAAATAACAAGTGTAACATTGCACTTTGTCACTATATAGAAAATACACAAGTCAAAAACATGACAACTTACAAAATACTGGCAGTTCTGAAGGTTCTAGTTTACATTTTGGCGCAAGGTGGCAGCACCGTAGCTGACTATCCGGCCAAAATGTAAACTAGAATCTTCAGAACTGTCAGTATTTTATAAGCTGTCATGTTTTTAACTTGTGCAATTTTTATATAGTGACATAGTGCAATGTTGCACTTCTTATTTTATACCCAATTTTTTTAACAAGATGACCAGCTTATAACATATATGTGACCAGATGATGGTGACACAGTTCACCGAAAGCGGTCGTCATTTAATAAATTATTAATGTGCGATCTTGGCTTTTCATTTTGAAAATTATAATTTTCAATTGAAACTAGTCAGGGAATCTTATTGCTTACGAATAGTTCCCACAGTCAACAGCTTATCTCTTCCAGACCTACAGATTCTGGTATTGCCTATAACGTTTCCGCCAACGACCTTGAAGCACTCCTAGTCAGATCAGTGTTGGAACGAAATCAGTGGTGGGACATGTACTGCCCTTGAAAATGCTTATCTGAAATGAATAGTATCCGCGCGGCTGAAAGCAATAAAGATGCAATACAACGACACCGTAGATATACTGGAACTGCAGTGTACTGAAAGTGTTGTGATAGTCAAAACAGACCTCTAAACATGTTCGGAAAGTCTTAACAGTTACGGAGACGGTCCGAAATAAGCAGGAATTGTGGTTTGAGTCCCGGTGTCGCAAAAATAGCAGTTTATTTAGTTACTAGCTTAAACCCGCGGCTCCACTCGCGTGTTGGTTGATTATGATAGATAAGCTATGAGACTGGTTATGAAGGATGAAATTAAATACAATACCTTCTTTAGAAACAAACATTTTTAATCAACATTCCAATAAACAAATAAAATTATGTTAAATACCGTACATCAAATCACACGTAAAAATGCACTCGTTTCGAAGAATCCAATCACGAAATTCAACAATAATGATTGTAATAATACCACAGATCAATCATTTGATGTAAAGCGCGAAACGTCAAATCGATTTTTCTTTAAAGAGTTGTATTAAAAGAAATTTCTTTTTACTGCTTTATCTATTTATTCTTATATTTCCTTACTCGTATGCTCGTCCTTACAGAGAAAGAGCTGAAGACATAGTAGCACGCATAGACCAAGGTTATGGTCTGTGGCATCACGTTTCGCTGTATGTAACCTCCTTGCTATAGAGTCGCAAACGTCATCGCTGGTCTTCAGTCCGAATTTTTTTATAATTTGACAACTTTCAACCACCATACCTCCCACCTCCTTATAGCTATCGGCATGGAACTGCTGCGGTGTACAACGGAGACTTCGAACAACAATTACACTCATACCATTCGTTTGCGTTCTGTAGTTTTCGCTGCAGTGCGAAATATTAACACACACACACACACACACACACACACACACGTAGAATTTTATATACACCGATAACTTTCCATCCCAATATACTCCACCCTTTTATCATTACCAACCCTCAAGCATCAATGCAACCAATAAAACCATTTCCAAATAGTAAATATAATTTTCAAAGAGTTATTATTGTTCCGCATTGCGCTTTATATTCTTCAAATTACTGTTTATCTATCAGATCGGTATAAAACTGTGCCTAAAACCTTCCTCAGCTACAAATTAGTAACTGTAAAAATATTTAAGTCTCTGCGTCTTGTAGTTCGGACGTGATAAGCGTACACCGAACAGACTTTCACATTAATATATATAGATAAATAGCTATCCGTTCGTCATAAAACCATGACTAAAGCCTTCCCCGGGTAGACATTAGTAACTGTCCAGATTTTTAGCTCTTTATGTCTTGTGGTTCAGACGTGATAACGTACGAAGAACAGACATTCGCATTTATAGATATAGATAATGTGTAGGTTCAACCTATCAGCTCACCTTGTATAGAAACCACTGGTTGCCATTGGATCTTCATTGATTTCTTGTCTTTTTGTCGATTATTAGTGCTCTTTCTAATCACGCTCGAAAGTCTTCACACAATGTTTCAGTCAGTACACTCATTCTCATGAGATGAACCAAGAGAATTCGAAGGTGTTTCATTTA
Organism: Locusta migratoria; assembly: GCA_026315105.1. Lineage (NCBI taxonomy): Eukaryota > Metazoa > Arthropoda > Insecta > Orthoptera > Acrididae > Locusta > Locusta migratoria. The sequence goes on from CM048748.1 coordinate 87,796,564, forward strand.
AGCTGAAGAGGACAGCAGAGGCACAAAACGTCTGTCCCTCTAAAGGGTGTTGTGCAGTGAGATGAAGCAAGCACTGTTCATTCGGCAGTTCGCGCAGCGCAGACACTGAAAAACTGCAGCCTGAAGCGCTGCGACAGTTGTCGAGTCGCACAGAAACGCAATACCTCGTTAAAATTCTCCAGCTCCATAATGGAGACGTCATTAGAAGCCAAGTATACCAAGAATTTTCATAATGAGTTAGAAAGACGTCGGGAGAAACAAATTAAAGCCTCAAAATATTTCAGTTCCCCCGTTAATTAAAAAGACTTGCAATCTTCTCTAACTGAACTCCCCACCAGTAAAGCAATACTTCCATAAAGAGTCGCCTCTGTCTTTCCGCCTTTGGGAACTTCATTCAGACTCAGACGCCTTGGCCTCCAGCTCCACAATTGACAGACATCTCTTAGATGCCAGCGCGTACGTCTCCGTGAACGAAAGCTGCGAATTTTCCAGGCAGGGTCAATTAGATGTGTTGCTGCAGCTTCTCGCCATTGCAATTCAAATCAACAGCCTGTGACTAAAATGCAAATAACAGCCGTTGCTTGAATGCAACTATGGACCTGCTGCACAAGAAAACAAAACCTTTTCAAGAGAGCATTGTATTGCGTTGATGTTCACCGGACTCTCTTCTCATTATAGTTTGAAAATGCCTTTGATGGCAGAAGGCTAAAAAGGATCATGGCGTGGAGAATGTGGAAATCAGCACGAGAAATGTTATTTAAGCTGCACTGTTGCATCCACAGTGCAGTAAATGTCGAATAATAATAATTAAAAAAATACCGCGAGGTGTAATAGTCATTTATTTTAATATCCGAGTCAGTTAGCTAATGAATGGTTTCTCTCAAAGAAACGAATATCGCAAATATTCCACAAATGAGAATGTATTCAAATAGGATATTTATAAAGTCATCAGTACTAAGCGGTAAGGCATTACACTTACTAATATGAAAACGCCAAGCAGAAATAAGCACCTCTAATAATACAATAACAGGGAATAGATATTATTACCTAAGAGGACTGCAGCAGATTTTCGCGTTACTGTGAATATGACGGTTGACAGTAGAGTGAGATTCGTAGAGGATAAACTACTATTCTCGATAAGAACTTCGAAACTATATAAAGTATAATCAACCCATGTTTTCTTCTACAGGCAGGGTTGTGATGAAATAGAGTGAATATCTGAGAAAATATGCATATAAATAAATTACGTGACGAGTGACATTCGGAAGATGACTCAAACTTAAATAAGAATTCACGTGAAACTTCCTGGCAGATTCACATGATTCTGATCCTATACTCTTATGCCAAATAATCCAATTTACGATGTCCCTGAGATATTAAATGTCAAAGTGTAAATCCACATAGCAACATATGAAAAGAAATTAAAATCAAATATAGTCGGTCAACATCTGTAGATATCATGCACATATACTATTTAAGATCAAGTTCGTTTATGCTCACCTGATCTATACCCCTCTCTGAGTCACCCTTGTGGGTTTCTTCGTTCGCCGTACATATTCTGTGCTTAGTTAACCGAAAAGTCCATATTTACAACAACGAAATTTCATAGCTCAGCTTCCTGCAATAAGGAAAGTATATAATTAAATGCTGGGATAGCATTATTTTCATTATATATGTTTTGTAACCTGAGATCCACATCAAACTTCAACAATATAATTCATCAGCTAGAGTGGATGGATACGTCAGTCTTACATTTAAGAACTATGTACCATCTGTTCGAAAATCATATGCTCTTGTAATACTGGCAGAAATATTTTCAATCAAAAGAAGTAGGCTTTCACCGCCGGAGTTTTCATTAATTAAAACTTCCGGACTAAGATGCCGTGGTCAATCTATAAAAATTCTTTCTCCTGGCGTTTCGTTGCCAACTGCGGGCAATTTTGAGAAGTAAGTCGACGACTGGCTGCTAGGCTCTTAATATTCTGGTTACACAGAACTGTATTACCCGAGTCCTCTCTCTCGATTACAGGTTGTCGATGGCAACATCGTTAGTGCAAAGTCGACCGCCATATATAATTTTGAATCTCCTTCATTTCTATTGAAATTATTGTGTTTCTTCTAGACCTCTACAGCTTCTCTATACATGCATGTAGAATAATCCGAGGCTATCACTCTCGTTTTACTAAACTTTATTTCTTGATAAACGTCTGTAAAGACATTCTTTTACAGCTCTCCCCTCTATATGGCGATAATACAAAACGAGCTGCCTTCCTCTGAACTTTCTCTACGTCATCCATCGGTCCCACTTGACGGGAATCTCACAATAGGCACTCCATGACAGGACGCACAAGTGTTGTGTTTGCTGTTTCTTTGCTAGAGCCACAGTCTAACATATACAGTCGCGACACTCACTGCTGTAAAAGTTTTTACCAACTGACACTAGCAACGACACTAGCGCTCCTAGCGGTGGGCAAGCCGCTGAAGGAGTGATGTTTGTTTATAATTTTTATTGTATGCAATTAACGAAATGGTCGCTATAACTTTTGCGTTACAAGCATTTGTAAAATTTCAGAGACATAAGTAATTGGAGGATTAATGTAAAGCCGCGGTGGAGTAGCCGAGCGGTCTAAAGCGTCTTGCTGCGGGGCGCGCGGTTGCTCGCCGTGGAGGTTCGAGTCCTCCCTGGGGCATGGGTGTGTGCGTGTTGTCCTTAGGTTAGTTTACCTAGCTTTAAGTAGTTTGTAAGCTACGGACTGATGACCATGCAGTTTGGTCCGATAGAATTACAAACATTAGAACTTTTTTTTATGTAAAAACAGCTGAATTTCACTGATTCAGTGCTGTAAAGAACAAATACGTCATGAACAAATACGAATGTGTGTATATATGCAGCGTATTCCGCTGAAAATAAATAGAATATAAAGGCAAGAGAAATTAATCTCGATCACTGTCTCTTCTCCTATGACAAGCAGTATTTCTGAAGCGTATGGATTCTGTATGAAGTCTGATGATTCGACACTTTTAGACTTCACTCATCTTTCTTAGACGCGCATATGCATTTGACTAATTACGTTTGCTTAAAAAGAATTTGAAGTATCTTGCTGCTTGTAGTTCACCTGTAGCAACAATTGTGAAATTGGTTTCTCATTTTTAGGGAGACAGTTTTATTGCTTTTGCCGCTTTGTTGCCACGTCTGTGACGTTTTCATTCAGCTAATGGCTGATTTGGTACGTTAAAAACTGAAGTTATTGTACTGTATATACGTTTCCTATGTTTCACCCTCACCGATTTTACTTCAAATGTAGTTAAGAAACCTTACCGTTTCTGATTACAATAACGACGGCTTTCTACAAAAGAGCAGGTCCTCTGGCATTTCGTATCTATTTTTAATATATGATTAAATTCTTCAGTGAAAACCTGTAGTGTACAAGATCATTGTAAATAAACTGTCCCGTACTGTACCGTTTAATACCTTGTCAGGGATCTTAGGAAACCTAAGGAAGACAAATATGGAGCTATTTTTACTTTATTGCTTTTGTTGTGGCACTACATACGGTCTCTAGTGCAAAAATTATCCAATATCGTATTCATAAATTTAACTTAGTAGCCGCTTGGAGCGCTGCTATCGCAGAGTATAACAGAAATCAGCAGGAGCGTCGTGTCTGTATACATTAGACTGTGGTAGGACTGTTGCATCCTGTAAGTGTTCTGACAATTAAAAGGTAGCCTTTGGTTCGCCCTCCTTACGATATTTTCTATGAGTTGTTTCCAATTAAGATTGTTCATAATTGTAATTCGTAGGTATTTTGTTGAATTTACTTCATAAACGTCTCTTGTACTTTTCTATGAAATCCACACAATCGACGTTTCACTCCGTACAATGGTACATTCCAGAGAAATGCTGTTAAAAAAGACTTCCTAAAATTTAAATTAATATCGGATATTGCCAAATTTCTTTTCTGTAGAAAAGTTATTCTTTCATTACCACTAAATTTAAGTGCATTGTACGTAAAGGGTTAGAGAAATATGTGCCTGTAAAGTCGATTAAGGTTGGAAAAGATCCACCGTGGTATAATAATAATGTTAGAAAGCTACTGAGAAAGCAAAGACTGTTGCACCCTCGGTTCAAAAAAGAACACGCAAATGATGACCGGCAAAAGTTAGTAGAGATTCGCACGTCTATAAAAAGATCGATGTGCGAAGCATACAATAATTACCACAGTCATACCCGAAAAAATTCTGATGTAAAATCAGGTCAAAGTCCACTATCCAGTCACTCGTTGATCATCCCGGGGCCGTAATAGAAGAAAGCAAACGGAAAGCTACAAATCTCAATCTAACTTTTAAGAAATCTTCCACGCAGGAGGACTACACAAATGTACTATCATTTGATCAACGTACTAATTGCGAAATGGAGGACATAGTAATAGATATTTCCGGTGTAGAGAAGCAGCTGAGAGAGCTAAATACGGATAAGTCTCCTGGTCCGGATGGAATACCAGTTCGGCATCTTAAATTCAACGCAAAGTTCGTAGTGATTGGAAAAAAGCGCAGGTGACTCCCGTTTATAAGAAAAGAAAGAGAACTGACCCACATAATTATAGGCCAATATCGTTGATATCAGTTTCCTGTAGAATTTTGAAGCATATTCTCAGTTCGAATATAGTAAATTTCCTTGATGCGGAAAAGCTTCTTTCTATGACTCAGCACGGGTTTAGGAAAAATCGTTCATGTGAAACTCAGCTTGCCCTTTTCTCACACGACATCTTGCGAGTCATGTATGAAGGGCAACAGGCGGACTGTGTTTTTCCGACTTCAAAAAGGCGTTCGACGCGGTGCCACACTGCAGACTGCTAACGAAGATACGAGCTTATGGAATAGGTTAAAAGACTTGCTAAGTAATAGAACGCAGTACGTTGTTCTCGACGACGAGTGTTCATCAGAGACGAGTGTATCGTCAGGCGTGCCCCAGGTGATTGTGACAGGACCGCTATTATTTTCTATCTATATAAATAATCTAATGGACAGAGTAAGTTGTAATTTGAGGCTGTTTGCTGATGATGCTGTGGTGTATGTGAGGGTGTCGTCTTTAACTGACTGTAATAGCATACAGGATGAGTTAGACTGAATTTCTAGTTGGTACGAAGAATGGCAGCTAGCTCTCAATGTAGAAAAATGTAAGGTGATGCGCATGAGTAGAAAAACAATGCCATAATGTTCGACTACAGCGTTAGTAATGAGCTTCTTGATGCAGTCGCGTCCTTCAAATATCTAGGTGTAACATTGCAAAGCGATATGAAATGGAACGAACATGTAAGGACAGTTGTAAGACGGACAGCCGACTTGGGTGTTTTGGGTGAATTATGGGAAGATGTACTTCATCTGTAAGCAGTTCAGAGGCTAGCAGCTATGTTTGTTTCTGGTAGGTTCGACTAATGCTCCGGCGGCACAATTGGGGATCGCTGGAGGGAAGACGACGTTCTTTTCGTGAATTTCTTTTGAGGAAATTTAGAGGGCAAGAATTTGAAGCTGAGTGTAGTATGAATTTACTGCCGCCTACTTACATTTCACGTAGAGGTCACAAAGGCAAGATAAGAGAAATTAGGGCTCGTACGGAGGCATATAGGTATTCCTTTTTTCCTCGTTTTATTTGGGAGTGGAATATGTAAGGAAATGAAATAAAACGCAATTTTCGATGTTATGGCTTTACTGTGTTAGGTTCAGATGAAATACCAAACTATATATTTTTGACGAATTACAGCGTTCAAATGAATGAAATAAATCGCAATTTGCGATGTTATGGCTTCACTATATTAGGTTTATTTCATTCATTTGAACGCTGTAATTCGTCAAAAATATATATAATTGTATACAAGCCGAGGCTGGGCTCCTGACGACAATTAATTGTGTCTCGATACCTCATGGTCTGTTCTCCCTGATGCGGGAATACAGTATTGTGGCTGCGAGCATTATAGAATAAATAGGCTGTGGTATAGGAAAGAGACAGCGTGGTGAATGGAGATTTGTGTGTGGCGGGAGACGTGCAGGGACGAGTCCTTTACAGTCGGAGTGGTCAACGCGTCTGCCTAGTAAGCAGGAGATTCCGGGTTCGAATCCCGGCCGGGCACAAATTTTCATTCGCCACAGTTTGGTATTTCATCTAAACCTAATACAGTGAAGCCATAACATTGCAAATTGCGATTTATTTCATTCATCTGAACGCTGTAATTCGTCAAAAATGTATATAAATGTATGGAAATGCCTAGTTGTGGTACAGTGTGCCCTCCACCACGCACCTTACGGTGGATTTCGGAGTATGTATGTACATGTAGATTCTTCAGTTTTTGCTTATTTTCTTCACAGCGGCCATGAAAAGTATTTTATTGTCTGTTTACTATGTTATCAGTATCGCCTAATTTTCTGAATACGTTGCATAACCCTTGTTTTGCTGTTATACACTAATTCCAAAACAACCCCATTCCGTTCAAGTGATCCTCTAGGTCCATTACTGTGTACGACCTATGTATATGGAAATACTCTTATTTTTTCGCCCTCATATTCTACCTGTGATTGTTTCGCTAATTGATGCAAGTCTTTTTTACTTGACCACTTGACACATCGGCCAAACGCAAATTGTGTACCTTCTTCTTAACTTCAATTCTTCTCCAAATTTCTCCTTCCTTTCCTTCACAACTTGCCCAATATACAAATTGAAAAATCCTTAGGAAAGGCTGCAACCCTTCCGTACTACTGCCCCCTTTCACACCATTCGACTATAAGAAATGTAGTCTGGTTTATGTACAAGTTGAATATAACTTCACTATCCACAATTTTACCCCTTCTACCATCAAAATTTGAATGAATGTATTGCAGTCAACACAATCAAAAGTTTTCCCAGACTGTACAAACGCTAAGAATATTTTGTCTTTCGTTTGACTATCTTCAAAGATAAGTCGTAATGTGTAGCCTCACGTCTACCTAGACGTTTCCTGTATCCAAACTGATCTTCCCTGATGTTGGTAGGGTTGCTAAATCTATTCTCTTCGCGTTCATTTACAAACCATTCTATTTTTTTTTTCAATTAGAGTGAATTAACATACAGTGTAGCGCTGCATCTGGCCTGGTGACTTCTATCCTACAGTTTCAGATTTAGGAATACTTAAATCACTCTTCTGTTCGTAATTCAATACCGCTTTCACTTTCGCTCAACGTTACCAAGGAGTAGCGGTTATTGCATGAATAACTGAAATAATATTCCTGCAAAACTTATCTTTGTACTATTTGTACTAAAAAAATCGTCTACGGCTGTCTAGCCTCTTGTATTGTAACCTCTCCGTAATGGCAAGGTTTTTTTTTTTTTTTTTTTTTTTTTTTTTTTTTTTTTTTTTTTTTTTTTTTTTTAAATGCAAAAGAAAGGGAAGACAAGGTAGGAACACCAGTTTGCCACATGTGCCGCGGCGAACCTCTTACACGTCGTCGGTCAGAATCAAGCCCCCACAATCCCATAAGCGGCCGACTGCGAACAGAGGACAAATTGAAGTGCGCCTCGGCGGCCATTGTAGTTGCACACTTCCGCGCGAACTTTAAATGTGAGTAAGATTCTTTTGATTAGAGAGAGTATTCATTTTAGTTAAGTCGCGAAAACTACGTCTAATTGAAATATATATCTACAAAACAGCTTCAGACTCCTTGAATATACAGCAACTATCGGTTGTGTGTAAGTTTATTACGCATACGGTGTTGAAATTGGCCAACAGCGTTTCCTCTGCCTCACGAAACCGAACTATAACATGTAGTTTTTTAGCGTTCTAAGTGCACCATATGAACGGAATTTATCGTCAGACACAATTTTTTGGCACTTTCTCAGTATATTCCACGATTGTGAAACTTTTGTACAAATATTAATTTCGGGAGAGTTTCACACTTTACGTCTTTGGTTTAGTGCTGTATTCTCTAATATTTAGATATTTCATAGCATCAAAAAATCAAACAGGGCTACCTGAAACAGCTAATATTAAAAATCGAATGTGAAAGTGAAATATGCTATCAGATACATAACTGAAAAGTAGCTTCTTAACTTGTGAATATAGCAACCCGCCACTACCAAATTCTTTTAAGGACACGAAGTACGCCATAACTTTTTTTAACTAATGCATCTAACTTTAGAATTAGGGTATCTAGCAAGAATATTAGCATTTTTAATGTTGTATGGCAAATACCTTACAGTAGCGTGAACCGCTCAAAAGTCAACTATTATTGTCATTGGGTTCTACTTCACAAAGTGCATCCAGTGTGGCTATGTGTCATTCATATATGGAAGTATACACAGTTCTGCAAACCCATTTCAGTTGTTATACCTACATGTGAATCAGATTACCTTTAAATTCTGCGTTACAAGTTGCTAATATTAATTTCATAAACAAAAATTCGAACTGGAGTGAGACAACTAATTTCGTGGCCCCAATAGTTATTTTACACAATTATAAAATGAAACATTTTGAACTTCCTGTCCACCAGTAGTGCCTAAAGTAGATCCTTTTTAAGAGCTACCAGTATTGTATAAACCTGTTATTTATTTCATTCAATCCTATATTGTCTTTACTAACAGTCTGTTAAGCAAGAGTATCTCTGAACACAAGTAGTAGGGCTACTCATATTCCTGAGAAATATAAATGGGAAGACAGTATTCGATCTTTTTATTCCTCTCTTCAATTGATGTATGCAATTAAACGCTGAGCAACTCTTCACCATCGTGCTTCATGCACACTGCAATAGTCAAACAACACAGACGTGACTATTAATTGTGTATATATCCCGCAGTAGCTATTTAATACACGATTTACCTGCTAACAATCTGACGTTTGCCATTACCATGGCGGCCGGGCGAAGGTTCAAATTATCCCGCGAGAGCAGCGCCGTTAGGGAGTCTATTTTTACAAGGTCTTTGGTCAGAATGACGCTCGCAGCTAGAGCTGCCGCTGGCTGAGACGCCAGGCGGCCCTCCTCCAACTCCTGGGAGGACTCCCCGGCCTTCCGCCAGACCGCAAACTCTGCGGCTGAGGGTCCTCCGCACCGAGCGACGACGCAGCTCTGCGTTCCACTCACTCCTCAACAACTTCTGGTCGCATCCGTTCCGAGGGCCGCTGTCTTATGGAGCTGCGACGATAGCTCCGACTGCAGTTCTCTGTAGTTGTTATTTAAAGCGGTTAAACGTCGAGGTGATCAGTCCACCTGCAGTGGTACACAAGCATATAGTTTTAAAACAGCCAAACATATGATTCATTTATATGAAAACCCGTTAAAATTATTGAAACCAATGCTGCTGTGTCATCGGAAATGTTAACGTGACCATACGGAAGAAATTAACTACACTGTTCAATACAATTAGAGAATCAGTTGAGATACCCAGGTTCTCAAATATTTTCATTGGATGAATGAAATGGTTCGACGTCTTTCTCTCTGTTCTACGGAGTCAACAACGTTATAGCAACCGAGATAGTGGTAATAACAGAAAACTGCTCAGGACGGAATATAACTTCATCTTCTTCTTCCCGCATGCTATGGAGTCAACAACCTTATAGCAACCGAGATAGTGGTAATAACAGAAAACTGCTGCAGGACGGAATATTACTTCATATTCTTCTTCCCTCATATTACGGAGTCAACAACGTTACAGCAACCAAGATAGTGGTCATAATAGAAAACTGCTGCAGGACGGGATATAGCTTCGTCTTCTTCTTCCCGTATGCTAAGGAGTCAACAACGTTATAGCAACTGAGATTGTGGTAATAACAGAAAACTGCTGCAGGATGGGATATAACTTCTTCTTCTTCTTCCCGCATGCTACGGAGTCAACAACGTTATAGCAACAGAGATAGTGGTAATAAGAGAAAACTGCTGTAGGACGGGATATAACTTCGTCTTCTTCTTCTTCTTCTTAACGCATGCTACAGAGACAACAATGTTATAGCAGCCAAGATGTAATAAGAGAAAAATGCTGCAGGACGGGATATACTTCTTCTCGCATAATATGGTTCGTTTTCGCCATTTGTCCGATCTTGTGTTTGGTCAGTGTAGAGACCTGAGATCTTGAGGTCTTCATGCAGGGTGTCAAGCCGTGTTTGGTCAGTGTAGAGACCTGAGATTTTGAGGTCTTCATGCAGGGTGTCAAGCCATCGCTGCTTTGGTCTTCCAACTAGCCGTTTCCCATTTACATTTAAGTTATAATCCATTTTTGCCGCTGTCGTTTCATCTGCTCTAAGAAGATGTCCGTACCAGCGTAGGCGGCTTTCCCTCATATTATTTACTATAGGTGTAACACCGTATTGCCTACGAACTTCATTGTTTGTGACGTGGTGGTGCAGCGTTAGTCCTGATGTCCAACTGAGCATCTTTGCTTCAATTACAGCAAGACTTGGTTCCAGGCCAGCATTCTGCATCATACAGAGCAACTGGGCGGATTACCGATCGGTAAATTTTTGATTTTAGCTCGTTAAGAATTTTCCCGTCACTCAGTAGTCCAGTAGCAGAACGCATTTTAAGCCACGCACTGATAATTCGGATGGAAATGTCTGCATTGAGATTTCCGTCAGCTGTAATTGTCGAGCCCAGGTACTTAAAGGTTCTTGCTGTTGGCAGTTGAACATCATTGATTTTGATGATAACAGGGTCTTCTAAATCTGTGTAGAGATAATACGTTTCTGTTACATTGAGTCGTAGTCTACTTCTGCAAGGTGGTCATTCCAGGCTTGAAGTTGGTCAGTCTTGTCCTCCGAGGCCACTAGTACGTCATCAGCGTTTAGTAACGTCCAGGGTGCGGTTTTCTGAAGATCTCTTGTGACAGTATCCATTACTGTAATGAATAGGAGGGGTGAAAGGGCAGATCGCTGGTGTACTCCCAGGGCAATGGGGAGGACATCCGACAGCCCGGCAGATGACTGTCTCCGTCTCTTCGGGTCACGGTAGAGCAGTTCTTCAGGTTCCCCATGCTCTCGCAGCTCAACCCAAATTAATTCGTATGGCACTCGGTCAAAGCCTTTTCTCGGTCAAGGAAGGCAAAGTTTAGGTGCTTTGACTTCTCACGGTGCTTTTCGAAGAGCAGGCGAACAGCATAGATAGCATCTGTCGTGCCACAGCCTTTAATGAACCCGCACTGATTAGTGGAGAGACTGATGGTACGATAAGGCGTTTCAATAATTTCATGGTGTTCAAATAATTTCAGGCTCCCCCGAGGACAAGACGGGATATAACTGAGCTATGTTTTTTGGCCTACTAAAAGTGGGCCTTTGCGATCGTCTTTTGACAGCTCCAAATTTAAATGAAAATAGCGGCTTAGCTATTCATCAGACACGAAAACCGAATAACCGAATTTTTAGAGGAGAAAATTCTCTACAACTTTGCTCTCTTATGGTTTTTTAAATATATATTTGCAAAAAATAACGGCGATTTTGGGATGTATGTCTTTCTGCCCGTCTGTCTGTCCGTAACGTGTTCCCTGTTTTTAAGACGAACCGTTCAACCGATCAGCACCAAATTTTACAGCCATGATTGTAAGCCGCCAGAGACCAGAACCTCCCTCTTTCAAATTTTTCGGACAAGAAATACGGTAGTAATACGTTTGTAGTATAATTGTAATTGTAAACGAACTCATCTGACACGAAAATTGAATAACCTAATTGGTAGAGGAGAAAATTCTCTATAACAGCTCCCTTATGTGTGTTTTTTTTTTTTTTTTTTTTTTTTTTTTTTTTTTTTTTTTTTTTTAAACTCTCGTATCGTTTGAGACATGGCAGATTTGACACCCTCCATTGAATTAACGAAAACCAGCCATTCGGAGATGTCACGTGACATTCCTCGCCCAGAACTCTCTCTGGCGTACGCCATCTCGCGTTGCGTGTTTGATGATTTTTTTATTGTAACTTACACGTTGTCATTTCAAAGCAATGGCGCACTGAAGAATTAACAATAACACATCGTTCTTCGTACGATAAATGATGATCTAGTGTCTACAAATGGCATATTAGCATCAGTTAACAACGGCCATCAATGGTATGAGATTAAACGACTCCTCCTTCGATTGTTAGCCGTAGCGAAGTGGGTAAGGCTTTGGACTGTGACGCTAAAGGTCGGTGGTTCGGAACTCGCCACTACCTAAGTTCATTTTCCTAAAAGGGTTTCAGACACTCTTATTGATTAATTTTTTATTATTTAGATTATTATTTTGGTTTAAAATGTTTGCAAAAACTTATGGAAATGAGCGTATGGCTTTCTTGGCCGGAAGATCCCTTGCGGGATTGTTCGGCAGTTGGGTACAAAACTGTACTTAGCAGGTAGTACAATACAACAACGTGATTTACTCGAAACTATGACATGGAGAGCCATAGGAAGACTGGAAGCGGGACAGACGCAGAGGGAGGTGGCTGCAGCTATTGGGGTGTCCGAAAGTGCAGTTTCAGACACTAGAAACCGTAAAAGAAAGGCAGGTCACATCAGCAAAAGATGACCGTTATCTCCGTTGAACAGCGCGTCGGGACAGGAAGCTGAATGCAATTCAACTGCAACGCACCTTCCAGACAGCAACGGGAGTGCAATATCGACACAAACAGTCCGAAATCGCCGTGGGGAATGTGCGTTCTACGCACGGAGGTTTATGGACTGTGTCCCTTTAAAACCACGACATCTTTTAGCCCGCAGGAACTGGGCGGAGGAACATCGGGATTGGAGTCGCACCGAAAGGCGCCCAATTCTAATCACAGATGAGTCAACATTTTGTGTTCTCCTCGTCTGAAGAGAACGTGGAACTCAGAACAATCCTCCTCATACGCACGAAACGTCATAATATATGGCGCGGAAATTGTTTGGGAAGAGTCAGTATTGGCGGACGTACGGATATGTATGTCGTTCAAAATTGGTCTGTGATTTCTTGTTTATAGATACGAGATCATTCGACCTTTTGTTATGCCCTACGCTAATGCCATAAGATATGTTTTCCTTCTGGTGGACGATAAGGTTCATCCCCACAGAGCTTCAGTGTAGACAAAATGCTTGAAGCTGAGGGAATTGAGCGAATGGACTGGCCTCCTATTTCGACAAACATAGACCCGTCTAAGCAGGTCCGGGGTAGACTTAGAAGACGCAATCCAGTCAGACCAGCACCTCCCAGAACGGTTGCAGATCTGGATAATGCACTTACGGTAGAATGGCCAAATATCCCCTATATCGCTATATTACAAAACGAGCTGGCCTTCTCTGAATTCTCTCTAAATCTTCGTTCAGTCCCATCTGCTGCGGTTTCCACAAAGGGCAGAAATACTCCAAAATAGGACCCACAAGTGTAGCGTAGGAAGTTTCTTTAGTAAAACTGTTGCATCTTCTAAGCGTTGTGCTACTAAATGAGACTGACGGTGAATATACAGGAAGTTCATAGAAGGGCAGCTCGTTTCTTATTGTCGCAATATGGGGATAGTGTGTCACGGACATGATGCATGAGTTGGGGGTGTAAAACATTAAGGCGTTATTCGTTGCGGCGAGAAGTATTTGCGAAATTTCTGCCACCAACTTTTTCTACCGAATGCGAAAATATTTTGTTAGCACTCACCTACATAGGGAAACATGATCATCGTAATAAAATAAGATGATCCCCAGAGAAAATCTCGACAATTTCCAAAAAAGCAACTTTTTCAAAAAGCAATACATCGTGATAAATAATTAATTAGCAGAATAGGATCCAAGACCAATACCTTTGGTATACGAATCTTGATAGCTCCCCATTTTGAGGAAACAGCTGATTCTTTCAAATTATTTGAAACAACTGATTTCAAGTTTCTGCACTCTTTGAGCTAAGAAAGATTTTAACCATAGGTTCACAGTCCCACTCATATCACAATTCTTCAGCTTATCTGAAGCAATTCAATAATTTACACGATCAAAAGCTTTTGGGAGACCACAAAAAATTCCAACGGATGATGTCCGGTTGTTCAAAGAACGTCTAAGGGGAGAGCACAAAAAAACGAAAGTCATATCATAGATTTAAATAGAGTGTATCCCAGAAATACCATGAATCATGTTTTAGATTTTGTAAATTGTAAGGATTCAAAGCTGACCTTAGAACTTGTACTTCTCTGGGGCGTGTTTACTTGAACTTCCTATCTCAATATATGTCTTCTGAAAATGAATTTCTGGCTTTTTTCATGAATGTATATAAAATTAATGTTTGAATGCAAATTTATTGTAACAACAATTTTTTTCTTTAAAAATCGAGTATTCGTAATTAACGTTTTAGAGGAATGCGCTTAAGAAAGCGTTCAAAGAAAAAAATCTAGTGTATAGTTCATTGTGTTTCAGTATTAGGAACAGAGCAATACATTTAAGCACGCTGGGACACAGTTCAACTGGAGCGGAGTGCGGACAAGCGGCTTACGATAAGTCATAATTATAATACTCTAAACGCCTTCATTTGCAAACTATTTTACATCAAGGCATCTGGTGAAGTGAGACCATCCCTCTGCATTTACATAGGTACAGCTTTAAGAGATAAACATTAATAATGGCACAAATAATAGTTAAACAGCTCTTGGTCGCAGAGGTAAAATGTATTTACTAGGTTTCGGCAAATGCTAATAGTGCCCTCACCAGAATAATAAAAAATGCGTGTCACATGATGAAATAATGTGAAATGAAGATTCCATTAATAGCGGTGTCCACCAGGGCAATAAAATGACAAATATTAAAAGAATTTTCACCTTTGCTCGTAAACTACCATTTATTTATTGCAAATCGGATTTCGAGTATGGAATAGTCATCTTCAGGACAACATACACAGTCGAATTGATACGTATCTGGTGTTACATTTCAAGCCCCAAGGCAAGGCTACAAAGTATATTAGATATTCCAGAGTGCCAAATCATTTGCAGTAAATAAATGGTATGATTCTTGAGTTTCTCCCGGCGTATTTGGTAATCAAAATATCCACGGGTGTACTGCCGGTCTATAGTGTCCAAGAGGCACAATATTTTGGCGATCATACATGTCGCCATCATCAGGTGAACTGACAGACTGAGCTCCTGGAAACGCGCCGACACGGAGATCCGCACACTACGGCGGCGCGAAGGGAACTGGTTTCTAGCCCGGTAGCGGGCGACTTTAATACCCTCGTCTCGCGGAGCACCCCCTCCGTGGTCCATGCGTTGAACACCAGAGGCACACACGATTGATGTATCCGAGCAAGTCGGCGGTCGCTGAACATTGTGTGTCAGAGAATCACGCGATGGAGTATGAACGCACTAGGATTCTGGTACAGACGTCGAGATACTGGGACTGCATCGTTAGAGAGGCCATTGAAATTCGCACTAGTGACGACCTCATAAACCGTGACTATGGCTATAATCTTAGCAAAGCTTGGGAACCAGCGATTGGGTTAATTAAGAGTAAATCTAGCAAACGTAACGAAGTGACGACCACGGCGGACAGAGCCCTCACAACGACGTCATCTCAGACGCCGTCGCAATCGGTTCCACTGCATGACCGCGGCGGGGGCCGCGGACCACGGAGACAGCGCTCCATGGGCCGAGGGTATTTAAATGGCCCGCTACCGGGCTAGAACCCAGTTCCCTTCGAGCCGCCGTAGCGTGCGGATCTCCGTGTCGGCGCGTTTCCAGGAGCTAAGTCCGTCAATTAACCTGATGATGGCGACATGTATGATCGCCGAAACATTGTGCCCGTTGGACACTATAGACCGGCAGTACACCCGTGGATATTTTGATTAAATAAATGGTAGTTTACGTCCAATGCTCAAAATTCTTGTAATATAAAATAATGTATTTAAAAATAAAAATAGTCGTTCTACCCGCGAAGGACTGCTTACATGCGAGAAGGAGGCATCTGATTATTAATTTTTAAACAAAAGTGACTTAAGCTTTATCGGTTACACTTCGTTTTATCATGTGACAGCGAAGGCTTTTTGCTACCATTCGAACTGTAACCCGCCGCAGCACCAGCTGGCGGTCCACGCGCTTACGTTGTTGCATTGCATATTGCCGCGAGAGACCACGTACACCGACTGCCGGCGTGGCGCAGGTCGCCGGTTCAATCCCGCCTCCCGGCAAAAATTTATTTCTTTGTAATTAACAATTCCAGAAGGTTCTACATCTTTCTTATGTTCACTTGTTCACTGTTCTTCTAATTTCTGGTAAATTCTGTCTGTGTATAAATAGCAGAGCACTCTGCCCGAGAGGCAGTCAGTGCTGCGTGTATGTTAAGTTCGTAATAAACGTGCTTTCAGTATAAGTGCTGTGTTCAGTTGCCTTCGAAGTCAAGCCTGCTCCCATTTCAACAATATTTTCGCAGGATTCTATTTATTAATCTCTTCCTAATAAAAAAAATTCGACATCTGCCAGATTTTTGTCTTAAAAATGTGAGTATTCACTGTTGAACTTCATTAAAACATATTCCTTTAAAACGGTAATTATGTATGAGACAGGGAAAATACCCTGCGATTTCGAGAAGAATATAGTGATTCCAATTACTAAGAAAGCAATGATGATGATGATGAAGATGAATGGAGGGCGCTCAAAAACGAGGTTTTCAGCGCCCGGGAATAATGTAGTTGAGGCGAGTGTCAAGAGAAAGCAAGTGAAGACAAATGTGAAAATTCCAGAACTATCAGTTTATTAAATTGTGGTTGCAAAACACTAACACGAACTCTTTACAGACGAATTTAAAAAACAGGTGGAATCCGTTCTTGTGGAAGATCAGATTGGATTTGAGAGAAATGTATGAACACACGAGAGAATAATCACATTACGACGTATCTTGTAAGATAGGTTAAGGAAATGGAAACCTAACTTTTCGGCATTGGTAGATCTGGAGAAAGGTTTTGATAATGATGACTGGAACAGATTCTTTCAAATTCTGAAGGTATCAGGGTGAAATATAGGGAACGAAGATTTATATTCCGCTTGTAGTCTGCAGTTAGTGAAAACGAAAGGCAAAAAAGGGTCGCAGTGGTTGGGGGTTGGGAAGGGAGTAAGACTAAGTTGTAGCCTTTCCCCAATGTTCTTCAATCTGTACATTGAGCAAGCTATGAAGCAATACAAGGAGAAGTTTCGAGAGGGAATTAAAGTTCAGGAAAAAAAAAAAAAAAAACCTTGCGGCTTGCTGAAGACAGAGTAATTCTGTCAGACACTGCAAAGGACGTGGAAGAGCAATTAAACGAAATGGACAGTGTCTTGAAAGGAAGGTATAATATGAACATAACAAGAGTAAAACGAGGGTAATTGATTGTAGTGCCGGAAAATTAGGCGATGCTGAAGGAATTAGATTAGATAATGAGACTATAAAAGTAGTGGATGAGTTCTGTTATTTGGGTAGCACAATAACTTCTGATGGCCGAAGTAAAGAATGTATAAAATGCAGTAATGAAATAGCCAGCTTAGGAAAACGCACTGAAGGTAATTTAATTCTTCGAAGTCATTTTCGGACCCGTAGAATTAACAAAATAATAAAAATAAATATTTACTGGGATACAAGTACAACCCTTCATGAAGAAAATCAGATGTACAACGTTAGTGTAGGTGGAACCCCTAAGATGATAGCTAGTTTTCGAGAAGAGCTTTATTAAAAATAATACACTTCCAAGGATATTTAAAAATAATGTTCCTTTTTTAATTTTTCTGATAAGAAAGATTTTGAATCAACGAGCGATATACAAGCAATGAATGGGAACTTTGGAAACGTAAAGGGTAACGAGCTATATGGAATCCAATATTTAATGGTGTGTACAGGTGTTCAAATGTTCAAATGTTTGTAAAGCAACTGCACCAAATTGAAATGGCCAGCAGTTTTTAGTCTTACAAACTAAAACTAACACCCATGCCCCAGGGAGGACTCGAAACTCTGAGAGTGAGCACCCGTGTGCTCCGCAACAAGACGCCTTAGAGCGCTCGGTTTCTCGCCCGCGGTGGTACAGGTGTTTCCTTTATGTCTCGTAAGCTAATAAAGCAATAGATACTTATAGGCAAGTTTTGGTAGAAGCTGTACACCTTTCTAACACATCTAGATCTCAGATCTAGGTTTTTAATTAACTAAGAAAAACAGTTTCGTGAAAATTTGGGAAATGTTTGTTCATGCTCGCCATTTTCGATCGAATTTCATGAAAGGGAAGCGCTCTCATTTTTTGTTTCAAGGTAATAAATTTTGCATTCGCTTCTCCCAAAAGCTAGCACTACATCTAGGGTTTAATGTTCCTTTCACAGCGCACTTTCTTTGGATTGTTCAACTCGGGTAATGGCGATGGTCTCCGAATACAGCACTAGTGTAAATTGTGTGAACATTTTACACACTAGGAATGTTTCAAAAAGCTAAGAGTTGTGACCAATAACTTTAATAGCGTTTTTGAGCAGTCACCGAATAGTCAGGAAAAGAGGTGAACTGCAGAATATCATACCTCCTATTAGAAACCATTACTCCCCACAGAGATGTGTTGCTGTGTGTGCGAGTAGTCGTTAGAAAACTGCGTCCCCATCTTCTGTAATAGTTCTGTCGTTTTTTGGGTCAGCAAATTGTTCCGGCGCTCTATTGGGTTGACCTGTCCGTAATCAATTTGCCCCCGACGCGCAGTTAAATGAAGTGAGGGAATAAAAGTTGGGAACCTCGTTACGGAGGTGGGCGACGAGTTAAATATGCGACCAGCGGTCTGCCAAGCGGCGGAGCGCTCTAAAGGCTGCGGGTAACAGTTGAACGGCTGCGGCGACGCCGTTGTTTCGCCGGACCACCGACCCCGCAGTGCGCATGCGCGGGTTATCGGATGCGGCCATCTGATTGGAGAACGAATCGAGCGAGTGCCGCGTGGCGCCGCTTAGCAAGTCAAACGGCGCTGCGGTCGCTGCTCCATTACGCACATTAAGCGCGCGCGTGCCTGCGTCTCGTAGCGTGCGCTCCAATCACGCAAATGCGTGCGGCTAACCGCCGAGCCGCGGATTGCGTTCCGCACTTATCAGGCTCATCTGTGTAATTACAGGAGACCTTACACTTGGACCTATTGCTGACTAAAGACCACAAACCGTAGCTGTAACTGATGATACTATGCTGTTAGTACACAGTAAGGCATCGACTAAAACAGAAGTGATAACGGGTGTTCCACAGGGTTGTGTTATTGGTCCTCTGCTGTTCCTTATTTACATAAACGATTTAGGGGAGAATCTAAGTAGCTCTCTTAGGTTGCTTCCAGATGACGCCGTCATTTACCGTCTAGTAAATTCTTCTGAAGATGAAAACCAACTGCAGAACGATCTGAATGAGATATCACTATGGTGTAAAAATTGGCAATTGACTCTAAATAATGAGAAGTGTGAAGTCGCCCACATGAGTACGAAAAGAAATCCGTTAAACTTTGTTTACAAGATAAATCAGTCAAAAGTGAAGGCCCTAAACTCCAACAAAATACCTAGGAATTACTGTTACTTTAGATTTAAACTGGAAATAACGCGTAGATAACGTCGTGGGAAAGGCGAACCAGAGACTGCGTTTTATTGGTAGAACCCTTAAAAGATGCAACAGAACTACAAAAGAAACTGCATATACTCGCTTGTCCGTCCCGTTTTGGAGTATTGCTGCCCAGTGTGGGATCATAATCAGGTGGGTTTGACGGAGGACATCGAAAGAGTCCAGAGAAGGGCAGCTCGTTTCGTATTGTCACGATACAGGAGAGACAGCGTTACGGAAATGATACAGGATCTGGGATGGGAATAATTAAAACAACGGCGCTTATCGCTGCGGCGTGGACTACTTACGAAACTCCAATCGCCAACATTCTCCTCCGAATGCCAAAATATATTGTATAGGTAGAAATGACCATCAGGATAAAATACGAGAAATCAGAGCTCGAACGGAGAAGTTCAGGTGTTGTTTCTACCCGCGCGCTGATCGAGAATGGAATGGGAGAGAAATAGTATAATGGTGGTTGGATGAACCCTCTGCCAGGCACTTAAATGTGATTTTCAGAGTATCCCATGTAGATTTAGATGTAGAGTTAGTAGGTACGGATTTAAATATCAGACGGCGCCTGTACCGATTTTAAATAATACTTGCAGGGGAATGAAATTTACACAATACGCAGAAAATAAAAGTCGTGGGCGTATGCAGCCTTTAAGGGTAGAAAGAAATATGTACATTTCCGTTCATGTTTTTTTTTTAATTTAGTTTAGTAACATTCCAATGCAAAAAAAAAATGTTATGAAGATTCTCAGAATGCAATAATTAATAAAAATTGTAACACTGTAGCTCTGATATCAACAATTTTAATTTTTTTGTTCTTTCAGTTCATGTTATTTTCAGTTGGCCAAAAGAAATCGTTTTGCTCGTGAAGTATGTAGGATTCGATTTTCATTAGGTCTTTGATATTTTCATTTTTACTAGGAATTTTCCCAAAGATGTGAAGGTGCAGGTGCCTTGGAAGTGAGACCCATGAGAAAAGTATTCCAAATTAGACCCTTTATTACTGAATACCCCTTGATGTTACCCTTATTTTCATGAAAATATGTAAAGTGATACAGAACATTGACTGGAAATGTAATCTTTCATTTCTGGGTAAATTTTTTCTGTTCCCAGACAGAGCATGCTTTTAGTGGAGAAATTTCCACCAGCCTTCTAAATTCAGAACATCTCTGGCTGTCACTTCTTTCACCATGAACGTTCCTGGTGTAGACCTGTATAATGTGACGAGAAACCTCATATAACGTATAAAATGTATCCTTTTCTTTTTTTTAAGAATTTTCGTGATGGTTCCAATATCTCGATCACATGATAGAAAACTGTGCCCTCTATCACGGAAAAATTGCTGTAGTTTCTTAAATTGATTTGCGTCTGTAACCGAGAATAGATAACCCCAGAAGGTTTACTTTTTATTTTGGTCAGCACAGTTATCGGAAATACGTGGAGATCTGTTTTATTTGAGACACCTCATTTAAAAATCTGATAATAATAGACCTTTTTCAGAGATTTTCCGCCATTTCCTTCATGGCAAACGTACAGAGCAGTTTTCTTTTCTTTGATGTTATTGATGCAGACTACAGTAAGAGTAAGTCGACAAAGATGGAAGAGCTCTTGAGTAGGAATCCAACAACAAAGACTGTAATTCTGAAGTTATGAAACAAGTGGGTAACTGAAAAAACTATTTAAGCGCTGCCACAGAACTCTTTTTTTATTAAAAAAATAGGCGTATGTCAGTGACATATGCATCTAACAAAATCTGATACGATTGACTCCCAAACTAAGTAGTTATAAAACATCCTTTTAAAACTCATAGAGAGGACCATATAAATGACGACAAATTATTATTTAACAGATGGATTGTGGTGTCAGTGCTATAAAGTTGTTAGCTTTTATTCACTGCAGTGACATACATCAGCACACAAGTAGACTATCTTTTGAATTTTTAAGTTTGTATTTGTTGGTTCATTTTGCTTAACTGACAAGACACTGTAGTAGATATCAGTTGAATCTGTTTACTAAGCAAATTTGTTGCAATAATTACACTTTTAACAAACAATACTTTTCCTAACTTGATGTAACAACTCTTTAAAGACCAATACTTTAAAATCTCCAAGATCAGTTACATTTTGTTTTTATGTTAGATGAAATTAAAACAGAGGTAACTAGTTTCAAAACACAGTGATGACAAGTCCGAAATGATGATCCGATTAAGAGCAATGATCATTTCTTCAGGGCGGAGGCACACCTAGCCCTTACTCTTAGACAGGAATCAGTTTGAAACAAACAACAGCAAAATACTAGTTTTACGGCTAAAGTAGCTTCTTAATTCCCCCTCCCCTGCCGAAAAATAATTCTGTGTGCTGGACTGCATCCCTGTAGAATGAAGTTTTACAAACAAAGATGTTAATCTTAAGATACTATCACCAAAATCAACAAAATGTTAACAATCCCTTGTTTACTACTTGTTCAAATGTTTATAAATCTGTTGGACTCAACTGCTGGGTTATTAGTCAGTAGCTAACAAACTACTTAAACTAAGTTAAACTAAGCGAAGTACAACACAAACACCCGTGGCCGAGGGGGGGACTCGAACCCCCGACGGCGAACGGCCGCGCGCATCGCAGCACGGCGCCCCAGCGCGCACGGCTAATCCGCCGTGGCCGGCATCATGTAATGTATATCAGAAAAATTTTTGATTTTGTAAGATTACAATGTGAGGATACATGATCGTTTTTTCTTCATCA
Organism: Locusta migratoria; assembly: GCA_026315105.1. Taxonomy (NCBI): domain Eukaryota; kingdom Metazoa; phylum Arthropoda; class Insecta; order Orthoptera; family Acrididae; genus Locusta; species Locusta migratoria. The sequence continues at coordinate 87,818,796 of CM048748.1, forward strand.
AACTTTACTCTGTGATTTACGGTCAATTTTCTGTACAAAAATATAAATCTATGATACAATGCGTTAAAATAAATGCAGGTTATTACAGTGAACTACCCATTTCATCACTTGGAAATGTTATTAGTGTGACTTTTGATACTTTGCATCTTGATTGGAAAAGTGATTTTGAATGTAAAAACGTGGCTTTAGTGAGGTGCGCGCATTGTTCTCTTCTACATTGTTTTAAGCACTTCGTTGAAATCTCAATTCAGCTGGATCAGAAGCAATGAAAGGAATATCTGTTGTGTTAAATATACGTATTTTGCGCTGTTATAATTAAGGAGAGTTGAGTGAAAATGCGATGATACACTGACGTTATTAAATTCCCTCTCATGACAAGGTTGTCACGTCAATTGATTTCTCTCACTTTCCGAAGTTTTCCATTTAACTGACGAAGACCAACTTTTTAAAGTTTTCTTTATGATCCAATGCTATTCTAATGATTGTGGCATACAGTTCCGAGTGTCTGAGGTCAAATGTGTGCCTTTCTTGTACATAATCTACAACTGTTATTATCTAAAGTAGAGTCGTATGGGCTATCATACAAAACTTCTAGGTCGTTGAAAGATTGTTTTAAGTACGTTGTGTTGAACGCAGAACGATGTACGAGTAGCAGAAAGACTGATACAAGGAAATTTTTGAGGGCCTTAATTTTCATGTGTCCTGATGTTTCAGCTTAAATTACAGAAGAGATCCTGTTCCAAATATTCGACCATTCAGCAGTGATAATGCATTGTAGACCATCTGTCTGCTGTAGTATCACTTATTAGGCCATAGACAGCTGTGGTTAAGAAGATAGCCTGACTGTAGAAAGAGTTCGCACTCAAATAACAGGTACTGTGCAGAAGTAATTAAGTATTCTGCCTCAGACAAGGGAACGTGTATGATTAGGGGCCACAGACAAATAGCCTAATGATTCAGTGAGTGATTTCTTGTTATGTGTACAGTCAGAAGCTGAAAGGACGGTTTACAGTTGCCGCGATTAATAATGTGAACGTGAGTTTCTACTACTTCCCAGACATAAATTTATGGAAGTCAAACAATAATATTTCAATTGCAGACATACAGATTGAAGTGTGACATATTCATTGCACTTGTTAGAGATCCTAATTGTGTTGCGTGAGGGCCTCCATAAACTCAGTCTTACCAATCCGGTCTTGTCACAATACACGCATTTTTCCCACTCTAAAATAACTTGATGTATCAGCGAGTGGCAGATTGAAAGATGCTGGGATAATAGATAACAACTCTCGGGCCAAACCAGGGATGGAACTCAATGATGTAACGTGACTTATTAGTGGAATTCAAATTTCAACAGCGTACTAAACCATAATTTCCTGAAAGACTACACAATTTATTGTGTGTACTAGCTGCTGAAAACCTGAGACACGATGCATTGACTCTGCGAACAATGTAACTTCCACATGATGAGCTTGCGAATAATGGCGGGCGAGTTCTAAAGAATGTTGCCACTGCTAAAGGTTTCATACCGATATGAGAAGTAAATTATGTGCACTGAAGACCATTGATTCCAAAACCGATTTAAGTTAAAAAGAAGGCACTTCCTTGAACGAACAAATATATTTTTTAATACAAATAAACAATACGTGAGACGAATTTTCGTCTAGAATATGTCAAAGACATTAATGACAAATCTGAAGCATTGAAATAAAATTTTTGATGCTGCCGGCAATCGAATTCTTATCTCCATGCTTACTAAGCACACGTCTTGCGTTAGACCACCAAACCACTAACGATTAAGGCGCCTCGGAATAGTCTAAGTACGACTTCCCTCCATGTCACATACTTTAATTCAGTTCTGTGTTCCAAAGATAATTGCCACTACTGCCAAGGTTCTGCATGCAGCAGAATAGCAAGTCTATGGGACTTAACTGTGGGGTCATCAGTCCCTAAACATACAAACTACTTATGAACTACTTACAACTAAGGACGGCACAAATATCCATGCCCGAGGGGGTATTCGAACCCCCGACCGTAGTGGCCGTGCAGACCGTGACTGGGCAGAATAGCACCTCGGCAATGGTAAGATGTCTGCCTAGTAAGCACGGAGGTCCGGGTTCGATTCCCGGCAGAATCACAAATTTTAATTTAATGCTTCAGATTTATCATTAATGTCTTTGATATGTTCGAGAGGGAAATCCGTCTCAGGGATTGTTTATTTGCATTAAATTGAAATTTATATCACCTTAACAGGATTGTTCCAATATGTCCATTGCCGAGGTGCTATTCCGCTGCATGGAAAGCCTTGGCAGTAGTGGCAATTACCTTTGGAACACAGAAGCTGAATTAAAGTTTGTGACGTGGACGGAAATCGTACTTAGACTATTCCGAGGCGCCTTAATCGTTAGTGGTGTGGTGGTCTAACGGTAAGACGTCTGCTTAGTAAGCAAGGAAGTCATGGTTCGATTACCAGCCGCATCACAAATTTTAATTCAATGCTTCAGATTTATCATTAATGTCTTTGAACAAATCAGCATTTACGTAAATACTCTGCAAGTCATATTGAAGTGCATGACCGAGAGTAGTACTGTTCCTTGGTCCCAAAGATGCACGTAAGCCGAAAATACTTGTATGCAGTACCTGAGCGTAAGCAGTGTAGCAGGCGCTCAGTTTTTTGAGCGCGCCTGACAGAGACAGATGTGCCACGCGAAGAACTGCCCCGCGGCAGTGATGAAGGACCAGCTCAGGGCACGGGGCAGCGGAGATGACCCGAGCCGTCAATACGGGAGCTCGCTGATTAATGGCGCGACAGCAGGGTGTCAACAAACTGGGCGCTGAAGAGGTTCCTGAGCAGCAAAACAGCGCGGCTGTTGTGATGGTGTGAGCTGGTCATCAGCCATCCTCCTGCAGAGACGCAGCCCAAAGTCTGCTGCCCGATACACGCAAGTTGCTCCTGAAGCTGTCGATCATGGCGCGACGGGAGAGTCCTTGACATGCGTGAAGCACGTCGCATAGTCTGAAGCCGAAGGGGTCTCTCCGCTGAAGATCTCAATACATAGAGAGTGGTAAAAGTCTCTATATATGTGAGCCTTTCCGGCTCAGCATCGTACGATTACTCCCTTACCCTTCATTACTTGTTACGTACCCCCTCTATTTTGATCATCTTTCTATTTACTTTGATCGAGTGATATCGATTGTCATTTCGTTGCGATGATTTTCTACTGTTCCTCACTACGATCCTTGGCTGGTGCGGTCCTTAAAGGGACATGTGCGCCGCAGTGAGGGCAGTGGTGGATTGCGGATCAATGTAGGTACCTGGAGGCGGCTGTCGTCGCGGTCGGTGTACGGAACTGCCGTGGGGTGGAGCCACTTGAGGTCATGAGCGCCGCGGGGCAGCAGTGTGGCACTCTCCGAAGCCGGCGCGTCTCTCCACATTTTGCGTTGTTGCGGTACTAGGACTGAGGCCCAGCTTTCTTCCTGGCGGACATGGCGGGCTAGTAAGACCGGATTGTAACTGCTCCGCAAGTGTATCATCGTCTCTTCGTCACCGTTCGTACCAGTTTCTTGTGGAAAGCTGTGTGAGTGACTCCGTTAAACTGCTTAGCCGTTGTGCTCCATTGCCTAGTACTTACGACGTGTCGCCCGGTAGTTCCTCCGCCCAAATGTGTAGTTGTAAATCTGACTCTTCTTCTTCTTCTAGATATATAGAAATTTGTAAATCTATCGGACCAAACTGCGTGGTCATCAGACTGTAGCTTACAAACTACTGAAACCTAGGTAAACTAACCTAAGGACAACACATACACCCATTCCCCAGTGAGGACTCGAACCTCTACGGCGAGCAACCACGCAAGTCGTACCGCAGGTGAAACAACAGCGAAGGGGTATTTGTGGAGAGGCCAGAAAAACGTGTGGTTCCTGAAGAGGAGCAGCAGCCTTTTCAGTAGTTGCGGCGGCAACAGTCTGAATGATTGACACAGCAGGTCTTGCAACATTAGCTAACATGGCTATGCCATGCAGTTACTGCGAACGGCTGAAAGCAAGGGGAAACTACAGCTGTCATTGCCGAAGACATACAGCCCTACTATTGAATACATAATGACAGCGTCTTCTTTGGTAAAATATTCTGAGGGTAAAATACTTCCCCATACGGATATCCGATGGAGGACCACTAAGGACAACTCTTCAAGGACCGCTCATCAGGAAAACAAAACAGGCATTCTACACATCGGAGCGTGGAATGTTCTATCACCTAGTGTAAGAAAATTTGAAAAGAGAAACGAATAAGTTAAAGTTAGATATTGTAGGAATTAGTGAAGTTGAATGGCATGATGGAAATGATTTTTGGTCGGGTGAGTACAGGATTATACATACAAACTCAGTTGGTGGTAATGCAGGAATAGGTCTGATAATGAATAAGAAATCTGGAATACGGGTAACTTACTATGGACAGCATTTTGAACGCATTAGCATAGCAAATACCACTACCGTCTCTACCATAGGGGCACAAGGGGCACAGGCCCAGGGCCCCCAGCCTGATGGGGACCACGAGAAACTCGTTCCTTTCGCCTAGGCAATTACTTTTTCAAGTGTATTTTTGTCGCACTTATTCATTAGTAAGACCCAGAAATTGTCTCGAAACGTGTTATATATGGTATGGCATGTGACTAGGTTTGCTGTCTGCATGCAAAATCGTAGTTATTATTGCGGGCCTTAGCTACAGAACACACGGCGACACTGTGTAGTAGACCTTGTAGCGGCCTGTTTAAAATATAACTTGGCGGAACATTGTATCTAATAGCGGCCTTCACAAACGCCACACGGGTGTACTGTGACCGGCCAAGCAGCGGGTAGGCAGGCGCTTACGTCACGAGACGTCAGCACTGACAGCCCCAGTAGCGGCGGCATCGAAGTTGCCCACAATAATACAGCAGCTACACGTTTCTCAGTAGCAGATGTGGCGCCGCGCTGTAGAATGCATGGGTGTAATAGAGGGAAAGTCCAGCAATCATGCAGTTCTGTACACTAGAGACGGGCAAACTCGTTCATTTTTGGAACCTAGTCACTGGTGATCGTTTCTTTTTTGGAACCGTTCCTTTCGACTCGTTCACCGTTCCTTTTTTATCCAGTTGTCAATGTCTATGGTTTTCATAATGGTTGGAATTGCAAGCAAGTAGCATTGGATCTGTAGGCCTACTCACCAACTCCGTTTTACCCATTTTACAAAAGTTAATTCCCTGCAGTCGATGGAGCACCGGTATAAATCACTGTTCCTTCCATAATAATGAGCACGCTGCTTCACCGTGGTGAAAATAAAATAAAACAAAATTTATCGGCAGCTCGATAATGAGTTGGAAGTGCTACGTTCGACTGAAAAGGGAACGGCCGCCTGGTCTCCCTGGAGCTGGAACGGGAACTGCCATGCGACCGGGACCGCTGAAGTGCACGTTCCTTGTAACCAATTCCTCGGTCCTTCCGATCACTCTTGTGGACCGTTCCTTTGGACCCGTTTGTTCGTAAACGACCCATCTTTACAGTATACAGAGCAGTGGCATTTGATGGTAGAGCCAGCTATTGGAACTAGGGGTCTTTTTGTAACGGGTGAACTCAATATTTAATAGTACAGTAGTTTCCAATATTCTAACACGCGAAAATGAACAGTTCATAAAAAAAAATTCAAGATGATTCTTTCCATGCAAAGTAATTGATGAAGTGCAAAAGAAATACTAGTGAGCCTCATTTAAAACTTCAGAGCTTATCAGCCCGGAAGTTTTAAATGAAGTTGACGCCGGCCGTGAAAGTTTACTAGTGAGCCTCATTATCTCACTCTACCGTATCTACTATCTTTGCCAATGAAATACACATAAGATCCATTGCTTTAAAAACCGTGCCAAACGGTGAGAAAGAAAGGATTTCAGATGTGGAATAATGCCTATAGACTTGCTTTCGACAAAAGCATGCAGCTAACAAACCTATTTCGAGTGCAGTACTGAAAGTTTCATTTTAGCATTAAACTCACTTGTACGTTTATTTTAGCATCCCCTACAATAACGTATAAACGCGGTTTCACTGCATATCATTGTGATTTCCTGGTCACATTAAAAATTATGAGCATTTAGCCAAAACGGCATTTCATTTTTCCCTTTATGTATTATTGCTGTTTTTCACACCGAACGTCAACTATCTCTCGGCAAGTTTCGCGTCAGTTTCTCTTCTAGGCACCTGAGATATATGTCGATGTGTTACGTCGATGTATAACAGTTAAGAGTGTACCTCAATCAGGTAGTAAAAGATAAAACAATTGCCTTTAAAAATTAGCAGCATTCGTCCCTACATGGTAATCTTCCCTTTTATGCTGCGCTATGTCTGACAGTTTCTAATTTTTTTATTTTTTTTTATTTTATTTTGTCTTCAGGCAGAGCCCATTTAATCAGATACAAATCTTTAACATATGGAAGCAGCATCATATGAACTTCAAAAACTAGAAGGGTCTGAAGCAGACTGCTGCGGCCTCCCCTTAGAACAAAGTAATGGACTCGCGCGGCGCTTAGGACAACAAAGCACAACGGCCTCCCCTATGAAGAAACCAATCTACTCGCCCGGTGCTTAGGACGGCACTGCCCATCTGCCAATGCATCCAGTCCCGGTGAATTCGGCATTGTTGGAGTTTCTACCTTATGAAGCGATAGTTCGTTATCGGGGTGCTTCGAAGCGTCATTTGATTGTACGCGATTTACTCGATTCACTCTGTCTACTCGGTACTACAGGGTCATCAGTCCATTAACTTACAAATTGCTTATCAACTAGGACGGCACAAATATCCATGCCCGAGGGGGGATTCGAACCCCCGACCGTAGTGGCCGTGCGGACCGTGACTGACGCTCCTCAGTCCCCTCGGCCACCGCGGCAGGCAGAAAAACTTCCAATTCAAAAAGAAATCATCAGCCGACTACTTAAACTTACTTCATTATTCACTGTTGAAGAAACTACCTCGTCATCTCAAGATATCTCTAAATCTCAAAGCTTCGTGCCCATGTTTAACATAGAGGATAACATTTATGATTCGAGCTCGTCAGTTCCAGTTATGAAGACAGCTGCACACACACATCACAACATGCTTCTTCCAAGTCAAGCCACTTGGATTCACCAGACAGAAGTATGTTATAGGAAACATATCGAACGACCCTGGTAAGTACTTTGATGAAATTTTAACAGAAGAAGTCCGTGATATTTGGATCCACAAGTCCCAGAGTTTTTCCAAAACAAAAATAGCGATGTCTCAGAAACCACTACATATTTTGCTTATGTAAGTGGTGAAACAAAAACCAGAAAATTAACTAAGACTGTTTTCACTCGCAAATTGACGAATGGTGAGTGTGTGGAAATAAAGTGGCTTCTGTATTCACCATCCATGAAATTTGTGTTTTGTTGTTGTTGCCGTCTGTTGAATAATACTGTCGGCAATAATTTGAGTTCTTCCAGGGGATACAAAGATTGGAAGCATATAAACAATTTATTAAAGGAACATGAGAACAGTTTATAGCACAGGGAATCAATGATGAATTATGTTGCAAGAAGTAAAATTTTTGGACGAGTTGATACTGGATTGCTTTCCCAGTTTAATGCTGATGTCAACTATTGGAGGAGCATATTGAAAGGAATTGTTGCAGTTCTGAAATTTTTGCCGTCAAGGGGATTAGCGTTTTAATGGATAAAATTATATTTTGGGGTCTGAAAACAATGGGAATTATTTGGGATGCTTAGAATTAATAAGCGAATTTTACCTTTTCTTGCTGATCATATACGAAAGTATGGCAATCGTGGCAAAGAAAGCAATTCATATTTGTCTTCAAATATTTGCAATGAATTTATTAATGTAATGGGACAGAAAGTGTTAACGACGATTGTCAACGAATTAAAAGCAGCCAAGTATTATTCAGTTCCTCGCCAATCTCTCCCATGTTGACCAACTAAATTTCATCGTTCGGTACGTAAATCATGGCCAGCATGTTAAGAGATTTTTGCAATTTTTGCCTATGGAGGAGTATAGGACACAAAGTATAGAAAATACTGTTATGAAGTTTTTGGATAGCTTTGACATGCCAATAAAAGATTGCCGCGAACAGAGCTCTGATAAAGCAGCAAATATGGCTGGAAAGTACTCAGGTCTTCAGGCAAGAATAAAAGACAAATGTGAATTTTATATTTTTGTACCATGTGCCACACATTCACTACATTTAGTAGGTGTTCAGAAGGTTGCAAGTGTTTCTGAAGCAGTAGCATACTTCCAGTTTGTCCAAAAATTGTTCACCTTTTTTTCTGCTTCGAACGATCGATGGAATGTTTTGAAAGAATGATTAAGTGCAAATAAAGTTCTGAAGTCCCTCTCTGAAACCGAATGGTCTGCTCGTCCTGACGCTCTTAACACTTTGCATAATAGCTACAATGATATTTTTGAAGCTTTAAAGTCAATTAGTAGCCAGTGGAAACGAGAGATGAAGCTGTGCAAGAAAATGAAAGAACTCGAGACCATTCTTTTAAGGGAGATATGGTACGTCCTTTTGAGAGTTATCAACAACACAAATGTAACTACAAAGTAGTACCGTCATAATAGAGGTTGCATAAAAAACTTTTTGCATCTATTTCCGATTTCTTCAGTTCTGCACGCAATACAGTCGATCAGTATGAATCATCAGTCAAAGAAAAAAATGCAGGTGTTGACTATAAGAGTGATTCCCAAAGGACGAGAATTTGTAGCAAGCATATCACTTTCTCCGAAGATTCGTCAGAGACTGTCCAGCTGAGTGCCAAAGAAAAATTTCGTGTAGAAGTGTTTCTGCCTTTAATTGACACATTGGAGTCTAATTTGAAGCGACGTTCAGAAGCATACGGGGAAGTTAGCAAACACTTTAGTTTCCTTTCTCACGTAAAACAAATCGATTCTGAACAGTTGAGAAAGAGGTGCAAAGAATTTGCAGAATTTTATCATGCATATGTCAATGCTGATGAGCTCATATCAGAATGTTTTCATTTAAAACAATGTTTGAGAAACATTCCAAATGAATCTCCAGAGCTAAGTGTATTATCCTTACATACTTTAATAAAAGGAGATAAAATAAAAGAATCCTTTCCAAATGTAGAAGTTGCTACTCGGATATTTCTTTGACTACTTGTAAACAATTGCAGTGGAGAGCGTTCATTTTTCCAGTTAAAGAAAATCAAAAATGAATTACGAACGACTATACTCCAGGAACGACTTACTAATTTGGCAATGATGTGCATAGAAAGTGACGTCCTTCAACAGTTGGACTTTGAAGACATAATAGAAGATTTTGCATTTCAGAAATCCGGAAAGAAACCTTTAACAGCAACGTAGGCCTAAGTCCAATTTGTAAAATAGTAATCACTAGTATTTTGTGTATTTCTAACCATAACTAATAAATTCGCTAAAAAATGTACAACATTCTGATGAGTTCATTCAAAGGGAATTTTGTGTGTGTGTGTGTGTGTATGTGTGTGTGTGTGTGTGTGGTCCCCTACTCTGTGTGCCAGTTATTTGCATAGAAAGAGACATACTTAAAAAAGTATGCATTTTCTATTCTGGAAATGTTTAAAGAAATCATTAATTTTAATGAAAGACTAATTTGTGGAACTAATCACTAGTATTTGGTTTGTAAAATTTTAACCAACTAAGTCACTAAATAAGGCCGTGTCCTACATGGGCGACAAAAGCGAGCGACAGCGCACGACAGCTTCAAGCGACAAAACACCACCACGTGTGTGGTTGCGGGCCTGTCCTACGTGAGCGACATCTGCAGCGCCGCGCGTCAGACGCGACAGCGAGCGACGGTCGAATCTGAAACCTGCTTGAATTGGTCGCTGTAGCTCGCGCGACAAAGTGTCGCGTTCGTAGAGAATCGTCTGCTTGTCGAGGTTATAAAAGACGCCGCCATAATTCTGCAATCTAATAATCCCTGAAGTCTATGAAACTGCAACTGTTTCTGAAATAACAGAATGTAAAATTGCAGTTGTACATATAATTAAGAAGTTTGATTGGGATAAGAAGTGTCCAAAAATAACTATCTCGTAAATTTTCTTTTGGACTTTAAAGACGACTGAAATTCAATTTTTTTAAATTGCTTCTAATATAACAGTATTTTGCTTTTACTCTGGGCGGTAGTTTGATTTACACAATGATGAACGTGTTTTGAACAATTACATCTGTGTGCTTTTTAAGCATTTGCAGTAACAACAAGCTTGTCAGACGAGATGTGTGTAAAATTATGTCTCTGAATAAAATATCTTGATATTATGTTTCAGTAGGAATTTAATGTGTTTGGTAGGCCTTCAGTGGGATGCATGTATATGCAATAAGATGAATATATTGGTATTAACTTGATAAAAAATTACAACTTGGTAGCCCACATCACTTCCCCTACACAACGCCCACTGCTAGTAAGTCCATCCAGAATTAAATGATTTACTGTCGTCTTACAATAAGATTTATTTTGTTCGTATTCAGTTGATGGTTTGTAGTCACTCGAAAGTATCTCTACTTGTCGTTATATTTGGCTGGTAAATCTTCACTGTCTACTTTAGTATTTCAAGTTATGAATGAAATAGTCAACGTACATTCTTCACTTTGTAAATTTATTGCACCTCACTCTTTTTACATCTTATTTCCTAATGTAAATAAAACTTTATTGTCTTGCTCTGGAGCTATCGTTGTTCTGCGGTTTACGGGTGCCAAATATTAGACACAGCTGATCGGTTCTAGCCGCCATCTTGTAGCGAGAGGTTGTCGCCCACGTAGGACACGGTCTAAATGTACACCACTCTGATGCTTTCATATGGGTTTTTTTAAGGGCCCCAAAACAATGAGTGCGCATGGGCCCCTGAGGGCTTAAGACGGCCCTGGCAAAGACAGACACGAAGCCAACAACGAGCACAGTAGTATAAATTTATATGCCAACTAGTTTTACCGAGATCGCAGAAATGTTTGAGGAGATAAAACATATTACTCACACACTGATGTTAGAGGATAACATCATTGTGATGTGTAGTATAATAGGAAAGAGAAGGAAATATAGTATGTGAATATGGACTGGGGAAAAGGATTGAAAGAGCAGATCACCAGGCGAAATTTTGTGCAGAATACAATTTAAACATCACAAACACTTGGTTTAACCATTATGAAAGAAGATTATATACGTGGAAGAGACCAAGAGACACGGGAAGGTACCAGAATGACTTTATAATGGAAACGCACTGTAAGGTATAGAATCTCACCATAACTCAAAAAAAGTATAAATTAAGAACGCAAATTGGAGGAATCAGAGATGGTTGGGCGATTCAGAGTGAGCTTTAGGCAAGGATTGGCTGATATGGGGGAAAGTAATACAGTAGAAAAAGAAAAGGGAGATCCAAAAGATATTGAAGGATGGTATAGGCAGAAGGACAAGGCGTAATAGAAATTGATGAAAGTAGAAAATATAAAAATGCAAAAGTTGAGAGGTACTAATACTATTTATATTCATATTTTCCAATTTCATTTAGTCTGTCGATTTAATTGGATGTTGGGTTCTTTGTATTCTAATTTCTCCAAATTCTTAATGCCAGATGATGGTATATTGGGAATAAGCCACCTGGGTAATTGTTTTTAGGCGATTGCCACCACCAGCAAAAAACGTGGGAGAGAATGCTGCCCTTGTTTTGCGGCCACCTGTGTATAAAGATACGGGGCAGAATGTCACCCGCCCTGGGGTTGGGGGAGAGAGAGCCACCCCAGGCTCACTCTGTCGCTCCGGGGAGTCGAAGGGAAAGCGGGGCTGGCAGCATTGTGTATGCTGCCTGGTGCCAAACTTTACAACTTTTGCTGGTGCCACGTTGGTGAGGCGTGGGTTGCTGAGGGGTCTCAAGATGGGAGAGGGCACCAATGCGATAATAAAATAATTTAGCCGTCTGGAGATGCCTATCGTGAAACACAAAATTTCACGCTGTTTCTGGGAACTGTGTCTCAGGCCTGGGAAAGTTTTTGAGTGGAAGAGCTTAGTAGTGATAACAATAGCAAATTGATTTGATTGGCGAGACCATTAGGTCCTCTCTCTTACTGGCTTGACGTCACATGTGGGTGGAGTCTGGCCAAAGAAAGTTTTTTTCTTGGGGAGAGCGTCGTGGTAGAGAGAAGAAGAGAAGCGTGGAGGCCACCGGACGGTTTGGACCTCTTGGTAGCAGCGAGAGTTGCGGCAAGGACTCCGAAGTTTTCGGACCTTGCGAGTCGTTGGACTTAGAATTTTTGTGCCCATTGCACAGTGTTAGATAGCGCCTGTGTGATTGCTGTTTGCATTCACAGTTATACTGAGAAACTTGTAAATATTCTGAAGTGGGTGTTGTTTTAGAACAAGCTCACTCGTAATCAGGATAATTTACTGTTCTTGAATATCAGCATACACCACTGGGTTGGAAAATTACTGTATTTTTTTCGTAGCTCGAAGTCTTTAGTCATTGCTGCGCCGATCGGGTAGATAATTTGCCATCCGCGATCGCATTCATCAGCCTGCTCTTCCATCGGCGGCCCTTCAACATCGGTGACGCTGTTCACCTGTATAAAGTAAAGTAGCGCCAATGCATAAATAGTGAAAAGATTATTGAATGGTGGTTGATAGGTGGGATGTAGGTGTGAGTTTGCGTGGTCGTCATAGTCGATTTTAATCGAGCATGTCTGTTTCAGTACTTAACCTCCTACTGACTTTTAAATACATTTTTTGATAGGTTAACACACCAAATTTATTACAATAGCCAGTCGAACTTTTGCTTTTTCTTTTGGTGTTAAGATTTCGTCCTTTATTCTGTAAAAAGTATTCCGATCATTAGATAACTTTTGTTTGTGCTATTTCAAGTCATTATTTTTTGTATGATTTTTTTTTTTTTTTTTTTTTTTTTTTAAGGAATTGACACTTTTTCACGCATGTTGTATTTTTGATAACTTGGCACATAATTTTTGTTAAATACAGTAACTATTTATGAACATCATGTACCTGATTTCAACCACCTTTCACATATTTTGGAGGGGTTATCTCTTGTCTGTGTTAGGTAGGTCAGGGGATTCGTGTGCTTCCAACAACAGTGTATGGAAACACGCACTTTCACATAATAAATAAGTGAGATTAGACTACTGGTCGCCTCTACTATCAGTTAGGCACAGAAAATTCTCAGTTTCATATTTTTAATAATTTTTCTATTTTTTTAAATAATAATAAAAAAAAGTGGCGACCCTTGAATAACTTGATTGTTTTGTGATGATGGTTAATTTCAATGCAATTTATTCATTTGCATATTAATGAGCTATCTGCAAAGTTGGCAAGAAAAAGTAATAGAACACAAATGACGGACAACATTCAGTTGACGTAATAAATAATAAAGGATGAGAAAAGAGCAACAACATTTCAAAGTGAAACAGGCAGAAGGGTGTACAGACGTCTGAATGAGGTTGACAGACTGGCTAACAGGAGTGACTAGAGGAAAAATGCAAGACCGTAGAAGAATGTATAACTAGGAAAAAGATAGATATCACTTACAGGAAAATCAAAAGACAATTGGAGACAAGAAAAGCTGCTGCATGTATATCAAGAACGCAGATATTATAGTAGTACTAATTAGAGAAGGGAAAGGTCAAAGGTGGAAGGAATATGTAGAGGACCTATAGAAAGAAAATAACCTTGAAGGAAGTATTCTAGAAATGAAGAAGGGGAAGATTACATAGTAACACGACAGAGCGAGAAGAATTTGACAGAACACTGAAATATTTGAGTACAAACATGGTGCCTGGAGTACTGCTGAAATCGTTAGGAGAGCCAGACCTGATGAAATTGTTCCACCTGTATGCATGATATCAGAGACAGGGAAAATACCGTCATACTTCAAGAAGAATATTGTAATTCCAATTACAAAGAAAACAAGTGCAGACAAATGTGAAAATTACAGAACTATCAGTGTAACAAGTCATGGTTATCTTAGACGATAGGTTAAGGAAAGGCAAACCTACGTTTTTATCATGGAAAAAGCTTTTGCAAATGTTGACTATAATACATTCTTTCGAATTCTGGAGGTAGCAGGAATAATACATAGGGAGCGAAGAGTCTTGTACTTAACTGTTGTAAATACCAGACAGCAGCAATTAGAGTCGATGGACACAAGAGGGACCAGTGATCGGGAAAGTAGTAAGACAAGGTCGTATCCTTTCCCCAATGTTGTTTAATATGTACGAGTACATTTATCAAGCTGTCAAGGAATGTAAGGAGAAATTTGGAATGAAATCATAGTTCAAGGAGAAAAAATCAAAACGTTTCGGTTTTCCGAAGACATAGTCAGTCCGTCAGAGACAGCGAAGTAAGTAGTTCATAAGTAGTTTGTAAATTTAGGGACTGATGACCCCATAGTTAAGTCCCATAAGATTTACAAACATTAAAAAAAGAAAAAAAAGTATAACAAGGTATGTAGTGTCAGAAGATCAGGTAATGTGGAAGGTATCAGATTAGGTACTGAGACAATAAAATTAGTTGAAGAGGTTTGTTATTTGGGTAGCAAAATAACTTCTACTGTCCGAAGTAAAGAGGATATAAAATGCAGAGCGTTATGGAAATAAAAGCATTCATGAGTAAGCGAAATTGTTGACTTCCAATATTAATTTCAGTGTTAAGAAGTCCTAACTAATGAGCAGGTACTGAAGACAATTGTGGAGAAAAAAATTTCTGGCAATCTGGATTAAGAGAAGGGATAGATTGGTGGGATACATTCTGAGATATCACGGAATTTTCAGTTTGGAATTAGAAGGAAGTGTGTGAGGGTAAAAATCATAGGCGGAGACTGAGAATGAATACAGTGGGCGGGTTCAAATGGATGGAGGTTTCCGTTCATATTCGGCGATGATAAAGCTTGTGCTGGATTGGGTACACTGAGAACTGTATTAATCCAGTCTCGCCGCGGCGGAGCGGCCGAGCGCATTGAGGCGCTATGCTACGATGCGCGAGGCCGTTCCCTGTCGGGGGTTTGAATCCCTCCTCGGGCATGGCTGTTTATGTCGTCTTTAGTATAAGTTAGTTCATAAGTAGAATGAAACTTTTCACTCTACAGCGGAGTGTGCGCTGATATGAAACTTCCTGACAGATTAAAATTATGTGGCGGAACCGGGACTCGAACCTGGGACCTTTACCTTTGCCATGTCTACACCATATCCTTTCTTCCAAGAGTGCTAGTCTTGCATGTTTCGCAGGAGAGCTTCTGCGAAGTTTGGAAAGTAGGAGGCGAGGTACTGGCGGAAGTAAAGTTATGAGACGTCATCGTGAGTCATGTCGGGATATCTCAGTCGGTAGAGCGCATGTCCGCGAAAGGCATAGGTCCCAGGTTCGAGTCCCGGTTCCGGCATACAATTTTAATCTGCCAGGAAGTTTCATATCAGCGCACACTCCACTGCGGAGTGAAAAGTTTCATTCTAGAAACATCCCTTAGGCTGTGGCTAAGCCATGTCTCCACCATATCCTTTCTTCCAGGACTGCTAGTCTTGCATGTTTCGCAAGAGAGCATATGTGAAGTTTGGAAAGTAGGAGGCGAGGTACTGGGGGAATTAAAGTTGTGAGACGGCATCGAGAGTCGTGTCGGGATAGCTCAGTCGGTAGAGCGCTTGCCCGAGAAAGGCGAAGGTCCCATGTTCGAGTCCCGGTTCCGGCACACCATTTTAATCTGCCGGGAAGTTTCAGTTCAGAAGTAGTTTATAAGTTTAGGGACTGATGAGCCCGCAGTTAAGTCCCATAAGCATGACAAACATTTGAACATTTTTTGTATACAGTCTCCGGACTGAAGACCGCAACAACGAAAAGGGTATAAAAATTTAAGTAAAATTGTTATAAATAATACCTAAGAGTTAAAAACTGTCAGTAGGGTAAGGGTGTAACTAAACGAGTAAAACATACCATAGAAATGAAGGGTGGCCACCGAGATAAGCCGGCCAATGCGCGTATGCCATAACACGTGACCGAGGTATGGATAAGCCAACATGATGGCCTGCTGACTGGCTGGTCGGTATGACGTACTAGACTTAGCCCCAGCGACCAGCCTAGAAGACAATGCCTAACAACAGGCCTTGTTGCGTCACATCGAGATAACGCTAACGCTAACGCTACGAGGTGGTGGGTTGTGCCAAACCACCTAGAGACAAGGCCTCACAACAGCCCGTGCCACCTTCCTTAACATGTGCGCTTAGATTTCTTGTAATGCTTATTAATGCAGTACAATGTAATCTTTTCATAACTCTAGAGTTTCACTACCGTGATAATGTAGCAGTCACATGACGAGCGAAACATTACGATGCATTTACGTGTAGACATTTCTGCAGAACTCCTTAGCATATTGTTGAACCGCAGTACTTAGACTTTCTTTCACGCATGAGGAAAGCTGATTATTGTTACAGTTGGATAACTAGATGGCTTCCCAAACCTCAAGCAATCGGATTCGACGTTTCACGGGAACTTTGTAATGGAGCACTTAACCCTGACTTTCCGGCGAGGCGGCGAGTAAAAGCCAGTCCAGATTCGCGACTTTTACTGCCGCCGGCTCGCCCCCTCGGCAGTGGCGTTTTACTCCCACTTACGCCCCTGCCATAAACCGTCAAACTCCTTCCCTTCCAGACGTTCTCACAAAGCACCAACTTCACAGGAGCGGTTCGGTCACCGCTGCCCGAATACAACTCAAAAGGCGTTACCGTAGGTCCTTTAAACTGCACAATTTTCCGTTGTTTAAAATACGACACATATTTCACAGTGCAGTAAAGTATACTGACTTTTGTCACTCGTTCTTTCATTTTATTCGTAATAATGTCTTACTGGTGCTGTTTGTGACGTTCTCAGCACAAAAACATATAGAGCATAACGTCGGATGCCGTTGTAGGAACTGCACAGCAGTTCAATGTGGAAGCCCTATGTTATTTTCAGAAACAACTTGAGTGATTTGTAGTGATGTATTAATCGCTAGTGTTAGTTTCCAGCGTTGTCCGGATATTAATCTGTACTATTCTTACATCAGCTGCTTTTTCGCTCTCTGTCCATTGCTGTCTGCCCCTCTCACTGTATCAGTGTAATTTTCTTGCAACGAATACTTTATGAAGAATATCACCTATACAGGGTGTTACAAAAAGGTACGGCCAAACTTTCAAGAAACATTCCTCACACACAAAGAAAGAAAATATGTGGACATGTGTCCGTAAATGCTTAATTTCCATGTTACAGCTCATTTTAGTATTTCTCCTTAAACGTAAATTGAAATAATTCGTGTAGACAGTTGTCAAAATACCCAATTGTTTCGTTAGTATGTACTGTATTTCCTCGATTCACCGCCAGTTGGCCCAGTTGACGGAAGGTAATGTTGACTTCAGTGCTTGTGTTGACATGCAACTCATTGCTCTACAGTACTAGCATCAACCCCATCAGTACGTAGCATCAACTGGTTAGTGTTCATCACGAACGTGGTTTTGCAGTCAGTGCAATGTTTACAAATGCGGAGTTGGCAGATGCCCGTTTGACGTATGTATTATCACGAGGAAATAGCCGTGGCGCGGTACGTTTGCATCGAGACAAATTTCCAGAACGAAGGTGTCCCGACAGGAAGACGTTTATGGGGGCATTTGAAAGCTCTTCTCTACGCAAGCCCGGTATCAAGTGTAGAGACTCTTCGTGCTCGTATTGTGGACGGCTGTGATACAATGCGCCATTCTCCAGGGCTGCATCAGCGCATCAGGGATTCCATGCGACGGAGGGTGGATGCATGTATCCTCGCTAACGGAGGACATTTTGAACATTTCCTGTAACAAAGTGTTTGAAGTCACGCTGGTACGTTCTGTTACTGTGTGTTTCCATTCCATGATTAATGTGATTTGAAGAGAAGTAATAAACTGAGAGAAAGAGAAAAAGAGAAGGAATAAGATGAGCTCTAATATGGAAATTAAGCGTTTCTGGACACATATCCACATATTTTCTTTCTTTGTGTGTGAGGAATGTTTCCTGAAAGTTTGGCCGTACCTTTTTGTAACACACTGTATAAAATATATTACAATAATATAATTGTAGAAGTAGGTAGAGTTGTGTATTAGGAAACTACAGGCGAAACGTGTTTCTAATAGAGTTGGTAGAAGACGAAATAAATTGGAAGTTTGGGATGTTTTTCATTGATCTAATTGTTCATGGCTCATTTCTCATCACCTGTATGTCTTACTATCATTAATTTCGAAGGTAATTTCAGTAGTTTATGTGTATAAAAACAAAACTAAAATCGATCCCACACAGGCTTCGAAAGGCCAACTGGGTACTGACCGGCCGCCGTGTCATCCTCCGCCCGCAGGCGTCATCGGATGCGGTATGGAGGGGAGCGTGGTCAGCGCCCCGCACTCCCGGCCGTTATGTCAGTCTTCGTGACCGGAGCCGCTACTTCTCAAGCAAGTAGCTCCTCAATTGGCCTCACCTCGGCTGAATGATGCAACCCACTTGTCGACAGCGTTCGGCAAATCAAGCCCTACATAACTTCGGTGATCTAACAGGAACCGGTGTACAGGCCACAGTGCGATCTTTGACAGTATATGTGTATACTGTATATTAAATGAAGAAGCGGTGTAGGCATAATAAATTGTAGCGTCAAAAACAAATGTAGTTTTACTGCGGAGAAGTTATTAACAGTATCATGAAAGTTTGAAACTTTATGTAAAGTATTATGCAAGTCATAATGTTATATCCTAAGGCGTAATGGTCCCCGCCACAGTAAATGGAGATCAACCAGTTTTGATGATGATGATATATATATATATATATATCCTCATATATCTGACTGATCTCCAGTCACTGTGGCGGGAACCATTACGCCTTAGGAATAAAAATAAATAAATAAATGACATTTTAATGGAATTTCAAACTTCGGGACCTTGTTCGAATCCTCTAGGAAGTATTTTCCTGAAAAACTGGTTTTAGTACATTTATTTTATTTTATTGTGATTCTATACCATGGCCACATTTGCTACATGGAGGTATATTATTCATACTGGCAACTTAGTTAGCAGTTGATTCAGCCAATGACACCCTGAATGAAAAGTCGAGTTGCGAATTTAAAGTGATACTCCTTTCTCTAAAAAATGTTCAAATGTTTGTTAAGCTTATGGGACTTAGCTACGGGGTCATCAGTCCCTAAACTTACAAACAACTTATGAACTACTTACGAACTAGGACGGCACAAATATCCATGCCCGAGGGGGGATTCGAACCCCCGACCGTAGTGGCCGTGCTGACCGTGACTGAAGCGCCTCAGTCACCTCGACCACCGCGGCCGGCACTCCTTTCTCTCAGTGTCAGTTCTGTGCCATTCATTTCTACGTTGGTTGCAGTGTTTAAAACACAAGCTCCGTGCATATATATTTAGGCCAACTCTTTCAGGCTATTGCGAACAAGTGTCAGGATGTAATTTCCAGTAATACCTTTGAACATTTCCCAGGGACGCTTTTGTCTGACAATATGATAACAGCTGTGTACACAATGCTCAAGGGACTTTCCTGGTTTAACAATGATTCAAGCGTCCTATCAGACTTCGCAGTCTCCGTTTAGTCACACGACTTTACTGGCACAGAAAACACGTCAGCATGTTTGCAGTAGCGAAGGAAATGGAGCAATCAACATCTTTGCAGGTCTGTGACCATCATCAAAGCTAGGAGAGATGATAACTTGGCAATAACACGTGTTCCGCAAATTATTAATTTCGTACCTGTAACACCTACAGTGTAGTTTACTACGGGCAGCGTAAACAGCACTTTTATGTGTCATATGCAGTAGTACTTAACAGCATTTTTACTTGTGTCATCTGCAACGGTACTTATTTCGTTTATTTTTGTAGTATCTTGCACACGTACCTCAGGGGCCTCCGAGATTCATTTATGATTCAGGGACCTCGCCCTCTTCGCCAACAAAACTTTCATAATTTTGGCGTTTCGTCACCCCTCCTGCCAGAGAGGCTGCGCGGTATTTCTGCTCGGTGCTGAGTGACGCCACCGTCATGAGAGACAGCAGCAGTAAACGGAGGGGTAGTTCTTTTTATGACCGCTGCAGTGTGACGGCGACTCGACGCGGGGGTCGGAAACTGAGCGAAGTATCCACCTGGGAGGGCAGGCGCCCTCCTCCCTCTCCTCCCAGGGCCTGCAGCGCTCCGGACAGGAGGCGGGTCCTCATTCTTCTTCCTGAGTTACCGCTCCACTCTCCTCTGGCTCCTTTTCTCTGTCTGTATCGTTTACGAAGCTCAGAATTTCCAACTTTTCCGCCGCTACCGACTGAAGTTAAAATACGTTGGCTTGCGAGAGCTGAGGATGTGACTGAAATACGTTTATATTTGGCCTAGATAAGTAGTTCAAACTATCAAGTTCTACTTCACATTCTGCGATCAATAAAACGAATTACAATAAAGTGGTCACCCACAATCAGGCGACCAAGTATGCTGGAACACGTTCACTGAATTTAAAGGAGTCACGTAATGACAAGTACTTCAACCATTTTATTGTGTTAGTAGTGAACAACGTGATTGTGACAATAATGGTGTATAATATAAAAACTGGATGTTTTGGGGAACGTGTCTCACAAACAGATTTTCCAGATGAACAAATTTACAGTTTCATAAATAGGTGCGGAGGCTTCACGATGTTTAAAAAAATGTTCAAATGTTTGTTAAGCTTATGGGACTTAACTACGGGGTCATCAGGCCCTAAACTTACAAACTATTTATACTGTTGTTGTTGTGGTCTTCAGTCCGGAGACTGGTTTAGTGCAGCTCTTCACCCTACTCTATTCTAAGCAAACCTCTTAATCTCCGCATAAAAACGGCAACCTACATCCATTTTGCTTACTATATTCATCTCTTGGTCTCCCTCTGCGATTTTCACCCCACACACGTCCCTACAATGCTAAGTTCATAATTCCTTGATGTCTAAGAATATGTCCTACCAATCTATCCCTCCTGTTAGTCAAGATATGCCAGAAATTCCTTTTCTCCCCAATTCTGTCCATTACCTCCTCATTAGTTGCGCGATCCATTATCTAATCTTCAGCATTCTTATGTAACACAATTCAAATGTTTGTAATTCCATCGGACCAAACTGCTTGGTCATCAGTCCGTAGCCTACAAACTACTTAAACCTCGTTAAACTAACCTAAGGACAACTCACACACCCATGCCCAAGAAGGAGTCGAACCTCCACGGAGAGCAACCGCGCGCTCCGCAGCGAGACGCTTTAGACCGCTCGGCTACTCCACCGCGGCTCTTATGTAACACCACATTTCAAAAGCTTTTATCCTCTTCCTTTCCGCATTGTTTATCATCCATGTTTCACTCCCATACAAGGCAACACTCCACACAAATGCGTTCAGAAAGGACTTCCTTATGCTTAAATTAATTATCGATATTAACAATAGTGGTAAGTATCCTCGCCTGTCACGTGGAAGACCGCGGTTCGATTCCCCGCCGGGGAGCCACCACCCGCATGAACCACAAACATTGCCGAGGTACGGTGACTTGCGTGCGTCAACGATACAAATAGCCCTACCATAGGTACAACCAGAACGTAGGGGTATCTGTGGAGAGGCTAGACAAACGTGTGGTGCTATTTTGTCAAAAGCTGACATTTTGAGCCCGTGGTTGTATATTAAATACAGAGTGATTCTTATAATAAAGAAGACAGCAACCAACCACTTTTGATTATGCTATTTATTAACTAAATAGCGCCGTTACCGGTTTCGAACCTTTCAGTTCATCATCATAATTCTATCATAAAAGTTGGTTCACAATATTTGTCGGTATCATGAGTCACATTTACGCTCGAGAAATTATTTACAACCAGGTTTTGTTTTGTAGGGCACCACACAACCAAAGGCTTTTCGCCAAAAGAAAAAATTATCTGCATAAAAAAAGAAAAATCTAACTGACATTTGTGTTCACACAGCCGTCTGATGATGAACTGAAAGGTTCGAAACCAGTAACGGCGCTATTTAATAAATAGCATAATCAAATGTGTTTGGTTGCTGTCTTCTTTATTATAAGAATCACTCTGTAAACGCATGGTTTCTGAAGAGGGGCAGCAGCCTTTTCAGTAGTTACAGGGGCAACAGTCTGGATGACTGACTGAGCTGGCATTGTAATATCAGCTAATGTGGCTTTGCCACACAGGTACTGCGAACGGCTGAAAGCAAGGGGAAACTACATCCGTTACTTTTCCCGAGGGCATGCAGCTTTACTGTATGATGATGATGGCATCCTCTCGGGTAAAATATTCCGGAGGTAAAATAGTTCCCCATTCGGATCTCTGGGCGGGATCTACTCAGGAGGATGTGATCATCAAGTAATTCCAAACTACGTATATACTTATACTAGAGACAGCACAAACATCTATGCCCGAGGGAGCATTGCCGCGGTGAAGTAGCCGAGCGGTCTAAGGCGCATCGCTGCGGAGCGCGCGGTTGCTCGCCGTCGGAGGTTCTAGTCCTCCCTGGTGCATGGGTGTGTGTTTTGTCCTTAGGTTAGTTTACCATAGTTTAAGTAGTTTGTAAGCTACGGGCTGATGATCACGCAGTTTGGTCCGATATATTTACAAACATTTGAACATTTTTTCGAGGGAGCATTCCAACCCCTGACGGGGAAAGGCCTCGCGCATAGGACCATAGCGTCTCAATGCCCTCTGCCACTCTGCCGCGGCCACGATCTTTTACATTGACAATACTTTTGTGAGGAAAGGGGACATGATATGAAATCGGAGCGGTGTACCTTTGTACACTGTTCAAAATTATTAGGGGATCAGGTAAGATATCCATATGGTAACTTATTTTATTCAGATATTCGTTACAATTCCTTGGTGTGTGTGATACAACACGATATTTTGCTGTCTCAACACTATCAACTTTGGTTTACACGGAGTTAACTAAAAGTGAGGCATCATGAGGATGTCATAATAGTGAAAAAGTCATTCTCGTTGCTCTCTAATAAGGTGTGTGATCACCTCCGACGGTCAGTAGAGTTACACACCTGTGTGGCTTGGACAGTATGAGGTTATCAAATAGCTCTTGAAGGATATTTGGCCATTTTTCCAATAGTGCAATGTCCAGCTCCGCAATAGTTGAGGAAGGTGCTGGTCTGGCTGCAATGCGTCTGCCAAATGAATCTCAGACATGCTCAATAGGGTTTAAGTCCGGTGATCAAGTCGACCACTCAATTCCTTCAATTCCCTCAGCTTCAAGCATGTTGCCCACCAGTGCAACTCTGTTGGGGCGACAGTTATCGACCACCAGAATGATCTCATATGGCACCAGCGTAGGACAGAATAAAATGTCGAAGGATCTCGTCTCTAAACCCGTGGGCAGTCAGAGCGCCGTTGTGAATTGTCCGAAAGTCCACCAATACTTCCTGCCCACACCATGATATGGTGATGTTTTCTACATGTAAGCAGGATTTTTTAAAGTTATAGGTTCTCTCCAGATGATGGAACGACTTTTCCGGTTGAACACAAGATCTTGTCTTATCTGTTAACAGTACCTGGCCCCATTCGTTATGACACCAATCTTGAAGTACTTCCCCCAAATTCTGCAGACCAAACGGTGTCGTGATTTTAACGGGAACATACCATAGACCTCCGTGCATAGAGGCTACATTCCCGAAGGCGATTCAGACTCTTTCTGTTGATATTTCACGTCTTGTTGCTGCCTGGTAAGTGCTTTGCATCTGAATTGCATTCAGCCTCCTGTCTCGACGGGCTGTTAACCGGGGATAACTATCGTCTCTTGCTGATGATACCCGTGGACGACTTTGGCCTAGCCTTCTTTTAACACTTCCTATTGTCTGATATCTCATTCAGGTCCTGAAAAGTACATTTTAGGACACTCCAATAGCTGCGGCCATCTCCCTCTACGTTTGTTCCGCTACCAACCTTCCTATGGCTCTAAAAGCCATAGATTCGGGTAAGTAATGTTATTGTTGCATTGAACTACCTGCTCACTGCACTATCTGAACCCAACTGCTTACGTAACTCGTTTGGTAAACACAAGTTAACGCCAGCACTCTCTACAGCAACGTTCTGTTATTACCACTACCTCGGTTGCTGTAATATTGTTGTCTCCACTCCGGTAGAACTGACAGAAGTATGTCGAATCATTTTAGATCATTCTGCAGATGACAATAGTTCAGAGCCTGGATATGTCAACTGATCCCCTAATTGCTTTGACCAGAGAATTAAGCGGGTCATTTTATGACTTTGTAGGCTTACCGATTTAATTTGGATCGTATCTTAGAAGCTTTGTATATCTCTGTCCTTACGATGATAATTAGATTCTATATACCGTTATTACATGCTTCTTAAAAATCACTGTAAATAAAGTTTTAGGTTACCGAGCTGGAATTGACTGGCTGATATTTGGAGAGTCAAAGCTTGACAGTGGAATGTTTGACATATAATTATGTTTACTGAGTAATAAGCCACCCCTCCTTGGCTGTAGTTATAATAAAAGACTTCAACTCACCAACTCTGTGTGACGCCGTGGGAGATGCTTATTTAAACATGTACGAAAAAGAGATATCACCAAACGGTGAAATATAAATCAACTAGTTTTAGTGGAATCTCGGAAAATGTCAAAAAGATGCTTTTACACCTCAGGGAGACAGACTCTTTTTAACAACTGTTGCATATATATCCTCAAAGTAGTAAATACTGGGTGAATCACTATTGCCACCAACTAACAATAGCTCTGTGGACACAAATTGCATAGGACAACGGGGGCCAGAATGTAACTTTGCTTTCTTGTAGAAAATCGAGAAATATGCAGTCTGCCTGTGGCCCTTCATCCATAGCTTGAACGATTTCAAGTTAGAATATGGCAACCTTGTTTTCGCAGTATCCATGCTGATGCATGGACAAAAGCTTTACCGCCTGAAGGAAATTTACTATATTCGAACTGAGTATATATTTGAAAACTTATGTTGATTTTATTGATCTGTAATTATGTGGGTACGTTCTGTAATAGAACCAATATGCACCATTCAAGAGAACAAAAAAGAACTTTTCCTATAGTTACCTGGTACGTAGCGCCAGTCGAGATCGATGTGTTTAAAAGTTAATAAAGTACACTTTCTTTAGGTTGTTAAGCTAAGATCGCTAATAAAATATATTTATTACTTTTTACTGGTGTCGATGATTTAAATCACCATCTTCAGAAGGGTCTACAAGGCCTTCACTTAGGAGACAATGTCAAGTAAAGAGTTTCTCGTACAAATGTAAAATGAAGAAACATGCATGGTCAACTTGTTTATGCATCACCAAAGTGGATTGTCATATCGGATTAAAAGATCTTTTAATGTAGTATGATCCATTAACGGTTTTGGAGTATCGTCTGCGTTTAACTAACATGTAAAACGAGGTTATGTATAATGAACATTTTCCAAAAGGGTTTACCGAAAGCCTGGTTGTCTTGATCTACCAAAAGCTATGCAGTACACATTTGTAGGGCTTTCGGCAGATTAGTCTTTTGATCGCTGGTTTCAAAATACGAACTCGCTTCAAAAAATCATAGAATGAAACCTCTTCTTACAAGAGTACTTGGACCTTATCATACGAGTGCCGATACAGGACGATCCATGACGACTATTTTATATTCATATAGAAACGTTTTATACTAACTTTGATGTTGAAATGCAACCTTCAGTTAATGATTTCAGATTTTAATACTGCCTTTGATTGGATAAAATGTAAGTTTTTTACAGACGTCATGCTCAAAATGGGATTTATTGAAACAATGTCTACGGTCAAGTTAAATGGTCAACTAACTCGTTCACTGCCATAAATCACTCTTTTCGACAAGGATGCCCTCTCTCGATGTTGATTGTCGTTGCCATCGAACCACTGTTGTTCAATATGTATACAAAACTAACAGGCCTCAAGTTCTTAAATGTCACTTTGTTCGCAGATGATATTAGCGTCATTAACAATAAGCCGGCAGGTATAGAAAAAGTGCGAGACGTGACTGCGGTGTGTGCAAGTTCCTTCGGTGTGAAATTAAATGTAGGAAAATCTAACATCACGCCCATTGGCTCACATGCTGCGTGCATGTAGACACCGTGGCTAGAAAGAGTTGACAAGACAAAGCAACTAGGAATCATCTTGACACGAAATCCTTCTCAGATGATTAAGACCAAATGGAAAATTAAACTCGGCAATGTAAGAGCAACAGTCAGAAAGAACAAACACAGGGCCTTCAAACGACTCCAGAAGGTACAGTTTATTACTTCTAGACATGATGATAAATTTCAAAATGAAAACTACTCCAGGAAGTAACTAATCTTCCATTGGTAATCACTGCCATGCAACTAGGCCTTTGGTTTCTGTAGAATATAATGAAAGTTGGTAAACTGAAGCACCTAACGGACACTCTCAGTAAAAGGAACATGCTCATATTAACAGTGCATGAAACAAGATATCTGGATGAAAATTCAATTAAGTCAGGTGGATACAGTATTTGAAAAGGAAATCCAGCCATTACAAATTCCAATAAGACTATGTTATGGACAGCTTTTATGGTCAAACAGCATTTTACAGGATCAATAACTAATCTTCCCATCAGAACGAATTTTATTTTTGCCTTTTAAGTTAGACAGCAAGCGTTACATCACCTATCAACCAACACAATACAACAATTATCGAAAAAGCGGAAGATTTGTGGAAAATGCTAGAATGCGAAACCTCCAAACAACCAGATGAATACATCAAAGTTTTAGTGGGGGAATCCAATACACAATACACAATTTAAGTCAGTAGTGGGAGACAAGCCAACACATGAAAGAACAAAGGATCATAGACATCTGTAAACAATTTAACCCAAAATTAATGACTTTTTCAGAAAACTTGCAAGCTAGGAGTAAATACTAAATTTCCCATGCAAATTCTGGATAAATTATGTGATATATATTAGACACACGAAAGATGGGAGATTGGGAAGAAATTAAAGACACAATGAGGGGTCCGTTAATGAAATGGGACAACCACGAAGAATACTGAGACATGGATCGTGGAATGAGTTATGTGACAAAGCGATTGACAATCGACTAAGGCTATGGAAAAAATGCAGTAGTAATAAACATGAATAGTTTAAAGAAGAAAGGAAGAAACCAGAAAAATTCATTAGAACAGTAAAAAGAAAATATGGTAGACAGAAGAAGTGGATTCAGATTTTAAAAAGAACAACATTAGGGACTTCTATAGAACTATCAGAAACGTACCAGTAGGATTCCTATCACCAAGTGTCGTGGACACCAATTATTCAAATCAATATCAGCCGCTAAGTCGGAGCAGTGGATCCAGCTTATGGAAGAAACTGATTTTAGCAGGAACAGTCAAAGAGCCTGGAAACGTCTCAGACGCCTAAATATCGAACCAGCTAGCGCAGCGCTTCATGCATACATAACAGCCAACGATATTTCCCAATAAACTATTAATAAATGGGAAACTGGATAACAGAAACTTCAAGCCAAAATCTAAGGACATGTCTATTTCTGTTACGAACTTGTCTAGACGTTTCTGTTTGGAGGAGCTACAGATTGCGATAAGTAAGTCTAATTCAGGAAAGGTTGCTGGGTTGGAAGATATTAGGAATGAACAAATAAAGTGTTTTGGACCAATCACTTTCGAAATATAGGTGTTTCCTGAGAAGTCGCACGAAAAGATGATCAACAGTACTAGCAGCGACATGAACGATGTTGTTCCTCCTGTAAGGATGTGTTTAATAAATGGCGTTGGACTTGACATTATTCAATCCAGCTAACAACCGCGGGTACGTGTTTACCTGTTCGTGCACTAATTAGAATCCCAAATCATTGAACGGTCGATTGCCTTGCGTTTCAGTGTACTATTGGATACACAGTATGCACCTTAACAACATGTTTCATTATCAAATGTTTGTAACCTATTTGGCTGTTAGTATCAAGCCGGCCGCTGTGGCCGAGGGGACTGAGGCGCTCCAGTCACGGTCTGCAGGGCCACTATGGTCGGGGGTTCGAATCCCCCCTCAGGCATAGATATTTGATAAGTAGTTTGTAAGTTTAGGGACTGATGACCCCGTAGTTAAGTCCCATAAGCTTAACAAACATTTGAACATTTTTTTTTTATAGTAACAAACCATATCAAGTAATGTACGCATGCTATTTTCAAGATGGGCCACCACACTACAGAAGGCATTTTGAAATGGAAAATGACGATTTAGAAATAAAAAAATAAAAAAAAATTAAAATAGAAAATAAAAACAAATCATTCTGGAAACCGCTGAATTGAAACCTGTATGTTTCTATCGCTACGTGGACGACACGTTCGTCATCTGGCCGCACGGAAAGGATAAATTACAGGTGTTTTTAAAACATCTGAATTCACTTCACAACAATATTCGTTTCACCATGGAAATCGAGGAAGATGGGAAACTACCCTTTCTTGATGTCCTGGTGGAACGTACATCTGATGGCTCACTGGGGCACAGTGTGTACCGCAAGCCCACACACACTGACCTGTACCTACATGCTTCCAGCTGCCACCATCCGGCACAGCTTAATGGAATGCTCAGCACATTGGTACACAGAGCACACTCGATATCGGACGAACAACACCTGAATATTGAACTAAAACACCTTGAATCTGTGTTCCGAATGAATGGGTATGGCAACCGCCAAATCCGAAGGGCCTTCCAACAACAGAAGCGCAGCAGGGACCAAGACGAAGAGGAAACTGAAGAGGAGAGGAAAGCCCTGGCAGTTCTGCCGTTCGCTGGCAACGTGTCATCCAAAATAGGAAGACTACTGAAGAAATACAATATTTCCACAGTCTTCCGACCGCCAGCTAAGACGCGCGCCCTACTGGGAACGGTAAAGGAC
Source organism: Locusta migratoria (assembly GCA_026315105.1). Taxonomy (NCBI): domain Eukaryota; kingdom Metazoa; phylum Arthropoda; class Insecta; order Orthoptera; family Acrididae; genus Locusta; species Locusta migratoria. Next base: position 87,847,758 of record CM048748.1, read on the forward strand.
GATTTAGGCCCAAAAAAAGCGGTCGTTTACAAGATCCCATGCAGCTGTGGCAAATCCTACATCGGCCAAACAGTTCGTACTGTCGAGTACCGATGCAAAGAACATCAACGCCACACCCGTTTATGCCAACCTAGCCAGTCGGCCTTAGCAGAACACTGCATCAACACTGGCCACAGCGCTAACTACGAGGAGACGGAAATCCTGGCCTCCACAAACACCTATTGGGACAGCGTCTTCAAGGAGGCCATAGAAATACGGGTCACGAACGACCTCATCAACAGGGACACCGGATTCCAGCTTAGCAAGGCCTGGAAACCAATCTTAAGCACCATCATGGAGCAACGGTGCGCGCGGACGCGAGATCCATCCGCCACGGCCACTGGAGATGAACTGCGCCCCCCACTACCCGACGCCGCCGCGGCTTCCCCCACCACCCGGCGCGCGGCCGGCCGCCGGCGCAGGGAAACGAGTTTGGACCCGGCAGGTATAAGTACCACGGACAGAGAGCAGAAATTCTGGGGGCTCCCATCACCTGGAGCACGACGGCGAAATACGTAGGGGTTACCCTAGATCAAAGGCTCACCTGGAAACATCACGTCAGTGATGTAAGACAGAGAGCCATTGCGCGATTACGCGTAATTTATCCGCTGCTTAACCCGCAGTCGTCGCTGCCGCCGGAACATGGGATCACGATGTACCTGTCACTGGTTCGCCCAGTGCTCGAGTACGCGTCCCCAGTATTTGGAAACGCCGCAGACCTCCACATCGAGTCGCTGCAGAGGATCCAGAACCGCGCCCTGAAGACTGCCCTGCATCTTCCGAAGCGGTACCCCACCGCCCGGCTTCACGAGGAAGTCGGCATCTTGCCCCTCCGGGAGAGGTTCCGCGCCACCGCCAGGAACTTCTATGAGAAGTCCCAGCAGTCCCAAAACCGGCTCGTCCGGGACCTTGGGACACAACAACACTTCAGGCCAACGACTCGTTGGCCTGACCTGCTACGAGATTAATCCTATAATCTCGTAGCAACCGTGGAAGAAATCACACACCGTCATCAGCTGACACACTAAGATCCTTCCTCCAGTCAGGCCACTAATTTATCTTTCATATGTTTCAGGTACCGCAGGAACAGCAGTTAATGCTTAGCCTGCAACCCATCGGACCAAGGTCGAGGTCCGTCAAGAGAAGCGTGAGCGTGAGCGTGAGCGTGAGCGCAGACAGATCATTCCATCAGCACCACCTGATGATGGCGAAGCGGTTATTCGCCGAAATATCGTGGAACTTCGACGATCGGATCCGGCTGTACACCCGAGAACCATGGAAACAGCACATACGCCGGGAAAGCCTCAGATCACAAATCATTCTCCATTTCCAGAATAGAATCGGGATCAGCAAAAAAAATTGCCCTCCCATTTAAAAATAATTACTTCCGGTCAGAATAGCCCACGTCCTGTGGGACTCGTAAGTTGCAAATGGCACCATTCGATTCGGCATAGTATACTTACTACTAGGAGGCATTGCACTATACATTTCATACGACTCCCTCGGTTTCTTAAGGGGTGGACGTGTTTTCTGGTACACTCTGCGTATCATCAGACAAAGTGTGGGAAAATTTTACTCATCTTTCATAGTTTGAGCATTTTTTCACATCGCTAGAATAAATGCATTTATTGTTTTCCTTTCTATTATAGCTACTGCGACCGAAGTTGGTGTTCTCTTTGAAACTGTGTTGTAGCGACCGGTAAATAATTCCGAATTCGCTGTTCTCTTCGGAGCACGGCCAAAACAGGTTCTGTAACAAATTTAGCATTCTCTCCGTTCTCGTTCGTCGGGGCAGCGGAACGTTTGAGCTCGGGCCAGCTCCTAATTTCGGGCGGCGGCTGACTTTCTGTTTCAGTGTTCAGTGTCCGGCGGCAGAGCCTTTTGAAACGTCGCCCCCGATGTTCGCTCGCGCTGCCCCGTCGAGAGGCCGAGCGCGCAGCGCTTCACAAAGGCGGGCCGAAGCAGGCGATCTTCTGACGAAAACGCCGCCCCTTTTTCCTATTTTTAAACACAAGCGCTTGCGCGATCCGAATAAACTCTCTTCTGGTGCGTAATTAAACTTCCTTTGAACAGATTTCTGCATGAAAAAAAGTCCGCAGAGGCAGTCTGCTCTCCCGGCAGCGGCGTTTATGTGAACGATAACGTTTTTAGCAGGACGTGGCGTGGAACGCTGCTGCCAAAAGCGCGGAAAGTACTCCAGAGAGAGCATTGGCTGAAGAGCACCAAACAGCGCGTCACACAAGGGGACTAAGTGGCCGCTACTCACGTCTCTTTGTCAATAAATTTGGTAGCACAAAAACGTTGCACGTGTAGCAAAAGACACAACAGCCGGTTTTAAAGGATATACTCTTATAATGCAACCTGTTTGTGCATCTTCAGGCCCTTACATTGTTACAGAAACATCAAATACAAGAACCGCTAAAACAATGTCTTTCTGATCTAATATATAAAGCAGAGTGTCCGTATGTTTGTACGTGTTGCATACAAATCTACAGTTTTGTTCCAATCTTTATGAAATTTTGTACACGTAAACTTCAATCCATGAGGACGGTCGCCGTAAGTGTAATAATCACGTACGACATATAGTTCACGAGATATGACGTCATAAACAGTGAGATGCAAGGAAAACCACTGCATTTTGTGACAATGTTGCTCAATTTCTCCTAAACGATTGGACCGATTTCAACCAAATTTGGTACACACATTCCTTACCGTGAGGCAACAGTTGCTGCATGGTTAAGAATCACATACGGTACATGGTTCAAAAGATATTACATCATAACCAATAGAAATCGCAAAAAAATGCTATATAATGCGCTGAGACTTTCGAAATACACTGTATGAGAATGACAGTACTTAGCGACTTGGAACAAACTTTAAACATAATTTCAAACCTTTATTAAACTTTTTTTCGCTGGCAACCATAGTAAAATGATGAAAGGAAAAAGATTCTCGCTTACTACTTTTCCGCTGTTTATGGAGTAAAACTACAGCTCTCGGTATGACGTTACAATTTATAATTTCTACTTTACAAATTTGTAGCCGCAGGAAATTTTACAGAAAGTATACACGCATGTAGTGAGTGTACCATGTATCACGGGACGACACGTAGTTCATGAGATATGAGCACATAAGCAGTGACGTTCATGGAAAACCGCCCCATCACACACCAAGTTTTAATCTATCACTTTTTTGTTAGTAATTGTATTCCAAAGAGATTTTACAGACATACAGCCCATATAGAAATGAATATATACCTGAAAAATGGCAGGAATAAGTAAATAAATACCCGGGCAACGCCGGGTTTTCAGCTAGTAACAAATAAATCGCAATAGAATAATGGTTGTTCATCAGTCAAATATCAGTACATGTGCAGGGAAATGGAGGTTCACAATGGCGTCACTGTGAAAGGATGTGCTTAATTTCTGTGACTACAATAAAACATACGATAATACTATACGACAGGAATCCATGTAGTAGTCGTACCAAAAACCGAGTGGGCCCTGTTTGCGAGAGTCCACAGGATGTGGGATTTCAGCGCATAAATCTCATTTTACTAAGGTTAGCTATATGAAAACTCATAAAACATACACATCCGTACACCGTTCAGCTTCTACTGCATATTAAAACATTAGGAGAGAAATGGGGAGGAAGCCAAGGGGTAAGCGGGAAGAAAATCACCAACAACATGCCCATATGATTTCGCGTGATCACCTTAAGCAAATTATGCTGTATCGGCCAAACACAACATACATGTATTGTGCTATGTACAGCGCGGCTAAAGAAATATGGCTCGTATAGTCGTAGGGACGAACCGTACGTGCCTGCTTTCATTCCCAGTAACTACATACAATAGCTGAAGTTATATGTGATCCTACAGCAGACACTCTATGCATAGGCTAACTTGTGACAAATAATAATGTAATGTAGACTAGATATAAATGATTAATTAATTAACGGTGTTTCATTGAAACGTTTGCAAATCAGTTGCTCAGTGACCGCAGGCGAGTAGACACGTGTTGTGCAGCAACAGCTCTACACTGTAAGTTAACCGGCTTGTTCTAGAAGCGACTTATTTTCACTTACAGTTCATCAAACGTTCGTGTGCTCGCGTGTTTATTTATTCAGAATCGGTTTAGTTGACAGGTCAGTGTTGATATTTTGATTTACTAGCTGACGTGTATATTTTTCAGATTTGCCATTAATAAAAAGTTTAATGTTAGGTACATATTTTTCGAAGCTCACTGTTTATCAAACTATTGTGTCCTCGATCGTATATTTAGTCAGCTTTGCATCAAAGTAATAGTTTAGTGTCCTCGTGCGTATACTTAGGCCGGCCGCGGTGGCCGAGGTGACTGAGGCGCTCCAGTCACGGTCAGCACGGCCACTACGGTCGGGGGTTCGAATCCCCCCTCGGGCATGGATATTTGTGCCGTCCTAGTTCGTAAGTAGTTCATAAGTAGTTTGTTAGTTTAGGGACTGATGACCCCGTAGTTAAGTCCCATAAGCTTAACAAACATTTGAACATTTTTTAGCGTATACTTAGATTCGCGGCGAAGTTACAGTTTAGTGTATTCTTCCAACAGTCGCCCTTATTCGAACATACATAAGTTTTTAGAATGACTAGGAACTGTGACTGCTAGGAACGGATGCAGGCCGAGTTGGTGACTCTTTGCTTGGCTTCAGGCGGCGTTGGCTTTGCTGGCAACGCTTGAGACTGCGGTGGGTAGACGCCGCTGTTGTGGGCCGCTCGGGGGGGTGCAGCAGACGCCCTGTGCGTCTGTTGTGCCCTCCGATCGGCCTGCGGCTGTGGCCAGTCCGCTCACTGCCCGTGAGGGGGTCGCCTCCCAATCCGCGGTGGATTGGGAGGTCTCGTCAACGCGTGTCAGGCGGCGTATGACTTCCCGGGGGACTGAAGTGGATGCCTCCCCGGTTAGGCTTACGAACAAATTCGAGGCGCTGTCGGTGCCAGAGGATGTTCTTGACGCAGATGGTGTCGCTTGTCCTGTGGCCACCCCTCTGCCTGCATGATCCTGGCACTCACAGACGGTGGGTTTGTTGGTAGTTAGGAGGGTGATGAGGCCCCTCAGGGATATGGCTGCTAGGGAGTGGAAGAAGCCCAATGTGCACTCCGTGCGCACACCGGCGGAAGTCATTCCAGATGTGAAACGGGTCCTTATCGATGCTATGAAGAGCACAGGGTGCAGCCAGCTGCAGGTGGTAGCTCATGTCGGAACCAACGATGTGTATTGTTTTGGATCGGAAGAGATTCTCTCTGGTTCTGATCGGCTATCAGAGATTGTAAAGACTGCCAGTCTTGCCTGCAAGATGAAGGCAGAGCTCACCATCTGCAGCATAATCGACAGGACTGCGGACCTCTGGTTCAGAGCCGAGTGGAGGGTCTGGATCAGAGGCTGAGACGGTTCTGCGACCGTGTGGGCTGCAGATTCCTCGACTTACGTCAAAGGGTGGTGGGTTTTCGGGTTCCGCTAAATAGGTCACGAGTCCACTACACCCAGGAAGCGGCTACACGGTTAGTGGGGGCTGTGTGGCGTGGACTGGTCGGTTTTTTAGGTTAGAGGGCCTCGGGAACCCAAAAAATGGGTTTCAGTCTCAAAGGGTGTAGGTCAGACACAGGACGAATGCAGATGTGGAAACAATTGGTGTAACAGTTGAAAATTGTCATAGCTGTGTTGGGAAAGTTCCAGAGCTCTAAGAGCTGATAGAAAGTACTGAGGCACAAATCGTTATAGGTTCTGGATGACGCCAGAGATAAGGTCGTCCGAAATTTTTACAAAAAGCTAAATGGTCTTCAAAAAGGATAGATTAAATAAAAAAAAGGTGGCGTGTTTATTGCTGTTACAAACGGTTCATCCTGTACCGAAATTGAGGCAGATACGTCCTATGAGTTGGTATGAGTAGAGGTTATACCTGCCAACCGGAATAAATTAATAATTGTATCTTTCTATAACCTCCCTGACTCAGACGATGCAATTGCCGAAATGTTCAAAGAAAGCTTGAATCACATTTCACACAGGTGCCCGAAACATTCTGTTATAATTGGTGGTGACTTTAGTTTTCCCTCGATATGTTGGCATAAATACGTATTCAAAACCGGAGGAAAATATGAAACAACGTCCTAACTAGTTCTGAATTCTTTTTCTGAAAAGTACATCGAATGGTTAGTTCATAAACCCCCCAGAATAGTAAATGGTTGCGAAAATACTCTTAATATCCTAGCAACAAATGCTGAGCTAGTAAAGAGCTTCAAGACAGATACAGGAATTAGCGAAAATGGAGCTGTAGTAGCGAGACTGAATGCCGAAATGCCCAAATGCACCAAAAATAAACGAAAAATATATCTATTCATTAGGTCGGATAAAAATTCGCTTCACGCTTTCCTGAGTGATAGTCTCCAGTCTTTCAAAACTAAAAATGCGTGTCTAAATCAGTTGTTGCTTACTTTCAAAGATATATCAATAACAATAGAGAGATTTCTACCAAATAAATTAATAAAAGAGGGGGCTGACCCCCGTGGTACACAAAACAGGTCAGATCACTGTTGCAGAAGCAAAGAAAAATGCAAACAAAATTTCAACCGACACAGAATCCCCAATACTGGCAATCTTTTACAGAAACTCGCAATGCGAGAAACTTATAATAGTTCCCATAACGAAATCCTGTCTCGTAATCTGGCAGAAAATCCAAAGATATTGTGATCATATGCGAACTACATTAGTGGCAAAACGCAAACAATACCTTCACTACGCGATAAAAGTGGTAATAATACCGATGACAGTATTGCTAAAGCAGAATTACTAAACACTGCTCTCCGAAATTCTTTCACCAAAGAAGACGAAGTAAACACTTCAAAATTCGAACCAAGAACAACCGCCAGCATGCGAAATTTAGAAGTAGATGTTCCTGGAGTAGTATAACAAGTCACTAAACAAAAGCAAATCTTTCGGCCCAGATTGTATACAAACTGGATTCCTCTCAGAGTATGCTGATGCAATAGCTCCATACTAGTTATCATATAGAACCAATCACTCAGCGAAAGATCCGTATCCAAAGACTGGAAAGTTGCCCAGGTTACTCCAATATTCAAGAAAGGCAATAGGAGTTATTCCCAAATTTACAGGCCCATATCATTAACGTTGATTTGCAGTAGGATTTTGTAACATTGTTCGAACATTATGAACTATTTTGAAGAGAACGACCTATTAAATAATAGCACGGATTCAGAAAGAATCGCTCTTGCGAAACACAGCTTGCCCTTGAAGTGATAAGTTCCATCAACAAGGCATCTCAAATAGATTCCATATTTCTGGATTCCGGAAGGCTTTTGACACTGTACCTCAGAAGCGACTTCTAATGAAATCGCCAAATTGTGCGATTGGGTTCATGATTTCTTTTCAAAAAGGACACAGTTCGTAGTAATTGACGGTAAGACATCGAATAAAACAGAAGTGATGTCTGTCGTTTCCCAGGGAAGCGTTATAGGTCCCCTACTCTTCCTTGTGTTTATAAACGATTTATGAGACAATCTGAATAGCTCCCTTAGACTGTTCGCGGATGATACTGTCGCTTATCGGTTAGTGAAGTCAACAGAGCATCAAAAGAAACTGCTAAGCGATTTAACAAAATTTCTATATCTTGCGAAAATTGGCAATTAACACTAAATAATGGAAAGTGTGAAGAAATACACATGACCAATAAAAGAAATCCGTTGAACTTCGAAGATGTAACAGCTCCACCAAAGAGACTGCCTACATCACACTTGTGCGTCCTCTCCTGGAGTACTGTTGCCCAGTGTGGGACCCTCACCAGGTTGGACTGTCGGAGGACATTGAGAAGATTGAGAGAAGGGCAGGTCGTTCACGTTGTAGGGGGAAATGTTGCACGATTTGAGGTGGAAATCATTAAAAGAACGACGTTATTCGTTGCCGCGAGATCTATCTGCGAAATTTCAGTCACCGTCTTTCTGAATGTGAAAATATTTTGCTAGCACCCACCATCCCAAAAAATAAGACAGATCGAAAACGGAACGATTTAGGTGTTCTTTCTTTCCGCGCGCTATTAGAGAATGGAACGGTAGAAAAAGGTTATGAAAGTGTTTAATGAACCCTCTGCCAGTGATTTGCAGAGTATATATGTAGGTGTAAGAGTCAACGCAAGAAAACTCATCTGGTTAATTTATTTTCAAACACAAGTATTGATCTACTGGAAGTGTCCCTACACAAACAAACGTAATAAATTAGATATAGACTTTTCAAATTATCAGAGCAGATGCGTTAACTGCTTTTGACAATCGTATTAAAATCATAATAAACGATGTCAATATGGGAAGCAGGCGCGGTGACACTCGCGCAACTACTTTAACGTAGCACAGCTATCTTATTGAAGATATATATATCAAGATAACTTGGGCAGGGGAGTCATAACTCTCCCCATTGCTGGTACCCCTGCACCCCCCACCCCACAAATTCTCCATTTGTTGTTGGTGATTCAGTTACTGGATGACGTGGGATAGGTCACTACCCGTGACCTAATAGGTTTCTTTTTTGCTGTGTGTCCTTATTAAAATAAAACTGTAGTTTTAACTAGCCGCGCGCCGGAGTTCATTCAAGTGACAGCATGATTAATGGGGTGACGTCATCGCTTGCGCGCGAAAAGGGCGTGTAGTAACCGTTTCTGGGTCTTTCTGGATCGGAAAGGCGTTCGTTATGGTTCGTAGGCGGAGAATGAGGCGTTCGCACTTTACTGTGTTTAAGGCTATTGATAATATTGACATTAAGAATACGATTAATAATGTAGGAGCGCAAGTGTTTCTTCAAGGTCCTAGTGTGTTTTGCGGTGGTGTTTTCCAGTTTACTATTAGTAGACCTGATAATACTCCGAGTTATGATAATGGTTGGGTTACAGCTGCAATTGTTCGTGGTAATGGTGATACTTTAAAAGCGCAAGGTGGACTTGAGAGTTTTAATAACAGAGACGTTATTGCTTATCGTACATTTCAAGTGGTTGAAGTGTTTAATAATCGAGGCTGCTCAGGTACTAACTTTATTTCATGATCAAACAACACGAAATTATCGTCAATTCAAAGACAATCAAATCTTAGTCTGACAAATAACATCAACAGTCGTAAATTCTCGTGTAGAATTACATACTCTGTTCACTTACAATTCCGTAACGGACTCGGAAAACGTTAAGCTTCTTAAGGTGGCACTCATTAGCCCTTGCGAAAGCTAAAGTAGTGACAGAGCAGCTGTCTGCTGCCAGATTCTAACACACTCGCAAGCTAAACACTTCAGCTATCCTGGAAGGTCCTCTTTCCAAGGCGAAACATAGTGTTGCAATAGGCCAAAGGACATGAACGAACCAAGTATTTACTAGGCAACAGCAGTTTTCTGCCCTGGCTAGTTTCTCGTTCGAACATCACGATACCCTTCAAAAGAAACAGTGTTCTTAACGTAATAGATTTGTCTTCGCTTAACTTTGACAATTTCCACACTAACTTATGATTTTAATAACTTTAAATAAAAATGCTATAAAATCTAGACACATTGATACTATTTATCCTCAGAATAAATAAATGTGTGGTATCAACAATTCAACAAGCCAACTATCGTCATCTTGACTGTTCATACTACACAATTTTTGACGTAAAGTTACTGGCGCATGAAGACAAACATTCAATAAATAATTTTTCTTACTGTGTAGTCACCTTCAGAATTGATGGGAACATGTATCTGAGACTTATTATTATTTCTAAGTTAAAAGAGTGACCATCTTTTCAAGTGTCTTCCAGAGCGACCATTAAGAGATTTCCTGTTTTTGACCTCAGATTTACTTATTACCAAACGTTTCACCGTTGTCCACCAGGGTTTTATCCGACTTTAAGCGGTTGCTGTGCAGAATCCGGCTCCTGGTCAGTGGCTTCCCCCTGTAACACTGCCACTAATCTAATGTCTCATCATTGCAATAAGTTAAGTCGCTAAATCTTTTCACTGTATACCAGGAATATATCGTTTGAGTAAAGTCGAACAGAGACAGGCACAACTTCACAGTGTCCTTTATATATAAATTCACTTATCTGATTTGTCGAAGCTAGATGTTGAAGTTCTCGGTGTCTACGGATGGATTTGGTATAAATGATAAATGGTTCCGGTTTTTACGCAACTAATAAGACATATTCTTCAAGCAATATGGATTATATTTTATACATTCCTTCCCTTCTGGATAATAACAATATCCGCCATCTTGGCTCAAAGACACACAAAGTACAAAGACTTGCTACATAAAAATCTCTTTTTGAAACATTTTTGGTCACAGTGCACATGCCCAGCTTACATCACATCAATAATTGAACTGCCTCCTGAGCTCTCAGCAAGTTTGCTTTTATCAGTCATAAAATATGCTGAATAGTCAATTGTTTTGATCAGTAAAAATCCTAGACAAACATTCAAATAGTAGATAAAATGTTATAAGCTATGATGTTTATATCGGTATACAATATTTAACATTAACATTACGAGTGAAATATTTAAATCAAAATACGTGCCATTAAATATACACATAAACTACATCAAACAGCAAGTATTTGCGGATATTGCATCACACTTAGTAGCTAGTAACATAATTGACTTCAAAATCTATAACATCGTTGGGTTAACTGAATAGGTATGTGCATCTACTTTTACTTGAATGCTAAATCACTCACTTTTAATGCCTGTTTACTAACTTCTGAAACGGTTTTCTAAATCAAATAAGGCTCCGAATGATAACGCAACAAATTATTGAAACATAAGGTTAATTTGTGACATTTTTAATGATCATATTTATACTTCGAAAAATATGTTGACGTTTAAGTTTGGGTGTCGACTGCTTCAGTTGGCATGTTTGGTCTTCTGACTCATTATACCCTCCATACAGTTCCAGAATTATAATAATTTTATGACATACAGAGTATATATCAATAATGTCACAACACTTCCACTTCCTGAGTCAAGTAGTTGGTTTACTAGGCACAGTAAGTCGTACCAAACTTGATTTATTCCACAGGGTGAATTAAACATACAAAATTACAAATCTGTCAGACCAATAGTGTGAATACTCTGGTGATGGTGTATGATGCAGTATGAATCTCCTAAGATCGTATAAAGACATACAATAATTAAAGACACAAATTATAAAAATTTTTCCTGTTAAATGCCAAGAACAAACCTATTGTTTATTTTCTCTGTTGCGTTTCTTTGTCGAAGTACTCTAACTGTATTTACTGAATCGTTTTCAGTACATACGGTCTCACGTCTACCTCTCGTACATTGCCGAAACATGTGTCAATCCGCAAACCTTTCACCATCAGTGCTGGTCTGTTCAGTCTGTTACTGATCACCATATATCTTCCTAAAACCCCATAGTTGACGCCCTGAACGCTTTCCTAAGTGGAATCGATATATTCACCATCAAAGAGGATACAAAAAGAAAACTTCCTAATGTTTTGGGAAAATAATTTTGATTCTTTCCCTTGAAATCATGTCTCTCGTGTTACCAAATATGTTAGACACCACAATTCAACTAACGTATCTTTAGTTCCTTTAATCCTACTATTTTTAACTGAACTGTTTCTCTGAATAAACACTGTGAAAGGTTTCGTGTAAATTTACCTTCTGATTCACCAGATCAGGTGAACTTATCTCCATAAATAAACCGACTTTTTCCCCAAATTTGCACATATATAAACTCATACAAATACCATTCAAAATAACATGTATTACATAATAAACGAATGGACTATTTCCAAACAGATTAAGCGCATAATTTTTGCAATTCTAGTCTCCTACGCATATAGAAAATAAAAGAGATCTGCAGACGGATATTCAAGAATTTTAATTCATTAAAAATTTCCGGCCGCGTGGTTTAAGGCGTCATGCTACGGACTCGCCCACCCCCCCCCCCCCCCCCAGAGGTTCGACTTCTCAGTCGGATATGGGTATGTTTGTGTGTGTGTGTGTGTGTGTGTGTGTGTGTCTGTGTTTGTGTTATCCTTAGTGTAAGTTAGTATAATTAATTTGTAAGTCTACGGACTGATGACGATAGCAGTTTAATACAATAAGTTTACAAACATTTGAAAATATTTCTTTACCTCGACCTCATTCTTTCGTTCTTGCTGTTTGAAATTTCTCTCTTGTCCACTAGTGGGTGCATACTACTTAAATATTTTTCTGCACCATCTCCATTCACTGAAAGAAATTTAATCTCTTGTTTATCATACTAGTCAGTTTTAATGTCATCACCAAACCCGTCATCTACCTTATTATTCCACAAATCCTCTTTTTCTGAGCCCTCAGTGTCACCGCCCACGTAAGGCTCATACATTTACATGCTGGCACGGTAAATATGTCAATAGTAGCAATGGCACACTTATTACCATAATTTAAACTTCATCTCCCTCAGGGAAGTTATGATTTACTTCTATTGAAGCATCACAAATTTCACCACAGACAACTTCATCAGCATCCACAGATTTACTCAAAACTTCATTCCTTGTAACACCATTTACATTTGAGGACTCCTCACGTAACTCACAATTTGTAACATAATAAACCTCCTGAAGTACTCCACAAACTTAGCCCCTAATGTATCCCATCTCATCATCATTTCCAGTATACTTTTTATCTATCGATTTTAAATAAATTTACTCCCGTGAAATCATTCGCTTTCACTTAAAAAAATAAATCATTCAGTTACACGTCATCATGTATCATCCATTTATAAATCACATTTTTATTAAGAGCCGTTAGTTCACCTTCATCAATTAAAAAAAAAAAAAAAAAAAAAAAAAAAAAAAAAAAAAGAGGAATTCATCTACGGACCTGAGATGCGGCAAATTATGGTTTCAGGTATTTTTTATTCTGATGTTGCATTTCGTGAGTTGCTTGTCCCTCATATATCTACGTTCCCTGTTTCGATTTCCAATTTGAAAAAAAAAATATTAAGACTTCCATTTTGATACTTCTTATTCCCGTTAAGATAGTGAATTTTTTCCTTTCTTTACATGGAAATTATTTTGGTGGCTGTTATTCCACTGCTGATTACCAACCCCTTGACTATTGCCTTTATTATGTGGCTTAAATTTCAATTTCTGATCCAAATTTTACACGAAATCTATAAGTTCATCAGTGGAATGGGTAGGGTTGTGGGTCAACTGTCGTTGTAAATACTCCAGCAACCTTCTTTCGAGAGCTGGAAGAGCCTTCTACAAAAACCAGAAAGAAGTTATCAGAGCTATAGGGCATGAAAGGCAAACATTGGTTCGTAAGGTATTAAAATAGACTTGTTGCCTTTCTCTAATGTTACAAAGTTTGTATATTGAGCAAGCTATGAAGGAAAGAAAGGAGAAATTTGGAAATGGAATGCAGTTCAGAGAGGAGAAATAAAAACTTTGCGTTTTGATGTTGACATTGTAATTCTGTCAGAGACAGCAAATGACCATGAAGAGTTGTTGAACGGAATGGGCAGTTTCTTTAAAGGATGGTACAAAAGAAACATTACCAAGAGCAAAACAAGTGTAATGGAATGTATTCTAAGAAAATCAGGCGACGGTGTAAGACGTAGAATATGTGACGAAACAATAAAGGTGGTAGATGAGTTCTGTTACTTGGACAGTAAATTAACATACAGTGGTCGCATCACAGATATACAACGCAAAAAGGCATTTCTGCACAGAGAAATTTTTTAACATCAAATATTAATTTAAGTGTGGGGAAATCGTTTCTAAGGGCATTTGTCCTGGTGTGTTATACGGTATGGATAAATAGTCAAGATAGGAGGGGGAAAGAAGCTTTAGATATGTGGTGTTACCGAAGAATCCTGCAGATGACATTCGCATAACTGATAAGGAAGTGCTGAATAGAACTGAGGAGAAAAGGAATTTCTGACAGACGTTGACCAAAAGGGATCTGTTGGTTGGACATTGTAAGGTGTTATTTGTGATTGTAATGGTGTTTACTTGAGGCATCTGCTGGTTTTGCCTATTTCTTATCATTTGTCATTTTGTCAGGATAGCGATGCATCTGTGGGCTGTGAGCTCTACTCAACCTGGGAGAAGGGCGACAGTAAAACAGCGGTTTCAAATGTTCCAATATTTGTAGAGTCTATGGGACATAACTACGGGGTCATTAGTCCCTAAACTTACAAACTACTTATGAACTACTTACAACTAAGGACGGCACAAATATCCATGCCCGAGGGGGGATTCGAACCCCCGACCGTACTGGCCGTGCAGACCGTGACTGGAGCGCCTCAGTCCCCTCGGTCACCACGGCCGGCAAAACAGCGGTTTAGTCGACAATAACATTTATTGAAATATTCTTACAACCAGAATGCTAGTGGAGTTGTCACGGACCGCGCCGGCGGCTCGCTGACGAAGCCGCTGACTCCGCTCTGCCCCGCTGGAGGCGGGTACTGACGCCTCAGCCCGCTGACCGCAGATTACATAAGCCCAGCGGTGTCCGCACAAAGTGACGTCGCCTCTGCCCGTGCCGTGCGCCGCGCCTAGCCTCGCCGATCTCGTAGCCGGCCGACGATCGTAGAACGGGGTTGTGGCCCGGGCGTTGAAGCCCGGTCGCCTATCGCCTCCAGCTGCTGCTCCGCGCATGGACAGGTCACGAGAGCGCTCCTAGTACGGCCGCGTCCTTGCGTACGTATTGCGTTCTTGGGTCAATACTGTGCTGCTTGCTGCCACCTCAATGCACCCGGTGCTGGTTCGATGCCCGGTAGCGCCCTGTTGAGGCCCCGCTGCTCGCCGACCTCGTAGACTCTACTTCCCGCCAGGGAAGCCGTGTAGACCACAGTGACCTAGCTGCCGCATTGCAGAACTCTCAACCTGCGCCCAACTAAAGATTAACATTAGCAGCGACGAGTAGCACAGTCGGGGGGCAGGTATCTGCCCAGCCGTGGCTGACACTCTATCTAGCCATGGCTCACACCCTGACTCTGCCTAGCCTGCCTTTTCCTCCAATATTTATACGCCAGAGTTGACCCCGTTGGTTAGCTATCTGACATGCTACACGTGATTGAGTCCTATTTTTCAGTCATGTAGACCGTGGCTGCTTTTTCCCCTAAGCAATACCGCTGTACGGAGTTGTTGCGTGGTTCAAATGCACCTCCGGCCATCCAGATTTAGGGTTTCCGTGATTTCCCTAAATCACTCCAGGCAAATGCCGGGATGGTTCGTTTCAAAGGGCACGGCCGATTTCTTTCCCCATCCTTACCCAAAACTCCGAGCGTTAGCTCCGTTTCTAATGACCAAGCTGTCGACAGGACGTTAAACACTAAGCTTCATTCTTCTTCATTGACTTGTGACACTTGAAGTTTGCTTTGCGCTACTTAATTTTGCCGAGCGCCCGACCCACTCTGCTTCGCGACACTGCCGGCTTACGCCATCGTAACACTTCCCTGTTCGACCGTCGAAGTCCACTCACCACTTGTTCGATTTATTACATTACATTAAATGTCTAAGCTTTTCGTTGTCCTGTACACTCCTCCACGCCATCAATGAATCGTGAATTTTGCAATGGAGGGAAGTGTGTGGGGAGGGGGGATGTAAAAATCGCAGATGCAGACCAAGAGACGAATACAATAAGCGGTTGCCATTCATATGAGACTTGCTCACGATAAAGATGGAAAGCTGCATCAAACTTCTCTCCAGTCTGAAGAAGTAACAACAACATACCTCAGTTAACACTCCAGGCAGAGTATTTATATGCATCACCTTAGCCAAACTGACTGCGTTGATAGCAAGTCTTGGAGGGGCCCACTCGACCCATGAGAAACTCAGACAGGTAGGCTGTAAATCTGTTAATATATCCCAAGATCTTCACAAAAGTACAATGAAAAATAATGTTGTATATTTCATCAAAATATTAGGGGATTATAGAATAAAATACATGAGCTTCTGGTATCTTTAAAGGATATAGAAACTGAGTGGCCGCGGTGGAGTAGCCGAGCGGTCTAAAGCGTCTCGCTGCGGAGCGCGCGGTTGCTCGCCGTGGAGGTTCGAGTCCTCCCTGGGGCATGGGTGTGTGTGTTTGTCCGTAGGTTAGCTTACGTAGGTTTAAGTAGTTTGTAAGCTACGGACTGATGACCACGCAGTTTGGTCCGATAGATTTACAAACATTTGAACATTTTTTTGAAACTGAGTGTAACAGATGTACTTTGCCTATCTGAGCAATACATTGACACTGATATGAAACTTTAATGTCATACAGTATAAACTCTCAGCACATGTAAGTAAAGATATGAAGGAGAATAGAGACTTTGCCCTTTCTGTAAAAAAGTTATTATTGTGTAAAAAATTTAGAAAGAAAAATGTTTTATGTAGAGCAACGTACTAAAGTATGTGCCAATGAGCTTAAACTGAAGGGTGGCATTTTTATAATCGTAACCATGTATAGGTCCCCAGCAGGTAATTTTCCATCCTTGAAAGAGAGTAATATGAAGAAGGACTTTAAAGTATTAATTGGTTCTTTTAATCTGACAACCTTTGTTGATTTGCCTACTCAGGCAGTAAAGAACAATAGCACACCGATGGATAACTTTTTTATAGACCAAGATAACTTCGAAAACGTAAATGCTTATCCAGTTGAGAACGGTCTTTCTGATCATGGTGCACAGTTAATTATAGTCCTTGATGTAGCCCCATACACGAAGTTAAAACAGACTTTCAAACTAGCGCATCATGGTGCACAGTAAATTATAGTACTTGATGTAACCCCATACACGAAGTTAAAACAGACTTTCAAACTAGCGCATTCAATTAATGATTTTACAATTGCCAAGTTTAGGGAAAGCTTAGAGCAGGTGGACAGAGATGAGCTGTAGAAGGCACCTGATACTAATTCTAAATAGAACGTATCTTATGATAAATTTGTAAGTGTATTTGAAAACTGTTTCCACAAGAAAATAGTTAAATATAATTTAAAAACCATGTAAAAATCCATGGCTAGTTAAAGAAATAGAAGTATCTTTTAACCGGATAAGGAAACTATATCTAACACCAATAAAGAGTAATGATCCAGAAACAGTTAAACGTTACAAAACTAGTATGCGATATCAAGCAATGGTATTAAAAAGTCCAATAGATTGTGCATTATTCCTGAAATTAGTACCTCTGATGCTACATTAAAACAATTTGGAATATAATTGAAAGGCAAACAGGTCAACCAAGTTCACTGGAGACAGTATTACCATCAAAATGAATGAAAGTTTCACTAACAAGCGTCGAAAGCTAAAAATATCTGTAACAATCGCTTTGGAAGGTAGTGGAGAAAATATTATCTAAATGTTCCATAGACGTGCAAAACTCTAAATGGAATGCACTATACGTTTGAAATCTGTTACAATTGAAATTCTACCCACCTCTACCTTTGCAATTTTGAAAATAATAAACTCACTCGAAAGTAAAAAGTCGTATGGAATTGATGGCAGAGTATAAAAGCTTGTTCCCAATAGATAAGTAGGATTCTTATCCATACGTGAAATAAGTGAGGCAGGCCATTTTCAGAGATAGACTGAAATTGTTAAGCAATTGCATAAAAAAATAGACACGTTTGATGTCAACAACTGTCAAGCTTTATCGAAAGTTCTTGATAAAGTAATGCATTAAAGATGAGATCCCCATATTTGTCAGGGTTCTAACAAGGCAGTTCAACATAAAATGCTATATAAGCTTTCACTGATCAAATATTAAATGCTCTGAATAACCGGACATCACCCTTTGGGAATTTTTATGGTCTTTCAAAGGCTTTTGATTGTGTAAATCATGGAATCCTAGACAAGCTTGATCATTATGGTATTAGTGGTACAGTGCACAAATGGTTTAATTTCTACTTAACTGGAAGAGTGTAGAATGATGAAATACGTGGTTCAGGTAAACCACAAATTCAGGAGATTCCTCAAACTGGGGCCCCACATGGTGCGGTCTTGGCTCCTTTGCTGTTCTTGATATCATGATTTGCCATTTTATATCAACGATGATGCAAAGTTATTTAGTTTTTGCTGATGATGCAAGTACAGAAATCACACCTGACAAAACACAATTCACTGATGAAATTGTAAATAATGTCTTTCAAGAAATTATTAAGTGGTTTTCTGCAAACGGACCCTTGTCAGTTTTTGATATAACACAGTAAATGCAGTTCCATATCGTAAATGCCATTGCACCACTAATAAATGCAGTTTGTGAAAATAAGTTTGTTGCTAAAGTAGAATATTCAAAGTTTCTAGTCATGTTCATTGATGAGAAGTCGAATTCCAAGAAACACATTGATGATCTCCTGAAACGTTTGAGTTCAGCAACTTCTGCTATTAGGATTATTGCAAATTTTGGTAAGAAAAACACCGTAGTAACTTACCGTACTGAGCCTATTTTCATTCACTGCTTTCATATGGCTTGATATTTTGGGGTAATCAATCACTGAGTAAGAAAGTACTCATTTCTTGAGGCCACCCAATATCACCTTGCAGACACTTATCTAGGGATCTTTACAGTGTCTTCACAATGTATATTTTCTTATGAAATTCGTTATAAATAAACCAACCAAGTTCAAAAATGATAGTGTGCGTACCTGTAACACCAGGTTACAGAATGATCTACAGTCTACACAATTGAAGGTTAAATCTAACTTTGGCACAGAAGGGGGTAAATTAAGCTGCCACAAAAGGCACTTACCAAATCATATAAAATGCTTGGAAGACAGCCAATCATCATTCAAAAACAAATTAAAAGAATTTCTGAATGACAAGAACTTCTACTAGGTAAAAAGGATTTTCATATAGAAATTAGGAATTTTACAATCGTAATATAATTACGAAATCTCCTATTCGTTATGTTTGATACAAATGTTAGTCTAACACACTCCTCGCCATTATAAGTGCTACACCACGATGATGACGTGCTACAGACGCGAAATTTAACCGAGCGGAAGAAGATGATATGATATGAAAATGATTAGCTTTTCAGAGTATTGACACAAGGTTGGCGCCGGTGGAGACACCTTCAACGTGCTGACATGAGGAAAGTTTCCAAGCGATTTCTCATACACAAACAGCAGTTGACCAGCGTTGCTTGGTGGAACGTTGTTGTGATGCCTCGTGTAAGCAGGAGAAATGCGTACCATCACGTTTCCGACTTTCATAAAGGTCGGATTGTAGCCTATCGCGATTGCGGTTTATCGTATAGCTACACTGCTGCTCGCGTTGGTCGCGATCCAATGACTGTTGGCAGAATATGGAAGCGGTGGGTTCAGGAGGGCAATACGGAACGCCGTGCTGGATCCCAACGGCCTCGTATCACTAGCAGTCGAGATGACAGGCATCTTATGCGCATGGCTGTAACAGATCGTGCATTCACGTCTCGATCCGTGAGTGAACAGATGGGGACGTTTGCAAGTCAACAACCATCTTCTCGAACAGTTTGACGACGTTTGCAGCAGCATGGACTATCAGTTCGGAGACCATGGCTGCGGTTACCCATGACGCTGCATCACAGACAGGAGCACCTGTGATGGTGTACGCAACGACTTACCTGGGTGCACGTATGGTAAGACGTCATTTTTTCGGATGAATCCAGGCTCTGTTTACAGCATCATGGTGGTCGCATCCGTGTTTGGCGATATCGCGGTGAACGCACATTGGAAGCGTGTATTTGTCATCGCCATACAAGCGTATCACCTGGGGTGACAGTATGGGATGTCATTGGTTACACTTCTCGGTCAGCTCTTGTTCGCATCGACGGCACTTTGAACAGTGGCCGTTACATTTCAGATGTGTTACGAGCCATGGCTCTACCCTTCATTCGATCCCTGCGAAACCCTACATTTTAGGAGGATGATGCACGCCCGCTTGTTGCAGGTCCTGTATGGGCCTTCCTGGATACGAAAAATGTTCGTCTGCTGCCCTGACCAGCACATTCTCCAGATATGTCTGAAAACGTCTGGTCAATGGTGGCCGAGCAACTGTCTCGTCACAATACTCCAGTCACTACTCTTGATGAACTGTGGTATCGTGTTGAAGCTGCATGGGCATCTGTAGGCCTACCTATACAGGCCATCCATGCTCTGTTTGACTCAATGCTCAGGATCTATGCACCCAAATTGTGTGAAAATGTAATCACATATCGGTTCTAGTGTAATATGTTTGTCCAATGAATACCCGTTTATCATTTGCATTTCTTCTTGGTGTAGCAATTTTAATGGCCGGTAGTGTAATCCAGTTCACGCGCCCAAAATGTACTCATAGACCCACTTCAAAGTTGGTTAATTTAAAAGCACATTCCGTTATCGCGTTTCCTTTACTTCATTTCATAATTTGATCAGGAAAGTCTTCTCAAATACTTTCTAGGTTGGTAAAAAGAATCACGCATTATATTTGCCAACGACTGCGCGTCACCTTCTAAATAATTTTTGCATATTTAATTTTAGTCTCCTGCACATACCACGCACAGAACTACATGCACACGGCAATAAAATTCACTGGATGCTTTTTAGCATTAAATATGGAACAGTTATTATTGCAGTAGCGTCGCGCTGCTACAGAATTTAATTCAGTCTGCACAATTCTATTATGCATTTAACGCTTCACGGTTTCGCTATTCATTACAGATTTAAAATCTTTTATATCTTTAATCGCTTCTTTCTTACACTCAGAAATTCTACTCGACAATATTTCCTCGAATGTATTTTTCATCTATAAATAAGCTTTCACACGGTCTCCCAGAACTTTCTTCAGCTTTTCTAAGTTATCACCAAAATCCTTTACAGCTCTTTACAGATTCTGATAACCTGGCTAACTTCTTTGGAAATTTTGCCCATATCTCTCCTTATAACCTCCAATTTGGAATTAAACGTCCCTTCTAATTTGTCTTTCCTATCTCATCTTTTGTGCTATGTATATTTGAAATGAGATATTTCTCACACAATTTATATCTGATTTTACACTTTCTATATTTGTCCCTGTATTTACAAAATGTTCCTCCCTAGGGCATGGATGTTTGTGTTGTCTTTAGTATAAGTTAATTGATAAGTAGTTTGTAAGTTTAGCGACTGATTACCCTGCAGTTAAGTTCAAATGTTCAAATGTTTGTATAGCATATGGGACTTAACTACGGGGTCATCAGTCCCTAAACTTACAAACTACTTATGAACTACTTACGAACTAGGACGGCACAAATATCCATGCCCGAGGGGGGATTAGAACCCCCGACCGTAGTGGCCGTGCAGACCGTGACTGAAGCGCCTCAGTCCCCTCGGCCACCGCGGCCGGCCTGTATTTACAGTTTTTTTAATATTTGTAGCCAAATTGGCATTATATACAACTTTAAATCATGTATAAGATTAATTTCCGTCTCTGATTTCGGACTATCTCCTCTACTAACACCTTCCCGATCGATGTTACTACGTTCAGATTTCGGACTAACTTGCTCACTGACATTATCTGAACCACACACACTGAGCATCTGATTACTCGTTCCCCCATGAACTTGTATCCTACTGTCATTCACAGTGATATGTACACTTTTATTACAATGACATATTGCACCTATCCACTTTAAATTATTTGATACATTGGTACTAGTGTCACCAGTACAAATAACCTATGAAATAAGTAAATATACAAACAAGTCAGCTTTCATGAGCTTCACCGCAAATACAAAATATTCCCCTATAGTTAGCGGCAAAAAGGCAAATATTCATTAGTTACATGATCTGCCTGTAACAGCTGAGATGCTGCGGATGATACAATGATCTAACTGTTTTTATATAATTAACTGAGAAAACGAGTGTAATAAAATATTAAATAAATAGATAAAAGTGAGTTACTTTCAAAATCATAACTTGCGGCAATAAGCTATCATCTAAGACAAACTTTGTTAAAATCGCATGACGAATTCAAAAATCGGTAATTTTAAGTCTAATTTTGCTATATTCAGATATTTTGAACGTCAAATTTTGAAGTTTTGAAGATATTTAAAAAATTGTTGGATTCATGAAATGCGCCTTATTTTTTATGAAATCGTAGAGCTCTGATGAAAGAAGGCTGTATACGTGGAAGAGACCAGGAGACGCGGGAAGGTACCAGATTGACTTTACAATCGTAAGGAACAGATTTAGAAACCAGGTTCTAAACTGTAAGACATACCCAGGGCAGATATAGACTCTGACCATAACTTATTGGTTATGAACAGCAGATTAAAATTTAAGAGACTGCCGAAACGTAGAAAGATTAGGAGATGGAACCTGGACAAATTGAAGGAACCAGAGGTGATTGAGAGTTTCAGAGGGAGCATTAGGCAAGGATTGGCTGAAACAGGGGAAAGTAATATAGTAGAAGAAGAATGGGTAGCTCTGAGAGATAGGGTAGTGAAGGCAGGCATAAGGACAAGGCCTGGATAACACAGGATATACTGAACTTAATTGATGAGAGGAGAAAATATAAAAATTCAGTAAGCGAAACAGGAAAAAGGGAGTACAAACTTATTAAAAATGAGATTGACAGGAAGTGCTGACTGGCTAAGCAGAAGTGGCTAGAGGACAAATGCAGAACCGTAGAAGAATGCATAACTAGGAGAAAGATTGATACCGCCTAAAGAAAAAGAAAATAGATACTTAGAGACAAGAAAAGTAGCTGTATGAATATCAAGAACTCATTACAGTAGTAAGCAAAGAGGGGAAAGCAGAACTGTGGAAGGAATATATGGATAGCCTATACAAAGGAAATAAACTTGAAGGCAGTATTCTAGAAATGGAAGACGAAGTGGAGGAAGATGAGATATGATACTGTGAGAAGAATTTGACAGAGCTCTGAAGGACTAGAGTCGAAACAAGGCCCCTGGAGTAGATAATATTCCGTCTGAACTGCTGATATCATTAGGAGAGCCAGTCGTGAAAAAATTGTATCACCTGGTAGGCAAGATGTATGAGACAGGGGAAATACCCTCCGACTTCAAGAAGAATACAGTAATTCAAATTCCAAAAAAGCAAGTCCAGACAAGTGTAAAAATTACAGAACTATTAGTTTAATAAGTCATTATTGCAAAATACTAACAGGAATTATTTACAGACGAATGGAAAAACTTGTGGAATCCGACCTCGGGGAAGATCAGTTTGGATTTAGGAGAAATGTAGGAATACGGGAGGCAATACTCACATTACGACTTATCTTATAAGATAGGCCAATGAAAGGCAAACCTACGTTTTTGGCATTGGAGAAAGCTTTTGACAATGTTGACTGGAATACACTCTTCCAAATTTTGAAGGTAGCAGGGGTAAAATATAGGGAGCGAAGAGTTATATTCAACCTATACAAAAACCAGACTGCGGTTATTAGAGTCGAAGGGCAAGAAAGAGACGCAGAGGTTGGGAAGGGAGTAAGACAAGGTTGTAGCCTTTCCCCCAATGTTGTTCAATCTGTACACTGAGTAGGCAATGAAGGAATGGAAGGAGAAATTTGGAGAGGGTATTAAAGTGCAGGGAGAAGAAATAAAAACATTGCGGTTTGCTGATGATATAGTAAGTCTGTCAGAGACCGCAAAGGATCTGGAAGAGCAATTGAATGGAATGGAAAGTGTCTTGAAAGGAAGATACAAGATGAACATTAACAAGAGTAAAATAATGGTAATGGAATGCAATGTCAGAAAATCAGGTGATGCTGAAGGAATTAGATTAGGCAATGAGACAATAAAAGTAGTAGATGAATTTTGTTATTTGGGTAGCAAGATTACTTCTGATAGCCGAAGTATCCATCCGACATTAATTTAACTGTTAGAAAGTCCTTTCTGAAAGCATTTGTCTGGAGTGTAGCATTGTATGGGAGTGAAACGTGGACGATAAGGAGTTCAGATAAAAAGATGATAGAAGCGTTTGAAATGTGGTGCTACAGACGAATAATGATAATTAGATGGGTAGATCACGTAACTAATGAGGAGGTGCTTAACCGAATCGGGGAGAAAAGGAGTTTCTGTCATATCGTAAGACAAGGGAAAGATTGGTTGGACACATTCTAAGACATCAAGGAATTGTCCACATAGCATTAGAAGGAAGCATGTGGGGTAAAAATCGTAGAGGGTGACCGAGGGACGAATACAGTAAGCAGATTCAAAAGGATGTAGGTTGCCGAACTTATGAAGAGACTTGCACAGGACAGGGTAGCGTGGAGAGCTTCATCAAACCACTCGGCGGACTTGAGACTAAAACAACAGAGCCCTCATATTTGATAGGTGCATAATACTGAGCTCTACTATTTATTTCTACGTTAAAAGAATGTCCTTTAAGAGATTTCCTGTAATTCGCCTCAGCTCCCCCAGAAGGAGTTTACCCATTTTTGACGGTTCACCATTGTCTACCAGGTCTTACCTGGCCTTAAGCGGCTGCTAGGCGAAACCTTGCTCCTGATCATTCGTTTGTCCCTCCCCAACTGGAGCTCCACGTCTCGCCATACCTTCCCTTTAGTTCCAGAATTAGAATAATTATGTCACATCTTGTATGATTTATTTGCTTCCGTCACCATGTTACAGGCATTTGTTGTGGTGTACATCACGCAATTCACGTCATTAAGCACGTTGGTTATTTGTTTGTCATCTGCTCGTTCTTTTGACCTCATTACATTATTATGAGGTCATTTGAAGGTCATCGTGTACGCAACAATTATTAATGAAGTAGAACTACTGCGTCTCCGCATAGAACTAGGGTTAGAATAGATTAGATTAGATTCGTACTTATTCCATAGATCATGAATACGACACATCTTAATGATGTGGAACGTGTCAGTCTAATGAAGGGAGTCTTTACAAATTATTATTTTGTACTAAATATTACATGACACAATGATTTTTATTTTATTTATTTATTTAAGATTTATTAATTTATATCTAATAATTCATCTAGAGTGTAGACGGAGTTGCCATTCAGAAATTATTTTAATTAATTTTTAAATGCTAGTTGGCTTTCTGTCAGGCTTTTGATCCTGTCTGGTAGGTGACCAACGACTTTTGTGGCAGCATAATTCACCCCTTTCTGTGCCAAGGCTAGATTTGACCTTGAATAGTGAAGACAATTCTTTCTCCTAGTGTTGTAGTTATGTACACTGCTATTGCTTTTGAATTCGGTGGGACTGGTAATAACAAATTTCATAAGTGAATATATATACTGTGAAGCTACTGTTAACATTCCTAGCTCTTTAAATAAGTGTCTGCAGGATGATCTCGGATGAGTTCTAGCAATTATTACGATTACACGGTGTTTTTGCAAAGAATACTTTTTAGTCAATGATTAATTACCCCAGAAAATGGAGCCATACGAAATCAAATAATGAAAAATGACAATAGGAATAGTCAGCTAATTTACTCAGATGTATATCACGAAAATTTGCAATTGCCCTAATAGCATAAGTAGCTGAACTCAAAAGTTTCAGCAGATCTTCAATGTGTTTCTTCCAGTTCAACCCCCAACAATGCATACTCCTAAAATTTTTGAATATTCTACCTTTGCTACAGATTTCTGATCAAATTATATCTTTATTAATGGTGTCATTCCATTTACTGAACGGAACTGTATGCACTGTGTTTTATCAAAATTTAATGATAGTCGATTTGCTGAGAACCACTTAATGATTATCCGAAAGACGTCGTTCACAATTTCTTCAGTTAGTTCTTGTCTCTCAGGTGTGATAACTATGATTGTATCATCAGCAAAAAGAATCAGCTCTGCATCGTCATGAATATAGAATGGCAAGTCAGTGTCAGCAAGTACTACAGACACCTGGAATATGGGAGCGGGTGAGACAGTCAATGTTGTGGTGCATAGAAGCCTGCATTACAGCTCGTGGTAACTATTTTGAGCACCTTCTGTAGTGAACAGAGCGCTGTAAATTACACTGTATAAATGCAAATGTGCAAGCTGCACAGTGAAGTTGTCTGTGCCATGTACACCACAGCAAATACGAGGGGGGACTCAAAGGAACCGGACTCCGAGGGCGCTGCAATTCGTAGACCGTAGTACAGGGTTCTCATACTAGATGGCGTTAGTAGAGACCTTCATGAAGCAGCTGTGCAGACGGCGTCAGTGTAGAGCTGAACGTACAAATGTGGTATTGTGTTCCTCTGACTGTTGGCGGGATACCCCTGCCAAGTCGTTATGGCAACTTTAAAAGAACAAAGAGTGTGTGTGAAATTTTGTTTCCTGCTTAAAAAAATCTGCAATGGAGACACACCTAATGCTTCAGGAAGCTTTCCAGGAGGACGCTATGAGCCACACAAAGGTATTCGAGTGGTTTGGGCGCTTTAAACGTGGTGAGATGACTGTTGAAGACCAAGCTCGTTGTGGACGCCCTTCAACATTGAGAAACGAGGAGAACATTGAAAAGGTCCGACAAAAGATCAACGATGATCGTCGTCAAACGATGTTTTAAGGCGTCTGCGAGAGGATGTGAGGAGGAAATGCCCGGAACTTTGGCGATCAGGTGACTGGTTTTTGCATCACGACAACACTCCATAACACACGGCCTTACGAGTGACCCACTATTTGGCATCTCAGAGTAGGTCTGACGTTCCCCACGCTCCGTATTCGCCAGACCTAGCCCTGTGCGACTTTTTCCTATTTCCACGAATGAAAAAAGAAAAAAAAACGCTAAGAGGGGAGTGTTATGATGATGTGGAGGCGGTAAAAACAGCTTCGCAAAGGGCACTGGACTATACCAAATTTGAAGAGTTCGAAACATGCTTCCAACAGTGGGATAAGAGACTTGAGAAGTGCTTCGCATGTAATGGAGAGTATTTTGAAGGTGGCTGAAGTAATTTTGTAAAAATATTCATCAATAAATCTTTCATGACAAAAATCCGGTTTCTTTTGGGTCTCCCCTCGTATCCTGTACTACGATAACTACAGAAATAAACCATACCTGTACAGGACAAATCCTGCTTGTTCTCAAATCCGCTAACGAATTCCGGGAACTCCTACGTAATAAGTTTCCCCCAGTGAATCTCTGTGGGGAAGACTGTACGGGCCGTGTCAGTCCCACTGGTGTACATTTTTCGAAGATGGTCATTTGGAGCCAAGTAACTCGCTACGATCGGGCGGTTGGTTACAGATGGAAAGTTGCAGAACGTCGGAGTCTTAAAATTGCACCATCAGATATCTCTTAATATCGTGAAGGAAATACTGCTAGAACAACCCTCTGGGACAGATGTGGAGCCGTAACCATCAGTCCACAGACGGCTACGCTCCCATCAAGTGGACTTCTGCGAACATGGGATACTGAAAGCGGTACCACGATCAGAGACACGTGTTGATAACCTTGGTGACTGCAAAAAATACTGGCTACTATTCGTTGCGGCGGTAGATAGTCCTTGGTAAGGGAGTCTGACCACCATGTGCGGCAGTAGTAGTGTGTGGCGAGTAAATATCTAAACTAAGCAGGACAATAAGTACTCTTAGGAAAAATGTAATCGCTTTGTATTGGTATCTCTGCCGGAACATGGTAATAAGTCTATTGTCTTAATACAATACGAACCTTACGCGGTTTCGTCATTGAGACTGTAATAATGACGCCTAATATCAAAAAGACTTTTTTTATTTTATATACAGCGCATTACGGCGAGCACACTTTCTTTCCAAAATCAACATATACACAATTATAAATTCCAGATATACTCAAAGACAGAATGTACGTTTCATCCAAAACCCTAGTTACTTACCAAGCTTAATCTGTAGTATCTGCAGTTTCATTGAGTACGCTGAGGAAACAAAACCTATAATATTGTTACATTGAAAAGTACAGGTGGTCCGGGATTCAAAGGCTAGTCATTAATAGAGCACAACATTTCACACTCAGAACAGGTTTATTGCTAACACAAGCATACACTCAGAACAGATTGTCTCCTGCTTGGAGTACTCTGCTATTTATACATAGAATTTTCTGGAAATCATAACAAACATACCATAAGAAACACAAGGAACATGCAGAACATTCTAGAAATACTAAATACAAAGAAATAAACGTGTTCCGCCAGTGGCGGGATTTGAAGCGGGGACCGCCAGCACAGCGATCTGCGAAGCTAACCGCTGCAGTACGCGTTCCGTCGGAAGACTCGTAGCACTTTGCTTAGTAGTATGGCCTATACGTGAAGGAACTAATCGGTGGCTGTGTTAATTTGGTAGTGCGTCAAACAGCCAATACTTATGTTAGTTTTAACTCTCAGTTAGTAGTATTTTCGATTGATTACGTCTCCTATGCATTGCGTTAAGCTATTCGTATATATTGCCAATGACCGTACCGCAGTGGATTCACCGGTTCCCGTTAGATCATCACAGTTAAGCGCTGTCGGGCTTGCCTAGCAATTGGATGGGTAATCGTTAGGTCATCCGAGCTCTGTTGGCAAGCGACGTGTCAGGCCAATTGAGGAGCTATTTGACTGAGAAGTAGCGGCTCCGAAAGCGAAATCCGACACAACGGACGGGAAAGCTGGGCGCTGACCACGTCCCCCTCCATACCTCATCCGGTGACGCCTTCGGGCAGAGGATGACACGGCGGATGGTCGGTACCTCATGGGCCCTTCGAGACATGTGGCGCCGGGAGTTTAGTTTACTCGTACATAATGACTTCACTTTGTGTATTAAGGGCTGAACGAAATTACTTTGCCTCTTTCTAGGGATGGTTTCCATACAACAATCTTACCTTGGGGACCAATCAGAAATTTCCTCTCGTCTTGAAGAAACGTTGCACACTTCACTTCAGCTAAAACCCAGCTCTAAACTGGTAATTTCGTATTTTATGCATGCCACAAACTTCATCTTATTGCGATAAAATTTGCACACTGTATACATCATTTGTACGGTCCATGGTGGAGAATACCTTAAATTATCTTTTTTTTTATTTCTCGCGTACAGGACAGGAATAAGTTGAAAAGAAACAGGCCAGAGAGCAAGGATGGATGCCTGGACGGGAGGAGAGAAAGAAGGAGAAGGATGAGGAGGAGGAAGAGACTACGAAGTTAGCTAGACACTACTCAAAGAGTGGGTAAGAGGCTGACAGAGACAGGTGTACACGGACTTAATACTGGAATAAATGAATTCCAGAACAACGCTGAGTGTCTAGTGAGCCATTGTAAGCACCGACCCAGAACGACGAAGAACAAGGTGAGAAATAGCATTGCTATGGTTGATGTGATGGGCAGGCACTTTAGAAGTGTGAGGATCTAATTTCGTGTATATTAAGCAGTTGTAAAGCATTGCCTGGTTCGCTAGTAGAATATAAACTTGATCGTGGTTATGGTAACGTCGTTGGTTACAGAAATTTTGTATCAGTGGACAACCACTTCTGGCTGTTTAGCAGTCAACGTTTCTGATTACTGAAGTTGACTTCTAAGAGAGGGACAAGTTGACTTCATGGGAGAGGTAGTGAAATGCATTGAGGTCGGTAAGGCCAACAAGCAGCAAACCAGCCCACCATTTATTCGTAACCCTAATGCCTCAGATGGAGAGGGGAAAGGTGGATGAGACCATAAAAACGTTAGATGTAGTGAAAGCTTAAAACAGCCGGGAAACGACCACCTTTACGTCAGTAGCCTCGTCAAAGTGGGAGGAGCAGCGGAGAGAGGTTCGTTGCAGTCTGTTCCTCTTGCGGTAGGAGACTGCTAAAGAATCAGAGATGAAATGAGGGTGCAGATTTAACCAATGCATTAAAGACTTCTAATTGACAGGGTGTCATGGTGATCTGTCCACTGGGATTACCAATTAGCTCCCCATTCTAAATGGGCTGGTCCATAATGTTCAAATGTTTGGAATCCTATGGGACCAAACTACGTTGGTCATCAGTCCCTAGTCTCACAAACTACTTAAACTAAGTTAAACGAACCTAAGGATAACACGCACGTCCATGCCCAAGAGAGGATTCGAACTTCCGATGCGGGAAGCCGCGCGATTCATAACGTGGCGCTCCAGACCGCTCGGCTACTTTCGCGTGGCAAAGATCTGGTGGCCCAATAAGAAAAAGAATATGATTCACCAACGAAGATATGACATTCTTCGAGTCGCAACATGGAATTTTAGAAGTTTGAACACAGCAGGAAAGCTAGGAAATGTGAAAACTAAATACAAAGTGAAATGTGGAGGAGGCCAGACAAAAGTGTTGTTCCTGAAGACGGGCAGCAACCTTTTCAGTAGTTACAGGGGAAACAGTGTGGTTGTTTGATTGAGCTGGCCTTGTAACATCAGCTAACATGGCTTTGCCATGCAGTTACTGCGAACGGCTGAAAGCAAGGGGAATCTACAGTCGTTACTTTCCCGAGGACATGCAGCTCTATTATACGAGTCGGAGCGTAGAATGTTCTAACCCTAAAACGCGAAGGTAAATTAGAAAATTTGAAAAGATAAATGAATAGGTTAAAGTTAGATATGGTAGGGCTTAGTGAAGTTCGGTGGCAGGATGAACAGGACTTCTGGTCAGGTGAATACAGGGTTATAAACACAAAATCAGTTGGTGGTAACGCAGATATTGAATAAGAAAATAAGAACGCGGGTAAGTTACTATTAACAGCCTAATTAACGCATTATAGTAGCAAACATAGACTCAAGACCAATACCGACCATAGTAGTTCAAGTTTAGATGCCAACTAGCTCGGCTGATGATGAGGATATCGAAGAAATCATTCACAAAGTTAAGGGAGACGAAAACTTGATTGTAATGGGGGATTGGAACTCGGTACTGGGAAAGAGAGGAGAAGGAAATGTAGTAGGTGAATATGGACTGGGAAAAAGGAACGAAAGAGGAGATCGCTTGGTAGAATTTTGTGCAGAGCAGAATTTAATGATCACCAACACTTGGTTTAAACATCATGAAAGAAGGCTGTATACGTGGAAGAGACCAGGAAACACTGGAAGGTACCATATTGACTTTATAATGGTAAGGAAGAGATTTGGAAACGAGGTTTTAAACTGCAAGACATATCCAGGGGCAGATATAGACTCTGACCATAACTTATTGGTTATGAACTCCAGATTAAAACTTAAGACACTGCAGAAAGGTAGAAAAGTTAGGAACCAGAGGTCATTGAAAGTTTCATATGGAGCATTAGGCAAGGATTGACTGAAACGGGGGAAAGTAATACAGTAGAAGAAGAATGGGTAGCTCTGAGAGATATGGTAGTGAAGGCCGCAGATGATCATATAGGCAGAACGACAAGCCTAATAGAAATCCCCGGATAACACAGGACATACTGAACTTAATTGATAAGAGAAGAAAATATAAGAATTCAGTAATAGGCCAGTCGTCAGGTATGTTTAGGTCCAAAAAAATTGCAGGAAGCTGAATTTTTGGAATGTTGTTAGGAAATATTAGAGTAGTATTAAACCAAGTTTGCAGCTTCGAAATCCTTTTGCGTAACTTTTAAGAGCCAAAAAACCTCGAAATTTTCGGACTTTTTTCTGGTTTTGACTTATAACTCGTGAAGGGTGGTTTTTTGACGAAAAGTCACTCACACCTCTGTTAATGTAGGTAAAATATTCTAAAATTTAAGCCGAATCGCAGCTCTGTAAGTCCAATAGTTCCCGAGATATTGGACTTCAAAAATGGACTTATTTCTCCAAAAAGTTCAAATTTTCGATTTTAGTCAACTTTCGGCTAGAATATTGGCTCTAATGATCATCCCATGGGGAATGTCATACAAAACAAAGTTATATAGCAGTTATTTAACTTTAATCTAAGTACTGAACGAAGTCCATAGGCCCAATAGATTTCTAGTTATCGTTGAAAGACGAAAAAATCGGAGTATTCAATAAATTGACCCAGACGAATTGCAGTCCTCTTCTCCTGTGTATGTTAAAGAAAAAGGAAGAATTACTCATTGACGATGATTATTAACATATTGTATATAAATAGGTGTAATTATCTGTTAGTGCATACAAATATATTTGTGAAAGTAGGCATTGCTGTAAAAAAAATAAAAAATAAAAAATAAAAAAAAAATAAAAAATAAAAAAAAAATAAAAAAAAAAAAAAGAAGAGAGAGAGAGAGAGAGACGAAAGTCTCTCCGTTTTTGGATATTGGTCAGTCATTAAGGGATTGGGTCTTTCGTTCGTAGCCAGGCCTTTTGTTGTGCGAAGGTAACAATCCCCCTCACGTCCCCCTTACTCAGAGTCGTGACTTAGCGGGTGTTCTGTCCTCCCTCCCAAACTTCTTGCCTCCGAGGCCTTCCCCACTACACCCAGTCTGCCCTTAGAAACAGCCGTATTCGGATCCGTGAAGAACGTTTGAAACAAAAATCGTCTAAATCTTGATCTTGGTGGTGTTTTAAGTACTTTCTGTTTTACAATATGTCGGAGCTACCCCCGTCGCATCTTTGTTTTGGGGTCGTCGGTAAGTGCTTGCAGAGGGAACAGTGACAGTGAAAAAACGCGGAATTTAGACGCTGATAATGAGTCAGAAGCGTGGGCTTGAAAGGAACATGTTTTTTGTGCAGTTTAAATGAAGTGACCGTACATGACGCATGCAGGAAGAGGTACATTGTGGAAAGTAATGTGTAAGTATTTGTCCAGCGAGAAGGAGATGTTTGATTTGCTCAACCATCGTCTTCGTGTGGGGAAAGGCTGAAAAGTGCGTCGGATTCAAGGCGTCACATCATTGGATATTATTGTTTCCTTTATGGTGAAAAATTCTCCAAGGAATATTTCGAGAAGCAGATAAAATTGTCCAAATATCTACAGGTTGAACTCCATCAAAGGGAAACACTGGAATTGAAAGAATTGATTGTGGAAAAAGCTAGACAAGCTAGTGAATGGGGGCAACACATTCTTCTGCGTCTTTCCTGTATAAGTGAACTTGTTGCTACTGAGGGTAAGTACCACAAACTTTGCTACGTAAAACTGCACTCCTTGTCGCGATCTACTGGTGCAGGAGGTAAACAAGGCCGTCCTGAACATCCCTTCCTTATCGAAGGTATGGAGCGTATATATGCATACCCTTATAACAAGACAGGAAAACAAATTTTCCATAAGTGACTTGTTTGCAGAGACCTTCACATGTGATTACAAACCAGCAGCTGCAACTGTTCATCTAAAAAAGCGATATGGCGGACAAATTATTTTTGCGCAGTTTGGTCCGTATTACAGCCCAGTCTTGATGTTCACAGGCATTGGACAAAACATCCTTTATGAAAAGTGGTACAATCAAAGACTTAGCGATCCTGCTGAAGAGCGGCTTAGAGTTGTCAAAGCTGCAGCAGAGATTATCCTGCAAGACATTCGTTCCCAAACATTTGACACTACACAATATCCCCCGTCAGATGCTTTTTTAAAAGACGAAGAGGCATCCTTCTCTTGAACAGTGGAAAAAGAAGTGCATAGGATTTGCTCGTGCAATCATGGCTGCAACGAGGCCCAAATCTTTCCTATCCTCAATTCAAATAAGCTGTGGAAGGTATTTGTATAGAAAATTTGAATCAAAGCACCTTGTTGAACTTTGCTACTGTATGGGAATTTCTTGTACATATACGGAGGCTATGCATTTTGAAAGTTCCGCTATCCTCCGTGGAG
Source organism: Locusta migratoria (assembly GCA_026315105.1). Taxonomy (NCBI): domain Eukaryota; kingdom Metazoa; phylum Arthropoda; class Insecta; order Orthoptera; family Acrididae; genus Locusta; species Locusta migratoria. The sequence goes on from CM048748.1 coordinate 87,881,385, forward strand.
AAGTGGTCCAACCAGTTGACAAAGGAGCTTTTATGCATTTTGTCTTCGACAATGCAGATGTAAACGTTAACACAATTGATGGAGAAAATACGTTCCATGAAATGGGTGGTACAATGATCATGACTCATCCGTTCGCCCAGACATAAACAAACCATGTTTGAAGTCTGTATGTGCCGAGTCTATCAGGTTCACACACTGCCACACACATTAAATATTCTTCTATTAGAAAGAAATTTGGCTTGTCAGCCATTTCAATTAACGAAGTGAAAATCGCCGAAGTCATTTTGCCAAAATCCCCAGACCTGATGTGGTTGTTTGGAAAAGCAACTAACATGCCAGGCATCCCAGGATGGAATGGATTCATGGATCAAGTGACAGAAGATCTTCCTTACAAACGTTCAAAGATTTTATATCTCCCTTTTATCCATCCTCCCCCAACCGACTATGACGCTGTTTTAACATCACTTTTAGAAGCCAGTTAAAGAACAAGCATTTACAGTCAGTAAACATGTTTTGTGACCTACGATCAACCACTGCACTTGAAAGCCCGAGACATTGTGGAGAGCCACCAGCATCCTCAGGTTGTCAACATAGGGGTGAGACAGAGGTTTTCACCACCTCATGTTATTCATGGGGGCCGTCGGTGCCATAATGGCAGGAAGTGACTCAAGGAACTTCTCTGTTCAATATTTCCGGAAAACAGTGTTGAAAAAATTCCTTTTAAATACGATGCGTTAATAATCATCGTCAATGAGTAATTCTTCCTTTTTCTTTAACATACACAGGAGAAGAGGACTGCAATTCGTCTGGGTCAGTTTATTGAATACTCCGATTTTTCCAAGTTTTCGTCTTTCAACGATAACTAGAAATCTATTGGGCCTATGGACTTCGTTCAGTACTTAGATTAAAGTTAAATAACTGCTATATAACTTTGTTTTGTATGACATTCCCCGTGGGATGATCATTAGAGCCAATATTCTAGCCGAAAGTTGACTAAAATCGAAAATTTGAACTTTTTGGAGAAATAAGTCCATTTTTGAAGTCCAATATCTCGGGAACTATTGGACTTACAGAGCTGCGATTGGGCTTAAATTTTAGAATATATTATCTACATTAATAGAGGTGTGAGTGACTTTTCGTCAAAAAACCACCCCTCACAAGTTATAAGCCAAAACCAGAAAAAAGACCGAAAATTTCGAGGTTTTTTGGCTCTTAAAAGTTACGCAAAAGGATTTCGAAGCTGCAAACTCTAATACTACTCTAACATGTCCTAACAACATACCAAAAATTCAGCATCCTGCAATTTTTTTGGACCTAAGGCCATCTTTTTATCTACGACGACTGGCCTCTAAGTGAAGCAGGAAAAAGTGAATACAAACTTCTAAAAAATTATATTGACAGGAAGCGCAGACTGGCAAAGCAGGGGTGGCTAGGACAAATATGGAAGAATATATAAGAAGGGGAAAGATAGATAATGGTCACAAGAAAATAAAAGAGATATTCGGAGACAAGAAAAGAAGCTATATGAATGTCAAGAACTCGGACGGAAAACCAGTACTAACCAAAAAGAGGGGAAATGTGAAATGCGGAATGAATATATAGAGGGCCTGTACAAACGAAATAAACTTCAACGTAGTATTCTAGAAATGGAAGACGAAGTGAAGGAAGATGAGATAGGAGATATGATACTGCGAGAAAAATTTGACAGAGCGCTGAAAGATTCGAGGCGAAACAAGGCCCCTAGAGTAGATGATATTCCGTCTGAACTGCTGATATCGTTTAGCCAGTCATGAAGGAATTGTTCCACCTGGTATGCAAGATGCACAAATCAGGAGAAATACCTTCAGACTTCAAGAAGAATATAGTGATTCAATTCCTAAGAAACCAAGTACAGACAAATGAGGAACTCATAGAACTATCAATTTAATAAGTCATGGCGGCAAAATACTAACACGAATTATTTACAGACGAATGGAAGAACTTGTTGAATCCGACCTCGGGGAAGATCAATTTGGATTTAGGAGAAATGTAGAAACCCAGGAGGCAATACTCACATTACGACTTATCTTAGAAGATAGGTTAAGGTAAGGCAAACCTTCGTTTTTAGCATTTGTAGATTTGGAGAAAGCTTTCGACAATGACGACTGAAATACACTCTTTCAAATTATGAAGGTAACAGGTGTGAAATATACTGAGCGAAGTGTTATATTCAAACTATACAAAAACCAGACAGCAGTTATTAGAGTCGAAGGGCAAGAAAGGAAAGCAGAGATTGGTAAGGGAGTAAAACAGGGTTGTAACCTTTCCCCAATGATATTCAATCTGTACATTGAACAAGCAGGGAAGGAATGCAAGGAGAAATTTGGAGAGGGCATTAAAGTTCAGGAAGAAGAAATAAAATCTCTGCGGTTTGCTTATGACATAGTAATTTTGTCAGAAACTGCAAAGGATGTGGAAGAGAAATTGAATGGAATGGACAGTGTCTTGAAAGGAAGTAATTTTGTCAGAGACTGGAAAGGATCTAGAAGAGCAATTGAATGGAGTGAACAGTGCCTTGAAAGAAAGATGTAAGATGAACATTAACAAGAGTAGAAAAGGGGTAATGGAATGTAGTGTGAGAAAATCAGGCGATGCTGAAGAATTTACATTAGGTAATGAGACAATAAAAGTAGTAGATGAGTTTAGTTAATTGGGTAGCAAGATAACTTATAATGGCCAAAGTAAAGAACATATAAAATGCATTATGGCTATGGGAAGAATAGCGTTTCTAAAGAAGCGAAATTTGTAAACATCCAATATTAATTTAAATGTTTGCAATCCTTTCTGAAAGCATTTGTCTGGAGTGTAGCAATGTATGGGAGTCAAACTTGGATAATAAGGAGCTCAGACGAAAAGATGATAGAAGCTTTCGAAATGTGATGCTATAGATGAATGATGAAGATTGGATGGATAGATCACGTGCTCAATACGGTTGGGAAGAAAAAGGGTCTGTGGCATACCCTGAGTAAGAGAAGGGGTACATTGCTAGGATACATTCTGAGACATCAAGAAATTGTCAACTCAGCATTAGAAGGAAGTGTGTGGGGTAAAAATCGTAGAGGAAGACCGAGGGACGAATACAGTAAACAGATTAAAAAGGATGTAGGTTGCCGAACGTATTCTCAGATGAAGAGACTCGCACAGGACAGGGTAGCGGGAAGAGCTTCATCAAACCAGTATGCGGACTGAAGATCACAACAACAACAAATAAAAAGTCTCAGTTTTGTAGGTCTAGTCCTTAAATGCTAATATCAACAGAATAGAAAATTGCACAACAGGCGTAGGATTCGCAATGAATAGGATAGAGGGCAGAGAGTGAGTTGTTGTGCACAGATCCGTGTTACGGAAGTTCGCATTAGTTTCGACAGCAGACCAACACGGATTACGATAGTCGAGATATACGTGCCAACATCGATGGCAGAAGAGTTAGATTAACTATACAGGCTAAGGGTAAAAAAAGTTATTTGGTTCGTAAACGTGGAGGAAAATCCAGTGATATTGGCGCATTGGAACCCTGTTACAGTTGAAGGAATACAATGAAGGTTTGATTGAGAAAATGGATTTGGCAGAAGAAATGAGAGAGAAACAAATTAACATAAATTCCACATGGTAATATGGAGTACTCTATTCAAGCATCACAAGAGGAGAAGCTATGTTTGTAAAAGAGAAGGAGGCATGTTAATACACAAGCTGGGTTACGGGTTGGTAAGAAATGGGATGAAAAATAAGATATTGGATTATAAGGTGGTCGCAGAAATAAATACTCAGATTACTATTTAGCAAGGACGAAAATCAGACTGACGTTTGAGAACAGGACCATTGTAGAAGGAAGTGGGAAACTAAATCACTGAGGAATGATGGAAATGTCTGAAGTTCTTTAAAGATAAAGAAATACTGCGATAAGAAATACCAGACCAGGCAGTTCAGTGGAAGCAATTTGTACTTATCTAAAAACGGCAATAACGGAAGAAGGACATGCCAAGATATGAACAAGGAAAGTATCTGTGAAGGAACCTTTGGGACCAGAAACAATACTTAAAATGTTGTTTGACATGTTTGTCAGGGAGGCGGTCTAAATATTTTTAAGTAGACAATGTCTATAGTCTTGACCGCAAATTTACTAATTTATTGTTGATAAATTTTCGGTCAAGATTATAGACATTTTCTACTTAATCAAAAATACTTCAAATGTTTAACAAGAAACGGGGTACACAAATGTTCTGTTAGTGACACCACAAATCCTTTGGTTGTAAAATAAACTGGAAGTTTAGGGAACCCGAAGCGAAATGTCTGCATGACCAATGCAGTGAAGAAATCGAAATAAAGTGATATTTGGAAAGGCTGTCTGAGTCTACAGAAAACAAAAAGCCAATGTTCGGTAAAATTCAAAAAAGTGCGAACATAATCAAGCAATGGGAAGAGAGAGAGAGGATAGGCGAAAAGAATATATAGATACATTCTATAACTGTGTTTGCATCTCTGGTGACTTTATAAAAGAGGAGTTGAGATGTATTTGGAACTAATACGAGACTCTGTAATGGAGATGGAATTCATTTGAGTTGTGGAAGGTATAGATAACATTACAATGGAACTGTAAAAGCTACCGTGGGAAGTGACAACATGAAAAGTATCAACATCATACGGTAGAACTTGTGAGGCTGGTGACGTACAATCAAAGTTAAAATCTGCACCCAATTCTGAAGAAAGTCTGTTCTGATAAGGGTGAATGAGTGCAAACTCAACAGGTCATGTATTCAGTTACTAACGAAAATAATACGCAGAATATTGGAATAGGAATTTGAGGTTCTGTTAAGGTCAGTTAAAGGCACTATGGTCCTGGCATCGCATTTAATAACTGAATCAGATATCAATGAAAATCGTTGAATTTGTCGACAAAAAGCTGTAAACATTTTATATGGTACAACGTGTTAAAAATTGTTTAAAAGTAGGACGCGTAGTCAGGGTGTCTCAAAATTAAGTAGCCATACTTTATGAGGGTATTTGGAGATCAAAACTAAACAAAACTTCCTACGAAATTTTTCTGCTTTATATCCTATTACGGATACAACCTGGAAAATGAAATTTGAAATGGCAAACTGAAGTACAGAACATAATTAGTCGCGTACGGTTCACTGTTCCTTGTGTCCGGATGGTGTAAGGCAGAGGTGGGCAATGAGCGAGCCGCACTCTCGGAGCCGCCTGCCTGAGCTGGAGCAGAGCCGCGAGCAGCTGGCGTCCATCACGTAGTTCCTGCTGAAAAAACTAGATGGCGTTAGGCGCAGCCAACGCGCTAACGTAGCCGCAGAAATGCACCTGGCTGAGTGCGTTATAAAATAACTTATAAAGATAATAGTGCAAACTCTTTAGTATCCAACTCGAATGAACAGATTCCACTGCTAGGGGTATCTCCTGAAAAATGCTATTATGTTTATAAGTAAGTAACTTATAAACATAATAATGGAAACTCTTCTCTAAAACGTCCAGCGCGTGCAGTCGAGCCGGCAAATATCTTATAAAGATAAGAGCGATTTTTTTTTTGTCAGAAGTCACCCCCCAGTACGCTGTGGAGTTGAAATAGCTAGTCAAATCAGCGCGGTAAAGCGGCGTTCCATTTTCCAGTTCAACTCTAGTTGGGAGTGTGATTACTTGTTCACTGAAAGCGAAGGAGGAGCAAAATGTTTGGTATGTAGTAAAATACAAGGCATAAAAAAAGTACAATTTAGAACGCCACTACAGAAGACATCACTTCAACCAGTATGGAAGTGTAGAAGGGGAAAATCTTCTTTATAATCTGCACGAGGAAGGAAGTAAAGTAGAGATATGTATTATAATGCTGTACCTACTTACAAGATAACTTAATCACAGTGTTTTGTTTAATAAAACCAATTTTACTTTGAAATGACAACTGTGTTAATTTCTTAAACAGGAATGTGATGCCTCATCCTCCGATTCAGCTGTTCGTGCTAGTTACAGAATAGCTTTGCTGATAGCCCGTACTTCCCGACCATTTTTTGACGGTAAATTTGTGAAGCAGAGTTTGGAAGTCGTAGCAGACGAACTATGTCTACAGTTATCACGTTCTTTCACAAGTTTGAGTCTGTCGCGGCGTACTGTAACTCGCCGTATCGAACGTTTGTCAGGTGCGCCACCAAGCATGCAGACCTCTAGCGGCAACTAGGATAACTATCGGCCGAGCGCGAACGCTGCTCTTTTTCCGGCCTGAGCCGGAGCGCTGCTCATTGAGCCGATTTGTGCCCATCTCTGGTGTAAGGGTTAGCGCATATGCCCGGGAAATAGGAGACCTAGGATCAATCCATGGTCGGCCGCAAAGGTTTTCTTCCACCGAACATGACTTTAGCAGCGTAAGCATTTGCATCCGGTGTCCATCCGGTTCACATTTGGGCTTATTTGTTATCTTTACATGTATCTGGTTTCTTACGTTTAACGTCGATGAAAGAATATCCATTCAAACAAACTGCCCTTGAGGTTACATTTCTAACATTTCTCGATTATCTGTTAAGAAATGAAAATGTAGGAAAATTTCTTAGGAATTTTCTGTTTATTTTTGTGTTCAAAATATGTTTTCAAAGTATGATCATTTAATTTCGGGACACCCTCCATGCAGCATGTATAACAACCTATATGGTATAATATGACGGCAAGCACAAGAACGAATTATTCGAGTTAAGAAGAATGGAAGTTAGGGATTAAAATCTTTCGCCCCTATTGTGCAATACACAGCGTAAGTTGAAGAGCCAAAGCCGGAAATAAAATTATGGTTGAAGCATAGGTAAAAAAGGATGAAGTACTATCAAAGAAATGATTGAAAGATGTAATTGCTTATCTTAATAAAAGTGAAGAAGAGTTACAGAATATTTTGATTGGAATAAATAATCTGAGGAGTAGAGATTAGAACTGAAAGTGAAAAAAGACAGATATAATGAGAAATAGTAAAATGAAAATACTGAAAAACTTACGAAAAACGATGTTCAGAAAAAAGAAAAGTAGTTTAGTGCCCTAGAACATCAACATGAGAAAATTTGGCACAGAATCGGCGGAGGGAGAAGAATGGGATTAAGACCGACAAGAAGGGAGAGGATGAAAGGATGTGTTAAGAAAACAGGCAGTAACTTCCAAAATAATAGAGAGGGACACGGAGGATACACTGAAGAGGAAGACAAAGATTGAAATATATCGAGAAAATAGTAGATGACGTATGGGTGTGCAGGAAAAGGATTTTCAATGAGCTGCACGCAACATGTCTTAACAGTAATGACTCAATATATAAGTAATTAAATATAAAACAAAGAACAACATGACGTTTTGTTGCACTATTTTTTAACTTGATAAGGTTTCTGTTCCAACACATGTATCTATGTTTCCAAAATAAACTTTATCTTGCACCGCAGTTTGGTTTTCCCAGTCTTACTGTTGAATAGAATTTTAGCCATTTGTTTCACTTGTTCATTTGTTTATACTCCACTTCACTAACTAGTTGCCCTTTTACTAAAAGCCTTGAACATCACTTATTAAGATGTCGATGGTTCCAACCAATCCTTACAGTTACAAGTGAAAGAATTTTATTTTTGTAAAACTTCCAAACCAACCTGTCATGCAGAAATGCAATAGGTAATTCTTTGGTCAGCTGATCGCACTACACGCATGATTGAATGTTCTCGGCATTTGTAACACCATTTTAGGCCTAAATCGCAATTTCACCACACAGATATAGAAATGATTTAATTGGTTTTTGAAGTTCAAGTAATACTTCTCATTCCTCATTCAGCTTTCTATGCACTTTTCAAAGGTAACGAGATCGTTTACAGATTCTTCTATGTTGGCAGTAAACGCTTTTGCAACTACAGCCGGCTATTAGCTTTCAGTACAACTTTTGTAAGCTACAAATTCATTATAAAACTCTTCTGGTGGAGACAGGAGTTTCTCCTTCACAATAGGCAGTTTTCCGCTCCCTGTAACTGCACAACCGTTAACTTCTTTAGAGACGCTGTTATCTCCTGCTAGAGTTGCCTTCGTTACCGCGGACTTTCAGATACGACAACGAAAGGAGTAAAGGAGGCAGACAACGGGAAACGAATTCCGAGGCGCAAACTGGTATTGATCATACTTGCCTCAGAATGCGATACTACGTAGGTGTGGTATTCACGAGAAGGCAAGTGTAGAACCATTCTCCTCAGGGCTAATATCAGTTTTACATTCCCTCACTGTAATCGACAACTAATATACAATACCTTCACATTAATTATCACATCAATTACAGTAATGGAAAGACCATCGCAAACACACTATCTCTTACGAAGTCGGCAACATGTCTGTCAGCAAAACTGTAATATAACTTCGAATTTATAACACGACGTCTAGATGAACTACAAGACCAATCTGACGTCATTGTTAACGAGAATTTGCGATATCAAATTTTCCACTGTTTATTCCCACCTCCCAAATTTATCTATGCACATAACATGAGAAATTCTTTCAAATTTACTTGGTTCATTTAAGTGCGATCATTTCATGTCGTCATAGTACTTGACTATGCACATCTGAAGTCTTCGTGAAGTGAATTTGTCACTACCCGTAGCCGATTTCTCAAAATTAGTGTCTAAAGGTAGACAGCATGATTCAGTTTGTGGGCGTATTTCGTGAAAATCTCACACCATTGTATGGTAACACGGTTCATTCCAGTGGATAATCCGAAACACACACAAAAATAATGAACTATTTTCCTTCTGTTACCGTTTGCCACACAAGCTTCCAATGTCCTACAGTGCGGCTTATTATTAGTGAGGCATGTGTGTGTGTGTGTGTGTGTGTGTGTGTGCGTGTGTATTCTGTGTAGTTGCTCTCGAGAATACTGAAGGTATTCTACAACGCAAAACATGTGACAAAATTACGACGCAAGCAATAGTGTGACGCAGTATGAACGAATTGTATGTAGGTAATTGTCATGTAAACTAATTTATTGAAACCTATGTCACCACATGTATCCACAACAGAAAAGCATTGCTACCTGTAATAGAACACTCATGAAAAGGAGCAAATACTGAAACATTTGAACATTTAGAGGACAAAAAGGGACTTGGAGTGGAGAGTGCCGTGGGTGATGATGTGTTTTAAGTGGCGCCCTGTCTTTTAGTTGTGCAGTATTACAGAAGTGCTGCTAAATTACATTTTGTGCTGTGTCGTCATTTTTTTGTTAACGGAAGTCGTCTCATAAATGTTAAAAATATGTGGCTCAAGAATTCTTGTACTAGAGCTGGCGTGGGCAAGCAAGACGCAGCAAAGTGTTCCATAATGGTGCCACTCTTAGTCAAGTTTAGTTTCCACCAACACTGAGACGTGAAGATTCTATCAGCGACGAATCACATAATTTCAGGGACCAATCACCGAGCACGGGACTCTAGACAAGACAATTTCGAATGTATGGGGTTTACAGTAACTTAATCTTAAGCATTATGTGAAATACAGCCATTAGTTAAATTTAAAGTTTGTGTATTGAATCTCCCGTTTCATGAAGCCATTTCCTATTCCATGTCACGTAATTCAGTTGAGAAACTGGATAATTAATTTTGAGCTAAAGTTTAGATTTCGATGTTGTTTTGTATTTCACTGAAAAGTTATAAATGGCGTCTCACGCAAAGTTGGCTTATAAAATGGCTTAGATGCCTAGCGGCCATATTTTAACTAAAGCCAAGAGATAATAAAACATTTTAATGGTCGCATTTCCTAAACGTATTTGCTATTTTAGTGTTTGGTTTGACAAAGCATATATAAAGTACATAAAATTGAATTGTTAGTTTTTTGTCGTAAATGGAAGAAACTACAAGAAATTAATACCCTCCACCTTGTTTCCTAAGTGCAATGGCTCAAAAAATTACGAGAAAGTTGATTCACTGTAACATTCCATCTTTAAAGTCATTCTGTTCATTATAGTTCATTAAATCCTTTTGCTCATTCAGAGCTGCCAACCGTAAATAGTAAACAAGTAAGTTTGTTCACAAGGGAAAACAAAGCCATTGAAACCAGTCATCTCTGTCCTGTTCTGTTCCTATAAGACTATTGGAACCAGTAGTCCGGGCAACAAGTGAAATGTTGTACCTGTCGTGGTTCAAGAGAAGATCAGGCCCCGAATCGTCTCGTGCTTACACATAAACCTTTCGTGGTCGTTGGAACATATACGTCCCACTTCGGACATCATTTGTACTACTGGGAGGCGAGTTGCGTGATTCTGCATAGTGCTGTCATCTGTTAGTAGCTCTTCAGAATGCGGAAAAAATCGAGGCACTGGAATTCTTACAGTATAGTAGGCTGTAACTGTTTATATGGGCGGCAGTGTGAATTTTCTCGCCGTAACCATTATTTATTGTTCCTTGAATCTGTTTTCGTCGTTTTCTCGCTACCGAAAATGTCCGATGTCAGTATATTTTCTATTTTATGTTTCTTAGATGTTTACAAACAATTATTACGTTTTGTATAACTCATTATATTCAACAAATTTTTGGCAGTGAATTTACATCTACTGGGATGCATGTGTCCAGTGACCATTGTTGCGATATTGTGGTACTCATATTTCAAAGAAAAAAAGTTTTTCTGTAAAATTTTGTGCTAATAAAACACTGTATGTAGTTTACAGTTGTCTATGATTTCTATTATAGAAGCTGCGAGACAGCGAAATCCTTTTTTTTTTTTTTTTTTTTTTTTTTTTTTTTTTTTTTTTTTTTTTTTTTTTTTTTTTTCACTGCCAGACAACCCTTTATAGAACCAACAGTGTGTTAAATCGTGAGTCGATGATATAGGAAAACAGTGTTGCGAGTGAAAATGAAGTGAATGCACAAAATGGTGAAAGTGATGAATCTACAGATTCTGACTGCGATGATGATGTAACCCATTTTGAAGTATTAAATGTACCTTCCTTCATTGAACCAGAACTAACAACAAACTTCGCTTTGACAGACAATGAATTTGTGTATTTTGACAAATTATTTGACGATTCTATGATGCAGCGGATCTGCTTTCAAACAAATCTGTATGTCAAAACAGAAGAATAGTGCACAGTGGAAAGAGCTCACAGTTCAGGCACTAAAAGCTTTACTGGGATTGATAATAGCAATGGATATTCACCAGTTAACTGACGCAGCCAGTTATTTACATGTAAATGCAATATTCAGTGTTATGCCACTTTCTCGCTATAAGAAAGTAATAGAGATCCTTCATTGCTATGATAATTTGTTTCAGCAAGCAAAAAATGATCAAAATTATGACAAATTGTACAAAATCAGACCACTTATATTGGCACTAAACGAAAACAGCTTGACAGTTTGTCTATCAACCATCTGCTTCACTAGCTGTCGATGAGTCAATGGTAGCATTTTTTGTAAATGGGATGTGCTAAATTTTTTTTGGATTAGTGATCACACACTTGAACTGATGGAAGAAAGGAAACAGTTTAAGAATTCAAAGAGGGAAGAAGGAATAAAATGGTATAAAAGGCTCCGAAATATGGTCATCGGGGAAGCAAAGAAAGATAAAAACATATAATGCGGCGGTGCAAGGAAATAAAAGCTAGAGAAAGGAAATATGGAAATAGCCTATGAACTGATTAACTAAACATTCAAGAAAGTCATTGGCCGAAGCAATAACATACTAGGTGAAAATGGAAAACTGATATTTGTGAATAAGGAAGTGGGAAAGAGACGGTTAAGTTATATATGAAAAATTATATGACGATCCAGATGCGATAAGCAAGCTTGAAAATGAAGAAAATGTCGCAAATGATGTTAGGACCCTCATTAACAAAATAAGAATACCTAAAGGCTGTGAAAGAACAAAAAAAAAAAGAAAAAAAAGAAAAAGAAAAAAAAGAACCAGGATGCGACGCAATAACTGGAGAAATGAAACAATGACTGAAAATGCTCAAATGTTTGTGTAGCTTGACTTAACTGTGGGGTCATCAGTCCCTAAACTTACAAACTACTTAGGAACTAACTTATACTAAAGACGACACAAACACCCACGCCCGAGGGGGGATTCGAACCCCCCGACGGAGAGCGGCCTCGCGCAGTGTAGCATAGCGCCTCAATGCGCGTGGCCACTCCGCCGCGGCACAACGATTGGATGACGAAACGCATAACAATATGTAAACGACACGTCCGTTGTCGTTGTTGATAAAACTCTTCTGGGTATTGGACCGCATCGTCAATATATCAAATATTTCACTGTTTCGACGACTACTGCAAGCGGCCTTCTTGTGGGTGTCACGTTTACTGCTGGACGAGGGAAAGCTGAGGTCTTAAATATTGTATGTTGCCAGTTATGTCTGGTGGTTTCAGCTCTCTTTTATTGGTGTTTGCTTTATTTCTTCCAATTGGTGGAAAAGGAAATGCTGGATTGGTGTTTACATTAACGTTTGCCATTGGTTGAAACTGGCGAATGAGAAGATGTCCTAGGCTGAATGAAGGACAAAACTGACATGTTGCACACAGCCGGTCTATGAAATCGTCTGTGATTGGGGACAGGTGTACATTGGAGAAACTGGGCGGCCGAATAACACAAGGATAGCCGAGCACGAGAGGTACATTCGGCTGGGACAGCATACGAAGTCGGCAGTAGCTGATCACTAGGAAGAGTGCGGCAAACAGGTTTTCAGGAAGTCATTGTACTGGCAAAACAACCCCTCACTTTGAAGAGGAAAATCAGAGAAGACGGGTATAGACTTCCGGTGTCTTGACTGCCGCCGCGGTGGAGTAGCCCAGTGGTCTAAGGCGCCTCGCTGCGGAACGCGCGGTTGCTCGCCGTCGGAGGTTCGAGTCCTCCCTAGGGCATGGGTGTGCGTGTGTGTGTGTGTGTGTGTGTGTGTGTGTGTATGTATGTGTGTGTGTGTGTGTGTGTGTGTGTGTGTGTGTGTGTGTTGTCCTTAGGTTAGTTTATCCTAGATTAAGTAGTTTGTAAGCTATGGACTGATGACCACGCAGTTTGGTCCGATAGATTTACAAACATTTGAACATTTGATTTGATTTGATCTTGGCTGCCCGCAGTAGCATAGGGGCCCGCATAGCCCGGAGATAACAGCGGCCGCGCGTACACAAATAGCACGCTCTAGCCGGCGCTAGGCATCAGTGCTACGTCATTGCTACCACCAGCCTCATTCGCCAGTTTCAACCAATGGCAAACGTTAATGTAAACACCAGTCCAGCATTTCCTTTTCCACCAATTGGAAGATATAAAGCAAACACCAATAAAATCCAGGACTTCCTTTTCCACCAATAGGAAGAAATAAAGCAAACACCAATAGAAGAGAGCTGAAACCACCAATCATAACTGGCAACATTTCATATTTAAGATCCCAGCTTTCTCTCATCCAGCAGTAAACGTGACTCCCAGAAGAAGGCCGCTTGCAATAGTGGGCGAAACGTCGGTGAAATATTTGATAGATTGACGATGCGGTCCAATACCCAGGAGAGATTTATCAACACATAACTATATCTTCAAACTAATCCAAAATATGTATAAAACTGGAGAAATACCTGAAGATTTTAAAAAGACTTTCATAATTCCTATACCAAAGAAACCAGACACTATAAAATGTGAAGATCATCATACCTTGAGCCTATAATCACATAAGTCAAAAATATTGACAAAAATAATATATAACCGAATAAAAACTAAACTGGGCAGAATTTGGATGAAGATCAATTTGGATTTCGACAGTCTAGAGGAACAAGAGTAGCTATGTCAATGTTAAAATCCTGGAGATAAAAAGACCACTGTTTATTGCTTTCGTGGATTCAGGAAAAGTCTTCGATAACATTAATTGGAATAATCTGATCGAAATTATGACTAATGTTGGTCTAGATTTCATAGACAGACGGACAGTACATGAACTCTACAAAAATCAGAGAAGGGTTATAAATACAAGCGGTGAAAAACAAGAGGCTTACGTACAGAAAGGAGTACGAAAAGGATGCAGTTTATCACCAGTGCTCTTCGGCTTCTATATTGAGGAGGGAATTAAGGAATGTAAAGAGTAGGATGGAATTAGGATCATTGGAATAGAAATTAAAATGATAACGTTTGCTGGTGACACAGCCATCATTGAAGAGAGCGTAGAAAATCTGCAAAAGGCATTATCAAGAATGAATATCCTGTCAGCTAAATATAACATTAAAATCAACACAAAAAACACAGAGATCATGGTATGAAGCCACGAGCAAATTACAACTGATAATAAGGTTATTGATGTACCATGGAAAGACGTTAATGTGTTCACGTACTTAGGAAGTAAAACCACACCAGATGGCGGAAGTTCAGCAGACATAAAAAGTAGAATTGCGCAAGGTAAAATAGCCTTTAACAATAAACGGATGCTTCGTGCATCAAGAAATATAAAAGAAGAGATCAAGAAAGCATTTTTAAAATGCTATGTGTGGAGTGTGGCATTGTATGGCTCCGAAACTTGGACACTCCACATTTGTGACAAGGAAGACTAGGAGCATTTGAATTGTGGTGTTGGAGAAGGATGCAGAAAATCCCTTGAGCAGCAAAGATGACAAATGAAGAGGTTCTTAGAAGAATCGGCGAAAAAAAGCACTTTTGAAAATGATAATGAAGAGAAGAGACAAGTTAATAGGTCATTCGTATAGACACAGTGAGTTTATAGTCAGTGTTATGGAAGGAATGGTAGAAGGAAAAAGAGGCAGAGGAAGACCAGAATGCAGTACTTAAAACATATTCAATAAGATATAAGAGTGGAATCATTTTTGAAGAGGCTATCCAAGAACAGAGAAGTGTGTAGGAGAGGAATTGCTGCCAACCAATCTTCGGATTGAGAACGAGAGAGACTTATTTGAACAGTAATTAAAATCGCAAAACTTCGAAAGTTTCTGATTGTCTTGTCGTAAGTAATATTTAGTATTTTGTGTCATTTATGTGTCCAATTAAAAGATGAATACATTTAGACTTAAACTTCCTGGCAGATTAAAATTATGTGCCAGAACCGGGACTCGAACCTGGGACCTTTGCCTTCACGGGCAAGCGCTCTGACTGAGCTATCCCGACACGACTCACGATGCCGCCTCACAACTTTACTTCCGCCAGTACCTCGCCTACTACTTTCCAAACTTCACAGAAGCTCTCCTGCGAAAAACAAGCAAGACTAGCACTCCTGGAAGAAAGGCTATGGTGGAGACAAGGCTTAGCCACAGCCTAAGGGATGTTTCCAGAATGAAACTTTTCACTCCGCAGCGGAGTTTGCGCTGATTTGAAACTTCGTGGCAAATTAAAATTGTGTGCCAGAACCGGGACTCGAACCTGGGACCTTTGCCTTTCGCGGGCAAGCGCTCTACCGACTGATCTATCCCGACACGACTCACGATGCCGCCTCACAACTTTACTTCTGCTAGTACCTCGCTTGCCCACGAAAGGCAAACGTCCCAGGTTCGAGTCCCGGTTCCGGCACACTTTTTTACTCTACCAGGAAGTTTCATATCAGCGCACACTCCGCTACAGAGTGAAAAGTTTCATTCTACATTTAGACATATTATATTTATATTTTGGTAATAAAAGCTGCAAAAACCTAGCCTTTTTAGCAAATAAGGCACGTCAATATCCACTCTGACAAATCATAGACGTTTACTCTCAGTGATTAGACAATTGTTAAAATGGACGGCCGAGTTTGTATTGCCTGCCGCGAGGAGCGCTGTAATTCATGAGTTAGCCACTCTATGAAATTTAAGCTCGTTGCCCGAGACAACAAAACAGCCGGCAGCAGTGCGGGCTCAGCTGAAGTAACGACGAATTCCGCTGTCAGTAGCGCCTCCTGGAGCGCTTCCGTGCGCATGCGCGGAGTGACAAACGAGCAGCGACGATGCGCCGACAGCGCCAGTAATCACTCCCAGCAACAGCGATGCACATTTATTTCCCCGCCACGCCGCCAGCTCGCTTCCGCCGCTGGTAATACGCGGCTCAAGTTAATTGCCAGTTCGTCATCAGACGCTAACGCAGCGCCTGGAGGCCTCAGCTCCGTTCGCCGTTGCTTCTCCATCGCACCACTCCAGTTGTCGAGACTGTGACAGATGGTTCGGTAGGAGGACCATCAATCTTCATTTCATATTCATCTCTGCAGGCCTTGCTTCGACAATCACCTTGTAACCCACTGACGCGCTAAATTGTGGCTTCGCATCTTTTCCAATGTGTGAGAATATGTGTGTGTTCTTCGGAAAAGTAATGAACAGGAGCAACCGGGTTCGAATACCGGCTCGGCACAAATTTTAGAGAGAGAGAGACAGGGATGGAGAGAGAGAGAGAGAGAGAGAGAGAGAGAGAGAATGGGAGGTGAAGCGAAATTAACACATTTGGGCTTCGCAACATGATTACTCATACCACAGCAGTTAGTCTTCATATACAGGTAATGTATGACATTAACTGCGAATGGGTGAAGCTGAAAATGTGTACCCAGCCGGGATGCGAACCCGGTTCTGCTGCACCTCTGGGGACACAGCGATAACGAAACCTGCACGGATTACTGAAGCACACCACAGCAGTTAAAATAGTCTTCCTATACAAGTAATGTATGATATTAACTGCGAATGAATGAAGCTGAAAATGTGTACCCAGCTGGGATGCGAACCCGGTTTTGCTGCACCTCTGGGGACACAGCGATAACGACACCTGCACGGATTACTGAAGCACACCACAGCAGTTAAAATAGTCTTCCTATACAAGTAATGTATGACATTAACTGCGAATGGGTAAAGCTGAAAATGTGTACCCAGCCGGGATGCGAACCCGGTTTTGCTGCACCTCTGGGGACACAGCGATAACGACACCTGCACGTATTACTGAAGCACACCACAGCAGTTAAAATAGTCTTCCTATACAAGTAATGTATGACATTAACTGCGAATGGGTAAAGCTGAAAATGTGTACCCAGCCGGGATGCGAACCCGGTTTTTCTGCACCTCTGGGGACACAGCGATAACGACACCTGCACGGATTACTGAAGCACGTCTTCCGTTAGATATAATTTCTCAACTTGACCTGCCCAATCTTACTCAAACTTGCGGTTTTTTAATACTGCTTTCCGTAAGAGTAAGTGCCTAGGAGCACCTCCGCACTGTAGAAATCATTGCACGTCATCGGCATATTGTATAAGGTATATATGTGTGGTGTCTGCTCTTTCGGTCATATCCGAAAGATCAAACACCACACACATAGATAACTTATAAAAAAAAAATTAAAAAAAGTATCTTAGAAATTTGGTCCCGCGGATTTTTCCGGTATTAAATGGACGTTCGAGACTGACAAGGAGCTCACTTGGCTATCGGATTTTACATTTTTTTTTAAATTTATAGTACGAGAAGTTGAGAACTCAAATAACCATCAGCCAAAGCCATTAGATCAACTCTAAAAAATTCTCGAGAAAATCGACATTGAAGTTTTGCAAAGTACCAAAAATTAGAACGGCTGCATCATTTGTTGGTATAGCACAGGTGGTTGCGTTCTGGCCTTTCCACCCTGCGGTCGGTGGTTCGAATCCTGTCCCGACAAACTATTATTTTTTCCATTGTGTTCAAAAAATGTTCAAATGTTTGTTAAGCTTAAGGGAAATGCGGAGTCATCTGTCCCTAAACTTACAAACTACTTATGAACTACCTTACACTAAAGACGACACAAACATCCATGCCCGAGGGAGGATTCGAAACCCCGGCCGTAGCGACTCTGGAGACAGTGACTGACGCGCCGCAGACCGCTCGGCCACTGCGGCCTGCCCATTGTATTTGCTCAGTTTTAATATCTAATGGTAGTTTTTACGATTTTTACGTATTTTTATTTATTCTTAAGATTCTATATTTTATAGAAGGTTGTTAATAATGACTGTTTCTGTCAAAAAACGTAAGTTACATTTTTTTAGAGTATTGGCTTCACTATTAGTTAACGACGGTAGTATCTGAGCCGCGGCGGAATAGCCACGTGCACTGAGACGCCTTGCTGCAGTGCGCGCAGCCTTTCGTCGTTGGGGGTTCGAGCGCACCCCCGCCCCCTCCCCGGGCATGGTTATTTGTGTTGTCCTTAGTTTAGTTTAACTTAGTTTAAGTAGTTTTTAAGCTAGAGACTAGTAACCGCGCAATTAAGTTCTTTTAGTTACAAACGTTTGAATATTTTGTAGTCTTTCATTGTTCAGCTACGACACTTTTTTTGGAAAGTCATCTCCATAGCTACTAATAGCTACTAATAGCTTTCCAAGCAGCTAACATTCTCAAACATCGTTCTCCGTGACAATGAGGTTTTCAACTCGTCTACATACGCATAAAGAAAAAGTGGCAGAGTCGTGGAATTAGAGATCCAAAATATTTTATATAACTGAATTGGAATACGAAAAAAATATTTATCACAGTGGGATTCGAACTATCGGCGCTATGGTTGTGAACCCAGAACGCTACCCCCTTCCCCACATTTCTCTCTCTCTCTCTCTCTCTCTCTCTCTCTCTCTCTCTCTCTCTGTTCCTTGGGGCCGCTGATTGTGTTTGTTCATTGTTGTTCACTGTGTCCTTGGCTCAGCTCTTTTATTACGGTGGGCGCTGAGCCACGGCGCCCGTCATCACCTGAGCTACATCGACAGACGCCGCGACCGTTTTAATTATTGGTACTTACGCGCATTTTGCACAACTTCAAAGTCTATATTTTTGAGGGTTTTTGTGAGTTGCGTTGATTGGCTTTGGCTGATTGTTATTTATGTTGTGAACTTCACGTAACAATAAATATAAAAAAATTCTAAAATCCTTGTGAGATTCAGAATTAATTGCACCATCAAACTTCCAGGAGATGTAAAAAGCGTCTTGTGGAATAAAACGAGTGAAGAAACCTCTGCCCGGAAACCATTCAACGACGTTGCGGAAGTCCGTGTTGCCTCGGCGGAATAGCCGAGAGTCCTGAGGCAGCGGCTGCGGTGAGCGCGGCCGGCCGCCGTCGGAGGTTCGAGACCTCCCTAGGACATGAGTATTTGTGTTGTCCTTAGGTTAGGTGAATTTAGTTTATGTAGCTTTTAAGCTAAGGAGTAATAACCAAGCAGTCAATTCCCGTAGATTTGCAAATATTTGAACATTTGAGTCCAAGTTACAGGCCCCAGCACATCCCTCTAGATATCCAGCAACTTCAACGTTCAGCGTCGTTGAATGACGTTTCCTGGCATTATTTCTATTCTCATTTTGTTCGTAAGGACACCTGCTCATCCCTTAGAAGTTTGTTATAATTGTGTAATTCCTTACAGTACCAACTCGTGTATGGAACACACAACCATCTCAGTCTTCGACGTCAATTTATTGCCTGAAATATCTTTATTATACTTGAATTACTATATTTTCTCCAACGCCCAAAATTGCGTATTTATTTGCTTTAAAAAATACAAGGCACGCGTTAATAGCAATGCCGTGCGGGGCGTCATATCAGGGATTGCGCGGATGTATATGATGTCCTTAGCATGAGTTAGTTTGTGTAATTTGTAAGTGCAGTGACCGATGAACCATGGTTCAAGTTTTTACAACACAATTTATTTAAGTCAAAGAAAGTACACTCTGGGTTCGTTAACCAGTCAAACGAAACTAAATTCTTCTATAGGGACAGAAATCCCAAAACTAAACACGGATTATAATCTGGTAGATAAAAGGCACAGTCACTAGCATAGTTCTGTTCGTCACTCTCAGTCCACCAGGTAAACGTTTCAGCCGCTTCCGTCCGGTAGGCCGACGGCGAATTCGATAGAAGTCGGCCATCTTGCGTAGTGGAGACGGTCGTAGGCGGCGAGAGCGAACACACAGACACTGGCTCATCGCCTGGAGCCAATCAGGAGGCAGGCGGAAGGATACTCAGTCGGTCCACAGAGCCGCCTGTAAGAAATAGTCCCTATTACTACTGTTTGTTTGGAGGTTACTGTTTGTGTATGTTCTGGTCTTGTGTTGGCATCTGGCAGGCGCTGGTTGGTCTCGCGCCGCCTGTCCAGTTGCGTTGCCCGCTTGACAGTCGTGTTGTGAGGTATGCCGGCTGGCAGGCGTTTGGCCGGCGGCATCAGAGCACATTTGAAAAATTATAACTTGTACTAAAGTGGAGGCATCGTTTCAAAAAAGTTCACCAGTCCCTGAACTTACAAACTACTTATTAAATAACTTATACTAAAGACAGCACAAACATCAATCCCCGAGGGAGGATTCGAGGGAGGATGCGGCGTGCATCGTTTCTGATAAAATGTACATATTTGTCTTACATCCCCCGCAACAGTCATGTGCGAAATTATTTTCTCGCAAGAACTGAATACGTGGGAAGCCGAAAGTTTCTAACACAATTGCTCCTTTTATGATGGGGCTCTCCTTCGAACATATTAACATACAGAAACTTCTCTCAGGACCTTTCAACAAAGATGTAAAACTGACAATTACGGGAAAAATGTCGTGTACTCGAAAATTATATATGGTGGTGGTGGGACTGGCGTGAGATGAGGTACTGTTTTAAGCAACATACTCCAGGTCACTCCCTAACGTCCAGAATCATATTTTCAGACTGCAACGAAATGTGCGCTGACGTGAAACTTACTGGTATATTCAAATTCGATTGGAACCTGCGTCCTTTGCCTTCCACGTGCAAGTGCTGCGCTGACTGAGCTATACCGGCGTGCTTTACTGTACGTCCTCACAGCTTCCTACTTTCTGAACTTCACAGACGTCTGCTGCGAACGCCGGAGCACGCGGTTACTCTCCGTGGGAGGTTCGAGTCCTCCCTCGGGCATGTGTGTGTGTGTGTGTGTGTGTGTGTGTGTGTGTAAACATTTGAACATTTGATTTTCTCCTGTGAAAATTACAGGACTAATACTCCACGAAGCGCTCTACCGTCTGAGCTGTCCCGACACTTTTCAGGGTTGGTCTTCACAGTTTTTTTCATCTGCCGGGTAGTTTCATATCAGTGCACATTCTACATTAGAAGAAAATATCATTCTGGAAATCTCCTGGGCTGTGACTAAGCCATGTCTCCACCATAGCCTATGTACCAGGAGTGCCAGTCCTTTACGGTTCCCATGAGAACGTCTGTGAAGTTTGGAAAATAATTGGTAAAGTACTGGCAAAAGTGAAGCTGTGAAGACGGATCGTGAAGCGTGCCGGAATAGCTCAGTCGGCAGATCGCTTGCACGCGTAGACAATAGTACCAGGTTCGATTCCCGGTTCCTGCACATAGTTTTAATCAGCCATGAAATTTCACTTCCTTACGATTTCTTCAATCACTCGAAATATGAGGGGCTTCTAACGAAAATTATTCATCGAAATAAAAGAAAGTGCTTCAATATCCTAACAAAAAGTTTTTGTTTACTCCAGAATCCTCGTTTATAAAATCTGTGTTTTATTTCTATAAAACTAAAGTTTATTGCTAGGTAAAGTTAAGTACTACTTACTTTGCTTTACGCGATCAGGCCCAGTGGACCGCGCGATGATGTAATCAAGGCTCTCCATTCATTGCAATACTTCGCTGTTTGTTCCCAGTTCTTCCAGGCCTCGGGGTTTTGTAGGTCTTCTCTTATCCCGTCCATCCATCTCTGCCTTGGTCGTCCCAGGGGTCTTTAACCTGTTGGTATCATATCCATGACCATCCTAGACCATCGCTCCTCATTCATACCTACCACATGCCCTGCTCATTCTAATCTTCTACTTCTCACCAAGCCCACAATGTTCGGTTCACTATAGAGTTGCTCTAATTCTATATTGTGCCTTCTCCTCCATTCTCATGTTGTCTTGAACGGTCCAAATATTTTCCTCAAGCATCTCCTTTCGCAAACCGCGTGCCAGTTAAGAGGATATATTCAATAGCTACACTACATTTACTTCCAGCAGAACATTACTGACGGGTAAATTTTATTCTGAATATGTTTCAGGTGACAGGGAGAAAAGTTGCGGGTAGAGGATAGAATACAGCAAGACGGAGGTCGCTGATGTGTCGTCACGTACTCCATTTAATCTTGTGTGTCTACAAAAGGAAGAAGGGACAAATGAATCTCCACTATGTGTACCCCAGCACTTCGTAAGAAGAAACTACAATGCCTTTAACGAAGCTATACCGACCCTTCCACAGCGCATCTACTAAGTCACTGGCGGCGGAGTTTCAGACACTCGTGGAGAGAGATGATTTTACTCACAATGTGCCGTGCAACTCCGTGGGATGGAAATGTCTATTTCCCAGAAATATATTAACACTAAATGCAGTACAGATATTACTTACTAATACAACTACACATCCGGACATTCTCGCCCACAGACGAGGTCAGGCAACGAACTGATTGTTACACACACTGACGCTTGTTCAAAATGTTCAAATGTTTGTATAGCTTATGGGATTTAACTACGGGGTCATCAGTCCCTAAACTTACAAACTACTTATGAACTAGCTAATATTAAGGACGGCGCAAATATCCATGCCTGATGGGGGATTCGAACCCCCGACCGTAGTGGTCGTGTAGACCGTGACTGGAGCGCCTCAGTCCCCTCGGCCACCGCGGCCGGCCTGACGTTTGTTGTTTTTCTCTGTGAACGACCACTGCATCATCATGAGAAATGCTTTCTCCTCAATTTTCGCACAGATTTATCAACTATACCCTCCCCAAATATTTTCTGTCAATTTCTCTTATGTGAGTAGCAAAAACAACCTCACTGTGCTTGTTTTTGTAACAATGGAGTGAGTTCAGACGACTGAGCGAGGTGGCGCAGTGGTAACACACTGGACTCGTCTTCAGAAGGACGGTGGTTCAGATCCACCTCCGGCCATCCAGATTTAGGTTTTCCGTGATTTCCCTAAAGCACTCCAGGCAAATTCCGGGATGGTTCCTTTCCAAGGGCATGGCCCATTTCCTTCCCCATCCTTACCCAAAAATTTGAGCGTAAGCTCTGTCTCTAATGACCACGCTGTCGATGGGACGTTAAGCCCTAAGCTTCCTTCTTTTGAGTTCAGAAGTTCTCAGTTCCATTTACAGTACGTCTGTACCCACATAATTTGCTCATTCTGTCATATAATAGCTTGAATAGGTCCACGAACCAGAAGCATCATGTAATAACAAAGAGTTTAGGAACTTAAATGGTGGCAATTATTTATTCACAACCGATATAAAAGCGTTACATATTTACACCTGTTACTGTCCAATGTAGTCACCAGCGTTGTGTAGAGCCCGTTGCCAGCGATGTGGAAGGCGTAGTTGATAAGAGAAATTAGGGCTCGTACGGAGGCATATAGGCATTCTTTTTTTCCTCGTTCAATTTGGGAGTGGAATAGGAAAGGAAATGCCTAGTAGTGGTACAGTGTACCCTCCGCCACGCACCTTACGGTGAATTGCGAAGTATGTATGTAGATGTAGATGTAGATGTTGTGAATTCTGTGGAGCACTTCTGAAGCGAATGCCATGAAGTTGTTCCTTGATCTTCGCAATCAAATCAAAGTCATAAGGACTTAAATCTGGGAGAATGGTGGATGGTACACTAATTCCCAATCCAATCGACCGAACTGAGCAACCACAGCTTGCGTTGTATGCGCTCGGACAATGTCGTGCAAAATGATGGTTGGGTTACACGGAAAGCTGGTTACAGGTGATGCCCCAGAAGCGAACACTAATACCGTGCAATGATGGTTTGCCGTTGAAAAACGACCGTCTGTCGTCTTCCATATATTTTTAATACATCTGTAATTTATTGGATATCGCTAGATTAGCATTTTGTTAAAACTAGAACCCCACTCTTTTCAAGGCATGAGGAATAGCATTATATTTCATGTTTTAAAATATTAGTTAATATTGCTAGGATTTTGTTATTTTAATAATTTATTATTGTGGTTATGAATGTGGCAATAAGTACGGCTTTCCGCTACGCCACTGTCCCTGTGAGAATGTGTACTTGTTTTACTTTTAAGTGGATGTGCGAGGATCTAATGGCTGTCTGAATGTGGGTGGTAATAGCTCGCTGGCTCAGAGTCGATAGTTAGTCGTTACCAACTCCTGCTACTGATGCGACCAAAGAGGTTTCTACACCCTTTGGTTACAGGATAGTCGACAAAACTTCTCGAGGGCGAGTCACGCGATCTTCTCTCCCCACCACCATGGTTATCATGGATTTCCCAGTTTCCGGTAGCTTTGCCGCGTCTCCTGGCCGCTATGTCTTCACTTTGTGCTGGGATCGCGGTGAGGTAAGGTTGGATCTGCTTCTTGTGCCTGCGGAGATGGTAGTGATTCGTTATCTAGCATGTTTAACTTAGACTCTTGAACTTAGATTCATTTTTCGGATTATTTATTTTTGATTGTGCGTGGAAATGTGTTCTAGTTTTTCAATCCAGTGATTTCCAACAGATAAACGCGGTGAATGCGTTACTAGTTGCAGTTTGACAAAGGCCTGGTACATTTATACCTTTTGTGGCTATGTGGCAGTGTTCGAACTCTGTATAAATTCTTTCTAGTTTTGTGGGACCCGATTTCTAACAGATGATATGTTCATTTTTGTACAGTGCATGAAATATTTTCCTCATCATTTCTTTCCATGAGTGATATGTGTTCCACATGGTCGGTTCTTAGAACAAAGTCTTCAGCTTCCACTATTGTTTGTTCCATCATGAAGTAACTATGCACGTATCCTTATGATTTCCAGAAACATTTCGTGATCTTCTCTCTCCGCCTATTTTAATTTTGCTGTTTCTGTTCTGAACTTGTAGTATGCAGTTAGTCTTTATCAGTAATTCTCCCCAAGCCTAACCTCCTTCAGTAGCTTGCTTATGAAATTATATGTATTTCTAAGGGTTGCATGCCGTGGTTTCTATTCTCACTTTTCCATCTTCGTATTTTTATTATTATTATTATAATTATTACTTTTTTTTTTTTTTTTTTTTTTTTTTTAGACTGGACATCATCCATCTCTGTAATCGCTCCCTATCGCGTGTAGCTGCATTTCATTCGCTTCGTTGTGTAATTCTAAACATTTCTATGTGTTGCATGACGTAGTTCACTTTCTTTATTTTTCAGAAATTGAATTTATACATTTTTATCGGTTTTCGGAACCACGTGGGTCCGAACTCCGACTTCGGGGTTTTCAGCTAGTCACCTGAATTCACGCCACTTCTCATAAAACCAGTGCCTAGGGAGTTTACTCTCACATTGAAACTTAAAACTCCGCCTTAAATTTGTGTGTAATGAATCCGATTTTTAACCACTTCACCTTCAGTGGAGTGCGATCATGTAAACATATCCGTGTGTCGCCGTTAGCGTGTGTGCCCGCGGTCTAATCTAAATACAACTTAACCTTGCTATACTCACGCACCATCTGAAATCAGGCACTACAGACCAGAGACATCTTCGCAGTTTTATTGTATATTGTGTTGTGAGGTACCTCCGGATTTGCTTAATTTCGCCTACGGTAGCGGCGCCTGCTTCTGCCTCGCTTCAGCACGCTGATTTTGGTGAGTTTCGCTATTGCATTGCCTGTGTGTGAGCAAGTGACTGTTGTTTTGTAAATCCTCCCCCTCCCCCCCCCAGTTGCGTTAACTTTTGTGTAATTTATGTTAAATTAAATGCTGGGCATCGTCAGTATTAACTTATGTAAGGAGACGCACTTTTATTGTATTAACAAAATTGGTTCCCCATTTTGCTTGTGTTCTAACTGAATAAACAAGTTAAGTTCAGCATAATTTTGACTTGTCTATAAATAGTAGTTTTCGAGCACCTCCCCCCTTTTTATTTAATATTGGTTTTCACCAGTGCTGAGAACAAGCTCAGATGCAATTTTTTATGTTTAAGTTCCGTTGCGCCATAAATGTTTTCTTAGTCACCTTTCTGAAATAACTTTAATTGTGGTGGTTTGTTTATTAATGCAAGTGTGTAATTTCGTGGGAGCTGCTACGTATATTGTCCACTGTATCGTTAACTTCCTGTTATTAGAGTAATTTGAACCAAGTCAGTTCTCAATTAGGGCCAGGGAACAAGGTTTTACAGCAGGGAGTAGCCGGTAGTTCACACGGATCTTTTGCTAATTTTACTGCTAAAGTTAAGCTTTTTCATAACAGTAAATTCTTATCTTGGTACCTCCTACCAGAATTAAGCTTTTATTACGTACAGTGGCCGACTTTTGTCTGGCTTACCGCTGCCAGGATTCGCTCTTCTAGCGGATCATCTGTTCAATGAAATAATTTTTTGCTTTAAAAAATTTCTTTTCCATCCCAATGTGTGAGTGTGTGATATTAGCAGCGCGCATTAATCTATTTCATTTTATGTTTTCAGCACTCGTGTTTTTCAGCGTTTTTTTTTGTCATTTTGGAAGGGTTATTTTATTTAATTGTTTTTGTAAAATGAGGACAGCCACTTGTGTTTGTTACTTTTGTTGTTCTAAACTACTTGTTATTATGGAGAATAGTTCTGCCTTGTCCGTTCCCACTCGCTCTAGGCGATTAAACCAAAGTAAGGACCGTGAAAAGTCGTCTAGGTCAGACCTTTCGACCGAAAGGGAAAAGTAGCGAACACAGACGGCAGCGTTCCCCTTGAAAACGCGACTAGTTTAAACGTGGACATGACTGGGTGTGAGGGCAGGGGCGAACAAAGCAAACCGCATACCAATATGTCGGTTTCTGCTACTTCGCAAACTAGTTCAACCAGTATTACTAGGCCCGTGTGCGTTTCTGTTGCGACTACAAGCGACATCATGGCGTTCATGAGAGAATTAAAAGCAGGGATGGAAGCGCAGAATACTTCAGTTCAGGAATTAAGAGCAGGGATGGAAGCGCAACTTACCAAGGTTTCTGCACAGTGCATGGAGGCGCAAAGTAACACCGTTCAGGTTATTAACAATAATCTGGATGGATTGCGTACTAATATAGTACTATACTATACTAGTATAGAAAACACGAAGAAAATTTCTGGGACTGCCGAAGCTGTATCTACCCTCTCCGTGTAGATACCAATATCCACTCTCTTGAGGAGAGAGTCGGATCAGTTAAGACTGATGTCCACTCTCTTAGGGAGAGATTAAATTTGGTAGACGGTTGGGCGAAAACGCGCACCGATAACTGAAAACGAGCACTGATGAACTAGCAGCGCGCTTTGAAGAGCTGGCCACCTTGGTGGCGCAGCTTCTACAGACTGGGGAGATGGCGGCAGAAAGGGCAGTTCCAGCTGTTGGAAATGAATCAGAGGAAATTCGTTACATACTCCGGTTCAAGGAACAACAGTGGGAAATTAACAGTAGGCGTCGCGATGTAGCGGCCAAGCTAGAAGAACGCGACACGCGTCTGGAGCAAGTATCCGTTGCACCCCCACAAGTAGAAAACGCCTCCCGAAGTTTGTGTGGTGATCAGTCCTGTCGTTCGACAGCGGAAGGAAGAGGAAGTCGATCCTCCGCGTTCCCGTCCTCCCATAAGAGAAAGACCGATTCAAGTGCCTGTGCGAGAGCCAGTGCAGGCATTTGATTATAACCACTTTTTGACAGTAAAAAGTACCTGGTCTTTCGAAACTCTGCAAGCGGGATACACCCCTTGCATGGCTAGAGCAATTCGATTACTCTCTGCCTCCGAAATGGCCAGAGGGGCAGAAAATCGTGGATGTGTGCGGATATCTTGAGGGAGAGCCCGACCTCTCTTTAGATATTGCCGCTACTATGACGATTTTAGGGACCATTTCCTGTCTCCCTACTGGTCAGAGAGACAGGAGGAACGAGTAAAAACTCCATTTTTCAAACAGCAATTGCAGGAGTCTTGGCAAATTCTTCCAAGGAATGATGCTGAGAAATCAGTTGCTCGACTACCCATACCCTCCGAGCGAATTAATTAGAATTTGCACGTCAAAGCTCCCTTGAAATGTGCACAATGCCGTCCTTGTAGGAAGCTGCAAGGAGGACGTTCAGTCCTTCAAGGCTTACCTGGAGGACTGGGAGTTTGACGATGATTAACGGACCTAGAAGAGACGGCTACGGCTCTTCCAGGAGAAGTAATTGGAGCGACAACAGCGGTAGGAACAACCCCCAAGCGAAAAGTCCTAGCAGCAGGGATTCCGGTCCTTCCAATGCTGAAAATAACCAGCAGAAGGGAAACTAGCAACGTTCCTGGCGTGATATAAAGGCCGAAAGATGGAGAAAGTTTGGGTAATAAGGGCTACCGACCCGATAAAGGCCAGTAAAAGCCACACGAGCCATCAACAGAAGACGTAGAAATCAGGTCCGCTGATCTGCGCCATAACAAACCAAAAGACCCCGGCCCTAGTACAAGCCAGTAACATACATCCTAAGTTTTTGTGTTGTCTAAGGTAGATTTAGTGTTATTCATACCAACTATGTGATTTGCGTTTGTAAATTTATGCAGTGTTTCTTTAAGTGTTTTTTAATAGTGTGTTTTGTTATATGTGTCCTTTGTATATGTATGTGTTTGTTGTGCGATTTCATTTCGCCATAATGCGTGTTTATGTTGTATGCGGGTTTTGTGTACTATAATGTGCACTCCACTATTGACGTGGTTAACAGCAACTTGCCAGTTCCACCTGGTCAGCTGTTCGACGTATGTTCCCTTGACGCTCCTTTTTGTACTTAAAGAATTATTAGTGTGACATATCCAAGTATCTATGTTAGCTATAAGGCTGCCCACCTCACACAGTCCCCTTTTTGTCCATGTTTTTGTTTCCATCGAGAGGATTGGTGGTGCAAGATCTAAGTTGTTTAGGTCCTGTTAAGTATTTTTATTGTGTATATCTTGTTTATGTAATTTGTGTCCCTGTTTGCTCGTTTTAAGTATGTATGCTCTTCTTCACTGTAAGTGAAGCCAGACTTGTTTATGAGTGCTTGTGTTGTCACCTTTACCGTAGATTTTGTATGGGCATCTCCCCGTTATGGAGCCACGGTAGGCGCCAACAACGTAATTCATAGGATTTTTAGTTGCATGTTGATGCGCTGTGGTGTTGATGCTTAGGGGTCTAGATAAACTTGTCTAGGTACTGACCGTTTGAATAACAGGAGGTGTGCGGTTCGACTGGTAGATGGTCGCGGCGGAGCACGAACGAAAGGGTTCATCTAAATTTCATTGACAATATACAACCTGGCTTATTAATAGAACCTACTTGCATTTTGCAGATGAGTTTTGCAGGGCAATTTTGTAAATTAAGGACCAAACGTAAAGCCAGAATCACATTCAGAAACAGAGAAATATGTGAGGATAATAAAAGAAAAATAAAGGAATTGAAGAACGGCAAGCTCAATGCCAAGGACCTGTCCGCCTTACATATATGACGATGTTTCTAACATTGATAGGACAGCAGTATTGGGGTAAGGTTAGGTTACATTGTAAGTCACTAATACCTTAGATCTTACTTTATTAACTTAGGATTGTTTAACATGTGTGGATTTGTAGTGTTTATTTTATGTGTTAGTACATTTGATCATGTGTTTTCTTTTGGTTCTTCTTCCAAGATGTATTATCTCGTTTTTTAGTTAATATGTGTAACTGCGTTCTCTCGCCTCTGCATGAGCAATTGGTGTAAGTCTGTTTACAGGCACTGACCTCCAATTTGCAGAGTATGGAACCAGACCCGCGGGCTCAAGAAAACTCCCTCCCCCACCTCATGCAGTAGTTAGATTAATTTGCGCTCGGGCTGTAGTTGGTTTTTGTAGTTAGTGTTTGCGTAGCGCTGCATACAGACTTGGTAGTTAGTTTTTGCATAGCGCTGCATGCTGCATGGATGAAGGTAGCTTTGTCTCCCTCAAACTAACATTGACGTGACGAATTGCCCTGTGGGCTGAATTATAGTACCTGTGGACCATGCTTGTTATACATATTATTCTCGATGTTATATTAAGTTATAGGATAAACTATTTTATTATTGATATGTACCTCTGTAATTTCAATGTAATATGTCAATTATTGTTTTGCGCTTCAATTTGATTTGAAACTGAATTTTTATGTGTGAATATTGTATCTTCAATGTTGAAATACTTTATGTAATATGAAAGCAAAGAACTATTCGCCATTTGGCTAATTTAAGTGTTAATTTTTGTATATCTTAATAAGTGTTTTAATTTTAAAATGTTATGGCTAAACGTATCAATTGTATTTTTGTTAAACGTTTTCTTCAAAAAAAAAAAAAAAAAAAAAAAAAAAAAAAAAAAAAAAAAAAAAATTCAAAGCATCTCCACGATTGTGACCTGATGGAGTTCTTTGCACATTTAGGATGCCTTGTGGTAACAATGTGTACCAAAGTGTTGACAGATTTGTGATGGTGTCTGTGTCCGAGACGGAGGCATGCGTCAGTTGGAATTCACGCCAGCAGGAGCGGACCGAAACCAGGGGTTCGGCAGGAAGCCGGAAGACGAGCGGCCGACCTGCCATACCTTCATAACACGTATCCGGTCCAGTGGTCCCAGCTGGCTAGTTTGGATATTTAGCAGCCACACAGAATTAGTTCTCAATTAGGGACAGGGAACAAGGTTTTACAGCAGGGAGTAGCCGGTAGTTCACACGGATCTTTTGCTAATTTTACTGCTAAAATTTATCTTTTTTACAACAGTAAATTCTTATTTGGGTACCTCCTATCAGAATTAAGCTTTTGTTTCGTACTGTGGCCGACGTTTACCGTGGAGGAACGTAATGCGTTAGAATAACACCATCACAGTCGTACACGAGAATCGCCATAACTTTCACCATACTGAGGCTCTGACAAGCTTTCGACTTTCGCGGTGATCCATTGATTTGATTGCGAATATGAAGGAACCACTTCGTAGCATTTTCTTCAGCACTGTTCCAGAGATTCGACCTGCAGTAGACCGCTCCATTCGCACCATCAACAGAACACGCTCTGCTAACGGTATACTACGCCTTCCACATCGCTAGCAACGGGTTCTGCACAACACTAGTTACTACTTTGAAGGGCAGTAACAGGAGTAAACATGTAACATTTTTGAAACGGTTGTGAATAAAGAGTTGTCATTATTTAAGTTCTAAGTCTCGTATATATGAAGCGTCTAGTATCACCGACGACAACCGCTAACGAAGCGAAGGCCGCCGAGGGGAGAAGACAGCAGAGATTGAACGTTGCTTGTCGTGTCAAAGAAATGTTTAAGGAAATCAAGAAATAAACTTTATGATGTATTTTTCATTGTAAAACGAACTGATGATTAGTTGAAACTGAGACCTGTTCGCATTGAGATCAAAAAAGCTCAAATTTGATTGTCGATATGCAATGTTCACCGCTGATATAATGCGCAATAAAATATTTCAATGGTGCTTTATTCTTCATGTTGGACATCATTATGTTGGAACAAAGTAACAAAATAATTTGGAGTTCAAGTCACTTTTATTGCTTACGTTGTTCATGTAAAGGAATGTTAAATGGCAAGAAGGTTTCTATTAAGACCTGCAATTTCGGATACCGGTATTTCGTAAAACAATATTCTCTCTGGTTTTAAATGGCAACATAAAAAGCAAGGTCAGTCATATTAATTATTCAAATGATCAAATTTTTGTCAATTTTTGGGACCTAACTGCAGTGTTCATCGGTACCTAAACTTACAAACTACTTAAACTAACTTATCCTAAGAACAACACATACACCCGTGCCTGAGGGACGACTCGGACTTCTGACGGCGAACGGCCGCGCGCACCACAGCGTTCCGCCGCGGCTTTTAATTATTAATCCACAGTGATGGAAATGAGACAGAACAGGCATTCTGAATTGATTGCACTAAGTGTAGAAGAAAATCTGCTTTTTCATTTTGTAGACACGGGAGTGAGGTTTAAGCTGTGGAATCGAGTGGCTTGACGGAGAGTTTTAACTTCTTCACTCTATAAGTGCATATATGTGTACCTTCGTATGCTTGTATCTCTGTCGGTGGCGTATTTTGTGTGCTAAAACCGTGAGTGCACAGTCGTGTAGCTTCTAACTTGCAAATGACGGCAAATGAAGAGCTCTTGCAGCAGTATTTCGTGAGCTAAACGAATCAGATGTTTGTTGTCAATCAAGATGGTGATCCGGCAGTGTCCTTATAGCAGTAAGTAAATAATACACAAAGTTTTACTTATTTTTCTTTCTTGAAGTGAGTTTAAAGGGTGAAGAATTATCTGAAATTCAGCAAAAGTGTATTATTTCAATTTGCTTGTGCAATAAATGCCGATATTTTCATAGTACACGTCTGTGTACCTTGGTACTTAGTGTGTACTTTTAGGACAGTTCTGAACTTCATTACGTTCTGTATTTTCGCAGCTCTGTGCTACGTAATGAAGATATATCATGCATACTGAATGTAAGTAATGCGCATTATTCAAATTCTGAATCTGAGGATGACTTTTTTTGGAAATGCCTACGAGATCTGACTCTGAATGTGATGCTAATGCTAAAATTCAGTCTCAAAACATTGAAGATTCAATGAATGGTGGTGTTAAAAATCCGTGACAGATATGAGGCGGAAAGTTATTTTCAAGTTTAGTATTTTTTGCTTGTTCCATTACTTGTAACGAAATTTGAAAATTGTAACATCAAACTTTAAGGAAAACGTTGGTTCGGTGCCAACACATGATGTGTTGGTTTCGATTTCTCAAGAGAACAAACCGAAAATAGACGTCAGAGGACCTAAAGGAGTATTGGGATCTTTCATAAAATACTTTCCAGCAGAATTTTGAGAGCTTGTGGCATATCAGAAAACTCTTAAATCAGTTCAGAGTAGTGCACTAGTTTCAAAACAACAGCCTCGGAAATTTAGCGTTGTCTTCGGATTGAAATTATCATGGTGACTTATACAAAACCATCTGGAAGTAATAAATACTTTTAATGTATTGTAAATTGTAATACTGTAAATAAAATACAACAGGCTGTAATTAATTTTACCTACGAGTATAGTAGGTTCCCAAAAGAAAATTTAAGAAGTTTATCTGTGATTAAAAACCCGAAGTACACACATGTATACCATCAATTGTCAAAATATTAACTTTTTCTAAATTGCTAAATACAAAAATCTGGTGTCTATGCAACCCAATGAACAAAAAAATATAGACATTTACATAATTTCTATTAATGTTGTCACTGGTAATGAAGAGGTTAAAAACGTGCGGTGAACATCTTTTGGGTATTTTTTTTTTTTTTTCGTTCTTTGGGGCCCGCAGTGTAAAATATGTCTTGTAATGGCGCCTGTTACCTGTTAGCTGATCGAAATAACGTAAGAAGCTAACGCACCAATTGACATCCAGGTGTAAAAAATGAAAACAGCATAGACACAAACGAGGCACCAATCGACATCTAGGTGAATAATAAAGACAGCAGTGACACATACTATACTCGATGTATGAGCACCTGATGATGGCTAAAGGCCGAACTGAGTTCATTGTGATTCATAAATAATAACAGCAAGTATAAAGCAGTGTTGTTGGTGTATCATTATAATAATCTTTTGGGTAATAAATAAGCATCTACGCTGCTTTTCATGATTATTAAAAGTGACTATAATGAAGGCAAAATATTTAAATTATTCCCTAAGTATAAACTAATCAGTTTATTTACAACAAATGCAAGCCAAGCTAGAGCATTGTGCCGATTTAGTAATAGTCTACACACAAATACACGCATCACTGATCAGACAAGAACACAGATTATGTGTGTTCGGTATAGCAGCCCCAATAAACAAGACGACAGCAAAGTAAATAAACGGTAATTGGAATTAATTAAATCAATAATGAGATACAATATCGGGCTACACGAATTTTCTGACCGTAATAAACGTAGCAAGAACGTGTAAAAACTGTACATCTTCGGACAATGTGTTTCAAACGACTTTAAATTAATTCGTGGTTGTTAGAACTGCACTAAGAGTTCAGTATTCGTGTGTAATGGTTAGTAGATACAACGGTTGGCTACGAACTATCAGCGGTGGAATAACCGAGCGCTCTACGTGAATGCGCGGTGGCTAACACGTTCAGTGAGAGGGATAAATGTTCTCCCTAATTAAAATAAAAAGCTGCCTCAACGACTAACACGAAAACGAACAAACGTCCGCAAAAGACCGACAACCCAATAAAAAGCGCCTTGCTTCGGAATGCGGGGTTACTCCACGTCGGAGGTTCGAGTTCGTGTGTTTGTGTATGTATGTGTGTGTGTCTGCGTTGGACTTAGGTTGGTTTAAGTAGTTTTGAAGCCTATGGACTGATCACCATAGATTTACAAACGTTTGCACATTTTGCCTTCTTTTGGAAACACGTCCAGTGCACTCATTACATGCTCATTGCCTAACAATAACGACGAACCCTACCAAAAGTAATCAAAATGACATGTGATACTCATATTTAACTAACTGTCGATGGAAGAATACTCACGAGGAGCCATTTCCCAAAAGCTGCTTGCAAGTATCTTCGAGGCTCCAGTTAGATAACGCATCATAATAACACTGGTCAAAACAACCAGGGAATCAGTTGAAATATCTAGGTTGTAAAGATTTGTCATCGGCAGAATAAATTAAAATAGTTCGACGTCTTTCGGTCGTTATTGCGGAATGGAGACGACAACTTTATGGCAAACGAGATAGTGGTAATAACAGGGAGTTGGTGTTAACGTGTGTGAATTACACAGGCAGTTGAGCTCAGATAATGTAATCAGCAGCAATGCAACAACAACGTGACTTACCCAAAGATTATGAAAGTCCCTTCTTTCAGTTTAATCTCACAGGCACGTGCTTCTATATGATGCTCTACACAAAACATTTTTGTTTCTACGTGTTCTACACACTGCCAACTTTTCCCATATATGGAAACTCTCACTCTCTCCTTATTATCACATGCGCCGAGAGTTTTTGATGTTAATCTCTTACGCATCAGTGGCAGTGTGATGCTGAGATAGGCATAGTACATCTATTACATACACCAAAAGCTCATCTATTTTATACTTATCCCTCAATAATTTGATGAAATATACCAACATTATTTTTCACTGTACTTTTGTGAAGATGTTGGGATATTTTAATAGCTTTATACCGGTCTGTCTGAGCTTCTCATTGAACACTGATGTTATTTACTTATCCAATGAAGGGACAGAACATTACAGGCTCCGATCCATTGAACGACTGTTTTGTTTCTCCTGATCACATCATCATCCTGAATCTTACTGCCTTGACATCTCAATAAGAGACTATTCAACTTCTTTTTTTAATAAAGAGGGCGACATCATCAATCATCCATACACTGGAGTTTCTCGTCCTCGTGAAAAGTAGTGTCTGTAGCTTATCCTTGTTTTCAGCCACTCGTACGTACTGTATCGCAAAGCTAATGTAACAGGATGGATTACAGTCAATTATGCAGACTGTTACCCCTGAAACAAATGGAAAGGCTGCTGTCCCACTTCAAAACCATACATTCGTCTAGCCTCTTCACAGATATCCCCTGTGCTATGGTTACAGTTCAAATTCAAATGTTTATAATTCTACGGGACTGAATCTGGTTACAGCTACCGCACTTAGGCACGCAAGCCACACAACTGGGCACCATCATGGTTCAGGCTCTGCGAAAATATTATTAAGAAACCAGTATATACGACGATTTAGACTGTTCACTTGGATGAATGGAATGGCATGGCCTGACGATGGTATTAATGTAATACCGAAACCATTCGCCTAAATAAAACCACATCGATTTACGGTTGTTGTTCGATAAGTACATAATCTGAATTAAAATTATGAAACAGGCCTGTATTCCTTTACAGTTATAACATATGATTTTTGGTCACATGTAAGACAATTTAAAAACCGTTACCTCCAAGTTACGGCTTATCAACTCCAGCACGTTCGGCTAGTAGAGAACAAACAATCCACAAACTTGAAGACAGACTCAGGGCCGGTTCGTCCATGTCTCGTTAATCTTCTCGTTAGTAAACGAGAAGATGCCTTTAACGTCTAGTTAAATGTGCTCGTTAAGTGCATTGTGTTTGTCATTGCCAGATACACCTCTCGTTTGGTAAACGAGAAGGTGCGACATATTTCAACTATGTTGGCAATAGAAATAAATGAAAGTGCCGTCTAAATAAACAGCTGTTCGCCATATTTGACTCTCAGGAAGGATGTTTGCAGACAGTGTTATTTGGCGCTATGGCAAACAAACGTGAATGATGCTCGAATTTTACAAGAAGTTAGTGCTACAGTCTTGTGTCCTTAATAGAGAAAT
The DNA here is from genome assembly GCA_026315105.1 of Locusta migratoria. NCBI lineage: Eukaryota > Metazoa > Arthropoda > Insecta > Orthoptera > Acrididae > Locusta > Locusta migratoria. The sequence goes on from CM048748.1 coordinate 87,917,601, forward strand.
ATAAGGACACATTGGAATTTTAAAAAAAATCGACGGAAGGAAAAGGAAGCGACATTGTGGCAAATGAATTCAATGCTGTCCATGGAACATGTAGAACAGCAAAAGTGCTGCCTAGTACGTAGTACCATGGTGCAAGCAATAACTTGCACATAGGCGAAAGTGCACTGTTCCTGTAAATCGGAGGAAGAAATCACATTTTAGGCCTTACACTAGGCGCAACAAGCATAAGTAAATACTAAATTAATAAGCTTGCAGACATAAATAATGTATTTTGTTTTCTATTACGACTGATAACTTACAAAATACGTAACTATCTGTTGGACTCTTCAGATGGTCGTGGAGTTTTTCATGCAGCGTTTCCAAAGTGGCTTTTCGAAGATGAAATCGAGTGACAAATTATTCATGATCCCAGCATTCAAAATGATTTGGACGAACATAAATACGTCTCGGACGCCTTATAGGAGCAATGACCTATAAATTGTCCAAAATATTGACATCGTCGTAATTTTCAACCAAATTTCTTATTCCAGCCATTTTCGTCATACCGATTCTTACTTAACTAGTCGTTACCCGTAAGTTTGTATTTTGATATCACAACAATAATTTTAAGGTTATGTTGCATATCTGCAATATATCAAAATCTTCTAATGGCTACTGACATGAATGGGGCGAGAAATATGGATACAATTTTCCAATAAAGCTGCTTTCCGCAACAGTTTTTCATAAATGTAGTGGTTCTGTTATTTTGTTCGATAAGTCGGTCTTTATCACGTGAATAGGCTATATTGCGGTATTTTATCGCTTTGGAATCCTGCCATTTTCATACAGATTCAAACTTAACTGGTCGTTAGCCGTGTAACGAGCAGAATTTTACTCGTTAACTAAACGGCCAGTTTGAGGTCTTTTAACGTCAGGTTAACTAATAACGAAACATTGACAAACACAATTCTCCGTTAACGACAAGTTACAACCTTAACTGGAACTTAACGAGAAATTGACAAACCGGTTCTCATTCCTTAAGGCTCTGTTAAAAATAATTCAAAAGAACTATAAATGAAATAAGACTGAAATTTTATCTCATCATTAACTAAAACTTCCGGGCTAAATGCCGTGGTCCATCTGTAAGACTTTCCTCTCCCAACGTTTCGTTGCCTACTGCGGGAAACATCTTCTGGATTGAGTCGACTCACCGGTGAAGATGTTGCCCTCGGTAGGCAACGAGACGTTGGAAGAAGAAAGTTTTACAGATGGACCACGGCATTTAGCCCGGAAGTTTTAATTAATGAGGACGCCAACCGTGAAAGCCTACATGTTATGATTCTTATGTTCTTATTCAATTTGAACAGTTGAAAAAGTTGATACACCATGTAAGGTCTTTTAGTTTGAGATCCTGTACGCTAATGATTTGGTAGGAACGGCGCTGTGGACGAATAACGGCAGACTTCAAGGGTCCATCGACGGTAAAGAGGACTGAGAGGACGTGTTAAACAGTGTACGTTCTTGACGTTATGGTAATAACTTGGTAGGATTTCACGAGCGGAGTCATTTTGAATAAAACATTATTGGGTATTAGATCACGTCATTTTGAAAACACTTAGCAAAGGAAAGTGTTTTAAAAATGACGTGGCCTATTACCCAGAATTATGTTATTCAAGTTAATAATAGCTTATTCATTGACTGACAACATATTTTAGCAAATACATTTCTTGGATCTCGGCGATGACCATTTTTGAAGTGTAAAACATCTGTGTTCAGGTTAAAGAGAACAGAACACTTTGAAAGACTAGGAATAGGGCACGTTAATTTGTGTGTTACTAACAAATACTTATTTTTCAGTCATTTCAGTTCACTGTATGTTGCCTGGTGCGCATATCGTCCACCATAGACGTTGACAACTTACAGGCATGATGGCATCGACGCATATGAGGCGCGAATGGCTTAGTATAGCCATATGCTTGTAAGTGAATTTAGTGCCCATTTTAAAAGTAAATGGAAAGGAAATATCTGCGAGTGCTGTTTGCGATTAGTTTGGCATTCTAAGAAAAACTTTGGGGATGTACTGTTCCAAGTACAAACAGACATCATGTCTTCCTACAGAGTCAGTTAAAAGTCAGAAAACAAACTTAAAATTAACCCATGGCATTGGACCAAAAAATAAGTTGCAAACATTGGAAAGATAAATTAAATCACAGGCTAGAAAAGCAATTTTTCCAAAAGGAAATTCGAGCAGTGGGGTCTAAATCGCAAGAATAAAATAAGGCAGGATAATGATGACAGTGAGAATGAAGAAAATTCGCTGTGCCTTAGATGTCTTTTTCAAATAGTCTACCTGGAGCATAATGGTTTCAGTGCTCAAACTGGAAGCATTGGGCTCATCAGACACGCGTGAAAAATTAAACCCGTCGACTATTTTATGAGTGTTACAACTGTGCTGATTCTTTGGACCTGGAGAGTGATTAAATTTCACTTGTTTGTATTAAGGAACTATAAATCCTAATAAGTTCAAGCTTTTCGTTGTCATAATTAAATGTTGCCCATTTAGCTCAATATTCTACTTGATATTATGAAGATTAAATTATGTTTCTTGATAACTGCTAGTTTTACACTACTGGCAATTAAAAAAGCTACACGAAGAAGAAATGCAGATGATAAATGGGAATTCATTGGACAAATATACTAGAACTGGCTACAGTTTCACGCAATATGGGTGCATAGATCCTGAGAAATCAGTACCCAGAACAACCACCTCTGGCCGTAATAAAGGCCTTGATAATCCTGGGCATTGAGTCAAACAGAGCTTGGCGTGTACAGGTAGAGGTGCCAATGTATCTTCAACACGATACTACAGTTCATCAAGAGTAGTGACTGGTGTATTGTGAGGAGCCAGTTGCTCGGCCACCTTTGATCAGACTTTTCAATTGGTGAGAGATCTGGAGAATGTGCTGGCCAGGGCAACAGTCGAACATTATCCGTATACACAAAGGTCCGTACAGGGCCTGCAACATACGGTCGTGCATTATCCTGCTGAAATCTAGGGTTTCGCAGGGATCGAGTGAAGGATAGAGCCATGAGTCGTAATACATCTGAAATGTAACGGCCACTGTTCAAAGTGCCGCAAATGCGAACAAGAGGTCATCGAGACGTATAACCAATGGCACCCCATACCATCACGCCAGGTGGTACGCCAGTATGGCGATGACGAATTCACGCTTCCAATGTGCGTTCACCGCGATGTTGCCAAACACGGATGCGACCTTCATAAGGCTTTAAACAGAACCTGGAGAACCTGGATTCATCCGAAAAAATAACGTCGATGCGTACACCATCGCAGGGGCTTCTGTCAGTGATGCTGCATCAAGGGTAATCGCAGCCATGATCTCCGAGCTGATAGTCCATGCTGCTGCAAACGTCGTCGAACTTTTCGTGCAGATGGTTGTTGTCTTGCAAACGTCCCCATCCGTTCACTCAGGGATCAAGACGTGGCTGCACGATCCGTTACAACCATGCGGATGTCTGTCATCTCGACTGCTAGTGATACGAGGCCGTTGGGCTCCAGCGCTGCGTTCCGTATTGCCCTCCTGAACCCCCAAATTCCTTATTCTGCTAACAGTCATTGGATCGCTACCAACACGAGCAGCTATGTCGCGATACCATAAGCCGCAATCACCGATAGGCTACAATCCGACCTTTATCAAAGTCTGAAACGTGATGGTACGCATTTCTCCTCCTTACACCAGGCATTGCAACAACGTCTCAACAGGCAACGCCGGTCAACTGCTGGTTTTTGTATGAGAAATCGGTTGGAAACTTCCCTCATGTCAGCACGTTGTAGATGTCGTTACCGGCGCCAGCCTTGTGTGAATGCTCTGAAAAGCTAGTCATTTGCATAATAGAGCATCTTCCTCCTGTCGGTTAAATTTCGCATCTGTAGCACGTCATCTTCGTGGTGTAGCAATTTTAATGGCTAGGATTGTATTTGATTTTCAAAAGTTATACTTGTTTAATTTTTCAGAATATTACATGGGTCAACGTGCCCCAGCCTCTGGGCCAACTTATTCTGACGTTCTCCAGTAATTAATTCTTTACTAATATTTCAATTCATATTTTCAAGTTTAATAATTGCCATCTAGATTGAGTTAGACCGCTGTAAAATTCAACAATTATTTCATAAATTTAAGTATGTAAAATAAATTAATATAAAAAATCAAACGTGCCGCGGTTTCCTCAATACAAACGTGTTGCCGAAATTTCAACGTTCCTCTTGCATCAACCACTGGTATCAACTCGATGACTCGCTTGCCTTCTTATAGATCACTGCGAATATTTAGTTCGCTTTCCTTAAACTTTTACAACATACTTTAGCAGACCTGCAAAAAACTGGAAAAAATATTACTGTTTGCAGGTCAAAACGCGCTAAATTATTATTGAAAACAGGCGAATAAATTATTATATATACAAAGGGATGATGCCATGTACATTTAATAATAACCATGTATCTTCACTACATTATTCAAAATTTTAATCGCAGTAACCTTTCTTATTTCCCATAGTTATCATTACTGCATCGGGGCACTGTGACATCTGGGCCGCGCGGGAGTAGCCGAGCGGTCTGGAGCGCCACATGAGGATCGCGCTGCCTCCCGCGTCGGAAGTTCGAATCCTCTCTCGGAAATGGATGTCTGTGTCGTCTTTATTTTAGTTCATAAGTGGTTTGTAGGTTTACGGACTGATGATCCCGCAGATAAGTCGCATAAGCTTAACAAATATGATCGTTTTGTGACATCTTAATGGCCCAAATTTCTGGATATTTGATTAAACTATCACTCCGCTACACGAAATTAAACAACGCGGACTCTGTCAAGCACAGGCTGTAAAACTCATCTACCAGGCATCGCGCGTGCTTCGTACTGTACATAAACGTCTAGCTTCACCGACGCACGGCAGTTGACTGGTACCATAGTCACAAAAACATGGCGGCGATATCGCGAATGAACGTTGCTGGGCTTTTCAGAGCAAAGTAAATCATTCACACGTACATCAATGACATGGAAGTACTCCTAAGTGGAATAGTGTGGAACCACTCGTCCGCCCTACATATATATATATTTTTCATGAGGTAATTTATGATATTGTTTCTCTATTTAACAGTAGGGGCGAAAGGCTGCGTCTCTGTTTTACATACTTTTTAAACCGATAACTTCGTTTTGGTTTTACAGCTTCGTCGTTCTCTCTTGATTCTTGTACATATAACATACTACCCATCATTCCCTCTAAGTTACTGCTATTTGCCTCAGAATTTCGAACACATTGTGCCTATTTACATTCTCGAACGCCATTTTTCAAGTTAAAAGTTGTACGTGATGTTTAATGTTGAATCTATCGTTTAATCAGACCACAAAAGTAGTTTATTTTAAAGTTAATCATTCAAAACCTCACCTGGTATTAGTTGCAGTCCAAATAGTTGTCATATATTGATGTTCAACAGTCAAGATCACTAAGTTATCAGATAACGTCATCAAAATTGAACTGAACACGTACATTATTCATTAACACAGTAATTTGGTTTAATTATGGCCCTGATATTGATGTATATACTGTTAAATGAGAAACAGTGCATTGAACTGATTATGTGCGACTTATCTTTTAACAAAACAACTGTGACATGTAACATGCATGAAACACACACTAAACTCAAAAAATTTGACTGCGAGAAAGATATTAAAAACACAAACCACTTCCTTAATGTTCGACTACGAGAATTTTATGCAGATCACTACCTGATTATCAAAACTCAGTATCATACTCAATTAATTGCAGTGTTGCATAACAATCATTTGCTACGGTACCAATAAAGAAATCCGTTCAACAATATTACCAAAATCAATAATGCACTTTAAATCCACAAATAATTAATTATCAAATAAAGGAAGTAGGTTAATCTTCTAACTACGTAAATGAAACAGGAAAGAAAGGTCAACTTTGTTACTCATTATTAATAAGCACCATTACATTACCTAAATGATACAACCTTTTCATAATTACATGAAATGCTATTAACTTCATTCCAGGGATGGTACAACCTTTTTTCACAATAATATGAAATGCAATATATATACTTGCTGGCACTGCAGCCTCTGCTCTACATCGGAGCCACATATACAACTTCACTCTAAGCGAGCTGAACCACAAGTCTGATTCTCTGTCTCTCTGCACGAGCTACAATGCTATGTGATACATAATCTTTGCCAAAGATGAAACTTCACAGATTTATACACATATCGATACACACAGTAGAGGCAATATTATACATTTTCTTGCAAGCAAGTTACTCGACACAAAACAGGAGGCACAATATTAGACATTTTCTTACAAATTCTGCAATATACGTTTTCTATGGACACGTTTCAAAGTCTACAATTAGTATGGACCGTCTAAATACGGCACTTAAAGAGAGAAAGATACACTACCTCACCAACGCAGTGATATGGTGGAATAGAGTGCTGGCGACGTTATCTCAGGGGCACACAGTTGCTCTTTCGGCAGAACACGGCAAACACGCCGCTATGGGACAGTCGACAGGTCGCTAAGCGAAATTAATGTCGCCCTCGGCGGTCGTATCAGCAGTTCGAATGGCGGCAGTGCAGACTTCGTTACGATCATTCTCGTATGGAGCACATCGCTTTTCTGCAATTGGATTTCGATTTGGAACTATGCTTTACGGGAAGCTGCTCCGTAACACAATTCAGCCTTCACTCATCGACGCTAATTTACTGACGTCATTGCAGTCGCAACGTTCACTCCCTATGGCATTTTCGACAAAATGTTATGCGTAAATTTTCAGATATTGGCTTCAGCACACTTCTTCCTTGTTTGTCAGGCTACGATTTATACAAGTGCAGGATGAAAAGTGATGATAGCTATTATTTTTCTGCAAAGTGACCAGAAGTATATATACACACTTTCGAGTATAATTCCCCGTTCTTTATGACCTTTTACCGAGGATCAGGAACGCGCCGTATACCATCTCGGCGTCTATTTCTGTTGATGACAGGTACTGAACACCCTATCACATGGAAAGTGTCATCTCTGGTGTTACAGTGGATTCCTTGCAGTGGGATTTTCACTGTAACGAAGACTTGGTATGGTACGAACTCGTTTCAGGTAACTACGAAGGATGTTTCTCGATCTCCCATTCCAGCAGCGTAATACGTCCTGAGTAGCATCAGTGGTGTGGCATCGTGCATTGTCATATTGAATAGTGGGCTGCTCTTACATGAAATGTCGTAGCTGGATGAAGCTGGTGTTGTAAGAACGTTCAGTAGCAGGCAGCGTCTACCCTTGGTGGTGCACCGTGATTCAATATCATCCCATCAATGTCATACGACACGATGTAAATCACCCTGACTACAATTGCTGTAGCGCGCACTTCCTGTGGTTCATACGACCTTGTCCAGATATCACCAATAGTGACGACTCGTCGAAGAAAGTCCCATTTTTTCCTTTGCTGCCAAAGAAATCCTGTGCGACGCTAGAGCTATTTCATATAGCACCTTTGACATTCCGTGGGGTATCCAACCTACTGCAATTTTCTGGCAACGCAGAATGTCGTGCACGATCTACTTCCAACAGAAGAACTGTATCTTCCCCGCCTTGGAGTCCTTCTTTACGGAGTGTTTAATATTAACGCTCTAACACATCTAGCGCCTGTGCTCTATGACAATGCTTCGTCAGCAAATGGTTCCTACTAACGATGTTTTGTATTGCCGCCTCATGCAGCTTCCAATGATAGACAGAAACGTTTCTCCATCTTTATAAACAAGATGGCAGCGTGGTGACACTATTGCTATGACATTCACTGATCTATGGACAGACGTAGACTGACAAGAATCCTGCTGGCAGAATCCTACAAAGCACCGCAATGCTCCGTACTGGGCCTCAGCGTCTCGGACAACACCAGCCCGTGAAGTCACGGAGTTGGCGGCCTGGGCCAAAACCACCTAGAGAGAAGACCGCGGCGCTCTCGTCTGACGTCACGCAGAGTAGGCATCGTTCACGTAGTTGACTGGGTGGTAGCTGGGGCACGGCCCACTATGTCGTAGCGTGCAGCCAGTCAGCACACGACCGATGCCTACTCTGCGTGACGTCACACGAGAGCACCGCGGCGTTTAGGCGGTGTTGCCCGGGCCAACTGCTGGTGAGAGGAACGCAGTCAGTTGGACGGTCCTCTCAGCCCTTCCAACCAGTCCAGCCCATGGGCCGACTCTAAACTGCTCCACTCTGCGCTGCAGAAGGGCGGACAACTCGAACTCTTGACGCCACTACACAAGCTGGGCTGCTCTGCGCAGCTCATAACAGGGGCCACACTGCGCACCTCTATATTCAGTTTAAGCATCTTTTCAATAATTTACCCTATATATCTACAGTAGGAAAAAGTATTTTACTCATTTTGTTGATTTATGTGCTTCTATCCCCCAAAATGAATTTTTACTCTAGCAAATAATGTGTGTGTGTGTGTGTGTGTGGTGTGTGTGTGTGTGTGTGTGTGTGTGTGTGTGTCTGTCCGAGGGAGGACTTGAACTTCCGGCAGGAGCGGCCTTGCAGTCGCTGACTGCTGCCTGAAACGGCACAGCCATGGAGAACCTTTCAGTCAATACGTTCAGCTCAGAGTCCTAACTAAAGTCCCGCTAAAACCTAGTTGTCGTGCGCCCATAACATCATATCCATCCATCCATCCTAACTACAGAATCTGCAGAAGTTCAATGTAATCTTTTAGTAGTTATCTACCAGCAGCTTTGTTATTTGTTAGCACTCAAAGAAATTTCAGCGTCGATTGGACTTTAGATGTTTATTCCGCTTTCTAAATAGATATAAGCGTTTTGATTCCAAGCAGCGAAATACAATGATGTATGAAGATTTCTGTCAAAGAGGCATTGCACTGCACTTTGGAAAATTTAAGACCTAATAACATATCTCTGTTTCATGAAACACACACGTTTTATTACCACATTCTTCGGGAAGATATGCACTTCAAAAACAGTACATTCTTGAGATATTGATTTTTTTTATATCTGCCCTTGTTTAAGATACTATTTTCTCTGTACGAGTACATTCATTCCTTTTTACTAATGCTACAGTCAGTGATAATGTGACTAATAGCAAAACTCATTTATAACATAGCTAACGAAGATCCCCCCCCCCCCCCGTAGAATCACTTCAATAAATTCTGCTACACCCTGCGTAAAATATTTGTATTGGTGGTAAAAGCTATGGCGGAATTACTGTCACTGACCATTTCACGCTTTTACATTTTCTAATTCAACTTAAAAATAGTTTTAATTTTTTCCGCGTTTTCTTTTACTGTTTTTTTGGTGCACAAATACCATAAAAGTGGGAGAGTTACAGACTCCTGATTCGGTAATATTACGCTTCCTTTATTTTGTCGGTGACAACTTGTGAATTGTAAAGACCCTAGTCCAGTCAAGTAAGCAAAGTCATGGAAAGTTGTAGTCGCTCTTTAGTGTAGTTTTTCCAACTCCCATTCTGTCAAAAGTACAAAACTTCGTCTGAGTATACGTCAAAAGAGCTTACCTCTGTATGAACACTCACTAACTTAGATCGTAATCAGAGCGCATTCCGTGAGAGTGGCACGCAGTGTTAGGCAGCAACACGACTCAGTCAGAATCCTAAGAGAGGTTCTCAAGCTGTAAAGCGGAAACAGGCAGCACGAAATGGAAAACGGTTAACGGCCCCGCACTGCTATAAAAAATTTAGTGCGCTGTAAAGCTACCTTTACGAACGAGTATGGAGCCTATAAAAGCAAACAGCTCGAAAAAATTTGATACCCGAGAAAAATTACCTGTTTCGACAGGCTATTAAAACATGATTTTAATTAAATTTTCTCGTACAGTAAACAGTTTTTTCTACAATGGAATCTTTGAGAAAAAGGACATAGCTTCCTGTAAATTATTGTTATGTAAATATGTAAGCTGTAACTGACCAGTTATTAATTGATGTTACGGCTAGCACCAGGCATTTATTGTAAAACCGTCTCATGGTTGATGTTGTATATGGTGTGTTATGTAATTCACAGGTTAAATGCACATTACTAAAAGAATAACAGTCTTAACTGACACTATAATTGCTCATTGTAGGTGAAGCGTTCAATGATAGAGTTTGGGGTAGAATGGGATAGGAATGAGATGTAAACAGCATTGAAGACTTGGAGATAATGGTCAATAGACTGCAGTTCAATACAGCAGCTGTATTCAAATTAAATCTGAACTCATCAAATACAGTAGAATGTCAATCTCAAATGCTTACACTGGATAATTAAAATGGCGTGGGAATCGGGACAGGTTCCGTCTGATTGGACGAAAACAGTAATCTTACCAATTTTCAAGTATGGAACAGAAAGATTGTAACAGCTACAAAAGTGTCTCTTTAATTAGCATTGTGGGTAAGATATTCTAAGGTATTTTTGAAAACAGAGTGCGATTATTATTTGAAGATAAATTGGATGAAAATCAGTGTGGGTTTATGCCCCATTGAGGCTGTCAGGACCAGATTTTTAGCTTACGGCATATAATAGAGAAGGGCTATGAATGGAACTGGGAAACGCATCTGTGTTTTATCTAGAAAAGGCTTTTTGTCAATTCGAAAAGATTTTGGAATAGGAGGCAAAGTTCTCCAGGCAATTAAATGTCTTTACGTAGACTGTCAGGTTGCAGTTACAGTAGACGACAAATTGACTTCATGGTTCAGTGTAGTTTCAGGGAAGAAAAAGCTGTAACCTGTGACCACTGTCGTTCACACTAATTATGGGTCATATGTTGAAAACAGTAGACTGGCAGAGTGAGATTAAAGTAGCTGAAAACAAAGTAAGCAGTCTCGCAAATGCATACGAATTAGTTGTGATGGCAGTTCGATTGAAAGGTAGCAGTCTAATACTTCAGTGGTGGAAGGGTTATGGTATGAAAATAAGCATCACTAAAACGAATGTAATGTCTGTGTGAAATAAATTTAAACCGATTCAGTGCCAAATATTAGGAACAAAGTTAGAAGACGTGGACGTGGACGTGGACGTGGACAGGATGGCAAGTTAGTGAAAGAAGTGAAATGAAGGTATGGCAAATCTAATACAGCGAGTTCTCAGCTTATATCTACTCTCTTATGCAAGAAAGCAGTCAGTACCAACACTAAACTTTATTGCGTGGGAGTGAAAACTGAGTGGCTACAGTTTATCTTATTAATAAGGTTGGTGTTACAGAAATGAAAGTAGCATGGATGATTGCTGGTACTAATATATAGGAACAATGCCATGAGGGTGTCCATAATGAGGAAACCAAAGAAAAACTGGTAATGTACACCATAGATGTAGCAGTTAGAGCGAACAGGCATGTTGGATTCATATTGCACGCATGGGAGGCTCAAGGGTTCAGCAGTAGAGGGTAAGAGGAACCGAGGTAGACCAAGGAGAAAGTACTTAGATTCGCTCTAGATTGTTTTTGAGATAAAAGACTTAACATTAGACGGGGTAACAAAGTTAGCGTTGAATAGGGGATCATGTAGGAATTTTATTAGGGAGCCTATGCGCCACACCGAACGTCGAATGGCATAATCGGTCTCTAATGACGATGATGACTTATTTCATAGATATTTCCCGCAGAAGTGTATCGGACAACAAACGCTAGCGTTTGTATTGTGCGATGTAGGTGAAGAAATGTTGTTTTCCTAGGACACTAGGACAGTAAACAACATCTACAGCTACATCATGTACTATATAAGTGAAACTCGGTTATTACATATTCACACTGAGAGATTGAAGTGTTACTGGCTCATTTGTCAACGTGATGGAGGATCATATTGCAATCGAGACATCTATCTGTGTGACAATTTGGCTCTAATGGTGTAGAGATTATGGGCGGACAGTGTTAGAAACTACAGCTTCAACCATTTGAAAGGAAAATCAGGTGGACGTATCGACGGACTGCCGCACTGTGACGTACAGTGTATCCACTGTGTGTAATTTTCGACAATGGTGTGTGGAACATTTTCACACTTCGGGTTAGAGACTTCCGTGTGCTACAGACGCGCGCAAAACAGAGGTGGCTGTCTCAACACCATCCATAGACGAATGCACGGCGTCTACATCTACATACATATTCCCCGTGGCGGATTGTACTCAGTACCACAGCTAGTTACTTGCTTTCCTGTTCCACTCCCATATAGAACGAGGGAAAAACGAATGCTTTTTGCACCCATAAGAGCTCTAAGTTCCATCATCTTTGTGATCTTTAAGTGAAATGTAGTCCGCCTCAAATTCTGGCCCTCTAATTTTCTTCAACATTGCTTCTCGAAAAGAACGTTGCCTTCACTCATGTGATTACCATTTTAGATGCCGAATCATTTCAGTAATACTCGCGCATAGGGTTTTGGTGGAGCTAGGGGAAAGCAATAGGGTAAACCTACTGTGGGTTCCTGGCCACTCGGGGATCAGTCGCAATGAACATGCCGACAGATTAGCCAGAATGGGGGCAGAGACTCCATTTATTGCACCGGAACCTGTCCTGAGAATCACCAAGGCAATGATCACATTGGAGCTACGTAACTGGCTCAGAAGACAGCACGTAGAATATTGGACCAACGTCTATAAACAAAAACATGGCAAGGTAATGATGCCAAAGCCATGTTTTAAAAGAAGCTCTGTAATCCTGGGCTTAAACAGGAGAGAGATTAGACTCATGGTTGGACTGCTGCCAGGCCATGGGAATTTCAAAAAACACCTACATACAATGAGAATAATAGAAGAGTACCCTAAATGTAGGATCTGTGGTGATGGTGATGAAACTGCATCACATCAGTCTTCGAATGCAAATGGAAAGCAAAAGGCACAGAACATTTGTGACAACCAGACCCGAAGAAATTGTGTCTAAAAAACTGGTAAAGGGACTCCTTGCACTGTTCAAGGACATTGGTTGGCTTTACTAGATATACATGAAGCAATACCGCAAATAAACTTAGTTTCGGTGCGGGCAGTGGCGGGTTGGACCAAAACTGAAACTTTCTGGCAGATTAAAATTGTGTGCCAGAACCTGGGACCTTTGCCTTTCGCGGGCAGGAAGTTTCATATCAGCGCACACTCCGCTGCAGAGTGAAAGTTTCATTCTGGACCAAAACTGTTTTGGCTTCCATGAAAAAAATCAATCAATCGATATATCAACACTCGCGCACTGGTCGACTCTACTAGTTCCAAGCCTTGGCGTCAGTCTCTGAACTTCCTCTCTGCCATCCTTTAAACCGATCTAATGGGGATCCCAAATTCAGCAATACTTAAGGCCGTGTCTCTACAGACGAATCACACCTTCCCAAAATTCTCCCAATAAACCGATGTCGACAATTCGCCTTCCCCACAACTGTGCTTACTTGCTCGTTCCGTATTATATCGCTGTGCAGAGTTACGCCGAGGTATTTAATTGACGCGACTCTGTCAAGCAGTACACTAGTAATGCCGCATTCGAACATTACTGAATTGTTTCTCCTACTCATCCGTATCACCTTATATTTTTTCTACATTTAGCCTACTTGCCATTCCCCTCGCCACCTAGAAATTTGGTCCAAGTAATCCTGCATATGGCTGTAAATTGCCGCTTCTCTGTCACTCTTGAACACTGGGAAAACTTGTACCTTACGCCTACTCTGGAATCTTAAAAGAGTTGAATGGAGTAATGAAAGCAGGTTGGGCCGGAGTGCGTGTCCTAGTATTTGTACTATTCCAGAGTACCTTCGTCCAGGACACGTTGGTCTCCTTCGAGGCTTCATGGTAAGAAGGACAAACTCATACGTTACAGCCTGGGCTCTCATAAATGTGACTATGCAGGTTAAAACAATCAGTTACTTCCGTGCAACTGAGATTTATTTAAAAGGCAATGTACAAGCTGTATCCTAGGTGGTAAGATTAGCAGATCGCTAATCAACTGGACACTTGTAGCACTCGGTGAAGTGGAGGCTTAGTAATTCTGTAAAGGGTATGAGAACTATTGCCTAACTGGAATAAAAGCGTAAGAAGCTCGAGACATTCTAGTGCAGGATCGTATTCGACAGCTTTGTGATCGTTGGCATGCGAGATTTACTACGACCGAACGCTGTGCTATTCCCAGTAATTCATGTTATATCTTTATATGTTTGTGATCTTCAGTCAACCTGAAGTAATTATGAGAGTAATAAATTTCTGTTTCAGAAAACTGCTTTAAGTGTTATAAGACTAATAAGAAGTAAAACTTTTGTGTGACCTTGTTAGTATTTTGCCAATATCGCCTTTTTCTCTACAACATTTACCGGTTTCGACTGAGCCTGCTGTCATCATCAGATCTGTGGAACAGTGGTGAATTTAGTCATACCAGTAACATGTAGCTCTCTCTATACGGTGTTCAGTGGGTTTGTCATATACACAAAATTGCAGAGTCAAATAATAAAAACTAATCGTGTCCCCCACAACATACACGACCGTCGACATCTGTCTCACACCACATTAAACCCAACTGCGCGGGCTCACGTAAAAACTTCCGGAAAGCAGTTACCACACAGAGCGCTAGGTGGCATTCATGGCTAGTAATGCCACTAACACAATACCTAAGGCAAGCACTTCACCGGTCAGCTGGTCATCTCGGCTGCTGAATGGAACTCTTCTCATTGTTAAGGTGGGATCTCAACGGCCGGAAGTATTTTCCATTTGCGACCTTCAGCACCGTTGCCCTTGTATCGGAAAACATTAACTTCTTTCAAAAAACGTTCAAATGTTTGTTAAGCTTGTTGGACTTAACTGCGGGGTTATCAGTCCCTAAACTTACAAACTACTTATCAACTAACTTATACTAAAGACAACACAAGCATCCATGCCTGAGGGAGGATTCGAACATCTGACGGGAAACGGAATCACGTATCGGAGCATAGTGCCTCAATGTGTTCGGCCACTCCGCCGCGGCATTAACTTCTTTAGGTTGCGGCGTTAGTCATCCGACAATTCAGAGAAGGAAGCTCCTGAATCGACTAGTGTCCGGACAGGTTGGCCGTCGATGGTGACGTCAATGAGATTTCCCGACATCTTATCGACTGTCGTCCATGGAGGATTTCCATCTGCAGCGGCCTCACCTCCGTAGATGGTCGCCTCGCCTACTTTTCATGAACACGATGGCTAGGCAAGTGGCTGGAATCCATATAAGGCGACGGCGAACGGCTGCGGCGTGTTGGAAGTCGACCACGTCTACAGTATCGTATGACATGTCCAGGAAGCCCTCATTGAAAACACAGTGGCATGTTGTCTTCTGTCATCCAGATGTCTGTCCTCCTGCGAGGCACCATAGTTGCCGCATCGGTCGGTTCCTAGGCTGCCGTTTGGCGGCTGCGCCGTAAGTCATAGTAGGGCGAGGCCATTACTTCGGGTGCGACTGGCGGTGCTAACAAGCGGCAATGTTTGAAATACCTCCTCCTCAGCAGCGTCAGCTCCCTCATGACGTACAGGACTGGTGCTCTGGTGCTCGCTTGGTCCAACAGTCCCTGCTGCTATAAACTGTTGTAATTCTTCTGTCAAAATTTGTCGTATGAGCGAAGCAAAGTCATGTTGGTCTTCCACAATCGCCATAGGGACTATATTTATGAGTCTGTGTCGTACGTATTCCGTCCAACCCACCTCTGTTGCATCTCTTCAATTTTCTGGCACCATTGGATAATCTCTCGTGTCGTCGAAACGTCTTTTAACTCTTGCCACCAAAAAGTGTCACGCTGAAAACTGTGGGTGGTCTGAAATTCGAAGGCTGGTCGTTAATAGAGCACAACACTTTATACAGGTGTACGTACACTCAGTATAGACTGCCTCCTGCTTGGAATGAGCCAATATTTACACATATAAAGAATTTTCTGTAACGTAAGAAACAAGGAGAACATTCTAGAAGTAGTAAATACCAAGGATACAATTTCTTGAATCGGAGAATGCCAGCACAGTGATCTGCTACGCTAACCACAGCACCAAGCGTTCCGTCGGAAGACGAGCGGCAATACAAAACAAACCCGTAAAGATTTAGCACTCTTGTGAATTGAGAGCACATTAAGACCAAAAAATATTTCACAACTGTATTTCCAGTGTATATTTTGGCAAAATAGCATCTGAATACAGAAATAGATGCTCATCCATTTCGTTGACTCTCCGTCAAGAATTTTCAAACCAGTGCATTACTTGAACTCATGATTCCTGTATGGAAGACACTTGACGACCGACATGCTGTTCTATGTTATTGACCTCCCATCGTAATGAATCTATTACCTCCCGATATGGCCTATTCGTTTCGTCGGAATAGCGGAAATGTGCATAATCGCTGAAATTGTGACTTGTCGTTGACTAACCGACGGCTAACCTTAAATTTCATTTTAGAAAAAACTATATATATATATATATATTTGAACGCAGGCTGCTCTGAAATCATAGTAGACTTATAAGGGCGACAGGTTGGTGCGTCTTGAATAAGTAGGAATGTTTCAGACTTTTAAAACATCGAATTTTAATGATGCTCTTTGTGGATGGCAAAACATGAATTTCCAGAATGACAGTGAGAAAAATTTGGAAAGTAGGAGGCGAGATTGGACCGTGAGTCGTGTTGGGATAGCTCAGTGTTAGAGCGCTTGCCAGCGAAAGGCAATGGTCCCAGGTTCGAGTCCTGGTTCCGGCACCCAATTTTAATCTGCCAGGAAGTTTCAATTATGATTTTTTTTCGCTTTGGTAACTCTGAATATATGACGTAACAATATTCGATTGTGTTGATTATTAGTAACATGAAACACTTCCGAGTTGACAACTTTGAACTTTTGTCGCACGTCATGCAGATAACTTGTAAGTGGATACATTACCGTGGACATTTGCGAGTGATTGTGAACTACTTATTTTGACTGTTCCTCATCTGTCAAATTTTCATCCGATACGAGTCGGAAGTGAGCAAAGCAAAAGGTGAGATACTCTCATAGTGTGATGTGAGCTGTAGCGGTGATGATAATTTATTGGAAACAAGGTCAAACTCGGATTATGGTTCATCTTCAGATAATGTGAACAATGAACTTTATTACCGCGAATTCCAACATTTGTGTAATGCTACTAAATTAATAACCAATAACTGGTTCAGTCGAACGTGGGGACAGACGAGTAAAGAGTACATAATGAACAAACTCTACGTGAACTATTTAATTTAACAGTTAAGTAAACAAAATAAAGCCGCAGGGAAATGGTATAATCGCAACTATTAGATGTTTCAACAACTTACTCTTCAGCGTCTTTCGGAAGAATGAGAGGAGGAACTTTATTACAATTTCTCAGTGAAATAATTGCGTTTCGGCCTTCTGTCTGTCGTCTACCACTTCGGCATCAAGTTCATTACTGGAAGATGGCTATTTGATTTTAAACCATTTCCTTGTCTCCCTGACTTAAAAGAGCTTATTGATATCGATCGCCAGCTAAGTCGCCTGAATGGAACTGTCGAATTTCTTCAGCTTTTCTCTGGTTGAGGAGTACAATAGAAAATTTGCAGACTTTCATTTATATTCTTTTAACTTGAGAGAGTAGTTCGGAAAATTGCCGGTGAATATTGGCCACATGTTCATGATCCTTATTCTCCCCTTCTTCCACGATTTTACCTGGGTAATCGTTGCTCAAGCGGAATCCATAAAGAAGAGAAAACGAGCAAGGAATTACTTCAATATTAAATTACGTAAGTAAACGCTTTGCAGTGAGGAACTACGAACACCGTGTTTTACTTCATACATTATTAGTCGTACTCAACTTGAAGTTGCTTATCGCTATAATCACGATGTTTTGAGAAGCACGAGTGTTTGTTCCTCCTGCAGGAAATTAAAAAACTTCGGTTCATCTACATAAATATTATCATGCTTAAGAGCATGATCGTGCACAAATATTTGCCTCATTAAATCGTGTTACCTTGCTGATCACGTACACAAAGTGGTAGACTGCAATAAACATCTAAGGTTATAAATTTCACTGGGGTCTAAAATGTCTGATGATTTATTAGAATTCATTCAAATTTTTTCGGTTACACAATTCCAATCAGAATACTCTAATATCCTTAACGAGTCAGTGTCGTATGGACCGCCACGAATGTAATCGGGCGCTGATAACCTCGCTGTTGAGCGCCCTAAAACACCAATCATCATCATCATCATCACGAATGTAATACTTCCCATTAATTATAGATTGTTTATTGGGGTTCTTTGTGTCTCAGCTGCTAGTAGGCGTTGTAAATACACTAGATAGAGGCATGAACATATGTGCCGGATTGGGAGTCAAATCATTGACCTGCTAACAATACAGTTTCGTACTGTTGATTGTGGAGATCAGATAAAATGTTTTTGGATCAGCTGTTGGCATGACTATTTGTTCCGCAGAATATAACAAAGTGTCAAGACAGAAAAGATGTAACCTGCAAATCGCAGCACAACATGGAAGGGCTGGTCGAAGGACTCGCCTTACATTTAGCTTCCAAATGATTTAATTACATTTAAACCAGTAGTCAATATTGCACTTTCCAACAAATATCACAGTGTCTTGAATGTTATTAACATATACAGGGTGTTACAAAAAAGGTACGGCCAAACTTTCAGGAAACATTTCTCACACACAAAGAAAGAAAATGTGTTATGTGGACATGAGCGCGGAAACGCTTAATTTCCATGTTAGAGCTCATTTTATTACTTCTCTTCAAATCACATAAATCATGGAATGGAAACACACAGCAACAGAACGTACCAGCGTTACTTCAAACACTTTATTACAGGAAATGTTCAAAATCTCCTCCGTTAGCGACGATACATGCACCCACCCTCCGTCGCATGGAATCCCTGTTGCGCTGATGCAGCCCTGGAGAATGGCGTATTGTATCACAATACGAGCACGAAGAGTCTCTACATTTGGTACCGGGGTTGCGTAGACAAGAGCTTTCAAATGCACCCATAAATGAAAGTCTAGAGGGTTGAGGTCAGGAGAGCGTGGAGGCTATGGAATTGATCCGCCTCTACCAATCCATCGGTCACCGAATCTGTTGTTGAGAAGCGTACGAACACGTCGACTGAAATATGCAGGAGCTCCATCGTGCACGAACCACATGTTGTGTCGTACTTGTAAACTGACTGCAAAACCACGTTCGTGATGAACACTAACCAGTTGATGCTACGTACTGATGTGCTTGATGCTAGTACTGTAGAGAATGAGTCGCATGTCAACACAAGCACTGAAGTCAACATTACCGTATTTTGACAATTGTCTGCATGAATTATTGCAATTTACGTTTAAAGAGAAGTACTAAAATGAGCTCTAATATGGAAATTAAGCGTTTCCGGACACATGTCCACATAACATATTTTCTTTCTTTGTGTGTGTGGAATGTTTTCTGAAAGTTTGGCCGTACCTTTTTGCAACACCCTGTAGACTTTAAATATTTTCAAAATTTAAATTACAAACTAATCCATTTGAAACACTTTCTTTCCAGTCTTAGAATTCAATTAACAAGCTTGATAGGAATTTAACATACTGATGAAATTAACCAGAACGCAGATAAAAAGGTTTTTCTCTTACCCAAAAATTAATGTAGTGGCCTAACCCAAGTTTAAAGACTGTATAAGACAACCTTTGGATAACAAGGTAATTTCATTGAATATTTTTATAAGAAAACAAGACGGCCACAAGTTCAATAAACAGGTTTTTCGAAGCTTTCACAGAACGTAGAACATTGCAGATCGTAACACACGCAGTCAGTTTACAAAACAAATAAAGGCCCCGTAACAATTAAAAGTACAACACTACGAAAATTTTTATTGACATGGTGTCTGTTCTTTCGGAGAGGTCGTAAATAGACGACATCATTTGTTGACATTAACGGCCGTAATTTTACGAATTCAAAATATTGAAACATTTCGACTGTTTCAGGGCTTCGAAATAAATTTGAGGAATGCGCTGGACCCGGATTTGAGCCAGGATTTCCCGCTGTGAGCCAGCGGTCGCCGTAACTAATTTGGCTATCCAGACACAATTCCAATGGGCAGAGGGCTAGAAGACGAGACTATGGTAGGAAGGGAAGCGCACCCCGTAGCCGGATTGCCGGGCGCCGTGGCTCAGCGCGCCCCGTCAAAGAGCTGAACGCCCTCTGTAATAAAACAATCGCACTGACGTGTTTTACGGCCCACTTTAGATTCGTAGTTTTATAAGTTTTTGCAAACATTTTGGACCAAAATAATAATCTAAATAATAAAAAATTAATTAATAAGAGTTTCTGAAACCCTTTTAGGAAAAGGGTAGTGGCGGTTTCCGAACCACTGACCTTCAGCGTCACAGTCCAAAACCGTTGCCCACTACGCAACAGCTAACAGTCAGGAGATATGTCGTTTAATCTCATACCATTGATGGCCGTTGTTAACTGATGCTAATATGGCATTTGTAGATACTAGATTGTCATTTATCGCACGAAGAACGTCGTGTTTTTTATTATTCTTCAGTGCGCCATTGCTTTGAAATGGCAACGTGTAAGTTACAATAAGAAAAACATCAAATACGCAACGCAAGATGGCGTATGCCACATAGAGTTCTGGGCGAGGAATGTTACGTGACATCTGCGAACGGCTGGGTTTCGTTAATTCAATGGAGGGTGTCAAAACACCGTTCTTTTTGCAAATATCTCTCAAACGATATGAGATATGAAGAAAACATAAAGGAACAAAGTTGTAGAGAATTTTCTCCTCTAAAAATTCGTGTATTCAATTTTCGCGTCAGATGAACGGTTTATTTGCAATTAAAATTACATTACATACGACTGTTTTTGGTATTACTACGTATTTGTTGTCCGAAATATTTCAAAAAGCGAGATTCTGGTCTCTCGTAGGCAACAATTATGTCTGTAAAATTTGGTGCCGATCGGTTGAGCGGTTCGACCTAAAAAGTGGGAACACGTTACAGCCAGACAGACATCGTCAAATCGCCGTTATTTTTGCAAATATCTCTGCAACGATGCAAGATATGAAAAATACATAACAGAGCGAAGTTGTAGAGAATTGTCCCCTCTACCAATTAGGCTATTCAATTTTCGTGTCAGATGAACGGTTCGTTACGGACAGACAGACATCCCAAATCGCCGTTATTTTTGCAAATATCTCTGAAATGATACGAGATATGAAAAAAACATAAGAGAGCAAAGTTGTAGAGAATTCTTTCCTCTACAAATTTGGTTATTCAATTTTTGTGTCAGATGAATGGTTAAGCCGTTATTTTCATTTAAATTTCGAGCTGTCAAATGACGATCGCAAAGGCCCACTTTTAGTGTTACTACCGTAACCTAAAGTGGACCAAAAGCTGTGCCAGGAACACATTGAATAACGAACGACCAAAAACAGCGACTGCAAGGAACAGAACTATCCACAGAGAAAGAAAGAAAAAAACAACTGGTTAAGACCACCGCTGGCCAGAAGCGGAATATCCGGATTCAAACCCCAGTCTCGCACAAATTTTCAACTTCGCCTTTGAATTTATTTCAACGCTCCGAAACGGTGGAATGTTTCAATATTTCGAAGTCATAGTAAGAAAAAGCTTCACAAGGATGTAAAAGATTATACAAAATCGGTCTGTGGCGCGCCAGTCACAGTCTGCACGGCCGCTACGGTCGAAGGTTCGAATCGCCCCTCGGGCATGGATGTTTGTGTCGTCTTTAGTATAAGGTAGTTCATAAGTTCCTTAAGCTTATCAAACATTTGATTTGATTATACAAAAGTTAGCATTTCATATAATGAGTTTTTTGGACCACATCACCACTATGGGACATCGCATAAAATAACAGATTTACAGATGCTTAGAAAATTCACTCGTAACTGCTGTCGAACAAGGTACGTGAACAGCTTCTGCAGTTGGGTAGTCAAATTTCTAGCACGCCACGAAGGTACAACAGGGCAGCAAATTACATAAAACGTCCACAAAGAGTAGCAAAGTCACGTCACAAGAAAGTCTACACAGCGCTTAAAAAATGCGTCAAGACTTCTGAACCGGAAGATGAAACATACGGAGAGGCATCCATGCCAATAGGCAGCGCAAGACGGGGAGAATCCACACAGAATATAGCGGCTGGTATTAGATCCTTAGGCCTACCCCGATAAAAACTGTACAGCAGTCAAGAAATCACTACGACGCCCGATCACCAACCAGTAAATTATTTAGCCTTGCGTGAAGCCGTGGTGGAGTGACCGAGTGTTCTGAGGCGCCGTGTTGCGCACCGCACAATTGTTCGCCGTCTGAGGTTCGTGTCTTCCCTCGGGCATTAGCTTGTGGAGTGTGTGTGATGTTGTAACGATAAATAATTACATAATTATTTTATTTATCGATCAGTGACGCTTGTCGTCGTGATTCCCTCCTTCTCGAAATAGTTTATTTCGCTAGTTTGTTTCGCTCGGCTCTTGTTTCTTCCGGCGAGCCGAGAGGACGGAACCGCGATCACACACACTGTCTTGTTTGAGGCTATTAAGTGTGGAGTTGTCTGTATACTGTTCTGTCATGTAAGTGTGAGTTCTCATACATTTTATTTTGAAATAGACCTTCCTCTTGTTTAGAACAATGTCGCCACCTTGTTTTCATTTAATAATGCCCCGTCCTTTATTAATTATTCATTTTCTTTGAGGTTTTCAGCTCCTAGATATTCCGTCGTAACATGATGTTCAGACGCCATCATTTTCGCTTTGCGTATTTCCATGATTAAATCCCGATCAGTTACTTTAAATCATTACCTTTATCCTTTTAGAACCTGCATCCGTATTAACAGTTACGGGATATCCGATACAATTTCCTTTTGTTATTTTGTTTATCAAACTTTAATACGCATTCCGGCAACAATGACTTTCGAGGTAAACAGTCTTGAACATTAATTCATTGCGGAAAGCATAAAATTTATCTAAACCAATCAACACCTTAACATTTTCAGCTGCTGTGATCTAGATTTCATGTGTGTTGCCTATGTGTGTGCCTGGGTGTAGTCTCTTTGGTTTTATTGTCTGATTTTCCTCCAGATCTTGAAGTGTTTTAACTGTTACTTTTAGTAGTACATGCGTTCGGTGACAGTTCATGATAGTTTCTTTTACAAACGAGTGGCGTGCCGTTTTGCGACAATTCTTTCTCTATTAATGTCTCAACTATACCTAACTATGGTATATGAACCCGATATCGGCTTTGTTTTGGACTAGACTGGATTGTTTTTCCCACTTACGCTCGGAGATGGACTGGACCGCGAACAATTGTGTCTGGTTTCCTCATCTATGAAAGTTGATTTTTTATAATGACTTGGCCACTGTTTCCTGGCCTCTGAATTTGTGTTATGGCGTACACTTGACCGCTCATTTAAGGACATTAATCTAAATTCTCCCCAGAGGTTTCCTTTATGTTTGTATTTTTTGCGAGGTGTGACATTTTCGGTTTTTGTTTCCTCTGTGTTGCCTCCTGTTTTGACTGGTTTCCTTTTTTTCTTGCGTTTTCTCTCGTTTATTTTATTCGATTTTTTTCTACATTTTACCTTCAGGAGGTGGTGTTATGTTGTAGGATTTTCTTCCTTTTTCTGTTTCCCCGTTACTTCTATTCGTCGGTTTTAATAGTTTTCCATTGAGGACTGATTCTTTCCTTTCGTACCTTGAATTATAACGAAGAGTTTTTTTGCTTTCATTTCTTTTGTTCACGTCATCGCCAACAGCCTGTCAATATCCCATGAGGGGTGACATATTTTACGCAACTTTGCCGACAATCTTAAGTCTACATCTACATCTACATGGGATACTCTGCAAATCACATTTAAGTGCCTGGCAGAGGGTTCATCGAACCACAATTATACTATTTATCTCCCATTCCATTCTCGAATAGCGCGCGGGAAGAAAGAACACCTGAATCTCTCTGTTCGAGCTCTGATTTCTCTTATTTTATTCTGATGATCATTTCTACCTATGTAAGTGGGAGTCAACAATATATTTTCGCATTCGGAGGAGAATGTTGGCGATTGGAGTTTCGCAAGTAACCCACGCCTCAGCGATAAGCGCCGTTGTTTTAATGATTCCCATCCCAGATCCTGTATCATTTCCGTAACGCTGTCTCCCCTGTATCGTGAC
Source organism: Locusta migratoria (assembly GCA_026315105.1). Classification (NCBI taxonomy): domain Eukaryota; kingdom Metazoa; phylum Arthropoda; class Insecta; order Orthoptera; family Acrididae; genus Locusta; species Locusta migratoria. The sequence goes on from CM048748.1 coordinate 87,941,772, forward strand.
AATACAAAACGAGCTGCCCTTCTTTGGACTCTCTCGATGTCCTCCGTCATGCCCACCTGATAAGGATCCCACACTGGGCTGCAATACTCCAAAAATGGACGGACAAGCGCAGTGTATGCAGTTTCTTTAGTAGTTCTGTTGCATCTTTTAAGGATTCTGCCAATAAAACGCAGTCTCTGGTTCGCCTTTCCCACGATATTATCTACGTGTTCTTTCCAGTTTAAGTCTGAAGTAATAGTAATTCCTAGGTATTTTGTGGAGTTTACGGCCTTCACATTTGATTGATTTATGTTGTAAACAAAGTTTAACGGATTTCTTTTCGTACTCATGTGGACGACTTCACACTTCTCATTATTTAGAGTCAATTGCCAATTTTTACACCATACTGATATCTTATTCAGATCGTTCTGCAGTTGGTTTTGATCTTCAGATGATTTTACTAGACGGTAAATGACGGCGTCATCTGCAAACAACCTAAGAGAGCTACTTAAATTTTCCCCTAAATCGTTTATGTAAATAAGGAATAGCAGAGGACCAATAACACTACCTTGTGGAACGCCCGATATCACCTCTGTTTTAGTCGATGCCTTACCATCGATTACCACGAACTGTGTCCTCTCAGACAAGAAATCCCCTATCCAATTGCAAATTTGGGGCGATGTACAGTTTCGAAGCTCGCCAAGAGAAGGCGTTTCTGGTGAGAACAAGGCCGGGCTGTAAGGGGAGTTGGGAGGCCCGTAAATAATAATAATAATAATAAAAGGTAGCAAAGTGGTTAAGCCGACCGCTGGTCCGAAGCGGGAGACCCGGGAACGAGTCCCGGCCCGGCACACATTTTCACTTGTCGCCATTGTTTCATTTCAGTGCCCTAAAGCAGCCACTGTCCTTTCCTTCCAAATATTTCTTCCTTTCCCTTCTTTATCAATAATTTGCAAACGCTCACTGTCACTCCTCAGCGGCAACATCACAGACCCATCGCGATCAGCAGTCGAAGTGCACCTGCAACCGGTGGCGAAAGCGGAAAGCACGATCGTGATATAGAGTCGCCACAAAACTCCCACGGTGTAGACCACTCTCAGTAATCAAGACACGAGCCGGAACGGCTCTAAGGAATTTTTCGACATCGGCCGCCTGTGGTCAGTGAATAAGGAAAATTGTATATTAGTGTAGCATCTCCTGATACAGTATTTTTCGCCAGTTTTTTCCCTTGAAATCAAAGACAACATAGTTACACGAGAAACTTTATTAGGGACAGGTACACCACTGCTTGAGCCAGTGGGGCAGCCACGATTTTGTTTTGAGGGTAGCTCATTTTTAAAAAAATAAAGCCTACTGGATTTATTATTGGTAAAAGGTTCTTATCATTCGCTATCAGAAATACAAGAAGCTCGCCGATATTATAACTGTTTTATTAACATAAGGCTCTATGTGTAAAAGCTGAACTAAAACAACACTAGTGTTGTTGGTAGTTTTTGGCGGCCTTCATAAGATTCCACTTGGTGGTGCCACTGACATGCTAAGCAGCGGGTGGCCGCATATGAACAACATAGCAGTAATAACAGCGGCAACATCAAAACTGGTTGCGATGGCATGAAAACTGTTCACATAAACATCAGCACGCGTTCCAGAAGCATCATGTTGCCAACCCATCATCACGTTCACTTGTGCTTGGTAAATTATAGTTACGTTGTGATTTATTACATGTGTAATAATTCAAATTTCCGGTGGCGACCTGTTTGAAGAAGAAAAAAAAAGAAACGAAGACAATAAGAAATAATGAAATTAAATTTCTGTAGGTGACTGTAGGTGACTGCGCCACTGGTTTAACCGCTATTTTGATACAGTTAACAAAAGTATTGACATATCTTGAGATCAACTTTTGTTATCTGTGTCGTAGGTCTCCCGTGAATGGAACCAGCGTGTCAGTCTTCGTCAGCTCTTGATCGATGTCAAAACGAAGGCTGGTAGACATGCCATTCAGAACAGGGCTGCTCCCGTCCATACGGCTCGCCGCACAGCAACTTTTTTGCAGAAACTAAGACATTAATGATAAATCTGAAGCATTGAATTAAAATTTGTGATGTGACCAGGAGTCGAAACCAGGCCTCCATGCTTCCTAGGCAGACGTCTTACAGCTCTTTATTTATTTTTTTTTTTTTTTTTTTTTACGTCTTACCGTTTTTTTCTGGCCCTCCCCTTCAGCCCGTCCTTCCGCTCGCCAATTGAGCCTTCTTCGGCTAGCTTCTGTAGCTATAATTATCCAGTACTTTGCGGAGAATAATCAACAGAATATCCTTCTTCATAAAGAAATAAAAATAACAGTACTTCTTCTTTTGGTAATTGTAAACAAATGATATCTTTCTTCGATGAGAAATAAATAATAACAGGACATGGTTTTTTTTCTATTTTTTGTCAGTCTCATATGTGCACGTTGAATCGATTTCAGCGTCTGGCAGCTTCGAAGTTTGTCTTCTCGAGAATGTTTGCCATCAGCAAAGTTGCCGTGATTTTATCGTTCGTGTGTCTTCTTACTGTGTCTTAATTCTGAAGTCGACTTCTCATTAACCTCGAAGCGCTGGTTTCCAAAAACTGACGTCCTGCCTTAGCTAAAACTAATGGCGGAGTACACCACTCCAAGTAGAAGGATAAATAAAAAACAGTAAAGTAATGTATGTTTCTAAACAGTTAAAAATAAAATGGAAAGGCAAATAAAACTTTCTTCGAAGGTAATTGTTTTGTTCAAGTTAATATTCTAATTAAGAATAATCTATATTTTTTCTTCGTTGAAGTTTCTGGTGTTCTGTCAATAATGTTAGCCAATAATCTTCTTTACTTTTTTCTTTTTCTGATAGAATATAGTTCACTGTTTGTCCTTTTAGCTAGTTGACAGCTTTCCTCTTCGCATTTGGATAAGGGACTTCGTCCGGGGTCAGTAATCGACTTGGTGTGATTGCCCTAGGTGACGTGCGTAGTATGATTGCGAGTTTTTGAGTGCAGAGTTGCCAGATATCTTTAACGGAGATACACGTCAATCTGTGTTCTTCCGTTTCGGCTAAATGACAGCTACTGCAGTATGGGTTGTCAGACAAGTAAATTTTATGTAATTTTGTGTTTGTCGGGATTTTCCTGTTTACCGCCATGTACCAATTATACTTCACATTAGATGGTAAGTCTGGGTCCTGGATATTCTCCCAGATTTTTTGCCAGTCTGGTCCTTGATACTTCTGTTCTGCTATGTTTCCCCGTTTGTTTTTCGTCAGGCTGTTGTAGACTAACTATACCGTGTAGCGGTTCTTCTCGGCAGTACTTCTCTGGAGGTAGCTAAGTTCCAGCAGGAAGTATCTTAGGTGACAAAGCGCATTTGAAATGTGGTGGACGTCTATGGGCGGCTCCATGTTGTCCGGTGCTATTTCACTTAATAGGTGGGCCGTTAGAGTGTTGGGCGAGCGTCGCCACTGGTTGTACATCTTGGTGATAAAGAACGCTTTCGCTTTCAGGTAAACATCTATAAGGTTAAGTCCTCCCCTCTCAGTTGGCAGTGTTAAGGTTTGGTATTCGACCTTGAAGATTTGACCTCTAGTCACAAAGTGACCGAGCGCTGATAACATTTTCTGGGCAATCATCTTCGGTAATGGCAGTACCTGGGCGACGTGATGTACTTTAGTTGTAATATAGACGTTGGCTAGCGTCACTTTTTGTATGGCATTTAAGTTCCTCAGACTGTGTCGTTGGATCCCGGCCCGTATTTTAGTCAGTAATTTTTTATAATTTAGGGCAGCCGTTCGGCGGATGTTTTGCGTGTATTCAATAGGGTATTTTCCTGTGTTAAAAATATGGTTCGATTTGTTATTATTCTGAATGATTATAAAATTCAGACAGCATTTTCACTCATAATTCTTACAAAACATCTGTTATTTTTACGTAATTAAAGCTTAAAAATCGTAAAATTTCACGATTAGATCACGTGATCGAAAACGCTCCGTTATTGCCTGAAGTCCTGGTGACGTCATAGAACACCTATAGCGCGGCAACTAGAAGTCGGAGCTGTATTATTGTAGGCATTTCCTCCATTTCGCAGCTTCAAGTTCAGTTTTTTCGTGATCTAAACGCGTTTACAGTTTTTATGCCACAATGGAAGATGGTTATGTGAAGGCTGACAGCGGAAACCTCCCTAAAGTTGATGCAATTATGGTGTCTTCATTCTTTAAAAACAATCAAAATTTTTACGTGCTAGAAATAAGAAACGTGAAAACTGCATTAAAAGTAACGCATACCAACTTTTAAAGCGAATTATTTCGAGGGATATTTTATGCCATTGGAAAAAGTACCCTATTTGTTGATGTCAGCAGACTTAATCTGAAGTCACCATATTATGCAATAAAGGTTGATATTTTATCTTCTATCCAAGCGGCCTTGAGTGATTATGATGGCAACATCAACAACACGATAGAAAATCTTTGTCCAAATGTTCAGACCACATAGAATGACTAGATTAATGTATCGCACAGACCATGAAGTAAATAAATAATGCTGTTCCTGCTCTATGATTCTTGTATGTACCCTTGTCCGGTCAGTAAAAGTAACTGCACTCGTAAATCAAAGGTAGCCAATATTTGGCTAATGGCGACGTCTCATGATTCTCACTCTTCAGCATCTGTTGCCAACATAGTCACAGGAAGCCGCCGGGATAGTTAGTAAAATTTAACCCAGTAAAGCACGCAGTTAAGGGAGTAATTTTATTTAACTACTTCAATACTGGTGCAAAGTGAAACATCAAAACTTGTAAAATGCAGCAAAAATGCCTTGTGTATAGTTATACAATATATCTATAGTCTAGAACAGGGACAGTGGGTTGCGTCGGCGGTGTTTCCATATCGCTCGTAGGATGGCAACGCACATTTCGCGTAGCCAAAGGCACGTCACACGTAAACATTGCGAGCGAGACACGACTGAATAAATTTATAGCGCCGAAATTACAGCGCTTTTCTGGTTTGTTGTTTTTGTGAGTGAATGTTTGCGATTTTGTGTAAACTTTCTTCTATGCATATCAGTATTTTCCTCACATATTCAAGATTTGGTTTGATATGAATGTGTCACTACTTTTGACACTACAAACTAATCCATTTACGTTTACTCGTCCACATACGAAGCCCCATGCTTTAATTTTTTTAAAAAACGCTAATCAGTTGAAACGTTATTTACGTGCAATGAAAACTGCTTGGTAGAGCCCTGTGCAGAAGAAAATGCTTAAGTTATTTTATTTGTGTTTAGTAAAACTTTTATATTCCATCATATTTTTCGTCGAAACACTGTGTCCTGCTGCCTTACTCAGTGGACATAGTCAACTAACTCACAGAAATGGACACATGAAGTAGCCGCTATTTCATTTGGATCTCTTCGCGCCAGTGTCAACCACTTTTTCGTATCTTCTCATTTTTTGGTACTTGCAAGAACAATTTTTCCAGAGTCTTGACAGATGTATTGGTACAGTGCGGAACTAAGCAATATTTGTAGGTCATTATGCAAACGTTAACGCCCAAACACGAGGCCTCGGCCCAAACAATATACAGGTATTTGTTTATCTTACGAGAGCAGCAGCAGCGTGTTGTATGACGTCACAGGCATCACGTGACTCAAATGTAGCGTTTTAGCGGGCTTTCAAATTATTTGAATTTCATTTCATTTTTTTTTCTTTTTTATTTATTTATTTATTTATTTTTATTAAAAGTACTGAAATCCACGAGGTAAAAAAGCATGTTCGGGCCAATATATGGCATAATTAACAATTTAAAACGATTTCCAGAAAACAGTCAAATACCCTATTCCGAGGCACTTGAGTGTGGCCGTGCTCTTTATCGGCGTATCACCTCTTAGTTCTATTCCACTGCCAATGTTCATAATGCCAGATTTGTGCCAGTTCAAGCCCTGATGCGGCCTCATAAGTTGAAATAATCTGCAACGCTCTTTTCAATTGCTCGCCATCTGTTACCAGGAAACTAACGTCGTCAGCATATGCTTGACAGAGGATGTTCTGGCCGCGTATTCTTAATCCAGGTAGGTCGTGAGTTATGGAGAGCAGGAACGGTTCAAGAGCTATGGCGAACAAACACATCGACATGGGGCAGCCCTGTCGAACCGAGCTCATAACTTTGATTGGTCTACTGAGTTGCCCATTGACACAAATTCTCGATACGCCGTTTGTCAAAAGGATTTTTACTGCGCCGATGAATTTTTGTGGAAAGTTCGTCGTTTCCATGGTACAAAAGAGATATGAGTGGGTAACTATTGAATGCTTTCTGAAAGTCAAGCGACACTATGGCGCTTTTTATGCCACAGGCTTCTGCTGTTGCTATGATGTCCCTGTATTCGGCTAATGTTTGGAAGATTGTTCGGTCTTTACCAACGCTTGTTTGGTATGCACCTGTAATTGTGCTAATCACCGAGTTTAGTCTCTGCATGAGGATTCGTGCGAAACTTTTATAGTCAGTGTTAAGTAAGGTAATAGGTCTAAGATTGTCGACTGACATGCCTGCTGAGGTTTTAGGGACTAATACAACTGTTCCTTCACAGAATTATGACAAGCCGACAGCCCTGTTATTGATGATTTCATTACGTATGAGAGTCATCTTACCGGTAAGCTGTTGTCGAAAAGTTTGGTAGAACTCCGCCGGCAGTCCGTCGGGACCGGGCGATTTATTTTTCGGGGTGCGTCGTATGGCGTCAGTTACTTCGTCTTCTATGATCTCTGTGTCAACGGTTGCAACTTCTTCCGAAGTTAATCTCCTCGACATCTTTGCCAAAATGGCTTGTTGCGCCGATTCATCCGTTGGTTTATCAGCGAGTAAGAGTAAAATATTTATAAATTTCGTCCCGTATGTCCGATTTTGTTTTTAGAAGTCGCCCGTCCGCAGTTTTCAATTCAGTCAGTATTTTTCGTTGGCTCTTTTTCTGCTCGTGTATTACATGGTACATTTACGTTGTCTCCTCATGCACCGCATTATGAAGACGTGTAAGAACTTGGCAGCCTTCTAATTGTTTACGCTTCAGTGATAGTATTGTGGCTTTTATTCTTTTAATTTGAGCGAAATTTTCCATTACCTTAGAATCTTGGTTGTATAAATTTCGCAGACAGTGAAAATAGAACTCCATTGTGTCTTTCTGCCAGGAGCGCTTCTCGCGGGAATATTGTTTCATAGCCGCTATCAGTGCGGGTTTGGCACATCTGAGCCATCATTTAATGGCTGAATCGAACCTCACAAACTTCCTTTCGCATTCTGCCCACGTGTGTCGAAAAATCGCTTGTCAGCCTGGGTCCGCTAGATGTGAAGCGTTCAATTTCCATGATCCTCGTGCTCGGAAGGTACCTTGTTTGTCTAGGTTGACAGTACATATGTACGCCGCATGATCGGAAATTACAGTCGGCCATCTCTCAGCTTGGAGGACGTGTGTTCTCAGGTTCGACGTGGTGTAAATTCTGTCGATGCGATTGGCGATTGGTCACATGAGTAAAACCCCGGCGAATCGCCGTGTTTTAGCTCCCACGTATCTACTAGTTTTAAGTCTCGAATTATGGTTTGAAGCTCCATGGAAGTGTTGAAATTGGGAGTCTGATCTTTTGGGCTGATTACACAGTTGAAATCGCCTGCGAAGATGATTTTGTCGGCAGCGGTTGTGAAGAGTGGCACAATGTCTTCTTTAATTCCTGCTACTACTTCCTGCAACATGGCGTTGTCGATTTCGGCCGCGTACAAGAAATCTTCAAGATTCCGTAAGTTGAAAGTGCTGCTAATCTTGTTGATGTTATTGTCGCAATACGATAAGCCTGCAAGGGTGTCATTTGTTAGAGGTATGCTTTATGCCATTGCTTTTTTATAAGCGAGCACCATTTAGAAAAAGTCAGGGTCGTCCTCAACTGCGGCGACAGCAGCAGCAGACTTCTGTAGCCGGTTTGAGTCTGTTGTCCGGACTCCATCAGACGTTCCTCCAGTATCTTTCTGTACACCAGATATGTCTTCATCAGGAGAGCATTCGTCGGTATCATCCGCCCAGTTCAGTGGACGACTACAGTCACTTCTGTCTTTCTCGTTGCTCAGTTTCAACATCCTGGTCCATTGTGGGCGTCTCTAAGTTGTTCCTCCCTTGGTCAGACTCGGAGACGTCAGTCCGGGATTTTTCGGAAGTTTGAGAATTGACAGAAGAATTCCCGCCTGTCTCCTCCGTAATTTTCTGGAGGATCTGGATGCCCTTCTCGCGAAATGTCTGTGCGTTTTCTGCCGCCCCTTGGTGTGCTCTCCGTCGCTTATGTTGTTTTTTCGGTGACGGGCTCTTTACCTTCTGTTCCTCATTTCCGTTTGTTCCGGATGGATCCTCTCTGCAAGTGCCATCGTCGGCTTGCATTCACTGATGCTAAGTCATCATTCGGTTGTTGGTCTTGCGCCTCCTTAGTCTCCTCACCTACTTCCGTGGGGGTATTTGTTGGGTTTTCTGGTACAGTATCTGTCTCCATTGGTGCCGATTGTTCCGTCTGGTCATTTAGAGCAGCCAACGCAACATCTAAACAAGGCTCTGGAGGTGTTCACACGGGCGGCGGCTACGTAAGTCAGTGCCTCTCTCGCTCGCCTATCGGTATCTGTGCGACGCGCCGTTGAATGCACTGCGCACGTACATGTTCTGTGGAGCCACACACCGAACAAGTTCTCGGTTGCCCATCGTATATAACTATGGCTCTAAATCCGCAGACAACGATGTAGGACGGGATGTGCTTTACCAGTTCGATTTTTACCTGCCTGACGCCGTTTAGGACGGGGAAGATGTGTTGCCCAGACCACTTTTCGGCTACGTTACTGATTACTGTCCCATAATCCTTCAGTTTATTATTAATCTGTTCGGCGGTAATCTCGAAAGGTAATTCGAAAATTCGGACGGTTCTCAGTCCAAGGCCGGCTTGTGTAACTCTCACTTCACCGACATGGCCGTTTGAATGTTTAAATTTTAATAGTCCACCACAAGATTCGACTATTTGTATGCATTTTTCAGGGCTGACCAATTTAAGGTAGACAGTGCTACTAACGATCGACAAATGAATACCGATCAAGTCATCTAAAGTTACTTTCGTGACATCTCTAATGAATAATTCAACTTCGAAAGGTTTAGGTCGTGGTAATGTTGGATCAAAAGTCAACTTCAAAGTATCTTTTCGTTCAAGCCATTCCGTTGAGTCGTTCATTTTGTTATTTTCAGCACTACAGCAAACGCGAGAGCGTGCACTCACCAGTAAACACCGCCAACGGCCGCCAGCGACGACGTAAACAACGGCGCAGCCGCTCCGCACGTCCGAGCCGCACGGCTGCCGCCGAGGGAATGCCGCTAGGCCACCGCATCACTAGCGATTAAGGCGCCTCGGAATAGTCTAAGCACGATTTCCTTCACGTCACAAACTTTTAATTCAGCTTCTGTGTTCCATAGAACATTGCCACTACTGCCAAGGCTCACCATGCAGGGGAATAGCGCCTCACCAATGGACATATAGGAACATTCTTGTTTTTTAAGGTGATATAAATATCTATGTAAATACAAATATACAATCCCCGAGACGGATTTTCGTCTCGAATATGTCAAAGACATTAATGATAAATCTGAGGCATTGAATTAAAATTTAGACTATTCTGAGGCGTCTTAATTACTAGTGATGCGGGGGTCTAGCAGTAAGATTTCTGCCTCGTAAGCATGAGGTCCGGGTTCGTTTCCCGCCCACATAACAAATTTTAACTGAGTGCTTCAGATTTATCATTAATGTCTTTGACATATTCGAGACGAAAATCCTTCTCAGGGATTGTAATTTGCATTTACATTTTTCTGCAGAAGTTGCTCTAGAAGCAGTTCGATCGACCAGCATACTATCCTGATCTGCCAGCGATTTCCATGTGCTTTTTTGTACTGACGAAATAATTCTCAGAAGACGACTATCACAAGATGGTTGCATTCTGCATTCACAGGCGACAGACTTCTGCGTTCTGCGATGCGAGCGGGAAGCTCAAACACTGCAGTACCTGTTGACAATAAAGATTCCATGGATGTATGTTTAAAAAAGTGGTTGATCTTACTTTCTGGAAGACGCATCCAGAAAGTATGATCAACCATTATGCCAGAAATGTTTCGCAGTTGCTAAATATGTCTGGATCCTACTCTTCTTTTATTTAATCTCTCTGGTCTGCCAATTACTTCCCCATGTATATGCCTTTCTATTATGGCTTTGTCCTCTTAGGCTTCTCACTGTATCAGCTACACGAAAACCTGTCGTTGCTCGAACTTCTATTTATTCCAATATTCAGGCAGTCCACGTACATCTCCCTCCCTTTCTTGGCTCTACCTACCTCGTTCTCCTCTACCTCCTCCTCCTACTGTAACTATCTCCTTATCTCTGTCATTACCTCCCACGCTCTCTGCCAAAATCTTCCTATCCCCTCCGTTCATCTCCTTCGTCCCCTGTATATGGACAATTACAAAAGGTGAAAAATTTATAGTGATCCGTCAAAAGATGTCAAAGTCTACAGAAAGGTTTCCTCCGCCATGCATCGTAAGAAATCCGTTCTAAGCAGCGATGTTTCTCTTGTTTAAAGGTCAAGTGTGCAAAATGTTATCAATATAGGAATAAATATGTAGATTAGATCCAAATTTTTGTATTTATTTATTTATTTCATTTTATTTATTTATATATTTTATTTTATTTATTTATTTTTTATTATTTGTGAGTAAATTATTATGTAGACAGTGCCGTTTCTGTTGTTTCGAAGCTCAAGTTTGCAAAAGTTCATCTCAGTCGCTTGACCGTTATGGCAGCTATAAAATACTAATCTAATGTCATGTGGTGATTCACCCAAGTTACAAACTTGGATTTTTTTCTAGTTCCAGTTATTACTTTTGGTTTTCCTTAAAAGAAAAACAAAGGTGTATTTAAACGAGCAATAAAAGTTATTCAAATCGATTAAAATGTTCAAATGTTTGTAAATTTATCGGACAAAACTGCGTGGTCATTAGTCCGTAGCTTACAAACTACTTAAACCTAGGTAAACTAACCTAAATACAACACACACACACCCATGCCCCAGGGAGGACTCGAATATCCACGGCGAGCAACCGCGCGCTCCGCAGCGAGACGCTTTAGACCGCTCGGCTACTCCACCGCGGCTCAAATCGATTTAGCCATTTATAAGCTTTAGCAGGATTAACGCACAGCAACTATCATCCATAAACCACGTGGCCATAGCACGCCGCCCTCTACTGACAGTTAATCCCGGATACCACGGATGCCGAAATGTTTGCATTAGCAGAACCGTGAACGGGACTGCACACCAACAGCGAGGAGACGTTGCCAAACATGAGATCGGCGCTCGCAAACAGCTTAACAGCTCTAACTGGTCCTGTAGCCCGTCGATAGAGTACTTGCTGCTGTAAGATTGTTGTTCCTCTCTGGAACAATGATTATCCGAGATCAAACTAGTACGCATAAGGGCCAAAACATATTAATTATCTGCTTCCAGGCATATTAACGAATGACATCTAATTTATTATATTTAATGTAACATCTCGTACTTCACAAACGACAATAGTAAATGAATAAGATGACTGTAATGAAAAAAAATGAATGTCAATCTCAACCAGTTGCAATAACAGTTGATTAATATACTTGACCACGGTTTCGGCGGATATAAACCCCTCTTCTTCAGAAATACATGTATACCTATAGAAAATGTGGCATCATAAATTACAAATTCAAAATCGTTATGCCTGAAATATGCGTCATAACAAGCCTATCGTTTAAAACTTTGTGAAATACAAATCAGAATAAAACTGTTACTTACTATACTTGCATGTCACAGGAATTGGACATCCCTATTACACTGATTACACTGAAAGATGGGACAGCACAATTGCAGTCATTCACGCTTACTGATTTGAAGCGAGGAGTGTGCATATCAGGACCGGTGGCGTATGCGCCGTGGAACTTTCAGTAACTAATGGCAGAATGTACATTCAATTTATAACGATGTCAATTGTCAAAATATGCTGACTGAGAAATATTATTGAAATACATTGCGTAAACGAACAATAAGAATATAAAAGTGTAAGAATAGAAAAGTGTACCTCTCAGATGAATAAAAATAAACTGGATTAATACGTGGCTTCTAGTATAGAGACGAAAATGAGATAAAATGGCTGTCATGACTATTGCAATGGAGAATTACAAATGTAAAAAGGTTTTAGATTATTGAGGAAATGAACAAATCGCAAAGACTACCGGTAGCTGTAAAATTTCGTGAGCAGTATGGGTTTGAAGCCTTAAAAATATTGTCTACAGGCGAGATTTAACTGATCATTTAATAAATTAGGAAAGAAAGGTGCGAACATACATAACTCTACGTTTGCAGGATACTTACTGATTGCCAACCACACTCCGAAAACAAAGACACTACAGAGAGATCTTTGAGAACAACTTCAAATCTTTAAACATCTAGAACTCTAGGATGGCAATTTATTGAATGAAAATTTGTACAGTTTACCTTCAAAGCAATAGGATGGTTTTTGGCTAAAAAATCTTTCGCATTGTGGTTGGTGGATTCCTGACTTAAAGAAAATTTGTAGACTTCATTATGAAAATAAGAGGGTAGCTTAGAACTGACAATGACACCATTTTATTTATTATTAGAAACTTCACTCATTCGTGAATTTTTTCCTTCGGAGGGAGTGTAAACGGCAAGTCGCAGTATGGTGCATGGTAAACTGCAATAAGATTTGACAGTGTTTCAATGATTACCACGATAGCTGACTGATACATGTCTGTACTTATACATAGAATATAAACTGAAGAGGCGAAATGAAGAGAAAGATGGCAAGGAGACTGAGGGTGGTCAGTGAAAATGGGGCGGAACAATGGCCGAAAGAGGTGAAAGAGGAATTCAGCAGACATGAAATAAATAAATATTCAGACAAGGACTGTTTTTCAGCTAGTATTTATTTACAGAAGAGTGTGCGTTTGTTTGTTTATGATTCATACTAATCTACAATTATATTTTTATCTTGATGCAATTTCACACATTTTAAAAGGAAAAGAACATCACTGTTCAGGATGGGAGTATCCGGATTCTGAAGTATTGACATCGACAGAATGAACTAAAATATGTGATGGGCGAATGGTTTGGGCAAGAGTCAGTATTGACGCACGTACGGCCCTCCATGTCATCCAAAACAGGGCTTTGTTCAGAGGTATAGAGAGGAGATCCTTCGACCCAAAGTCAACACGGATTTAGAAAATATCATTCATGCGAAACACAACTAGCTCTTTATTCACACGAAGTGATGGGTGCTATCGACTAGGGTTCGCAAATCGATTCCGTATTACTTTATTTCCAGAAGGCTTTTGACACCGTACCTCACAAACTGCTTTTAATAAAATTGCGTGGTTATGGTATATCCCCCAAAATTCGCGATTGCATAAGGGATTTCCTGTCAGAGAGGACACAGTTTGTAGTAATCTATGGTAAGGCATCGACAAAAATAGAGGTGGTATCGAGTGTTCGACAGGGTAGTGTTATTGGTCCTCTGCTCTTCCTTATTTACATAAACGATTTAAGGGGAAAATCTAAGTAGCTCTCTTAGGTTGTTTGCGGATGACGCCGTCATTTACCGTCTAGTAAAATCATCTGAAGATCAAAACCAACTGCAGAACGATCTGAATAAGATATCACTATGGTGTAAATATGGGCAATTGACTCCAAATAATGAGAAGTGTGAAGTCGTCCACATGAGTACGAAAAGAAGTCCGTTAAAGTTTGTTTATAAGATAAATCAATCAAAAGTGAAGGCCGTAAACTGTACAAAATACCTAGGACTTACTATTACTTCAGACTTAAATTGGAAAGAGCACGTAGATAATGTCGTGGGAAAGGCGAACCAGAGACTGCGTTTTATTGGCAGAACCCTTAAAACATGGAACAGAACTACAAAAGAAACTGCATACACAATGCTTTCCCTTCCATTTTTGAAGTATTGCTGCCCAGTGTGGGATCCTTATCCGGTGGGTTTGACGGAGGACATCGAAAGAGTCCAAAGAAGGGCAGCTCGTTTCGTATTGTCATGATACAGGGGAGACAGCGTTACGGAAATGATACAGGATGTGGGATGGGAATCATTACAATAACGGCGCTTATCGCTGCGGCGTGGGCTACTTAAGAAACTCCAATCGCCAACATTCTCCTCCGAAAGCGAAAATATATGGTTGACTCCCACTTACATAGGTAGAAATGATCATCAGAATACGAGAAATCAGAGTTCAACGGAGAGATTCAGGTGTTCTTTCTTCTCGCCCGCTATTCGAGAATTAAATGGAAGATAAACAGTATAAAGGTGGTTCGATGAACCCTCTGCCAGGCACTTAAATGTGATTTGCAGAGTATCCCATGTAGATGTAGATGTAGATGTAGATGTAGATGTAGAGGTTGCAAGCTTTAATCTACTACTACTAAAGACGACTGAGCGCGCCAGACAAAGATGTTCATATTTTGTGTCTTGCCTAATTAAGACATGACTACTATGAAGTATTACAAGAAAACCACAATAAAATACCTTTCGAATCCGTTCATATACCAGCCTCTTACATCGCGACGTAATATTAAAAAAATTAATCAAGAAAGTGTTCCTCACGTATTAACTGAAGGAAGATCATTTGAGTAATTACAAAATGGCGGCAAATAACTTATCGCTGCAAAACATATTAAACGATTATATGCTTATATAACTGAGTTGGTCTCAGGAAATGTAGGAATCAAGAGTTACAAACAAAATATCTTTACTGGCCTTCAAAGTCATTGCAGTTGGCTACAGTTATCATCTGACGTCGGCAGTAAAGCCATTGAAAACTGTCATCAAACGCTTCCTGAGGAATCGCTCGAAGTACTGAGGTCACGCGTTGTTCGACCTCCGCAACCACTCAAACACATAGACACACACATTTTACTCATTGCTTCAACACCGTAGCAGTCCACAAGTTTCGCATAATTATTCAAGTAGCAGCCAGCCGCACCATTTGATCTGCAATTGCGCTTCACATATAAATTACCAGAAGCAGAAACTATTTGCGTTTTTCAGGCCGTGGTAAGTTTTCCATTGTGTGCAGACAGACACTGATAGAAATATTTGCTAGTTTAATCGATTCCGCAATCAGATTAGAGCACATAAATTCAAAAGTAAGTAGACAGAGAATATGAGGATGACCTTTTTAATCACTTTTGGTAGTAGCAGGAAACGGCTTAACTCAGGTTTATTCAGTTCAGTTGCAAACACGCTAAGCTCAGAAGCGCTTCATTTTTGCACTGAAAGACTCACTTAAGTGTTACGTTCCGTGCGCGTTATTATCTTGAAAAATGATTTATCGTGGCTTATTCCTTTGAACCATATGTTAGCATTTAGTTCTCTGTCGTGTTAATACATAGTTGCAGTGTTTGCATTACATTAAGCGACACTGAAACATTATAAAAATTACTTGCTTAATGATTAGGAAATAGTGCAAAGTTTCTCTCATTTATACTTTTCACCAAAATTTTCTCTGGAACAACAATAGATACTGAAAAACGATTTTCACTGGCATTAACGTGCAGCACGGGCTGTAAGTAATCTGAGAGATCTCAAAATATAAAAAAATATTTTAACAGAGACTTATGTTTGTTTTAGACGGACACCCCATATTATTTCTTATGCAATCAACAACATGTAAAAGCAGAAAAAGAATTGCATCTGTTCCATCGGAATAGATCAATTACATCCGGAGAAATTGAGGAGTTATCGCTTGAAATACATAAGCGTTCCGAAACAGACGTGTTGATAATTTTTTTTTTTTTTACCTCTTAGAATCTCTTTCATTAGTCCGTGCTGTATATTCATGCTCGAAAAGTCGTTTGGCAAAAACTATCGTTATTTGAGAGATATTTGGGGTGAAAAGTATGATTGGACATCCTCTATATAACAATAGGGGATTATTGTTTTGTCTGACTTTTGAGTTGTTAAAGTGAAATCTTAGATGATTAGTTAGCAACAGAATCGCATAAAGGGAGAATTTTAACGAGACACTGAGGTCCATAAATTTCGTATATTACAATACTTTGAGTTTTAATGAGAAATAATAGATAAGTTATTACTTTCAAGTAACTAGTTCTGATATTGTAGAACTGATAATTTTCCCAGCTGAATACAAAGCTCCCAGTGTGCCTCCTTGTTCAGTCTTTCTGGTTATGGATTCAAACAGTACGCAGAATTACGACTCTATTGATATGTCACAAGATACGGCCCGATTAAAATTGTGAAAGTCGATGAAAATTAATCGGCAATTAAACCACATAAAACTTATTTTCCTAGATGCTCTAATGTCACTGGATGCTTGCCTAACCAGAGGATTTTCGTCTCCAGGGGTCGGACTATTTTTCCGGGTCCCAAATTAATTACTACTACAAATTGTCAGTATGGCGAACAGCCACAAGATCTGTTCCAACCGTTATTTCGAACTATTGGACACGGCTTCTTTTCAGCGGAGGTACACAACTTGATCACCCTTATTCCTGTCATTTTTAGCCTCTAAAGCACAGCAACCTAAGAAGCATGAAACCAGAGCGCACCGGCCGAAACAAATGTTAGCGGTTCCTCGGGGGATTACAAGTTCGTAATTTTGACGACGGACGAATAATGCGGTTCGACGTAGGAGGTAATAATAGCAACAAGAGAATCCTTCTCGTCCTCAGTTTATTACTAGTCTTGAAAGTTGTCGATCGACGAACTACTCTTGTGCATAAGCTGTCGCCATTGTACTACTAGATGATGGTGCTGGCTTACCGCAGCAGCCGTGAACTTCGCCATCTCGACGACAACGTATTCGCTATCGCCCGCGATTTTATAGAAATGCAGCAGTTTGCATATAGAGCTGTAGACCCAGTGCTGCCCCGTCTGGGCTCAGATGTTTCTTCTCTTGGCTAAAAGATAACTTCATTATTCTCTCTACATACATGCTCTTTGTCATTAAAGACTGGACATGCTAATAGAACCATCATTTACCTAAATATGTGTACTAAAATTTTTATCTGGTTCTGCAGCAAGATGTTCTCAGTGTCAAGGTTGTGTTTAATATCTTGTTTGATTGTATTACCAAGTGTAATAGGATGTCTCACATTTCACTGTGTCGGTTTCAGAATATAATGACCATGTATCAGGAGGTAGTTGCGCCGACGACTGTATATGATTATGATTTGTGCATTGATAGAAGAGGTTCAATACTGGTAACGGTCATACCAGCTGAAGATTCGAAGCTAAGCGTACCTGTAAACTGTGGTATATCGTTCCTAACAACATCGTACCTTGACGTGTAGCGGAAGTCGGAAGAGCTACAAAATGACAGTTTCACAAGCATAATTATAACACATCTTTCAAATGTTCAAACGTTTCGAAACATATTTGACCAAACTACTGTGGTCATTAGTTCCTACTTAAACTAACTTACACTAAGAACAACTCACACACCCATGCCCGAGGAAGGACTCTAACGTCCGGCAGAAGCGGCACACATCTTTCACTGAAATTCGCAACAAACAAACAACTAACTTTCAAGGTCGTCAATATTTTAATACCGTAGAAATGAATGAGTTGAATCACAGTAAAATATATAGAACTACTTTCAGCAGTAGACTGCTAAAGTGCCCTGGTCGTTCAGATTAGGCTGTTTACAATTTAACACGGTGCCATACATTTATTGGATTCTGATTTTCACTTTGCCTCTTCGCCATCCTTTACGTACTCTTCCTTGTGTTACTACCCATTGTCTTTCGAAAGAGTTTGATACTTTTGCATTTATGGACAATAATAATACTTTTCACTTAAAAGTCAGTAATCCGGGATCCTTTTAATAAATTGTAATTATTGAATTCAGTCACTCTGATCAATGATTCTCCGTGATGTTTTCAAACATAATTCTTTTGACATACTTGTTTTGTTGTGGTCTTCAGTTCGCAGACTGGTTTGATGCAGCTCTCCACGCTACTCTATCCTGTGCAAGCCTCTTCATCTGAGAATACGTACGGCAACCTATATCCTTTTGATTCTTCTTACTGTATTCGCCCCTCGGTCTCCCTCTGCGATTTTTACCCCACACACATCCTTCTAACGCTAAGTTGACGATTCCTTGATGTCTCAGGATGTCCCCTACCAACCTACCCCTCCTCTTAGTCAGGACATGCCAGAAACTCCTTTTCCCCCCAATTCTATTGAGCACCTACTTATACTTGACATATTTATTCTGAGTTAAAAATTTCTTACACCGGGGTTTCCACGACGTTCAAATCACGGATCTTTGTATCCTTTTAGCAGACCATTAGGACAACATAATGTGCAAGGAATAAGGCTCAAAACTTAAACGACTTCGAGAAAAGTGCTTACTGGGGCAACGTGTTGCGGTACGTGCGGCTAGGGGACTAAATAGCTAGGTCATCAGTCCCCAGTAGTTGTTTCACACGTCGAACATGTTACCATGTGTTGCAGCTATTAGTGAGTCTGAAGCAAGAAAAGCAGAGATTCAGTATCTAGCGTTTTAGCTCTTCAGTTGGACGATCGGCAGTTCAAAACTAGCACATACTTTTGTTTGTTTTCGTGTATTTCTTTGGTTCAACACTGCTCGTATTACAGAAAAGATACAACGTTCAGAAATAAAAAACAACGCGTGCGTATGCAAGACTCTTGCCGCTGTGGGGTGAGCATGAATTTTAAGGTGGCTTGCTGCGGAGAGCGCGGTTCCTCGCCGTCGGAGGTTCGAGGTCTCTCTCTCGGCTGGTGTGTGTGTGTGTGTGTGTGTGTGTGTGTGTGTGTGTGTGTGTGTGTGTCATTCGGTTAGTTAAATTAGTTTGTAAGTAGTTTCTAAGCCCAGGGACTTATAACCATAGAAGTTAAGGCCAATAAATTTACAAACATTTGAATTTTATATATATAGTACAAAAATACAACTTTTAACTGACGTTTCGAACCGCATTTTGCACATGACAGTCACTATCGGTAATAGTCGGAGAAGCGGAAATTACATTTTTTTTTTTTTTTTTTTTTTTTTTTTTTTTTTTTTTTTTTTTTTTTTTTTTTTTTGTAGGGCATTGCAACTCTTGCGATTGCGAAAACGTCGCACGAACACTTTTCGTTCCGGCTACACTCAGGTAAATTTAAAATCTTTATTTGCTTACTCTTCTGTTGCTCATATAAGATTAATGATTTGTGGTTTAAAAATATGAATTGATGAGGGTGTATAGGTTCTCTTTCATTAATGGTTGGTCATGGTTTATATTTTTCTGGTTTATTTAATTTTGGTGACAATAATTAATATTCTGTTTGTTATTTTAATGATGGAGGTTATTTTATTTCATTTTGGTATAGTTGGTTTATTATTTATTGCCGGTTTTGATGGTAGATTTCTGTCTTGATTTATTTTTCCTGTAACTTATTTAACTGTTTTACCTTGGAAAAGATCCACCATGTTATAATAATAATGTTAGAACGCTACTGAGAAAGCAGACTGATACACTCTCGGTTTAAAAAAAGAACACGCAAATGATGACAGGCAAAAGTGCGTCTATAAAAAGATCAATACGCGAAGCATACAGTAATTACCACAGCCACACGTTAGCAAAAGATCTTTCCGAGAACCCGAATAAATTCTGGTGCTATGTAAAATCGATAAGTGGGTCAAAGCCCACTGTCCAGTCACTCGTTGATGATTCCGGGGCAGTAATAGAAGAAAGGAAAAGCAAAGTTGAAGTTCTAAATTTAACGTTTAAGAAATCTTTAACGCAGAAGGACCACACAAATGTACCATCATTCAATCAACGTACTAATTCCGAAATGGAGGACATAGTAATAGGTATTTCCTGTGTAGAGAAACAGCCGAGAGAGCTAAATATGAAAAAGTGTCCTGGTACGGATGGAATACCTGTACGGTTTTACAAAGACTACTCTGCGGCATGGCCCTTTACTTAGCTTGCATTTTTCTCGAATCTTTAATTCAGTGCAAAGTTCCTAGTGATCGGAAAAAAGCGCAGGAGACTCCCGTTTATAAGAAAGGAAAGAGAACTGACCCACATAATTACAGGCCAATATCGCTGACATAATTTTCCTGTAGAATTTTGGAGCATTTTCTCAGCTCGAATATAGTACATTTCCTTGAAACGGAAAAGCTTCTTTCTATGAATCAATACGGCTTTAGGAAACATCGTTCATGTGAAATTCAGCTTGCCCTTTTCTCACATGACATCTTGCGAGCCATGGATGAAGGGCAACAGGCGGATTGTGTTTTTCTCGACTTCAAAAAGGCGTTTGACGCGGTGCCACACTGCATTTTGCTAACGAAGATACGAGCTTATGGAATAAGTTCACAGATTTGTGACTGGATGGAAGATTTCCTAAATAACAGATCGCGGTACGTTGTTCTCGACGGTGAGTGTTCATCAGAGACGAGTTTATCGTCAGGCGTGCCTCAGGGGAGTGTGATAGGACCGCTACTATTTTCTATCTGTATAAATGATCTGATGGACAGAGTAAGTTGTAATTTGCGGCTGTTTGCTGATGACGCTGTGGTGTATGGGAGGGTGTCGTCCTTAACTGACTGTAATAGCATACAGGATGACTTAGACAAAATTTCTAGTTGGTGCGAAGAATGGCAGCTAGCTCTCAATGTAGAAAAATGTAAGGTGATGCGCATGAGTAGGAAGAACAATCCCATAATGTTCGAATACAGTATTAGTAGTGAGCTTCTTGATGTTGTCGCGTCGATCAAATATCTAGGCGTAACATTGCAGAGCGATATGAAATGGAACGAACATGTAAGGACAGTTGTGAGTAAGGCGGACCGCAGAATTCGGTTTATTGGGAGAATTTCGGGAACGTACTTCATCTGTAAAGGAAAACGCGTATAAAACGCTTGTACGACCACGTCTTGAGTATTGCTCAAGTGTTTGGGACCCGCAGCAGATCAGTTTAAAGGAAGACACAGAAGAAGTTCAGAGGCGAGCAGCTAGGTTACTGGTAGGTTCGACCAATGTGCGAGTGTCACGGAAATGCTCCGGGAACTCAATTGGGGGTCGCTGGAGGAAATACGACGTTCTTTTCGGATATTTCTGTTGAGGAAATTTAGAGGGCCGGAATTTTAATCTGAATGTAGTACGATCTTGCTACAGCCTACTTACATTTCGCGTAATGATCACAAAGACAAGATAAGAGAAATTAGAGCTCGTGCGGAGGCATATAGACATTCTTTTTGTCCTCGTTCTATTTGGGAGTGGAATAGGAAAGGAAATGTGCAGTAGTGGTACAGTGTACCCTCCGCCTCGCACCTTATGGTGGATTGCGGAGTATGTATGTAGATGTAGATATTTGAACTTTTTATCTTTATTTACTGTTATTTTGGGTTCATATCTTGGTTATATTATTTTCGAATTTAATTATTCTCATAGTTCATTTTCTTCAAATTTATTACCATTCGTGGTAGATTGTATATTTATGAGAATTGTTCCTCTCTTACAATTATTTAACTGGTCTTATATTCAATTATGATTCTAGACTGCAATTCTAGTTGTGTAATATTATTTTACCAAGACCTAGAAGGTAACTTATAATTATAACTTTGAAGGTTACTTTAATTAACTTAAGTTCTTCTCACCGCTATGCAGGTTCACTGCCGAATGGGGCCTTCCCCTTCCCTTGTTGTGCAGCCTGTGTCTGCAGGTCGAAGCGTGCAGTTGTGAGATTACTGTCCACTTGGTCATAAAATATAAGACCTAAATAGCATTAAATACACTACAGACATTGTCCATGCCAATGCACAAAATGTTATACTTTATCTTTCATTTAACGGTAGCAGTATATGTATTAAGTAAGATAACATTTATTATGGAAGCAACATTTACAGTTAGGCCATGGACAGAATTTTCTCATGTTGGCGAGCGCTGTGGGCTTGAGGCAGAGGAGAGGCCAGTAGGTAGTGGTTTTTCCAAGATTAGGGAAGTCCAGGCTAAGTCCTACCACGGGGAATGCTGGACAATGGGAGCTACCGGGCGAGGTGCAGCGTAGAGCGTAGTATAAAATATTCAAACATTACTTAAATTTGTAGCAATACTACGTACTGAGGAACCTCTATGGGCCTCACAGATAACATGATGCTTAATAAATAATTTAATGTACGATAAATTGGTAATTTGAATTGGAACTCAGGCATGCAGCAAACATTAAATAAATATGTAACGATTTGCATGTTAATATTTATACAACTGTGATACAAAGACGAGTGTGGGCTCACATTATTCATTCTGTCTATGTGCATCTGCTAATATGAATATATTTTACGAGAGGTGTTGATCTGATGCAGAAAACGCATTTTAATTATGAGAAAAATAACATTCCAGTCGCTACCATATTTATATCCAAGACAATTACACAGGTAGCATGGCAATTTTTGCGTATAAAGTTATTTCAATAATTATTTCATATGATATCCCCGTAAATAGTATGTAATTTTTTTGTTAAATGTTCATTTAAATAGAATACCAATTGTATGTGCAGGTATACAATTTAAATAACTTATGCAAGTATGTGTTTGTTCATGTAAGTGTATAGCAAATATTATTTCATGTATTTCATGACTACTGCAATTTTAAAACAAATGTTAGAAATGTGTGTGGCTGAACTGTGTGCGTCTTGGCTAGGCTTTGGAAAGTTCAGGCTGGGAATTTGATGACGTAGGGGTAAAACCAGTTAGCGCGTATAAAAGGGCGCACGCGGTGTACGGGTTAGTCGGAGGGTAGCTTACCTGCGTGGGGGCTGCGTCGGTCTGTGCCTCGAGTTGGCACTGTGTCTGTTTGTGCAGACGAGTCAGTGTTCCGAGCACATGGCCGGAGGCTCTGTTACTCGCCGCTACGACGGCAATATTTATCTTGAGTCAGTGTGTGTTTATGTGTGTCCGAGGTGGGCCACAACACCAGTCAGTGCAACGATTTCAACGTGTGTAAGTTTATCGAGGTGGAAGAGTTTTTGTAGCTGCAATGAGAATAAGGAGTGCATGTGTTTACTTAGAGGTAGCTTGCTGAAGAGCGTATTGAAGTGAAGTATATGCTGAGATATTAGTTCAGCGGAAAGTTACCGCGTGAATTTGTGTCTTGAAACAGTGCTAATTGTGGAGAGACGAAGTGAATAATAGAAGTACTTTGGTTTTGATAGCGTCAAGACACTAAAACAGTCAGTGACAAATAACATTTTATTTATGGCTGCTAACGAGCTATGAACAATGTTAAATTAAATGTGCCAGAAGTCAGAGGCATCAGCCATCAGGGATTAAGGAATTAAAACTTAAACCGAACTACATCATTGCAACTGAAATAGTTTTGATATTTTGATTTACACACCCTCATCTTTCAGAACTTCGAATATTTTATTTATTTGTTGTATATGCAGGGAAAAGGCAGGAACTGTGCACAATCATACCCGTAGGCTAAATTACAGACAGTACAGCAGTTTGTTATGTTTTAACGTGTGCAGTTTTCGAAGACGAGACTTTATTGTGCAGTTGTGCTGCAGTTTTTGTTCGTTTGTCGTTCAGTCTCTAATCTTTTATTGCGCTTTCCCCTCGCACAGTGCAGTCCCAAATGCAGGTGCAAGGGATTTCGGAAACCACGAGTATAGAGTTTCCAGAAAACCTTAATGTGTTTAATCGTTTACTAATCGAAATTTTTAAATATGATATCTGTTGCCGGGCGGGAGTAGCCGACAGTCTCGAGATAGACGTGGCACCATCGCGGTTCGTCGGGGGTAAACATCGGCTATTCACCTGCTGACAGATTGGTCTTCGCTGCGCTTACTCTTACTTAGCACGTGAAATGATTGCATGTCGGGAAACAAGATGAACACTCCAACATATTTCAGAAAAGATGCGATCATGTAAGTACTAGCTTTGGTAAAATAAAAGACTTGGTAAGTATTAAGGAATGTTACATTACGTGAATACATACTTGCTAAGTTGTGACTTGTGAAACTTAATTAAAATATTTTTTTCTTTCTCGAAAGTACTCATCAAGGTGCCTTTGAAAGCTTCTGATGAATTATCCCCACACAGTCATCGACCACTATCACAGTCACTGTGAATGTTCACGCGACCAGTAAATTTTCACTGAGAGTATACAGGGTATATTCTACATTTACAACAGTATGAAACAAATGGTTAATGGCTCTATTGTTTCAATCTCGCTTCAGAAATCAGGCGGCTCATTTGTCGATACATACACGGCACAAAATATCGGCAGTCATCTATCACGGTCCGCATTCAGGGAAGTTAACTCTCGTCATATCGGCTTTAAATTCTGACAGCCGCTAGTTAAATCGAAAATCGAGTGTTAATTGAATCGAGAAAAAAATAACTCACAGCAAATCCAGTTATGGAGCGCATGTCAGGTTGAACGACTGAGTTTATAATGGCGGTGCAGCTGCGCAAACCGTTCTGCGTAACAATCCCTTTGTCAGAGGCGGAAATGAAATTACTCAGCCACCGGACAGAGTCCGATTTTTATAGAGACTGTTTTATTGTCACCAACGGAATTCAATTGATAGATTGAGTGGAAAACAGTAATGTAAGTGGTCCACGGCTCTATCCATCACACATTTACAATCGCAGTCTTATCAGATTATCAAAGCAGAATGGAAGTGGTAATCTTCACAATACTTTCAGAAACTTAGTGCCACATCCAAACACTGTTTCCTGATAATTTCCGAAGAATGTTGTTTCTTGCAGATACCTCTCTTTTTGCGTTCAAGCAGTGTGTTCTATAGGTAAATCTTCCGTCAAGAGTTATTCCTAAGTATTTTGGGGTGAAACAGTGTTCTCATTGGTTACCTTCCCAGATCACTTGCAGCTTTCTTGATGCCTGTATATTTTTGAGGTGGAAGGCACAAACTTGTGCTTTTGAAGGATTTGGGTTCAGATGGT
Organism: Locusta migratoria; assembly: GCA_026315105.1. NCBI lineage: Eukaryota > Metazoa > Arthropoda > Insecta > Orthoptera > Acrididae > Locusta > Locusta migratoria. Next base: position 87,966,811 of record CM048748.1, read on the forward strand.
TTTCTTGATAGCATACACTTAAAATTTGTAAAGCATTGGAGAGCTACTCTTCTGCAAGTTCAAATGTTTTTTTCTTTTACTGATAAAGCGACATCATCTGCATAGATAAAGCTCTTTGTCTCGTGTGGACAAGGTTTTTCATTAGTGTGTATGTTGAAAAGAATGGTAGCTAGTACGCTGCTCTGCGGAAGGGCGTGCTTTAGGTTCTACTCTGACCTTGGAATTAAATAAAATAATTTAAAAAAATCTATTTTGAAGAAAGCATTCAATCATTTGTGTACGTTTATAGTTCTTAGTCGTACCATGCACTTTACGAAGCAGTATTCGGTGGTTAACTGTATCTTAGGCTAGTGTAAGTCAATGAAAACATCCACAGTGACTTTGTTGTTTTCATTGTGGTCGTCTATGAGGTATTTGAGAAGTACAACTTCTCCCTGGTCTAAAGCCCGCTTGTTCTGAAATGAGTAATGTGTCTACCACCTCAGGTGTCTATCCGAAATCATTCAAAGATTTTATACAAATGACTCAGCAAAGAGATTGGTCGATAATTCTTTGAGTCATCTGCGTTCTTGGCAGACTTAACTATTGCAATAGCTCTTGATTTTCTGCACAGTTGTGTTATTTTGCACTAGGTGATGCAGTTATTGAATAACTGTAAGAGCCATTGCTTATCAACAGGTCCAAATCTTTTGAGTTAATCAATGCACATCAAGACCTACCGCCATGCCTTTTTTTTTTTTTTTTTTTTTTTTTTTTTTGCATTTATTCAGCGCTCTATTTAGATCTTCGATAACAAAATGGTTGGAAAGAGTGCTATTTTCGTAAGGAATCAAACAACGACACTAAAACATTAACTTGCAGTTATGCAATGTGGCTTGATGAAAACATACGAAATGATAACAGTTATAAACTGCATGAAGGAGTCTTGTAAAAGGAAAAGGTACGATACTGAATTTACAAATAAGTTTTGACCATCGTAGAAATCTATGACTATGACAGTTTTTGCCCCTCTATTGTATTGTATATTAGTGTAATGCGATATTCTTCATACAAAAACTGGTATACTGCTTCGTTGATATCGAGTGTGAAATGCTAATTGCAAGCTTTATATAATACTCTCCAATCCATTAGGGCCGGCTGGTACAGCAACCAATTAGATTGTTTAGTAATAATTGGCAGTCTTGATATTCTTCATTCAAAAACTGGTACACTGCTTCGTTGATATCGAGTGTGAAATGCAAATTGCAAACTTTATATAATACTCTCCATTCCATTAGGGCCGGCTGGTACAGCAACCAATTAGATTGTTTAGTAATAATTGACAGTCGTGGTTGCAACTTTTTTATTTATTTTTGACGCGTTTCACCCTTGTGGGGCATCCTCAGAAACTCTGGAAAATAAATGAAATGCGGGGCATAAAACTTAAAAGCCCAATCTTGGCGTTCACAATCCCACTCAAAAATTAATAGAACGTTAACTAACTTACCACATCAGATAAGTTGAATTAAAACCCTTGCTTGCCACAATCTGACAGCGTCAAGTCATCAAAACTAGGATACAGTCGACAAAACGCATCAGAATCCTATAAATAACATAGGAAATACAGAAGACATTAAGATGCGGGCCTATCCTTCACAATCGTTATAAGGATACTTTATGAAATAGCATTATTGATTTCAGGCGTCGATGTTTATTGTGATATGCCACTATCGGTGCGGACTTTGGCTCGGCTGTAGACCTACTATGAGTAAATAGATCGTTCACTGAAGCTAGTGTGGCAATACCACATTGAAAGCCAGTGCAACAGGTTGGTTTCGCTCAGTAAATGGTGTCAATTATCCGATTAAACGTTGCATAGACAATGACTAGGTTGATTTTGTGTCTCGTTTCCGCCTGCTGTCGTAGGTGTCGGTGGCCGAGTAGAAAGAGACCGACACAGGACAGCCAGTGGGACAGCAGAAACTAGAAACACGAGAGTAAATTAGAACGAGATATATATTTCATAGAGACTTTGTAATACTTAATTTTACATAGTTCTTGTATGCAGAAAGCTGATACATAGATTAGATAGAGGCCTGCCTACTGATGATTCCTAGTGCCTATGCGATTGCCAAGTCTTAACTGGTGCCTGTCTGATTCCCAAGTGAACGATGCAATCCAGTGGTGGCCACGAGCGGAGTTGCAGCAGAGGGCGCTCGTGGCTGACGTCGTAATAACGCCGCGCCGTGCGTTCATGGTGGCGCGCGGCGAAAGTACGTGGCGCGCACTTCATACTTGTGCGACACCACAATTGATGCAGAAGAGTTTTGTAAAGTCTGTATCCTTCTTGTCCGAAAAACTGATATTGGAGATTACGTTTATTCAAGTTCTAGCTAGATGACAGAAATACAATTCCGGTACGGAAATAAAGGCAGGCAAATTACCTGAACAAAAATGGAGATTGAAAACTAAGTGCATAGCACACCAACATATTATATCAGGAACCTAACGTGAGCAACTAAGCGCATGATAAGTTATGCCGCGCAGTAATGGCCACGTGGTGTACGCCGTCATGCTACGAACTCGGCGGCAGGTCCCGTCGGAGGTTAGAGTCTCCCTCGGGCATGAATGTGTGTGTTGTCCTTTGCATAAGTTAGTTTAAGTAGTTTGTAAGTCTAAAATCAAATGTTTGTAAATCTATCGGACCAAACTGCGTGGTCATCAGTCCGTAGCTTACAAAGTACTTAAACCTAGGTACACTAACCTAAGGACAACACACACACCCATGCCCCAGGGAGGACTCGAACATCCATGGCGAGCAATCGCGCGCTCCACAGCGAGGCGCTTTAGAACGCTCGGCTACTCCACCGCGGCTTTGTAAGTCTAGGGAGTGATGAGCATGATAGTTTGGCCCAATAGGTTTACAAAAATTTGAAAAGTTATGATAAGTTAAAGTTTCATGTTCTTGAAACGATAACTCTATTGCAAGAAACGGTACCTACAGTCTTGAACAGATTGAACAGCATTTATAATTGTGCATCTTTTTGATGGAGACCTAATACAGACCATTAGGAATCATCATTAATTTTAGGCAGACTTGATAAGTGAGTGCAAATTAGGAAGTAAAAGACTTATTATTTCGTTCTACCGCTTCGTGCAGTATTCGTCCCTGCAAATGACGACCTTCAATACGGGAATAGTTTATTTGACTCTCCTCTACGGCGTAACAGGGGCTAGAGCTTAACAGAGCCACAATCAACAGACATAACACAGTGACGACCAGGCAGCGCCATTAAACGTAAAAGTTCGCTGTGCGCCACTATGGGCACTAATGTTGAACATTTGAAAGCGATGCAGCACTACTATGCTTCGTAACAGGTTTTCGGGCATCTAATTATTTTTGAATTGCAATTAATAGACAATACAAATGATTTCTGCAAAAAGTGAGAAATTGGATTTTTTGAACTTCATTGTCAGGTTTTACATTATCACCAACATTGTCGGAAAAAAATATTGACGTAGGAATATTTTGCGTGGTTTTATTAAATAATTTATCAGTAGTTGACGTTTTCAGCTACAGTGAAGTAGAGAATGTACTGAAAAATTACTTAAACTTCTTCACTCTGAAGGATACCCTATCGACAGGGTAGTATTATTGATCCTCTGCTACGCCTTATCTACATAAACGATTTAGGAGAAAACCTGAGAAGCTCTCTTAGATTGTTTGCAAATGACGCCGTCATTTATCGTCTAGTAAAGTCATCTGAAGATTAAAACCAACTGCAAAACTATTTAAATAAGATATCAGTATGGTGTAAAAATTGGCAATTGATTCTAAATGATGAGAAGTGTGAAGTCGTCCACATGAGTACGAAAAGAAATTCGTTAAACTTTTTTTACAAGATAAATCAATCAAAAGTGAAGGCCGTAAACTCCACAAAATACCTAGGAATTACTATTACTTCAGACTTAAATTGGAAAGAACACGTAGATAATGTCGTGGGAAAGGCGAACCAGAGACTGCGTTTTATTGGCAGAACCCTTAAAACATGCAACAGTACTACAAAAGAAACTGCATACACTACGCTTCTCCGTTCATTTTTTGAGTATTGCTGCCCAGTGTGGGATCCTTATCAAGATTGACGGAGGACATCGAAAGAGTCCACAGAAGAGCAGCTCATTTCGATACAGGGGAGACAGCGTTACGGAAATGATACAGGATCTGGGATGGGAATCATTGCAACAACGGCGCTTATCGCTGCGGCGTGGGCTACTTGCGAAACTCCAATCGCCAACATTCTCCTCCGAAATATATTGTTGACTCCCACCTATATAGTTAGAAATGATCATCAGACTAAATTACGAGAATAAGAGCTCCAACTGAGAGAATCAGATGTTCTCCCCACGCGATATTCGAGAATGGAATAGGAGATGAATAGTACAAAGGTTGTTCGATGAACCCTCTGCCAGGCACTTAAATGTGATTTGCAGAGTATCCCATGTAGATGTAGATGTAGAAGGACGTCAGCGGTTTTCCCCTGTTTTCTTTCACATGTTCTTCTCGTCATTCAGTTAACGAATTCGTATATTTTTTGATATGATGTAATAAGTTCCCTATTGGATAGGACTATTCTTTAAAAAAAAACTATTATGCAGTATGATCGTCGACATTGATCTTTTGCATATACATGTGTAAACTTTATTTCTGGCTCGGGATGCTGTGTTCTTCTAGGTGAGCAAAATTCGTAGTAGGGATGTGCCAAACAAAGCATGGTCTAAATCGTCTCTTGTTGCTAACGCAATTTTCTTTGGTGGACAGCGGAATGCCCCAAAAAGCGAGGCTTTGTTCGAGCAGCACAGGACAGGACAATAATGGTGGCGCCATTGTGGCGCTCGTCTTGCGACCTCAACTGCTTGGCAGAGCTGCGATGGTTCTCTTTGACACCGACTTTTTGTTCTTTCTAAGATGCATGTTTGGATGACTTGGAGCGTGAAGCGCTGTTATCAAGCTGTATCCGTTTAGGGTTTCTCGGTCGCGCAGAGAAGGAAAGTGGAGCAGTGCTCAGAGTCATAACTTGACGGCCTGCTCTCTGTTCGCCACTCTTGGGGCCAGTCTCAGCTGATACTAACGGTCATACTTAAATTATTACTTTCTGGTCACACCACAAGAAAATCAGCTGTATCAAGAACTCAGACGGAAATCCAGTACTAAGCAAAGAGGGGAGAACTGAACTGTGGAAGGAATACATAGAGGGCCTATAAAAAGGAAATAAAGTAGAAGGCACTATTCTACAAATGGAAGACAAAGTGGAGGAAGATGAGATAAGAGACTTCGAGAAGAATTTGACAGAGCGCTGAAGGATTTGAGTCGAAACAAGGCCCCTGGAGTAGGGTAAGGTCGGCCGAATCGGGTCAAAATTTATTAAAACCGAAATAAAAGACAAATTTACACACGAACAAGTTTTCATTGTATATCCATAAGAAAAATGTTAAAATGTTTGTTAAGCTTATGGGACCCAACTACGGGGTCATCAGTCCCTAAACTTACAAACTACTTATGAACTACTTACGAACTAGGACGGCACAAATATCCATGCCCGAGGGGGGATTCGAACCCCCGACCGTAGTGGCCGTACTGACCGTGACTGGAGCGCCTCAGTCACCTCGGCCACCGCGGCCGGCTATCCATAAAAACTATGTTCTTATGTTAATAAATTCAAATATATAACACTTCGTAAATATTGTTCATAGTTTCACGAAATGAATCTGAAAGATGAGCTGCATGACCGTATTTGCCTTCTTCAGATAAGGGGAATCGGGTCATCAATTCGGCGAACAGGTTCAGTACGAAAATGTATGCATCACTTTAAAATAGCAACACATTTTCCACAAATAAATCTCTTCGTTCCTACTGCACCATCATAATTCTCATGGTACCATTCCCTGCCATTTCTTGACATTAAATCCAGTCACCGAGTTTCGCTGATATTGAATGTTGCAGATTTCACAAGTTGTGTCATTGTCATCTGTTTCTTCGTAGGAGTCTGATGAACTTGACGCTTATGATTCATGCTGTAGGTCTTGTCTGCTCTTAACCTGGCGTTTCTTCTAACTTTGGGCTGGGATGAGATTTTTTTTTTTCAATCTATTTGCATTTATATTTTCTGGGGATTTAAGAAGTAGTGCTTTCTGTTTTCTGAGCACCTTTTACCTTTGCTGGATAATCCTGTCCACTTTGCATTCACCGTTGTAGACAGGAATGCGGTACTCCAAACAATTCGCTGCGTGGTGCTGACTCCTATCCTCCGGTTAAGCTTTAATTGCATTTTGCATGTCATCCTCGCTCCACAAAGTAACGGTTTTTCTTTTATATTTCCCCGTCTGCAATAGAAAACCGGAAACGAATTAATAAAAAACGAAACAATATAATAACTGCAATGAATCGAAATGAAAGCATTGACCCTTTTCACCCGGATTGTATTGATCCGATTCGGCGGAAATGCAAATTATTTTTCCCCTACGTTGGCAGTCCTGTACAAGCATAACTACACGCCGGTAACACCATAACCTTTTCTCCATTATATAAATTTACTTCTAAACGAATACTTAACAAATTACTAAAAGAATTAGCAGAGATACGTGAATTTGAATCCAAAGCTGTTTTACAAAGGAAAAAATTTTAAAAACTTGCCGCAAACTGCGCAATCTTTCACAAATTTTTACACGACAACGAACCAGCCTGACAATGTCTATCACTTTACAACTCATACACAAGAGTTCCGACAGTCACCGCTGTGTGGCAGCACATCCCATACTAGTTCGTACATGGCGATTAGGTGGTAATTCCTAAAATTGACCCGATTCATCTGCCGACTCGATTCGGTGATACCCTAGGTGATATTCCGTCTGAAATGCTGTTATCGTTAGGAGAGCCAGTCGTGAAAAAATTGTTCCACCTGGTATGCAAGATGTATGAGACAGGTGAAATACCATCAGACTTCAAGAAGAATAGTGTACATCCAATTCCAAAAAAATCAAGTGCAGACAGATGTGAAAATTACAGAACTATCAGTTTAATAAGTCATGGTTGCAAAATACTAACACGAATTATTTACAGACGAATGGGAAAACTTGTGGAATCCGGCCTCGGGGAAGATCGGTTTGGATTTAGGAGAAATTTAGGAACACGTGAGGCAATACATTACGATTTATCGTAGATGATAGGTTAAGGAAAGACAAACCTACATTTTAGCATTTGTAGATTTCGAGAAAGCTTTCGACAATGTCAACAGGAATACACTCAAATTCTGAAGGTAGCAAGGGCAAAATATAGGGATCAAAAAGTTATATTCAACCTATACAAAAAAAAAAAAAAAAAAAAAAAAAAAAAAAAAAAAAAAAAAACAGACAGCATCTATTAAGAGTCGAAGGGCAAGAAAGAACCGCAGCGGTTGGGAAGGGAGTAAGACAGGGTTGTAGCCTTTCCCCAGTGTTGTTTAATCTGTATATTGAGCAAGCAGTGAAGGAATTCAAGGAGAAATTTGGAGAGGGAATTAAAGTTCAGGGAGAAGAAATATAAAGTTTGCGGTTTGCCTATGGCATATTAATTCTGTCAGGTAGTGCAAAGGATAGGGAAGAGCAATTGATTGAAATGGACAGTATCTTGAAAGGAAGATATAAGATGAATATTAACAAGAGTAAAACGAGAGTAATGGAATGAAATGTCAGAAAATCAGGCGATGCTGAAGTAATTAGATTAGGTAATGAAATAATAAAAGTGGTGGATGAGTTTTGCTATTTGAGTAGCAAAATAACTTCTGATGGCCGAAGTAGAAAAGACATAAAATGCAGAATGGCTATAGGACGAAAAGCGTTTGTAAAGAAGCGAAACTTGTTAACATCCAATATTAATTTAAATGTTAGAAAGTCATTTCTGAAAGTATTTGTCTGGAGTGTAGCATTGAATGAGAGTGAAACGTGGACGATAAGGAGTATAGATAAAAATCTTCTGCAATGTGGTGCTACAGACGAATGATGAAGATTAGATAGGTAGATCACGTAACTAATGAAGAGATGCTAAACCGAATTGGGGATAAAAGGAGTTTCTGGCATGTCCTGACTAAGAGGATAGATTGGTTGGACACATTCTGAGACATCAAGGAATTGTCAACTTAGCATTAGAAGGAAGTGTGTGGGGTAAAAATCGTAGAGGGAGACCGAGTGACAAATACAGTAAGCACATTCAAAAGGATGTAGGTTGCCGAACTTATTGTCAGACGAAGAGACTTGCACATGTCAGGATAACGTGGAGAGCTGCTTCAAATGAGTCTGCGGACTGAAGACGTCGACAACAACAACACTCCACGACTTAGCTAACTTCGTATCTGATTACTTAGACAACGTTTGCGTTCAACTTTGGTGTCGCCTGTGTAGCTGTGATTGAGCGTGTATGTATTTATACTGGCAGTCACTAGAATCAGATTCACTGTATTGTTATGTATTCGGGAGCCGTAATTTATCCGCATTTTCATCGTGCCTACTGCAGCGGTCAGTTCATGATTTCATTTGCTGGTGACAGTGATTGCCACTGCATCATTTGGCGAGTGTGATTTGTATACTTTGCGGAGTGCTTAAGTAATTTCTTAAATCATCCGCAGTGAAGGTACATTTATTTCTTTCGGCCTATCGATATCTGGGGGCGTTATCGATCTAATGTCCAATTTAGCGTAACTGAATCTTTTTCAGTATTTTGAGTTGTTCCTCCACAAGAGATATTTTAGTCTGATCTAGACCATCCTAGTCAACATTCCAATCGACAAGCTATACCACCTTGTTTGCATTTCACCTCCAGCCGTGTGTAGAGAAGCTGCAGCCTACAGTGAAAGAGCGAGGGATGAGCTGTCTAAGAGCCACCTCCTCCACAACATTCAGCCAGCCACCAGGCGCCTGAAATCCAGACGGAGCTTTCTCAGAGCAACCGACAACCTCAGTGACCAACCCGGATCTAGAATGGACAGATGGAAGAGATCGAGAGAAAGGCACTGGATGGAACCAAAGGAATTGGCACCAGGACACAATGAGGACTGGACGATTTGGAAGTCACTAAACAGGCTACGCACCAACACTGCACGGTCAAGAGAGAATCTTATGAAGTGGGGATATTCTGCTGTATCTGCCCTCTGTGACTGTGAAGACGTGCAGACGACCCATCACGTGTATAACTGCCCTAAATGTCCTTCACACTGCACCTTAGAGGACCTGATGTTGGCAACCCCAAATGCTGTCGACGTAGCCCGCTTTTGGGCCAAATGTATATAATATTTCTGTGTGTTTATAGTTCGTAGTTTACATGTATGTAAGTAATCTCTGTATGTTATACCTTTATAAACTTCTGTACACGAATAAAAAAAAGTCAACATTTATATCGTGTATCAGTCAATTTGTTTGTCAGGTTTATCCGACGCATTTGTAGTCATATGACTATTAGATTGCCTGAAATGAGTCTATCATTATCATGGACTGAATGAAATGAATATATTTTGTAACATACGAGTACCTTACAGTTAAATGAAACGTGTAGCTGCATTTTAATAATTGCCAGCTCATTTTAACTTGACTCTGCCTGTAAACGATGCAGGTTATATATATTATTTTTTTTTATATTATTATGAAATCCAGGACAAAATATTGCACCAAACGAAACGTCGCACACTCTTGCGCAGGTTCATTAAATGACACACAAAACACCGAGAAAGAGGTAACTACTTTCAAAACTTCGCGTTAAGTAGATAGTCCAAATTACGTGTCTACCTATGAAAAACATAGCGTATCTGAGTATATTTCATTAAGAACAGGAAGGCCACGGTGGAGTGACCGAGAGGTCTAAGGCGCCTTGATGCGGAGCGCGTGGTTGCTCGCTATCAGCCATTCGTGTTCGTTTGTGTGTGTGTGTGTGTGTGTGTGTGTGTGTGTGTGTTGTCCTTAGCTTATTTAACTTAAGTCGTTTGTAAGCCTGGGATGAACAAAGTAGCTAAGTCCCATAGATTTACAAACAAACAGCGAGAGTTCAAAAAATGTTCAAATGTTTGTAGAACTTATGGGACTTAACTACGGGGTCATCAGTCCCTAAGCTCACAAACTACTTATGAACTAGCTAAGACTAAGGACAGCATAAATATCCATGCCCGAGGGGGGGATTTGAACCCCCGACCGTAGTGGCCGTGCAGACCGTGACTGGAGCGCCTCAGTCTCCTCGGCCACCGCGGCCGGCAAACAGCGAGAGTACGGATGAGGAAGGAGAGGTATGACTTTGGCTTCATTAGGGCATTGAAATTACTCACTGGCGAAAAGAAGAAATGTGAGACGGGTCGGAATTGCAAAGTGAGTGTGCCGGTTCGACTCGCGTCTGTCAGGAATTCCCACAAGTCACTCGCTACCGCGGTAGCGCCCCATCGCCCCATCGTCATACTCGCTATTTTGGTTTCCCGTACATGGCCTAACTTTATTACCTTGCCACCATGTCCGAAATAGCAGGCACACACCAATCTGTATATATGTCAAGTTTGATATTATGCTCTGTGTTAATGATAAACAGCAGTCATTTGCAAATATTTGTTACTCCATATCTCTATATATGTATCTCAGTGCTTCAAACAAAGGTTCTTCGTGAAATGTTTTCAATTAAATGAACTGAATCACAATTATTGTCCTGTTTCACAAACATTTATTTCAAATGTTCAAATGTTTGTATAGCTTATGGGACTTAACTACGGCTCATCAGTCCCTAAACATACAAACTACTTATGATCTACCTAATACTAAGGACGGCACAAATATCCATGCCCGAGGGGGGATTCGAACCCCCGACCGTAGTGGCCGTGCAGACGGTGACTGACGCGCCTCAGTCCCCTCGGCCACCGCGGCCGGCAACATTTATTTTTCACGACCTATGTTTTGATAAGTGAACCAATTTCCTGGTACGTTACTGATTCCAAAGTTATTATGCAAGAAAGACCATTACAATACTACATTTCTCTGTTGTTTGACAAATTATCTTATACACCCCATTGTTCCTCATGACTTGTTATTTGTCCTTTGAATTGAAGAGAAGGAGCACAAGTACGCAACAGGCGTAGAACTTCTACACGTGGAAGGCAAGGATGCAAAACGAACCAAATTGGAAATATTGAACATTAAAAACCAGATGCGGACAGCCCCAAATTGGTATTGAACGAGCAGACAGTATTCAATTATTTCCCTATTTTAGATTACGAGTAACTTCTACATAGAATAGCTCAATTTGGAACCTGAGGGTATTACCGGTAAAGATGCAATGATGTATATTTTCGAGGTACAATAATTAGTTTACAGTCGCTAGAGAATTTCAGCAAGTATCATCGTTGCAAAAATATAGATATTAAAATAGGTTACTTATTAACGTCAGTATTTATAAAAGGTATTTTAATGATTGTACAAAACAAATGTTGTGGTTTCTTAAATTACTTATTAAAATGTAATACGTTCCATTGCTTAAATAGAAAAGCAATAACTGTAGTATTGTAATGGTTTGCTTTTACTTGTGTAACAACTTTGGAATCACAAAGTTTGGAAAATCGGCTGATTGTCCGAAAGCTGGAACGTGCAAACTAAAATGAAGTTTGGTTAAAAAAGGGCAGTAATTCTGATCAGTTTATTTAACTGAAAATGTTACAACATGATGCCACATAAGAATTAATCGAATACGTATACATAGATTGGTATGTTGTCTGCTATTTCCAACATGACTGTTTGAGGTTCATCGGTTTCAACTCAGCTGCGGTAGTAACATTAAACCTTGAACGGTAATCCGAAATGGCGTTTATAAGATACCATGGACGATGGGAATGCGACGGCCGTAGTGAGTGACTTGTGGGAATTTGACGTCAGACGAGCGGGATTGCCGAATGGCGGTAGACGAGGGTTTCGATCCCATTGATGTCATTGTGTAATTTCAACGCCCAAGTGCAGACAGTCATTCCTTTCCTCCTTCATTCTTTCTTCCTCCTCTCCTTAATGAAATATTTGCAAATGCTATATATGGCTGCGAACCAAGAGTGGAGTCCGTTCTTTCGGACATGTCCGAAAGAGTACACACTACGCCCATCTGTATGTGTATACCTGAAGTAAAACGACTTAACTCTTGAGGCAGCGCATTTTATCGTGGTAATGTCTTGCAAACTCTGCTACAGACTGCCCGAGATTAATTATAAATTCAGACTTGCTAATTATCGCCCTCTTCCGTAACTTGTGCCAACATTAGCACAAATATTTAACATCTCTGCTCCTCACCGCACCGTGAGCTCACTCAACCGGCACGTTCCTCCCTGGAGTTTAATCGGTCTGAAGGATATTCCGTCCTACATAAAAGGCGTTCACAGAAGCGGAAACGGCAAGCTACTCGTGTTGCTTTTCATCGACGCTGCCCGCCGCGTCTCCGACCTGAGCTTTCTCCTTCGTAGAAAAGATTTTCACGGAATTCAATAGCAAGACATATCTTTCCCGTCGTTTAGACTAATTACTTTATCACTACGTTCCACCATTTTATGTTTCTCGTATTACGAAATTCTTGTACCTCATGGTAGAGCTGAGACTACATACATTTGTTTCACATCCTTACATTTATTGACCAATAAAATCAACATGTACTTGCTGGTCCCGTTCTACTCATACAATTTTAACTTCATCCTCTAACAACACTAAAATAAAATTAAATAATTTCCTGTGCTGCTTTTCTGTTATGCCGCAGTCTGACATAGTAGTTTATAAACTCCTGTTTTCAATTTTTTTAATTAATTATTTTTTGTTGTTGTGATTTTCATAAACTGAAGTAACAGTCAAAACTAAAATCTTTGTGGATTTACCAGTAAAACGTCTTACTTACCTAATTTCAATGGCATAAATACAAAATACTGCTCATTTTACAAATTAATTAATGCTGTAAATTTGAAGCACGTGAGTGACAAAAATTTTACGAAATGTTTGAAGTATTGCTAAAAACTATCGGAAGTAACTAAGTTCTCTCATTATTAATCACTGGATGAATATAACTAGTTTTCCGCGCAACTCTGTGTTCATACACTCATCACCTGAACGATGTCTTATATTTGTATAATTCTGCAGATACTTTCTATGAAATGTGTAGATTCAGCCTTCTCGGTAGGAAAGAAGTGATAATTTGAGAACATCGCACCAAATGCTGAAGTGTGAAGGAACAGCAGGATTAAAGTAATCACATCAGTTTTTCATCATTTTGTGCGGGATTATAAGAGAAAATTATTTATCTGGTGTCCGCAAGCACTCACACCGTTAGTTGACAGTAACGGCCGTAAATTTATGAAATCGAAATAATGAAACATTTCGATCGTTTCGGGGAGATAGAAAACGACAAAGTAATTGATTAAAAGCAAAACTGAATGTCCCAGAATTTAACACAATCTGATACTCAAAAAAAAAGAAAAATGCTTTCTCTTTTTTCGTAATAATTTAACACAATCATCATAGTGCTGAAACCACAATCACCTGAACACTCTGGCAGATGCAACTGTCACAGTCAGCTGCAGGCTGATGGAGACAGGTGGAGTCATCGGAGCCCGAGGCCTAGCCACGGTGCCTCTGCCTTACCTCAGCTGCCCCCTCACACGGCACCAAACGGCAGCAGCTGTTACCGGAATTATCCAATTTCCTCTCTGTTAAATGTGAGATTCAGCATGTTAGCCAACTGTTCTCTAAAGTGTGGCAGTTGTGAGCGGGACCAGTTGCCTGTAGACATGAACTGGCAAAAATCCAGATGATCATCACCATCCACCCTAGACACAAGGGTATGTACAAAGTGACAACCACATGTCGGTATTAGTTTTTGTTTTTGGAAAAATACACTTGATTGGCCGCAGAATGATGTCGGTGCAATATGCAGATTCATCAGAACTAATCAGGAAGGGCGACTGTTTCCTGATCCAGGACCAGTTTGCCTGATGACAACACGTGAATCGGTGCTGCAGCGTATCTAAAGATGTACACTTATTACATTGTGTCATTGAGTACAACACGATATAACCGTTCGTTGGTGGAAATCTGTTTACAACAATGTACCAGGATGATGCTACTTCCATTGTTCGTGGTGCTGATAGTTCTACAGGATTAGGACAGGGGATCCCTTCCCTGCGAGCCATGAAGAACTTGATAGTGAGCACCGATCGCTGCAGTACGTCAGTACCCAGATAAATCACAACTGGATAGAACTCCCGAATGTGTCTTAATTTATAATTTATATGACCTACATCGACAGGGGGATCAAGACTCTCCGAACGGACCAAAGTGAACAGACCAGACGGGAAAGTATGTAATTCCTTAGAAATTGCCAATGTGGTGCACCGAACATATAAGACACACGCTTTCTTCTTAATGTCACAAAGGCGCAATCCGCCGAGAGAACGTGGCTTTGTCACAATCTCGTATCGAAACCTGAAGATATGATAGCTCCGTAAAAAGCGACCAGATAACTGCTTAAGTTTCTTAGCCATCATGAAGAGGAAAAAGTTGTGCAATGTAATACGCTTTACAACACATATGTCTCCAAGACTCGTACCTTCTGAAAAAGGGTAAGAGAACGTCTTTCATGTTCTAGTATTGCCCCCTGGATCTTATCAGTAACCGATTACCAATTGACTGTCGCCATGAACGACAACTCCGAGTGCTGTATGTTGATCCACAGGAGTAGCCCATGTGTTTAGTGCTCCATCAAAACTTCGTACATTGAAAGTTTATATTTGCCCTCATTAATTCGTGCTCCCGAAGTATGCTAGTAATAATCGGCTATCGCCTTTAACTTATATATCTCTGAACGTTGACGGAGTAAAACCATCACATTATCAGCATAAGCACGAACTACAATAGCCTCTCCAGTAATTGTCCAACCATGAGACGCAACCTCCCGGAGAAGTAGCTCCAGAGACAGTACAAACAAAGACATCGAAAGAGGACTTCCTGTGGCACTCCCTGACGAATGGAGCTCGGGAACGTCAGCTTCCCATTGACAACTACTGAAGCCGCGATTCCCATGAATAACCACCCAGCACCCAGCAAGCTTCGACATTGAACCCGATCTGCTCCAGTATTCAAAATAAGTAACCATGGTTTACAAAATCAAAGGCCTTACCAAAATCCAAAAGAGGCAAATGCACAATGGGCGGAAGTAACGGTAGCAACTGAAACTACATCTCGGTACTCAACCACAGGGGTAAGAATATAACGACCAGGAAGGCAGCTTTGATACTCGCCAACAACAGTTCTCAGCAAGACAACCTACAATTTATCGCCCTCGCCCTCAAAACTCAGTAACGTGATAGACGCAGTTAGCCAACAACCGATTACACTACCCAGGTTCTTCCAACCCAAATACTCAACTTGTATCACGCTACAGTGGCAGTGTACCCTGCCTCGTGCTCGCAGCTTATGCTGTATTCCTGCAAGAGACCAAGCGTATGAATACGCCAGTACTGAAACTGTCATTGCCTGTTGTGGGCATGTTTACGATTGTTGATATGGTGTCTTTTCCTTTCGGACATGTCTAGCGGTTATTGAGGCATATACCATATGAATGAGAACATTTTCCACAGTAATGAATTAACAAAATTTGCCGTATGCTGCAAAATTTTTGTATTGCATAGATAGGAGGTAAGTTATTTGTCTGAATTAAAGAACAAAATGTTCAAATGTTTGTTTATCTTAAGGGACTTAACTTCGGGGTCATCAGTCCCTAAACTTACAAACTACTTATGAACTAGCTTATACTACAGACGGTACAAACATCCATGTCCTATCGGGGAATTGAATCCCCGACGGGAACGGCCTCGCGCATCGTAGCATAGCGCCTCAATGCGCTCGGCCGCTCTGCCGCGGCAATTAAAGAACAAACGATAATAAGTGGCAGTCGTGGCATATCATGTGATAGTAACCAAGTAAACCTTATTTTTGCTCTTTAATCACAATGCTAATGCCGTAACAAAAAAAAAAAACTATGAGTAAAAACTGTTACGTCCTCCGATCTGCAGGAAAGACAACAAGTCATGGAACGGATAACTGTTTATTAATCAAAACAGCCTTCCGGGCGTACAATAACGAAAACGCAATGAAAAGAGATAGCCAGTCACTTAGGGACAGACAACAAGTACCAATAGCGAAAGCATCACACAAACAACTACTAATACAAGTGGCGCTAGGCCCAAAACAACACAAATACTACTACCGTACACGAAAAACTACGCTGTGTCGCTGAACCTGGATCCGGCGTAGGAGCGGCCGGTGACTGGGTAGGCACAGCTCTCCACGCTCTGGCAATGCGCTTATGGAGCCGGCATTGGCGGAGGGCTGCACCGGGCTACTCCGCTGACATTGCTGGGCACTGGCACATGGCTAGCCGTCATGTAGTGCCGCCGTACAGCGCCGTTTCTTACGCAGTTGGTCGTGGTTGACGTTTATGTGTTACGTGTGAGCGCCTACGAGAGGAAGCTACGTAGCCCGCCTTGGCTGCCTGTTATGCAAGCACTCTACACAGTGAGGGGCTGCCACAGCAAAATCGGTATATGTACTCTTAAATTTCTGAAAAAGAATGCGGATATGAATTTTGACATTCTCTGCTGATCTCTCAGGTGGCACGAAATCGTTCGTTTCCTTCTTTGTGTACGAATCTAGAAGGATGCCGCCAAGTCGAAAACTTTTTATTTGGATCTCTATGCTGATGTGAAAACTTGCGAATTTTCGTGGTTCTATTGATTGCAGAGAAATGGAGCGTAGTGTTTCGAATAGCTCTTCTTATGGTAAACATTTTCATTCCTATTAGAAGAACTAGCATATTGCCGTCTTCGTGTAGTTTAATATTTAAACTTACGTACTTACTTTAATCCATCCAAGTTGAGAGAAAGAGATGTTTCTTGTATATTACGTGTGGGGTATGGTAAGATTCTTACGACTGTCAAAACACTTTTCTTCCCTGACAAAAACAATAATTTTGGGTACAAAAATTACCAGTTGTAGGGACGGCCACATGTACACGTTCTGTTCATTGAAAATAATCGAAATAATTACAATATTTTTAACATCATATTCTGAAAATACGTTTTTATTTGATGTCTTCATTCATTAATAAAATACAGCAGTTCATAATTATTGTCCTTATGCACAGAATTCAAAAAATCGGTTTTTCGACCATTTTGAACAGTGGATCACATACATGTAATTAACTAACCATACTAAACCAATGAAACTTTGACAATATGTTTTATAGACATTTATCTAAAAACGTCATATTCGTTTTCGGATATTTTTATCCATTATTAACATACCATGGAATACCACCACATTTGAACTTTCTTTTACTCCCTTGTTCTGCTTTTCGTTGAGATAATAATATTCTTGTGTAAGAACATGGATTCCACCACAGAAACACACAACATGAGCCCAGCAAAGCGCTTTACATGTATACATGTATTTTATTATATTTAATATTATTCTTAGTAACATTCGTTTTTTTATGTTGTAGACTGCCACTTAAATATTTCATGGCTGACTATATAAACAATTATAATTATTTGTGGACAAGAGCTGAATATATTTGCTTAAAAAGACATGATAAATTTAGTATTGATTGTGTAACTACATTTTGACAGTGGCAGTGTATTTGAACAATGAGACGCCACGCGTAATAGCAAAGAGCATCAGTCTCAATCGATTTTTATTTGTTTATTAAATGTTAATATCATTTGTAGGGGGGTGGTCAAAGCATGCAATTCTGTGATGTTCGAATGTATAATATTTTGGAAGAGAAATTGTATTTTAAAGAAGAGGCGTTAGGATGTGCGGAAGGATAAAATTTTGGGGGCAGGGGGAACACGCGTTTCGAAAGTGTGGGAAAGGACTCGTAACTTGGACGTGTTGGTGAAAGCTTGTGACGCTGGGCGGTCTGAAGCCGCGTTACGAACTTGTGATTGGAAGAGGTAGGCATGTGTGGATTTAGAAAATTTACAGGACTGTGACTGCAGAACTTAGTCTCTGGTGAAAAGTGGTAGACTATGCACGGTAGTAGGGCTGTGAAACTGTGGTAAATCAGCAATCGTGTACACATGAGATGACAAACACTGTAATCGCGGATTAATTTGGAACTGCAATGTTCGATGGACTTCACTAATTTACGAGTGATAAATTGGAACTTTTAGTCTTGAGTGCGTGTGATACTGATAGTGCCTCTCCTGAACAATAATTGGGAAAATAGTTATTTACCAATGTATAAAGTAGGGCCACCTCCGCATTTTCATGTCTAGAAAGAGAAATAAACTCTATGTATAAAGAACTGTTTCGTGAGTGAATCACTTCTTTATCTTAGAATCCATATTGTTGGTTATTCAGAGGTTTAATTTATGTTTGGATATATTTTCATGTCATCATATGCAGATTTGATAGACTGGCTAAACTAAAGATTAATTATATACACATGTGGCGTCTGTTCCGAGAGAACAGACGTCAGTTCTGTTCCTGCAGTTGTTATTATTTAATATTAATTGAATATATAACATCAACTGCGACTGGGCAAAGCTGAAAATGTGTACCCAGCCGGGATTCGAACCCGGGTCTCCTGCTTTCTAGGCAGTTGTGCTGACCCCTACACCTCTGGAGACACAGTGATCACCGCACCTGCAAGGACTACCTTGGTGCGGTGATCACAGTGTCCCCAGTGGTGTAGGGGTCAGCGCAACTGCCTAGAAAGCAGGAGACCCGGGAGACTGATGACCCCGTAGTTAAGTCCCATAAGCTTAACAAACAAAACAGGAGACCCGGGTTCGAGTCCCGGGTGGGTACACATTTTCAGCTTTGCCCAATCGCAGTTGGTGTCATATATTCTATGAATATTAAATAATAACAACTGCAGGATCAGAACCGACGTCTGTTCTCTCGGAACAGACGCCACATGTATATATATAATATGCCGGTGACGGGCAATCATCCTATCGTTAGTGGGGAGGGGTGGGCAAAGTTTGAAGCCCTTACTCTTACGGGAATTAGTTCATAACTACGAGTTTGAGTACTGTGGGCAGGGCGAAGCTGGGAATTTGTATCTGACGGGAGGCGTGCTTAGGTAGTCCTTGCAGGTGCGGTGATCACTGTGTCCCCAGTGGTGTAGGGGTCAGCCCAACTGCCTAGAAAGCAGGAGACCCGCGTTCGAATCCCGGCTGGGTACACATTTTCAGCTTTGCCCAATCGCAGTTGATGTCATATATTCTATGAATATTAAAAATTAATTATTGATCTTGTTTAAACAGATAGGGTAGCTGTTTAGGGTATAGAAACTGACATACATAACTCACCCCTATGTACAGGAACAACGAGCCATAAACGTTTACTACCCTGAGTTATGTATTGCCCAATTCTTATTGGTGAGTAGAGTACCGATAGCAAGGTCTCAATACGATACAAAGAAAATCTATTATTCGAAATTAAAATTATTCGTTACTGTGCAGAATCAAAATACTCAAAGCACTGAAAGATAGTATAAAGAATTTGCAAACGTAAAAACACGCAGATAGACAATGCATATTGTTCTATAACAGCGTATGAAATACAGAGCACATACTGAAATTTTATTTAAAATCGAGAGATAAACAAAACATCGTTGCATTCTTCAGATATTGCTTTCTTATCTGTCGGGCATACCCCCATGGCTTACCCAGTTCTATCCAAACGGACTTGCCAGCCCATTAAGAAAGATTTAACATTCCAATTTAAGAAACCTAGTTATCAATAAAGTTAACTTAGACCTATTAAGTTTGATATCAGCTCTCCATAAATAAGTATTTTTGTATCCATCATAACCTGTATGTAAAGGTTTCGAATCGTATAAATATAGTGTGAAATATTTACAGACCTATGGATTTTGGTAACCTTACAACAACAACAACAAGATAGAAGGTAACCAGCTGATAATTGCTCCTATCGCAGCACAATACGGATTACATGTTCTTCTATAAAAGACTGTGACAGAAAATTTGGAAATAAGTTGTATCAGTCCTGATTCCGCCTTCCTCATGTGCTGAAAGAGAATTGGAGAAAGTGAAAGTGGAATTGAGATGACACTGTGGCAGTGAGAGAAAGAGAGAGCACACAATCATGTTGGGAAAGAGAGTAGGAAAGAGAGTAGCATAAAAAATTAATGTAGGGGCATTAGTAGTGGGATAAAAGTATGATAAATTAATGAAATGGTGCTCTATGCAGCTGTTGTGAATGATGAATTCATTGGGGATAATACAGCGGCATGGGAATTGGGGAAATAAAGTATAATCTTCCATTTTTTTAAAGTTTGTTTAACGGACAAAAAAACGGCATAAAGTGAGGGCAAGATCATAGGCATCTGACACATTCATCATTGGCACTACCAACAGATGTGCCTTGCCACCACATTCAAATAAGGAAGAAGCTCCAAAAGAAGATTGAGTAATCAACAGACTTACAATAGGAAAGCAAATGTTTCAAAAATAAGAAAAGTAGAACGTAGGAGGAAAGTTCTGATGTTTGGTAATAGCCATGGAAGACATGTGGGCCATATATTACATCTAAAATAGGTGACAGATACTAGATCACAAGCTTATTCAAGCTCAGTGAATGTCATAGTCAGGTAGTAGAGGTTACAGGATCCTTATGCAAGAGCTTTAAGAATCAGGATCATGTTGTCATAGAGCTTGAAGCGGGAAACGGTATTCGAAGGGTGGAAACAATATTGAAAGTGAGCTGGTAAAAATAGCTCCAGAAACGAGTCACACAAATCTTGGGTTTGGGCTTGCGTTCATGTTGTACGTTCGGACTGAGTTGGAAAGCTCTTTATGGAGGAACAATATGGATTTAAATCTTCTGCATAGGATGACTGCTGACTCAGACATAGATCTCTTTCCAGTGCAAGAAATTGGTAGATGGAACTTCACTAAGTATGGCCTGCATCTAAATATGAAAGTGAAGGATAAATTTGTTGGATTGGTAACTTCTATTTTTAGGCAACAATCTGCGTCCAGTGAGAAGCTTAGTCAAGATGGCTCTAAAGATGCTGAAACACCACAAGATTTTCACAAAAGCAAGAAATTAATAACTGTTAGGCGCTTAAGGAATAGAATAAATGTGCTTTTAGTATGTTTTAAGATACAGAAACTGAAGATGTAATATACTAAGCCTACCTGTACATCACGTTGTCACTAATATGGGAAAGTAAATATCAGTGGACACAAATTGTCAGCACAAAGTAAACAAAATGAGAAAGTATAAGTGGCCATTTACCTTTTTCTTTGTGTGAAAAACTTAGTTTCGTGTAGAGCAACATTTAATGCACGTGTCTGTGAGTCTAAACTAAATGAGGAAATGTCCAGTTATTTCTGCAATACTTGAATTCCTTGTTGAGCTCTTGTCAGACAAAGGCAAATAATTTATTAACTGTGGGAAAGCCACTCTCTATTCTCTGATAGAGTGTAATAGGAATACTGATCTTGAATCATTACTCAAGTTTTTCAAAATAATATCTGATATTAATTTTTCTACTCGGTTTGTGAAGGACTGTCACAGCACAAATTGATAACTTTTTTATAGGTCAAGACATATTTAACAACATAAACACTTATCCAGTTGAGAATGGTCTTAGTGAACATGATGCACAGCTAATTAAATTATATAATAGAGCTCCACAACGTAAAAACAGTCCTCCAAAGTAATCAATTAATAACTTAAGAAAATTCATGGAAATACTGTAATAGTTAGACTAGGATGACGTGTAAAAGAAAGTAATTGCCAATTGAATTTATAACTAATTTAATAATACACGTGTATATGAAAACTGTTTCACCCAGAGTATTATTAAATATAATTATCAGAAACTTTGTAAAAAAACTATGGCTTACAAAAAGATTAAAATAACTGTAACAGGAAAACAGACTCCTACAGAAAGAAAGACTAATGACACAGACACAGTCAAACATTATGAAAACTACTGTGTTAAAAGTCCAAAATCATTAATGGGGTTAGAACGTCTTATAGTAAAAAAAAATATAATTGGATTGTCATAGAAAGGGAAACAGGGCAATCAAAAGCGCACTAAAATTTATTACCATCAAAATGAATTAAAAGTTGGAGACTCAGAATGTATTTGATGATCGTTTTTAAATGTAGTTCAGAAAGTAATATCAAAAATGTTTTGATGGACATATTTATTCTCATGCTCCAACAGGACAATTTTCATCTTCTTCGTAGTCACCAAACTAATTAACATTTTAATTCACATTTATCTTCGAATTCTGTTGTTAAACAATCTTTAAATTTATTATAATGAATGTCTGTTTTTAGTCAGTTTTCAGCAAAAAAAGTACATTTCAATTCTGTGCATTATTTTCTGAAATAGAATTTTGCAGCTGTACAATATTCATAGTTGTGCTTAGTAATCCAAAGCATTCAATTCACAGTCTACTCTTCTAAGATGGCCTACTTGATAACATTAACACCTATAATTACGGAACTCACGAGAGAGAAGACAATCATTACAGTACTGCAGCAAATGATTACCTCACCAACCAAACTTCCCAGTGTTTCGCAAGGTAATGTACAAACTATTTCCTTCGTCAAATATAGTGCTTCATGACTGCCACTTTACACTTTTCAACATTGCACATAAACTTATTAATTCAACCACTTTCAGAGATATCATTTCTCACTTTCACTTATTGAAATTCATTTTTACAAAGACAATTGAGAGAAGACAATTAATCACATAATTCAGTTTTCCATAATAATGCCCAAATTAATCGGCATTAAATCATTATACAGTCGTGCCACCACCTTTGTTGAACACTTAATAGACATTTTCCACAAAATAGATTGGTAAATAACCAAATTATATAAATTGTAGAATAATAAAGTCACGGATGTGAAGGAATAAATGAAAAAAAAAAAAAAAAAAAAAAAAAAAAAAAAACAACCCTCTGAACCCAGATCATACAGATTTCAGTGAACAAAAACACTTTAGAAATGAAAAATTTTTTCAACCATTCACCAAATCTATTACTCTTATGGAACTATAGAATGTATAGCCTTTGTTGCAATGATTATAAAATGTAATAGTAATGCAAAAAATGAAAGTTTTATTTCTTTTCTTATATTTTCAACTACTGTTTCATTGTATGGTTATTAGAGTACAGCAATCAATGTGTGTATGCTCGATCGATAAGTTACATATGATACCTTTAATTTGAGTATGTATTAATAGTTCAATGCACAAAGAAGATTTTCAACCTTGTTTGTTACTTGAGTATATCGACTTTAAGATCTTCGTAATATCTCTTCAGAAGCGACATGATCCCATAAAAACAGATTAAATATATGGCCACTGCCCGTAAAATACCAAACATAGGTTATTAGAACCATAATTCTCATTATACTAAACGACATTTAGTTAGTTTTAATAATTAAAGTACTTCACAATGAATCTGAACGTGGATTCCATCCCAGTGCTGTGCTACGAGGCAAACAACAGAACGTTAATACCAGTCAGTATTTTGAGTGTAAATACAGCGGCTTTAGCTCTTCATAAACAAACGCTGGACGTGCGCTAATTAGGCTGAGAGCAGCGATAAACTGATCGCGTGGCACTCGGCCCAGCTGGCACTGTCTGGCAGCAACACTCACTGGATGTCGAAAACTGGTCCGCTACTGAGTGCATAAAGTTTGCAACGTCACAACGTTGGAGAAACATCTCATTTTTGTTCAGTAATAATGACGGAGGTGAGCAATAACAGTTTACAGAACATTTGATTGAAATAGCATGGCCTTCGCGTTTACACAGGTATTTGATTGTAGAACGCATATTTCGCAGATAGTATAATGACTTATAATCTCAAGACTTAAAATGCCGTCCCAGGCGGAGTAAGATGATGCAGTCAGTACTGAGAGTTCCCGCTATTGTTGGCATAAACATTCATAAATGCCTCTGCATTGAATCAAAGGGGCTCCATGTGTGCTGGTGGGGTATGGCAGTCCCTGCTGCCGTTCCACATATTGCCAGTTCTGATCAGGTGCGGTAGCGGTGTGTAGCAGGCCATTTGAAGGGTTGTAATATAAGCATTAATTATGATCCTGTGTAGTCTACATGAAATATCTGATTGAATCGTCTGTGGAATGACTGCCTGTGTCTGAATGGTGGCTCTTACTACATAAAGTGGACAGGCATACATCAGATCCAAGTGTAAATGTCTCTAAATGCAAATAAATTGTCTCTTTTTGGTCAAAATGAAAATACAGTGGACTGACAATCTGCTGTAGTAAATCGTACATAAAACTTTTCCATTACAGAATGCACAGAAGTGTTGTTATTGTAATTACATAAATAAAAATACGTCAATGTTCTGTAATAAACGTCTTTTTATCGAGAGATTTCCATGTTCATTCCTGTGCAACAGCGTATGTGCAGATACACATAGCTAATCTGTAAAACAAAGAACCATAAAAAATAGATCATGTATAAGTAGGCAAACACCGGTGTTCAACACCAATGAACTTTTTTTTTTTAAGTTATTCACTGTCCTTTAAAAACAGCATTTGCTCGACGTTAACTGACAATAACAAGGTGTATAAATGTCAAATTCATGATAAAGAAAAGCGGACATATAAAAAATACTTCATTGTATCAGTCAAACAAGGGAACTATAATATTATGTTACGAATTCAGAATAATTTTGAATTGACTAATGACATGGTCTGTATCTGGATGCTACGTCATATTCTCATAATGAATGAAATAGTGTTCTTACCTCTGTTGCAGTCCTGAAGAGAAGTGTTCAGTATGAATTTCAAATCGCGACTAAAAGTCCCATACGCTTTCAATAAAAAAAAATTAACATTCCTGTCATATATTATTATTTTAAGTCCGCCTTTCCTCAGTTTCGTTGCAGTCGCAAAATACTGTTTCTCTCTCTATTTCTGCGGAATTGGCCCGTGACTTAGCTTGCATTTATAGCGAATCTTTATTCAGCGCAAAGTTCCTAGTGATTGGAAAAAAGCGCAGGTGGCTCCCGCTTATAAGAAAGAAAAGAGAACTGACCCACATAATTACAGGCCAATATCGTTGACATCAGTTTCCTGTAGAATTTTGGTGCATATTCTCAGTTCGAATATAGTAAATTTCCTTGAAACGGAAAACTTCTTTCTATGAATCAGCACGGGTTTAGGAAAAATCGTTCATGTGAAACTCAGCTTGCCCTTTTCTCACATGACATCTTGAGAACCATGGAGGAAGGGCAACAGACGGATTGTGTTTTTCTCGGTTGTGTTTACCTAAATAGAGGGCACTACTGAGGTAACGCCTACCTGTTCACAACTCCACTTAGCACACGCCTGTCTGATGCCTCCGTGCAGGCGTGCAGCTCAGAGTGGCTAGCTCTTTCTAAAAAAAATTAATCTTGTAACGTAAGCTTTACAGATGAGTTGTAACTTTTATTATGTGACTTGTTTAATTTATAATATCTGATGAAGGCAATCATAGTCATTGCCGAAACCAGGTTAAATAATTTTAATTTTGCGACCGAGGGCTGCATTTTTATCCTTTGAATACTTTTGTATCTGAGAAGTGATTACAGACTTTTTTATTGGTCACCTATAGCTTAAACTGCTGCAGAAGGAAACAGCACCAATGACATCTACATTCTAGCCTACCAGAATTACTTTGTTATTTTTTAAGAATTTGTCATTACTTTAAAGGTTGTGGCAGGCAGGAATACAAGTTTGTGCACAGGAATCTAAGAGTATAGCATAAATTGTCCCGAGGAAAACCAGTAGTAATATTATCCCTAATGTTAATCCCAGACCACGAAATCTAAATGTTTGTAAAGCTACGGGACCAAACTGCAGTGGTTATCAGCCTCTAGACTTACAAACTACGTAAACTAACTTACGCTAAGGACAACATATCCACCCTTGCCCAAGAGAGGACCCGAACCTCCAATGGGGAGCTCACGGAATCTGGACCTATATTCTGGTTGCCAAAATTAGGTTACTTCACTGTTTTTTTTATGAATAGGTCATGATTTTAAAGGGTGTGGTTAGGAATTATTCAGCAAAAATTGTAGCGATTGAAATTAATAGCAATGATAAGTACAGTCTAGATAGTCATAAGAACTATCTTAGTCTGTTGTTTTAAGGATGTCAATCACTGTAAGCAATAGTCGACATTGCTGTTTTACGTCAGTGTTACGTCACGCTGACGACACGTTCACCTAAACTTGGATATATATATGTTCTTAACATTAAGCTGGAATTGTCACTTACTCTCGGGACACACATACTGTCAGTATACTTAATCTTAGCCTTTCTCTGATGTGTGTATGACGTTCTGTAGCTTCGCTGTGTTCACTCTCGATGGAAACGACAGCTACGTATTAAAAAAGCAGTAAGTAACCGTTGTGAAGATATTGTTGATATGTGCTTACTAACTGTTAATACTAACTAAAAACGAGAGCAAAGAAGCGTTCTTAGCACTTATAGCCACTCGGCATCAAATTTAGTGTTACTTCTGCGACGGATTAATCCGTCTGATGTTTCTTATTTCAAAGCCACAAGTTGGCTCCACCACAGGTTGTAGTACGCCTACATGATGAAATTACTGAACATTAACAATATAATCGATTTTTCAGATTTCCCAAATATTATTATATGAAAGCCACTGATACAATCGAAAAGAGACAGGGAATGGGTTTTAAGAAAATCCTAGACTGATCTACGAAAAATGTTACTAAAAAAAAAAGGGACTACCTACAAAAAGAAACTAAAGATCATCAAAAACATGTACAAAAATGCGAATCCCGCGACGAATTCCATTTATAACAACTATATCAGTACTATAAACATTTACTTCTATAATAAATATAATGATTTGGCATTCGCATGGCCACATGGAATAATTTTTATAATATTTCATGCATATGTAACTTTAATTCAATCTCATGTGATTACGTTTTTTTACAAAACGGATTAAAAGGTTCTTTTACGTCATTATCTCGATGTGCAATTGCCAGATCATTACATTTATTTTTGTACTGTATTATAGTGCGGCTGCAAAGATATATTTACTACAGAAATAAGATTTGTTTGTTTGTTAAGTTTATGGGACTTAACTACGGGGTCATCAGTCCCTAAACTTACAAACTACTTATGAACTACTTACGAACTAGGACGGCACAAATATCCATGCCCGAGGGGGGATTCGAACCCCCGACCGTAGTGGCCGTGCAGACCGTGACGGGAGCGCCTCAGTCCCCTCGACCACCGCGGCCGGCACAGAAATAAGAATGTACATTACTTATATAATAACTATAAATGTTGGTAGATAATTAATCAATAAGAAATTCTGATAAGTCGTTGAGAAGGTGGTACCATGAACACTAACTAAAGAAACCGACTTGGTTTTCCATTAGAACTCACAACTTTTCACGGTGGAAGGTATTCGTCACGAGACGTATTTTTGTACATTTCATGTTTTAGATGGGATATTTACTTTTTTCGAAATTCGTTCATCAAAGAAGAAGAAGTAAATATTATGAATTTTGGAAGAATAATTGCTGTTAGTATAATACCATATGAAGTATTATCATAGGTGTTGGAAAGCAACTGATGTCACCTAATAGAGAAAAGCATTCAAGTCTATGAAGCACATCTACTAGATTCCTGCTGTTACACTGTATTTGGTAGTAATATACGATCACTCATTCGATGAGAGATCAGTGTCTAAATTGAACAGGTCATACCAATACTCGTGAAAGTAACACATCCAGCCAAGAAAGAGTTACAAATCCATACCAATGACGTCGATCTGCAGGAGAGTTTTAGAATGTATACTGTATTCCAAAACTATGAGACAACATGAAGAAAAGAACTATGAATACAGAAGTAACGGTAGTGTAAAAATAAAATTCTACTTCAACACAACTAACTCTTTTTTCAAATTTTTATTGAGATGTGGTTCAACAGCCGTAAGATATTTGAGGAACATTCTGTAAACCATAGCTGTTTATTATGTTTCAATCTTCTACCGGTTTCGGTTATAAAGCATCTTCACGGAAGAGAACTAGACAGACTGATCAAACAGGTACATTATATGCCTCCTTATGCATACTGGCATGCATGTCACACAATAAAAATAAATAAGGCATCACTAGGCGTCAAGTCTTGATTAAAAACATAAAAGCGATGACAAGCTGTGTGATGGTGATCCAACGTCTATTCTCTTGTAATAGACCTTGGTTCACCATTACACAGCCTGACATTGCTTTTAGGTTTTTCATCAAGACTTGACGCCTAGTGGTGTCTTATTACTTTTATTGTTTGACATGCATGCCAGTATGCATAAGGAGGCATATAATGCACCTGTTTGATCAGTCTGTCTAGTTCTCTTCCGTGAAGATGGTTTATAACCGAGACCGGTAGAAGATTGAAAAATAATAAACAGCTGCTGGTTTACAGAATGCATTTCCTCAAATAACTCTTTTTTCTCATGAACTAGTGACTTCTATCAACAGGGGATCTCAAAATTGTTCCATATTTCTCTATTTCCAGAAGTCTTTCGTCAACGTTCCTCACAATTGAGTTTTACTCGAAATGTGTACCTGGATCCGTGATTTCTTATCAGAAACGTCACAGTTCCTAGTAACAGGTTAATCTCAGCAGTGGTGGCAGGATGTTTGCAGATTATACACTCATTTACCATCTAATAATATAAATTTCTCATGGTAAGACAATAGTTTGTTTTATCATCGCATTTGAGAGTTGAACGATAAGGAAAAATTCTGAAATCGGATCGATGACTGTCCATTACTTAAGTGGGTCTTGCAAAGTAGCCATGTAGATGTAGATGTACACTGAAGATCCGAGAAACTGATACACCAGCCCAATATAGTGTGCCGCCCCCGAGAGCAGTCAGAAGTGCCGCAACACGACATGTACGCGGCTAATGCCTGAAGTAGTGGTGGAGGGAACTGACACCACGCTTCCTGATACCTGTCCATAAATCTGTAAGAATACGAGGGGTTGAATAGCAGGTAGCAAGGCATCCCAGATGTCCTCAATAATTTTGATGTCTGGGGATTTCGTGGCTAGCGGAGGTTTGTAAACCCATAAGAACGTTCCTGTAGCTCAAAATTACTAAAAATTTCCGGGCTAATATGCCGTGGTCTTATAGATATATTATGGAAACCCAACGTTTCGTCCCTGACTGAGGAGGACATTTTCAAAGGGCATCGTGGCACTTTTGAATGTCCGATGTACACCCTGGCTTGCTACTGATTGAAGCCAAACTACGTTTACGAGGGCTCGCGCGCAGAGGTGTGACGTCAGATGTTTACTCGAAGCGGAATTGAAACACCTGAGTAACGCTTTACTTAAGAATGGCTATTCGTCCACCGAGATAAGGAGAGCGTTGAGACCGACAAGTAAAATTGAAAACGATGAAATGGTTCCTGTGAAATCCAAAGTCCTCCTGCCTTTTATTAAGGACGTCACCGACCGCATCGGTAAAATTTTGACGAAACGGAATGTTGCAGTTACTTACAAACCTGCTCGGAAGATATAGGATCACCTGAAATCGGAGAAGGATGCTCGCAAAACGCTGGAAAACCAAGAATTTATAGGATTCCGTGTAGCTGTGGAGACGTATACGTGGGTGTCACAAAAAGAACAGTCACGAAACGACTAGATGAGCACAAGGGGAACTGTATAAGGGGAGAGACTGACCGATCAGCTGTTTCTGAACATGTTTTTCAACCAGGGGACAAACTTATTCAGTTTGATAAGACTCAGGTTTTAGCAGCCACAAATGGATACCACGAAAGACTGTACAGAGAGGCTATAGAAATTGTAGAACACCCTAATAATTTCAATAGGATGGAGGAGGGCGTGAAACTAAATGAAATCTGGATTCCGGTTTTGATGAATAAATCTAACAGTCTTCCACCATGGGACGATATTAACGGTCGACAGCAATCGGCAACGACGAATTGCGCGCGCATATCAGAAACATCTGACGTCACTGTGCGCGCGAGCCTTTGTAAACGGAGTTTGGCTTCAGTCAGTAGCGAGCCAGGGTGTGCATTGGACATTGAAAAGTGCCATAATCCCCTTGAAAATGTCCTCCGCAGTCGGAGACGAAACGTTGGGTTTCCATAATAAATCCATAAGACCACGGCATAATAACCAGGAAATTTTTAGTACTTTTGACCTTTCCGGCCGAGAAAGTTTACATTTTACAATAGTTCCTGTAGCTGCTCTGTAGCAATGCTGGTTGCATAGGGTGTCACATTGTCCTGCTACAAATATCTGAGGCCATCGGGATGCACAGTGGACAGGAATGCATGCAGGTGATCAGTCACGACAGACCTGTCAGCACTGAAATCCGCAGCAGCTTGCGGGAGGGTTGCACTTCTGTCACGTTGAACGATCCTCTTCAGTCGTCGTTGGTCCCGATCTTGCAGGATCTTTTTTCGGCCTCGGTGCTGTCGTAGATATGATGTTTTACCGTATTTCCGATATTCACGGTGCACTCGTGGAATGGCCCTATAGGTAAATCCCCACCCCACCGCTACGTCGGAGAAGCCGTGTCCCATTTTTCGTGCGCCGACTATAACACCATGTTAAAACTCATAACCCGCCATCATAGCAACAGTAACGACCCAGTGCTTGCGCCAGACACCTGTATTGTCACACAGGAGTTGCCGACCCCAGCGCCGTTCTCTGTTTGCTTACGCAACACTGTAACATGTTTCTTTGGCTCTTCATGTAAATCGTATAATCTATGGAATATTTCGGTATTCTAATGTTTTTATTTCTGACACTGAATAATCTCTCCTCATAGGTGGGGTAAAACAGATGCAATAACCATTCCTATAGTTTCAAGTCTCCCATGAAACAAAAAGGACACGAAAAGCCATTAATGTTAGTTTTTCTGTTTTCAGTCATCCTGTAAGTAGTACAGAACAATTATTTGTACTGCCCATTACTTATCCTTCCCTTACTTGTTGTTGTTGTGGTCTTGAGTCCGGAGACTGGTTTGATGCAGCTATCCTGAGCAAGCCTCTTCATAAGAACGGCAACCTACATCTCTCTGAACTGCTTACTGTATCGATCTCTTGGTCTTCCTCTGCGGTTTTTACCCCACACACTTCCCTCCAACACTAAATTCAAAATTCCTTGATGTCTACGAATGTGTCCTACCAATCTATGCCTTCTTTTAGTCAAGGTATGCCAGAAATTTCTTTTCTCCCCGATTCTGCCCAGTACCTCATCATTAGTTACGCGATCCACCCACCTACTCTTCAGCATTCTTCTATAGCACTATATTTCAAAAGCCTCAATCCTCTTCCTGGCCGCACTGTTCATCGTCCATGTCTCACACCAATAAAAGGCAACACTCCGTACAAATGCCTTAAGAAAGGACTTCCTTAGGCTTAAATCAATATTCGATGTTAACAAATTTCTCTTTTTCAAGAACGCTTTTCTACCCATTGCCATTCTGCATTTTATATCCTCTGTACTACGACCATCATTTGTTATTTTACCGCCCAAGTAACAAAACTCATCTACCTCCTTTATTGCTTCGTTATCCAATCTAATTCCTTCAGAATCACCTGATTTTCTTACACTGCACTCCATACCCTAGTTTTGCTCTTGTTAATGTTCATCTTACATGCACCTTTCAGCACACTGTCCATTCCGTTCAGTTGCTCTTCCAGGTCCTTTGCTGTAACTGACAGAATTACTATGTCGTCGGCAAAACGCAATGTTTTTAATTCTTCACCCTGAACTTTAGCCGGCAGCGGTGGCCGAGGAGACTGAGGCGCTCCAGTCACGGTCTGCACGGCCACTACGGTCGGGGGTTCGAATCCCCCCTCGGGCATGGATATTTGTGCCGTCCTAGTTCGTAAGTAGTTCATAAGTAGTTTGTAAGTTTAGGGACTGATGACCCCGTACTTAAGTTCCATAGACTATACAAACATTTGAACTTTTTTTTTTTTTTTTGTAAATAAGCTTACGCTCCTTATATTTTACTCCTGCTTGCTTCAGAACTTGAAAGAGTTTATTCCAATCAACA
Source organism: Locusta migratoria (assembly GCA_026315105.1). NCBI lineage: Eukaryota > Metazoa > Arthropoda > Insecta > Orthoptera > Acrididae > Locusta > Locusta migratoria. Next base: position 87,998,972 of record CM048748.1, read on the forward strand.
TTGTCAAAAGCCTTCTCCAAATCTACTAAAGCTAGAAATGGAGGTTTGCCTTTTCTTAATCTGTCTTCTAGGATAAGCCATAAAGTGAGTATTTCCTCCCGTGTTCCTACATTTTTCCTGAACCCAAACTGATCTTCCCCGAGGTCGGCTTCTACCTGCTTTTCCATCCTTCTATATATAATTCGTGTTAATATTTTGCAACCATGACTTATTAAACTGATGGTTCTGTAGTCTTCACACCTGACTGCACCTGCTTTCTTTGGAATGGGGATTATAACATTTTTCTTAAAGTCTGAGGGTACTTCACCTGTCTCATACGTCTTACACACCAGGTGAAACAATTTTGTCATGGCTGGTTCTCCCAGAGACTTCAGTAGCTCTGAGGGAATATCATCTACTCCAGGGGCCTTGTTTCGACTAAGGTCTTTCAGTGCTCTGTCTTAATTCATCTCTCAGTATAGTATCTCCTATTTCATCCTCATCTACTTCTTCTCCCCTTTCTACAATATTGCCGCTAAGTTCATTTCCTTTGTATAGCCCCTCTATATACTCTTTCCACCTTTCAGCTTTCCCTTCTTTGCTAAGAACTGGTTTTCCATCAGTGTCCTTGATATTCATATAACTGTTTTTCTTATCTCCAAATGTTTCTTTTATTTTCCTGTAAGCTGTATCTATTTTTCCCCTATGTATACATTCTTCTACATCCTTGCATTTACCTTCTAGCCACTCCTGCTTAGCCATTTTGCACTTCCTGTCAATCTCATTTCTTAGTCGTCTGTACTCCATTTTGCCTGTTTCATTTAATGCATTTTTATATTTTCTCCTTTCATCGATTAAATTTAGTATCTCCTGTGACATCCAAGGATTTTTTGTAGGTCTTGCCTTCCTATTTTGTCCTCTGCTGCCTTCACTATTTCATCTCTCAATTTTAACCATTCCTCCTCTACTGTTTTATTTCCGCCGGTTTCTGTCAATTGTTGCCTAATGCTATCTCTGAAATTCTTAAGAACTCCAGGTTCCTTCAATTTATCCAGGTCCCATCTCCTTATTTTCCTACCTTTTTGCAGTTTCTTCAGTTTCAGCCTACAGTTCATAACCAACAAGTTATGGTCAGAGTCTATATCTGCCCCTGGGTATGTCTTACACTTTAAAACCTGGTTCCGAAATCTATGTCTTACCATTATAAAATCTATCTGGTATCTCCCGATGTCTCCCGGTCTCTTCCACGTATACAACCTTCTTTTGTGATTCTTAAACCAGGTGTTTGTTATAACTAAATTATGTTCTGTGCAAAATTCTACCAGGCGGCTTCCTCTTTCATTCCTTTTGCCCAGACCATATTCACCTACCATCTTCCCTTCCCTTCCTTTTCCTTCTGCTGAATTCCAGTCTCCCATCACAATTAGGTTTTCCTCTCCCTTAATTGTCTGAATAATTTCATTTAGATCCTCATATATTTCTTCGATTTCCTCATCATCGGCAGAGCTAGTTGGCATATAAACCTGTACTACTGTTGTCGGTGTTGGCTTCGTATCTATCTTGACAATGATAATGCGATCACTGTGCTGGTAATAGTAGTTTACCCGCATTCCTATTTTCTTATTCATTATCAATCCTACTCCTGTGATACCCCCAACTGATTTTGTATTTATAATCCTGTACTCACCTGATCAGAAATCCTGTTCATCCTGCCACCGAACTTCCCTTACTTCCATACCAGAATAATTCCAATAGGCTGTCTGCAGAAGAGATGAAAGCGTTATTTCATCAGTTATACACTCAATTAACATATTCTCGTGATCTCCGGAAGTAGAATAAGCCCCGCTACTATGAGGACGGATGCAGAGTAATATAGGAGATGAATATACTCACAAAAATTACTCGTGTTTAGTCTTCATTTGTCTGCACGGCGCAATTTTCCCGTTAAGCACATGACATCACTCTCCGTTTATGTGACACCTGAGAGGCTTTGTTGGCACTGGCTGGGGGTCGAGGTAATTCATTGCTTCCACCCCTCCTCCCCCTTTGTCGCAAAATTTCTCTGTTATAAAATCTAATGAAATTGTGATTTGTAAATCGACTATTGTGATACCTTCTTGTGGAGTATCTTTAAGAAACGAGAAAACACTTTGTTGGTAGCTGCTTCGTACTGTGTTTTGAACTGCAGGAGAAGTATAAAATAATTTTATGACCACAAGCAGCACACCACATCTTGTTACGAGTTGGCACCACTGTCTTCATATTAACACTGACACAAATCAAATCAAATCAAATGCCTGTAAATCTATCGAACCAATCTGCGTGGTCACCAGTCCGTAGTTTACAAACTACTTAAACCTTGGTAAACTAACCTACGGATAAACACACACACCCATGCCCCAGCGAGGACTCGAACCTCCAGGGCGAGCAACCGCGCGCTCCGCTTTTAGACCGCTCGGCTACTCCACCGCGGCACACTGACACACGACAGCATTTGACAATTGACGTAACATACCTTGAACGTTATCTTGCACTATATTATACATATTTACAGACAAATGTTCGGTGAAATACTTGATATTTCAGATTTCCAAAGAGTTCAAATCGATGGTGTGCAGTTACTTGGAGCATATATGATGTAAATGGCTGCTCAGTTTAACTTTTCTTCAGCGACATTATATTCGGTGATGACAGCGTTCACAGAATAAAGTAAAACATCAAAGGCGGAGGTGAATAATGGATGAAACCCGAAGTTCACTGTCAACGACCGCCGATCATGAAGAACGATTGTGGCCAGACACCATTAAACATAATAGAACATAAGAGCAGATAATTTGGGTCGAATTTTTCGCTACAACATCGTTAAGTAATTGGCGGAGTTTTGACGACTGAATGAATAACATTATGTTTGTTCCTCAAGGGATTACAGAATATATAAAAAGAAGTTATCAGTGACAATATCCTTAAACGAAATGCTTTGCAGTCTCCTCACAGGTATGTGAAGATTCCGTTTGTGGGTAAATTGTCTTATCAACTGGCAAGCCTATTTAGACACGTGGATGTCCGGGCAGCTTTTCCGTTGCAAAATACAATTCGGAAGTCGCTAGTGCATAATGAGCGCCTTCAAAGTGATCTATATGCCTCTTCAGGTGTTCTAAAAGTACAGCGTAAGGATTGGTGAAAGTTATGTATTGGTCAAAGGGGCAGGATGTTTAAACCGAGGTTCAAAGAGCATTTGCGCACAAAAAAGGGACAAATAAAGAAGCATTCTATATTCGCCGAGCATTTAAAGGCCACAAGACACCGGCTATCCATACTAGAAGACCCCTGTATCCTAAATTGTGGCCGGAAGAGTGAAAATGCTTGATTTGTTGTAGGAACTTGAAATTGTTACGAATACGCACACTTCTGAATAACGGGTACTTAACTCTCAGCGGATTTGTCGGAACCAACGGTACTATGACACCTTGACAGTTTTTAAAATGTTCTTTTGACTTTGTTAGTGAGATTTGTCATTTTGTTAACAAATTTATTAATATAACCTTAACATCCTTATGTTTACTAGTATTGCCTGTGGTGGAAATTCGACCAGTTGTGTTTGCAAAGTCATGAAAATGAAAAAATATTAATGTAATTGGAATTTATTGAGCACTGCAAATTTATAGGTTTTTTGTGAATGCTGTGAAAACAGGTGAAAGAAAGGGCAAAGAGGAAACATGAGAGACTGAAATACACAAATGAGGGAATTAATTGCTTTATTTCACTATTTAGCATTACAAAACTTCAAGAAAAACAACATTTTTCGTAAAAATTCTTTCATCATTCGCTAAATGTCCTTGTTCTCTATGTTCACAAGTATAAATTTTCAAACCCTCAAAGTATCGAACTCTACTTGCTGCAACATTTAGCTGTCCATGTGTGAAAACTGGTTTTCCCAACTTTTTCCAAATGTTTGTCCTTGAGACTTATTAAAATACTGAGTTAATAAACTGTATTGTTTAATTATATTTAAAAAATATATTTAAAAGTTAACAATTTAACATTACGAATAAATGGGGCAATGGGAATTGAACCCAGGCCGTTAACATTGGAACTCTAAGCGCTAACTGAAAGAGCTGAATTTACCTGTACGTATATACTTCCTAGAGCGGGTTATAATATAGTGGCGAAACGTATAGAGAATTTGCAGTATCGTCCTAAAATTTTTCTTTTTATCACGGTGCACACATAATTTTTATATTCTCAACATCTATGACAAATGTTCAAATGTTTGTTAAGCTTATGGGACTTAACTACGGGGTCATCAGTCCCTAAACTTACAAACTACTTATCAACTAGCTTAACCTAAGGACGGCACGAATATCCATGCCCGAGGGGGAATTCGAACCCCCCGACCGTAGTGTCCGTGCAGACCGTGACTGGAGCGCCTCAGTCTCCACGGCCACCGCGGCCGGCTATGACAAATCACCTTTCGAATTATATACGTTACATTGGCCTTCTTGTACGGTTTTATTAAAAATCTGTACCCTCATTTTCGCCTTAGCGTATTTATATAATGATTGTTCAGTGTTTCCTTTAGCGTGGATATTTCTAATACTTTTTGTATTTATATTGGATTTAACATGGCCAAAGCTAGACTTATCATTTATTTGAATCTTATGAACAATGTGAGATGACGTTTTTCAATTTTCTTGCATATTAATGGAAAGAACGCGAGGAGAGCATTCTTTCAACGCCTTCAGAGCTCTATGATTTTAAAATTTAAAAATTCATTCTTATTCGATAGAAATGATAATTTTCTGGTGATTACTAAAGCAAGAGTTACTAAACATAGCTCCCAGAAATTTCTTCACCAAATAAGATGAAGGCAATGCACCAGATTTCGAGTTAGGAATAGTTGCCAACATAAGTAACGTAAAAGTATAAATCCTCGGAGAAGGATACAACAACAAAAATAAGTTTTCGAGTTCAGACTGAATACCGAACTGGTATACTGATGTGATAGCTCTGTACTTAATCGTTCGCTTGACGAAGTAAGTGACACACAGAGCAGAAAATAGCACAACTTACACGGATTAAAAAAAAAAAAATAACCTAAACATTAAGGATTACCTCGGAGACGTGGTACATTGTCACCATGGATATACAAAAAATCGTTCGTGCGAAACAAAGTTTATTCACATGAAGTGATAAGTACTATCAACAAGGGATTTCAAATTGAAGCCACATTTCTAGATTTATTGAACAAACAACAATCAAATCGCTATTTCTTTTTATTAACACGATTGGTTCAAAAGTCTATAGTGATATATCTGGAACGAACACGCTCCGGTTGAAGCTTTCTCTTCTTTTTCACGTTTCGCAACACATTAGGCTGTGATGGACCACGTGGTACCAGGGGTGGCGGTGAAGCTGGCTTTAACCGATCAAAATGAACAATTACTGCCCGTTCAGGCAACTAAATCTCAGAATTCACAACAGAGGCCATACGTAAGATGGGGTAAGGACCTTCATTCTCTGGCGTGAACTTTTCAGTTGTGCCTGTCTTAATGGCGGGGTTGTGAAGCAACACTAAGTCGTCGAGTTTACATTGTGGAATAACAACGCTTTCATTATATCTTTGGCGTTGTTTCTTAGCGAGATTGGCAGTGTTGCCTTTCACCCGATCCAAATGGATTTCTAACGGCGTGCCAAGCCTTTTACTTCAGCCAAATCTAGTCCAGGTGGAATTTTTTTCTAATTCAAACAAGTAACTCATAGGTCAGCCATAGACAACTTCGTATTGGGTGTAACCAGTAAATTCATGCATACGACTGTTGTATACAGAAGCCACACAAGGAACGTCCCGGTCCCAATCAGTGTGTAGGTTGTTTACATAATATGATGGCATTTTCCCTACTGTTACGTGGACGCATTCCAGCCGTCCATTAGCCTTAGGATGGTAGGATAGTCCTCCATTTTTGTGCATAGCAACTTTCACACTTGTACAAATAATGAAGGTAAAAAATTCAACCTTTAATCTGCCAAGGTAGCTCCTGGAGTACTATATGATAAACAAAGGCACTTGCTACTGTTTCTGCTGTCAGCAATGGGTACTAAAATTAGGTACTTGGAAAAACGATCCATTATTGATAGAATATGCCTGTTGTTTTGTGTGTTTTCGGGATAGGGACCCGTTATATCGACCTATGTATGTTCGAATGGGCTTTGGAATTGTATCCCATGGTGGGGCTGCTCTCTGAGCACAAGGCAGTTTTGGACATGTCTCCGAACTGCTGTTTTTCTACCAATATCTGGCAGCTATTGGATGGAGCGTTAGTTTATCGTTGATCACAGTGACATGCTTGCAAACTGTCATGGCATTGCGCACTTACACGTTGCTGTAATTCCTTGGGGATTCCTTATATATATATATATATATATATATATATATATATATATATATATATATATATATATATATATATATATATATTCTACTACAACAGACTCTAGCAAGGAAGCGTACTGATTACACTCTGCGTCTCTTTACTGTGGTTCTTTCAGCTCTTCAGTGGAAAAAATCATCTGCTTGTATCATCCTAACTTTGCGGCTTAGGGCGTCAGCACTTTGATTCAAACGTCCGGGTTTATGGCGAACATCATATTCGGACAACTTTAAGCCTAGCGTATTAAGCGACTGCCTGTATCTCTTAAACTTAGCATCCGTTGCAAGGCAGCGTGATCGGGGACCACAGTGGAATTTCACCATTATATTCATCTGTCCAATCAAAAGCGACGCCCATCTTCAAAAGTTTCCTTCACGGATCGCCGATAGTAATTTGCCAAACTGAGAAAATAGTGCAATTTTTTAACATTTGCCCGTGTTTGAAATTCTTCCACTGCTTCTCATGACCTCGTATCTGGTTTCACCTCTATTTAAATAATAACATGCCCCAGGTACTGAACCACTGACTGTGTAAACGAACATTTCTCAAACTCAAATTGGCACCTTTTAACCTTGATAAAATATGTCTCAATCTCTCTGCATGCTCTTGAATAGTCCTTGAGAAAATAATAATATCATCTAGATACCTAAAAAATACAGTAGGCTTCAATCCTCTGAAAAGCAAATCTGCAAACCTCTGAAACGAGGCAGGCGCATTTCTAATACCGAAAGTCATGTGAAAAACTTCGTATAACCCAGAAGCTATTTTCGACCTGTCTTCCGGAGCGATTGGAATCTGGTGAGATCCTGATCGCATATCCAATGTAGTAAAATACTTGCAATTTCCCAAACGGTCCAAGATTTCATCAATACGTGGCAGAGGGTAAATATCAGGTATAGTTACTTTATTTACCGCTCTCAAATCTACACATAGGCGGTACCTTTTTTTTCCACATTCATTGATTTTTTTGGAACTAGGACAACGGGACTGGACGAGGCACTAACGGACTGTTGTTTTATTAATGTATCCAACCGTTGTTGTATGGTGCCTTCTACAACCAATTGCAAATGATATGACAATCCATACGGTTTTTGGGAGATGCGTCTAATATCTCCAGTCGAAATTTCATGTACAAGGTCATTGGCTAGCAGGTACTGCCTTCCTTCGAACAACCGTGCACATCCCTCTATAACAGGGTACAACAATTGTGGCGCCTCGATTAAATGCGCCAGCTTTTCACGCAAATCGGTTTTCAGCACAGAAGCTATCCTATAAACAATCTTTCCCAAAATTACAGTCGTACTGAAATGTTTCCTGCACCACTTCCACTGCTGACGGTATGTCAGGCACACAAAACGTTCTCAACACCATTCACACCTGCACACCCCACCATCACTCAGCCTCCGCGGAGGATTTCCCACAATCGGCCATGGGTGACGAGGCCTTACTAAATCCTTACAAGGAATTGTCTGTCAGAATGCGGGAGTAGCGGATTTTAAAGTTTTACATCGAGGTTGGGACAGATATCCACCCTGGCTTTTCCAGAGGCCCAGGCCCGTCTTAGATCTACTTAAAAAAAGAAAAAGATGTAACCTCCGATTTTACCTTTTACTACATGGTTTTTACAGTTTTAGATAGTCATAAACTTTACAGTGGTATACACAGATGGTTAGAAACAGGGAGACTCTGTGGGTTGTTCTGTAGTACTCCCCGACCGCGTCATCAAGATTCGCCTTCCACAGAATTATTCTATTTCATCAGCAGAACTTCATGCAACCCTGAAGGCGCTAGAGCAGATACGATGAGAACAGCGTAAACTGTATCTTATCTCCTCCGATTAGTGTGCTGCAATCGTTACAGGAGTTATAACCAGTTGTGACGTTGTAGCAAAATGTACAGGACAAACTGTTCTCCCTCCAACGTCGGGGAATGCAGGTAGCATTTTGTTGGGTCCAAGGGCTTGCGGGAATTTAGGAAAATGAAGAAGCCGATAGGGCTGCCAAAGAGGCCTGCCGAGACCGTGAAATAACACAGTGTCCTATTCCTTTGCAGAATCTGACTTCTTCGCTATTGTGATCCTTGCAGTTGTGGAAGATGAATGGCTGACAGTAACAAGCTAGCGATTGTCCTGCTGGCCTCTCCGGCGGGATAAAGTCGCCATTCGCCATAACCCTCCTCCGAATCTGGTACTGAACAAACACCCAAGGATTCTTACTGCGACGAGAGGAGACCCGCTACGTGATGCTTGTGGCGTGCAGATTTCTGTGCGTCACATTCTACCCCAATGTATTTTATACCATATACAGAGGACGGAGGCGAATCTAGGTGGTGATTTGCCCCATAGTTTGGATCATGACGAGACGAGACTCAGAAAAGTTTTAAAATTTTGTGAAATTTCTGGTCTCCGGCTCAAGCTTTTTGCCTGGAGGTTTCAGTATGTTGTAGAGTGGCTGGTAGATCTATTATACTCCTGCAAACAGTCAGCGTGAGTGTTCTGCTCTGGCATTTTAACTTTTTCAATCTTCCTTTTAGTCTAAGCTCATTTACCTTGTTTCAGGGTGTATGCATCAATTGCCTTAATTCGCTGTACTCCACATCTCTTCCATATTATATGACTCATCTTTTAAAGTACTGTACTGACACTCGTCGCAGATACATTACTCCCGGGTGCTGAAAACCCTCACAGGTGAGCGCCCCTTAAACATTATCATCATCATCTGTAATAAACGTCACCTTGTTAAAAAAAAAAAAAAAAAAAAAAAAAAAAAAAAAAAAAGCTACTCCATTTTACAGATCACTGAACAGATATGTAAGCTGATAAGTGTGTAAGCATTTTTGGTAATTAGTGAGATCTGCAGTATATGTGTAACAACCATTTTCGCGGGAAGATTAAATAACACATTTTGCATTATGAAAGAAGAGCGGCGCAACTTACATCATAGCTGAACTTCGTTTCTAAACTGTAAAGCTTCATGTGGCGAAATACAGTGTACAGTGTACAATATAGTGAGTATAGTTCGCTGATTTGGTAAAAGATTATCCTATCAACGACGCTGCAACATTTAGTCAAATGGCTTACTTTTATGCAAAAATTATATGGGGATCTATATAATCCTCTGATACCTAGGATTGTTGATGACGGTAGGTCACCTGTACAAATAATCGAGAGCTATGAATATTACAATCAAGTTCATATTTTTCCATGTGGTTTTGATTTATGACTACCTAAATTTCCTTGGTAGTTATAAATGGTGGCGGAGAGAAGTGAAGATGTAAAACTTCCGTCGTATCCATCGTCCGTTTTAATTCACAGATAAAGGGCCCACGTTTCGCAAGTGTAAATCAGTAACGGGGCAACATTCTCATAAATATAATAAATAAATTTAAGGCAGCGTCAGAATTACGCCTGATAACCAACGAAAGCCAGGAAAGCTACTTTTGGCAGCAGTTACAAAATATACGAGAAGAATCAAACCATCAGTAATGTCGAATCTTGCAGTACTCTGGGAATAATTTATATAATAGATAGAGAAGTAAAAACAAGTTGTTGGTTTTCAAGACGTGGGAGATAAGAATCTTCTTAACAGAAGTATACTCTGAAGCTGCGGTACATTATCTATTACAAGATAGCGCCTTATCAGCAAAAGTCTTTCACATCAAACATTTTTGTAGATACACAGTGCGGAAACTCTTTCTGATGCAGGGGGCAATGACTAAGTGGTTATAAAAATTGACTGAAAACGATGTCAATTTTATTACTCCAGTTCCCAAAGACATCTTCAGTCCTTCTCTTATCACTGCTTAAAAGCAACTGAATTGACACGATTTTCAGTTCAACAAATGCACGAGAATGGTAACCCAAATTCAACAGGTAACTGCGGACCGATCTACGTATTACCCGCAGCATCTGAATTCTTATAGTAAATTGTTGACGGACTACCATTATACATATAACATTCTAGATAAACATCAATGCATATCCGAAAACAGCAGTCTACAGTAACAGTGTTAATCAAAGTGAGTGACGAAATGAAACGTTTTATTTATATTCTCAACATCCCCATTGCACATTTATTTGGATGTTGTGAAAGGTTTGGGTACATTTCTTCCATTATCTGTTCTTCATTAGAAACCAACTGATGTAATTTAAAAATTATAGCTTGATGATTTTTTTTTTCTTTTTCCGCATCAATCTATAATCTTAAAATTCTAGTTGGTTTCTTATGGCTGAAGCAGAGACGAAAAGTTTGAAAATTGGACGAAATTTGTCGAAACTAAATAAAAACTGGGACGGTGAAGAATATAAATAAAACATTATTAACAGTTACGAATCCTAATCCATCTTAGGATGAATTTTCACAATAACTGAAACGTGTAAAGATAGTGAATCAAATAGTTTAGCTCAGTTTTAGCGTAATTTTTCGTGCTATTGATTTTGTAGTATCGCTTATCGTGAGGCAACCAAAGACTTCTGCACCAAATGTAGAAGGACACGGGAGCGCAAACAGTTCGCAGTACGAGATCCTACGATTCCGAAATAGGGCGCGCAGTGCGCACTACGCGTGCCCGAAATGTGATTGGTCGAAGTGTAATAGTCTGCGCATGAGGCCAGTAGACAGATTACATTGTACGTCGTGTTGACAGGACTGTTATGTGTTCATCAGGCGTATGCCTCGAGCTAGCATTGCGACGATCCAACAGATAGACGTTTACGATTTAGGACGAAGTGTCACACTACACAGAACCTTCTCTGAAGTCGTGCTCAGGAACTGACACAATTATTACGGACAACAAAAGAACCTTTACAGAGTTAATGCAAGATAATTTGACTTAATTGAGTCATCAGTGTACTTCCACAACAGAAATTTGAGCATTCAGTTAACTGTAATAAATTTATCATAGTTTACTGACGTTGTGGGTTACAGATTTTGATATATCAAAATGAATCACCTGATTACTCAGACTGCAACGCTACGATTTGGTACCTACTTTATGTGCAAATGTACACTGCTCAAAACAATTAGGGAATCACTTGATATATCTGAAGTATTGTCATCGCCAGCATGAACTACAATGGTTCGACGCGTTTCTGTCTGTTCTACGGAGTGGAAACATCAACATTACAGCAACCGGAATAGTACTATTAACAGAAGGTTGCTGCAGAGGAGTTTGGTGTTATGCTTACTCTACCAAACGAATTACACAAGCAGTTGGCTTCACACAGTGTAGTGAACAGGTACTCCAATGCAACAACGTGACTTACCAAAAGTTATGGCATGGAAAGCCGTAGGAAGATTGGAAGCGAGATAGAGAGAGGTGGCAGCAGCTGTTGCAGTATCCCAAAGGGTAGTTTCCAGGACCTAGGCGGGATGTAAAACGACAGGATCCGTTGAAATATGTCAATACCGAGATCTTCCACGGATAACATCAGCAAGAGGTGACAGTTATGACCGGTTAACAGCCCGTCGAGATAGGAGGCTCAATGCCACTCCGCTGCAACGCACCCTCCAGGCACTGACAGGATGTGCAATGTCAACACACAGTCCGAAATAGCATTCAGGAATGTGGCCTATACGCACGGAGGCCTTTGGTGTGTGTCCTATTGAAACCACGACACCGCTTACCTCGCAGAAACTGAGAGAAGGAACGTAAGGATTGGAGTCGTAACGAACGGCACGGGGTTTTGTTCACGGATGAGTCAAGATTTCGTCTTCCGGGCAGTTGTCGCCGGCCGCGGTGGCCGAGGGGACTGAGGCGCTCCAGTCACGGTCTGCACGGCCACTACGGTCGGAGGTTCGAATCCCCCCTCGGGCACGGATATTTGTGCCGTCCTTAGTCTTAGCTAGTTCATAAGTAGTTTGTAAGCTTAAGGACTGATGACCCCGTAGTTAAGTCCCATAAGTTCTACAAACATTTGAACATTTGAGCAGTCGTCGTTACCTCATCTGGAGAAAACGTTGAACCTGGAAAAATCCTACTTTTGTGCATGAAATATGTCCATATCATGGTGCTGGAGGAATGGTGTGGGTAGGAGTCAGTATTGGCTCACATACGGAGCTTTGTCGTTCAGAATAGCGCTTTGACTGCGCAGAGCATAGAGACGAGATCCTTTGACGTTTTTTGTGCCCTCCGCTGGTGCCATAGCAGATTGGTTTCTTCTGGCGGAGACAAATTTCGTCCCGACAGAGTTGCTCTGGTGGACAACATGCTTGAAGCTGAGGGAATTGGACGAATGGAATGCCCAACTTATTCGCCGAACTTAAATCCGATTGAGTATTATAGGATGCACTTGGAGGAACGCACTGTAGCCAGACCTGCACCTCCTAGAACGATTTCTGAACTGGATATTTCACTCACGTAAGAATGGTTAAATATCCCTCATACTATCCATTCAACGCAGGTGTGCAACTGTACTGGCCGTCCGAGGTGATACACACCATATTAGAGGGTAACGAGAATGACTTTTCGCTATTATGGGAGCCCCAAGGTGTCAGCAAAATATTGTACTGTATCACACACAAATTACAGTTGAAACCAATATCTGAATAAAATGTATATTGTGTATTACATATCATCCGATCCCCAAATTGTTTAGAACAGTGCATTAGATTATCTCTGGTTTCAGTCTTACGCCAATTGATTTTCTCATTTTATACTAAAGAAACTCAATTCTTCTAAGTTCCCTTTTATGTTTTGGCAACATTGAAAATTCAAATGTTTGGTAAGCTTAAGGGACCTAATTGCGGGGTCATCAGTCCCTAAACTTACAAACTACTTATGAACTACCCTATACTAAATACGATACAAAAATTCATGCACGAAGGGGAATTCGAACCCCCGACCGTAGCGGCCGTGCAGACTGTGACTGGCGCGTCGCAGACCGATCGGCCACTGCGACCGGCGGCAACATTGGGATGTATCTAAACATCAGTTCTAGTAATATATTTCCTGCCATTTTATGTATGAATGACCATCATTACCATATTGGATCTATAGTCTTGAACCTCAGGAAGTCAAAGGTTATTATAAAACACACGAAAAGTTGATTATTGGTAGTTTCGTTATAATCTCCATCTTCCCTAGACGTAAATTAGTACTTGTTCAGTTAAACAAAAACTAGTCAATACTTTACTTCTGCTAAACTTTACCACTGAGATTTCATTCAACACAGTCAAAAAGTAAAAATCCAGATGAGTGTTGCCAGCTATGAATGTTTATGTAATATATGCGCAACAGCATTCGATTGTTTACCCACATATCTCTGGGTGGATACAACCGGAGGGCAAAAAAGTATTCACAATCACTATTTTAGACATTTGTGGCCTCACCTCGCATATCAGAAATCTATCACACCTCTCAGCATTCTAAACGATCTGTTGAACAAAGGATCAGTATGATGATATAATATAAGCATTAAATGAAGAGAATAAGTATCACTGTCACACTGCGTACTTACATTTTAATATACTTTTACATCAATGGAGAACTACCATGCCTTTTGGCAGAACACCGATGATGAAATTTTCCTACGGTCTTTAATTTCTGGGACCATATACCCAAGGATACATACACTGCCAAGAAAACGGTTGTTCAGCTGGAAAGACGACGTCTACTTTGAACCGATGCCACCTGGAAGATACTGATGGTTTCGACGTAGTCCACCAACGGGTAGTGTAGTTCGAGAGTGCCAACTGTTCGAATCCCCCCTCGGGTATGGATATTTGTGCCGTCCTTAGTATTAGCTAGTTCATAAGTAGTTTGTAAGTAGAGGGATCGATGACCCCATAGTTAAGTCCCATAAGCTCTACAAACATTTGAACATGTGAAGTGCCAGCAGTGCTTGTCGTTTGATAAAAACTAGGTGACCCGTGCAAATACTTCGCACCATTAGTGGCCATTCATGTAAAATGGAAACAAGTAAAACTAAATATTTATCATTTAAAAATATTTTATTATTGATAGTAACAGTATACAGAATATTATATAAACTTGTGTTTTCTTAAATTCATTTCATAACACTTATTTCAAACCAATTGCAATTATAAAATAGATTGTTTTAATATATAAGAAAGATAGAGGACCCATGCGAATACTTCGCACCGTTAATGGAATGACAAAAAATGTGGGAAAAAATGGAAGTAAAGTTGAATGTTTACGCATAGCTTTCTTCAGAATCAATCAGTACAAGTGTTTAAAAGCGCAAATGAAAAAGCTTGATCAACACCACGTAGAGAGAAGGCCGCGGCGCTCTCGAGTGACGTCACGCAGAGTAGGCAACTTTCGCGTAGCTGACTGGCTGCACGCTACGGCATAGTGGGCCGTGCCCCAGCGGCCACCCAGTTAGCTACGCGAAAGTTGCATACTCTGCGTGACGTCACTCGAGAGCGCCGCGGCCTTCTCTTTACGTGGTGTTGGCTTGATCCGCTGAGTGTTGTTTGGTCCAAGAGAACTGCATTTCTTAATTAGAACCGAAGATATCGCAAAACAAACCGCTTAAAACATTCAATGCAAGTACAGAAGGATACCGCGTTTGAATAAAAATAAAGAATGGAGAGACAGGGTAATTCTGATCTTGATGACAAATTGCGAATAATACCTTTCGTTTAAAGCAAAACTGAAGGAAATCGGTCGGATAGATGGCCTGACCTACTGACTTTACAGAAAGGACATCCCCATTTGAAATATACAGAAGGAAAGGAAATCACGTTTGAGTGTATAAAAAGGCGAGAGTTATATAAATTCTCATATTTGATGACACCGACAAATCTATGGATGAATACCTAATGTTTAAAACCAAATTGAAGGAAATCGGCTGGGTAGTATGGTCTGATCGACTGGCGTTAGTTTTCGTAGATTCTTATAATACTGCCTTACTGCCATAAGGCTCAATGTGATATCAACGAATGAAACAGACGACTTGTCACGAAGACGGAATCGTGCTTTCCCACAGCCAACCAGGACAGCTTAAAAGGAGTCCGATTGAGGCCTTCCGTGTGGCGGGATGGTCCCTGAGCAGGGTTTCACACAATTTGGACGTGGTGTGTCAGATGTGCAATGATGCAGGCTACCGTGGTCACGTGTACAATCTCACACCCGTAGCAGAGGTTCTGTAAATCAACGCAGCCCAGACGTCCATCAAGATCGTCGTATTGTAAGAGCAGGTTGAAGGCTCTACTTAAGCACAGCTCAGATAAGAAAGTTTGTGAGCCAAGGTGTCAATACGAAATTTTGCCAGCAGATTACTAATAACAGGACTACTGGCATGCAGGCCTCTAGCCCCTCGTCCACTGATGCGACAGCATTGAGGTTCGCGGCCGACTGGTGCCATCATACGTTCTTTTGTAATTGAAAATTCAAAATTCAAATGTTTGTAAATCTATGGGACTTAACTGCGTTGGTTATTAGTCCCTAGGCTAACATACTACTTAAACTAAATTAAACTAACCTAAGGACAACACACACACCCATGCCTCAGGGAGAACTCGAACTTCCGACGGCGAGCAACCGCGCGATCTTCAGCGAGGCATCTACATAGATACACCGCAAATCACATTTAAGTGCTTGGCAGAGGGTTCATTAACCACTTTCATAACTTTTCTCAACCGTTCCATTCTCTAATAGCGCGCGGGAAGAAAGAACACCTAAATAGTTCCGTTTTCGATGTGATTTCTCTTATTTTATTGGGATGGTCATGTCTCCCTAAGTAGGTAGGTGCTAGCAAAATATTTTCACGTTCAGAAGTAAAAGTCGGTGATTGAAACTGCGCAAACAAATCACGCCGCAATGAATAACGTCTTAATGATATTCACCCCAATTCGTGCAACATTTCCGTGATGCTTTCCCCCCGGTAACGTGATAAAACAAAACGAGCTGCCCTTCTCTGAATCTTCTCAATGTCTTCCGTCAGTCCCACCTGGTGAGAGTCCCACAAGGGGCAACAATACTCCAAGAGAGGACGCACAAGTGTGATGTAGGCAGTCTGTTTGGTGGAGCTGGTGCATCTTCGAAGCGTTCTGCCAATGAAACGTAACCTTTGATTCGCCTTCCCCACAATATTTTCTATTTGTTCTCTCCAGTCAAAGTTGTTCGTAATAGTAACACCTAGGTATTTGGTAGAATTTACGACCTTAAGATTTGACTGATTTATCGCGTAATTAAAGTTCAGCGGATTTCTGTTAGTGGTCATGTGTATTACTTCACACTTTTCTTTATTTAGTGTCAATTACTAATTTTCATACCATGTAGAAATTTTATCTAAATCGCTTTGAAGTTGCTTTTGATCCTCTGTTGACTTCACTAACCGATAAACGACAATATCATCCGGGAACAGCCTGAGGGTGCTATTCAAATTGTCTCCTAAATCGTTTATAAACAAAAGGAAGAGTAGAGGAGCTATAACGCTTCCTTGGGGAACGCCAGATATCACATCTGTTTTACTCTTTGACTTACCGTCAATTACAACGAACTGTGTCCTTTCTGATAGGAAATCGTTAATCCAATAGCACAATTGGGGAGATATTCCATAAGCACGCAATTTCATTAGAAGCCGCTTGTGGGGTACAGTGACAAAAGCCTTCCGGAAATCCAGAAATATGGAATCGATTTGAGATCCCTTGTCGATGGCACTTATCACTTCATGTGAATAAAGGGCAAGGTTGTGTTTCGCAAGAGCGATACTTTCTGAATCCGTGTCGACTTTTGGTTAACAGGTCGTTCTCGTCGAGGTAGTTCATAATGTTCGAACAAAGTATATGTTCCAAAATCCGACTGCAAATCGACGTCAATGAGATTAACCTGTAATTTTGGGGATCACTCCTATTGCCTTTCCTGAATATTGGAGTAACTTGGGCAACTGTCAAGTCTTTGGGTACGGATTTTTCCCTGAGTGATCGGTTGTAAATGATAGCTAAGTACGGAGCTATTGCATCAGCATACTCTGAGAGGAATTGGTATACAATCTGGCCCGGAAGATTTGTTTTTGTTTAGTGACTTAAGTTGTTTTACCACTCCAGGAGGCGCGGTAGACTGCTCGGCTGTCCACCGCGGCTTGTGAGACGAAATGGCAGACCATGGTCTTCTGTGATGGAAGCAGATACCGCCTACACGACGGTCGTTTGCGTGTACGACGTAGGCCTGGCGAGAGTTGTCTCGTAGAGCGCATACGTCCAAGACACTGGCCCATCCCATGCGATAACTTAAAATATCTTTCGAGTTTGTGGAGGGGACGCTTTGAATATTGTAAGACACATTCTGTTCCATCCTCCCTACATGAATGTAATGTAAAATTTTGAACATGGCTGAATAGCAGGAACTGTAATTCAATTATTCATAAAAGTGTATAACAGTCAACCAGTTGCGTAAAATTTAAGGATCTTGACCTAGGTTTTGTTACTGCTAAGGATAGCTTCATCAGAAGAGATATTAGCTAAAAGCAGAAAAGGTCTTACAGGGGAAAATTTAATCACAGGCGAAAACGACGGTGAAATTACCAGTACTTTCATGAGAAAAGTGACGTCAAATTTCATCTTACGAGCATATTGCTTAGGTTGAAAATGGTAAAAAAATGTCTTTAAAAATATAAAATAATAAAAATCCAGAACACCATTGTGGTCATGAAGGAACTGGCTATGCGGCGCTGATCACGCAGCCATGTGAACGTACTCTTGGGCGCGACACTCACGGGCCACTAGCCACGCGACCAATACAATTTGTAATATCGTGTAATCATTAAAATAATCAAGAGATTACATTTCTTAAAATTGAGACAATGTTTTATGATGTGGAAATCGAAGTTCAAATGGAAGCTCCTAGTAGGTGAAAATATAACACAACTTCGTTTTCACGAATGTAGAACAAACGTACTTACATAACAAATGACAAAAATACATAGGTCATGAGATGGGATGTAAACAAATACACATTAAAAAATTGCAAAAATATCTGGTTTCAGAGGACTACATACTATAGAGAATGTGGCACAACCAATCAAGAGGCAAAATAATGCTATTGGAAAGGTGGAGAGTGAGACAAGCATCTCACAGACATAAGCACCGGCTTGAGAGCATTAAAGAAATTTTTATGTTTCAACTGCAATTGTTCATTTAAATTTATTTGATATGTGTCTAAATATTTCAAGTTGTTCTAAGACGTCAGGTTTCCATCCCTTCTTTTCTTTATGCAGAATCTTCATTTCATCTAAGTTTTTGGGATTGTGTCCTGTGATCAATACATGTTCTGCAAAAGTCGATTTATGTACGTTCGTGCCCTTTCTTTCTAACAGATGTTCCTTGTACCTTATACTGATGGCTCTGCCTGCCTGTCCAATGTAAAATGCTGGGCATGTGTCACAGGCAATTTTATACACTACTGAGCCACGCAAGGGTTCGTCTGAAGGTTTTACGCTTTGTACTAAATTGTTATGTAAGTTTTCCATGTAATTTATTCTGATGTTATAATTTTAGTTCAACTTTATTCTGAGGAAGTTACCACTAGTGGAAACGAAACCGAAGTCAAAAACCTTAAATTTTACACAACCGGTTGGCTGTTATACATAAAAGAAAAGAATGTGATTTGTTATTTCAACAGGATAATGCTCGCTCGCAAACTGGACGCATGCAGTGCAACGTCCTCTTGTGCAGCTTTTTTTGGCCAGCACGATGTCCGGACTTGGCTCCAATCGAGCACGTACAATACGTGTTGCGACGACAAGTGACACACGCCACTTGTCAAGTTATCTCTGGGAATCTCAGTGAGTAATACAGTAATAACTCTTGGAGAACAACCTGATCGGTTTGAGCAGGCCGGCCGCGGTGGCCGAGGGGACTGAGGCGCTCCAGTCACGGTCTGCACGGCCACTACGGTCGGGGGTTCGAATCCCCCCTCGGGCATGAATATTTGTGCCGTCCTAGTTCGTAAGTAGTACATAAGTACTTAGTAAGTTTAGGGACTGATGACCCCGTAGTTAAGTCCCATAGACTATACAAATATTTGAACATTTTTAGTTTGAGTAGGCGCGATGTATACATTATCTGTATAAAGTATATATGACAAAAACGCTTGTTGATATATTTTATTTCAGATAACCGGTTTCGACAAACTTAGTAGTAATTTTGAGATGTCTACATTTTTAAAAATAGAACCTTTCATGACACAGTGCTTGATGTCTACGTTGTAACAGTCGCATACATATTTTAAATGTACTGTTTTGAGAACATTTGAACTAGATGCGTCTTAATTTGAAATCATATGCCATAGCTCGTCACTGTGAAAAACAATCACGTGATGACATATGACTTTAAATTACAAAACATCTAGTTTATATGTACTTAATGCATTACATTTCAAATATGTATGTACGTCACACTCCGTGTCATATGAGGTGCTATTTATTAAAATGTAGAGATCTGAAGATATCCACGTTTGTCGAAATCGGTTATCTGAAATAAAATATTCAACAAGCGATCTTGAAATATACATTTCTCAACAAATAACAATTTAGATCTCCCTCGTGCTTGAAAAATATCTATATCTGTGTACGTTTATCACGTCTGAACCACAAGACATAAAGAGCTAAAAATTTGTAGAGTTACTAATGTCTACCCAGGGAAGGCTTTAGGCACGGTTTTATGGCGATCGGATAGCTATTTATCTATATATATTAATGTGAATGTCTGTTCGGTGTACGCTTATCACGTCCGAACGACAAGACGCAGAGACTTAATAATTGTACAGTTACTAATTTATACCTGAGGAAGGTTTTAGGCACGGTTTTATAGCGATCTGATAGGTATTTCGTAATTTGAAAAATACAACGCGAAATGCGGAACAGTAATTACTCTTTAAAAATGGTTTTATTGGTTAAATTGTTGCTTGAGGGTTAATAATGATAAAAGGGTGGAGTATATTGGGATGGAGAATTATCGGTGTATATAAAATTCTACGTGTCTGTGTGTGTGTTAATATTTCGCTCTGCAGCGAAAACTGCAGAACGCAGACAAATAGTCTGTGTGTAATTCTTGTCAGAAGTCTCCCGTTGTACACCATAGCAGTTCCATACCGGCAGCTATAAGGAGGTGGAAGATATGGTGCTTGAAATTCGTCAAATAAAAAAATTCGGACTGAAGGCCAGCGATGACGCTTGCGATTCTATAGCCAGGAGATTACATACAACGAAACGTGATGCCACAAACCATAACTTTGGTCTATGCGTGCTACAATGTCTGCAGCTCTTTCTCTGTGAGGATAAGCATACGAATATGGAAATATAAGAATAAATAAATAAAGCCGTGAAAAAGAAATTTCTTTTAATACATCTCTTTAAAAAAACTGATTTGACGTTTTGCGCAAGTACAATACTACAAATAACGTAGTTTACCAGAATGCCCTAAAATGTAATTAAAGCCGGCCGCGGTGGCCGAGGAGACTGAGGCGCTCCAGTCACGGTCTGCACGGCCACTACGGTCGGGGGTTCGAATCCCCCCTGGGGCATGGATATTTGTGCCGTCCTAGTTTGTAAGTAGTTCATAAGTAGTTTGTAAGTTTAGGGACTGATGACCCCGTAGTTAAGTCCCATAAGCTTAACAAACATTTGAACATTTGAATGTAATTAAAATGAATTTGGACATTACTCTCACCATACGTGTTGAGATATTGCAACACAGTCTATACGGAATAATGTATGTATTATTTATTGTAAATCATTAAGCAGTTCACATAATTTTATTTTTTATTTGAATGTTGATTAAAAATGTTTGTTTCTAAAGAAGGTATTGTATTTCATTTCATCCTTCAAAACCAGTCTCATAGCACACTACTGAAAGATAGCTTATCTATCATAATCAACCAACACGCGAGCGGAGCCGCGGGTTTAAGCTAGTATATAATAAATCTCGGGTGAATAGGAAATCGCTAAGAGACACCACCACTTAAATAGCTGCGCGCCACCTGTCATATCTACTTCCAGGTGGCAATCTGCGGCCGACCTCTAGTAAAACCAGGGAGGTTAAAAGAGAGGAGCGTCTGCTGTACTTCTGTCTGAAGCTGGCCGCAGCCATGTTTGTTGTTCAAAAGACTCACAGGCACGAATGGAACGTTACTCCCTTCAAATTATTAGTGCTGTCAAAACGGTTAGTACAACCATAAACAAGGCACACTGACATTATCAGTTGCAAATCTTCGACAAGTCTACACAGCAGCTCAGCAGTCAACTAATGTTTTGAACAAACTGTAACGGCGGAGCTAATTTTCAGTCCAGGTTTGTGACGTCATGTCTCTCCCCTCTTTTCATATCCATGAGTAAAACTAAGATACCATCCACCGTATTGGGTGCCGCCATCTTCTATCCAAAGATATTACACACAGCAGTGCTGCCAACTTTACTGTATTACTCACTGAGATTCCCAGAGGTGCCCAGGGTGCCCCAGAGCTACAACACCAAGAATGCTCGAGTTCTTCCAGAGGCCAGTGCCACCCAGAAGTAGATAAGATAGGCGCCGCGCAGCTTTTTTAGTGGTGTTATCAGTAAGACAGTGTCAGTCGTCGTGCAGCCGTGTGTGCTCCAGCATAGAGAATTATACAGTGAGCATGCCGCGTTATATGAGGAGATTTGGGCATTCACGCCTTCCTGTGTGCAAGGCAGTCGATACATTGGATATTCTACATCTACATATATACTCCGCAGTCCACCATAATGTGCGTGGCGGTTTGTACACTGTACCACTACTGGTCATTTCCTTTCCTAATCCACTCCCAAATAGAACGAGGGAAAAAAGAATGTCTATAAGCCTCTGTACGAGCACTAATTGCCCTTGTCTTTGTGATCTTTACGCGAAATGTAAGTAGCCGGCAGCAAGATCGTTCTGCAGTCAGCTTCAAATTTCGGCCCTCTAATTTTCCTCAACAGAACATCTCGAAAAGAACGTCATAATTCTTCCAGCGATCCCCAACAGAGTTCCCGGAGCATTTCTGTGACACTCGTGCATTGGTCTAACCTACCAGTAACGAACCTAGCTGCTCGCCTCTCAACTGCTTCCATGTCTTCAAACTGATCTGCTGCGGGTCGCAAAAATATGAGAAATACTCAAGACGTGGAAGTACAAGCGTTTTATACGCGGTCTCCTTTACAGATGAAGTACATCTTCTCCAAATTTTCCTAATAATACGAAGTTCGCTATCCGCCTTACAACTGTCCTTACATGTTCGTTCCATTTTATATAGCTCTGTAGTGTTACGCTTAGATATTTGAACGACACGACTGTATCAAGAATCTTACTTCTAATGCTGCATTCGAACATTATGGGATTGTTTTTACTACTCATGTCCATCACCTTACATTTTTCTACATTTATAGCTGGCTGCCATTCTTCACATGTGTTAAAGTAGTTAGTACTACAGCACAGCGGAAAATATGGCATGGCCCTACTACTTTTGTTGGAGATGTTTGTAATTTCAGTATTAAAACTACTGATGTATCTGGTGGTTCTAGTTCATTAACGGTTGCTATTGTTAGGCATAGTTTTTCCTTGCCGTTCTGTATTAAATGAGTCGTTCTGACAAAAGGGAAATCTTTAAACTTTATATCTTTAAAGAAATAAGAAATGAAATTAAATATTTAATAAATTATAAATTGTGGAAACCTTCTCTCGTCACCCTACAGATTAACAGCACAGTCATTCCATATGGTGTTTCATTTTCTTCCAATGTATGGAAGGAACTGCCAAAGCTCAGTAGCGTCAGCGTGAAGCGAGAGTTTCTGCAAATGAGAGTCCATGCGCTGTTTGAATTATCACTGAGCTATTTTTCCGTGTCTTATAATTAAAAAGGCTTTCACCGCTTACATTTATCTAGATTAAGAAGATAGATTAAATTTTTAAGATTCCTCGATAGGATCCTTTATCAGTTACGACGACGTACGAAACAGAAACTGTCCACAGCTCTTACCGATTAAAGTCGTTGTGATATGTATCAACAAAATTATTGTTCTCAGTGTTTCACTCGAGCTATCAGATCTTCCGAAAGTTGTGGCTCATTTTCATCTTACTGTACTGTATTAACACGAGATATTTTAGGAAGAGTTTTTGTTGCTATTACAAATTCCTTACAATTTACAGCAAAAATAACAAAGAAAGTTTATTGATCTACCAAAGTAGCCAATTAATGTGACGTCGAAATACTTACACAATGATTGATTTTGCTGGTTGTTGCGGGATCGGGTTACAAGGGATGTAGCATTAGCATGAAATGTTTGGGACACTACAGATAAAGGGGGAGCTGATTGTTTCCATGTGAGAAGCAAGTTTTGGCAAGCTGTTGGGTTCTCCAGCTGGCCGGCTAACATTTTGGACCTAGTGAATGGAATACAGGTAGTTAGGGAAATCCTAATCTGCTCGTAAACAAGGAACGGCGGTGTTGGATTACCGAGGGCGGCTCTCTCAGATTGCAACTGAAATACAACATAGCCACACAAATTATTCTAAAAATCCATATAAAGTCAGGGAATGATTATACGGCGAATATAATTATATGAATGGATTCAGGAGACTTGGGAAAAGCAAACGCCGTAATCACAATTACAATATCCCTTACAGATAAAAAGCTGATAAATTTCAGTACTATAATAATAGTATTATAAGACTTATATTTACAATTGTTGATACGTATTGTTTATCAATAACAGTTTAAGAAGCAAATGGGCAGCATTACACCACGCTACCTATCTTAAAAGACGCACCATTTTACTTCCGTATTTTTTTAATAAACTTTATTTCACTCTCTTATTCTGCTTTTCGTGGAGGTAGTAATATTCTTGTGTCAGAATATAGGTTTCACCACAGTAACACAAAACATGAACCCAGCAAAGTGCATTATTTATATACTTAGTGACGTTCGTTTTATGTTGTAGACTGCCTCTTAAATATTTCAGCAATCGTGTACACGTGTGATGACAAACTGTTTTTATAACAAATACTGTAATCGCGGATTAATTTGGAACTGCAATGTTCACTGCACTTCACTAATTTACGAGTGATAATTTGGAACTTTTACTCTCGAGTGCGTTTGATACTTATAGTGACTCTCATGAACAATAATTGGAGAAATATTTCAGTTATTTGCCGATGTATAAAGTTGGACCACCTCCTCATTTTCATGTCCAGAAAAAGAAATAAACTCTATTTATAAAGAATTGCTTCGTAAGTGAATCACTTCTTTATATTAGATTCCATTTTGTTGGTTATTCAGAGGTTTCTTTAGATATATTTTCACGTCATCAGATGCACATTGATAGACTGGCTAAACTACAGATTATTTAGTTGTTTAAACAGATTGCGTAGGGGTTTAGGGCATATAATCTGACACACATAACTCACCCGTAAACTTTTCATTAGCCTGAGTTATGTATTGCCCAATTCTTATTGGTGAGTACTGATAGAAAGGTCGCGTACTGTTGTTACACCAGAAGAAAACTAACAATGCCACTGTTCTGCATTCATGAATAGGATACTCGGAAAAGTATTTACTAGGTAGGGATCCTGTCTAGAAACAATCATTAGGATAAATCAAGGTATCCAACACATGATTAAAACATGCTGGTGATTATTGACACACATAATCATACTTTGCTGGTTCATTACACTACACACTAAAATCAGACTTGCTTGACAGTCCTGGCAGCGGTGAAGCCGTAGTGGTTCTAAGTGGCAATAAATTTAGGCGGAAAGCATGGCCTGGCCTCACAATAACTTGGAGCAAACGAAATCTCTTCTTGGCGTCGAAATTATACGTTTTAGGGCTCCTTATACAACTAGCAGCTCCACAAGCATTGACATCCGAGGCAAAATTGCAGATAATTCCAGAAAAATACGCCTCAACAGTCCGCAGATCGTCACACAGGTGTTACTACAATGCTGCCCAGACCTCGATTACTGCTTTGTTTAATTCCAGGCCACGCTACTCGTTCTCCCACCTTTTACATTACACACATACAGTTTCGTTATCAACCGGCCCTATTATACAGGTTTTACATACCATATATATCTAATATTTTTCAATTTCCTGTGCATGAACCAGCGACTTACAATACAAATAGTCACAAAATCTGCTTGACAATTGTATCAGTTTCATACAGAATATGTAAATAAGTGTGTTTTTCAAAAATAAGCAGGATTTCATACCAAAATTAAATACAGTATAAGCAATACATCAAAGATAACACATCACAAGGACATCATACACTACAATCGATACATATATACATGAAATAAATAAATTTACCACCCACACAGTAAAAGCATTAATGGAAGGGTCATCTACAGGGTGTTTCAGTAAGTGTGTTTGCCTCTGTAACATAAAATAATAGGTGACGAGAAATTTTAATGCGGTAGGTCAACACAAGAAATGTTACACTTTCTGCGGAGATATGAACATAGTTTATTGTATCATTTCCAAAGAGTTACAGCACAAAGATATAATTTTTAATTTTTTTCTATCGTGCATTGGATTCGTTGAAACCAGCTACGTCCAAATCAATTTAAACTATATTCCTATCACTGTTAGTTTGGGAGCTACAATCCTTCAAAGTTTCAGGGGCAGATACCACAAACGCTGCGCATAAGGCAAAGCGCCTTCTAAATAAGGTGCGGCCGATTTGTAACGTCGCCGGTGTCACGGAGCGAGAAGCTTTCTCGATGCGCTGTTAAGACTGCCGACTGTCGCCGCACACGGCCGTATACCCGACAGTTGGAGCCACACAAGCAACCGGGGCTCAAAATACCACAGTTACTGACATCGTATGACGATGGCATACACGAACGAGTACGTTGACATGTTGCTGATGCTCGGCGAGTGCCGACACGATGCCACTGAAGCAGCCATGGCGTATGCCGTGAGTTATCCTAGGTGAAGAGCCCCGGCAGCCATTACGTTCTTACGTTCCGAACAACGACTTCGGGAAACAGGCAGCTTGGTAATGCGCCGCAGTAACAGACGAAGACCTGCAAAAGTGAGGAGACGGAGGTGTTTGTTTTAGCTGCACTACACCACGATCCTCATGTCAGCTTACGAGCCGTTGCTGCAGTCGCTGGTGTCAGTCTCACATCTGTGTGGCGTATAGTACACGGCCGCAGGTTTAACCCGTACCGCCTGTCACTGACCCAAGAGCTGCATGGGAACGATTTCCGTGCAAGAGTGACATTCTGTGAGTGGGCCATGCGTAATTTCACGCTGGAGCCTTTACAAAGTGTTATGTTCTCTGATGAGTCCACGTTCACAAATTATGGTGCAGTGAATCGCCATAACATGCACTACTGGGCCACAGACAATCCTCGTTGGGTTCGACCTGTCGACCGTAATGTAGGTGGTCTATTAACGTGTGGTGTGGAATCCTTGGGGATGAAATCAAAGGTCCACACTACTTCCCAAGTACACTGACAGGTGAGTTATATCGCGCTTTTATAGCCTACAGTTTGGGTGGTCTCCTTGAACATGTGTTTCTACACACGAAAGTCCATATGTGGATGCAGCACGATGGTCACCCAGCCCATTCTTCGCGTGCTGTTGTGGAAGAACTAAACAGGTTTGCAGGAAGATGGTTGGGGCGCCATGGTCCTCATTCATGGCCCGTAAGGTCGCCCGATTTAACACCAGTAGATTTCTTTTTGTGGGGATATCTAAAGGATCGTGTTTATGTCACTGAGCCCACATCCCCAGATGATCTACAACGGCGCATCGAGAATGCATGTCGCTCCGTCACACCGGCAGATCCTTTCGACGGCGCATTGCATTATGCACTGAGGAACATGGACACACATTTGAACATCTCATGTAAATCAACTTCCCATCGCCGTAACATCCATCACCCACCACACAGCCATGTATTATGTACAGCGTGTGGTATCTGCCCCTGAAACTTTGAAGGGTTGTAGCTCCCGAACTAACAGTGATAGGAAGGTAGTTTAAATTGATTTGGACGCAGCTGGTTTCAACGAATCCATTGCTCGATAGAAATATCTATTTTTCCATTTATAAAATTATATCTTTGTGCTGTAACTATTGGGAAAATTATACAATAAACTATGTTCATAGCTCCGCAGAAAGTGTAACATTTCTTGTGTTGACCTACCGCATTAAAATTCCCCGTCGCCTATTATTTTATAACTTACAGAGGCAAACACACTTAGTGAAACACCCTGTATAATGTTACAATTTGTTCACGAAATCGTAACTGATGGACGAAATTATCGCAAGTTGTGTGCGCATTGGATGCCCAATGTGCTCATCACAGAGTCAGCCATACAAAACAAACGTCACCGAATGGTAACAACGGGACTCGGTCTCTTTCACGACAATGCTCCTCCACATACCACTTTTGCAACACAAGAGTCGTTCGTTTGGTGGCGATGTTTTAAGCCACCCCTTTCACAGTTCCAATCTTGCACTTAGCCCTTCGCGTGGTGTGTCACACGTAGCTCAATTGAGTGGAACAACTAGTCTAGTAACGTGGTGTTTCCGAACACAGCCTCCACCACAGCTTGTCTACCTCAGTCGGCACCACCAGTGGAAGCATTCTCACCCTTCAGTAGTGTCTTCGCCGATAGATTTCGTTCCGCGCACGTAGTTTGTCCAGGGACCAAGGCGAATTGACAACCGTTTCAATTACTGCAGTGTAGCACAGCCTTAAGAAAGTTACTGCAGCTCCTGTCCTCCCCTAGCCGTCGGGATGGTGAAGTTGCTGGATGGAAGCCCCACAGTATGAAAGCCCATGACACCGTACCTGCTATGTTCACTATACTGAAGGGCTACCTACGTGGAAAACACTTTTCCGAAAATGGCGAGGTGAAAATGGAAGTGAAGAACTGGCTGAAAAAGGCGGTGTGGGAGATCTACGACCAAGGAACGATAATCCTCGTTCCACGTAAAACAAAGTGTATAGAGGTAATTGGTGATTATGTGAAAAAGTTATACCCTAAACTACAACGCATTTTATTTTATAAAAGTTAGTACATTTTTTGTATTTCAAAAAAATTCTTATAAACTTACTTTCCGGATTAGTGTCATATTTCATTTCTATATGTGGATGCACGCCAGAGAAATAAATAAGAAACTATTTCCTAATACATCTATAATTTTGAGAAATTGCAGCCGCACAAGTTGCTTTAAATTAATTACAAAAAATTTTTATCTACATTTCGACCACACTACGAAGGTCAGCATCAGAAATGTAAAATTGCCACATAAGAACTTGACAGGAGTGATGAATGCTCATGTTATATAAAGAATTAAAAAGCAAAATGCTAGTTATTGGCTGGCAGTCTGAACAAATAAAAATCTTTAACAAAGTGGCAAGCCGTTAAGGAGCTGCCAATGCAGATCAAGACGGCGAAGGTATCCACCTCTATATCCTCAAAAGTTTGCTTTTGGATACCCTCTAAGATATTTTCTGTTAGTTAGACAGGATCGTTATAGAGAATGACAAGAGGGTTCCTCTTTTTGGGAACCTCACATTGCACTTCTTTGCAAAATATTTCATTGTTTAATATTTTGTTTTTGTCGTCGTCGGTTCTAATATTTCTCCTGTATATTAACAGACAAAAGGAGACCGAAAGAAGTGTGGAACTATAGAGGTATCACCCTACTTTCATATACCCTAAAGCTGCTGGAAAAATTATAGATACCAGACTTAGGAAGATAGTTGAACCCTTATTAGAAGAAGAAGAGCATGGTTTCAGGAAAGGGCGAAGTACTATAGACTACATCTTTGCGGTAATTATTTTGGCAGAGAAATACGGGCAACATGGAAAGAACTTGGTGTTCTTAGACCTTGAGAAGACGTATGATAGTGTCCCTCTCAATAAAATATGGAAATGCCTGGAAGTTCTAAAAGTGCCCAATTACCTGATTGACAGAGTAAAGATGCTGTAGTGTCCAAATAGGAAATGGTCTCTCTGAATGGTTTGAGACGATGAGGGGAGTCCAGTAGGGAAGTGCTCTATCACCACTCTTGTTTATTATTGTAATGGACAGAATGCTAAAATCTATTAAGGAAACTGCAAATGAGTCGAGGTCACTGGTATTTGCAGAATACGTTGTAATATGGGGAGAAACAGAAAAAGAAGTGCAGAAGAGTCTGACTGTCTGGAACAATAAAATTAAAGTATTTAACCTGAAAATCAGTAAGTCCAAGACGGTTGAGATGACCATAAACAGAGAGCGAACAACTTCAAACATCTTCTTGGAGGGAACAAAAATTAAATCAGTCTCCCACTTTCAGTACCTTAGAAGTATTTTCTCCAAGGACAACACCAACCGGCAAGAAATCCTCAACAGAACACAAAAAGCATCAAATTTCTGCGTGCAAGTTTGGAATCTACTCTGGGACAAAAAAGTACCCCAGGCAGCAAAGTTAACTTAGTATAACGCTTACTTCACTCCAGTCTTTATATATGGCATGCAAACTTGTACATTATTAAAGGATTACTGCAGAATCCAAGCAACAGAAATGAGGTTTATCTGGACTATGAATCAAAGTACAGGAGAGACAAAATCAGAAATGAGATACACAGAGAAACAGCTGGTATCAGGGTCCCTATTGCGAACATCTTGGGGAAACGAAGACTGCAGTGGTATGGCCATGTAATGAGAATGGATAGCACAAGAACAGATAAAAAACACTTCAGAATGGAAGTGGGAGGAAAAAGACCATGAGGAAGGCCAAGGAGACGATGGATAGAGGCATTTAAATCAGAAATAGAAATTCAAATGTTCAAATGTTTGTAGAGCTTATGGGACTTACCTACGTCGTCATCAGTCCCTAAACTTACAAACTACTTATGAACTAGCTAATACTAAGTACAGCACAAATATCCATGCCCGAGGGGGGATACGAGCCCCTGACCGTAGTGGCCGTGCAGACTGTGATCTGCGCGCCGCAGAACACTCGGTCACCGCGGCCAGCAAATCAGACATAGAGAAAAACGGTTTTTATTGGGATGTAGTCCAAGACCAAATGGTTTATCAAGATCGAATGAGTTGGAGAGCGCTTGTTAGCCACACCTAGGAAACTGGAGATGGAAAATGATGATGATGATGATGATCATCATCATCATCATCCGACTCTTAGAGACAGAGAAATACTGATTCTCCACCTTTTTTAACTCGCGATCCACTGATCGCGATGTAAGCATCACATTTCCGTCACATAGAAAATGTGATGTGAATGATACCGTTATCTGAAGTAAGTCCTCAAACATTGATTGAATTGTTGAAGATGGAACTGTCCGCTAAAAAGCCTGCTGCCATTTTCTACACGTCTACATATACAGCTACAAACATACTCTACAATTCACCATACGGTGCGTGACGCAGGGTATTTCATACCACTCCCAGCCCTTTCGCGGAGACGGCGATGGAAAAACGAATACTTGTATGTCTCAGTACGGGCCATAATTTCTCTTATTATTGTGTGCTTTTCGCGATATGTAAATTGGAGGCAGTAGAATCGATTTTCAAACCTGTAAATTTACTAAGTAGAGTTTTTGAAAAGAACGTCGCGTTCTTTCTCTGATTCTCGAAGCAACATCTGTAACATTGGCGTGATGTTCCAACCTATCAGCAACAAACTTAGCATTCCACCTCTGAATTGATGTTTTCTTTTTTAAACCGGTCTGCTGCGTATCCCAACACTTTAGCAGTACTCAAGAAGCGTTCTGCTCACAGTCCCATTTACACATAAACGGCATATTTACGAAATGCTCCCTATAATCCGGCTAGCATCCACTCTGCTCACAACTGTCCTTACACGTTCATTTCACTTCATAAAGCTACTCAACGTTATGCCCAGATATTTAACCGCTGCAACAGTAACCAGCAGCTCACTAGTAATACTGTATTCGATGAGTATGGCTTTGTTTTTCCTACTCACCTGCATCAGCTTTCACTTTTGTACATTTACAACTAGCTAACAGTCATCAAACGAACTAGAAATATCGTCTACGTTATTTTGTATCCTGCTGCAATTACTGAACGACGACACCATCCAGTAAATCGTGGTACACAAAAGGCAGCCGGCTGCTACGTCATCTCCCGGTGTGACATGACGTACCCAAGTCTCATCACGTCACAATATAATTCAAGAGGTACTATACTGTGTGAGGAATGTCAACGCACTTTCAAGTTGCTTTATTTTAACATCACTGAGTATTTTGGGAACCCATCTTGGGCAACACTTGGGGTAATCTAAGCGGTCTGAAACAATTTCGCGAAAAACTGTTCTAGAAATTTTCGCGATTTAGCCTGACAGCGTAGTCAAAGTGAAACTTCTCACCATTTCTTCAACGATTTTGGTCACCAATTCATCGTTGACAAAATAAAGCCTACCATTCCGGGGCTCATCGTGAACATTAGTTAGAACCTCTTTAAACAAACGTACCCACTTTCTATTTCATCAGTCATTGCGTTTTCACCATAAACATGTTTAATTTGACCATGAATTCCTGCTGGATTCACATTATTTGCAGCGTAACACCGACGGTAATACGAAAGGGTACTTACTTTCTGGTGGTTCATGGTGTGGATTCCAGTAGTCATGTCCTAGTTCATGAACCATCGGCAACGTATGAGTGGCCAAGTAAGTGGTCTTGACAGTTGGGATACCAGTTACTTTGGAATAAGGTTGGGCATTTCGGACATATTCTGAGTGCTCAGACGCAAAGACTACCAAATCCACAGTCCCTCAACCGTTAGGGGTAAAACCCAATGGGGCCCTGGGCAAGTAAGGCTAGCAACCTGCTTACCAGGTACTTCAATATCATGCTGGCAACAATCAGAGCAAAATGCCTCGGTCCTTTGGAGGTGATGAAGTCCCACCTCTAATTGACGGAACAGGGACTCCACAGATACGACTTGGCAGACGATCTGGAATGAGATGGGGAGCTATTAATATCAATGGGGATTACAATGGGAAGAAGGAAGAGCTGGCGGAGGCTTCAAGTAAGATGGGGTTAGATGTTTCAGCTGTTAGTAATGTTAGAGTAAGGGAAGAGAAAGAGGACGAAGTCGGAGAATACAAGGTCTACCTGTCAGGAGTTAAAGTAGGAAGAGCACAGTGGGGTGTAGCAATCGAACCCAGCATAATTGCAATAAGGTAGGTAAATGAACGACTGATGTGGATAGATTTAGCCATCTCCAGTAAGAAAATTCAGATTGTGGCTGTGTATTCATCCTGTGAAGGGACAGATCAAGATGAGATGGTCAGATTTCACAACGCACTTAGTGATGTAGTTGTTAGAGTGAAGGATAAAGATAGTGTTTTACTTATGGGTGATTTCAACGCCAGGATAGGAAATCGAACAGAAGGTTATGAAAAGGTTATGGGTAAGTTTGGAGAAGATATGGAGGCCGACAGGAACGGAAAACAGCTCTTGGATTTATGTTCCAGTATGGGCTTAGTTATCACAAACTCCTTCTTTAAGCATACGTGGGAAGGAGGGGAATCAGATCTATTATTGACTATATAATAACAGACCAGTAATTCAGAAAGACAGTCAAGGGCACACGTGTTATCAGGTTTTTTTTAATGATACTGACCATTATTTAATCTGCAGTGAAATTGGTTTTGTGAGACCAAAAGAGCAGAACGTCAGGTCCAAGTGTAGAAGAATAAGAGTGGAGAAGCTTCAAGACAAGGAAATTAGGCACAAATACATAATAATGATCTCGGAAAGGTACCAGTTAGTTGAATGTAATGATTTACAGTCACTGGAAGAGGAATGATCAAGGTACAGAAACACATTACTGGAAGAAGCTAGAGAATGTCTTGGAACAGTAGTGTGTAAAGGTAGGAAGAAGCAGACAGCCTGGTGGAATGACACAGTCAAGGCAGCCTGTAAAAATAAAAAGGCAGTTTAAAAATGGCTCCATACTAGAAATCAGGCAGACAGAGAAAGTTATGTTGAAGAAAGAAACAAAGTCAAACGAATCCAAGCAGAAATCATGGGAAGACTTTGGAAACAAGCTAGAATCTCTGGGCCAAACCGCGGGAAAACCATTTTGGAGCATAATTAGCAATCTTCGAAAGTGAGGGAAGAAGGAATTAACAAGTGTTTTGCACAGGTCAGGAAAGCTACTAGTCAATCCTGTGTATGCCTTGGGCAGATGGAGGGAATATTTTGAAGAATTGCTCAATGTACACTCTTTGACAAAAAAAACCTGGCCGCCGGCCGGCTGCCGCTGAGCCTAAGTCCGAGTCGATCGCGACATGGGACAATAAAAGTGGCCGCGCTAATTCGCTCTAAGTCCAGCTATCTGCACAATCTGGCAACACTGTAGACTGCGGTAGTTCATACAATACTTCTTGTGTGCAGTTAGAAGACCAGTAGGTCAGCTACGTCCGTGGTCTCGCGGTAAAGTGCATGATTTCCCTGTGCGAGTCTTGGCGATCGAAACCGACTGGCGACAAAAATCTTAATTTCACTCCCTCGTGCAGGCTGATTCCACATGTGCAAGGAGAGCATATGCGTAACGTATTTCACTTTTTAGTACACTGGTAATGATATTCCGGCCCAATAACATTGCTGCCTCTGGCCGCAGCACTTGGCAGAGCTCTCCGCGGCCCACTCGCCGGCAGCAGCGGTGGCGGCGCTGCGCTGCCTCGCTATCTGCCCACAGCGCCTGCTGCCGCTCATCCCCTGGATATGTAAAATGCTGTAGTGTTGCTGAGTGGTGATCCACAAAAAGGTTGCGATGTGTATTTCAACGGAGCAGACCACCCATTTTGAATGATGAGCATATTATTACACTAATACATAACAAATTATAGAGAGAAAAATTGTCATAATCATTGATCTAATAGCACTCTACGATGGTTAACACTTATTTGTGCTTTAAATCTCGATCCTTTTCCTTTCAGAAAAGCTCTTCATGTAATTTGTTATTGTCATCAATTAATATGTTTTCATCAAGACACAATGCGTAACGCACTAAAATGTTTTAGTGTTGTTGCTTTATTCCTTGCGATAAATGTAAGAGCTAAATTATGTGAATAAGTTTCCGTGCACGTTCTAAAGCAACATGGGCACACTGCAAGGTTCTTGTCTACATGTCTCATTTCTACAGCAGATATTTCGCATCGATGGAGGTCAATTCGAATTTCTTCAAAGGAGTTGTATGGTGAAGCAAAGAAGACATCTAATACCATTTCCATAATTTAGAGTCGACCTTTCTGAGAGACGTATAAAGTTTTTCTTGTGATTCCGTTAAATAGTTTCTTCTTGCAATTTGCAGCGTATAAAGTAAAATAAAACAAAGTAAAATGAAATTCCAGCCCCAAATACAACCAGAATTAGAACTGCTGACCCACAGCAGGGTTGCATCACAAGACACAAGTAGAACCACACAGCCAACCACACGCTGACATTTGCAGCCCTCAGTCTCTCACATATTCAATGCTGAGCTTCTAACGCATCGCCAAAGATAACCTGAAAGTCACATATACGAATAACAGCATTCCTTGAGTGCAAAAGTTAAATTTCTGTCTGTCATATCATGTGGGCATTATACAGCATGAGTCATGAAAGTAGAAGAGGAATGTCAAGTGAACTTAGCAAGACAATTCAGTACCACCTGCGGAAGTAACTGCACTTCACAGTGTTGCCAAATATTAGCAACGATGTTGCCAGTTCTTAGCTGTACTAGGAAGACCTGTGCAGCGATAAGCGACGCGAAATCGCGCTCGTCTCATACGGGCTTCTAAAGGAGAGTCGCGCATTTTGGTTAATTTGCGACGCTATCTCCTGCTAATTTCCATCGTCACACTTAGGATGCAGATATTTTATTCGTCCAATGAGGCCGAAACCAGCGTTTAAATTTTTTGAAGCTTTAGAGAATTTGATATATTTTCAGCAAATGGTTAGAGAAGTTAAAAATACTAATATATACTAATATTGTGCTTGCAACATACGGCAGGTCAAAGACTGGGATACATCAACATCCATCACGATTACAGTTTCACCCCCCCCCCCAAAAAAAACACTAAAACAATTACTTTGTTACATTTTGACAAAAGCTAATTTATTTCATGAAACGTTACTGGATATCAATGATGCCCCTTCCGTCACAAAGAACTTCGCAACTTGTAAGCGACTGCGTTTCAAAATGCAGCCCTATGACTGTACAAGTAATATTTCATGTCTTCTACGTGAATATATAAATGTGTTGGTTTGCTTGAAAGCCAGAAGAAATATAGTTAACTGGTTATTTGTGCAACACAGTAATTATTTGAGTTGAGGATTCAGAAGACAGTATACTTAAAATTACGGCTATGAACACAGAAACTAAACTGTATATGTGGGAAATGAGCAATTCCGAGGAATTTCCTCTGCATCATATACATACAACCTATAGACTACTAAGCAGCTTAATGATTTTGCAGTGTTACAGCCTTGTTGGGCCAACAAATGATGATGAGAATCCGAACCCATGTGTCTGATGGATTCTTTGAACGTTGCAACCTACGACTTGCATGTGTTGTTGCTTGTATCTGTCATCACGATGTTAAATCAACAGAAATTGCTACAAACTTTTTCCTACTTTCTCCTATTGTCCTATTTTTCGTCAAACCACACATTCTTTCTGGTCTCTTAGCCACATAGGAAAGAACGCTTTTGCAACTGAATTAATGATAATAATTATGGTAATAATGATAGTAATAAATCATGTTTACCGCATTACAGCAGAATGATAACGATTTCAATAACAATGGAAAATGTCAATCACTTTGTTGACACACTACAATGAGTTTTGGTATTTCGTTGCTGAATACCATTTAGGACATTTTTCAGAGGTGAAAAATAGACCTGAAGCCACACACATCACTAGTTCAACGATACCTCATTGATCAACTATGCATGCTGTAGATCAGGAGATGAGAATGGCGCCACCGAGCTAGAATGAAATTACTCGTTCAGTTGTCTGACATTTGTTGGCAGTTTATACAGACAGTCCCGACATAAAACACAAAATTGTTTGCAATTTAAGCAGGGGTCGACCTTTCCGCGATCGAAAATTTAATTCAGGAAAACAGAGTCATATAAATGCAATGACTAAACTCATATCCTCATGAATATTGGAAAATACCTCGAATTCTGGAACTGAGGAAACGATAAGAGTTACCTAGCGCCGTAAGCAATACTGCTAAGCTATAGGAAGAACTTCTTGGCCATCCCACAATATCTTCATTCCTACAAATAGCATACTTCAAATTGCTTTTAGCCATGCTGCGCAGCCAAAGCTCATTCTAAGTAAGCCTTCAGTCCGAAAGCAGACAACAGCATTTAAAAATCCTGATGAATAGGTGACTTACCCTCATCAGCTTCCGGGGAGAGTTTCTTTTAACAAAACGAAGAAAGTGTGGAACGACTACTTTCTCCAAAGTTCCTACGGACTGTTGTCCCAAATTGGACATATATACGTTCAGTCTTGTCATACTCGTCTCACATTCCAGGAATATCATCAAAATGAGTATCTGGCGGGTACCGTCCTAGAGCAGCTATTTTATTATCATAAAATTGACCAGACGGCTTTTGCTGCAGAATATAGCGACTTCTATTACATCCACGTAACCTTTTCCCGATAAGAAACTGTTTTCTTCGTATAGTGATGCCCCTGTTTATATGAATTAAAATGTGTTTAATGTTGCTTCAGAAAAACTTTTTGTCTTAGATATTTTTATCTTTCCAGGTGATTCAAAGTAATTGTAATAATTAGTTTCCCTTCAAATTACTCCATTCATTTGATCTATTATTTGTGAAGTAATTGCAAACGCCAAAAGTAAAATTATCCTATAAACCAAACCATTTGGGTACTTTAGGTCTATCGTCCATGGGCAGAACGCTTTCATCTGAAATATCTCCACGAAAGGCAGAGAAGCGGACGGTTCTCTGTCATAGTAGAGTTAGGCTTGCGTAGCCGGTCATCTGTGGAGAAGAGATGGAATTATATATTGAAGAAAGAAGTCATATATATATAAAACGTGATATTAATTTTATTTTTCTCACGTATTTATATTTTTTCAGGGGTATATTCACCTTTTACATCTCCCAAAATAATGCGATATATTTTTCTCTGCTAGTAGCTACCTTTGGTCGTTTCCGACCACATTACATTTTCCGATGTCTCTAGATGGATCATACTTTGTCTCTGCCGGTCCCGTATTTCACGTCGGAAGAAAACATGTGCTCCACATCATTCATTTCGCAGGAGGCGGTCGTATTTTACCGTTGGTATATTTACTTGCAGGAATATTGTTCGTAACCGTAGTTTGCTCTTGCTGTTCGTCTTCTTTATATTGTTAAACACATATTTTCCCTATAATTCTCCTCGTGAAGTGAATGAACTGCTGCGCTTTATTATTGTTAGTACCATTAGTTTTTATTTCAAGTTGATCTTTGAATTTGTATTTTTATTACCGTTACATTTGTTTGTTCAATAAGTTTCACAATATTGAAGATCAACAAGTTCTCATATCCATTAACATAAGCGAGTTAGAGCTAATGTATAACGGTCAATTTGTCTTATTTCATCCGTAAAAGTTCCTCTGAAAATGTGAAACACTTCTTTTAACACCCTTCATTTGAAACCGATATGTAGGCAGAGGACATTCACGGATTGCTCATTTATTAACTCATTTATTAACTTCATTCGTAATGATAATTTAGATCATATTTATTTACAATTTTGAAGTCAGTCCATTTAATTTTTATAATAGCAGCAAAATTACAGCCTTGCGCATTCTACGGCATCTGTTCAAAATCAATGAATAAGAGATACGCCAATACGTTTATTTACTATCTTTTACCAAGCAAATTGCTTTCCTTAATACTGTTTTAAGCCATGGCACAATTCATCGATCAATTTTAATCGTTGTAGCACGTGTTTATTAGGTTGCTTTATTGTCTATTGTGTGTTTGTTACAAATTTTACAGTTGATTTTATACTAACGATAGGCCAGAAAATTAACTTAACTCAGAACCGCGTGACAATGCAATATTTACTCGCATTCGTCTTTGCTATGGAGCGAGTTGGTGCAGTGGTAACACATTGGACTCATATTCGGCTGCACGGCACATCGAACTGGCCTTCGGACATTTGGATTTGAGTTTTCTATGATTTTCCTAAATCACTCTAGGCAAATGCCGGAATGGTCCCTGCGGCAGGGCACGGCCGATTTCCTGCCACATCCTTATCATAGCAATCCGAACTTCTGCTTCGCTCTAATGACCCCCTTGTCAAGGGCACGTTAAATTTTAACCTTCCTTCTTTCTTTCGTGTCTCGTGTGCAACAGAGCTTACTTTGTTTATGTTTCCGTGTGTTGGTACAAATTTTGCAGTTCATTTCAAACCAACTTCCCTCTGAACTAGAGACCTTAAACTTTCAACTTAACTTAGAACTGGATGAAAGTGCTTCATTAACGCCATTTCTTAATTGGTGTGTGGTGGAGGGTACTTTTTATACAAATGCTGTTTCCGCCTGTTTCTCTTCCAGTCGTGAATGGGTCTCCGTTAAAACTATTTCTGGTAAGACTTAGTGTGAGTTCATATCGCCCTATCTTTTACCTTCACGATTTTTCCGTGACTAATACGTAAGAGGGGTCAGGTGAAATAGAAATAAAACAAATTTATTGAATGTCTCTGTTGTATTCTCTTGAAAACGTTTGAAATTGAATGAAAAATTTCACACATACAGAATTTGAAAAGTAAAATAATCATTAAAATGAAAAATGCATATAAACTTGATTTTAAAATAGACTAAGACGAATAAAGTAACTTTTGTCCACTCGAAAATTGCTACCGCGTTAAAGATAGTTCCAAGGATTTTTCGAATTTTTAATATGTCAGGCATTATAGTAACACTGGAACATAAAGTGTTCTTGCTTCATGAGTAATGCTAGCATTAGCGTTTAGTCGCCATCGACTTGAAGGGTAATTTATTTTATTAACTTTCTGAAGTCGCTAAGAGGTATGACACGGTGGCGGCAGCCACGGTCGTTTTGGTGAATGCGGCACAACGAGCGAGCGAAGGCGCGCGCCTTTGGAAACGGAGAAGGCAGAGCGCGCCTGCTGGAGGGAAAGGATAGTTGTTCTGAGTAGACGAAGCCATCAAAAGGAGTCTAACAGATGTTCGGTTCACTTCCCCGAACTTACGCGTTTTGCCTGTCACATAATAAATAAATGAAATTCACGAATTGCATTGAACATTGCAATGGTTAGTAAATTAATGTCGTCCGCTATCTGTGACGATACCGATCGAATGATAATCTATCGACGTGAGATACATGGCCCATAAAAGTCGCCATTAAGTTTGTACTCTGAAACCTATCACCGCGCTGTAATGAGCAAATTGCAATTAAAACTATGTCTGCAACGCATCTGCCCATGAGACTACGTAACATTTTATGAAATCTACGAGGCAGACAACAAAGGTCTGGAATCTATTGAGCACACCATCAAGGAACGTGCTCAAAATTAGTGTTTGATTCAAATGGTACGCTATTTAACGTAGCAAGATGTTCTATCAATAATAATTTCCATATTGACCTGCGGACATTTTATTTTATCAGGAAGCAAACTCGAAGGAAACTGGACAAATTTTGAGTATTTAGGAAGAGTTTTCTGCGACAAATTGTTAGTCTTTTTGTTAGTTAATGGAGTAAAGTAGACATAACGATAAGGCCTACCTAGGAATCAACCATAAACCGAGAAACAAAATTGGTAATACGCTCAATGACGTTTACATTGATTTTCTTTATTTTTTATTTATTTATTTATTTATTTATTTATTTATTTATTTACTCTTTTGAAATTGCTGGCTATGTGGCATATTTGGAGGGCACAGTATCTCGAGCCTGAGTGGAATTACGGATCCTGACATGCAGGCCGCCAGCTACAAAAACTCGTTCATCAGGACACCAATGTAATCAAGATTTTTAACGTCGCAGTAGGGCCTATTGTTTCGCAACTTCAGTATCATGTAGATGTGAGTCTGATATGTAATTCTGCAGTCAGTTGTTTTTTTTTTCTTGTCACCTCCATTAAATATTTTGAAAAATTAACATCATAATAGGCACATTGTAGTAGTTAACTGAATTTGTGTTCAAGAAGGTCGTTGCATACATTAACTACTCCTACTCTCTTTCACGTTGCGAGCAATCTGCGTCAGCTGTGAGTAAATCAATGAGGAAGGATTTACAGCAGTAATGTTTAGCTGTATAATAGTCACTTTCTAAAAACCTAGCCCATTTCGAAATCGGGTCGGTTCTGTTGCAAAAGCTGGATCTCATCACTTCGTCTAGTTACGTCTTTAATTTATCCGCTTACTGTCAAACAAAACCACCCATGCCAACTCACTCCTGGCACCCTCGTAGCAGATGCCATAGCCACCTACTTCAAGAATATCAAGTGACATTTCAAACAAAACGAAATAACATTTTCTTAAATGAATTTATCATTTTTTCTAAAATGATGGTAAAATTTTAAATATAGATAGAACAACAAATTTGTAAATTACTTCAAATGATGTCATCGCATAAAGTAAAAAATAAATTCTGACGTCACGTCAGCAGTTTTTTTTATTAAGATCTTTGCTTTACAGGTCCACGACCGTTTTCACGTTTTTAAAGACCCATCTTCAATGTGTTAATTTTTTCATATGAAAATTCATTATAGAGACCCAAGATTCTAATTGCTTCTATCTGTCATGGAAATAAAATTTCATTAAATAGGCCCGGATATATGGAACCAGTGCAACAGAAATTATCACTGTCATTCAGATTAAAAACCAAGGACGTTAAAATGTGGGACAAATAGTCGCGTAATTTTGATTATTGTATTTTCCATGAAACCAGTAGATCGCCGACGAAGTAAAGGAGTACAAACCAAAGAAGACTGTCCAAAGAATCGAAAAAAAGATAGATGATGGATTTATATTTTGTTTATGTTTGCATCAAGTATTACGGCAAAGTAAAAAACTTACGAATATGCACAACCACCCGTATTCTCTGTTTTGTTTCAGCTTACGAGGACTAAATTCAAAACATGCTTGTTTAAACATGATTTGATTATAATACTCAACTGCATCGATGCTTTGAGTATATTTCCATAATAGCTGCCGATTTAGGTAATATTCCTAGAATGTGAGACACGTATGACAAAACTCAACGTAGATACAGTCCGTCTTCCGACAACAGTGCCTAGTATTATTTGAGAAAACTATCGTTCGCACTACATTTTCGTTTTGTTACAAAAAGCTCTCACTGAAAGTTGGTGAGTGTAAGTTATCAATTCATCAGCATTTCTCAATCCTGTTGTCTGCTTTTGGACTGAAGCCTTTACTTCTGATGGCATTTCCTAGCGCTGCATGGCTAAAAGCCAGTTGAGGCAAGATGCTTGTAGGATTGAGGATATTGTGAGGTGTCGCTTTCAAGATGCGAAGTGTTTGATAACTTACTGTTTAGTGACGGATGGGGCAACGCTCATTTCCAGTAGCTTTTCATGGGAAAAAAAATTTTTTTTTAAATGTCACAACCTAACAAAGTAATTGTTTTAGTCTTTTTTGGGGGGGGACGTGCTTTATTCGTGATGGAAGTTTATATATCTCAGTCTTTGAACTGCAGAATGTTGCAAGCCCGTATGAGACGAGCGCGATTTCGCGTCGCTTATCGCTGCACAGGTCTTCCTAGTACAGCTAACAACTGGCAACATCGTTGCTAATATTTGGCAACACTGTGAAGTGTAGTTACTTCCGCAAGTGGTACTGAATTGTCTTGCTAAGTTCACTTGACATTCCTCTTCTACTTTCATGACTCATGCCCACGTGATATGACAGACAGAAATTTAATTTTTGCATTCAAGGAATGCTGTTATTCGTATATGTGACTTTCAGGTTATCTTTGGCGATACATTAGAGGCTCAGCATTGAATATGTGAGAGACTGAGGGCCGCAGGTGACAGCTGCAGCTGGCTGTGTGGTTCTGCTTGTGTCTTAAAGGTCGACTCTAAATTATGGAAATGGTATTAGATGTCTTCTTTGAAGAAATTCGAATTGACCTCCATCGATGCGAAATATCTGCTGTAGAAATGAGACATGTAGACAAGAACCTTGCAGTGTGCCCCTGTTGCTTTAGAACGTGCACGGAAACTTATTCACATAATTTAGCTCTTACATTTACCGCAAGGAATGAAACAACAACACTAAAACATTTTAGAGAGTTACGCATTGTGTCTTGATGAAAACAAATGAATTGATGACAATAACAAATTACATGAATAGCTTTTCTGAAAGGAAAACGATCGAGATTTAAAGCACAAATAAGTGTTAACCATCGTAGAGTGCTATTAGATCAATGATTATGACCATTTTTCCCTCTCTAATGTGTTATGTATTAGTGCAATAATATGCTCATCATTCAAAATGGGTGGTCTG
Organism: Locusta migratoria; assembly: GCA_026315105.1. NCBI lineage: Eukaryota > Metazoa > Arthropoda > Insecta > Orthoptera > Acrididae > Locusta > Locusta migratoria. The sequence continues at coordinate 88,041,845 of CM048748.1, forward strand.
CTCCGTTGAAATACACATCGCAACCTTTTTGTGGATCACCACTCAGCAACACTACAGCATTTTACATATCCAGGGTGATGAGCGGCAGCAGGCGCTGTGGGCAGATGGCGAGGCAGCGCAGCGCCGCCACCGCTGCTGCAGGCGAGTGGGCCGCGGAGAGCTCTGTCAAGTGCTGCGGCCAGAGGCAGCAATGTTATTAGGCCGGAATATCATTACCAGTGTACTAAAAAGTGAAATACGTTACGCATATGCTCTCCTTGCACCTGTGGAATCAGCCTGCACGAGGGAGTGAAATTAAGATTTTTGTCGCCAGTCGGTTTCAATCGCCAAGACTCGCACAGGGAAGTCTTGCACTTTACCGCGAGACCACGGACGTAGCTGACCTACTGGTCTTCTAACTGCACACAAGAAGTATTGTATGAACTACCGCAGTCTACAGTGTTGCCAGATTGTGTAGATAGCTGGACTTAGAGCGAATCAGCGCGGCCACTTTTATTGTCCCATGTCGCGATCGGCTCGGACTTAGGCTCAGCGGCGGCCGGCCGGCGGCCAGGTTTTTTGTCAAAGAGTGTACGTGAAACGTTCAATGATGTATCAGATTTTCAGGTAGAATGGGATAGGAACGACGATGGAAACAGGATCTCATTTAAGGAAGTGGAGAAAATGGTCAGTAGATTACAGTACAATAAAGCGGCTGGGGTGGATGAAATTAAGCCGGAACTCGTCAAATACAGTGGAATATCAGGTCTCAAATGGTTACACAGGATAATTGAAAAGGCGTGGGAATCGGGACAGGTTCCGTCTGACTGGACGAAAGCAGTAATCACGCCAATTTTCAAACATGGAAACAGAAAAGATTGCAACAACTATCGAGGTATCTCTTTAATTAGCGTTGTAGGCAAAACATTCTCAAGTATTGTTGAAAGGAGAGTGCCAGTATTAATTGAGGACACGTTAGATGATAATCAGTGTGGCTTTAGGCCTGTTAGAGGCTGTCAGGACCAGATCTTTAGCTTACGGCAGGTAATGGAAAAGTGCTATGAGTGGAACAGGGAATTGTTTCATAGATCTGGAAAAGGCTTATGTCCGTGTTCCTAGGAGGAAGCTACTGTCAGTTCTACAAGATTATGGTATAGGAGGCAAACTTCTGCAGGCAATTAAAGGGCTTTACGTAGACTGTCAGGCAGCAGTTAGAGTAGATGGCAAATTAAGCTCATGGTTCAGGGTAGTTTCAGGGGTAAGACAAGGCTGTAACCTGTCACCACTGTTGTTCATACTATTCATGGATCATATGTTGAAAACAATAGACTGTCAGGGCGGGATTACAGTAGGTGAATACAAAATAAGCAGCCTCGCATATGCGGATGACTTGGTTGTAATGGCCGATTCGATTGATAGGTTGCAAACTATATTTCAGAGCTCGATCAGAGGTACAAGGATTATGATATGAAGATCAGCATCTCCAAAACGAAAGTAATGTCTGTGGGAAAGAGATTCAAACAGATTGAGTGCCAAATAGGAGGAACAAAGTTAGAACATATAGACAGTTTCAAGTACCTGGGATGTATTTTCTCACAGGATGGCAACATAGTGAAAGAACTGGAATCGAGGTGCAGCAAAGCTAATGTAGTGAGTGCTCAGCTAAGATCTGCTCTCTTCTGCAAGAAGGAAGTAAGTACCAAGACAAAGTTAGCAGTGCACCGTTCTATCTTTCGCCCAACTTTGTTGTATGGGAGTGAGAGTTGGGTGGATACAGGTTACCTCATTCATAAGATAGAGGTTACAGATATGAAAGTAGCAAGAATGATTGCAGGTACCAATAGATGGGAACAATGGCAGGAGGCTGTCCGTAATGAGGAAATCAACGAAAAACTGGGAATGAATACCATAGATGAAGCAGTTAGAGCGAACAGACTGAGATGGTGGGGTCATGTGACACACATGGGAGAAGCAAGGTTACCTAAGAGACTCATAAGCTCGGCAGCGGAGGGTAAGAGGAGGTAGACCAAGAAGAAAGTAGATTCGGTGCAGAATGATTTTGAAGTGAAAGGCATAACATCAGACGAGGCATCAATGTTAGCATTGAATAGGGGATCATGGAGGAATTTTATTAGAGGTACTATGCTCCATACTGAACTCTGAAAGGCATAATCAGTCTCTAATAATGATGGTGATGATGATGATGATGATGATGATGATTTACTTTCTGGTTACATCTGATATTTCGCAGTATCCCATTGTAAGCAGATTTGGTTACTCCTTTATTTAATTCATTGCTTCTTCAATATCCTCTCCAGTTACAAATTTAGTATCGAAAAAGGTGATCAAATAGTTGCTTTTGTGTATATTTCGTAATCTTGAGTTTCATATTTCAAAATATGTGTACAGTATTTTAAATGTTTTCGTGTCCGATACTTCAAAACGCAAGTTACAGCATTTTGTAATGAATTGCATGTCTCCAACACATTATTAAAACCACAGAAGCCTTTGAAAAATACCTGCCTTTTTCATTAAAATTATCTGCTTTTTTTATTTCACTGAATGAGGTCAGCTAGATAACAGGAGACTATTACTTCCTCTTAAATCAATTCAGATTCTCAACCTTTAGAATCTGCCAGGATATTTCAACCTTTAGAATGTTCTCTATATTCTAGTTTGGCGCTCCTTTATTTTATCCATCACTAGCTCAAATTAATTCATATTCGAAAACACAAAATGTGTACTCAAAGTTAGAAATTCTGAAGTTTATTCGTTACTGTGTTATTAAAGTGTTTTACAGCTTGAATCATGTTCATAGTGCATCCATCTCCAATGTATAGAAGAGTTATAAACAGAAGGAAAGACTGTTAGATTCTTATGTATTTTATTTATTTTGAGCTTCAATGATACAGGCAGTAGAAAAATTAGTGGACCAAGCGTGATAGCTTTTATTGAATAAATACAGAGTCTTTAGTTTTCAGTACTTCAACTTGCGCGTGTTTCTAGCTTCGTAACACTCCCAGTCTCTCTTAATTTCATCGATCAGTTTCTGAATTTCTTCATACCCCTCAAAAGCGCTCCTCGCCACGATCGCAGCATGCACGATCATCTTCACACCCTGCTCCATGTCAGCCTTGTCGCTATCTAAGAAACGAGCCATCTCGTAGATGAAGAGCTCGATGTGGCTACCAGTGAGGCTGATCCTGGTGACTATGGCTTTCAGCCTCCACAGCAGTCGGCACACCCGGGCCAGCTCAGGGTCCAGGCCGTCGAACACGCCTTCGGCCAGTTGGTTCATCACCCCATTCAGGATCAGCTGCCCGACCTCTTGCCACAGTTCCGCCATTGATGAGATGGAGGCGCCGGCTTCTAAGAAGGAGACAGTAGGCATTAGAACACTTCGGCAGCAAATATTGGACTTACGGAATCCAAGTGGTGCGCAGTAATCCACGATTCCCATTTTCTCGCTATATCACATTGTAATGTAACAACAGAAAGAGATATTCATTTCTACCTTACGAATCCATCCTTTAATCTACCACCCGACACCTAATCTCTATACAACTACCTGATATCAATTGTTCTGTCCTCTGTTCATTCCGTTTTTTACCATTATATTTACAACATTTCCTAACATATTTCATTTTAATGATTTAGTACCAACATTTGTATTAACAGCATGTCCTATTTCATTTCAGAAAAGTATAGCACTCATTAACTTAAAGAATTCACTATCAGTATTATTGTTTAATTAAAACCAACAGTCAACAATATAGAAAGATCTAGAAGATGCTTCAATACCGTATTGTTATAATTAATACTTTTGTGAATTAAGGAAATCATAGAAAATTAATTCAAACCTAAAATGTATGTAGAAAGAATCACAGTGTAACTTTAAATCATCTATATATATTTCGTACCAATACTAAACATTTCTGAATGTATATCAAGATAATTACTGATGATACAATTAAATTATGTCACACAATAATTTTGAGTAATTTCTGGTTTATGCAATTAATAACTCAGGACGAAATAATGTCTATGTTGACAATTCGTGGATTTGGGTGTACTGCCGGTGATCCGCGTCTTTCAAACGCGATATTTCGAGACCGTATCTCGGCGTCTTCATCAGTCTCGGCGAACACCTGATGAAGACGCCGAGTTAAGGTCTCGAAATATCGCGTTTGATAGACGCGGAGCCGGCCGCGGTGGCCGAGGGGACTAAGGCGCTTCAGTCACGGTCTGCACGGCCGCTACGGTCGGGGGTTCGAATCCCCCCTCGGGCATGGATATTTGTGCCGTCCTAGTTCGTAAGTAGTTCATAAGTAGTTTGTAAGTTTAGGGACTGATGACTCCGTAGTTAAGTCCCATAGACTATACAAACATTTGAACATTTGAAAGACGCGGATCACCGGCAGTACAACCGAATCCACGAGATGTTAACGAATCGCCGGGAACGCCTACGAGATTACAATGTCTATGTTGTACAAAAAACATGTATTTAGTGAAAAATTTTCATGTAATCAAAAATGACTAATTGTAATGAAATAATGTCGACAGTGTATCAACCCATCGTATTGTCAAGGACGTATAAATAGAACCACGTAACTGATATGCACTTACTTGAAGTTAGTTGGAACTAAAAGGTGTATACGCTAAAATCTTAATAAAAGAAGAAGTTGAAATATTTGGTTACTTCAGTTGTATACTTTTCAATCTACTTCAATAAATTATTTGCCTCATAACATAGATAGAACAATGCTGTTGTGGCTCTACTTTAGTAGTATTTACTGTAATAGAAATTAAAATTGTGAATAGTTACACCAAAAAATTGTATGTTTTCGGGAAAAAATCATAACTTTTTGCCCCAGCTGTTATGTTAAAGTGACTGTACAGCAATACAGTCACAAAACATGCGCGAACATGTTATGAAAACACCACGTTTATATACTCAAAAGTTCGTGAGAAAACGGGGCATTAATATAGGAAATTTAATATTCTGGAGATAGGGCGGTAGGACTCCGGTTAAGGGACTCAATCGAGACGTCAGTTAGAATACAAAATCCTGCGCCGGAAACACTTTTCCCAATTATGAGGTGGAGTAGTTCAGTATTCTTGTATATGGGAATTTATCGCTAAAAATTGGCGGTTCTAGTGCTAAGCCTCAGTTGTTGAGTGTATTGTGCTGAAATACGTAACGCTTGGAAGCGCTGTAATTCATACAGTTAGCACCTGCAGCTGTCGTGAGTGTATGGAGTAGAGATCCTGCCTTCTTTGTTGTCAGTGAATTTTTAAGACCCAAACGGGCCGGAAAGTACACACATTCTAATTTTCCAAACGTGAGGATCTGCGAAATTTCTGCAATACCCACAATAGGGTTTGGGCATACACTTATATCAAGTAAATGATACGTTTATAACGTTCTATTTGTTCCCACTGAAACCGTGAGCCGCGGCGGAGCGGCCGAGCGCATTGAGGCGCTATGCTACGATGCGCAAGGCCGTTCCCCGTCGGTGGTTCGAATCTCCCCCACGGGCATGGACGTTTGTGCCGTCTTTAGTATAAGCTATTTCATAAGTAATTCGTAATTTTAGGGACTGATGACCACGCAGTTAAGTCTCATAAGCTACACAAACATTTTAACATTTTTGTAACCGTGAACTTGTTGTAGAAGCATATATCTATAATGTAAGAACATTATTTTATCTTCATTCCACTTCCTGGCTTATTATATAGCAGACTAAAAAATATTTCTCTGTAACGCAACTATTGTGACAATGAATAACTCTTATTGATTGAATGACCTGTTACACATTTGTCACAAAGTTTTGAGAAACGGAAACTACTGTTTTGACGGCAACCTACTTTCGCCAGAAAACAAGACAGATGAACTGCAGACCTTGAACGACTGATGACAGATGAAGGATGCATACCGGCACATTTCACGGTTATCTATCACACTTGTTATCGAGTCTGGATTTCTAGGAATCGCCTGATGAAAAGTAACTGCGTCTGCAAGCAGTGCGACTTCAGAGATAAATGGTTCTTCAGTTGTCGGCATGAAAAGAAAAATATCTCCTTGCAATGGTCATCTGTTTTATTACACGACTGAAAAGAGCTAAAGAATAAATTTTCATTCATTATGTGTCACGAAAAATTTTAGTATTATCAATTATTCGGAACAGCTTTCCTTTTTCAAGATATTTTTTAAATATAAAGTTTCCAAATGATTCGCCAAGATCTTGGCGTATCATTTGGAAACTTTAAAACGAATTGATCGCCTCCACACCAGACGATGTCAGGTAATCTTAATTTTTTAAATAGTTACAGAATAATTTTGGTTAACTAATACTGGTGTTTCTATTTTCTACATGGATCGACATACATCTAACATCGTTGACAAATCTTATTTTATCACCATTGTTTATTTGTTGAATTATTTTAGTAGTTTAATTGAGAAGATATTTATCATAGTTTCGGACTTACGATACCGCATTTACAGCCACTGTTTTAAAGAGAATATATACGTAATTTAGTTGCACCTAACCTTGTTTAGTGGTAGAGATTTTTATGTATTGTGTACATTTCTGTTTTCGCTCTGGAAACACATTTTTTGGGACTTAACACAATACGTTCGTAAAGCAATAATTTACGGAAAATCAGGAAATAGAAAATACAAGTTAACAAAAGCATACTCATGAAAAAATAATTTTATGGTCCAAATATTGCTGTTCAAATAAATTATTTACATCTACGATCTCTACAAATTGACTGCTATAAGCAAACCTGTCTATAACAATTAAATGTCGTTGACTTTTACTCACGACATATTTTTTAAAAAAGATACGTTTATTTCAGTTTGATGGCGAGTATGAAAATATTCAGTATGTCATTCATTCTAAAAGCCTCATTTACTACCATGAGTGCAGCTAAATAAATGAAACCGTTAATGGAACTTCGCAGGAAACGTTATTAAAACAATTACCAGAATTGATTGAAAATATTATCTATGAGTGGGAATAAAGTAACTACCCCTCCCTTCCCCCCTTAAATTGTTTTGCGAACGTTACGTATACCGGACGCATTTTCAAATGCTGGATACATTTATGCGTTTGTGTCTGTGTGGATGTTCTGACTGAAATGCAGCCTTTGCATATTGAGAATACAGAAGGCGATTTCGTAACCAGAGTACCAGATTCAAAAGACTACACGTGTTTCATTAAACTGCACGAGACTGTTATATTGCATAACAGTCGTATCTCACCTGGACGTGGAAAAAACAGATTGTGGATAAGTAAAAGATGTTATTCACGTAATAGATTGTAGTCCAACAATCACATACTGTACTTCTAAATGCATCGATGATCAGCATAGAATAATATAGAGGAGAATATTCATACATGGCCTCTACAATTATCAGTGGATTCGATACTTTACACAAGGAGATGGAGATGGGTGATCGGGATTTCAGAGTTATGTTTAACAATGAAGTTGCTTTCGTTAACGGTACCAATAAAACTTGTCAGTCACGCCAGAGGATGGGAGCACATTTTTGGTCGAGTATCATTAACTATGTGGTGTCGTATAATAGACATTCAGCAGATTGGACGCGTTGACCTACCGTTTTGTCTGAAAATAACATTGCAGTCGAAACCGCTTACAACCACGTCAAAGGGAACAGCAGATTTCGGTAGTTATAGCCGATAGATATACAGACCCCACTTCCTCCTATGTGTAAATTTTCAACTGCTAAAGGTTGAAAATTTCAAAAGAGGCAGGAATAGGTAAACTTACAGAATTGACTTTATTGTATTTGTGATGAGGAGCTGAAAAGTAATTTTCCTTATTCTTGAGCAGAACGTACTAGAAAAACGTTAAAACCTTTAATAAGTCATCGAGAAAGTACCAACAAAGTTAGTTATTTAATATTGTCGATCACGGTCATGGATAACTATCGAAAATGCTATACTAAAAATGTAATCGATAGAACAAAACTGAAAATACGATTATCATCTACATAAATACCTTGTGTTATCGAAATGGAATTACTAACAATGGAAACAGCGCCCGAAAATAAAGGTAGCGTCATAAAGAAAGCATTGCTCATTGACAAAGTATACATTAGACAACAGTACAATACATCCAACACCATCTAATGGAAAACTGCACAGTTACGAACGAACATCCTTAGAAATGTTTGAAGCAACACATTCAACTGCTACCGATCAGAATTAGAGAATCCACACGCCCATTTCTAGTTCGATACACAATTGAAACATATAATGTGACTACAAAACAAGTATTTGAAAATAAATCTTACATTGTTGTAAATACACAACAAGCAAATGAAAATGTGATTACAAATACATCAATTTATACGACGCGTCGCAATGGGTAATGTCGTTCTAGCGATTTTTGTGTAAATACAGCGTTTGCTTACAAATAATAAGGGTGCGTTAGATTTCGTTGTTATGTCCTACGTTAAAATAATTTTTCTATAAACGGAATTGACTGTAGTTACAGACTGTTGATAATGTTCATGTGGCCAGAGTATTGTCTATATTCATCCAGCAGGACTGGATCCCGCATGTTGGTCAGCTAACATTTCCTGGAAGAAGAATCACCAGAAATGCTCACGTTTATGACAGTTAATGTCCCCGAGCCTTCCTGGTTTAAATTTTTCTTTGTGAGGATGAGAAAAAGCGACAAAAGTCGAATTCATTGTTCTCATCAGGGTGGTGAGCTAAGAATACTAGCTGAAAATAAAAGGATACAAGAAAACAAAACAGAAATTGAAAAAATTATAGGAACGAAAAAATTGAAAACTGAGAAAGCATTTGAAAATTTCATCAGACCTATATTTTTCTACGTTAATTAAAATAAAACTCAGGAAGTAATATTAAATATGATGTATCAAGAAACTGGAGGATTGAAAAAAAAGTTCCTTTGAGATAAAATATAAGGAGATGTCATATTCAACTCAAAAAGCAGACAGCACTTAAGAGTGGAACGGCATGAAAGGAACGCAGTGATCGGTAGGGGACTAAGGCAAGGTTGTAGCCATTCCGCAATGCTATTTGCTCTGTAAATTGAGCAAACTGAAAGAATTCAAGGAGAAATTTGGACTAGAAATACGAAGTTCTGGGAAAAGAAACAGAAACTGTGCGGTGTCAGAGACACCAAAGAACCTAGAAGATCAGTTGAACAGAATGTATAATATCTTGATAGGATAAGATGAACATCAATAAGAATAAAACAAGGGTAATGGAATGTAGAGTAAAAAATCAGACGAAGGAATCTCAATAGGTAACGAGAGAATAAAAGTAGATGAGTTCTGTTATTTTGGTAACTAAATAACTTTTGTTGTTCGAAGTAAAGAAGATATAAAGTGTAGATTGGCTACGGAAAGAAAAGCATTACTGAAGAGGCGAAATTTGTTGGCATCCTAAATTAATTTAAACGTTATGATATCCTGAGTTTAGCATTGTCGTGGAGTGAAATTTAGACCATAACGTGTTCAGACAAAGAGATGATAGAAAGTTCTGAAACGTGCTGCTACAGACGAATGCTGAAGATTAGATGGAAAGAACACATAACTTATGAGGAGATTCTGAACATAATTGGGGAGAAAGGAATTCTCTGTCGTATTTTGACAAAGAGAAAGCATCGATCGGTGGAACTTGAGACATCAAGGAACTGCGTATATAGCATTGGAGGGAAGTGTGTGCGGTAAAAATTGCGGACGGGTAGTAAGAAAAATGTTCAAATGTTTGTAAGAGCTTATGGGACTTAACTACGGGGTCACCAGTCCCTAAACTTACAAACTACTTATGATCTAGCTATTACTAAGGACGGCACAAATATCCATGCCCGAGGGGGGATTCGAACCCCCGACGATGGGTATTGAAAGACGAATACAGTAAGCAGGTTACCATGGACGTGGGTTGTCGTTGTTAGGAAGAGATGTCGAGGATTGGAGAGGACAGATAGCGTGGTGAGCTGCATCAGAGCCACGGCGGAACGTTCGAGCGCATTGAGGCGCTATGCTACGATGCGCGAGGCCGTTCCCCGTCGGGGGTTCGAATCCCCTCGGACATGGATGTTTGTGCCGTCTGTAGTATAGGCTAGTTCACAAGTAGTTTGTAAGTTTAGGGACTGATGACCCCGCAGTTGAGTCCCTTAAGCTTTACAAACGTCTTGAAGCTGCATCAGATCAGTCTCAGGACTGAAGACCACAAAAATAACAACAACAAAAATCGTTTTTCCGTCGAAATGTTTAATGATTCAGGACAATAAAATTTCGTACTTATACGTGGGCTACATGTTCAACTGTCGTCTTGGTTGTTCATGTGCCGTAATACATAGTACATGTATGTTTCACAGTTGTTGCTGGCATACGGCAAGTCTTTAGAAGAAAATTTATCAGATTACATTGCACTGCGTTAGCATAAATTTCGAGCTTACACAAACGAAACCATGTGAAATTCTCTTTTAACAGGACAATCATCGAATTTTATATTAAAAGAATCTACGAAAACTAAAGTCAGTCGGCCAGACCAAAATACCTGGCCGATTCCAGTTTTGTTTTAAAAGAAAGGTATTAATTCGCAGATTTGTCATCAAGTATCAGAATTAACTTAAGTCTCTCCATCCTTTATTTTTATTCAAACAAGGTATCCTTATGTCCTTGCATTGAATATTTTAATCGGTTCGTTTTACGACATTTTCGGTTCTAATTAAGGTACACAGTTCTTTTTGATCTAACAACACTTGGCGGATCAAGTTCTTTTATTTGTGCTTTTTAAACACTTGCATTGATTGATTCTGAAGAAAGCTATGCGCGAACATTCAGCTTTACTTACATTTTTTGCCAACTTTTTTTGTCATTCCACCAACGGTGCGAAGTATTCGCACGGGTCCGCTAGTTAATAGTGAACTAGCTACTCACGCTCACAGCATTATATGCACTGCCCAAATTCGGCCATGCATCGCTATGAGACTGATGGGAAATAAATCTGAAAATAAGTGAAGGAGTTGTTGCGATCATAGAGAACACAGCATATCAATATCCTGCTTTAGCGTTTCTTTGACTTGAAATGGAGAGAAGGAAAAAAATATCTTTTTTCCAAAGATCGTTATTGCAGAGAAGTGGGTCGAGTAAATTTTGTCTGTCCGATTTATACGAACATAAATAACAGAGCAGACGGTTTAGCGATTCTGGAGCATGTGACTTATAATTTCCCCTAACAAGAGCGACCTCTCTCGATCGCTCTCTACAGTCTGCCCATACACTTCCCAACCTGCCTTTCTGTTGTGCTCCCCGTCCTCCCTCACCCTTCTCTCTGATTCCTCTTTCCCTTACCGTAGATATTAAAGAACTAAATAAGTAGCAAAATTTTTTTGTGACGGCGGGAAAGTTACTCTTACATAAATTTAAGGGAAATAACCCCGTGAACAAAACCGTTATTTCCAGCCTTTGTTTCTACGAAATTTTGATGTCCATAGCTGTTAACTTCACCGACCCGCAGTTGTGTCACTATAGCTGTGTGGTATACTTGTGTTGCTGCAAGCGAACCACTTAAAAATGAACTTCCTGGAACGCAATTTCGCCGAAGTTTGTTAGCTTCGGGAGACATCTCTACCATAACATCTTGCATGAACGCAGGAAAGAGGTTGTTAGCGTGTTACAATGACAGTCAGAGGCTTTAGTACGTCATCATTAATAAAAACTTCCAGGATAATATGTAGTGCACCATCTGTAGAACGTCCGTCTGCTGATGTTTGTTTGAGTCGACGACCACCTCGGAAGATGTCGCCCGCAGAAGGCACGAAACGTCAGGAGAAATAAGTTTTACAGATGTATCACGGCTCCTTGGCCCGAAAGTTCGTAATAGTGAAGCCGCCGGCCGTGAAAGCCTACACGTAACGCTTCAGTGGGTGTTAAAAAAGCTAACAGTATCTTTACTCGCAACAACATCTTCTTCCTTAACGGCTACGTACGTACATGATTTTTGTTTTGCATACATCTGTGGTAAAGACATTTCGAATTATATAAGTTTCATTTGCCTCCTTGTATAACATTAAAATTTGTTCACTTATTAATTTTATGATTTCCGCAAGGATTTCAAAGGATTAGCGCACTGGCACTGACATTGTTATTTTCCTATTTGAGGCATACATGCGGACAATCTTTAGATAAATATAGAATTACGATTTTGAAATATTCAAACACTTCAACCGTTTCAGGGCATTGCAGTAAATCCAATGGCAAAGATGAAAATTTGTGCTAGACCGGGATTCGAACCCGGAATGGCCGCTTCGGGCCAACGGTCGCCTTAACCAATTACGATATTCCGGCACGCTTCCCTTCCAACCCAAATTCTCATCGTGTAGCACAATACGATTGTAGTACCCCTGGCCCATTCGAATCCCGGTCGAGCACTAATGGTATTTATTTCAATGCCCTGAATGAAACGGTCGAATTGTTTAAATATTTCGGATTCGTAAAATTTCGGTCGTTAATGTCAACAAATGGTGTCATGTCCGAAAGAACAGACACCATATAAATAAAATATATAAGAGTGCTCACATTGCAGCAAAGTCAGCAGCAGTATAAAGCAGTGGCTTAGACTTCGTAGAAATATTTATAAATTGTCAATACACTGAACTATCAGAATTAACGAATGAGAAAACAAATTAAGGATGATCGCGAGACAGCAGTAAATATTTCGTAAACTAAACAAAAGCAATAACTGGATATGTAACATATCATTGCCATTCTGCAATAAAGAGATTGGTATGGGTTGAAAGTTGTTGTGGTTCCTACCCCTCAAAAGGTCATACGACCGCGGGAATAAAACTGAGTACAATATCAGCAATGGAACAATAGTTACCTGGAAGATTGTGTCCTGTTGGACAGCGCACAACCGAACGACTCGAACTGTGCTACAGATGTTGTTGCGATCCCGTTATATTACTGTCCGGTCCACGTCTTATCAGAGACGAGGATTCCCGCTGCAGATGGGGCACTGCAGAAGCTGGGGGGGTTCACCGCCTGTGTTTCTCACGTGTGGACCATCGTCAGGTAGCTGTGTGAGTCCCAGGCATACTCTGTACTGCCTGCTAATTGGCTGTTTCTGACCTGCTTACAGGCAGATAAGCGATTCACACTCAGAGATTTTGCGCTGATGAGAGCTGACTGCTAATGCTGATCTCCGATTAGATAGCCAGGCCTCCGTAATAGCTTTGTTCTGCATGCATTAATACAATCAGTGGAGCTGGACTGCCTATATCGGACACTTAATACTTGATAAGGCTCCATCATTCCAGTCGTATCCATACGCTGCACAGTAGACCAGTTTGCTATTTAATTGGGTACTTGATAGTCCTAATGCCTAAATGTGACGTTTTCTTTTTCTTTCAAACGAGGCGATACCACTATCCTTAAGCCTCTCGCGGGGGCATGTTTTGTGGTAACTCAGCGAAGCTAATTATTTTATATTGTACTAGCTGAAAACCCGGCGTTGCCCGGGCATTTATTTATTTATTCGAGCCTTGAGTTAGTTAGTACTTTTCCTATCCACTCTCTCTCTGTCCATCTCCTTTTTTCTAAAAACATGTTACATTTATCAGAGAATATATAAGAAGTAAGAAATCACACGTAAAAATGCACTCGTTTCGAATAATCCAATCACGAAATTCAACAGTAATGATTGTAATAATATCACAGATCGATCACTTGATGTAATGCGCGAAACGTCAAATCGATATTTTTAAAGATATGTATTAAAAGAAATTTCTTTTTTACTACTTTATGTATTTACTCTTATATTTCCTTATTCGTATGCTTATCCTTACAGAAAAAGAGCAGAAGACATTGTAGCACGCATAGACCAAATATATGGTCTGTGGCATCACGTTCCGCTGTATGTAACCTCCTTGCTATAGAGTCGCAAACGTCATCGCTGGCCTTCGGTCCGAATTTTTTTTATAATTTGACGACTTTCAACCACCATATCTTCTACCCCCTTATAGCTATCGGCATCGAAGTGCTATGGTGTACAGCGAGAGACTTCGGACAACAATTCGTTTGCGTCCTGTAGTTTTCGCTGCAGAGCGAAATATTAACACATACACACACGTAGAATTTTATATACACCCATAACTTACCATCCTAATATACTCCACCCCTTTATCATATCAACCGTCAAGCAACAATGCAACCAATAAAACCATTTTCAAAGAGCAAATATAATTTTCAAAGAGTCATTATTGTTCGCGTTTCGCGTTATATTCTTCAAATTACTAAATATCTATCAGATCGCTATAAAACCACGCCTTAGACATTCCTCAGGTATAAATTAGTAACTGTACAAATATTTAAGTCTCTCCGTCTTGTCGTTCGGACGTGATAAGCGTATACCGAACAGACGTTCACATTAATATATATAGATAAACAGTCTTTCGATAGCCATAAAACCGTGCCTAAAGCCTTCCCCGGGTAGACATTAGTAGCTGTACAAATTTTAGCTCTTAATGTCTTGTGGTTCAGACGTGATAAACGTACACCGAACAGACATTCACATTTATAGATATAGATTAGAAGAATGATCAGTTCAGTATATTTCAATTGAGACGATTTTATTTTTGTGATTTACGTCTAAAAGCAATGGTTGTACCTCCACAGTGGCTGTGTGAGCTTTCCACTTTGGTGATAAATGTATTTCCCTTTTGTGAGCCATAATTTGTTGCCATTACATGTTAAAAATTTTAAAAAGTGGTAATTTTCCTTTTATTTTATTTCAAAAATATTTACGTGTGCTATTTACAAGTAATATTTATTTCTAAACCAAATGTTCAAATCATTGTCACAATCTCTTCCGACAACATTAGTCAAATAGAATCTGATAATTGTAGTAGTTTTCCTACACCTGCGCCTCAGTACCCTCGGCCACCGCGGCCGGCTATGCCTCTGTGTGGGCCCCAATATCATCGTCGTCTTTTTGCGAGATATACGTAGGAGTAGGCTTTTTTGTCAAAACCTGACATTGTGAGAACCGTGGCTGTCGTATTATAATCGCTATAATTAAAACAGCGACCAGCAGTATGTTAGAAATGTTTATTTTCTTAGACCATGACAGCTTTCGTATTTCTTTTTACAGATCCATCCTCAGATGCTTTTTCATGCTTTTGAGCTGGAGCCTAGTTTTCATCAGTTATAGTATCGCAGTCATGTTGTGTTCTTTTCTGTGACGAAATTTTCCTTTATTCTTCTTGAGTGTTTTACACTTTCTAAATGTGCACTGTATGAGTGCTGTGGTGTGTTTCACACGACATCATACTAAAATGTAACGTAATGCGCTCTATAATCGGTTACAAATCGTGGCCCAGCTACACATAAAAGACACATATGTAGCTGGACCACGCTTTGTAAGTCCGCGATCAGTTGCATTAGCAACATGGTATTTGTTCATTCTCTCGATTGATCTTCAAGGTTGTTAACAATACATTAATGATAAATCTGAAGCACTGAATTGAAATTTGTGATGCGACCGGAAATCCAACCCGGACATCCATGCTTACTAGGCAGACGCCTTACCGCTGGACCACCGCATCACTAGCGATTAAGGCGCCTCGAAATAGCCTAAGCACGATCTCCTTCACGTCACAAACCTTAATTCAGCTTCTGTGTTCCACAAAGCATTGCCACTACTGCCAAGGCTCTCCATGCAGCGGAATAGCATCTCGGCAATGGACACATTATACATTCCTGTTTAAGGTGATATAAATATCATTGTAAATACAAATATACAATTCCTGAGACGGATTTTCGTCTCTAATATGTCAAAGACATTAATGATCAATCTGAATCATTGATATTTACATTACTTGTTCCAATATGTCCATTGCCAAGGCGCTATTCCGGTGCATGGAGATCCTTGGCAGTAGTGGCAATGTTCTGTGGAACACAGAAGCTGAATTAAAGTTTGTGACGTGAAGGAAATCGTTCTTAGACTATTCCGAGGCGCTTTAATGTGGTGGTATAGCGGTAAGACGTCTGCGTAGTAAGCATGGAGGTCCGGGTTCGATTCCCAGTCGCATTACAATTTTTAATTCAATGCTTTAGATTTATCAGTAATGTCTTTGACATATTAGAGACGAAAATCCGTCTCAGGGATTGTATATTTGTATTTACATTGTTAACAATAGTTTACTCTTCCCTGTCTGTCAGACCACTACTTGGTGTCTGGAAGAACTCCGTGTCTCACAATTGAGACAAATTGACCTGTGGCAGAGCTGCAGAGAGCAGAGGGCTAGTTGCAAGGCACTCAGCTCTGACGATTTTCATCTTCACATTCCCCATGAGGAGTGCTTGTCGGTTTTAACTTTTGCTGCCGCACAGCGATTATCACGGCAAGAGGTCAACCCACGCTAGCAACGACGAGACTTGCCGCCGAGACGACGATAAGCTACGTAGGTAATGTATCAGTAGCCGCTACTCGTAATGACAGTCCCTCGACCACGGTTCCTTGCCTTAAACAGGACAAATGCATATTCAACTCAGTGTACTGTCGGAACATCTCTCACAATACAGTAAGTTGCTCGATTGCTGCACGTGAACTCTTCGTGTCAACCTCACTTCTGCACTTTGCCATTTACGGGTTTCTCACACGACTATTTCATGTTAAAGATTTTTTTTCAGTCTTACTTTACACTCATGTTGCTCTAAATCTAGTAGGTTCTGTTTACCTCAAATTCTGATTTAAAGACCCGCACATTAATTTGGTTAGTTTATAAGATTATTGAAGGGGGAGTTAATTTTTGACGAGTACCATTGTGTCCAGGTCCTTCACTTACATGAAATGACATTGCTTCTGTTTTACTTATCAATCAGATTGCCAGCATTCATTTTTATTAATTACACAGGCCAGATGTCTGTAAGTACAGGACTTGCAACACAAAGACTAAAATAAACCTTTCCATAGCGAGTGTGGTGAATGTTCAAGTTACATAATAGCGCACAACCAAAATCGTGAAATAGTTTCTGGCAAAAAAACGGGGTGGTGTAATTTAACAAACTCGCTTTGAGAGGAACGACATTTTACGATATTCCTCACATACAACGAAAAGTGACGAGGCTTTTGAACTCCATTCCAAAGGAAGACTTCCTGCAAAGTCTCCAGGACATGTATTGCAGAGCTCAGCGGAGCATAGGTACTGGAGGTGATTATTTACAAGGACAATAACTTAATTATAGTTAATAGTCCATCTAAGGTACTGTCACAGGACTATTCACCGAACTTTATTGTCAGAGGTTGGAACACTGATGCCAAAACAAAGAACAATAGTTGTTTCAAAATGTTCAAATGTTTGTTAAGTTTAAGGGACTTAACTGCGTGGTCATGTCCCTAAACTTAAAAACTACTTGTATGGTAACTTGCACTAAAGACACCACACACATCCATGCCCGAGGGGGGATTCGAATCCCCGACGGGGAACGGCCTCGCGCATTGGTGCATAGCGCCTCAATGCGCTCGTCCGCTCCGCCGCGGCAATAGTTGTATCTATATGTCTCATAAAATTGGTTGTATGTGTCTATCGTTGTTATGTGTCTATCTATGTTCGACATCTCCTAAACTACTGAACCGATTTCAGCCAAACGTGTTACACATGTTCCTTACAATCAGGCAACAATGGCTGTCGGGGTAAGAACCCCTACGGCATATACGTCAGGAAATATGACGCCATAAACAATGACATCTGTGAGAAACGGTCGCATCATGCAATAGTATTCAACATCTGCTTCCGAACTAATGGACTCATTTGAACCAAATTTCGTACAACTATTGTTTTAGCTCAGGAATAATTTGCTATGGTGGCAAAAACCACCTACGATAAGTAATTCATACGATATCACGTCATAAACAATGAAAACTGCCCCATCTTGCGGTGCTTGATAGCGTGATTTTATTCGTCAACTATTTAAGAATAAAAGCACTCAGCGACTTGCAATAATCTTTAAACTTAATAAATAATCTGTATGAAACTTTTTCTCGCTGACAACCCCAACAAAATGATGAAAGGGAAAGGTTTATCGAGTGTTCATGGTGTTCGGTGTTCATCTACGACATTTGGCATGACGTTACAAGTTATTACTACTTCACTGTAAATTGCATTCGCGAGACATTTCACAGACAGTACACATACATACCACTGAAGGTTCAAAAACAGCATCATCACGCACGAGGTTTCGATTTATTATGCCTTTACTGCTAACACCATTCACGACATATTTTGCAGACATTAGGCACATATACCAGTGAAAGTACCTTCAAATTTACATCATAGTGCGACACGTATTTCATGAGATATTTTAGAGTGGCTGCTACACACGCGTTATTTTCCAAATTTTCGGAAACCGTCATGTTTGTTGTCTGAAGTGACGACTGGACTGAAAGCGTTCCGATCGGTCTAAAACTCAACACACGACTTCACACGACTTTAAGAAAACTACGTGGCGAAAATATTTGGTTTTTTCTCATCGTGCAGTATGACATGTTTTCTCGATGATGTTTATTTTCGTTATTCGCACTGTTACTGTATACCCTTAAATTCAATTAACCGCTGAAATATATTTAAAGGATTTGCAGAGGTAAAACAGCTTTGCGTAGACTTCACAAATAGTTGAGTTGAACTCAGGTAAGACATTTATGTGAAATATTAAAATTTTATTTTTAACTTGAGAGCAGAAAAGTATCTCAATGCGTTTTCCAGATATTGAATTCAATCCAGCGGTGTGTCTTCTTCTGTCGAAGCGGACTTGGTGGCTGTTAGAGAATATTTTTGAGTTAACTGTTCTGTGGAAAAATTATTTGGTACGTAATACATTGCCGGCCGCAGTGGCCGAGCGGTTTGTGACGCGCTAGTCACAGACTGCACGGCCGATACGGTCGGGGGTTTGAATCCCCCCTCGGGCATGGCTGTTCGTGTCGTATTTAGTATAGGGTAGTTCATAAGTAGTTTGTAAGTTTAGGGACCGATGACCCTGCTGTTAAGTCTCTTAAGCTTAACAAACATTTGAACCTAATACATGGTGATGAGATCTTCTCGGCATAAATGATTGAGCTTCTTCTTCTTATTCATGATACCGTACTGTCGACGGGACGTTAAACTCCAAGCTTCCTTCCTTCGTGATACCGTGTTTATAAACGTCTCGAAACATGTAAATAAATTGTGTTATCTTTAATGATATTCAGAATTTGTCTTCTTAAAACAGCACACCCGTCTGTAGGAAACAATAGTGTGAAAACCAGCTGGAAAACACTCCTATCAGATGACAAAAAGGCACTTATGTCCTAATTTAAAAGACTGACCAAAAAGTGAGAAACGAGCTTCCTAAATACCCATTCCGCCTTCCACAGCACAAATTTAGCGATTCGCGCTGTGTTCTACTGAGGAGGAAGTGTCTTCAGAAGAGAGGGAGGAGACAATGCTCATCTGAGGGAAAGAGCAGGTAGTCATGCTGTGAGAGAGGTAGTGGCAGTAAAACGTAACCACTGTGGACAGAAAGAACACATTTTGGCTTCATGGTGTCCCACAAGCCACTAGGGATAACGGTCTATCCACAACCAGCCTCGCTTGCCTATGCAAGCTTCTTTACACAGCTGAGGTGCGGCTGGTTTCCCAGAGTTTGCCGTCTAGCGACTGTTCCACCTCTGCAGCCATGCATCCCATCAGTGCGCAGCACAACCTGTGATCGACGTTCTGGCCTTTATCGCACGGAGCGAGCTGGCGCAGTGGTAACACACTGGACTCGCATTCGATGGGTGGGTCAAATCCACCTCCAGCCATTAACATTTAGGTTTTCCGTGATTTCCTTAAATCACTCCAGGCAACTGCCGGCCGGCCGCGGTGGCCGAGGTGACTGAGGCGCTCCAGTCACGGTCAGCACGGCCACTACGGTCGGTGGTTCGAATCCCCCCTCGGGGATGGATATTTGTGCCGTCCTAGTTCGTAAGTAGTTCATAAGTAGTTTGTAAGTTTAGGGACTGATGACCCCGTAGTTAAGTCCCATAAGCTTAACAAACATTTGAACATTTTTTTGAGCAAATGCCGGGATGGTTCCTTTCAAAATGGGCACGGCTAATTTCCTTCCTCATCCTTACTCGAACAAACCAAGTGTAAGCTCCGCCCCTAACGACCACGCTGTCGACGGGGCGTTAAACACTAATATTCCTTCCTTCATCGCAAACCGGTCGGTTAAACCAAAATCCCCATTTTCTGTGGCACACAACGTTCCACCACCATTCCACAGAGGTCATGGTGAAAGGACTGGCGTCACATACCAATCTCCAGTTCAAGGGGCACTGGTTTAGCCGAGCCCGAACACAATCAAGTGAATGTTGAGCCCCCCTTTGTTTTTGAGAAGAATATCCACTATGAATTTTCCTTTCGTCATTGTTAAATTCTGTTGTATTTGTTCCTACATTTTGTTACCATGTTTTCGGTTTCTTGTATTAAAAATAAATAAATAAATAAAAATAAAAATAAAAAAATAGTTAAATTTAAAACCAAACACAGTCCAGATCACAAAATTCGTGACATAAAAAAAGAATTCTGCGATATGGACCGATTTTAATTTCAACCATTACATCAAGATCACTGGTGTTCTCCATTTTGCTTCAAAAAATTGCATAGCAGACAGCTCGCGTAATAGACGTACTTTTGGCGCTAAAGTGTTAACTAAATTGGCCACTCGAGTATCAGTATAGAAATAACGCGCTAAGAGTGCTGTAGTAGCGTATTTGCCTCGAACAATTAGTTGAGACAATCACGTCGATCTTGTAAAAGGAGCATTTTTAGAAGTCTCGGCCTACATCATCTCATCTGCATCCATTGGGATATTTAGAGGCGGGATACCAAACCTCCATTATGAGACAGACGATTCCTTAAAGCATTATGAGTCTTATTAAATGATCCCTTAGTTTAGTCACGTTGTGCAGTTAACTTTATTCCCTTAATTCGATTTAGTACATCCTTATTATTCAGTCTACCATCTAATGTTCACAGTGCTTAGCACCACATTTCTAAAAGATACAGTTGTCTTTTTCTTGAATTAAAAATCAAAAACTTTAGTAATTTCTTTACGTTCCAGACAAATACCCCTAGATATGGCTCATTGATACGATAATACATATTCTATGGACTATGGTAACAGATTTCTACTTTTCATAATCTATATGCTCTCTACTTCTGTCATCGTAGTTATTTTATTGCTCAAGTAACAAAATGCTTCCGCAGATTTTATTGTATCATTTTTTAATATAATTCCAGTAGTATAGCCATTATCTTAGCTTTCGTTGACCTCCTCTTAAACTCTATTTTCAAGACATGATCCCTTCCGTTCCACTGCTCTTCTAAGTCCTTCGTCGTATCTGAGTGATTAACATTGTAATTTATTAACCTTATTTCTTCTCCTTCAACTTCCCTCCCAAATTCCTCTTTGATTAGTACCTGATTAATGTTCACACAAAATAACATAGGGGGAGGTTTATAGCCTTGTCCCACTCCCAAAGCAACCACAATTTCCCTTTCACATTCTTGGATCAGGCAACTTTAGTTTCATTACTTTACAAGCTGTAAATAATATTTTATTCTTTGTATTTTATTCCTAATACCCTCGGAATTTCAACAGTATATTGCAGTCAACGTTGTCAAAAACTGACGTTATAAATTCAAATGTTCAAATGTTTGTTAAGCTTATGGGACTTAACTACGGGGTCATCAGTCCCTAAACTTACAAACTACTTATGAACTATTACGAACTAGGACGGCACAAATATCCATGCCCGAGGGGGGATTCGAACCCCCGACCGTAGTGGCCATGCAGACCGTGACTGGAGCGCCTCAGTCCCCTCGGCCACCGCGGCCGGCCTGACGTTATATAAAAGTGCTATAAACATAGATTTTTCCTTTCTTCAACCTTTGATTATAGCTGCAAGGTCACTTTTATTTCGCGATTTCCTTCACTATCCAGCACCAGGAGAGGTTTTTTCCCCGATAAATTTTTTTCTCTGAACACATGGAACCCCCTGGTTTACGGTCGTCCAACAAATCAGCTCCACATAACAGGAAAACAATTCCTTGAACTGACAAGATTCGTTATTTGTTGGGAAGAATTTGCATCAGATATGATATCACATTATCTAACAATGGAATACGTATAGCCCTTACAAAGTGTTGATAGCAAATGCTGTCAGTAATGTGGTGATTATCTCCGTACATACGACGCGAGATAATAAGCATTAGTTTCATCTGACCACAAACGTATTCAGAACTAATGCAAACTACGGAAAGCTCCATTGCATTTATCATTTTATGTTACTGAGTTCCAGTGGCGTATATTGTGGACCATCAAAGCTATCACCGAAGCCCATATCTAAAGCAAACCAGAAATTAAGAACCATTATTAACAAAAATGGCAATAGAAGCCAGTTTCCGTCATGAAGAATTAGCGCGTAGTGTGGAATACGTCTCATTCCAACAGTGGGAGAACAGAGCTTCGGACGCTCACTGCCGCAGCCTACATTGCGCGAAGGCTTCGGAATGCCTTGTCGCAACACGAGTGCTTCCGAAATGTGCCGAACAGCTCTTGGAGAACCCCGCGTCAGCAACAAAGTGCGTGTTTGTTACGTTTCACAACAGCTGTATTGGTGTTATATATTACATAGTGTGCAGTGTACTTCTTATTGATAATTCTTAAAAATGTATGGGCAATGTGTAATTAAATAGTTATTTGGATTCTCCCTGCATACATATGTAACTCTAGCATAAAACAATTTTTTCGTTTCATGATAGATGGCGCTGTAATAGGCAAAACTAAAAATGTGGAAATTATTTAAAACCGGTAATATCTCACACACACACATCAGATGAGGAAAATCATAGTACAGATTTTCATGTTTCTGTTAACATTATCTCGTGACATCTCCCACAATCGTATGAACCACAAACTATGCTCATGCTCTCAGTCAGCTTCCAGACAGTTTGCCGGCCGCGGTGGCCGCGGGGACTGAGGTGCTTCAGTCACGGCCACTACGGTCGGGGTTTCGAATCCCCCCTTGGGCATGGATATTTGTGCCGTCTTTAGTATAAGGTAGTTGGTAAGTAGTTTGTAAGTTTAGGGACTGATGACCCCGTAGTTAAGTCCCATAAGCTTAACAAACATTTGAACATTTGATTTGAGCCAGACAGTTTGTTGTATTTCAATGATTCGGACTGTACCCACCTGTACGTAATTGTTTCCCGATGTTAACGATTGCAGAGAGAGAGAGATTAGACATATTTCCTGGTACCATGAGGCCCACAGAAATTCTTAAACTACACTTTCATTTTTGCCGACTACAGCGAAATTTATCATGAAATGAAAAAATGTTACATACGAAAGTTACATATTTGTTCACGAAGAATCCAAATGTGCAATAAAAAGTAGGCGTTCCTATAAGAGATTTTCACTGTTGCCTTCCACCACCTATCACGGGTTTCGGTAGGGGGTTGGGGGCGAGTATAGTGTCATTGGATGTCCCCCTCAACGATTTAACATTTTCCGGTAACCGTAATTTCTTGCGATATGTGGCACTATCACGCTCAATATCAGGGAAACAGCGCAAGATATTGATTTTTTTTTCTTAGCATTTCTTTCTCGTTACAACCTTAGAAAGTGAGATAGTAATGATAACCCATGTTACAAATCCAGTATACGCCACTGGAGCACAAACGTATTCAGCTCTAATGCGAACTACGGAAAGCTCCATTGCATTTATCGTTTTATGTTACTGAGTTCACCGCTATATCCAGTCACGGCTGTGGAGTCTACACTGAGGAGACCGAAGTCACGGGATGCCTGTTAATATTGTGTTGCACCTGACCACTTCTTCATGTGCCATGGACTCATCGGGCCGTTGGAAGTCCCGCCCCTGCTGCCTCTGTAGCCGTTCGTAATATGAAAGTGTTGCAGGTCCATGATGGTGGGCACAAACACACTTCCGATTGCGTCCCATAAAATTTCTACAGGGATTCACGTTGAGTGATCAGGGCGGTCAAATTATATGCTGGAAGTGTTGTTCAAACTGCGATCATTTGTGACCCTCTGACAGGGCGCATTATCATAAAGAAATGCCAGTGTTGTTTAGGAACATGAAGTCCATGAATGGCTGCCGATATTCCAGAGGTGGATTAGCTGTGCGTACTGGAACGCCGTGTTGCGGTGCGCGTGGCAGTTCGCCGTCGGGGGTTCGAATCCCCAATCGGGCATGGATGTTTATGCCGTCTTTAGTATACGGTAGTTCATAAGTAGTTAAGTCCCATAAGCTCTTCACACATTTGATTTGATATTTCAGATTTCGAATTACAAACAGAGGCCAGATTGAGTATCCTCGGAGTAGTGAAGCAACTTGTAATGTTACATGTGCCTCCACGCAACAAAATGTTCTTGTTTCCGATATTTTAAAATAAATTTCTTTTCATATTCGCATATTTTGTTGAATTTTTTCGTAAATATTAATATTTTACTCACAATCATATGGACTTCATATTCTTTGAGGTTTGATTAATATATGTAAATCTCTGTTGCAAAGAATACAAAGACAATGAAACGTTCTGTTCTTCCCATCTATAAAGACAGGAGATGCGTCTCCATTTTCTTCTTCTTGTTCGAACATTGAGACAAGTCGTAAACAATTTGAGCACTGTAATTATTACGAATTTTTCCAGGATTTATATGAACTATGTAAGTGATAAATGTTTTATGTAGATATGGTGCTTTTTTAAATCCATTTGTAAGCTCTGCTGGTCAACCGAACTTCGAATGTGTTCTCATTTAGTAGAGAACTGAAACCTCTATTTTTCCTTCTCACATTTTATTAACTGTGATGCAATTTATTTTTCAAGACAACGCATTGTGCCATTACATTTAAATTCGAAACTAATTATTGTGATCAGACTAGTAATCATTTGCATTCCATTATTTTACAAAAGAATTGTCCTGAATACGATCCTGAGATTTTGTGCAGACTAAATAAATTTAAGTTTTAACAATTTTAGCTAGCCGTGGACTTGGTTAATAAATAATAATGATAGTAAATGATGTCTCCAACAGGTTCACGGCGGTTTTTCATCAACACCAGGTTTCAATTAATTTTTTAGTGTGTACTTTGCCTATTCTTTTACAGTGCTGCATTTTTTTTATTATTCTCTTAAAAACCGTGGCACCTTTCATGGCTCACGTAAATGAAACGACACCAATTTCAAATATTTCACCAGTTCAATCTTTATAGCGCCGTCAGTGATAGCTTTTCAAAAATATAATCTGGATTTTACAATTATTTCATTCAAATTAATATTGCTTTAATTTTGCTTTATTAAAATCGCGGAACAGTTTCATTTGCAGGAGCTATTCCATTTCAAGGATATTTGTATACAGATATTATTTATGTAAAAAGTCATCTCTAAATATTTTAACCATTTGGGAGAAATGTATCAAACTTAAATCACTTACAAAAACAAGTCTTCTGGTCCGAAGTGTATACTCATTAGATTTCTATTTGATTATGCTGAAGCGATAGCTCCTTACTTAACAGTCATATACAACCGCACGCTCAAAGAAGGATCTGTACCAAAAGACTGAAAAGTTGCGTAGGTCACACCTATAAACAAGAAAGCAGTAGGAGAAACACACTAAACTAAATGCCTATTGCATTGATTTCAATTTGCAGCTGGGTTTCGGAATATATTCTGTATTCCAATATTATGAATTATCTCGAACAGAATGACCTATTGACCCAACGTCAAGACGGATTTAGAAAATATCGTTTATGCGAAGCACAACTACCTCTTTGCTCAAACGAAGTGATGAGTGCTCTCCACAAGGGTTCTCAAGTTGATTCTGTATTTTTTGATACCGTACCTCACAAACTGCTTTTAATCAAATTGCGTGGTTACGGTATATGGTCCTAAATTTGCTACTAGATAGGGGATTTCCTGTCAGAGGACAGTTTGTAGTAATCGATGGAAAGGCATCGATTAAAAGGGGTGATATCGGGCGTTCCACAGGGTAGCGTCATTAGTCCTCTGCTGTTCATTATTTACATAAACGATTTGGAAGAAAATCTAAGCAGCTCTCTTAGGTTGTTTGCAGATGACGCCTTCATTTACCGTCCATTAAAATCATCTGAAGATCAAAACCAACTGTTGAACGATCTGAATAAGATATCACTATGGTGTAAAACTTGGCAGTTGACTCTAAATAATGAGGTGTTAAGTCGTCCACGTGAGTACGAAAGAAAATCCGTTAATCTTTGTCAGTAAAATTCTTCAAGGTTTTTGGCCGCATTGTCAATTTATAAAATCCGACGTTTCGACCACTGTAGCAAGTGGCCTTTGCAAGGTGTTTGGCTGACTGCTGAATGCAATGGATTGCTGTTACTTATATAATACTGGGAGAAGATGTTATCAAAGTATTAGGCGTTCTTTATTGGTCTTTATATTATGGCCTGTGATTGGTGGGTGTTGAAGTTCTTCATTGGTGTTTGCATTGTTTATTCCTATAGGTGAAAATTGGCGAATGAGAAGCAGGCGGCGCGAGGCCTACAAGAAAGCGCAGTCGTCATGCCTCATTGGCCTCGGGTAGTTCTGAGCCGGCGCGATCGCTAGCCGATTGGCCGTCCGCTGGGGCCCAGCCCACTGCGTCGTAGCGGGCAGCCTCTGAGCTAGCGATCGCGCCGGCTCAGAACTACCCGAGGCCAATGAGGCAGGCAGTGGCGCCTGCCAAATTATGTAAGCAAGGTAGGCCTGAGCCGGCGCGATCGCTGGCTGAGTGGCCCGCTGCTAGGAGGCAGTGGGCTGTGCCCTAGCACCCGGCCAATCCGCTAGCGATCGCACCGGTTCAGGCCTACCTTGCTTACGTAATTTGACAGGCGCGCCGCGGGCTGTCTCTCTCGTTGGCCTCGGGAACTACCTTGCATACGTGGCACGACGACTGCACTGGGGCCTGTCTTTCTCGTAGGCCACGGGGCGGCGGTTATGACGTCACGCTGTTGACTTTCTTCCTGGCGTTGGCTGGGGCGCGCCAGGACTCGGTTGCAGTGGGCTCTCGTGCACGTGAGTTGGTTCGCACACCGTCATCCCGAAGCGTTGTTACTGCAGGTAGCCAGGAAGCCGATAGCCTGTACCCATTCTCTGTGTTCAGGTTGGTGGGTCGCTTTCCAGTTTCTATGGCCTCTCTGCCGGCCACTGTGTCCGAGCGGTCTGCGGCGCGCCAGGCACAGTCTGCGTGGCAGCTACGAATAAATCAAATGTTTGCAAAGTCTATGGGACTTAACTACGGGGTCATCAGTCCCTAAACTTACAAACTACTTATGAACTACTTACGAACTAGGACGGCCCAAATATCCATGCCCGAGGGGGAATTCGAACCCCCGACCGTAGTGGCCGTGCAGACCGTGACTGGAGCGCCTTAGTCTCCTCGGCCACTGCGGCCGGCTGGGAGCTACAGTCGGGGGGTTCGAATCCCCCCTCGGGTATGGATATTTGTGTCGTCTTTAGTATGGTAATAAAGCAATATGTTGTGTTACTTTCTGGTCTTCCATATTGCCTACGTAATTTGTAGTCATGGTTTCATTTATCAGTGTCTTCCCATAACCGTTAGCCTCAATGATGGAACTGATGTTTTGTAATTCCGTCTTCAGGTGTTCATCACTGATCCTGTTAGACTCCTTAGTTAAAGTTCAGCAGTCAGCCAAACACCTTGACAAAGGTCGCTTGCAACAGTGGCCGAAACGTCGGATTTTATAAATTTACAATGCGGCCAAATACTCTGAAGAATCTTACTGACGGCCGCGGAAGCCTTCGTTTACACCGTTAATCTTTGTTTACAAGATAAATAAATCAAAACTGAAGGCTGTAAACTCCACTAATTACCTAGGAATTACAATTACTTCGTACTTAAACTGGAAAGAACACGTAGATAATGTCGTGGGAAAGGCGAACCAGAGACTGCGTTTTATTGGCAGAACCCTTTAATACATGCAACGAAACTACAAAAGAAACTGCATACACTACGCTTGCCCCTCCTTTTCTGGAATATTGCTGCCCAGTGTGGGATCCTTATCGGTGGGTTTGACGGACGACATCGAAAGAGTCCAAAGAAGGGCAGCTCGTTTTGTATTGTCACGATACAGGGGAGACAGCGTTACGGAAATGATGCAGGATCTGAGATGGGGATCATTACAAAAACGGTGTTTATCGCTGCGGTGTGAGCTACTTGCGAAACTCCAATCGCCAACATTCTTCTCCGAATGCGAAAATGTATTGTTGCCTCCCACTTACGTAGGTAGAAAAGATCATCAGAATAAAATACGAGAAATCAGAGCTCGAACGGAGAGATTCAGGCGTTCTTTCTTCCCGCGCGCTATTCCAGTATGGAATGGTAGATAAGTAGTATAAAGGTGTTTCGATGAACCCTCTGCCAGGCACTTAAATGTGATTTGCAGAGTATCCCATGTAGATGTAAAAACAGCGCTCACAGTCATGGAGCCACCGCGGTCTTGCGCACTGCCTCATTTATAACTACGGTCCATGAGTTCGTGGAGTCTGAGACAGCCTCAAATACCTATCGTCACCAGCTGAAACCATTCGATTTCGTATGCTCGACACACTCTTCACTCTTGACAATGTGTATCTCAGAATATCGAGATACCCAACATTTTTCGAAAATGGAGTATTCCATGCGTCTGGCTGCTAATCCTATAACAGCTTCTGTCTGTTAATTGCATGCAGACATTATCACCTCGGACACTTTTTCACGTGAACGACGTGTTGTTGTTATGATCTTCAGTCCGGATACTAGTTTGATGCAGCTCTCCACTCTACTCTATCCTAAGGAAACTTCATCTCCTCATAAGAACGGCAACCTACAACCATTTGAATTTGCTTACTATATTCATCTCTTGGTCTCCCTCCTCGATTTTTACCCCAGACACTTCCCTTCAACGCTAAATTCACAATTCCTTGATGTCTAAGAATGTTTTCTACCAATCGATCACTTCTTTTAGTCAAGGCATTTCAGAAATTCCTTTTCTCACTAATTCTGTTCAGTACGTCCTCATTAGTTACGCAATCCACCCACCTAATTTTCAGCATTCTTCTGTAACACCACATCCTCTTCCTTTCCGCACTATTTATCGTCCACGTTTCACTCTCATACAAGGTAACACTGCACACAAATGCCTTCAGAAAGGACTTCCTTGTGTTTGGATTAATATTCGATGTTAACATATTTCTCTTTTTCAAAAACGCTTTTCTTCCAATTGCCATTCTGCATTTTATATCGTCTGTACTGCGACCATCATACGTTATTTTACTGCCCCAGTAACAGTTACCAACTTTATTGAGTCGTTACCCAATTTAATTCCTTCAGAATCGCCTAATTATCTAAGAACGCATTCTACTACCCTTGTTCTGCTCTTGTTAACGTTCATCTTGTATGAATGATAGCTCACTTAATACACAGAGGTCTTTTCGTTGTGCATGCGACACTACTGTTGTCTTTGTGTTCATAAGCCATCCGTTGATTTTTGTCCACCACCCCTAGCTTAGAGTAGATCTCTTGTGCAAATTATTGTACAGTAGAATTGGTCAAACGTTATGTGTGCGAATCATGAAAGAGGTGATGAAATTAACTATTTGTGTTCTACAAGAAGGAACAGCTGTGGCTCGGTTTCAAATTGTAAAGGGCTACAATAAACGTTCACAATACTGAGGGACTGTCTGAACTTCAGAAACAATGTTCCCAAGGTTGTTAGGGTATTTTAGGTGAAATATTAAGAATTTTAGCAGGTGATAATATAGAGAAATGGGATTAAAAATATATACATAACATGTCAGGTTCTTACTGAGATGTGTTGTTGAGCGCCCTATATCACTAATCAATCAACTGAGATGTGTCGTAACAGCCGTAATACACTTTTAAAAATGCATATTGCCAACGATCAGCTGTGTACTGTATATTTATAACTTTATCGGTTTTCGTTCTGAACCATGATCAAGAAGATAAATTAAACAGACTGATTATGTTGGTACTTTCTCTGTTAGCATATCCATGTGAAACAATAAAAAATACGAAAAAGTCACTTGACATTAGCTCTTGATGATAAATAAAACAATTTAGCCACCAGAGGCGGAATTTTAACCTCCTTGACGTCTTGATCTTGTTTTAGCTGACAATGCCTCCATGCTTCATTCTGTTTTCAATTTTCTCCGTGAGAGTGGATTTTACCATTCCATATAAACTTTATTGTCTATTTTCTATGTGTTCTCCACTTGCCTAACACTATTAGATAGGTGGTTTTAACGTTTAACAGATTGGCTGGATGTCCCACTTTCAGGTTTGTGATCACCCAGCCAAAACACACTGGTTTTGTATCTAAACCTTTTTATCCTTTCTTCGTTTTTATTTTCTACTTTTATTTTTGACATGTTAAATCTTATGTTTGAGGAAGTGTAACACATTGTTTTCTCTCTATGATTAGAACAAGAGACTGATAACCTTTGTAGTTTTACACTAGAAGTACCAGACTTTTCCGTTCCCCTAGTAATACCATGTGGGTCATTTTTTATGCATAGCAGCAAAATATCATTTTATTGGTATTTTCCTAGCGTTTTGGGTTTCACCATAATGGTATTACATTCAAGAAGATTCTTGGGTGCAACAAAAAATATAATTCGTTCTCTAATATACATAGTTCAGAACCAAAAGTAAATTTTCAGAGGTAAATGTTTTTTATTTAAATTTTACAGAAGAAATTTCACAGACTTCCATCAAACATCATTAAAACAAGTAAATAAAATGGTTTTACAACGTTTACCTACATAATAAGATTGAAGAAGACTCATAACATACAGTTTATACGACTACTAATAGTATTTTCACTTTTTTAAGATATTAGGCAAGTACCGAGTATTTGTAAATATGGAACATCTTTTCTTTCGTATTGTAATCATGGGTTCCAAAGTATAACAAAAACAATTTCAGTCTGTTATCGTGTTTGGAAATATTTGGGAACAAATAGTAGACAGCATTGTCTGAGCTGGAGTAGGCTCATAGTTGAGGCGTTCCACAAGTGTTTTGGTTTGGCAGTTTTCGTACCCATACTTGATGTACTTGAAACATACGTTCGGTGTTTTATTCCCCATTTGTTGTTTGTAGGAATCCTTGATTTGAAAATGCCTTCTATTTCCATAATGGCCAGCGCCGCCGCCGAATGCTTGCAAGGGGAGGTTGACTTCCCCCTGCAGTTTGTAGGGGGCAGCAAGCTCATTTGCTACTCTGACAATACATCTAAAAGCTGTGTGTGTGTTGTAGGTGTTGCACCTATCGTTAAATCAGACAACAAATTGTTCATTAACACAGCAATTTGGTTTAATTATGGCCCTGATATTGATGTATATACTATTAAATAAGAGTGCATTAAACTATGTGCGCAACGGATATTTTAAACACAAAACAACTGTGACAAGTCACCATTTGAAACAGACACTGACTATACTCAAAAATTTTGACTGCGAGAAAGATATTAAAAAACCACAAACCACCTTTTTAATGCTTGACTGTGAGAATTTTTACGCAGATCAGTTTCTGATTATTGAAATTTAGTATCATAGTCAATTAACTATCATTTACTATGGCACCACTAACGAAATCTGTTCAACAATATTATTAAAATCAATACTGCACTTTAAATCCACTAATAACTGATTATCAAATGACGGAAGTAGGTTAATTTTCTAACTACATAAATGAAACAGGAAAGAAAGGTCAACTTTGCTACTTATTATTAATAATCAGCATTACATTACCTATATAACACAACTTCTGACTTGCTGGCAAAGCAGCCTCTGCTCTACATCGGAGCCATACACACAACTCAACCGCTCTCTAAGCGAGCTGAACCACAAGTGCTACTCTCTCTCAGCGCGAGCTACAATGCTATGCAATACATGATCTTTGCCAAAGATGAAACTTCACAGAGTTAAGTACATATATCGATACATACAGTAGAATCTTGCAAGCAAGTTACTCGATACAAAACAGGAGGCACAATATTGGACATTTTCTTACAAAAATAATTTTTTATGGACACGTTTCACATTCTCACATGTACATAACTTAAAACACGTGTGAACATTGATCATTGCAAGTCAGTTTTTGGGAGTTTCCTCTCAGTATTTTAATTGACCTGGCAACCAGTAGGCTTGTTACTTAGAATAAAGAGATCCATCAACCCGACACCTAAATAACAGAACAAAGAAAGACATACAGTGTACTGCGCGCTTATTGGTTCAAAAACTTAGGTAGAATGGTACATATTTACATTGTGCAAGAGATAAATCATCGTCAAATGTTTCCTATTTTTTCTGCAGTTCATCTGATATATTTGATCATCAGGTTCCAGAGTAACAAAATCCTTGTCCTCCACTGCGCTTGTCTCGTTACGGGATTCGTCACTTGATTGCGTCGGTGAAATGTAGATAATAGAAAAATCCCATTATACGTGAGATTGCGTCGTCTTGACACCGTAGCTTCAATGACTTGAAATCACGAAAATAAACCACAAGCTGACGTGGCTGCTACCACGAAAGCTTTAGCCCACACGGCTTGACCAAAGACAAAGATATTCAGATTGAAAACCCCTAAAAGTGCGACGTGCCTGTCATCTGTTGTTGTAGAACTTTTAGTAGTGCCTCACTAGGAGACCACATGGGGATCGAATTTTTAATTTTTTTTTTTTTTTATACTTATGGTACATGAAGTTCAGAACTCAAATAACAGCCAAAACAATTCAACACTACTCTCAAAATCGACTTTGAAGTTTTGCAAGTACACGTAAGTACCAATAATTAACTCAGTTGTAGTACTAGTCGCTGTAGATCGAAAGATGATAGCGTTTGGACTTACAATTGTAAGGTTGTTGGTGCGAATCCTGCCGTAAAAGATTTCTATTTTTATCGTTATGTTCGAATACTTACAAAATTTTAATATCTAATGGTAATTATTACGAAAAATGTACGTGTTTTTGTATATTAGTAATTCTTTTTTATATAAAAGATTGTTAAAAATAATGGTTTCAATCAAAAGCATAAGTTTCAGTCTTTACAGTGTTGGCTACATTAGTACTTGACGACGGCAGTTTTCGATAGTTCAGTTTGTGAAGAGCTACGACGCTGTTTTTTGAAAGTCATCTGCATAGTCACTAATGGTTTTCCCTGCAGCTAACCTACACAACCATCGTTTTTGGTGACGACAAGGTGTTCAGCTCCTCTACATACAAATAAAGAAAAACTGACACAACACGTGGAATTAGAGATCCCAAAATGTTTTATATACCTGGATTCGACAAAGGAAAAAAACTGACACAGCGGGATTCGTACCACCAACCCTAAGGTTCTGAGGTCAGAACGCTGCTACCTAAGCTGCTCCGACAGATGCTGCAGCTGTTTTAATTATTGGTAGTTACAAATCTTCAAAGTCGATTTTCTCGAGAAGTTGTGAGAGTTGCGTCGAATGGCTTTGGCTGATTGTTATTTGAATTCTGAACTTCACGTACAATAAGTATCTAAAAATTATAAAATCCGATACCCATGTGGTCTCCTTGTCAGAAAGAAGTATGAATAATTTCTGGCTCTCCAGCATCACATCATAGGTCTGAATGTCACCAGTCCACAGGAAACCGAAGGAAAGTATAAATGAGAAAGAAAAGGAAGCTTGGGTATCGTTCAAGGATGTATTGCTTACGTTTTTAGGGAATATTGAGGATCTTGACTACAAAACCATTGTTCAACGAATGCTAGCAGGATATGAAGCTCAAGGCTGTAAGATGAGCTTGAAGGTCCAATTTTTTCACTCCCACATAGACTGGTTTCCTTATGGTGAAAAACAGGGGGAGCGGTTTCACCACAATGTCCGTGATCCGTGATATCGAGAAAGGGTACCAAGGAAGATGGGATGTCACTATTCTTGCTGACTACTGTTCTATGCTTAAGCGGGAAACTGAAGGTGGAAATAGGAAAACTAATTGGCTAAATGTTAAGGAAAAGAAGAAAAGGTATAATATTGTTAATATATGTCTCAAAATAATGTTTCATTGGTTGTAAAGAACTATTACGTTTGATAATTGAGAATAAACGAGAGCTTTTACCAATTTTTTGCGTTTGAATTTGCAAAAAAACCGTATGTGATGGAAAAAAATTGACATCACTACTGAAATCAACGCATTCTACAACATACGATTCAGTAAAAGTATCTCAAGCAACTGACAAAATTTATTTTATATATATAATTTTCCCCCCTTGCTGACCTGTGTTATCAGTCACCAGCAACTATACCGGCGATGCCCCCTATCGGAAAATAAACACTACACCTTTTCAACATAATCTTGCCTTTTGAACACAATGAAAGGATATCCCTTGGCTGCAGATAAAATAACATTAACCTGATCAACTCCACTCGTCAACCAGTAACCTCAGCAGTTGTAGTGTTAGTCGAATGTGGGCTAGTCAACACGCGACGGGCTTTCCCCTAACCTCATCAGCAGCATCAACACGTCGGGAGAAGCTCAGGATTTATTCGGTTAATAGTTGTTTTGAAAATGCTTCTGGTAGGCATAAAATTGAGAATTACAGATTAGTCATAAAGATAATTGGACAAAGTACCTGGTGTGACGTCATCTCACTGAACTGTGCTGCAGAGAGCAAAACCAACACAGTGCAGCTTTGCTGGGTTGGCAGAAGCCCACGAATACTTCTTGGGGCGTATGAGAGGCATTCGAAAAGTACGTGCAAAAATAAAAACTACTAACGTGTTTGGGGAAAACCATTTTTATTTTTTGACTTAGTCTTCTTTTAAACTGTTCTAATTTGTCTCCTTTTAGGCTGTTCTAATTTGTTGATCCCTTCCGAATAATAGGAATTGTCCAAGCCTGCAAAATAGCTATTAATTTCTGCAATCATCTCGTTTCAATGAAATCTTCATCCCACCAGCCATTTCTTGAAATTGGGGAACAAACAGTAGTCCGAGGCAGCCAAGTCTGGAGAATGGGATGTGAAACAAGTTAGGATCCTATTTCCAATAATTTTGTGACTACAAATGCTGAGGTGTGTGCTGGTGATGAAAAAGGACGTTTTGTTCCAACTGTCCAATAACGATCAATAATATGCATCTGTAAAAGTTTTACCGTGTTCCAGATAATCGATAAGGATTATCCCTTGCGAACACCAAAAGACCGTCGCTATAACCTGTCCGGCTCAAGGACCAGTCTTCGCCTTTTTTGGTGCAGATTCTCCCTTGGTAACTCATTGTTTAGATTGTTCTTTGGCCTCAGGAGTATAGTAATGTATCCATGTTTCATCCACATTGACGAAACGACGCTTAACGTCCTGCGGATTCTTCCTGAACAGCTGCAAACTCCCATTATTCCGTTTTTGGTCAAGCGTGAGCAATCGCGGCACCCATCTCGCGGATAGCTTTCTCATGTCCAAATGTTTTTTGCAAAATATTATGTACCCGTTCATTCGAGATGTTCACAGCACTAGCAATATCACGCACCTTAACTGTTCTGTCATTCATCACCGTATCATGGATTTTATCAATGATTTCTGGAGTCCTAAAGTTGACAGGGCGTCCGGAACCTTCAGCGTCACTTGTACCCAAATGGCCACTCCGAAAATTTTGAAACCACATATAAACTGTTCTAATCGAAGGTGCATAGTCACCATAATGTTCATCAAACTTCTGTTTAGTGTCCTGAGGCGCTTCGCCTTTCAAAAAGTAATGTTTAATTACCACACTAAATTCTTTTTCGTCCATTCTTTGACAATCACCCGAGTTTCTTGATTCACACGAATGCCAAACAAATAGACCAATATGGCTGAAACTTGGTGTCTATAACGTTGTCCTTGCTTCGTAT
Organism: Locusta migratoria; assembly: GCA_026315105.1. NCBI lineage: Eukaryota > Metazoa > Arthropoda > Insecta > Orthoptera > Acrididae > Locusta > Locusta migratoria. The sequence goes on from CM048748.1 coordinate 88,077,844, forward strand.
GATGCCATAATTGTTAAAGTAGATTCCGTGATTATATTTTGGACAAGGAATTGATGGTACCGAATTTTTTAATTTGAAATAATTTAGTTAAAGTACAGCACAAAATGAACATCAAAGCAAATAAACCGCGGGTTGTATATTAAAGTCGGGCACCATACAAGCAACATCACGTTATAAGACTTACGGAAAGAATCTAGGTGGATCCTGCGCTTCGTATTGTAGAAGCTGGAAATGATGACTTTTACTTATTTAATACGTGAATCTTAGAGATAATTTCTGCAGTAGATCAATGTTCAGACTGTTCACTTCGCTTTTCATTCTTGTGTGACCATAGGTGGAAGATGAAGTTACTGGTAATGATAGAATAATAATAATTTAAAAAATGATCGGAATTCGTGAAATTACAAAAGAAATGACTGCAGGTTCTAAAATAAAGTAAGAATGATTGATTGAAATTTTGTAGACAATGCGAAGCGAATGTAATGGCGTCTGAACATTAAACTATTGCGGATGCGAAGGGGCTGAAAACATTAAGAAATTAAATATTTGACATGGAGGAGTTTGATTTAAATGAAAACCAAGGATTTTAAATTTAAATATTATATTTTCAGCAACAACTTGCATTATTCTTACTTACATGAGTGGATACAGGTATGAAAGACGTCTACACAGCCGGCCGCGGTGGCCAAGGGGTCTGACGCGCTCCAGTCACGGTCTGCACGGCCACTACGGTCGGGGGTTCGAATCCCTCCTCGGGCATCGATATTTGTGCCGTCCTTAGTATTATCTAGTTCATAAGTAGTTTGTAAGTTTAGGGACTGATAACCCCGTAGTTAAGTCCCATAGACCATACAAACATTTGAACATTTTTGAACGTCTACACATGTCGAATATAGACCAGAGAGTAAGTAAAACTACTATCACGGGTCCGTCTTCTCTCTTGTTCGGAAGTAAACAATGACGAACGAAATTAAATAGTTGCATTGCGAGTCAGAGGGAACCGGAGGCGATAAGCATCGCTGATCAAAGATAAACAAAAAATAAAAATTTTAGTGTATCGTTACATGTCCATTCTTTCCAAAGAGTTTAGTAACTGAACATGAACTCGATACGCGGCAGTGGTGCCATCTCTCGGATTTTGCGCGGACTTTACAAACGCCCCTCGTAATGTATCTCCAGTCACACATTAAGACGCTCAGGATTACAATGAACTAGTTATAGCTGGAAAATCTAGAAGTGTGACGACGATTGTGTTGAACACTAGTGACCTTGACCGTTCTGCAGTGACACGGCACCATCGGCTGCGCTGTTGTCTTGCTGAGCCTCACGGCAGGTGAGGTGGGCCCACATGCGTGACGTCAGACGCTTATCAAGGTGGCCCGCGTCGTATATGTGTGTGTGGGGGGGGGGGGGGGGAGGGGGGGTGCAGGCCGTAAAGCGCGCCCAATCTCAGGGGCGCTGCCGCCGTAAAGTGGGCCCGTAAAACGCGCCCTGCAGGACGCGCCAGCCGCCGTCTCACCGCCAATCTGGGGCCGATTTGCAACCCACAGCCTATACAGCCTCCACTTTGTTCCATGCAATCCCGAACAATGCTTTTAAATTTTCATGTTGGAAACCAGTGGCGTAACTAAGACTTGGCTTGGGGGGGGGGGGGGATAGATCTGCTTCACGAGCAAAATTTTTGTCAGTTTCCATACAGGCTACCATCTACCACTCCCGTCGAAGAAACTAATTCACTCCCTTCCAATGAAAGCTTATGGTAAAACACCCCAAGTTTCCAATCTTTACCAGATTGCTGTTATACGATTTCTTTTTCTTTACTTTTCTCTCTCTCTCTTTTTTTGGGAGGGGTCGGGGTTCTGGGGGGGGGTCTATCCCCCTCATCCCCCCCATAGTTACGCCACTGTTGGAAACGTCATCCGTGTTGTCTGTACCAAAAAGCAATTCATGGAGAACTAACCATATTACTTCTCCTTCGCTGGACATAATCTGCTATTGGCCTGCAATTGCTAGGGTAACTGACTACGTTTGGGATGCACTCAATGGCTTCATTCGAATGGACGTAACTATCCACTCACATTCAGTAAAGTTCTTCAGGGTATTAAACCCTGAAAAAGGCGACTTGCAATAGTGGCCGAATCGTCGGTTGGTTTTATATGATGACGATGCGGTCTACTTTACGACTTATCTTAGAAGATAGGTTAAGGAAGGTCAAACCTACAGTTTTGGCGTTTATACATTTGGAGAAAGCTTTTCACAATGTCGACTGGAAAACACTCTTTCAAATTCTGAAAATAGCAGATGGAAAAATATAGGGAGCGAAGAGTTATATTCAACCTATGCAAAAACCAGACAGCGGTTATTAGAGTCGAAGGGCAAGAAAGGGATGCAGAGGTTGGTAAGGGAATAAGACAGGGTTGTAGCCTTTCCCCAACGTTGTTCAATCTGTACATTGAGCAAGCAGTGAAGGAATGGAAGGAGAAATATGGAGAGAGAATTAAAGGTCAGAGAGAAGAAATACAAAGTTTGCGTTTTGCCGGTGACATAGTAATTTTGTCAGAGACTGCAAAGGATCTGGAAGAGCAACTGAAAAGGAAGGTATAAGATGAACGTTAACAAGAATAAAACGATGGTAATGGAATGGAATGTCAGAAAATCAGGTGATGATGAAAGAATTAGATTAGGTAATGAGACAATTAAAGTAGTAGATGAGTTTTGTTATTTGGGTAGGAAGATAACTTCTGATGGTCGAAGTAAAGGAGATATAAAATGCAGAATGGCTATGGCAAGAAAAGCGTTTTTAAAGAAGCGAAACTTGTTAAAATGCAATATTAATTTAAATGTTAGGAAGTCCTTTCTGAAAACATTTGTCTGGAGTGTAGCATTGTATGGGAGTGAGACATGGACGATAAGGAGTTCAGACAAAAGGATGATATTGGCTTTCGAAATGTGGTGCTATAGGCGATGATGAAGATTAGATGGGTAGATCACGTAACAAATGAAGATTTGCTTAACCGAATTGGGGAGAAAAGAAGTTTCTGGCATATCCTAAGAGAAGGGATAGATTGGTGGGACACTTTCTGATACATCAAGAAATCGTCAACTTAGAAGGTAGTGTGTGGGGTAAAAATCGTAGAGGGAGACCGAGGGATGAATACAGCAAGCAGATTGAAAAGGATGTAGGTTGCCGAACGTATTCCCAGATGAAGGACAGGGCAGCGTGGAGAGCTGCATCAAACCAGTCTGCGGACTGAAGACCACAACACAACACGGTCTAATACCCTAAAGAACTTTATTGAAAGTGACGATGGGCGCAGAAGCCTACGCCTATATTTCTCCACTCATAGTGTATCTTCTGGTTACTATAAGAAGGTGGTCCTACAGGAGAATTCTCAAGATTAGGTGCTTTATTTTTATTAATATATATTAAACTACTTGAAAATACATTACTTTTCAACAAATTTTGATTAAGCTGTCAGAAGTGAGATTGGGAAGTAGTTGTACACATCAGACGTATCATTTTTATGCGATGGTTTAGCGACAGCATATTTCAGTGTATCGGGGAAAGTACCCAGCTTTGAGAGCTGTTGCATATGTGGCTAAGAATCCTACTTATCTCTTGGGAATAAGCTGTAAATACCCTGATCGAAATACTATCAATATCATGTGAACTTTTATTCTTGATAGAGTTTATTATTTTTCTATTTTCTGTGGGGGATGTGGGTGTACTTTCAATTTATCAAATTGTGTAGATATAGCCTGTTCTATTAACTGACTTGCTACTACTGATTAACATTTACATCCTCTTTTCTCAATAACATTTAAAAAATAATCAGTAAAATGTTTTCTAGTTCTGACTTTTTATTAGTAAATTTTTCATTTGCTTTGATGGTAGTACTGTCTTGGTAGTCTTGTCTCCCTTTTCATAATATTCCAAATTGCTTTAACTTTATTAGCAGAGGAAATAATCTCAGACATGATACAGTTGCTTTCGGAATTTTAAATAGCTTTTCTTAATGTAGCACAATAGTTTTTTATAATATTTGATTGTCCCTCGTCCTTACTCTATTTTGCAAATAGATACAGTTCCTTTTCCGGTTACAAGATATTTGTATTCCTTTAGTAAGCAATGCTTTTTTTTGCTCGTTTTCTTACAAATACGTCTAACTAATATCTTGGGGAAACAGATTTAAAATACCCTTAAAAGTATCATGAAATAAGTTACATTTGAAATTAGCATCATATTCCATATAAAACTAATCCCAGTCTAAATGCTGCAGACTTTCTGTGAAATTGCTAGCTGTTAAATCATTAACTGAGTGCACAACTCTGGAGTACTTTTTCGAATTACTGAACGGAGTTATGTCATACACTGCAATTAGCTGTGCGCTTGATTAGAAAGGCAATTCTCAACAGGTTAAGCATTACCGTTGTTAAACGTTTTTGGTCTATAAAAACGTTATCTATCAGTCTGCTGCTGCCCTTTACTACCTGAGTAGAAACTCAATAACAGATGTCAAATTGTAGGAGCCAAATAAGACTTCCAGGTCATTCTTCCTATTACTCTCTTTCAGTAAATTAATACTGAAACCACTACAGATAATAATTTACTTCACCCTATCTGACAGAATGCACAACAAGAAATCCAAGTTTTACATAAATAACTGGTAGTTTCTTGAAGGGAACCTATACACTGGAAGAAAAAAGGAAAGTGTGGTGTCGCACAAGTACAAAGTGCGCGCCACCTACTTTCGCCGCGCGCCGCCATGCACGCACGGCGCGGCGTTCTTACGACGACAGCCACGAGCGCCCTCTGCGGCAACTCCGCTCGTGGCCACCAGTGAACGACATCGTTCACTTGGGACTGAGTTAGGAACCAGTAAAGACTTCGGAATCCGATAGGCACCAGTGAAGACTTGGCTATCAGTTAGGCACTAGGTAGGACTCTAGCTCAACTATGTATCAACATTCTGCAGTACTATGTAAAAGTTAAGTATTGTATAAATTCTGTGCAATATATATCTCGTTCTAATTTACTCTAGTGTTTCTAGTTTCTGGCTGCTCCTCTCCGTACCTGCACCAGCGTGCTATCTTTATTCCTGTGTCGGTCTCATTCCACTCGGCCACCGACACCTACGACGGAAACGAAACTCAAAAGCGGCGACGAGGCTGGGACACAAAAGTGGCGACGAGGAGTGATAGACGAACCTTGGACCAGCAGCCAGACAGCAGCAGTCGGAGCACGCAGAAATTGCTCCCGCCCACCCACCCTTATTATAAGATTTTTGGGGGAACATTTTCAGTTACGTGTTTTGTGGACTTTTTTGTTGCAGAGCGTCCTCTTTCATATTGCATTTGTGTTTTGTTATAAGTTACTTGTATGCGCGGCGCCTAATCGGTCAGCATGGCCACTACCCCGAACCCAAACTTAATGGAAATTATTCAGTTACAGACGGCGCAAATAACACAACTCCTGCAGGCTGTGGCCCAGCTCACAGCGCAAGCAGCTAACCAACAACAACAGCCGCCGCTTCAGCAACCCACGCCTGCCGCCGCAACGCTTCCTACGTTTCGCCAGTACAACGAACGTGAGGAAGAACGGAGCGACTACTTCGCGCAGTTTCAAGAACTCGTCGCGGCTCATCAAATTACAGGTCAGAAAGTGAAGCATCTGTTATTATCTGTGGTGGGCACCAACACCTTCGTGTTACTGAAAAAACTTTTCCCCGACGTATCTCCTCGTGATGTAGACTTTGAACAAATAGTAGAGGCACTAAATGCTCATAATGAGAGAAAAGTTCTCGTAGCTGCGGCACGGTACCGATTTTTCAGACTGAAAAAATTACCTGAGCAGTCACACCAGGAGTGGATTACGGAATTGAAGGGCTTAACCCGCAAATGTAAATTTACTTGCTCTTGTGGACTTTCTTATAGTGATGTGATGTTAAGAGATGTGATTACACAGAACATTCAGGACCCCAGAATTAGAGCAGCAATTCTGAAACAGTCTGACCCCTCATTAGACAGTGTACTGCAGCTTATAGATGCGCATGATACTTTTGACTTAGCAGATGTAGAAATGCAAAGCCACAGTGTTAATTCAGTGCGCCGCAACGGTCGCTTTCCTAGCCGTAGTTCTCAGTGTAGCACTAGTGATTCTTACAATAGTACAGGCCGTGCTGAACAGACAGTGAACAGTAGCCAGTGTAAAAGTGCGACACAAAGGTCGCCCCGTCGTGTTAGAAACAGTGATTTGAATAACGGGCGCCAATGCTCATTTCAGAAAAATGTACGTAAATCTTGCCCCCAGTGTGTGTCTCGCCACAAGCGTGCTCATTGCCCTAGTCGCAACGCAACCTGTCATCAATGTGGCAAATCGGGACATGTACAGTCTGTGTGTATGCAAATTAAAAACTTGAACAGTAACGTTAGAAACAGTGCTTCGCAAAGTGCGAGAGCAGTGCATACAGTCAACGTCATAGACGCTGTGGAATTGGTGCTTTACTTGGTTCTCAATTGCAAGGAAATTCTTCTGCACCTATTGCAAAACTATGTATTGAGCCACGCCGCAAGCGCCGACGAGCGCGTAAATCTGTGCAACGGAAAAGGGTTCGGGACAAGCAAAGTGACAATGTACAGTGCAATCATGTAGTGAATCTAGAGCCTTCTGCAACTTCTTATTGTAATAGTGCCCAGTACTGTGTAGCTAGTGACAGTAGACATCAAGTAGCTACTCAAAAGTGTAGTGCAGTAGTTAGTAAATCTGGAGTAGCTTCGCATGCTTGCGCGGACGCCGATCCGGCGGTAGTGCCATCTAGTGACAGTGTTGTTAATCCGCTGGGTGCCGAGTCTGCGCCGCTTACTTCATTACGCGGCCCGCGAAAGCGCAGTAAACAAACCGTAGCAGACGTTGCCCACATTCGCGCACCTGTCGAGCGCCGCAAGCAAAAACTGTTTGTGACTCTCTTCATAGAAAATAAGTCGGTGCTATTTCAGCTTGATACTGGTTCCGCTGTCACATTAATAAATAAAGATACTTATGAACTTCTGGGTTCGCCAAAATTGTCGCCGTCACAGCAAGTGCTAACAGCGTACACAGGTCAAAATATTCCCGTGCTAGGAACGTGTAGCCTACCCGCCTCTTTTCAAGGTGTAACAAAAACAGTTGCTTTTGTAGTTCTTCAGGCCAAATCGACACAGAACATTTTTGGACTAGATGTTTTTGACTTGTTTGGTTTATCAATTCAAAGAGATGTGCTTCAAATTTCGTCAATAGTGCCTCAGGATAAAATCAATGCATTGTGTGACAAATATAGTGACTTGTTTTCGCCGGAACTAGGTTGTGCAAAAGACTTCGTGGCACATGTAACTTTAAAAGAATCTGCAGTTCCAAAATTTCGTAAAGCTAGACCAGTGCCTATCGCCTTGCGTGATACAGTTGCCGAAGAACTTAAACGTTGGCAAGACAGTGGGGTGATTTCTCCTGTTTCTGCGAGTCAGTGGACCTCGCCTATAGTAATTATACGCAAGCCGTCAGGAAAACTTCGTCTCTGTGCGGACTTCAAATCAACAGTGAACAGTCAAACAATTGTAGACACTTATCCCCTGCCCAGACCTGACGAACTAATGGACAAATTAGGACAGTCTCGTTTCTTTTCTAAGATTGATTTAGCAGAGGCATACTTACAGATTCCACTTGATGACGAGTCAAAAAAGTTTTTCGTCATTAATACTCACATGGGCCTTTTTCAATTTCAACGCCTATCCTTTGGCAGTTCTTCCACCCCCGCTATTTTTCAGCGTTTTTTGGAACAGCTGACAGTTTCTGTACCGTGTTGTTCGAACTATTTAGATGATATTGTGGTATCCGGACGTACAGTTGAAGAACATTTAGCAAACCTGGAGTGCCTTTTCAAAGTTTTGACTGCAGCAGGTCTACGTTGCAATAAAGCAAAGTGTTCGTTTTTTCAAACTGAAATAGAGTACCTAGGCCATGTGATTAATGCCCAAGGAATACATCCCTTACAGTCACATCTTCGAGCAATCAAAGACTTGCCTCCTCCTAAGAATGTGCACGAATTGCAAGCAGTAATGGGAAAGCTGAACTATTATTTCAGGTTTATTCCCAATGCCTCTTAGATTGCAGCTCCACTGCATCACTTATGTAGGAAGAATGTTCCTTTTGTATGGTCCAAAGATTGCCAGGTTGCCTTTGACAAATTAAAGTCTGCACTACTCAGTGATGCATGTTTGTTTCCCTTTGAACTCTCGTCGGGTGGCACAGGAAACAGCTGCGGATGCAGACAAGTGTGGTAGTACGTTTTGTTCGCTCAGGGTGGCCTGCCAGAGCCAAAGACATTGATCGGCCTCTGGTTCGACGTTATTTTGCACAACGTCATGCATTATCTTTAAGTCAGGGTGTTCTGTTGTTACATACGGACAACGACCAAACAAGAGTGATTGTTCCTCGTTCCCTGCAACGTGAAGTGTTACGCCTCCTGCATCAAGGACATTGGGGTATTGTTAGGACAAAGCAATTGGCCAGACGTCATTGTACCTGGGTTGGTATGGACGCTCAGATAGAGAACATGACGTCACAGTGTACTGTTTGTGCGGAGCATCAGGCGGCTCCTCCGCAACGTTTCTCAGACTGGCCACGTCCCAAGGGACCATGGCAACGTTTACACATTGATTTTGCCGGACCTTTCTGGAATACGCGCTGGTTAATTGTTGTAGACGCTTTCAGCAAGTTTCCTTTTGTGATTTCCATGAACTCAACGACAGCTTCTAGTACAATCAGTGCCTTAACATCAGTGTTTTGCATCGAATGCTTGCCTGAAACTATCGTCAGTGACAATGGACCTCAGTTTGTTAGTGCGGAATTTCAACAGTTTTGTCGTGTGAATGGCATTCAGCATATTACCACTGCACCTTTTCACCCTCAGTCCAATGGTGAAGCAGAACGTTTCGTTCGAACATTCCAGTCTCACATGGAGAAGATGAAAGGTCAGCACTCCAGGCAGCAAGCTCTTCAAATTTTCCTGTCTACGTATCGATGCATGCCACGTGACGGCCCGTCTCCTGCCGAGCTGCTACACGGCCGCCGTCACCGCACTCTCCTTCACCTGCTGCAGCCTCCCACGCACCGAGTCGGTTCGTATGGCGCTACGCGTTTTCAGGTTTCCACGCCGGTGCTGTACAGGGTGTTTGCTGGCAACAAGAAGAAGCTATGGCTGCCGGGCACCATTCAGCGCGTGCTCGGTCGCAATATGTTCTTCCACAGGGTCGGAGCTGCGGCGCCACGCAAACCAATTGTGCTTGCACAGGCCGCGCGATCCTGTCTCCGGTTTCTTGATTCCAGACCCAGTTCACCGCCAGGGAGCACGGCCACATCGTTCGTCCCCGGACTACGAGATACCTATGGACGTCGATGCACCTCCGACGCAGTCGTCGCCGCCGCTGATGACAGCGTCACCGAGAGGGACTCCGGGACCGTGCGGGCCCCCCCAGCTTGGGCCACGCACCTCAGAAGAAGATGACCTGCTCCCTCTGGGCGGGGCCGGGCGCCCTTCCGCTGGTTTTCGCGGGTTTTCCGGCGGATCGCAAGGTGTATACCGAGGCGCGGACGGCGTCTCGATCCCAGCCTCAGCTACGACGCCCGTCCCACCAGTAACGCCCCCGCCCAGGCCCTCCTCCCAGTGCCGTCGCCGTGGCCCTCAGCCCTACGCCACGACGGCGCGGCGGTTTGGGGGGGAGGGGTGTGGTGTCGCACAAGTACAAAGTGCGCGCCACCTACTTTCGCCACGCGCCGCCATGCACGCACGGCGCGGCGTTCTTACGACGACAGCCACGAGCGCCCTCTGCGGCAACTCCGCTCGTGGCCACCAGTGAACGACATCGTTCACTTGGGACTGAGTTAGGAGCCAGTAAAGACTTCGGAATCCGATAGGCACCAGTGAAGACTTGGCTATCAGTTAGGCACTAGGCAGGACTCTAGCTCAACTATGTATCAACATTCTGCAGTACTATGTAAAAGTTAAGTATTGTATAAATTCTGTGCAATATATATCTCGTTCTAATTTACTCTAGTGTTTCTAGTTTCTGGCTGCTCCTCTCCGTACCTGCACCAGCGTGCTATCTTTATTCCTGTGTCGGTCTCATTCCACTCGGCCACCGACACCTACGACGGAAACGAGACTCAAAAGCGGCGACGAGGCTGGGACACAAAAGAAAGTAAATAAGAATATACTGTTAATTAATAATATTAACGCAAAATTAAATGTTGAACATGTGTAATCACAAAATCAGATGATGGGAACACTCTTGTAATTGTTAAAGAAGATGACTGTATCTCTAAAACAATGGCTTCTTTCAATGAAAATAATATTGCCGCGAGAGACGACGAATAGCAACTGCCGTCGTGGCGCAGGGGATAGCGTCACGGACTGCGGAGCAGAAGGTCGCCGGTTCCATCCCGCCCACCGGCAAAAATTTATTTCTTTGTAATTTACAATTCCAGAAGGTTCTACATCTTTCTTATGTTCACTTGTAAATTCTACTTGTTTCTTATGTTAACTGTTCTTCTAATTTCTGGTAAATTCTGTCTGTGTATAAATAGCAGAGCACTCTGCCTGAGAGGCAGTCAGTGCTGCGTGTATGTTGAGTTCGTAATAAACGTGCTTTCAGTATAAGTGCTGTGTTTAGTTGCCTTCGAAGTCAAGCCTGCTTCCATTGCAACGCGACATTGTTTGGTGGAGGCGCCGGGTACACTGTGCAACAGCTGCATCACCGTGGCTCCGATTAGGCAACGTAAAAGCCGTCGCTTACACGGACTGGAACCGGAATACAAGGGATACACCCAGTACGTCCTTCCAAGAGTCCGTATCATCAGACGAACTATGGAAACGAAACCAGCAGTTAGCCAGCTACACATCAGGCACCCGTCGGTGTTCTCTGTAGACGCTGGAAAGGACCCAAACAAATGGCTAAAAGGGTTCGACAGAGTTGCCAAGTACAACAGGTGGGATCATACGATGTGCTTGGCCAACGTTTACTTCTATCTGGATGGAACAGCCCAGCAATGGTTTGAGAACAACGAAGACAAGTAGAATGACTGGGAGACGTTCCAGGAGGAACTGAAGAAGACGTTTGGAGACCGCCAGCGTCAAATCCGCTCGGCGGAAGAACAATTGAAGAACCGGGCCCAACGACATGGTGAGCCGACACAATCGTACATACAGAATGTTTTGGCCCTGTGTAACATAGTGAATCCGAACATGACTGAGGCGGACAAAATCACGCACCTGATGAAGGGAATTGCAGAAGATATGTACAAGCTCTTCTGATAAAAGACGTCGCTACGACAGAAGAGTTCATCAAGTGGTGCCAGCGTATTGACGAGATGCAACAAAGGAGGGTTGGACGCAAGAAGTATGACAGACTCCCAAATGTAGTCCCTATGGCCGTTGTGGAAGACCAGCAGGACTTGGCTTCTCTCATACGACAAATCGTGAGAGAAGAATTACAACAGTGCATGGCAGCCGGGACTATTAGACCGAGTGAGCATCAGATTATGGCCATGGATGTGAGCCCTGTAAGTCGCCGACGCCGACGCCACTGAGGACGAGGTATTTCAAACATTAGCTCCTGTCTGCCCCGTCAATCGCACCCGACGTGAAGAATGGCGTCGCCCTGCTATGACTTAAGGTGGGTTGTCCAAGGCGCGACTGTTAACTGCGATTGCGGCTCGGTCCCCCTCCCTTTTCCGGCCGTGGCGGACGGTGGCGAGACGGGAGCACGACGGCAGCCGTTGCCGTTTACAAAGGCGCGGCTCCTGGTCGGCGACTCACGAAATTCATGTAAAAATAAAATTTCCGATTTCTTTGCTGTAAAAAATACTGCCTGTTAAGGAAGCAAAGTTACATCAGTTCTCACACTTAGTTTTTCGTTACAGATTCTCGTTTTCCTTTAAAAAATTAAAAAGCGCTACTTTCGGTTGTGCGTGTTTTTTTCACTTTTTATTACATCTCTGTCAAGTTTGAGGAAACTAACAGGCAAAAAAATTTGGTTTTTGCATATCTTGTAGTTTCATACTCCAGCTTGATAACGAAGTGTCTATTTTCTCAAAATTCCTCATAGTTTTTCAGATACTTACTTTTTAAGTAACCTATTGCATTAAACTTGAAGTGTTTGCATCGAAAAATGTAGTCGCTGACTACTTTGCGTATTGTTCATTTTAGGTCATACGTTGTTGCGGATGAAATGAAGCCAATAATTCTAAATTATTTTTAAAGTTGAGAGCAGGACGATACATGTCTCCGTTTTCGAGATTTTGGCTCGTATATCTACGGTAGGGGAGCGTCCCGACTAGCGCGCCATTTCTCTCCACGTGCAACCTGAATTGTGCGGAGGTAACAATCATCACATCTTATAAACTGTTGAAGATATTGAACCCTTTTTTTTAAATGATAGACTGGGAAGGAATTCATGTTTTACACAAGCATTAATACTCAAAGGTATTTTTATCTACAGGTATACAGAGAGAACTATAGTTTTTTTACGATGAAACGAGGTATTAATTAAACAGTATTTACTATTTATGGTGGTTTATTTCCGTCTATTGCAACTAAATGACAGGCGTTTCGCTTCTTTATTTGTGAACCTTCATCAATGGCAGCTTTTAGTGTTAATTCTACTTGCGACTTCATGGAGGTGTGTGTGTATTCTCCAAATGGATGGACGTTTTGGTTCTTTATTTCATCACAATGCCGTGCACTTCACTGTGTCACTGCAGATTTTAACTGTTAAGGTTTTCTTTATATTCTATTTTTGTGACACATGACCATGAAAGCTGTTAAAACATTTTTATTAACAGGCACCTTTTAAATGACAACACGAAATTCATACGTGACTTTAGATTAAATGTCAGCCAGTTTGCACATGAATTGGAATTTGCAGAGAGTGGCATACAGAGAAAATCCTATAACCGGTTCAACAAATCTATCAGTGGAGCTGAAAAAATAAATAAATAAAAATAAAACGCAGTGACACTAAGGTTTTCATATTTACGATTGCGGCGCTGTTTATAAGACCAGGAGTGTGTTTATCTGAAAGTCCTGATGCAGCTTGATTCTCTCTCGTCTCTTCTGTATTGCCTTTGAAATAAGTCCCAGTGTTCGAAAACGTACAGTTGAAATTTTTTCCAAGGGAGATCAAAAATAGCAAACACATACCAAACAAAAGATTTTTCTTTAGCTTGTTAATTGTATCAACAACAGTTGTAAAACTGTTTGCTGATTTATTATAATTTATTTCATCTTCCAGGGAATATGGCAAACAAAAATATTTTAAAATATCGAAGATGTTAGCCATACCATACAAGAGACATTTGAATCTAAATGGTACACCACAAAATTTATCTTTGTTCATATAAACTAAGATAATTTTTACGGCGCGCCACAAAACGGACTGTATTGGTATCAATGAAATTAATGAAAATATTACATGAACGTTGTCATGCATTTCCTTATACCTGTGGGATCACCTAATCAAAAAAATTAGTTACCACCGGTCACATAATTTATTTCCAAAACCCTAGAGGCCAATACAACCTTTTCCAACCTTCATTTCTCTTTTATTTCTCCGAAGATTTTCATTCTACTATTATATATGTCAATATATTGCCATGAAATCTAAATCTGTTCAACGTACAAAGGTAATAGCTTAATGGCGAGACGAACTCATCTTATGAGTGGTTCATATCCGTTTTTCTTCGGTCCGCTTGTCTCGACATGTTTCTGCCGCTGCCTTGAGTCGTCCGACTCCCATCGCAACACTGCTCACTGGTGCAGTCCTGCGATTGTCGCCGCGTCAGCCGCGCGCCGCACTCCAAACTCAAAGTGCGCATGCGCGAGGAGCCAGCCTCTGACGTCACGAGCCGATCCATCGCAGCCGCAGGGAGCAATCGCGCCTTGGACAACCCACCTACGCTGCAGCCGCCAAACGGCAGCCCATGAACCGACCGACGCGACCACAGCCAACTCCCCCGGTAACTATGCCGCCCCGCAGAAGAACAGACGTCTGGAGGACAGAAGACAACACACCACTGTGTTTCCACTGTGGACGCCCTGGACATGTCGTACGCTACTGCAGAGAGAGGAGGCGAGTATTCGATGATTATTTTGCCGCAAGACGTCAGCCGTCGGAGCAGTTCTATCCAAAGCAGTCACCCGCTGATGTGTTCAGTCGACCTATGGGAAGAAGCCCATCGCCGTACCCTAGACGAGGTCCCTCCCCGGCGCGCCGCAGCCGTTCACCGTCGCCGTACAGAGGTACCAGCTGCTCCCCTAGCCGCCGCGCCCAGGAAAACTAAGCGAGGCGACCATCAACGGAGGTGAGGCCGCCGCAGATGAAAATCCTCCATGGACGACAGTCGCCAAGATGTCGGGAAATCTCATCGACGTCATAATCGACGGCCAACCTGTTCGGGCACTTGTTGATTCAGGAGCCTCTTTTTCTGTATTATCGGATAATTACCGCCGCACACTAAACAAAACAATGTTCTGTGATACGGGAGCAACTGTGCTAAAGGTCGCGAATGAAAAGTACGTCCATCCAGCAGGAACTTATGTCGCAAGAATAACCATCAACAACAGGACGCAGCCGTTTTAATTTGTCGTGTTAACAGAATGTAGTCGCAATGTCATCCTCGGATGGGACTTCCTTCAGGCATCCCAAGCTATCATTGACTGTGGAAGATCTGAGCTGCAAATTGAAGAAGTTGTTCCGCCGGATACACGTAATACAGAATTTTCTGGGAAGCTATTCGTCGTTGACAATGTGACGATACCGCCGTTGACAATGAGAAGAGTTGCAGTCACAACCACAGATGACTGGTTAAACTGTGAAGTTCTTGTTGATAGTAAAAAGTTTATGAGGCTCACAAAAGAAATTTACATTCCAGCGGCTATCATAAGCATTACCGGTGGTCAAGGAGAGATTTGGATCACAAATTGTCACGAGCAGTCACAACTTATCCCCAAAGGAATATGTATCGGGACAGCTGAACCAATCCAGGACGGTGAGCTCAATGTCATCAATGAAGACCCATGCCCTGCTGTTAATACAGACAACACGCTGGAGGAAACAAACATGGAACTGCCAATAGGGCCTGGACTGACCAAGGAACAACGCCAGCGGGTGTTAGGTATACTACGCCAATTTTCGGGTGCATTCACACCTCAGCAGGGGAAAAGTCAGACGAAACGGCCCACGATAAAGCACCGTATCAATACTGGGGATCATCCGCCAATAAGCCAGTGATCGTATACAGTGTCGCCAGCTGAAAGGCGGATAATTCGGCAGGAAGTGGAGAAGATGTTGCGAGATAACATTATTCAACCTTCGGAGAGTCCTTGGTCGTCTCCGGTGGTCCTCGTAAAGAAGAAGGATGGCAGGTGGCGATTCTGTGTCGACTATCGGCGGCTGAACAGAATCACAAAGAAAGATGTCTACCCACTGCCGCGTATTGACGACACCTTAGACTGCTTGAAAGGAGCTACATACTTCTCAACTATGGACATCAGACAGGTTACTGGCAAATCGAGGTTGACGAAGCTGACAGGGAGAAGACGGCTTTTATTACACCTGACGGCCTCTATGAATTTAAAGTAATGCCATTTGGATTATGTAATGCTCCAGCCACATTCGAACGCATGATGGACAACTTGCTTCGACACCTTAACTGGACGACGTGTCTCTGCTATTTAGATGACATTGTCGTTTTCTCGAAAACATTTGAAGAACATCTGAGTCGCCTGTCAACTGTGTTGAAGTGTGTTCAGGCTGCAGGTCTCCGCCTCAATCCAAAGAAGTGCCTCTTCGTCGCCAAAGAGATAAAAATCTTGGGGCACCTAGTCAACGGAGATGGTGTCCGTCCTGATCCAGATAAAGTAAGGGCAGTCACAGAATTTCCAACTCCTCAGCACATCCCTTATGTGAGAAGTTTTCTCGGGCTGTGCTCATACTACCGACGTTTCATAAAAGGATTTTGTAACAAGGCACGTCCATTACAAGAACTCCTGCAGGGAGACGGCAAATTTTGCTGGGATGAGACAAAAGAAAGAGCTTTCCGGGCACTTAAGGAGGCTCTAACTTCCGCACCAGTGCTAGCCTTGTACGACGAGAATGCAGAAACGGGACTTCACACAGACGCCAGTGACTATGGCATTGGTGCAGTGCTTGTACAAGTTCAGGTAGGTGCCGAAAAAGTGATAGCCTATGCGTCAAGAGTACTCTCAAAGTCCGAGATAAACTACTCTACAACTGAAAAACAATGTATCGCGGTTATCTGGGCTATCAACAAGTTCCGGCCGTATTTATTCGGCAAACCATTCACCGTCGTGACAGATCACCATTCTTTGTGTTGGCTGACTAGCTTGAAGGATCCATCAGGTCGACTAGCAAGATGGGCACTAAGACTCCAAGAGTACGATGTCACAGTGGAATTCAAGAACGGGCGCAAACACAAGGATGCCGACTGCCTTTCGAGGAATCCATTAGTGGAACACAACAGCATTAATGACATTTCGGCTCTCACTGAATTAGATGACGTTACAGCTGAACAGAGAGAAGATCCAACACTATTAAAAATGATAGACGCCTTGGAGAAAGGAGAACCGACCAATCGAGAGTTCCAACTTATAAACGGAACATTGTACAAGAGCAACTACGATCCACTGGGCCCCAAAAGGCTACTTGTTGTACCAACTCATCTCCAGACAGCTATTCTCAAATATTTCCATGATGCTCCAATATCCGGTCATCTGGGATTCGTGAAGACCCTAGACAGAATCAGACGCAGGTATTACTGGAAAGGTCTCTACCGATCTGTCAAGCACTATGTGAGTCACTGTAAAGAGTGCCAGCGACGGAATCATGTGCCGCAATTACCTCCAGGACATCTCGTACCGATTCCGCCGGCAGCAGCTCCATTCCACCGAGTTGGGATCGATCTTTTAGGGAGGTTCCCGAAGTCGACAACCGGTAACCATTGGATAATAGTCTGCACTGACTACCTCACACGCTACGCTGTCACCAAACCTGTGCCGACTGCAGAAGCTCCAGAGATCGCAAAATTCCTTGTAGAAGACATTATTTTGAAGCATGGAGCACCACGTGTCATGATATCTGATCGTGGAAAAGTATTTCAGTCAAAACTAGTATCAGAGGTAATGTCACGGTGCAACCTTCTCCACAGAATGACAACTGCATACCATCCTCAGACAAATGGTCTTACGGAACGTTTTAACAAAACGTTAGCCGACATGCTGTCGATGTACGTCGATGTTGAGCAGAAGGGTTGGGATACAATTCTGCCAGTCGTGACATTTGCTTACAATACCGCAAGACAAGACACCACAGGCTTCACTCCGTTTTTCTTGCTCCATGGCCGTGAAGCTGAGACGACAATGGATACACTGTTCCCGTTCCATCCGGACGACACTCAGGATGACTGTTAAACAGCTCATCACCAGGGTCGAAGAAGCTAGACAGCTGGCTCGCATACGTACACTGGACGCCCAGGAGAAGGACCGTCAGCGGTATAACGACAAGCACCGACCTGTTGTGCACAGCCCAGGAGATCTGGTATGGATTTTTACCCCTGTACGGAAGGTTGGACTGTCAGAAAAGTTATTGAAGCGATACTTTGGTCCGTATCGCGTCATACGCCGCCTGTCATACGTCACATACGAAGTTGAGGATTATGAGCCGTCGTCGAAACGTCAAAAACGAAGAGACATTGTTCACGTCCTGCGCATGAAGCCTTACTACGATCCTGAAGAGCAGGTAGACGACAATGGCTTCTTGTTCAAGGACTTTAAGGACGGTAATGTTCCTGATGAAGCCAAGACAGGAACGTCTGTCGTCGATAATCGCGGAGAAGGGAAGGATTTTCTTGAACTGTCATACAGAGGACCCATGACACGGTCAAGATCCAGGACATTGCAGCTGGCTCCACAGGGATCATAACAGCGGGTCGCTGTTTCTCCAGGAGAGGGAGCAATGCCGCGAGAGACGACGAACACCAACTGCCGTCGTGGCGCAGGGGATAGCGTCACGGACTGCGGAGCAGAAGGTCGCCGGTTCCATCCCGCCCACCGGCAAAAATTTATTTCTTTGTAATTTACAATTCCAGAAGGTTCTACATCTTTCTTATGTTCACTTGTAAATTCTACTTGTTTCTTATGTTAACTGTTCTTCTAATTTCTGGTAAATTCTGTCTGTGTATAAATAGCAGAGCACTCTGCCTGAGAGGCAGTCAGTGCTGCGTGTATGTTGAGTTCGTAATAAACGTGCTTTCAGTATAAGTGCTGTGTTTAGTTGCCTTCGAAGTCAAGCCTGCTTCCATTGCAACGCGACAATATAATTGAAGTTCAAAGAGACCCCACATACAATTTTCAAAATAAATAAAAGAAACTAGTTGACGACAATAGCTTCTTATTCTCACCAAAAGAAAAAAACGCATTAACAGTTATAAATCCTCAACTTCCAAAATTCATTGCACAGGTAAAGCTCCACAAGGAAAACTATCCTATATGTCTGATCGTAAACAATAGATCAAGTCCATCATACAAATTAAATAGAATATTTAATGAAATTCTAAAATGATTTTATATCTATGAACAAAATTATTCTGTGAAAAACAGCTATGAATTAGCCCAGCAAATTTTTAATATTGATATACTGCAAAATGCAAACTTTGCCACTTTTGATATAAAAATATATATACCAACATTCCTGTCAATGAAACCGTTGAAATCATCAAATCAAACTTATTACACCAATAAATAATGACCTACCAAGAGGTGGAAGAGTTTATAGAATTATTGGAGACCAGACTAGCATTTAATTACTTCTCTTTTCATGGGAAAATATATTCTCAAAAATATGGCCTAGCAATAGGTAATTCATTAGCAAGAACTATGGCTGACATCTTTGTTAACTCCATTGAAACAATGTTTTTTAATAATGCTAAGCTTTCAGAGAAAATCATTTATTGAAAAAGATTGGAAGATTATACAATTTTTATCTAAGGGATCTCCAGTTGAAATAAATGATGTGTTACAGAAACTGAATAATATTAACTGCGTTATTGTATCCACAGTATAACACAAAAAAGACAATAGTATAAATTTTTTGGCTTAACCATCTCAAAAAAGGAAGATGAGCATCACTTTGCAACGTACAGAAAATTCACCAACTCAGATTTTGTAATGAACAAAGACGCCTGTCATGCATACAAATTACTACGAACTGTGTCTTTTTCTTTTTTTTATCCATAAGCACGCAATGTCATTAGAAGCCACTCGTGACGTACAGTGTCGAAAGCCTTCCGGAAATCCAAAACTATGGAATCGGTTTGATGTCCCTTGTATGTATCCTCAGTATGTGGATAAAGGGCAAGCTGTGTTTCGCAAGAATTGAAACCTTTTTGATAAGCTGGATAGAATGTTGCTTCAGATTTCGTGTTTAGTGTGTAATGTGCCGGAGTGAATCGTCGTACAGAGAAAAGCGTCACTTGTGGACTGAATTTGTCTCGTTTTTATTTATTTTTTTTATTATTATTATTTCTGGAGGTATCCAAATGCCCCCATCTGCAAGTGGGAGTGTGAAAATCGACTAAAGTGGCGGCTGGCCCTGATCCTTCGCTGCTCTGAATGGTGGGTTTTAGCTGAAAACGTCGTCCTCCACGAAATCCATTAAAAGCCCAGCTATAAACCCAGGATTTCCACCGAGAGTGAGGGGGCTGGAAATGGCTGCGGCAGAGGCCTTCTAGACACTGGCACTGGGGCGTAGCTGGCGTCGCGTCGACGTCGGAAGCACGCTTTCAGTGGCGTTCGCTGCCGTGACTGAACGTTTCTATCACTGCAGTCGTCGCAGTTCTTTGAACAGATACAGCAACATCAGATTCGCCTACTGTGGTGGATGGACGACGCCTCAGTAGGTGAGGAGTTGTAACATTTCTGGCTTACAGCCATGATATTCAGACTTGAGAATCGCTTCCGTAGACCAAGTCAGAACCTGTACCAAACAGATGGTTCAAGTAGTGTCAGAAGCACAAAAAGTGCTACCAGTAGGTTCCCGTGGGAAGCAATGTAGCAAAGATCCCTAAGTTGCTTTCACCTCACGCTGACTGGCCGAACTATACGGCGGTCGATCGCCAAAACGCTATCACGTATTAATTAATAGACAAATTGTGGAACCCAGGAAAAATGCTAAGTAGGGAAACCCTCATTGTTAAGCTACGTCCCAGTAAAATAAAACGTAAAAGAATCAACTGTAAAGGAGAACAAAATACTAATGAAAAGTCAGACGTCGCACATCGGCCATGTTTTGGCATCAGACAGAGCAAGGAGGGGCCTACGTGGGTCGCGCTGCTGAGATCAGTGGAGGACGGGTGTTCATTCTGTTCACATAGCACTTCAGTACGGAAATATTGTACGTAAGATTTGTCGCTCTCAGCAGAATAACGTTATATTTAATAGTTATTTACTTTAGTTATTTAATTTGCTAAAATGTACATTTTAATATTGACAGCCTACAAGACGAAAGTATAATAACATTCTTTAAGGCCAGGATGGAAAGGACACTGGATGAGTCATTTGAAGGAAGCACAGAAGAAATATACGAATACATAAAAACTAAAGTGAAAAACGTAGCATCAGAGGTGATGGGCATAGAAGAAAACAACCACAAACGTGCAGCAGAGTGGTGGTCAGAGGAAACAGAAACATCAGTTAAAGAAAAACGAAATGCATTCGTTCAGTGGTTGAATGATAAATCTGAAGGAACAAGATCTAAATACAAGGAAAAAAGAATAAAGTGGAAAAGAAAATAAGGTTAGCAAAGAATGAAGCATGGGAAAGAACATGTGCCAACGTTAATACTAAACTGGGATTTGGGAGAGCGAAAGAAGCATGGTCAGTATTAAAAGCGCTTCGACAATACACAAAAGGCAAATCCAATCTTCAACTGGTAACACAAAAGGAGTGGGAAGAATATTTCAAAAAATTATTGAATGAGGACAGGGAAGAATATGTAGAGGAAGGAACAGTGGAAGAAAATGAACATCATGATGATGAGATCCAAATTTCAGAAAGTGAAGTACTTCAGGTATTAAGGACAAGGAAGAATGGTAAATCACCTGGACCAGGGAATATCAATATGGAGTTTCTGAAGTACGGTGGTGACAAAATTGTAAAACTGATTTTGCAGTTATTCAATAAAATGTTACATGGAAATTCTGTACCTAAGGAGATGAAACTGGGTTATATTAGTACCATATTTAAGAAAGGGGATCGCAAAATTTGCTCGAACTATCGAGGAATTTTTGTTACAAACACACTAATGAGGATTTTTGGGAAAATAATTAAAAATAAACTGGAAAAAAATTTTAAAACCCAACAAGAACAATGCGGTTTCACAGCTGGTAGATCATGTGTAGACCATATTTTCACATTACGACAGATTTTGGAGAAACATAGAGAAAAATCGAAAAATGTTGGACTTATTTTTATAGATCTAGAAAAAGCGTACGATACTGTTCCAAGGAAACTACTCTGGAGAGCACTACATATGGCAAACATAAATACTTCTTTAATTAAAATAATAGAACAGATGTATAAAGATAATATTTGTCAAGTGAAAATTGGTAATACACTTTCACAGAAATTTCGAACAAGCAAAGGTCTGTTGCAAGGCTGTCCCATGTCACCAACATTATTCAAAATCTATATAGATATTTGTCTGAGAACGTGGTCACAGAAAAGTAATAGTGTGGGACTAGAAATAAGAGATGGAGTTTATCTACAACATTTATTATTTGCTGACGATCAAGTTGTCATAGCACAAGACGGGGAAGATGCAAACTACATGTGTAATCAACTAGCAATAGCATATAAAAATTGGGGTCTGAGGATTAATTATCAAAAAACAGAATACTTGACTAATGATCCACATGAACTACGCATAGAGGGAAATAAAATAAAAAAAGTTAACACTTTCTGCTATTTGGCGTCCATTTTAGAAACTGAGGGAAAATCCGACTCAGAGATTAATAAAAAAATTAGCAGTGGAAGAAAGGTCGTTGGAATGCTCAACTCAGTCCTATGGAGCAGAAACGTAATGAACAGAACAAAAAAAAAAGCATATATAAATCTATATTTGAGAGTGCAGTTCTGTACGGAGCGGAAACCTGGACCATAAACCAGAAGCACACTAAGAAACTACAAGCCTTAGAGATGGATTTCTGGAGAAGATCGGCCAGAATTTCCAGGAAAGAAAAAAGAAGAAATACCGAAGTAATAAAGAGGATGGAAATAATAGAAAGAATAGATGAGGTGATGGATAGAAAGAAATTACGGTGGTACGGGCATGTAAGAAGAATGGAGGACACCAGAATACCGAAGCTGGTACTGGAGTGCCAACCTGAGGGAAGAAGAAGAAGAGGACGACCTGTGACCACCTGGATCCAAAATGTACAGCTCACAATGAATAGACTGGGCGCAGAAAAAGAGGGCACACAAGATAGAGACACCTGGAGAAATATTATGAATAATTAGTATAAAACCTTATGTACTAGGTGTATTCATTTCTGGGCGTATTTGGGCGTATTAGTATGTTGGATTTAGCTAAACCAAGATCGATTTCTAAGGAATGCATTAATCAAGATTGAAAAAAAAAATCAGATAACATTCGAAGAAAACCAGACCTGTTCAAAACGAAATACAAACTGATATGAATAACATTCAGGATGATGTGAAAAATGAAATACAAAATGATGTGTATAAATTTCTTCAAAAAATCCAAAAGGCGATTCTGATTGATGTTTCATCTGGGATTTCTATCGTTAAAGTATGATCATGCAACAATTATTTTGTTTTCATTTCAAAATCTCTCAAGGAGATATAAACATGTTATGAAAAGTTGTACTATTCTGCTCGATGCTCTGATGGAGCAGCTCGAAAGGTGTGTCAATAACCCCTTTCCAATTTATTCACCCATCCAAAGGCTTTTGACACCATATCTCACAAACGGCTTTTAATCAAATTTCGTGGTTATGGTATAACGCCCCGGATTTGCGACTAGATAGGAAATTTCCTGTCAGAGAGGACACAGTTTGTAGTAATCAATGGTATGGCATCGACTAAAACGGAGGTGATATTGGGCGTTACACAAGGTAGTGTTATTGGTCCTCTGTTGTTCCTCATTTACATAGACGATTTGGGAGAAAATCTAAGCATCTCTTTTGGATTGTTTGCAGATGACGCTGTCATTCACCGTCTTGTAAGAAGATCAAAACCAACTGCCGAACGATCTGAATAAGATATCACTATGGTGTAAAAATTGGCAATTGACTCTAAAGAATAAGGTGTGAAGTCGTCCATATGAGTACGACAATAAATCCGTTAAAGTTTGTTTACAAGATAAACCAATCAAAGGTGAATGCCGTAAACTTCACAAAATATCTAGGAATTACTGTTACTTCAGACTTAAACTGGAAAGAACACATAGATAATGTCGTGGGAAAAGCGAACCAGAGACTGCGTTTTATTGGCAGAACCCTTGAAAAAATGCAACAGAACTACTAAAGAGACTGTATACACTACGCTTGTCCGTTCGTTTTGGGAGTATTCGTGCCCAGTGTGGGATCCTTATCGGGTGTGTTTGACGGAGGACATCGAAATAGTCCAAAGAAGGGCTGCTTGTTTTGTATTGTCACGATACAGGGGAGACAGCGTTACGGAAATCATACAGGATCTGGGATTGGAATCATTACAGCAACGGCGCTTATCTCTGCGGCGTGGGCTACTTACAAAACTCCAATCGCCAACATTCTCCTCCGAATGCGAAAATTTATTGTTGACTGCCACTTACATAGGTAAAATAGACCATGAGAATGAAATTCGAAAAATCACAGTTCGAACGAAGAAATTGAGGTGTTCTTTCTTCCCGCATGCTATTCGAGAACGGAATGGGAGATAAATAGTATAAAGGTGGTTCGATGAACCCTCTGCCAGGCACTTAAATGTCATCTGCAGAGTAGCCCATGTAGATATAGATGTAGATTAAAGCTACTAACCTCACAGATAGAGCAGCTCGGAAGGTCTCTCTAATAACCCGTTTCCAATTGATTTAACCATCCATTTTCACTTCTATTCCCAATAATGGTCGTGATAGCAATAACAGTAAGAACAGAGAAAAGGGGAGGAGGAGATGGAGAATGGGTGAATGAAATGGATTTAGAAAAGGGGGGGGAGAGGATGATATAGACACAGAGAAGATGGGGGAGGAGATGTGTGGGAGTGGTGTGAAGATAGGGAGGGGGAGGAGATGGCTAAAACGTGGGGGTGAGATGTTGCGTGGCCTGTGTGAATGGGGATTAGGTCGTCGCTAGGGTTGCTTGTTACTAAATCACTCCAAGCCACACAACGAATCAAACTTCAAAAAAAAGAGAAGTTCTTGGTCAAGTTAATAGCAGCACATTCTCCAAGGTTCTATCAAAATAAAGTCGTTTTTAGAGGGGAACGGATTTTTATTGATTCTTCCATCACACTACAGCACTGTATACATCTGGTCTAAAGCTCCTGGCAATCGAACTTACAAGAACGTAACACAGCTGTCTACGAATTTCGGCAGCTTACAACTGCTTACAACATACAACTGCCACCAACTGCTGCTTGCCGTCAGTAGTGGCATGTTTAAATACATAGATTTTGGCGCCCAAGTCGCGAATAAGTCACGACACGTCACGTTCACAAATTCTATTTCAAATAAAATGACTACAAATTTTGAAGAAATTTATACAGTTCGATTTAGTGGTTAACAAGTAATATAAATTGTTACAAAAGTTGGTAAAAAAGGGTTACAATTCATGCAATAAATTAATTATTTAAAGGTAAGTGGGGCGTATTTCGCTACACGGCCGCTAGGTCATACAATAACCTTTGAGCTGTAAATTCATGTAACCTGACGTTTTGTGATTGATCTTCAAATTCAAGATGTTACCTAAATTTTAAGGTAACGACAATTTACAAGTGAAAACATGTTCATAAAGGTGTATGGTTTATCAAAACTTAATAAATGACAATTCTAGTTTTTTTATAAATAGTTCGAAACTGATATAATCGTTAGACAAACTGTTAGGTTCATAAAATTTACATCATTCTCGTTTCAAAATGATCGCATTTTTCATTTATTATGTGACCGGTTTCGGCGTACTCGAAGCCATCTTCAGACTTGTCGTAATTTACATAATTTCACGACATTTTTATATATGTAAATTACGACAGGTCTGAAGATGGCGTCGAGTACGCCGAAACCGGTCACATAATAAATGAAAAATGCGATCTTGGCTGCATAATCATTATTAAATAATTATAGAGCGCCCCACTTAACGATGAGTTGCTTATATATATATATATATATATATATATATATATATATATATATATATATATATATATATATATATCATAGTAGTGACTGATTTATCGTGAGGTTTTTTTTAAGTCAGGATCTTTAATATTTCCTATGAAACGTCACAGGGGGGATAAGGCGACGGGGAAATAGAGGAGGCAGGAACGGGTAGACATAGGGAGAAGAAGAGAGACAATAGGGAATGTATCCCAAACAGCCGTGGTGGAGTAACCGAGCAGTCTAAAGCTTCTCGCTTCGAAGCGCGCGGTTGCTCGCCGTGGAGGTTCGAGTCCTTCCTGGAGCATGGATGTGTGTGTTTGTCCGTAGGTTAGTTTACCTAGGTTTAAGTAGTTTGTAAGCTATGGAATGATGACCACACAGTTTGGTCCGATAGATTTACAAATAACTAAGTATCCCAAACTCATTAGCTGCTGCGAACCGTTGCCGGGTTTGCTAGTTACTAATAAATTACAATTATGCAGTCGCGATGCTTCCATTCGAGGTTGCTGCTTGCTAAGGACCTGGAGGAAGGTACCCTTGTAATTCACATTGAGCATCTTGCAAATCTAGTGCTCTGCCAGTTTCTCTCAGAATGTGTGCGTGTTTGTGGGTGAGTGTGTGCGTTCATTTCGAGGATAAGTGGGCGTCCCGGTGTACGCTTGAGGAGTTTCCTGCAGCATGAATTCGCGTACGGTGACCAGCGGTAGCAGCAGCAGCAGGTAGAGAGCGACCCTCCAGACGGCAGACAACCGCGGCCGCGGCCGCCTCAGCAGCAGGCGGTCGAGAGGCCTGCCGGGCTGCCGAACACGCGGAGGCACTCTCATTAGTTGTCGGCGGCAGGGCTGCCACTACACGGGGCACTCCCGCCGACATGTAACCTCTGACTGATGGAGTGTCTACCTGAGTAACCAACAGGGCTCACTCGCCCTTCTCGTACGTCGTATTGCGCAACACAGCAAATATAAAGAAACACGTGTAGTCCGCAGCTATAAGGGGTGGCGCAAAAGTCGCTAAAATTTTTGACTTAGAAAGCAATAATTGTAAAGCAGTGGAGCCAAACGGTAGTGTCCATCAATCACTAGACTTATCGACAGCAATTGGCAGTTTTATACCAAATAAATTAATAAAAGGAGGCGATCCTCCTTGGTACACAAAACAGGTCAGGACAATGTTTCATAATCAACGGAAAAGGCATACTAAATTTAAACGAACACAAAATCCCCAGGATTGGCGATCCTACACAGAAGCTCGAAATTTAGCGAGGACTTCAATGCGAGATGCCTACAACACTTATCACAACGAAACTCTCTCTCGAAATTTGACTGAAAACCCTAAGAGATTTTGGTCATACAGGGTGTTTCACTGTGTTTGCCTCTGTAACTTATAAAATAATAGGTGACGGGAAATTTTAATGCGGTAGGTCAACACAAGAAATGTTACACTTTCTGCAGAGCTATGAACATAGTTTATTGTATCATTTTCCAAAGAGTTACAGCACAAAGATATAATTTTTTAAATGGAACAATAACTTTTTTCTACCGTGCATTGGAATCGTTGAAACCAGCTGCGTCCAAATCAATTTAAACTACATTCCTATCACTATTAGTTTGAGAGCTACAACTCTTCAAAGTTTAGGGGGCGGAGGCTACGACAACGTAGCTGACTGGCTGGTGGTCATGAGATAGTGGGCCGTGCCCCAGGCGATAGCATCTCGGCCAATTAGCTACGCTATCTCAGCCTCCGCCCGCACCTATTATTTTATAAGTTACAGAGGCAAACACACCTGTATGTTAAATATACTAGGGGCAAAACACAAACAATACCCTCACTACGTGATAGTAATGGCGATCCTGCAGATGACAGCGCTACTAAAGGAGAGTTACTAAACATAGCTTTTAGAAACTCATTCACCACAGAAGACGAAATCAATATCCCAGATTTCGAATTACGAACAGAGGCCGTAATGAGTAACGTAGAAGTAGATATCATCGGAGTAGTGAAGCAACTAAAAATCACTTAACAAGTACTAGTCTTCTGGACCGGATTGCATACCCGTTAGATTTCTATCTGATTATGTTGAAGCGATAGCTCCTTACTTAACAGCCATATACAATCGCTCTTTCAAAGACGGATCTGTACCAAAAAATTGGAAACTTGCACAGGTCACACCTATATTCAGAAAAGGAAGTAGGAGTAAACCCTTAAACTACAGGCCTATTTCATTGACTTCAATTTGCAGCAGGGTTTTGGAACATATTCTGTATTCAAATATTATGAATTATCTCTAACAGAATGATCTGTTGGCCCAAGGTCAACATGGATTTAGAAAATATCGTTCATGAGAAACACAACTAGTTCCTTACTCACACGAAGTGATGTGTGCTATCGACAAGGGTTCGCAAATTGATGCCGTATTCCTTGATTTCCAGAAGGCTTTTGACACCGTACTCACAAACGGCTTTTAATCAAATAGCGTGGTTACGGTGTATCGCCCCAAATTTGCGACTGGATAGGGGATTCCCTCTCAGAGAGGACAAAGTTCGTAGTAATCGATGGAAGGCATCGACTAAAACAGAGGTGATAACGTGCGTTCCACAGGGTAGTGTTATTGGTCCTCTGCTGCTCCTCATTTACATAAACGATTTAGGGGAAAATCTAAGTAGGTCTCTTAGGTTGTTTGCAGATGACGCCGTTATTTACCGTCTAGTAAAATCATCTGAAGATCGAAACCAACTGCAGAAAGATTTGAATAAGATATCAGTATGGCGTAAAATGGCAGTTGACTCTAAATAATGAGAAGTGTGAAGTCGTCCACATGTGTACAAAAAGAAATCCGTTAAGTTTTGTTTACATGATAACTCAATCAAATGTGAAGGCCGTAAACTCCACAAAATACCTAGGAATTACAATTACTTCTGACTTAAATTGGAAATAACACGTAGATAATGTCGTGGGAAAGGCGAACCAGAGACTGCGTTTTATTGTCAACAAAACTACTAAAGAAACTGCATACCCTACGCGTATGGAGTATTGCTGCCCAGTGAGGGATCCTTATCAGGTGGGTTTGACGGAGGACATCGAAAGAGTCCAAAGAAGGGCAGGTCGTTTCGTATTGTCACGATACAGGGGTGACAGCGTTACGGAAATAGTACAGGATCTGGGATGGGAATCATTACAACAACAGCGCTTATCGCTGCGGCCTGGGCTACTTACGAAACTACAAACGCCAACATTATCCTCCGAATGAGAAAAATATTGTTGACTCCCACTTACATAGGTAGAAATGATCATCAGAAAAAATACGAGAAATTAGAGCCCGAACGGAGAGATTCAGGTGTTCTTTCTTCCCGCGCGCTATTCGAGAATGGAATGGGAGATAAAATAGTATAACGGTGGTTCGATGAACCCTTTGCCAGGCACTTAAACGTGATATGCAGATTATCCCATGTAGATGTAGATGATGTACAACTACTGAAACTGACTTATGCTAACTACCATACATACACCCATGCCCGAGGAAGCACTCGAACCTCCGACGGGGAACAGACGCCTTAGAACGCACTACAACTGCCGCGCGACGACAGTATGCACTACCGGGTGATCAAAAAGTCAGTATAAATTTGAAAACTTAATAAATCACGGAATAATTTAGATAGAGAGGTAAAAATTGACACATGCTTGGAATGACATGGGGTTTTATTGGAACAAAAGAAGTCCGATCACTTCACTTCATCTGATCAGAAAAGCAATAATTAGCATAAAAAATTAAGATACAGAAAAGATGATGTTCTTTACAGGAAATGCTCAATATGTTCACCATCATTCCTCACCAATAGCTGTAGTCGAGGAATAATGTGTTGAACAGCACTGTAAAGCATGTCGGCAGTTATCGTGAGGCATTGGCGTCGGATGTTGTCTTTGAGCATCCCTAGAGATGTCGGTCGATCACGATACACTTGCGACTTCAGTTAACCCGAAGGCCAAGCATGACGAAAGTGGTGGCTGAGCACACGATTATCATCAAACGACGCGCGCAAGAGATCTTTTTCTGAACTTTTTTTTCTAATAAAACTCCCTGTCATTCCAAGCTTGCGTGTCAATTTTTACCTCTCTATCTACATTATTCCGTGATTTATTAAGTTTTCAAATTTATACTGACATTTTGTTCACCCTGTATATCACTAAGCGTCTATCTGCAACATTATAGATTATATCACTGCAAGTCACGTAGTTCAGGAGATACGACGTCATAAACTCCAAGACATATTAAAAATTCAAATGTTTGTCAAGCTTATGGGACTTCGAGATCTTCAGTCCATAAACTTACAAACTGCTCATAAACTACCTTATACTAAATACGACACAAACATCAATGCCCGAGGGAGGATTCGAACCCCCGACGGTGAACGGCCCCGCGCATCGGAACATAGCGCCTCAATACGCTCGGCCACTCCGCCGCGGCTATGAAAAACTTCCACATCGAGAAAGACGTTTAAATTTGTTACATCAGCTTGACATGCTCTATTTGCAATAAATTTTGCAGCCCGTATGCACATATTACGCTGAATGTACATATACAATTACATCATTGTGCGATATGGCGTCATACACCTATAATTCGTAAATACTGATCACGTCTGACATTTCTTTACGTCCATACATCTTTTAGCAGCATATTTAGGACACATCGTCCAAATATAACATAAAGGGGACCGGCTAAATTATTTCACTGTACAATAAATTGTTCAGTACATACATCATAACCATTGCGCCGCGAGAAAAACGAAAATACAGAGAAAATCTCACTACAGATACAAGGGAAATAAGTATATCTACCCCTACAGTCGATCGATTAAAAAAAAAAAAAACATTTACCATATGAAGAGAAATATTGTGCAGATACAGATAATCAACCTCCAATTGGGAGATAATAATGTAGAGAGTGAAGGGGAAGAGGAGGTGGACAAACAGAATGGGGGAAGATGTGTACAGGAAAGAGGGGGGGGGGACAAATAGAGTAGAACAGAGAAAGAATAGAACGAGGTTAAGAGGAAGTTGATTTAAAGATCTTCAACGACAAGGAGATTGTCAGAGGGTGTTAGGAGGTGGTACAAAGGGGAGGAGGACCACACAGCCTGAGAGCTGGGGATGATCAGATGGATACGGACAGGAGATATCCGTACAGCAAGCCCTAGTACAGTAGGAAATTGTTAGAACCCAACGATTACAATTACACATTCTCAAGTTGGTACACAATGAAATAAATTACACAATAATGAAGTCACTGAATCATTAAAAGTGTGTTCCTAGAGAGGTGTTTTCCAAATTTTACAACTTTCACGAAACAAGAAAGCATAGTTCATATGAAAAACATTTAATAATACTTGTGCTACTGCAGCTGTTACTGAATGGGAGAGACACGTTACATGAAAAGCATCGTCTAGCCAAACAGTATGCGAAGTTCGAGGTAGATATGAAGAACTTGGACATATTATGGACCTACCAAGATTTGGACACCCAAGTACAGTAGCAACTGAAACCTACCAAGATTTGGACACCCAACTACAGTCGCAACTGAAAAAAATAAAAAGTGATTAGAAAGGTTCAGATCTGACGCAAAGTACTCGAAAATCAGGCAGACGAATAGCAGTTGACCGGGATTTATCGGGTTCAGTGGAAAGAATGTTACAGAAACGGAAGTTTAAAGTTTAGATTCCATAGTATTTACAATGTGGGTTTAGTTCAATACGATCCAGATCGACGTCTTTAGTTTTGCGGTATCATGAGGCCAATTTTAAGTAAAGCGAACAAGTTAACATACATATCTTCACTTACTGGTACATGACAATCACCGGCCGCGGTGGCCGAGGGGACTGAGGCGCTCCAGTCACGGCCTGCACGGCCACTACGGTCGGGGGTTCGAATCCCCCCTCGGAAATGGATATTTGTGTCGTCCTTAGTCTTAGTTAGTTCATAAGTAGTTTGTAACTTTAGGGTCTGATGACCCCGTAGTTAAGTCCCACAAGCTATACAAACATTTGAACATTTGAAGATGACAATCAGAATCTTGTTAGAAGATTAACTAAAAAAACTGGTTCTAGTTTTTGAGAGGAAGGGATGCAAATGACAGATCTACCGATACATTGTCCGTTTAGCCCCGCCTCATGTGTCTGTGCTTAATTCCTACAACTTTTACCATCTCAGTGTATTAATCGAACACCGCCATTCGTCTGTTATCCGTTCAAAAATGTTCAAATGTTTGTAGAACATATGGGACTTAACTACGGGGTCATCAGTCCCTAAGCTTACAAACTACTTATGAACTAGCTAAGACTAAGGACGGCACAAATATCCATGCCCGAGGGGGGAATCGAACCCCCGACCGCAGTGGCCGTGCAGACCGTGACTAAAGCGCCTCAGTCCCCTCGGCCACCGCGGCCGGCTGTTACCCGTTCCACAACAGAATTATCACCGTAGGGCACCAGAAACATGTATTGTTTTATTCTCATGTGCTACCCTTGTTTCAGAATGGCCTTAGCTCTGGACTGTATTTCATCTGTGGAAGAGCTGTGGAACGTAGCATCTTTCAAATGTTCAAATGTTTGTTAAGCTTATGGGACTTAACTACGGGGTCATCAGTCCCTAAACTTACAAACTACTTACGAACTACCTTATACTAAGGACGGCACAAATATCCATGCCCGAGGGGGGATTCGAACCCCCGAACGTAGTGGCCGTGCAGACTGTGACTGAAGCGCCTCAGTCCCCGCGGCCACCGCGGCCGGCGGTAGCGTCTTTCTCGAGTGCGTCCAATTAGCCACACCGACAAGTGTATGATTTAAATGAGTCCTCTAAACTGTTCTCCTCCAGTGACGAACGGACGCATAGAGAAATACGAGGGGCGTTTGAAAAGTACGTGCAAAGTCCGAGGGATGGCACCAGCGGCGCGTATCGACGTCATGATTAGTTAGTAGCATCTTTGGAAAGAACGGACATAACGTTTCAGCCATATTGGTCTATTTGTTCAAATGTTCAAACGTTTGTATAGTCTATGGGACTTAACTACGGGGTTATCAGTCCCTAAACTTACAAACTACTTACGAACTAGGACGGCACAAATATCCATGCCCGAGGGGGGATTCGAACCCCCGACCGTAGCGGCCGCGCAGGCCGTGACTGGAGCGCCTCAGTCCCCTCGTCCACCACGGCCGGCATTTGGTCTATTTCTTTGTGTCTGGCATTCGTGTGAATCAACGACGTCGAGTGATTGTCAACGAATGGACGAAAAATAATTTAGTGTGGTGATTAAACATTACATTATGAGAGGCAAAACGCCTCAGAAAACTAAATAGAAGATTGGAAAACATTATGGTCTCTTTGCACCTTCGATAAGAGGAGGGTGAGGGATGACAAAAGAGTTAAGGTACATGAGATTGCTAGTGCTTTGGGCATCTCGAATGAACGGGTACATAATACGTTTCATAAACATTTGGAGATGAGAAAGCTATCCGCTAGATGGGTACCGCGATTTCTCACGCTTGACCAAAAACGGAATCGTGAGAAGTGTGATACAATACGCCATTCTCCAAGGCTGCATCAGCGCATCAGGGATTCCATGCGACGGAGGGTGGATGCATGTATATAAGATTAAAATTCTGGAGGATGATGTATCCTCGCTAACGGAGGACATTTTGAACATTTCCTGTAACAAAGTGTTTGAAGTCACGCTGGTACGTTCTGTTGCTGTGTGTTTCCATTCCATGATTAATGTGATTTGAAGAGAACTAATAAAAAGAGCTCTAACATGGAAATTAAGCGTTTCCGGACACATGTCCACATAACATATTTTCTTTCTTTGTATGTGAGGAATGTTTCCTGAAAGTATGGCCGTATCTTTTTGTAACACCCTGTATATGAAACAAACATATATGCGCCAAGTTTCATGGTGACTGGTCAAACAGTGTTAAAGTCCCAAGGTACTCTCTGCCATGCTAAATTCACTGGCTTACAGATCACTAAAGTCTCCTTCATGAAAACATTCATTTTGTGTCCAGTCACACAATTTTGATGTTTGTTGTAACGTACTCTTCGCCATGCACCTACGGAGGCTTACGATAGGTCGTCCGTGTATTAATTCGGGGTATAAGCTATCTTCATTCCACATTTAATTCAATTCCGTCCAGCGGTTACAGCGTGAAGAGTAACAAACGTGTTAACCCACTGTAAGGTACCCTCCGCCATGCACCGTACCGTGGCTTTCCAAAGATAACTGATGCGTTAATTCACGGTATACGCTATCTGCATTCCCAATTTCACTCAAATCTGTCCATCCCTTTCAGCAGGAAGGAGTAGCAATTAATCGATTGTACGGTACCCTCCGCCACCCACCACACGGTGGCTTACGACAGGTAGCCCATGTATTAATTCGGGGTATAAGCTACATCTGTTCCAAATGTCATTCATATCCGTCCAGCCATTTCAGCGCGAAAGCGTAAGAAACGAATTAACTAACTGTAAAGCACATTCCGCCATGCGCCATACCAAGTTAATTTTAGTAGGGCTATAACATTCGCGCGAGTGCAAGCAATGAGTCATCAAAGTTGTATCGCCATCGGATGTACGGTAAGGCCGTGCATAAAATACGAAAAAAAGACAAACAAACATTAATTTTTATATATTAGATTATACATAGTAATCCGTGAATTTGGAGTTAAAACTAAATTGGCAAACGTAATTCCTAAAACCCTTACAGACACTATCTCGAAAGTAAAATTAGTGTGTGAAATATAGCGATTTGAAAAATAAATAAATAAATACAGGTGTCAGGCAAGGCGAGGGTTTATTCCCACATCTTTCCAGTTGGGTTATGGAGAAATTTGTAAGAATTTGGAACGAGAAACTGAAAGAATCAAAAATATTATCACTTGTGTAGGGGAAAAGGAACAACGGCATTGCACTAAATTGTCTAGCATTTGCTGATGACTTTGTCATACTTTCAGGAAGCCTTACAGATGCAGAAATGCAAGTCAGTCTCCTTGAAAATACAGCCACCATGAGAGGCTTGAGAATCTCTGCCGAGAAAACAAAATTTTTGACGAATATAAAAAGTTTGCAAATTATTGATGGAGGAGGTGAAGGAAGAAGGATTAGGAAGGAAAGGATTGAAAGCATCAACCCTGTCTTACTCCCTTCTCAACTAATGCTTCCCTCTCATGCTCTTCGACTCTTATAAATGATCTCTGACTTTTGTACAAGTTTTAAAGAACGTCGGATGAAGAAGTAAAGAACGCGGAACATGCGTGGCTCGCTGCCCAACCTAAAATCTTCTTTCCTGAGGGTATCGGGAAGCTTGTGCAACGCTGGACTAAGTGCGTTGGAAAGCAAGAAGACTATATTGAGGAATGATGTTCTTTATATTACAATAAATCCACATTGCGGATAATTTTTGACTCGTATATGCCTTTAAAATATATATAGGGGTTTGCATTTCACTCATATTAATCTCTGGTTGTTGCTTGGTGGGACGTTTCCCTTGTTCTAATTTTGCAATGTAGACCTATGGAACGTGCGGCTTATGTAATAGAACAGAAAAGTGAGTAATGTTTTATTTATTTATTTATTTCTACGCGTGCGCAAACGTGTGATGTTAAAATCTTATGAAAACTGTAACCTATATGTAGTTTTTCATCAATTCTGTCGATGTGTATAAACATTGACTATACATTGTAATCACAATTTTAAAATACACTTCTGGAGAAACAGCGATCGTTGATGAAATTATATTTTTTTAAACGCAGTCTTCATCGCACAGTCTTGTTCTTAGGCAACCGGTTTCAGCCTGCATGTGAGACCATCAGGCCGACTGCAGTACAGTAATGTTACAAATATTAGGAAGGATGTATTGAAGACGATATTATGCCAATAAACAGTAAAAATAACAGCAATGTGAAATATTATACCCATGGCAGCGATTGTGGGCGGGTCAGGAACGGTTGGCCATGGAAATCAACTGCGGAATACTGCAGTGACGGCCGTGCTTATATATGGCCAGCTCCGCACCCCTCCTCCCCACATTGTTGAGAGTCAATCATGTACTTATTAATAATTATGTTGTTGTCTTACAGGTTACAGTTATGATATTGAAAACGAGAAATAAATGTACAAGAACATACAGATTATTGCATTTCTTGCGACTGGTAAGAATTTAGAGAAAATCGTTTTTGAATAAAGATTAAAAACATTTGGTTTCATCAATTTTGTTAGCTATCTGCCCTCTATGGGCATTTGAAGATTCTCGCTGGCCATATTGGGTGACAGTAATACTTCATTGCTACTGCAATGATTTGCACGTATTGATGGTTGCACGCCAGCAATGCTCGTCGCAATGGAGAGAATCGGCATATTCTAGCTGTGTTACATAATTCATTAACTACCACAATTTGGTTCTGGGACCTAGACATTGGAACCGTCACTCGTAACAACTGTGTACAGGGATGACAGTCTTTGAATAGTTACGAAATAAAACTTGAAATTGCCATCCTACTTCAAAGGCGCCATGAATCGTGTCTGAAAGGAATACATATGTATCAATATAATACTTCTCAGATTATGTAATACAACAAAATAGGTAACTGTTGTTGATAACAGCTTGTCAAAATTATAAATCTTACTTAAATGTTAAAATTTCTGAGCCATGGGTGATAATTTTGTTACAGAGCTGTGTACATGAATGCTATTCTTTACATGTATTTCTTGGGATTATTAGAAGATGAAGGAGGCACTCAAGGAACAGTCACAGTAAGTCGTCAAACCTGCCTAAGAACAATAAAAATTCTCTTGGATCAGGACTGTGGTTTTTTTTTAATATATACATATCAGTTAAATATATACATATCACTTTATGCATTTAAACAAAAAGAACTGTTGTAGACAGGCTGGTCTAATCAAGAACTTCAGTACTCATGATGAATGTCCTGAGTAAGAAAATTATTTGGAGTGGGAACTCAAGTCATTGGCGCCGCGAGGGCACGAAGCGAGGCGGGAGCAGTCGAAATACACTCCTGGCCATTGAAATTGCTACACCGCGAAGATGACGTGCCACAGACGCGAAATTTAACCGACAGGAAGAAGATGCCGTGATATGCAAATGATTAGCTTTTCATAACATTCGCACAAGGTTGGCACCAGTGGCGACACATACAACGTGATTACATGAGGAAAGTTTCCAACCGATTTCTCATACACAAACAGCAGTTGAACGGCGTTGCCTAGTGATACATGGTTGTGGAGAAATGCGTAACATCACGTTTCCGACTTTGATAAAGATCGGATTGCAGCCTATCGCGATTGCGGTTTATCGTATCGCGACATTGCTGGTCGCGTTGGTCGCGATCCAATGACTGTTAGCAGAATATGAACTCGGTGGGTTCAGGAGGGCAATATGAAACGCCGTGCTGGATCCCGACGGCCTCGTATCACTAGCAGTTGAGATGACAGGCATCTTATCCGCATGGCTGTAACGGATCGTGCAGCCACGTCTCGATCCCTGAGTCAACAGATGGTGACGTTTGCAAGACAACAACCAACTCACCCGGCGTGATGGTATGGGGTACCATTGGTTACACGTCTCGGTCACCTCTTGTTCGCATCGACGGCACTTCGAACAGTGGCCGTTACATTGCAGATGTGTTACGACCCGTGACTCTACCCTTCTTTCGATCCCTGCGAAACCATACATTTCGGGAGGATAATGCACGACCGCATTTTGCAGCTCCTGTACGTGCCTTTCTGGGTACGGAAAATGTTCGACTGCTGCCCTGGGCAGCACATTCTTCAGATTTCTCACCAACGAAACGTCTGGTCAATGGTGGCCGAGCAACTGGCTTATCACAATAAGCTCTTTTTTACTCAATGCCCAGGTGTATCAAGGCCATTATTACGGCCAGAGGTGGTTGTTCTGGGTACTGATTTCTCAGGATGTATGCACCCAAATTGCGTGAAAATGTAATCACATTTCAGGTCAATATATTTGTCTAATTAATACCCATTTATCATATCCATTTCTTCTTGGTGTAGCAATTTTAATGGTCAGTAGTGAACGTCATGCAGTATGGAACTGGCGTGACTCGAGAAGAAACTTTCGATGTACAGGCGCTACTCAACATTTCGATGATGATGATTTAGTGTGGCATTTTTGGCCGTTAGACCCCATCTGGTATCGTGTTCGGCCTACAACGTGTAAGTCTTTTGGTGACGTTACCTGGGTGACTGTCGCGTCAATCATGATGACATGGTGATGATAACGGACCAACACACAGTCCCCGTGTAGAGATAATCTCCGACAGAACCGAGAATCGAACCCGGGGGTCCCTGTTTGGCAATCTACCCACGCTGTTCACTGGACTACGGAGGTGGACACTCGACATTGTATGAGGGCACAGTGTTAATTACATAGCAAAGAGAGAGTTGTCGCCACCAAAAAGAGTCTGTTGCCATTTACATTATGCCAATATCCGACAACAACGCAACATCGTCTCACCAAAGTAAGATCCAACTATTACAGTTCTTTCAGATGGTACGTCTAGCCATCGTAGTAATGGTATTTCGATTCAAAAGTGAACAAACTAAGAACGTTAACTGTGCATGTGATTTTATCCTAAGACATTGACCGAGTAGGATCGCTTACTTTCCACTGTTCCGACGGAACCCCCCGTAATGTGTCACCAAGAGAACTAAATCAAATTTAGCTTTGCTGGTGAGAGAGTGATAAATTCGTGTTATGTATTTTATTTACTGTTTATATAAAAAGTTTGGTTGAACTTTCAACTCGCATTCATTTAATTATGAAACACTAATTATGCATCTGATAGTTCATGTGGCTGAGTCAACTCAAAGTCCAGCAACTAATTAGTGGCGTAATTATTATTAAGTGAAAAAGGATAGCAAACATTTCACGAATTTACAAAGATTTTCTCCAATTGTATCTTTGACATCAGTAGCTGAAACAATCGTCCTACGAGCTACGAATAATTATTATTGACAAGAATATTTCAGTTATATGCAAAAATTCTTAGCGTAATATTTTGTAGACATTTGTTTTCTGATCATGTTTGCTACATAAATGTTGTTTGAGCTTAACAATTACAACGATACTGAAGTCAATCCAATCATTTTACCAAGTATGCCTGGTTCAAACCAGAAATAGTAAGCATTACTGTAACACGCTTATTGAACTGCTTTCACTGATCTTCTAGTACAACCAGCTATTTCCCTTTCGGTGAATTTAATGGTGATGCTATCGATTGAAGTGTTGCTAAGACAGTATTACTAAACTCAGCTTTCCAAAATTCCTTCATTAAAGAAGACGAACTCAATAGTTCACATTTCTAAAACATAACACACAAGTAGATATCCTCGGAGAAGTGCAGCAACTTAAATCACTAAATACTTATATACCGATTAGGTCCCTATCAAGAGTATGCTAATACGACAGTTCATACTTAGCAATCATATACAATCGTTCGCACAACGAAGGATCTGCATTCAAACATTGTAAATTTGCCCAGCTCACACTGATATTAAGAAAAGCTGTAGGGGTAACCCAGTAAATTCTAAACCTAAATCACTAACGTCGATTTGCATCGGGGTTTCGGAACATATCTTGTGCTCAAAAATATGGAGTACTTCGAACTGGACGAACCATCAATCGAAGGCCGACTAGTTTTCAGGAAATTTCGTTCCTCTGAAATACAATTACCTCTTTACTGGCTTGAAATAATGTGTGTTATCGACAAAGGATCATAAACTGGTTCCATTATGTAGATTTTCAGATGGCTTTTGACACCCTGCTTCACAACTGCCATTTAGTCAAATTGCGTGGTTATGGAACATAATCTCTGATACGTGATTCGATTGGGAACTCCTTGTCAGAGAGGACACATTACGTAGTAATTGGTGGAAAGACATCCAATAAATCTGATGTGACAGGTCTCGTTCCCCAGGATAGCGTTATTGTTCTTTAGCTATTCCTTATCTACAAAAATTATGTGCTAGAAAAACTGAGCAGTCCTGTTACGCTGTTTGCAGATGCTGCTGTCATTTACCGTGGAGTGAAATCATTTATAGAACGGTTTAGATATATGTTCGGTACGCAAATCGTCAATATGGTCTACATGAGTGCTAAAACGGGTCCAATGAAATTCATCTGATTGATAGAACTGTTAAATCTGAAGGCCATAAATTCTACTACATACGTAGAAATTACAATTACGACAGTAGTAAACTGGAAAGAACTTCTATATCTAGGGGAAGGCGAATAAAAGACTGCGTTTTATTACCACGATACTTCATCTGCTGAAAGAAATGAAAATCTTTAGGGTCGAGCTCGGAACTGAACGGAGAATGGCCAGAAACGTCCCAGCCAAAGCTCTGAAGGAGCTGCTTAGTCACACTCGCAGTATGAGAGAATTACTCTTGCAGTCGTCCTACATTTCTTTATCGCTTACTTCACCTCGTAGTGAAAAGTCTACTTGTAAAATGCCTTGGCTGTTCCAAAAAATTGTGTACATGACGTTTTGGGTGTCAAGAATTGAATAGGTTTCACTTTTCCTGCATCGATTGTCGATTACTTTCAGGAGTGTCTTAAGCAAACCAAGTTTAATCTACAGTGACTGTCTGGGATTAAAATTTCTTGCCATCGTTACCGCAACGTGCCAAAGCGACCTTATGTGCAGTATACGAACATTCAGTTTTTCAATCATGGTCTGCTACACTACTGGTCATGAAATTTGTGGATGGGCAAGAGCATTAATCACAAACTGTGGGTTTTTATTACTCGTTTCTCAAACTCCACTAACCAATTCATCGGAAACCATAGTTTGACGCTCACTTCGTTATGCACTTGAGCTGTTCTTTAAATTGTCGGATTACTCCCCATTTCTCATCCCTGAAACACTCATTACATATGTTTTAACATTCTAAGCAGTCAGAAAGTTAATCACAGTTCTCAAGTCACACGGCACGGGATTTTCGATCGACAGTGTCATTTTAAACAATCATTACTAATGACACACAACAAAGATCCAGCTCGAAATGACGCCTTTTCGTTCTGATTGAACCGGAGATACTGCTGCGCAAGAACTGCGATCGTATCAGCTCCGCGGAGAGAGATGCAAACTGACTTTCTGAACTTCTCTCGAAAGAGAATCTAGGGAATTAAGAATGGATGCCTTCTAAGAACGAACACTCTCCTAGAATTTAAGTTTGCAGATCGGATGACTTTCACATATCTGCTTCTCGGAAGCGTTGTTCTCGGCACGGAGACAATCTGCTGCGAGCTGTTTCAGGCAAGGCCAGTGCACAGAGTTCACGCCGTCGGCTTCTGCCCTACCAGATGGCGCACGGCATTTGGAGAAAAGATCTTGTGCCTATGTTTCTGGTTCACCCTGGGGTATTGGCTGCTACATCATGGGCTCGGTGCTGCTTTTATTAATGAGCAGAGCTGGGCACAATTCCGTTAAACCTTTAACCGTTAGTTAATGAAATTAACTCTTTGTGTAATGGATTAACTTTTAAGTTAATTCATAAAACATTAAGGGATCTTTAACTTCCGTTAATTTTTCCAGAGTCCATTGAACCGTAATTTTTGTACTCACTTTTTGTTTCAATCAGCGATAACAATGGCGAACGAAAACGTTTCAAGGAAAATAAATCTTTTTCTTAATGTCCCTGTTGATTAATAGTACGTTCAGCGACGCCGCACTAAACAAATAAGTATTTTTAATGTTCTAACTTGTGGAGTATCTGCTCGCTGTAGGTATTAGTGGTGAATGACGGCAGGAAGGTAGGAAAAGTTAATGTTCATTACAATTTTCTCATTGAAGTTTGTTATAGCTGATAGGAACAAATTTAAATTGCATACCGCGAACAATCGATAATGGAGGTTGCGAGAATCGAAATAAATCTGACGCACAAAATAAGGAATTTAGCATATAATTTTAATTATATTAGTTTCCCTGTCTTATGCTGCCTGCAGTTAATCATTTTACACCAGATACGTTTCGTTTTTTATTTGTAACGTACCTTCCGTGTAAGATTTTTAAAAATTTTATCATTGAATCTAAGGAGACCACAGACCAAAAATGTTTAACAAGTAAAGCACAGAGTCTAATGAAAATGTGGTATTTCTTGCGGAAAATATTTTAATTTGTGTTTTTTATGAAATGTAATACCGCTACGCCTTCAAGTGCTGCAGTGGAACGTCTTTTTCCTA
Organism: Locusta migratoria; assembly: GCA_026315105.1. Lineage (NCBI taxonomy): Eukaryota > Metazoa > Arthropoda > Insecta > Orthoptera > Acrididae > Locusta > Locusta migratoria. The sequence continues at coordinate 88,119,593 of CM048748.1, forward strand.
CGGTGAAAAGATATTTTGACTCCCAAACATGCCTAACAGTCAGACGAGAATTTTAATATGTTAATGTTTTAAAGGCAATATAAGTCATACGATATTCAGTGAAGTTACATATTTTGTTTCTCCCGTAAATTTTATTTTATTGCTCTATTATTATTATTATTATTATTATTATTATTATTATTACAAACTAATATTTATGTAATTCTAAGACACTATGTTCTGGCGGCAGCCGCAAGCATAACCAAATGATAAAATCTTCATTATGAAGAAAAAGACTAATCATCTCGTAGAACATAACACTTTTCTACCAAAGCGAACGACTCTAGCGAAGGCGGTTTTGCAACTTGACAACGTGGTATGTGATTAGTCCTCATTCTTTACACTCTAAATCTTATTTACAGTTGCCCAACCAAAAAACACACTCGCACACAGATATATACCATAGGGTAATACATTTTATTTAATTGCTCCCTTCAATAATACAACAACCGCAAATATATAAATTTGGAGACTGGTGGCGAGTTTTCGCGGATGCACAGTAGTTTTACGATTTAACGATTAACGTTAATTTCCGTTAAATTGTCCGTAAAGTAATGGTTTAACTTTTAACGAAGTTAATTTTTTAGTAGCGGATTAATAATTGACGAAGCTAAATTTTTGATTAATGGTGTCCAGCTCTGTTAATGAGTCATCGCGGATTTGAGTTTTGTCATGCGCGGTGCGCTCCTCTTATATTCGGGAGGGGAGCATGGGCGTACCCTATATTGAGGAGGGCCTCGGGCCGCTTGTAGCGGTATTTACGTTCGTTGGCTCGCCCCAGCTGCCGTATGAGGACGGTGAGGGACAAGCGCGTCTTGCGGTACAGATTTTCTGCGTCAGATTTGAAACGTTCACGGACGGATGGTTGGTCTGCCGCTTCATGCAGGTAGTGGCCGGCAAAGTTTCAGGGAACATGGAAGACCCGCCGCAGGGCTTTGCTTTGCAGGCGTTGGAGGCGGTCGAATGGCATTAGGGGTTGCAATCCAGAACTGTTTTCAATCCAGCGGGATTTTTGCTCGATTGCCTTCAATCTATCAGGATCCCACAAAGGTTATGTATTTTTGAAGTAAATAAATATTCTTTGTTATAATATAATGAAATATTTATTAAAAATCACAAAAGTGGAGCTTACTGAGGGATTTAAAGAATCACAGGTCCCAGGTTCGAGTCCCGGTTCCGGCACACAATTTTAATCTGCCAGGAAGTTTCATATCAGCACACACTCCGCTGCGGAGTGAAAGTTTCATTCTGGAAACATCCTCTAGGCTGTGGCTAAGCCATGTCTCCACCATATCCTTTCTTCCAGGAGTGCTCGTCTTGCATGTTTCGCAGGAGAGCTTCTGTGAAGTTTGGAAAGTAGGAGGCTCGGTACTGGCGGAAGTAAAGTTGTGAGGCGGCATCTTGTGTCGGGATAGCTCAGTCAGCACATTCCGCGTGAGGCGGCCGTGCTGTGCGGACGCTGTTGTTTACATCCTCGCTGCTGGTGGCCGAGCGCTGTGTGGTAAGTGTACGCTTTAAGCGTCCTATATTCTCCACGTTAATATAGACACAGAATGGCGTAATGGATCAACAACTACGAAAGGATACATTGAAAATAAGTTTCGACCCGAACTTTGTACGACCTCGATCATTTGAAGTTGAGAATTTTGTAGAAGAAGAAATGAAACTTTCCGCGGATAACATGATTGGAATACACCTGTCGATAGTTAGTAGTACTGTTTACTTGAAGTTGACGAGCTCAGAAAAATGTGAACAAGTAGTTGCATCCTGCGGCGGCACTTTGGAATTCAAACATTCCGATGGTAATGTAGGAACAGTTCGAGTCACGCATGCAGGACTGGGTATACGAACTCTAAGGATTTTTGAGTTACCGTTCGAAATATCAGCGGAACAAATCAATGTCAAACTACGGGAATACGGAACTGTTATTAGTAACGTCGCCGAAAAGTGGTCTAGTTTTCATAAATTCCCGGTTTTGAACGGTATACGGCAAGTGAAAATCGATTTGCTGAAGCACATCCCCTCGTACATCACTGTTTGTGGGTATAGAGCTATAGTGATGTACGACGGACAACCGAGAACGTGCGCAGCCTGCGGGTCGACAGAACACGTTCGTGCCCAGTGCGTTCAGCGGCGTGTGGCGCAGTTACCGACAGGAGAGAGGGACGGGCCAAGCGCGATGTCCAAGTTACCTGTGACGTACGTCGCGGCAGTCCGCGCAAACGTCACACCGGAACCAAACGTAGATCCGACACTAATAGACGACATTGACTCAAAGGAAACCACCACACCTATAGAATCTATGATCATCGAGGCCACATCTAACTCTGCTAACAAGGATGGAGATAGTGGCCAACACACCTCACAGAATGACTCCGCTGTTAAAGAAGGGAGACCCTACATACAAGAAGAAGGTGACCTCAACGACGTGACGGAATCTATGAAAGCCGTTATTGCAGAACCTACCCCCATGGCCACCCCAACCGACCAAGACGGTAGTCAACATACAGAACATCATGAGACCAACCACACGGAAGAAAGACTCGACAAATGTCGAGCCGAATGTGTCAATCCCAAGGACAGCCTCGTAGAGACGTCTGAGACCGATGACAATCAGAATACAGACTCGTCCCCAAAGAAACACAAAAAACGCAGGAGAGCTCACCAGGGAGCCGCACAAAACGCACAAATTCTGCGTGAAAAAGCAAAAATGATTGCCCAAACACTGACTGCAAATTCGCAAGAAATCACTTCCGCAAAACGACAAATTACGAAGAAATCTAAAACAGCCATCACCGAACAAGACCGTGAGATTGTGACCTCAATAAAATGTACCGCGATGATGGATTATGACGAAGTTAGAGAGAAAACATTGTTATGAAATACACAAGAAGACGTGAACAAACATCAAACCTCGAAAGAATGGGCAGCCGAGGTTTACGCCTGCACTTATGATACAGAGATGGCGGAACATAGAAAAGATACCGGAGGGGCGTCGTCCGCATCCGGATTGGTGGAGTCCCAGCATCCCCAAAATGACGTCCCGGATGAAATCCTGCCCCAGGACGACCCGGAATTCTATTAAATCGAAATGGCCAACATCGTAACATGACAACACAAACAGTGAGGAAGACCTATCAAACATGACATCTCTTCAGGCGTATAGAATTGCGACTCTCAATATTAACAAAATCAGTAGCGCGCTAAAAGTGCGAAATCTCCAAGAATTTTTGTACGCAGCTGATATTGACGTAGTATGTTTGCAAGAGGTAAAGGAGATTCCTTTACATCGCATCACTGGCTACAACGTCATAATGAACCCCGGACTGGGCAATGGCCTTGGTACAGCAATATTGACTAAAGAAGGGATACGAACTGAAAATGTCGAGAAACTGCCGAACAGCCGAGGTATAGAGGTATAGCTTTTACTGTGAACAGTACTCGATTTATTGACGTTTATGCTCCCTCTGGAACAGGAAATAAATTCCTAAGAGCACAGTTTCTCAAGGAAGACATAGTTCCTCTCCTTTTACCACGATCCGCACAAACAATTTTTGCGGGTGATTTTAACTGCGTCCTTAGTCCGAAGGACCAGACGCCCAATTTTAATAAATCAGTTGAGTTAGAGACGATCGTACGAGACTTAAAGTTCATTGATACGTGGGAGGAAAAACACGGTGATAGACCCGGTTTCACCCATGTGACTGGTCAATCTGCCAGCCGTATTGATAGAATTTATGTAACATCCAATCTGCGAGGCCACATTTTACAATCTGAGAGATGGCCTACCATATTCTCTGACCACGTAGCGTACATATGCACTATAAATCTTGCAAAACAGGGGACCTACAGAGGGAAAGGATCGTGGAAACTAAACGTTTCTCATCTTTCCGATCCAGAATGCCGCGCAGCCTTCTGTAATACGTGGGCACACTGTGAGAGGAAGTTCTCAAGATACAACTCCGCTGTTATTTGGTGGATAAAATGTGCCAAGCCGGCGATAATAAAAACTTTAAAAACTTACTCTCGCGAAAAAAAGTGCATGGCAGAAGAAGACTGTTGAATTTTATTTCCAATGTTTGCGAGAATTATATAGCCAAGATGCAACTATAATCGAAAATTACAGACAGATAAAACGAATACAAGCCAAATTATTAACGCTGAAGCGACAACAACTTGAAGGATGCAAAGTTCGAACGCGACTGCAAAATACGATACAAGAGGAAACCACGTCTATGTTTCATGTCATACAGGAAATCAAGCGGACAAACCGAAAAATTTTGGCGGAATTGAAAACTACTGACGGAAGACTATTGACAGAACAAATGGAAATAAGAGAAGAAGTGCACAAACATTTTACAGCACTATTAGCAGATAAACCAACAGACGAAATAGCGCAGGAAACCATCACGTCGAATTTGTCAGGAAGACTGAGCCCTGAGGACGCGGAAGAACTCGCAGCAGAGATAACAGAAGAAGAGGTCATAGACGCTATTCAAAGAAGCCCGAAAAATAAGTCCCCAGGCCCTGATGGCCTACCTGCGGAACTATATCAAACATTCCGACAGCAGTTAGCCAGTAAGATGACATTAGTATATAATGAACTAACGCATATGAACGAAATTCCGACAGAATTTTGCGAAGGCACCGTGGTCTTAGTCCCCAAAACTTCAGGAGGGAAGACTATCGAAACTTTAGACCCATAACACTATTAAATAGTGACTATAAAATTTTTGCAAGAATAATAATGCAAAGATTAAATTCAGTCATCACGACCATAACGGGAGCCTATCAAACAGGTGTGGGGAAAAACAGAACTATGTATCACACATTAAGCGACCACCGCGATATTATCGCAACCGCAGATGCTTGTGATATCAGGTGCGCTATCGTATCCTTCGACTTTGCTAAAGCTTTCGATGCGGTCAACCATTCATATCTTTTTAGAATATTAACAGAAGCCCATTTGCCACAAAAAGTTGTAACCACGATTAAGAACCTACTGACTAGCGGTACGTCCAAAATCAGTATCAACGGACAACTCAGCAGGCCGATCGCTATAAAGAGCTCGGTCCGTCAGGGATGCCCCATGTCTATGGCACTTTTTGCATTAGCGCTTGAACTTCTCCTGTTCACGCTCACCCAAGAACTCCGAGGATTGCGGCTACATGGTCAGAAAATAGTCTGCCACGCGTACGCTGATGACGTCAGTTGTATAGTGACAGACGAAAGCGAGCTAGCGACCGCACTTCGCATTGTATCTCGATATGATGCCGCGTCAGGGGCCAAACTCAACCAGAAAAAGTCAAGAATTTTGAACAGCGGGCGAGGGATAGAATTTCGAACCGAACACATAAAACTTGTGGACAAACTCAAAACCCTCGGAATCGAATTCACGCGCAATATCAACAACAGTGCCGCCCTCAACTACAGAAGACTGCTGGAAAAAATTAGAGCTAGCACACAGCAATATGTTTTGCGGAACATAAATGCAATGCAAAAAGTACATTTAGCGAACACATACATCATCTCAAAGATCAACTTTGTTGCTCAGTTGCTATCGCTACCTCGCACAATAGCGCAACAAATGCTAGCAGCGCTCGGCCACTTTGTAAGCAGAGGACAGTTATTTAAAGTAAAATACGACACTCTTACATTAGCAACGGGAAAGGGAGGCCTTAATTTGACAGATATCTATGTCGAGGCCCAAGCATTGTATCTTAGCAAAACATATAAACTGTGGCAGAGATCACCCAACGCACTTGTGAGTCACTTACTACAAGAAATAGCTCCGGACAGCATTGAGGCACCTATGGATGTACGCCACATTCCGACTGCATTCAATCATCTGAAACATTTCCTTCTGGAGTATAGCTACATTAAACGCCGTATTGCCGACAAAGATGTGTACAAAGTTAAAGCAGTATACAACATGATGATGGAAAACAAACAGAGAAATAGAATAGAGAACATATATAAAGAATATAATTGGAACAAAATTTGGGAAAACGTACAGGATGCGCAATTACCAACGAGCGTGAGGTCCACATGGTACTTAGCAGTTAATAGAAAACTTCCGACCAATTCCAAGTTGTACGACATTCACCTGGCAGAATCGCCAAACTGCATAAGTTGCAGCCTCATAGACACGGATGAACATAGATTTACATGTCACCTTGTACACGAGATATGGCTCCTCTGCAGAACAAAACTTGCAAGTATGCTGCGAACGTCTCCCAACACGATCACACCGGCTCGCCTACTCAACCCAGACGAAGTGCCTTACCCTCCCACCAAAAGGAGAGCAGTCAACTGGTTAAAAGGACACACGGTCCATTACCTATTGACAAACAGAGAAAAGAAGAAAGAAGATTACTGGATGTATTTACAAACGGAACATCAGAAACTGAAACGCCAGAAAAATTATAAAAACAACTATGCGAATTTTTTTACTAGAACATTGCAGTAGATTAAGAACTAGAAGACTTATTTATTTAGCTATGTTTTGTGCGAAATCCCATACTTGCTTTTCGTTTACTACGAGTTATTTTATTTTACCAATCTACCCTAAGGAATTGTTGTTTAGTTTCATAAACCGCCGAATTCAAGAACCAATATTTATACAGCCAATGAAGGCATACTTTTATTTCCTGTGAAGAAGATGTGTGTTTTATTTTTACTGCAAGTTTACATCACGTAGTAGATTCGTTTTTAAGTTATATGTGTTTCTTCTTATATTTTAACTAAAAGACATATCATTTGCACTGCAGCATATCTCAACTGTCGCGAGACACCAGATTACTATTTCCTACACAAAAGTTAAAATATACGCCAAAGAGGAACTTACTCATTTAATTATGGTGGAAGACGCCGTATAAGTTCATTAAAAAAAAAAAAGTCGGTAGAGCACTTGCCTGCGAAAGGCAAAGGTCCCAGGTTCGAGTCCCAGTTCCGGCACACAATTTTAATCTGCCAGGAAGTTTCATATCAGCGCAGAGTGAAAGTTTCATTCTGGCACATGAATTTAGTTTAAGCTGTTTTATGCTTGCAGATTATAACACAAGTAACCTCACACTGTATATTAAGAAGCCGATATCATGAAACTAAATTGAATTGTTCGATACTGATAATTTAAAATACTAAAAACTTAATTTCAGGCTGTGAAACGCAGTTTAACAGTAATACAATGATATAACCTTAAATATTCCGGGGATTGGCACGTAACGTTAAGACAGATTATTCACACATATATATCAGGACATTACTTACAGTATCTTGACAAATGTTTACATTGGAATATACCATAAATAGCTGTAAAGAGTATATATCCTTGTAAACTGGTCATAACACACTTTGTGTAATCTGATTCATTAGGTAAAAGATTTTAAAACCAATTATTTCATTAAGACGCCTGATATTGATTGAAACCGATTTGTCACTCATTTGAAGTAAATTAATTAGATTTTAGAGTATTTAAAGTTTATATTACAATTTGGAAAACTACCACAGAATCCAAAATAGATGATATGAATTTGTAATCATGCCTTTATTTCTATAAAAGCAAAGTGTGCCTGAATTTTGGGCCAGTTGACGTTTTGACACAGTACTGTTGACACGCAGCGCTAGTAAATATAAATTCCAAAGTACTTAAGAAGGTGAAGACTGTATACTTGTAAATCTTTGAGCCAAGATGGCGGAGCTACGTCAAAGTGTTTATTTTGTGCATCGAAGTTAAAGTGTAATAAAGTCATACCTTTCTTGGCTATTATTCAAATATCATTTTATGTTTAAAATCTTGACCTTTTCCTATGCGGAATCGTCCTATGAAGACAACGAGACCGACTGAACTTTAAATTATTTCATCTGGAAGCTGCTGAGATGTTATAGCATTTCGCTACCATGAATGTTAACTATGCCATCTTTGTCGTGGTTCTGACAACACGATCAGAACTGGACGTGTACTTATTGTTTTGGGTAGCTGTCATGCTATACGACCAGCTTGCGAATCCGCAAGCTATTGCGAGATCCCGCTGCATCGCAGGATCCCGACTTTGCTGGATTGCAGTCCCTAGGTGGCATTCTGCAGCGAGGCCCAAGACCGGTGCAGCGCAGTGTAGTCCATAACAGCTCGGTCGGTGGCCCAATACAGGCGAGGCCTTCATCCATGTTTTTCCCACGTCAGTCAGCGGTAGACGGCCACCTCCAGATACTTGGATTTCGTGATCCATGGAGTGGGAGTGCCGAAGAGCGTGACATTCGCGACTTTGGCAACGTGGCGGCGGAGGGCGTCAACTTCCAAATCATTAAAGATCTACATCATTATATAAATATGCTATCACGAAAATTGTGGAACAGAATACTAATTTATTCGTACAAGAAGGCCAATGAAAGGTACATAATTCGAAAGATTGTTTGTCGTAGATTTCACGAATATAAACATTATGTGTGCATTTAGCCATTAAAAGTGGTAAAAGGAAGTAGAAATTTTCCTTTCTACAGCTTGGATCAAGTTTTACGTCCTCCAACAATCAGCTCACTGATTGGCTATTCGCCTCGACCAAAGACGCTGTTATGCAGCGCATCTGCAGTATTAAAGTAACGTATTAAAATAAGTGAATATCGGAACATGCAGTGCTCCCAACTCACTTTCTTGCGCCGTTCAAATGCTTCATTTTCGAAGTGATTAAGAGTGGTTAAAGGAAATGGATGTTTTCATATGAATGCCGGTATAAAGGATGATGCGCCGGGAGAGGCATCTAGCGGTGCTCTGGTGGAACTACGAAGTCGAGAATGCCGTTATAAATGATGATGCGCCGGGAGAGGCATGTAGCGGTGCACGGGTCGAACTACGAAGTCGACATGTTGTCAGCTCTGGAATTCTGAATATCGCATTATCGAAATAACATTATTTCTTGGCGTTGTATAAATATACGAACACCGAAATTGTAGTTCCATATCAAATATTAGGCTAATGAAAGTTATATAATTCGAAAATGGCATGAGAAGTATATACTTCAGTTTTTGTTGTGTCAGGCATTTTCCTTAACACGTAAAAGATACCTTTTCATACCTCCCAGTGCCGGTTAAATTTTAGCATATATCCCAGCGGCCTCCTATGATAATGTTGGCAACAGATGCTGAATAGTGAGAATCCTTCGAGTCTTGATCGAGTCTTGATTTTAGCCAATCGCTTGACAACGCTGATGTTTTCTCATGGAATCTTCGCTTTACGAGGGCAATTATTTTTACTGACCGAACGAGGGTACATACAAGAACCTGTCAACCATAAAGCAGGAACAGCATTATTTGTTTAGTTCATGGTCTGTACGATACACTAATCGAGTCATTCTATGTGGTTCGAACAAATGGGCAATGATTTTCTATCGTGTTGTTGATGTTGCCAACATAATCACGCGAGGTCGCTGACATGATACGTAAAATTTTACCCCCAGTGACCATTGTAAACAAAATTGGTCGATTTTCGACCACAGGCAATACTAGTCTATATAAATACTCTGCAAATCACATTGAAGTGCATGGCACGGTATTTCTCTTCAGTTCCATTCTCCAATAGATCGCAGAAAAAAGTAACACCTAAATCTTTCCGTTTTCGATCTGATTTCTCTTATTTTATTTTGATGATAATGTCTACATATGTAGGTGGGTGCTACCAAAATATGTTCGCATTCGAAAGATAAAATTGGTGGACGAAATTTCGCAAGTAGATCTCATCGCAACGAGCAACGCCTTTGTTTGAATGATTTCCACCCCAAGGCGTGCATCATTTCTGTGACACTCTCTCCCCTATAACGCGATGATAAAAAACGAGCTGCCCTTCTCTGTACTGTCTCTAAATCGTCTGTAAGTTCCACTTAGTGCGCAACAACACTCCAAAATAGGTTGTACAAGTGTGGTGTAGGCAGTTTCTTTAATATAACTGTTGTATCTTCTAAGTATTCTGACAACGAAACATAGTCTTTGTTTCGCCTTCCCTACAAATCTTTCTTTGTGTCCTATCCAATTTATTTGTAATTGTTACTCCTAAGTATTTAGTTCAAGTTGCGGTCTGTAGTTTCGACCGATTTATAGTGTAAATGAAGTTTAACTAGTTTCTTTTAGTGGTCATATGTATGAATTCACAATTACCACTATGCTGATATTTTATCTAAATCATTTCGCAGTTCGTTTTGATCTTTTGGTGACTTCACTAACCGATAAGTGACAGCATCATCCGCGAACAGTGTAAGGTTGCTACTCAGATTGTCTCCTATATCGTTTATAAAAATAATGAACAGTAGCGCCCTATAAAACTTCCCTTGGGAGCACCACTTTTCACTTCTGTTACTACTCGATGACTTTCCGTCAATTACAACGTATTGTGTCCTTTCTGACATGAAATCACGAATCCAGACGCACAACTGTGGCGATATTCCACAAGCACGCAGTTTGATAAGAAGACGCTTATGAGGTACAGTGTCGAAAGTCTTTCGGAAATTTAGAAATACAGAATTTATTTGACATCCATTGTCGACGGTACTCATGATATCATGTGAGTAAAGAGCTAGATGTGTTTCACAAGAATGAGTTGGGAGCGCTACCGTGGGGGGACGGGTCAAGTCGAGTCCCCAATATTCCGAATGTCCCATTTCGTGGCACTGTAGTCGCAGACGGACGTAAATCGTTTGTGAAGTCATAATTATAACAGTAAATTATTGTGGTGTGGGTATCTCTTTGTGTGTAGCACATTTAATGGAGAGATTGGCCAATGATACAGTCTTCAACAATATATTTTCAAACGGTGCATATCCGAACTGGGTTCGTTGTCATAACTTTATATACTAACAAAGGACACCTTTCCCCTTGAACCCGCATGACGCCATACTTAGAGTAACACTCCACCATAAAATAAATAAAGAAATAAAAATACAGTTAATTTCCTTGTAAAACTTTGCATTCTATCAATTGTGAGATTTTTATAGAGAGAAACAAAGCAACAAGGTACCTATATAACTACGTAGGCTTCCGCGGCCAGAGTCAGATGTTCTGATGAAGGCCACTGTAACGTTGGCCGAAACGTCGGTTATTTAAGTAATAGTCTTACATCATGAAGTGGTACAATAGGCTTACATCATAGGCTTACATAGGCTTACAGTAATAGGCTTACATCATGACGCGGTACAATACCCAGAAAACTTTTATGTCACAAGGTACCTATAATTATGAACAATTCAAAACATTGGCGTGTGTTTAAGTTTTCAATCAACAGTGTTAAAAAAAAAAAAAAAAAAAAAAAAAAAAAAAAAAAAAAAAAAAAAAAGTATCTTACATACGTGACAGTTCTCTCCCCAAAGTGCAGATGCCAGATTCTGATGAAGAGGTTTAAACAACCTTAAACAGACCGTTATGCACACCTCACTAAAGCTACCTTTTTACACCCAGACACTTTGACACTGAAGCAGGTAAACATCAAACGTCGCATTAATTACGGCTCCCACTCATTTTGGGTTTGTCAATGTCATAACCTGCGTTCTGCTTAGCATATTGCACCATAGACGAAAACTCTGAAGTTGAGTGAAGGTTAACAACGGAATAATGATCATGCATATCTTCCACTTCGGTTTAACCGCTTCATATAAATCTTGCATCTCCAATTTGAGGACTAATATGACCACCATTTGGTGTGTAGGATATTTGTGAAAACCGCTGTTACAGTTGCTTTAAGGACATGCTTTACGCATTGTTGATTGACAACTGACGTCATAGTATTTCATATAATTTCAGTCTTATGATCCTGATATTTTGATATTTTGTTTCTCTCGATAGAAATTATACTTGTAACAGATGCAGAACTTAATATGGAAACTAGTTGAAAACCGACGTTGCACGGGTATTTATTTATTTATTTATTTATTCCAGCCATTTTTCAGGTATATATTCATTTGTATAAGGGCTTTATATCTGTAAAATCTCTTGGGAATACAGTAGTAATAGATTAAAACTTGGTGCGTAATGGGGCGCTTTTCCATGAACGTTGCTGTTTATGTGCTCATATCTCATGAACTACGCGTCGTACTGTGATACAATTTAGAAGGCACATTCAACTATATATGTATATAATGTCTGTAAAATTTCCTGTCGCTACAATTTGTAGTGTTCAAATTATAAATTGTAACGTCATACCGAGAGCCGTAGTTTTCTCCATAAACAGCGGAAAAATAGTAAGAGCGAAACTTTTTTCCTTTCATCATTTTACTATGGTTGTCAGCAAGAAAAAAGTTTAATAAAGGTTTGAAATTATGTTTACAGTTTGTTGCAAGTCGCTAAGTACTGTCATTCTCATACAGTGTATTTCTAAAGTCTTGTTGCATTATGTTGCATTTTTTGCGATTACTATGGTTTATGACGTCATATCTTCTGAACCATGTGTCGTATGTGATTCCCAACCTCGCAGGAATTGTTATCTTACGGTAAGGACTGTGTGTACCAAATCTGGTTGAAATCGGTGCAGTGATTTAGAAGAAACTGAGCAGCATTGTCGCTAAATGCAGCGGTTTTTCTCGCATCTCATTGTTTATGACGTCATGTCTCGTGAACTATGTATCGTACGTGATTTTTACACTTACGGCGACCGTCCTCATGGATTGAAGCTTACGCGTACTGTAGATTTGTATGCAACACGTACAAACATACGGACACTCTGCTTTATATATTAGATGACACAAACGACTGTTGTTTTTAAGATCCAGTGTTGTGCTAAGCACTGTTTCGACATCAGAGGCAGCGCTTTTAAGTCCTCTCCACAACTCTTGGAATAATTTAATAGGAACTGATCAACGAGCAGTTTAAATTTTTGAAGCGCACACACACACACATTGCTTAGGAATATAAATACAAGCAGAATTCCTCTACCTATGATATTGCTTCTTGAATCTTAGTGTTGATGTAACGTGGTATAATATAAATGCCAAATACATGCATTGTCGAACATAAATATTTTACAGTCCATTTCAGTTTCACTTAAAACATGTTAATTTAAAAGTTCAACTATTTCACTTATTGTGTTTCATCTTTTTATTAATATTTTAGCATTTGTAAATAACATGTCGAATTTTTTACACAAACATTTTACAGTTGAAAGAATCAAACAATTTAACAACTGAACCTGAACTATTTGGAGAACAGATATCTCTGCAATGTAACCATATAATGAGGTAATTTCTGCTGTATACTGCATTTTGCATTATTTTGTAGGTAATTGTAATATCTGCGTAATGTATTTAGTGTCCATCTTAAAGTAGTGTAGCTGTTTATAGGATGTAGACAAAAACTAACAGGCCTAACAAAGATGTTGAGAACAAAGAATATCAAGATTCGAATCTGAAAGAGATAATATGATGGAAGTGAAATGTCCTCTTAAACAGAGACTTTTTAAACTACCTGCACGTTTAAAATTGACCTGATAGTAAGGGATCAAAAAGCGACTTCGTAAATATATGAAATGATTATAATCACAGCATCCTCTAAAAGCGTCGCTAAAATTGAGTATAGAACTTCCACATAGTCCATGTAGTTTTTCGTTTTCTAATTAAGGAAGATCTAGTAAAAAAAAAAAAATAAACATCAAAGCATTCCCTTTCTCGCAAGCTGAATGCTGCAATTGATACCTGTAGTCGAGAAGAACTTATCATATGCCAGGGCGTCTACACACACATTTCTCAGCTTTTTGTCTACAGCATCAACAATTTGTCATTTATTCATTCTTAAAACTTTCATTATGCGCCCGTATTTAAGCCACAACATAAACTGTTTCTCTTTTGAGCAGCTTTTTCAATGCGGATATTCGTATTTGTACTAATTTCTGTCTATTGTTTTTTGTCAAACGAAATATATAGAAGCAAACAACATTTCATTGTAATATAGAAATTGAATGTGCCATTCATTTCTGCTTACTGGCTGAATCGGTGAGCTGTAAATCGCGTTTCGAAACTGACGGAAATAATCGGCCATTGTGAACGTTGCCGGGATCGCGCGGAGAAACTGCGCGCGCTGCCCCACCGCGCTGCTTAATTAGCCGTTAATCAAACACTCGCAGGAATTTATTATATATACCAGTCACGCACAAATATTTATCGTGCAGCTGAAATTAAATGCTATCCTTCTGCGAACGAAAAATACATATCCCCGACAATCAACAGGAAGCACAGTTTATTACTAACAGCTTTAATTAATTAGCTTGAATATTTTTTCAGTATTTAATTAAAATCACTCCTTGAAATTTCTTTCCCACTCACCGACTACATGCCTACTCGCCTGCAGCACTGAATGTACAACGTGACACCCCAGTGCATCAAGTTGTACAGTGCGTGAAGTACAAACTACATGTCTTATTTATAGAATTTTTTCAGCATTGAGTCGTAAATATTAATTTATTCACAGATCTAGATTTCGACCACTGTGTGGTCACTACCACTGCTTAAAACGATTAAAACACATAAAACTTTTCGACCACCATGTTGTAAGTTACGTTCGAAATGTTTTACATGTTTTGTTTTAAGCAGTGGTAATGACCACACAGTGGTCGACATCTAGATCTGACAAGGTAAGTACTTGGGCTGGTACAAAGATATCTATATGAACGTTTGGTTACAGTATCTCTACGTACACCTCACTGTGCTGGTGGGTGTCGTTTTTATGCAAAACTTTGCAATCATGCTCTAGATAGCACTGTAGATGTAATTGTAGACGCCATATGTAATGCAGATATCTGAACTATAACTTATGTAATAATCGTCGTACATGTTCTCTAGCGTATTGTCACCAAAAGCCGTGATGAATGTTGCAACTTTCACCTTCTTCTCGAAAGACTTGTTGGTATTCTCTGCCACTGCTTCCATCGCCTCTTCCCGCACTTACCGTAGCACTACCTCTAGCAATGAATTCTTCATCATAATCATCCCTATTATCATTATTATGTTTTAGTGTTACAACAGCATCTAACTTATGCTCATATTTCTGTACCACAGCAGATACGAGAAAGCATGCGAATGATTCATCTTCTACACTAATACCATCTTCACGTAGAATGGTCGCAATACTTTATCAGGATTATCAATCGCCGCTCCATCTGACGCTTCACCACACAAATGTCACAAAACGCAACTTCGGAGGCACACTGCACCGTCCTTACTGGCGAACCGACAGGTCAAAGTGCAATGTAGCAAGGCACACGCAGAGGCCTCTAACGGACGACTGCAGAGTTTTGCAGATGCGGAAGTGTCACTAGTGCAATAAGGGAGCTTTACATTATCCCTCGTACGATTTTGATATATATGTGTTTGTCCGAGCCCAAGTACTTTCCTTATGAGAATAAATTGATATTTATAACTGATTGATGAAAAATTTTCTACAAATCAAATAAACAGTCGTTGAGCACAAGTTCCACCATGGAATCAATCCTGCTAAATGTTTTAATTGGCCATCTATTTACAGAGATTGTAGGTGATAGTAAATCTCTGGAACACGTATGTAGTCTGTCATAAAAAATTCTCAGTTATCTGCGTAACAGTGGCCACTATTGTGGGGTTATTTCCAAACCGTCAACTCCTCAAAAAGGTGACTCTTGTGAATTCAACAGGCACAAGATGCAGTTTGACTTTCCTCGAGACAGCTGCATTATAATGAGAGAGAGAGAGAGAGAGAGAGAGAAACAGGGAAGGTACGGCAACCCACTCGTCCAGTCAAAAACAGTAGCAATTTATTACGACGCAGACGCTTTTGGCGGAGTGCGTACATCGTCTGACTGCTTACGGTCAATGTTTATTGCGCAATACTCAGTTTTCTACATTAATAATTTTAAAAACGCAATTTAGATAACCAGCATCTGCGTATAATATATGAAATTAAAAACAGTAGAGATCTTAAAATTGTTGTTTCTATTTCACGACCGGCTGCAGTCTACATAGACCATCTTCAGGCGAATACCGTCATTATGGTAGGTGGGGGACGGTGGACACAATAGACCGCACATAATTTTAAAAATATTTACATAGTAAATGTTACATGTATTTTCACAGTAGAAGAAAACGCCTTTTTCAACTTCACATGAAGTTAATTTTTTTAATCACTTTTTCACAAGGCAGCATCAGTGTGTGTCCTGAAATATTTACATGTATTTTTATTTTATTTTATTTTTATATTATTTATATAGTAAAAAAAAGTTAATAAATAAAACACACACACACACACACACACAAAGATTCCTTCAATACTCTTTCAATGAAATAGTTGAATTATAAATAAGCCGAGAAAGTTGGCAACACATGAAAAACAAAAAACTGTGGAACTATGAAAATGCGAATTTTTCGACCTGTTTGCCAACAAGAGGGAGATATTGAGTAGCAAGTGCTGTAAGTTCACCATTTTATACCAAAAAATGAACTGTTTTGAATCAGATATTCAATATACATTAAATGTGTATCTGTGTGTGTGGGGAGGGGGATTGTGGGTTTGTGATTATGTGTTGGCATTTGTGTCTATCATATAGTCAATAGACACAAATCCCAACACCCCAACACATAATCACAAACCCACAATACCCTCCCCCCACACCCACAGATACATATTTAAAATATATCTAGACTGCTCGCACAAAAGTGTTTTTCCCTCGATTTTGTGCACGTCTGTGACATGGGACGGGAGAGTCCATTTGCTTAAAGGAGAGGTAGATATGTCAAACAATGTGTGCTATCAGCGACAATATAGATTTCATCGCATAGTGTCTTGAGAGCAGTGTTGCCACTATTTAAGATCCAACCCTCTCAAGCTGTGTCAATTGGACTGGGAAGTACTGAATCATTCACCATACTCCCCGGACTTCTTGTGATTTTGATTTGATTCCGAAGCTGAAGGAACCATTTTGCGGCATTCGCTTCAGAACTGTTCCGTAGATTCTATAGGCAGTATACCACTCTATTCGCACCATCAACGGAACGAGTTCTGTTAACGGTATACTACGCCTTCCACATCGCTGGCAACGGGTTCTACACAACGCTGGTGACTCCTCTGAAAGTAACAGACGCAAACATGTAACACTTTGCATTGGTTATGAATAAATGGTTGCCACTATTTATGTTCCATCCCTCGTAGAAAGATATCTTTAGTATGGCATGTAATTAATTCAGTATTGTATGGTTAGACAATTTTTATGATGTTATTATACCACAACATGAGCTCTGCTGTCCGTTGGATTATCTGATACGAAATGGATGTATGTGGTATGGGCTCTTGTATTCCCTTCGTATACGGGTCCTTCCCAATTGTTAACGAAAATGTCTTTCAATAGATGATGAGTTTAATCCCCAACATGTTAGCAGTTGATGAGTGGCATAGGAGTAGAACTAAAAGAGTCTGTGAACTTAGTCAACTTTACTTCTCTTTATGGGTTTTAGCAACACGTGAACGACCTCGAAAAACGGATTTCGTCTACAAATTTTCTCTCGTCAATTGGAGCAATCAAATCAGCACTTCACGCGCTCGAAACAGCTTTTAATGAGATTTTCGAGCCTTTGGTACACCGAGAAGAGAAAGCCTGCTACTCCAATAGAAAGTTGGCTGTAGGAAGTATTTATTCTGTATCGGTTGCCATTAGCAATTGATGAAAAGAGACTTTCGCCGTTAAACTAACTGCAGTCCCATAGAAAACACACGTATTTCACGTAAAAAGCGCTCGCTCAGAGATTTCCCTTGACAGTTGTGCGTATAGCAATCGCTCCTCGTTTGGCTCCCATTCCGATTAATTGATTCTTCGCTGTAGTAGAAACATCGTAAACGGGCTCTGTTCATCCTTTTGTCATGCATTTGAGACTTTTTTTTACAAAGAAACTGAGTCTAATGACCATTGCCATGATTAGTTGACAGGTAAAATACTGTAACCTGAAAGCGATCGGAGATAGTAAATTACCGTTTTTGTTTACTATTCTTTGTTTGCTTGTTAACCTGAATGAGACGTTGAAAGCCGTCTGTTTTTGCCGCTTTTCATTCTATGTATTCTGAAGACATGAAGAAAGCAATGTGCGTCGCAAAGAACCTTAGTCATTTTGCAGTTTGCTAGATTAAGATACCTTTGCTTGGGACTACGAGCCAATCAATAACACGTCCAGGTGGGGCTGCTTAGAAAGCAGGAGACCCGGATTCGAATCCGGCTGCTTAGTAAGTCAGTCTGTTCTTCTAACTACTGTTGTATGAATTTTCTGACCTATTAATACGGTCGCTTTCGCTTGTCACAAAGAAACGGGCAAGTTGCCTATAAAATCTGCTTTGTGAAATTCGGATTGACGTATACTTTGTTTAAGAGACGACAGCTCAGCGATACCAGATTTGGATATCGCTTTCATACAACAGTTGGAACGGCGTAAATGGTTGCCATTTTTTCCCCCCAAATCCCTTGTACCGAAGACCTTGATACCGTCAAGTCTGCTGCAGCTCTTATTTGTCGTAATTACAATGTGAAATAGATATTAATGTATCAGATATAAGGACTTACATAATAGTAATAATAACAAATTTATTTTCATATTCACAGAGTATATGACTTCAACCGCGAATGGGCAAAGCTGGAAATGTGTACCCAGCCGGATTCGAACCCGGGTCTCCTGCTTTCTAGGCAGTTGCGCTGACCCCTACACCACTGGGGACACGGTGATCACCGCACCTGCAAGGACTGCCTAAGCACGTCTCCCGTGAGACACAAATTTCCATCTTTACCCTGCCCACAGTACTCAAACTCGTAGTCACTTTGTACTAATTTCCGTAAGAGTAATGGCTCCAAACCTGCCCACCCCTCCCCAGTTGAAGTCATATATATATTGTGTGAATATGAAAACAATAACAACTGCCGGAACAGAAGTGACGTTTTTTTCTTTCGGAATAGACGGCACATGTATATAAACAAATTTATTATTATTATTATTGTTGTTGTTATCGTTACAGGTACAAGTTAACTGCGAACTAAATTGAATAGCACTGTAACATGTTTGTTGTAATTATATTACACGTAGTCATTATTTTCATTCAAGATATATTTACCGCGCGTGGGATGCGTTCATAAATATTCAATAACGTTCCGTGTAACATCAGGTGCATCGCTGATTGGTCTGTCATGACACGTGCTGTGAGACGGGGTACGGGTAGTGATGAAACTGTCATTAAAGTCCATACCAGTTTAGTAAAAATTGCAAATCAACACCATTTCTGAAAAGAATTGTTTTAGCTATGTCTCAGTTGGTTATTAGGTAGCTGTTGAGTCGAAGTTTTCTGTTACCTAGCAACATTAACAGCCAAGTTTGGCAGTGAAAATGGTCAACTTCGATCCGAAGTTCTCGCACCACCAGCACGATTCAAAAAATAATTTACGTATTCTCTTCGATTAAATAAAATAAAATAAGAGCGGGGCAGGAAGACTAACATTTAACTGTTAATGTAAGTTCTCTTTCAAATAGTCACAGGCACCGAAAATTGCTATCGATCTCTTAAACTCACAAATCGAGATTCACTGTCTGCTAAACTGTAGTTTCGTATTAATTGTTAATGTACTTGCCACAACCGAAGATAAGTCAATGTTAAAATTCAGTAACCATTCAGTTGTCCTCTTGACGAGAATAAATACTTTCAATAAATCAGAATGATCTTCCTACAATAATAATACACACATTAAATAGAACTTCATGATAAACTCAAAATTACTTCTAAAATAATACCTCCACGTTTATTGCCGTCTGATGTAATACATGTCAGCTAGAGCAATGCTCGTATGAAACGTCAACTCATAACGACAGACAATAATAATGAAGTAAGAACATTGTTGCCGGCCGCGGTGGCCGAGGGGACTGAGGCGCTCGTCACGGTCTGCACGGCCACTACGGTTGGGAGTTCGAATCCCCCCTCAGGCATGGATATTTGTGCCGTTCTTAGTCTTAGTTAGTTCATAAGTAGTTTGTAAGTTTAGGGACTGATGACCCCGTAGTTAAGTCCCATAATCTACACAAACATTTGAAACATTTTTTAAGAACATTGTTAACATCTCATGTATCCCCTTTTTTAAGCAATGGTTTGACAATGGCGTATTTCAGTCTACCAGGGAAAAACACCAGGCTTCAGAGTTTTTTCAGTTTTAGTTTTGTTTGTAGTTCTATGGGACCAAACTACGTTGGTCATTAGTCTCTAGCCTTGCAAACTAATTAAACTAAATTCAACTAACCTAAGCACAACATAAACATCCATGCCCGAGGGAGGATTCGAACCTCTGACGCGGGAGACCGCGCGGTCCGTAACGTGCCGCTCGAGACCGCTCGGCTACTCTCGCTCGGCCTGGCTTCAGAGAGCTATTACATAAGTGACTGAGAATCCTACTTATCTGCGTGACACCACCGTCCACAAACTTTACTGTTAGCTCCACAAACGTTGACAGATACGTTCATCGGACATTCGCTACATCCACAACCCTTCATCGGATCGCCACATTAAGTACCATGATTCGTCACTCTACCGTCCGATGTTTTACGCTCCTTACACCAAGCGAGGAGTCGTTTGGAATTGGCCTGCGTGAAGCGTGGCTTATGAGCAGCTGGTCGACTATGAAATCCAAGCTTTCTCACCTCCCGCTGGATAAGTACCTGCATGTTACAGTGTACGACCTTCTTCAACTGTCGGCGTTCTCTGTCAGTCAACAGACGAGGTCGGCCTGTAGACTTTCGTGCTTTACGTGTCCCTTCACATTTCCACTTCACTATCACATCAGACACAGTGGACCTAGGAATGCGTAGGAGTATGGAAATCTCGCGTACAAACTTCTGACACAAGTTACTCACTATTACCTGACCACATACGAAGTCAGAGGTGACCGCGGAGCGCCCCTTTCAGTTCTCACGATGTCTAATGACTACTGTGGTGACTGATGTGGAGTACCTGGCAGTTGTTGGCAGCACAATGCACCTAATATGAAAAAACATGTATTTGTGGTGGTTTCCGGATATTTTTGATCACATGGTGTAGGTGAAAATACAAGAAGCACTCTTTCGTATGTGGACGACTTAGTTGTGATGGCAGATTCGATTGAAAGGTTAATATTTCACAGCTGGATCAGAGGTGTAAGGGTTATGGCATGATCAGCATCTCTGAAATTAATGTATGTGGGAAAAACGTTTAAACAGATTTAGTGTCATGTAGGAGAAACAAAGAACAGGTAGACAGTTACAAGTACTTAGGATGTATTTTCTCACAGGATGGCAATATACTGAAAGAAATGGAATGAAGGTGTAGCAAAGCTAATGCAGTGAGTGCTCATCTAAGATCTAGTCGCTTGTGCAAGAAGAAAGTCAGTAACAAGTTCACCGCCTTATCTTTCGACCAACTTCATTGTAAGTAAGTGAAAGCTGGGTAGATACGGGTTACCTTATTAATAAGGTTGAGGTTACACATATAAAAGTAGCAGGAATGATTTCCGGTATTATTAGATAGAAACAATGGCAAGAGGGTGTCCATAATGAGGAAATCAAAGAAGAACTGGAAATGTACACCATAGATGAAGCAGTTAGAGCGAACTGGTTGAGATTGTGCAGTCAAATTACACGCACGGGAGAAACAAGGTTATCTAAGAGACTCATGAACTCGGCAGTAGAGGGAAAAGAGGAGTCGAGGTAGACCAAGAAGAAAGTACTTGGATTCCGTCAAGAATGATTTTGAAGTCACAGGCTTAACGTCAGACTAGGCATCAATGTCAACATTGAATAGAAGATCATAGAGGAAATTTATTAGGAAGACTATACTCCAGATTGAACATTGATGGGCATAATCAGTCTCTAATACTGATGATGGTGGTGGGATTGTTTATGGTTTCGTTCGCTTTAATGCATAGTTAGGATAGAAATAATAGGGCAAAGCCAAAGGAAGGGCTGAAAAACAGGAAAATAAATCGATAATTTTGTAATGGGCTCGTCACATCGGATTACATTCGTGTTCTATCTGACTGCTGTAAAGTTTTGCACACATGTAGACTGACTATAAAATGTGTGCTAAGTGCCAAAATGAACGTTCTGAGTAAAACGCAAAAAACCTTCTAAAATTAACAGATTGTCTTTAAGTGCAATGTTTTTCGCCTTAATTTGTGTCTACCATTAATCTTTAAAGAATTATTACAGTCGTATTAACCATTCAATTTTTATCTTTATGAAAATAATTATTTACTGATAGAAAATAAGAATAGGGCTATGTGCCATACCCTCTACTGTAAAAACCGGGATATGTCCAAAATTCGAGTAAATAGCAAGTTTTATTGGACTTTGTGGTCTGGATGAAAGTCAACAAAGGCGTCATACATTGTATGATAATTCAAATCTTGGCTTAAACACATAAGTGAACTTTTGGCCCTTGTCTAATGACATTCCTCTTCGGGAAAAATGCTGTGTGTTCAACTATACGCTGTGCATCATCATCTGTGTACTTCCTCTCTTTGGCTTCATTTCCCCTACGTTCAACGTATGTCACCACGCTTTTTCGATTTAACCAATGTTTCAACCCTACGCTTTGGGATGCCATGGATTTCCATCAATGTTTGCTTGCACACTTGTTTGAGATCACCTTTGCCATCAGGAATCATATAAAATACACTGGCCTGCCTTCTACTTTCTGTCAAATCTGTGTACGAACCATGTCGCCTATGTTTAATACTTACGTTTCCCATTTGATGCGAATTTTGCTTGACGTTATCTCCTAGTTCATAAAACTGATTGAAGATGTTTAGTTTTTGTTTGAAGGAAATGCTTCTGCTTAGATATGGGCATCAGCATGAAACCTACATAAAAGAAGGCCATTAGAAGTATAAACACTGCGTCTAATAACCTGTTTTTCACTACTTTGCACTCAGAACAAAACCGCACATACAAACAACTGTGACATTAAAACAACTTACAACTTTGAGCTATTAATAAATGACAACGTAGGTCTATGATGTTATAGAGGTATTTAAACCTACCGAAACAGGTGGATGTTGTTTCTCAAGCACTGTCACATTCCGGCTGTTCTTGTAGGACTTATTTACCATTTCCATTGCAGGAAAAGCACAAAATGAATAGTTATTGCTTGTTACACGATGGAACCTCAACTCAAACAGTAATAACAAACCTCACGTGCACCTCTGGCCACTGGCACATAGCCCAGATTTTACTTCACAACAGGTGGCACATATATCGTTGGGCATTCTTGTGAGAAGCATTAGAACTACTTCCACATCGAATAACAGATAGCCGGATTTTTACTGACTAGTGTTACGCATGTTGCCCACATTTTCACAATAAAACAAAATTTTTCATTTTTGGCACTGACCACGGATTTTATTATCAGTCTACACATGAGCTTCAGTCACGGTCTGCACGGCCACTACGGTCGGGGGTTCGAATCCCCCCTCGGGCATGGATATTTGTGCCGTCTTTAGTATAAGGTAGTTGATAAGTAGTTTGTAAGTTTAGGGACTGATGACCCCGTAGTTAAGTCCCATAAACTATACAAACATTTGAACATTTTGAACACATGAGCTTCATAACAGAAGGAAAGGCACTATCTACACTATAATTCGCACGGTACAAAGCGGAAAGTACTTACATAGACTTAGACACCAACATACGGTTTAATTTATGAAAATTTTGCACACTTGACCTTCAAAACAACAGAAGCATGACTGTCTACATAAGATTTGTGCAATGCATGGGAGGGTGTACCTGACACCGTTTGACCAATCATTACGAATTTGGCAGGTATTGTAATTTTTCATGTGCTGGGTAGAAAGGAGATAATAAGAGAGAGAGAGGGAGAGGACAGATTGGCAGACAGCGGTGCTTGCATGGAGAGGAGGATGATGGGATTAGGAGGAGGAGGACGAGGCAGAGGAAGGTAGACACAGACAGATGAAGGAGGAATATGGACTAAATGGATATCTGAATAACTGAAGACCTGCGAAATGGCGGGTTATCAAGTACATCTACATATATACTCCGCAATCCATCTGAAGGTGCGTGGCGGAGGGTACCTCTGTACCGCTACTTGGCATTTCCTTTCCTATTTCACTCCCAAATAGAAGGAGGAAGAAAAGAGTGTTAATATGCCTCCGTACGAGTCCTAATTTCTCTTATCGTCTTTGTGATCACTAGGCGAAATGTAAGTAGGCGTCAGCAAGATCTTACTGCACTCAGCTTCAAATTCCGGCCCTCTAAATTTCCTTAACAGAAATTCACGAAAAGAACGTCGTCTTTCCTCCAGCGATTCCCAATTGAGTTGCCGGAGCATTTCCGTGACACTCGCGCATTGGTCGAACCTACCAGTAAGAAACCTAGCTCCTCGCCACTGAACTGCTTCTACGTCTTCCTTTAAACTGATCTGCTGCGGGTCCCAAACACTTGAGCAATACTCAAGACGTGGTCGTACAAGCGTTTTATACGCGATCTCCTTTACAGGTGAAGTACATCTACTCAACATTCTCCCAATAAACCGAAGTCGCCTGTCCGCCTTACTCCCAACTGTCCTAACATGTTAGTTCCATTTCATATCGCTCTGCAATGTTACGCCTAGATATTTGAACGAAGCGACAACATCAAGAAGCTCACTACTACTGCTGTATTCGAACATTATGGGATTGTTTTTCCTACTCATGTGCATCACCTTACATTTTTCCACATTGAGAGCTAATACAGTGAAAAATCTAAAAGGACAGAGGCATAGAGATGCGGGAAGTTATGGGCAGAGACATTAACGAAAGGAGTGTAGATTGTATACATAATTCCCATTCATATTTATACATAGTTAAAGTAGCTTCAGCAAAGTTAAAATGTAGTTATTATATTAACATTTAATTTGTCTGCGTGAAAGGCCTTTGGTCCACTTCAGCTGAAGCGAAATTCATAGGGAGAGGATGCCTACTTGTTATCGCCGAATTCGTCCAAATTTATGGTACATGTAGGTCGTGGTGAGACACGAAAATGCCCCAAGTGGGAACTCCAGATGGCCAAGCACTTAGGAAATAAAAGGAAGTTCGTTACAGATCTATCACCATGTGCATCATATCAACTGTCGCTGTGACGGCATGTTCAGGAAGTGGTGTCTGGCTCCGCGGTAGTTACGCTTTAGGCGGCGGAGGCGCTCCGAGTCTATTGCTGTATGTTTACATAGTGTTTGTGCCTATCTGTGTTGCGTTACTTCGTGTTCTTCGTGTTAGTGTAGCTAGTTTTCGCGTGGTTCATGCAATTAGCCCAGGTGGGTTAATTTGCATAGTGGCTCGCATGGTTTCAAGGAGAAACACGCCGCAGTTCAACCGAGATCCCTAGAAATACACTACTGGATTGTGGATACTCTTAGCACCATCACGGATCAAGGTCAAACGGCATATTATGATCTGGACTTATACCGCTTTTTTGTGAAGCTGCTGAATCCTTTCCTACTGGAGAAAATATTTTGTCCCCCATCGTCGTCGCCACTTTTGTGTCTCGCTTCCGCCGCTTTTGTCCTAGGTGTCGGTGGCCGAGTAGAGAGAGACCGACACAGGAAAATAGGATGCACGCGTGTGCGGGTACAGAGTCTGAGGTGACCAGCCAGTGGGACAGCAGAAACTAGAAACACTAAGCTGGATTAGAACATGTTGTATATTTCGTAGAAATATAATACTTAACTTTTACAAAGTACATGACTGCCAACTAAGTGTACTGCTGAGACATAGGTTAACTAGGTAAAGTCCTGCCTACTGATGAGTCCTAGTGCCTGTCTTAATCCCAGGTGACCGATGCAGTTCAGCCGTGGCCACGAGCGGAGTTGCAGCAGAGGGCGCTCGTGGCTGACGTCGTAAGAACGCCGCGCCGTTCTTGCAAGGCGGCGCGCGGCGAAAGTATGTGGCGTGCACTTCACAGACTTGTGCGACACCACAAAATACTGCAACAACACAGCGCCGGCGTGTCGTTCCAACATCGCGACGGCTCTCTAAGTACTGTTAAAATCTATAACGCTGACGTAAAGTACGAAAATGTCGCCGCGGTGGAGTAGCCGAGCGGTCTAAAGCGTCTCGCTGCGGAGCGCGCGGTTCCTCGCCGTGGAGGTTCGAGTCCTCCCTGGGGCATGGGTGTGTGTGTTTGTCCTTAGGTTAGGTCACCTAGGTTTAAGTAGTTTGTAAGCTACGGACTGATGACCACGCAGTTTGGTCCGATAGATTTACAAACATTTAAACATTTTTTAAACGAAAATGTCCGAATTTTCAATCTCCCGCCCGAAGTGGAAAACTGTTTCTTGCGACAAGTCCTGTCTCAGTATGGTGATGTAAAGAGTATTCGAAACGAAATGTGGTCAAAACAACATCGGTTGCAGGTCTTTAGTGGTATCAGTTCAGTCGAGATGCACATAAAGACTAACACTCCGTCTCAAGACACCGATCAAAAGCCCACATGTTTCATAAGTGACCAGAGTGGCAATGTACGACAAAATTGTCCCACTAGAGTGACAGTACTCAACCCCACGTTACAGAAACCACAGCGACTAACTTTACTGGACCTAGTGAAAGGAACCCCAGTCGCTGACAATGGAAAACCCAGAACTAGTGGCAACCTGAACAGTGCAAGCAAAGCTTTCGAAGAGGAATTCCCACCATTTCCTTGAGCAAAGGATCAGGAACAGAACCCGCTCGGTCCTAACAACCCCGAACTGTGTTTTAAGTGACGCCGGACGGATTATTCTAGTTCTGACGAAAGTGCGTCTCTGTCAGAAAATGTTGCAATGGACGATGTCCAGCAACCGTAAATGTTAACGAATCCATCAATAATCAAATTCAGAAACCGATGGTAATCGAACTTCCTTCTCAAACAGAAAACAACAGCGAGCAGGTGCAAGTAGAGTTTACATTGCCTGCCGCGCCGCGGTATCGGAGCAGGATGTACACAGTGACGCAAGCGAGGCGCCGGCTTGTCAACAGCTCGTCACCACGCAACCGGCCTCCGAAAACAAACAAGAGCCCGGCGACGTAAACACACAACACGAGCCGGCCAGTGTTGATAAGCAAGTCGGAAGCGTCAGTGTTTGCCAGCAGCCCGACAAACACGGAAACAGCGCGTCGGAGGATACCGCTTCCGAAGAGCCGTGACTGAAGAAATCCACTGCCGGTACTTCAAAAATTGGCCCATTTAGGAATCCCGTCAGGGCAATAGAGGTGTCAGGAGTAAGATCAGAATTCAACCAAATCGGAATGTAGTTCGGAACGAGTCGCAAAAAACGAACAGATAAAATCAACAGTGAAGTAGACTCCTCTAAAGCTGCTTCAGTAATTGATTGGTTCGAGGACGGGGACAAGCAGATGAGCCTGAAATAAATTAACCAGCTACATGCTACAAGCGTACAAGTTTATTAGCATCAACATTCACAAAATAAAATCTGAAGATTGCATTGTTAAAGCAGTTCATTTATGATTCTGATGCCGATGTCGCACTATTGCAGGAAGTTACGACCCCGAACTTGTTTATTCCAGGATTTCATTACATTGAAAATGTTGCTCTCGAACTTAGCACCGGTACTGCTATATTGGTGCGCGGAGGAATCCCCATATCAGTAACTGAAAAGTTAGAGTAAGGTCGTGGTCTGAATTGCCAAATATATGGCGTCATGGTGATCTACTTGTACGCCCTCTGGGGCTGCATGTCGTAGACAGATCCAAGTTCTTTAAAGACAACATTATATATCTGCTCCGAAATAATCCTCCAAATATTATCATAGGAGGCGATTAATTTTGTTTTACATCCGAAAGTTCAGAGGCCACATTTTAATTTCTGCAAAGAATTGCGTGATTTAGTCTCCAAATTGGATCTAAGAGATACGTGGGAATTGCTTTATCCAACTCTCGTAAAATTTACGTATTTCACTTCAACCTCGACCAGTCGCCTGTAAAGAATCTACATTTTAGCTCGTTTAAGTGGACGTGTCGTCGAAGCTGACGTCATCCCAGCCTCATGCTCCGAGACTGTGTGTACGTCAGCACTATCAACCTGGACCTGCAACCCACCAGGAGATTCAGAGGGCGGTGGATGCTTAACGTGTCCCGTCAGCAGGACACAGATATAGACGAAATTATCATGTCAACTTGGTCTCAGTGTGTACGGTCTATTCATCGATACGCCTCGAAAATAGTGGCGGACGAACTTTGCCAAGAAGAGGCTACGTCGGTGTTTAATAACCTACTGTTATGAACAAGCGAGAGAAGAAAAACGGATAACCGAATTCTACTACGCCGTTTTACGGGAGTTGTATGGGAAAGCTAATACAAACAACGTATATGCAGCACAAATAAACGCGATTAAGGCAAAATTAATCAGTATTAAGCGCTGGCAGCTAGAGGGGCTACAAGTAAAATGTAAAGCGAAATCCGTAGTGCAGTCTGACACAACCTTCCTGTATCATTTAATCAAACACCAAACCAGCCGAAGATGTTCTTTTATAGACGAACTGTTAACAGAAAACGGAGACACTCTCACGCGTCAGAAAGCAGAAATATATAAGCAGTACAGCAGCCTGTACTCCGCACGACCGACCGATGACGGACTGCTTGCTGAACTGCTACAAGTTATGGATCCAGAAATCACTCAAGACGAAAATCTGGAGTTTGTAACAGATTTTAGCGTTGAGAACACTTTCGATTTAATTATCAGCTCACCGTCCAATAAAGTCCCAGGACCTGACGGCCTCCCAAAAGAGTTTTATACGCGTTTCTGGAATATCAATCAAGGGAGCTACAATCCCTTCCAATATGAAGGAAGGCACAATAGTTCCCGTCCCGAAACGTCAAGGAAGGAAAAGCTTTGATAACCTGCGACCCATTACCCTGCTTAACTTTGATTACAAGATTGTTGCTAGAGGTGTCAACACCACAATGACTCCGTTAATTTAAAAAATTGTTAGACCCATCAAACCTGCACCCCCAGGCAGATCCGCTATGTCAGCAGTTTCAGAAATCAGGGACATTTTATCCAACGCCTCAATTACCAACCTGGAATGTGCTTTGTGTTTTATAGTTTAATAAGGCCTTAGACAACGTTAGCTATTCGTACCTTATGCGACTAATAGCAAAAGTGGGACTGGAAGTCGAGCCACGGATAGTTATTAAGAACACATCATCACAGCCATTTCTACGAAAGTACAGATTAATGGGCAACTAACGCTACCGATTTCGCTCCAGCAAGATGTACTCCAGGGCAATCCCCTTCAATGCTCTTGGTTTTTTTTTTTTTTTTTTTTTTTTTTTTTTTTTTTTTTTTTTTTTGGTGCCTTTGTTACGATCACTTTATGCTTCGTTATCTCCATGTCACGCCTAAAGTTCGTGCATACGCAGATGACATCGCCGTAATAATACGACATGAACAGGAGATTGACATCATGAAACGTGACATCGACAAATACAGTGCTGCATCCGGGACCAAATTAAGTGACAATAAGAGTAAATTGTTGAACATCATGGGATTCGACAAAACAACGATATCTTGGACACAAATTGTGAAATCACACAAAATGCTAGGCATCAAATTAGAGAGAAGCCCTCTTAAAATGATGGCCAATAACTGGAGAGCGGTGATGCAAAATATGCGAGGTATCCTACTTGAATGTAACTGGAGTGCTGTTAACATCACTGACAAAGTCCGGATAGTGAATAGTTATGTGTTCTCAAAGGCATATTACGTTGCACAGTTCTTCCCAATTCCACAAATGCAACAACATAATGCGTGCATTGTCAATGGATTTTGCCGTTTATTCCTCGTTCTTTTTTTGTATTTCTAATAGTTTTCAACTCATACAAAAAAGACATTCTACTGTATATAGTAAGGGTGGGTTCTGTAGGCGGCCTGATGCCTAAAAAAGCGGTAAAAGATCGGAGTCGTATGGAAAAGGTCGCGAGTTCAACTCCACGCAGCGGAATTTTTTTTTTTTTTTTTTTTTTTTTTTTTTTTTTTTTTTTTTTTTTTTTTTTACTCTTTGCCAACGTGTACACTTACATATTGTTTCTGTGAGGGGTCATGAGGTCAAAATTAGATTAATTACAGCACACACGGAGGCATTTAAACAATCATTCTCCCACGCTCAATACGTGAATGGAATGGGAAAGAATCCTAAAAATCCTAATAACTTGACATAGTAGGACGTATCCTCTGCCATGCACTTCACAGTGGTTTGCAGAGTATTGATCTAGATGTCGACTGACGTCACAATTAACCGAAACATCATATAAGTTATTTTATTAATTTATTTAATGAAAAAAAAAGGAGCATTGGATGAAATTCTGAACTACTAACATTTAAAAAGGGATTGTAGATAACGTGTACTTGTGGACATCGCGTATGTAAATCGATACTTCCATAGTTTTTCAATTGATCAATTACTTGTACCGCGGTGATATTCATCGAAGAAACACAGGAAGCAATAATTTTGACCGCATCGTGCGCACGTTATGAACGCCGCCCTTTGGCAGTTACATGGTTTTTTTCTAATGTCTCCATAGGAAAACAAAGTTGATTGACATTCTGAAAACAGCTTCTTTCATCGCACAGACCAGCAGCCAACCACGCATAACGCAGCATGTCGCTGAATACTTGCGAGGACAGCTGGTGATGTATAATGGAATGTAGTTTGATGGAAGCTCCTCGGGAAGTAATTTCTTCTTTTTTCTCGATTAGTAAGTGCAGTTTTGAATTCTTCATATTTTTTACCTGACGATAAAATATAAAATACAAAATAACGTATATGATGCTGCGGTTTATTGTGAATTCAGTAGTGTACGCATTGCCAAAGAGCAAAAAAATATTTGCCGCCGGGCGGAATCGTACCCGTCAGCCTTTCAATCCTCCAAATCCGATCTCTTACCGCTGAGCCAAATACCGCTTTCTAAACAGACTCTCTCAGGGGCAGTTGATACGGTGCATATGGTGATAGATCCGTATCAAACTTACTTTTATTTCCCAAACACATTGCCAGCTGTAGTTCCCACTTGGTGCACTTCCATTTCTCACCACGTACCATAAATTTGGACGGATTCGGCGATGACGAGTAGGCGTCCTCTCCTTGTCAGACAACTTCAGTTTTATTTTAACACCTACATTTCAACTGCGTGAAAGTTCCTTTAACTGTTGTGTTGTTGTGGTCTTCAGTCCGGAGACTGGTTTGATGCAGCTCTCCACCCTACTATATCCTGAGGAAGCCTCTCATCTCCTCACAAGAACGGCACCCTACATCAATTTGTATTTGTTTACTGTATTAATCACTTGGTCTCCCTCTGCGGTTTTTACCCCACACACAATTCACAATTTCTTGTTTCTAAGAATGTGTCCTACCAATCGATCCCTTCTTTTGGTCAAGGTATGCCAGAAATTCTTTTTCTCCCCAATTCTAATCACTACCTCCTCATTAGTTACGCGATCCCCCCCCCCCCCAATCTTCAGCATTTTTCTGTAGCACCACATTTCAAAAACCTCTAACCTCTTTCTGTCTAAACTGTTTATCATCCATGTTTCACTCCCATACAAGGCAACACTCCACACAAATGCCTTCAGAAAGGACTTCCTTACGCTAAAATTAATATTCTATGTTAACAAATTTCTGTTTTTGCAAAACGCTTTTCTTCCCATTGTCATTCTGCATTTTATATCCTCTGTATTGCGACCATCGTGTGTTATTTTACTGCCCAAGTAACAAAATTCATCTACCACCTTTACTGTTTCATTACCTAATCTAATTCTTTCAGCATCGCCTGATTTTCTAAGACTGCATTCCATTATCTTTGTTTTGCTCTTGTGAATGTTCATCTTATATGCTCCTTTCAAAACACTATCCATTCCGTTCAATTGGTCATCCAGGTCCTCTGACAGAATTACTTTGTCATCGGCAAAACGCAAAGTTTTTATTTCTTCACCCTGAACTTTAATTCCTTCTCCAAAATTCTCCTTGCTTTCCTTTATAGCTTGCTCAATGTACAAATTAAAAAACATTGGAGAAAGGCTACAACCCTGTCTACACCCTTCCCAACGTCTGCATCCCTTTCATGCCCTCCAACTATGATAACTGCTGTCTGGTTTCTGTACAAGTTGTAAATAACCTTCCGTTCCCTATATTTTACTCCTGCTGATTTCAGAATCTGAAAGAGAGTATTCCAACTAACATTGCAAGAAGCTTTCTCCAAATCTACAAAAGCTAGAAATGTAGGTTTCACTTTCCTTAGTCTATCTTATTTTCTAAGATAAGCCGTAAGGTGAGAATTGCTTCCCGTGTTCGTACACCATCCTGAATCCAAACTGGTCTTCCCCAAGGTCGGCTTTTACCAGCTTTTCCATCCTTCTGTAAATAATTCGTGTTAAAATTTTGCAATCATGACTTATTAAACTGATAGTTCTGTAATTTTCACACCTGTCTGCACCTACTTTCTTTGAAATGGGGTTACTACATTTTTCTTAAAGCCTGAGAGTATTTCCCCTGCTCATACATCTTACGGGCCAGGTGAAATAGTTTTGTCATGGCTGGCTCTCCCAGAGACTTCAGTAGTTCCTTAAACTATGTCTAAATATTTTAGCTGTGGTTGCCCTTCATATAAAATTCATTCACATTTAAAAATTGCAAAACATTGTCGGGATCACTGGTAGGTTATACACAATATATTAAACAAAGAGGCATATAAAAACTCTGCTTCAATATAATGTAAGGTTTTCCCAAAATTTCCAAGAAATCGGTCAAGAACTTATGCAGATTAACGTTTCTGAGCAAAGTAACATTTCTTTTTTACTTACACTAGCTTATACCTGCGACTTCCTTCGCTTGACGAAATTAAATACAGTCCATTCCTTTATTTAACTCTCAATTGACTGACATAATAAAAAAACATCTTTTATTTTTTAACAGATAATTTGTTAACAAACTAATAAAAAACACCCTTCATTATTGACATTTTAACAATAAAGTTATTCACATATTGAAAACAATCACCTTTAATTTTGGATATTTTTACAATGAACTTACTAAAACAGACATCACCTTGAGCACCATCATCGCCATCATGAAGGCATCTGCGGTGTTTGTATGCACTTTTCGCTTGAGTCTACAGCGAAATTCACCCTGTAGTTTCATTTTCAAACAGCTCAGCGGTTATGGCGTCGTACCTGCTAATCAGTGTGTCGTTCAGTGATATAATATTGTAGCTCCTTTCAGTGGTATATTTGGATATTGTTTGCGGAATGTGCTGTGAACAGAGTTCATCATTTTCCTGGGGTTTTCAGCGAGAAAGATTTCCTAAAGGTTTGAAATTATGTTTAAAGTTTATTGCAAGTCGCTAAGTGCTCTCCTTCTCAAATAGTGGACTGATAAAATCACACTATCATCTGCCGCTAGACGAGGCAGTTTTCATTGTTTATGACTTCATATCTCCTGAATTATCGGCCCTATCGCAAAATCCTTTCTTAGCTGACGTCTTCTACCTATAAACTACATTTCTGCCAAATTTCAGCATCATAGGTGTAGTAGTTTTCGAGGTTTCGTGTTTAGTCATTGAGTGAATGAGTGAGTGAAATAGTGTCCTTTCGCTTTTATATACTGGGTGATCAAAAAGTCAGTATAAATATGAAGAATTAATAAATCACAGAATAATGTAGATAAAGAGGTAAAAATTGACCCACTTACTTGGAATGACATGGGGTTTTATTAGAACAAAAAAAGTATTGCTAGACGCGTGAAAGATCTATTGCGCGCGTCGTTTGGTGACGATCGTGTGCTCAGCCGCCACTTT
Source organism: Locusta migratoria (assembly GCA_026315105.1). Taxonomy (NCBI): domain Eukaryota; kingdom Metazoa; phylum Arthropoda; class Insecta; order Orthoptera; family Acrididae; genus Locusta; species Locusta migratoria. Next base: position 88,153,458 of record CM048748.1, read on the forward strand.
CATCATGCTTGGCATCCCAGGTCCCCAGACCTCAGTCCGTGCGATTATTGGCTTTGGGGTTATCTGAAGTCGCAAGTGTATAGTGATCGACCGACATCTCTAGGGATGCTGAAAGACAACATCCGACGTCAATGCCTCACCATAACTCCCGACATACTTCACAGTGCTGTTCACAACATTATTCCTCGACTACAGCTATTGTTGAGGAATGATGCTGAACATATTGACAATTTCCTGTAAAGAACATCATCTTTGCTTTGTCTTAATTTGTTGTGCTAATTATTGCATTTCTGATCAGATGAAGCGCCATCTGTCGAACATTTTTTGAAACTTTTTTTTTTTTAAATAAAATCGTCATTCGAAGTATGTGTGTCAATTTCTACCTCTCTATCTACATTATTCCGTAATTTATTAAGTTTTCAAATGTATGCTGACATTTTGATCACCCTGTAGATAAACAGTACCCACAGACTTACATTAACTAGAATGGCAATGTCGCTGGTATTAGTGAAGCTTGAGACTGCCATCTTACCTACACAAACCTCAAGAAGATTTTGTGTGGTATAAAAAATTATACAGTTTAAGACGACTCATCCACTCACCAATTCATTTAAACTCTAATGGTGGTGTAAATAAATCATTTTCTTTCTATTTTTATGACCTTTTCAACCACACGCGATTACCTGGTTATGTTAGGTTTTGTAATGGCAACATGGCAGCTACCGTGTTTCGCTGGCTTCACTAACACCAATTACACTACATCTGGTATTGCCAGTTTATACTCCGTTCACCGAAACGAGAGACGTACTGTAAACACACTGAGGCGCGTGACCAGGGGTGGACAAAACAGGGACGCTCGCTCAATTTCGCTACATACGTTTCAGGTGTAAGGTCGTTGTGTGTTTTGTTATATAGCAGTGATAATAGTTGTTGACTATCTATTTCATCTTAAAGGACCAGGTGCTGAATTAGTGTTTACAATAACATTGAGCATTCATAGTCTACGTGTCTCTTTTCTCTCTCGTTAGTGTCACGTAAGAGTAACCTTATGACATCCTTCAATTTGTGTCCACCTACGAAGCGTTCAAAGAAGTAATAAAGTTCTTTAGAGAAACACATAGTTCCTAGTGTGAATAAAACGCAGCTGTTGTGTCCAGAACAGTCAATGACTGATATTGTTATAAAACCCACGCACTCTTTGATGCCTCCAAGGAAAAAAAGAAAAAAGAGTTACAACAAAGCTTTCAGAATGTCTTCATGACTTTGACTGAAATGCGATACGAAGAAAAGTTTTTCGTAAGAAATTTCCAACCCTTGACAGATTTTTGTGGTGAGCGAAGATGGAGATTTGGGAAATTTTCGCAGAAAATCACGTTTTATGAAGTATTAAAAGAAAAATGAATTTTAAATGTTTGGCTTGTAATAGCACTGCTATATAACAAAAACACAACGACCTTACACCTGAACGGATGCAGCAATACTGAGCGAGCGACCCTGTTTTGTCCACCCCTTTCACGCGCCTCGGTGTGTTTACAGTACGTCTCTCGTCTCCGTGAACGGAGTATAGTCAATGTATGTCTGTGACAGTACCCGCCGGCCACGGTGGCCGAGGGGACTGAGGCGCTCCAGTCACGGTCTGCACGGTCACTACGGTGGGGGGTTCGAATTCCCCCTCGGGCATGGATATTTGTGCCGTCCTTAGCAAAAAAAAAAAAAAAAAAAAAAAAAATTGGACGCCACTTCGGCGACGCGTGTCCCTAGCCTACCCCAGTTATCCAACCGGGGAAAGAGGACTTACAGCTTAGCGTGGAATCCGAACCACGTGTCGTTTCTGGCGACTGCTCAACATCGCTGAGAGGTGAAGGATGGGTTAAAGTGCAGACTGAAAAAATGCGAAGTGCGAGCGGGATTTGAACCCGCGACCCTTCGGTTTCCACTCGAGCACTTTACCCCAAGACCACCGAACCCGACGCCGTCCTTGGTATAAGGTAGTTCATAAGTATATATATGGCGTCTGTTCCAACGTCACTTCTGATACTGCAGTTGTTATTATTTAATATTCAAAGAATATATGACATCAACTACGATTGGGCAAAGCTGACGGGCAATGATCCTATCGTTAGTGGAGAGGGGGTGGGCAAGTTTGAAGCCCTTGCTCTTACGGGAATTAGTTTCATAACTACGAGTTTGAGTACTGTGGGCAGGGCGAAGCTGGGAATTTGTATCTGACGGGAGGCGTGCTTAGGTAGTCCTTGCAGGTGCGGTGATCACTGTGTCCCCAGTGGTGTAGGGGTCAGCGCAACTGCCTAGAAAGCAGGAGACCCGGGTTCGAATCCCAGCTGGGTACACATTTTCAGCTTTGCCCAATCGCAGTTGATGTCATATATTCTGTGAATATTAGTAGTTTGTTAGTTTAGGGACTGATGACCCCGTAGTTAAGTCCAATAAGCTATCCGAACATTTGACAGTACCCGTTGGATGTAAAACGGCACGGCAAAATCTCCGCTTACTGCGGAGTAGTGTCGTGAGGAGCTGACCGCGACGATCCCCGGGGCCGCCGCTGATGGCCATCCCCCCTTCCATCCCCAGCGTTAACCCCCTTCCCCCCCCCCCCCCCCGTGCAGATTGCGCCCGCTGGACCAGCTACCTCCAGGGGCGCCGGCTGCCCCACACAGGCCCGTGTTCCCACGGCCACAAACGCCGCGGCTGTCTCGAGAGACGCAACTGCAATTCGACATGTGACCGCCGCTTAGAAATGTCCAATCTCCCTCGGCAAATCGGAAACGCGTCCTATCATTTCCAGCGATGGGCAACATCATATGTACGATACGTAAGCTCAAACCGCAATTCGTTTCCTCCTGTAATCACGAAAAAAATGAGTCCTCTTCAGCCTCTAGGGCAGGCATGGCCAAACAGCGCCCCGCGGGAGCCCTCGCCGCGTTCGTGGCCCCGCCCACGCAGCGGCGTGCGGGGCAGAGTAGCGAGCAGCAAGAGGAAGGTCGCCGCCACATTCAGGCAGGATAAAATATGGCCAACGTGCCCCGCTCTCCCCTACATAGGAATCACAAACAGAGATTTCAAAACACGACACAAAGAACTCATCAGATTCAAAATGTTCAAATGTTTGTACAGCTTATGGGACTTAACTACGGGGTCATCTGTCCCTAAACTTACAAACTACTTATGAACTACTTACGAACTAGGACGGCACAAATATCCATGCCCGTGGGGGGATTCGAACCCCCGACCGTAGTGGCCGTGCAAACCGTGACTGAAGCGCCTCAGTCCCCTCGACCACCGCGGCCGGCACTCATCAGATGTTGGGAATATGAAACAAACCACTCCACATTTGCTAAAAACTCAAAAGAACACAACCATTACAGATCAAGTAGTGAAAATTATCAGGACCGACAACCACAACAAACACCTCATACAAATACAAGAAAACTACCATATCCAGAAAGTCACAGCCAAGAAGAATCGATTAATAAATGAACAGACAAACATCGATGAAAACTCACTGCTAAGCCTAGTAAAAGAAATGAAACAGTAATTAAAGACAAAAAGTCAGACACACACAGTTTCATAATGAATACAATTTTTTTTTTTTTTAATAAAACTGAGAAAAACACACAAACCGACATCTCTATCTTTCTCAATTCAAATGTTTGTAAATCTATCGGACCAAACTGCATGGTCATCAGTCCGTAGCTTACAAACTACTTAAACCTAGGTAAAGTAAACTAAGGACAAACACACACACCCATGCCCCAGGGAGGACTCGAACCTCCACGGCGAGCAACGGCGAGCTCCGCAGCGAGACGCTTTAGACCGCTCGGCTACTCCACCGCGGCTCTATCTTCCTCCCATCCCTCTTTCCCCCCCCCCCCTCTCTCTCTCTCTCTCTCTCTCTCTCTCTCTCTCTCTCTCTCTCTCTCTCTCTCTCTCTCTCTCTGGGACAAAAACACATTCAACAGCTACCAACATCACCCAAAACAAAAACGCAACACAAACAAAATGACATGTGCCTAATGGTGTTAGTGGTGAAGTGCTAAAAAATAAAAATAAAGCGCCAAGGCAATGAAATCGGAAACGAAACAACCAATCAGCATTACACGTAAACAAGCAAAAATCAAATATTGTAATTAATTACATCAAAATATACTTAACCATACTTAGATAAAGCACCAAACCGTTTATAACCTAAAATATTAAAAACGTAAAAAACGAAATATTGTAAAACATAATCACTTATATATTACAGGCCACTGATGATGCCTTCCAAATAAAGGCGAAATGCATATGTTAATATAAAACTTTTATTATTCCGATGCATAGACGGATTACATACATATCCACATAAGAACATAAAAATCAACTGTGGAAAGACAGGACAAAACAGAATTAACAATGAATGATACTGCTTACGTTCTGTATTAACGATAATCCAAATAGCTACAGTTGAAAATTGACAAATTATAAGCAAGTATGAACAGTTATAATATTCTTAATTTTCATTTCAGTCCCTGACATACCGAATTTGTTTATTTTTTATGATGGCGAATGTACAGACGAGTAATTTGTTTTATAAAGCAATAAATCCAGCCCTACATTTAAAAAAAATTCCAAAGTGATTATAACGGGATATACTAGAAACCTCTGGACCTTCCAAATTACTCGGTACATTGTTCAATAAATATATCTTTAAAAACCTGATGCACATCATCCATTACTCTTAATTAGTATAGACGTAAGGTACGTTAAACTAGCAGTCCCGATTAAACAGTAAAATATGGTTGGTAGTGTTGCGCTTCAAAATTCTCACCCTCGACAATGTCCATTCATTATCACTCGGAGTCTGTCCATTTGGTCTCTCATTTCATAGACTGTGCGCGAGAAACACTTGACTCGTACCGCGGAGGGACGCAGCTCTGTTTTCATTTTGCCAAACATCGTCCATCAACGAGCTTAAATTTCATAGAGTGGCGATAGCTCCACCATGTTTGAGGCAAATTGAATTGGCGTCCGCCATGTTTGAGGCAAAATGAACTGCCGTCCACCATGTTATTTGGGTTATCGGCTGACAGCTCGTATGCCACACCCACTCGAGAATTGTACCTATTTATAGTTCCAAGTTTTAAATAAAGATTGATTATTGAATACGGATGTGCATCAAATTCCGCCAGACGTTCTGGAAGCTGCGAAATGACGAATCTGGTAGTATATTTCTTAAAAATAGGGTAATGAAATATGACGAATGTGTCAGTATTACAATTCCAGTTCGAAGTATGACAGTCAGATGCGGTTTTCATAACAACGAAAGTGCCGCTGTGAAAATATTTGTGTAGATTTTAATGGAAGTACATGGTCTAAACGAGCTGCAAAACATACAGTGAGCAGTACTTGTTATAACGAAGAATCATGACCATGGATTTCCATCTGTTGTTAATGTGTTGTAACAAATGCTTTCATAAAGTCTAGCATACATTTATCTTGTTTTTAGGAAACCTATTAAGTCTACAAACTTGTAAAATTGGTGTTAAAGGGTTTAGTTGTTAATTTTAGTGGACGAAATTTACGTAAGTGACAGCAAAATACTGCAGTCAAAAATGGCGCCTAGGTCAACTGCCACAAAAGCATACCACGTCGAATTAAGATGTCGTTAATACAATGTAATAGTGACAATAGAATATTGCAATAAAAATCCGCCTGGGTCAGCTGTCACAAAAGCATTCCACACCGAAATAACGTATCATTAATAACTTCTGTTGTTGCAACACTGAAATAAGTACATACTTGTTGCAAAGAACACAGACATATACGAGAGAAAACATTCTGGCTGTTACTATTGCTTCCACACTATTCACTGGTTGCATGGCAACCATGCTGGATCAAGTATTGTCAACAACAAATTAAAATACTTTTAAAGAAGGTGTAGGCACTCAAACGTGTGGTTTCCTCAACCACAGGAGCGACAGAAGAAAAAATATCTCAAATCGCTAAAAAAAACTGGGTATTTTTATGGAGTGTACTTCAAGGGAATTGCAGGGCAGGTTATCTGGAGCTTCATTCTTGGGGCAGGTAAGTGTCATCAGTCAGGACTGAGATCAAACAAGTCAAAACATTTGGTGTTCTTGGACGAAGTGCGTGTCGTTTTATCACTTCGATTTGTGCATTTAAGTGATAAACACACTTTAGGCATATTTCATCAGTAAAAATTGTATAGGCAATACACACTAAATACAATATAAACTAAATACATCAAGCTCAACAACAACATATGATAGACATACTCCTCTCAAGTGTACTGACCACCAAAAACTTGGCGGCCGAGTTTACAGAAGTTGCCGCAAGGAGTGCTGTAACTCGTGTGTTAGCCACTCTATGAAATTTAAGCTCGTTGGCGTCCATCAGTGGAATCGGACTCCCGCGTGTCAGAGAGAATGTCGTGAGCCACTTCAGTGCTCGGCAGTTCACGTGTCGTCACAGCCGCAGCAAACCGCATCCAGTGGCAGGCTCCTGACCACCAACATGGCCTCCGGTGTTCTGCACGTATCTGCGTCGCTTTGACAGCCGCCGAATGTGCAGTCAGCGTAAAGGGGCCGAACAACTGGTGTCCACATACAAACAAAGACATGCAACACGGGGCACAGCGTCCAGCTGCTAATGCTGCCAGAGGAGATGACAGTGATATTCCCCACAGCCACTGCACGGTAACTAAGCGTTACATCGCTGATGCGGTAGGCCTACGTATACATGTTCCGCCCTCGGAGGGCTGAAGAGTTCTTATATCCCAAGCAAAAATTTCTTTCCCTCCAATGAAATTCGCTGTTACGTTAGCCAATGAACGACGACCTGGAATAAGGCTCCTATAAGTACGAGCTGACGCATCCGCCATTTCCATTCGCGTGGCTCGTAAGTTAAACACACTGCGGTGCTATAGGATTTGCGTCACGGCACTTTAGCGTGACGTTACGGAAGGTTTTGATGCCATAAACTGCTCAAATCATTCCAGAGGTGGCTACAGAACGTTTATTTTCCCGAGAGAAGAAAAAATGGATCATTAAATGTCGGAGCAAAAACTGGGAACCCTGGACCGAGCCACAGTTATGTATTGTAAGTAAATACTTATTATGACTTGAAGCAATATTTAATAGTAAAAATCGTCTGTGATATTTGAACTTACGTTTTTGTTTAGTTCTACTGAAAGTACTACCTCTTAACAGAGAAGCTGCCTGTTGGGAATTAGCAGTCGCAAAATATCATATTACAGCAAAGCATCCCAGAACATACTGTTTTTAGAGCACAATATGTGTGTCTTATATATATTGAGAAATACACCTCATCAAAAAGTTTTGTACTGACATTGCACAAATTGTTGAAGATACTTCTGTTACGTTATTGCGAAAAAGTATTACAAGCACTAATACGGAAAATATAAATATACTGGAAAAAAGTTTCGTTATGGCTGTGGCAGCGTACTGTGCTGATACAGGCAACTACCGTTGAATGCTATTTGTGGTATTTCGAAGTTTTAGCGTCATAACTTGTAGTATGCAATTTGAAAGAATAGTACGTACAGTACCTGATGTTTTATCACAAAATACACCCTCAATTCAATTTCTTCTTAGTAAATGCCAATATTGACGCTTATCTATAAAAGGGTGTAACGTAACTGGCAAAGAATACTGGGTAAATTTTACTTAACAGCTGCAGTAGCGTAGTGTGCTAATGTTGGCAACGAAATGTTTGCTTTATAAGTATTATTAAATTACTGACAAGACAAGGGTACTGATATACGAAAACTTGTCAACCTCAGAGAGGAACAGAATTATTTATTTATTTCATGGTCAACACATTATATATGATTAGGTTTTCAAATAGCATTCAAAGGTTGTTGCCAACATCGTCACCGTGTGCCTCTACGACCGTAAACTTTAGATTCTGTACACTAATATTATTTTTAGTTTTAGTGTTTGTAATACATTCTGAAACATAATAGAAATACTTTCAGCAATTTGAGTACAAAAATCCGATGTGGTGAATTTGTCACAGCAGACAACAAGCACTTACTGCAAGACGGAAAACATACCTCTCATTATTCAAATAGAAGTCGAGATCGCTCAAAAATTTTATCTAGATGACCAGTTTCAGCAGCATTAAACGTTGTACGCGATTTTTATCACAGAAATATATGTTTCTTGCTGTTTTTTCTGTATTTGGACAGGAGCAGCAATAAGTAAAGAACGCGATATGTTTGTGTCTAATCCACATGTCGATGTAAACAAGAGCGGAATGCAAGCTCAAAGTAGCACGACCTAAAGCTCTATGCCGGGCACTTGTGAAATATTTCACTAAACTTAAATAAAACAGCACTGTTCGTATAAGCTACGTGCTGTGTTTAGCATTCGTATGGATGAAAATGGCGTATGCGCCAGCCTGTGCTTTTAGGAGCTCTAACCTGGAGAGTGACGTCAAAATGACATTCACTTGTTCCTTCCATGTCACATATGCATCTTGATTTGCCGTATATCTCACGGTTTTGGTTTTATAACTCACAGTAAGTCGTTACAGGGCAACAGCGAATCAAAGATGAATTCAATATTATCTCTGGTTCAATTTATCATAACTAAATGTAATTAAAATCATATTAACATTGAGAAACAAACATTTGGGGACGGGTATATAAAATACTAGCTGAAAACTCGGCGTTGTCCGGGTATTTATTTATTTATTTATTCAAGCCTTGAGCTAGTACTTTTCCTATACCTTCTCTCTCTCTCTGTCCACCTCGTTTTTTGTTTGTTTTTTTTTTTTTTTTTTTTTTTTTTGTTTTTTTTTTTCTTTTAGACATGTTATATTTGTTAGAGAATATATACGAAATAAGGCTGTCTTGCATAATGTTCAAAATTTCAAGTACAGTATCCAAACAAACAAAGAAATCAAAATCCCAATGATATGTAACATTCATTTAATTCACAACTTGACTATAAACAACACCTCGTGACGAGACGCAGTGGTAACACACTGGACTCACATTCGGTAGGACGGCGGTTCAGACCAGACTACAGCCATCCAGATTTAGGTTTTCCGTGTTTTTCCTGTATCTCTCTATGCGATTGCCGGCATGATTCCTTTCAAAGGTCACGGCCGATTTCCTTCCCCATTCTTACCCAAACAATATGAGCGTAAGCTGCGCTTCTAATGACCACGCTGTCGACGGGGCGTTAAACACTAATCTTTCCTGACTATGAACAATATTTCTTGTGACTTGCCCAGGATCTAATATAAGTATTATCTGTGGTGACCCCATCTCTGAGGAAGCAACATAATGCTCTCCGTGCGAGAAATATGGAGATTTCAAATACACTCCACAGTACTGAGCATATTGCCTTGTGATTTGTTAATCATAATAGAAAGTGCAAGTCGCACTGAAAACTGCAGTCTCTTAAAGTTAAAAGCCAGACCTGTCGGAAATAATGGGTATTCGTTGGTTGTACACTGTTTCATTCTTTCCAGACTGATGACCGTGCAGTCTAGTCCCCTCTAAACAATAATAACAATAACATTATTTTCATTTCCTTGTAGCTCTATACAAGTCTATTGCCTCTTCCTACAGCGGTATACGCTTCACAGTTCAAAGTTGCTTCACATTTCTCAACAGCACTGCCATCTTTCAGGAATTTCCTTAACCTCACTGGAATACTGGAGTGTCTTAGCAGTAAATAGGAAATGTAATAAAACGTGGTGCCTGATGCGAAATGTTTTTACCCATCGTAGTATATATGATCTCATATTTGAGTTATATGCTGTACAACTGCATAATTTTTCAGGTGTATAGTCATTTGTATAAGTGCTATATGTCTGTAAAATCTGTTGTGAATATAATTAGTAGTAAAGAAGTAGGTTAAAACTGGGTGCTTCAAGGGGTAGTTTTCCATCAACGTTACTGTTTATGTCCTCATATCTCATGAACTACGTGTCGCACTGTGGTACAATATTGAAAGTAAATTCAACGCGACAATACTGTCTAAAATTTCCTTTTGTCCCCCTAAAACACCCAAAATTTCCTGCGGGTGCAGTACGTACCTAGTGTAGATAAATTGCAACGTTATACCGAATGCTGTACTTTTACTCCGAGAAAAGTAGTAAGCGAGTAACTTTTTTCCTTTCATCATTTTGCTATGGTTGTCAGCGAGACAAAATTTCCTAAAGGTTTGAAATTATGTTTAAAGTTTGTTGCAAGTACCTAAGTGCTATCCTTCCCGAATAGTGGTCCGATTATCACGTGCCGCAATACGGGGAAGTATTCATTGTTTATGGCGTCATATCTCCTGAACTATTCAGCTCTATCGCAAAATCCTTTCTTAGCTGACGTCTTCTACCAAACCGCAGCGATTCCTCCGCCGCGGAGCAACCGCGGGCTATAAACATGGCCTTAATGTGGGCAAACAGTTGACGTAAATGTTCACATCGGTATGGCACCTTGTTTGTAAGACATTTGTAATCTCGCCCAGCCGTAAGTCATCGGCAGCTCGGTGGTCGCGCTGGGGCAGAGGTGGCCGCACGACAAACCGCAGCCGCCGGCCGCCTCAAAGCAGGGAGGCGCCAGCCGCCACCGCAGCAGCACCGCGGCATTCCGCGGCCGCCGCCCCCGGGGGCGGGATTCCTGCCCCCGCCGCCTCCCTGTGTCGCAGCATTCCGCGGCTACACGCCAACTACTGCCCTGCTCCTTCCTACTGCGACGCCTTCCGTCTACAGCAGGGGAGGGCAAATGCTCCACCACTCCGCCAATGACGGAAGCAAGGTGCGCAACGAGACGAGCTTTTCCAGAGCGTGGTCTTGAGGGGAGTCGGAATGCCCTATATCACCAATGTTGTATTTGCTGATTTCAGCCGGCCGCGGTGGCCGAGGAGACTGAGGCGCTCCAGTCACGGTCTGCACGGCCACTACGGTCTGGGGTTCGAATCCTCCCTCGGGCATGGATATTTGTGACGTCCTTAGTCTTAGGTAGTTCATAAGTAGTCTGTGAGTTTAGGGACTGATAGCCCCGTAGTTGAGTCCCATAGACTTTACAAACATTTGAACATTTTCAATAAAATTCTTCTGGGTATGAAACCGCGTCGTCATTTTATAAATTCCACCGACGTTTCGGCCGCTGTTGCAGGCGGCCTTCATCAGGGTCTGTGTCAGTCAGACACAGACCCTGATGAAGGCCACCTGCAACAGCGGCCGAAACGTCGGTGGAATTTATAAAATGACGACGCGGTTTCATACCCAGAAGAATTTTATTGATAGTGACAACAACCGCGGAAGCCTACGTTTGCATTTGAACATTTTGCTGATTTCATGTACCTTTTACTCTGCAACTTTTTATAATGTTACTACCTGTTTGAGTCGTTTGGTTTACACAAATTTTTTTTATGTCGAAAACTTTCTAAAGGATCACGGATAATATTTTGAAAAAAATTTTGAACTACAAATAAGGCCTAAAAATGATAATTGATCACAATTTTAACATGAATGTCGTAAATAAGTCGGCTAGTCTAATATAAGAGGCGCGTCCAGAAAGTAAGTTCCGTTGGGTAATAAAATGAAATTGTACACAGATACAGAAGAAATGTTTATTGCACAAAATTCTACAAGTCTTTAACCACTTTTCCACATAACTGCCGAAATTTTGAAAGCACTTCTCATAACGTGCCACAAGTTTTTGCATGCATCTTTCACAGAAGGTTGCCGCCTGTGTATTCAACCATGTTGTAACAGCTCTTTATCATCATACCAGGAACAATGTGAAGACTTTCCATGACCTTTAGTCTATCCATATGACCATCAGTGAATGAAATAACATAATCACTGACTCCCCATTTCAAAGTTTTTATGCCAACAAATACATTCTTAGCTACACGAGTCCATAGGTCGTAGAACGAAATATTTACATCGACTTGTATTTGAACGACAATGGTACCAGCGGAAATATCAACCTTTCAACAACTGAAGAGCGAAATCCACGGCCTATATCTAATATTTTCGGAAATGTGAAGATTCAAATGTGTAAACATCGCAAGTTATGTAATTTTCCCGGGCGCATGTATAATTTTTTTTAAAAATGAAATAAATTACTTCCTATTAGAATGTATTAACAAATTTTGCACCATTGTAAGCAGAAAACTTCAAATTACTTTATAAGCCTAAAAACGAAAAATATGATTATTTACCATTTTGTGTAATTCCAACTTCCCTTAAGCGCTATCGGTACTGAAGTCTCGGGGGACCTCGTGGTGGAACAAAACTGCATGGTCCCCAAGAACAACGTTATATAAGCTATCACTTTTAGACCATCTTGAGTTAGTAGTAATGTTGTACTTCATCTCTCGAATCGATTGCTGCCATTATGACACTAGTATGATATGTCTGCATTGTTGACACGAATGTTTAAAAGTAAGTCTCCCTTGAATAACGTTGTTTATCGTAACAAGATGCTCGATGTTAGATGTCTTACTGTGTCCCCTAGTGCTTTAAACGCAACAAACAAAGGTAGGAAAAACAAAATAAAGTAAAATAAGTGGTCAACAAACAAAGAAGTTGTCGAATGCTGGAAAACATACAAATGCAAAAGGTCGTAACATCGATGGAAAATAACGATCAGACAAGGCATGTGAATAGTTGATCGCGTTGATGTTGTTGCTAAAGTAATACTTCTGTGTTTAATTTTTGATTACTGTAATACTGAAATTTATGTTCATATAAATGCTAACTTTATGTACAACATTGTTCAATGAAAAGCAAGCAAGTTTTCCTTGAAGCCTCTTAAATAAGTACATATGTGTCAATCCATCTATTTCACAATGTAACCAATTTCATCAGAAAACAAACTTGGAATTCTTGTCTCGTCAATACTGAAAAGTTGAGAATAAGTGACATACAACATCGTTCCAAGGGACCAGTCAGTTATAGGCTCTAATGTGGCTGGAAGGGGTTCAGATCTTAAAAACTCAAATGCTCAGCACTGTTGATATTCGAGTCTGCATTTGCAATAACATTACAAAGCACATGAATATCTTCACTATAACTTGTACTCATCAAGTAATTGTCGATTGTCGTTTTTTACACGTTTTTTAGCTTATAAAAGAAAATTTCTACTGTGTCTAGTACAACTTTCAGGAAGGTCACTGGCGCACTTTATGAATACTGCATTACTAATTATAAATGAAATAAATCTTGATAAGAAGACATTGCCAAAATAAAGAAAATGATACTTTGTTAGAAAATATTGATACTGGGTCTATCGAACTACGTTAGTTCGAAAATGATTTATCACAATATCGTTAATATTTTAACCGTATTCTTCAGTCACTATTTTAATTTGATATGATCCATCATCAAGATAAGATGTATTTTAGTATTAAATGCCATAATAAGAAACATCTGTATGTGGCAAATGAAGTTCTTTTTATTCTTCCATGTCATTCCACCTGAAAAATCTTTACAATTAAATATACCGGACAAATTTAGCATTTTAGCAGTTGGTGTTTGAAGTGCTGCTCATAGAATTCAGTTACAGCTTCGTGATTTTCACTTAAGTCATGTGCTCAGTAAGAGGTTTCTTACTATAGAAGAAGTTATTGAAATATCAAAAACCAATTTTCACTCACTGACTAGCATATGAAAACAACAAAATTGTTTTACGGTCCGATAATAGGAATGTAAATCCGTTTGTGTCATTTGTATTCATTGCAAATGTAGTATTAAAACAATTGCAATGCCATTTAGCGTGATTTCTAACTAATTTTCGGAATATTTGAAAAAGTTAGAAATCGACTTAAAGGCAAGTTGCAATAAATTTTTTACCCAGAATAGAAACAGCCATTATCATAAGGCTCCACCGCCCTGCACCAGCCCCCAAAGAGGAAAGGAAGAGGGGGGAGATTTGACTTTTAATTCCTCAACAGGAACCCTTATTTTTTATTGCGACTTTTGTATGAAAAAATTTATTTCGTTTCATGGTAGCTGGCGCTGTAATCGGCAAAAATAACAATCAGTTGAAAATTGTTGAAAAACGGTAATATCTCGAACAAATACACACCATTGTGGAAAATCGAAGAACAGTTTTCGATATTTTTGATGATGCTATCATATGACACCTTCCACAGTCCATGCTCTCAGTCCACGGTAGGACTGGTCATTGTACTTCAAAGATTCGGACTGTACACGCCTCTATTTCTCTTGAGTGAACAGACAACAATGCAAAAAGTCGTTCCAGAAGGAACATCCCTATCAGGGATCAAATTATCATACCTCTGATGAGCCAATTCAACTTTTCTATGAGTCTAAAAGTACGAGGAAACAATATCTACTTGAGCTGTTGTTTCGGTTGTTTTCTCTACGTTGGGCTGGCGCCACTTCCACTCGCTCGTACTCCCTTATCGATATATCTTCGTTGCTTCGCCGCGGGAGGCGCGGCTAGCTTTTCGTTCGTCACTTGTCTCGCGGCTGGCGGTAGTTGCTGCTATTTGCATCTCGCGGCGCGTGCGGATCACTCTGTACCTTGTACTGAACGAGGCATCTACACTAGCACCAGAGGTAGGGCTCACCATACATAAGAGAGTAGTCCGCCCCGTAATGGATTATGCTGCACCAGTGTGGGGCAACACGACAGACTTCCACATTGCTAGGCAGCACTAATGGCCGGTTTTCGAAACAGTAATTACCTGTCCCGTTATAGTTATATGTGGGTTACCTGAACGTTAAGAACAACATGGGTTTCCAAGACAACAGTTACCGCCTCAGCCATAGTTCTGTCCGTTGAAGATAAATGCGCGTTTCCCTGGGGTTACCTGCACGTTAACGTTAATTCAACTATATCCGCTACGTAGCTTCCAATGTCCATAAGTTATTTAACAGTTGTTATTTGTTTTTATGTCTGGTTACCGTGTAATTTTCGCACAATTTTAGAAGTTTTGAAGCTGAAGAATGGAAATTCTTTCGTCATCACCGTCTTCTTTTGATGCTACGGACAGGTCTTCAGAACATAGCTGTACTCGGCGAGTTTGAAAGACCACGACGCGTTTTTCGCGTTAAGACACAACCTTTTGATCTATATAATGAAAGTGAGTTTCATAAGAGTTTGAAACAAAAAAAAATAAAAAAATAAATAAAAAAAAATATAAAAAAAAGCAGAAAACAACAATCCGGGTAAAATGTTACATCGTGGTAGGCGGTCGCGAGAGATAATGTTGTCAACGGGTGACGTATGCATTAGCTGCATCTTCCTCGCGATTGTCAAGCAACATCTCGGCACTGAGCAACGGTGGCCAACATTAGCTCTCGAGATCGTTGATCACATTCTGAATCACAAAACCATGTTCTCGTAATAAAGCTTTCAATTAACCATAAAGATACTTTGCTTTGTAATAGTGTTCTGCCATGCAATTGCCATGACAATCGATCAGTTTTTCAAGTGATTAGTGTTTTTCATTTAAACATGGTGCACGGGTAGGTGGATCGGTGGACGTAAATTGTTCAGCTGGTAGTGTAAAAAGTATTATCACATTCACAGAACAATGGGAAAGGAAAAAGTGAAATTCATAAAAATAGATGTTGACAACAGAATTTTTTTTAACAGAATGCCTCGTTCTCTCTCCTGATTTAAGCCGGCTGCGGTGGCCGAGGGGACTGAGGCGCTTCAATCACGGTCTGCACGGCCACTACGGTCGGGGGTTCGAATCCCCCCCTCGGGCATAGATATTTGTGCCGTCCTAGTTCGTAAGTAGTTCATACGTAGTTTGTAAGTTTAGGGACTGATGACCCCGTAGTTAAGTCCCTTAAGCTTAACAAACATTTGAACATTTTCCTGATTTAAGGAATTGTACAGTTTTGTGACATCTTCCAAGGTGTGTTGCTTTTCCAAAATAGTCGAGCCATCAGTCTTTTTATTTTCTATAACTGCTTTCCTTTCTAAAACTAGGTCCTTCAAAACATTTTTTCTCAGATAGAGTAAAATTTTTCCTCGCTTGTCGCTCATTGCGTTTCAAAACATCAGCAGATAACTCGTGACAGCTATACAAACTATTATGCGTCTTCGATTTTAATAATCGATAAAACTCGGGTAATTGCGAGTTTCGTTAGTAGTGGCATCTGTTATCTGTTGAGAGGAACTATTAGCATCGACAGAAGGAGTAGTTACCTCATAGTTAACTAACGGTCGTTGAAATCAGCTACGGGAAACCCAAGGAAGTTAAGTGGCATGTTAAATTGTAACATGACG
Source organism: Locusta migratoria (assembly GCA_026315105.1). Classification (NCBI taxonomy): domain Eukaryota; kingdom Metazoa; phylum Arthropoda; class Insecta; order Orthoptera; family Acrididae; genus Locusta; species Locusta migratoria. The sequence continues at coordinate 88,169,728 of CM048748.1, forward strand.
GTAGCTTACGGCACGGTAACTCTAGTTTTCCAGAAACTGGGCATAAGAAGAGCACACCACCTACCGCCAAGATTGAGCGTGGAGCCTCTACACCAACTCACCGGGGTACCAAAAATAAAACAACATATTAAAAGGGCAGCAAACAGGCTGTACACCAAACCAGTGAGGTCACAAAACGACAAGATAAGATCGCTCGGAACGAGACCTCATTGGCTGCTCACGACCAGATGGCCTGACCTCTTAACGACATAAGTCGAAACAGAGGGAATGCAATCAAACAACAGACGAGGCAGGGTTCAGTTAACACACACAAGATATAAAGCATAGTAATAACAAAGTCATCAGGGGTTAATAATAGTACATGGGACAATGATATTTGTAAGGGAAAAATATTGTAGGGGGATATCGAGGAACTGTAAGGGATAATAAGGGAAAGTAATGTAGAGGAGGAGCACCATTCGACGATGTAAGCAAGTGATCAAGAGCTAATAATAGTACTGGGGACAACAATGTATTGGGTGACAATGATATTGTACGGGAGAATTCAATATCATTAATGGAAAATAAAGTGCAGGGGGTTGAAAGGGTCGGCTAAATATATTGCAAGGGACAAATACTGCACTGAAGGGGACAACAAACGCCCAATAGGGCGAAATTACTGCAGCACACCACAAGAGGACGGGCATGCACCTTGTGTTGAGTTATTCCACAGACAGTGCGCAACATGTTCACAGTCAGTGGATTACACATCATTGAAAAGAGAAATCACTTCATCACAAAACAAATCTCAATCTCCAGCCCACCGTAGAAATAAAAACTCATTGGCACTATAATCACCAACTCATAACCATAACTCATGATCCCCCCTGTGTGAGCGATTGAACGAATGGATGTGAAAGTGAAAAAGAAAGACTCGACTACATTATAAATCACCAGTCTCAGACTCATACTCTTCATCTGTCTCTACTACTATCCTCAAATGCTATCACTAAATATCTCAAAAAAATGAAAAAAGTACATGTGGAACTAATATACCGATAAGTGCCTAGTTTGAAGTATGGTGTTATAAAAACAGCAACGAAGTAGAAAACCGAAGGACAAGAACAAAAATAGAAACAAAATCACCAAGTGTGTGCGGAGAAATAGACTCAACGGTTTAAACTCCGCTAAGAAATACGAGCTCAAGCAACGAAGATTGCTAGCAAGAAAAAGGTGTGCCGACCGCGGTGGCCGAGGGGACTGAGGCGCTCCAGTCACGGTCTGCACGGCCACTACGGTCGGGGTTCGAATCCCCCGTCGGGCATGGATGTTTGTGCCGTCTTTAGTATAAGGTAGTTTATAAATAGTTTGTAAGTTTAGGGAGTTCGGCCTCCAACAAGGAAGGGAGCACGGCTCGCAGGGAGGAACCAAGCGTTGGCCGCCGTGTTGGCAGCTAGCTGCCCGACTCATCTGTTGTGATAGCTTGCTGGCCGCCGCGGTCGGACACTGCCCATTACAGTTGAGATTACCAATCGTGCTCTTACATGTATATCAGGTGTGAAGATCTGACTTGGAAGTTTCCTCGTTTGAACTTGGACGTTTCAGAAGATGGAATCGTAGGTTCTGTGAACATCTGTTGCATCATTACTCCATGGAATTACTCTACGTGCGGCCTGTGTGGAGTAACTGCATGACATCGATGGCTACCGAATTAAGAACAACTTGGTGATGACTTGTTGTGTTCGTTGACGCACTTCTATGTGTCGGAGTTCCTTCTTTAAGACCCGAGCATCAAAAAGAAAATTCAAATGTTTGTATAGCTTATGGGACTTAACTACGGGGTCATCAGTCCCTAAACTTACAAACTACTTATGAACTAGCTAATACTAAGGACGGCACAAATATCCATGCCCGAAGGGGGATTCGAACCCCCGACCGTAGAGGCCGTGCAAACCCGAGTATCATTTCGTTGGTCATCTGTTGGGACTTTGCCTCGTTGTGGAATTTCTGTTGTGTTTGTCCCATTGAGTAGGCTTGGGAGTTGAACTCCAACAACTCGCCTTATGTCTACGTTGTATCTTTCATGCTGGTAACATGTAAGTTGACTATTGCTTGTTTACGGTAGGGTACTTTGAACTTTGCCACAGTTAAAAACTAATTATTTAGAATTAACTGCGGCAAGGCGCCACTGGGGAATTTATCTGAAGTGACTGTGCCCGCTTTTTGCTCCGTTACCTGTCCGGAGGACAGGCGTTATTGCTGGCAGTGTTTTTTCTCTCTGCGTTGTTTCCTGTCCAACCATATTGTAATTTTGGTAGTTCTGTTCAGATAATTTAGATTTTCATCTGCTCTGCTCTGTCCGTTTCTTCCTCCTGTGATCATTTTATTTTTATGTTTTTTCCGTCGTTATCAAACTCCTAGTGTTCCAGCTTGCTTTCAGATTTAATTGGTACTCCTGTTGTAAGTGGTGTGGGGTATTGGTTTAAAGAATATTTTGTTTTTTGATCTTTTTGCAGACATAGGCGCTGTTTGTTTTAAATGCATATCACTTAAAATTGCTCGTACTTTAATTTATTTCATGTAGTTGCAACTTTGTTCAGTTACATCCACTACTTTATTCTGATTTTTAAATCTACCCACTTTGGGGATAATCGTAATCGTTTCTTGTGTGTTTTAGTAATTTCATGTAAATCTTGCCCAGTGATTATAAGATTTAAGAGCAGTGTTTTTCGAATTACTTAAAGTTAAAAATGGGGCCTTGCTGCGTAATTTAATGTACTCATTTGAAGTTAGTGAAAAGTCTTTGCATACTTGACTGCACTGCAGTAGGTGTTCATTTCTGTAGTTGCATCTTTGTTCAGTCACATCTACTATTGATTCTTAGGCTTCATTGTGTGTTTTAGTAATTTTATGTAATTTTAAACCTGGCTCAGTCATTGTAGTAAGTTTTAAGAGCTGTGTTTAGCCTGATTGGGTGTGCAATTTAATCATTTTAAGTTAGTAAAAATAACTTACTGTCCCCTACTGAATCTTTCCTGTTAATGACTGTCTATTGACAATAAATTTCAAATTCGGTAAACCCGCCTAGCTGCCCACATTTCATTATCCTTCAAGCACTTAAAGGAAGAATTATTGTAGAAGGATCAATCCTAATCCCCATTCTATCACTTCTCTCTCTCTCTCTCTCTCTCTCTCTCTCTCTCTCTCTCTCTCTCTCTCTCTCTCTCTCTCTCTCTCTGCAACTCTTAACATCGTGGAAAAATTGCGTAGAAATGTGTATAGTCTGAATCATTGACGTACAACGACCAGTACGCCCACTGTCTCAGAGACGACCACTGTCTCAGAGCATTATCACAGTGTGTGCTTCATTCGTCAAAAAATATCAATAACTGTAGATTGGTTTTCCTAATATGATGTATATTTGTTTGAATATTTCAATTTTTCAACAATTTTCAACTCATTTTTGACGATTACAGCGTCATCTATTATGAAACGAAGAAATGTTTCATACAAAAGTTACATACTTTTTTAGTGTTTTCGCGAAATGAATAGCTAGTGTGTGAGGCTCCCTAACAGATCGTAGCCGAAATCACTATCTAATCAGTAGGAAGAATTTCTAACAACGTTAGGTTATATTAGAAATAGTCTTCAGTATATTGTCAGCGAAGCTTTAATAAACGCAGCTAACACAATGTACATCAAATGATTACAGCTCTGTTACAAAGTTAATATTGTTACACAGGGAACATTATTAATTTTCGTATATTAAACAAGCAACTTGCTGAGTTCTTTCTAGTGTAATTCCGTAAAAGAACTAAGCATTATCCTGATTTAACATATTTTTGTACCAGCAGCACCTTCCATTTTCCTAAGTAACCACGTTAGTAATTACATTGCGCATACGTTTAAAAGTATTACTATTCTTCGCTACAGCACTTTTACGTTCCTCTTAGATCAAGTCTCCTTCGTTCGACAGCTCTTAGCACTTGATTCATGTAGCATCAGAACTTAACAACGTTCTCGTTGACGTTGTTACGTTCCACGTGAAGTGTTTCTCATTTCCACCCAGCAAAGCCTCACTGCCACACGCACACCTCCGGGCTAATTGCAGAGGGAAGCCAAGGCTTGACTACGGTAATCAGGCCCAAATGAAGGCAACCTACACTGGGTGTGCAGAGATGAAAGAGCCTCGCGCGGGGTACCTTACCTCCAGCAAAGCAGTCATCAGACAGAATTTCACAATACTATCGTCGTTCTTTTTATTCGTAACACAAAATATCTGCCAGACACTGCCATTGGTTTGTATATTCGTCTATCCATTTTTGTCCCTTCAAAACTGGAAAAGGCCGTTCGAAATGACCGCATGTAACGCACTGAATTCCGATAGCGCTAAAAACACGTGACAAAGCCACAGAATCAGTTCAAATGTTTGTATAGCTTATGGGACTTAACTACGGGGTCATCAGTCCCTAAACTTACAAACTACTTATGAACTAGCTAATACTAAGGACGGCACAAATATCCATGCCCGAGGGGGGATTCGAATCCCCGACCGTAGTGGCCGTGCAGACCGTGACTGGAGCGCCTCAGTCCCCTCGGCCACCGCGCCCGGCTCAGAATCTGTAAGGCCAATCATCAGACCAAGGAAGAGTGATTTGTAAAAATAATACGTCAAATTTAATTACAAATTCTGAATCCATGTGAACTCACCCAACATGCCCTACACTACATATGGACTGGACGGCCGTTCCCGCCGGAGGTTCGAGTCCTCCTTCGGGCATAAGAGTGCGTGTGTGTGTGTGTGTGTGTGTGTGTGTGTGTGTGTGTGTTGACCTTAGTGAAAGTTAGTTTAAGTAGTCTATAAGTGTAGCGAGTATGATTGCAGCAGTTTGGTCCAACAGGTTTGAAAACATTTGAACATTCCACTAGAGAACAAAATTATTTATTATACACATAGTAAACCGTTTGTGGATCACGTAAAGCCTCTACAGTTCTTCCTGCGATTTGCCCATGAGATCTTCATTTTCTCGCTCATGGCTTTCTTTCTTTCTTCTGTCCAATTTGTGCCGGTTGTTTTGATGTTCAAATGTTTGTAAATCTATCGGACCAAACTGCGTGGTCATCAGTCCGTACTTACAAACTACTTAAACTAAGGTAAACTAACCTAAGCACAACAAACACACACACACACACACACACACACACATGCCCCAGGGAGGACTCGAACCTCCGACGGCGAGCAACAGCACGCTCCGCAGTGAGACGTCTGAAGAACGCTCGGCTACTCCACCGCGGCCCGGCTGTTTTGGCTCTTGTGTCTGGCTAGAATTCTCACTTCTCTACTTTACTTCTGTAGATGTTACGGTCTGCAGTGTCCTGAGAGGTGATTTGAGCATAAGTAAGGTCTCGTCGTACTTGTTCAAATTGTTCAAATGTTTGTAAATTATCGGACCAAACTGTGTAGTCATCAGTCCGTAGCTTACAAACGACTTAAACTAAGGTAAACTAACCTAAGGACAAACACACACACTGTGACACAACAACACAGTGACCAACGGTGCTTTCCAGTCATATATGCGTACAGGGTGATATATAAAACGATGCGTTGAGTATTTTTCCTCATTATTTGTCTTTTTTGTCATTTATTACGTATTTGTATATTTTGTTTCTGTAACATATTTTCATTGTCCTGCTAATTTCCGTATATGTGAAAAATAATACTATAAATTTAGTAGACACGCTGGGTTAGCAAGGGCTTTGCTATTGTATAGAATCATCTGAGTAGGGAGTTTTATCGCTGGTAGCGCAGAGGCGCACAGCGAGACAGAGTCGTGGTTGTGACTTGGGAGAGGAAAGACGGAATCGTGAGACGGTGCGCACAATGGTGTATGGCAAAAGTACGTGAAGGAGGATGCGTGTTGGATTGACACTAGTGGAGGAGACGGCTAACAGACAATATTAGTTATTCATACTGGCACAGCGCAAATAATTAATAAATGCATCAAGAGGAATGCTGTGGGCCCAAAATCGTAATTAACATTCGTCGCCAAGAAGAGCCTGTGTTTGCCAATTGTTAAGTGCCAACAATCATTCACCACGTCGCACTCCAAAATCAGTAAGATCTGTCCAGTTTGTCTTAACATGTACAGCTAACAAGCGTATTAGTGATAGTTGTTCAATAGTAAACACTGTTATTTGTGAACCTGTGTAAAAATCATTACCCATAGTCATTGTCCAGACAGGCTCCTTCCTCATCCATTGTTTTTCCGAGAATATTCACAATGTTATAGAAAACTAAAAATCAACGTCATTAAAGACAATGACAGTCATTAACAATAGTTTGTTCAGAAAAGTATTACTAAATGTAACTTATGCCAGTGTTGCTGATCAATAGGTTTCCTAAGTTGAACGAAACTCCTCCTAAGTTGAACGAAACTCCTAGACTAACTTTCAATTTCAAGATATATTTCAATAAATGTGGAAAAGATCAATTATTTTCCATTGCATATTATTTTGAGGTAAAGTTTTTAATTGCAAGTACTGATTAGTGAAAATAGTGATTATTTGCAAGTGTTTGAAATGCTAATAATTCCTCGTTAAAGAAAGAATAAAAGTTAATCAGAAGGTTAAATAGTTATTTTCTAAATATTCAGTGTTAACACGACGACTCATTACTTAATTTTTGAGCTTGTCATTAGTACAGTTAATAGTTCAGATACATCTTGATTATTGCTAATGCTCATGGCATACTCGCTGTTGAATAATTTCTAGTACTTATATAAACAATTAACTATTTGAAGCTGTAAATAGTAAGTATTAAGGTGAGAGTTTTGCATGATCTGCTGCATGTTGCATTTGCGTGGCTATTGCTTACATTTCACTGTCTTACATTGAATCCCTGTGTTAATGAACTATTTCTCAGTAATTAGTATATTGTCAGTGTCTTTTGTACCGGATTTGATGCACATACTCCGATTTCCTGCCCTCCCAAATTTTACGTAAATTTTCACGTCGTTAATTAACTTTGCTATTATTGAGATCCCACCAAATTATTTGCTCGTACAACGAGCTGGCGACCGTAAATCAATAAGTTATTCACTTTTCCAAATTAATTCCGGTGTCCCGTTTGTTTCGCATTTTTTTTTTCATTTAAACATTAATAATTGTATTCCAAATTTTACCTTCCACTTTCTTTATTCCTATCGATCGTTGTTGTCTACCAAAGAGGAGCAGCAAAGTTCCATTACCGATAGCTTTTTCACCAAATTTAGATAATTAGGCACACGGGTCATTTTTCTAATTATCGTATACTAACTGGTGATGTAGGACGGGTAGGCTTATAACACCCATGCCCAAGGGAGGACTCGAACCCCCGATGGCTAGCAACCGCGCGCTCCGCAGCGAGACGCCTTAGACCGCTCGGCTACTCCACCGCGGCCGTACTTGTTCGGCCCTTGTTATACCTATAAGGTTTTCAGTGGCTGAGAGAATCTGGCGTCAGGAAGTCTGTATGTGCCATGGAATTTTAGGCGTCTTTTTCTAATGTCAGGAGCAATATTTGAAAATTTCTGTGTAGTCTTATTGGTTTGCAGTCTATATCCAGCTTCAGGCTTTCGTGGTCCAAGGATTTTCCTAACGATCTTTCGTTCTTCGTTTTGTAGCTTTTGCAGGAGCCTCTTGTTATAGAGTGACAAGTTTCTGCTGCGTATAGCACCTCGGGTTTAATGACAGTGCCATAATGCCTGATTTTTGCTTGCATGAACATGCAATTTTTGTATAAAGTTGGTGTCTTCAACCGTAGGCTCTCTTTAGTTTCTGTGCTCGAGCTTCTTGGAATTTTTTTCTAGTCCAGTGAGTTTCAAAATTTCCCCTAGGTATTTAAAATGTGAGACTCTGTTTATCCGTCCATATTTTGCGGTGAGTTGCATTATGTTTAAGAGCTTACACATAAATTGCGTTTTTATCGAAAGCAATTTACAAGCCAACCTTCTCGGCGCATTCCTTGATTATTTCTACTGACTTATTGCATTTTGTTCATTGTCTGCCAATATTGCAAGGTCATCGGCAAAGGCTGGGAGGTGCCTTCGGCTTTCCTTCCAATCTTCACTGGTTTCCATAGGCCACATTTTCTAAGCTCATTCTCACATTCACTTATGACTTTACCCAAAATAATATTGAACAGAATTGGAGATAGTCCGTCTCCTTGTCTTGTTCTAGTTCTGATCTCAAAACATTCCGAGATTTCCCCCATGAATTTTACTTTACAGGTTATGTTGGAATGCAAAATATTTGATCAAAATAACATATTTGATCGACGGTTTAGACTACAACGTTTGTCAGAAGGTAGGCCTATATGGTTTCCTCTGGCGGTTCACGGCTATCCTGGTGCTTTGAAAGATGCTGGGTGTGCTGTCAGCCAATGAGATACTGTATGCTTCTTAACCAGCGATTCGGGCGCTACGCCACCTCACGTACCATAAAAAAATTGTTTAACTTATACCTAACCTTCTTAAGGTTATGCTACAGATCACTTTTTTTAGTGAAAGGTTAGGTACAGGTTAAACAAGAAGTTTTTTTTCCGTACGTGAGGGCACGTAACACCCGATTCTCCGGTTAGGAAACACGCAGCATGGCATTGTCTGACAGCTAGCAACTTCTCATTGGCCAGAGACAATTTCTGAGTGTGAAAATAAGGACTCCTCTTTGAAAGGCCACATCCGGTTTCCTGCCCCATCTTTTCCCAAACTTCCGAGCGTGAGCTACGTCTTTAATAACCATGCTGTCGACGGGACTTGTTCGACCATTATTTTTTTAACTTGTGCGAATTGAAAATACATCACAAAAAAGTGAATATGTGGCAGCTTCAAAAATACTTAAATCACAAAATCTTGACGTATTCTCACATATCGAAACTAACACGATTCATAATGTCATGTCGTAAAATATGTCCTATGTCATAATATCATACGACATGGCTTTTCTAATGTACAATATGACACAATACGCCGTTGAAGTACCACTCACTTTTCATTCTGGTTCCCAACATTTATTCTATCACAGTTCCAATTTAGATCTTCAAAATTTCTTCACAAAAAAATAAATAAATGCGGCCTTTACTATTATGTTGGTGTAATTACTTAAAAGATCAGTACAGCTGAGGTTGTGAAAACGAAAGATCATCTCACAAAATATTATTAACTTTAGAGTCTACCATTTTGTGCACATCCAAAGAGTCTCAGAATTTGCCACTTTTAGCTAGACTTCAGATCATTATACCACGACAACTGGTAATTATTCATCTTCGTCTTCCCTTCCTGCAAGCTCGAACAGGTTCTTACAACTTTAAAGTGAGAAGTTGCGCCATCTTCAACAGTTCTCATGCTATGGTTTTATTTTATTACGAATAAAATAAACTTCTGAGATTACTGAAGTTCTTTATGTTGTCCTCTTAATGAGTTTTTCCTCGTACTCACATTGCCACTGATGCTGTTACTATATTTTGAATTAATTTTGTTGTCCAAAGACGCCAACAACTAGCCATTTCTATGGCCTGAAGGATTGTGTTTGTGTTTTGTTTTCGTCTATATGTATGTGTATTGACTTGCTATTGAGTTCTTTGACTAGGATTGTGAGATGCATTCATGTTCTGTTTCTGCCAAAATGAGTGCCTGCTATGTGTCTGTGTGTGTGTGTATGTGTGTGTGTGTGTGTGTGTGTGTGTTGTATTGGGTTTTGTTGTTTTCTTTAACACATTACGTGGTGGGTTATATATTTCATTAGTTTAAATAGCGTTTGGTTGTTGATATGTACTTCCTCATTTAATGTGTTTCTTTTTTATTATTGCTTTTTGAATCTGAATGTTGGGCTTTGATTTAGTAAGTACCCGGCTCGTTTCACGTGGTATTTCTTCCGCTGTTTCACGCGGGAGCTTGCGAACAACATATTCAAGCTAAGTCGACGACTGCCTACTATGTGCTGGAGGTCCTTCTTATATAGAGGGCATAGATGGCGCCACCACTTGTCACGTGCTGCCGACTATGAAGCTATCTTTGACCAACGTCTACATCTACATCGATACTCTGCAAATCACATTAAAGTGCCTGGCACTTTTCTCTACCGTTCCAATCTCTAATAGCGCGCGGAAAGAAAGAACACCTAAATCGTTCCGTTTTCGATCTGATATCTCTTATTTTATTGGGATGGTCATGTCTCCCTAAGTAGGTGGGTGCTAGCAAAATATTTTCACATTCAGAACTAAAAGTCGGTGATTGAAACTTCGCAAACAGATCACGCCGCAATGAATAACGTCTTTCTCTTAATGATTTCCACCCCAATTCTTGCAACATTTCCGTGACGCTCCCCCCCCCCCCCCCCGTAACGTGATAAAACAAAACGAGCTGCCCTTCTCTGAACCTTCCCAATGTCTTCCGTCAGTCCCACCTGGTGAGGGTCCCATAAGGGGCAACAGTACTCCAAGAGAGGACGCACAAGTGTGATGTAGGCAGTCTCTTTGGTGGAGCTGGTGCATCTTCGAAGCGTTCTGCCGATGAAACGTAACCTTTGGTTCGCCTTCCCCACAATATTTTCTATGTGTTCTCTCCAGTCAAAGTTGTTCGTAATTGTAACTCCTAGATATTTGGTAGAATCTACGACCTTAAGGTTTGACTGATTTATCGCGTAATTAAAATTCAGCGGATTTCTTTTAGTGGCCATGTGTATTACTTCACACTTTTCTTTATTTAGTGTCAATTGCCTATTTTCGCACCATGCAGAAATTTTGTCTAAATCGTTTTGCAGTTGCTTTTGATCCTCAATTGACTTCACTAACCGATAAACGACAGCATCGTCCGCGAGCAGTCTAAGGGAGCTATTCAGATTGTCTCCTAAATCGTTTATAAACACGAGGAAGAGTAGGGGACCAATAACGCTTCCCTGTGGAACGCCAGATATCACTTCTATTTTACTCGATAACTTACCGTCAATTACAACGAACTGTGTTCTTTCTGATAGGAAATCGTGAATCCAATCGCACAATTGGGGAGATATTCCATAAGCACGCAATTTCATAATAAGCCGCTTGTGGGGTACAGTGTCAAAAGCCTTCCTGAAATCCAGAAATATGGAATCGATTTGAGATCCCTTGTCGCTGGCACTTAATAGTTCATGTGATTAAAGGGCAAGCTGTGTTTCGCAAGAGTGATACTTTCTGAATCCGTGTTGACTACTGGTTAATAGGTCGTTCTCTTCGAGGTAGTTCATAATATTCGAACAAAGTATATGTTCCAAAATCCTACTGCAAATCGACGTCAATGAGATAGGCCTGTAATTTTGGGTATCACTCCTATTGCTTTTCTTGAATATTGGAGTAACTTGGGCAACTTTCCAGTCTTTGGGTACGGATCTTTCGCTGAGTGATCGGTTGTAAATTATAGCTAAGTACGGAGCTATTGCATCAGCATACTCTGCGAGGAATCTAGTTGGTATACAATCTGGCCCGGATGATTTATTTTTGTTTAGTGACTTAAGTTGCTTCACTACTCCAGGAACATCTACTTCTAAGTTTCGCATGCTGGCAGCTGTTCTTGGACTGAATATTGGAGTGTTCACTTCGTCTTCTTTGGTGAAAGAATTTCGGAAAGCTGTGTTTAGTAATTCTGCCTTAGCAGTACTGTCATCGGTAGTATTACCATTGCTATCGCGTAGTGAAGGTATTGTTTGTGTTTTGCCGCTAGTGTACTTCACATACGACCAGAATTGCTTTGGATTTTCTGCAAGATTACGAGACAGGATTTCGTTGTGGTAACTACTATAAGCTTCTCGCATTAAAGTCCGCGCTAGGTTGCGAGTTTCAGTAAAAGATTGCCAGTCTTGTGGATTCTGTGTCTTTTTAAATTTTGCATGCGTTTTTCTTTGTTTCTACAACAGTGATCTGACCTGTTTTGTGTACCACGGGGGGTCAGCTTCCTCTTTTATTAATTTATTTGGTATAAATCTCTCGATTGTTACTGATATTATATTTTTGAAAGTAAGCCACAAATGATCTACACTCGCATTTTTAGTTTTGAAAGACTGGAGACTATCACTCAGGAAAGCGTGAAGCAAATTTTTATCTCCTTTATTGATTACAGGTAATCGATTGTCATATCTTTGGTTCGAAGTTGACCGTCAAATCTTATCCAGTTTCAAACCTTCTTCTTTCCTGTTAAAATTATTATGATGTTTCTGTATTTCTATAGCTTCTCTGTACATGCGTTTGTAATAATGCGACGTCCTGGGTAGCACGCTCGTTTCACTAAATTTTATTTCATGGTCTCCACGTGTAAAAACATGCTCTAGCACAGCTGACGTGTCTGTGTGACCCAGACGACAATTCCTTTTGTATTCCAATATGCGAGTATTAACACTCTTTTTTGTTGTTTCTATATACACCATGCCACAGCTACAGGGAATTTTACATACCACAGGCGTTGCTAGGGGATGTCGTGCGATGCGCAAGGCCGTTCCCCATTGAGGGTTCGAATCCCCCCCTCGGGCATGGATGTTTGTGCTGTCTCTAGTATAAGGTAGTTCATAAGTAGTTTGTAAGTTTAGGGACTGATGATCCCGCAGTTAATTCCCTTAAGCTTAACAAACATTTGATGCTATAAGGCTCGCAATTAGTGCTGGCTGTGGCAAACGCCCTGGGACGCAATCTTACTACTGAAACCGACGCCATGCATAGCAGCTCAGGAATCCGTTTAGGCGATGTTAGGGCTGCTAACGTCACGTTGAGTGACTGCGACAGACGCGACGTTTGTCGTGGGGACAGACGTCCGCAATGATACAACGCAAACTATGTCTCCAATACCACTGTACTGTTATGGCCACACGACAGCTAATGTTTTCGCCATTGCGTGACTTCTCCACGCTGAAGCCAGCATTTGTAAAGTCCTTAGCTCGCTTGAAGTTTCAATTTAGCTTAAGCGCGGGGGCGGCGCGTCGGAGCGGGCTGGAGGAATGGCAGATATTGGCCACGCGTCGCCGGAGAGCAGCAGCGGAGACAGCGCAATCTCGCGCCCACCTCGCCTTCCTTTATTACGGCTTCAAAAGGGGAACGTCAACCCACGTCAGCCGACAGCCCCTGAAACTGCCAGCGTATCGGGAAGCAAGCCAGCTGCCCGAACGGCGGCTGATTTCATTTCTGAGTCTGACGCCGCACACTTGTCGAGAACTAGCATCTCGCCGGTACTTGACGTCTGTTTACAAATTCGTTGCGCAGGAGAAAGTTTCTTGTTAATGACAAAATGACAGATTATGAAATTATGAAGGTAGTGGGATACCAACAGCCGTTTGTTTAATAGAAATATTTATTGTTTCACTACCAAATTTCGGCATTCCGTTACGCTATCTTCAGGTCCCTAGATCGGAGTATAATATCCATTTAGTAGGAGGGATATCGAAACTGGCTTCGTGGAATTCTATCTCTCAGTAGGAACCAACAACAACTGTCAACTAGTTGTTACTGTTGGTTCCTACTGACAAGGGGAACACCAAGTATGGTACCAACGGATTTTGATGGGTCGCAGGTATGTTGTGAAGGACATCCTCCAGATCATCAACCTAAAATGATTTTTTCCAATGGGCCTTGATTTCTAAGAAAATCGAGATTAAATTCGCAGCAAATTACCATGCGTAACGTGTCTACTTATACATGGCGGTACCGCTCAGCGAGACAGCGGGGTGTAATCGGCACGGTGCTAGGTTCACATGTAGGAGACTGGGGTTCGATACCTAGCGGCAGAATAATTTTTTATTCCTACTTTTTAAATTTCAAAAAAATTAAAAAATAATTAAGCAAAGAATAAGATATTCAGAAAGAAAGACAAAAATAATGAAAAGTCAAACGATTAAAAAAAATTAACCAAGAAAATAAAAAAAAATCTTCCCCTTCAGGTCATTTATTTTTCACTTTTCTTCATTTCTCTTCTTTTATTGTGCATAATTATATGCCTTTATACCCATTCCCATGTTACAGCCTGAGTAAACAGGATACCAAATAACACGGAAGCAACTGATTATTTTACTTATTGCACGGTGTTATTTACTCACTGTCGCCGTCGTCACTATCTTTAACACTTGTACAAAATTCTGGGTGATAATTGTCATAGAAGCACCGAAAACGCAGTACATTGTAACACCACGCACATCTAATACATTCTACCGCTTTACAGGTGTTTTCATCAGCGATACTGGAAAACACTGGTCGTTCACATTCAAAAACAATGTTCGGTCGTCAATTAATTGCGACCCAAAGCAGGTATATTTAATCATGGAAACGAAGACTGGTGCGCTGAACTGATGCAACAGTGATGAATGTATTCGAATCGAATTCAGGAGCATTTTGTAGTCTTTTAATGCAAACGTTTACATAAGAATGGTTATAAAAATATATAATTATGCACAATCATCGGACAGGTGAAAAGTAATTGACCCATGTCGGACTTGAACCCACGTCTGCTGCATGGGAGCCTCGCGTCTTGCCGATTACACCACGTGTCTCGCTGAGCGGTATCCGCCTTGTATAAGTAGACACGTTACGCGTGGTAATTTGCTGCGAATTTGATCTCGATTTTCTTAGAAATCAAGGCCCATTGGAACAAATCCTTTTAGCTTGATGGTCTGCAGGAATTCCCTCACAACATACCTACGATCCATAAAATTCCTTTCGTACCATACTTGGTGTTCCCCTTGTGAGAGATTGCACGAAACCGTTTCGATATTCCTACTAAATGGATATTATACTCCGATGTAGGGACCTAAAATGGCATAATGGAATGCCGAAACTGGCAGTCAAACAATAAATATTTCTGTTAAACATAGGACTGTTAGTATCCCACGTCCTTCATACTCTTGACCAGCCGCAATCCCGGTTCCACCAGCAGTGATGGATTCAATAGGATCTGAAATTGGTTATGGTGGGTTGTACACTGGTCCAAGCAATTAGGGGATCAGATGAGATATCTAGGTTCTGAAGTATTGTTATCGACAGAATGAACTAAAATGGTTCGACGTTCTTCTGTTGGTTCTACGGAGTGTAGACAACAACATTATGGCATCCGAGATAGTGGTAATAAAAGAAAGTTGCTGACGAGAAGGTCGATGTTTACTTACTCTACCAAACGAATTACACAAGCAGTTGGGTTTAAATAGTGTAGTGAGCAGGTAGTGCAATGCAACAACAACATGACTTACCGGAAGCTATGGTATGGAAATCCAAAGGAAATTTGGAAGCTGGATAGACAGAGAGGAAGATGGCTGCAGCTATTACAGTATCGCCAAGTGTAATTTCCAGGACCTGGACGGGATTTCACACAACGGAAACCGTTATGAGAAGACTAGGCGAAGATTGTCCACGGATAACATTAGCAGGAAATCGCCGTTATATCCGGTTTACAGTCCGTAGAGACAAGAGGCTGAATGCAACTGAGCTGCAACGCATCCTCCAGGCAGCAACAGGACGCTCAGTATCAACACACAGTCCTAAATCGCCTTCGGGAAGGTGGCATCTACGCACGGAGGCCCATGGTGTGTGTCCCATTAAAATCACGACACCCTTCAGCAGGCAAAAACTGGGCGTAACGAATGGCAGCGGGTTCTGATCACAGATGAGACAAGATTTTATCTTCAGCTGGACAATTATCGTTTCCTCATCTTGAGAGAAGTTGGAAATCTGAACAATATTACTTATGTGCAGAAAATATCATCATATCATGGTGTCGGACGAATGGTGTGGGCAGGAGTCAGTATTGGAGGACTTACGGACCTCTAAGTCGTTGAGAAAGGCGGACTCCTCAAAGGTATACAGCAGTGGCGGCTGGTGACCAGAAAAGTTGGTAGTGCACTTTTTTCACCAGCTTCCACCGCTCCAGTATGGCAGCTCAACGCATTCCGAAAAAACTTCTATTGAGCCAAGATATCATACATGTAAATGAATAAAAAACAGCAAAGCTGCAAAGTGTCTGAATTTTGGCGAAAAATAATCGCATATCTTTATTAATAGAAGTGGCTTTAAGCATAATGAGATTTAATTGATGGACATAGCAATGAATGTATGAAGCAGTGGAAAACTTTTGCTTCACAAGAGCCTGCACCTCACGTGACGAATTACTCATGACTAATGCGCCATCATATGTTTGAGCTATTAATTTGTGTGGGCAATTTTCTAAATGGTTACTTAACTGTTCTATGATATGCGTTGCCAAAGTCTGGGCATCATGCTTTTCTTGTGCTATAAAATCCCAAAATCTTTCAACTGGTCTTCCATTAATAATGCACCTATGTACTATAACCATCTGGAAAAAACAGACTACATCGCTGGTGCCGTCAGCTATTACAACCACAAACTCGGCACCCTTCATTTCGTTACTGATTTCCTTATGGCAGGCTTGAAGGATGCATCGTAGGAGTTCATTCTGGATCGTTTTAAGGTGCCTTTAAAAACTGTTGCCTTCTCCAAATGCGATTTAGTAATGAATCTAATTCTGCACTACAATTAATCAACGCGAAAAACGCCAAGATTGGAAGATGATTCAGTCTCATCGTGTTCTCTGATGGCAAGTTCCGAAGAACCACAGGAACGAATAGAATTAATTATTGGATTTAATATGTACCCATTATTTGTAACCTTTTGATTGTGTAATGGCACGTACTTTCTGTATCCCCGAATAATCTAGTGGCTATATTTACATTGCCTAGACTTGCCAAATTCAAAACATTATTGACATGGACCGAAGAAAGTTCGTGTTTCCTTATTTTATCGTAAAGGTGTTGAATGTCAATGACTCCTTGTTTAGTCCAGGAAACTATTCTCCAAATAATAAACAAGGAAAACGAAATAAGGCGTTTTTCACATTCATACTTGCTGTACAGTTCCGAGTTAAATTTTATGTTGAATTGACGACTTTTCGTTTTACTGTCTGTGAAATTGTCAAACTGTGAATCTGTCTACGTAGCCTCTTGATTTTTAATTTCTGTTCAAACTTACGTAAACTGAAGCGTTCAGAAAGCAAGGAAAACACCTGATTCATTATTTCACCTGTTCACTTGAGCCTCAAAACCCACCATAAAACACGCTAAACAACGGACACAACGCACAGTTACTTCTCTTGCAGCTACACGTGAACT
This sequence comes from Locusta migratoria, assembly GCA_026315105.1. NCBI lineage: Eukaryota > Metazoa > Arthropoda > Insecta > Orthoptera > Acrididae > Locusta > Locusta migratoria. The sequence goes on from CM048748.1 coordinate 88,186,870, forward strand.
GGTTAAGAAGGCGCGAAAAGCCCGCTTCGTTCGAAGGGCGGACGACTCCAGTTGTCTTCGGCAGAGTTCGAACCAGTGATCTCAATGATTAACACTGGATACACAACTGTAGTGTTTTGAATCTGTGAAAATCGTGACACTCTATTTTTGTTAGGTTGGCAACTCCGTATGTATAAGTCGTGTTGTTCTTTTCTACTCTGCGTCCTTTGAAAATAAGATATGAATGATTAATTACTTTAATAAATACATTATACTAAAGTTCGAGTCGTTTATGCTTGAAGAGAACTCCAAGGAAACGAAGTAGAGTTCATATCCATAGATGAACTATATTTTTAGTCAGTTTCTATCACATTCAATTTAATGAATAAATTACACTGTTGTAGACGCTACTTCTCGTGTTCATTTCTCTATTTGCCTCTTGTTTATAATTTCCGTTTGAGCCCACCAACTGGAAATTACTACATGAAAAATAACGCTTATGTCAGACACCTCGAATTGATCGTTTTTACATCTTCATTTACAGTAAAACAATTTTTCTACAGTAAAACAATTTATCCATTTAACGGAATATGGTAGAAACACTATTTCGGAATAAAAATATAACTGAGGTACACGTTTTAAAAACACCATGCCGTTTTCTGCTGTTTCGTTTCATGAGTATACGGCTTATTCCAAGTCTCAACTATTTTGTGAATAGTATTAAAATGTTCATAGGTAGCTACCGTTGTATTTGAGTTACTTCGTTCGAAAAGCAACTAGAACAAAAGATTACAGATGTCATAATGTTAAATTCGGTGTACGCAAATACTACTACCAACTTTATACAGACAGATATACGTTCACAAACATGGCGTCGAGCGATACGCTTTCGTAATACACAGTACTGACTCCAGATTATCTTTGATCTCACTGCTTCGGACTCTGTTTCTGCGGCTGACAGGGAGGCTGAGCAACACCGTTGCCAAGCGTTGTCCCCGCACCCCGCACACCCCCTGAGACAGCCTAGTCGGCGTTTGCAGGCCGGCTACAAACCCAGCCGCTGTCGGCGAGTTCGGTCCACTCGGGAGTGGTCGGTGCGTAGCAGCCCGGGCGTTTCAAAAGAGATAAATGGAGCGCTACTACTCCCCCTGCCTAGAATTTCTAAACAGCAAACGGAGTTTAACGATATTATTATTCCTGGAGGAAGCGCTAACCTGCAAACCTATGCAGGAGCCGCCCCATTATCTTTCCACCTTTTGTTTTGGCCTACGCTGGTGCTATAGCAGATTGGTATCTTCTGGTGGACTATAACGCTGTACTGCTGGACAACAAGCTGAAGTTGAGGGAATTGAATGAATGGAGTGGCCAGCTTGTTCACTGGAGTTAAGCCCGATTGAAAATGTATGGGACGCGCTTAGCGGTCGCACTGCAACCAGACCAGCACCTCCCACAACAGTTGTAGAGCTCAGTATTGCACTCATGGATGAATGGGCAATTATCCCGCAAGAGGTGACTGATAACGTAATACTGCCCATGCCACGCAGGTTTGAAACTGTACTGTCCGTCTGAGGGGATCACACACTACTAGAGGGCAATGAGAATGACAGCAAGATATCGTCACATACAATTTACTATTGTAACCAGTATCTGAATAAAATACGTTACGGTATGTATACTGTGTATGATTTCCTACCTGATAATTGTTTTGAGCAGTGTACAAGAAACCGAAATGGCTCAACAGACGGGATATCAATTCAGCATTGACAATACAAAAAAACTTGTTCCTCTGCCAACAGCTGTGTAAACACGCATACTACTGAATATTCCAACGAAATGGTGAACAAAAGGGCTCTGTAACAAAGCATGTTGGGATTTATTTCCATCTGCTTGCATTACCGAACCTCCCGATACCAGTGTTGCATAATAATAGGTAGGAATGTAATTAGTTTATTATCATTTTCTTTTCCAAAACTTTTGTTAGTCTTGTTTCTAAAGTACCTAGCTGAAGTTATTTTCTATTATTTGACGTCGCAGGGGTTTGTTTAATTAGCAAATATTATTTAATTCATGCAAAAAAAATTGTTGTAGTTCCGATAGTATGCTAATTAGTATCTGCGATAAAACAAATTATTTTCTCATAATATTAAAGTAAGTATTATTATGTTTCACAGTTAATGTTATGTAAGTTTTCCCCTCATTAGGTTCTGTATAATTACCATTTATACGAAAGTAATTGTTTATAAAACCAACTTAAATACATTTGAAAGTGAGGCAATATTAACTTGACCGAGATTTGTATATCAATTTATTCAGTATTATTTATGCTACCTTTTACTGTAGCCAGTTGCTGTCAACTATTGATTTTTCCATTATAATTAAGTTAATGGACTCAATTAACAATACGTAATTTTCAGTGACATTGCTCTAGTGATATAAATAGGATTCTTACGCGCCATGTAAATGAGTCTTGTTTCGAGGGCACAATGCACGTCACTCTGAACTCTAATTTGAACAACAATGTAAAAATTATTCTTAAAATTCTAAACATTGCTGCTATTGTCAATGGATAAAAAAGCAGCCCTCGCTCGCAAATTAAAATTTGTTTGACCAGGTTTCGGCAATGACTAAGATTGCCTTCATCAGAAATTATAAAATAAAACAAGTCACATAATAAAATATACTACTCAGCTGTAAAGCCTGGGGATCCCCAGGTGTGCTTTGTGTCGAAGAGGTACATGACTATTCAGGTAGCACAGTAGCTAGTGGGCAACCTCTGGGGAACTTGCCGCACCTCAGTTGTATCAGACTTACCCAGGCAAGTGGGGCTCTGCCTGGGTAGACATCTACCTCCCTAGCTCATTATGGGAATAAAATGAAACAAGCAAAGAACATCGTTGGCGGACGAACAACCACCGTTTATAACCGTGGAAAAAGAGAATGTAAAGCAGTGACATATGGCTCCCTATCGTTCCCTTCCCTGCCAGCACCATGGGAGGAACGTAGGGTACGCACTCAAGGTAAGGCTGATGCCCATCGATAATATTATTGGTTTGCAGTTGAACTGATGGTGAAACTTTTCTGACTAGAAAGCCTTTTTTCTAGTGGAAAACCTGGAGGAGCTTTTGCCAGCTTTCGGAGACCCGGAGCTGCAAAATAAAATGAACCCCCTTCCTCCCCCCCCCACCCCGTCTACTTGGAAGTCGTCTAGTGAGTCCCCATTTCACGGAATCAAGGGTTGAGCGGCCGCTCCCGACGGAGGCTCTAGTGTGTGGAAGTGTAGGAGTTGATGACCTCTCCCACCCCCAAGATGAGGGTGACAATTCGCACCTCACCCTCTTTAGTCCACCACTGCCCCTGGGATGGGGTGCAATATCTCGACCCCTAATATTTTGTCCGGTCTTCCTAGGGACGCGCTTCCACTGTACTGCTCCACCGTGAGACGCACTGCAGCTGACAACTGAGACTTCGCTTCCTTCCCCAGCTGGCTTTCCTTTCTGCAGCCGGGCAGCTCGCTCTCTCCGCATCTTGACCTTACACACAGACTGGCTACTATGGCTCCACCTCCGAATATTAACGAAGGTTACCGAATTGCTACGAAACTGACGATTCGAGATGGGGTAGAAACTCTGCCTGGCATACGCCATCTTGCTTTGTGTATCTCATGATTTTATTATTATAAGCCAGGCGTTGTTATTTCAAAAACCAAATTATCAAAAACACATTGTTCTTAGTACAATTAATTATAATCTGGTGTCTCAAATTGGGACATTAGCAAATAATATTTACTTTAATGAGACAAATGTCATGTTTGAATGTCCACTGTAGCGTACTGTGTGGCTAGCACGTTAGGTTTTGAATTATATACATGTGGGCGGTAGTTCGCGACCAACCACCGACAATTTTTTTCACCTTGGGTCCTAAATGGTTTTCAGGCACTCTTTATTTATTAAATAAAGCTATGTTCTGTGATACTGAAAGTTGTGCACTTGTAAGAATCCTCCCTCTTAAATGTGCGTTTGTTCTATTTCCTGAACATGCCATGAAATATGTACCAAAGAATTGCTAACATGCACAGGCATATAAACCGAGGAGATTCTGTGATAATGAGTATTGTAAATAACGTGCTGATACTAGTATTTTCGTATATATAAAGTACTAGAATTTTGTAGGAATTGTTTCTTAGTGATATTGAAGTGTACACATTCAACAAATTGCCTTGCTTCTTTCTTTGTCTCTGTCCTGGCATGGTTTCTATAGATGTTTTTTTATGTTATTTTACGATTTCTGTAGCTTAATTATGATTGTGTTCATGTTCTGCACTAAAATAAAGTTCAAACGCTTCTTTTAATAGCTACAATAACTACAGAATAATAGATGGAATAATTGCAAGATTTTACCCTTAATATTGTATGACATACGTGTCAGCAGTTTGTAATATATGGGTCCTACCACCTTAAATATGTCACTTAACGACATAATATAATTTTTAATGATTCCGAATCGCTTCTCGTAATTGATGAACAAACTGATCTAAAACATAAAAGTTTCCTTGAAAATTTTATTGAAATATTCAAAGTGGAACCAGATTAATAACAACACATCCAGTGATAAATTTTAACGCATGTTACACCAAAGAGCACCTTCTAAATTATTTTCGTATATCGTTGGTAGACAAACCATTGGAGGCATGCAATATGATTGGCTATCATAATCAGAGAAAAAATTTTATACACACTTTAAACTGTTTAATATATCTTTGGTATAAATATAAACAAGCTATTGTAACCAGAAAATATCGTTGACATACACCAGCAATTTATTATAACTAGCTACAACAATTTATTATAACTCTACCATATTGGTGGCATGACAACGATCTTATATGGAAACCACATTACAAGAAGTATGTATAATCAAAATTTATATAAATATCGTATCCCGTGACTTTTATACTATCTCACAACTTTTGTATAACACAATTGCAGTTAACCTGATGACAGCTTTGTAGCCAAAATGGCCATCGTTAAATAAATTTACAAAAAAACGTAGCGATTTAGAATGATTAAAAATTATACAGAATAATAATTCCTCTGAACTCCAGTACTTAATCTACATATGAAATTAGGCCTTGTTGTTACAGTATCTGCCCACAATATGTGCATGTGCGTCAGTAGACCATGTTTGCAATTTGTTGGATGTACATTAAATAGGAAAAAAAAAATTTACTTCAAAATCTAACACGCTATGGTGGACAAATTACTTCCGCTCCAAACTCTCTGTAGCAGCAGGGTCTGTGTGTAAGGGGCCCCTTTACACGCTACAACATGTCTGTGCAGACTAGTTTTGCAACGACCTTTTGCGCATTAAAGCGTTGCATTTACACGTTCCGACCATTTGTACATCTTTGCTCAGTCTTGAGTTGTTCAGTCCATGGTTTAAAGGCTATGGGCAAACTAAGTAAATTTACTTATAAAACAATACTGCTGTCCACGGCAATTATATTGGAAGAAAAGAAAAGAAAGATGCCACAACATAAAAAATGGGTCAAGGACTGGCTATTAAAATGTTTATCACTTTCACACATTAATCTTTTAAAAGAACTAAAATTCGAAGAAGATGACTGGTTCAATTATTTACAAATGGATGAGGAAACATTTTTTGCGCTTTTACTTCACGTTCCACCACACATAAAGAGACATGACAGTGTGATGAGAAAGTTAATAAGTGCTTATGAGAGATTTTTAGTGACATTGCCGTTTCTAGCTAAAGGCAAAAGTTATGCTTACCTTAAATTTTCTGTTGTGGTGTTATCATCATCACTATCTTACATCATTCCAGAAACATGTCTTGCTATAAGGCAGCAATATTTGAAGGTGAGAACAGAAGTTAGTCACAACTCCTTATGCATTTATCTATTTATTTTACAACCATTTCTCTACTCACATTTGGCTCGACTTCTTTCAGTTTTGCTATTAATGCTTGATATGCTACACGTTTTTTTATGTCAGAATAATCCCTGCTTTCAATCTTCCATATGGCTGGAAACGACTTGTAAAGTTCATTGAATTCCGTTAAAAACTCTCTTGAGTACATTCGAGAATCGTGACTCTCTCCTGAAACATCACCCATATTGTTACGTTAGCCTCCCCACTGTCACAACAATACTACACTGTACGCTGGCTACAGCAACAATTGACTGTGCAATTCGTCTGAGATATCGTTTACACACTCCGACTTGTCTGAATGCCATCTGTGTGATTTCAAACCGTGCCAGACTTTGCGCAAACCGGACACCGACCAGTAGCGCATACCAAATCATCCGTCGATCAGTAATTTACACGCTCCGACATGCGTGCGCAAACAAGGTTTGTACAGACAAGTCTGTGTACATGTCGGAGCGTGTAAAGGGCCTCTAAGGTCAAGTCACCGCACCGACCCCCCGACCCAAACGTGTGGTTCCCACTGCCGGGCACAAGGAGCGCGGGGTTAACGTCCGTGCGCATGCGCACTCGGCAGGCCTGCCGCTTGTGACGTCACGTAGCAACGGCGACAGCGAAAGCAGCACGTTCCCTCGCGGTCGCCAACTGCGGCTAGCTGCGCCTCTGAAATGTAGCCAACAACTGCCCAGCGCAGCCAACACAACAGCAGTTACCGTTAACTACACTGAAATGCTGGCCACGGCTTGCAGGCAGCCATTTCCATTAACGAGTGTACCGCCCTTATCACTACTGCAGTTTACAACAACTACACAGATCCACATCCCGTCTGTTGTGATGTTGAATGCCCTGGAAAAATTGATCACCGTTTTCCAAGAACCCAGTGCCGTATGCTGGGTTTGTAACTTGGGCTATCAAGGTTGTACCGATAAAGACATTGTAATACTGCTTTTTTTTATCCCATCAGGTGTTGGAGTGGTTGTTAATGTTCGGGGCCGCTTTTAAAGTTTCACTCGCGTTGTAATATTACGGAGAATTACTTTGACAGAACAGGCACATTTAAATAATTTTACATATAACAGACTCAAAAGAAGTAGGTGGAATCTGACTTTAAAGTTTAGCGGCGGTGGTAATTTGGAATAAAAGCAACACCTGAGCACAATATTACATTTTTGTGTCCCAGCCTCGTCGCCGCTTTTGTGTCTCGTTTCCGTCGTAGTTGTCGGTGGCCGAGTAGAAAAGTACCGACACAGGAATAAAAGTTGCACGCTTGTGCAGGTACGAAGGTAAGCAGCCAGTGGGACAGCAGAAACTAAAATCACTAGAGTAAATTAGAACGATATATATATTGCACAGAATTTATACAATACTTAACTTTTACATAGTCCAGTATTGCAGAGTGCTGATACATAGTTGAGCTAGAGTCCTGCCTAGTGCCTATCCGATAGCCGTCTTCACTGGTGCCTATCTGATTCCGAAGGTCTTAACTGGTTCCTATCTCAGTCGCAAGTGAACGATGTCTTTCAGTGGTGGCCACGAGCGGAGCTGTACCAGAGGGCGCTCGTGACTGACATCGTAAGAACGCCGCGCCGTGCGTGCATGGCGGCGCACGGCGAAAGTAGGTGGCGCGCACTTTGGACTTGTGCGACACCACATACATAAAAGAAACTAACAGATTCCGCGATAACATTTCTTACCAACATGTTTGCTTCAAGTTGTTGGGATCGTAGCAGTTGAGGCTGTAATACTCTTGTTGCATTATGTAAAATGTTGCTTGATTTACTTAGAGCGGATTATGCTAACTGAATGACCGTGAACAAATATGAACTTTTGTGACAAAAGACTGTTTAAATCGATCGGATTTCGTTTAATTCCGAAGATTTCCTTGCAGGCATTACTATAAAGTCACATTCATGAAAGTTGCATATAATTATATCTAGAAGTTTCTACTAAATTATAGATAAAAGTTCAACAGTGGCTCCAAGCATCATGTTACATAATTAAGATTACTGCTGGAAAAATAGAAACACTTCGTGGGTCATTTTAAATAAGTAAAAGATTTTAATCGTACCAACTATATTTTCGTCATATTTAAAGAGAAAAGCGAACTCACACACTTACATTTGGTAGTAAGGAAGTCCCTGATGTACGTCTCAGCGAAGGGTAAAACATGAAAGACGAAGTGCACAACTGCGTTCTGGGCAGCTCGTAAAAGACATATGAACATCAAAAATATATGAAGAACGTAATTAGCTGCCAGAAAAAGCGGTGGTCAGCGACAAGTGTCGCAGATATATTTTTTACTAAATAAAATTTTTTGTGTAATATTACAAAATGCTAAGGGGGAAAAAATCAATATTTTGCGCATTTTCTGAGATATAGATAGAGACCGTGCAAAATATCTCAAGGAATTACCAGCAAATGAAGAAACGGTTGCCGACTAATGTTAAAACGTTGAGGGGGACATCCAATGACACTACACTCGCCCCCCCCCTCCCCCCCCCCCTCCGCCATAACCCGTAATGGGTGGTGGGAGGCAACTTTGAAATGTTTTATAGGAAGGCCTACTCTTTATTGCGGTACCTTTTGTTTTTCCGGTTTTTTTTTTTTTTTTTTTTTTTTTTTTTTTTTTTTTTTTTTTTTTTTTTTCTCACGCTACTAGTGGGGAAGGTGTGAGGTGTGTTCAGTAACTGTTTAATTACACATTGCCCATGCATTTTGAAGAGTTAGAATTAAGAACTGTCAAAGTACACTGTACACTATCAAATAAAAAACACCAATACAGCTGTTGTGAAACGTAACAAACACGCTCTTTGTTGCTTACACTGATGCTGAGTTCGTAAGAGAGAATCGTGTTTGTTCGGGACATTTCGGAAGCGCTCGTGCTTCTGTTGCAACGCTGGATTCCGAAGCCTTGGCCTGCTGTTGGCTGCACTACGCCACCCCACCCCTCCCCATCCCTAAAAGCGTCTAGGGGCAGTTGTGCGTCGGACCCCAGTTACCCGTACCAACCGATAGATGTCTCTACGGTCGCAAGCAATGTTGTGCAGAGACGCCATTTTCCATTCCGTATTTTCATGCTTTTCTCCTTATAACTCGTGTGTTGCTATTTCAAATTTACGGCACGCTTAAGAGGTACCAAAATCATGTCGTTCTTAGTACAATTAGTTGTAAATTACAGTCAATAGATGCCATATTGGCAACAACCTTGATATTGATGGCAATGTAAAACAAAGAGCTCTCAATAGGTGCTACTCGTATGGCAGTGGTTAGACGCATCGCCTGAAGGACCTACTAAGCGTGGTTCGCTCCCCAGTCCAGACAAGTTTGGTTCTTTTTTTACCTTCACTCCTAAAAGTTTTCTTACGCTGTTGTTAATGAAAAAGAATTTACATTTTGCGATATTTCGACATATTTACGTATACAAGCGCTTTCTCTAAAAAGTGCGATTGTTCTCTTTACTGAAAATACCGTGAAATATGGGCCAACGAATTTAAACATTGTCTCGTGAACTACCTGCACATAAACTGAAGACACACTATAATAATTAAAGTTTTAAATGTCATGCTGATTTTATATACAGATTACGTACTAGAGTTATGTGGCAACTGTCGTTTCTTATTGAGACTGAAGCGACTTGTTTCTTTTTTTGCAACAACTGTTATATACGTTCTTTCGTCCTATATGCATTGTTTGTAAGTAATTGCGCAAATACCGATTAGCTGATCTCAAGAGCTTTGTATTTTTTAGTAAATGTATGAAACTATTTGCATCAGCATGACATTTGCAACATTCACTATAACAAAGTGTTCGCACTTTATGTGCAGGTACTGTAGTTCAGAAAACAGTGTTTACAATTTGTTGGACCATATTTCACTGCATGTTCACTAAATAGAATAAATGCACTTATAAGAAAAAGCGGTTGTACTTGCAAATATGTCGGAATATCGCAACTCTTAAATTCTATTTAATAAATGTGTCAGAAAACATCTGGGAGTCAAGGTGAAAAATAAAAATATTGTCGGAAGCGAGAAAGGAACCACCTCCCACACACACACATCTGTTTTTCTTTTTAGTGTTTTATTTTGCATTTTTTCTCTTTTGTTGTTTTTTACCTTTTATACATATATTTCCCCTAAGCTTTGCCATTTCAGGCGTTGGCTCCTGTCATCCATATTACCACCAACAATTTACTAAATAAACATACAGAACAAAATATCTAGTGCCACCGCCACTTTCGCCGTAAGCTAAATTGACATAATATCGCCAATTCTTCAGGCGCCACCGTCAGTTTCCTCTAAAAGCCGATCTTTTCTGTCACCATCTGTGAAATAATAAGCCGGCCGCGGTGGCCGAGGGGACTGAGGCGCTCCAGTCACGGTCTGCACGGCCACTGCGGTCGGGGGTTCGAATCCCCCCTTGGGCATGGATATTTGTGCCGTCCTTAGTCTTAGCTAGTTCATAAGTAGTTTGTAAGCTTAGGGAGTGATGACCCCGTAGTTAAGTCCCATAAGTTCTACAAACATTTGAACATTTTGAAATAATAACAATATTTAATACACCAGTGTCATTCATTCCCATGCAAATGACACTCGAAAACTAACACGTGAATATTCTCAATAACAAAACAGAAATTCATGTAGAAGCTCAGCTCTGATTTCCGCTTTATTTATCAGAAAAGTATCCTCTGCTCTACGTTGCGTCTTTTTACAATTTAAGTTTCGAACTTCAAGTTTTAGACTGCTGGAAAGTCTTACCTGTCATTTTAATAGCCCAGTGTTACAGAAATATCATGGAATATTATAGACACACTTATATTACAATAATACTGAAGTCTTAGAATGATTCCTATTTTGAATATCAAAATACGAAGGTAGAAATATTTACTTAAATTAAACAACAGGGATGATAAATAAAAGCCCTGGAGTCGCATAGTATCATGGTAGCATAACCGTAGACATCTGTCGATTCGTACAAGTAAATGGGGTCCGACGCACTACTGTCCCTAGACGCCTGTCCTTCCTCTCACCATAGCGAGGGCTGCGGCATTGAGCGTCCAAGCTCTGTTCTCCGACTGTTGGAATGTAGCGAACGAGACATATTCCGCACTACGCGCTAATTCTTCGTGACGGAAACTGACTTCTATTGCCATTTTTGTTAATATTGGTTTTTAATTTCAGGTTTGTTTCAGCTATGGGCTTCGGTGATAGTTTTGTTAGCCTACAATATACGCCACTGCAACAACCACACCTGAAATTTAATTCTTACTCTATTGGCTATCCGAAATGCATCACCAGAAAAGACTGGAGATTCACTATGTGATCATAAGTATCTGAACGCACCACAAAACATACTTTTTTTTTTCATGTCAGGTGCATTGAGCTGCCACCCACTGCCAGGTAAGTATCAGTGACCTCAGTAGTCATTGGACATTGCAAGAGAAAAGTATGGGGCGCTCCGCGGAACTCATGGATTTCGAACGTGGTCAGGTGATTGGATGTCACTAGTGTCAGAAGTCCGTACGCGACATTTCCAAACTCCTAAACAACCCTAGGTCCACTGTTTCTGATGTTTCCGCTAAATAGGTCAGGAGTCCACTACACTCAGGAAGCGGCTACACGGGTAGCGGGGGCTGTGTGGCGTGGAATGGGCGGTTTTTTAGGTTAGATGGCCTCGGGAATACACAAAATGGGTTTCAGTCTCAAAGGGGGCAGGTCAGACACGGGAAGAAAGTAGACATAAAAACCATTGGTGTAACAGTTGTAAATTGTCGTAGTTGTGTTGGGAAAATTCCAGAGCTCCAAGCGCTGATATAAAGTACTGAGGCACAAATCGTTATAGGTTCTGAAAGCTGGCTGACGCCTGAGATAAATTCGGCCGAAATTTTTTCAAAGGGCCAAATGGTCTTCAGAAAGGATAGAATAAATAAAACAGGGGGTGGCGTGTTTATTGCTGTTACAAACGATTTATCCTGCAACGAAATCGAGGCAGATACTTCCTGTGAATTGGTCTGGGTAGAGGTTATACCTGACCACCGAAATATTAATAATTGGATCTTTTTATCGGCCCCCTGACTCAGACGATGCGGTTGCAGAAATGTTCAAAGAAAGCTTGAATCATATTTCAAATAGGTATCCGAAGCATACTGTTATAATCGGTGGCGACTTTAATTTACCCTCGATATGTTGGCATAATTACGTATTCAAAACCGGGGGCAAATATAAAACATCGTCCGAACTAGTTCTGAATGCTTTTTATGAGAACTACTTCGAACAGTTAGTTCATGAACCCACTAGAATAGTACGTGGTTGCGAAAATACTCTTGATCTCCTAGCAACAAATGATTCCGAGATAGTAAAGAGCATCAAAACAGATACAGGGATTAGCGAACATCGAGTTGTAGTAGCGAGACTGAATATCGAAATTCCCAAATGCACCAAAAATAAACGAAAAATATATCTATTCAATAAAGCAGATAAAAATTCGCTTCACGCTTTCCTGAGTGATAGTCTCCAGTCCTTCAAAACTAAAAATGCGAGTGTAGATCAGTTGTGGCTTACATTCAAAGACATAATATCAGTAGCAATCGAGAGATTTATACCAAATAAATTAATAAAAGAGGGGGCTGACCCCCCGTGGTACACAAAACAGGTCAGATCACTGTTGCAGAAACAAAGAAAAACGCATGTAAAATTTAAAAAGACACAGAATCCGCAAGACTGGCAATCTTTTACTGAAACTCGCAACCTAGCGCGGACTTCAATGCGAGAATCTTATAGTTGTTTCCACAACGAAATCCTGTCTCGTAATCTTGCAGAAAATCCAAAGAAATTCTGGTCATATGTGAAGTACACTAGCGGCAAAACACAAACAATACCTTCACTACGCGATAGCAATGGTAATACTACCGACGACAGTACTGCTAAGGCAGAATTACTAAACACAGCTTTCCGAAATTCTTTCACCAAAGAAGACGAAGTGAACACTCCAGTATTCAATCCAAGAACAGCTGCCAGCATGCGAAACTTAGAAGTAGATGTTCCTGGAGTAGTAAAACAAATTAAGTCACTAAACAAAAATAAATCTTCCGGGCCAGATTGTATACCAACTAGATTCCTCTCAGAGTATGCTGATGAAATAGCTCCGTACTTAGCTATAATTTACAACCGATCACTCAGCGAAAGATCCGTACCCAAAGACTGGAAAGTTGCCCAAATTACTCCAATATTCAAGAAAGGCAATAGGAGTGATCCCCAAAATTACAGGCCTACCTCATTGACGTCGATTTGCAGTAGGATTCTGGAACATATACTTTGTTCGAATATTATGTACTACCTCGAAGAGAACGACCTATTAACCAATAGTCAGCACGGATTCAGAAAGTATCGCTCTTGCGAAACACAGCTTGCCCTTTATTCACATGAAGTGTTAAGTGCCATCGACAAGGGATCTCAAATCGATTCCATATTTCTGGATTTCCGGAAGGCTTTTGATACTGTACCCCACAAGCGGCTTCTAATGAAATTGCGTGCTTATGGAATATCTCCCCAATTGTGCGATTGGATTCACGATTTCCTATCAGAAAGGACACAGTTCGTTGTAATTGACGGTAAGTCATCGAGTAAAACAGAAGTGATATCTGGCGTTCCACAGAGAAGCGTTATTGGTCCCCTACTCTTCCTCGTGTTTATAAACGATTTAGGAGATAATCTGAATAGCTCCCTTAGACTGTTCGCGGATGATGCTGTCGTTTATCGGTTAGTGAAGTCAACAGAGGATCAAAAGCAACTGCAAAGCGATTTAGACAAAATTTCTACTTGGTGCGAAAATTGGCAATTGACACTAAATAAAGAAAAGTGTGAAGTAATACACATGACCACTAAAAGAAATCCGCTGAACTTCAATTACGCGATAAATCAGTCAAACCTTAAGGTCGTAAATTCTACCAAATACCTAGGAGTTACAATTACGAACAACTTTGACTGGAGAGAACACATATAAAATATTGTGGGGAAGGCGAACCAAAGGTTACGTTTCATTGGCAGAACGCTTAGACGATGCACCAGCTCCACCAAAGAGACTGCCTACATCACACTTGTGCGTCCTCTCTTGTAGTACTGTTGCCCTTTGTGGGACCCTCACCAGGTGGGACTGACGGAATATATTGAGAAGGTTCAGAGAAGGGCAGCTCGTTTTGTTTTATCACGTTACGGGGGGGAAAGCGTCACGGAAATGTTGCACGAATTGGGGTGGAAATCATTAAAAGAAAGACGTTATTCTTTGCGGCGTGATCTGTTTGCGAAGTTTCAATCACCGACTTTTAGTTCTGAATGTGAAAATATTTTGCTAGCACCCACCTACTTAGGGAGACATGACCATCCCAATAAAATAAGAGAAATCAGATCGAAAACGGAACGATTTAGGTGTTCTTTCTTCCCGCGCGCTATTAGAGAATGGAACGGTAGAGAAAAGTTATGAAGGTGGTTAATGAACCCTCTGCCAGGCACTTAAATGTGATTTGCAGAGTATCGATGTAGATGTAGATGTAGATGTGATAGTGATGCGTTGCTTGCTTCAGCCGCTGCTGCACGTCTCGCCATTGAATCACAGAGGCTCTGGGCGTGTTGTTGCGGTATAGCGGTCCTTGTTGCGTCCACATAACGCTAGCTCTGGTATAGCAATCAGCGACCAGACGTGTTCGTTACGCGGTAGATGGGGAGAGTAGGGAGGCGAAGCAGCACTGCAATCCTAGTGCCACGCGCCGCCACACCTTATTGTGTTGCAATGTGGCCGTCGGCAAACTCCGAAGATGTGGGAGGACCATGAGATGTAGTACGGGTCAATACAACGTGTGCAGGATCAGTATACGACGGTGAGACGTGTGCCCGCGCTAAAGCCATCAAGTGCAACTCTCCTCTCGTAGCCACAAACTCACGCTGCAAAATTTAGCCGGCCGCAGTAGCCGAGCGGTACGGGCGCCGTGGCTCAGCGCGCCTGGTCAAGGGGCTAAACTGTTGGCTAAACGCCCTCTGTAATAAAAAATATGATCCAACCATTCAACGAACAACCACGAACGAACTGAACGAACGACCGCGAACCGTAGATCTACCAGATGAAAAAAAAGTAAATAAATAAAAATAAGAAGAAGAAGAAGAAGAAAAAGCGGTCTGCGACGCGCCAGACACGGTCTGCACGGCCACTAAGGTCAGGGGTTCGAATCCCCCCTCGGGATTGGATATTTGTGCCGTCTTTAGTATTAGCTAGTTCGTAAGTAGTTTGTAAGTTTAGAGTCCCATAAGCTCTACACACATTTGAACACATTTTATGCAAAATTTAGCAAATTTATCTTCAAGATCTTTGGATGATCAGAAATCTTTATATAGTCCCGCTGCTTTATAGCAATTTCTGAAAACTAAAATTAAAAGAAAAATAAATGCTGGAATATGAGACCTATGTTTTATGTTATTGTTGGCGTGCGTGGATAACTTGTGGGCAAATACTCTACGCAACTTACTTGTATGTAAGCATGTTTATGCGTGTGTTTATTGTGATTCAACCAGTAGTCTTCCTTCAGCTAGCTTATTCCTAAAATGGCTAATAGTAAGAGAATCATAAATCAATTTCAATGGCATGTTTGGCTGGAACATACTGTAGAACAGAGGTTCAAAATCTTCATTTGAAATACCAAAAAATCAAAAAGTCCAAATGTTTGAAATTCTATGGGACCAAACTGCATTGGTCATCTGTCCCTAGTCTTACAAACTACTTAAACTAAGTTAAAATAACCTAAGGACAACACACACATCCATGCCCGAGGGACGATTCGAACCTTCGACGCAGGAGGCAGCAAGATCCGTAACGTGGCGCTCCAGACCGCTCGGCTACTCCCGTCATAACCACCTAGAGAGAAGGCCGCGGCGCTCTCGTGTGACGTCATGCAGAGTAGGCTGCGCGCGCGTAGCTGACTGGGTAGCCGCTGGGGCACGGCCCACTATGCCGAAGCAGCCAGCCAGTCAGCTACGGGCGCGCAGCCTACTCTGCATGACGTCACACGAGAGTGCCGCGGCCTTCTCTCTAAAAGGTGTTGCTTCCGCGCGGCTTTAAAATGTCCGGGCTCATACAGGGTGTCCAGATAAGGGCTTCCTGATTTCAAAATTAAATATCTCGAAAACAAAGATCGATAGAGGAATGCAGTAAACGGTACGTTTATTGTGAAAGCTGTAAGAAGTTTGAAATAATAGTTACAAAAGCTGCTAACAGATGGCGCTGTACGCTGTACAGCTCATATCAGCATACATAAGTGAAATAATCGTATGAAAACACTCTTTGCAAACAATCACATCACAATGTTTTCAAAATGTTCACCATTGCCACTACAGAGGTGGCGCAAACGAAGAATGAAATTCGCCATCACATTTCGCAGTGTCTCAACCGAAATGGATTCACATGCCACAGAGATCGCCGATTCAAGCTCGTCCAGCGCGACGGGATGCTTCGGGTAGACCGTGTCTTTCACTGTGCCCCACAAAAAAGTCACAGGGAGTCAAATACGACGGATATGGAGGCCAATCCATGCCTGTACCAGTAAATTTGGGATATTCCAAAGCAATTACTCGATTCCCGAAGTATTCCTCAAGAAAGCGAAACACTTGTTCGGTCCGATGTGGTCGGGCTCCATCTTGCATAAACCATTCAGTACCTGCTCGATCCTCTATCGCTTGCTGTGTGGAGACAAATTGTTCCAAAATTGCAACTTAACGTGGACCAGTGAACGTTTCTCGAATGAAAAAATGGCCAATAATGCCTCTGCTGCATACTGCAGCCCACACAGTAACTTTAGGAGAATACAGGGGTTTCGCTTCACACCAATATGGCTTTTCGGAGCCCCCAAAATCGTCAGTTCTGCTTATTCACGTATCCATTCAGGTGGAAGTGTGCTTAATTTGTAAACCAGATGCAGCCAACATCAAATCCTTCACTATCAATCAATATGAGCATCTGATTATCAAAGGCATCCCTTTGTTGCACAGTTCGTACGGGTATGGCCTGGTGCGTTTGAATTTTGAATGGAAACATGTGTAGGCTCTTTCTCAGTATTTTCTACGTGCTGGAACGCTTCAAACCAGTCTCAGATGCAATTCTACGGACGGATGACATTGGATTTCGCTGAATAATTCCAGAAACTGTGGCGATATCTTCAGGCGTAACTGCGGTTTGCTTGCGGCCGACATGCCGCAGTAGATCATTAGTTACGCTGCCTGTTCGTTGAAATTTTCCGAAGAGCGTACGAATGGTTTTCGCGTCGGATCCTTTTAGAACATTAAATCGTGCTTGAAAATTTCGCCTTATTGCCGTAGGACTCTTCTAACCTATGGTACTGTAGCACCAGAAAAACGCGTTGTTCAATGTAGTACATGGTTTTAATCTCTTCCTTCGGTACGTTAACCTGGAACTGATCCCTCTGGGCTTCGGGTCACTATTTATACTAGGCATTACGTATGGCGATTACAGCGCCATCTGTAAGCAGCTTTTGTAACTATTATTTCAAATTGCTGTATAAACTTCTTACAGCTTTCACAATAAACACACCGTTTACTGCATTCCTCTATCGATCTTTGTTTTCGAGATATTTAATTTTGAAATCAGGGAGTCCTTTTCTGGACACCCTGTAGGTCGAAGTGTACAACTTTTCCCTAACCTGCGGAAGACACCCTCAGAGGTACAGTGCCAAATTGCGATTGGAAGTTGAATAAGCGCCGTATATATGATGTGTGGTGTCGCACAAGTCTGAAGTGCGCGCCACGTACTTTCGCCATGCGCCGCCATGTAAGCACGGCACGGCGTTCTTACGACGTCAGCCACGAGCGCCCTCTGCCGCAAGTCCGCTCGTGACCACCACTGAACTGGATCGGTCACTTGGGAATCAGATAGGCACTAGGACTCATCAGTAGCCAGGCCTCTATCTAGTCAAACTATGTATCTGCATTCCACTAGTCTTCAGTTAACAAAGTTAAGTATTATACCATGTCTTCGAAATATATATCTTGTTCTAATCTAGCTTAGTGTTTCTAGTTTCTGCTGTCCCACTGGCTGGTCACCTCAGATTCTGTACCCGCACACGCGTGCATCCTATTTCCCTGTGTCGGTCTCTCTCTACTCGGCCAACGACATGGAGGACAACCGGCGGAAACGAGACACAAAATGATGTACCGTGTGCCACAAGCCATCACGTGACGTCGGCTCGAAGACTATCTCTGGTATTGCCAACACTATTAACAGACAAAAATCGATTGTCATTCCGCTAGTGTAACGTTGAACTCCAAATCCTGTCTAATTTACCACTTTCCCCTGTTGTTGTTGTTGTGGTCTTCAGTCCGGAGACTGGTTTGATGCAGCTCTCCACAATACCCTATCCTGAGCAAGCCTCTTCATCTCCACATAAGAACGGCAACCTACATCTGTCTGAATCTGCTTACTGTATCCATCTCTTGGTCTTCCTCTGCGATTTTTACCCCACACACTTCCCTCCAATGCTAAATTCACAATTCCTTGATGTCTAAGAATGTGTCCTACCAATCTATCCCTTCTTTTAGTCAAGGTATGCCGGAAATTTCTTTTCTCCCCAATTCTGACCAGTACCTCCTCATTAGTTACGCGATCCACCCACCTAATCTTCAGCATTCTTCTGTAGCACCATATTTCAAAAGCCTCTATCCCCTTCCTGTCTGCACTGTTTATCGTCCATGTCTCACTCCCATACAAGGCAACACTCCATACAAATGCCTTCAGAAAGGACTTTCTTATGCTTAAATCAATATTCGATGTTAACAAATTTCTCTTTTTCAAAAACGCTTTTCTACCCATTGCCATTCTGCATTTTATATCCTCTGTACTGCGACCATCATTTGTTATTTTACTGCCCAAGTAACAAAACTCATCTACCTCCTTTATTGCATCGTTTCCCAATCTAATTCCTTCAGCATCACCTGATTTTCTTACACTGCACTCCATTACCCTAGTTTTGCTCTTGTTAATGTTCATCTTATGTGCACCTTTCAGCACACTGTCCATTCCGTTCAATTGCTCTTCCAGGTCCTTTGCTGTAACTGACAGAATTACAATGTCGTCGGCAAAACGCAATGTTTTTAATTCTGCACCCTGAACTTTAATTCCTTCTCCAAATTTCTCCTTGCTGTCTGATTTTTGTACAAGTTGTAAATAACCTTATGCTCACTATATTTTACTCCTGCTTGATACGGAACTTGAAAGAGTTTATTCCAATCAACAATGTCAAAAGCCTTCTCCAAATCCACAAAAGCTAGAAAAGTAGGTTTGCCTTTTCTTAATCTATCTTCTAGGATTAGCCGTAACGTGAGTATTGCCTCTCGAGTTCCTACATTTCTCCTGAACCCAAACTGATCTTCCCCGAGGTCGGCTTCTACCAGTTAATATTTTGCAACCATGACTTATTAAACTGATGGTTCTGTAGTTTTCACACCTGTCTGCACCTGCTTTCTTTGAAATAGGGATTATAACATTTTTCTTAAAGTCTGAGGGTACTTCGCCTGTCTCATACATCTTACACACCAGGTGAAACAGGTTTGTCATGGCTGGTTCTCCCAGAGACTTCAGTAGCTCTGAAGGAATATCTTCTACTCCAGGGGCCTTGTTTCGACTTAGGTCTATCAGGGCTCTGTCAAATTCTTCTCTCAGTACAGTACAGTATCTCCTATTTCTTCTTCATCTACATCCTCTTCCCTCCCTACAATATTGTCTCGAAGTTCATTTCCTTTGTAGAGCCCCTCTATATACTCTTTCCACCTTTCAGCTTTCCCTTCTTTGCTGAGAACTGGTTTTCCATCAGTGTCCTTGATATTCATAGAGATGTTTTTCTTATCTCCAAATGTTTCTTTTATTTTCCTGTAGGCTGTATCTATTTTTCCCCTATTTATACATTCTTCTACATCCTTGCATTTGCCTTCTAGCCACTTCTGCTTAGCCATTTTGCACTTCCTGTCAATCTCATTTCTTAGTCGTCTGTACTCCATTTTGCCTGTTTCATTTACTGCATTTTTATATTTTCTCCTTTCATCGATTAAATTTAGTATCTCCTGTGATATCCAAGGATTTTTTGTAGGTCTTTCCTTCCTACCTATTTTGTCCTCTGCTACCTTCACTATTTCATCTCTCAATTTTACCCATTCCTCCTCTACTGTTTTATTTTCCCCTGTTTCTGTCAATTGTTGCCTAAAGCTCCCTCTGAAATTCTTAAGAACCTCAGGTTCCTTCAATTTATCCAGGTCCCATCTCCTTAGTTTCCTACCTTTTTGTAGTTTCTTCAGTTTCAGCCTACAGTTCATAACCAACAAGTTATGGTCAGAGTCTATATCTGCCCCTGGGTATGTTTTACACTGTAAAACCTGGTTCCGAAATCTATGTCTTACCATTATAAAATCTATTTGGTATCTCCCGGTGTCTCCTGGTCTCTTCCACGTATCCAACCTTCTTTTGTGATTCTTGAACCCCTATCCTTTTGATATTATTGCGGTGTTTGTTGAGGAGTATATGTGCGCGCTTAGTACCGTCAGATGCGGTTGAAGAGAGCGACCAGCTGAAAGTCCACTGAGAGGTGGCAGAGTAATCGGTTATGGTTGATATTCGGTCCTGGAGAGGTGTCGCGGCAAGTTGTAACGGCACTTTGAAGTTCCCATGCACTAATTGGAGTTTTATACGTCTCCTGACGGGTCGTGTGAAACAACTGCTTACTTTCAACCATCTCTTTAAGGGAGCAGAATTGTGTGATGTTCGGAAATAGCGGCTGGGTCGGTGCAAAGAGTACCTTGAACAGAGAGATAGGAGTTATCCGATGGAGGGCGAAAACCAAAAACATGCCGAACCTGAGACTACACACGATATGGCGAGGGACGAGACACAATGGTGGCAATGGAACATTCCCAGCAGACCTGTTTGCTCTCCCGTATGAGTCGCTGAGCTCGGACCCAGAGCCGTTTGAATGCAGTCAGATGTTACAGAGAAGAGTGGAGACAGTGACACTGCATGGCTTGCTGACGGTCCTGAATACCCCGGCGATCTCTGACTTTCGCAGGAAAATGCCTGAACAGGGGGGAATAGTTACATCAGCTGCGAAAACAATGCCCACAATAACCTGGTCAACTGCTGTATCTACATTAGCGGGACAGCAACTGAGGTGTAAGCCGGCAAATCAGCCCTGTTGAGAGACCATCGGACAAGCTCTCTGTAGGTTGAAACTGCAGAAGCGACAGAAGGAAGAAGGATAGAGAAATGGTCGTTACCACAAAGGTCATAGTGGACCCTCCCACTAAGACTCTGGAGAAGGCTCAGGCTACAAAGAGACAGGTCAATGGCAGAGTACGTACGATGCGTAATGCTAAAATACGTAGGAGCACCGGAGTTGAGGAGGAAAATGTCCTGTTGTGCCAAGAGAGTCTCAACGTTCCTACCATGGTCCTCAATGGGTGGTGGGCATTGAAATCCCAAAGAGAAATGGCAGGGGAAGCTGAGAGATTAACGCAGCGAGTTCAGCGAGAGAAACTACTTCATCTGGGGTGAGGTAAAGAGAACGGACTGTGATGTTCTGCATTGCCGGATCCTAGCAGCCACTGCTTCGAGGGCCGTGCGGAGTGGCGAATACGCTGAGCCTTTTCTATAGTAGCCCTGATTGCCATGAAGGCAGGGCTCTGCTGGACAGAGAGACGCGTGGAACTCCACCTTGTCCTCAGACAAGATAGCCACCGGGAATTTCTTTTTTCTTATTCTTTTTCTTCTTTTGTCTCCCTGGTCTTTAGGTTTCTCTTGAGGGCTTCACTAACAGGACAGAGGAGGATCTAGAAGCCCTACAACCGCAGTTGGTGCCTCTTTCGTCCACTCACTGTGCCACTTTGGTAGTAGAAGAAACCGTTTTAGGGAGGCTACTGAAGGATCCCTTCCTTGCGAGAGAAACCAGAGATGGCTGTTGTTTCTGTGGCTTGGGGGCGGGGAACAGCGTCCGCGGCATTTGGTAGGTTATTGCTCTCAAGGTAGGGGATCTTGGGAACTACTGAAAAAGAAGTGTCCCCAAGTCGGGCAGGTGTTAACGTTTGGGCCTGCGAACCTACTAACTGAAGAGGTGGCAATCTTGACGTATGACGCTGGTGATACACAACTGTGGCACTGTGGCATCAGGACGGTTCCTTCTTGCCTCCTAATAAGAGAACCTCTCCAGGGTCTTATATTACATTTCTCTCTTTCTGCGGAACTGACCAATCAGGTGATGCTGCCCAAAGTTATTACTAATGGTAAGAGACTCTCAAGCGACGTAGGGACGTTTCATTGTGATGAACGTCCGCACTCCCAAACCTCCAGCACCTAAAACTCAGCATGATTGGGGGGGGGGGGGAGGCGTAGGGTTTAACATCGCACTGGTAGATCATCAAATTGAACTTCTCGGGCAACGAATCGCCCTCAAAGGCCAAGATGAAGTCACCGGTAGCGACCCTTTTGTCCTTGTGCTACGAGGCGTTTGTCTCAAAGTGCTACAAGCGCTCTCAGCGCGCTCCTGCAGTTGTCGGCGGCATCACACTGCGAAATAAAAGGTGTGAAATTTCTACTTTGTCTCTATGAAAACGCACATTTCCGCTCTTGTGCATATGTTCCTCATGCTCTTTCTGTGATATAGGTCAACATAAGCATCAACTAAATAGCCCGTCGCATAACACAAAAGATCGCGAGTGCTTATGTGGTAGATCGCCTGAGTACTGTGAGTGCAGCAGAAAAATTGTTGATGAAAATTAACAATAACTGTTTCTGTTAGCGCTTCTTCGATACAGGTATGTTTTACTTATTAACAGTCGTGCAGAAGTGTTACTGTGAACTTAGAACTTCTGCTTTTTTATAGTTTGTGAATTGGAAATAAGATATTAAAATTTGATCTTGTACACATAATTTTAATTATACCATTACAAATGATTTTTCTCTCAAAAGTGTTACAGAACCTGAAACTGATGGCCTTTAATTCCCTTAGAGAAATACCTTGTATTATTAATATTGCACTTAGAATAAAGGTCTTGTTTCTTCTTCTTACCTATGCGAATCATTGTTTTCAAATATGAATGCAATAATAAATCATCATTGAACAAGGTAACTCTCGAAATTCTGGACTCCTGTATTCGATAAATGTAGCAAAGTTACTCAACAAAAGTCAAGGGCATGATTAAGACATTAAACGTCATGTAACATTTGTAAAATATTATGAAATAAATTTTTAATGTTTAGAACTAATAGTGATGATGTAAAAGTTTTTCTGTGAATTATAGTTGTTTTACATATTAAAAAATGGAAATGTAGGAATCAGTGCATACTGTACAGAAGTAGATCACTTTGATTCGGTAGTATGAAGTAGTAGATCGCCTAGCCTTTGGGGTTGCCTACCCCTGCTTTAGAGGCTTGTAACTGTTTTTTGTGAGGCTAAACCTCCTATTCTTGACATGGTGTGATTCAGTATGTGAAGTTGTCTGTGTATATTACTGCGATTTGCCAAATGTTTGCTAGAAAGTATTTTAAAATCCTAGCAAACTTGGCAGTTTTCCACCTTCGTACGTGATGCAAAATTTCCTAACAATTCTAATATTGATGATAGTGAACTGAAAATTAGAATGTAACTATTAAAGTCCATATAGGACCTTGTGACAGTGCCGCCCAAAGAGTAGCACTCAGTCATTATGTTTGGAGAAATTTATCGAGATAGATTACATGCACCGCAAACACTGACCTTGCCAATGCACACAATTGTTACACTCTTTTTCTATTATTAATTTTGGTACTATTATATCTATGCAGACAGTTGATATTGATGGGAATGAATTATATGTATAAATCTGTAATTTGGAAAAATCATGTTAAACAGCCGTGAAGCTATGACTAATATGGGACTGGCCAGCGGAGAGCTGGTGTGTGTGTGTGTGTGTGTGTGTGTGTGTGTGTGTGTGTGTGTAAAACGGAAACGGCCGGCCGGGTAGGGGGGTATTAGCGCTCGCTTGGAGAGGCCATGACGTCAGAGGGAAATTACCGGGCAGCTAGCGAGGCGACAGTGTATTGTATACGATAAAGTTACATTTAAAAATAAAACATAATTAAAACAGAGAAGTGCGACACAGTTTCTGAAAGGGTTTCATATGACACGTCTAGTAAACGCAAAGACGTCTCTCTTATCAAGTACACATAAAAAGTTTTAATAGAATGATAATAAAGCAATTTACTGTTTAGTTGGGAAAAAAATCATAACTTGTAAACCATTTAAGATACAGAGGTGAGCGACGGCTGACATAAAAGGTCTCAACTAGGTGCATCACCTGATATGCTTACTTACAGTCGAAGTAAACTAATACTGATCACAGAAAACCTAAGTCACTGATAGGATTGTATAAATTTGTTAATAACATAAAGTACAAGACAGATACACGACGCCGGCCGTGGTGGCCGAGGAGACTGAGGCGCTTCAGTCACGGTCTGCACGGCCACTACGGTCGGGGGTTCGAATTCCCCCTCGGGCATGGATATTTGTGCCGTCCTAGTTCGTAAGTAGTTCATAAGTAGTTTGTAAGTTTAGGGACTGATGACCCCGTAGTTAAGTCCCATAGACTATACAAACATTTGAACAAACATTTGAGATACACGACCAGCATGACAGTGTTTGCTCACAGGTGCAGTATTAGAAAATGATTATACCATAAAACCACATTGTTCAAATTTACTTATGCATGTTTTATTTCTTTAAATAATTAAATTGTAACTAATCGCCCCACAGGAGAAATGAAATGTAAGGAAATGAAATGTTAATTACGACGAAACTTCCTGGCAGTGTAAAACTGTGTTCCGGAACCGGAACTTGAACCTGGGACCTTTGCCTTTCGCGGGCAAGCGCTCTACCAGCCTGCCCGCGAAAGGCGAAGGTCCCAGGTTCGAGTCCCGGTTCCGGCACACAATTTTAATCTGCCAGGAAGTTTCATATCAGCGCACACTCCGCTGCAGAGTGAAAAGTTTCATTCTGGAAACATCGCTTGGGCTGTGGCTAAGCCATGTCTCCAGCATATCCTTTCTTCCAGGAGTGCTAGTCTTGCATGTTTCGCAGGAAAGCTTCAGTGAAGTTTGGACATTAGGAGGCGAGCTACTGGCGGAAGTAAAGTTGTGAGGCGGCATCGTGAGTCGTGTCGGGATAGCTCAGCTGGTAGGGCGCTTGCGCACGAAAGACAAAGGTCCCAGGTTCCGGCAAACAATTTTAATCTGCCAGGAAGTTTCGTATCAGCGCACACTCCGCTGAAGAGTGAAAAGTTTCATTCTTAGTTGTGTTTAATTAATCATATGCAGGTGGGGACTGTGGACGAATTTTTATCATCCCCTAGAGCAGAACTTAAGGTGCAGTGAAATTGTTAGTGTTAATATTAGATTCTCCACAGACGGCCCTCATTAAATAACCTCGCAACCTTCACACAAAATTTCGCTATATTTGGAGATGGTGGAGGAGGATCTTCTTTAATATTAGTCCCTTTCATATGGAATGACCCATAACGCTTTAAAAATCGTCCAGATAAAATCATGTCACAGAATTTATGGTGGGGCAAGGTCGCACATGCCATTGGCTAAAGTCTCGATCAGCGGCATGGGTAGCGTCGCGGTGCGTCCGTAGCCGTGTTAGGTTGGCAACGTAGTACATTTCGAGTAGCCTATGTCTTGTACGATAATTCAAGTACTGACTGGACAAGGGTACATCGACAAATATTATTAGTTTTACGAATATGTCACAATTTTAAAGGATGTGTTTAGGCAGGATCCGAAGAGTACAGCTTCAATTGTTGTCAGCGAATGTTATGATTTTTAAGAATACTAGTATTGCATGTGGTCGAAAATCGACCAATTGTTTACAATGGTCACTGGGGGTAAAATTTTACGTATCATGTCGGCGGCCTCGCGTGATTATGGGCAACATCAACAACGCGATAGAAAATCTTTGCCCATTTGTTCGAACCACATAGAATGACTCGATTAGTGTATCGTACAGACCATGAAGTAAAAAAATAATGCTGTTCCTGCTTTACGGTTGACAGGTTCTTGTATGTACCCTCGTCCGCTCAGTAAAACTAATTTCCCTCGTAAAGCGAATTCAAATGTTCCAATGTTTGTAGAACTTATGGGACTTAACTACGGGGTCATCAGTCCCTAAGCTTACAAACTACTTATGAACTACCTAAGACTAAAGACGGCACAAATATCCATGCCCGAGGGGGGATTCGAATCCCCGACCGTAGTGGCCATGCAGACCGTGACTGGAGCGCCTCAGTCCCCTCGGCCACCGCGGCCGGCCGTAAAGGATTCTTACTATTCAGCATCCGTTGCCAACATTATCACAGGAGGCCCCTGGGATATTTGGTAAAATTTAACCGGCACTGGGAGGTATGAAACGGTATATTTTACGTGTTAAGGAAAATGCCTGACACAATAACAACAAATAAAAAACGAAAGTATATACTTCTCATGCCACTTTCGAATTACATAACTTTCATTAGCCTAATATTTGAAATGGAACTACAATTTCGGCGTTCGTATATTTATACAACGTCAAGAAATAATGTTATCCAGAGCTGACAACATGTCGACTTCGTAGTTCCACCCGTGCATCGCTATATACCTCTCCCGGCGTATCATCATTTATATCGGCATTCTCGACTTCGTAGTTCCACACGAGCACCGCTAGATGCCTCTCCCGGCGCATCATCCTTTACTTCGGCCTTCATATGAAAACATCCATTTCCTTTAACCACTCTTAATCACTGCGAAGATGAAGCATTTGAACTGCACCAGAAAGTGGCCATTCCATGTTTCGATGTTCACTTATTTTAATGCGTTATTTTAATACTGCAAATGCGCTGCATTACAGCGTCTTTTGTCGAGGCTAATAGCCAAGTGATCTGATTGTTGGAGAATGTAGGACTTGATCCAAGCTGTAGATAGGAAAATTTATATTCGTGAAATCTACGACAAACAATCTTTAGAATTATGTAACTTTCATTGGCCTTCTTGTACGAATAAATTACTAATCTGTACCACAATTTTCGTGTTATCGTATTTATATAATGATGTCATGATATTAAAGGAAGTGGTGAGGCAGGAACCGAAGAGTACAGATTAAATTGTTGCAAGCGTTTTACAAATTATGAACATTGAAAAAACTATTGTAATTCGTATTATTTGAGAGACAGACACACACGTATTTCGATTTATATAACAACAAAGTGTTACACCTGAACAGAAAGACAGTGCATGTGGAGAAACGTAGTTTCGTAGTGTGCGAACTTCTACATTCGAACGCTGTGATTCATTTCGAAAATAAAATCATTCAAACGTGATGTTAACACATTCATTTTTACATCTTGTAAACAATGTGTGCCGCCATTCAACCCAGCATCCACAGCGACTGTTGCCAACACTGCCGCTTCAAGTCACGTAAATACAATGGGCCATGCCGCTGATCGAGACTTTTACCCATGCCATTAAACATTAAACAGGAGCCGCCCCTGCTGAAACAATGCTTTGTGTTGCAGCGTGGAACGCCAGGAGTGGATTCTATACACGTTTTGGCGCAGGAGATACGACTTGCGTCAGAACAGGCAGCAGCAAGGGCAGTGTCGGCCTAGTCGGCTGCTAACGCGATCAGCACACAGTGAGTGCGCTTTGTAGCCGCGTGGCGGCAGCACCGGCTCAGCCAGTGCCGCCTGATTGGAGCGGTAATTGGGCGCCCCGGCGTCGAGTGGGGGGGGGGGGGCACTGCCACGCGGCAATCAGCTGCTGAGGGCAAGCGGATGCTGGCGTCACAGCGTCCAGCCCTCGCCACCGACACTGGCCGCATCATGTCTCAAGTAACACGTAGTTTCAGAAAAAGCCAGCTTGCAAGTAGTAAAAGTTCATATCTGAACCAGTACAGTGCAGAGCATATTTTAAGGGATTTTCACTGGGCGACATTGGAAGGATGATCCGGGGGTTCCGGGGACCTTCTCCCGGAAAAATTTCAAAATATTGGTGCCTAAAACCGTGTTTTGAAGCTTTTTTTTTTCTTTTATTAAAATCAAGGGTGGAACAATACTAAATTTGGACTTTGAAGAAATCATTTATGTCTCCTAATTTTGATAAACAATCTTTCAGTTGTTTTTGTTGTCTTTTATTTGTTAAGTACTTAAATAGAATACAGTACCTGTTATAAGTTCACTTTGATATGGCTATTAGATGAAAATAGCATTAAATTAAACTAATATCAGTACTATGATTACTTAAAATCCCTTCCTGTGCACTTTGTGTAAAAGTTAATAAATCTTGTCTTAAAAGCTCATATTACGTCATAGTTCCTCAATTTGTATTTTTGCTCTAGAGAATTTTGTACGCCAACGGGAAAGAAACAGAATTACAATTTTAAGCTATCTAAGAAATGTACTTAATTCTGAAGAAAATGAGTCATGAGCTGCTGGTGCTAAAAACGTCTTTAAAGAACGTAAAGTTCGAGCGTAACAGTCTTCTTTATTGGACCTTCACTTGTAAGATTGTAGGTAAAAACAATTCTTTACCAACGCAGGGTTCAACTCAGAGATCTATCGATGTTTAAGCAACTGTGTGATCAATGAGTAGGCGAGGAAAATAAAAGAATCGTGTTTGAAACTTCCGTTATTTAGCATACGTCTGCAGTTATAAACTCAATTAAACAATATTCCTCAGCTGTGGGTAATCAGCACCTCAACACTTGGATATTGAGACCATTTTCTGTTCAAGAGGAAATTTTCAAAGATGTTTCAGCCAAAGTAGAATCCTTCTGATTGCTCGAAGATAGCACATTCAAAATGGAATATCAAAAATATGACCTTGGTACATTTTGGGGAAAAGCAGAAGCCGAATATCCTGTTATAGCTGACAGAGCTCTAAGAACGTCAAGACAGACCGGTATCACTTATAAACATCAGAGTGGCTTCTCAAAGCTACTGACAATAAAAAGTAAGACCAGAAACCGTCTCAATGTGGAACATGACCTGAGATGTGCCTTAAGCAAAACAAAACCAAACATTAGAAAACTTGCGGTAAACAGTACCCACCTTTTCATTGAATATAATTGTTTCATTGCTGCAAGTGTAAAAGATGTGTGTCTTATGCAGAGTATTATGATTAACAAAAATTGGTGGTGTTTTCATGTATTGCTTTCTTTGGTAATATTTTAATGGGTGACATGTTAACATGTTATTTTATGCCCTGGTACAGTGTGTAAACTGTTAGATGGCACAGTTGTGAGAGGGGAGCAGGGAGCAGAGGAAGTAAGCCCCGCCTCATCACACTCGGACAGCCGCGGGGAGCGAGGCGAGCGGGGGAGACAAGCCACGCCTACGTCCTGCAGTGCTGACACACCAACTATGCGGCATGCTTCCGCGAAAGTGCAGGTGGCGCACATCGCTTTAAATGTTGGTCTTAAATGAAACAAGGCAGTATACTCACGAGAACGGTTGATAACGATACAAACTACAGGAATCACTCACTTAACTTACGTATTACACAAAACGGAACACTCAGAACACTGGTATGCAAACAATAAGAAAACAGACATCTATTGTTGCCTCCCACAGCACTTTCAGTCAGTAATGTTGGCTGTAGCCTCGAAACAAAGACTGCCTGCCGAAGCCACCAAACGTCTACCGACTCGTACCGATTCAGAGCTAGGGAGAGCTCTGCCATCTAACAGTTAACACACTGTCATTATAGCGCAGCTTTTGCTCTTATAACTTGTTATATGCAGGACCCACAGTGTTAGTGATGTCGGTACAGTGACATTTCAATAATACAGATTATATATTTATAACACTGCATACTTTAATGTTACCTATACCTTCGGCTAAGAAGCCATCTTCTGGTGTTTCGCCTGCAATACAAAAGTTTTTCATAATATACCGGAGTTAAGATATTTATAAAAATCTTGTAATTCGTGTGATAAATATCATATAGGACAGACCGGACGAAATTTCACCATAAGATACAAAGAACACAATAGAGAATGTGAAAACAACCCTTCCGCTTTTTACCATTATTTGCAGTCCTAAAATCGCACAGTAGACAGCATAGACAACAGACTAGAAATTTTACATACAATTCAGAAGGGATACGAGATGAACATTCTTGAGGAAATTGAAGTATGCACACACGCAATTAACAACACAACTAATTCATTAAACGATTTCAAGCATAAAAATGATGTCGATAATTACATTCATATTCTAGTGCAGGACAACGCATAAACAATCCCATCGCTGATCAAAGATAATACAGTAGTACAATAACAAAATTACCTGTAAAAGACTAATCCAAGATATAATCCCACTGTTGATTTTCAAAGAAATCTACCTCTTGATACTCACTCATAGACATATAATCTTTCTGTGAAAAATATAAACATACTGCATCTCTGGAGAGCTTTCAAATACACGCATAATCCGTAACTTAAGTGAATAATATACACCTTACACAAGAAAACGTAATATTATACGTTACGAGATATTATAAAGTATAAAAATCATATAGTCACAATAAGATCAAAATTAATGGCTTGACAGAATGTGGTAGGTATTAATTTCATTTCCACAATGTATAAAATAAATAGGCTACATAGTACGAAATATTGTGAAACACCTGAAGATGGCTTCTTTGCCAAAATAAGCTTATAGTGCAACTATAGCTAACATCAAAGTATACAGTGTTTTAAATATATAATCTGTATTATTTTGCTACTATTTTTGTGAAAATGATTTACACAATATGGTTTGCTGAAAATGGGATCCCATTACTGATCCGTTTTCTTGCATACATGATTCAATACTGAATTGGAAATAATTCTGTTATGTACTTCATTTGGGAGCTGACTGTGTGTTTTTAGTTTTTCAAAATGTGTTTCTGGTATCAGTATGTTGGAAATACATTTTTTAATGTTAAATGAGAGGATTTGTGATATATGGATGACATCTCCTGCTTAATAGATGAACCACAAAACAAAATATAAAACTAGCAATTGAAAGAGAACTAGATAACCAAATTAATTTTCTCAGTACCACCAACAAAAAACAAAACATATGATTACCGTAAACCCAAAGCATTTGTCATTATTTATCCCAATCTTCCAATAACGCTCTTCCACAGAAACAGGCTGCACTCTGACAGAATTCCATACGTTCAATACAATAGAACTCAAAAAATAAAATTATTACAAGCATCTTGGCCCAATAATACAAATATCTCAAAACAATGGCTACAAGAATGACTTAGTCACAAGGCAAAAAAAAAAAAAAAAAAAAAAAAAAAAAAAAAAACAAATAGCATAAATACTATTTCCCATGCGAAAATACATGACATAGATCGCCGAGAGCTTCAGTCAAACTTTATTTTATATTTTTAAAGAAACACAGTCTTGATCACAAGATAATTTTTATTGTTCTTAGGCAATCGGTATTAGTCTTCTTGTGTCGCCATCTATGGGCCGACCATGGCAGCCGATTGTGGGCGGGTCAGAAACCGTCGGCCGTGGAAATCAACTACGGAATACTGCAGTAACGGTCGAGCTTATATATGGCCAGCTCCACCCCTCCCCACAGGCATATGGGGAGGGGTGGAACTGGCCATATTTAAGAATTTATAATAAGACGTTAATAATTGATTCCTTTTACCGGCCTTCAGACACTGACGATACAATAGCAGAAAGGTTCAAAGAAAACCTGTGTCAAATTGAAAACATATACCCCCGACTCATACAACGGTGATTTCAATTTACCCTCAATCTGTTGGCAAAATTATATGTTCAAATCAGGAGATACGCATAAAATATCGTGCCAAACTGTACTCAACGCATTCTCCGACAATTACTTCGAACAATTAGTTCATGAGCCAACTATAATTGTAGATGGATGTCAAAACACACTTGATCTCTTTGCAACAAATAATTCCGAGGTCATAACCAGCATCAAAACGGATGCAGGTATTAGTGAACACGGGCCTCTCGTAGCGAGATTGACTATGGAAAGTCTCAAAGTTACCAAAAATAGACGAGAAGTATATTTGTTCAGAAAATCAGATAGAAATACACTAAACTGCTTCTTGAAAGACAGTTTCGACTCATCCAAAACTCTAACCGTGAGTGTAGACCAGATGTGGCTCCAATTCAAAGAAGTAGTATCGACAGCAATTGACAGTTTTAAACCAAATAAATTAATAAAAGAAAGTGGTGATCCCCGTTGGTACACAAAACAGGTCAGGACACTGTTGCAAAAACAGCGAAAAAGGCATGCAAAATTTAAACGAACACAAAAAAACCAGTATTAGCGATCCTACACAGAAGCTCGAAATTTAGCGAGGACTTCAATGCGAGATGCTTACAATACTTTCCACAACGAAACACTTTCTCAAAATTTGACTGAAAACCCAAAAAGGTTTTGGTCATATGTCAAATATATTTGAGGCAAAACACAAACAATGCCGTCACTATGTGATAGAGTGGCGATTCCGCCGATGATGGCGCAACTAAAGCAGAGTTACTTAACACAGCTTTTCGAAACTCATTCACCAAAGAAGACGAAACCAATATTCCAGATTTCAAATTACGAACAGATGCCAGAATAAATCATCATAGTAGTGAAGCAACTGAAATTACTTAACAAGTCTTCTTGTCTGGACTGTATACCCATTAGATTTCTATTTGGTTATGCTGATACGATTGCTCCTTACTTAACAGCCATATATAATCACTCGCTCAGCGAACGATCTGTACCAAAAGACTGGAAGGTTCACAGGTCACACCAATATTGAAGAAAGGCAGTAGGAGTGACCAAACAACAGGCCTATTTCGTTGACATCAGTTTGTAGCAGGGTTTTGGAACATATCCTGTATTCTCATGTATTGAATTATCTCAAACAGAATGATCTATTGACCCAAGTTCAACACAGATTTAGAAAATATCGTTCATGCAAAACACCACTAGCTCTTTACTCACACAAAGGGATGAGTGCTATCGACACAGGATCTCAGATTTATTACGTATTTCTAGATATCCTGACAAACAGCTTTTAATCAAATTCCGTGGTTATGGTGTAGGGTGGTCAATTATTTGTTCATTTATTTTCTCTCTTTCTGGTACCTTTATGTGTGCTGTGTGCAGTGGGAGTAATTTGCTAGTTCTTTCATTTTTTATTTTTTCTTGCATGTCGTAAGAGTGTGCCTCAGAATGTATTGTTTGGTGAATATGCTGTATCTCTCTTGGATGACGATTTTCTCGTTGTTTTCCGGAACTGTATTCCTTAGCTGTTAGGCGCTCTCCCTGCCTGCGGAAGGTAGAGCTGGGCTGGCTTGTCGAGGGCGGCTGGTTGCTGGCGACACATTTATGGGGGCAGTTTGTGATGGCGGGACCTATCTGTTTGTTGGATCGCAACCTGAGGTGGTCTCACTCTCTGGAAAACATTCGAAAATGTACCACTTCTCTTTTAGATAGTGGGCAGTGTGAGCCGCATTCCATGGGGTTCCTATCACCACAGAGCCTCTTAGTGTACGCCTTTGGGGAGGTTATCTTCTAAGTATGCGTTAACCTTCCTTGTCTGCAGAATTACAGCCAGGGGCTGACTCAGGCCACGTTTTTTCAGAGTGATATACTGCCTGGCGTCCTGTGGAATTTCGGCGCGCAATGGAGTCTTCTCTTGCCTCCGCAATCCACAGTCAAATGCGCGGCGGAGGTTACTCTGTACCACTACTATGCATTACGTTTCCTATTCCAAATAGAACGAGGGAATAAAGAATGCCTATATGCCTCCGTACGAGTTCTAATTTGTCTTGTCTTTGTGATCATCACGCGAAGTGTAAGTAGGCGGCAGGAAGATAATTGTACACTCAGCTTCAGATTTCCTCAACAGAATTTCTCGAAAAGATGTTCGTCTTTCCTCCACCAATCCTCATTTGAGTTACCGGAGCTTCTGTGACACTCCCGCATTGATCTAACTTACCAGTAACGAACCTACCTGCTTGCCTCTGAACTGCTTCCATGTCTTTCTTTTAACTGATCTGCTGTGGGTCCCAAACACTTGAGCAATACTCAAGACGTGGTTGTACAAGCGTTTTATAAACGGTCTCTTTATAGATGAAGTACATCTTCGCAAAACTCTCCCAATAAACCGAAGTCGGCTGTCTGCCTTATTCACAACTGTCCTTACATCTTCTTTCCATTTCGTATCGCTCTGCAGTCTTAGGTCTAGATATTTGAATGATGTGACTGCATCAAGATGCTTACTACTAATGCTGTATTCGAACATAATGGGATTGATTTTGTAACTCATGTACATCACTTTAAATTTTTCTACATTTAGAGCTAGCTGCCATTCTTTACACAACTAGAAATTTTTTCTAAGTCATCCTGTTTGCTATTACAGTCAGTTAAAGACGACGACACCCTCCCATACACCACAGCATCATCAGCAAAAAGCCGCAAATTACAACTTACTCTGTCCATCAGATCATTTGTTTAGATCGAAAATAATAGAGGTTCTATCACACTGCCCTGGAGCACGCCTGACGATACACTCATCTCTGATGAACACTCGCCGTCGAGAACAACGAACTGCGTCTTCCAGCCAGTCACAAATCTGTGAACCTATTCCATATGCTCGTATCTTCGTAAGCAGTATGCAGTGTGGCACTGCGTCAAACGCCTTTTTGAAATCGAGAAAAACACAATCTGCCTGTTGCCCTTCATCTATGGCTCGCAAGATGTCATGTAAGAGAAAGGCAGGCTGAGTTTGAAATGAACGATGTTTCCTAAACCCTTGCTGAATCATAGCAATAAGCTTTTCAGTGTCAAGGAAATTTACCATATTCGAACTGAGAATATGCTTTAAAATTCTACAGGAAACTGATGTCAACGACATTGGCCTGTAATTACGTGAGTCAGTTCTTTTACCATTCTTATAAATGGGAGTTACCTGCGCTTTTTTCCAATCACTAGGAACTTTGCGCTGAATTAAAGATTCACGATAAATGCAAGCTAAGTAAGGAGCCAATGCCGCAGAATACTCTTTGTAAAACCGAACTGGTATTCCATCCGGACCAGGAGACTTTTTTGTATTTAGCTCTCTCAGCTGCTTCTCTACACCGGAAGTACCTATTACCACAGTCTAACATATACAGTCACGACACTCACTGCTGTAAAAGTTGTTACCAACTGACTGTTGCTGCGACACTAGCGCTCCTAGCGGTGGGCAACCTGCTGAAGTAGTGATGTTTGTTTATAATCGCTTTTGTACGTACTGTAATTAACGAAATACTATAATTTTTGCGTTACAAGCATTATTAAAATATCGAGAGACAAACATAATACGGAAATTAATATAAAAACAGCCTCATTTAAATGATTCAGTGATATAAAGAACAACTGTCATGAACAAATACTTACGAATATTTGTATATTTGCAGCTTATTCCTCTGAAAGTAAGTTGCATATAAACATAATGGTATAATAAATTTCTATTTTGGTCTGTTCTTACTATGACAGCCAGTATTTGACGTGTATCAATTCGGTACGGAGTCTAATGATTCTCACATTTTTACACATCACTCGTCTTTCTTATACATGCATATTCTTTTAAGTATAAGTACTTAAGCTTTAAAAAAATCAATGTTTTGATGATTCTTGCCCTTTGTGGTTCAGATGTAGCATCAATTGTGGAACTGGGTTCTTCTTTACTAGAAAACAGTTTGGTTGCTTTTATCGTTATATTGCCATGTCTGTGATGTTTTTCCTTCAGTTACAGCTGTAATGGTTGATTTGGTATGTTAAATACCGTATTTATTTCATTCTATATACGTTTCCTATGTTCCATCCTCACCGATTTCCAGGAACTGTAATGAAGAATACTTACCGTTCCTGCGTAGAAATTGACGTCTCTCTGCAACAGGGGATGTCTCCTGGTGTTTCCTAGGCATTTTTATTTTTAATAGAAAATGAAATTACTAATTTAAAGCCTGTATGTCACAGGATGATTGTAAATTAACTGATCTGTAATGTACCGTTTCGTACCTTATCAGGGATCTTATGAAACCTAAGAAAGACAAATGGGGAGCTATTTTAAAATTATTACCTATTTATAAGGCATTACATTCGTTCCCTAATGTAAAAAGTATGCTGAATTCAATCTAAACGATACTATTCGCACTCATCATCTATCGTATTCAGAAACGTAGCTTGCCGGCCGCTTGAAGCGCTGCTATCCCAGCGTGTAACAAAAATCTGTGGGAGTGTCGTGACTGTATATGTTAGACTGTGCTATTACTATGTCCTCCATTTCGGAGTTAGTGCATTGATCAAATGATGGTTAATTGTTGCAGTCCTCATGCGTGAAAGATTTCTTGAAGGTTAAATTTAGAACTTCAGCTTTCCGTTTGTTTTCTTCTATTACTGCCCCGGAATGATCAACGAGTGACTGGATAGTGAGCTGTTACAGATAGAAGCTTAACCCCGTATTTCAGGGAATTCATACGAATTACGTCACACAGAAGCCTTTTTTCTACATCTACATCTACAACCATACGCCGCAAGCCACCTGACGGTGTGTGGTGGAGGGTACCTTCAGTACCACTATCGATTTTCCCTCCTATTCCAGTCACGTATTGTTCGCGGAAAGAAGGATTGTCGGTATGCCTCTGTGTGGGCTCTAATCTCTCTGATTTTATCCTCACGGTCTCTTCGCCAGATATACGTAGGAGGGAGCAATATACTGCTAGACTCCTCGGTAAAGGTATGTTCTCGAAACTTCGACAAAAGTCCGTACCGAGTGACAGAGCGTCTCTCCTGCAGAGTATTCCACTGGAGTTTATCGATCATCTCCGTAACGATTACCAAATTATCCTGTAACGAAGCGCGCTGCTCTCCGTTGGATCTTCTCTACCTCCTCTATCAATCCCACCTGGCACGGATCCCACACCGGTGCGCAGTATTCAAGCTGTGGTCGAACAAGTGTCCTGTAACCTACTTCCTTTGTTTTCGGACTGCATTTCCTTAGTATTCTTCCAATGAATCTAAGTCTGGCATCTGCTTTACCGACGATTGATTTTATATGGTCGTTCCATTTTAAATCCCTCCTAATGACTACTCCCAGATACTTTATGGCGTTAACTGCTTCCAGTTGCTGCCCTGCTATAGTGTAGCTAAATGATAAAGGATCTTTCTTTCTGTGTATTCGCAGCACATTACACTTGTCTACATTGAGATTTAACTGCCATTCCCTGCACCATGCGTCAATTCTATGCAGATCCTCCTGCATCTCAATACAATTTTCCATTGTTACAACCTCTCTATATACTACAGCATCATCCGCAAAAGGCCTCAGTAAACTTCCGATGTTATCCGCAAGGTCATTTATATATATCGTGAACAGTAACGGACCCAAGACACTCCTCTGTGGCACCCCTGACATAACTCCTACTTCAGAAGACTTCTCTCCATTGAGAATGGCCTGCTGTTTTCTGTTATCTAGGAATTTCTCAATCCAATCACACAATTGGTCTGATAGACCATATGCTCTTACTTTGTTCATTAAACGTTTGTGGGAACTGTATCAAACGCCTTGCGGAAGTCGGAAAACACAGCATCTACCTGAGAACCCGTGTTTATGGCCCTCTGAGTCTCGTGGACGAATAGCGCGAGCTGGGTTTCACACGAACGCCTTTTTCGAAACCCATGCTGATTCCTACAGAGCAGATTCCTAGTCTCGAGAAATGTCATTATATTCGAACATAATACATGTTCCAAAATTCTACAACTGGCCGACGTTAGAGATATAGGCCTATAGTTCTGCACATCTGTTCGAGGACCCTTCTTAAAAACGGGGATGACCTGAGCCACTTTCCAATCTTTAGGAACAATATGCTGTTCTAGAGACCTACGTTACACAACTGCGAGAAGGGGGGCCAGTTCCTTCGCGTACTCGGTGTAAAAACAAACTGGTATCCCATCAGGCCCTGCGGCCTTTCCTCTTTTGAGCGATTTTAATTGTTTTTCTATCCCTCTGTCAGTTATTTCGATATCTGCCATTTTGTAATCTGTGCGGCAATCTAGGGAAGGAACTACAGTGCAATCTTCCTCTGTGAAACAGCTTTGGAAAAATGCATTTAGTAATTCTGCCTTTAGAGTGTCATCTTCTGTTTCAATGACATGTTTTTGAGACATTATTCCTGCTGGAAGCTAAGAATGGGAGAAAAAAGTCGAACCGCAGAGTTAACACGACGAGCGCAGCCGGTGCCGGCCGCCCCATGAGTTCCTCCGCTCAGCTAGCTCCGCGGGAAGCAATTTGCCGGCGTCTTCGGGAAGGCGTCGAGCCGGTGCTGAGATGAAATTAATGGCTCGCGATCTGATTAACTCGCCTCCCGGGTAATGATGGATTACGTGCGCGCTGACGGCTCAGCGCGGCTCCAAAACCCTGTGATTAAAAGTCACTCGGCCAATGCATTTATCTCCTCGGTGTTCGTAACGCAGGAAAGTTTATCCCAGAACATGGATGATACAGGACCTGAGCGACATAAGACGTTACACTAAATGCGAAGAAATTTGTAATTTTTCTCTTATATTCAGAAATGAATTCATTTTCCGTTATGCCCATGGACCCAATACTAACTTCAGTACTCTCTTGTGTTTTAAATTCCTTACAATTTCATTACATTCTCTACGTCTCTTTCCTTCAACACACAGGCTTCACATCGGAATATACAGTTGTTTAATCGATTATTCCCCTTTAGGATGTCGATTGAACTTGAATTCGCGCTTTTGTTCCGGATGTTTTTCCTCTTCCAGAAACTCGTCATCCTTTCAGTTCGTTCTCCCTCCCGTTCGTCTGTCCACTTTTTACCAGGTTGTTGCGTTGTCTTTTGCTCAAACTTCACGTTCATGATTTTACTCTAGCAGTCCCGGTTTTCCAGATTTTCTACGTTGATCTGTTGCTTGTCCGTCTAGACGTTGCAGTAGATATCCTCGGAGTAATGAAGCAACTGCAATCGCTTAACAAGAACAAATCTTCTGGACCGAACTGAATACCCGTAATACCCGTTAGATTTCTATCTGATTATGCTGAGTCGATAGCTCCTTACTTAACAGCCATATACAACCGCTCTCTCAAATAAGGGTCTGTACCAAAAGATTGGAAAGTTGCACAGGTCACACCTGTATTCGAAAAAAGGCAGTAGGAGTAACCCACTAAACTACAGGCCTATTTCATTGACGTCAAATTGCAGCAGGGTTTTGGAACATATCCTGTATTCAAATATTATTAATTATCTCGAACAGAATGATCTATTGTCCCAAGGTCAACACGGATTTAGAAAATATCGTTCATGCGAAACACAACTTTTTCTTTACTCACACGAACTGATGAGTGCTATCGACAAGGTTCTCAAGTTGATTCTGTATTTCTTGATTTCCAGAAGTCTTTGCACACCATACTTCACAAACGGCGTTTCATCAAATTGCGTGGTTGTGGTATACCGTCCCAAATTTGCGAATGCATAGCAGATTTTCCGTCAGAGAGGACACAGTTTGTAGTAATCGATGGTAACGCATCGACTGAAACAGAGGTGATATCCGGCGTTTCACAGGGTAGTGTTATTCGTCCTCTGCTATTCCTTATTTACATAAACGATTTGGGAGAACATCTAAGCAGCTCTCTTAGGTTTTTTGCAGATGACGCCTCATTTACTGTCTAGTAAAATCACCTGAAGATCAAAACCAACTGCAGAACGATCTAAATAAGATATCACTATGGTGTAAAAATTGGCGATTGACTCTAAATAATGAAAAGTGTGAAGTCGTCCATGTGAGTAAGAAAAGAAATCCGTTAAACTTTGTTTACAAGATAAATCAATCAAAAGTGAAGGCCGTAAACTCCACAAAATGCCTAGGAATTGCTATTACTTCAGACTTAAACTGGGAAGAACGTGTAGATAATGTCGTGGGAAAAGCGAACCAGAGACTGCGTTTTATTGGCAGAACGCTTAAAAGATGCAACAGAACTACTAAAGAGACTACATAACACAACGCTTGTCCATCCTTTGTTGGAGTGTGGGATCCTTATCAGATGGGTTTGACGGAGGACATCGAAAGAGCCCAAACAAGCGCAGCTCGTTTTGTATTTTGACGATACAGGGGAGACAGCATTACGGAAATGGTA
Organism: Locusta migratoria; assembly: GCA_026315105.1. NCBI lineage: Eukaryota > Metazoa > Arthropoda > Insecta > Orthoptera > Acrididae > Locusta > Locusta migratoria. The sequence goes on from CM048748.1 coordinate 88,227,063, forward strand.
CAGCATGTGGGATGGGAATCATTACAACAACGGCTCTTATTGCTGCGGCGTGTGCTTCTAACGAAACTCCAATCGCCAACATTCTCCTACGAATGCGAAAATATATTGTTGACTCTCACTTACAAAGGTATAAAAGATCATCAGAATAAAATACGAGAAATCAGAGCTCGTACAGAGAGATTCGGGTCTTCCTTCTCCCGCGCGCTATTCGAGAACTGAATGGGAGATAATTAGTATAAAGGTGGTTCGATGAATCCTCTGCCAGGCACTTAAATATGATTTGTAGATTATCCCATGTAGATGTAGATTTAGCTGTAGATGTAGACCACGTTTAGGCACTTTGTGCTGCATTTACTCTTTGATGTGATCTCGTGGAGTTTCTTTGCTGTGCTACACTGGGGCTACACTGAGGAAGATACCAACAAATGCCAGTGTAGAGAAGACCAGACGATGAAACAGGGTTGAGAAAAACCCGTTATTTTTTTTTCCACTAAATCCATCGGAGTGGGTAAAATTTGGTTTTATTGGGATTTTTTCTTACTATCAAATTCTTGTGATGAAGCCCAGGTCACTTTATTGAGGATACATGGATGTACAAATTGGACATTTAGGCTGATCCTTAAAGTGTGACAGTGCCATTTTACGTTCAATTATTACGTTAAAATGTCATCAAATATTACGTCAAGGTCCCTACAAAACTTCTGACGATTAATTACTGTGCTCTTCATTTGCATGTAATGTAATTACTATGGCTGTACATTGGAAATAGGGGGAAAAAGGAGAAAGGAAATGTACTTGGGTGAAGCCGTAGGTTTCAGGGTGAGTAAATAAAAGCATACACCATTTGGTACGGAAGCTTCAAATTGAGGATGTAAAAATGTCTACATCTACATCGGATACTCTGCAAATCACATTTAAGTGCCTGGCAGAGGGTTCATCGAACCACCACTATACTATTTATCTCCAATTCCATTCTCGAATAGCGCGCAGGAGAAATAACACCTGAATCTCTCCGTTCGAGCTCTGATTTCTCGTATTTTATTCTGATGATCATTTTTACCTATGTAAGTGGGAGTCAACAATATATTTTCACATTCGGAGGAGAATGTTGGCGATTGGAGTTTCGTAAGTAGCCCATGCCGCAGCGATAAGCGCCGTTGTTGTAATGATTCCCATCCCAGACCCAGTATCATTTCCGTAACGCTGTCTCCCCTGTATCGTGACAATACGAAACGAGCTGCCCTTGTTTGGACTCTTTCGATGTCCTCCGTCAAACCCACCTGATAAGGATCCCACACTGGGTAGCAATACTCTAAAAATGGACGGACAAGCGTAGTGTATCCAATTTCTTTTGTAGTTCTGTTGCGTGTTTTAAGGGTTCTGCCAATAAAACGCAGTCTCTGGTTCGCCTTTCCCACGACATTATCTACGTGTTCTTTCTAGATTAAGTCTGAAGTAATAGTAATTCCTAGGTATTTTGTGGAGTTTACGGCCTTAACTTTTGATTGATTTATCTTGTAATCAATGTTTAACGGATTTCTTTTCGCCGTCATGTGGACGACTTCACACTTCTCATTATTAAGAGTCGATTGTCAATTTTTACACCATACTCATATTCAGATCGTTCTGCAGTTGGTTTTGATCTTCAGGTGATTTTACTAGACGGTAAATGACGGCGTCATCTGGAAACAACCTAAGAGAGCTACTTAGATTTTCCCCTAAATCGTTTCACACTACCCCGTGGAACGCCCGACATCACCTCTGTTTTAGTCGATGCCTTACCATCGATTACTACGAACTGTGTCCTCTCTGACATGAAGTCCCTATCCAATCGCAAATTTGGGGCGATATACCATAACTACGCAATTTGATTAAAAGCCGTATTGAGGTACGGTGTCGAAAACCTTCTGGAAATCAAGAAATACGGAATCGATTTGCGAACCCTTGTCGATAGCACCCATCTTATGAAATAGGCGCCTATAATATACAGGGTCTTCACTAAGTGTGTTTGCCTCCGTAACTTATAAAATTGTAGGTGACGGGAAATTTTAATGCGGTAGGTCAACACAATAAATGTTACACTCTCCGCGGAGCTATGAACATAGTTTATTGTATCATTTTCTAAAGATTTACAGCACAAAGATATAATTTTTTAAATGGAACAATAGTTTTCTCTCTCGTGCATTGGATTCGTTGAATCCAGCTGCGTCCAAATCAATTTAAACTACATACCTATCACTGTCAGTTTGGGAGCTACAACCCTTCAAAGTTTCAGGGACAGATACCACACGCTGTACATAATATATGGCTGTGTGGTGGGTGATGGATGTTATGGCGGTGGGAAGTTGATTTACATGAGATGTTCAAATGTGTGTCCATGTTCCTCAATGCATAATGCAATGAGCCGTCGAAAGGATCTGCGGACGAGATGTAACATCGCCGGTATGACGAAGCCGTTTTAGATCATCTGGGGATGTGGGCTCAGTGACATAAATACGATCCTTTAGATATCCTCACAAAAAGAAATCTACTGGTGTTAAATCGGGCGACCTTGCGGGCCATGAATGAAGACCATGGCGCCCCAATCCCACCACACAGTCATGTATTATGTACAGCATGTGGTATGCTGTGAAACTTTGAAGGGTTGTAGTTTCCAAACTAACAGTGATAGGAATGTAGTTTAAATTGATTTGGACGCAGCTGGTTTCAACGAATCCAATGCACGGTAGAAAAAAACTATTGTTCCATTAAAAAAATTATATCTTTGTGCTGTAACTCTTTGGAAAATGATAGAATAAACTATGTTCATAGCTCCGCTCCGCTAACATTTCTTGTGTTGACCTATCACATTAAAATTTCCCGTCACCTATTATTTTATAAGTTACAGAGGCAAACACACTTAGTGAAACACAAATGTGTGTGTGTGTGTTCATTTGAATTACAAGAAACAGTTAATAAAAACAAGTTGCATGCCGCGAGATTCGATCCGGCGATCTTCGTGTTACGAACCCGAGTGCTTACCAGCTGCACCACGCCGCTGTAGAAAATTATAAATCGTAGAGAGTATTTCACCGCAACGGCTTTTTTTAACTGTCGATTTTCTCGACAACGGCTGAGAAGTGCATCTTGGTGCTTTGCCAAATTACACCTCTGGTCATGCGCTTTCATTATGCGCAGTATGAATCGAATCTGAACTTCACAATTGGCGACCTCCCCTTGTAAGTTTCAATTTGTCATTATATCTTCATCTGCATGTATAGTTGGGTTTTATTGGGTTCATTAATGGTTTTTTCTGTGTTTTTAACGGGTTTTTTGAAGACGATCTTTATCAGGCATCAAAGAAAGCATTGTAAGTAGCCAAAACTTAATCTATATCTATAAATGTGAATGTCTGTTCGGTGTACGTTTATCACGTCTGAACTAAAAGACAAAGAGCTAAAAATTTGTACAGTTACTAATTTCTACCCGGGGAAGGCTTTAGGCACGGTTTCATGGCGGTCGGATAGCTATTTATCTATATATATTAATGTGACTGTTTGTTGGGTGTACGCTTATCACGTTCGAACGACAAGACGCAGAGACTTAAATATTTTCACAGTTACTAATTTACACCTGAGGAAGGTTTTAGGAACGGTTTTATAGGTATCTGATAGATATTTAGTAATCTGAAGAATACAACGTGAAATGCGGAGCAATCATTACTCTTTGAAAATTATATTTATTCTTTGAAAATGGTTTTATTAGTTGCATAGTTTATTGAGGGTTGGTAATGATAAAAAGGTGGAGTATATTGGGATGGAAAGTTATCGGACTATATAAAATTCTACGTGTGTGTGTGTTAATATTTCGCTCTGCAGCGAAAAGTACAGAACGCAAACGAATGGTCTGTGTGTAATTGTTGTCCGAAGTCTCCCGTTGTATAACTTAGCAATTCCATGCCGATAGCTATAAGGAGGTGGAAGATATGGTGCTGAAAGTCGTCAAATAATTAAAACAAATCGGACTGAATGCCAGCGGTGACGTTTGCGACTCTATAGCAAGGAGGTTACATACAGCGAAACGTATCTTTGGTCTATGCGTGCTATAAGATCTTCAGCTCTTTCCCTGTTCAAATGTTTGTTAAGCTTTGGGAATTAACTACGGGGTCATTAGTCCCTAAACTTACAAACTACTTATGAACTACTTGCGAACTAGGACGGCACAAATATCCATGCCCGAGGTTGGATTCGAACCCCCGACCGTAGTGGCCGTGCTGACCGTGACTGGAGCGCCTTAGTCCCCTCGGCCACCGCGGCCGGTATCTATCATAATCAACCAACCCGCGAGTGGATCGTCTGACGAGCCCCAGGGGAGTGTGATAGGACCGCTATTATTTTCTATCTATATAAATGATCTGATGGACAGAGTAAGTTGTAATTTGCGACTGTTTGCTGATGATGCTGTGGTGTATGGGAAGGTGTCGTCTGTAACTGACTGTAATAGCATAGAGGATGACTTAGACAAAATTTCTAGTTGGTGCGAAGAATGGCAGCTAGCTCTCAATGTAGAAAAGTGTAAGGGGATGCGCATGAGTAGAAAAAACAATCCCATAATGTTCGAATACAGCATTAGCTTCTTGATGCTGTCGCGTCATTCAAATATCTAGGCGTAACATTGCAGAGCGATATGAAATGGAAAGAGCATGTAAGGACAGTTGTGAGTAAGGCGGACAGCCGACTTCGGTTTATTGGGAGAATTTTGAGAAGATGTACTTCACCTGTAAAGGAGACCGCGTATAAAACGCTTGTACGACCACGTCTTGAGTATTGCTCAAGTATTTGGGACCCGCAGAAAATCACTTTGAAGGAAGACATAGAGGCGGTTCAGAGGCGAGCAGCTAGATTTGTTACCGGTAGGTTCGACCAATGCGCGAGTGTCACGGAAATGCTCCGGCAACTCAATTGGGGATCGTTGGAAAAAAGACGACGTTCTTTTCGTCAATTTCTGTTAAGTAAATTTAGAGGGCCAGAATTTGAAGCTGAGTGTAGTACGATCTTGCTGCAGTAGTGATCACAAAGACAAGATAAGAGAAATTAGGGCTCGTACGGAAGCATATAGGCATTCTTTTTTCCCTTGTTTAATTTCGGAGTGGAATAGGAAAGGAAATGCCTAGTAGTGGTACAGTGTACCCTCCGCCACGCACCTTACGGTGAATTGCCGAATATGTATGTAGATGTAGATGTAGAGCCGCGGGTTTAAGCTATATATACAAAAGGTTCTAGTAATGAGCTCTTATCTGCAGCCGCATTCAAAATAAACTTCATTGCAAGAATACCTTAGGCAGAGTGAAGACGGGGACTGAAACAATCAGCAGCGTAAAGGAAAGTGGCGGGGGGCGGGGTGCAGCCAGTGGCCTCCTCGGGGCTGTTGAGGCCCGCGTCGCTGCCGCGGCCCTGCCCCCTCCAGTTCCCCACCTGCCGGCCGCGGCGCTGTGCGCCTCTTCTTATTTCCTCCTGCGGCAGCGGTCGCTAGATTGCTTCTTCGTGCTGGAGACCGGAACAAAGCAGAAGTTACGGATTCCAGTATATTCAGTTAAGGCGAGCTCTCCCTGCAAAGTTTCTCCTCCTGCACTTTTTACTCTTTTATACTTAAAGAGGGAAGGCGAGGAACGGGATCGAAGTTTACGTTAATGAGATGGACCGACTGAAAGGTGAGGGGGGGGGGGGGGGAGGGGGCGACTGTCGACGACATCGCGGCTTCCGCATAAGACGCGACCGGGTCTGGGAGCGACGCTGCAAGGCGTGGAGGAGCATGGGGGGGGGGGGGGGGCGAGTTTCTGACACTTACACAGAGAGACACTTGCCCGAAAAGAGAATGTGTTGACATTTTCCCGGAGCCCCAGACACTGCAGGTAGTGGACAGGGTGTTGCCAGCCGCGGTGGATGAGGAGACTGAGGCGCTTCAGTCACGGTCCGCACGGCCACTACGGTCGGGGGTTCGAATCCCCCCTCGGGCATGGACATTTGTGTCGTCCTAGTTCGTAAGTAGTTCATAAGTAGTTTGTAAGTTTAGGGACTGATAACCCCGTAGTTAAGTCCCATAAGCTTTACAAACATTTGATTTGACAAGGTGTTCCACGAGTAGGGTACACCAGCCTGTCCACCGCAGGTATCTTTGGGCTCTGTGCTGTGAAAAATGTTTGTAGAGCTTATGAGACTTAACTACAGGGTTATCACTCTCCAAACTGACACACTACTTATGAACTAGCTAATACCACAGACAAATATATACAGACGGGAAACCTCCATAAGGGTCCGGTCACACGCTCAGGGGTGCGGGCTGGGGGGTGTTGAAGCAGTTCCGTAAGATGTCCCATGATGGCGCTGAGGTCAGAAGCAGCCCTTTAACGCTGGTCAGAGCAGGCGGCAAGTAGCGGCTGACCCCACCACCAGTTCCCCTCAACGCCAGCAAGCCGGATACAGCTGTGTCCTCGTGGCAGGCGGCACGAGCTCTCCCCACAGCCTCCCCTCCACGCTACCCTCTGACGTGCGAGAGCAGAGAGTAACACATACAGAGGAAAAGCCCTCCCTAAACTTCTGTCCTACACTGCCCTCGTAGTTCCATAAGATGCTAGCAGGTGTCAGACGGTTCCCCGACTTAGTACCGGTAGACGACACTAGAGGCGCTTCTGAAGGTAGCGTGGAGGGGAGGCTGAAGGGAGAGCTCGTGCCCCCTGCCACGAGGCCACGGCTGTGTCCGGTGTGCCGGCGTTTGAGGGGAAGTGGTGGTGGGGGCAGCCGCTACCTGCGGCCTGCTCTGGCCAGTTTAAAGGGCTGCTTTTGACCGCACCGCCATCATAGGGCATCTTACGGTACCTTCCCTCCCTGCACCCCTGAGCGTGTGACCGGGCCCTTACGGAGGTTTCCCGTCTGTATGTATTTGTCTGTGGCGAGAGGCACCCTCAGTAGTGCCTCTAGTGTGGTCTAGCAGTACTAAGCCGGAGAACTGCCTGACATCTGGTTGCATCTTATGGAACTACGAGGGGAGTGTAGGACAGAGGTTTAGGGGGGCTTCTCTGTGTATGTTACTCTGTGCTAATACTAAGGATGGCATAAATATCCATGCCCGAGAGGGGATTCGAACACTGTCCGTAGTGCCCGTGCAAACTGTGATTCGCGCGCCAGCATCTGCACTTTCAGAGCTTGCTGTAAAATGGGACGGTCCGACGTCGTCCTGTAGCACAACACCGCCGGAAGCTCAGTAGAAGTACAAACAATATGCTGTGTTCAGATCAACGACCATAAGTAATTCGCCGCGGCGGTGCGGCCGAGCGCATTGAGGCGCTGTGCTGCGATGCACGAGGCCGTTCCCCGTCGGGGGTTCGAATCCCCCCTAGGGCATGGATGTTTGCGCTGTCTTTAGTATAAGGTAGTTCATAAGTAGTTTGTAAGTTTATGGACTGATGACCCCGCAGTTAAGTCCCATAAACTTAACAAACATTTGAACATTTTTAAGTAGGTTCGCGGTAGACTTATAAACTTACATACAGGATATGCAGCGAAGTGTTTAAAGGGAGACTCCACCCAAAAATTTAACCATTTTGGCGATAGCAACAAAATTTTAAACTTGTGTCTATTATCTGAAGATGTAGTTATAATCAACGTTATAAGTCCATAACGTCATTGGTTTTCGAGTTCTAACTCTGTAATGCGCTTTAATGGTTGAGAGCTAGAAAACAAACTTTTAGTGCCTGCAAATGACAGATTTAGTAGGTAAATTTACAAGACATAGTTCAATAGTTCTGTACAATCAATTTTTGAGATGCAGTGTTTATTTCACATTTCAGCCTTACATTTTCTTTACTTATCGGTACTTAAATGTAATCATAAAATAAACGTGTTACAAGTTCGATAATATCAATGCATAGAAGTATGCAAACCATCAAGACTATTTCCTGCGAAAATTTCACTCGGGTTGCTTAATACTGATTATAAAAACTTTGCACCAAGTTACATGAATTTCCGATAAAATGGATTTTATCATTTAATAAAAAAATGAATGTTACTGCAAGAGATACAGTCGTTAATATTTACCGGCACCATAACCCTTTCCCTTCCTGCTTATATGAGGCTACTTCTCGTGATTTCGAAACCAGGGTTGCGTTTTTCTTAAATGTTCTGAATAAAAATGTATTCACAGACTTCTTGAGGAGGGGCTACAGGTATCTGATGGTAAGCCTATCGCTATTTGCTTAAAACTCTTATATTGTACCGAACAGAAGTTCAGTGTATTCCCTAAAGTATATTTACACAGTCAACAGGCAAAGTGATTGATATGCAAAGATTGGCTGCCAGTTGTTTCACTTTAGTTGTCCTGGAAATCTTTAAAGTTGCTTCTGTGGTGTCGCACAAGTACAAAGTGCGCGCCACCTACTTTCGCCGCGCGCCGCCATGCACGCACGGCGCGGCGTTCTCACGACGACAGCCACGAGCGCCCTCTGCTGCAACCCCGCTCGTGGCCACCACGGAAAGATACCGGTCACTTCAGACTGAGATAGCAACGAGTTAGGACCTTCGTAATCAGATAGGCACCAGTGAAGACTTTGCTATCGTACAGGCACTAGGCAGGCCTCTAACAACTATGTATCAACATTCTGCAGTACTATGTAAAAGTTAAGTATTGTTACATTCTGTGCAATATATATCTCTTTCTAATTTACTCTAGTGTTTCTAGTTTCTGGCTGCTCCCCTCCGTACCTGCACCAGCGTGCTATTTTTGTTCCTGTGTCGGGCTCATTCCACTCGGCCACCGACACCTACGACGAGGCTGGGACACAAAAGCGGCGACGAAGTTGGGACACAAAAGTGGCGACGAGGAGTGATAGAACCTTGGACCAGCCCGCTTACAGCAGCCAGACAGCAGCAGTCGGAGCACGCAAAAATTGCTCCCGCCCACCCACCCTTATTATAACAATTTTGGGGAACGATATTTTGTTACGTGTTTTGTGGACTTTTTTGTTGCAGAGCGTCCTCTTTCATATTGCATTTGTGTTTTGTTATAATTTACTTGTATGCGCGGCGCCTAATCGGTCAGCATGGCCACTACCCCGAACCCAAAATTAATGGAAATTATTCAGTTACAGACGGCGCAAATCACTCAACTACTGCAGGCCGTGTCGCAGTTGACGGCACAGCCTGCTCACCAACAACAACAGCCGTCACATCAGCAGCCCACACCTGCCGCTGTACCGCTCCCTACGTTCCGCCAGTACAACGAACGTGAGGAAGAATGGAGTGACTACTTCGCACAGTTTCAAGAACTCGTCGCGGCTCATCAAATTACAGGTCAGAGAGTGAAGAACCTTTTCTTATCGATTGTGGGCCCCCAGACCTTCGTACTATTGCAAAAACTTTTCCCTCTCGCATCTCCTCGTGATGTAGACTTTGAACAAATTGTAGATGCACTGAATGCTCATTATGAGAGAAAAGTTCTTGTAGCCGCTGCACGATACCGATTTTTCAGACTTAAACAATTACCGCAGCAGTCACACCAAGAGTGGATTACGGAATTGAAGGGCTTAACCCGCCAATGTAAATTTACTTGCTCTTGTGGACTTTCGTATAGTGACGTGATGTTGAGGGATGCGATTACGCAGAATATTCAGGACCCCAGAATTAGAGCAGCAATTCTGAAACAGTCTGACCCCTCATTAGACAGTGTACTGCAGCTTATAGAAGCGCATGATACTTTTGACTTAGCAGATGTAGAAATGCAAAGCCACAGTGTAAATTCAGTGCGCCGCAACGGATGCTTTCCTAGCCGTAGTTCTCAGTATAGCACTAGTGATTCTTATTTTTCTACCGGCCGTGCTGAACAGACAGTGAACAGTAGCCAGAGTAAAAGTGCGACACAAAGGTCGCCCCGTCGTGTTAGAAACAGTGATTTGAATAACGGGCGCCAACGCTCATTTCAGAAAAATGTACGTAAATCTTGCCCCCAGTGTGTGTCTCGCCACAAGCGTGCTCATTGCCCTAGTCGCAACGCAACCTGTTATCAATGTGGCAAATCGGGACATGTACAGTCTGTGTGTATGCAAATTAAAAACTCAAAGAACGGTGCCTTTCGGAACATTGCTTCGCAAAGTGCGAGAACAGTGCATGCAGTAAATGTTATAGACGCTGTGGAATTGAACAGTGCTTTCCTTGGATCTCAATTGCAAGAAAGTAGTTCTGCGCCTACGGCAAAACTATATAGTGCACCACGTAGCAAGCGCCGACGAGCGCGTAAAACAGTGCAACGGAAAAGGGTTCGGGACAAGCAAAATGATTATGTACAGTGCAATCCTGTAGTGAAAATAGTGCCTTCTGCAACTGCTCCTTGTAATAGTGCCCAGTACTGTGTAGCTAGTGACAGTAGACATCAAGTAGCTACTCAAACGTGTAGTGCAGTAGTTAGTGACTCTGTAGTAGCCTCGCATTGCGCGGACGCCGATCCGGCGGTAGTGCCATCTAGTGACAGTGTTGTTAATCCGCTGAGTGCCGAGTCTGCGCCGCTTACTTCACTACGCGGCCCGCGCAAGGGCAGTAAACTAACCGTAGCAGACGTTGCCCACATTCGCGCACCTGTCGAGCGCCGCAAGCAAAAACTGTTTGTGACTCTCTCCATAGAAAATAAGACGGTGCAATTTCAGCTTGATACTGGTTCCGCTGTCACATTAATAAATAAAGATACTTATGAACTTCTGGGTTCGCCAAAATTGTCGCCGTCACAGCAAGTGTTAACAGCTTATACAGGTCAAAATATTCCCGTGCTAGGAACGTGTAGCCTGCCCGCCTCTTGTCAAGGTGTAACAAAAACAGTTGCTTTTGTAGTTCTTCAGGCCAAATCAACACAACATTTTTGGACTAGATGCTTTTGACTTGTTTGGTTTATCAATTCAAAGAGATGTGCTTCAAATTTCGTCAATAGTGCCTCAGGATAAAATCAATGCATTGTGTGACAAATATAGTGACTTGTTTTCGCCGGAACTAGGTTGTGCAAAAGACTTCGTGGCACATGTAACTTTAAAAGAATCTGCAGTTCCAAAATTTCGTAAAGCTAGACCAGTGCCTATCGCATTGCGTGATACAGTTGCCGAAGAACTTAAACGTTGGCAAGATAGTGGGGTGATTTCTCCTGTTTCTGCAAGTCAATGGGCCTCGCCTATAGTAATTATACCCAAGCCGACAGGAAAACTTCGTCTCTGTGCGGACTTTAAATCAACAGTGAACAGTCAAACAGTTGTAGACACTTATCCCCTGCCCAGGCCTGACGAACTAATGGACAAATTAGGACAGTCTCGTTTCTTTTCTAAGATTGATTTAGCAGAGGCATACTTACAGATTCCACTTGATGACGAGTCAAAAAAGTTTTTCGTCATTAATACTCACATGGGCCTTTTTCAATTTCAGCGCCTACCCTTTGGCAGTTATTCCGCCCCCGCTATTTTTCAGCGTTTTTTGGAACAGCTGACAGTTTCTGTACCGTGTTGTTCGAACTATTTAGATGATATTGTGGTATCCGGACGTACAGTTGACGATCATTTAGCAAACCTGGAGTGCCTTTTCAAAGTTTTGACTGCAGCAGGTCTACGTTGTAATAAAGCAAAGTGTTCGTTTTTTCTAACTGAAATAGAGTAACTAGGCCATGTGATTAATGCCCAAGGAATCCATCCGTTACAGTCACATCTTAGAGCAATCAAAGATTTGCCTCCTCCTAAGAATGTACACGAATTGCAAGCAGTAATGGGAAAGCTGAACTATTATTTCAGATTTATTCCCAATGCCTCTCAGATTGCAGCTCCACTGCATCACTTACGTAGAAAGAATGTTCCTTTTGTATGGTCTAAAGATTGTCAGGTTGCCTTTGACAAACTAAAGTCTGCACTACTCAGTGATGCATGTTTGATTCCCTTTGACCCACAGAAGCCTGTAGTGTTAGCAGTTGACGCCTCGTCGTACGGTCTGGGCGCTGTAATCTCACATCGTATTGGATGTCACGATCGTCCTATTGCCTTTGCATCCAAGCTACTGACGCCGACGCAACAGAATTACAGTCAGATAGAAAAGGAGGCCTTAGCAATCATTTACGGCGTCACAAAGTTTCATCATTATCTCTATGGCAGAAAATTCTATTTGTCGACAGACCACAAGCCTCTCACGTCGTTGTTCTCACCCACAAAGCCAATTCCGCCACGTACGGCACAAAAGCTTCAGAGATGGTCCTTGATATTGTCTAATTATCAATATGAGATTTTGTACCGACCTACCACTAAACATGCTAACGCGGACACGCTTTCCCGACTTCCGGTTGGCCAGGATGTGTCGTTTGATTCTTCAGAAATGGCATGTTGTCAGATAGACTCCAGAGATGCTTCCGCTGTCGCAGATTTCCCTTTGAACTCTCGTCGGGTTGCACAGGAAACAGCTGCGGATGCAGACCTAAGTGTGGTAGCACGTTTTGTTCGCTCAGAGTGGCCTGCCAGAGCCAAAGACATTGATCGGCCTCTGGTTCGATGTTATTTTGCACAACGTCTTGCATTGTCTTTAAGTCAGGGTGTACTGTTGTTGCATTGTTGGGGCATTGTTAGGACAAAGCAACTGGCCAGACGTCATTGTACCTGGGTTGGTATGGACGCTCAGATAGAGAGCATGACATCACAGTGTACAGTTTGTGCGGAGCATCAGGCGGCTCCTCCACAGCGTTTCTCAGACTGGTCACGCCCCAAGGGACCATGGCAACGTTTACATATTGACTTTGCCGGACCTTTCTGGAATACGCGCTGGTTAATTGTTGTAGACGCTTTCAGCAAGTTTCCTTTTGTGATTGCCATAAACTCAACGACAGCTTCTAGTACAATCAGTGCCTTAACATCAGTGTTTTGCATCGAAGGCTTGCCTGAAACTATCGTCAGTGACAATGGACCTCAGTTTGTTAGTGCGGAATTTCAACAGTTTTGTCGTGTGAATGGTATTCAGCATATTACCACTGCACCTTTTTACCCTCAGTCCAATGGTGAAGCAGAACGTTTCGTGCGAACATTCAAGTGTCACATGGAGAAGATGAAAGGTCAGCACTCCAGGCAGCAAGCTCTTCAAATTTTCCTGTCTACGTATCGGTGCATGCCACGTGACGGCCCGTCTCCTGCCGAGCTGCTACACGGCCGCCGTCACCGCACTCTCCTTCACCTGCTGCAGCCTCCCACGCACCGAGTCGGTTCGTATGGCGCTACGCGTTTTCAGGTTTCCACGCCGGTGCTGTACAGGGTGTTTGCTGGCAACAAGAAGACATGGTTGCCGGGCACCATTCAGCGCGTGCTCGGTCGCAATATGTATGTTGTACGTTCTTCCACAGGGTCGGAGCTGCGGCGCCAAGCAAACCAATTGCATCTGCATAGGCCGCGCGATCCTGTCTCCGGTTTCTTGGTTCCAGACCCAGTTCACCGCCAGGGAGCACAACCACATCGTTCGTCAACGGGTCCAGCGTCCCCGGACTACGAGATCGTCCCGATGGAGATCGACGCGACGCCGCCGCTGTCGCCGCCGCAGATGACAGCGTCACCGAGAGGGACTCCGGGACCGTGCGTGCCGCCGCCGCCTGGCCCACGCACCTCAGAAGAAGATGACCTGCTCCTTCTGGGCGGGGGGGTGCGCCCTTCCCCAGGTTTCGGTGGGTTCCCTGGAGGATCGCAAGGCGGATGCCGGGGCGCGGACGGCGTCTCGATCCCAGCCTCAGCTACGACGCCCGTCCCACCAGTAACGCCCCCGCCCAGGCCCTCCTCCCAGTGCCGTCGCCGTGGCCCTCAGCCCTACGCCACGACGGCGCGGCGGTTTGGGGGGGAGGGGTGTGGTGTCGCACAAGTACAAAGTGCACGCCACTTACTTTCGCCGCGCGCCGCCATGCACGCACGGCGCGGCGTTCTCACGACGACAGCCACGAGCGCCCTCTGCTGCAACCCCGCTCGTGGCCACCACGGAAAGACACCGGTCACTTCGGACTGAGATAGCAACGAGTTAGGACCTTCGTAATCAGATAGGCACCAGTGAAGACTTTGCTATCGTACAGGCACTAGGCAGGCCTCTAACAACTATGTATCAACATTCTGCAGTACTATGTAAAAGTTAAGTATTGTTACATTCTGTGCAATATATATCTCTTTCTAATTTATTCTAGTGTTTATAGTTTATGGCTGCTCCCCTCCGTACCTGCACCAGCGTGCTATTTTTGTTCCTGTGTCGGGCTCATTCCACTCGGCCACCGACACCTACGACGAGGCTGGGACACAAAAGCGGCGACGAAGTTGGGACACAAAAGCTTTTCCCTTTTGAGTTCATACCAAGTTCGGAGTAAGAATGATTCTGTTTGATGCTGACAGAAATCAGAAATTATCCTTCGCATCTTTCGGTGTGCCACAGTCTCTTACACATTTTTACATATATTTGTATTTCGATTACAGCAAATTCGTTCTGCATTTACGAGTAAACACTCCAAACATGTGAAATAGTCTTTCTTTTTTAATTGAAGCTTTATGGTGAAGTCCTGCGACAAAATGGAGAGTAGCTGTTTTTAAAGCAATGTAATAGCATGATGCTAGGGTTACACACCTCCCGTCAGCCTTACCCTGCCTACAGTACTCTAACTCGTAGTCACTATGTACTAATTCCCGTAAGAGTAAGTGCTCCAAACTAGCCCGTCCTCAGGGAGTTGCATACGGAAGAAGCGTTGAACGGCTATGGAGTGGAAATGTCCGTCGTCACCTGTCCGAAAGAAGTTAAAAAAAAAACTCCAACTGCAGATAAAGTGCTACTCACAGTTTTCTGGGACGCCCAAGGAGTTTTCTTACTGGACTTTTTGGAAGATGCAACCATCAATGCTGCGCGGTACTGTGCCACTATAACGAAATTAAAAGGTGATTCGGAAAAAGCAGCCTGGCCTTCACAGACCTGGCGTTCTGCTGTTGGATAACAATGCGAGACTGCACTCGGAGACGGCAAAGCAAAACCATATTGCAACTCATGGTTGGGAGCGCCTACAACATCCGTCATACAGTCCTGATATCGCACCAAGTGACTGCCATCTGTTTCCAGCTTTGAAGAAGACTCTCGGCGGAAGGCACTTTGCAAGCAAAGCTGATGCTAAACAAGCCGTTCATCGCTTCTTCCGTATGCTCCGATTTTTTCATGGAAGGCTCTACGGGCGTATTTATCGAATGTTGGCCAACTATACTGTACAGCAGCGTCTAAACATGTCGCAAGTATGTAATTATGATTATGCCCATATGGTATTTGTGTATGAATTTTGTAATGGAAACGCTGCTGAAGCTTGTAAACAATACCAAATATGATTTCTTACCAACATACTACCAGATTCAGTAGTGTTTATTCATGTGGTTAATTCAGTGCGTGTCGCGGCGGATGGCCGAGCGCATTGGAGCGCTATGTTCCGATGCGCGACGCCATTCCCCGTCGGGGTTTCGAATCCCCCCTCGGGCATGGACGTTTGTGCTGTCTTTAGTATAAGTAAGTTTATAAGTAGTTTGTAAGTTTAGGGACTGACGACCCCCGCAGTTAAGTCCCATAAACTTAACAACATTATAACTTTTTTTTTATTCACTGCGTGACACTGGTACACAGCGCAGCAGACACGTTGCGTTTGTGCGTGTACGGTCGGTGGATGTCATAGAAATCATTCATTTGATGGTACAACAACAATACGTAGAATTTCTGAAAGTACTGTCTTCCATATACAAGATTGTGGCAAACTTTACGTATGCATGAGTTCCATCAGTATCATTTGAAATTCATTCAACACTTTCAAACAGGAGTTGAACATAAAGGGAATTTTGTCATTTCATACTTGAAGATCGCGAGGTCATTCCATTTTTACTCATTACTGATGAAGCTACTTTCAGTCCAGCATTGGTAAGACTCGTAATTCACATCAGTTGTCCGAAAAAACGCATATACCGTTGTGGAAGTACATATTCTAGACCGATTCTTTCAAAAATGTGTGGTATGATTTCATAGACAGTTGATTGGGCCTGTTGTGTTACCTCGTCCTCTTACAGAACCCCGTTATCTACACTTTCTTGGAAAGGAGCTTCCAGAATTAAGAGATTTCGTTGGTTGCGTGAAAGTGAATGTTCTTTCAACTTGACGGGATTCCAGCTGACACTACTCGTCATGTAACATATCATCTGAACCTAACATTCCCGTGAAGGTCGAGCGGTAGATATGCACACGTTTCATTGTCACTAACGTCCTCAGACCTTACCTTTTAGGACTTTGCCTGTAGCGATGGTTGAAAAGTAAAGAAAATGTAAAGAGACGACTGGATCTAACGGATTATGAATAGAGAATACCTCTTAAAACAACGCAAAGCTGACAACAGAAGAGCTACACGTGATGTTATCAAGATAGATCAAAATTGTATTGAGGTTCATTGTCGAATTTTTGAAAATGTACTTCGAACACCCTCATTTGCTTTTAGTTTAAGTTTGTTTGGGTTACAAACTAACAGTTGTATCTCCATACTCAATAAAATTGGACACATTTTTGCCGCATTTTATTGTAATTCGTCAGCACTAAACATTTACCATTCCTCCTGAAACACCTTGTATGAATTTACAGCCGTATATAGAAACAGAGAACCAGCCTTAATGGGACGAACAAAGGAAAAGGCACTCTAAGCGATAGGAGACAATGTGATACTTTTTCAGTGATAATGATATCGCGAGAGTTTGAGAACTAGCTTGAATCAGCTCATTCACTAGCAAGATGCTGTCGTTCCACCTCCCCCCTCCCCACCACTCTGTTGGATTCTTCCAATAATTCGATTGCGAAAGTTGTCAATTACCCATTGTAACCACTCTTGTCATAAGCTAGGGAACAAATGAGCAACTCTCTCTTTTTAAAAGACTGATTAATTCAATCTGGTCCGCGGCCATGTTTTGCCTAATGGAAAGAATGAAATTTTTTATGAGGCCACCGTTTCTAAAGACGAAATACGTCTGTATTCGATTGGACACACTGGTACAAGTCTTCCTAGCGCAAAACTTATTTCACCCAGTTTATTTAGTGTTAAATCTATTTATTGAAATTAAAACGGTTCAATCACACCCAAGAAAAGGGAACCTGAGCAACAAATAGCACATAATAAAGAATAAAAGAATATACGGTCGCCAGACGAAACGTCACTGTTTATTCGCTACGTAATCAAAGTAACTAACAGTAGTAAGAAAGTGAACGTTAAAAGGTTAAAGTGTATCTAAACCTAAGTGACAAAGTGCTGAGGTCATCAGTCCACGCTAAGGACACTGCACATACACCTATGACCGAGGGAGGACTCGAACTGTATCACCACTGTTTTGGAGGAGATGGAATTACAAATAAATAATTTAATTATTAATAAAAACGCTATATTGAATGTGTTATGATTTGTTTTGGTTATGATGTGATACTTAAAAGTGTTTTGTGTTTGTTTTGGTTGATCGAGGTGCTGCAATGAACAGGAGCAGCGTCGCCGCAGCACCGACCGGCATCACAAAACTGGCCGTCACGTGACGTCACGGGGCAGCGGACGTCACTGCGCCTTCTTTATTGCGACACATCGTTCGGTTGGATTAATAGCAAAATGTTTACGCTCGTTATGTAATTTGATACAACAAATGTAAATTATTTTAAATGAAGGAATACCTCAAACTTTATATTATCAAGAATCATATATATTATTTGTCATCGGTATTTTTTGTGGGTACGCCATATCTTCTGTATTACTTATCCAAAATTAATGACTGAGGTATCATTTTCAAGGTTTCGATCTTCACTAATGACGAAAAATACACAGATAGTTTAAAGTTATTGTTTTCGTAAAAAATAAAAAAATAAATAAAAACTTTTGTCGCGTGTACTGGGTCGCCGTGCTGCGGTGCGCGCGGCCGTTCGCCGTTCGTTTCAAATAGAGTTTCTGTTTCATGAAACTCGAGCCGTGAAATCGATATCGGCCAAAAAATTTGTGAAGTTTCGAAACACGGTATTTGTTAAATAAATAAGAAACGATAACTACGATGGGAAAATGTTAAATTAGTAAGTTATAGGCCTTAAGATTAGCTATCGATTGCTTTTTTTTTTTTTTTTTTGTATTATCGATTGGTCTGTTAAGTTTCGATATATATTTATATTAAAAAACCTAAAAAAAACTTGATTCTTTGTAACTAGTCAACGTTCACGTTTGCAAACTTACTATTTGCCGCCAGTTTGGCACGAGATAATTAAAATAAGTACTTGTTCGAAATTGTTAAAAATACCGAGTATTTTCGAGATATTAGTAATGGTTGTTGGTCAGTGTTCTTCCGAATGTTTTTATGGCGAATTTCGCCATCTTTGCTCGAGTTTCATGAAACAGAAACTGTATTTAAAATTTAATTCCGTATACGATCATATTTTTTTGTTTTCAGGTAATAATTTTGCAGCCACTTCTCCCTAATGCTTAGGGACTATAATTAAATTTGAAGTTACTACGGCAGAACAGAAATGTTTCCGCCCTCCATCAGTGTGAACGCAGGCTGCACGTGGAACCGCCGGGCACGGTGGAAGCGCGTGCCAAGTTCTGCCACGTGGCGGAGAACTGGAGGGGGAAATGGAGAGGGTGGAAGTGCGAATATGGCGAGGGCAGGCGCAGGCGGCTGTGACGCAAATGACGGGGGCGCTTCTGGCCGCTGCCCGTGACTGGGGGGGCGCCAGGAAAATTAAAGCGGCCGCCGCCGGACAGCGCGCTGGCGCCAGCGGCGAGAGCTGCCAGCTGCCAGATGCCAGCAAACTGTCGCCGGCAGCCAGTGTAGCCAGCACTGACGGCGCGTCCTGTGTGTCCACTGGTTCACTGAATCCACACAGAAAAGCTCGTCGTGAAAAAAAAAAAAAAAAAAAAAAAGTAAATAAGTCTTTTTAAACTATCATTCTTCGTTTAGTTCTTCTATCAGATCATTTATTGTGGTTTTTTAATTTTTTATTGTGTTTTAATACCAGCTATTACACCAGTAGGCTGGCAGCAGCTCCATGGGCTGCTCTTCAGCCGAGAGAATAAAATACATAGATGAGATGAAAATTAAAATACATGACAGGTGATAAAACAACGGAGAAACAATGACATAGACAGGGCGACAATTCGAAGTACAAACAGTTGACACATGATTAAAATTTAGTCAGTTAAAAACGGGGAGCCACAGTGACTATATATTACGACAATAACACAGGACGGCGAGTACAGGGAGACACTAATTAAAACACTTGGAGCAACACTTATTTGTTAGCGGTGGATGCAGATTTCTCTGGGGCACTGCACACAACACTGATCGTAGCACTGTTAAAACTGTCGGTCCAGGACCCTGCGGGGTGGGGGAAGGTGGGAAGCGCGGGAAAGGAGGAGAAGGTGGGGGGAGAGGTGGTGGGGAGGAGCCGTAGGGACTCCAGGGTAGGGAGGGGGTAGCCAAGCGGGGGAGGGGAATGAGAGGGGGCGGGAAAGGGGGCTCTACATCTACGGGGAGGGATCAGGGTTGGTAGGGTAGGGTATATGTCAGGACGGAGGACGTCATCAGCGAGGCGGAGGCGGCGGAAGTTACCCTGGGAAAGGATGAGGAGGGTGTGGAGATGAAGGGAGGGGGTATACAGAGGTAGCTGCGTGGCAGAGGCCCGGGGTCAGTGAGGATGGGGTGGACCAGGGGGTTGCGGGAGTGTATTTTGCGGTTGGTGTAGAGGATACAGATATGTTCTAGGTATTCAATGAGATGGGGAAACGGGATGTCATACAGGATCCGTGTGGGGGAAGTGAGCCGGATGCGGTAGGCGAGGCAGAGTGCATGGCGCTCGAGGACTTGGAGGGTTTGTTAATAGGAAGGGAGGATTTTTTTGTGTCTCGTTTCCGCCGGTTGTCGTAGGTGTTGGTGGCCGAGTAGAAAGAGACTGACACAGAAATAAAGGACGCACGCGTGTGCAGGTACAGAGGTGACCAGCCAGTGGGACAGCAGAAACTGGAAACACTAGGCTAAATTAGAACAAGTTGTATATTTCGTAGAAATAAGATAATACTTATCTTTTACAAATTTCAAGACTGCAGAATCCTGATACATACTTGAACTAGACAGAGGCCTGCCTACTGATGAGCCCTAGTGCCTATCCGATGGCCAAGTCTTAAATGATGCCTATCTGATTCCCAAGTGAACGATGCAGTTAGTGATGGCGCGCACTTCATACTTGTGCGACACCACAGATTTTATATGTACGTTCAAAGTATTTTTAAAGCTTGAGAAACGTTTTACGTCGTGGAGACAACACATATACCGACTCGAAGCGCGGCCGCTTAACCCACGAGCATTCGTGCTGTGAGCATTTTTCTCATAGTAATTTTAAAACAATCGGCGTTTTCTTATAAACGCAACTAGAAATACTTATTTAGAGTTTCACTGTCAGAAAAAATGATATACACGTGATAGATGGCGTAACTTTTAAAGGCGCGAGTTCTCACGGGTTAATACAGGCGGCAGTGGCCACAGCGTTGAAATTCGCAGCGCGGCTCACATTCAAACTACCTTCTGAACCCCCTGGAGGCAGCATATGGGCGCTCTGACGGCAGGGAGGGACGAGGGGAAACGTCGCTTTTAACGTCGGCGTTGTAGCTTTTAAGAGACACCAGCGTCTGGTTACTCGATCCTTGGCGGTTACGCAGGAATGGTCCCACAGCAGGACAATGGAGCTACTGCACACCTCGCCTTGCGCATTTGTAAATCCTCCATCAAGGCAACATCAGCCTTTCATATTGCCGCAAGAGTCCACATACACTGACTGCCACAGTGTGGCACAGGGTATAGCGTCACGGTGTGCGGTGCTCAAGGTCGCCTGTTCAATCCCGCCCCCGGCAAAAATTTATTTCTTTGTAATTAACAATTCCAGAATGTTCTACATCTTTCTTATGTTCACTTGGAAATTCTACTTGTTTCTTATGTTAACTGTTCTTCTAATTTCTGGTAAATTCTGTCTGTGTATAAATAGCAGAGCACTCTGCCCGTGTATGTTGAGTTCGTAATAAACCAGCTTTCAGTATAAGTGCTGCGTTCAGTTGCCATCGAAGTCAAGCCTGCTTCCATTTCAACGTGACAATATTGACGCACTGAATACGCCATATTTAGTCAAATATCTTATAACTATATTAATGAAGTCACTACCCTCCACGTAGCAAGAAGAGTCGTGTGGTTAGCGGCGTTGGTGTGCATTGTCGAAAGTAGTGGGTTCGAGAACTTTTTCTTTTCTTTATTGTGTTTTGATACCAGCTATTACACCAGTAGGCTGGCAGCAGCTCCATAGGCTGTTCTTCAGCCGAGAGAATAAAATACATAGATGAGATGGAAATTGAAATACATGACAGGCGATAAAACAACGGAGGAACAATGACATAGAAATGGTGACAATTCGAAATACAAACAGTTGATTACTAAAATCTCATTTAGACAGTTAAAAACGAGGAGCCACAGTGACATAAAAACCATATAGTACAACAATAACACAGGATGGCGGGTACACGGAGACACTAATTAAAACACTCGGAGCGACACTTGTTTGTGAGAGGTGGACAGAGATTTCTCTGGGGCATTGCACACAACACTGATCGTAGCAAACTGTCGGTCCAGAACCCTGCGGGGTGGGGGAAGGTGGGAAGTGCGGGGAAGGAGGAGAAGGTGGGGGAAGAGGCGGTGGGGAGGAGCCGTAGGGACTCCAGGGTAGGGAGGAGGGTAGCCAAGCAGGGGAGGAAGGGGAGGGGGCAGGAGAGGGGGCTCTACATCTACAGGGAGGGATCAGGGTCGGTAGGGTATGGTATATGTCAGGACGGAGGACGTCATCAGGGGGAGGTGGCGGAAGTTAACCTGGGAAAGGATGTGGAGGGTGTGGAGATGAAGGGAGGGGGTATACAGAGGTAGCGGCATGGCAGAGGCCCTGGTCGGTGAGGATGGGGTGGACCAGGGAGTTGCGGGAGTCTATTTTGCAGTAGTGTAGAGGATACGAATATGTTCTAGGTATGCAAGGAGATGGGGAAACGGGATGTCATACAGGATCCGCGTGGGGGAAGGGAGCCGGATGCCGTAGGCGAAGCGGAGGGTGTGGTGCTCAAGGACTTGGAGGGTTTTATAATAATAACGGAGGATTTTATATATACGTCCAAAGTATTTTTATAGCATGAGAAACGTTTTACGTCACGGAGACAACACATATACCGACTCGAAGCGCGGCCGCTTAACCCGCGAGCACTTGTTCTGTGAGCATTTTGCTCACAGTAATTTTAAAACAATCGGCGTTTTAGCAATTTTAAGGTGAGATCAGACCCCGTATGCCGTCAATGTTAAATTCTTTCAACATTTAACCCATTATTTCTAAAAGTATTGAAGATATCACCACCAAATTTTTACCATCTGATTATATGAATGTATTTAGTTGACTGATCTTGAATGGGAAAAGTACACACATTGGAAATTGAGATACAATTTTTTAGAAATATGCCTGTTTATTTGAATATATTATTGTATTTTATACAACACAGCATCAATCATATAACTTTCAGAACACTGATTGTAGGCCCATATAATCACCTCCTCTCTATAAACAATACCCATAAATTTTATGTTTATATGCTTATTGGTTCATGAGAAAATGGGTCTTTTGCATGAAAATTTACAGTTTTGAGAAAATTCATGTTTAAGTAAGAAGTATATACAAACACGCCTTTCTTCTTAAAAAAAACTGGCTAAAAGCAGCCTGTTCCATAATCTGATCCTTCTTCCTCACCTAAATTCTTTATTCTTCTTTCTTGCTTCCTTGGTCATTTGCTGAGCAGAAATTTCTGTTTCCCGCACTCTTAATCGGTCCATGACTTCCAGTGTAGTTGCCGTATTCTACCCCACATTTATTCCCAGCTGATCCAGGACTTTTAATCTCCCATAATTCCCATCATTGAATGGAATTACTGCATCACACACACCTAATATGAATAAGAGCAACGACACACAACAGTTTCACTATAAGCACAGCAAACTACAAAACATGTAAACATTTCTTTGTTTTCATGTATATACAAGTATATGGGCCCGCTTCGGGCCAGCGTTCAGCTTAACCACCTGGCCACCTGTGCTCGCCTCTTGTCCGTCTCAAACTTCAGCAAGTCGCACGCTATGGTTGATGCGGTCCTACAGTCCATGCCGTCTTATACCAACGCCACCAACGCCTGTGCGCTGCCTGCCAAAAGTAGTCATAACACAAGAAAACTTTTTGTCCTGTGTAGCTTTGTGCTGAGTTTGGGAATACGTACACGTTGCACACTGTGTTGCAGAGTGTTTTTCGTGTTATTTATGTGATTCTCCGTGCAGATTTTTGCTGGTAGCAGACAAAATGCCTAATATGAATCGTCCGATTCCAATATCGGTAAGATATCTTAATAATAGTTCATAAATACCTTATGCTAAAAGAAATTTTTATGTGAATCACATAAAAAACATTGAAACGTGTCCATAAAAAATTATTTTGTAAGAAAATGTCCAATATTGTGCCTCCTGTTTTGTATCGAGTAACTTGCTTGCAAGAAAATGTATAATATCGCTTCTACTGTATGTATCGATATGTGTCCTTTATGAAGTTTCATCTTTGGCAAAGATCATGTTTTGCATAGCATTGTAGCTCGGACTGAGAGAGAGTAGCACTAGTGGTTCAGCTCGCTTAGAGAGCGGTTGGGTTGTGTGTATGGCTCCGATGTAGAGCAGAGGCTGCTTTGCCAGCAAGTCAGAAGTTGTATTATGTAGGTAATGTAATGCTGATTATTAATAATAAGTAACTTAAACTTTCTTTCATGTCTCATTTACGTAGTTAGAAAATTAACCTACTTCCTTCATTTGATAATTAATTATTAGTGGATTTAAAGTGCAGTATTGATGTGAATAATATTGTTGAACGCATTTCATTATTGGTGCCATAGTAAATGATAGTTAATTGACTATGATACTAAATTGATACTAAATTTCAATAATTAGAAACTGATCTGCATAAAATTCTCACAGTCAAGCATTAAGAAAGTGATTAGTGGTTTCTTTAATATCTTTCTCGCAGTCAAAATTTTTGAGTATAGTCAGTGTCTGTTTCAAAAGGCTACATGTCACAGTTGTTTTGTTAAAAATATCCGTTGCGCACATAATCAGTTTCATGCACTGTTTCTCACTTAATAGCATATACATCAGTATCAGGGCCATAATTAAACCAAATTGCTGTCTGATCTAACGATAGGTTCAACATCCCACACAACACACGTACAGCTTTTAACATTGAGAACATTCTTAAACACAGTGTGCAGCATGTTCGTATTCCCAAACTCAGCATAACGCTTCGTAAGACATAGTTAGCTTGTGTTATGACTACTCTTGGCAGGCAGCGCACAGGCCTTGTATCTAGGTGGCGTTGCTTATACTCGCCGTTACGGATTCCCGTGCGAGGTCGAACGTATGGCCGCATGCGTATGCGGTGAAGTAAGTGAAGCTAACGCCTTCTATTATATTGGCGTGGTGTCTGTTCTTTCGGACATGTGAGAACCCAATACTCACCCAATACTCAGAGCGCCAGGCGTGAAGTCCTCCCGCTGTCGGCGATGCTGCGGATGCCAGGCGGTGTCCGGGAGCGGTGCGTCTGGCCGCAGCGAGACGAAGGCGGCGGCGGCGGCGGCGGCGGCGTGCAATCGCCAAGTCCTGTACGTCACTGCGACTGCGACTACGACTGCCTGGCTGGGCAGGAACTACTTCATGGACACACGTGTGGTGGCAACAACTAGCTTAAATTTCATAGAGTGGCTAACATACGAGCTACCTGTGTAACTCGGCCGCCCTATATTTTGTAGTGAGTACATTTGACAGTAGTCTGTCAATCGCATGTTGTTGTGGAAGTGTTTTATTTAGTACTAGCTAAATTCCCGCTGCTTCTCACGCGTAGAATGGATGGTCTGCATTGACTGTTTCTACTTCTAAATATAAACTTTCATAGATTTAGCTTTAAAAATTTCTTTCCTAATCAAATATTTTGATACAACTTGCCACCCCCTATTGGCACCATTGTTGGCAGAATTCAAAACACCCAGAAATACATTTTTTTTAAAATTATAAACATGGTTCCAAACTCAAATTTTCACATTTCTAGCATCAAAATAGTCTTAGTAGCAGCCTTAAAATATTTTCCCTTATTTCACCTGCTTAATGGTTGAATTTCCAAAATTAACGAAACATGTGTTTTTAAAATTCCAATCAAAAATCTAAATCCGAAGTTTTATTTCTTTTTCAAAATTGCCTTAATAGCAACGTATTTTCAAAAAATCTTTCATCCCCTATTTCACCCCCTTAGGGAAGGAAATATCAGTAATTCGCTGATGCCTACAGTGTAAGATAAACAACATCTACAAATTTCAAGTTTCTATCGTCTGTAGATTCACTTCTCAGCGCCGTTTTCTGTCTGTTAGAAACGGATCGAGTACGCGAAATTTCTATCTCACGCTTTGGTATCTTTCTTGGTGTTTTACTTTTCAAACTGCAATGTGCACTTATTTTCTTTTATTCGTTCGCTTGTTGCAGAAAAACAACTGAAGAATGCGCAACAAGTTTCGCTGTATATAACCTCTTTGCTATTATAGTGTCAAAAGTCATCGCTGGTATTCAGTGCGAATTTTATATAAGCTGGTGACTTTCAACCACTATTTCATCCACCCTCGACACGAAACTGCTAATCCAGTTGTCAGTATTTTGATCGTAAGCACTACAGTAGTCTTTCTAGTGTTTATATTGAGACCATTGGTGTATTGCCAATGTATTTAATGCTCAGTTAACGTATCTCTGCGTTTCCCAGTGTTTTATATTTGAGTATTTTTTTCCTTGAGCATTTGTTGATCGTCGTATTGCTCCACATTTTACGGATTTTTGTTGGCCACACTCACCCACCGCGACCAAAACACCATAGTGCACACCGCGAACCTAAAGGCTACACTCATGCATAACCGCCATCGGTCTGCAGTGAATAATTTTGGCTACCAAGTGAAATATACGGACACACGTTCCGCGTTCCATTTTTATATATGTATATTGATTTATTGTATTTAGTATGTATTGCCTCTACAGTTTTGCTGCAGAAATATGCCTAAAGTGTGTCCAGCATTTAAACGCACAAGTGAAAACATTACAAGCGCTTCGTGCAGGAACACCAAATGTTTTCCTTGTTTTTTCTCAGTCTGTCTATACTAAAACTAAATTCCTGACTAATGGCACTCAGCTGTCCCAAGAGTGAAGCTTCAGATGACCTGTCCTGCAATTCCCTTGAAGTACACACCATAAAAAATGCTCAGATTTCTACCTGGTATTAGTATGTTTCTGAAGTATTTCTTCGTCTGTCGCTCCCGTGGTTGATGAAACTACACTTTTGAATGTCTACGCCTTCTTTAAAAATATTTTCATTTTTTGTTGATAATACATGATCGAGCATGGTAGACATGCAACCAGTGCAAAGTATGGAAGCAGTAGTGACAGCCAGAATGTTTTCACTTGTATATATGTCTGTGTCCTTTGCAACAAATCTATACTTATTTCAGAGTGGTAACAACGAAAGTTGTTAATGATACTTTATTTCGACGTGGAATGCTTTTGTGGAAACTGACCTAGGCTCATTTTTGTTGCAATATTCTGTTGTCACTTTCGTCTTTGTACTAAAATTTCACGTCCTACACGTTACTTGTTTCAGTGTGTCAACACGGGAAGTTATTAACGAAAGCTTAATTCGACGTAGAGTGCTTTTGTGGCAGATGGCCTAAGAACATTTTTAACTTCAGTATTTTGTTGTCACTTTTGTCTTTGTACTCAAATTTCGCCCACCAAAGTTTGCAACCAAACCCTTTAATAGCAATTTTACAAGTCTGTAGAATTAATTGGTTTAGTAAACACAAGATAGGTGTATACTAGACTTTATGAAAACAGTTGTTACAACACATTAACAGCAGATGGAAAATTGTTTGTCATAACAAATACTGTTCACTGTATGTTTCGCAGCTCGTTGTTATTGTAAACCTTGGCTAACTGTTATACTTCGAACTGGAACTGTAATACTGATAGGTTGGTGAAATTTCATTATCGCATTTTTAAGACATTTACTACCAGGCTCGTCAATTCGCAGCTTCAAGGAAGTCTGAAAGAACTTGATCCACATCCGTATACAATAGTCATTCTGTATTTAAAACGTAGGACTGTAAATAGGTAAAATTCTCTAGTCGGTATGACATACGAGCTGTCAGCCGATACCCCAAATAACATGGCGGACGCTAGCTCAATTTGCCTCAAACACGGCGGACCTCGCGCCGCTCTATGAAATTTAAGCTCGTTGGGCGACAGGAAAGTAGTTCCTTGGCAGCACGCCCTCTGTGCTGTTGCCACCTGGCGTCTTCCTGCGACACGTCGCACGGTTGTCTGATCGGCTGGCAACCCGCAACCTTGTTGTGCTTGGCGGGTTGCCAGTCGCGCAGGCTGAGCAGCGCTACGTGGCATGACCCATCTCTTGTGCGCCTCCTATAAAACGCCACGTTAAAACCCACTTAAATCGTGATAACCTACCAATGTAGCTTGTGACATGCCTCTTGTTATGAGCATCATAAACCAATGCAAAAAGCGTAGTATGCCCGACTGTTAAACTTTATGCTTTAAAATTAATGCTTCCGTTGCCAAGCATACCACAACAAACGAGATATCTGTATCCACATTTGCGAGCTGTTTCCCTTTTATAAAGGTAGTTTAAGTTTAAATAACGTTTTATTTCGTTACTCAATCTGTTATTTTACGTTGTACATGTCCAGAGAAAACATGCGCTATTCCTAGCAAAATACTAACATTTCGCTAAACAGTTCGTAAATAGCCGTAAAGTTTGCACATTTAAAGTTTCAAATTAACGTTCACACTCTAGTAATATAGTGCTGCTTTGTTGTATCCGTCAAATATATTCACATTAACTTTTTAATGTATAATATGAATTAAATAGTTCCTAATATTTAAGGTAGGTTCAGCTTAGTTTCAAAAATGCAGTTGCCATTAATATGTAAGCTAAATTCAACGCTAATGGGTTTGTAAATCATTGTTTCTTATTAGGAAAGCAGCTGATAAGTTGAAATTTGGGGGAGGGGTGAAAGGTCTGATTCCTTGTGATTACAAAATCTTTATTTTAATTAAATCATGCACCAAGCTGTTGACAAAATGTGCACTTAGATAATGCTCCATAAATATGAAACCTAAAATGACAACAGATTTGAGTAAGGGCAAGCCCACGATAATAGGTATACCAGTTGTCAAACACCTTAAGAAACTACTAACACACAATTTAAAATAAGACGCAATTAAATGGATTTTGAAACGGAGTGAAGCTCGAACTAATCAGATGACTTTTACAAGTTAATTTGGGCAGGCAGCCAAGAACTAGCAGAAATAAGCTTGATCGATAATGCACCGATTCTATATTTAACAAATACAACAAGTTATCACAGTTATGAATATAACGGCTAAACTCAGAGGTGCTAACTTAAAACTAACAGTTCACGAAAACAGTTAAACCGGTTGCCGTAAACCTTTTGGTGACACAGCAGATAAACAATTTAAAATAAGGCACAATTTAAAACTTGACAGAGTCAAGCTCCAATCAATCAATTGACAAAAACAGATTAACTCAGACAAACACTCAAGAGTACACCAGCAATAAGCTTGACAGGTTACCAAATATTATTTGAACATGAATGGCAGCAATAAATAAAGTTATGTCGGTTAATGACCATAGCTACGAACAGAAGGAAGTAAAGGGAAGGAATAATCTGTAATCAGAAGTTAAACTGCACAAATTAATCCACGGGCGGCAGTAACTTCTCGTGGAAGGAATAGGCCCTACCAATTTAGAACGCTTCCTCCCCGGGAAGCGCAACGGAGTAACAAATGGCCATTCGGCAAATAAAGACTCGAGATGCACTTAGCAAAGTAAGTAATGCAGAGTTGAAATATATTAATTCAAGAAGATTAGTACAGATCTGTCGGAAACGGAAATGCAAATTTCGTGATCAACCATACATATGACACACGGATATTAGACCAACGTAACCGCTGGTGTTAGATTACGAGGACTAGCCAAACCGACGAATACACATATACTAAGATCAAATCATTAAGGGAAATATGGAACAAACCGAACACTCGACACCACAACCGATTCGTATCATTAACCAGCTGCAGAGAAACAGTGCCTGAAGCTCACACTAAGAGGGGTGGGCATGCACACATCAAGATAGTAAAAATACTCAAAAGTCATCGACGCCACGCCACGGTCTCCATTCGTCTGTCACGTATGTAGTGGCGTCACGAGCTGGGTACGATCGGTTTCGACGATGCGCCATTCCCTCCTGTATCCACCGATTAGAGGTTCGCATCACAGTTGCTTGCATACTTCCGATTCGATTTGTAATTCCAATATTCGCTATCATGCTGACAACTTTTCAGACTACCCTTGCCCTTTCAACAATTAGATATTCGGAAACATAATGTTACGACTTAAACACTAAAATTACAGAAGTTTGACCTGTGCAAATGATTTACTGACAGTTATTCTTCACTTATATCATGTGCAAACTGAAGGATATAGGTCCCGGTAAACTTTCTACCTTCCTCTCTGTTCAGTGTGCTGATATAATGGAACTATCATTGCTACTCTGCTAAAGAACTCGATACACTGTATTAGAATGTAATGGAAACAAACAACATTTCACTTGCAATTATTTTACACTTCTGTATTTTAGCTTACAAATAATCTTCAACAGAATTACAAATGCAGTTGAAATAAAACATTTGCTACACCAGGCGTAAACGTGAAACAGAAACAATGATCCGACTAACGGTTTTGGTATTGTTTCAGTTTTCATTTCAAGCGTAAATAACGTACAGTCCAGTGTTTCGCGGCCAGTATTAGACTCACTTAAGACTTCCTGGCTGACAGGGAGCGGTCGATCTGTAAAACTTTCCCCTAACGTATCGTCTCTGAGGGAGAGAGACTTGCATGAAGTTTGCCACTCGTCCTCCGACGATATCTCTCGCAGTAACAGACTAAACGTTTGGAGAAAGTTGTGTATTTGGTCCGCCTATGCAAATGGAATAATACAATTGTCTGCAATACGCGTTTCGCCTTCATTTGCCAGGCATCTTCAGCGGCCTGGAGTACGTTTTACATTATTTAGTCTCTGGCAGTTTAGGTTATAAACAGTTCTAACGTTTTTGTCTATCTAAAGGTAAAGCAGTCAACAATCCGAAGATTGGTTTGAACACCACAGTGCTTTACTAGGCACGGTCCTGTTTGGAGGTAGTATGCCGTTGCCTTCCTCTGACCTTCGAACTGACTTACCCAGCCAGTTATAGAGGGACGTACAGCTTAACGTGGATTCCGAACCACGGAGCTGCCCGATATTCTTCACATCCGCAACACTGCCAGAGGTGAAAGAAGAGTTAAGTGACATATAAAACTTCTAGGATCTGGCGGGAATCGAACCCGCGACCTTTGGATTTGTAGACTGGCACTATACCACTGTGCTACAGAGCCGCACTTTTATAAACGACGATACTTTCATTTTATTAAGACCTGCAGATTTTGTAAATGCTACTTTACAAGTGTGGTTGCCTCTGTTTTTTTTTTTTTTTTTTTTTTTTTTTAAAAAAAAACACTGCAACGTTTGTTTCTCCAAGCAGTAGACCGTAGACACAGGCCGTATTGTTTATGTGATTTCTTATGGTGTTTCCAAATGTGTTTTTTTTATTACCAACTGTTAAATGTGTTTTTGTGCTTCCACAGTCGAACATATACAGTTGCGACACTCACAGATATGATAGTTGTTACCAGCTGACAATTGCATCACCACTAGCGCTCCTAGCGGTGGGCAAGCCGCCGAAAGAATTATGTTTGTTTATAATGATTAGTGTACGAAATTAACGAAAGTTAGTATAATTTTTGCGTTACAAGCATTAGTAAAATATAAAGAGACATACGTAATACGCAAACTTAACGGATTCAGTAGTATTACGAAGAACTTCGTCATGAACCAATACTTACGAATGTGTCTATATTTGAATATAAATGAAACATAATTTTCTATTATGGTCTGTTCTTACTATAACAAAGAGTATTTTGACACGTATCAATTCAGTATGGAGTTTAATGATTCGCACATCTTTAGGATTCACTCGTGTTTCTTACACGCGCATATTCTTTAGAGTGTGAGTACTTTAGCTTAAGAAGACAAAGTTCTTTCTTGTTAATTTAATATAAATTTAATACATACATACGACACCAATTCGAGCCAAGCGCAGAGTGACCACAATAATGAACAATTAATAATGCAGATAACAGCTTTAGTCGCATGAAATATTTATTGCTTTGAATTATTGCCTATCGATTAAGGTAACTGAGTGGCCATTTTCAGTATTAGAATAGAAGCCTTGTGGGCCCTCATAAACTAGCAAATTTGCTAATTTGTTCGTCCACAAGACTTCTTTTCTAACTCTGAAAATGGCCATCCACTGACCGAAATCGATACGCAATAGTTCAAAACAATAAAGATTTCATGCGACCAAAGCTCTTTCCTGCATTAATAATAATAAGTGTAATATCCGATATTCATTGTTATTTCTTTTTTAAGAAGACGGATTGGCGCAGTGGTTAGCCCAACAAGCTGTAGAGGAAGAGAGATGTTTACGTGTAAACTCTCCCAGGTATTTTCAACGATTATTATAGTTACGGTTTATGGATTTTTTATTAATTTAATAAAATATTATAATATCCAATATTCGACGTTATTTATTACAAACAAGAACGATCTCTATCCACCAGAGAGCCGGCCGTGGTGGCCGAGGGGACTGAGGCGCTCCAGTCACGGTCTGCACGGCCACTGCGGTAGGGGGTTCGAATCCCCCCTCGGGCATGGATATTTGTGCCGTCCTTAGTCTTAGCTAGTTCATAAGTAGTTTGTAAGCTTAGGGATGTGATGGCCCCGTAGTTAAGTCCCGTAAGTTCTACAAACATTTTAACATTTGAATTTTATCCACGAGAGAATTTTTGTGTTTTTCGTGATAGGGCACAGGAAACAATAAATTTAAAACAGTTCCCTACGACTTTCGATTTTTCCCACAGTGTTTGGAATCTATCACAGTTCAGCACAGTGTTCGAATAGTTCTTTTGTACTGTACAAAGAGTACATGGCTAGCGTGTGGACATTGGAGCAGATGCAGTAAAAGAGGAATGATATTTTCGTACAATTCTTCAAATGTTTGTAAATCTTTGGGACTTAAATTCTTTGGTCATTATTCCAAAAGCTTACCAACTTCTTAAACTAAGTGAAACCAACCTAAGGACAACACACATACACATGCCTCTGGGAGGACTCGAACCTCCGTACAATACTAAAAGCAAAAATTATCACAACAAACCTTATCGAGCTGAGGCAATGTCAGGCGGGTTTGAGCAAATTAAATGTAAGAGGCAGAACTATTATCTCCGAATAAATGCCATACTAAAGTTTTCAATATGCAGAATGTGTACAACGTGGGAAAATAGGAATACATTTGAGAGCAACAGAAGTGGAGATGGTGTAAATAATGTATTCAATCGTTGATTGTTTTTTATGATTTTTGCTAAAAGTGATTTGTCAAAATTTTTATCAATATTAACTGCTTTCAGACATATGTAACGTCTTCGGTTTCTTAAAAAATAACAATTTCTGGAAGAGTATTGCCTGTCACGTGCAAGCAAACGTACTGCACCACCTGTGATATAAATAAGCTACACTATTCAGGTTTCTTATTCGTCGATTGCTAACAGAGATACCGTGCATTTTGTACGCATCTACCTCTACATAAATACTCTGCAAGTCACATTGAAGTGCATGGCGGAGGGTCCATCGATCCGTTTTATATCCCTCTTCAGTTCCATTCTCTGATAGCTCGCGGGAAGAAGGAACACCTAATTCATTTTTTTTTTTTTTTTTTTTTTCGATCTGAATTCTCTGGTTTTATTTTGATGATCATGTCTTCCTGTGTAGGTGGGTGGTACCAAAATATGTTCGCATTCGGAAGAGAAAGTTGGTGACAGAAATTTCGAAAATAGATATCGTCGCAACGAATAATGCCTTTCTTTTAATGATTTCCACCCCAATTCGTGAGACTCTCCTTCCTATATCGCGATAATACAAAACGAACTTTCTCTAAATCGCCTTTCAGTCCCACTTGGTGGGGGTCCCACATTCGCACATCCATCTTTGTAAACACATTGATCTTTGTGCCAAATACAGCCCGAAACTGGCGCTGGAGAGCGCTGCGGACTCAAATCACGATGAGCAGCACGTTCCATGGAATGTGGCAGGTCATTTCAGACTGTGTAGTACATGGTTAGATAGAAAGCACGTGTGGCGTGCGCCACATACGTCCCGTGTGAGGACGGCCTAACCTGTCAAACATAGCAAGCTGCTTCGCGAAAAGACCATAAGGGCGGAATCAGGAAGATTAGAGCACCCCCCCCCCCCCGCCCCCAACAAATACACACAGAGAAACCGACATGCACGCGCCCGCGCGCGTGGGTTGTGAGATAGACTACGGAGTATGGATGAAGACGTAGATAAAAGCTCGGACGAGATGTCGTGCCCCTGCTCTCTCGACTTGGGCGCTGGGCGAGTCCACTCCCTTGTGTGGGAGGGGCGGCCGCCTCAGTTGCGTGTTGCCTTCTGGTCGCGGGACGCAGTCGACAGCCGATCAGTGTTGCCAACTCGTTACCAACCACGTCCCTACATGACGTGTCAAAAATCCCTACGTTCACCAGGAAATCCCTACGAACCACACTGATTTAAAAAAAAGAAAAAAAAAGAGAGAGAGAGAGAGAGAGAGAGAGAAATCCTCTGGGGGTTGCTGCACACTCATAGTCCCCCACCCCCCAAGCAGATGTAACATTCTTCTCCTTTAAAAAATAAATAAATAAATAAATAAAAGTAACATTTGCCCTTCATTAATATTATTGTAAAATGAATTGTTATTCTTTTGGATCAATATTATAATTTGCATACCTTCCAATTAAGGAGAGCGCTAAAAACAAAAATCTAGCTTTTATTCCCGTCTTTTTTCTTCTTTTTTTCATCCCAAAAACCTTTCATCCTTTCACTTTGTGCCTTCTTTTGTTCATCTGTCCATTTTCGTCTATTGTCTTTGTGTTGTGACTTAAAGTCAACTTTTTAGTTTCTGATTTTTTCCCTACAGGTTGTGCGGTCTTGTATGTCTTCTATAGAGATGTTTAATGTTTTCAGGTCTTCTGTGGTTTCTTTGTACCAAGATGTGCCCAGTTTCGATGTAGAAATTATGTTGAATATTCTTTTAGTTAGTCTGGTGTCATTCATTCTGGCGATGTGTATGAAAAATTTTGCTCTGCGTTTTCTGATATATGTCGTGATTGTTTCAGAGTGCCTGTGTAGTTCTTCCGTGGGTCTTTTTTTGCCAGATATTTTCTCTAAAAACTATATATACTATGCACTGCAAATAGTGCGGAAACGGAAAGTGCGACTGATATGCGGTTTTCACAGAATGGATTGGCAGTCAGGGGCTCCCATTTTTAGCCAACAAATAGATTGTAATATTACTTAGAAAGTGTATTTTTTATGCAAACAGTTTTTTTAATGGGACAATCGTTGTTTCTATCAAGCCCTGGAATTTTTTACACCAACAGTGTACAAAGAATTTTGAATGACTTTTTATCACGTGCAGTTTGGCAGCTACAACCGTTCAAATTATCGGGGGTGAAGGCTGCAATAGCGTATCTTACTAGCCGAGAGGCTAGCCCCTGGGGCACGGCCCACTGTCTCATGACCACCAGCCAGCCAACTTCGCTGTCGTAGCCTCCGCCCCAAAAACTTTGAATGGTTGTAGCTGCCAAACCTACCGTGATACAAATGCCATTCAAAATTGTTTGTACACAGCTGATGTCAGAAAGTCCAGTGCATGTTAGAAATAACTGTTGTTCCATTTGAAAAATTGTATGTCTGCAGAAAAAATACACTTTCTAGGTATTTTTACAATCTTTTTATTTGCTAAAAATACGTCCTTGACTACCAATCCATTCTGTGAATACCGCACATCAATCGCACTTTCCGTTTCCGCATTATTTGCGGTGCAAGTGTTAGGTGATTCACCCTGTATATTGGCACTTCAGAAGGTTGCTGCTATTAGTCTCTGTGCCATGTGCAGCAGAACTCATTTTGGGCGCCAACAGACTAAGCGAAATGGAGAACTTATTTTGCAAATACCACACTATTTACATTTTTTTCTCCACTGGAAACATCTGAAAAGAAAATCTAATTTTTAGTTTCTATTTTTAATTTTCTTACATATGTTTTAATTTTATTGTCTGTTCCCTTTATCTAAGACTGTCGGCCACTGGGTCCTTGGGAAGTGCAAGGATGCGGGTAGAGGTGAATCAAGGTATAGTGTGCCAGCTTTAAGACCTGCCGAATCCGGTAGCACTGAGCCAACAAATAAACAACTTTGGTCAACCATAAATCATTCTCTTCCCCCCCCCCCACACCACCACCAACACCCCCCAAAAAAAAGTCCTTGAGAAAAGTTCCTACGTTTTGCAAAGAGTTCGTAAATCCGTCCCTACAGTTTGGAAAAAAAAAGAGTCAAACACTACAGCCGACTGAGCGGCGAAGTGTACAGCCCAGCAGGCAACGTGCAACTGAACCGGCCGCCCGTCCGAAACAATGGATCCGCCCTGTGCACCACTCGAGAATGCGTTTCTGCACACGAACCACGACTTCTTACACGAGCTCCACTTATTTTGTTTCGTGTCGATCTTACCTATAGAAGATACGAGCATATTGAATAGGTTAACAGATTTCTGACTGGCTGGATGACTTCCTAAGTACGCAGTACGTTGTTTTCGACGACGACTGTTCATCAGAGACGAGTGTATCGTCAGGCGTGCCCCAGGGGATTGTGCTAGGACCGCTATTATTTTCTATCTATATAAATGATCTGATGGACAGATTAACTTGTAATTTGCGGCTGTTTTCTAATGATGGTGTGGTGTATGGGAGGGTGTCGTCTTTAATTGACCGTAATATCTTACAGGATGACTTAGACAAAATCTCTAGTTGGTGCGAAGAATGGCAGCTAGCTCTCAATGAAGAAAAGTTTAAGGTGATGTACATGAGTAGGAAAAACAATCCCATAATGTTCGAATATAGCATTAGTAGTGAGCTTCTTGAGGCAGTCGCGTCCTTTAAATGTCTAGGCGTAACATTGCAGAACGATATGAAATGGAAGGAATATGTAAGGACAGTTGTATGGCGGACAGCGGACTTCGGTTTATTGGGAGAATTTTGGGAAGATTTACTTTATCTGTAATGGAGACTGCCTATAAAACACTTGTACGACCGCGTCCTGAGTATTGCTCAGGTGTTTGGGACCCGCAGAAAATCAGTTTGAAGGAAGACATAGAAATAGTTCAGCGGCGAGCAGCTAGATACGCTACTGGTAGGTTCGACCAATGTTCCAATAACACGTAAATGTTCCGGGAACTCGAATGGAGATCGCTGGAGGAAAGTCGACATTTTTTTTTTTCGAGAAAGGAAATTTAGAGAGCCGGAATTTTAGTGTGGAACGATCTTTCTGCCGCCTACTTACAATTCTCGCAATGATCACCAGGATAAGAGAAATTAGGTCTCTTATAGAGGCATATAGCCATTTTTTCCTCGTTCTATTTGGGAGTGGAATAAGAAAGAAAATACCTAGTAGTGGTACAGTGTACCTTCCGCCACGCACCTTACGGTGGATTGCGGAATATGTATGTAGATGTAGTTACGGTTCATGGTTCTTTATATAAATTTAACAAAAATTTTAATATGCAGTATTCGACATTATTTATTACAAAAAAAGCACGATCTCTGTCCATGAGATAATTTGTTGAGATTTTCGTGCTAGGGCGCAGGAGCCAATAAATTTCAAGTCAGTACCCTAAGTCTTTTGTTTTTCTCCACACCGTTTATAATCTGTAGCAGTTCAGTATAGTTCGAATAATTTAGTTGTACAGTTCAAAGAGTAGATGGCTAGCATGTGGTCCCTGAAGGAGATGCACTAAAGGAGGAACGGTGTTTATGTACAATACAAAAAGCAAAACTTAACAGAACAAACATTATCGAGCTGAGGCACTGTCCCGCTTGTTTGTGCAAGTTAAATGTAACAGGCAGAAACTATTATCTCCGAATGAATGCCAAACTAAATTTCTGAATATGCAGAATTAGTGCAACCTGGAAAATAGGAATACATGAGGGAGGAAGAGAACTGGAGCTAGTGCAAATAATGTATTTCAGTGTTGATAGGTTTCTTTAATGATTTTTGCTAAAAGTGATTTTGTCGTACATTTTGTTGTTATTGTCAACTGCCTTCAGATATATGTACTGCGCCGGCCGCGGTGGCCGAGGGGACTGAGGCGCTACAGTCACGGTCTGCACGGCCACTACGGTCTGGGGTTCGATTCCCCCTCGGGCATGGATATTTGTGCCGTCTTTAGTACTAGTTAGTTCATAAGTAATTTGTAAGTTTAGGGACTGATGACCCCGTAGTTAAGTCCCATAAGCTATACAAACATTTTTATATGTTCTGTCTTTGTGTTTCTTGAAAAAAAAATACAATTTCTGGAAGAGTATTGCATGCCATGTGCAAGCAAACGTACAGTTCAACCTGTGTAGTATTCAAGTTGCTTTTTCGTCGATTGCTAACAGAGATACCGTGCAATTTTACGCACATCCATCTTTGTAAGCACATTGATTTGTGAGTCAAATACAGCCCATAGCTGGCGCTGGAAAGGGCTGCGGACTCAAATCACGATGAGCAGCACGTTCCATGGGATGAAACAGGTGGTTCGTGTAGTAGTTACATAGAAAGCACTTTTGGCGTGCGCCACGTAAAACAGCATGTCCCGTATGAGGACGTCTTAACCGGTCAAACATAGCGAGCTGCAGAACTCTTTCGAAAAGACCATACGGGCGGTGTCACAGAGATTAGTGTAGTGGCGTAACGCTAGCGCCAATCCACCAGAAATGGGAACACAGGGCCAAGAAGGCGGTGGAGGGCCGCTAGCATATCGCACAGCGGCACTTCTCCATCCAAGCCGATATCGAGTGCCATCTACGGGAAGACTACATAAGCGGCGCTTACTTCTGAGTACGCGCCAAAGACTCCAGAACGGATGTGACTTCCTAGTAGCCTAGTCCACCAAATGGAGGCTCTAATATAACGCCACAAAAAGCCAGGTCGTCATTTTCACATAGAGACACATCTCAGACCTCCCGCCAGTCCACATAATGAACACTCCAATACCATGGAGCAACACAGGCCGTTATCTCGGGGTTACCCAAGAACAACGACTGACATGGCAACCCTACGTCCAGGAAATAAGAGGCAACGCACTGAGCCGCTTGCGCACCCTTTACCCAACCCTTAACCCCGAATCCGCATTGTCCCCACACCACAGAGTCACAGTTTACACGGCCGTGATCAGGCCGGTAGTGGAGTACGCATCCCCTGTCTGGGGCAACGCAGCACCTACAACCATTCAAACTCTACAAAGAGTCCAAAACAGAGCCTTAAAAACAGCCCTGCACCTACCCCGAGGGTACTCAATGAATATGCTCCACGGGGACACAGATTTAAGGGCCCTACACACGATGCGATTTATTGGACCTATTCGTTGGTCACCCGATAAATTGAGCGGTCGGTTGGTTGTGCCAGACCATCCTATCTCAGATTCCCCCAACACTTCACCCGACAAATTGTACCGTGTGTTGTGCTTCCCGACCAACTTCCATGCCTGAGGTCGTCTGCACAGCGAACACGCGAAACAAAAACGGTTCGACAAACAGACACAAGAACAGGGTGGCGCTGCGTACAGTTGGTCGGAACGTGTGTAGACAGCTACCAATTGGTTGGTTCGTTGGACATCTTTTTGATCGTACGATAAATCGGAGCGTTAGTAGGGGCCTTTAAACAGAATGCTACGAACTTCTATAAAACATCAGAAAGTTCTCCAAACAACTTAATAAAGGCGCTAGGGAAGTCGGTACACCAAAGGGCAACCACAAGCTGGCCTGA
Source organism: Locusta migratoria (assembly GCA_026315105.1). Classification (NCBI taxonomy): domain Eukaryota; kingdom Metazoa; phylum Arthropoda; class Insecta; order Orthoptera; family Acrididae; genus Locusta; species Locusta migratoria. Next base: position 88,266,328 of record CM048748.1, read on the forward strand.
TCTCCTGAAAGATTAGGTAGACATATAAGCATAACCAAACCACATCATGCACAGCAATCGAACCATGATCGGTACCAATCAAACACCATAAACCACCTCAGAACCACAATAAATATGCATAAAACCAACCCAGGCCAATCCATAAAATACAGGAAAAGTACCGAGTAATCAAAAAGTCAGTATAAATTTGAATTGCTTGGAATGACATGGGGTTTTATTACAACTAAAAGAAAAAAGAAAAAGAAAAGAAAATCTCCGACAGATGGCGCTTAATCTGATCATAAAAGCAATAATTAGCATATCAAACTAAGACAAAGCAAACTAAATGCTCAATATGTTCACTTTCATTCCTTGACAATAGCTGTAGTCGAGGAATAATGTGAACAGCACTGTAAAGCATGCCCAGAGTTATGGTGAGGCATTGGCGTCGGATGTTGTCTTTCAGCATCCCTAGACATGTCGATCACGATACATTGCGACTTCAGATAACTGAGGTTTCGGGACCTGGGAGGCCAAACATGACGAAAGCGGCGGCTAAGCGCACGATCATCTCCAAACGACGCGCGCAACAGATCTTTCAAGGGTCTAGCAATATGGGGTGGAGCGCCATCCTGCATAAAGAACGTACGTTCCAGCAGGTGTTTGTCAGCCAGGCTGGGGATGATGCGATTGTGTAACATATCGGCGTACCTCTCACTCGTCATGGTACCAGCTACAAAAACAGAATCACGCAGTTCCTCGAAGAAAAACGGCCCGATAACGGTAGATGTTTGGTTCTAATAAAACTCCACGTCATTCCAAGCATGTGTGTCAATTTTTACCACTCTGTCTACATTATTCCGTAATTTATTAAGTTTTCAAATTATACTGTCCTTTTCATCACCCGATACATCAAATTAAAAACCAATGTATCGGAAGATCGATAAAGACCCCACAGGGAGAGTAGAAAGGAAAACGGCTTCTTCGCTTCGGCAAGAAGTGGTAAAATATTAAGACCTCACAGTTCTGTGCCACCTCGGTTATATGGTCTTCCAAAGATTCATAAAAGAGAGGTCCCTTTAAGACCAATAGTCAGCAACATCGGCGCCCCCACGTATGATTTAGCTGTACATCTTGCCTCTTTACTGAGACCTTTTGTGGGGAAATGCCCTCATCATATTCGTAACTCTGCTGACTTTATCAATAGACTGAAGTCACTTCAACTTCGTCAGTCTGATATATTAGTGAGCTTCGATGTCGTCTCACTCTACACCAAGGTTCCTCTCTTGGTCTCACTATCACTCATCAGCAAGAAGTTCACAGCCGAATAACAGCACTTTTTCATCATGTCCTTTCGTCAACTTACTTCTTATTCAACAATGAATATTTTGAACAAACTGACGGTGTTGCGATGGGCAGTCTCATCTCCCCTCTGGTAGCAAACTTTTTTATGGAAGATTTTGAGGAAAGGGCACTTGATTCTGCACAACATAAACCGACTGTCTTTTGGCGATATGTTGATGACATTTTTGTAGTGTGGCCCCATGGGGAAGAAGAATTGTCACGTTTTCTGCAACACCTGATTTCAATCCACGAAAACATTCAGTTCACAATGGAAACTGAGAAGGACGGCTGCTTACCCTTTCTTGATGTCCTAGTCAGTAAAGAAAGTGGATTGGACCTTGGGGCATTCCGTGTACCGGAAACCCACACATACGGACATCTATTTGCAAGCGTCCAGCTGCCACCACCCTGCACAATCTACCGGCGTCCTTCGGACGTTGGTGCATCGCGCACATGTTGTGTCTGACGTAGAAAGCCTTCCTACAGAGCTACAACATCTTAAGTCAGTTTTCAAAGCTAATGGATATTCTCCTCGTCAGATTAGCGCAGCATTGAAGAGGAAGAAACGTGACGACCCTCAACATCAAGAGGATAAGGAGGCGTTCAAGTCAAAAGCTTTCCTTCCATACGTCGGAAACCTTTCGTCGAAACTAGGCAGAATATTAAGAAAACATCAAGTAAAAGTCATCTTCCGGCCACCTGCGAAGATTAGTGCACTTCTCGGCTCGGTTAAAGATGATCTGGGATTGAGGAAAGCCGGAAATTACAGAATACCTTGCCAATGTGTCAAAGCTTACATCGGCCAGACGACACGCACTGTGCAGGAAAGGTGCGTTGAACATGAACGCCACACTCTTCTGTTGCAGCCCAGAAGGTCGGCCGTAGCCGAGCATTGTATTACCACAGGACATTGTATGGATTACTCCGCCACTGAAATCTTGACCACGACGAGATCCTTCTGGGATTCACTAATCAAAGAAACTGTGGAAATACGTTTAGCCCAAGATCTTATTAATTGTGACGGCGGCTTTAATCTGGACAAGGCCTGGGACCCGGTGATTTCTTTAATATCATCTCAGAGGAAACATTTTATCCAGGACGATGCTTCTAGCGATAATTAAAAATTTTATACATCTGACAAGCAATGTACTGAGTGCGCATTCAAACAGAGTGCGGACACGTACTGTTTTTCCACCTTACGCAGTACTGACGCGTTCCGACAGATGGCGGACATGCAGTTTCAACTTCGCGCAGACACCCGCGCGCCGCTTGTCAACTGTTTTTCACAGAGGGCGGTAAATTCGAAAGAGGGCGTGCTTTTGACGGCCACTGATGCGCATGCGCCTACGCGCCAGTTTTTGCTATAAAGGCGTCGTCGTGAACTAACAATGTCTCCTGTGTTCTTGTCGTCCTACATTGTTTTTTAGGTCACCATGGCTCACCATTTTTTAACTAACTATATGTGGGTTTAATCATCTGTCTATTGTCATGTACTCCAAACTGTCGCCTTGTCTATGTCACTTTATCTCTGTTGTTTTATCTCCTGTTATGTATTTTAATTCTCCACTCATAAATGTATTTTTACTCTCGGCTGAAGAGCAGCCCATGGTGCTGCTGCCAGCCTACCGGTTTACTGCTGGTATAAAATTCAATAAAGGAAAAAAAACTAACAATGTCCAGTGGAACGCACTCACCTGAAGATGGCTGAACGGTTGTCAGCCGAAATATCGTGGCAAGAAGTCGACGGAATCCGGCTGCAATCCCGAAACTTTATGGAATATTCCGTACGCCGGGAAAACTTCAAGAATCACATGAAAAATGGTAGTTTAGAGATAAATGTCTACAGGATGTATTGCAAATATTTGAACAATTTTCTATGATTCATTATTTAGATATTTGCGATTCACGGTTCTAAAACGGCTAAAAACCGGGTTTTGTGATTTTGTGCAAAACAATGATAAGTTTCAACCTTTGGATCTCGGTAACGAATAATGATATCGAAAAAATTTAAAAATGGCCTTGAGTATATCATAATGAGAACGTATGGTAAAAATTTGGAAGATTTTCAATGAATAGAAAGTATCGAAGTGATTATCACCACGATTCGTTTTTTTGGTACCAAAAAATCATGGTTTTTTTTAGATTTTCTCGGCAACCGCCAATGAATGAATGGTGGTTTTGTAAGCCGTTTAAAGCCCACCATAGCCTACACGTCGTGTACAAAAGCCAACTGTTTGCTCAATTTGGATGGGCTCCAGGAAGTGTGTAAGTTTGAAAATTTTGACGGGCTCCAGGAAGTGTGTAACTTTGAAAATTTTGACGATGTACTGTATGATAGCTATAGTAAACCCTTTCTTCTAATATGTACACAAATGATCCCTAGGCAAGATCTATCCAGAACACTTTACCCCTTCACTCTGAGATGAATAAAACCTGAGATATGGGCCCCTGAAGAATCGCAAATTCACACGCGCCGTTTACGAACGAATTAATACCGCGCACTGCCATGCGCGGTATGATTAGGTCTGTGAGATACAGATTATGAGGATGTTGTGGATTATCCAAGGCATACTACCCGTTCTAGTCCGTGTTTACTCAAAAATTCAAATGTTTGTGTAGCTTATGGGACTTAACTACGAGGTCATCAGTCACTAAACTTACAAACTACGTATCAACTATCTAATACTAAGGACGGCACAAATATCCATGCCCGAGGGGGGAATCGAACCCCCGACCGTAGTGGCTGTGCAGACCGTGACTGGAGCGCCTCAGTCCCCTCGGCCACCGCGGCCGGCCGTGTTTACTCTTTGATGTATTGCAGTAGGGGATAAATGACGAGGAACTATGAATCGGAACATGTGGGGAAGTGGTCGGTAACACGTTCGACTTGTCCGGCGACTTCCGTGAAGAGGCAGTAGAGCGGTAATTGGAATATGCAGGGCGCCGTTAATTTAGGGGCAGTGCTCGCGCCAGCAGAGGTCTCCGGTAACGAGACGCATAAAAAGCGCGCCATTGGTATTCGAGGTCGGCGGGCCCAGACGTGACCTGCACGGCCAACCGCGGCCGCCGCCCCAAGTGAAAAACCGCCGCCCTGAGTCAGCCGCGGGGCCTGTCTGTCTGACTGAATGCCCGCCGCGCATGCGCACCGCCAGCGCTTCCGGGCTACCTGCTCCACGCAGAGCGCGCGCCCGCTGCCTCGCAATTGCTCACACGACGACACTAGGTTTCATGAAACTGCGCTACTGGCCAGTGCGCATGCGCGGCACGCATTCGCGCAACTCGTTGGCGAAACTAAACAGTTTCGGCACCTTCCAACTTTGGCGAAACTGATTGTGCGTGTTTTTAGGTTAGGTGATAACCAATACAGAACAAAACACAACATAAAGGGGGGAAAGGAAGAAATAATGCGGTTTTGAACATATATGCGATGCAAAGGTGTTGGTGCCATTTTAACGATGAAAATTTCAGGAATAAGCAGCGGCGTGTTAGTGGTCTTGAAGAAATTATTCGTGAATTAAATATTGATGGGTTGACGATTAGTGAATTGCAGACTAAAGTACATTCAATTCCAAATACCTATACAAACAAACTATGGCAATTGTGGATTTGAGAACACGTTACAGGTACTGTAGAGATATCTATTTGACAAGAAACGTAATGCAATTTGTAATTTCAGTTCTGGTGACAATGCTTCACGCATAACAGTATCTTGTTTCTTTATTGCATTAATATGTTTAAAAGGAACGTAAACTGCTCTGGTGACATTCTGAGTTGATTAAAATAACTTCTAGAGTTTTCGATCACAATTTTTTTCATTAACCGGTCTGACGTCTTTTTTTAATCCAGTCACAAACCCAAACACGTTTCTTAGTCTTTTTATGTTTAGTCTTATGGAGCGACTTCCCGCAGAGAAGCAATAGCTCCGCCACAATTTTTACAGCTACCAAAACTTTCATTCTACGGCGACTACGGCACTCACAAAACAAAGAAACTGAAATGTATAGTATTGGCGCCGTGTCTACAGACATACACGAAACCAGTTGGGCGCAATTCATTTCATAAAACGAGTGTCGCAACCTGGTGTCGTCGTGTAGACTAGCCTTTATAATAGTTATCTCCTTCTCGAATAGCGTGCGGGAAGAAAGAACACCTGAATCTCTCCGTTCGAGCTATGATTTCTCGTATTTTATTCTGATAATCATTTCTACCTATGTAAGTGGGAGTCAACAATATATTTTCGCATTTGGAGGAGAATGTTGGCGATTGGAGTTTCGTAAGTAGCCGCTCCAGTCACGGTCTGCACGGCCACTACGGTCGGGGGTTCGAATCCCCCCTCGGGCATGGATATTTGTGCCGTCCTAGTTCGTAAGTAGTTCATAAGTAGTTTGTAAGTTTAGGGACTGATGGCCCCGTAGTTAAGTCCCATAAACTATACAAACATTTGAACATTTTAAGTAGCCGCAGCGATAAACGCCGTTGTTGTAATGATTCCCATTCCAGATGCTGTATCATTTCCGTAACGTAGTCTCCCCTGTATTGTGACAATACGAAACGAGCTGCCCTTCTTTGGACTCTTTAGATGTCCTCCGTGAAACCCACCTGATAAGGATCCCACACTGGGCAGCAATACTCCAAAAATGGATGGACAAGCGTAGTGTATGCAGTTTCTCTTGTACTTCCGTTGCATCTTTCAAGGGTGCTGCCAATAAAACGCAATCTCTGATTCGCTTTTTCCACGACATTATCTATGTGTTCTTTCCAGTTTAAGTCTGAAGTAATAGTAATTCCTAGGTATTTTTTGGAGTTTACGGCCTTCACTTTTGATTGATTTGTCTTGTAAACAAAGTTTAACGGATTTCTTTTCGTACTCATGTGGACGACTTCACACTTCTCATAATTTAGAGTCAATTGCCAATTTTTACACCATACTGATATCTTATTCAGATCGTTCTGTAGTTGGTTTTGATCTTCAGATGATTTTACTAGACGGTAAATGACGGCGTCATTTGCAAACAACCTAAGAGACCTACTTAGATTTTCCCCTAAATCTTTTATGTAAATAAGGAACAGCAGAGGACCAATAACACTACCCCGTGGAACGCCCGATATCACTTCTGTTTTAGTCGATGCCTTACCACCGACTACTACGAACTGTGTCCTCTCTGACAGGACTCCCCTATCCAATCGCAAATTTGGGGCGATATACCATAACCACGCAATTTGATTAAATACCGTTTGTGAGGCACTGTGTCAAAAGCCTTCTGAAAATCAAGAAATACTGAATCAATTTGAGAACCCTTGTCGATAGCACCCATCACTTCGTGTGAATAAATAGCTAGTTGTGTTTCGCATGAACAATATTTTCTAAATCCGTGTTGACCTTGGGTCAATAGATCATTGTGTTCGAGATAATTCATAATATTTGAATACAAGATATATTCCAAAACCCTGCTGCAAATTGACGTCAATGAAATAGACCTGTAGTTTAGTGGGTTACTCCTACTGCTTTTCTTGAATATAGGCGTGACCTGTGTAACTTTCCAATCTTGCCTCTACATCCAAACTCCATAGATCACCTCACGACTCGGGGCTCTTTCTTTTCTTGCTCCAGGAGCGTAACCAGAGCAGTCTTTGTGTGACCTGTGGCCACAACAGTAGTCACTATAGGGGTGCCTAATCGGGAAGCTAAAATCATGCTAGACACTTTAGTACAACACAGTTTATTAATAAGATAATATGTCCACGAGGTGAAACTTCTGTCTAATTGCACTCTGTATGACTAAGGTAGGTTCGACCTCCTGCCTATCTACTGTTACTATTTGCAATATCTAGCGTTCCCTGTGCCTGGAGTCGTCCGTGTAGACGGTGCGTGGACTTCATACAAGCAAGCCATACATTAGCAAGCCACTTGGCTTGGCGTTTTGTAGTTTTCGAAAATCTTAGTCCTTTAGCAAGATACGGCCGAAGAACCGCGATGTGTTGCTAGAAAAAGTGCGTATTGTGGTGAGAGAAGGCGTTCGGACAGCTCTGGAACTTACCATGCGATTTGAGAAAAGGTACTCGGCGAAAAAATCTCATTTTTGTACATCTTAAAGATTGAAATCTTCGGTCGATGAATGGGTGATTTTTGTTTTCGTTACTTTACAGTTAATATGCAGCATCCGGTTTAATGAACTATTGCAATATATTTTAACTCTTTCAGTCACACTTTTACAATAGTAACATAATTACCAATGTCTGTTCACACTTGTACAATAGGAACATAATTATCAATGTCTGTTCATTGAAGCAACTGTTACAACTGAAATATCACAGACAATAGAGGAAACATAATATAGGTATTCAGGCTTTTAAGGACTGAGGTTGTCACTAACGCTAACCACCATGACTATAGCTATAAATAATACTAGGATGATTGTGAACGTTATTTATTAGACGAATCATCATTACAAACGTACAAAACTAACAAAAGCAAATTATTTTTTATGAAAATCTGCAAAACAAGTTTTACCATTGCGTAAGCAAAGAGGCACTTTACATGTACTACACTGCCATACAGTACGCACGGGTACAATTGCAGCATCTTCTTGATGTGCTTCTTTCATGTTGATGGCGACTGGGTTCTAGACGAATTTCCTGCGGGACTGTACGTTTGTGGCGTTTTATAAATGCAGGTCCTGGAGATGAGGCCGCGGAATTACGGCTGTTGTTCACTGAATCCGGCCTGTGTTTGTCTCTGACATATGCTGGTGCCAGTAGGCCCCGATATACTTCTCTCCGGAAGTCTTTCAGAATCAGTTTGTCGAGGTCTGGGCGTGAACAGGACTGCAGTTCCCTGTTTGCTTACATTCTCTTTGTAACTACTAAGTAAAAACACAAAAGTAACAGTACCTGCATGCCAACACACATAAAGTAGGTCTATGAAAATGCGTTCAATAAAATACATTACAGAAAACATGTTACGTACCCGTAGAATTTATGTTTTTATCAGACACTCGAGACAAGGTACGCCAGCGCTATATTCAATGCAACTGGTATGCACTGACATTCATGCAATGTGCCCGGAATCTGTCATTTGTTTTGAAGTACAGTCCAAACGGACATACTAATTCAACCGTTTATCGCTAGATGGCGTGGAATAGAAGTACCGTGATCGAAAAGATGTGGTTAGTAACACTAACCACCAAGACTGAAAGAGTTAAAGAGTTTGCAGAAGTAAAAACACTTTCCGTAGACTTCTCGTATGGTTGGGTTTAGGTTACACATAGCTGCTTATGAAATGTAGATAACATATCGAAATTTCATTTAAAGTTTAGAGCAGAACGATGTGGTTCTTGAATGTGCGGTCCGTGAATGATTGCACGCGACAGTAATAGGTTCGAAAACGCTATTTCTGCTTGTGGGGTAACGTATATTGAGGATTAGGAAATGTTCTAAAATGTTTTGTGTATGTTGTTTAGGTGTTTATCTGGAAAATCTGTTTCCCGTCTTTGTAAATGTGTATTCGTTATTGCGATACGCTACAAAAATCATAATTTTTTGTATCAAAAGATCCAACTGCGTGCATTAGCAAATCTACACTTCTATTCACGGCAAATCGTCGAAATTTTTACGATGCGTTCTAATATTATGATTCCGGAAAGCTCTGAAAGTTTTTCCGATAATACTATTCATTACCGAGATCTGTAGATTCCAAGTTACCGCACATATCCAAGACAAATATGCATGTAATATACGGTGTGACGTGTAATTAAGGCTTTAACTGTCCGCCTCCGTAGCTCAGTGCCAGCGTCGCTGACTACCGCGCAGGGGGCCTGGGTTCGATTCCCGGCAGGGACTGGGTGTTGTGTGTTGTCCTAACCATCATCATCATTGGCACGTAAGTCGCCCACGCGGCGTCAACTAAAAAGACTTATATTACGGCGGCCGAACAATCCCGCAAGGGATCTCCCGGCCAAGAAAGCCACACGCTCATTTTCATGGTTTTAACTAACGTAGCGAACGTACAGCAAGGGTTATTGGTTTGATAGTGTTTAACAACGTTCTTTGAAATAGTTAAGCGTGTTTAGCAATCATTTGAATGTAAAGCTCTTTTTACAAAGTAAACTACTACATATTCAATTTGGTCTGACGTTTGTACAAATGTATCAATGTATATAAAATACTATCCAAATTTTATTCACCATTGATTTCATGTTATATATGCAGTACACTCTGATGTAACAGGAAAAAGACGGGAACCAGCTGAAAACTGCCCCTGCCGGAGCACAGAAAAGGCGCATATGTTCTCTGACACAAAAGTGTGGAATCAGCTGCCCCAAGCCATATTCAGACTTCCTCACCAAAACTTTTGCCATGCGAACATATTCGCGCTTTTTTCGGCTGAATGTGAGTAGGACAGAGACAGTGCAGCAGACAGAGAGAGCCATACATGATGGAACAGACAAAGTGTCAGTTCAGGAGAAAGGCATGATGTCGGAAGTCAGGAACAGTGGCAACAACAAACTAAGACAGATGCAGATAGTAGCAATTGGAGCAAAAGAGAAAACAGTTGGAAATTGAGACGAATGGAGACTATACATGAAGCATGAACGTGCGGTTTTCCAATACTATAGCATGAAACAATTTGTCAAATTTTTCCCATCCCCAGTACCCACGTGCAAAAGTTTTCCGGTATACAGGTCAAACCCCAAGCAAACCATCCCCATGGACATGTGTAAAGGAGACAATCGTGATTAAAGACAATGAAAGACGACTCTAAGTGAGAAAGAAAGGATACTGGCAACAGGACAGTAAGTGAATGGGACAACGTCAGTGGGGCAGAGAGACGATGAAAGTGACAGAAACAGACAACGGTGAGGAATCGCGAGGGAAAGGAATGAAGACATTGAAAGGTTGGCACAGACTGAAAGCGGCAGTGATAGAGACAGCAAACAAACGGACAGAGACATATATAGACACTGACAGCGAGACAAACATTGCTGACTATGACGGCTTAACTGGGCAAAAGTATTTACAAAGTCATGCACTAAAAGTGCGAATATGTTCGCATGCCAAAATTTTTGGTGAGGAAGTCTCACACCTTTGTGTCAGAGAACGTATTCGCATTTTCTGTGCTCCAGCAGGAGCATTTTTCAGCTGGTAATAATATTAATAAAAATACACACCTGCTATAGCTTGTTACACCAAGATCGCTAATAACATATATTTATTTTCTTTGAGCGGTTACAATGATTTAAATCATTATCATCAGGATGGTTTGAAAGATCTTCACTTAGGAGTACATGTCAAATCACAAAGTTATTCGTGGTGTTAAAATGAATAAAAAACCCTGGTCAACATGTTAAAAATTACGTCACCAAATGGATCGTCATATTAGATTAAAAGATAAAATGTGACAATTTCTGCTCAGTCTGTCTTATACTTACTCCCGAAATAGTCACATTTTTACCATGACGATCCATGTTGGTGACCGTGGTTTTCTATTCATTTTATATCTCGACGAGTAAATTGCTATTTGAAATGTGCTCCTAACTGAAGACCTTGTAAACCATTCTGAAGATGATTGAAACAAACCGGTCAAGGAAAAAAATGTATGTTATTAGCGATCTTTCGTAACAACCCAAAGAAGGTGTTTTTTTATTTATTTATTAACATTTAAACAGATCGCTCTCCATTGGCGTAACATGCCAGGTAACTATAATACTAGTAATAATATGGTTTTCTGTTGCGAAGGACCTATTTGAGGAACAAGACTCCATAGTCATGATACAAGTCAGTACATGAAATTTTAATACAAGAATGGTAATAGAAAAACTTATTCTATGTACATGAAAATCTTAAGCCTAAGTAAAAAAGAATCAATAACGAAGAAATGGAATTAGCTTAATTTTTTAAGCTATGAGATAACTCTTGAAGGCGCGTGGGTTAGTACTAAGATCTTGAGTTATTGTGGCAGGTTATGGAAAATGGATGCTGCATAGTACTTCACGCCTTTCTGCACAACAGTCATTGTGATGTCATCCAAATGTAGATTCGATTTCTGCCTAGTATTCAAAGGCTGAAAGCTGCTAACTAGTGGGAATAAGCTGATATTGTTAACAACAAACGACATTAAAAAGAAAACATATATTGCGAGCTAATGTCAGAATTCCTAGACTACTGAACCTAACGACTTCATTTCTATGCACAAATGAACATTAAATCTCAAATGTTAACAGGAATGAGGACGCGTGTGTGTCTGACTAGTAACAACGATACCAATCGTTGTTATAATAATAATAAATATAGTGTGGCTCAGTGTCCTGGTGCTAGTTCTTTAACTGGACGCCACGTCGGTGACTTGCGAGTCCCGAACTTACCCCAACGGAGAAAGATAACTTACAATTTAAACAGGAATCTGAACCATATATCGTTTCTGGCATCTCCTGGCATCGTTGAGAGGTTTCTAATCCACGACCTTTCTGATTCCAGTCAAGTATTTTAACCTGAGACCGTAGTTGTTGATGATAAAGCATGAAAAGGTATTAATAATGATTTATTAAAAGTTAATCCAGTGTGCTCTATCTAGGGCTTCAAATGAAATTATGAAAACTCTGTGCTGGAGCTGGATTCGAATCCGTATGCGTGCATTTCGTGGAGTCCTAGAGGGGTCTACTGTCTCGAAGAAAGCAACGAAATGACCCAACTATGTGGTGCCGATAGGGTCGAGTACCGCAAGAGTGGAAATCCGAATTAAAATCTCAATCCAGCACCATAATTTTAAACGTCTGAAGTCCACATGTAATAGAATCGTATGACCTTAAGTGGTTTAGAAAATAAAATTAGCTTTCTAGCGACGAACTTACTAATTCTTGTGTGTTCTGCCTCTTGCTGCCAACGATAAATCGGCTCTGTCCCAGTTGACAGCGATCTGATTCGGTTTAATAAGGATTTTGAATTGTGAAACTTTACGTTCTTCATTTGCTGTTACCAGAGATGAAGTAGATACGATCGTGTCTGTTAAAAATACACACCTGAATGGAGTTCAAATGTTCAAATGTTTGTGAAGCTTAAGGGACTTACTGCGGGGTAATCAGTCCCTAAACTTACAAACTACTTATGAACGACCTTACACTAAAGACGGTACAAACATCCATGCCCGAGGGGGCATTCGAACCCCCAACGGGAATCGGCCTCGCGCATCGCAGCATAGCGCCTCAATGCGCTCGACCGCTCCGCCGCGGCTGAATGGAGTAATCAAACGCATTCATTGTAGATATTAAAAAGCGATCAAGAAGACCACTACGTCAGTGTAACGTAATCTGCACTTAGCTTATTTACTGGAGACTTTGAAGACAATATGGCGCTCAATGAAATGATTATCGGGGGTTCGAATCCCCCCTCGGGCATGGATATTTGTGCCGTCCTAGTTCGTAAGTAGTTCATAAGTAGTTTGTAAGTTTAGGGACTGATGACCCCGTAGTTAAGTCCCATAGACTATACAAACTACTACTGAAATGATTAAATATTAGTGAGTTTCTGACACGGAAATTATACTAGTCTAACGTCAACGGGATATTAGTTTTTCTGGGTATGAGGTCCGCCTGATATGCAGAACACTGTTTTATTATACACCAAAACTAGTTTCAGCACCTCTGTGCCATCATCAGAGGGTTTTCCTTTTATTTCACGTTGTGAAAACAAAATACATTGATTTTACTACTGTACAAAGTGTAAATTTAGGCCTAAAAAGTTGTGAGCCTTATTTTGTTTTTTATCTTCTTTTACATTCTGTGGTCATATGGGACTCTTTCTACATAGTTATGTATTAATAGCGTTGTCATCTACAACCAAAATTATCTCTTTGAATCTTGTGAGGATTTTAACAAAACGCTACTTATTGCGTGAAGACGTAAATTTGGTATGTGGGGATATTCCGATCGTCCACCTACTATCTATTACTTAGAGTTTCTTTTGGTATACACTTCCTCTTCCGCGTTTCTGTAGATAGCACACATGTAACACACACATTATGTGGACTTTTTTCTATCACAATCACTTTCCACTTTTGAAGATTCGCCTGTGTGTACTTTGTTAATATGCGTTTGTGTTAGTTGACTTTCACTTGTTCTCCATTGGAATGGCGGTGGATTTGAACAGTGTTTGTTTTCTCTCCGCGTGTGTGTGTTACGCGCGCGCGCGAGAGTGTGTGTGTGTGTGTGTGTGTGTGTGTGTGTGTGTGTGTGTTTTGAGCTAGGTAATAGGATTGAGCATTTCTGAAATTAATGACAGGGCGTATCGGGGCATTTTCTTTGTGCACCTTCGAGTCGAAAGGTAGAAGTGGACAAAGACAGAAGAGAGGAGAAGGACAGAAGAGTTTCCAGTGGATAAATACACGGGCAACTTCGGCTATAAATAGTGGATGACTGTATGAGACACTTCCTCGTCTGTACATGATATGGGAGATGCGAAGTCTTGTCCATTTTAGTCGTACTTACTGTGTATGCTTCTAACAGATTTCTCTATCGTATGATAAATAACGTCGCCCTTCCCCGGTAGTGCGCTTCGTAGGGGAGGCCCACGTGTTTCGCCGGGCTACACGCAATTACGGGTGCGGGCTAGCTCGACAAGGAGAGCAGCCTGCTCGCCGTCCATTTATCATCCCCCTTTTGTGGGCGACTGGTAGCATTTTTGGCCCCGTGTCTACCCGAAACAAACTTTCACACCGCTATTCAACGAACAATAAATTTTCTTCCCGACCCCCCCCCCGACCCTCTCTCTCTCTCTCACTCTCTCTCTCTCTCTCTCTCTCTCTCTCTCTCTCTCGCTGTGTGTGTGTATATCCCACCCTCCCTCTCAATCGCTCTCTCTTCCGCTATCTATTCTTGTTGCTGTCGCGCATACACACAACTTATCTCTTCGAAGTCGGAAAACATAGCGTATTCTATATCTACATAAATACTATGCAAGCCACTTTGAAGTGCATGCCATCGGACCACTTTTAAAATTATTTATCTATAGTTCCATTCTCTAATAGCTCGTGGAACAAAGGAACGCCTAAATCTGTTTCCGATCTGACTTCTCTTATTGTATGATGATGATCATGCCTCCGTATGAAGGTGCGTGCTAACAATATATGTTCGCATTCTAAAGAGAAAGTTGATGAATGAAATTTCTCAAAAGATCTCGCCGCGACAAATAACGCCTTTCTTTTAATGATTTCCACCCCAACTCATGCATCATTTCCGTGACACTCTCTTCCCTATATCGCGATAAAAAAAAGAACAATCCTTCTCTGAACTTTCTTTAAATCGTCCGTCAGTCCCACCTGGTGTGGATCCCAGAATGCGCAGCAATACTCTAAAATAGGACGCACAAGTTTCTTTACTAGAACTGTTGCATCTTCTAAGGGTTCTGCCAACGAAACGTAGTCTTTGGTTCGCATCCTGTACAATATTTTATGTGTTCTTTCCAATTCAAGTTGTTTGCAATTGTTGCTCCTAGGTATTTACTAGAATTGACGGCCTGTACGTTTGACTGATTTATCTTGTAACTGGAGTTTAAAGGATTTATTTTAGTGGTCATATGGATGACCTCACACATTATTAAGGATTGCCAATTTTTCACCACGTAGATATCATTTTGCAGTTGCTTTTGATCCTCTTGTGCCTTTACTAGCCGATAAATGACAGCATTATCCGCAAACAACCTCAGAGAGCTACTCAGACTGTCTCCTAAATCGTTTATAAAAATAAAGAACTGTAGGGGCACTTTAACACTTGCCTCTGGAACACCAGATACCACTTCTGTTCTACTCGATGACTTACCGTTAATTACAACGTACTGTGTCCTTCCTGACAGAGAATCACGTATCCAATCGCACAACTGTGCCGATATCCAACTGATTAGAAGACGCTAATGAGGTACAGTGTCGAAAGCATTCCGGAAATTTAGAAATACGGAATCTATTTGACATCCCTTATCGATAGCACTTATCACATCATGTGATTAAAGAGCTAGCTGTGTTTCACGTGTAGCAAACCAACAACAATAATGGTTACTGTTCTAGGGCGATAATAGAAATGCCATCTACCCCCTTGTTCGAAACGGAAAGAGACCGAGATAAGATCAGCTCTCTTGATAATTAGTGTTGTAGGGTCATAAACGGCTAGGCCATCAGTGCCAAGACCATCTCTAAGAATTAGAACCTCAAACCTGTTGGTCAGACGATGCGGGGAGGCCTTGCGATCTTCCTATCGGTATTCACCAATAAGAATTGGGCAATACATAACTCGGGGTAGTAAAAGACTTATGACTCGTTGTCTCTGTTCATTGGGGTGAGTTACGTATGTCAGCTTCTATGCCCTAAACAGCTACCCAATCTGTTTAAACAAGATCAATAATTAATCTTTAGTTTAACCAGTCTATCAATCTGCATATGATGACGTGAAAATATATTTAAACAAATAAAATTAAACCTCTGAATAACCAAGAAAATGGATTCTAAGATAAAGAAGTGATTCACTCACGAAGTAATTCTTTATAAATGGAGTTTATTACACTTTTTGGACATGAAAATGCGGAGGGGGCCCTACTTTATACATCCGTAAGTAACTGAATATTTCTCAAACTATTGTGCATGAGAGGCACTATAAGTATCACACGCACTCGAGAGTAAAAGTTCCAAATTATCACTCGAAAATTAGTGAATTCCATCGAAATTGCAGTTCCAAATTAATACGCGATTAATTACAGTATTTGTTATAAAACACAGTTTGTCATCAAATGAGTACACGATTTCTGAATTACCACAGTTCCACAACCCTACTACCGTGCATAGTTTATCACTTTTCACCAGAGACTAAGTTCTGCGTCACAGTCCCGTAAATTTTCTAAGACCATACATGTCTAGCTCTTCAAATCACAAGTTAGTAAGGCGGCTTTAGACCGCCCAGCGTCACAATCTTTCACCACCACGTCCAAGTTACGTGTCCTTACCCAAGCGTTCGAAACCATGCTCTCCCTGCTCCCAAAATTATATTCCTCCGCGCATCCTAACGCCTCATCTTTAAAATAAAATTTGCCTTCCAAGATATTGGACATTTGAATATCGCAGAATTAAATGCTTTGACCACCTCCCTACAAATGTTGTTTACATTTAACAAACAAATATGTCTTTAACAATCACATTGAACATGGCTGATTAACAGCAACCGTAATCCAATTTTTTTACAATTTTTTATATCAGCCAATTGGTTGCGTAATTTTTAGGTGCTTGATCTAAGTTTCGTTGCCACTAGGGACAACTTCTGATGAAGTACCTATAAATTACGCAACTGGTTGGCTGATATAAAAAATTGTTAAAGAAATGTTAGCAACACTAAAAAACGGTTGAGACTGAAACTTTTTGCTAAGGTAGCTATTAAGGTGGTGTCTCACTGTTAAAATATACTGCCGCCGTCGAAACATAGTTACATGATTAATATTATCATGGCTTTTTATGCAAATATATTCAGTTGTTATCCACAAATACATATAGTTGTTTATATATAAATCATATGCTGCATATCTACTATTTTTAGTGGGCCACGAAATATTTAAGTGGCAGTCTACAACATAAAACGAACGTTTACTGTGTGTGTGTGTGTGTGTGTGTGTGTGTGTAATGCGCTTTTCTGGATTCATATTTTGTGTTTCTGTGGTGGAATCTATGTTCTGACAAGAATATTACTACCTCAACGAAAAGCAGAACAAGAGAATAAAACAAAGTTTATTGAAAGAATACGGAAATAACGTGGTACGTCTTTTAAGATATGTAGCGTGGTGCAATACTGCCCATTTGCTTCTTGTACTGTTGCTGATAATCACTACGTATCAAATGTTCAAATGTTAGTAGAGCTTAACTACAGGTCATCAGTCCCTAAACTTACAAACTACTTATGAACTAGCTACAACTAAGGACGGCATAAATATCCATGCCCGAGGGGGGATTCGAACCCCCGATCGTAGTGACCGTGCAGACCGTGACTGAAGTGCCTCAGTCCCCTCAGCCACCGCGGCCGGCTACGTATCAATAATTGTAAATATAAGTCTTATAGTATTATTATTACAGTGCTGAAATTTGTCGCCTTTTTATCTGTAAGGGATATTGAAATTGTAATTACGGCGTTTGATTCTCCCAAGTCTCCTGAATCCATTCATATAATTATATTTGCTGTATGATCATTCGCTGATTTTATATATATTTTTAGAATAATGTGAGTATATTGTATTTCAGTTTCGCTCATCCAAGATAGTCGCTTCCTGTTTCCGAACACATTAGGGAAACTGACTACCTTATTCCATTCACTAAGTCCAAACTGTTAGCCGGCTGGCTGGGGAACCCACCAGCCTGACAAAGCCCGCCTTTCACATGGAAACAATCAGCTTCCCCCTGTATCTGTAATGTCGCAGCCTCACGATCTGTCTTTCGCTGCCTGTCACCGACTGGGGCGACGGCCCACGCGACCACAAGTGCGGTGTCCGCCTCATCTGGAGCAGTGGCAGGTTTCATCGAAGCCGTGGGCCGATCGATGGACATGCCGAACGCAATTGGCGTTTGTTCGGTTCATACAGCCGGCCCACAACAACAACGACCTCGAGCTGTGCAACCGAGATTAACACTGCCTGAAGCTGGAAGCGAAGTGTCTCCAACTCATTTTGCATCCGCATACAGCTGTCACACTCCTTAGCTGTCACACTCCCTAGCACACACTTGAGTACAGTACCCAGTTACTTAAACGACTAAAAAGGCGCTATGAAGACTCTAGAGTGATCAACTGAGATAAACAGAGATGACTCTAGCGATTTAGCATATTATAGTCTGCGTTATTTACGAAGTACCAAAATATGGATCTGTTAACCCACAACTGGGTAACTCGTTCACAAGCAGAAAATAAGTCTGATCTACAATCCGACGTAGTGGTAACAGATTCTCATGAACCAGCAATAGTCTCTGCAAATAACAGAACTAACTGTCGATCTGTGCCACAGTATTCACGCTAACTACTTTTTCTTGTGGTAGGATCGTCATACAAGAATGATACCATCAGGGAGTTTGTAACCCTGTGCTCTGACAGTGAAAAGCAGCAAAGAAAGTTAGCACAATGCTCAGCTGGTTGAACGTATTGTTATCTTGGTATTTCTCTGTCTTAAGTATAATTCAAGTTTAAAAGATCTTCAACCTGGATTCTCGTCGCTTTTAGCAGATATACGGTACTGTAACTGTAACCAGTAGGTGTAAACTTCATTCTGCCAATATTTTTACAATGGATGATAGATGAACTATTCTATACATTATTGTCTACGTAATGTGTCCCTTAGTCTATATTCCGACAAATGGAGCTCTTATTGGTTCAGAACCTAATATTATTTGTGTTATCGGCAGCCACATGATTTGTAGTCACTTTCCAGCCCACTCGATGATCACATTGGCTGGTTCTTTTCCTACTGATAGCGTGATTGGATTTTGGCAACAAAATGTGGCAACTCTATTTCCAACAAATTATTTCTGGCTGCAAAGAATTACACTCTAAAATTCACTTGACTTTTTTTGTGAAATTACTGTAATATGATTTTCTCGTGGGGTGACGTGAGTCTATTAATTGATGATTTTGGGTCCAAAAAAGTCCTTCCAGTAGAAATTACAACTAATCAGGTGACTTAGAGGCGATGTATCTTTTCTAGTGAACAATAGGCCAGTAAGAAAGGGAAGGACTCCGCAGTTTGCCTTTAGCTGTGTGGTAACGTGGTTGTCTCTGAAGTAGAGGTGGCATTGGTTTCTGGTTGTGATCTCGTTGGAGTTCAATTTCTTGACTCTGAGACAGTAAGTAATAGTTTATAGGAGATAATGATGAATTGTTCTTCGTCAAAAGACCTAGGTATTCCAGTATTCGTCAACTTTGTCCGAAACATGATCGGTAGTTTACCTATTCCATGCCTGTAGAAAACAGTTGGTACTGCACTGACTGAAAAATGTCGTCAAACCATTTTTGAAGCGTATTTTCGTCTGGAAATAAATTTTCTTGATGGCTGTTCAATTATTATCGAAATAAGTGAGACAGATGATTTCCAAAAGTGAATATTGAATGTACTGCTGGGGGCCGAGTTGTAGGTTCCCTCCTATACGTCAGGACGAAGCGAAGATACCTAGTGGAGCGCCAGAGGACGCTGGTAAAATAGTATTAGCGTTTGCAAGTATATTCAGCTGTTACAAGATTCCGTGGTGTTGGCTCTAGTTCGACAGGAGCTCGATCAGCAGATGACGTCTCCTTCGGTCTCGTCAGCCCGCCGTCTCGCTTCGTCTTCTCTGTACCGTCCAGAAGGGTGGTATCACGGCCGATGCGTCTGGGCGTAGAAGAAGAGACTCGGTTCCACTTTCGGTCTCTGCAGCCGCTTGTGGGTCTATACATGGAACCACTGGAGCCGGCTGCCCTGGTGACCGATGAACTCTTGTCATCGGGTATCAGGGTTAGCACCAGAGCGCTGGCACATCGACACGATCATTGGCCTTTATGGTGCCAACCAGACAGCAACCATACTCAGCGTTGTGAAGACGGTAGTACCTTGGTTCACCTTTTTCCCTAGATGATGATTAGTTCTAAGTGTAATAAATAGTTCTCGAAGTCCCTCTCCTAGCTGCGACTCGTGGCTCCTAGTCTGTACTGCTTGGAGACAGAAGGTGAAGACTGTGATTTGGTAATTGGACCGACAAATGCTCACCTGAGCATCATCGATCCCAAAGGCCAAACACACACACACACACACACACACACACACACATATATATATATATATATATATATATATATATATATATATATATATATATATATATATATATATTAGAGAGAGAGAGAGAGAGAGAGAGAAATCACCTGAAACTATGACGTTTGGGCAGGTTCGCAAGGACCGAATGTGTGCCCCATACGAGTACAGCGTTCACTCAATGAGCCTGTTAACCGCGGATTTATCATCTGGCTATTCAGTATTGTGAAAGAGTTAGGTGTAGTTATGTTTACAAGCTAACGAATATGCCCTCTCGTTTTCCTTGTCTTCTGTCGCTTTAGGCTTTAGGCTTTCAACTTGCCGACATAGCAACTGCTGTCGTCACGAAAGACTGGCGTTGCATTATACGACACAACCGACGGCCTGCTTGTACTCGTAAAAGGAAAATCTTGCACTCTGCACATATCTAGACACACAATAATTACTGACGAGGTCGCATAAAACCTATACTCATTCGAATCCCGATAGTGGCACACAATTTTAATCTGTCAGGAAGTTTCATATCAGCGCACACTCCACTGCAGAGTGAAAGTTTCATTCTGGAAACATCCCTCAAGCAGTGGCTAAGCCATGTCTCCGCCATAGCCTTTCTTCCAGGCGTGCTAGTTCTGCAAGTTCGCAGGAGAACTCCTGTGAAGTTTGGAAAGTAGGAGTCGATGCACTGGCAGAAGTAAAGTTGAGAAGACGGACCGTGAAGCTTGCCAGGATAGCTCAGTTAGTAGAGCGCTTGCCCACGAAAGGCAACAGTCCCAGGTTCGAATCCCGGTTCTGGCACACAATTTTAATCTGCCAGGAAGTTTCAACATTTTTTTTCATGATTGTCAATTCACGCAATCAAACTACACGTGTTACCTGTACATGACATTCAGTCAGTTGATTTCATCATTTGACAATACTGACTGTCTGGTTAATCGAGCGCCCTAACCGGGCCATACATAACGTTATCAGACGTTGCGAGACTGATTAGCCACAACTTTTATTCTTACTTTAATCGCAGACATTGAGAGAAATTTTCATGTTCTCGGTGCAGTTCCAGTCAAGACACGCTGTCACTTTCACACAGACACAGATACAAGCTTGCAACGGCACTAGTTGATGTGTGTGTAACGGGGCTACTTAATATGTGTGTGTGCGTGTGTTGCCTTCAGTTCTAACAGGGGTCTACAAAAATGAAAGATTGTATCGGGCTAGTAAAATGATGGATCTGACTGCAATACTACTAGGAGAGTAACTTGACAATTAGTGCGCAACGTAATGCTGACATATGTAAGACAAGTTTGGGCACGTCGAAACTTACGCTATCTGACTGCAATATTAGAAGGATTAAAAAGATGCAAAATCTTGGTTGGCTGATAGTCACTTTACTAGAACAATAAAAGAATGTCGTACTGTGTTGTACTTGTTGGCCCTTAGTATTACTATACAATCAGTCTGCACACACAAATAATGAATGCATGCAAGAAATATTATTTTGTTGTAAAAAGGGAAGTGATACCTCTCTTCACACCAACTCACATTCTTCACTTCATATCGTTCATGTCACCCACTTGCTACAATGTACTTAATTACCATTAACTTACAATCACTTACAGCGTCAAGAATAATCACAAACAAAATTAAACCAAACAAACTGAATAAATACGTATTAAATAAAATTAGAAAATTAGCAATCAGCAAATTAGATCATAAACTATAAAAATGAAGAATGTGCATATTATTGCGAAGTCGTCCAATGGGGCAGTTTCTACAACAGGAATGCAGCCCTACCGTCAGGAAAGAATTAATTATAAAAAATCAAATTGTCAAAAAGTGAAAGGAACTGCTTTTTTTTATTATTACGTTTGGTTAATGCCCTATCGATGCTATTACAGCAATTACAGTGACGAGCCACGAATTAATCAAGGTTGTGTATAGGTTCCTACTGAATGGAAAGTGATATAAAATGAAATGATCGACTTGCGCAATGCGAAAAACATTTAATGTACTTTACCAAAAAATTAGCAGCATCATGAAGAACTCCGGGCTGTGTCCACCGCGAGCTCCAGTGCAACCGTCACGCTCCGCTACTACTCTCCGACTCCCCGCGCGGCAACACCGAGCAAACCCCGCCTACCGGCCGCCAAAGATAATCCTTGCGGACCCAACAAAGATGTTTATATATATGTTGTTGCCAACATATATAATCCCAAAACTTAAGGTAGGAAATTTCCATTCAGTAGCCACCTTACCAGCTCAAGCATACACTGACCTGGTCTGATCTATAGTTTAAATTTATTTTATTTAAACATATACATTTCAACATAACACAGGATTTTAGATCTAAAATCCAATACACAACCCGAATATTAGTAGTAGGACTAGGAGTAGGAAATAACTGTAGGTATAGACACAAAGCGCGGCTGTGAACTGGTGGGAAGGGTGCCTGACGTGAGGTGGCTGGTGAAGTGTGTACCTAGTCAGTAGCTGCTGTCAGTGAGAGGACTCCCGAGCATTAACAGTTGTGATCTTGAGCCAGCCACGAGATCTTCCGAAGAATTATTTCTGGGAGTTTTCGCTATTTCTGGTGGGTTATAAAGTATTCGAGGTTTCCTCAGACTGATAACATAAGCAGTCAGCGAAATTCTGTTAAAATATTTTAGTAGCAAGTGGATTTGGACACGCAACCGTACTTTCAATTTGCGCAATACTTACCATGAGACCACAAAGTCATAGCTGACTAGTCGCACATTCTACAGGACTGCTCGGTTGTGCATACTGCCAGTCTTAGAACTCTGAGGGGCGATCGACTGTACGTATTTTTCAATTTAAAATAAAAGAATTGCATCTTTTCTTTTCGTGAAAATTATTACACGTTAAGAAATAAACCTGCTGAGGATATGGCCTCTATCCTAGGGGCTCATTTTACTCATGTGCGTGTTTATCACCCACCCCCCTCCCCCCGTGCCACAAATACTACGATTAATATCGACATATTATGTATTACGTATGTATTAGAGTCGAAGGGCAAGAAAGGGACGCTGAGGTTGGGGAGTAAAACAGGGCTGTAGCCTTTCCCCAATGTTGTTCAATCTGTACATTGAGCAAGCAGTGAAGGAATGGAAGGAGAAGTTGCCGATGACATAGTAATTTTGTCAGAGACTGCAAAGGACCTGGAAGAGCAATTGAATGGAATGGACAGTGTCTTGAAAGGAAGATATAAGGTGAACATTAACAAGAGTAAAACGAAGGTAATGGAATGTAATGTCAGGAAATCAGACGATGCTGAAGGAATTAGATTAGGTAATGAGAGAAAAGTGGTAGATCAGTTGTTATTTGGGTAGCAAGATAACTTCTGATGGCCGAAGTAAAGAAGATATAAAATACAGAATGGCTTTGGGGAGAAAAGCGTTTCTAAAGAAGCGAAACTTGTTAACATCCAATATTAATTTAAATGTTAGGAAGTCCTTCCTGAAAGCATTTGTCTGGAGTGTATCATTGTATGGCAGTGAAACGTGGACGATAAGGAGTTCAGACAGAAAAGATGATAGAAGCTTTTGAAATATGTTGCTACAGACGAATGATGAAGTTTAGATGGGTAGATCACGTAAGTAATGAGGAGGTGCTTAACCGAATTGGGGAGAAAAGGAGTTTCTGGCATATCTTGACTAAGAGAAGGGATAGATTGGCAGGACATATTCAGAGACATCAAGGACTTGTCAACTTAGCAAATAAATGTTCAAATGTTTGTAGAGCTTATGAGACTTAACTACGAGGTCATCAGTCCCTAAACTTACAAACCACTTATGAACTAGCTACTACTAAGGACGGCACAAATATCCATGCCCGAGGGGGGATTCGAACGCCTAACCGTAGGGGCCGTGCAGACCGTGACTGGCACGCCGCAGAACGCTTGGCCGCCACTTAGCATTAGAAGGAAGTGTGTGGGGTAAACATCGTAGAGAGAGACCGAGGAACGAATACAGTAAGAGACTTGCACAGGACAGGTTAGCGTGGAGAGCTGCTTCAGACCAGTCTGCGGACTGAAGACCACAACAACAGCAATGTATTGCGAAAAAGGTTGATAATTTTTAATGTGTTCTTCTCAAGACTCCAAAATGAAATTGTGTGCTTCTGGCTATTTTCAGTATGAATCATAAACGGGTCAAGTGTGTGAGGGAACTTTGGTCTCTACTGCTGTAAGAAGAAATGCAAATAGTATAGCCGATTTTTTTCAAGTTCTGCAGGAACATACTACTTACGCAGAAGTGGCAGACCCCATCTGGAAATCACGAATCCTGCGCGCGCTGACAGCAAACGGTGGCTTTGAATTCTACATCGACGTTCGTAGCAGTATAAGCGTCGGCTTCTAAATCCAAAAGATTTACATTCAAATTTTTCAGCCCTCTAATTTTTCTTCTTAGTTTTACACAGTATGACGTCAGCGTTGCAGAAGAAACACCAAATGTCTACTATGGCCTCGATATTTTACACATTACAAATTATTCTCCATTCTTGGATTCGGTGTTAAAAATATCTGTTTAATGCCTACTTCTTGAAAACGATGTCCGACTTCAAGTTAACACGATAAATCATAAGTCTTCGTCCTGTCTGATGTATTCGTGAGTATGGGTGGTCGGACGGTTGATTAGTAGTGAAAATTCTCTGGTTTGATACTCATCTCGGACAAAAATTCATTTTTAATAATAGTTGTGTTACAATGAGAGACTAACTTTTGTATCCCAACCTCGTCGCCACTTTTGTATCCCAGCCTCGTCGCCACTTTTGTGTCTCGTTTCCGCCGGTTGTCTTGGGTGTCGGTGGCCGAGTAGAAAGAGACCGACACAGGAATAAAGGATGCACGCATGTGCAGGTACGGAGGTGACCAGCCAGTGGGACAGAAACACTAGAGTAAATTAGAACGAGATATATATTTCAGAGAGATTTAGTAATACTTGACTTTTACATAGTTCTTGAGTGCAGAATGCTGATACATAGATTAGATAGAGGCCTGCCTAGTGATGATTCCTAGTGCCTATCCGATAGCCAAGTCTTAACTGGTGCCTATCTGATTCCCAAGTGACGATGCAGTTCAGTCGTGGCCACGAGCGGAGTTGCAGCAGAGGGCGCTCGTGGCCGACGTCGTAAGAATGCCGCGCCGTGCGTGCATGGCGGAGCGCAGCGAAAGTACGTGGCGCGTACTTCATACTTGTGCGACACCACACTAACACCTTGTCTTGTTTGTTCCCGTGGCAGGGTTCCATACTGTGATTCGAAAGGTCTAAGGTTCGATCTGATTTGTCTTAGGATTTTTATTTGTCACTTTTCACTTCTTTCGGCTGGCAACGTTGGTTATATGAAAAATATAGAGTTTGCGTCATGTTTCAGGATCCACGTTCAACTTTAGGTCCGTCTTTAATTGTCAGATCAAAGATTGGAGGAAAGCAACAGTATGCCGTCTCCAAACCGGACCATTACTGAAAACGGCGTGAGGTTTTCAAACAGCTCTTCGGATTGTTGGCTGAATTACCTGTATTTATGTAATTATATGCTTCTCGTGAATCATTTTAGTAAGGTATGGAGCAGTTAGCTGCAAAT
The DNA here is from genome assembly GCA_026315105.1 of Locusta migratoria. Lineage (NCBI taxonomy): Eukaryota > Metazoa > Arthropoda > Insecta > Orthoptera > Acrididae > Locusta > Locusta migratoria. The sequence goes on from CM048748.1 coordinate 88,292,032, forward strand.
GTGAAAGTTCACAATCGATTGTTCACATTGGTAGTTTTGGGTATGTCTGTCATTCTTATTCGTTAAATTGCCATATTCGTTTCTCCATTACATTCGCACTAAAGCCATGCTGTTTCTAAAATTAATACCCCCAATACTCATCAAAGGTTTTTATAATGCCGTTAGAATTTTTGTTTCAAGATACATCTACTACGAGCGATTGTTTATTACAGTAATACCATTTTTCCAGAGGGAGATATCATTAGCGAAAACACTGTTTACGTTTGTTAAATTTATACTAATATTTTAGTTGCAAAATCAAACGAATGGAATCTTCACTCTCGAGAATATTATCAGCGATCCGCCACACCAAACGGTTCTCGCCTTTCTAGCGCGACAGAGCCGGTGAGCAGCATTTCAATTCTTATTGCTGTCGTTGACTGAAACTATTCTAAAATGAATGGGAATAAGAATATGTTGGTCGTGAATAGCGTAAATCGCTGTGGGAAGAAACGCAAAGAAATTTCTGAAATCAATTTGCGAAGTCCTGTTTATGTCACACAAAATACCGCGGGTGTTGTTACATCTGGCTGCGATACTCGAAGATAACCCTTTTCCTCTCAGCTTTCATGCCAATAACACTAGCCACACATTAATCGACAGTATGCACGATTGTGTCTCCTAGTCATATATGCTACTCAGTAGATAGTAAAGCTTTGCCGTTGAGCATAGCGAACAGGTGAATCGTCTCGCCAATTCTGTCACCGAGTGTACATCCATTTTTATAATATTTGAGGATTATGAAAGCAATGTAAGTTAGTAATGACAAAAAATTGCGACGCAATTACAAATTAACCATTTCCAATTTTTTCCTGTTTTTTCGTACTGAGAAATCTAGCTTCTTTCCAAATTTCATGATTCTAGAGCAAAGTGAAGTACCGTATAGATTGTGATCAAGATGTAACACAAATGGACCAACCTTTTGATTACGTTGATTCAAAAGCTTAAACTTTTTCACCGCGATGGGACTGAATGCGTTAATAATTGACATATATTTCAACTTGATGCCTCTATCCTACTTTTTGCAGAAAGACTGACTCCGTTTTTACAGATCGATGAATGAAACCCTAAAGTGTCACGCGACTTCTCCGTATGCAATATATTTCGTATAATGTACTGCGTCATTATTCATAAAAGTCTCGTCAGACAGTGATAGCACGCAGATGAATGAACGTTGACCCCGACAGGTACTACGAGGATAAACGCAGCCTCAAAGTTAGTGCAACGTCCCAACGGACCTCTTCTCTATAGTACAGAACCCTCCCTCTTAAAAAGTAGTATAAGGACAGTGATAAAAACTTGTCTCAGGTTATGTTCCAACATGGAAGCTAGTAAGGAGATGAATAGGGCGTACAAGGTCACATTTCTCAGAACCAGATTACGGGTAGTTCTCGAACTTGGAAGCAACTACACACTAAAACTCTAGGGAAACCCATGCATGTTAACAACGAAAGAGATAGGGGCAGAGGGAGGTTTTCACAGGAACTATAAAATACACCGTCGCAACGACGAAGAAGACAACATTAAATTAAACACTTCTTACTGAGGACACTTCTTACAGTAGATAACAGTAGATAGAACTTTTCCGCCGAATGAGAAAGACGATGGGCCCGTAAAAGCACGAGTTCCTTAAAGAGGCAAAATATTACGCCATTAACATAACATTCAAAAGCTGCAGATTAGAAATGGAAACGGAATAGCACATGCGTGAAGATGCGTATTTAGGATCTGCGGCAATGGAAGCCTCTTCATCTCCGAATGAAAACTGCAACTTACATCCTTTTGAACCTGTTTGCTGTAATCATCTCTCGGTTTCCTTCTGAGCTTTGTACCTCACTCACTTCCTTCCTACGCTTAACTGAAGATTCATTTATGTCTCAGAAAGTGTCCCACCTATCGATCAGTTTCTTCAGTTTATTTTTCTCCCCAATTATGGTGAATACCTCCTCATTAATTACGCGATCTACCCATCTAATCGTCAGCAGTCGTCTGTAGCACTACAATTCAACAGCTTCTATCATCTCTTTGTCTAAACTCGTTAAGGTCCATCTTTCACTGCCATACAATGCTACAGTCCAGACAAATGCTTTCAGAAAAACTCCCGAACATTTAATACTGGGGGTTAACAAATTTCTTCAGAAATGCTTTTCTTCCCATAGTCATTAAGCATTTTATATATTCCTCACTTCAAACATTAGAACATATTATGCTACAGAAATAACAAAGCTCATTTACCAGTTTTATTGTCCTGTTACCTAATCTAATTCCTCCACCATCGGCTGATTTTCTTGGACCATATTCCACTACCCTTTTGCAATTGTTGATTTTATACCCTCCTTTCAAGACATTGTCCATCCCGTTTAATTTCTGAATCCTTTGCTGTCTCTGGCAGATTTACAATGTCATCGGCAAATGGCAAAGTTTTTATTTCATCTCCCTCAACTATAAGTCAACCTTGCTTGGTAGGCAGATTGAAACATAGGGGAAGCAAGCTAGAACCCTGTCTTACTCCCTTCCAAATCGTTGAGTGCCTTTCGTGTCTTCGACTCTTATAATTGCTGTGCGGCTTTTGTACAAGTTTAACTTTCCGTTCTTTACACTTTACAGCTGCTACCTTCAAAATTTGAAAGAGTGTATTTCATTTAAATAGTCAAAAGCTTACTCCAAATCTAAAAGTCCTAAAAATGTAGATTTGTCTTCCATTAAAGGGACGTCCGAAATAACAGACACCACACCAATACAATAAGTATTAAACGCGACGACGGTGTTAGCTTCAGTTATTTCACTGCAGTTGCGGTCATACGTCCGACCTCGCACGGGAATCCGTAATGGCGAGTGCAAGAGGGCATGGACGATAGGGGCGCTACAAACATAGCTGGCGACATGTGGGAATTTGAGACGGACTGGAGGCGAGTACGGGTGGCCAAGTGGTTAAGGCGACCGCTGGCCCGAAGCGGGAGACCCGGGTCGATTTCCGGTCCGGCTCACATTTTCACTTGTCGCCAGTGCTTAATATCAATGCCCAAATGCGGCCACTGTCAATCCTTTCTTTCCCATCCTTCTTCCTTCCCTTCCTTTATCATTTGCAAATTTACATAATGTTTCTCAGCTCTCTCTCTCTCTCTCTCTCTCTCTCTCTCTCTCTCTCTCTCTCTCTCTGCTAAGGGTTGGACTATTCCAGTTTAAATGATTCTACTGTTTAATTGACTTTCATTGTGTCTTGGTCGTGCAGCGAGACTAGTTATTATCACTTCTATATTTGATTACGACCGCAACCGTCTTTTACGTGTAACAGGCTACCTAACATTCCTCTTGCTTAAAAGAACAATACAGATATTTATACCAGGTAAACCTGTTGGTCTGTAACTCCTCCACTGCTGTCCTATTACTAATATCAATAGCACTGATAACCTGCTAGAAGAGACGGAGTTCGATGCCATCCACGGTCAGGCAGCAGCAGAAGTACAGGTGAGGTGTTGATCGCCACATCTCCAGGGGGGAGCAAGTAGCAAGCAGCCATTTCCATTAAATCGAACATGCCCACCAGACAATTGTTCTACAAACATATCATGCAATAAATAAAGATATACACAATACGTCCTAAGATATCACAAATCTTTGAAAAACCAGCGTTGTGTAGCCAGGAACTGCGCTGACGATGTGTGAACTATCTAGTTTTTTAGTACTATCTGAGAATGGCCAAAGAACCCAAAGTAAAATGAATAAATATTGTTGTAGAATACCACTATTGTGGTTTCTGTATGTCTACATTCCTCCAAGTATCAATTGCATATTCCAGAAATATAGAAAGAATCATGGACTGCCCTACCTATCTTTACCCTATGCCAGCTTATGCTGCGTCTGTGGTGTCTCCGCAAATTTCTTGTAGATCCCACGAGTGCTGCAGCGCAAACAGCTCACAGAGAAGCTACGCTGTACGTTATACATGGCGCCTTCGGTTCTTATCGTAGCATTAGAGGGCACAGCCCGCAGTGGCAGAGGCGTTCTCCAAGAACGGCTGCTTACTAGACGGCGAGAGGTGCCAAGCCGCTGCTCTGTATTCCGTTTCTGAATCGCGGATCGCACTGCTCCGCAAAGAGGCCGCGCTGAATTATGCAGGCCAGGGTCCGCTTGCGGAAAATCTGGGATTCACTGTAGCGAAAAGTGACGGCCAGAGGTCAGCAATGCGGCGGCGCTAGGCGTTAAGAGACTTGTAGATGCATTCGCCTTATTTACCACTGATGAAATGTTTGTAGAGCTTGTGGGACTTAACTACGGGATCATCAGTCCCTAAACTTACAAACTACTTATGAACTAGCACAGACGGCACAAACATCCATGCCCGTGGGGGGATTCGAACCCCCGACCACTGATGAGTAGATACAAAATTTATAAACTATTGCGTTTGCGTAAGCTGCAGGACAGATGCTGAAACAGGCACACCAAAATCGTTTAGAATCACCTATGTATGACATATACAAAATCCTCCTGGACCGCGATTGACATGATTCGAAAATCTTTGTCCTTTGATCTGTCATAAAATGTAAACAAACTTACCTGCAACTACATGTCGCGGGAAAGGCGAACCAGAGACTGTGTTTTATTGGCAAAACCCTTAAAAGATGCAACAAAACTACAAAAGAAACTGCATACACTATGTTTGTCCATTTTTGGAGTATTGCTGCCCAGTGTGGGATCCATATTAGGTGGGTTTGACGGAGGACATCGAAAGAGTCCAGAGAAGGGCAGCTCGTTTCGTATTGTCACGATACAGGGGAGACAGCGTTACGGAAATGCTACAGGATCTGGGATGGGAATCATTACAACAACGGCGTTTATCGCTGCGGCGTGGGCTACTTGCGAAACTCCAATCGTCAACATTCTCCTCCGAATGCGAAAATATATTGTTGACTCCCACTTACATAGGTAGAAATGACCATCAGAATAAAATACGAGAAATCAGAGCTCGAACGGAGAGATTCAGGTGTCCTTTCTTCCCGCGCGCTATTCGAGAATGGAATGGGAGATAAATAGTATAATGGTGGTTCGATGAATTCTCTGCAAGGCACTTAAATGTGATTTGCAGAGTGTCCCATGTAGATGTAGATATACATCATTCTATCGAAAGCATACCAATTTCGTTGAATGTAGTTAAGACAATATAGCGACCCCTGGAGAAACGATATTAACCCTTTCATTCCCACATTATGAATTCAGCTTTGAAAAAAATTAAAATTCAATTTTTCTTTGTTAATACAGTGCTCTATACATCAAAATATGTTTTAAAATTTTTGATTGAACTATTGTTTTTTATGTCATGTATTTCAGGCGCAACATCTTCAACATCGGCCGCCGTTTCATAGTTAATTCTGGTAAATAATTATTAAAACGATTCAGTGGACGGGTGTTGAAATAAAATAGAACTGTAAAATCTTGGACGACGATCCTGGGGAGGGGTGGAATAAATTTTAATGATTCAGATTTTAATGAAATTTCCATAGGTACGGAACAAACTGAAAGGATTCATAGAAGTGGTGTTTTGTTGTTGTTTTTGTTTTATTATTCTGGTATGGACATATCTTAAATATATATATATATATATATATATATATATATATATATATATATATATATATATATATATATATATTACTGATAGGTAATTCTCATGCTTAAAACTATTACAGACTGAGTCTAGCCAGTGGTTAATGAAACCTTTCATTTTATTATTTTTCAATATACTGTTTCATCAACTTTTAACGTAGAACTTATGGAAACATAAAGCGTTAAATATTTTATTAAAATCAGTTCTTTGGCTAATGCACTGTATTAGCAATAAAAATAATACCATAATTCAGTATTTAATAGTTCAGCAAATTTCAGTTCAAGTAACAGTTGAAAGACGACCGTCTGTCGTCTTCCATATATTTTTTATAAAATTGTAATTTATTTGATGTCGCTAGATTAGCATATTGTTAAAACTAGAACCCCACTCTCTTCAAGGCATGAGGAATAGCATTTTTATTTCATGTTTTAAATTATTAATTTCTGAAATGTTAGTTAATATTGCTAGGATTTTGTTATTTTAATAATTTATTATTTTGGTTATGAATGTAGGCAATTAGTACGGCTTCTCTGATATGCCACTGTCCCTGTTAGAATGTGTACTTGTTTCACTTTTAAGTGGATGTGCGAGGATCTCATGGCTGTCTGAATGTGGGTGGTAATAGCAGGCTTTGCATGGTTCTCTCCGGCTCAGAGTCGATAGTTAGTCGTGACCAACCCCTGCTGCTGATGCGACCAAAGAGGTTTCTACACCCTTTGGTTACAAATCAGTCGACGAGCCTTCCCCAGGGCGAGTCTCGAGGTCTTCTGTCCCCACCACCGCTGTACTCGTGGGTTTTGCTCAGTTTCCGGGAGCTTGTCCGTCTCCTGGTCGCTCGGTGGTCTCTTTGTGCTGGGATCGTGGTGAGGTAAGGTTGGTTCTGCTCTTATGTCTGTGGAGATGGTAGCGATTCATTGCCTAGCATGTTTAACTAAGAATCTTGAACTTAGATTCATTTTTTTCGAATATTCCTTCCGATCGTGTGTGGAAATGTGTTCTAGTTTTTCAATCCAGTGATTTCCAACAGATAAACGTGGTGTATGTGTTACTAGTTGCAGTTTGGTAATGGCCTGGTATATTCAAACCTTTTGTGATTATGTGGCGGTGTACGAACTCTATGTAAATTGTTTCTAGCTTTGTGGGTCCCGATTTCTAACAGACGATGTGTTCACTTTTGTACAGAGCATCTAAACTTTTCTTATCATTTCATTCCATGAGTGATATGTGTTCCACGTGGTTGGTTCTTAGAACAAAGCCTTCAGCCTTCAGGCAAGCAACTATGCGTGTATCCTTCTGATTTCCACTAACATTTCGTGCTCTTCTCTCCCCGCCTATTTTAATTTTGCTGTTTCTTCTCCGAACTTGTAGTATGCCCTTAGTCTTTGTCAGTAATTCTCTCCGAGCCTTGTACATCCCTCTTCAATAACTTGCTTGTGAAATTGTAGTTTTCGATCACCTTCCCCCTTTTATTTAACATTATTTTTCACCAGTGCTGAGAACAAGCTCAGATACAATTTTCTATATTTAAGTTCCATTGCGCCATAAATGTTTTTCTTTAGCCACCTTTATGAAATAACTCTAATTGTGGTAGTTTGTTTATTAATGCCTGTGTGTAATTTAGTGTGAGCTGCTATGTATATTGACCACTGTATCATTAACTACATGTAATTAGAGTAATTTGAACCAAGCCAGCTCTCAATGTGGGCCAGAGAACAAGGTCTTGCAGTAGGGAGTAGACAGTAGTTCACACGGACCTTTTTGCTAACTTTACTGCTAAAATTAAGCTTTTTTATAACTGTAAATTATTATCTGGCTACCTCCTATCAGAATTGAGGTTTTATTTCGTTCAGTGGCCTACTTTTACGCCGGCCGCGGTGGCCGAGGGGACTGAGGCGCTTCAGTCACGGTCTTCACGGCCACTACGGTCGGGTGTTCGAATACCCCCTCGGGCATGGATATTTGTGCCGTCCTAGTTCGTAAGTAGTTCATAAGTAGTTTGTAAGTTTAGGGACTGATGACCCCGTAGTTAAGTCCCATAAGATTTACAAACATTTGCCTACTTTTACAGTAAAGCACAGATCCTATTTTCTTTTTTCCTTTTTTTTTTTTTTTCTTTTATTTGCTAGGAGACAGCAATAACATTTTTGCCTTTATTCAATACATAGTGTGGGAACATTACAAGGAGTCTGTAGACATTGTATGGCAAGAAGAAGAATATCAACTTTTGATGCAGACTGTTGCTTTATATCAATAAGGACTTTCACAAGAGATGGTGTAAGGTGAATAGCCATGGGATAGGGTGATATGGCAGGGACCCAGAGTCCTTTCCAAACAACAGATGGTGCACAATACTTGGTCCGCACTAGTCAACGTACAGCATGCTGTTCCAACAGGAGCAGGAGCGCACACGAACAGTCACTACCTCGGAGCTGCGATGGTGGGGCAAGTGACGTCACGCAGACAACTCGACGGGCATATGGAAACAGATGCGCTCGCTTAGTTCTCGTCAATGGGTAGCTGTGACAACAGCAAAAATGTGTAGCCGCCAAAGTTATCAAATGTTTGTATAGCTTATGGGACTTAACTAAGGGGTCATCAGTCCCTAAACTTACAAACTACTTATGAACTAACTAATACTAATGACGGCACAAATATCCATGTCCGAGGGGGGTTTCGAACCCCCGACCGTAGTGGCCGTGCAGACCGTGACTGGAGCGCCTCAGTCCCCTCGGCCACCGCGGCCGGCAGCCGCTAAAGCCTAGTGCCTATTTCTTTATAAGAACTGTGTCTCTCCACTAACAGACATACGTCCACAATGTCTAATGCGTCACAAAAACTGTTATTGTGCAAAAAAATTCAATCTACATCATCATTACAGAAAAAATAGGACTGCCCCTATTTTTCCTTGTGCGTCACACATCCCTGCAATTTCTCTGGTGAAGTGAACTGGGTCAGCATTTTCCTGCAATGTCTTACTAAATTGAAAACCTTAGTATTTCTCCCATTTCTTGTGGTAAATGCTGTATCAGCCGTTATGCCACTTATTGGTGCCCCTGTTTAGCGCGTTCTGTAACTTTTCAGAAAGGCGACTTTTGGTTACTCTATTTATTGGGAATTAAATTGGTGTGTTACTCATTTACCATAAGCATGCTATTATGTCTAAACGCAAATGTATCATTTCTTTGAACTTAAATAAAAAATGTAGCCTACTTTTCTCGAAGACCGAAATCTTTGTTATGAAATTCACTCCACAATTGGCGCCGGCCGCGGTGGCCGAGGGGACAGAGGCGCTCCAGTCACGGTCTGCACGGCCACTACGATCGGGGGTTCGAATCCCCCCTCGGGCATGGATATTTGTGCCGTCCTAATTTGTAAGTAGTTCATAAGTAGTTTGTAAGTTTAGGGACTGATGACCCCGTAGTTAAGTCCCATAAGCTTAACAAACATTTGAACATGTTTTTATCTTTAGCACAATTGGTATTGACATATTTACTATTAAATTGATGGAAACTGGGATGCAGTTCAGTGTGATAAATCAGTCAGTCATAATCTGGCTTCATTTGATATTCTAGCCACAACTTCTGAAACAGATGATTCCTTCAATTAAAAAAAAAAAAAAAAAAAAAAAAAAAAAAAAAAAAAAAAAAAAAAAAAAGGGGGACAATTCAGTATACACTTGATAAGAAATGCTCTTTGCGTTGTTTCTGTGAATCAGGCGTTTAAAATTGTAAAATAACGCCACCATAAAAATGCGTTATAAAATTCCAGACATTAAAGCACATCACTGATCTTCAGGCACACAGGGCTTTTTCATTAATTACAATAAAGAAAGAAATAATATTGTCGCTGAGGATTTATCTGGTGTCACGCATCCTGCATTTCCATGTAGAAAATTGCCAGGCTCAGTTATAGCTGTTCCAGAAACAACTGAGCATGTCGCGGGATTTGCGATGTAGCTGTCAGTTTCTCGTGACGTCACAGTCCATCCGGCTGTTTCACTGGCACATACGCTCGCCGCAGCCGTGTGCCCCATACTACAGTAGCTCACGGCCGAGTAGCGGTGCCCCGCGACAACGCCACCTAGATATAAGGCCTGTGCGCTGCCTGCCAAGAGTAGTCATAACACAAGAAAACTATTTGTCTTATGTAGCGTTGTGCTGTTTTGTAATACAGACACATTCCACACTGTGTTGCAAAATGTTTTTCGTGTTATCTATGTGATTCTCCGCGCAGAATTTTGCAGGTATGAGACAAAATGTTAATATGAATCGTCCGATTCCAATATCGGTAAGATATCTTACTATTAGTTCATAATTATGTTATAAATTTAACTTTGACTCGTATAAATAACATTAAGAACATTCTAAAACACTGTGTGCAACGTGTAAGTATTTCCAAAATCAGCACATCGCTACGTAAGGCAAATAGTTTTCTTGTGTTGTGACTACTCTTGGCAGGCAGCGCACAGGCCTTGTATCTAGGGGGCGTTGCCCGCGAGCAAGTGAGCGCTGCCTAGCTCACGGGCGAGCACGCGATCTGGAACATCCAAGCCCCCTACCACGCCGTAGCGGAGAAGCGAGGCAACTGTTCCCGAATTGAAGCGGCTGATCGCCGCCATTTGCAGGGAAGAATCCTAGTACTGAGGTTGTGATTTGAAGTGTAGCCGGCCGCGGTGGCCGAGGGCACTGAGGCGCTCCAGTCACGGTCTGCACGGCCACTACGGTCGGGGGTTCGAATGCCCCCTCGGGCATGGATATTTGTGTCGTCCTTCGTATTAGTTAGTTCATAAGTAGTTTGTAAGTTTAGGGACTGATGACCCCGTAGTCAAGTCCCATAAGCTATACAAACATTTGCTTTTTGAAGTGTATGAGACGCAACAAGAGTAAAATAAAGCACAAAATAAACGCATGGTTTAAAAAAAATACTGATTATTGCAGTGTGTTTAAAAAGTATTCTTAAATGTATGTAGTCTCCTAATTTTGGAAATAACGTCTGCATAGAGACATAAAATTTAAGAATGTAAGGCTGTTTTCTGATAAGGTGGGCCACTTTTCATCGAGATATTTACATAAGGTGTTTCCATGAAACTTGTAAAGTAGCAGAGAGTGCGATTATTTTTTATTTCACGTAATTTTCTGTCAGGTCCTGTTTACTTTTCGCTGACTACTCTGTACGTTTTCTACGCTTATTTTTCTACATCACATTTTTATCTACATTCCTTTGCATATTACATAGAATTTTTCTTTCAACTTCCTCGAATTTGGATATGAATAATTGTAATAACTCATAAAATTTTAAATATGCATTTCATTCGCACATTACTTATTAACGGAGATAGTACCTCTCAAATTGGTTGAGTATGCAACATTCGACCAAATATTTGGCCATTTACGAAGTACAATCACCAACTGTTAAGTGTCTAAAACAATTATTCGACCTACTTCTGCATCACACTTATATGTGATAAATACCTCTTCAGAGATGTTCAGATGTTTGTATAGGTTATGGGACTTAACTACGGGGTCATCAGTCCCTAAACTTACAAACTACTTATGAACTAGCTAACACTAAGGACGGCACAAATATCCATGCCCGAGGGGGGATTCGAACCCCCGACCGTAGTGGCCGTGCAGACCATGACTGGAGCGCCTCAGTCCCCTCGGCCACCGCGGCCGTCTAAATACCTCTTATAGGTCTAGTTATTCACTCAGCTCAAATTAGTATTTTTAGTAATTTATATGCAAATAAAATATAAGTACTTGACATGCACCAAAGTACCTTTCTTAATTTTAGAGAATCGTTCGTAAGAGGAAACTTAAACAAAAACAAACGCTCATGATTTCTTATTTCTCCATGAAAATACTATACGGTATACAAGTAATGACTGATCTGTGAAATGTAACATTGTTTCCGTCTTCGTCTTTGCTTACAATTAAAAGCAGCACACGAACGAACCATGTTTACGCACGATTGCCCTGCAAATGGTGGCTTCTGTTACATTCAATGTGGGGACGCGACACTAGCGCCAGCGAGCGGTCTAGTTTTTATTTAGTAAATCTATGGGAACAACAACACCTAGAGATAAGGCTGGGGCGCTCTCGTGTGACGTCAGGCAGAGAAGGTTGCGCGCGCATAGCTGACTGGGTAGCCGCTGGGGCACGGCCCACTATGCCGAAGCAGCGAGCCAGTCAGCTATGCGCGCACAACCTACTCTGCCTGTGTGAGTGGTGGTGGCTGGAACAGCCTGCCCTTCAGCTACAACTGCGGCAGACGCCCGCCAACTGCGACTTCTCGCCCCAATCAACCCGCACTAGTCTGCCACCATTATAAACAGTGACTCTCAGTGGCGTAGCTATCATAGGGCTAGGCGGGGCAATGCCCCGGGGCCCCCGAGCACAAGGGCCCCTCGGCCTCCGTGAGCGACGTTCGAAAAAGTTACAGTAGAGCGTCGAATAATTTTTACGTCCATCACCTCCCCGTCCCTTCAAACCAAGTTTCCAACAGTACTCGCACTGGGCCACCGGGTGGCAGAACAGTGCTTCAAATGGGACCTTCATTCACACTACACTACTCGGTGGCTTTGCTAACCGGCCGAGCAGCCAGTCGCTGTAACTATTCAGTCGGCGTAGCAGCAGAAGTGGCGGCAGCATCAGAGCTACTCACAGAAACAGCAGAGCGTTCCAAGTGTTGCGACGTGCCGCTCGGTGCAGTGTGAAGGATCGCCCGGCTTCAAAAACTGTACAAACTTATTGGCAAATACAAGTGTATAGAACGATTATCCAAATAAACCGGTTTTTGGAACATCGATGTCCCCAGTTACTACCGATAATAGACGTTCTACTGTATATATTTTAGTTCAATTGAACCTTTTGAACCCTGACCAACAAACCTCAAACGCACGGAATGAAATCCAAAAATTATTCCCATCTCAGAATAGAAACATAACAAGGTCTATTGCTTGTCCCCTGAGACGTGCACCTTGTCGGTTGAAGTCGCCATGGCTGCCAGTCTTTACGAAATAACAGTCAATGGCGCTGAATTATTAGCACTGTGTTTGACAATACACTGTGTGATCACATTTGAATATGAAGTCTCTGCAATGCATTGTTACGGAACGGTATTGTTATACTAACTCAACTGTTTGTGTAGTGAATTCCCCCAAGAGAGTGCTCCTTAATCATAGATCCCAATGAAGTGCTGTAACCAAATGCACTTTGAAATTCGTGCAAGAAGAAAATATGGATAGTAAATAGTTTTGTGTTACTGATGGACGCTTCATCAGTGATGTTTCTGCCTGAAACTTCATTCGCCTAGTATGGAGCAACTTCGGAAACTATCCCATAGGGTCGTTTTATCATGTCAATCCCTCTGCAAAATTTCATCCACATCCACCCAATAATTTTTGTGAGAATGCATAACAAACAAATTTTCACAGTTATAATTATATTAGACAGTACGATTAAATATAATCTACTGTGCGACACATAATAATTTACTCATTATTATTTAGGTTTGCCTTGTTATGTCTTCCAGTTGGCGGTTAGGACCTGACGATGAAGTAGTTTTGCATCTGTGTAGTTTTTGTTTAAAGAGGGCCCCAACGTCATTTTTGCCCCGGGGCCCTTGCTGATATAGCTACGCCACTGGTGACTCTCCTTGTATTCTACTTGGTCATGGAAAACCCCGGCTCTTAAACCCAGAGCCAGACACCATACTTCATAGTACGGATGGTCTTAAAATGTCTAAGAATGTTCTGTGGTAAAGTTCTCATCACAGGTGAGAACCAGAGAACCGTCGACTGTGCATGTGAAGGGTCTCTAGTAACGCTGCACACCACGGGCATGCCGTCGATCGAGTATAACAGGTGGAGGATCAACGACGTCCTGTGCGGATTCCATGTTCCTGATTCAGACGCTGTTGTCGTCTATCAAAGGCAAGCGTAAAGCTCCACAGTACTGGGATAACATCCTCCAACCAATCGCTGACGTTTCCTCAACACGCCAGAGAATAATTCAAGTTAATGCACTCCATAATCCATCCTGCAGGAATAGTCAACAATTTTATAAGTCGTGTCGGTATTGTACGACTGGATTTGCTTGCATGTTGCACCACTCTGAATTTAATTGAACAAACTTGGCATAAAATAAAAACAGATGCGCAAGCATGTCCTTATCAACTCTAAAATGTCGGAAATTATGCAGTACTGTCATTGAGGAATGGTATAAATTAGAACATCAGTGGTTAAATGAACTCGTGGACAGTGTACCACGTAGGAATCAGACATGTACATATGCAAGGGGTTGACACACTCTTCACTAAATGATATTGCTACAAATTGGCTTTACCTTCAGAAAAGTGACTTTAGGTTCTGTTTGAATACAAAAGGATTGATTGGTTGTTCTGGTGTTAAGGTGTCAGGGTTAGGTTGGAGAGCGGTAAGATGCTGGTGCATAAATAACCAAACCCTCTGTTGTACAAAGTTTTATTAATAAAGTAATTACCTGAGAAAACAAATTCCAGGGGTCCATACTTAACACTAGAAGTACCCAGTAGTACACCGAGTAGTAGCACGGGGATCATTTTTGACCCACAGTAGAAAACCACTATTTTATTGGTATTTCTTTAGGGTTTTGCTGTGTTGACATTATCTTCAATCAGACTCTAAAGTGCAAGTAAAACATTATATATTCTCTAAAATGTATAGTACAAAGTAATAAATAAATAAAAATTCAGGAATAAATGTTATTTCTATTTTAAATTTTACATAATTAATTCCACAGTCTTCCATCAGACATTGAAATAAATAAGTAAATCAATTTTACAATTTTTATCTTAATAAAAATATTGAAATAGAAAAAAACGTAAGTTTTATACAGGTATTATCAATATTTTCATTTTTACAGGAATATAAGAACAGTACTCAGTATTTGTAAAAGGTTCTAAAATGCTATATGTTTTCTTTTTTTCTTATTGCAATCCAGGGACAAAACAGACTATTTCAGTCTATAATTGTAAGTGTTTGGAAATATTTAGGAACAGATAGCTGACATTACTGTCTAAGCCAGAGTGGGCTCACACTTAAGATATTGCACAAGATTTTTATCTTGGTACCTTTTGCACACGTACTTGTTGTACTTGAGACAAACATTTCATGATTTACTCGCTTATTTTGTTTGAAGAAAACCCGCATTTGATAATGCCTACTATTTACATATTGGTCGGCACCAGTGCCAAGGACCTGCAACGGGAGACTGGCTCCTCTCTGCAATTTGTAAGAGGCACCAAGCTCATTTGTTCCTCGGAGATGAAAATCTCCCAGTTCAGTCTTCTTAGATGCGCCTAACTTAAAAATTGTGTGACATTTCATCACTGCAAGGTCAAACACGTTGTATAAAACATGCACCGGCCATCAGTGGGTGCCAGCTCGGACGGACACTGGTAGCGTCTTGCCACTTCGTAAACTATATCGACTACAATCTCGGTTTCGTTATAAAATTCACTGTTTCTGGAAGTTTCTTCTCAGTATTGTCATTGACATGAGATCCAGCATGCATGTTACTCAGGACATTATAAATCCGACAACTACACAATAGAACAAACATAGATGTACAGTGAATTGCGCATTTGTTGGTTCAAAAACTGATGTACAATGGTACATGCTTGTGTTGCACAAGAGGTAAATCATCGCCAGATGTTTCAGATCCTGTCTTCCGTTCATTTGATGCAAATGAATCACTTGACTTGGCAATTTCCACTGGAACTGAACAGTCGCCCTCCTCTGCGCTCATCTTACCATCAGATTCGTCACTCAGTGACATCGGTGAAACGTAGATAGCTTCGTTTTGCCATTGTAGCTTCAGTGACGAAAATATGCGAAAATAAACTCAAAACTCGTGTCGCTGCCACAAATAATGCCTCAAACTGCTCAGCTTGACCAACAATACCAGAAAGGAAACTTCCGTAAGAGTGACGCACCTGACATGTGAAGTCGTGTCTTAGAACTATTAGCAGTGCCTCAGAGAGAGCTGTGGTTTATTCTTTGGCTCTCCAGGGTCGTGTCATAGGTTTGCATATCGCCAGTGCATAGCAAACGGAAAGCCACGTTGTTATAAGGGGTCACTCGATCTCCAAATTTTTTGTATTTCACGTTCTTTCTGGCCTAAAATGTCGTAATACAACATCTCTTGAATAATGACGAGGCTTGACCAGAAATTGTGTGTCTAAAACTAGTGTTGCTGAAATCAAATTGCGTTAGGCTTTGTATAGGTCAAAAATGACCCACTTGGTACTACTGGTATAACAGATAAATTATTCATACTTTTAGTTGGCCTTGGGGAAAGAAGTTTATCGTCTCGTATTCTGTTACGAAGGAAAAAAGTCTGGTCTCATAGGACTCGAACAAAAAGGTTTCCCTTTGGGTACACTGGAATGAAATACTTCTAACCATAAAACCAGACTGAACTCATAACTTCAGTTACTCAATTTCTAAATCATACATGTCCTGCTTTGGATTTCGTCGTTATTGCATCATTAATATAGTCGTTCTACACTGATATTTGTGAACAACGGTGAAGCGTCTGTGATAAATTTTCAATGTCCCGTCGCCTTAAAATGGTATACTGTCATGATTTGCATTTCAACATGTCGTCTGCAAAGCAGAGACCACAAACACTACTGCTCCAAGCATGGAGGTATTGGCTCCAAGTGATGGGTACGACAGAGCTTCCGACAGTCTAATTCCAACACTTCACTCTTCCTAAGCCGAGCCACAGCCTACTATACAATAAAGTCGGCTGTGGCCCAGCACTGTCTTCGCAGTGTGTTGTCTCTCTTACCTTAGAAGCGATATCTATCAAAGAATCGCTACCGCCGCGCCAGAAAACTGGCGCTTTTGTTTCTGTATCAATGAACTTACTTGTTTCATGTGAAATTCAAAGACGAAATTCACAATTATACGAGGAAAAAATCTTAAAATCGTACAGAAACAAAACTGCACTTATAAAGATACCAGCTAAACTCTCACATGAAATAAATAGAAAAGGAAATACTGTAAATCATGTGCACATAAAATTACTGAGAGAATGCTTCAATCAGATCAATATCGTTCATTGGGCTACTGTGGCTATGTGAAACGAAAGTTATAAAATGTAGTTTTGCAGATACTCATTATTTTAAACCCATAAGATTACATTTTTTGTCTTTCGTTTTCTCCACAAACATACAAATAAGTTTACCGACTCTGGAAATAAAAAGCTATTATTTTCTACATTCTTTACATTTCCCATCCGCTATGTCTATCTCCTGCTTCCCCACAATCTACCTCTTCATCCTCCCTGTATCTAATCCCCGGCCTCTGTTCATCACTCCATCTTCCATCTCCTCCTCCAACTATCTCTATGCCTGTATCACCTTTCGCTCGTCGTACCTATAAAAAAATGAAGAAATTAAAAATTAGGCAATTGCTTCAAATTATGTGTTATCTGCCTGAAAATATGGTAAAGTTACTGTTATATAAATTTAAATTAAACAACGACGCCCATAAACAACGTTTTGTTCAGAGTTCGTTTCTATGGTGTTTTGATTTCCGCTGCTAATATCATGATCGATCTTACTGAAAATTAACCATTAAACATGAACGTACCTAAAATGAGTATTCACGAAAAGTTGTTACTTCAGTGTCGCATTATTACCGTAGCACCTAACAGAGATAAACAGTTTAGTACTACACCATAGAACCGATACATGGCGCTGTTATTATTATTACTATTTCTCATCCGAACGATAGAAGTGTTTTCAGAAGTTTATACCAAACAGACAAATACACATCATCGTCTTTATTTTATGAACACAACCTAACATTGATTTTACATCGTTCCGGAGGACGGACATAAATTAATTTCACTTTTTGTATGAAAAACTTTATGAACATTCATCGTTTTCGACAATGACTTCTACTTGAATTTGACATCTTGGCTAGGAGAACTGAGTTTATTGACAGAGCGATCCAAAAAGAACATAATTCCGGAACCATACAAAACCATGATATACACAGGTCCCTCTTCAGCAACCGTTGCGAAGCACGGGCATATAAGCAAGAACCATAATAAAATGAAGCTAGAAGTTACCTCTATTATCTACTCGGCTTGCAGGCTGTTGGATCTGCCTGAATTTTTAAAATGTTTAATGAGTTGTTTAATAGTAACTTTTAAACATAGAAGGAAGTTTGGCCATGTTAAGCTTCATGTAATAATAGAATGACAGTACAAAAATTTGATCACACCGCGAAAGAAACTATTCTAATTACCGGACTTCGAAAAAAATTAATAACAGGCAAGTTCTGTTACCGTGATCAGGCAAGAATTGATCAGTGAAATTTGGCTTCCTGGATTAGTATTCAGAGGAGGTGCAAAAACAAGCAAGATGGTGTGCAAACCTTATACTATGGCGAAACGTACATAACTGAAAACAACAATATAATATCTAACTGGGAAAAAATAATGGAATCATCAATAATAAAAGTCGTAAAATGGATAACTACGGGGGTTTATTTAACTAAAACAGCCTCAGGTGAAACTCACACTTACATATTTTGTTGTATGCAGATGTGAGAGAACCGTGGCATCGGACAAGAAGATCGGAAGACAACCTAGGACTGCGAAAGACAACGTAATACTTCTTTGTGTTCGCGTTCTCTGTCTGTAGGCGAACTAAGTAGGCCTACTCATTTACTTTTAACTTAACATATTTAACACGGGTGTCATTTTATTCTTAATTTTCAATCTTTATTTACAGTTCAAAAATATTTTCTCATGTTCCTATTTTGAATTTCAGACTCTGAGAATGTTTACATATTCTTTCTCCGTTACGTTGTTTTCCTATCTGTACTTCTTTTATTTGTTCCAGTTAGAATCGCACTCCAGACATTTTGTTAAGTATCTTACTCCGCCCAAGGAATAATGTTTCGCAAGAACCTCGAATTAGATTTGATAAAAAATATTTTTTTAAACCATTTGAACTACTCTATTACAGAAGTTCTTTCTATGAATTGCAGAGTTGTGCCTTACACATGCAATGCTCACACACTTTTGTTGTTGCATTTTCAGTATTTGATCACCTTTTTATTCCTGAAGTAAATAAGATGAATGCTGATATTGTATTTGCATGTCAGATTGTAAATACTTATATACATACTGTGATAATATTCGATCATGTTTACCACTTTGAGCACCGAAAAATATTTCATTACACTTATCGAAACGCACTTTAAGAAGGCACAGAAAATATGCGAAAATCAGAATTTTTAATAAGTCATCCTATCACAAAATGCAACACCAGTTTATATCAAAAACAGTTCCCAATGGTAGGGAATTTGTAATTTTAAATAAATGATTTGTATGTTGTTGTTTTTTTTTTCTTTTGTATTTGATGTAAGAAGAGTGTCATATATTCGTAGATGAAGTATTGTGAAGTTGACTTGCAAGCAGTATGACATAGCGTGCCGTACACAAATAGTTTCGACTTGTGCTCTTAGGCCAACAATTTTAAAATTACTGGAATGCGGGTCGCTTTTGCCATTTTGCGGGGCATTTTCAGTAATTGTTTCAATGCGGGACGAACAGTCCAAATGCGGGACTGTCCCGCAGAATCCGGGACGGTATATTACACGGAGCGAATTTGGTCGCTAGTCGCTGGCGTATTTGGACGCAGCTGCTAAATTCGCTCCGTGTAAACAGGGACAGCGAACAAAGTCGCTGCTCCTAGACGCGAGCGTCTAAAGTTGAAGGGTGGGCTACTTTAGACGCTGGTCGCTGGCGGTTTTTGGTTGCCCCGAGTCATATACGGGAGCGTCTACAGGAGCCACCAGTCGAGTCAAAATGTCGAAGGAAATTGTAAATGCTGGCGTTGTGTTTCTCGCAAAAACAAAACGGAAAAAATAGAAAAGAATAAAAGAAAATAGATTAGATGGTGGATTGCGAGGAGGGATACATATGGTGCTTCTGCAAATCTTTTGGGTGAATTATCGTGTTAAGGTCCTTCTGCCTAAAGAAATATAATGAGGATCACATAAGAAAATTTTGATAGACTACTGTAAATGGTAGAGGATAAAATAAGGAAACAGAATACCATCATGAGGATGGCGACCTCGCCAAGAATAAAAATTAAATAATTGTGTTTTTTTTTTTTTTTTAGATCCCATAGTACAGGAAACCTTTGATAAATTTTCAGAAATTTCATTACAATTCCACTTCATATTTTGTTTGGTGAGACACAGAACTTTTAATAGCTTTATTTACGTCAATGATCACAAAATTTCTCGTCGTTTTGACGACCAGTTTCGGTCAGGATGAGCATTTTCAAGCAAATCAGAAACATAAGGATATATCTAATATTAGACTACCTTAGAAAAAATAAATAATGCATTGACTTACAGTCATCAATACATGTTATATAGCCATATGGCATCATCGCAGCATTGCTGTATCTTCATTAAGGAATGTAACAACAGGTATGATGTATAATATTTTAACGCGTTTTTATATTGATGACTGTAATTCCTTATTTATGTTTTATAAGGTACCGTAGTCTATTACTAAATTTGTCCCGTTTCCGATTTGCTGTAGACTTGAAAATGGTCATCACTGGCCGAAACCGGTCGTCAAAATGACGAGAAATTTTGTGATCATCGACGTTAATAAAGATATTAAACGTAATTACAAAATGGATCACTGATATAAATTCGCGACCATGTCGCACTTTGGCAAACAGAACTGTTTGCTATCATCTAACCTCCAAAGCAATATATCATATGATACGTCGTGTTTCAATTGTTTTTACGAAGGCTCTAGCGTCTGAAGTCGCTGCGTGTCATTGCGTCAGCGTATTCATTCGCTATTCGCCCATACGCCGAGTGGCAACAGACGCCAGCGACTAGCAACCAAATACGCTCCGTGTAATATACCCTTTAGATATGGACATACGGATACTTAGTGTCAGAATATTGCTTAGTCTACCTATTTACAGCGCGCATATTTATTACATCACTTTTACAATGTCTTACGTACTAAATGTTGTTAAAAGTAGGTTCCGAAACATAGATTATTCACATCGAAAAGAGTTCAATATTTATTTTCATTTCCTTGTTTCCCTGATTTCACTTGTGGGAGTGTTTGTGTTTACTTAGATACTATATACAACACTTACATTTATATACATACATATATCTAGATACATTTATTTAAACGTTCATCGCAGTTGATAGAACATTTTTAACAAAGTTTTCGGTTCATTTTACGCCAAGCAGGCAATCCTTAGTAGTTCTTTCCTCTTGTTTTGTATTTGCATTTATTAATAGGACGAGTTTCTTATTTGAATCGGTACTCGTTGGTAGCACTGGCTGAAACAGAGCTTAACGGTCACTCGTCACTGTCAACAATTACTGGTATCGCGAGGCGACCCCGTGCTGCACTGTAATTGTTCGCTTCAAATAGGCACGCGATGCCCAGGTGAACAGTCATTCTTGCGAACTACGTCCGTTCTTTCGTAGATTTTTGTGTGTATAATATGTCGGAGAAAATCCTCTTTGGGGGTATATGCATGATCAGTCTACGCAACGTGGTAAGTACCAATTTATTGATGATTTGACGATTAAGTCTGTTTGCAAGCTGCATTTAAGTCACGGTTTTCGGCTTGTGGGTTTGCGTCTACGGTTTCAGGAAATTATTTTGAATAAAAAGTTCAGAGAAACTGTCGTTGATGGAGTTTATACCACTGAGCGCACAATAGTTTCGCCCTTATTACACTCTATGTTTCGAGAGTAATTTACACTTTTCTCTCACACGCTTGCACTTATGTTCACAATTTTACTTCTTGTTTTGTAAAGTGTCTTGGTGTGAAGACTGGTGTTCTATCATCACTTCATTAAATTACTGTTTCTTGGCGGTTCACGGTTGTTTGATGAGCGTTAACCCGCGAAAACTCGCGCCTTTAAAAGTTACGCGATCGATCGCATATACAGCATTTTTCTGATAGTCAAAGAACAGTTTGTATTGTACTTAAAATGTCTAAATAAGTGTTTCTAGTTGCGTTTATAAGAAAACATAAATATTTCACTATTTAAAATCGGCAAAATGCCGATTTTTTTTTTTTTTTTTTTTTTTTTTTTTTTTTTTTTTTTTTTTTTTTTTTTTTTTTTAAATTACTGTGAGCGAAATGCTCACTCGCGGGTTAACTTGTAGTCTGTGCTGAAATCGTTCGTAGCTTCACTAAACAATCTGGAATCCAACATTTTTATTGTCACTTCACAGGGGTTTCAATTCTAATGTTTGCATACACTGTATTACATAAGTATTTTATGCATAGTTTTTTTTATGACATTAGCATTGTTTTATGAGAAATTCGCGGATGGGCATCCGTTCACTACAATTTCAACGGTGACTATTTCACTATCACTGTTCATTGACCCATTATTCTGCAGTTCGTTCATCACACGCGTTTTGTTCACAAGCAAGGCTTAGATCACAACATGAAAATTACAGAAAAATTATTTACAAATTTAATCTGTTAGAATCTCTTTAGAAATTGTTATCATTAGACTTTTGGGATCTAAGTCTTTTAGAGTCATTTACTTTGTCGGTTCATTTGATTCATGAACAATAGATAAAACATAAGGCGCAGCCCATGTTCATGTCAGAGGTCAGGGGAGATTATTGTTTTCAAGAATGACTAATATGACGTGTTGCCCGTATGCAAACTTTACCAGTTGATAACTGTGGGTAATAATTATGTATATTCGTACCAGCTGAAAATTAAATTATACCTCGATGTTTCTCCGCAGTTAGTGTCAGTAATCGTGTTACAATTTGTGTAAGTACATATTTGTAAATGTTATTTCTAACAAGTAGTATAAAAAAATTACGCACATCTACAGATTCATGGACAAAAATATACATAAAGTATATACATACAAGCAGATCAGACCGTTCAGCATGTTTAGTGCTAAAGATGCACACGGAGAAGTGCAATTAGAAAAAATTTGAAGCAGTGTGTGAAATGTGATCAGATTGTGTCCAAAATAATAGCAAATGATCTAGGTGTGCCACAGGGCAGTGTTCTTGGCCCATTACTGTTTATACTTTACATTAATGAAATCCCAAAACTGCTAAAGGATTGTGAGATACACCTATTTGCAGATGACACACTTCTGTATGCTTCAGGTACAAACATTGATTGCCTTATAGACAATTTGAACAGCAATCTAGCCAGTGTCAATCATTGGCTAAATGGGAATAAATTAAAGCTTAACACAAAGAAGACAAAGTGCATGCTTCTTACACAAATGACACACTTCTGTATGCTTCAGGTACAAACATTGATTGCCTTATAGACAATTTGAACAGCAATCTAGCCAGTGTCAATCATTGGCTAAATGGGAATAAATTAAAGCTAAACACAAAGAAGACAAAGTGCATGCTTCTTACACTAAAATCAGAGTTAGGTGATCTGAACAGTGACATAGTTATTGATGGTGAAAAATTGAAAGGGTTAGCTATTATAAATACTTGGGAGTGATTGTAGATAGTAAGCTAAAACTGGATGAACATATAAGTTATATAACCAAGAAGATAGGTAAGAAAATAGGATTCCTTAGTAGGATTAGGAAAATTTTAACAGAAAAAAGCAGAATGACGGTGTACAACACCATCATAATGCCTCACTTTTCATATGCTGGATCAATACTGTACCTGTGTAACATGACATTAGTGAGTAGGCTACAGATATTACAAAACAGATGCATGAGATTAATATTGAATTGTGATATGTACACTAGAATAGATTATATGTTGGTAACATTAAATTGGTTGTCTGTCATACAGTTCATCACACTACAAGCAATGATTTTTATTCATAAGATTAAATTAGGAATGTGTCCAGACTATTTAGGCAATAAACTAACTTTAGTGAAAGAGGTCCATAACTATAATACAAGAAGTAGCAACAACTACTACTTGGAGTGTAAAAATAAAAATTGGTCAAAACTGCATATTTTTCAAAGGTATTAGTCAGTACAACAGTTTACCAAAAGAACTAAAAGACTGTCACTCATTGGCTTTATTAAAAAAAAGGGCTGAAGGAATATATAGGTCTACAGCAGAGAATATATATCATGTGTAAATTTATAATACTGTATGTGTTTAAATATAATGTATAAACCTGTAATGCTGAAACACACAATAGTAAATCAATGTAGTTGTATTTCAATAAGTTTATGTAAAACATCAGCCAAAATAAATATTTATAGTGAGGAAAAAGCTTTAGCACAATCGAAGAAGTTTCGCTGATTAAGCATACAGTTCAAATTCAACAATATACTAGTAGTTACAAAGTACTATTCTCGACTACGGCCACAAGGTTCAGGATCAATAAAATCAAAATAATTCTTCCTAATATCACTGGAAATCCTCGTTCCTCCTTTACATCACCTTAGCGTGTTTCATACAATCTGATCTGCGGCAAAAGGCATAATTGATCTGTTCTCAAATGTTAGAAAACTTTCTACGTCAGCAATCATAAAAGTTGTTATAATATTATGTGTTTGTAGTTGATCGTTGTCGTAGACAATATATGTGTGTTTTTATAAACTAAAGTAAGTCGTCCTAGTCTTCTGCTTCTACGGCGCTGTAATGTCAGCTGGTAAATGATGTAGCGACGGCAGTAGCACAATTCATGTCATTGTAGAAAGCTGAAAGAAAACTTACGCTACATCTTAAACTAATGGTTTCGGTTGAACGTGGAAAAAGTCTACTTGTATTCCAGTGTACAAATGTGAAACTATGTCTGATTAACTGCAGACGTAAATGTGTCAACAAAATTAGCAGCGGAGTCTCCTGAGAGCGTTGTCATCCTTGTCTTCTTAATATTAGTGTTCAGTTAATGTGCTCATCTGACAAACATTGTCAAACAACAAACGTTAAATGCGTGCAGCTAAAAATACTGATTTAAATTAAAAGAGAAACATACTCTTCGAGTTCTAGACATGCGCTGTTCTGCTGTTTACATCTATTCATTGTTTATGGCTGGCATCATAAGCGGTTTCATATAAGCTGACAGTAATTACTCTGAGCTTATATAATTTTACAATGAATGAATGATACAGCTGTCATCTGGGGAGGTACAAATGATGTGGCCAAAAATGAAGTTAAACATTGACATTAATGCACCTGCAACATACAAAACTGGTCTTGTGTGAATGAAGAAACTATGCGAACAAATTGGAAAAATAATGAAATCCTTTGAGAACACACAGTTCATAAGAGCCCCTGAGGTCAGAGAATGCTATACTACTCATGGACTGCACCTGAATGCCAAAGGAAAAGAGGAAACGGCCAAAACTTTTACTTGCAACCATCTCTGCAAAGAGCAAACCAAAGCCTGTAATTCCACTTAAATGGAAGGGTTCAGCTGAAACTGGCCATATGATGCCACAGAAATAACCAACAACAGTATTGGAAACAAACCACAATGATGCCAAGAGGGGGAAAAAAATGAGCAGCGCAGTAGGAACATCTGTAAGCAACAACAAATCTCCAGCCATATGTTCCACAAGAAGATCCACAATGCCAATAAAATCAAGGATACAGAGTGATATTTTTGTGTGGCAAAGCAAAGCAAAAAACAAATTCTCAGGATCAGGAAAGGTCAGCTCACCAAGTCAGCCAGTGATCGCAACAGAAGAAGGAACATCAACAACTGCAGACACCTCAGCAGCACTCATTCAAACAACTGACGGAGAATGTGCTGCTTCAACTTCAACAACAGCCAACTCTGAAACTTTGAAACCTGCCCGAAGAAGGAAGACACCTCAGCAGCTTCTATGACTGTTAGATGGAGAGAAGACGTGTGCCGAAGCAGCTCCAGAAATGCAACATGCCCAGATAACAAGTACAAGCTCCCCCTCGGTGCCGGAACCCAGAACCTACATCCAGGTGAAACCGACAAACAAGGAGGAAATCACCCCAATAAGTAGAGGTAACTGGTTAACAATATTTCACCGAAATGTGCAATCATTGAGTACCATAATAAGGTGCAACAACTAGAACTAAAGTTACAAAGACTAGACAGCACAATTGTATGTATTACTGAACATTGGTGCAAGGGAAATGAAATTATGTACCATGCTTTAAGATCATATGTCCTAGCCTGTTCTTATAGCAGAAATTCTATGTAAGGAGGGGGTTCCTGAATTTATGTTAAAGAACAAATTAGGAAAGATGTTATGGAATTATGTGAAAACAAACATTTTGGATTATCAGCTTGGAAATTAGAGATAAATACATGCCAAAAAATTAATTATATTTTGTACATATAGAGCAACTTGTGGCAACATCAAAATTTTTTTCTCAAAACTTACTCAGAGTCTTGACAAGATATCCAGCCCAAAAATCACCATTCTTATCTGTGGGGATATAAACATCAACACAGTGAAGTCAGAGAAGGATAGGCGCATGTACATCAACATTCTATGCAGCTATGGTATATCTTCATATGTAAATTGTCCAACTAGGGTGACTAAAACATCTTCCTCGGCAATAGACCATGTAACAACAGACATAAAAAGAAGGCACTGCCAACTACTTGTACAAAAGCTAGGCATATCAGATCATTGCTGTCATACATTAAAAACAAATATATGTCTAGTAAAGCCTACTAAATTGAATGTGTACAAAAGGATATTCTCAGAGTCAAATTTATGCCGTCTCTCATCTCAACTGCAGGGCGAAAGTTGTAATGAAGTTTACGCTGAAGTAGATGTCAACAACATGTTTAAGAAGTTCATGGCAATATTTAAACTAAAATTCGAGGAAGCATTCCCCAAAACCTTGCAGTCTATAGGTGCTACAGGTAAAAATAGATGGGTAACCAGAGGAATCAAAAAATCTTCTGAAACACTTAGGTATCTTACAGCCATTAAAAATAATCAGACTGACACAGCTTTCTAAGAGAATTGCAAAAAATACTGGAGAACCTATAGAAAGTTGTTGCTAGCTGCAAAAAAAAGTGCAAATAACAGAACAATAATGCAGACAGACAATAAAAGCAAAACTGCCTGGAGAATAGTTAAACAGGAGACTGCAAATGCTGGACAAATGCAGCTGAAAACACAGATTAAATGCAAAAATCTCCAAATTAGCAACCCAAAGGAGGTAACAAACTATGTAAATTAATACTTCAGCAACATAGTACAAAAATTGAATACCTAGGCTATGTGTATTAATATGTAATAACTTTCCACAATAATTGAATACCTAGGCTAGAAATGTGGCTGTTAATCAACATTCCATTCATGTAAATGAAAGTTGTAAACTATTGTATATAGTGACTTATGTTAATTTGTAATTAATAATGTATATTGTTTATCGATGAATAAAAAAAATCAATCAATCTTACACCTATCGAGTGTCATTTGTGCTTGCGTCTGTTGTGTGTGTGTGTGTGTGTGTGTGTGTGTGTGTGTGTGTGTGTGTGTGTGTTGGTGTGTAATCGGGGAGAAAATCCCAACAATCACCTTACTTCTCCACATATATAAATTACTCACCTTCTATTAATGATTCATCACACACGAAGAAGGAACAAAGTGAAAAATGAAGTGTGCATTGTGCACTCCACCTAATGATAATAAAATTCCCATCTAAGCACCAAAACAAATCACTCATCCTCCTTACCTATTCACATATACATACAAGTAAAAGCATCCATTTATAATATTCACCCAATCAAGTGTGTCATGTGTCTTGTAGCAAACTAAATAATAATTTTACCTCTCATTGACTGTATTTACAAGTCAGATGTCAGTTGCCATTTATACTTACCATTGCTGATATTAATTAATCAAACTTTTGCTGAGGTTTAAGACATACAATTGCTTATCAACCAGGAATTGTGCTGTGACTTGAAATATGACTTAGCTTGAATATTTACACATGATATTTTTTTTTTTTTTAAGTTTTGGTCCGGATACAGTCCCTTAAGGACTAAGGACAACAAATAGCTTCCTTCATCTGTTATTTGTATTATCCTATAAGGTCCAGAAAAGAGATACTGCCATTTCTTGTTTCTCCTTAATGTAGCTGATGGCTTGGAATCTGTGTGTAATAATCGTAGCATGTCTATTTGGTGAATTGTGCCCCCACTTCTTTCGTTGCTCATCGCCCTGAGGCTAGACGAGAGCTCTAGTCGTTTGTCTATGTCTCACTAGATCATTGTTGTGGTTGCTATATTATCTCTGTCATGTCAGTGATAGTCACAGTCGATCCACCTTGTGTCCAGTGTGTGTGGTTTGAAAAGTCTGTCACCATAGTCACTATCAGAATGTAGTTTGTCATGTTTTGTGGGGGTGGGCACATGTAATAGTTTCTCACTTGATTACTGTTTCCGCTTGTGTGATTGTTCCTTCTGCTGTCATGCCACGTGTTCCTGTTGTTGTTATTATTGTGATCATTATTTTCTTTAAAGTACTCGGGATGGTAATGGTTCTCTCGGCGGCAGTAGCAATTGCCGCCATTTTGAGAATTGCGCAGAAAGTTTCCTCCATTCACACCGCATATCATCTGTCGTGACTGCTGGGAACAAATGCTTGCTGTGAGGGGCGTGGCATGTTTTGATAGTGGGTTGTTGCGGGACAGGAACCAGCTGATTTTTCCACATTGTTGTTGTATCTACTCCCAATTTCATACCCATTCTTGTTACGTGCAAGGTCTTCTCCAATAACAGGTCCAGTGTATCTACCATGGATAAAAAGTCATCTACGTTACAGACTGGGAAGTGTGCTAGTTGTAACCAAAGTCTGGTGGGCAATTTGCCTATCAACACAAGCAATACTTCGCGATGCGGAAGTGGGTCATCGAAGAATTTTGCTTTTTTAAGTACTTTTCGAAATACCTTAGCAGGCTGCATTCTGTTGATTGAATGTCTGAGGATTTTATACCTCATTCCGAAGTCTCTCTTTTACTGTGGGAGACCAGAAATTAGGAAGAAAAGCTTGATAAAACTCATCAAAATGTCATAATACTGTAGGCTTAATGCATGAGCGACCCAAATTGCCCCATCACCTTGAATGTAGCCTACCACAAATCTGATTTTCCACTTTCATTCCACGAAGGTGGCAAGAGCCCCTGGAATGATTGAATGAAAATCACCAGGTGAACTGTTTTATTTTCATTTATGAATACTTGAAACTGCTGGTGTTTAATCATGCTGTCTTCTACTAATAATATTGACATGTCATTGGTATCTGAAAGTTGTTATTATTGTACATTACTAATTTTTTTTCAAATCAAATCTGCTATAGGCAGTTTGTGTCGGAACTGGTAAACTGTAATGTGGGTGGGCCTCATGGGCCTGTGGCTGGGACAGTGAAATTATTGTGACCCTTGCCTGGTGGCACAGCATATTTTGGTAAAAAACAGGTGCAAAAGTCCCAAAATTAAATTCAAATGAATGAAGATAAAAAAATAAAAATAAATAATTAAAAAATTATAATTAAAAAAAAACTTAGTGGTCATCACTATAGAATTTAGAGGGTTAGATTCCGTAATAAATACCACATTTACATCTGAACCAAACCTTATATGGAGTATTGCTATGGGGAAATGCACCAGACACAATCCTTATTTTCAAATTGCAGAAAAAAGCAATTAGATGTATACAAGGGCTGGGACCTAGAGAATCCTGTAGGAAACACTTCAGTGAGCTCATGTACTACTGTCTAATATATATAAAAGAAAATATACATAAATTTACTGTCAGAGTGAATGTACATATGCATAATACTAGAAACAGTACTATGTTAGATATTCCGTATTCAAGACTGTCCCTGATACACAATAGCCACAAACAACTAGGTCTTAAATTATATAATAAGCTACCACAGTCTGTAAAAATCCATACATTAAGTAATATTAAAACAGGGTTAGAGGTATGGTTCAAAAACACGTCATATTACTCAGTTGAAGAATACCTCCAAAGTAACTTAGAGAATATGCACAATTAAATTAAATTCACAGATTGATAGCAATTAAGATGTATAATGACAGATAATTATTTATGTAAAAGAAAAACTGTAATAATGTGTATATGCTGTAAGTTATGTAATCAATTTGTAATCTAAAAAGATAAAATGTATATGTAAAACCCCATATGACGAAGCCAATTGCACGGTGAACAAATATTACAAGATACAGTACAGAAGTACCTACAACATAGCGGAATCTCCTGGAGGTGAAACCACCAAAGAAGCTAACTCGTCCATAAGTATCGATAATTATACGTAAAAAATAGATGAAGTACACTTACCAGGCGAAAGGGCACAGGCAGTAATAGCAACAAATAAACACACAGACACACACACACAAAAATGCTAGCTTTCGCAGCCTAGCTGCTTCATCAGGCAGAAGGGAAGGAGATGGAAAAGGAAATGATGAGGGTTTTAAGAAAGGGGGTAAGGAGCCATTCCAATCCCGGGACAGGAAAGACTTACCTTGGGGGAAAAAATGGAAGGTAAATAAATGCACATACACCCACACATTTACACAGACACAATTACACTTAGGCAGACATACTGTAGAACTGTAGAAAGCAAAGAAGTTAGAAGTCAGACAGAGATGCCACTTGAGGCAGAGGCTCTGTCCAGAGAACCAAGGCAAAGATGTTAAGATGGTGGGTGGGAATTCGAATTTAGCGGAGGTTGAGACCAGGTGGGCAACGGGAAGAGAGAATATGCTGAAGGGCTAGTTCCCATCTCCGGAGTTCTGAAGGATTGGTGTCAGTGGGAAGTATCCAGATAACCCGGACGGTGTAGCACTGTGCCAAGATGTGCTGGCCATGCACCAAGGCATGTTTAGCCACAGGGTGATCCTCGTTACCAACAAACACTGTCTGCCTGTGTCCATTCATGCGAATGGACAGTTTGTTGCTGGTCATTCCCACATAGAACGCTTCACAGTGCAGGCATGTCAGTTGGTAGATCACGTGGGTACTATCGCAAGTGGCTCTGCCTTTGATCGTGTACACCTTCCGGGTTTCTACAAGGTTTCTTTGGCACATAGACTTTGAATGTACATTATTCTCTGAAGGGCACCAACATTTCATCAATGGTAGCACTTGCACCTATAGTGTAAGCTGTCTGTAAATTTTCTACAAATTTTGCAAAAAATATCATATGACTGCTGCTGGTTGAACTGGCACTCATACAGCTTGATGGTCATCAAAACAAAGATTGGAAACGAGGATGTCGAATATGTGTCTGTTCATGACGTGATGGAAAAATGTCCCTTCCTGTCCCACCTATTGCCCATATAGCAGAAGTGTCTTCATGGTTAGATTTGAACACATATGTGTAGATCAGAAGACCAAATAATGCTTTGTGTTCACTTGAAGTTTAAATTTTGTGAATCATAGTATTCTGTCGAACATTGTGTCATCATGTCACAATTGGGACTTGGTACTACCTCAAAACAGTCACCTAAAACCGCAACCCCTCCCTCATTGCAAGACTGATATTCCACAATCAGATCTCTAAGCTTAATATAAACAGCAAATGACACTCATACTCCCACAATTCTGTAGCTTCTATCACACTGCAGATGAACTTTTGAAACACAAATACACTCTCAGAAATTCCAATGAGAAATGCATAAAGTGTTGTAGAGTGAGCAAACAGTGGCAGCGGTAATTCCATAAATTGATGATGTAAAAAAGTGTAGTTAGAGAACTTTTCATTAATAAGAAAAATAATACTAATGTATGTATATAACAATTAAACTCAGTTTTATTGTTAGCCTAATCTACTTAAATTACCAAAGGGACAAACAAAGATCTTAAACATGAGATACACTATTTGCCTTAATGTTCATTTTGAATACAGAAGTTTTTGAATGAAAAGCAAGCACCGTGGCTTATCTGTTTACAGGTGCAATGGCGCAATGTCAAAGTCGGTTTCACAATGCAGATGATATCTTGAAGAGCATCCCCATTGACTTATTGAGAAAGGGTGCTGGTCTGTTCTCTCATCCATATAGTATACCTCTATTCTGCAAGTTGTTGTAGGTGAAGTAAATCAAACTCATAATCGAGTTGCCTGTAAACATTGTTGTGGTTAAGGTCAGATTGCCATGTATACATTAGCAGCGTCACTCACACATATAACTGTGTAATTACTGTCCACTGAATAGTATAATGGACTTCAAAGTCACAAAGTTAAAAGTTGTCTCTTTACAATCAGTCACAACTGGGAGCATGAACATTGCTAGCGGAATTCATCATGCCACAACACACAATCTGTATGTCTCTACCATCTCTTTTCCACATCTGAACATACATCAATATTCCAAATTAAAAAGAAGCTTATATACACTGCAGCAAACAAGTGTACATGCTTTTTCTTCCTCACCAATTCAGCTACAGTGACGTCGGATTCACCTGTATTGTTACCATCACATTGGACAGCTCAGTAGATGGCTTTATCCATTTCATACTTCTTTGTCCACAGTACCTACTTCATATTCCATCATACATGAAACCACAGTCAGTACTTCACTTAAATGAAAACAAATTTGTAGAGGTCAGTCTCACACAATATCAAGCACCACCAACCAACCAATTGCTGCCCACTGCTTGACTGCCACTGTCAATTGTCACTGCCCACTCTCACTCAGTACATAAATCAAATTATACATTTAATATACATAATATTCTTTACACAATTAACATGAAGAATTTACAAATAAAGAATCATAAAAAACAATACATAAAAAAGACTGAAAACACTATTATTGATGTACATAAGTAAAGTAAACAGCAACAAACCATTTTGTAACACAGTTATTTTCACAGCATCTAACATAACTATTAAGGCATACTGCCAAATACTTGAATCATCCAATGGAATATAGAAGGAATAAAAAGGACAAAAAAGAATTACATTAGAAAAAAAAATTATACAACCTATACTAGTGATGCCTTCACTATCAGTAAGTTCCAGATATTTTCAGGCTCCACATAAGATCTGGCTGCAGGACAAAGACCAGGAGGCTACAAGATAATATGGTGTCTAGGTGTTCTTGAAAATCTACTTTGCAAAGGATCTCTTGACCACCTGAAACCATTCTTGCCATAGTAATATTCTTTCTTTTTAACTGATCCTAACTCTTTTAAGTCGGAAAAAAACAGGAAGATTCCCATCACATGCTCCTCATGTTCGTTCTCTGAACCAATACCTTGTTCAATGGGAGAACTGTGATCACTGACGACAGCAAAATCTTTATCTAGTCCTCATTCCATATCACTTACATCTTCCTCCATTCACTGACTAACAATGTTATCAAAATTAGGATTGACATATCAACACAGTCCTACAAAGACATGTTGTACTGCACTACAGGTACATAGTTCAAGAGGCATGGTCTGGGAGACTACAACATGTATTCACAACAAACAATGAAGGCAATAATGCAACCGACCATGAAACATTGTTGTATTCGTGATTTAATGAATATAGGAGGGGCACAGCTGCATTCTGCCAAAACTAACAATTGAAGAGCAAGTCCAAAAGTTCACCTGTGGTCTGAGGGACTGCACTTTGTGAGTTACGGGTTAATGAGGATGATAGGGCCCATGTGCATGTAAGCAATAATCACTATGGTAACGTGTGTAAACATCCAGCGGGCTATGGCAGCCAACTGACTGTTTCACAGCAATCCAATAATATCAATAATTACACCTGCCAAACAAGAGGCCCACGGTAGTCTATTGACAGTCCGCTGCATCCACATCCCCCATATCAGATTAGTGTTGCTATGGTGGCCAGTGGAGGGCAAGCCAACTTACTTTCATAACAGCAATCTTGTGCACTGGAAAAAGGCAGATAGTCAGTTTAATCCAGGGTATCAGAACAGGTGAAATGGAAAGGGAAAGACAAACTACAAAGGCAATTAACAGTCAAACACAAATCAAAATAATACGAACAATTCTCGGCAGCCAAACAATAACAATAACTTTTGGACACAACAAAAAGATAGGCCCACACCATGGCAAGGACAGAACAATTCTGGCTATCAATCAAATATGATGGTAATGGTGGTAGTCAGTCGAGTAATTCTGGTTGGCATAATAATAATAACCAAAACCATAACAACTGGCATGGTAATTCTGGGTGGGTACAACCCTCACGTCAAAACCAGAATGTTCTGGCGGCAAATATTTCACATCTGTTTCAGTCTAATCAACATTGGTGGCAACCCAACAACCCTGATGTGGTTATAATGGAAGTGACTAAACCAAATTCTACTAGTAACTCTATGAGCTCAACCCAAGCCCTCGAGCGTCCAGAGTGTCTCATTCTAGTGGGAGCCGCACACATGAACCTGCTAATTTATTAAGATACAATGACATAGTAGATGTCCAAGTAGAGTTGTTGCAGAAAAGCAAACCAGATAGAACTTCTGTTGCAGAGACTTTTCAGCCTAGCATTAAGCAGCTGTAGGTACTGTAACTACATTTATTTTGTTAGATACGGAGTGGTGGTAAACGTCATATCCCGGACACTGTTCAATAGAGTATGCAATGTCATCAGTCCACCAACATTTCCAGCTCATAACTGTAGGATATTAGGAGCCATGGGCTCAGAATCTAAGAACATTAGACTGCAGAGTCAGTTACCATTATCATATGGCAATGTCACTGACACATGCCTCTTTCTTGTTTTTGAGGGACTTTTAGAAAATTGTATACTAGGCGTTGAATGCTTAAGAGATCGAGAAGCCTGTATTGACTTTAAGGCAGGAAAGTGTTTGCTGAATATAAACAACACAACATGTGCTATCAGTTTAGTAAAACCTAAGAGTGCACATGGTAAATATTGGGATCTATTTGTATCAAATTGTTACCTGTTAAACAAATCACATGTACACACATTCAGATAACATGCCAGATTTATAATCTGAGACACCAGAATCTATCAGAGAAGAAGTGCTTGAATTTGAAGACATGGAGTCATTTCCATGTCACATGATTGCGATTACTTGTTAGTTTATCCCATTACAAACAAGATTAAAGGTGTGTATCTTCATAAGGATTTTAATAAATTTTATCAGTAAGCACCAAACAGTTCTATTAATAATATGGAAATTTTCAAGTGAACATGAGCAAAATGGTATTAAGGCACTGTCAGGAAAAACTGAGTGATGAAAACAACAATTCTAAGTCATATTACCACTTCCAGGCTATGTTTTTTTATATGTGACACTGAGTACAGGTTAAGTGCAGAAGCATAATTAACACATATTCCTTCTATAGTGCTGTTAACTTTTTATTCTTATTTAAGACATACTTGTGTGCAAGTGTAGTGTGTGAATGTGAAATTCTTATGAGTGAAATTCTCCTCAGAGATGATAAATTATTTTTCAAAAGAGATAGTCAGAGAGGATATATATAACCAAAGAGGAAAGATCAAGCAGTAAAGAGAAGAGAAGATGAGTGAACTGAATGATACTGAGGGGTGTAGGAGGGGTGGGGGGGTTGTCTAATGTTTTTGATTAACAGGGAAAGATGGACACACACACACACACACACACACACACACACACACACACACACACACACACACTGCCACATACTCCAGCCCCACCACAAGAAATACCTACCCGATTCAAGGATGGACAAGATGGACACACACACACACACACACACACTACCACATACTCCAGCCCCACCACAGGAAATACCTACCCGATTCAAGGCAGGGCCACATGTGAGACAACACACATCATATATCAACTGACATGTGTCCACTGTGCAGCCTTTTATGTTGGTATGACTACTAACAAATTGGCTGAGCAGATGAATGGTCACAGACGGACTGTTCGCCTGGTTGCACCCAATATCCTGTGGCAGAACATGCCCTCCATCATGACTCCAGGGACCTTGGCACATGTTACACCACACATGCCATTTGGATACTACCAACAAACACCAGTCCCTTGGAGCTACGGAGATGGGAACTTGCCCTGCAACATATCCTCTCCTCCTGCCACCCCTGGCCTAAATCTAGACTAACCCCTCCCCTTACTCCCCTTCCTCCATCCTCAGCTCACCTATTCATTATTCCTTCCTTATCTCTCTCTCTCTCTCTCTCTCTCTCTCTCTCTCTCTCTCTCTCTCTCTCTCTCTCTCTCTCTCTCTCTCTCTCTCTCTCTGTGTGTGTGTGTGTGTGTGAGTGTGTGTCTATATTTCCCTGTTAAACAAAAACGTTTTAGACAACCTTCCGCCCGCCCTAACCCCTCAGTATCATTCAGTTCACTCATCTTCTCTTCTCTTTACTGCTTGATCTTTCCTCTTTGGTTATATATATATATCCTCTCTGGCTTGGCTCAGTACTAATATGCAGTATCTCCGACTTCCACACTCCTCAAACACTACCCTCATGACCTAGGTTGCGAATTACCTTTCCCTTCTGTTCCCATTCTTTTTTCTTCCCTTATCTCCCACCTGAAGAAGGAACTGTGTTCCAAAAGTATGTCCTTTCTCATCCTTTTTTTTTTTTTTTTTTTTTTTTTTTTTTTTTTTTTTTTTTTTTTTTTTTTTTTTTTTTCCCTTCATTTGTGTCACTATCGGCGGTACAGCACAAAGGTAAATACTGGCCAGCCAATCTATCTCTTTTGAAAAATAAATTCTTATGAGTGTATGCCAGTGTGAAAGATATGATTGAAGAACCAAATACATGGTAATATTTCATTATTTAAATAAGATATTATAATGATTAAGGTAGGATTTGAGTATTAAGTTGCTGTGTAGAGTATAGATATGATGGGGTACAGAGCACACTAGTACCACCCACATATTCTCTAAAACTAGTGTTTTCTTCACAGTATTAGTTTAAGTTACTCTAGATTAAGTGGGTTTAGGTTTCTCGAGGTTAAGTGGATGAGTGTGAAATGTGAAAGCTTGGTAAATGATGGTACACATCAAGTGAGACAAACAAGCATGCACTCACGAGGGCCTATGTACTTTAATACACATGGAGATTTCTTTGAGATTGTTGCAGCAGTTAATGTAACTCAATGTTCAGATGTAGGTGTAAATTTCAGTTGGTGAAACACTGGTTACCTACCTTTCATGCCCAAGCTAACAGCCTTGGCAATCACTTAGTTGTAATGTTTAAACACCAGTGAATCAATTTTTATTGCCTAGTTTTAACTACCAAAGGAATAGGAAAAATATTTTAATTTTATATAGCTTTTATATTTCAGATAGGTTAGAATCTTCATAAGAGCTCTTAGAAATGTTCACATCTTCATTGCACTTGGTGCACACTCACACATACAGTATTTATGTAGAGGAATATTAACACAGCTTTATTTGAGCAATACATTTAACTACAATTCATTTGAGAGTTGTGATGTCCAGTAAGAAATAAGTATAAGGCATCACAATTCCTCTCATCTCAGATTATTTCTTAAATTTTTTTCTCCTGTTTAAGTGGAATAATTACATTTATATCTTTATTTAAGAAAGGATGAGAATCCACAAATTTTCTTTTGTTTTCTCACAAGATGTAATACTCGAGCACTAGAATGCCTTAATGTTGATCTAGATTTTGTTTTCTCACAAGATGTAATACTCGAGCACTAGAATGCCTTACTGTTGATCTAGATTTTAAGTAACACCATTACAAGGTTCCAGTAAGTTGCTGAAGAGAAGTCTCTGAGGGAAAAAGAAGAGATATGCCACCAAAGACACAACAATGGTAATTTTAGATGTAAGAGACTTCACAACACCTAAAGAATTACTTATAATTAATCAGTGACCTTGTTAGTGCTGTAGAAGCATTTCATAAGAACATAACATATGCTTCAAAGGCAGGCATTTAAGCACTTATCAAAAGTTAGTAAACAAATTCATTTACATGTCAGGTCACCATTGACAAGTGACAACATGGTGTGGCTGTGAGGGGAAATATCATTGTTGAGCGCATTTATGCGTAAGCTAGACCTCTAGTATTTTATATTTTTACAGCAGTTTGGCATTAAATTTAATAATGCAGTCTAGCTAATTTTTGATAGAATGATCTTTCTTATTATGTCACGACCTGAAACTGTACTGCTCTCCTATATTCTGTCATTTATTCTGTAGTTGCATTTACATGCAGACATATGCTGTGATAGATTGGTCTAGTTGTATCTTAACGAACTATTTATCTGATCAGTGTCATGTTTTCATCTTAAACTTATGTTGTCTATAATTTTTGATAGATGTCATGACCTTTGTAACATAATGAACACTAGCTAGGTTGCTGAAATGTCATGTAATATCAAGCATAGATTCATTACTTTAAATTTGACAAACCACCTTGTCAAAGAATTTAGGCTGATTGCTATGTAGTAGAGATATTCTACTTAGATTGGTTAACCACAATTTAGATGAGCAGGTTAACTTCGTGTTTGTAAATACTAATTGCAAAAAAGGCATTTTATGGATTAGGCAACCCATCCTTCGAGATAATCAAATCATATTCAGCCAACAGGGGGCCATATGTATCAGTTAAAAATAGATGTTATTCCCTGAGAGAGGTCTGTTCAGGAGTACTGCAGAGCTTGGTCTTAGGTCCCTTGGAAAGTTGTGTGTATTTTAAGAACTCTGTTACTGCACTGTAACGAGGCTTAGTATTTCACAAATTGTGTGATGTTTCACAAATGTTTCTATGTTGTACCAGCTTGCATTATTAATAGTTCAACAAACATTTTGTGAAGATGTGGGTGTGATGAGAGTTTTTAAAAATGTTTAATTTTATTTCAATTTGAGACCTGGCTATTTACAGTCATTTACATGAATGAACTTTGCTGCATATAAATTATGTTATGTATTTCAAAGAATATACAGAAATATGACAACCTTCAAATATCCTGGTGTCGAACAGTGGTAAATCATTTCTCATAAATTTGATCCATTGTTATTTATCTCATTGAATTAATTGTGTTCTCTCAATGTTTATCATCATCTATATTATTGCACCTTCCTTTGCTTAGGCCCATTGGGTCACAGTTGAGTTACTTGATATTCGGCAGTGTGGGTAACTTATGTGGGTATGCAAGCAGATGTACACAACTCACCCTATGACTTCAACATGCCATATTCATATCCCAGAGTTGTAAATAAAGCAATTCCAGTTTGTTGCTATGCATGTTTTAACAGAGTGGCTAGGGTTCTAGCCAGAAGACTTGTTTGCTAGTTGCCTACATGTTATGTTTGCAGTAGACCAAAGATGAAGAAAGTCACAAAATGTGGGTTCCATTATACAGGGTGCGTCAAAAAAATGTATACATACTTTGAAGTGTCATAGAAAATTTATTTTCCGTTCTACAATGTTAAATTTCTGGAAATGGAAACCTTAAAGTCCAATTTGAAAAATAAATGTACTTTTAAAATGTGATTAATGTTCAAACTGGTGGCCTTCAGCATCAATACATTTCTGAGTACGGGCCACCACTAATTCCATACATCATACCAAAGTGCCCAATGAGATTTCTGCGCACATCGCTTGAATGTCATTCCAAAGTGTGTCCAGGTTACGTGGTTTACATTTGTACACCTCATCTTTTACTGTGCCCCATAAGAAAAAATCCAGCCATGTGAGATCTGGAGAACATGCAGGAAACTCGATTGGTCCCCTGTGTCCTATCCACTGGCCTGGCACATTGTGATACAGGTACGCTCTTATGTCCCTATGATAGTGTGGTGGGGCGCCATCTTGTTGGAAATAAAACTCATCATCATTACCTTATAATGCACGAATGGCAGGGAATATGCAGTCAGCAAGCATTGTTAGGTATGTTGCTCCAGTAACAGTACCTTCAAAGCGGAAAGGCCCAATGAGTCCCCTTGCAAACAAACCACATAACACATTTACACCAGGCAAATTCACAGCCTTTTCAACTGTATATGTGAGGATTATCTTCAGCCCAATACATACAATTGTGCCTATTGACAGTTCCATTAAGTTTGAATTGGGCTTCATCCAGTCTTGCATGTTTCACAGGAGAGCTTCTGTGAAGTTTGGAAAGTAGGAGGTGAGGTACTGGCAGAAGTAAAGTAGTGAGGCGGCATCGTGAGTCGTGTCGGGATAGCTCAGTCGGTAGAGCGCTTGCCTGCGAAAGGCAAAGGTCCCAGGTTCGAGTCCCAGTTCAGGCAAACAATTTTAATCTGCCAGGAAGTTTCATATCAGCGCACACTCCGCTGCAGAGTGAAAGTTTCATTCTGGAAATATTTAAAATAATATTGGATGTCAACAAATTTTAGTTCTTCAGAAACGCTTTTCTTCCCATAGCCATTCTGCATCTTATATCTTCTTTACTTCAGAAATCAGAAGTCATCTTGCTACCCAAATAACAAAACACATCTATTACTTATAATGTCTCATTACCTAATCTAATTCTTTCAGCATTACCCAATTTTCTGACATTACATTCTATTACCCTTGTTTTACTCTTGTTAATGTTCATCTTATATCTTCCTTTCAAGACACCGTTCATTCCATTTAATTTCTCTTCCAGGTCCTTTGCTTTCTTTGACAGAATTACTATGTCATCAGAAAACCGAAATGTTTTTATTCCCTCTCCCTGGACTTTAATTCCCTAATGAATTTTCTCCTTGAATGTCTTCACAGCTTGTTCAATGTACATATTGAACAGCATTGGGGAAAGGCTATAACCCTGTCTTACTCCCTTCTCAACCACTGCTACCATTTCAAGTGCTTCAACTCTAATAATTGCAGTCTGTTTTGTGTACAGGTTTAATATAACTCTATGCTCCCTATATTTTGTGCCAGTTACCTTCAGAATTTGAAAGAGTGAATTCTATTCAACATTGTCAAAAGCTTTCTCCGGGTCCACAAATCCTTAACCTATCTTCTAAGATAAGTCTTGATGTGAGTATTGCCTCTTGTGTTCCTACATTTCCCCTAAATCCAAAATGATCTTCCCCAAGGTTGGATTCCATCAGTTTTTCCATTTGTCTGTAAATAATTTGTGTGAATGTTCCTATTTCTGAAGAAGTCCATGGCCGACAGCTGAAAGTGTTGTATGTGTGTGTCTTTTTTTATGTGCCTGTCGCAGCTCATCATCACATCTTTGCGGTGAGTCATGACTTTTAAACTAACAATTTTGTGATCTTCACATTTGCTTGCACTTGTTTTCTTAGGAATTGGAATCACTATATTTTTCTTGAAGTCTGAAGGTATTTCTCCTGTCTCATACAGCTTGCATACCAGGTAGAATAATATTTTTGTGATTGGCTCTCCTAACAATAATAGCAGTTGAAGCGGAACATCATCTACTCCAGGGGACTTGTTTCTACTCAAATCTTTTAATGCTCTGTCAAATTATTCTCGCAGTATCGTATCTCCTATCTCCTTCTCCTCTACTTCCATTTCTAGAATACTTGCCTTCAAGTTTATTTCCTTCGTACAGGCTCTCTATGTATTCCTTCCCCCTTTCAGCTTTCCCTTCTTTGGTTAGTACTGATTTTCCATCTGTGTTCTTTATATTCATACCGCTGCTTTTCTTGTCTCCAAATGTCTCTCTCATTTTCCTGTAGGCAGTATCTATCTTTCCCCTAATTATACATTCTTCTATGGTTTTACATTTCTCCTCAAGCCACTCCTGCTTAGCCAGTCCTGTCAGCTTCATTTCTCAGGCGTCTGTACATCTGTCAGTCGATGACAACAGACACTAGTGATACTGCTGTCGGCGCTGTCCATAGTCAAACAGTGAAGGATATTACTTCTCCTTTTCACTTCTTCTCAGAGAAACTAAATAACACTCAAAAGATAACAGAAAAGAAGTGCTCAGCTTTCTGTAGGGAACTACTAGCTGTGTGTGAATCCATCAAGTACTTCCGTGTAGAGGTTGAAGGTAAAAAGTTTTACATTTTAACTGACCACCAACTCTTGTGGTGGCTGTAAAAAAATCCTCCAGCGGATCCACCGCGAAGACATTTCTGCCACCTCAACTACATTTCCCAATTCACAACTGACATACCCAGTGATTATACTACCGAAGTATAAGACCCATGGGCAGATAATAGTCAGAAATTGTTGATTTAACAAAAGCAGTTCTAGAACATTCTATGAATTTCCATTATAGACAGTTGCATATAATCGTGATATGGTGTAAATAACTACATGTTGTCAAAGAACACTGTAACATAACTTACCAAATTATTTTGTAGCCCACAGAACATTATTAGCAGAGAAATCAATTAATTACATGAACTGACTTTCCGTAATTAAGTGAATGCAAATCAGTCGTAAACATAAGTTATTATCATTTTGTAAATATTTTGTGATTACATGTTAGTAACTGATTTCATCATTTATGTAAATAGTTTAATAACAAAATATGATTTGTATTGTTATGGTAAACAAGTTTCCATATTTCGCAAAGAAAATAAGAAGATATGTGTAATCTTATGTAGATGATCGAATAGTAACTAAGAACTTGATTGTTATCACTTTTATTAATTCCACAACTTTTAATTGTGAGTAATATTTTTTATTTGGTAACGAACAATGGTAGTAAGGAGAAGCATTGTTTGTTCTGTTACATATACCAGTGAACTTTTGGCTCCACAGTAGTTGTGGTGGTGGTGGTGGTAGTAGTAGTAGTTGGAAGTAGTTGTGTACTGTTCTTGGAATTGGAAAGTTATCGGTGTGTGTGTGTGTGTGTGTGTGTGTGTGTGTGTGTGCACACAATTTGTCAATAAGCACCTTTAGTATTATAACTACTACTATTAGCTTTTCTGAATTAAAAGATGGTAGTTATCCCTGAAGTACATGAAATTGTCAAGGCCTCTATATATATTTTTTCTTTCTTTTTTCTTTTTCGTCCACACCCAACAGTTCCTGCTCCCTTTATCCTACATGTCTACCATTCTGCGCACATGCATGTGTTTTTCTTATTTTATTTATGTGCCTGTCACAGCTCAAAGAACCTCTTTGCAGCAAGTTACAAACTATCCTCATTATATTGTTTAATTCCAACCTGGACATTGCAGTTTTAGAAAAGGGTAGGTAATGAACACATAACTCCGTGAACATATTTCTGCAGTAACTCATCTAGCATCTCATTACTGTTCACTAAACTAG
The DNA here is from genome assembly GCA_026315105.1 of Locusta migratoria. NCBI lineage: Eukaryota > Metazoa > Arthropoda > Insecta > Orthoptera > Acrididae > Locusta > Locusta migratoria. The sequence goes on from CM048748.1 coordinate 88,334,865, forward strand.
ATCATACCTGGACAGCACATGATTCTTGTTCTTTTTGCATGAAAGCAACTGAAACAACTGTTGTGTGCAAACGATAGAAATTAAGAACAAAACGCAAAGTTCCAATCAAGTTGATTGTGACAGGAAAAAAAATTGTTTAATGCAATGGGTTATCCTTACTGAGCAAGTGTGCCAAGTATAAATACAAGAACCTCAGCTATGAACAAAAAATCAGTCCAACTGAAGATATTTATGCTCTGCAAGTAGTGAAAGGCAAAGGAGGTTCTTGATAGGACTGTTGAAAGTATTGCATATCAAAAGAAGATCTCGTGTAGCTGTAACAACTCTTCACAGAGTAGGAGAGAAGTAACTGTTCATTACACTGTCCCAGACAAGAAAGGTGACTCAAGGAAAAAATTTAAGTAAGTGTTTGTCTTCAAATTTGCACTAAGTCAGATGAAAATCCAGGTACTAACTCAAAAGTAAAGGTCCTATTATGTATTAGACAAAAAGAGGTAACAAAACATCATCAGTGTCAGTATAGAATATCAAGTGATAAAGTATATACAATCTTTTCCATGTGATTGAAAATACTATAGCAAGTGCATAACCAAAGAGAAATATTTGGCCTTGGTGTTATGTTTATCCTTTAGACCAAGTAACTACTTAAATAAAATGTGCAATACCACCCAGAAACAAGAACTAAAAGCTTTCTATTTTTCATAATATAAATTGACATACATTGCATGGGTTTTGTTGGGTAAATCCAACATTTTTGTTCAATTACAATAACTCGTTTCATCATCCTGTTTGAGATTTGTGTTTGTTCAGTTATGTAAATGAGACTCAGTAATACAAATGAGAATAGTAGTACTACATGCCCCAGATGTTAATGAACATATAAGAAAAGGAGAAAGACTTCATAAAATGTTGCAATACATGACAGGATTAGGAAAGTTACTTTCCTGAAAGGTAACTTAGTTACAGTTATAGTTATTATACATTGAAAGTAACTGTATCAGTTACAAGTATCTTTGCAGTTATTTTTACAGTTAAAGTTACTTTTAATCACTGTAATTGTGCCTCATTTGTAAATCCGCAATGAACCTTACATGTGTAGAAAAAAAAACAGCTTTAATGTCAATCAATAATTAAATACATTTATACATACATAATTAATAACAATACATAATTAATGCATTATTAAATAAATTGTCCACAGCATATTCTATCTCAGTGCATCTCATTTTCAATGTTTCTTCGTTGTAAACAAAAGTTGTTTTTCAACAATGGAAGGTCCAGTAAGGAATGTTACTAATAATATGTAGATAGGGAACAACTCACTGTAAAGATAAATGTTGAGCAGCCCACAATCTACATAAAGTTGTTTTTAAAACTTTGCAGCTTATGAAAGTTCTGTGCCATGTTCACGTATCTGTGAAAACTGTCTACTTTGTTGTCTACTATATATTCACAGCGTCTATCATGCTGAAATGGCAGCAATGGGCAAACATTTCAAACCATGTATTAACATCGAGAGCTACACTATGAAAGGTCAAGAGGAAGAATTAGTGATATGAGGCACTGCATTAATAGTGGCTTCTCGACGAAATAAGTAGATGAAGAAGACATAGTTGTCGCAGGAGGACAAAGTACATATCATAGAAGACGTGACGGGTATGACTCGCTGCCACGCGGGAGTGGTCGCTTAGTCTAAAACATCATGTTATGGACTAGGTGGTCACTACAATCGGAGGCTCACGTCCTCCCTCGGGCATGGGTGTGTCTGTTGTCCTTAGTAATAGTTAGTTTAATTAATTTGTAAGTCTAGGGACGTATGACCATAGTAGTTTGTTCCAAGAGGTATATAAACATTTGAATTTAAATAACCAGTTGTGTGGGCTGAAGGCATGGCTGTTTTTTGTAACTTCACCAAGATCAGATTTTAAATTATAATGAATATTACAAGGCCAATTGTGTCAAAGAAAGGCACAAAGTTCAGAAAAACAATTCCTGTGAAGAGAATACTTGCTGTTACTCTTTCTTTCTTGGGAAGAGTTGGTGCCTAAAAACCCTTGGATATTTATTTCACATTTCAATGCCAGCCATGTCATTACTGTCCACTTAGTTTGTGAAGCTTTGAATGAAGGCTTATGTAAACATAATTCAATTGTATGAATACCACTGAAACATATATTTAATTGATCATATATTTAATATAAAAAATAGACGAAGATTACTCACCAGGCGAAGGAGCACAGGTGTGACAGCATCACAAATAAATAAATGTATACACACACACACACAATCGCAAGCTTTCGCAACCCAGTTGCGTCTTCAGGCAGTAGGGAAGGAGAGGGAAAAGGAAATGATGAGGGTTTTAAGGAAGAAGCCTGCATAAAAAGAATGTGGAAGCGTAATTTGGCTAGGGAGAAAGCATGTTTTCGGAGGGAATGTACATAAAAATGGATGGGGTTGTTATAGGGATGTTGTGAGGGAGGCATAGTATATGGATGAAGGAGGAGTGGGAAATATGGGCTATGTAATAGGCTGCAATGAACAAATAAAAAATAAAAAGTAAAAATAAGTGTAAAAATATATTTGGAGGGAGATGAAAGTGGGCAGAAATTCAGGTATGAGAAAAGAAAGGAAATAGGAAAAGTTTTTAAAATTTGTTGTTGATACTGTGGTCAACTTTAGTTATCAACAACGTAGTATAAAAGGGTTGGGTAGTGGTATGACGTGAAAAAGGGGTTTAAGGAAGGTGAAAATCGGAAAAAGAACGAGAAAACTGCGTGAAAATGCAAGGAAAACGTCTAAACAGGATTGGTTATATGGTAGCAGATTACGATTTTGAGGCTGAAATAGTGTGACGTTAAATATATTTTTACACTTTTTTACACTTATTTTTACTTTTTATTTTTATTTTTTATTTGTTCATTGCAGCCTATTACATAGCCCATATTTCCCACTCCTCCTTCATCCATATACTATGCCTCCCTCACAACATCCCTATAACAACCCCATCCATTTTTATGTACATTTCCTCCGAAAACATGCTTTCTCCCTAGCCAAATTACGCTCCCACATTCTTTTTATGCAGGCTTCTTCCTTAAAACCCTCATCATTTCCTTTTCCCTCTCCTTCCCTACTGCCTGAAGACGCAACTGGATTGCGAAAGCTTGCGATTGTGTGTGTGTGTGTGTGTGTGTGTATACATTTATTTATTTGTGATGCTGTCACACCTGTGCTCCTTCGCCTGGTGAGTAATCTTCGTCTATTTTTTATATTTTATTTTTCCTGCTAGGAATTTTTCGTCTTAATATTCTGATCATATATTTATGTTTACACATTATTCCAAATCGTCATTTTCAGTAAAGGAAACTTCTTTAGCCTCAAAGGCACACTACAAATGAATGTGACAAGAAATCCCCTTCTCACATCCACATTTAGTACACACAGCTGCCTCCTACATTTCTGCTTCATAAAAAGCAGTGTAAAAACAATAGGCCGGCTAGTAACGTAACTTGATAATGACTCATCTTCCAAAATTAAATAACGAATTTTGTTGTTATTGCTGCGGTGCTTAGCAATGAGAGACTTACTTGTTTTATCTGTTTCACAAACGGCTGGTGCCAAACAATGTTGTAATTTTCTGTAGGGAGTCATGCTTCTTTTTAATTCAGTATATGACATCGAACATTCCACAGGCACTCCTCTGCCTCTTATCAGGTGACGAATTCGTAGATGTTGCTTCTTGTCTACTTCATTGCGTAAAGGAACACATGGAAAGACAACATGTAATAGATACATAGAGAAAAGGAGCATTTAATGCTAGCAAGCCACGGACATTACTTCTTCACCGACACTTCCACGGAACGCAGCTTCTGTGTTGTCAGCATGTTGAGAAAATCGGTACCATAGCTCAGAACTAGCAGCACGCAATGTGGCATAACATGTTTCAAACTCATCATTAAAGCGCCTTAATGCCAATGTGAAATTTAAAAAACAACTAACCTCTACATGCATTGTTAAGTTCACTTTGGAGTTTTGACTGCTATGAATTGTTTTCTCACCGCAACACAATTTGCAGCAAAAGTAAACATTATTTCCATCCTTCAAAATTTGAACACTTCAGCATAAACTGGCCAAGGCATGTGAATGTCTTCTTACTTCTCCATGTCAAAAGGTGTGGAAAATAATCAGAGACTGTAAGCTGTTTACATATGACATGTTCGGAAATTGGTAAATACTCATTGTTGTGTAGATAATTATAAAATAAAACAGTTATAAATGACTGAACACTATTAAATGTTATAATGGTACTAAAATATATTCTTCATACATTTCCAACCTACATTGTTGAAAAGATTTACATAGAAACAAATATTGTTTCTTTTTTTCTTCACTAAAATCTAATCTTGGTATTCTGCAGCCTTGAGATTCATACAAAAAATGTTATGTTACTTGCGACAAAAAGTAACAATCGCTAACTGATAAAAGTAACTTACAGTTAAACTTACTAATCCAAATAATGCCGTTATCACCCATTACCTTTGAAAAGTAACTGTTACTAGTAATAGTGTTAGAAGTAACGTGTTACTCCCCAACCCTGATGACAAATTATGGCCACAGTTTCACAGAATGAACTTTCAGTATGTTTAAACATGATGGGGATGGAGGGAAGTCATTTATTTGTTCTCTTTTTGCTAAGTCTTGAAGTGTCATACTTAATAGCATTTCATTTCCATTCTCAGTGACCTTTTGGTACTGTTACAGCATGTTCATAATTTCCTTTAGTTACTAGATTCATACTACACTTAACTTTTATATGAAACTAATTAATAAAGCAATTATAAGCATTATGTGATTTATTTCGAATTTGTTTACCTCAAACTGGTAATAATTTTCATTTTGAGCCTTTAAAGCCTTCAACATTTTACTGCACTTAAATTCTGTTGAAAGGGAAAAGATTTTATGCTATAACTACTTTTTACATCTCATATTGCAGTGAGTTTTGTTGTTCTTCTTATAAGAAACAGCTGAAGGGAGGTGAAATCTCTTTAATGTAGCTCAGTCTCAACAACACATGCTCTTTGAAACTAAATTTTCAACTGACAGACTATATTTGAATTGCTTTTCAAACAAGATAACCACATAAAATATTTTGATCATCTGGGCCACTATTAGAAGTCAATGACAAATTCAGAAAGGTTACAGTGACAGCAGTAACATAGATGTTGACTCCACAGCCTACAAATTAAGACTGTCTCCAGTTTTTGTGGTTGCATTATTTCATACAGATTGTAAAACTACTGTGCAGTACTTACAGATTGCTGAAAGATTAATTACATACATTGAGACTGCAGGAAAGTGCAAATACCTAGTCTTCTTAAAGTGTTGGAAACATCATTAAAACAATAATCTGCTTGGTTTCAGGTGAAATATTCCAATTTATATCCTTTACCGTATGAAAAGTACCATTCAACAAGTGGGCACCACAGAAGAAATGGCACTTTCACAACACCTGAACAACATTTCCTACCAGCAATACCACAGTCACTACCTTCTTCATACTGTACCAATAACATTCTGAAAATATTAGATACCAAATTGAAAACAGCATGGCCCCCACAAGAATGGGGCTGGGAGGACCCCTGGGTCCAGGCCCACACCTGCTGTAGGGGCATGAGCCCTAAGGTCACGACCATACGTACCACATTGTGCCGATGTGGCTTCACACTGTGGTGGGAGGCTTTTACATTAGTGAAAAGGGAGGTGACACAGTTAAGAGTAGCTAGCCTCATTGGCTGCTACTTGTGCATCAGCTGTCACTGTGGGAACAACCGGAACCCACTGTACAGCAGTGGGGCATATAATAGCTCGGGATTGTCTAATTTCTTTGTCTCCTGCTACTACAAGTTATAATATTAATTTGGTTAAGCTTCACATTAACCTATTTCATATAAATATTCATCATTTTTCAATCGTAGGCTGTCGCAGCCATTGTCACTATCAATAAAATTCTTGAGGGTACAAGACCGCATCGTCATTATCAAATCTACCGACATTCAAAATATCCACGGGTGTACTGCCGGTCTATAGTGTCCAACGGGCACAATATTTCGGCGATCATACATGTCGCCATCATCAGGTGAACTGACGGACTGAGCTCCTGGAAACGCGCCGGCCCGGAGATCCGCACGCTACGGCTGCTTGAAGGGAACTGGGTTCTAGCCCGGTAGCGGGCCATTTAAATACCCTCGGCCCGCGGGGCGACCCCTCCGCTGTCCGCGCCGCGGCTGCACAGTGTTACCGAATGCGACGGCGTCTGAGATGACGTCGGTGTGAGGGCTCTGTCCGCCATGGTCATCACTTTGTTACGTTTGCTAGATTTACTCTTAATTAACGCAATCGCTGGTTCCCAAGCTTTGCTAAGATTATAGCCACAGTCACGGTTTATGAGGTCGTCACTTGTGTGAATTTCAATGGCCTCTCTAACGACGCAGTCCCAGTATCTCGACGTCTGTACCAGAATCCTAGTGCTTTCATACTCCATCGCATGATTCTCCAACAAACAATGTTCAGCGACCGCCGACTTGCTCGGATACATCAATCATGTGTGCCTCTGGTGTTCAACGCATCGATCCTCGACGGTACGCATCGTCTGTCCAATATATGACTTTCCACACTGACACGGAATCTGGTACACGCCAGCCTTCCTCAAACCGAGATCATCTTTAGCGCTCCCCACCAGTGCACGAATTTTATTTGGTGAACAAAAAACAGTTCCAACCTGGTCTTTTTTCAAAATGCAGGCGATCTTCCCCGAGAGTGCGCCGGTATATGGAACGAACGCAGTGCCTACATCCTCCCTCGTGTTTTCATCCGTTTCCACAGGTTGTGTTGTAGTGGTTGGGCGGAGAGCCCGCTGAATCTGCCATTCTGAGTACCCATTTTTTTCCGAAATACAGTTCACAAGTGTTCCAATTCCTGGGGTAGACTCTCTGCGTCGGAGATAGTGCGCGCCCTATGTACTATAGTTTTAAGTACCCCATTTCTCTGTGAAGGGCGGTGACAGCTGTCTGCATGTAAATACAGATCAGTGTGTGTTGTCTTCCGATATACACTATGACCCAGGGTGCCATCAGCTCCTCTCTTGACCAAGACATCAAGGAACGGCAATTTACCCTCCGTTTCAGTCTCCATAGTGAATTTGATGTTGGGGTGTATGGAGTTCAGATGTGTAAGGAAGTCAAGGAGTTTATCCATACCATGTGGCCAGATGACGAAAGTATCATCCACGTAACAGAAAAAGCAAGTAGGTTTCCTTTGAGATGAGTGCCAGGGCTTCCTCCTCGAAATTCTCCATGTACAAATTTGCGACCACAGGGGAGAGTGGGCTACCCATGGCGACTCCCTCCGTTTGTTCGTAGTATTCGCCATTGAAAAGAAAATAGGTAGAGGTCAAGATATGTCTAAAAAGTTCTGTGGTCTTCTCGTCGAAGTTCTGACCAAACAAATCTAGTGACTCTCGAAGGGGCACCCTTGTAAACAACGTCGAAACTCACCATGGTATCTGATTCATCCAGCCTGAAGTTGTTAAGGCGTTTAACAAAATCCACGGAATTATGGATGTGATGAGGGCATTTACCCACATAAGGACTTAATATTCCCGTCAAGTATTTGGCCAACAAATATGTAGGTGCTCTGATGTTACTGACAATGGGACGTAACGGCACCCCATCTTTGTGAACCTTAGGGAGCCCATAAAGTCTTGGCGGTACCGGACTTTGAGGTAGCAGTTTCTTGGCGACACCCTCCGGTAAATCCGCATCCTTGAGAAGCGCCCTTGTCTTGTTTTCCACCTTCTTTGTGGGGTCAACACTGATCTTCCGGTAGGAATCGTCATTTAGCAAGCTCTGCATCTTTTCAGTGTAGTCCTTATGGGAGACAACAACCGTAGCATTGCCTTTGTCAGCCGGTAAGACAACAATTTCAGGGCGCTCCCTCAGGTCACAAATGGCCGCCCTCTCTTTACTAGTGATGTTCGACTTCATGGGCTTGGATTTTGTCAATGCACGACAGGTTTCACGATGTATTTCCTCAGCTGATTCAGGTGGAAGTCGAGCTGCAAGCTGTTCAACAGCACTAATAATTTCTGCGACCAGTGTGAACTTGGGGGTAGGAGCAAAGTTGAGTCCTTTCTACAAAACCGAGAACGCATTATCACTGAACTCCATGCCACTCAGATTGATGAGTCTTGCACGGAAACTGCAGAGATGGTTTGTCAAGGAGGCATGAGAACTTAGCTGTTTGATGTCCCGTTGCCTTCTGATGGGCGGAATCGGATGCAACCGAAGTAACACCATCAATGGCTGCTGCAGAATCGATGTGATGCGTAACCTTAGCAAAATTTGGAACAACATTCTCAGAATGACATCTCTTTAGAAAAGCAAGAGTACTTAGCAAACGACATCTACGGTGGCGCAAATTTTCAAATTTCTTCATGCTGCGATACATCTCCTCCCCGTAAAGGTGTATGATGTGATTCTTCAGTTTCTCCTGGCTTATTTGATAATCAAAATATCCACAGGTGTACTGCCGGTCTATAGTGTCCAACGGGCACAATATTTCGGCGATCATCAGGTGAACTGACAGACTGAGCTCCTGGAAACGCACCAGCACGGAGATCCACACGCTACGGCTGCTCGAAGGGAACTGGGTTATAGCCCGGTAGCGATGATCGATGCGTTGAACACCAGAGGCATACACGATTGATGTATCCGAGCAAATCGGCGGTCGCTGAACATTGTTTGTCGGAGAATCATGCGATGGAGTATGAAAGCACTAGGATTCTGGTACAGACGTCGAGATACTGGGACTGCATCTTTAGAGAGGCCATTGAAATTCGCACAAGTGACGACCTCATAATCCGTGACTGTGACTATAATCTTAGCAAAGCTTGGGAACCAGCGATTGCGTTAATTAAGAGTAAATCTAGCAAACGTAACGAAGTGACGACCACGGCGGACAGAGCCCTCACACCGACGTCATCTCAGACGCCGTCGCATTCGGTTCCACTGCGCGGCCGCAGCGCGGGGCGTAGACCGCGGAGCGGTCGCCCCGTGGGCCGAGGGTATTTAAATGGCCCGCTACCGGGCTAGAACCCAGTTCCCTTCGAGCAGCCGTAGCGTGCGGATCTCCGTGCCGGCGCGTTTCCAGGAGCTCAATCCGTCAGTTCACCTGATGATGGCGACATGTATGATCGCTGAAATATTGTGCCCGTTGGACACTATATACCAGCAGTACACCCGTGGATATTTTGATTAACAAATACGCCGGGAGAAACTGAAGAATCACAAATCTACTGATGTTTCGGCCACTATGGCCGAAACGTCAGTAGATTTGATAAAAATGGTGACACGGTCTCATACCTCAAAGAATTTTATTGATTCTTCATTTTGTTACATTTATGCAAAAATATTCTTGAACAAGACAGCATAAAAGTAATTTTAGTAACAGTTGAACCCCATTTATCTGGATAATTTGAGACTGGATCAATTATCTGGATAATTAATTATGGGGTTAATTGGATACATCATGTTGTGGTCTTCAGTCTAGAGACTGCTTTGATGCAGCTTTCCACTCTACTATATCCTTAGCAAGCCTCTTCATCTCTTAAGAAAGGCAACCCAGATCAATTTGAATCTGTTTACTGTATTTGTATCTTGGTCTCCCTCTGCAATGTTTACCCCACACACTTTACCTCCAATGCTAAATTTACAATTTCCCGATGTCTTAGAATGTGTCCTATTAATCAATTCCATCTTTTAATCAAGGTATGCCAAAAATTCCTTTCCTTTCCAATTCTTTTCAGTTGCCCTTCATTAGTTACATGATGTATCCACCTAATTTTGAGCATTCTTTTGTAGCACCACATGTCAAGAGCCTGAAACCTCTTCCTGTCTGAACTACTTATCATCTATGTTTCACTTCCATACAAGACAACACTACACACAAATGCCTTCAGAAAAAACTTCATTACACAATTTTATTTTTCAAAAATGCTTTTCTTCCCTTTACCATTCTGCATTTCATATCCTCTGTACTGCAACCATCATATGTTATTTCACTGCTCAAAAACTAACCTCATCTACCAACTTTATTACTTCATTACCTAATCTAATTCCTTCAGTTTCACCTCATTGTCTTAGACTGCATTATCTTATCCTTGTTTTGCTCCTTTTAATGTTCACCTTATACTTTCTTTTCTGCACACTGTTCATTCCGTTCAATTGCTCTTCCAGGTCCTTTGTTGACTCTGACAGAATTAGAATGTCATCAGCAAAATGTAATGTTTTTATTTCTTCTCCCTTCTCCAAATTTCCCCTTGCTTTCCTTCACAGCTTGCTCAGTGTACAAACTGAATAACACTAGAGAAAGGCTAGAACCCTGTCTTACTCCTTTCCCGCCCAGTTCTTCCCTTTCATGCCCTTCGAGTCGTAAACAGCTGTCTAATTTTTGTACAAGTTGTAAATAACCCTCAATATACCTATATTTTATCCCTGCTGACTTTTAAATTTGAAAGAGTGTGTGATGGATCAAGACATCAAACATGAGAGACGCATATTTTTGATCAAGTTCTTTGCTTAATAAGCATTGTTTTGAATTCTGTTCCCGTGCTTGTCATTGCTACATGTTTGGTTGTATGTATGATTCTTTAACAGAACAAAATTGTTCTTATCAAGTGGGTAATGTAATCAGTTACAATGACCTTTACATTACAACAGTGGTAACCCTGGACATCTTTCATACTTTGTTATCGAGTGTTTCATGAGTGAGTTGTGCTTTGGTGGGAACTTGTTGCTTCACCACACACCATTTTTGACCATGTCTTCTGCACTGGTGAACTTCAATATTCTTCCATCAACAACTGTGATTATATGTCCTGCAGTGGATCCCTTCAACATTTCAAGTGTTTCACACAATGACTTGCTACTTAGCCTCAATTTAGTGACTGTTACCGGTGCTACAAACAATGCTACCATGTCATGTGCTTCCTACGAACAGTCTTCCATTCATGACTCCTCTGCGACAATGGTCGGCTCTATTATGTATGCACAATCACACTGCACCTGGACAATTTTTCTTGTTGTGAGCAGGGCCTGATAAATTTCTCAATGGGCCAACTTTCCTTCATAGGAGACGCGAAGCCCACCACATTGCCCACAGATGTCATGTCACCAGTTTCTCACAGGCATCAGTATTTTCCACGCTCTCCAACAGTGTGAATCCTTCCACTATGTTTACATCCGCACCAGTTCCTGCTTTCACATCGGCAATCGATCACCTATATCCCGCGTCAACTATGCATGTGACTCAGCCTGGATATATGATGCTGTGGTTATCCACCAGCACTACTTTCTATGCTGTTATGTTGCAGCAACAAACAGAGCTTCCCCTAACATGCAGCGACTCGGTGCCATTACTGCCCGGTTATGCTGCTCTGTCCTCCCCCCCCCCCCCCCTTACGTCAGAATACATCTTGTTTCATTTGTATTTCTTTGAGTTTGTATGATCTTCTCAGTGACTTGATACTCAACCAGCCTAAAGAGGGCAATTACAACCATCTGAAACACATTGTGTGACTTTCATTCATTGGTTGTTGATTGATTATTCTCGAAGTTCTTGATGATCAGCTCTCGATATCAGGTAGCTGGAATTTCATGGTGCGAAAATTATTTCACTACAAATGACTACAGCAACACACAAAATTGCAGTTTATTGACACTTTTAATGAATTATTATTATTGCCCAATTATCCCCATTTATGGCCAGCTTAAAAGTCTCATTAGTTACAACCAGGCATGCACATTCCACACATCAATAACACGAATTAACATTGTCCGTGTGTGGAATACAAAAGTTCTAGGTGCACATAGTAATGTGGTACAGATATGATTTAATCGGGGTAGATGCACTTTCTGCACTGAAGAACTTCTACATAATTAGATAAATTTAAAGACCAAACTGACGTGACTTGTGGCTCAGATCAAGACCAAAATAATAAACAATACTCTCAACTAGCATGGATTCCACATCATATAACAGATGAAACAATACTCTGCTACATGCTGCAACTGCATCCTGTTTATAGGCTATCATCTGAACAATGTCACTGAAAACTGTGTATTGTTAATTATGTAGATTAAATTAATTATAATGGAAAAGTAAACAATTATATACAACTGGCTATAGTAAAAGTTGTAAATAATACTGAGTAAATCAATATACAAATTTCGGTTAAATGAATATTATTTCATATCCAAATATAGTTTAACAGCTTTTTCAGACAATTACTTTGTAATTAATGGTAATTATACCGAAACTAAAATTACTTGTCATACATAGTAATAACTACTTTAATATTACGAGAAAAGAATTTACCTAGTTTTCATAGAAATACTAATTATCATTCTATCAGAACTGTAACAATATACTTATGGCATGAATTAATAAATATTTACTAATTGAACAAACTTTTTCGTTATCAAATAATAGAGAAAGACCTCAGTTATTTACATCATATAAAAAAAGTTTTGGAGAAGAAAATGATAATAGACCAATTACATTCATATGTATTATTATGCAACAGTGGTATTGGGAGGTTCAGTAATGCAAGCAGATGGGAATAAATCCCAACATGCTTCGTTACAATCATCATAGAGAGACTGACTCTCTGCTGATTGGGCTATTCACGACTACACTTACACGGCATTCTTGGAGGGCAAATCACCCTCAGACTTGTGGTGAACACTGAGGGCTCAAGCCCCCTCTCCCCCCTCTGCGCCAATCATTCCAGATGTCACGCTCTGGCCCCTTGGTTCTTTAAAACGGCAGTCAAGCTTTACCTGCAGCTCCTTCCTCATAGCAGTGACACAATTGACGAGAGACTATGCCTGGCATAATCAACTTATTGTCTACTTCTACTGACTGAGTGAGGCCTACAGCTCATGCACATGCCCACCTCACAAGTTGTCATTCATCCATTCATTGGCAGGGTTTGCGGGAGGAATGCCACGTGGGATATAACACAACTTCGAACACCAGGTCACACGGCATCTTCACCTCCTTACCTGCTCTGGCTACACTACCTGCCTCGACCCCAACTGATCAGTGTACCCAAGACAGACAACCACAACCTGCCTACCCACTATGCTAGTTTCACTCCCGATTTGACAATATGTCATGCCAGTGTCACATACCTTGCACCTACCCAAGTGCGCACAGTAGCCCCTAGTGAACACAGCGGCCTCAATGCTTGAGAGTGCTCACCCAAGGCAGCTCCACAGTACAGTACTCCAGGATGACTCTTTGTCATCGACTGCTTTATACAAGGCCAGTTTTTTGTCAATACCAGTGGAGAGGCGAGCATTTTATCCCTCTAGAGGTTCATCGGCCCATTTCTACCAATTGTTTCATCTTTGGTTTCCATTGAAAACTCTTTCCTTGAGGTTCATGGCATCACTGAAATCATCACCCATCTCTCCGATTCCTTCCATCTGAATTTGGCCTTCCATGTCATCATCGTTGTGCTGGGTATGAATTTCCTACGCCACTTTGCACTCTCCGTTGATGTATTTACTCCAGCAATTTGTTCATGTTTGGGCCCTCCAATCGATGCTGGACAAGTTGTTGGCATTGGTGAAGTACATCAACACCCAATCGGTGCAGTTCAACACCCTCATCGAGCTCGCGGAACTTCAGGCGGATACAGTTGCCTTACAGCAGCAAAACACTGCATTAAGCAGCAGAATAGATACAGCAAAGTAGGACTCGGCCGATGTGCGCGCTGTGCATTCCCACATCAGTGACCCACAAGGCCGCTCTGTCTACACAACGCGCACCATGCTCCTGTCATCACAGCACCCAATATGGATGTCAAGTGATACTTATCTACACCTAAGTTACTCATCTCTGACCTCTGACAACTTGTCGACTCATTCCCGCCTCCAAACTCAGACATTGAGCAGCACATCACTGAAGTTCTGGCAAATGATGCAGAAACCGAGTTGTTTCACACTGTGGCAGCACCACAGATCATTTCCATTTCAGCCGCAGTTGTTAGCGCCTTGCTTCCCTCCCCAACCTTCTGCATTGCTGTTGTCACAGTTGGTACTTGCCACTGATTATTACCACCTTTGTGGTGATTATCGAGTATTGAATGTACACACGATTATAGACAGCTATCCCATCCCCAATATACAAAATTTCTCAGCACTACTTGAAAGTGCAAGAATATTCAGTGAGTTCGACTGTAAAATCCCCATATCCCCAAATTCAGATCCCCATGGCCTCGTCTGATATTTCGAAGACGACCATTATCATATCATATGGCTTATTCATGTACCTTTTTATGCCCTAATGTCTCAAAAACTTTGCACGAATGTGGCAGAGATTCATTGATTCTCTATTTCGAGACCTTCCTTATTGTTTTACATACCTGGATGACACCCCAATTTTTTCTCAGTCTGCTTCCAACCATGATACTAATCTTCAATCTGTCCACTCCATCCTAGCCTCAAATGGTGCTGACATTAATGAATCTCAATCACAGATTGCTCACTCGAGTGTTGTTTTTCTCAGCCACGAGGTTTGAGCCAACGGCATCTGTCCAAATTCGGATCAAGTCACTAATTCTCTCCCTTTCACATCTGTCTATTTTCAAAGAACTCAGCATGGTGAATTTCTACCATAAACATTCGCCCCATGCAGCTTCCTTACAAACTCCTCTTACTGATGCCCTCATGGGTAAGATACCCTAGGACTGTACTTTGAACTGACGAGATGTCAAGGGCCTCCTCAGATCTCAAAGTCACCTTATCTAATGCTGTGACACTGGCACACCCCTCCCCTGATGCCTTCATCTCCATTACGGTAGACGCTAGCAACTTTGCTGTGAGTGCCGTCCCTCAACAACATATGGCCTCTGCAGTTCAGCCTCTAAGCTTCTTTTCACAGAAACTCACACCTTTACAATGTAAATGGTCAGATTTTGAGCGTGAGCTCCTGGCAGTTTATAAATCTGTCCAACATTTCTGCTGTGACATCAAGGGTTGTCTATTCATGATATTCACTTACCGTAAACCACTGGTAGATGCTATTAATAATCCTGTTGCGGACCTCCCACAATTCTGGTTTCGTTACATGGGCCTCATCTGCTCATCTGCCAGAACTCTACAGACATTAGGCATGTGCACAGCACGGAGAATGTTGTGGCACACTACCTTTCTCATGTCAACACTGTTTCGTCTCATTGGTATCCACCCCATTGTTCCAGCACCACTTAGGCAAAAAACTTTTGGTTCTCTACACTGTTTGTCGCACCTCAGCATATGAGCTACCACAGCACTAGTCATTGATTGTTTTGTCTAGCCTGCTGTCTGTTGCAACTGGACTTACATCTGCATCCCTTGATAACAGGCAAAAATCACTCAGCACACTTCTCTGCATTGACCAAGCGCCTGAAACATGCCCACCTGGAAATTGTCGGCCCCTTCTCTGAGGTTTACTGATACATTCTTACTATAATTGACAGGTGCACCCATTGGGTTGAAGCTATCCCTCTCCAGGATATAACTGCCAACACTGTGGCAAATGCTTTTATCCATAGCTGGATCTACCACTTTGGATGTCCGTCAGCAGTCACAACTGATCAAGGCTGTCAGTTTGAATCTCAACTTTTCATATGTTAGTGTGTCCTCTGTTGTGTCAACCTTTTCCACACAACCACCTACCATCCCCAAAACAATGGTTTAGTGGAGTGATGGCATCGCACAACCCTCACCTGCCATGATGGCAAATGGTTTCACACCCTCTTGTAGGTGTTATTAGGCATCTGTGCCTCCCTTAGGATGGAACCTCTCCCTCATGTATCCTGAAGACCAGATGTCTTCGGCATCATCTCCAATGAGCTCGGCTCTTCTGGAGGAGGTTTTGTGGCAGATCCAGACATTGAATGCAAGCGATGCACATTTTTAGACCAAGCTTTTTCCATGAGGTTTGTTTTGAGTTACGTTTCCATGTTTGTCCTTGCTACATGTTTGGTTGTATGTATGATTCTGTGACAAAATAAAACTGTTCTTATCAAGTGAGTAACGTTTCAGCAGTTACAATGACCTTTACATTACCAAAAGTGTATTCCAATCAACGCTGTCAAAAAGTTTCCTCCAAACCCAAAAGAGCTAAAAATGTAGGTTTGCCTGAAAAAAAGTTGTTTCTTTCAGATGCAGGATCACACTAGCAATGTTCAATCAAGTTAACCTGAAAAAACATGTCTGTCATTATGTCTCCCTGAGGAGCACACACACTGAATAGCCTATGACAATGCTGATAAACTGAATTATGATGATATGAGTGTTTGGATATGTTCAGAGGTATTATTTTCTATCAGCCCTGGTAATTGCGAGTTGTTGAAACAGCACATTCCTTTATCAGTGCAAAGCCTTTCCAATATATGATGGAGTGAAGAACTTTAGACTTTATGCTTTATCCTTCACCTCATTTATAACAGCTAAGATTAAAGCAAGTGTGACTATATGCTGGCCTATATACAGTCTGATTTAGAAGTCTGGCTCATTGTTATCTTAGGGTCGAATAATACATGTTTCAAGTCGGCTTTTATGTTCCAGTAACTACCTTAGTTGCAGATATCTTTCACCTATGATCCTGTAGTCAAAAACCTTCTATGCATAGTCTGTAGTTTGTGAAACGTTTAAGAAATATTACATAAGTTAACTAGTTCATTAATAAAAATGTTTTTATTCTAATATTTGCAAATGCAAAGTTATAGTTGAATAAGGTTTATTCAACCAATTTGGTTCCTTATTGAATGTGGTCAGATGACTTAATCATAAACAGTTGCATTGTCTGTGATAAATCGGTAGCTCTTTTCCCCAAACAAGTAATCATAACTTTAAGAAACACACAAACACTGTATACTTTGCGACCACTCAACATAAAACATTGTACATTCCAACACGAAATATTCAAAGTATTTTAAGTTTCCCAAATAGCATTACTGCACTCCTAAGGTCTTGTGTAAAAATAAATACACATCAGCTGCACTGGCATATACTTGTTCTCACAAATTTAGAGCCCCGAGAAGCGACAGTTTGCTTTGCACATCTTAACGCTCTCACTGAATGAATTACTCCTATCATACAGGAGAGTCCTTCTACCATGGTGTTCGGTTTCCACACACCCTTATCGCTCCTCCAAACACGCACTCCCCACCAGTTCTGTCCCTTGGCTGCAACCTCACTGGTCAATTGCCATCCCTTACAAAAATAAATCTTACCATGAGATATTTCTTTAAGTAAAAACTGATCGTCTGAAACCACTTCCTTACTATTATAGCATTATTAAAATACAAAAAAAGACTTAAGTAGTATTACATAAGTCTTAAATAAATAAACCAGCTTTCATAAGCTTGACCACTCATGTCACACAATATTAACATAAATTACTGGTAAATTGTACAATAAATTACTGTAAAGAGGCTCACTGAGCTGACTACAGGCACAAAAAATAGACAAGACAGTCTCATTCACATAACTTAAATTTTCATCCATGGCCTTCATCAGAAAAGGAAACACCCCTTCCCCCCACCCACCCCCACACTCGCACACACAAACAAACAAAACTGCCATGTCAGGCCACTCCAGTGCCACAAGTGGAGTGCCACTGTGGAGGGGGAAAGCTGCTGGTTAAGGGTGGGAATGGAAAGTTCAACAATGCATGACATATTAAAGGCTCTGATAGGCAGGAATATGAATTGTGGCATTGAATACAGTGATGGTAAGGGGTGGGAAAGGATAAACAGGAGATGAAGAGGAGTGTGGGCAGGGAGTATATATATATATATATATATATAGTTGATAAATCACATGGCTGCTTTCACAGGTGAGCCAACCTTTTATGTAGGATATCCTGTGACAGGACTGGAATAGGAAGTGCTAGGTGGGTGGCTTGGCCACATTTTGCATTGGGGTCTTCCACAGGGATATTATCCCTGTGATAAGGGGTTGGGTTCAGGAAGATTTGTTACCGGTAGGTTCGACCAATGCGCGAGTGTCACGGAAATGCTCCGGCAACTCAATTGGGGATCGTTGGAAGAAAGATGACGTTCTTTTCATAAATTTCTGTTAAGTAAATTTAGAGGGTCGGAATTTGAAGCTGAGTGTAGTACAATCTTGCTGCCGCCTACTGACATTTCGCGTAAAGATCACAAAGACAAGATAAGAGAAATTAGGGCTCATACGGAGGCATATGGGCATTCCTTTTTTTCCTCATTCAATTTGGGGGTGGAATAGGAAAGGAATTGCCTGGTAGTGGTACAGTGTACCCTCCGCCACGCACCTTACAGTGAATTGCGGAGTATGTATGTAGATATAGATACTTAAAACCCTGACAAAGGATGTGATTTAGTTGTTCCAGCCTGGGATAGGGTTGGATGACAAGGACACTCCTTTGTGACTGGTTATTGAGGTTAAATGGAAGATTGGTGGTGTGTGGGGATATGGCACAGGAAATCTATTTGCAAACTAGCTCAGGAGGGTAATTAAAGTTCATGGGTTAAATGTACTTGATGTGTTCACTTTTAATTTAAGTAATTTTATGAATCAAGTTTAGACTTATAAAAAATTACTGTGATTCTACCCTGTAGCTTGAAGTTAAATGCTATTCTGAAAAGAGTATTAAAAAGAAATATCCATTCAATCATAATTTAGCTCTTCACTGTAAAATGGCATGGGGGCACCTTAAGACCTGGGTCCAGTGCCTGCAATCTAATGTGGGGGCCAGGTAAAACAGTAATACATAGACACTTGACCCACTGGCAACAATTTTGTAGACATGCTGTTGCAAGTTCACAATATAAACACACAGTGGTCATCAAACCACCAGAGATTAATTGAATGTAGTGCATGACTTTGCGGGCAGCCTTGGGAAAGAAGTATGGGAGTGTGATAACTTTAAGCTATACAAGACAGCTGAAACAAAAGCCTCATGCCTCATAAAGAGCAGAAGACATGATTGATTTGCTTGCTGTTCATCATCAGCAATCATCATCAACTTAATATTTGCTGGGTATTGTTTTTAACAACAATGGAAGGTCCAGTAAGGAATGTTAATATGTAGATAGGGAACAACTCACCATAAAGACAAACGTTGAGCCGCCAACAGACGCAAATAAAACACACACACACACACACACAATTCTAAATTCAGCAGCAGCCTTCCTCAGAAAGAGGACACTCATCCACACAATCACTCAGGCACACTCATCCACACATCTCAGCCATCTCTGGCCACCCAATACAGTCTGACTACATGGTAAGTGGAAGGGATGGGAGGGGGAAGGAGCAGTGGAGGGGAGGGGAAGTGCAGAGGGAAGATAAGGTGCACAGATGGAAGTTGTCCCTTCAACACATTCTACAGTCCCACAATCATCCTCACCTCAACCTAAGTTAACTTGCCATCCCTACACCCTATACCTAACAATCTCGCCCCTTCCTTCTTCCCCACTCACTATCCTATGTCTCTCCAATTCATCTCTCATATATTTTATAGAAGGAAACTATCCTGGTGGGAAAAATATGTATAAAAATAAATATTTTTTGACTTACCCAAAGCACAGGTTCGCCGATAGACACACACACACACACACACACACACACACACACACACACACACACACACAAAACCATAAAAACACACACAAACATTCAAGCTTTCGCTACCGTTGGTCGCTTCTTCAGGAAAAGAGGAAGGAAGGAGGAAGGGAAAAGGAGTCATTCCAATCCCAGGAGTGGAAGGACTTACCTTAGGGGAAAAAAAGGAAGATAAACAAATACACACACACTCACACACAAACACACCTAGGCAGACATTTGTACAAAGCAAAGAAGTTGGACAGAGATCCCACTAGAGGCAGAGCACTGTGCCAAGATGTGCTGGCCATGCACCAAGGCATGTGAAGCCACAGGGTGATCCTCATTACCAACAAACACTGTCTGCCTATGACCGTTCATGCGAATTGACAATTTGTTGCTAGTCATTCCCACATAGAATGCTTCACAGTGCAGGCATGTCAGTTGGTAAATTTCGTGGGTGCTATCACAAGTGGCTCTGCCCTTGATCGTGTACACCTTCCAGTAAATGGTGGTGGAAGGGTGGATCGAGCAGGTTTTACAACATGGGCGGTTACAGGGTTATAGGTGGGAATAGGACCAGGTAAATTAGGTGGGACCAAAGGAGTTGAGGTTGGAAAGGAAATTCTGGAGTTCTTCTTCTGATCTGGACTAACAGTGAAGTGTGTTTTGATTTACCGATACGATCAGTTGGGTGGAGCTTTGTTTCTTGTAGAGCTACTATAAGCAGGCAGTGCAATCGAAGGAATACTCTTAATTCATCTCGGTTGGAATGAATGTCTTTAATGTTCCACTGAAGAAGTGCCATAAAGAAAGCAAAGGAAGCAGAAAAAGGGAGAAAGAAAGAGGGGATCACCTTGACGACCCCTGAGGGCCTGGCTGTGAGGGGCACTGCTATTGCCATCGACAGATGGACAATCGTGTTCCATGGGTTCAGGCATGGATGGATCGGAAGGGGCAGCTTCCTCCGATGGTGAAATGCCAGCAGATCGCCAAGCAGTAGAGCATCCTGGCGAGACAGAGGATGCCCGGGGCTGTCTACTGCTGGATGGCATGACCGAAGAGTCACTTCTCTTTTTGGGTGTCTTTTTGGAGACAGTTCTGTTTGAAGAATGAGTGGCTGATGGTTGAGAAGATGAAGCTTTCAGAAAATCTCCACGAGCAGGACCTTTTCTTGAAATCCAGGCTTCCAACTTAGTGGCCCGTGGTTTCTGTGAGACTGAAGTGGACTGTGAGTTCGATTTAGCAGAAGGCATAGGGGATGTCGAGCGGGCAATCTTTGAGCTGGCTGATCTAACAACTGAGTCGCTGAAGGTAAAGTCACACGTCTGCGTACCCATCTCCTTTGTTGGTCGAGGAGAGGAACGGACATTGCTGTAGGTACCCGCTGGGAGCACAGCAGGTTTTCTACTTGCCAGTAATTTCTGGGCAACAGATGTGGAAACGTTTTCCTTGACTCAGATTTCCTGGATGGCTCATTCAACTTTATATACAGGGCATTCAGGATAATTAGCAGCATGGTCATCCAAGCAGTTGATGCAGCGAGGGGACGGAGACAGGCAGTCACCCTCATGGGCATCCCTACCACAGGTGATGCATTTCGTTGCATTGGGGCACGACTAACGTGTATGATTGAACTGGTGACACTGGTAACATCTGGTGGTATTAGGGAGATATGGCCGAATAGAGATGATTTTGTAGCCTCCTTTCATCTTCGAAGGAAGGTCAACTTTGTCGAAGATCAAGAAAACTGTTTGGGTGGGTGTTAAGTTGTTGTTAACTCTCTTCATCACTCGATGTACAACTGTTACACCCTGGTCAGAAAGGTACTCCTGTAGCTCATCATCGGACAGGCCGTCAAGGGATCGTGAGAACACAACCCCCCGCGACGAGTTTAGAGTACAATGAGGTTTGACCTTAACAGGAAAGGTGTGTAACAGTGTAGTGCGAAGCAGCTTCTGAACTTGAAAGGCACCTTCCGTTTTCATCAACAGTGTCCCATTTCATTGTCGGGAACAAGTTTTAACAGGACCTGCAATCGCGTTGACACCCCATTGTATGACAAAGGGATTCACTGCTGTGAAATATTGGCTATCAGTGTGTGAAACGACGAGGAACTTTGGCAAGTTAGACAAAATTTTCTTTGACTTGTATTCATCGTGTGTCGTTGTCTGGGTAAATGCTGAAGTTCAAGAAAAAAAGTCATTACGAAGTTTCCCCCATGATTACCGGCGTCTCTGATGGCGTGCTCCTTCCTAATGGGGAACCCTCACCGTGGGCTTGCCCGCCTTAGGTGATTGTCCACACCTCCCAAGAAAAGGACGGAGGCACCAATCGGCACGGTCGGAAGGTTACAGCTCGGGTAATCACACCTCCCTGGGCCTGGCCTTTACCAGGGGGTACGTACGGGCCCTACATGCCAACCCGGGGCTGGGAGTTATGCATTACCCAGTCACCTGTTACGCAGAGTGCGTGGGCGGCTTTAAGGAAGGCACACGGAGGAAGAAAGGAAAGAGGAAAGAAGAAGGAAGTGGGAAAGGTTGAGTCTCAAACGCCGAGGCGAAGACTAGAGAAGGAGAGGAAGGCTAGAAGAATACAGTAAGGAGGGAAGACAGGAGCAAAATTTAGGAGAAGAGAAACCTAGAAAAGAAAAAAGCTGGTACAAGAGATCACTTCAAACTCATATGGGACAGCCATCTCTGGGTGAAGGCATAAACCGGGGGGGGGGGGGGGGGGGGGACTGAAGCAGCCTGGGGTGTGAAGGGTAAGGGGAGAGACAGAGGATGAAGTGGGAGAATACAAGGTCTACCTTTCAGGAGTCAAAGCAGGCCCGGCATGATTGTAATAAGGTATGTAAATGAATTACTGATGTAGATACACTCCTGGCCATTAAAATTGCTACACCACAAAGATGATTTGCTATAGACATGAAATTTAACCTACAGGAAGAAGATGCTGTGATATGCAAATGATTAGCTTTTCAGAGCATTCACCCAAGGTTGGCACCGCTGGCGACACCTACAATGTGCTGCCATGATGAAAGTTTCCTACCAATTTCTCATACACAGAGTTGACCAGTGTTGCCTGGTGAAACGTTGTGATGCCTCATGTAAGGAGGAGAGATGTGTACCATCATGTTTCTGACTTTGATAAAGGTCGGATTGTAGCCTATCGCAATTGAGGTTTATCTTATCATGACATTGCTGCTCACATTCAGGAGGGCAATACGGAACGCCGTACTGGATCCCAGCGGCTTCGTATCTCTGGAAGTCAAGATGACAGGCATCTTATCCACAGGGCTGTAACAGATCATGCAGCCACATCTCGATCCCTGAGTCATCAGATGGGGACGTTTGCAAGACAACAGCCACCTGCACAAACAGTTTGACAACGTTTGCAGCAGCATGGACTATCAGCTCGGACACTGCATCACAGACAGAAGTGCCTGTGATGGTGTATGCAGCAACAAACCTGGGTGCACGAATGGCAAAATGTCATGTTTTTGGATGAATCTAGGTTCTGTTTACAGCATCATGATGGCCGCATCCATGTTTGGCGACATCGCGGTGAACCTTCATTGGAAGCGTGTATTCGCCATACTGGTGTATCACCGGGCGTGATGGTATGGGGTGCCATTGGTTACACATCTTGAGCACCTCTTCTTTGCATCGACAGCACTTTGAACAGTGGCCATTAGATTTCAGATGTGAACGCCGTACTGGATCCCAGCAGCTTCGTATCTCTGGAAGTCAAGATGACAGGCATCTTATCCACAGGGCTGTAACAGATCATGCAGCCACATCTCGATCCCTGAGTCATCAGATGTGGACGTTTGCAAGACAACAGCCACCTGCACAAACAGTTTGACAACGTTTGCAGCAGCATGGACTATCAGCTCGGACACTGCATCACAGACGGAAGTGCCTGTGATGGTGTATGCAGCAACAAACCTGGGTGCACGAATGGCAAAACGTCATGTTTTTGGATGAATGTAGGTTCTGTTTACAGCATCATGATGGCCGCATCCATGTTTGGCGACATCGCGGTGAACCTACATTGGAAGCGTGTATTCGCCATACTGGTGTATCACCGGGCATGATGGTATGGGGTGCCATTGGTTACACATCTTGATCACCTCTTCTTTGCATCGACAGCACTTTGAACAGTGGCCATTAGATTTCAGATGTGTTACGACCCGTGGCTCTACCCTTCATTTGATCCGTGTGAAACCCTACATTTCAGCAGGATATTGCACGACCGCATGTTGCAGGTCCTTTACGGGTCTCTCTGGATATGGAAAATATTCGACTGCTGCCGTGGCCATCACATTCTCCAGATCTCTCACCAACTGAAAATGTCTGGTCAATGGTGTCCTAGCAACTGGCTCATCACAATACACCAGTCACTGCTCTTGATGAACTGTGGTATCATGTTGAAGCTGCATTGGTATCTGTACCTGTGCATGCCATCCACGCTCTGTTTGACTCGATGCCCAGGCGTATCAAGGCCGTTATTATGGCCAGAGGTGGTTGTTCTGGGTACTGATTTCTCAGGATCCATGCACCCAAGTTGCCTGAAAATGTAATCACATGTCAGTTCTAGTATAATGTATTTGTCTAATGAATACCTGTTTATCGTCTGCATTTCTTCTTGGTGTAGCAATTTTAATGGCCAGTAGTGTAGATTTTATGATACACTCAGTGTTGTAATTGTTGGAGTAAAGGACAAGGACAGTGTTTTGCTCATGGGTGCTTCAGTGCCTATATAGGAAGTCGAACAGAAGAGTATGAAAAGGTTATGCTTAAGTTTGGAGACGATTTGGAGGCCAAAAGGCATAGGAAACTGCACTTGCATTACTGTGCCAGAATGGGCTTATTTAACACAAACTCACCAGTATACTTGGGAAGGCAGGGAACAGGAACTTAGAAAGGCAGTCAAGAACACACATTTTCAGAAGGTTCTTTGATGATACAGAACATAATTTAATCTGCAGTGAAATAGGTTTTGTGAGGCCAAAAGCGCAGAAAGTCAGGTCCATATGTAGGATGATAGGAGTGGAGAAGCTTCAGGACAAGGATATATGGCACAAATACATAACAATGATCTCAGAAAGGTACCAGTTAGTTGAATGTAGTCACCAACAGTCCCTGGAAATGGAATGGGCAAAGTACAGGGACACACTATTAAAAGTGGCTAGAGTGTATTGGAACAGTAGTGTGTAAAGGCAGGAAGATGCAAACAGCTTGGTGGAATGATTCAGTCAAGCCAGCCTGTAAAAAGAGAAAGAAGGCATTTCAAAAATGGCTCCATTCTAGAAATCAGGCAGATTATGTGAAGAAAGAAACAAAGCCAGACATGTAATTACATAATCCAAGCAGACATCATGGAAGCCTTTGCAAATAAGTTACAAAATGATCAAGCTGAGGGAAAACCATTCTAGACCGTAATTGGCAGTCTTCTAAATGAAGAGAAGAAAAAATTTACAAGTGTTTTGGACATGTCAGGAAAGCTTCAAGTGAATCCTGTGGATGCCTTGAGCAGATGAAGGGAATATTTTGAACAGTTGCTCAATGTAGATAAAACTTTCAACCATGTTTCAGATTCTGAGGTACAGTGGGATAGAAATGATGATGGAGACAGGATAACATTTGAGGAAGTGGAGATGATGGTCAATAGATTGCAGTTCAATAAAGCTGCTGGGACAGATGAAATTAAGTCGGAACTCATGAAATACAGCGGAATGTTAGGTCTCAAATGACTACACAGGATAATTGAAATTGTGGGAGTTAGGGGTGGTTCCATCTGATTGGACAAAAGCAGTAATCTCACCAATTTTCAACCTGTAAACAGATAGGCTTGTAACTACAGAGATTTTTATTTATTTATTTTTATTACTGTTGTGGGCAAAATCATCTCGGGTTTTGTTGAAGGCAGAGTACAGGTATTAGTTGAGCACACGTTGGATGAAAATCAGTGTGTGTTCAGGCCTCCTAGATGCTGTCGGCACCAGATCTTTTAGCTTGCGGCATATAATTCATTACTTCATCTTTATCTTTAATGTCTTTTAATAGTGACTGGTCAAACAGTGTCAGAGACGCAAAGTACCCTCAGTCATGCTAAATTCACTACTCTTTCATGAAAGCATACATTTATGTGCCAACTTTCATGGTGACCAGTCACACAATTTGGATTTTTGTTGTAACATACTCTCCGCCATCCACATACGGAGGCTTACGAAAGGTAGCCTATTTATTAATTTGGGGTATAAGCTATCTTCATTCCACATTTCATTCAGTTTCGTCCAACCATTTCAGCTTTAAAAATAACAAATGTGGTACCCACTGTAAGGTATCATGCACCATACAGTGGCTTACAAAATGTAGCCCATGTATTAATCAGGGAATAAGCTACCTCTGTTCCAAATTTCATTAATATCCCTCCATCCATTTCAGCATGAAGGTGTAAGAAACGAATTAACTAACTGTAATGCACCCTCCACCATGCACCAAACGAAAGTAAAATTAGAATGCCTATAAACTTCTCGCAAGTGCATGCAATGCGTTGAAGAAGTTTTATCACAAATGGATGTACAGTATGGCTGTGCATACAATACGAACAAAAAGACAAGCAAAGATTACTTTTTTATATTAGATATGTGGAAAACAATAGACTGGCAGGTTGAGATTAAAATTGGCGAAAACAAAATAACCATTCTCATGGTTGCTGATGATTTAGTTGTGATGGCAGATTCAGTTGTAAGGTTGCAATCTTCAGAGCTAGATCAAAGGTCTAAGGGTTGCGGTATGAAGATCAGTATCTCCAAAACTGAAGTAATGTTTGTGGGAAAGATTTAAGACTGAGTGCTGAATAGGAGGAACAAAGTTAGAACAGGTGGACAATTTCAAGTATTTTCTCACAGGATGCCAGCATAGAGAAAGAACTATAATAAGCCAATACAGTGACAGTTCAGCTATTATCTACTCTTGCAAGAAGGAAGTCAGTACAAAGACTAAATTGGCAGTGCACCACTACGTCTTTAGACACACTTTTGTTGTATGGAAGTGAAAGCTAGGTGGATACAGGTTGCCTTATTAATAAGGTTGATGTTATAGATACAAGAGTAGCAAAGAGGATTGCTGACACGAATAGATGGGAACAATGGCAGGAGGGTGTCCATAACAAGAAAATCAAATATAAACTGGGAATAAACACCACAAATGAAGCAGTTAGAGCAAACAGGCTGAGATGGTGGGATCATGTTACACATGTGGGAGAAGCAAGGTTACCTAGGAGACTCGGGTTCAGCAGCATAGGGTAAGGAGGTAAACTGAAGAGAAAGGATTTGGATTCAGTCATTGATTTTGAAGTAACAGCTTAACATGAGACAAGGCATCAATGTTAGCACTAAATAGGGGATCATAAGAATTTTATTAGGGGACTATGCTCCAGACTGATCGCTGAACATAATCAGTCTCAGACAATGATGTGTGTGTGTGCTGAGTGAAAAAGATTTGTTATTTGTGCAAGTAAGATTATGTAAGTTTAGTGGTCTTCATGGGCACATATAAAATATGTAATATTTTTTGTGCATATCTAGAGAATTTATTTATCACACTTGCTCTGTGTGTTTCGATATATATATATGAACAAAATTGGTGTTAAACTGTACAAATTTGGGAAAGGCACTAATAATACCTTTCAGTGATGAGTAGCCTATTATCAAAGACAGACATCTGTCATTAGCCAGAAACTGAGATAAACGTCATTTGTTATTGTGAAATATAGAGCTAATATATTTATAAGCTGATTTGAGCATTATCAACTTTAATACTCGACAATTTATACCTGGAAGTGGCTAACATCAATTTGATTACTCAAGCACACCTTCGAACTGTGTTTGAAAATACAGGTGTCCGTCTTTGAAACCAAAACGTGTAGGTGTCCACTTCTGATGTGAACACGCTTTGATACACAGAGATTCGCTTACTGCTGACAAGAATCTTTTACAGGTGTATAATCTGGGAAATTATAGGAATATGGACATAAAGTGGAAAATATTAAATTCTAAACTCTATTACATGAAGACTACAATAATCATAATAATGCTTTTAATTTTATATACAAAATGAAATGTTACGGCACTGAATCTCTAAGATTATCAGCATAAGGTCTGTTAAAAGTGTCGTCAGATTTTTCCGTAAACATCCTTACGTCATTTCTGACATCGAACTTCTTTCCAACAAGTGATAATTTTGTACAATACACCTTACAATAGAAAAGTGTAATTTACAAGCTAGTCTTGCCTTTGTTTCTTTTCAATGTTTATTTTCTACTTTTCAGGTTGTCTCAACTGCTTCCTAGCTGTTCCTTCAGACTGTGGTGATATATTATGTTCCATTTTACTCACTTTAAGATGATTATTACTAATAATACTATAAAAATTACTGAAAATTTTTAAGTACGGGCTAATACGTCTTAGTACCTGGCACATACTGTCGCCATGTCTGATTTTCGAGGTCATGTGATCATATACTGTGTTGCCATTGGTGCACACTGCTTCATTCAACAAGTGTCCGAATTTGATATCAAGCTCTTATGTAGGTGTCTGCTTTAGATGTGAACAGTCAAATTTAATGTGTGATTTATCACATTTACATCAGTTTTTGGAAAGAAAAAAAGAAAAAGGATTTCACAAATGAAAAGAGCGGAAAAACTTCCTTTGGGATCAACTGCTAGCTAAATTTCGAACATTAGGTCAGATGTCCAGGTTTGATATTAGGCTACTCATATTATACATATTTGGGGCTTAAAGTCACAGAACTTTTCTTCAGAAGGAATAGATCACCTAATTTACATTCATTGTTTGAAGTGTACCTTGTTATTTTTAACAGTCATGATGCGCACGAGGTTAAAAGTAGGATGCTAAATACATTGCACCTCAAAAATTTGGGGCACTGTACACATGTTAATCTAATAACCTGCACTTTTGAGCAAGGAAATTTCTTGTGGTGCATTAAAAGAAGAAGAAATCATTAAATGATGTTTTCTCGTATGTTAAAATATTTGTCAAAAGAGAGATTGGCTGGCCAATACTTACTTTAGTTCTGTAATGCCAATAGAAACACAAAACACACAAAAGGAGACAGAAAAAATGCTCCACCTTTCAAAACTGTTCCTTTATCAGGTGAGAGAGGAGGGAAGAAAAAGGGCACAAGGTACAGATGGGAAAGGTTACTCACAACCTAGGTCATGTCAAACTGAGCAATTACTCTCAATTAAGCTGTAGTTCTGCTCAATCCAAAGAACTTATAAATGTAACTTGACCTAATGAGGGCACTGCAGGTGTGGGACAATTTGAACCTTCAGTTGGACACAATTTTAGTGGTCACTGGCACACATCACCCATCACCACCTCATGGCCTAGGCTGTGATAACCTTTTTCCTGTTCCCTTTTCCTTCCCTCATCTCATACCTGAAGAAAAGAGCACAGTTTTGAAAACTAGTAACTTTCCTTCACCTCCATCCCCCATCTCCATTTGTGTGATTATCAGCAATAAAGACTTAAGTCCTGGCCAGCCAATCCATCTCTCTAAGAATATTTTAGCATCTTCCACCAGTATCTATCTTGTAGATATAAATGTAACCCTTAAGCGGTTGCGCAGGGTGTTCATAACACCCCCACTCATCCTTATCGATGGATTATTACATTATGGATAGGAGTGAAACGTCACGTTCTTTGGTACCTTTCTAGAACGTAATATGGTAGTTTTGAGTAGCAATAGAATCTACAACAGAAGCGCAAGTTCCAATAAAACACGCAACAATGTGCCTTAGGGTGTTGTCAGCACCCAGCGCAACTATGTTGCAATGCTGCGAGAAACCGCACAGTTGTGTTCCATAGCAGCTGTTTGTATTTTGTCGCTCTGTGTGGCTAAAACAGCTATGGATCATTATGAAATAGAACAAGAAGGAGTGCGGAAGCTTCTTGATGAAGCCCGAGACAAAAATTTTGAAGAATGAGAAGGAAACGGTGACACAGAAACGAAGACTGAAAACAACCTGGAAGTCTAACCGCAAGTAAGTGCAGCGGATAATGAAAGCAAACACGATTTTTTTTATTGGAAAGGATAAGGTTACAAAATGATTGAAAAACTGTCATAGTCGCAACGGAAGAACTAGAAGTGTAGATCACGTTATCCATCTCTCTGGTGTGCAAGCTATCGCAAAATCTGCGAAAACTGCAGTGGACTGTTTTTCAATATTTGTAAATAACATAATACAACAAACAAAATGAAGCTTTCAGGCGTTAAGCCTTCATCTGTCACACACACACACACGCACACACACGCACGCACACACACGCACGCACACACACGCGCACGCACACGCGCACGCACACACGCGCGCGCGCGCCAGAGTACATCGTGCACACATACAACACATTGCATCAAATTTCAAAAGAGACCATGATGCCAAAGCAACAAATGAGGATGAAATAAAATATCCTCAGGGTCTGTTGATACTGGCTGGGTATTACAGGGCAGGACACCAAAATCTGGAAGACTTATGTTTTGGAATTGCAATATTTCATTCAACTATGATTTTACGGTGCTTTCGTTTCTTGTCGCGTTGTTCGAGATTCAATGATATTTGAGACAGACCACAGCGTAGAGAACTTTAGCACCTAGCTGCATTCAGAGAAGTGTTTGAATTATTCATGCCAAACTGTTTCAGCAATTATACTGTGTCTGAATATATTACAGTTTAACAACTGGTTGCATTTAGAGGCAAATGTAGTTTCTGACAGTATATACCAAGCAAGCCTGCAAAATATTGTTTGAAAATTTTCACCTTGTGTGTCATACGAACATGGTATACTTTGGTGATGGAAATCTATGTTGGGAAACAACCAAAGAGTCCCTTTGCACTGTCAAACTCGCCTAAGGAGATAGTAAATAGACTTGTACAGCCTATTGAAGGTACAGGACACACAGTGACACTATACAACTGGTTTTTTTCCACTACTGGCTGAAGAGCTGCTGAAAAAGAAACTTACAGTAGTAGGAACTCTTAGAAAGAATAAGAGGGAGCTCCCTGCAGACTGTTTGCATGAGAGGTCGTGAACTTCGAAGCAGCCTTTTTGGATACAGGAAGGCTATCCCCATGTGCCAAAGAAGGGCAAAAACATTATTTTTGCATCATGACAGTGCCATTGACACTAATACTGCAGAGGAAAATAAGCCAGAAATTATAACAATGTACAATAAGACCAAAACCGGTGTGAACACAATAGATGAAATGTGTGCAGCTTTTTTCTGATCTCTCCATAACTTAACGAACCTCCCTACCTTTTTCCCTATAAACATTGAAATATTATTTCTTACAATTTTTCCTGACTCAGTGAATATCCTTATATGGTACCAGATTGCAGATCAAGTATGTATTCGGGCAATATACTTACTTGTGTGTGTGTGTGTGTGTGTGTGTGTGTGTGTGTGTGTGTGTGTGTAAAATTTGTACTGTTGTTTAGTAAGTGTTATTTGTCTGTGTGCTTACATACTGTTAGTTTGCAACACCAGTTTACAAACTAAAATACCACCCTCACAAAAGTCAGTAATAACCAAATGTTAAATGTTATTACCGATGATATTCCTACCGTAGTACAAAATTAACCTGTATAAAAAAAAAATTAAATACAATCCTTCAACTCCTTTTAAGAAGTCGGTCTCTCTTATTAGAGACAAGTTAATAAACAAGAGAGCTAAATTAAGCATCATATTAATTTGTTATGAATCACTTTAAAACAGAACAAAGAAATATAAATCTTATAACTAAAATCAAATGAAATTTTACTTGGGGCCATAAAAAAATAATTGGCAAGTCATATTCAGTGTAATATGAATGGAAATCTATTTGATTACCAAAAGTGCTGCATCCTTTAAGAGCTTGCAGAAGTCTCCTTGAATGGCAATTACTTTCACCTAACTAAAGTGATAGAAGATGCCTATATAAAGAATAGGAAAATGAAGTTGTCCTAAAGAGTAAAAATGAGTACAAATGACTAGGACTAACGCATCACACTGCCTGAACAGCAAAGCGTGCCGATTCCTCTTAGGGTTCAATGTTAGGTTTACTGTGTTCACATTCTTCAATCCATCAGCATCTGTATTTGGATCTTTCAAATACAACACTTTTGGACACTGTTTGTGGACTATTCTGAATGGACCACACCATTTTCTTACTAAAACCAAGTTATTTACTTTGTAATCAGGTGAAACAGTATTTTCATTTCAATATTTCAGTCTCTTGTGGGGTGATTGGGGTAAGTTTTCATTTGCTTTCCTCTGTACACTTTTCATGGTCTACCTTTGAGCAAGGAGGCCATGCAAAATAGTTTTATTAAAGTTCACTTATACATTTCTTGTTTAAAATTTATAATGGCATCAACCCTATAGTTAAATACAAATGTTCATTAATTATAGCCTGGAACGCCGGTATACAGTTTTCCCAGAAAGTGTGCTTTTTGGAACAGTAACGTGTACACACACACACACACACACACACACACACAAATTTCTTTTATGACTTTTAACCAGATTGGCTTGTAGGTTGTATTTGCAAATAGCCACATGCTTAATGCCATTCCAAATTAAAACTTCTTTAAATTCTCAGCTGTCAAATTCAGAACTTTTGACAGGATACATAAAGGCAAACCTACATTTCAAAACATTTTAAACAAGAATTAAGTGATATTTGCCTTCTTAATACAATACAATTTCACAACAGCCACAAAAATACAGTTTACCTCTACTTTACTTTGGTTGAGTGAGCTGGACAACTCAAGGTGTAAGATCATGTGTTTTGGTATAACTGGTTACAACTTTAATGTGTATGTCATCTTACTTTTTGATATGGTGCACAAGTGCTTAAATTCTTGACTACCTTCCTACTCATTCTTGAAATAATAGAATTTTGATGTGTGTGATGCATTTTCATATCCCAAGATGTATATAGCCTTCATGAATAAACCTAGTTGATTTTGTGCAACACCTGGTACACACTTTCCAATGTTTGCTATTCACAATTTTTGCCAGAATAGTGCTCCATCAATTATTTTGTAATATTGTTAATTCCCTTTAGCACAGTCAGCAAATTTAATTCTGAAAAATCATTGTCCTTTACTAAAATTCTAACAGTCACCAGTTTCCTTACCTTACCTTACCTTACCTTTACAGCTCAATTTTAAAAACTGAATACTGAAGAGAATGCCTTTGCTTTCACTAATAGGCACATTTTCCATTCCTGATGAGAACCTAGAAAAGGCACCTGGAACTTCTTCAATATATCCAATGTCTATTGAAGTTCTGTAGGAAAAATATCCACCACATTAATTGGCTGTGTAACAATCTAATAAAAACTATAATCCGTGATGGTCATAATTCTAGAACCACATTAAATTTTGGAATTTTTCTGTGCGCCAAATGATTGCCGAAAGCTCCTCTGTAGCAGAGGAATTCTTTTTGCGAGTGTTTAGACGACTGGCAAATGCAATTATTATATGTTCTCCCTTGTGCGGATTCCAATTATCGTAAAATTTGGCAGCTATGCCATAAGAAAAAGCATCAGTGGCTAGTTTGAAAGGTATCTCTATTATCAGATGTTTGAAGATAGAGGAATGTACTGGAGCTTGTTTGACACTCTGGAAGGCTTCTGAGGAGTATACCATGTACTTTTTTTTAATAAACCAAGTAACCTTGGGTCATTTAGTACCTTTTCTTGAACATAGTGCCTATAAATCCTATTTCTTAAAAAGCCTTTGTTTCACTCTGCAAGGTTCAGGACAATCTTATTACCCCTTAGGCCTCATTCCCTTAACACTAAATTGCCTAAAAATTCAACTACTTCTCTTCCAAAGTATTATTTACGTAATATTAAGATAATTCCTCCTTTTTCAAATCTTGGAAACATTTCTAACAGTGCACAGTGTTCTTCCCACATTTCTAATAATTAAGATGATATCCATGTAAATTATCAACAGTTCCTTCCTAGAGCAGCATCTAGCACCCTTATGAACACTGATACTGAAATATAAAGTCCGAAGGGTAAAACTATTAAAGTGTTTTATTGGTAGGTTTTCCCTTAAAATTTCTGCAAATCTTCATGGAATTCTGAGCGATATCCCACCACGAGACCCATCAAACTGAAATAATTAACTGTTTTTGAATTCATTAAGAAATCTATTAATGGGTTAGTCTCTGTGCTTGTTAAGAGTATGAGCACCGACAGGATTTACATACCATGACTAAGGGGTGGTTGAATACACTTCTCTGAATAATATCTATCATCTTTTATACCTCTCTTTGAAGTACTACTTGAACTGAGGGGGTATTGGATATGGCTTGTTAAAGAAAGGCTGAGTGTGTGACTTTTGAAAGAACAGACATGTACCCATTTTATCAAAAAATCTTAAATTTATTCAGTAGTGTAAATAAAATTTACTTTTTATCTGCAGAAAAGGAATTAGATTCATAAGCTTTTCATTGTTTATTCTTTAAGTTTTCCCTAGCTTATCACTTAACATCTTGTGTGCATATGTTAAGTCACATCAATTTTGATATCTACCAGTCATGTGTCAAAAGGTAAACAAAATTTAACATCTGACTTTTCCCATGATAATGTGGCTTTTAAAATCAGTATTTACTTCTTGTCTATATAACCAATATTCACAAACAGCATCTCCACCTTACTTTGGGTATAATCATTGAAGTAGACATACAAACTACAATTTAACAGGGATGCTATTTCAGCTAGTTGACTAGTTTATAGCATCAACATTTTTAAGTTTAGTAAACCTCCTGGGTGATAACTTTTTAAGATACTTGTAGATAGTGGTGGTGAAATTTCAGTTAAGTCAAAAACTGATCCCAAAATTATAGGTTTTTATGGTTAGGTTGATTAGATTCATTTTCTTGTATTAAGTTTTTAGTAGGTACTGTGTGTGTAAACTTTACCTCAAGAGCATCCGCCAGAGACCCTTAGTGGATTAAATCTTCCATACGGACCCTTGTCTAAGACAATCCGAGTTCTTTAAATTTAACTTGTGCATATTTGGTGAGAAATTGTATTGAGTTTGCATGGAATTTTGAAACAAATTTGTGCAATAATTTTAATTTTTTTTGCAAAATATTCTTTTAACTCTTCTGATTTCTCTTTGGCTCTAGTTTTTGGTGTGTTTTACATATACCCTTTGGTTATAGATTGTTCCTTATTGTGGTTTTGTTGAAATTTTTGTTCTCTAAATTTCAGGTGTGTACACACGCCATAAAAATTAACAATTCATGTACATTCTTCCACCCTTTGCACCAAATTTCTCACTGGGAATAAAGAGAGAGAGAGAGATGTATTAGACATTTGCCAGGTGTTCATCTATTGATTTATCTAACTTTTATTTTGGTAAGGTGAGATTGTATATACTAATACTACCCATTTGTTAAGTGTAAGTCAAAGGATCAGAGAGGCATCTCATGTTTTTCCTGCATGTTTTCTGACCAATACCTTTCCTTAAATGTAAGTCTGAAATCTTCCCAGGAATTAAATTCACCAGCATGTAGTGCATCCTACTGTGCAGCTTCCCCTACTATGCAAAACAGTGTAAAATAATCTAAATAGAGTCTTCCTAACTGCTGGGTAATGACCTAGAGAAAACTAAATGATTGGGATGGACTTTGCCATCTTGTTGGACTAAGGAATTCCTTCGATAAATTAATTCCTGAAGCAAAATATAAGTTGTCCCCATTTGAACTAAGATGTAAGTTAACAAGGTTGTTCCAATTCCTTGATATTGAATCACTTTTGGTCTTCTCTAGATCAGCCCATAATTTTTCAAATTGCTGAGTTATTTCAGAATCTTGACTTTTTCACTACTTCAAAGACCCCCCTCAACTGTTTAATATTTTTGATAACCACTTTCTTTAGACAACTCTAAAGTTATGTAATCTAATTACTGTTAAGTTTATTCATTAATGTTTTAAGTAGGACTGGTCTGCACTTTGACTAGAGTGTGTCATTGAGATTTTTCTGTAGTGTAACTCATTTTGAAATCTTTCAGTGCCCATAGTGCTGTTCCTTCCATCTGACCTCCATATTGTGGGTAATTGGCATTGACTACTGAGCTCAAACTGGACACTACACACACACACACACACACACACACACACACAGAGTAACACTTTGTTTAAATTGTACTTTCTACACTCACCATAGAAACTGATGGCTGCAACCACATGGAAAGGCAGCTCAGCATGAAGTATTAGCGTTGGTCTATGTTGCCGGTAACTCATCTAACTGTAGTTGTAAATTCCAAGAAATTTCCATTATGTATTTTAATTCAATATCTTAAGATTTTAGTTTAATTCTCCTTTCGTATTTCCTTGTAAACCTCTCTCAGAAAATACAATTTTCTTACGGAAAATTTAACTCCGGGTCAGTTGCTGAATGTTTTTCATTACCTATTACTGAGGGTAACTTTCAGTACTGTGTGTAGAATAACGTTCCAAATTAAATTTACTGATATTTTTCTCCTTTCCTTCCTCGTGTTGGTTTAACTTTATACAAAGTTCCCTGGACAATAGCTTACATCAGTAATCTAAATAATCTTTCAAGAGAAACTATTTTAATATCTTTTACCACAAAAAGGAAATTTTAACTTTTTACACTACAAATTTAATTAATGCAATTGCTCAATGCCTTCAGGTGGTAGTAGTCTTGTCACAGATTCAAGATTACACTACTGGCACTTGCACAGCAGTTTGTAAATTTATCAGGCTGAAATCTGGACCACCCAAGCTTGGTCGACCATCCAGTTTGATGACAGTAGTACTCAAAGTGACTCCTACAGGAAACCAAGGTTGTACTCTCAGCCAATGTGCTGTGGGCAGTGTGTGTACGTGTGCTGCCTGATGATCCTCTGAGTCAGAACTGAATTAGATCTGTGTTGCGCCATTTCATAATCCATTGGCATTTCTAGTTTATTTTAATTTAATGACAGTGAGGGCTGGATTCCAACATTAAACTGGAAATCTTCAAACCTGTTAAGATTATTCACAGTACTAACATTTGGACTCTGTAAGACCACCATCCAAAATGGTTGATGCTAAATGCAGAATTTAATTTTTCATAAATTCTGTGATGCCCAGTATTTCTGCACTGCTGCCCCACCACTACCAGGTTGTCCTAGGTATGTATGACGTGTAACACTGTTCTTGCATTAACATGTGTGACAAACAATGATTTCTCACACTGACCCGAGATTGTACTGCATACTTTCTAAGGTCAAGTATGACTTCGAAAGATTCTCTCTTACCTTTAAGCCTTCACCAAAATGTGGGAGGGGAGCCATTGCAGTGATAGTATGTGTGTGTCTTTGTTCACATCCCTACATTGATGTTATTTCAATCAAAATGCATTGCTTATCTGTCTGTTTTAACACCAAAGTCATAATTAAGGCATGTGTCCCATTTGATCAAACAAACTTAATCTTAAAAAGCAATTGACTGTTTAACCAATGTCTGTTTAGAGACTCTTACGATATATAAAATGTTCTTTCACTGTTAAATATGTAACACCATTGTTATAGACATTTGAGAAGATAAGTAGGCAGTATTTTAGCATTGCATCCATTAGGGGGGGGGGGGCGGCGGCACGCACACGCATTTCTCTCTCTCTCTCTCTCTCTCTCTCTCTCTCTCTCTCTCTCTCTCTCTCTCTCTCTTAAGAAAACTTCAGTTTCTCAGAGTTTATGGTTAGAGTTTCTAAAGGTGGTCGTATGTATTCATGTAGTGTATTATCTTGACATTTTTGACTAAACGCTGCCCGTTTTAGGCACTGACGGCCATTACATTAAAAGATGAGAAACTGGAAATGCTGATATATAACAATGTAGAGAATGAATTCAGTTTTTAGAGAAGTTGTGGAATCTGATGGTTTCCTTTAAAGAAAGGAATTTACAACTCTTTTAGCGACAGGATTAACACAGATATCACAGTTTTTCATTTTATTTTAATGTTTTCCAAAATTTATAAATTACCTTAAAATGGCTGCATGAAGACATGATTTTTTCCACAATGACACCATAGTGTTTGCAATATTGCCTGTCCTCCCGAAGTACATCAAAATGAATGTTTTAGAATTTAAGGAATTTAAGGGAATTGGAACAAGGTCAGCAGTTTGAAGTTCTAAATACATTGTTTCAGTTTGTTTTGAATTGACTTTATTGAATCATTTCTCTCAAACATGCTGCTCGTAAAAGCAAGTGTTTAAGTATATTGATATAATTCGTAGAACAATTATAATAGTATCTCTTCAGATACTATAAGTTGCACACCAAGTTTCTGCAACTCAAACTTTAAAAAAGCGTGAAAAAAGCAACATAATCAGTCTTACAATGAGAAGCTTATATAAAACTTCAATAGATTGTGATATGCTGCACTGAGAACAACTATATACTTACATCAAAGACAACACGAACCATCAATATTCACATTGTGAGCCACAGTTTTATACATACCAGCTCAAATATCACATGAAAAGCTTTAGCTCAGAATAGCAAATCTTTATAACCTATAGGCAGATGAGCTTCAAATATTAACTTCCCATAATCTCTAATTAGCCATGTCGTAAAACATTTAACAGTATCCTCCATTACACACAAAATTTCAATCATTGCCAGACACACAATAAAGTACCACTATGGCAGTATTAAAAGTTTGTAGATGAGAACTAATCTAAAGTACCTCAAAAGTAGTTTTGAAAAATAAACATTCCATCAACACGTGAATGTGTGATACTGTCACCATGATATGAAACATGTATTTGTTAACTCATGTCTCTGACAGAATTTATGTAAATAATTCAGCTCAAGAAAGTTCTGCAACATCTGACAAACACACATCAGCACACAAACTTACACTCACAATATGGTCACATTCTTTAGTAATGTATATGATGTCAAAATAATTATGCTAATATTTTTACACAAAAATATAACAGCACAATTTTTCAATGTGGTCAATGTTTAAGCGCATCATTGCAGAAATTCATTGTTCAGCTTGAGGCCTCTTTCTCCTTTGTTTCTGAAAAATACAAAAAATATCAGACAGACATCAAGAGATGAAAAAATATTTCAGAGTGAGTGGGCAGTTCTTCCCTCAGCTCAGTGCCACCAATTGTAACACCAAAAAGATAAAAAAACATGGATAGCTTTCAGGGAAATATATTATCCTTTTGTCAGGTAGGAGAGAGAATGGAGGAGGGCATTACAGAAAGTGGTTTTTGGTATTACTATCAGCAGTACTAAGCTGATGTAAAAAGTACCTTTACTTTATGATATTAACATCACAATCTAATGGAGCCATTACTCACCATTGGCAGCAGTGTCACCACCACTTCCTTCATTGCTTGTACCAGTTTCTTCCTCTTTCTTCTCTTCCTCCTTTTTCTCCTCATCCTTCTTTTTATCCTCTTTGTCTCCACCTTTGGCCTTTCCCTTAGCAGGAGTTGCTGGTTTAGGCTTAGGTTCCATTCCTGGATCAAGCACAATTTTGCCTATGTTCTTCCTATCGTGCATCTTTTGCATAGCCTCTGGTACCTGCAGGAATTCAGGATAAACATCTTTATAATATACGAAACTGCAACCAATGACTATTACTCTACTATCTGGGGGGAAGTCATATTTATGCAAGTCAAACTTTTTCCCTTCTGATTAATAAAAGGGTAGGTAATGGGACAAAAATGTAGTGAGTTTTTTATGGACCAACAGGTTGGATTAAGATATTTGTAGCTGGGGTATTCAATCATTTTGTTTCTAGTGTGTTATTTTTAGGCTGCAATGGTGCACAATTATTAAACAGTTAGTTTACTAATGCAGGTTGAAGTCTGAGTTTGAGTTTTAACACTGAGTCAAATTGGCCCCTAATTCCACCAATAACTTCTAAAATAAGGCTTTACAGTTTAAATGTATGTTCGCATGACAAATGTCCTTAAATGTCAATAATGGAGAATAAGTGACTCACCATTAAGAGGCCCGCTGACATGCTGACAGGCAGGAAAAAGAGAATCACCTCCACACAATTTTAATTTCCGGCCATGTCCGTCAGAAAAATATGCGCGCATCTGAAGTGGCCAGACATGGTGATTGTGTGAATGTGTCTTTTCCTGTTGAAGGACATGGCCAGAAATTTAAGTTGTGTGAGGCGATTGTCTATTTTTCGTGCCTGTTGGCATCTCTGCGACAAATTTCAATTCATTAAAACTCAATATATATTACATCTGTCACCAGATGAAACATGTTGTGTTTTGACAAATCTAGTAAGAACATTTAAGCGATTATTCAAGAAACCTCTAAGCAGTTTTACAATCATTTAAATAAATAATAAACTGCAACTTGAGACCTCTAAGTGATATGCCATTTGTTTGTTGTAATCCAAGACCCTGGGAGGTACTGACATATTTTGGAACAACATTTAAGTTCTGCAATGATTTTTACGATTTAGGGTGTACATGTTTCTCAGTTGAGTAAAAGGAGTTGTCTGAATACATGGCAATACCTCAAAGAAATTTAAAATGCTGAATTGAATAGTAGACCAGTTTAAATATTTACTTAAGTTGCAACTGGGAAATATTGCTAAGAATGTAGGGGGGGGGGGGGGGCGGCATTAATGGTTGTAAATATTGAAAAATACTCAGAGTTATAACTGCTGCATATTTTAAAAATATCACAAAATTCAACCTGTAGTAAAATTCTCCTAAAAGTAGTAACATTAAGTTTCTCAGACAGTTATTCATTATCTCAGTGAATCAAGATGTCAGAATTAACTAAAATTGTTCGCCATCTTTCCGTTGGTTCTACGGAGCAGACAACAACATTACGGCAACAAAGATAGTGGTAACAACAAAATTGCTGCAGAGGGGGTTGGTACTGACTTGTTTACTCAACCAAATGAATTACACAAACAGTTAGGTTCAGATAATACAGTGACTGGTACCGCAATTCAACAAATGCCTTACCTAAAGTTATGGCAAGGAGAGTCATAGGAAGTTTTGAAGTGGGACATGGGGAGGTGGGTGCAGCTATTAGAGTGTTACACTTTGTAATTCCCAGGACCTGGACATAATTTCAGCAACAGGATCCATTAAAAGAAAGCGAGGTAAAAGTTGTCCATGGATAACATCAGCAAGAGATGACTTGCCACTGGTTAACAGCCTATCAAGACAGGAGGCTGAGCACAATAGGGTGTGTAATAACACAAACAGTCCAAAATTGCCTTTGGGAATGTGGTCTGTACACACAGAGGCCTATTGTGTGTCCCATTAAAAGTCTCCGTTTAGCCTGCAGAAACTGGGCAGAAGAACATCAGGATTGGAATCTTAACGAATGGTGCCAGACCAGCACCTGCCACAACCATTTGCAGAGCTGAATAACTTCTGTTAACTTCTGTAAGAATGTGAAAACATCCTGCAAGAGCTGATTAACAACTTAATACTGTCACATCCCACAGGTGTGCAACTGTACTGGCCATCTGAGGCGGTCACACATCATATTAGAGGGGCAACAAGAATGACTTTCAGAATTATGGTAGCCCAATGGTGCCTTGCTTAAAGTTAACACCATGTGAACCTTAAGTAAAGAGTTGAGACAGTAAAATGTTTGTGTCACATACAAATTACAATTTTAACCAATCTGTATCTCTAAAAATTGGAGTGTATATGAATGTATTTTTGTGTGTGTATGTATGCACGCACCATACAAACACATGAATGTATTTTTGTGTGTGTATGTATGCACGCACCATACAAACACCAAGTAACTTTGATGAAATCTTCAGGACATCTTCCAATTTACCCAGCAGGTCATCTTGCAGGGTTTGGTAACTATTTGATCT
Source organism: Locusta migratoria (assembly GCA_026315105.1). Classification (NCBI taxonomy): domain Eukaryota; kingdom Metazoa; phylum Arthropoda; class Insecta; order Orthoptera; family Acrididae; genus Locusta; species Locusta migratoria. The sequence continues at coordinate 88,376,497 of CM048748.1, forward strand.
AGATATTTATTAATATATATACGTGAAACTGTATGTCTGGCTCTTGGAACGACAGTTCCCTAGTTGAGAAAGTTCTAAACTTTTATATCATGTGATGATTCTTTAACTGAAATGCTGTGACATTGAGCCCAGGATCGCTTTTATTTTCTAAGATATAGACCTAGTTGTGACTGTTGATAGTGCCACTAAGGTTAACTTTCTTCACCAGGGACATCTAATCTAAACATTGCTACGAACTACTGAACAGATTTTCAAACGGCTTTTACCAATGGGAGACAAGATTCGTGAGGAAGGTGTAAGTGCCTCATTATTCATTAAGATGCGTGGCAGTGTAAGAGTGAAGTGAGCAAAAAATCTGCATAGTATAACAATAAATACTCTTAGGAAAAGCTGCAAGTTCTGTGTCTTACAAACTGTACATAATGTGAAGAGACGTGTTTCATAAAACTATTATGTTTCGTCATTCAGACTTCATATATGACCTAATAGTGGGATTAAATACTGAAGTTATTCAGATGCCTGAAGACCGCACGAGTTGAGGGAACTAAAGATATGAATAGAGCGAAGTTTATCTGTAGAACTTTGTGAAATGTCTCTTGCAGTCTAAGAGTTGTCTGGATGTTGTGTATATTCTACACTACCCATGTGAAGCTGGGACTGTTGCTAGCCTCTGAAAAATACATTGCCATATGTATATTGTGTGTTGTATCTCCTCTGATCCCCAATTGATTTTAAAATTTAATTATTTGAGTAGATACTATAGTTTTAGTTTTCTTTGCTAAGTGATTACATTTAGTCTAAATTTGTCACATTAATCTGTCCACAATGATCTATCCATTTAAGTTTTGCAGGACTTTTCAGCACGATTAATCACTAAATCTGAATATAATACTCAGCAGCAACAGCAACATTCAGCTGAGATGGGACCCTTAACTTCAAAATAGAATAATATCAACCATTTCAATTTTTAAGTGAAAAACAGCATTCCAAAATTCTCTCACCAAAGAAGATTTAGTGAAATTATAGCATTGGAATTAAGAACAAATGCCAACAGGAACAACAGATTTAGATATCTTCCCAGTTGTAAACCAACTTTAATCACTTGACAAAATTAAGTATTCCAATCCAGATTGTATACCAGTTAAGTTTATTCTGATGCAATAGCACCATACGTAGTTGTAACATACAACCACTCACTCAGCGAAAGATCATACCGAAAGACTGGGAAGTTGATCCTAATTTTAATATTAAAGAAAGGCAGTAAGAGTAATTCTAAAAATTACGGGCTTGTTATTGGCTATTTGTAGCAGTCTTTTGTAGTGTACACTTTGGTAGATTTACCTGTAAAAACCATCTGTTGGTACACAATCAAAACACACTTAGACAGTATAGCAATTGTGAAATGCAGCTGGCTGGCTAGCTCTTACTCTCATTAAGTGAGAAGTGCTACGGACAAGGCTATCAAATTTATTCTGTACTTTTAGATTTTCAACATGCTTTTGACACTGCACCTTACAAGTGCCTTCTAATCAAATTGTGTGCTTACTGAATATTGTCTCAGTTGTGCAAGTGGTTTCACATATAGTTTGTCAATTACTATGAAGTCATTGAATAAAACTGAATGATGTAGGAGAATCTTAGTAGCTTTTAAGCAGATAATGCTGTCATTCACTGCTTAGTGAAGTCACCGGAAGATCAAAAGCAATTGCAAAATGATGCACATAAGATATTTGCATGGTACAAAAATTGGCAATTCACCCTAAATAATGGAAAGAGTGAAGTGATCTATATAAATAGGAAAAGAAATTGGTTGACTATCATTTACGTAGTAAGTCAGGTCATATCTGCAGGCTGTAAACTAATACCATAACTAACATTTTAAAACACTACTACTAGATTAGACATTTGACAATGATATATTCAAATTACTTTGTTTCCTTTGTATTGATATACTTTTGAAAGACTTTTGGTGCATGTACTCAAACTTAGGCTACAGTGTATTGACAAACTATGTATTATTGCTTTGTGTCTAAGTTTTGTTTCCTCATAGTAATGGTAGTAAACCCAACCACAATGATTTTTCAAAAGACCTGCAGTGTTGTTTATAATATTTGGACAAATAATTATGCCTAGAGGAACAGAAAGATGACTACCATATGACATTATTGGACTGGAAATGGATGAAATCTAACTTGCTGATTACACTATGTGTTCAGTTTTCATCAGGTCAAAGTGACAACTAGTGTGCTAAGGTAGCAATGACTGACAACCACTATTTCACAAATAAAAATAATTATACTCACATCTTCAAGTGCCCATGTTGAATCCACTACAGGTTTAATTTTCCCATCTTGCCACAATTTGAACACAGAGTCAATTACTTTTTTAATATATGGTGCTCCATTTTGTTGGTACAAGAGATGACGAATGTTGAACCCAGAAAGGGTTTTGTTCTCATCGAAGAGCTTAATTGGTGAAACCTTGTCTACCTGCCACCACTGGGGAAGAAAAAGCATTTATCAGTTACTTATTTTAACACTATGCCTAAACACATGAACAAAAAATAATATAAATATTGTTACAATATGGTACTTACTGATCTAGCAACACTAAAGATGCTTTTGGTCTCTCCCGTCACAACATTGGAAGACCCTTAAAGAAAAAATGGTTTTCAAATTATAGTTCATTGTTAATGTTTACATTTATTCTGGAACTATTTCAGATTCCGGATGTTTCAAATGCCTTAACTTACCATAAAGAATATATTTTCCCATTGGTTTCAGTAAGGAATAACCTCTATTGCATTCTTCACCACAAAGACAGTCCAGGAAAATATCCACACCCTCTGGGGCCAGCCTAAAGTGAGAAGAGGTGTAAATTATTGTTGCATTTTAAGTAAATAAATACTACAGATTTCTGTGAAATTTACTCACTTCCTAACTTCACTAGCGTAATCACTCCCACGTTCTAACAAATGATTAATTGTTGACTTCAGGGCATCATGTTTTCCTTTTGATGCTACACCAAACACAGTGACATCATCTACTGTTCTGCACAACTGTGCAACAGCTTGTCCCTGAAAATAAAGGAAAAATTCAGTCTTAAATTTACAGAGATTTGATTCACAGACTTTTAGAAAGAAATTTAAGGCTATGTAGTGTTGACATAACTAGGCCACAGTATGTAAATGACAGCTGTCTACTTGACAAGTACTCAAATTGGCCATCCTATTTAACATATTTGCTTTTTGTAGTAGTTTCAGTTTTCAAAAAGATATTCTCTATCACAGGAAAAGTCACCCGCACACAACTTATAGCTTATAATGTTAACATTATATCCGACAGCACCAGAATTATTTGGTGAGGGGCGGAAGAGATCAAGTTTGTCCAGCCTTTGAATAGTGCCAGACCTTTTTAATTTATCTGTGTCTTGTGAGCCTAACACATTTGCATGAGAACTAGTGATTTTTGTGTGATGACAGGTACTTCCAAGCAATAGTGTGAAATATTTTTAGAAACAAGTCCTAAAATGAAGCAGCCCCTACCAGATGTCTGTCTTCATTTAAAGCTACATACCATTCATTACACCACCTATAAATTTTGTTTAAGTCATCCTGCGTCCTACTGCAGTCATTCAATGATGATTCCTTCCTATACAGTACAGGATCAGCATCAAACGGGAACAGACAGCAACTCATTCCACCTATCAGATTATTTTATAGACAAAATAATAGCAGTCCTATCACACTTCCCTGGGGGCAATCCTGAAAATACCCTAGTCTGATGAATACTCAACATTGAGGACAACATACTGGGTTCTATTAAGTAGTCTTCGAGCCATTCACACATTTAGATACTTATTCCATGTGCTCGTGCGGCACCGAGTCCAACACCTATCAAATATTGATAAATGTGCTGTCTACCTGTTGCTCTTCATTCATAGCTCACAAGAAGAGAACAGTGCAAACTGAGTTTCACTTTATACTTCCTAAAGCCATGTTGATACATGGACAGAAGCTTTTCAGTCTTAAGAAAAGCTACTTTATTAGGACAGATCATGTTTAAGAATTCTACAGCAACTTATGTTAACAGTATTCGTCTAATTACATGGGTACCTTCTTTTGCCTTTCTTATACACTTGAGTGGCCTGCATCTTTTCCCAGTTGCTTGGAACTGTGGTAAATGCAAGCTAAGTAAGGAGGGGAGGGGGGGTGCGCACTCTAATGCTGCAGAGTACTCTGTAAAACCTGATTGGTACACTGGACCAAGCAACTTGCTTGTTTTCAACTCTTATGTCCTCCACTTTGCAGTATTCTATCACCACCCCAGAGTGATCAACAATTGACTAGATAGAGGCCTTTGATTTGCTTACTAATTTTACATGGAAGTAGAATTATTTTCGGGTTCTTGCAAGATCTTTTGCTAAGGTACAACAGTGGTAGTTATTGTATGCCATGTTTTTATAGATGTGTTAATCTCTAACTTCTGCCCGATTTGATTTGCTTCACTTTTTTTTTAGTGGAGAATGCTACTGCTTTTGCTTTCTTGGTATTTTTTTAATATTATTGCACCGCAGTGTGCATTTTCTGTCTTCCATCCTCTATCAGCACATTTTTCCAGCGCTTTATTTAGAATGCCTTTAAAATTTTACCATAATTCCTTCATGTACACTGTACCAGAACTAAATTATGTCTATTCATTCCCTAAGAAACACACAATTTCTTATCTGCTCTTTCTTGCAGAAGCACTGACCTAGCCTTCTTCGCCAATTTAGTAACTTTCGTGACCATTGTCACTGTGACAATGATCAATATCCCCTGCCTCTACAGCAACATCACTGACAATGTCTGGCCTATTTGTAACTCTGTGATAGTATCCAGTGCCACTCGTTTGTTTCTGTGAGCAGGTACATTACTAACCTGTTTGAATTTAGTTCTGTCACATCTTTACAACGTGTTTTTAAACCTTGCAATGCCAGAACTATCATGCACTACTACTGCGCGCACACACTGTATCACCTTTTATCTATCAATTACTCCGCCCCACACCTTTTTACTGTTACTGCATGCTCTGACCTGGGCCATTGTTTAAGAACAAAAATTTGAATGGAACTGGTCCCTTGAAATGAAGCGATTGTTTATTATGTGAATGACTTCTGTTAATGGATCTTAGAAGATAGTTTCAGTAATAGCATTTGTGTATTTCATATGCTAATTGCTATTATCACTTTGTTTGGGAGGTTTCAGATTAAATTTTTTTTATGTAAGCTGATAAGCCTTATATTAGGCCCCAATAAAGGGATTATACAAGGAAATGCGCCTTAAGGAAGTATTTTAAAAATGGAAGGGGAGATAAGACACTGCAAGAAGAATTTGACTTAACATCTAAATAGAATTAAACCACTTAAAGCAGATATTCTCTCATAACTGCTGATATTCTTGGGAAAGCCAGACTGAAAGAAAATGTGATTTAACAAAAATGCTATCTACAATCATTTGATTGAAACATGACTCAAGTCAACAGTTCCTTGTCTGAAAGTACACAATACAGCATTTATAAAGATACGATTGATTAACACTTTCGCTGTGGCTGATGCTTATAAGCGTCCACACTCGCTATAGGATAGCGTCAGCTGCAGCGAAAGTTAAGTATGTGAAATGTAGCGTTTATTTTTTATTACTGATTTATGATTTATTTTTAAATATTTTCTATGCTCATTTCTACAGTTGAAAGATTCAAAAGCCAGTCATGATGAAATGGCCCACCTGGTATGCAAAAATTGATGAGACAAGGAATAAATTATTAGACTTCATAATGTAATAATTAAAATTGAAAAGGAATCAAGTACAGATGGGTAAAAAATCTTACAATTTCTTCTAGTTCTCAGCTCTAATACATTTTTCTCATTTGACATTCAAGAAACTGCTTTTCCTGTATGGGATACACTATGTGATCAAAGTATCTGAACACCCCTAAAACATACTTTTTCATGTTAGCTTCATTGTGCTGCCACCTACTGGCAGGTACACTATCAGCAACCTCAGTAGTCAGACATTGTCAGAGCAGAATGGGGCCCTCTGCAAAACTCAGACCTCTAGCACATTATGCTCAGCTTTCTTCTTTTTTTTTTTTTTTTTTTGGCACACGGTGGTCCATCTTGCTTTTTGCCACGTAAATAGTGGCCACATTCTGATTGAAAGCCACCTGGAAAGCATTTATGCTATAGTGTTTGTAAATAAAACACCCACTTTAACCTGTGGTTGAGCTTTGCATAGGGCCAGGGCAGCTTTTAAGGTTAGCCAATTTTACCTATTCTGTGTGTTCTTAATTGTCAGAACAAGGTTTGTATGGAAGAGAAACCTGAAATTACTTTTTATAAGAGTGCACAACACATTCAAACGTGTCTAGCAATTATGTTTTCTTATTTATAGTGTTTATTTGATACTGCTGTTTCAGTGTATATGGTAGATATACTTACCACTCCACCACCTGCAGAATGAACTAGCACACTCTTTCCAGGAGCCAGTCCGCCCAGCTCAAACAGCAGCACATAGGCCACTATATAGTTCATAGCAATGGCTGCTGCATCCAGATGTGTCATTCCATTTGGAAGGGGGAATACATACTTTGCTGGTACAGCCACAAGCTCTGCCCACGCCCTGTACTCTGGCAAAGCCACCACACTGTCCCCAACCTGTAATATCACAGTGTTAAGTTCATGTAAAAAGTTGTGTGTGACGTAGTATTAAAAACATCTTGAGGCTCAAAACTTGCATGCATCTGATGGGTGCATATAGTCTTAATGTTTTTTGTATATCTTTAACAAACCTTGAATCCTTCCACTCCAGGGCCCACTTCTTCAACATTTCCTGCACATTCAAATCCCAAAATGAAAGGTGTCTTTGGAGGAGAGTCTATAGCACCCTGACGCACCATTAAGTCTTGGAAGTTTAGTCCACTGCAAAAATAAATAATCAACACTTCAGTAATTTGCTATAGTCTAAAGGGATATGCACATTTCAGAAAATAAGGGTTAGCAGAGGCAGAAAAGTTTGAATGGAAAGTTTTTCACAACTTCAGAAAAAAAAAATTCCAGTGATACTTCCAAACCGCTTTAATTTATCTGAATAAAAAGCTTTAATTTTCAACTATTTGCCCAGCTCATCGCACAGTAGTTACATCATTTTTAATTCTTGCCCATTCCACCCAATGAAACAGTAATGCAAACACCAGCTGTAGACATCTATTTCCCCCCAATTTAGAATGCCCAAGTCCACCAATAGTGCCAATTAATGCAAAAACCAATAAACTATGCCCAAAATCCCCCGTCCTTTTCTACATATTTCATGTTATATAAGACGCAAGCTCTCCCAAATAATCAGATACTTGCACTAGTGGCCGCATGGCTTTTTAGTATACTGTGTTCAGATTAGCCTTTACTAGTCATTTAACTATTTGGGTTACCATTTACAGGTAACCTAAGCCAGAACTATCTGAGGTAGATTTTCAGATCTTTCTGCGCCCACTTAGTTTGGCATTTCTATTATTCCATTTTTCATTAAGTCTGCAGGTATTTAACGTATCTTCTACACTAGGCGGAATAGTATTGTTATGGCTGGCTCTCCAAGACTTCAGTAAGTCTTAAGTAATGTCGTCTACTCCACGGATCATGTTTCTACTTATGTCTTTCAGTGCTCTGACACATTGTTCTCTATAAGTATAGTATCGCTTATTTCATATTTGTCTACTTGCTGTACCCTTTCTACAATATTTTCTATAAGTTAACTTCCTTAGCAGAGCCCCTCTATTTTTTCAGCTTTCCAGGCATTTAAAATTAAAGAATGAAAAGTTAATGAGAAGGGTGGAGGCCAATCCAAATAGGTAAGTAGGGAGCACCATAGGTACACTGTTTAAGTAGGGAGGCGTTCCCATCGCTGCCTCAGGCAGCCAATAGGGCCCCGCGCCTTGTCATCAGACCACAATGTTCATGATTGGCTGTAATCTTTCAGTATTATTCAGACAAATCATTTCGACAACCAGAACGTCTAACAAATCCCATCCAGTGGGGGCAGGTATTGGGAGGGGGGCGGCGGCACGCTAGTGGGTCTGAAGCTATCAAAGATTTAATATTAATATATTTTTTTAAACAAGGTGTTACCCGAAATTTGAATTAGTACACATTTAATAAATCACAATGTAACTATAATTTGCCAAGCACAAGTGAACGTGACAATGGGTCGCCAACGTGATGCCGCCACTGAGAAAGTGTGCTGCTGTTACTGTGTGCGGTTGAAGTTACGAGCCGATTGTTCATATGTGGCGACCCGCTGCTTGGCAGATCAGCACAGCCTCCGAGTGGAATCTTATGAATAGTGTAATTTTAGTTCAATTTTTTACACAGTCCCATGATGATTGAACTATGAAGACCTTTCTCTTTCGCTAGTGACATGGAAGCTGCTTATTTTACGAGCTCATTATATACACTTCATTTCCACCACATTACTCTCTTTTTCCAATTAATGCGAGCCTACTCTATTTGTTAATTTTTGTAAATTGTAAATTTACAAGAATGTAAAAATAAGCCATACATTAATACATTCAATGGGCTTAATTTTTTTTTTTTTTTTTTTAATTGGCCCTCTTCCCCACCCAGAACGAAATCTTGGCTGCGCCACTGATCCCATAGAACATTTATTGGACTTTATCGAGAGGCCGGTAGACGCAGACAATCCGAAAACCTGCGCCGGCAACAATTTCGGAATTACGGATGTTGTAGACGCAGTATGGCTGAATATTCCTACATGAATTTAGTTCACATCACGTAGAGTTTCTGCAGTTTGCCGATCAACAAGAGATACCAGGTATCGTTGGTATCTCTTAATTATTGTCACCTGAAGCATGTATTTCTGCATCGTGTCTGAAGTCTGAGGCTTGTAGTAATCTAATCTGCAATGCATCCGTACGCACACCGAAGGTAATATGCTGCGTCCTAACAAATTGTCGATAAACTTAAGATTCGCCTCATTTCCCATACAAAAATACAGCAATGTTAACTAGAGAAAGTGCTTTTGAGTGCAAGCTGTTTTTGCAAATCTGACGTTTTGCTGAACTGATCTCTAGGGTGGGACATCAATCTATCACGAATAAAAGAACAAGTGTGTGCATCTAAAATTTATGTTGGTGCACTCAAGTTGGAAGAATTTTAATCCTTAAAAGTTATGTATTTGTTTAAACAAAATTGTTAAATTCTTTAATAGGATAGGTGTTCACGCTTAACTGGGATTCGCTCCTATTCGTCGACGCGGCCGCCACCTCATGGGGCAGTCCAGCGCGTGATTCCCGGTTATCGACACGACACGGCGTGCGGCCGCTACCGTAGCGATATCACAACCCCAGCCCATGCGTCAGTGTTTCAGTGTAGCAAGGAACCGTAGAGTGCTTGTCAACGACCTATCAAGCACTGCAGGACTAACTTAACACAGACGATTTTGACATTCAACTAAGTCAAACTGCATCAACGGAGCAGTTTAAAAAATCTGAAATTCTCAGGTGGCCATATTTGAATATATTGCTTCTCCAAAATGTGTTTCTCTTTTTCTCGATGGAACCTGTCGCTAGTCAACATTACAAAGGCGTGACAGCGCCAACAGTATTAGTAGGGGAGGGTGAGAGAAGGGGCGGGGGGGGGGGGGGGGAACAACCACCTAAGGAAAAAGTATAAATTGTTCGGAACGTAATTAAAACCTACGGAAACACACTCGCCACATTAATGGCCATTTGTCTACGTATTCCATCTGATTGAAAAATTGTAAAAGAGCACCTTCAAACTTAAATGTTTAAGTGTAAACGCATGATATTCCCCTTATATTAAAACATATCGTATTGGGTAATAACACGCAACACAAAGTAAAAAATTGTCTTTTCCACATTGCTTCATTACTTCTAAATACTAAACAGTACATTAGGAACTAAATGTTCTGTAAACAGTTATATTTCTTTTTTAATGTTTTTAGAGAAGAGTCCATTTTCTGAAAATTGGCTATACTGAAAAGACTAAGGCAACTTGCCTTAAATCCCAAACGTCCTTTCTTATCCGTAGCGATCTTAATATATGCTTTATTGAACAGTTCATCTAATTTTTTTCACACACCCTTGACTTCATATATACAGCACACTCATTACTGAAAGCATTTAATGCTGTAGAACAGTTTCGCCATCAAACTAGCATGATCCCTATCTCCTGTTCAATCGAAAATGTAGGATTTCTTTTAAGTTAATGACCCTCTATTTTTTATTATAATACAGCAGCCAACCACGTTGATGAACCGAAAGGTTCGTAACCGGTAACAGCGCTATTTCGTTAATAAATAGCATAAACAGACGGCTGTTCACGTTCACACAAATGTCACATTTTCTTTTATGCAGATAAGTTTTGTGACGAAAAGTCTTTCGTTGTGTGGTGCCTTACAATACAAAACCTGATTATAATGACACTACCGTAAATGTGACTTACGATACCGACAACTATTGTGAACAAACTCTCAACCACGGGCTCAAAATGTCAGTTTGACAAAATAGCATTTTTTTAATTTCATTCTATTATGCACAGCAGCTTCGTGAACAAAGAGGTTAAAATCTCTTGAGATGCCGTAACACTGAAAATGTGAAGCCAGTAAAATGCGCATTCCGGCATTTGTTTGTGCCCAAAACATTGGTCGACTGTGTGGTAAAGTAATTCTAGTCGTTGAAATTTATGTCATATCTAAGTAAATACTCCGATGTGACTATCAATTTACGTAAAGAGGACATTATCCACACAGGATTATAAGCGAAAAAAATCCTTGTTTTGGGCACAAAATCATGGCCCTCTGGCTTCAACCAACAATGTCTGTTCTAAGCATAGATAAGACCACCTCCCTTTATTTTAAACTTGTTCGTGATTAAAGCCCTTGATACTTTTTCTTCCTGATATAACATTAAGACCCTTCAGTCAAACTGCTAGGATTGAAAACATAACTTTTCACTTTCATTATCAATGAGCAATACGAAACTAATAGCCGTATTATTATCCCACAGTGAGTTTGGTGACGAAGCATAAATTGGCTCCTAATACAAATACCTTAAATCCACAATTAAACGAAAAGTTACAGCAGGGGTAGTAGTTGATATGCGAAACCTTTAAGCAACTCTTAGTACGAGTAACTTGCAAATTAGAGCTGACCAAAATTACATCAAACACACTGGAAAAAACACTACTGCAACAATGCCATTCAAATGGCTGGCATGTGTGGTACAGTTGTTACTTCTGACAGATTGTAGCACTATCCGGGGAACGCTTGATCTTTCAAACTGCACAATTCAGCCTGTGTGTGATTACACACATGAATGTGAGTTCCCATCATAGCCTATGCTATTAATACTGTTGCAGTACAAGGATATGCGCATAGGTATCTCAACGAATGCAGTTGACACTTTGAAACGAACGCAGTGCTTACACTGCAGCATAGTAGATGTGTAATTGCTTCCGATTTTTAACATTCCGAACATTTCACATTCAGTGAAATGTAGTGTTGAACGCACTACATGAAAACGCCTATCTAGGCTTACCATTATCGATGTGAGGCACGCTTTGTGTGGAGTAAAATCGTTACGTTTTACCTAATTAAAAGGTTGTCCGAGGCTGAGTAACAAGTTGTTCTGTTTTAATTTACGGTGAAGTAGTCACTCTTTACGGCCTCCGATATGACCTATTGGAATTATCTGCGAAACGAAGTTTTTATTTCCTCTTCCTCCACTAATTGCTTCTCCAAATTTCCCCTTTTATTCCTTTGCAACTTGCTTAATGTGCAAACTGAACAACACTGGAAAAAGGCTACTACCCTGTCTTACTCCGCAACAACTGCAATCCTTCATGCCCTTTGACTGTAATAATTGCTGTCAGTTTTTTGTAGAAGTTTTACATAACCGTTATCTGCATTTAGTCGACTTCAGAGAGTACATTCTAAATGTTTTCGTCACTGATTGTGGTCGCAGGTTGTCCTCTACGACTATTGACAAACTTCCTCGGGCTCTTCGAAAGCGGGCAAACCACCACTATGCACACTTCAAGGACAGTGTGTGATCACACACGTACCAGCATCGCATGTATTTCTTTAGGTGTCTTGCAATGCTTTTAGCTTAAAATTGAACCTCTGCTCGTTCATTGTCTAGTTCTCCGTTCAGAACCAACACACTGAACACTTCGTCCAACTAAACACACGATACTTAACTGAACTACGCGGGGACAGGTTGTCTAACACCGGCCGCTAAGCAAGTGCATTGATGTGATTCGCCTATTTTGTCCGAGCGACCGTTCAGACTTTGCTGTCACGAAGTTTGTTGATAATTGAATAAAGAAAATTTTAATTGCGGGAACCAACTCTATGTTAACGAATTATAGTAACTTTAAGAGGCATATTTGCTGTAGTTTTTCCACTGTTTTAGACGAATGGTAGAAGGTATGTAATGCGAGTACTATGCCGAAGAGACCTTAGTTCTTCCTTAACCTCCACCTCCAGATGCCGCTGCAGAGTGGCCGAGCGCATTGAGACGCTATGCTCCGGTGCGTGAGGCCGTTCCCAGTCGGGGATCGAATCTACGGCATGTATGTTATCTTTATTATAACTTCATAAATAGTTTGTAAGTTCAGGGACTGGTGACCCCGAAGTTAAGTCCCATAAGCGTAACTTTTTTTAATGAACACGTTTCCATTTTTTAAAACTTCGCTGTTACCGACACAGCGGCGGATTTGTTACGTAGCAATTGAACACACGCCCACTATCTTAAATCAGTGTTCCAGGAAGTTGTATAATCGCTGGGCTTTATCTGGTGCGTTGCGGGTGAAATCAAGCCCTGGTTTTTCATTTGACATCTACATACATACATACTCCGCAATTCACCGTAAGGTGCGTGGCGGAGGGTACACTGTACCACTACTAGGCATTTGCTTTCCTATTCCACTCCCAAATTCAACGAGGAAAAAAAAGACCTTTATGCCTCCGTACGAGCCCTAATTTCTCTTGTCTTTGTGATCTTTACGCGAAATGTAAGTAGGCGGCAGCAAGATCGTACTACACTCAGCTTCAAATTCCGGCCCTCTAAATTAACAGAAATTCACGAAAAGAACGTCGTCTTTCTTCCAGCGATCCTCAATTGAGTTGCCGGAGCATTTCAGTGACACTCGCGCATTGGTCGAACCTACCGGTAACAAATCTAGCTGCTCGCCTCTGAACCGTCTCTATGTCTTCCTTTAAACTGATCTGCTGCGAGTCCCAAACCCTTTAGCAGTACTCAAGACGTGGTCGTACAAGCGTTTTATACGCGGTCTCTTTTACATATGAAGTACAGCTTCCCAAAATTCTCCCAATAAACCGAAGTCGGCTGTCCGCCTTACAACTGTTCTTACATGTTCGTTCCACTTCATATCGCTCTGCAATGTTACGCCTAGATATTTGAACGACGCGACAGCATCAAGAAGCTCACTACTAATGCTGTATTCGAAACATTATGGGATTGTTTTTTCTACTCATGAGCATCACCTTACATTTTTCTACATTGAGAGCTAGCTGCCATTCTTCGCACCAACTAGAAATTTTGTCTAAGTCATCCTGTATGCTATTACAGTCAGTTACAGACCACACACCCTCCCATACACCACAGCATCATCAGAAAACAGCCGCAAATTACAACTTACTCTGTCATCACCTGATTCTGTTGTACGTTATTGGTAGTATTCGAAGAAAAAAAGTTTGATTTACCTTATTACACTTAGGCTAGGCGCACGTAGAGACGTGTGACACTCGCGTAATGACGCGACACTCCAGCTCGACTCTAGCTTTCCACACGCGCTGCGCCGGACCAGCGCAAATTGGGACGTGCTCATACCAGACGCTGGCTACTCGCGAGACAATGTGTGATTCACGGGTAAAGCAGTTGTTACGGCAGCTGTCCGAATCTGAATCGCATACTAACGCTGAGGGCTAAGCGTATCTTGTCTCACTAACGAATGAACGGTTCATATCTCCGAACAAATATATTTTGATTAAAGGAAATAGTGTGGACAGTTTGTGAAATCAGCATCACTCATCTTCTTGGTAGTTTCAAATTATTTCAGAATGAACAGAGTTTAAGAACTGCATACACGAAGCCATCAAAGCGATGAGAAAGTTGCGTGTGCAGGCTGTCTAAGGGAGCAGATGGCAGACGGCTTCCCCTCCCGGCATCGCCTTTCCCACGGTGCGAACGTTACTCCGACGCAGAAAACTGCCACCACGCAGCCGGGCGCAAACGCAGGTCGCGTCAGCGTCGTACTGCGTGCAAATTTGCGCGGACCTATTAGATTAGGTTAGTCTAAAAAACGCGCGCTGTGCCGTGTCACTACGAGAGTACTATACGCGTCTCAATTTGCGCCTAGTCTTACGTAAGAGTAATAATGGTAATATTTTGAAGAGTTCCACAACCGACGTGCGTTGGAGAAATTTAAGGAAGGAACTGGTACCCTGCTTTGACACGGATGACAAAATGTTCAAACTTTTTAAATGTATGATACTTAACTGCTGCGATCAGTCCCTAGGCTTACAAACAAACTAAATTAACCCTTTCAGACCCTCTGGCTACAATTGTGTACATAACTTTTTAAGTGTCTAAGATCAGAAACATTTTTCCTCAATTGAAACGTGTATATGACTGTTCAACCTTTTCATTTTGCACACTGTCAACTGCGGAAGATTACTATAAAAATACCAAGTAGTGTTGCACTTCGCAGCAGCTTGTGAACTGCAAAGAACACTCAAGTTGTGGGTTACTTGTTTTTTCACTGTACAAGTGAAAAGTTAATTATTTTGCATGGCAACTATTGAATGGTCAATTTATTTAGTACAAAAGTTAGTGCTACAAAATTATTTTAGTCCATAAAAAGAAGCCTTGTTTTTCAGAATATGCAATTTTGTAGTGCATAGAACAGAGTAAATCTTGCTTCTAAAATCATTAAAAACTTAAGAGGAATACAGCAAAAAAATTTCCTTCCTCCAGAAGGAATCAGGTCTGAAAGGGTTAAGCTAACGACACATACGCCCATGCACGAGGGAGGACATTTCTAGACTTCTATTTTATTCCCTCTTACGACAGCAGAAATAATTGGTAGCGAAATATGTTTTTATGTCCGCTTACAAAATTTCAAAGACTTTTGTCGAGAATTTGAGAGACGGCTTTGGCTGATTATAATTTTAAGTCCAATTTACGCACCATAAATATTAAAAATCAGTTAACAATAGTCTCCTTTTTGGCATTCTTTAAGAATCGTGCCAATGCAGGCTATAAAGAATCTTACACGAATCGTAGAAATTCATTCACGGTGTGGGACTGAATCGCAAGAATCTGTTCCTGATAAAGAATCGTGTTGCCCAACTTCAGCGTGTGACCATGTGACCGCCTCAACCGTGCACGGCCGCAGCCTAGTGCCGGCTTTCGGTAGGCCTGGGTAAACGATACTCGCGTTCGAACATGCTTGGGATTTCCCGATACAGCAGAAACACTACAGTATCGAACTGTTTGAACACTCATAACGAATGACTCGCGCTGCACATTTGCAAACGATATGCGGGAACTTTTGAAGTTACCAGGTCATCGCTTTGCCCAAGACTAATTTCATAGGAAGTACAAATACATGTAAAAGAAAATGGCATCACCATGATAGACTATATTTCTTTTAAAACAGTGCTTACGTTACCTGCTTGATATAACTTCAAGATACGATAATTTGAGAAACAAAATATCTGCTACTGTAAAAGAACTACTGCAGCAAATTACTGCAAATCCTTCATAAGTAGAAATCACGTTTAATGTGATAAGAGATAGGTTGCAAATGACCATTCCACTCCCAGTTCATACGGTACACTAACAGATCAAAATGTTACCACCTTTTAATCGCCTTTGAATACAAGATTGAAAGAGATGGAATAGAGAAAACAAATTTAATAGCCAATCACGGAAATAAGTCGTATGAAAAACTAATTGCGACTACCGAATAAACAGTGCACGAGCTACTGTGTACTTAGTACCAACAGGCGTCGGTAGATTGCAGCACTAGAATTATAAACAATGATTGCTATTGTTTACGTATAGCCCATATTCGTTTCTGTTTTTACTTATGACGTGCACCCTAGAAGCTACTACAGTCCGAATTTCAAACTTACTAAACTCCATAGTATATTGACACTTATCTTGGATATAAATAGTTTACTGCACATCGCTAAAAATCTTAGGGATTTTACCTCCTGACATTGCTAGATAGCGTCGTGATCGAATGTTCGAACATATCCCGAGATTTCCCGAAGTGTGACGTAAATTGTTCGAATAGATCGAGTCGTGCTCAAACCAGCTCTAGCTTTCAGTTACTGACTGGCCAGTGCGTTCAGATCAGTGTCGGCACTACAGTGTCAGTGTTCCCACGCCAGTGGCAGACCAGCTCGCCTCGTCAAATGCGCCGCTCTCACTGGCCGAGTGCGGGGCGCCGTGCGTGACTGCCGACTGGCTTTGGCCAGCTGGGTGGCACCACTGTGGTGGCAGTGTGGCACGAAGCCGGGAAGACTTCAAAGTCTTCGTCCACATTACCGGCCACCACGAACCGGAACGGGATGTGCCGAGCCGGCCCGTGCACAGTCTGCGCACGTCGCCGGCCTATGTTTTCACAATGCGCAACGGCCAGAGCCCACACACACACACACACACACACACACACACACACACACACACGGAAATCCACTTTTTCGATTTTTACGCTTTAAACAATTGACGGTATATAGGACCTCCGCACATCGTTTTATAAACTTATTTTTTCCTTACAAGGTTTACCTTGCCTGTGAAAAACTACTACTCTCCGCACGAGTTTTTACTTTCGTAACGCTCCTCAATATCACAGGCGTGGCCAGGATATTTCTGGAGGAGGTTTTCAATGAATGGACATCGTAATGACGTGCACTGTTAATAGAATTGCATGCGTCACTTACACAGTATATACTATATTTTATTCGAAAGTACTATACTCTAGAAACAAAATTAGAAAACTACATAACCATCCGGGCGCGCAGGCGGTAGTTTACCGTCGTTAAAAAAGCAACAAATATTTCATTTCTCCGGTCAGAGTTGGCCGGGAGGCGCAGTATTCTCTAGTCACACCATATGGCGCCAGGGAAAGGCAACAAGAGCAGGTTTGGGCTCGTCATCCTCCTCAGTCATGGTTCTTACTTCACAAGTGCAGGCTGCCGGTAGATTTACCGCCGTGCGCCCATATATGTTTTACTTTTCTCACGCTCCATCGGAGCTAAATGTTAGTATTATTTGTAAATAATTTGACATTGTCTGTTAAGACTTACTTACGAAGTTTCTTACCATTATCAATAAGGAACCTTCTCCAAGCTTTTATTTTGTTACAACATTTATTTTCAATTATTAGAGAATCCAATCTTATTTCTTAGGAACATTTTCACACACACCAGAGGATACACTGCGAATTTTTCAAGAACTGTAGGATGAATCCTAAGAGGAGCGTGAGAGACACGGAGGTGAACACCAGCCGGAAGACGAAATCGACAATCCAGACGATATAGATTTCAAACCTGCGTCTACTGAAGCTCACAGCAGTGACTCAGAGGTAGAGTTATCCGACGGAAAAGAAGACCTTGTCGAGAATGATGTGAATATTCCGGATATGCAAGGTTTGAGATTTTTCACTGGAAACTATAAACAATTTGGACTAACAAGCCTATTTTACCAAAAGCGAAGACAAAGTTCAAAAATATAAGTAAAATTCCTGGCCCCAGAGGACAGGCTAGGAATTTTAAAGCAAAACTAAGATGTTTTCACCAAATAATGTACTTAGAAATTATCGATGGGATCGTTAGATGCACTAATATTTTCATTGCTCAAACGAAAAATGAAAGAAGTGGGTCCTCCAACAATACAGTCTGTGAAAGACATTACAAGCCCACTTCAAGGGCTTAAATAAATGCAGTGCTCGGGTCTTTGATTGCTGTGAAACGTGGAAACCGGGCTGATTTTTCAGAGTATTTTGACAAGTGATGGAACAGGACTATTTTGCGCGCTACTTTTAGTAATCGTAGATTTCTATTGTTGAGACCATTTTGTTTCGCCGCCGCCCCGGGCCTCCAACAGCCTCTGCACCTACATTGCTTTTAAATCGGCCGCGCAAACTAAGTTGATATTCGGTGCTGTGACTAATGGGAGCAGCCGTCCCATTTACGATCGTTTGCCGGGTATCATTAGATTTTACGAACAATGCAAATTTTTTAACACTTTAAACTATGGTTATTTTTCATCATTAGTGAACGAAACCTTGAAATTGATACCTCAATCATTAGTTTTGGATTATTATACGGGAGAAGACGTACCCACAAGAAACACCGATGAGAAATGTATCTGATCGATTTTCTTGGGTCATGTTGCTATATTAGCTCCGCCATTTTATTTAGACGAATTTTTACCATAAAATTCGTAATCAGCGACCTCAAATACCCTGTGTGATGAATTGTGTGAATTAAACGCTTGGGGTTTTGGCCACGTTTTGGGGATTCCGTCCCACTGTGCGGCTGGGTGAACACGGCCTAACACGAGGGACGATTGGGTGGCGATGCAATAATTCGCTCTTTTGTCCGAAAGTAATGCCGGCCATGACCTGTAATTCAGTGCCTCTCCTCCAGTTTAATATCTCATTTTTGTCATTACATGAAGCATAACCGTTTTTATGAATGAACAGGCAGAGAGTTGTCGTGAGCTGTGGCGCGGTGGTTCGCTTGGCGCTGGCACTGCGCACGCCAGTGCCATCACATGACAGCACAGGCACGGTAATGAGCATCTCTAGCGGCGGCAGTTGGTGTGGCGCCAGGCTAGCGGCTGAGCCGCTGTCGCCAGTGAGTCACGAGGAGTCGCCGACAGCCCGCGGCTGCTGTGGCCGAGACCAGCTGATTCATCAGACAGCAATGAGGCGGTGCCCAGACTGCCCAGCTCAAACACCTGTACCGCACCCACAAATCACATGCTAGTTCTAAGGAGCACATACTGCCCCACACATACAGAATACATCAAGATGTAAAAACAGAAGGTTGCTGCAAAGGGGGGTTGGTATTGACTTGTGTTTACTCTGTCAAACGAATTACAAAAGCAGTTGGGTTCAGATAGTGTACTGACCAGGTAGTGCTAAGCAGCAACAACGTGACTTACCCGAAGCTATGGCATTGAGAGCCATAGGAAGGTGGCTACAGCTACTGAAGTGTAAGTAGAATTTCCAAGACCTATACGCGATTTCAATGAGGAACCGTTGAAGACAAGCCAAGGTCGTCCACGGTAACATCAGCAAGAGATGACAGTTATCTCCGGTTAACAGCCAGTGGAGACAGGAGTCTGAATGGAACTCAGCTGCAACGCACCGTCCAGACAGGAACAGGGCGCGCAAGATCCACCACAAATAGTCCGAAATCGCATTCAGGAAAGTGACCTACACGCAGAGACTTACCACAAAACCGTTTAACCCACAGAAACCGGGCGGAGGAACATCATTTTGAGTATTAACGATTCGCGGCGGGTTCTTTTCACAGATGGATTAAAATTTTATGCTCAGCCAGACAATCCGTTTCTTCATCTGGAGAGAACATGGTAATCGGCACAATCCTGCTTACTTGCAGGAAACACCATATGATGGAGTACGAGTGGTGTGGGCAGGAATCAATATTGGCGGTCGCATGGGTTTGATGTAGTTATGAATGGCGCTTTGATTGCTCAGCAGTCTAGAGACTACGTCCTTCAACATTTACTTGTACCCAACGACGGTGCCATAGAAAATAGGACTTTCCTGGTGGACGATAATGCTCCTCCCGATAGCTGCACTGGTGGACAACATGCTTGAAGGTGAGGGAATTAAATGGAGTGACCAGCTTGTTCATCGGAGTTTAACCCGACTGAGGATGTCTGGGATGCACTTGGCAGACACACTGCAGCCATACCAGCACTTTCCACAGAGCTGTTGTAGAATAGCCAAATATCCCTCAAACGCTAATTGATAATGTCATACTGTAAGTCAGGCAGTTGTGCAATTGTACTGGCCGTCAGAACTGATCACAACCCATATTAGAGGGCAACAAGCATGACTTACGGTAGCCTCTTGATGCTGCGCTCAAGTGTGTTTAGACTGCCGAATATCGTACTGCATAATAAATAATTTTAACTAATATCTGAATAAAATGTTAGCAAATGTAAATTGTGTACAATAACCTAATCCTTTAAGTGTTTGGAGCAGTAATTTTTAGAGTTTTTGGGAGCCATGTTTTCTTGATATAGTAGCGTGCATTTGTAGTGGCGACGCAGCAGACAGGCGGGCTAGGCAGTTGGCTGCACGCAGCCGACGGCGCACGCGCGCAGTCGACGCAGACACGCGTCGAGAGATCGATGCCGCCCACACTGCCACAGACATGCGGGTTTGTGCGAGACTGCTCTCTCTTTCGTCTAATTTGTCGCAGCCCGCTTTGTGATCGTTAATGCTTCACAGTCGACAAGAAAATAAGGAAGATTAGTGTAACATCACAGTCTAACATATACAGTCACGACACTCACTGCTATGGAAATTATTACCAACTGACAGTTACGACACTAGCGCTCTTAGCAGTGGGCTATGCGCTGTAGGACAAAGTTATGTTAATAATAACTTGTCTGCCAAATTAACCAAATAGTTTGAATTTTTTTCCTTTCAAGCGTTAGTAAAATATTTAGATGCGTATATAATCGTCAAATGTAAAAGCAACCGAATTTAACCGTAACTTATTCATTAAGAAATACTTACGAATACGGGTATATTCGCAGCTTATCAAAACGAATGGCCTTAGGTTTCATGTCGTTTGTGGTTCAGATGTAGAAATAATTGCTTGGTTTCTGATTTGTTGGGGAACGGTGTTTTGGCTTTCGATGTTTTATTGCGAACTATGTGAGGCCTTTCCTTCAGCTACAGTTGTGGTGGCTCATCTGGTACATTGAATAATGTAGGTATTGTATTCCATATACGTTTACAGCGTTCAACACTTACTGATTTGACTGGAAGTACCTATATATTTCCGCGTTCTCGACGTATCACATTGACCTAGACAGCAAGGGAACAGCAAACGAATGAAGCCGTTCGCAGCGCTATTTTGAGCCAGATTTTCTGTTTAGTAATACTGTAAAATCCACCGAACAGCTGCAGTATATTGCACGATTTTCTCGAACTATTGACATTTATGACTTACATGAAGTGTATCGTGTGTGATGCAGATGGTATATTTATGCGCCGATCTTTATTGCGTGTTATGATCGATTCTGTTATTCCGACTGCCAGTTTTAAATTAATCTAGTGCAGCAGACTGGCAAATAACATGTATTTACTGAGTCTTATAGCAAATATGCTACTTTACCCCACCACAAACATAAATGGGAACAGTGAAACCAAGTCTGTGCTCTCAGTACAGCATTGATGAACGCATGCTGTGTACGTTCCTCTGCGTTATTCTAATATTGGCGCTTTTTCTGAACGGTAGCCGTTTGTTACCGTTAAAAACCCGCGGGTGACCACTCTTAAAAGCCTAATATTTGCTTTCCCCTCCAGTCTTCTCTTCCGAAGGGCTAACAATTGCTGCTGCAACTGAAAATAAATTAATTTTGGTCATAGCTGTCTGGCTTAAATAAGCATCCGCAAGATCTCTCGCTTCATCAGTAGCATGCACTGTTAAAGACAAACAAGGCATACTTCAATAAATCAAACATCACTCAAATGCAATGATAATAGTAACTGGTCGACATCTGGAGTTGCACCAATAAAAGATTTTAACGGCGCCGCTGACTACGCCGTTTAAAATTTACTGCAGTCGTGGGGCGCATGTACTACCTATATGGAAGGCAACGACATGCAATATTTGTTTAATAATCCATTATATTTGTGGTCGTTGGATGGTGGGTCTGAGAGATTTAAAATCAACGATTCAGTACGAAAATAGTTGCAGGTTTAAAACCATTTCTCTGTGACAAAGGCATGTAAAGAAATTTAATACCTAGTTGCAGGTCTTCCATCCAAAGTGTGAACTGAATATTTTTCCTACAGTAGTAATGTTCTGCCATTATCTATTACTTCTCCAGACTGGCTGAAATCCCAACGAAAGGGGTATCATTTTATCATCCACAGTAAAAAAATAATAGGAATGCGTCTTAAAATTTCTTATTTCTATTCAACCAACGTTGATCTTAATGCTCTCACATTTCACAAAATTTTCTGTAGCTAGGTTTTTTAAGTACAATACTTCTGAGTCTGTTCCGTTATGTTGTATCTGAAGTTTGAAACCTGTATCGTCGAATAACGATTACCGAAATAGGAATCATTTTTTTAATGCCTAGATTCAACATATCTGCCTCGTCAGTCGTTTAATAGGAGAGAGCAGTAGAATTTCCACCGACTTAACAGCCACAAGAAAATCCGCACGTTAGAACGTGATATTAGAAGTTCTTCCCGTTCCAATTTTGTTTTTCTTTTTTTTCGTTTTTCCTGCTTTCCTTTTTCCCCATTCACGAACTATGGTCCGGAACGAAAGCTACCTGAAACTCATGTATTCCAATTTTCTATGGTTTTAAATACGGTTGTACATAGCTTGATTGTTATTTTCTTATTTACTGTAGGTCCATGTATCTTCTGAAGATTGATATAAATCAATCGAAACTGCGGTAAAGTTTATTAAACTTTAATTTGCATCTGGTTGGCTGTTACTTCTGCTATTTCAATTTTGTTTCTCCTGCTGCAATAATTCAGAGAAATGTGCACAGAGTAGCATTATGATTTTCATCTCTACGGGAAGCACGGTCTGACTCAACAGTACCTCCAACGCGACTTATTAACTGTGACAATAGTACCAAAACTATGCTTTATCTATCGTCATTGTGCAACAATAGAACTTAACTTCCCAGAAGTAAATAATAGCTTTAGTTATAGCCAAGGATTTTATGACCACACTTTTTCGATGGATCCTCAATTTTGCGAGTGCTTTGAAACGGCTTACATTCATACCATGTAGTCTGAACGATAAGAAAGTCAATTACTTTGCAGCTTTCCAAATCGGTTCCGTTAGCGTTTTTTCGTCTGAAGCCCGGCTCGATGTGGGGCCGCTGCTTTCAGTGTCAATGCACGTATAACCGACATTTTCCTTTGTCCTTTACTACCGCACGAACACAGAATAAGTCAGACAACGGTTCGGAAGTTTTAACATCTTCAGCTACGCTTGGATATCGCCACTTGGAAGCTGCTCAGACAGCAAACCGCAACTTAAGTGTTGCATGTTGTAAATACTTTGTACAAATTAAAAATTTAGCCACTCATAATTTATTTAAACAACATTAAAAGATGGTGGCTGAAGCACTGCAGAGCTGTAGCGCCGTTACTGAGAAGCGTAGTCCTTGTTTGGTTAGCAAGCCATTCTTTACCGGTATGTAGTACATTTCTTACAAATTGTTAGCACAGATATTTTGTAAAAATTCATTCTAAGCGCGGATCATTCGCAATGTTTTCTACCAGGCTCCTAGAAACCAACTGTGTGGAAATCAACATGAAGTTCAAACAACTATCGCGCGGAACTCTGCTCGCGCTATTCAACCACGAGAACCCGAGAGGAGCAGCCAAGAGGATTGCGCACTTTAAAACAATACAAGCATGCAGAATATTTAACTGTAATTGGCATAAGGAGTCCTTATGTGTAATTTCAGTAATACCCCAATGGAATGTTTTAGGGCAATTATCTTGCCCAGTCCGTCCCCGTAGCTCACACGGCAGCGTCGCTACGACGCTGGGGAGGGGGGGGGGGGGGGCTGGGTTCGAATTCCCGGTAGGTGACTGGGGGTTGTGTGTTATCGACACGCAAGGCGCCGAAGTGGCGTTAACTGAAAGACTTACGCTAGACGGCCGAACGCGGCATCTCCCGGCCAAAAATGCCATACGATTTTTTACCTTGCATAATCTATAAAAATAACCTAGTAGATAATGTTGCAATTTCGACGAGGCTTTTTCTCCGGATGATGCTGTTGTGGGTGGAGATCTGAATGGTGGGAAAAAATGTTAAATCGCAGGATGATCAGCGTATCGACGTATAGTGCAGGAACTATCAATTTACCCTCATTGTGAACAGATTTAGAGTATTGCGAATACAGAGCCTTTATTATGTAACTACGCGCCAGCGGAACGATCAGTGGAAGCAGTTATGTCAATCTTGAGTAAGGCAGATGCCAGACCGATTCATTAAGAAATGTCGCGCAAGAAATCAAATAGGCTACAGGATACAGGCTATACTTTCGATATTGCTCGTCAGTGTAGGACTAAGTAGTGGGGGATGCAGCGAAGAACACGTGCTTCGCTACAAGATCTACCCCGCGCGGAAGCGTCACGGACGTGATCCTTCCAGTACAGCAGTTGACGCCTGCTCCGGCCACCGCCACTGTCCACCAACGAGGTGCCAAAGGCCTGAAGATGTTACTGTAGAACCGAAACCGGTTGCCAGCAATTAACCCCAACAGCTTGCAATCTAGACTTATTTTAATTGTCAAACAGTAAGAGACGCTGCAAGAGACGTCTTTATCACGATAAGAGCTACTGTCCAAGTTCCGAGGAGTCGTGCAATGTACTGCTTATGGGAAGAAACGACCGTGCGGATAAAAATCCGCAATTAGAACCCACACGGAGGCATTTCCCACAGGCCATACGAGACCACAAGAGCAAAGGGCATAAACAGCGGCGTTGTACAGTCAGGTGGCTTACGGAGCAGAGATTTCTATGTAGTGTGACAAAAATAAGCCCAGATTTTAAGCTGCTTGCACCTTTATTCGACATAGAATACGTCCCCTTCTGAAGTGTTTTATGCTCCACAAATTGTGTGTGTGTGTGTGTGTGTGTGTGTGTGTGTGAAAGAAACGCCCTTACAATGGTGAAATAAGTGTGGCGCCTGCTGGCTGGGTGTGGTATACCGCGGCGTGTGGCAGTGCCGCCGCCGACGCGCTGCAATATTTACCGGAGGGTGGCGGGGGCGGGGAAAGTGACGCGACGCCATCGACCGCCGGCGGCGCCAGCCACGTGGGCGTCTGCTCTCAACCTGTGGCTGCCGCACCTGGCCAGCTAGTGGCGCCACACCAGTGGCTTCACCGCCGTTTACACGTCGCACCAGCATTTTCCTACTTAAAGTATGGGGAGGTGAAATCTCCATCACAATACCTGCATTCAAAGGTCGATGCAATTTTAGAAATTTTCTCTGCGACAATCGTGTTGAGCAGCATTTTTTAACCTTTGGGTCGTGACCCCTTGCGTATCGCCAAGTCTGGGGGGGTCGACGTTACAGGAGGCAGTATTTTCACCATCAAACAACCAGCCAAGCATAGGCAGATCCGAGGGGGATGTGGAGGTAAAAGGTCGTTCGCCGCCGCCGCCGCCCTCCCCCCCTTCCCTCGAAGCTGCTGCTTCTTCGCAATATCCGAAGCTAGCGTGCTATCACTCCACTGTCTTCGGAACTATGAGGCTTGTTTGATTGGACGTGAGGTGAAAAGGGATGGCCGGTAATAGTCTTTCTACTGAGCCCCCCTCCTGGATCCGCCCCTGCAGCCAGGAGCTGCTTGACTACTAGGTGTTCGGTAATGCAAAAACCTACGCCTAATAGAAGTAAATTTATATCGTATGAAAATTACACGTCTCTGCGTTAATTCTCAGTTGACTAGAAGAATTGTTTTATAATAAATACAACATGTTAACAACGAATAAAACGCCTGAAAACTTCAGGTACCAGGTGATAGCTAAATTTAAAGATAGAAAAGTAACTGACAAATTTTTCTACAAGTTTATCAGTGCGACCTTGCTCAACGAGCATAATTCGCTTCTGAGCTATACCTGCAATGCGAAGTATTTTTTTCTATCAGAAGTCATGTAATAATAGGATGTCTTCCATTCTGGAAAATTGAACTAAATATATTCGATAATGTACGATAGTTTACATTTGTATTCATTTTTACAAGAAAGTTATTAACAAAAAATAATTTGTCTCAAATTAGTGTTTTAGTTCAGGGAGGGGCTGGGGTCGCCAGTTTCTTTTTAGCTGGAAGGTCATGTATTCAGGAAGGTTGAAAAACACTTGTGTTGGTATAGCTATTACGAGCTTGTTGCATAGTGATATTCACTTTTTTATTGTAAAGATTTTTCACTTCAGTGGCTTCTTAGCTCGCGTGTGAAGTATTCTGTAGACGCAGATGCGGAAATACTATATGGAAAGCTTAATGAGACTTAACAGCAGGGGACCTTGAGTACGTGGACTTTTAATTCTGTAGTTTGTTATGAATATACAGATTTGTGCATATATTTATTGGTAAATCACTTCTATATCTTTAGTTCCCTTAGGGCCAGCGCGTGTACATATTGTGCCTCTTGTTCATATTCTTGTCAATGCTTTGAGATTATATATTACATTTTATAATTTCTTTTAATTTGGTATGAAACAGGAAACCCCTTATTTTAGGTGGCTGATTGTTACTGTTAGTTACTGGAAGCCACGACACTATTCAGCTCTTTCGTTGGAGTCTAGGAAGTTAAATTGGATCTGACACCTGCCAGAATACACGAAGAAATAATGCAACTTCCAATAATATCTTATGTTCTGTTTCTACAAATTTCGAGACTGAAAAATTAGGAAATTGTGGGCTGTTTGTTTTAGCTGCCCGATGATTGTTATCTGAAGAGGAATTTGTTGAACAGGCGGCAGAAGAACTTTTACCACCTGAAAAATGTTTGACACGAGTCATAACAGCGTTAATTGCCAAGGGAAGGGAAGGCATTCATTACAAAATATTAACCAGGAGTTTCCGGTATTACTGAGCGCCTATGCCCCGTTGGAAACCATTTTCCAACAAGGAGCACGAGCAGGCAAAGCAGACTGTACAGCACACGGAAGCAAGAGACACGGACAAATATGTAGCTGCTGCAAAGTACCCCTATAAATTGAACCATGCGTTGAAAAATTTCACAAATAATTAAGTTCTGAATAAATGCTTTACCTAACAATCGTTCTAACATTTGAACATATCCTAATCCTCACTAAGAACATTGGTTTCATAAATGTACTACTGGAGTCCACTGGGACATACGTCCCACGTAATTGTGAAGCTAACGAATAACCGAAATTAGGAACATGGCCTGCCTCTATCTCATTCCAAAAGCAAGAAACCAATTGTTACAGTAATGAGAAATTTCAGTTACGTCACAAAAGGGTTGACGAACCGTCTCGACACTTTCAAAATATCGATGTTGGATACGAACTGCAGCTGTAGCTGTAGCGTATATTGGCTGTATTTACGTTAAAAGAAAAGCAACCAGCTGCCTTTAGGCTTAAAGGCAGCTGGTTGCTATTCTTTTAACGAAAATAAACAGCCAATCTTGACATTTGGCGCGATTGACGGGAATAGCAGGAAAGGCGCTAATTTGGCGGGAGACGGACTCGAACCGACGCCCTCCCTGCGCCCCCTCGCCGCGTGGTGGCCAGTGAGTCAGCCGGCGGTGGCAGGTGGCGTCGGCGGCCGTATCGACGCTGGGTGCGTGCTGCGGGGGCGTTAGCGGGGGCGCGTCGGCGTCGCGGCGCCCGCCAGGCTGCCGTTGCGTCGCCCATCGATTGCGGCGGCGCCAGACAGCGCGTCTGCTAGCCGCCCGGGGCAACGCCCTGCCGCCGCCCAAGGACTGCCCCAACCGCCCAAGCCCTCCCCACCGCCTGGCCGACACCCGCTACCAGCTAGACCAATCGTACACGCACTACGGACAACCTTAGGGAATTCATTATTCGTACAGTAATTATTTGGTACCGAGAATAGGGATTTGAAACCATTACCTCACCACGGACAACGTAGTGGCCGACAGCCTGCACCGAGCTAGAGCAGCGGCGTTTACTTCAGGCTTCGGCACACGCAGCATTATCTCAACCAGTGCAGTGACGTAACCAGGATATTGTGAAAGGGGGGGGGGGGGGGGGGTCCGAATGGTTAGAGAAATTTACAAGGGCTCATGTTTTCCATTTATTCTAAAAATGGAGGCTAACATTTAATATTTTATGCACTGTTTGCGTTTGTAAGACCACCTTACAAATACTGCAATATTTGATACAGAGCCGGCCGCGGTGGCCGAGGGAACTGCGAGGGAACTGAGGCGCTTTAGTCACGGTCTGCCCGGCCACTACGGTCGGGGGGTTCGAATCCCCCCTCGGGCATGGATATTTGTGCCGTCCTTAGTTATAGGTAGTTCATAAGTAGTTTGTAAGATTAGGAACTGATGACCCCATAGTTAAGTTCCATAAGCTATACAAACATTTGAACATTTTGATATAGAAAATTGAGGAAAACATTTCTTAAAAATTGTTTCAATATCCGCCAGCAGAACCATCGGTTACTCCAAACGAAGTCAGATCAGAATGAGAAGTGTTTCTTTGTATTTGAACACTGGTAACGATACGGTTGCAAGTCACCAAGCTCGCTGCCTGTCAGCCATGACTGTAGCTTGGTGTTTCGCAAAATCTGCATTGATTTTCGCATCAGTATAAATACCTTGAATATTGTATTAGGAAGCTCAAGTATATAATTTTATTTCAAAGATTATTGGTTCTTTTACTCTTGTTGGCATTGCAACGTATCCATCCTCTAGATAAAAAAATTAGACCTATTCTTAAATCTACCTTTAAAAAGTATTACACGTACTGAGGTGCCTTATGATGTAATGAAATATTTCCACTCCAAATAAAGACTCCACTGCTGCAAATAGATAAATAAGCTATTATAGTAGTACGTAGTTTAACGCTAGTGGACAAATGAAAGTAGGTTCTCTTTTCTTTTCTTTTTTTTTTCTTTCTTTTCTTCTTTTTTTTTTTTTTTTTTTTTTTTTTTTGTGGTTTTAGGGCGCACAACAGCTGTGGTCATTAGCGCCCAACACTGCCCAAAGTAAAAAAGAACCGGGGTTAGAAATTAAATGGCTTTCGCCATATTTGCACGATGTATAAAAAGTAAAACTCTGTTAACCGATTGCAGGTCATCAGCTAAAATGGCAGACAATTCAAATGGGAAACACAGATCATGACGGAGACGGTTAAAAAATGGACATTGCACTAAAAGATGGTTCACAGTAAAAGGTGCATCACAGTGCTCACATAAGGGAGCAGGACCACCACGTAATAAATGCTGGTGGCTAAAACGGCAGTGGCCAATACGAAGCCGGGCCAGAACAATCTCCTCTCGGCGGGAGGGTCGAGATGACGTTGACCAGAGATCAGGCACAGGTTTAATGGTTCGCAATTTGTTCCCTGACAGGGATGACCAATGTAGATACCAACGGGAGATAATACGCTGGGAGATACCAGCGCGAAGGTCATCAGAGCTGGTGGAAAAGGTAGATAGCCGAGGAAGGAGAAGTGCTTCCTTGGCAGCCGTATCCGCAGCCTCATTCCCCAACACTCCCACATGGCCAGGGACCCACAGAAACGTCACCGTAGTTCCGCTCGTTGAAAGAGAAGTAAGGCAATTGCGGATGCTTTGTACCAGGGGATGGGCCGGATATAGAATGCGAAGGCTCAATAAAGCACTCATAGAGTCCGAGCAAATGACAGTCTTACTGAGCGAGTTTCGCCGGACGTATTGTATGGCTTGGTATAATGCATACAGCTCAGCTGTAAAAATGGAACTCCACTCAGGAAGACGATATTTAAAAGAGACGTTGCCAAGTACAAAAGCACACCCAACACCCTGGTCTGTCTTTGAGCCATCAGTGTAAATGAACAAATTGTCATCAAATTTAAACCGGAGAGCGTGAAATTCTCTCTGGTAGACGAAACGAGGTGTGGAGTCCTTTGGAAGAGAATGAAGATCAAAGTTAACACGGACTTCGGGGCTTCGCCACGGTGGAGAGATGCTCTCTCCAGTCGAGTAGATAGCAGGCATTGTAACGCCAAGCTGGCCGAGTAGCGAACGCAAGCGTACTCCCGGTGGTAGCAGAGCAGACGGGCGCAGAGCGAAGAGACTGTCAAGTGAGTCGTTAAAAAAAACTGCGTACGTCGGGTGTCCTCGCATGGACGACAAACGACTAGCGTAACGGCTAAGCAGGAGTTCCCGACGGTAAGAAAGGGGTAGTTCGGCGGCCTCGGCATAGAGGCTCTCAACGGGGCTAGTATAAAACGCTCCTGTCGCCAGACGGAGACCTTGGTGGTGGATTGTATTAAGGCGGCGCAGTATGGACGGTCGAGCCGAAGAATAAACGATGCTACCATAGTCCAGTTTGGACCGAACTATGGTGCGATACAGATGGAGGAGAGTAGACCTGTCAGCTCCCCACGAGGTGCCATTTAACACCCGCAGCACATTGAGAGAGCGGGTACAGCGAGCTGCCAAACGGGATATGTGGGGAGACCAACTTAACTTCCTGTCGAGAACAAGTCCCAAGAACGTCGTGGTATCCACGAATGGAAGTACTATGGGGCCCAGACGAAGGGATGGGGGAAGGAACTCCTTCCGCCGCCAGAAGTTCATGCAGACTGTCTTGTCGGCTGAGAATCGAAAGCCAGTGTCCATACTCCACGCGTGGAGATTGTCTAGGCACCGCTGGAGGCGCCGCTCCAGGAGACCCGTTTGCTCAGAGCTGCTGTAGATCGCGAAGTCGTCAACAAATAGGGACGCCGACACTCCCAGTGGAAGGTGATCGGCTATAGAATTGATTGCCACTGCAAATAAAACAACGCTCAGGACCGAGCCCTGGGGGACTCCGTTCTCCTGATTAAAAGTGCTCGATAAAACCGAACCAACACGCACTTTAAAAACACGGTCTGTTAAAAATTCGCGGATAAAAATTGGCAGGCGACCCCGAAAACCCCATGTATGCAGAGTGCGGAGGATGCCCATCCTCCAGCAGGTGTCGTATGCCTTTTCCAGATCAAAGAACACCGCTACTGTCTGGCGCTTCCGTAAAAAGTTATTCATTACTGAGGTAGATAGGGCAACAAGATGATCCACCGCAGAACGGTGCTTGCGAAACCCACATTGGACATTAGACAGGAGATGTCGCGTTTCAAGCCACCATACCAGGCGCCCGTGAATCATGCGTTCCATCACCTTGCATATGCTACTGGTGAGGGAAATGGGGCGGTAGCTGGAAGGAAGACATTTGTCCTTCCCAGGCTTTGGTATGGGAATGACTATGGCTTCACGCCAGCGTCGCGGAAAGGTGCCTTCTATCCATATGCGGTTGTAGGTGGCCAGTAGGAAGTGCAAGCTCGTTGGTGAAAGGTGTTGCAGCATCGCCACGTGAATGCCATCTGGTCCTGGAGCGGAGGACCGCGAAGACGAGAGTGCGTGGTGAAGCTCTCGTACAGTAAACTCGGTATTGTAGCATTCACGGTTCTGAGAGGTAAAGGGCAATGGAGTCGCCTCCACCGTCCGTTTCCTAGCTAGGAAAGCGTCAGTGTAATGTGAAGAGCTAGAGACCTCTGCAAAATGTCGACCCAGTGCGTTGGCTATTTGTGGAGGATCGACGACGGTGTCAGTTGCGACACACAGACCGGGAATTGGGGAATGAGCCATAGTGCCCGAAATTTTTCGAAGGTTACCCCAAATGATGGAGGAAGGGGTAGACCTATTAAAAGAGCTCGTGAATGAGCGCCAACTGGCGCGTTTACAGTCGCGAAAGAGGCGACGACAATAGGCCCGCAGCCGTTTGTATCGGATGCAGTTGTCGAGCGTGGGCCGTTGTTTGAAGATTCTAAGGGCACGTCGCCGTGCTCGCAGAGCGTCACGGCATTCCGCGGTCCACCACGGGACAAGGGGACGACGTGCGTGGGAAGTCTTGCAGGGGATGGAACATTCTGCGGCTGTCAGAATAACTGTGGTAATGTGTTCCACTTGGTCGTCTATACTAGGATAATGGTAAGTACCAAAATCCGCCAGTGACGTGTAGAGCTCCCAGTCCGCTTTCGTTAACTGCCAGCGGTGTGGATGCTCAAGGGTGTCAGGCATCATTAGGTGAATTACACACGGAAAATGATCGCTCGAATGTGTGTCTGAGAGAGCAGACCATTCAAGACGCCGTGCCAGCTGAGCAGTGCAGATAGCTAGATCTATATGGCTGAAAGTATTTGTGGTGTCTGAAAGATAAGTTGGTTCACCAGTGTTAAGGCAGATGAGCTGAAGGTGGTTCAGTATATCTGCCAGGAGGGAGCCCCGTGGACATGGTCGTGGGGAGCCCCAAAGGGGATGGTGGGCATTGAAATCTCCCACCAACAAAAACGGACGCGGAAGCTGGTCAATAAGATCTAGGAGATCTGATCTAGTGACGGGAAAAGAGGAAGGAGCGTAAATATTGCACAGTGTGAAGACAAATCCAGGAAGGTATATCCGGACAGCAACAGCTTGTATTGGAGTACACAAAGGGACCGGTGTACTGTGTACGTCATCCCGAATAAGCAACATTACGCCCCCGTGGGCTGGAATTCCTGCCACTGGAGGAAGGTCAAAGCGAACGGTAGTGTAGCGTGGGAAAGTAATTCGAGTACCAGGGAGCAATTTTGTCTCCTGTAGAGAGAAGATGATTGGATGATATGTTCGCGTTAAAAGCTGCAGTTCTGTCCAATTCGACCGGATACCACGAATGTTCCATTGAAGAATATCCATAATGGGATAAAATGAGATGAAGGTGGACATCAGCCCGACGAAGGTGGCGGGCCACAGTGCGAATGTTCGCAACTGGTGGTGTCTGAGACAGGAGGGTCTTGCTCCATATTCTCAGAGGTTACCACAGCAGCTGCGTGAGTGTGGTCGGCAGCCCCATCTTTGGCTGATGCACCTGGAGAGACTATAGGCTTCCAGGGGATGCCATCGTCACATTGTGAGGTAGGAGGGGGGAGAGTTTTCCCCCTATTTGATTTCTTGGAGCCCTGGTGAAGCTCCTTGGTTGGCTCAGACGTTTTGGTAGGGGTGCGGAGGAAATCCTCGCGCGAATGCTCTTTCTTAGACTTTCGCGTCTCTATCTGTGGTTTCACAGCTGAAGATGAAGATGAAGACTTGGAAGAGGTACTCACACTTTTCGTTGAACGTGACGCCGTTGTCGATGTAGACTGTTTGACAACTACTGTCGTAAACTGTAGGTCACAAGTCTGTGTGGCCATATCCCGTGTTGTTGGAGGCGTTGCAACTACAGTACTGTAGTTACCACGCGGCGGGGTCTTGGGCTTACGACTGGCGTACATCTTGCGTGCAACTGGTATGGGAACCTTTTCCTTTACACGGATTTCCTGGATGGCTCGTTCATCGGCAAACACGGGACATTCCCGGGAGGAAGCAGCATGATTCCCGTTACAATTGATGCAATGAGGGGACGGTGGTGGACAAATCCCCTCATGGGCCTCTTTACCACAGGTGACACATATGACTGGGTTCTTGCAAGACTGGCTTGTGTGGTTAAATCGATGGCACTGATAACACCGAGTAGGGTTAGGGATATAAGGTCGTACTGTGATGACCTCATACCCTGCCTTGATCTTCGGCGGCAGAGCCACTCGGTCGAAGGTCAGAAACACTGTGCGAGTGGGCACTACAACATTGTTCTCTTTTTTTGTCACCCTGTGTACTGCGACGACGCCTTGAGCTGCCAGATATTCTTTCAGTTCATCCTCAGTCAGACCGTCCAAACTGGCCGAGAAGACTACCCCTCGGGAATAATTGAGGGTCGGATGGAGCTCAACACGAACCGGGTAGCTGTGGAGCAGAGTAGCCGTAAGCAGCCGCTGTGCCTGGGAGCCACTTTCTGTTTCTAACAGTAGTGTTCCATTACGTAGGCGGTTGCACGTCTTAACTGGGCCGGCAATGGCATCAACCCCTTTTTGAATAATAAATGGGTTCACCGACGAAAAGGATTGTCCTTCCTCGGTACGGGTCACCACAAGGAACTTTGATGTCTGTAAATTTTTCTGTTCAGACACACTATTGTCTAGTACATCAATTTCTAAAGACTCTTTACATTTTCTTTTTTTTAGAACCATCGCGGTTGTATCCCCCACGATTGCCAGTGTCTCCGATGGCACGCTCCTTCCTGCTGGGGGCCCCCAATGGAAGCACACCCGCCTTGGGTGATTGTTCACACCCCAGGTCACACCTCCCGATCTACAGACGGAGGGACCAATCGGCGAATCGGGAAGGTATCAGCGCAGGCAATCGCCCCTCCCCTGGCCTGGCCTTAACCAGGGGGTACGCACGCACCCTACATGCCAGCCCGGGGCTGGGACTTACGCATTACCCAGTCACCCATATGGGTGGCCTTCAAGTGCGTACAGGGAGGAGGAAGAGAGAAATAGTAGGAGGAGAAGCCTCAAACGCAGACGCGGAGGCAAAGAAAGAGGTGAAAGAAGACTGTAAAGCCAAAAGGGTCAGAACTTCGGTTCCCCGAAGGATGCACAGACTCGGTCCCCAAGAGAGGGGAAAAGGACAGTAGAAGAAGCGTCATGTAGCACGGAAAGGAAAGAGTGCTACAAAGGCTGGGGCCCCGTGCTCGCCACGCACGTACTCACCACAGAGCGGTGAGTCCCCTGAGGGATCTTTTCTTCTTGTTATGAACTTATAATTGGAAACTATGTTAACAGCACAAAAGTAAACGGCAATGGCAGCATCCCACTGTAGTCCTGAACATAGCGATAATGGGGTAAGGCCAACAATGGACAATGGCTAAAGGACTGGGCAATAGCCGATGCTGTTATGGATGTACCGATAATTAAAATCTATAGATGGCTTTGTTGATTGTCTATAGTGCGTATCCCTTTTCGGCGTATGACAATATTGTTTCACTACACGGTATCTAGGTCGTGTATTTCATTTAGTCCCTTCGGAGGTTCGAGTCCATCGAGCATGGGTCTGTGTGTTGTCCGTAGCTTAAGTTTAAATAGTATTTTATCGTTTAGGTGATAGGGGGTCCGGACCCCCTGGACCCCCCCCCCCCTTTGGCTACGTCCTTTACCAGTAGTCACCGTACCGCGTCGCACGTCCGGAAGGCTTTTCCAACGAGTGGGGCAATGCCAAGCATGCCAGATATTCTCAAGGTGCTGCAACTTAGCGGCTATGCACTGCCCTGTATCTGTAAGATTTTTTCGCCCGTTTTGTATTTTGAGTGAGGCGGACGGCCGAGTGGCGGTCAGCGTGTGGTGTGCAAGAGCGCAACACCTGTTACCGTCCTGGAGCCTGAGAACGAAGTGTTAGTTTTGAAAGACAGAGGTCAGCACTCTGCAGACGTGTGTCTAGGCAGTAATCAATTTATTGTACGGAAAATTTGGGGATTATATATCACTGTTTACGAGGCATTTCTCGACTAACTCAAGACATGTATTCAACGAATTTAAACAACCTTAGAACTAAATATGTAAATGGCGCAGTTTAACCTTCAAAACATCGATGATACACGTTTACTAAACTTTTTAATCGCTTATTATCAATTTAAGGAAAAAATTAGGTTTTTCAAAGTCATTAAACGGTCAACATGCCACTAACTATAATGAACACTAAGGGATATTATAAAAAATTCCCAAAGTGGTCAGGAAAGTGAATTTGAAGATGAAAGCGAACATCTGAGCTGTTAAGAATGAGTTCCAAGCTACTGATAAATATTTTAATACGTCTAGATTTCATAATTTCCAGTTATATCGGAGGTTGATGTACAGTGGCAGCGGCGGCGGCAGTCGCAGTCAGCGTGCGCAACAGTTTTCTTGTCCGAGACAAGAAACTAAATTTTCATACTTTTGTTTCATCAGTAATGTCGCCGCTAACGTAGTGAGTCTAAGCACAGGTGTCACTTTTCTGAGGAGTAGACTGGACGGAGAAAAAGCTGCCAAACTAGTTTTTTTAGTCGCTTCATTTGGGTCGATTTACTGTTAGTGCTGAAGACTTCAACTCCCAGGTATACAGTAAAAACTTACCCGTATTACTTTTTGAACTAATAACTGATTAGTAACCTGTCATTTTATTGACCCTAGCCTTAACAGTTTTAGCTCTCTTCTGCCTCCAGTTTCGAATTTGGTTCCAATAAACCAAATTTGAAAACCGCTTCCGAATTAGATTCTGATATAATGACTTCGTTACATCCCTGTTTAGAGCAACCTGTTGCCGGGGAGGTCTGAGCAATGGCGAGCTTTAAGGAGCTCTCCCCGCGCCCAATTCCCTCGCATCGAAATCGCTGCCTAGGAATGGATGTGACGAGACGTCTTTCAGTAACTCAATTTCAACGCGTATTACATGTTACCCAACAGAGAGAATCAGCTGCACCAGCAGTGACGTTACCTGAAAAGGCGCTTTTAGTGAAGCTGTCTTATCAGAATGGGGAATGTGCTAGTTCAGCGTTACGATCCTATCGCCATAGGAAGGGGATTCGAACGGGTAAAGGGCCGTTGACAAAGGCAGCTGTGGCGAGAATAATTTCGAAGTTCGAAGCCACGGGTTGTTTAGACGATAGACCCCGTAGTGGCGACCGAGCACAAGGCGTAATGCTGCTGAGAAAGTTCAGGAAGATTTGGAGACTGTAGCGGGTTCGTCTATGCACGGGGAAGTCGGCACTCGTGCAGTCTCACGTCGCACAGGCATTCCATACATTACTGTTTGGTTGGCACTTACGCATACCCTCCGATGCTATCTTTACAAAATCCATCGGCATAATGAACAATTACCTGGCGATTTAGTGAAGCGGAGGGCATTTGCAGTGTGGGCGTTTCAAAAGATGGCGGAAGATTGGTTGAGTAACGTGTTGTGGACCGACGAAGATCATTTCACGCTCAGAGAGTGTCAACGCCCGCAACTGCAGAATGTGCGCTACCGAAAATCTTGGAACTGTCGTGGAAACTCCATTGCACGACGAGAAAGACACGGTATGGGTTGGATTTACCACATCTACCGTTATCGGGCTTTTTTCTTCGAGGAACTGAGTGAGGTACGCCGATATGTTTCAGAATCGCATTATCACCAGCCTTGCTGATAAACATCTACTGGAACGTACGATGTTTATGCCGGATGGGGCTCCACCCCATCTTTCTAGACACGTGAAAGATCTCTTGCGCGCGTCGTTTGGTGATCGTGTGCTCGGCCGCCTCTTTCGTCATGCTTGGCCTCCCAAGTCCCCAGACCTCAGACCTCAGACCTCAGTCCGTGCGATTGACTTTGGGGGTACCTGAAGTCACAAGTGTATCGTGATCCACCGATATCTCTAGCGAAGCTGAAAGACAACAGCCGACGCCAATGCCTCACCGTAACTCCGGACATGCTTTACAGTGCTGTTCACAACATTCATCGACTACAGCTATTGCTGAATGACTGAACATATTGAGCATTTCTTATAAAGAACATTTGTCTTAATTTGTCATACTAATTATTGCTCTTTCTGATCAGATGAAGCGCCATCTGTCTGACTTTTTTGAACTTTTGTTCTAATAAAACCCCATGTCATTCCAAGCATGTGTGTCAATTTTTACCTCTACATTATTCCGTGATTTATTAAGTTTTCAAATTTAACTGACTGATCACGCGGTAAAATAGCGCAAAAACACAGTAATATACACCTGAAATTGCTTATGTTAGCCAACGTGCAGATGCGTGAGAATGTGCACACTTCACTAAAGATGACATTCCAAATCACTTTCGCATTCACTCTCTCTTGACTGTTCCTGTTGCTCTGATGAATGACGTGTACTGCTTGAAGAAGCTTCTTCAGATTCATGTTCCTCCTGTCCTTTAAATTCCGTGTATATCCAGCGTAACGTTGATTTCGGGTATTTGTGTCGATGCCATTGTATTTCTGAATTATATAATACATCCGATAGCTCCATATCTTGGGCCCCGATGTCATTTTCATATTCAGCCCTTCGCAACCTTGGTATTTGGACCACATTCGTAGGATTACTTCAGGTCACTCCACTGTACTGTACACAGTTTACAAAATAACTCGCTAACACTAAGAGCTATACCACACCCCAGCTATACTACTCACATAATTGGAGTACAGGTCAGTGGAGGTGCACTATGCCAACATCTAGAGGCGCTAACAGACTAAGGGCGGCTCTTTGACTGGATATGACCCACACCACTGTCCTGTTTATGATTGTAACTCTGAGCATGGTTTCGTGCGGTTCGAGAATTCGAGGTCAAGTGTCAAAAGTGTGATACTGTTCTTACTGTGACCGTCGGGCCTGGTGGTCTCCGGGCAAAGCGTCTGACTGGAAACCGAAGGGTCGCGGGTTCGAAACCCAGTCGGATCTGTTATCTATACGATAATTCAAGAGATTCTACTTAATCCATTCTATTGTAGCGTATATTACAATTACAGTGCTCTAT
The DNA here is from genome assembly GCA_026315105.1 of Locusta migratoria. Taxonomy (NCBI): domain Eukaryota; kingdom Metazoa; phylum Arthropoda; class Insecta; order Orthoptera; family Acrididae; genus Locusta; species Locusta migratoria. Next base: position 88,414,956 of record CM048748.1, read on the forward strand.
TGCTCATTTTGTTTCTCATCAATTTATAATTCCTTTGCTTATGAAAATCTTGTGGGTTTTTCACCTGATTTGTCTTTTTCCGTCATATGTAACCTTGTTTAGATGAATGTCCAAAGAAAAGTTTTCCTATTCATTAGTATACACGAGATTTGCCCGAAGATTTTTACTGTCGCAAACTTCAGCATTATACATGGTGTCTTTTCCGTGACCTTTCACACGCATTGACTACTGGCGATTACTCGCCCTAAGAACTTTCATAATATATATTACTAGTGTGATACGCATATGCTTTACAACAAAATGTAATACGTTGAACACTATACACATGTGAAATCAACGTTAATGTTTTTTTTATATAAATTTTTAATAACCGTTATGAAAAAGAAAAGCGACAAGTGGTCCGGATTCCACATTAAACTGTAGGTCCCCTTTCCACGGTTGGGTAACTGGGGTAGGTTAGGGACACCCAAGTCGCAGGAGTCGCGTCCAGTTTAAGGACTTTCACGAGACCACAGAGCCACACGAAATTTTTACAGATTGGCACACAACCCTAAAAATACAAAAGCTACGGTATGGTAAAGGCCTATAATTTCCGTCCCTAAACTCTGGCGTTTGCTAGCAATATGTAACACGGAATCTTATTATTCGAATACTAGGTCGGACTCTGGACGTGATGCGAGCCACATGACGCACTTAATGGGCGCTGAGGAACGTGGCAGGAGTAACGCAAATCACTTTGCGTGGCGCGTGCAACGACCCGGTCTGCCGGCTGAGTCAGCGGGCCATGCAATAAGCGAGCGCATTCCAGGGCCAAGCGACAGCGGCAGCCGCATTAACCACCACTGGGCAATGCTGGGTATCATAAACCAGCCACACCACTTTCCTCCTTTCACGACAGCCAATCTACATACGCAGAGCGACGAAAAATTCGCCGACTTAATTCACGCGAAATGCCTTGCACATAATCGGATTATGCTAGTATTAATGACATGCTGTTTTCAGAAGACAGGATGGTTTTATGCAGATACATGCCATTTTATGTTTTTTAAATCTTTCTTTTGCAGTTGCTATCTTATTTCCATCCCTCCAGTTTTTACTCCCCTCATTTTAGTACTTAATTTGTGATCTATATACAGTGAATAATATTGAAACTGATATTTCGATCTTGGAACATCATAACTTACTTTATAACAAAACATAACCAATTATTACATTATGTGATGTGGCTTGTAAGTAATAAACTTAATGAAATTTATGTAACTTACATAACTTCCTTAACACAATTTAATACAACTCTGTCGTATATTCACGTTACTTTAATATTCGGGCATTTTGCAGAATTAAGTATTTCAATACAAAATTTTATAGAAAATAAATGTTTCAATATCTTGTTTGGTAGCCATTCTGTTTTATCACTTCTTTCAAACGCTGCGGCATACTGCTAATTATATTTTTTTAAATAGTCCGCACGTAGACCGTCCCATTCTTTTCGTCGACGCTTCAGACTTTCTTTGCAAGATATTTGTGTACTTCTAAAACGTCGCTTCAGTTCTCCCCATCCATTCTCAGTCGGCTTGAGATCTGGTGACTCAGGTGGTGGTGGTGGTGGTTGTAGGACTTTGGGGCAGTTTTACAACAAATATTCCTGCACAATTCGAACCTTATGTTCCGGGTCATTGTCCTGGTAAAATTTGAAGGTGTTTGATATCCACGTGGTTTCATCATTTTTTCCTAAATTGTTCTTGAGTATGTTCAGACATTTGTCCATAGTATTGTCGTGAGCACAGATTCGCCCGGTCCAAACGTCGATATACAGCCCCAGACAAGGACGCTGCCACCTCCATGCTTTACAGTTGGTTTAATATTTGTGACTAAATTCCTCCTTCCGTCACACCATGCTTCGTCCATCCGACCCACAAACGTTAAATTTACTTTCGTCGGAAAAAATGACATTCTACCAAATTGCATCCATCGTAATAAACTCCCTAGCAAAGTCCAATCTTTTCTGACGATTCTGTTTATTTACATACGGTTTCTTCCTAACCACTCTTATTGTATCCACTTTCTTTCAATGCTCTGCAAATCGTTTGAGGATGTACGTTCTTGCCAGTCTCGAAGCTCACGTGCTAATCTCTGTGCACCTAGTGTAGGATCCTTTATTTTTCGTATTAGCTTCCTCTTGTCAGCAGTATCCAACTTCTGTGGTTGGCCCATTTGTGGTATGGAGTCTACAGTGTTTTTGAAACGTCTGCCACAGTACTCTTATGTCGAGCATGACAGCAATTTGTCGATGTGATTTTCCTTTCGCATTGTGAAAATAAATTTGTATCTCATAGCTGGTATTAGTTTTGCGTTGCATCGTACCGTCTGGACAGTCGACCGCGCTTGTAAACACACACCTGCCTTCTGACTAGAAGCAGGCCTACTCACCCCGGCGTGAACGGTGCCAAGTGCGACACTGCCATCTGTCCGTGTATTAAAATAACGTGACCATCGCAGAGTGGTTTATTTTAATCGCATTCTTCAACTGTTTTACGTTATGTAAACAACGTTCATACTGTTATTTACAAGACGTTTACCTTCATATAATATTTGGTTATATTGTATTTTTGTTTGTTCAGAATACAATTATAACGCAGCAAACTAAAAATATCAGTGTCCGAATTTTAGTTATTCACTGTATGTCTCAATGTGCCCTACAATTTTTCCCCCAGTTCTATTCGCCACCACAATGGTTGCAAGATCTACCCATATGATCTTCAGCATTGTTCTGTGGCACCAAATTTGAAAACTTCTCTTCTTCCTGTGAACTATTGTTCATAGCTCATTGACTCACCAAGCTGCACTCCGCCTATGTTACGTTACGAAAGACTTATTTAAATCTTTATTTTCTATAAATGTTTCCTCTTCAGAAATGCTTTACTTGCAATTGTCACTGTATATACAGCCTCACGATTCGGTGTTGACATTTTGCTGCCCAAGCACCACCTAATTTTAAGTGGTCATTTAATTCCTCAGCATCGCCTGACCGACTAAATTCAATTATCAATTTCCTTATGCCTTTTTTTCATGCTGAACTTGCATCCTGCTTTCAAGACTATTCCGTTCAAGAGCTGATTTATGCTGTTACAACTACGTCATCTGCAAAATTCCGAATTATTTTTCTTTCTGAACTTTATCTCCAATTTTCTTTCCAGAACACTTTCTATGTTTAGATTTAAGAGTCCTGGATAAGCTACAAACCAGCCCGTTTCATTTACTTTCATACACCTGCATTTCTGTAACTGTCTTCTGATTTCCGTGTAAATCTTACAGCACCTTTCGGTCCTTGAGTATATTAAACATTATGCCATTCGATATTGCTAAAAACTCTCCAAACATACGGAAGCCATCTCTTAAGCTTTAAAGGTGGGACTTGTGGGTCAGTGGCGTGATGCATATTTTTAGTATACACATGATATCGTTGAATGGCCATTAGGCAAAACTATCGTCAAATGATCGTTTTCAATTAACGGATTATGACAAACCTGCGAACTTAGTTCCGCAGACTGAGTATTGTTTAAATATTAATGTCGGAGATTCAATTTGTTCTAATAGATATATTTTTAAATTAGCAATTTTTTTTTTTTTTCAGAATATGTGCAATAGCCGCAACAGAACGTAAGCTGTTGCACGACGCTCCCGCGGCAGGGAGGGGCTAGGGGAAATGTCGCTTTTAACATTGGCGTTGGAGCTGGTAGAGACACCAGCTCCTAGCTATTCGAGCTCTGGAGATTACGCACGAATGGTCCCTAAGCAAAGACAGTGGAGCTACTGCGCTCCTCGTCTTGCACAAATCCTAATTAAGGCAAGATGTGCCCTTCATATTTGTTTTGGCGCCTTTATTCATAAACACGTCATATTTGGTAAAATGTTTTATAACGAAGACGCATCAACTAAATGCATTCCGAAGATCCCAGCATTAATAAAATCACTAATTCCAACTATCAGGAATAGCTTTGTGGTATCGTGCTGCGGGGTTATAGGTAGTGGCTCCGAGCGTGACGAAGCCTTTTTTAATCCAATCTTTAAGAGGTAAGAACAACAATGACTTGTTACTTGTCACATTCGGACGTTTTCGCGAATGTGTCACTATTCTGAAGGTAAATCACATTTATACCATTCGTTGTAACATATTTAACTGTTTGAAAAGTGGTGGTGTAGAGCAGCGTTTGCGAGTGCTTAAGGGTAGGAGGGGGTGCTGCTAAGTGTCACGTGACCGGAAGGTAGCTTGTCTTTTCATCGTGAGACTTTACTGCATAATGCAAATTGCCTTTCAGAGTTACCAGCTGTTTCAAATCTATAGTGTATACCGTAATTGAATCCAGCTGCTCGTATTCGACGAGATCCAGAGGTGGTTGCATCATACAGATTCCACATATGGAATTATCGTAAGATACACCAAACCCCGAGATTACTTGACGCTCTAATTGCATCATACAAAACACTGGAGTAGTACAAACTTTCGTGGCCTGATCCACGTCGAATCGTTACGTGGCAATTGGTGAAATGAGCCTCCTTACGTCGCAGCCCTTGTAAATAAGATACTGTGGTCTTTGTGGTTCGAAATGAGTTTAGACAGTGATCCCGGGCACCACTCTGCGGAAATATCGTGGATCCGGCACTGAAAGAAGTGAATCCCCGGTCATCTGAAGCACCAGCCGCCGCTTGTGGGGTAAGTTTCATTCATGTGATATATGGCATTAGCATGCAGTAGTTGCCGTCGTCCTTAGGCGTAGTTCTTCGCTTCATCAAAGTCTGCGGCCTGCGCTAACTACACCACTTTGTAGCAGCAGAGCGGAGCGGTTACGGTTACGCAACGGACCACCACAGGGATCGATGTGCTGCGTCTCTCAAATTAACGCAGCCAGGCAGTTCCTCTGCTCTCCATTACATCCCCCCCTCTCTCTCTCTCTCTCTCTCTCTCTCTCTCTCTCTCTGCTTACAGCCACAGCCCCGTCACTTTTCGTCCCCTCTACGACCGCACTGTTCAGCTCGTCTTTCAAAGGCGATAGCGCACAACCTAATGAGGCACGAGAGAGAGAGAGAGAGAGAGAGAGAGAGAGAGAGAGAGAGAGAGAGAGAGATCCACCAGGAGTATAAGAGCAACGTTAACAAGACAGCTTCCCCTTTCGCTAACATCAAGGTGACGCTTGTTATAAATTTTTGCCCCACCTGCGGAGGGAGTATCCTGTGCAATTTTTCTTTTGGGATTATTACAGTTACATGCTGCTGCGCTTAAGTTGTCTTAATTACGCGCTTCTATTAGTCCGCAATAATCTAAAGCGCAAGACATGGATATCATTCAGTGATACAGAAACGAACGAACATATGACATAGGCTTTGTGACCTTTACAACTTCAACTAGACATTTATCCACCACTTCTACTTCCTACTGGTCGTAGCCATTCTTTTTGAATAAGCTACAGCCCTTCTATGAAGGCGTTCCCTCCTTTAGCGATTTGTATTACTATCTCTTATTTTCCCTATTGACAGTTGTTACATCAGTTTAGTTTGGCTCCATTTTCCTACAGTTAAAAACGCCGAAACATTTTCATCTGACAACGCCTTTTTTTTAAGTCTATTAAACTGGGAGGCGTTCAGTAAGTAATGCAACAGCTCTACATTAATACTTCGATAATCACCTTTAGGTGCATGGCAAAAGATTCATCAAACCGCTTTTGTTGTATTTCTCTACCGTCCGCTTTTCTAATCGCGCGGGAAAAGGAACACTGAATCTTTCCGTTTTCGATCTGGTTTATCTTACCATGCAGATAGGCAGATGCTAACAAAATACGTTCGCATTCGGCACAGAAATTTGATAAAATTTCTCTGCCATTAAATCTTGCCGCAACGAATAACTTATTTCCTCTAAGATTTCCACCCTAACTGGTGCATCATTTCTATGATACTCTCCCCCCCTATATCGCGAAAGCTGCCCTTGTCTGAACTTTTTATTCGTCACTCACTTTGTGGGGATCCCTTCATTGCGCAGCAATACTATCAAATAGGACGTAAAAGATGTTCGACTTAAATGATGTTTCTTACTTTTACTCAGAATTCAAATAATCCTTTTTGTTCCCCGATTTTTAAGCTAGGAAATACCTTTATTCTCCATTCGAAGTTACGGTATTACCCCACCTCAATGTAGAGCCCTGCCCAGAGATTTTACCACCCCGCGCGACAATTTAAAGTCACCGCCCCCTCTCTTTTATTAACTTCCTTACAGTTACACTTTCAGACCGTCCATGAAATTTTCCACTACATACTCTAACGACGAAACGCTTCAGCGTCAAAATAAGGTTTTCTTCTTCGTTTCACGCATCCCCGTGTTGCCTCTGTTTTTGAAAGACCAGCTACGAGGGTAAAGCGAGACGTTGTGCTAACTCATCTTTGTTATGAAGATAAGGGCATTGATTTAAAATTATATATAACACCAGAGTAGCCAAAGGAAATTAATTTGGAAACGCCACATAAAACGAATGAATTATAGGTTTGATACAGGCCTGTCAGACAAGTGTTGCCTCTGTTCTTTGAGGACCAACTCTGATGGCTCAGTGCGACCTTGGGCTAACGTGTTTACACCGCCGGAAATTATGTAGTTCGCCTTCGAAGAGTGAATATCGCAGTGATGGTATTTCCGGTCGATGACTCTAGAAAGGCCTCTGACCAGCCGTCGAGTACGCCTACAGCAACTGGCCACATCTGTAGGCTGGTCCACGTGACTGCACTAACGTCAGACGTACCGACTCTTCCTGTCTACCATACAGCAAAGCTCTAGTCGGCAGCAGATTTTATGAGTACTACTTGAGCGACTCAGAAAATTGTTCAACACTCTTTCAGAAGTCCAGAGGACCAAATGTGCCCACGTAAGATCCTCAATATTTCATCCATACCCTTTGGAAAAAAATCCTGTAGTATAATACAATTTTTTTCTCTCCTAGTTTTGTTTTTCAGAATTTGTTACACTGTCCTGCTTAGCTGACCACTTTGGCTACATTCAATAGGTGCTACATAATTTTAACCTGGTATGAATCCGATACATTTACAATGCGTACAATACTAAGATTTACGTAATTAACCAGTTTGTTGACTGCAGTTTTCCAGTGTTTTAATGAATCAAACAGTTCAAATTATAATGAAGGCTTCGTGTTCGCTGCTAGGTGTTATCTCTACACATAGTATACGCATGATTTACTGGGATTTTGAATTACTTTATTTCTAGACATATCTATACTTTATGAATTACCTAGCGCACAACTGACGCGTTTTTATTAACTTTATGTGAATACCTCATGATCGTTATTTGTAACTACTCAGAACTAAAATCTTCAGAGTGTACACTGAAGCTCGTGAAAACTAACGTGCTTACCTTACTGTTCTTTCTCCAGGCGTTAGTGAACTACTCTACCAGTTACAGACTGGTCAACACGTTGCCGTCCGTAAGATCATATATTAAACTCTAGAGCAGCTTTGATACCAATCTTCTTCACCTATTTTTGTAATGAAACTACTGCGTGACACCTATAATTTTAGCCTGTTCTAACTGATGTGTCGCCTGGCTTGCTTAGTATTTTACAGAAAAAAAGAATACGTAAATAGTTACGACAGGTTTCTAACATTTGTTTACGCCCGCATTGATACTACCTGGCAGGACAAAACTGGGTATCTGCTTAGTATTGCGTTTGTTCAGCTGCTATCTGCCGAGCCATGTATGTCAAGGCACTAACAGCACTACTAGCATGCGGAAAATTCCTTCCGCCGGCTAGAGCCAACAGGTAGCCATAAATAGACAAATATAATAGTGTGTGTGTGTGTGTGTGTATATATAATTTTAAAGCGGCTACATAGAACACACAAAATGTCAATAATACTGAATACTCTGATGTTTGCTTATCTTTTATCTAGGAAAATATGAATTACTCAAAACTCATCGGTGACAGAAGTCCCTCTTAAGATCTATTGTGTCATAAGAGGCTTACTGTAACCGAGGCTTCATCTCACGGAGGGAGGATGCAACTAATTAAAAATACCAGATTTACTCATATCAACCAGTTGACATGCAGATAAACAAGGCCGATTATCCATAATTGTACATAATGTGCAATTCAATCACAAATTTGAGTATATCTTTTAGACCATTTGGAAGTAAATGCGTTGGCAAATACGAATCCAAGGAACATGAATCTTCCACAAGATACTAAGTTATAGGTTTAACTTATTTACGTACTGTATACTCTGAACACTAGTTTGACCACAGGAATGTTGGTTGAAATTTAATTTCACCAGCAACGCAACGGTACCTTTTGTTCACTACTTTAATATGATAGTGCCACATCTGACATCCTGTTTGCCTACGAATTCCATACACAGTTTTGTCTTTCCATTATCTATTTTCAAGAATCTGCAGGCGAAAACATCTACGTGGCAACGAAAACAAATAGTGTCGCGATGTAGTTGCGAGCGCCCATATTTGTCGCCCCTCGTTCGTTCAGATCGATCATAGTGCATGTATCAATCTAGGGTTAACTGTTGGCAATAAAAAATCACGGCAAAGAGTTAAACGTACGCGGAATATCTCTTCCAGCTATCAACTGGTCATCCCGTCTGCCTTGGGCATCCATCTCCTTCACGTCGTTATACTAAAGCTCCTTCCTCACCCCCTTTTTCTTTCTGCTTTTCCCTTCATTCTGTGTGTATTTTACGTTCTTTCTTTTCCATAGCCACATTTCAAAACTTTCTAAATACTTTTGTTCTGTCTGGCTGACCACCTTTCAGAACCGTTTAGACACCACGCTCCCCACACAACCTAGGGCGAGCCTCTTCCTGAGAGTAGTGGGAATGCTCCTGGCTGTTAGCAAATATTTCACTCTCCCAAACGCTTTATTTCCCATGTATATTCTGCGTCTCACTACTGTATAAAGGCCATAGAAAGTTATCAATCTTCCCAAATACCAGAATGTTCTAATTTTTTTTTTTTTTATCTATCGATATATTGATCATGTCGCCTTTTCAGATTTCCGTCACTTCTCTATGAATGTTCCCTTTCATGCAAAATTATTTCCCTACCCTTTTATTTCCATTACCTGCAGCTCGTCATAGCGTTGGAGTATTCATAGGTTTCATTCTTTCTTCCCACACTACAAGTCTGTCTTCCAAAGCTTTATTGGTATTTCATCCTGTATATTAAAGAGTGATTGTGACATAACCATGTATGCAGAGAAAATTCAACAGGAAGTAAGTTACTATGTGTCATGCTTTTTGTTAATATCGAGTAGACGATTCAAGTGGGTTAAGTTTGAAGGCAGGATTGAAAATTTTGACTCATGTGTACAAACACGAATATAGTGAGGGCTTGTAATGCAGCGTTTAACACAGTACAGTGTACATTCAGGTTCGGAAGTAACAGAACATTAACCCGCTAGAACTCGCGCCATTTAAAATTACGCGATCGATCGCGTGTATAGCATTTTTTGACAGACGTTAACTACATTACAAATAAATATTTTTCTTATAAACGCAACTAGAAATACTTAGACTATTTAAAATTAGTAAAATGCCGATTATTTTAAAATTACTGTGAGCAAAATGCTCACGCGCGAGTTCTCGCGAGTTAAAGACTAGAGATGGGAAGTTCATGGTCACAGCTTATGTACACTACTATGTTCTGCAGAAAATTCCATCGCCAAATTCTCAATCTTACCCTGCCCCCTAGAAAAGCCTAGTTTTTGTAAACTGATTCCCGTAAGAGCATGGGCTCTTTAATGCCTCCGCAGTGAAGATCGTTGCTTGTCATCGGTATATTGTATATTATACAATGATCCTTCAATGCCACTTCTGGGCTCTTACGAAAATCAATTCGAAGAAACCGTGAGTAGTTGTGGGCAGGGTAAAATTGAGAATTTTTATCTGACGGGAGGCTGTGTCCCCCAGTTGTGTAAAGGTCGGCGGAACTGCCTAGAAAGCAGAACCCGGGTTCGAATCCCGGCTGGGTACACATTTTTAACTTTACCCATTCGCAGTTAATGCCACACTCCGTGATTATGTACTAACCTTACAGTCAGATTAGCAAGTTTGAAGGAGGGCTAATTATTGACGTTAGAGTAGCGACATCTAGGAAATTGTTGCGCTTGTAGCGACAACTAGGAAATTGTTGCGCTTGTAGAACGAATTGTTTGAATAGTACAACGGGTGTGCATAATTGTTCACTGAAGATTTTTTGACACGATGAGAGGTCAGGTCGCAGTATCCCCCCCTCCCAGGAGATCGAGACTTGACTTGAGTGGCATTGCAGGTCGATAGGCGTCGCCTTCGGCTCTGGCGCAGCAGTAGAACACTGACCGTTCACTATCAACGATAGTCCGTCGCCGTTCATGACGGCACGGGTTACGTAAACCTAATTATCCGCCTCCCTTTGACTAATTTGCAGTAACCTGCTAGACGGCAACGTCGTCACTGGGGTGTGAATGGTATCGGCGTTTTCGAACGAATCCAGGTCGTTTGGAAAGTCTGGCCTCATTTTGGTTCGCCGCAGATATGTTGAGTGGCACCACTGACTCATTCGCACAAGACATACGTCAACTCAAATGCCTTAGGGTGTGGGGTACTAATGGTCACTGCCCCAAGTCTGCGCGACCAGGGCTCTAGTAAGACCTATGTCAAGGACTCTACGATCCGTAGCCATTCCCGATCTACACGACAAGCCATTTTTAGCAGGATAATTTGTTAGCCAGCCTGATCACGACTTTTCGCCAATCGAAAACGACGGATTTAGTGTTTATGGCGATACATATAGGGAATGGAAAATTGTAACATCTCTTGACGAAACATCGATTTTTCTCAGAGTTTAATGGAACGGAATGTAATTCATGGGCGTAACCAGATGCTGATTTTAGGGGCTCAAATCCCTAAATTTTGACAAGGTTAATAGACAGTGACAGGGGTCTCAACGTAGATTGAAATGTAATTTTCATGGCAAATAACCACCTTTCAAACTGCAAGGAACGGCTAATTTGTACATTGTGGTCCCACGATTTTCTTTCGTGTTTTAGTAATCTTCACAGTACAGCAGATATTTCGCTATTTGTGCTTGTGGCTGCTTTCTTCATAGTCAGGGTTTTCCTGTTTAACTACTCAATGACAAACAGCATTGATCCCATAGAAGTATAGTCCACTGCGGTGTCCTGAGTATGACATTGGATGTTACATGATCATTACTTCACGACATGAAAATTTCTTTGTTTGAAGTAAGTTTTAGGGGAGCAGCATTTAAATTTTCTATGCTGTTCGGCAGTAGCTACAAGAAGCAGAAATTCTATTGAGTTGCGAACAGAATTAGTTGCCAAAAGGATAAAGAAATCGAAATAACAGTGGCGGTCTGTTTTGGTGATAGATCAATATTTTAAGGTTATGTGCTTTGAATTCGTCAATAGTATCACAATTTTGGTTTGTATTAAGATGTTTATTTTGTTCCAGATAGGACCTTTTCATTGAACTCTTATGCTCTGTAGATCGATCTGTGCGATACAGGACGGTCAATCAAAAACTAGACAGGAAGAGTAGTTTATAAACTGTTATGAAAATAATCGCCATAACATTTACATAGTAATCCCACTGCGGGGCAACAAGACGCAGTGCCTTCATGGAGTTTTCTGTTTACGGAAGCATGAATGTAACCAGGAGTGCGCCTGTTCGAAGCGAATCATGAGCCATGGCACTTTTGAGTCCTTTTAATGAAACTCACGATGTCGATTTGTTGAAAACCTCACCTAAAATGAAATCCTCGCTACACCTATGACGTAATTTATACTTTTTAGATCAGTAAGTGAAAATTATTCATCGCTTAAAACACAAATTGCAACCGAAGACGGTACTGTGAGTCGGTTCCGATATTATGAAAAATAAACTTAACTGTTTTCACTGATTTTCACGATCTTTTAGAGTTTGGAACACTTGTGCGAAAAGTAATGTTTATTAAAAACCGACTATCCTGGAACATGGAAGAGAACCAGTTGCAGGCAGCCCGTCTAACACCTTCCAAACAAAAAACATTTTCTGTAATTTAAATATGAAGTCAAATACGCCATATATCTATCACTTGCAGTCTGAAGTGAAAGGTATACAAGTTAAGGTAATGCAGTTACCATCTGCCAAATGCTATTTGAGCACAAAGACCACGTTCTTATTCACGGAATTTGCGACGTTAACTGCAAAATTCGTATCCAGCCGTGATTCGAACCCAAGTCTCTTGCTACCTACACAGTTACTCTGACACCTACACCACTTCAGTTTTTTCGGTAGATCGATGATTTGCGGTCGTTTATTCTTATTCGACCTTTGTCTTCGTTGAGTAATTGGCTCAGCTTTGTTACACAGCGTTGATGCCTCTGACCACAGACAAAAATATACTGTGCTCTGACCGAGCGCGCTGAGCTACGGCGTCCGTCACCAATGGGGACAACAGCGATCATCACAACATTAAGGACTGCTCAAGTACGACTCCCGTCAGCGCAACGGCCTAGAAAGCCGGGTTCGAATCAGGGCTGGGTACGCTTTTTCCACTTCGCACACTCAGTACCATCTCATATTCACGGATTTGACGATGTGAACTAACTGCCGGATCAAAACTGGCGTGATCTTTCAGACATGTCCGAATGAACGGACACTATATTCTTGTTTGGAAGACTAATCACAGTGGTGAAAGATGCCGTAGTCAAACTTCCTGCCATCCATTCTCAGTTTTCATATAAGTCTCCATTGTCTATCATTGGTCGCTGTCTCGCTTTATAACGGTATTTTGTTCTTTCTAGCTTCCTTACCACTGCCCCTCTGCCATTGGCTGTCCCATTCTTTTTACCTGAGGTTTCCGTTGTCACTGCCACTCTTAAGATTCCTCTATCGTCTGTAAACATGTCCTTGCGAATAATTTGGTCTGTCTTTTAATCCCTAATCCCTAACATATAGTGTAGGGGTAGGCAGAAGTAAATAAACCTTTGTTCTAATTCATCGATTTGGAGGATGAAGACCGCAAAACCTATAGACTGTCTCAACTCGTCGATCTTTGTCATTTCCTCACGCTGCTCCCACGGAGGACTGAGCCGATGGCATATTAGATCCCGTACATTATGGAAGCGGGAGCAGTGTTAGTCGGCGTTACCTCAGTGCGCTGTTTGCCTCTGTGGCTGCTTATCGGTGCTCTCAGTTCCTGTCACCCAAGTGGCAACTCCCCTGACGTCACCAGCTTCCTGTACCAGTCTCCTGTAGCTCTGCCCCTCGTTTACGGTAATGTTCAGCCAGCAGCTCATATGCGGTGCCATATCCACCGGAGACTGTCGCACACTGATTGGGGGGGGGGGGGCGGGGAAATCGCGTAGAAATTCATTTAAATTATTTAAAACAATTGCGGCAGAAATTGTTAGTACACGTCTTTTACGGCAGATTCCGTCTTTAAGTAAATCTTTTTCTATCTTACATATTTACAAAACTCCATGCATGTCAGCTCTAGTTAAATTGGCACTTAAGATTCCACAGCGGTGTGTGGCATCGTTTTACTGTACGCCACATACTCACGCTTCAGTGTCGTCGTGCGCTGGCGTAGAAAACAAATGCTCAATTTTAACAGTTGATATTTGTGGTCAGGATTTTTGGTTTCTTTAAGTCAATCCTCGTTCGTTCCACGGCGTATTCAGAAGTTCATTATTCCGATTCACTCATAGTTCGTAAGAAGCTATTCAGTTACATATATTTCTGGAAACAGTCGTCGCCTGACATCTTCACCCCGATTTTCGTCAGGTAATAGTGCTTTATATCCTCACCCAAACTGGGGGTCACAATGTCATTCAATCAAATGGTATTTGAAGAAATGGTTTTACTTCAGTACTTGAGATACTCTTACCAGTGCTTTGCAAAACGATAGTGGGTCTTGTCCGGACAAGGTGGTGCATAGCGATATATCGGGACGGATGGCAACCTCGGAAGCGTGCTATTTGAAATATACCTTCTGCATCTTGCAAGTGTGGCATTGTAAAATCAAAGATTTACGTTTTAGCATTAGCTGACGACGCGATCGTTTAACACTGATCTGTTAGACCGAGAAAATGTCATTTTCTAAACGGAAACTACCAAACACTTATGTAGGGTGATTTAGGATTAACTACATTGACATTTGAACTTTATGGTCGGATGCTTTGAATCGTGCTAACAAACGCCTCTACAGTGTGTCAACGCGAAGACCACATTAAAGTTTCCCGAGTGCAACTATTTCGCGTAGTACTGAACTTTTAGGAAGGCAAAGTTTCATGGATTTACTTCTGTTTCTTGCATATTTTTTGCAACATTACAGTAACATCACTAAACTGTATTTTTGTTAGGTCAAATTTATCCAAGGCAGTCCCGATTAAAATTACCGCCACGATTCAAATAACAGCTAATTAAGCTGTCTAGCTAATGTCACTTACCAGCAAATGTGTCCTGAAAGTGACATTTGTTTTAAGCACATACAATTTAACTTTATTACATGTCTTCGTTGCATTTACCAGTGTGCTGTTTAACGTTTCGCTATAAACACCAGGAAAAGTTCAATTCGCTCTCATACGGAAGTTTACCAAAAATCTCTTTACACACAACATTCGTTACTAGACAAGGGAGCCAACACCTGCGTCCAAGGGGTGGACCGAGTTGAGGCGGAAATGGGAATGTTCGAAACAAAGGATTTAAACGTATTTTAAGTAATAAAGTTTTTAACATAGGTGGAACTTTAACTATGTTAAAGCTGCATCCAAAACGTCACTTAAAAGTTACATTTGTCTTGTTGCTATTGTCTGGACGTCCAACGAGTCATTACGCACTAAGTTTAGCTTACCGACATGGTCAGATCGTTAGTAATGCCAATTTTCACTATGTACTAGCATAGCTTTCGTCCAGTGCGAGAAGTGTGAGGTTTATCTGTGTCTAAATAAGGGCAAATGTTCCACACTAAATAACGTTGTGACCTTTGCCTTTGGACGGTGAACTATGATATAGGAAAGTAGTGGCAAAAAATGCTAGATATTTTAACTTGCACAAGGTGTCCCAATATGTAACAATTCATTTTGACCTGTATTTTAGAAAAACAGGTTAATATGTTCTGGTTACGTCAATAGCCGGTACTTTTTTTTTAAGTAAAGAGTATCATGCAGAAGGGGGATAATTTCAGTCTGATATCTCTGAACAGACTAATTCAAGTAATTTTGTCGGGCACCCGTTCTTGTTCGTGGTTCAAACTTTTATACTTTAATGTAACTACACATGTTCAGACCTAAGGGACTTAAAGTTGATGACTCTCCCCCCCCCCCCCCCCCGGCTTACAAACTTTAAGTTGAAGTAACTTATGCTAAGGACACAGACTCCCATATGTAGCTACATTATGTTCTTATGAACATACAAATAGGCGCTGGACTGTGGATCCTGGATCAAGTAGGGACCAATACCCTAAAACAAAGATTCTGCGCACCGTGCTGTTCTTTGTCACCTAGAATTTTTCCAACTTTAACTATTTTAACGTACAATGCAATTCTTTTGTTACATTGAGTGGTCTTCGTACGAATTTACAAAATGTAATTTCACCGGTGCAACATCTAGATCAATGAGAAAAAGTGTTGAGGCAGACCTATATAGCGGAATTGGCACATTAATTCAGTTTTTGTTTGCTGTTCATACGAAAAGATTTCTACAGCTCTGAACAGTGCTTTATGAAATTGACAGCTTGACAATCTAACCCGAGTTTTCTAAATTTTTGACCGCCGTTAAGAAAGTACATTTTGTAGGAGTTTAATAGTTGGCTGTTGGAAGCACTTTCCGTTTGCGATTTGACACAGCATCGGTGTCGCGAGCTGTTTCGCAGGACAATGGCATTTAGCGAGTAACTTTCTAGTTTGGTTTTATTTCCTTGCATTTTGACAATTTACTGGGTATTATAATTTCTGTGCGCCTCGCTGGTACAGTGGTAGAGTATCAGACTACAAATCCAAAGGTCGCGTGTTCGATCCCCGCCAGGTCCTAAGATTTTTTTTCTGTCACTTTCCACTTCTTTCACTTCTGGCAGTATTGCTCATGTGAAAAACACCGAGTAGCACCGTGGTTCGGAACCCACGTTAAACTGTAGGTCCCTCTATAACTGGCTGGGTAAGTCAGTTCGAAGGTCGGAGGAAGGCAACGGCATACCACCTCCAAACAGGACCATGCCTAGTAAAGCACTGTGGTGTTCAAACGAATCTTCGGATTGTTGACTGCTTTATCTTTTTTTCCTTATAATTTCTGCGTTATTTTTAAGTAGTTTTAACCGAATAAAAAGTTTCGCATTTTGTTGAATTTACTTATAACTTTTATTAATCTTTAAAATGAAGGAGTTCTATCGAGTGCGAGGTTTCTGCACAAACTTTTCATATGCCGTAACACTTAAAACTCTTTGATATAAGCAAAAAAATTTAATTGCCACTGATGGCTCGGACCACAGACCACATGCATATTCCTGGAATCAACTGTCGCTTGAAATATTGACATCTTATACTTGGGTATATATTGTAATATTGTCCAAACCCAAATATCTGGGGGTTTCGGACACAAGTCATCGTATCGACTACTTTATTTTAAAAACCAGCTGAAAACCCAGCGTTGCCCCGGTATTTATTTTTTCCTGCAATTTTTCAGACTCATTTGTATAAGGGCTGTATGTCTAAAATCTCTTGGGAATATAATTAATAGTAAAGAAGTAATAGATTAAAACTTCGTGCGTGATGGGGCGGTTTTCCATAAACTAACGGAAATGTGCTCATATCCCACGAACTGTGTCGTACTGTGATGCAATTTAGAAGGTACATTCAACATGGGTTTTTACTGTAAAATTTCCTGCGGCTACAATTTGTAGTGTAGAAATTAATTGTAACGTCATACTGAAAACCGTACTTTTACTCGGTGAACAGCGGAAAAGTAATTGGCGAGAAACTTTTTTCCTCGCATCATTTTGCTATGGTTGTCAGCGAGAAAAAGTTTAATAAAGGTTTAAACAGTTTCAAAGCTTGTTCCAAGTCCTTAAGCACTGTCATTCTCAGATAGTATATAGTCTCGCCGCATTATGTGGTAATTTTTTTCGATTCCTGTTGTTTATGACTTATCTTCTGAACCATATGTCTTATGTGATTCTTAATCCTGCAGCAATTGTTACCTCACGGTAAGGAATGTGTGTACCAAATTTGGTTGAAGTAGGTCCAGTGGTTTAGAAGAAAATTAGCTGCATTGTCGCTAAATCCAACAGTTTTTCGCGCATTTCCTTGTGTATGACGTCATATCTCGTGAACTATGTATCGTACGTGATTCTTACACTTTCAGCGACCGTCCTCCTGGATTGAAGCTAACGTGTACAAATTTGAAGATTGGATCAGAACTTTAGATTTGTATGCAACACAAACACACGGACGCACACACACTATTATATATATGGCGTTACTTCAGTTATTGCGCAAAGCTCGTAACAGTATTTTCCAATATAGCGACGAACTTCTGCTGATTTGTGAGGATGTATGAACTAAATTCGTTAGAATTTATGCAAAAGCGGCAGCCAGTGCCTACGGCAACAGGTGCCGTGGTTTGCATTGGGTGGCTGTTCCGCCCTGCCCCTTATAAGAGGGCATTAGGCCGCTTCCTGCCGGCGCGAGCTCTGCTAATGGACTCTCAATCGGAGACCACAGCGTGTAATTCCAGACGGCGGATCGCTAACCGCCCAGTCAGACCACTTGTCCACGACTGCCGGGGAGGGGCAGTAAGCTCCTCCCAAGGGAGTACTCTAAACGCCTCATTAACTCTTTAAGACTGCTTTCTCGGTACGGAGTATTGTCCATCCGGCAATGCTGAGACGGCAGTGTAACATATCAAATATATTAAGAAAATAAAATTTGAATGAATGTGCGCTTACAGATTTCTTATGTGATATGAAGTGAACCTTATGTGAGAAGATTTCAAATAAATACATAAATCAAAGAAAACTTGGCAGTATTATGATAGAGGGTATGAGTGAATGTGTACTTATGCGACTGTCATAACGGAAAAGCCATGTGATCTGAGTAATTTCTCTTGCAAACAAAGTCTTGTAATCAAATGATTTAATTGAATGCTATATTTGGAAAGAATTCTACCATTACTAAGAAAACTAGCTTTCTAGTAGTCTTATGACAGGAGTAAATTACACCATAGAACCTGTTTTTAGTCAGCATCCTGGTTTTATGCAGCTCTCCACACTACTTCGTCAGAAGAAGACGAACAGCAACCTACATCGTTTTGCGTCTGCTTACTGTATTCGTCCCTCTGCCTCCCTCTACGATTTTTACCCCCACATAATTCCTTCAAATGCTAAGTTGACAATTCCTTGATGTGTCAATGTCTCCGACCAACCCATCACTTCTCTTAGTCAGGATATGCCAGAAACTTTTCTCCCAAATTATGTTCAGCACCTAATTAGTTACATGATCTACTCATCTAGTCATTCGTCTGAACCTCTTATCGTCCACGTTTCACTCCCATACCATGCTAAGCTTCAGACAAATGCTTTCAGAAAGGACTTAACATTTAATATTGGATATTAAGTTACGCTTCTATAGAAACCTTTTCTTCCCATAGCCATTCTGCATTTTATATCTTCTTTCCATTCCATTCCCTCTTTACTGTCGTTAATGTTCATCTTATATATTCCATTCAAGATACTGCCCCTGCCGTTAAATTGCTCTTCCATATCCTTTGCTGTTTGACAGTAACTCGTCAGCAAACCGCACGGTTTTTATTCCCTATCTCCGGACTAATTCCATCTCCAAATTTGTTCTTGCCTTCCTTCAGTTTGCTCGATATACAGACTGAACAACATCGCGCAAAGGCTACAACCCTGTCTTACTCCCCCAACCACTGCGACCCTTTCATGCCATTCGACTAATAATTGCTGTCTGGTTTTTTGTACAAGTTGAATATAACTCTTTGCTCCCTATAGTTTACCCCTGCTACCTTCAGAACTGTAAACCATAGAACGTAGTATGTATAAATTGCTCAAATAGACAACGTCTTCCTACTCGAGAGCTCAATTCGCTCACCCTTTTCTCTCAAGACGGACCATATCACACGCGGGTTAAACTAGATAAATCAATGAAGCGTGCACTCTTAGTATTTCACAAAAATACGGATAGTATTTTGTGTGTAATAAACACCAGTACCGACTAAGCACGTTGTGTAAAGTTAATGTGTGCTAAACAGTCTTGTTCACCGAGAACCGCGCTTATGTCAGTATCATTTGAAAATTTATTACGTTATCAGGATTCGAACACAGAACCTTCAGCTTTATACACTTTCCAGATACAACCTCGGCCACCACACTATTCGGTTCAGAGAGCGGACGTACGGGTATTTATCTTAGGACCGAAAGTTTCGGAGCGTTTTTGTCGTGAATGGCTGGCACACTAAGGGGCAGAGTTGCAAACATGCACCGCTCCACCCCGAACCTAATTTGCAAACCCTGGCACTCCCCTCGTCAACTTGTTATCTAAGCGGCCGATTGTGTAGCTCTAGGCTTAACACCGATGCCGCACGCGTTTAATAACGTGTCTAGTGAAGCATTTTGCCTCACGACAACTGATTTGTGCTTTACAATTGGACTTACAAATTTAACGACTAACAATTTTCAGTGTTATCCGTTTGAAGTATTACAGAAGTTGTGCCATTAGTTCACGTAATTATGTTTCTTCGCAAAGAAACATTATCCAAGTGCAAAGTGACATGGATGTGTCCGATGAAATTTATACGAATCATTCTGAAAGGCTAATGCCTCCAACGTACTGTACTGTGCAGTTATTCTAAGTCACTATAACTATTTTCCCACATTACAAACGCAAATATACGAAACTTTGCCATAAAAAATAGCATGATACAAAATGCTGTAGTGGAAGTATGAAGTCTTAACGTGCCGTAGTAGCAGGTTTGTAATGTCGGAAAGAGTAAGTACTTTTAGGTTATTGCCCTCAAGGCCGCATCGACCTGAAGCTAAGTTCATTGGCATCAACTGCTCTAAGACATTAATTGATCGAACTGCACCTTTGTTCTTTCGGTGACGAGGAAAGCGGTATCGAACAGGCTGTGTACCTTTCCGACGTAGATTTCTGGCGCTAAATTTGGAATGTAGCTCCACTAGCCTTTGGGCAAACTTCGACTTTTTAAGTTGCCCGACATGTCTCGCGTCTGTAGCGCTGCCGAAAGGCCAACCTGTTTGAGGCCGCAACTCTCGACTGTTTATGGCCTGGGACCGAGAGCGACCTGCCATGTTTTCAGTTCAGACGCCAACAGGTAGGCGATTTTATGACAAAGCAAAAAGACAATTCCTGTGGTTTCAGTCGCATTAGGCATCTTCCTAAGCAGGAAAATCCAGAGCAGCAAGTAAATGGCTTTAAATTACTCAAGATATTTTGAAACCGTTACTTTACAAAAAATAACGGTTTGACGTAATTTAAGCCGGTAGTGCTATGGGTGTCATTCCACACATTTAGAGAAACTGACATGTTTTACCAATTCCGCAGCACGCGACGAACTGCCCTGGAAAAAATCTTATGCACATAATGTTCATCTGTCGCCCCCCCCCCCCCCTGCGACACCCGTCCCTTTCCTCGTAGAAATAAAAAATTGTGTTGACGGTAGCAAATTAACACTAAGTGATTACAAACTCCGTTGCTACCTCTGGATTTCCGCTGTTACATTGGACCTAGCAAATCATTGTAGCAGCCCGATATACGATTGTAACTGTAAATGACTCTCTTAAACAAGGTCCTAGAAGGGGATTTCACGAAATATCACTTATCTGACATTTCTACCTTGACAGTTGACCGGTACGCAGGCTAGATGTTAGTAGCAATTCCATTTTCACCTGTTGACATTTTACTGACAGGACATATGAAAACAGCTTACCACTTAACCGTTATGTATGATTTGTTTCGTGCTTGTCTAAGACAAAGCATCTTTTCAATTAGGAGTTCCATTGGCCTCTGTTTTACTAGTATTAAAAATCTGTACAACTTTCACGTTGACGTATTATGATCTGGCACAGCAAGATCTCCGTTAAGCAGTTAGCCATTTATTGTTTGCCATACTTGTTTCGACTCAACTACGTTGACTCTTCTGTCAAAGACTTAACTGCTCTTCAGTCTAACTTCGTGAGAGTGTTTTCACGTACTTTATCTA
Organism: Locusta migratoria; assembly: GCA_026315105.1. Classification (NCBI taxonomy): domain Eukaryota; kingdom Metazoa; phylum Arthropoda; class Insecta; order Orthoptera; family Acrididae; genus Locusta; species Locusta migratoria. The sequence continues at coordinate 88,436,235 of CM048748.1, forward strand.
GAGACATAAATGTGTTCCCCCCCCCCCCCTTTCTTCAAGCCGACTTCACGGGACTCATTTGCTTGATAACCGCAAACTACCCGTAAATTTTAACTTTAAGTCATTGTTTTGAGTTTCCAGGTTTTTAACAGATGCAGATTCTTGTGTTACTATAAATCTACGATCGTGGCAAATCAACATTCCATATCTATTTTCCAAATGAAATTAGATTTTCCGGAGTGTAATTTATTAAGACGGAAAACTTGCTAGGTTGCCGCCCTCCAATTGTTTATAGTTTTATTTAAGAATTATGCACTAGCAGAGTACCTCAAAAATCTGTATTAAGAGTTTCCAACTCTAAACTATAAACTTTATTTACTTAATCTTTTTCTGTGTTCAACAGTCTTAAAAATTATTTTAGTGACACTCATTTGTATTGAGGTGAAAGGAGTGGAAGACAAAGTTTGCCATTACTAACACTGTCTGCTTTGACGTGGAAGGAGATACGATTTTTTAACAAGTTCTACATCAATTGTATGTGAAAAGCAAACTTGCTATATAAAATAAAACTGATCAGTATAACCTGAAATACGTTATTTCAAGAATATCCTGCAAGATTTTACAAGTTTTAGCTCTCACCGACAAAACAACGCAATGTCAAGAAAAGACTAAGCAGATCAACAACAAAGAAGAAACCTTCAAAAGCAAGGTAAGTACATATTAATGTGCATTCATAGTTTCATGTATGTTTAATTTTTATGGACCCTTCTTCCAAAAGCCAACAACAAGTTTTTCAACTTGTTGAAACTATATGTAGCAGAAAAGTGGGGAAACTTCTTGGCAAACAAAGAAGAGGTAACGTCACACTGTAACGATTGAAACAGATTACGGCACCAGTTACTCTGCGATGAATAGTCCCGGGGTACCTAATATCTCGTCGGGCCTCATTTTCCCAGCCAAGAGCGGCAACTTCAAGTGGCGCTAACTCACCACGTAGCTTCAAGGTCCCTGCAGAACTTTTGAACTGTGTTGTTCCTAGAACAGTACGTAACTGCGGAAATGTTGCCGGTGCAGAATTTTGTCACTTAAGTGTTGGACGGGATTTGCGACAGGCGATCCGAGGGGCCAAATAATTGGCTAGAATTGTTCCGAGCGTTTAAACCAATCGGGAACAATTGTGGACCGGTTACATGGCACACTGCCAAGCACAGAAATGACTTGTGGGCGCATGAAGGCTGCCAAGGCCGCCAGCTTACACAGTGCCTTGTTGACAACTGTAGTCCATTGGCTTAGTGGGGTGTGCGCCGTACTCCAACCCCTCCATCAGACCTTAGCAACCGGAATCTGGAATCTGACCCACCCAAGGTATTATAGTTTTGTAAGGTCCACTCCATATTGTCGCAAGCTCAGGAAAGGCGCTGGAGGTAATGTGCTGTTAGCAAAGGCACTCTGTTGTGTTAGTCAATGAACGTCAAATTGCGCTGTAGTGTCCTAGTGGACGAATTACACCAACAATTCTACGTAAATGCCCTTGCTCTGTCATTACCTTCAGTCTACAGCTACTAGCATGCGCAGTGAACCCATTAGTACCGAATTTAGAACTGGCCCTATTTCCTTATCGCTATAATTATCGCGCTTCGATAGTAGCGCGATCATACTAGTGCATCCGTTAAAACGACTGACGGCCGCCATTTACGCAACTTGTTATCAATCTAGTACAATTCGTTCATCGTTTAAAATGGGCTTAAGACTAATTCCTTGCACAAGGTACCCATGGCACATTACTGTAAAGAGGGGGGAGACATAATCCGGCTGATTTCTGTGTAGAAACTCACTGGCTCTAGAGATCCACTGTACTGTAGCGATTTGAGTTCAACAGCACTTATCAATTACAATGTCAGCCATATGTTACAATGTCACCCAGCAATATCTCTATGTTCCTATGCAAACGAATCAAGATTCCTTTCAAAGGGTATTTTTGCCATTGGCAGCTTTCACGTACCGTTAAATTTTGAGTTACGTTCTGATTATGCTTCAGAAGTTACTGAAAACTTGACACGCACTGCCTTTGATTGCCAACCATGTTTCGATCTTCATATGCCTAGCCATGTGATTTTCTTTCGTTTTTTGGAGAATACGTAGATTCTTAGTACGTTTATTAATGTTTGAGGCTAGTGTACAACCCTTTGGAATGAAATGTGACCCAATATAGACAGTATTAGTACACTTATACTATTACAATGACCATTAATTGCAAACCCAGAAATCTTATCCTGGCTACGCCTAGCGTACATAAACATCATTCTGCGGCTAGCTCGTCGCTAGGAGAGCTAGTGTGGTTGCGACTGTCAGGGCCCCTTTACAAGCTACAACATGTCTGTGCAGACCAGTTTTGCGACGACCGTCTGCGCATTAAAACGTTGCATTTACACGTTCCGACCGTTGGTACATCTTTGCTCAGTCTTGAGTTGTTCTGGACATGGTATAAAGGATATGAGTAAACTACTTTAATTTGCATATAAAACAATACTGCTGTCCACGGCATATTTTAAGAAAAAAGAAAGGCCACGATTTAAAAAGTGGTTCACATTCACACAATTTATTAAACGAAAATTCGAAAAAGATGACTGGTTCAATTAGTTACGAATGGACGAGGAAACATTTTTTTATGCTTTTGGAACATGTCACCACACAAAGACGTGACAGTGTGATGAAAAAGTTGATAAGTGCTTTTGAGAGACTTTTAGTGATATTGCGGTTTCTAGCTACAGGCACAAGTTATCCTAACCTTAAATTTTCTGCTGTGGTGTCATCGCCATCACTAACATCATTCCAGGAACATGACACACACACACACACACACACACACACACACACACACACACACACACACACAATATTTGATGGTGAGAACATAAGTTAGTTACAACTCCTTATGCATTAATTTTTGGCCGAGGGGACTGAGGCGCTTCAGTCACGGTCTACACGGCCACTACGGTCGGGGTTCGAATCCCCCCTCGGGCATGGATATTTGTGCCGTCCTAGTTCGTAAGTAGTTCATAAGTAGTTTGTAAGTTTAGGGACTGATGACCCCGTAGTTAAGTCCCATAGACTATAAAAACATTTGAACATTTTGCATTAATTTTTTTTACAACTGTTTATTTGCATTTGGCTTGACTTCAGTTTTGCTATTAATGCTTCATATGCTACACGTTTTTTTATTGCTGTCAGAATAGACCCTGCTTTTAATCTTCCATATGGTTGGAAACGACTTGTAAAGTTCAATGAATTCCGTTAAAAACTCTTGAGTACATTCGAGAATCTTGACTGTCTCCTGAAAGATCACTCATGTTACGTTAGCCTCACTGTCACAACAAAAATACACTGTACGCTGGATACAGCAGCAATTGACTGTGCAATTCGTCTGATATGTCGTTTACACGCTCCGACTTGTCTGAGTGCCATCTGTGTGATTTCAAACCGTGCCAGACTTTGCGCAAGCCGGACACCGACCAGTAGCGCAGACCAAATCATCCGTCGATGAGTAATTTACACGCTCCGACATGTCTGTACAGACCTTGTTTGCACAGACAAGTCTGCGAACATGTCTGAGCGTGTAAAGGGGCCCCTCAGTCGGCAGCCGTGGCCCTGATGACTGTTCAGTCGTGTCGGCCGCGGCCGTCATCAGTCAGGGCAGCAGAGAGCAGAAGCAGAGCAGCCCCGCCCCGCCAGCTGTGGCAACACCGCCGCGCGCTCCCCCGCACAGAGGGCGAGGGCGCACCCGCTGTCTGCACGCCCGTGACATCGCCACAGCCCCAGTAATGTTGTGCAACCTATCGACGGCTGCGCCAAAATCTACCGTGAGCAAATCTGACCAATACGGACGTCAGCTGTTTTGGGACTGAAGACTTCGTAGATAAACGAGAGCTACAGCAAGGGGAGCTGTCGCATGAAAATTTACTAAGAAGCGATCCTAATGATCGTCAGGAACGTTCTGAGGATGGACGTTTGTTCATCATGTACTTTAGGAAATGCTTTTGTTTTTAATTACGTATTACGAGTGCCATGAATCCATGTCGAGAATCAAGCCATTTACATAATATTTTTAGATCGTATTTTTAAAATAGGAAGTATACCCTTCTTTACACACTATACTTTTTCCCTACAGAGTTCAATCAAACTACCGAAGTATTGGCACCAGTAGCTCGTTAGAACCGTGTCTAATATGAGGCACCATTTTATTCAATTTTTTGCAATGTGAATTTAAATTTTTAAGCGCTTTCTACATCTACAGATACTCCGCAAATCACATTTAATTGCCAGGCATAAGGTTCATCGAACCACCTTTAAATCTCCCATTATATTCTCTAATAGTGCGCGGGAAGAAAACACCTGAATATCTCCGTTCGAGCTCCGATTTCTCATTTTATTCTGATCTTTCCTACCTACGTAAGCAGGAGTCGACAAATTTTCGCATTCTGAGGAAGATGGAGTTTCGTAAATAGACCACGTCGCAGTGAAACTGCCGTCGTAATGATTCCCATCGCAGATGATTTATCATTTACGTGACGCTGTCTCCTTTATCGTGACAATACGAAACGAGCTGTCCTCTGGACACACTCGATGTCGTCAAACCACGGGATAAGTTTCCCACACTCGGCAGCAATGCTCCAAAGAAGGACGGTCAAGCATAGTGTATGAAGTTTCTTTAGTACTTTTGCTGCATATTTTAAGGGTCCTGCCAATAAAACGCCGTTTCTGGTTCGCGTTTCCCACGACATTATCTACGTGTTCTTTCCAGTTTAAGTCTGATATAGTAATTCCTAGGTATTTAGTGCAGTTTACGGCCTTCACATTTGATTGATTTAGCTTGTAAACAAAGTTTCTTTTCTTTTCGTACTCATGTGGATGACTTCACGCTTCATTATTTAGAGTCAATTATCAATTTTTACACCATAGTCTTATCTTATTTAGATCGTTCTGCAGTTGGTTATCTTCAGATGATTTTACTAGACAAATGACGGCGTCATCTGCAAACAACCTAAGAGCTACTTAGATTTTCTCCTAAATCGTTTATGTAAATAAGGAACAGCAGAGGACCAGTAACACTGCCCTGAGGAACGCCCGACATCACCTTTTAGTCGATGCCTTATCATCGATTACTACAAACTGTTTTGTGACAGGAAATCTCTAGTCGCGAATTTGGGGCGATATACCATAACCACACAATTTGATTAAAAGCCGTTTGTGAGGTACGGTGTCAAAAGCCTTCAAGAAATCAAAACTACGGAATCAATTTTAGTTCCCTTGTCGATAGCACTTATCACTTCGTGTGAGTAAAGAGCTAGTTGTGTTTCGCATGAACGATATTTTGTAAATCCGTGTCGACCTTGGGTCAATAGATCATGGTACATATATCTAATTTCGACACTGTTGTATTGCTCTTACCATATTAGTATTGGTAAACCCATTAATTTGAGGGTTTCTGTGAGTAATGTCAGTTTTCGAAGTACAAACTCTCTTCCTCAACCTACTTTAGAGTAGGTATATTGCCTCACTTCTTGTGAATCCTGATCTTCCGAGGTCGTCTCCTACTGGTTTTCCATTCTATAGATATTTCGTGTTAGAATCTTTCAAACATGACTAATACAGATGGTTCTGTAATTCTGAGGGTATTTCACTTTTGCATGTAGCACAACAGATGGATAGTTTAGTCATGGCTGACTCTTCCAGATACATCAGTAGCTTTGTGGGGAAAGTCGTCTATTGCAGTGACTTTTTTGCGATTTAGATCTTTCAGTTCTGTCATTCTTTTAATATCTTTTACATTATCATCTGTATACCCCGCGATATATTCATTCCCCTTTTAACTTAGCCTAGTACTGGTTTTTCATCTGAGTTTTATTTTCATGCCCTTTTGAAGCGTCTGTACTCTTATCTGCTTCACTTGCTTCATTTTTATGTATCCCTTTCATCAATAAATTTCAGTGTTTCCTATACCATGATTGCTATTAGGCCTTGTTCGACTTTTATCATCTACCGAGGCCTTCATTAGCTCTCTTAAAGCTGAACATCCTACTCAGTCACTTTCCCCTATTCGAGTCCATGCTCACAAACTTTCAGCAACCTCTTGGTGTTTCAGTTTACCCCTGTTTGTGTTTACTTTCTACCTTTCGAATGTTCATAATCACCAAGTTATAATCAGAGTATCTGCCGCCGAATGTCTTCCGGATTAAAACCCAATTTCGAAATCAGCACTTAACTATTTGGTAAACGTAAACTCCGTCCCACACTGGTACCCGTAAGACCCTTCTGGTACTGACCGGCCGCCATGTCATCCTCCGCCCGAAGGCGTCACAGCTGCGGTGTGAGGGGACTGTAAGCGTCCCGCAGTCCGGGTCGTTTGTTTCCGCGACCGGAGTCAATTTCTCCGTCAAGTAGCTTCTCAATTGGCCTCAAGGGCCGAGCGTTCGGCAGACGCTGACTTACCCATCGAAGTGCTAGCCAAGCCCGACAGTGCTTAACTTCGGTGACCTAACGGGAACTAGAGTACCCATTGCGGCACGGCCGTTGGCATCTTAACTGGCCTCTTCCACTTTCACAGCCTGTCACGATTTTTTTTAAACAATTTATTAAATTGTTATTTGTGCAAAAGGTTAAAGCTACCTCCTTTATTTCTTTTCCTCAATCCGTATTTCAGTAGTTTTTCTTTCCATCTCCCACTACCGAGTTCTAGTCCCCGATGACAAGTTTTCCTCTCTGAGTAACTTACATTTACAGACTAATGGAAAAACTTGTGGAAACTGACCTCGGGGAAGGTCAGTTTGGATTTAGGAGAAATGTAGGAACACGGGAGGCAATACTCACATTACCACTTATCTTAGAAAATAGGCTAAGGAAGGGCAAATCTACATTTTTAGCGCTTGTCGATTTAGAGAAAGCTTTTGAAAATGTCGACTGGCATAAACTCTTCCAAATTCTGAAGGTAGCAGGGGTAAAATATAGGATGCGAAGAGTTATATTCAACGTATACAAAAACCAGACAGCGGTTAGAGTCTAAGGGCAAGAAAGGGACGCAGAAGTTGGGAAGGGAGTAAGACAGGGTTGTAGCCTTTGCCCAATGTTGTTCAATCTGTACATTGAACAGGCAATCAAAGAATGGAAGGAGAAATTTGGAGAGGGCATTAAAGTGCAGGGAGGAAAATAAAAACTTTGCGGTTTGCCGATGACAGTAATTTTGTCAGAGACTGCAAAAGATCTGGAAGAGCAACTGAATGGAATGGACAGTGCCTTGAAAAGAGGTTATAAGATGAACATCAAGATTAAAACAAGGATAATGGAATGTAGCGTCAGAAAATCAGGCGATGCTGAAGGAATTAGTTTAGGTAATGAGACAATAAAAGTGGTACATGAGTTGTTATTTGGGTAGCAAGACAACTTCTGATGGCCGAAGTAAAGAAGGTATAAAATGCAGAATGGCTATCGGAAGAAAACCGTTTTTAAAGAAGCGAAACTTGACATCCAATATTAATTTAAATGTTAGGAAATCTTCCTGAAAGCATTTGTCTTTAGTGTAAAATTTTATGGGAGTGAAACGTGGACGATAAGGAGTTCGGATAAAAAGATGATAGAAGCTTTTGAAATGCGGTGCTATAGACGAACGATGAAAATTAGATGGGTAGATCACGTGACTAATGAGGTGCTTAACCGAATCGGGGTGAAAACTAGTTTCTGCCATATCATAAGAGAAGGAATAGATTGGACACATGAGAAATCAAGACATTGTCAATTTAGCATTAGAAGGAAGCGTGTGGGGTAAAAATCTTAGAGGAAGGCCGAAGAACGAATATAGTAGTAGATTCAAAAGGATGTAGTTTGCCGAACGTATTCTCAGATGAAGATACTTGCACAGGACAGGATAGCGTGTAGAGCTGCATCAAACCAGTCTGCGGACTGAAAACAACAAGAACATTGGAAATAAACATTTACTATTTTTGCTGGTATGTGTTCTTTGCTACGGTAATGTGTTATATGTGCTTTTATATTAACCAACCTGGATTTCTATTTTCTTTTACACCCACTCCTGTAATACCCCAATTTCTTCTGTATTCATAAGACTGTATTCACCTGACCATAAATTCTGTTCGTTAAATAGTTCAGAACACGCTACACGAACGTCTTGCTTGATATCTTCCTGAGCAGTGCCCAGACATCCTACTGGGGGACTTACCTCCGGAATATTTTACCCAAGAGGATGCCATATATTCATACAGTAGAGATGCACGTCTGTTTTGGATAAAGTAACGACTGATTGCCCTTTGTCTTCGGCCTTTGTTAGTAATTGCATGGAAAAGCCACGTTATATGATGAAGTTACAAGGCCAGCTCAGTAGATTATCCAGACTGTTGCCTTGCAACTAATGAAAAGGTCGCTGCCCCTGTCTTTTCTTCACAAGTAGCCCTCGCCTGTGGTTGCACCTACGGTACTGCTATCTGTATTTCGTGATACAGAAGTCACCACTTCTGCCACATCTGAATGTAACGATTTATACTACTGCTATGCTTTTCCTGCATTTGTTACATAAAAACCTTTGAGCCAGGAAAGAACCAACTGCCGTATTCAAAGTTTGTGTTTCAAGTTTCGTTTGACCGCGTCTTATTTATAAATGTATCCTGGAGATAGGTACTGCCTGACGTCCCAAGTAAGCTCACGCAGCAGTAAGTTTCACACGCGACGGCTCAACAATTTGAGTCCTTCGGAGCACCAGTAAAAACGCCGCGGAATGTGTACGCCGTCGCGCTAGTAACCGCCTGCTATTCAGAACGGCTGGTGTTCCGTATCTTTTCCAGGAACTCATTGCCGTCTCCGTTCTAACCGTGGAACCCAGATAGCTCTGCGACTATCCACCTTCTCAGAAATCTACGAAACTTTCACCGTGAACGTTTCGTAAATTGCTCAGGCGATGGATCTACTTCACCGTATGTAACAGCTACAGATGCAATAATGGGCTTACAAAGCGCAGTAATCAGGTGTGCCAACCTTTACTGGGGAAGGCAGTCCAGTGTGTGACGTTCCGCTGCATCTATACTGAACTTTTCACACAAGATCATTATGTTTAATTGCAACATATGTAACTGGTTCTGTTAGTTTCCAGATTGTGCACAGAAAGAATGCCATAACGTTATCCCACTTTACACATATCAAAGTATGAGTGAATTATGTTAGCCTAAATATTTTGGGAGAAACGACAGCTAGGATCCGGTAGTGACAGGAAACGAAAACGTATCAGCGGTAAGGTCTATTTTACAGTATTTTCAGCAGTGGTTCATCGTCGCGATTTGACTACAGTTGTCTTTAGTCAAAGCACTAATTTGATTCAGCCTTCCACGCTACCCAGTTCTGTCGAGGCAGTACGCTACGGCAATCCTCTGTCTCCAAAGACCAATGGGGGATCCACTTATCTGGTCATTTCTTCGAACACTAAATTTACTATTGAAATCATTAAGTCCTTCCACTATCTCATTTAAGATATACCAGAAGTTTTTCCTCTCCAATTGTCTGCAGTACCTTCTCGGTTACGTAATATACATTTCTTCATACCTCTGTCCCATCAAATTTCAAATCCTATCTTGTCCAAACTGCTTATAGTCCACGTTTCACTTACTCCAGACAAACACTTTCTGTTAAGACTAATATGAGATGAAATCTCTTCAGGAATGTTTTTCTTCGCATCGCCATCTTTTCTGCTAAGGCAATCAGTAGTTCATGTTTCACTGCCATAAAACGCTTCCCTACTTCTCTAGCATCGTTTCGTAAATTGCTCCGCATCACCAGAATTAGATCAACTTCAATTTTCAATGTTTTAAACATGACTGCATCTCAACAACCGTTATAGGATAGCACATTTCAGGCATAATGATTATGAATTTTAATTTATGATGTCACAGTCAAAGTATAGATTTGTTTCTGAAGGAGACATGTTTAACTATCGAAACCGTGGTCAAAAGTTTATTAAACAACGATTATTGCTATTGGTTGGCTGTTAATTTGCTAGATCAAAATCCTAAACGACATTGATAAAAGCATTTAACTGCTCTTCCAGGACCTTTGAGTGACAATTTCTAGTCTCAAGTAAAAAGAACTATGGAAATCCAAGAACTCTTGAAATATCACTGAGTAGCTGCTGTAATTGGCACGGTGTTTATTACTGCAATTATATCCTCAATCCGTCGCAGAAAGATGGGACAGCAACAAATACTATCCGCTAAGTCAATGTATGACGAACAGCATTCTTAATCCGAGGAATACCGGGTATTAAATATCTACAGATTAATTTCCAACGATAACTTAGTGTGCGCTGTATCTCTCTTCGGTGGCCTCATTTTATTTTTTATACAATACCGTCTAAAGATATTTCCAGAACTATTTTGCATGGATGATTTTTGTTTCATGTGGTTCATAATTTTATTTAAGATTTGTGCTAGCATTTTTTTGCCCATGTATCATCCGTATTTCTTTGTTAATTTGTGACGAAATTAATTTCGAATATTCTATGAACGGTGTTTTTTTGGTCTAGTTTTTTTTTAGTTTAGTCTGTCCTGTGCAAGCCTCTTCATTTGCGAATAAGAACTACTACATTTTTTTTAATGTACTTTATTCGCCCCCTCTGTTTCTTATGATTTTTACACCATGCACTTCCTTCTAATGCTAATTTGACTATTCCTTGATGTCTCAATGTCCCAGCAACATCTCTTAGGATATGCTAGAAACTAATTCTGTTTAACAAAAAGTTATCTAACCATCTAATCACCATTCGCCTGTAGTACCACGTTTCGAAAGCTATCTTTTTGTATGAACTCATCGTCCACGTTTCACTCACATATAATGCTACACTCCAGACATGCTTTCAGAAAGGATGTCAACAAATTTCGCTTCTTCAGAAACGCTTTTCTTCTCGTAGTCAGTCTGCATTTTATATATTCTTCACTTCGGCCATCAGAAGTTATGAAGATAACTAAACAACAGAACTACTTTTATTGTCTCATTACCTAATCTGAACCCTTCAGCTTCGCCTGATTTTGTGACACTACATTCCATTACCTTCGTTTTATTAATATCTTATACATTGTTTTCAAGACACTGTCCATTCCGTTTAATTGCTCTTCCAGTTCTTTTGCTGTGACTGACAATTACTATGTCATCAGCAAACCGCAATGTTTTTATTCCCTATCTGGTCTTTAATTCCCTCTTCAAATTACTCCTTGCCTTCCTTCGCACAGATTGAACATGGGGGGAAAGGCTACAATCCTGTCTTACTCCCAACCACTGCGACCCTTTCACGCCCTTCGACACTAATAATTGCTGCCCGGTTTGAATATAACTCTTCGCTCGCTATACTTTACCTCTTGCTACATACAGAATCTGAAAAGTACTCCAGCCAACGTTGTCGAAAGGTTTCACAGATCCGCAAAAGCTAGAAACGTTTGTTTCCGTATTCCATCTTTTAAGATGTCGTGGGAAAGGCGAATCAGAGACCGTTTTATCGGCAGAACCTTTAAAAGATGCAACAGAACTACAAAAGAAACTGCATACACTACGCTTGTCCGTCCATTTTTGGAGTATTGCTACCCAGTGTGGGATCCTTATCAGGTGGGTTTGACGGAGGACATCGAGAGTGTCCAAAGAAGGGCACCTCGTTTCGTATTGTCAAGATACAGGGGAGACTGCGTTACGGAAATGATACAGGATCTGGGATGGGAATCATTACAACAACGACGCTTATCGCAGCGGCGTGGGCTACTTACGAAACTCAAATCGCCAACATGCTCCTCCGAATGCGAAAATATATTATTAACTCCCACTTACATAGGTAGAAATGATCAGAATAAAATGAGTCAGAGCTCGAACGGAGAGATTAAGGTGTTCTTTTTTACCGCGCGCTATTCGAGATTGGAATGAGAGATAAACAGTAAAACTTTACATTTCACTCTATTCCATGATGGTTGTGGTGGTGGTGGCGGCGGCGGCGGCGGCGGCGGGTGCAGCAACAGTGTCGAATAATTAAATTCTCAGTTTGTTGCAATATTTTATTCTCCAATATCGCATTTCGCGCTGTTAGCGCATAGACAGGAAAAAGAAATGTTTTGTTATAGTCCGTGTACCTGGCGGGCAGCGAATCTAATGTGTGAGTAAATTTGGAGGAAGTATCTTAACAATTTGTTGTCATTGGGCCCCTGCAAAGAGGTAAACGTACAAAGAACTTCAGGGTTATTTGAACTAGAATAATTAGGGACTGAAGGGGTATGGTATGGAAATTAATGGAACGCCATTATAAAAAGCGTTCCATTAATTTCCATACCATACCCCTTCAGTCCCTAATTATTCTAGTTCAAATAACCCTGAAGTTCTTTGTACGTTTACCTCTTTGCAGGGGCCCAATGACAACAAATTGTTAAGATACTTCCTCCACAGCTATAGATAGTTCTGTGGCTCCATCTCCGCCCAAGTCAGTCTTAATTTTCAAAATTTACTCAGTCACATTAGATTCGCTGCTTGCCAGGTACACGTACTGTAACAAAACATTTGTCTTTTTCCAGTTTGACGATGTGCTAACAACGCGAAACGCGTTATTGGAGAATAAAATATTGCAACAGAGACTGAGAATTTTTTTTAAGTATAACGGTGGTTCGATAAACCCTCTGCCAGGCACTTAAATGTGATTTACAGAGTATCTCATGTAGATGTAATGTATTGCCTCGCGTTTTCCCCACATTTGTCCTAAATACAAATATATCTTCCCAAGGTCTGATTCTACCAGTTTTTCTATTCGTTTAAATAATTTGTGTTGGTATTATAGAACGATGACATTGACAAGGGTAAAGTCTTTAAGCGCCTCAGTCACGTAGGAAGTAATCCGGGCCGCATTCAGAGGTGCAGCGCGGCATCGCGTCGGCTGGCCTTGCCAGAGAGAAGCAGCGCACGCTTCCTGCTTGGGAAGCAATTGCCGCTGCCGCCGCCGCCGCGCCTGCATTCTTCCCCTTTCATTCGGCTCATTCCAGAGCTTCCTCGAGGCGCGCAGATGCCGCCTCCTACCTCCACACTACGCTGCAGATAGCCGTTCACATTACTCAGAGATGACTTCATGAAGACGTGTCACGTGCCTGAGTAGTAGTGAGTCACATACTCTGTCCTGTTGTGCGACGCCCACCGATCTGTTACAGCGGCATCCCGCGTCAAGTCTGCGATTGTGCGCTACGCATTTGGATAAAATTTAACCCATGTTCGTCACGCGGTGTAGAGTCTACAGCTGTAAGCTGATTCAGCCTGACGCTGTGGTTTGAGAAAAATCGACGCAGATCAAGGACTAGTGACTCAGTTTGGCGAGCTACTTCGGTGAAAGTTGTGACTGTCGTACCCCACAATTGCATTCAGATTTTGACGGAATCTCGTTGCTCTCCCACTGTCACCAGGGGAACGATTACATCTGTTCTGCGACAGCACGTGTGTGTGTGTGTGTGTGTGTGTGTGTGTGTGTGTGTGTGTGTGTGTGTGTGTGTGTGTAAGTCAATGAAATACCCCACGAACACATTCCCATGACATATTACGAAGTTTCCATCGGTTTAACATTCGCAAGTTTTGCAAAACATAGCAGCGTAACTGTGGTGCTCTGAGGAGGAGACTACACGAGTATCATTTTAGAATTTGTTGATATTTATGGTAAATGAAGGTTAGAACTCCAATATCAGCAGAGCCATTCGTCGCAACTAAAAAATTCGAGAAAATCTATTTTGAAGTAAGTACCAATAATGAAATGAATTGCAGCGTCTGTCTGTAGGTCAGGTGGTAGCGTTCTGGCCTCAACCATGAGGTCAGTGGTTCGAATTCAGCTGTGAATTTTTCCTTTTCAAATTCAGTTATATAAAACATTTCGGTATCTAATTCCACGTGTTTTCTCAGTTTATGTGTATGTAGACGAATTCAAAACCTTTTCACGTAAAATAATGGTTTAGTAGATTAGCTGCTTGGAAAGCCAATAGTAGCTATGGGGAACACTTTCCAGAAACAGCGTCGTAGCTCTTCACAAACTGAACACTCCGAAGTCTAGCGTTGTCAATTAAGTGTTGCCAATACTCTCAAAATGTAATTTTTTTACTGAAACCGCAATTAACCTCGTACGAATAAACAAGAATACTTGCATTTTTCGTAGAAATTAGCATTAGATATTAAAATTGTGTAACTATTCTAACGAAAAGGAAAAAAATCACGGCAAGATTCGAACCTTTGAGTCTATGGTTGCAAGGTCATAGCGCTATTATTTTTAAGATACAACAAAAACTATTAAATAAAACATTGTACCTACAGTTTACGTCTACTAGTATACAAGTATGTAATTAAAACTTCTGGAACTGATTATTTCTCCTCATTGCCAGTTTCCTCAGTCTTCTCCAGTACTCCTTGGTGTTGCGATCCATGTCCTCAAAAGAGGTGGCTTGCCTGTTTATTCTTATTTTTAATTCTTATTTTTCCTTTGTCTCATGTTAATATTTCATCTTTTTCCTCGGCGTAGTCAAGTCCGCCTAATAGCTTTCAACGCTGTTTCTGTTGAGGCCTTCACGGCTACCGTAGCGGCCACGGGGACAACGAAGTTGCCACCGTTCTTCACCCTCAGCAGCAATCTATTCTGCAAGCCACTATCAGGCTAATCGACTTCAATTTAGGCTTTGTTTTATGATCGAGGAGCAAAAAAATTTAACATCTTGCCAAATTTCTTTGTATAATCCTTCCACCTGTATAGTTCATCGAATTATTCTTTTATAAATTCTGCATATTCCAATATATAGTCTTTGTTAATGTACGTAAATGCGTAGTAGCCATAATATAGCGTTATTTTTTGTTCCGGTAAATGTACTAGTTCTGGGTAAAAGATGTTTAGGGTGATCTCTCTTCCGTCGCATAGATTGCATGTTAATTATTTTGACAATTACTGACTGCAGCTCGTGAATAAGTGGACCAGCTTCGTTAAATAAATGCTATACAAGTGGTAGAGTTTTTAACCAGTGATACCGTGGTATGTAAATTTACGCCATTCTGATTAGAGAAGACCTTGGATGATAATTAGCGAAACTTTTTCTAGAACGTTCGAAATGTTTCCATGTTGAAACTTCCTGGCAGATTAAAATTGTGTGCCGGAACCGGGACTAACCTGGGACCTTTAAAATCTGCCAGGAAGTTTCATTCTCTTTCCATGTTACTTGCAAATAGGAAAGTGATTAGAGTAAATATCGGTAGGATATGTCATGTACAAAAAACTATATGCCATTAATTAAATGAATATAAGTGAATAAATGAGCGATATCGAAATAAAGACCTGTAATTACGTAAATTTCTGTAGCTTATTTCATAGGGACATTCTCTTTTATCCTTGTGAATAGACTTCACACAAATGTTAGCAACGTTTGGAATAACTTCTATAATTAAAGGAATGTTATTCTTATTGTCAGTTCGTGTCAGTTTACGTCTGTCAGTCATGTGGGAAAGATACTAATGATACTGTAGTATATTATATCTCAATTTTATAATATAGTATCATTTGCCACCCCCATGAACCACAGACATTGCCGAGGTGGGGTGGCTTGCGTGCCTCAACGATGCAGATAGCCGTACCGTAGGTGCAACCACAGCGGAGGGGTATCTGTGGAGAGGCCAGACAAACGTGTGGTTCCTGAAGAGGGGCAGCAGCCTTTTCAGTAGTTACAGGGGCAACAGTCTGGATGATTGACTGAGGTGGCCTTGTAACATCAGCTAATGTGGCTTTGCCGCACAGTTACTGCGAACGGCTGAAAGCAAGGGAAAAACTACAGCCGTTACCCTTCCCGAGGACATGCAGCTCTACTGTATGAACATATGATGGCATCCTCCCGGGTAAAATATTCCGGAGGTAAAATAGTCCCCCATTCGGATCTCCGGGCGGGGACTACTCAGGAGGAGGATGTCATCAGGAAAGACAATACTGGCATTCTACGGGTCGGAGCGTGGAATGTTAGATCCCTTAATCGAGTAGGAAAATTAGAAAATTTAAAAAGGGAAATGGAAAGGTTGAAGTTAGATATAGTGGGGATTAGTGAAGTTCGGTGGCAGGATGAACAGGATTTCTGGTCAGATGAGTACAGGATTATAAATACAAAATCAGTTAGGGGTATCACAGGAGTAGGATTGATAATGAATAAGAAAATAGGAATGCGGGTAAAATACTATGAGCAGCACAGTGATCGCATTATCATTGTCAAGATAGATACGAAGCCAACACCGACAACAGTAGTACAGGTTTATATGCCTACTAGCTCTGCCGACGAGGAGATTGAAGAAATGTATGAGGAATTAAAGGAAATTATTCAGACAATTAAGGGAGAGGAAAACTTAATTGTGATGGGAGACTGGAATTCGGTAGTAGGAAAAGGAAGAGAAGGAAAAATAATAGGTGAATATGGACTGGGCAGGAGGAATGAAAGAGGAAGTCGCCTGGTAGAATTTTGCATGGAACATGATTTAATTGTAACCAACACGTGGTTTAAGAATCACAAAAGAAGGTTGTATACGTGGAAGAGAGCAGGAGACACCGGAAGGTATCAGATAGATTTTATAATGGTAAGACATAGGTACCGGAACCAGGTTATAAACTGCAGGACATACCCTGGGGCAGATATAGACTCTGACAATAACTTATTAGTCATGAACTGTAGGCTGAAGCTGAAAAAACTGCAGAAAGGTAGGAAAATAAGGAGATGGGACTTAGATAAATTGAAGGAAAGTGAAGTTCTGGAGAATTTCAGAGGGAGATTTAGGCAACAATTGACAGAAACAGGGGGAAATAAAACATTAGAAGAGGAATGGGTAGCATTGAGAGATGAAATAGTGAAGGCAGCAGAGGACAAAATAGGTAGAAAGGCAAGACCTACAAAAAATCCTTGGATATCACAGGAAATACTAAATTTAATTGATGAAAGAAAATATAAAAATGCAGTAAATGAAACAGGCAAAATGGAGTACAGACGACTAAGAAATAAGATTGACAGGAAGTGCAAAATGGCTAAGCAGGAGTGGCTAGAAGCCAAATGCAAATCTGTAGAAGAATGTATAAGAAGGGGAAAAGTAGATACCGCCTACAGGAAAATAAAAGAAACATTTGGGGGACAAGAAAAGCAATTCTACGAATATCAAGAACTCAGATGGGAAACCAGTTCTCAGCAAAGAAGGGAAAGCTGAAAGGTGGAAAGAATACATAGAGCAACTCTACAAAGGAAATGAACTTAGAGACGATGTTGTAGGAAGGGAAGAGGAAGTAGATCAAGATGAAATAGGAGATACTATACTGAGAGATGAATTTGACAGAGCCTTGAAAGACCTAGGTCGGAACAAGGCCCCAGGAGTAGATGACATACACTCAGAACTACTAAAGTCTCTGGGAGAGCCAGCCATGACAAGACTATTTGAACTGGTGAGTAGGATGTATGAGACAGGCGAAATGCCCTCAGACTTTAAGAAAAATGTAATAATCCCCATTCCAAAGAAATCAGGCGCAGACAGGTGTGAAAATTACAGAACCATCAGTTTGATGTTGCAAAATTTTAACACGAATTATCCACAGGAGAATGGAAAAACTGGTAGAAGCTGACCTCGGGGAAGATCAGTTTGGATTCAGGAGGAACGTCGGAACCCGGGAGGCAATACTCACTTTACGTCTTATCTTAGAAGATAGATTAAGGAAAGGCAAACCTACATTTTTAGCTTATGTAGATTTGGAGAAAGCGTTTGACAATGTTGACTGGAATACACTATTTCAAAATCTGAAGTCGGCAGGGGTAAAATACAGGGAAAGGAGAGTTATTTACAACTTGTACAAAAGCCAGACCGCAGTTATTAGACTCTAAGGGCATGAAAGGGAATCATCAGTTGGGAAGGGAGTAAGACTTTTTTTTTTTTTTTTTTTGTGGTTTTAGGGCGCACAACTTCTATGGTCATTAGCGCCCAGCCAAGAACATAGATTCGCTATGATCTAAAAAAATGTAGACTGTCAGAACATCAACAATAGGCTAAAAACGAAAGATAAAAGACAATTAAAAGAGTTAAATATCCTTGGATAAGTTGGCCAAATTGATAAAACGCAAAACTCGAGCAGCTGCTCGTGTGTCATCAGCTAAGATTTCCTCCAGAGTAGACGGAAAGTGAAGGGCTACACGGAGATGATTAAAATTAACACAAGTCAGTAAAACATGTCGCACTGTCAGCAGTTCACCGCAGGAGCATAGCGGTGCAGGTTCGGCGGATAGCAAGTGACGGTGGCTGAAACGGCAATGACCGATCCGCAACCGAGCCAGGATGACCTCCTCCCGCCGAGAGGGGCGTGAGGATGTCCTCCAAGCGGTCGGGATCGGTTTGACAGTTCGCAATTTATTGTTGTGCAGTGAAAGCCACACACTGTGCCATTGCGACACGATACTCCGGCGAAGAGCCCGTTGAACATCGTCCGATGGGACGCAAAAGGTAGCCATGCGAGGCAAAAGAGCTGCTGCCTTGGCTGCTGTGTCGGCGGCCTCATTCCCGGGCACACCCACATGGCCAGGGACCCACAGGAAAGAAACGTGACAGCTGTCATCCGCCAGCAACTGGAGGGAGCGTTGGATCCGATACACGAGAGGATGGTTCGAGAAAGGGTCCTTAAGACTCTGCAGGGCACTAAGGGAGTCAGAACATATGGCATAGAAAGGGTGGCGGTGGCGGCAGGTATACAAAACGGCCTGGTGGAGGGCGAAAAGCTCAGCCGTGAAGTTTGAGCACCGGTCAGGGAGCTTGTATTGGAAACGGTTGTCCCCGACGACGAAGGCAGATCCGACACCGGCAGTGCTCTTGGAACCATCAGTGTAAATAAATACGGCATTATCGAACCGCGAACGGAGTTCGACAAGCCTCGAGCGGAATACCAAATCCGGAGTGCTCTCCTTGGGGAGCGAACTAAGTTCGAGGTGTGTGTGAACCTGGGCCTGATGCCACGGTGGTAATGGGCTTTCGCTCAACCGAAGGGTGGAAGGAAGGGTAAAATCGAGCCGTTGTAGCAGACGGCGAAACCGAACTCCCGGTGGAAGCAAGGCAATCGCAGACAACTGATATTGGCGATCGAGTGAGTCGTCAAAAAATAATCTGTAAGATGGATGGTTGGGCATCGACCGTAGGCGGCATGCGTATCGACACAAGAGTATGTCACGTCGATTGGTCAAGGGTAATACAGCAGCCTCGGCATACAGACTTTCAACAGGGCTGGTATAAAATGCACCGGTCGCCAGACGTAATCCACGATGGTGGATAGAGTTGAGACGGAGGAGAATCGACGGCCGTGCTGAAGAGTATACAAGGCTTCCATAGTCGAGCTTCGACTGAACAATGGCCTGGTAAAGGTGAAGCAGGACGGTAGGATCCGCTCCCCATGACGTGCCACTGAGGACACGAAGAACGTTAAGGGATCGGGCACAACGGGCAGCCAGGTAGGACACGTGCGTGGACCAGCAAAGTTTCCGATCCAACATGAGTCCCAAGAATTTTGTAGTCTCCACGAAAGGGAGAGCAACCGGGCCGAGACGTAGAGAAGGTGGAAGAAATTCCTTGTATCTCCAGAAATTGATACACACAGTTTTCTCAGTGGAGAATCGGAAGCCGTTTGCGATGCTCCAGGAATACAGACGGTCAAGACAGCGTTGGAGAGAACGCTCCAAGAGACACGTCCGCTGGGCGCTACAATAAATTGCGAAATCGTCAACAAAAAGAGATCCGGAGACGTCGGCTGAAAGGCAGTCCACGATCGGATTGATTGCAATGGCAAAGAGCGCCACACTCAAGACGGAGCCCTGTGGTACCCCATTCTCCTGGCAAAAGGTATCTGACAAAACAGAGCCCACCCGCACCCGGAACTTGCGATCCGCCAAAAACGCTTGAATGAAAAGAGGAAGGCGGCCCCGAAGGCCCCATGTGTGCAATGTGCGGAGAATGCCCGCTCTCCAACAGGTATCGTATGCCTTCTCCAAGTCGAAGAACACGGCTACTGTTTGACGCTTCTTCAGAAAGTTGTTCATAATGAAGGTCGACAACGTAACGAGGTGGTCAGCAGCAGAGCGGTGTCGACGAAAACCGCATTGGATATTAGTCAGGAGGCGGCGAGATTCGAGGAGCCAGACCAACCGAGCGTTAACCATGCGTTCCATCACCTTACAGACGCAGCTCGTCAGAGAAATAGGACGATAACTGGAAGGAAGGTGTTTGTCCTTCCCTGGTTTGGGGATGGGGACAACAATGGCTTCACGCCAACTTGTGGGAACATGACCTTCAGTCCATATGCGATTGTAGGTACTAAGAAGAAAGCACTTGCCCGCTGGAGAGAGGTTCTTCAGCATTTCAATGTGAATGGAATCGGGCCCGGGAGCAGAAGACCGGGACAGGGCGAGAGCACGATCTAGCTCCTGCATGGTGAAGGCGACGTTATAATTGTCCCGATTAAAAGAGCGGAAAGAAGGCGGCCGTGCCTCCTCTACCTGTTTGCGAGGGAGAAAGGCAGGGTGGTAATGGGCAGAGCTCGAAACCTCCGCAAAGAAACGACCCAATGCGTTTGAAACATCAGCTGGGTCCACGAGGACCGCGTTCTCCACGGTCAGGCCAGGAATCGGGGAGTGGACCTTGATGCCGGAAAAACGGCGTAGGCCACCCCAGACAACCGTGGAGGGAGTAAAACGGTTAAAAGAACTAGTAAAATCTGTCCAGCAAGCTTTCTTGCTGTCGTTTATGATACGACGGCACTGCGCTCTCATACGTTTGTAATTGATGCAATTCTCCAAAGTTGGGTGGCGGCGGAAGGTGCGTAAAGCACGGCGCCGGGCTCGAAGCGCGTCGCGGCAGGCTGCAGTCCACCAAGGGACCTGGACACGACGTGGAGAAGAGGATGTACGAGGTATGGAACGTTCAGCAGCAGTGAGGATAACCTCTGTGAGGTATTCGACCTGACTGTCACAGTTGGGAAAATTCTGATTGTGAAAAACAGCCATGGAAGAATAAAGCCCCCAGTTGGCTTTAGAAATGTTCCAACTGGTGGGACGTGGAGATGGGGAATGATGTAGGAAGTGGATGATACAAGGGAAATGGTCACTCGAGTACGTGTCAGAAAGTGCATACCACTCAAACCGACCGGCAAGCTGAGGAGTGCATATTGCGAGGTCTATATGGGAATAAGTGTGTGTTGTGTCAGAAAGGAAGGTCGGTGCACCGGTGTTGAGGCAGACAAGATCGAGGTGGTGGAGAATGTCCACCAAAAGGGAGCCTCTCGGACAAGGTGCCGGAGAGCCCCATAGGGGGTGGTGGCCATTGAAGTCGCCTACCAACACGAAAGGTGAAGGGAGCTGGTCAACAAGGTTTAGCACATCTGCCCTAGTAAGGGCAGATGACGATGGCGAATATATATTACAGAGGGAGAAGGTAAAGGTGGATAAGGTGATGCGGACGGCAACTGCCTGTAGGTGAGTGTGCAAGGAAATGGGATGGAAATAGACGTCGTCTCGAAGGAGCATCAAAACCCCTCCATGGGCTGGGACACCTTCCACGGGTGGCAGGTCGAACCGCACAGAGGTGTAGTGTGGAAAGTCTGCACGATCACGTGGACGCAACTTAGTTTCCTGGAGGCAGACTAGAAGCGGGCAGTGCAATCGAAGGAGTAGTTTTAACTCCTCCCGATTAGAACGAAAGCCGCGAATGTTCCATTGAAGGAGCGCCATGATAAAAATGAGAGAAGAAATAAGGATAAAAACCAAGTAGCGAGCGGGGTCACCTCGACGGCCGCTGAGGACCGGATGTCGAGGGAGCACTGCTATCGCTGTCTGGGGGCAAAGTGTCATGTTCCATTGGTTCGCCCGACGCGCCTGCCACCTCCCTGAGTTGATCAGGAGGGGCAGTTTCCACCGCCGGTAAAGGGCCGGGCGCCCGGCAAACGGAGCGTCCCGGTGAAACAGAAGACGGCCGAGGCCGGCAACTGTTGGACGGCGCGACAGATGGGTCACGCCTCGGCGGGGAAGGAGAGGAACTCTTTTTCTTGTCAGCTCTTCTGGAAGAGTGACGGCGTGAAGAGGCAGTTGACGGTTGGGAAGCCTGAGAACGCAGAAAATCCTCACGGACGGGTTCCTTTTTCAAGGTCCGGGCATCTTGTTTAGGTGCCCGCGGTTTACTAGAGTTGGACGAAGACTGTACCCTAGAAGCAGCAGGAGGAAGCGGGGACGTGGAACGGGCAATCTTCGGGCTGGCAGATCGCACAACTGTGTCAGCGAAAGTCAAGTCACATGTCTGGGTACTGGAATCCTTGGTAGGTCGAGTTGAGGTGAGTACCTTACTGTATGTACCCGCTGGGAGGACAGTGGGCTTTCGACTCGCCAACAACTTTCGAGCGGCAGATGTTGATACCTTCTCCGTAACCCGAATTTGCTGGATTACCTTCTCATCCTTGTATACAGGGCAGTCGCGAGAGGAAGCCGCATGGTCACCGTTGCAGTTTAGGCAGTGAGGGGACGGAGGTGGGCAATCCCCCTCATGGGCGTCCCTACCACAAGTGACACACTTTGCTGCATTTGGGCAATGTTCACGGGTATGGTTGTACCTGTGGCATTGAAAACAGCGCGTTGGGTTAGGCACATAAGGTCGGACGGAGATGACTTCATACCCTGCTTTGACCTTCGACGGGAGGTCAACTCTGTCGAACGTCAAAAACACAGTACGAGTCGGTGTCAATTGGTTATCGACCTTTTTCATCACCCTGTGGACGGCTGTCACACCCTGATCGGACATATACGATTGGATGTCTTCATCAGACAACCCATCAAGGGATCTCGTGAAGACTACCCCCCGTGACGAGTTGAGTGTGCGGTGCGCTTCGACCTTAACTGGAAAAGTGTGCAACAACGTAGTACGTATCAGTTTTTGAGCTTGGAAGGCACTTTCCACTTCCAGCAACAATGTGCCATTGCGCTGACGTGAACAGGTTTTAACAGGGCCAGCAATTGCATCTACACCTTTCTGTATAACGAAAGGATTGACAGAATTGAAATCCTTTCCGTCGGTGCGAGAGACAACCAGATATTTAGGAACATTAGGCAGAGTCTTTTTAGGCTGAGGCGAGTCTAACTTACGTTTGTGGGTCAACGTCATGAAAGAAGATAAGGAGGAAGTCATCGCGGAAGTGTCCCCCGTGATTACCGGCGTCTCCGATGGCGCGCTCCTTCCTAGTGGGGGCCCTCTCCGAGGGCTTACCCGCCTTAGGTGATTGTTCACACCTCAGGTCACACCTCCCGAGAACTGACGGAGGGACCAATCGGCACGTTCGGAAGGTACCAGCTCGGGTAATCACCCCTCCCTGGGCCTGGCCTTTACCAGGGGGTACGTACGTGCCTTACATGTCTACCCGGGGCGGGGAATTACGCGTTACCCCGTCACCTGCTACGCACGATAATGCGTGGGTCGGCCTTCAGACACGCACAGGGAGGAAAGAAGAAGAGGATAGGAAAGGAAGAGAAAGAAGGAAAGAAGTGTCTCAAACGCCGAGGCGGAGACTAATGAGGAGAAGAAGGCTAGGAGAGTTCAAGGAGAGAAAGACAGAAAACGAAGGGTAAGAAAGGAAGGAACGAAGGAAGAAAAACCACAACAAGAACCACCGTATCTCACGAAATATGCCCGTCTCCGGGCGAAGGCATAAACCGGGAGGGAAAGTGAAGCAGCCTGGGGCAGAAGAAAGGCTGCTCCGGCTCGGGGCCCCGTGCGCGCCACACACGTACCCACAAAAGAACTGTGGGCCCCCTGGGGGGGGGGGAGTAAGACAGGGTTGTAGCCTTTCTACAATGTTGTTCAATTTGTACATTGAGCAAGCTATAAAGGAAAGCAAGGAGAAATTTGGAGAAAGAATTCAAGTTCGGGGGGGGGGGGGGGGGAAGAATTAAAAACATTGCGTTTTGCCGACGACATAGTAATTCTGTCAGATACAGCAAAGGATCTGGAAGAGCAACTGAACGGAATGGACAGGGTGCTGAAAGGTGCTTATAAGATGAACATTTACAAGAGCAAAACTGGGGTAATTGAGTGCAGTCTAAGAAAATCGTGTGAGGCTGAAGGAATTAGATTAGGTAACGAAGCAATAAAGGAGGTAGATGAGTTCTGTTATTTGGGTAGTAAAATGACATACAATGGTCGCTGTACAGAGGATATAAAATGCAGAATGGCAATGGAAAGAAAAGCATTTTTGAAAGAGAAATTTGCTAACATCGAATATTAATATCAGTGTAAGTAAGTCTTTTCTAAAGGCATTTGTATGGAGTGTTGCCTTGTACGGGAGTGAAACATGGACGATAAGCAGTGCGGACAGGAAGAGGATTGAGGCTTTTGATATATGGTGCAACAGAAGAATGCTGAAGATTAGGTGGGTGTATCACGTAACTAATGAAGTACTGAACAGAATTGGGAGAAAAGGAATTTTTGGCATACCTTGACTAAAAGAATGGATAGATTGGTAGGACACATTCTTAGACATCAGGGACTTTTGAATTTAGCGTTGGAGGGAAGAGTGTGGGGAAAAAAATCGCAGGGGAAGATCAAGAGATGGATACAGTAAGCAGATTCAAGTGGATGTAGGTTGTCGTTCTTATGTGAAGATGAAGAGGCTTGCTCAGGATAGGGCATTGTGGAGAGCTGCATCAAACCAGTCTCCGGACTGAAGACCACAACAACAGTCTAAATTTGAGACAATATTTCAGTGATTCGAAATATGTTAAGGCATTATATATTATATTATATTATTATAGATAGTATCTCGTGATCGCCACGTGATTTCTAACGCGAGAAACATGCCACCAGGGTTTGTAAGTTACAAAGCCAGACGATGTACAGTGATCGTAAACACTTGCGAGGGGTGTGGCCAGCGGTCCGTGAGCTGGCCAGCGCCAGCGCCAGCGCGCACTTACGTAACGGACAGGAAACATCGCCGCCTTTTTGTGGCGGTCGCGCTCGCCGGGACGCGGTACGATGGCCAGCCAGCCAAGGCGCCAAGCGGTCACCCACCGACTGGCCCACCAAGCATTCGTCTTGACGCTTCTTAACACGCCACGAAGTCTAACTTTGCACCTGACAGTTTCACCTTTTAAGCAAGGCATTTTCTGTTTCACTTTTAACTGTAATACAGTTTATGAAAGTATTGTTTACTATCTTGTCTGCGAGGCCATCTATGTTTTTTAACTGATCAAGACTAATGTCTTGATCGCAATTTTTATTTCATGTAACTCGCAAATCTGTCAGTACTTTTAAATCACTACCATAAAACCTTTGTTATAGCTACATAATTACTTTTTATACAAATTAAAGAAATATAGCCACTCATTCTAAGAATTCAGTAAAATTTACAACTCTCTCAGATTATCTTCATGCAATACACAGTGTATAGCAATGCAACCTGCAATGTAAGTAGTTATTTTTATAAAATGACAGCTTGTTCTGCAACGCCACCTAGTGGATTAAGTAACTATGTTTTAGAAGACGATTGGCCTGTCAAATGCCCTTCAGTTTAACATCAGCCGTTATGCTACCCGATTATGTTCTGATTTATTGTTTGTATAGCTTATGGGATTTAACTACGGGTCATCAGTCCCTAAACTTACAAACTACTTAACTAATACTAAGGACGGCACAAATATCCATGCTCGAGGGGGATTCGAACCCTCGACCGTAGTGGCCGTGCAGACCGTGACTGGAGCGCCTCAGTCCCTTCGGTCACCGCGGCCGGCTTTTCCGATTTATACAAAAGTTATATTCGAAGACCATGTGCTTTAAGTCACAGTTGTATGGTTTTAACCAGCATGTCTGAATTTTACATTTGTATTGTCCACAACTAAGGTTTCAGCAAATGTCAATACTGCTTGGTCACCAATGCACCTTTCAAAAATTTTTAAAAATGCATTTGTTGGAAGATAAAACTAATCGTGTTTTTTAATTATATTGCTTTTTGTCAATTGAAGTGACCAACATGGTATGTATATAAAAATAAGGAAGTTATCTATTCTTGTGTAGTTAACGGTATTGCACATAAAACAGTTGTCTGTCTTAATTTTGATAATGGCTCAGATGAGACGAAACTAGTAATCATAATAAAAATTGCGGTCAAGACAATCTTATCAATTTAAACAATATTGACAATAGTAGCTGTGTACAAAACAGGACCAGTGATTTGTTGCTTTCTTCTTACGCTGAGGATAAATCACTAGCGACAGTAGTAACCATATGTGATCTGATTAATCGCCTGGACTACTACTACTACTACTACTACTACTACTACTACTACTACTACTAGAAAATGTTCAAATGTTTGTATAGCTTATGGGACTTGACTACGGGGTCATCAGTCCCTAAACTTACAAACTACTTACGAACTAGATAACACTAAGGACGGCACAAATATCCATGCCCGAGGCGGATTCGAACCCCGATTGTAGTGGCAGTGCAGACCGTGACAAGCGCCTCAGTCCCTTTGGCCACCACGGCCGGCTACTACTACTAATACTACTACTACTACTACTACTACTACTACTACTACTACTAGTAGTAGTAGTAGTAGTAGTAGTAGTAGTAGTAGTAGTAGTCGAGCGAAAGTACACTGGAAGAAAGTCTGGGACATTTAGGCCACAAAAGTTGTTTGTAAGACCATTTACTGATAGTAATGAGTGGCGCAAGTTGGATTATCAGACGAGAGAGCGTTTAGGACACCCGCTGAGCGCTCCTGACCGGCGTTACGCGAGCGTCGCTAAGCTTTAGGTGTAACGTTGCTGTTTCAATTCCGGGAGCGTATACTACACAGTGCTCAAATTACATCCAGTTAAAATAAGCCAATGTCTTCGGTTCCACTTACATCCAGTTAAAATAAGCCAATGTCTTCGGTTCCACTTACATCCAGTTAAAATAAGCCAATGTCTTCGGTTCCACTTACAGCACGGGCCGTATGCGGGCTTGGGCAGGGAGAAGGGGGAAGCCGGGAGTGAAACCAAACTCAGTATTAAGCTAAAATGTTCACATTAACTGATAAGCTTTTTATCTTCCTCACCTTTTAGTTTTTTGGCGAAAATGAAGACATTAGCTCTTTCCGACAGTTTTAATCGCGAGTAAAGAACTGATTCGAATACATGTAAGTCTTAATGCATTAGGTGTATGATTTCAATACCTATAGTGCAGGCTTCACGTGCTGAGACGTTGGTAAACCGTTTTGTGGCGTCCGTACTTCCTCCCCGAACAATGAATTGCCCACGAAAATTGTGGAAATTTGAGAAATTTTGTTTCTTCCAAATGTTCTCACATAGTATAATAAGATGTTCAATATATAGCTTAAGCTTTCTAACTTATTTGTTCGAGAACTGACATTTTAAAAGTTTCTTCAAAACATCCGTTTAATATAATTTGGTGTCAGGCCTGGAGGTCTGGAGTGAAGTGCTTGACTGAAAAACGGTCGGGTTTCAGAACCCGGTCGATTAATAGACCGTGTTTTAAACCAGCCTTAGCCTCCACGATGTCAGGAGTTGCCAGAAGCGATACGTCGATCGGATTTCACGTTGAACTGTAGGTCCTCTTTCCGCGGTAGGTTAGGGACATGCAAGTGGCCGAAATGCCGTCCAGTTGAAAGACTTGTACCAGGCTTCCGAGCCACACGAAATAATGTAGCAACTGTGTTCCATGTGATTTGCTCTACTTCTGAGTGCCGTGTTTGCTCCAGCGTTCTCTGAAGTCTTTTCAAGTACCCTTTCGTAATTACTGAAGCAGAATCGGTACAAAGCTCTTGCTTTGTGAGAAACAATATACCCAAGTGTTTCGCGGCACATTCGTAAAACGGAAAGAGTTCAACGTCCCATAAAAAGCGCGCTTAGACACTGTACACAAGTTTTTTGTTGGAGATGAAGACGTGCCGTTTTAAAATATTGAAGGACATCACGGAAAATCCGTGTCTGGATGTCTGGAGACGGGTTCGGACCGCCGTCCTCACGAATCAGAGTCCAGTGTGCTAACTTACGCGCCACCTCCTCGGTGTCTAAACGCGTCCCGAGGCAAGTGAATGCTCTGGGAAAATAGCAACATAGCGATTGTGTATACATTTTGAGTAAACTACGCCAAATATTTTAATGTTTATTTCTATATCCTAATGACTTGCAATAATTTCCGAATAAAACAATTTACTCATTTTTAAAAATTGTATCCATTGGCCAAAATTCAAAAGAAACAGGATGTTCCATCGAAGTGCCAGTATCTTCCAAGTACTGTCGGGGAACAAGCTTTGAGCTTAACAAGTGGTCTTCCGCAGAAGTTTCGGAGAATACGAGCTGGTACGTGCTCCAACTGGAACAAGAATAGGGAGGCTCCGAGATAGAAAGGAAACAAGTTTTCACACTTATTTCCAACCGAAGAGAATCAGCTGCGTATGTTTTTGAAATTTGCAGAGAAACTCTCAAACAGCAGTTAGACTGTCAATCCTTTTATATTCATGTTAAGAACCTTAGTAAATTCAGAGTTCTTGCGGTTTCCTCAGGCGTCTTATTTCGACTAAATTTTCCCTGTATGGTTTTGGCATAATCAGGTGCTTCCAATCACTCCCAGCTTTTCCAAACTACATTCTAATTACGTGGCACAGTATTGATATTTGAAGTTACTTTTAGTGCACTAATCTAAAAACTGAGGGAGTGGCGCTACTACCGTATTAAGGATCATTACGGCTGATAAAAAGTAATTAGTTAACAATTCCTTACACTAGGACGGTTTTTGAATTCGCTATAATTTTGGGCTCCCTTTTCACACAGTCCTAAAATTTTGTTTACTGCGTTACAACATCTGTTCGAATAAGCGAGAAGTAAAACTAAGTCCAACGGATTCTTGTGACTACTATAACTAGACTGGTGTTTGTCCGAAGGTTATAGTGTAACACGTTCCTATTGCATGGGCACGTTGCTCGCCTTGAATTTCGAAGTTTTTCTTTTTTTTTTTTTTTCTCCTGTTTATTGCGAGAAGCACCAGCCTTTCCGGCTATACAGGATGAATTGTCCAAGGTCGCTCCATGCTAAATGAATTCATTAATAAAGCTGTCGTTGCCAGCGCCAGGAGTCTAGTCGCTCCCTGGCTCAACTTTACTTCTCAAACTAACTGTAGCCCGTTACCAGCAGTGTGACGCTACAGCCTCGTTTTGCAGGGTGACAGTTTGCGATGAGAAAACTGATTTCATGCTCGAGTGGCTGTCAAATTACGTCACGCATGTCAATGCCAAACAACGCCCCGCCTAGTGTAAGGAGCATAAACTTTGGAAAAACGTGTCGAGTGACGAATCGCGGTACACAATGTGACGATACGATGTCAGGATGTGGGTATGGCGAATGCCCAGTGAACGTTTGCCAGCGTGTGTCATGTGCCAAGCGAAAAATTCGGAGGCTGTGTTTTTCATAGAGGATACTTGCACCCCTTGTTTTGCTTGACACTCAGCACAGGCCTACATGTTTTAACCCTATTTGAAGCTATAAAAATACCACGATGTACAGTGCGTATATACTGAGAAAAATATTGAAACAATTCTTTAAAATTATGTACTGGATGCAGTAAATGTATTTCCCGCTCATCTTTCAGAAAGTAACTCATAATGCAACAACAGTATGTGACTATTTTTGCATGGTAAAGGAGGAATACTGAAGTAAACGCACATGTTGCAGCTACACATTAGCTTGTGGTCAAAGTATCAGTTTGAGAGAATGGGAAAACTGAGGTATGTAGCTGATCAGCTACGTTATGCGTTAAAGGGTTAAGCACATTCTTGCTACCTACTGTAAGAGCAATTCAGGGATGACGATTGCATCTTTGAACACGATGGAGCATCTGTTCATAAACCACTAACACTGTCGGAATGGTTACATGTAAATAACATCCCTGTAATGGACTGGCCTGCACGGAGTCTTGAGTTGAATCCCATAGAACACTTTTAGGGCGTTTTGGAATGCCGACTTCGTGCAAGGCCTCACCGCCCTACATCGATACGTCTCAGTGCAGCACTCCGTGACGCATAGACTGCCATTCCCCAGTAATTCTTCCAGCACCTGATTCAACGTAAGCCTGCGAGAGAGGAAGCTGTCAGGCTAAGGGTGGGCCA
Source organism: Locusta migratoria (assembly GCA_026315105.1). Lineage (NCBI taxonomy): Eukaryota > Metazoa > Arthropoda > Insecta > Orthoptera > Acrididae > Locusta > Locusta migratoria. Next base: position 88,466,437 of record CM048748.1, read on the forward strand.
ACACCATATCAAATTACAGCATTACCGATTCAGGGCTCCAAAAGTAATTCTGGGCCAGGTGTTCGGATATTTTTGCTGGTATAGTGCAGGCTGTTCCAGCTCGCGCGCTCGCCCGTGAGCTAGGGAGCGCTCACTTGCTCGCTGGGACACGGCTTCTCAGCCGTGAGCTGTTGTCGCATGAGGCACTCTGCTGCGGCGAGCTTATGTGTAAGGGAAGCAGCCGACTGGCTGTGACGTCACGAGAAACTGGCAGCTACAATCCAATTCCGCGACGGGCGTAATTGTTTCTGAAATAGCTATAATTGCTATTTTCTCCATGGAAATGCGGGACACGTCACGCCAGGTCAATCCTCAGCGATAATGTTTTTGTTATAATTTATGTAAAAGCTATGCGCACCTGAAAAATTTGTGCGCTTTCATGACGAATTTTATAAAGCATGTTCATGGAGTCATTTATAAATGTTTCATGGAACTAACACAAGTATTATTCTTTTAACGATTTTCCCGTTATTTTTTAATGAAGTCTGATTTTAGAAATTGTTTCTAGAATATCAAAAGGAGTCAAATGACTGACTTATCAAGCTGAATCCCGTCCTAGTTTCCATCAAGTTTATTCTATATAAGGCAATACGAATTTTACAGTACATTTCATAATTAGGATATCGGTCTTCGTAGGCTACGTTTTTTATATTCAAAGATATAGTACATTTGCGTTTAGGTATAGTAGCTTACTTCAGGCAAATGAGTACCACCACCTTAATTGATAACTAGAGTAACCAAAAGCCGCCTGTCAAAGTTTCTGTATGTGCTAGATATGAACAGCAGTAAGTTACATAACGGTCGATCCAGCATTTATCACAAGAGAAATAGTATTCATACTAAGGTTTTCAGTTTTTATAGTGCAAGAAAATACGTACCCAATTTACATCCTCATGAAATGAGAGAAACGTGGCTATCTTTTCTGTAATGACGCTGTAGATCTAATATTTTTGATCAATAAGAATTTTGTGAGTGTGTCAACACCAGTCAGTTATTGAAGAGAGTTATTAAGTAGTGATTAGGCTTTGCTGGCTACATATTTCTGCTGTCTTAAATACCCATTAAATGAAAGGTCTCTTTATGCCCGCCCGTTTAAGGCGCTCATTTAAAGACTATGGAACACTTACGCTTTTTAACATGCTTTTAAGGCCAATAAATATACTTTCCTAACGCAGAAAATATTTCAGCATACTAAATTTACTTCCTTCTGACAGAGCCAAGCAATTTTAAGTTAGTGGTTAGATGGGTGTTTAAACAGACGATACATTCACTTTAATTCCAAAGGCAGGCATACGATGGCGTTCTAAATATTTACCACATACTATTAAATACATTACAGTTTTCGTATTTTCTGGTTTATAAATGGTACGTCCACATAGTTTACGGTAAATTAAATTGCATTCGAAAACAGTAACGGAATATTGCGATATTTTACTAGCCGTATTCCTCGCTGTAATGTCTCATTTTACACACCATATTTCACAAGATTTTACGTCAAAGTGTTAACTGTGAACGTCTGGTTTCGTTATATGAGTCTCTGGTGGCATGTAATTTGAACTGAATGTTGGATGCTAATTTTTGAATTTAATGCGTTTTATGTACTACATCTTTCCTGTTCGCATTTTTTGCGAAGTTCAACCTTTTTGCTTTTTTCAGACATCCTGTTTGAAGCTCTTAGAATAAGTCCTTAGCTTACTTTGTACAGACTATATCGTGTCATGTTAAACTGTAGCAAAATTAATCGCTTACATGTATAGGCCTATATTTTCATAATTACCTCCATCACCTATTTCTAATACAAATAAAGTTTTGTTCTTAACGTTCCACATAGTTGCTCGATTTTGACGTCAATACTTAGCGTCTAGTATTTACAAGCCACCTTTCACGCCGATCTGTGAAGGAAACAAAAAATAGCCACCATGTCTGCTATTATTTGATCAATTCCGAGCATTGTGAAACAAAATCACGAAATATTCGCCGATTCACTTCGCTACAACCACCTAAAGCATACAACACTGTCGTCGGATAGGGATTCAAATTTTTCAGCTCTGTAAAGAGCCGTTCTCCTAGCTGTGGGAGTATCCCGCAACGTGATGCGTGAAAAGGCGTGCGGAACCCCGCTCCCCACTCGCCCAGTGCAGACATACGAGGCCGTTTTCCTAGGCTACATCTCTCGCCGCTGCGGGCTCTACTTGCGGGAAACACTTGCGTGTTCCGAGAGCAGTCTGCCCCGCACGCGACAGCGACTTGCTTGGTTGGAGGAGTGTGGCAAGAGCTGACTACCACAGGCGTCAGCTGTGCTCACTGTCTCGAGGAGAGGGAGGTAGACAAGGTAGACAGTCACTAGCTGCAGACCTCAGTTCACTACAATAATTTAAACTTGCCCTGCGTTTTATGCTTTGTATAATGATTTCTTTCTGATGCAATAATTTATAATTCAAACTAAATATTTGTGCTATTCAGACCCATTCCCCATCTCACGAAATAGAAAATATTACTTGGTTATGCATTTTATTCAATGCGGAAAGAAAATAATCCAGTACGATCCAATAAGGCCAATGCTTTCATTATGTAACACATACGTCAAGTCAGAATTTATTCCATTGGAACAATGGCACAGCACTAGACTTAACACTCGTTTCTGTAAGGTCAACACTTATGCATACAAGAAATTCATCAAATGGTCTACACTAATAATGGTAAAGTACGTAGTACATGTGACAATAGCGTGTCACGTTTACCAATTCACATTAACATATTAATGAGAAACTAAGCTCAAGGTAACTACGGGTTTTTCTGCTGGTGTGATTGTTCTCGCCACTCGCTTGCAGGAATCTTTACAGCGTCTTCAACTAATGACAGAAGATACTGAAACTGATTAAGAGTGAATCTAAGATGTTCTTTAAACTTGTCCACATCGTCTAGCAAATGTTTTTTTTATTAAGGTGTTGTACGCTCAATCTTCACGACGTAAAAACATGTCTCACTGCTTTCCGCTTCTCTTCAATAAACAGTCTTCTCTTCCGTAGCTTCGACGTAATTTCGTAGTGCCAAAACAAAGCTTTTTACCCCGAGTAATGCGCTGCATGTTGGCCCTTCGCTGTCCTCGCTACTACTGCCACGCCACATTGACCCCCGCCTAGCTGATCTGTAGCTGCGCCAGAAACCGCACAATGCGTCTCTCCTGTAGGACAAACGGTAGCACCCAACGCCTTCCAACAGACTGCAAAATTAAATTCAAACCTGCCCAAAACTTTCTCGCTTACACCCCCACAAAAAATGTAAAGGGGGAAAAGTTCGTCGTTTACTACATTTCGGATGATTTGGTGCAAGACGTGAGATTTTATTTTATTACATTACTTCACTATTACTAATTCTATTGGCCAGAAAATTTGCAGGCGTCATAAACTTAATAGATGGCAACAATGGCAGGAAGGTGTCCATAATGAGGAAATCGAGGAAAAATTGGGAACAAACACCATAGCTGAAGCAGTTAGAGCTAACAGACAGATGGTGGGATCATGTTACACGCATGGGAGAAACAAGGTTACCTAAGAGACTCCTGAGCTCGGCAGGGGAGGGTAAGAGGAGTCGAAGTAGACCAAGAAGAAAGTGCTTAGATTCGGTGTACAAAGATTTTGAAGTAAAAGGCATCAGACGAGGCATCAATGTGAGCATTGAATAGGGGATCACGGAGGAATTTTATTAGAGGTACTATGCTCCAGACGAACGCTGAAAGGGATAACCAATCTCTAATGATTACGATAAACCTACTACTGAAGAGTATTATAAAATTATTTTGGTGTGCGAAACAGTTTAGGAGATATAGCGTGATAAATATAGAGTAACACGAAAAAAGTTTCATCTAAATCTTAAATTTTTTCCAGTGGGAAAAATTTAAGAAAGGTGTCTGAAGGTAGTTCTCGGATCACTATCATATTAAGTTGCAAAATCATAAAAACCGCAACTTTCATTTTTTACTTTGTGACGCACCTCGTCCCAGCTAGGAAAACGTTTCTCGCAGCTACCTGCGGCCCGCAGCAGACAGCCGACGACGCAGGCTTGTGCCGCAGCATTTCCCGCATCTAGGAAAACTTAGCTTAAGTGCTTTACTGGCGTGCGTGACGTCAGCTTTCCCCACCACCGCAGCTCCGAGCTGAGGTGAGCGCTCGTGTGCGCTCCTGCTCGCAGAGCAGCCTGTTGGAAAAGCCTGGTATAGAGCGTCGTGACAGGGGGGCTCAGATTCAATGCCTTTAATGAACATACGTCACCTGAAACTGGAGGATTTTAACATTTAGCAAAAGAAGTCAGCTCGAGGTTTTGACTTTGTAGCGTGTGCCACGGCGGCGGCAACAGGAGCGCCCCCCGGCCCCCTCGACTGGAGTGGCCGGCTCGGCGCCACAAAGCCGCCACGCCCCCGCCTCACTTCCTGCCTGTCCCTGTCGGCGGCTCCGGTTTCACAGTCGGAAGCCGCCATCACCAGCGGTACGTACCGGGGCCGAGGAACTACGCCCTGTGGTCGCGTGGAAGGCGCTCCCACCCGCATCGCCGCGCCGCTGCTCACAGCTACTATGTCGCTGTTTACTCCGTGTCGTACACGCGCCAGTAATAACGCATTGTAGACGACGCTAGGCACACAGCAACCCGTTTACTTTGTAAAGCATTAACGGAAACATTCATAGCGCGAGGCGCTTTTTTTTTTTAAATTGTGGTTTTAGGGCGCACAACTGCTGAGGTCATTAGCGCCCAACACTGCCCATAGTTAAATCGAGCCGGGGTTAGAACTTATGGCTTTCGCCATATTTGCACGATGTATAAATAGTGAAACTGCCAGCAGAATGCGGATCATCAGCTAAAATTAGACATTTCAAATGGTAAACAGATCATGACGGAGACGATTAATAAACGGACATTGCATTAACAGGTGGTACACAGTAAAAGGTTTATCACAGTGCTCACATAAGGGAGCAGGATCACCACGAAAAATACTTGTAGCTGTAACGGCAGTGGCCAATACGAAGCCGGGCCAGGACAGTCTTCTCGACGAGAAGGTCGAGATGACCTTGACCAAAGATCAGGCACAGGTTTAATGGCCCGCAATGATAAATGTAAAAATCAACGGGAGATGATATGCCGGGAGACACCAGCGCGAAGGTCGTCAGAGCTAGTAGAAAAGGTAGACAGCCGAGGGAGGAGAACTGCATCCTTGGCAGCCGTATCCGCAGACTCATTCGCAACACTCCCACGTGGCCAGGCACCCACAGAAACGTCACAGTAGTTCTGCTCGCTGGAAGAGGTAAGGCAATTGAGGATGCATTGTACCAGGGGATAGACAGGGTATAGCGTGCGAAGGCTCAAAAGAGCACTCCGAGTGGCCGGACAAGTGACTTATTGAGCGAGTTTCGCCGGACGTATTGGGTGGCTTGATATAATGCCTACAGCTCAGCTGTAAAAATGGAACTCCACTCAGGGAGACGATATTTAAATGAGGCGTTGCCAAGTACAAAGGCATACCCAACACACTGGTCTGAGCCCTCAGTGTAGATGAACAAATTGTCAAATTTGAACCGGAGTGCGAGAAATTGCGCATTGTGGTGGGGTTGGAGGTCGAGCTGAATCTCTACGAAACTGACGTGGAAAGAGATGTTCAAATGTTTGTTAAGTTTATGGGACTTAAATGCGGGGTAATCAGTCCCTAAACTTACTATTTTTAAACATACTAAAGTAAAACATCCATGCTCGAGGGAGGATTCGACCCTCTGACGGGGAACAGCCTCGCATCGAAGCATAGCGCCTCAAGGCACTGCCACTCTGCCGCGGCGTCGGGGAGAGGAAGGGAAGCGAACACAGTGTTGCCAACAGTGAAATGGGATTTCACACTACAAGGTTATTAAAACTACCAGAAATTCCTAAGTTTTTAGTGTTTGTCAATTACATATGGTGGTTTTATAAAAGTACTAAATACGTTGAGTAACCAAAACTATGAGACATTTCAATTTATCCTGTGTTCGAAGTTAGAACTAATAATAAGTAGTAGTAGTAGTAGTAGTAGTAGTGCAGAGAGAAGAAAAAAACATTGCGTTTTGCGTGTGACATAATTCTGTCAGAGACCGCAAAAGATCTGGAAGAGCAATTGAATGGAATGGACAGTGTCTTGAAGATATAAGATGAACATTAACAAGAGTAAAACGAAGGCCGGCCGCGGTGGCCGAGGTGACTGAGGCGCTCCAGTCACGGTCAGCACGGCCACTACGGTCGGGGGTTCGAATCCCCCCTCGGGCATGGATATTTGTGCCGTCCTAGTTTGTAAGTAGTTCATAAGTAGTTTGTAAGTTTAGGGACTGATGACCCCGTAGTTAAGTCCCATAAGCTTAACAAACATTTGAACATTAAAACGAAGGTAATGGAATGCAATGTCAGAAAATCAGGCGATGCTGAAGGAATTAGATCAGGTAAGGAGACGAAAGTGGTAGATGAGTTGTTATTTGGGTAGCAAGATAACTTCTGATGGCCGAAGTAGAAGATATAAAATGCAGAATGGCTATGGGAAGAAAAGCGTTTCTTCAGAAGCGAAAGACGTTAACATACAATATTAATTTAAATGTTACGAAGTCCTTTCTGAAAGCATTTGTCTTGAGTGTAGCATTGTATAGGAGTGAAACGGACGATAAGGAGTTCAGATAAAAAGACGATAGAGGCTTTTGAAATGTGGTGCTACAGACGAATGATGAAAATTAGATGGGTAGATCACGTAACTACTGAGGTGCTTAACCGAATTGGGGAGAAAAGGAGTTTGTGGCATATCCTGACTAAGAAGGGATAGATTGGTTGGACACCTTCTGAGACATCAATGTATTGTCAGCATTAATGATTATGTGATTCCTAAAAGGTTTGAATATTCTGGTGTTTATAGTGCAGCGAGAACAGTGCGCCCCACGGTAACAGCTTCTCTGTTACAGCCAGAGATGATATAGCTGGCCATCAAAAGTAGCTGGTCGACAGTAACGGGGCGAGATGTTAAGGGACGCCGTTCCCAACCGTCAAAATCTAATCAATAATAGAAGAAACTATTGTAGACGAAGCTTACTAATTACGTACGTCAGAAACATGTCCAATGATACTAATGTATGCAAACAGCAAAGCTCCGGGTGGAAATCAACTGCCGAAATGGCAGAAGGGGTTGCTTCTGCTGGGAAAGTTATGGTTTTCATTCTGTGATGTTCATGGAATGGTTTATGAGCATGTACCTGCACACGCATCAGTAACTGGACAGTTCTACGGGGATGTCCTGAAAAAGATTGCAAGTTTTTATCGGGCGCGGAAGACCATATTTTCGTGAAGCAGGTGGATGCTACACCACACGAGCAAGCCGTGTTTGAAGTAGTGGCCAACTTTTTATACAAATTTACAATTAAAACAAATCGATCGGCATGGGCGAAAATAAAACTTAGTGGTGAAATTCTGGATTGACATCTGCTGAAGGTACAACTTAGCGTATTTTTAGGCCGACTTCTTACAGCGCACTAGGTCGACAAGGTTGGAGCAGATGATTCTAATAAAAACCAGAAGTTAATGTTTACTGTAGTCGTCACTGCTGACAAGTTCCCGTGGAGTCAATCGCAATGATCACTGTCTTGCTAATTTTAGTAGTTTCTCTGAAGAATTTGTCACACTAAAATGGTCTTAACTAGACAAATTAAAATTAAGCAATTCCTTTAACTGAATCGGGCACAAATTAACGTATTTACACAAACAGTTATTTTAAAACACGTGAGATTCAATATATCCATTAATAGTTCGTAAAAATCGATTATTCCATTATACTGAAATATTAACAGGTCCGCAGACTACGCTATTTATAGGTTCCCGTTTAAAATTTTAGACAACACCGAAAAAACTAAACAACTGCATTTCGGACCTTATTTCACATCGTCGTTGGCATAGCTAGTTTTACGGCAATGTTTCCGTAAATATGCGCAGGTCCGGGTCACCCAACTTTAGGGCCGAAGTCGGCACTACAGGAGGCCTGAACAGCTGCTCCTACCTGTGTTAAGATTGGCTACAAGGGCCTTTTCGTATACCGCGAAAGTGCACTTATTCGTCGACCAAGTCTGAATAATCAGGAGAGCAGCTCTCCAGTGATTGCGTTGAAGTTGCTCGAGGTGTACAGCAAGATCAGTGTGCGACAGTTACCGGCATTTAGTGGCAAGTGCTTTCCACTCTTGGGGACAGCCTTGACTAATGCATCTTCTAACTACTCGTGACAGTCAGGGAGCGCTCCCTGATTGCAACAGTTGTTACCGCTGCATTTGCAACCCACGATGCGTACGATGCAAAACTTGCCACGCGAAACACCTGCCCGAAACCTGTCACGGATCGTATGCGGAATTCATGCCTTGTTCCTTTTATTTCATTTGAGGTTTTGTAAGTACCAGTCTTTAGTATTGTGTGTACCTTGTCTGCCGTGTCTTACAGCAAGTAGTATCCCTCGTTCCCACGACCTGTGCTTACAAGACCGTCCTCAGACTCGTGGTCTGTTGTCGCCAGTAGCGGCTTGTCAGATTCCGACCTGGAGCCGTTCACATGCAGCGGAAAGACTCGTGGCTCGGAAAATCTCTACCGACCACGAGCCACCAACATGTCTTCGTCGCCGACGCAGCTGTTGCGTTGAGTCGCCTCATGGAGCCACATCCTGACTCACTATGAAGGACATTCGCAAAACATTTTCGGTAGCCTGCCCATGGGCAGCACGCTGTTTAAAATGTTTGAGATAATGGCATATTTTTCTCTTATGGCTTTAGAGCCTGAGAAAACGAGTAAGGTTACCCAACCAAGCGTCTTTTGGATCATTTCGTGAAGAGGTTATCAGTAAAATTTCACTCTTCCAGGTCCCTTTTAGCCCCTAAAATAGATGGTAAAAATTCTAGGACCTTCGAAATACGACCAACATGAACTTAAAGAATTTATAAAGAAAACCAGTAGAAGTAAGCAGTGATCATGGCTGCGTATTTCACAAGAAGTGGCAAATTACCAAGACAAGATAATTTGGAGCCAGAAAGTTTAAATTGATAGTCTACGCGAACTGTTTACTAGCACATCCTATTTCATTATATTTATTTTCTTCATCGTTTAAGTAGGACCTACAAACGAGCGGAACTGTTCATCATGAAACTTTAAAATTGTCCAAAGTTACCACCTTGTCGGACGTTTCCGTTCTCCTTTTGTGGATATTTTATAAAATGCTTTTGCGTATGCAAACCATTTCTGCTTTTACACTTAATTAGTACCACACCCGGCTTTGTTTTTCACGTTAACGCCAGCTTCATGTAAGTCGCTATAAAATAATTCACTCTAATATATAAAGCAGAGTGCCCATATATTTGTACGTGTTGCATACAAATCTACAGTTTTGTTCCAATCTTTATGAAGTTTTGTACACGTAAACTTCAATCCATGAGGACGGTCGCCGTAAGTGTAAGAACCACATACGATATATAGTTCACGAGATGTGACGTCATAAATGAGATGCGCGAAAAACTGCATTTTGCGACAATGCTGCTCATTTTGTCCTAAACCATTGGACAGATTTCGACCAAATTTGGTAAACATATTCCTACCGTGAGGTAACAATTGCTACATGGTTAAGGATCACATACGACATGGTTCAAAAGATATTACGTCATAACCAATAGAAATCGCGAAAAATGCCATATAATGCGGCGAGACTTTCGAAATACACTATATGAGAATGACAGTATTTGGCGACTTGCAACAAACTTTAAAGATAATTTCAAACCTTTATTAAACTTTCTCGCTGGCAACCATAGTAAAATAATGAAAGGAAAAAAGTTTCTCGCTTATTACCTTTCCGCTGTTTATGGAGTAAAACTACGGCTCTCGGTATGAAGTTACAGTTTATAATTTGACCACTACAGTTTTAATCTATTACTTCTTTACTACTAACTGTATTCCCAAGAGATTTTACAGACATACAGAACTTATACAAATGAATATATACCTGAAAAATGGCAGGAATAAATACGCGGGCAAAGCCAGGTTTTCAACTAGTCTGTTTATAAAGAACAGTAATGAACGCTGACGCTACCTTCAGTTCGCTTCCAACCATCATACTCTGTTTTTATCATCAGCTTGCTGCGGGTTCCACGTAGAAGATTCTACCTAATATTGATCTAACAATCACTTTACTGGATCACTATTACGCCCTGAAAAAGGTCATAAAACAATGCCTTCAAACTGCACGTAAGACCACAACAGATCTTGGGATTGGGGACTCGAGCTGTACTAACGCTTGCCATCTGTTGATACATGCCTTTGATGTCTCTTAGATTTACCGACAATTCACATGAAAGGCCAAGCCTTCAAGTCATCACGAGCTATACCGACATACAAGTCGTCGCGTTCCCACGGCACGCTATGTGACAAACTTCAAACTTTAAAACTCAGGCCATGGGAACGAGGGTTAAGACTGTCGTATTTTGATGTTATGTTTAGTATGTTTCTTTTTAACCAATTAGAAGCAAACACTCGTGGTTAATCCAGTCAGCCACTGCTATGTGAGTTCTGAGACAGTTTACACCATCAAAAGCACTTTAGTGTGTTTGATAACCCAATTGATACCTAAATGTCAAATTGCATGGCTTGTTCGCTGACGTCTGTAAACTTGTTGCTTCAATGTTTTGCTCAAAACAACAACTACCCAACTTACTATACAGGAAACAAAAGTAACCAGTAAATTTCTGATGCACAAACTAGCAACAGACCTAAGGTTTGTGTTACTTCCAACATATTCGCGGAGTAAATTCGTAGTTTCCAAAAGTCTTCAGTCACCCACGTAATTTTTATGTTAAGAATACTGGTTGTACCACCATTAACAGAAGAGCAAAAATCACAAGTGGTTTGCGACTAAACATTGCACACTAACTTGTGTTTAGACGCGACTGTTGAGTAGTCTGTTAGCTAGAAAATTTACCTCGACCGCTTATCTGTTATTCACACATTGTAGTACTGGCATAACGCTTAGCTGCGGTTTCAGAAGCTAAATAAAAAGTGCTGTAGAGGCCAACAGGAGAATGCAACACCAGCAGACCGATAGACCTGAAGAATAAAAGTACATGTCCCTCAAACCGAAACACTTTACGAATCAATTTTCCAACATATCGACTGTTACACGGTATTTAAATTGTGCTGAACCATGATTCGAACCCGACGGTCGCCTTAATCAGGATACCCAGACACGTTTCCCGTTCTGCATAAATCCTCGCGGTGTCTCAGTGAAACAGCAGTGCCCCAGCCCATTAGTTCCTCTTGCTTGTAGCTGTGACGGTATTCCCGTGCCCGCAGACACTAACCCATACACTTTAAAGGTTGCCTGTTACAACTTGGCACGAGAATTCGTGGAAGTGAAGAAAAAAAATTTCGCAAAACCCAGGAATGAAACGACTATCCAGCCGGAAAGCGAGAACGTAGCGACGAAGAAATAACGGAAACAATTTGAAGGAACAATCCACCAGCATAGATATGTAAGGTTTTTTACAGTTTTTAAATCGGCTGACATTGAGAAACGACGGTTGTAACCTTAACTGCTCGGTAAATTGCTGCTACAAAGCTCACACCAAACAAAATTAACACAGCTCTGCTGACATCACGAAGTGAAAGTGTAAAGCAGTCAACAACCCGAAAATTGGTTTCAACACCACAGTGCTTTTCTAGGCATGGTCCTGTTTGGAGGTGGTATGCCGTTGCCTTCCTACGACCTTCCAACTGACTGACCCAGCCAATGCTAGGGGACATTTTAACGTGGATTCCGAACCACGATGCTACTCTATATTTTTCACATCAGGGACACTGGCAGAGGTGAAAGTGACAAAAATACTAGAACCTGGCGGGGATTGAACCCACGACCTTTGGTTTCATGGTCGGGCACTATCACTGTTACCGAGCCGACTCCAATGGAAATGCGCCTAGGTGCAGATTCACGTGCCTTTCTACAGCAGCCCGCCCAACATCTTTCTTTTGTATGGTTCGACCAATGACAGGAAGACAAAAGGCGCCAGTTCGACATCAGACAAGCCTTTTCATTCTTGCGCGCCAAAATTTCCTCTACTTCAAATTTACGTTAATGACTTACTCAGCAGAATGAGAACATTTTCCCCTAATTAACGTTTCATGTTTAAAATTTACCCACTGCCACCAGAATTTTTCCCTTACTCATGCTGGCCATGGGCGGTCTCATATTGCTGGAAAATATTGACTTTCGAAGCAGTAACGGGCAGCTTTGACGTGTACTTTTATACAATTTCCAGAGGAATCTATCTCCCATCGGAAATATGGTGAACAGATCTGACAGGGCTACGCCTTGTAAGGGATTAATGTCTTTGCTACTATGTCTGAAGTGAGCCGTGGTATTTGTAATATCGCTGACTTGTAGCGCCAGCAGTGGCAGTGGTGTTCATTGTAGAGGTAGTAGCAGTTGAGTTGCTGACCGGTGCCGTTGTATAATAAGACAGGTTTCGTTTCGATATTTTTGGGCTGATCTTTAGAAAGTAGTGGCACACAGTGTTGAAGTTTTATATGTTAATTTGTGTGTTGTGCGTGTGAGGCTGATTTAAATATAATAAATGTCAATCTTGCCAGTGAAACTTGCATTATCCATTGAAGTCACCAAGTCCCAAAACTAAGAAGAGAAACTTTATTCAAATTAAATATTAAACATTAAATGCATCCTTCACCAATTTTTTTTGAGTAGAGCTGTTCGGCTCCCGGTAACAGCAACCGGACGCGAGGAGGAGAGGTTGCAACCTGCCACGTTCAGCATTCTGCACCCTCTACGCCGGATACCTGTCCCTCGTATCTCATCGACTATCTGCCTCCTACGCAGTCCTTGGCGCCCCTTTGATGGCAACGTCCGCTTCATCCTCGTCTTACCGGTTCCGCTACGCTGACCCCTTACATAACTGCACAAATCCCGAGGCTGTTACTTTGAACAGCGCGCCTCCCCACTATTTCGCCAATCAGCGCAAACTAACCGGCCGAATGTGTGCCATAGCCCATCAAGACTAACGCCACCTGTCGCTTGCAAATTGCGAGTTACTGCAGGCGTTCTATATTTTAAACGTTCTACAATATTTTTAAAATCTTTTGTGATAGCATTCATCGTTGTGTATATTTTTCAGGATTGCTTCCATCATGTCACATTCTTTTTGTTTGTCAGATTCTTTGTTTCTTCCACGGATGTATCCAAGGGGAAAATAGTAACTTTATGCAAACCATTTTAACTCTGAAGCTGATCTGTGCCAGAGTTGATTCTAATGTTTGTGCAATGACTGGCGAATCACCAAACATTTTGAATTGGTTTTTCTCACATCATTCACTCAAGTGAAAGAAAGTAGAGAAATTGAGGCTCTCCCGACCACAAGGGAGATCTGGACAGTTGTCCAGTATCCCAACTCTGGAACGAAGTGCCACAATCAGTCAGTTGCAAGCACGTAACATGTCTGCCAGGATCTACCTACCTCCGTGTGCCTTCGTGTATCAGTGTGTAGCGTGTTTACTTACCGTAGTGTTCCTAACCTTTTTGAATATGCGATCCCCTTCTAACTAAATATTTTATTGACCCCAACCACTCCCGAAAACAACTAATTTCAAAGGCAATGAATTTAATTTTCTTCTGTTGATACAAATTTCTTCGAAAAAGTTCGTCCCCCGGTAGCTCAAACGGCAGCGTCGGCGACTACCATGCAGAGGACCGGTATTCAATTCTCCGCAGGGGACTGGATGTTTTGATATTTTCATCATCGAGATGCAAGTCGCCGAAGTTGGGTCAATTAAAGACTTGCGCTAGGCGGCCGAACAATTCCACATGGGATCTCTTGCCCAAAAAGCCATACGATTATTATATTTGCTGAAAATGATAATAGGATAAATCTTAGTCTTTTCTGAATGGAACACATTCCTATTACATAAATTCAGGCAGAAAAATATGTTCTATAACGAGGTTTCGCATTGCTCGTGAAGCTCATCTAATTATGCTTGTTTAAGGTTCCACTGTTTATTTGTTAACAATAGAATTTCTCAAAATTACTTATTGTACCTTTTAAATTTACCTATCGCCCAGTGCCTGAACAGTTCTCCGGCCTTTCGTTTATCCACTGTTAACACGGTGTATTCTGAAAAATCTTTAAATGTTTTAATTGCTCTTGGAAAACCTCTAGGACACAGTATACCTGAAGGACAGTAATTTTTCGAAACCGGTTGTGAATAAATCGGTAACTTTGCAAATGGTGGCTGTTTTTTAATTGAAAAATATGTTCTTTCCAACTGAGAATTATCAACAATCAATCGCGTGATTTTAATATAAAATATTTCACTTTTCTTAGGCATTTGTTTTACAGAACCCCTAGTATTCAAGCCTGCTCCTGGCTGGTTGTTCTATGGTGAAACTACTTCGTCCTGTGACGGCAACCTCCGACCAACTTCGCGATCCCGCTCGTAGTCACGATCCACAGGTTGGAAAACATCTAGACGATGCGTTTTCATCATGGCGACTGCAGGAGCAGATGGAGGGCAGCTATTCTCTAAAGACATTCGAATGAAGGTACATAGAAGAAAGCCGAGACAAAGCGCCGTAAGAAAGGTCAGGAGAATGTCTCCCATTACTTCATTCCCGACGGATGGTTATTCTTGCTTTGAAAAAGTTGGTCGAAGTAACAAATTTTTCCACGACTTTTTGAACCATTGGAAATTACAATTAACGAAATGAATACCTCTCTAATTACTGCGTAAAGGAAGAGCATAGCCGAACTTTGAGAACCAGCTACATGATTGAAACAGGTTCCAATACCTAAAACGTACGCCGCAATGCATATTACAGAATTCACGAATATCTGAGAAACGCATACGTACTTTCTTGGATAAAAATTGTAGACACTGAACAGGAAAACACCCCTGTCAAGTTCGAGTGGCGCTCACTACGATCCGAAAACTTTGAGGCGTTCCAGTGGCTCTTTCGATTCTTTCTGACGAGATCTGACTGACCAATCAGGTGTTCGAGTGGCGCAGCTGATAGTTTGAAATCTTTCAAGTAAGAACATTTTCGTCAAACCGACTTCAAAGGGTGTAAAACTTTCTCCGACAGACAAGCCTGCACATTTGGTAAGAGTTTTCTCGTGAGTGATGAGCGTAATTAAATTTAGTGGATATGCAGTTCGTGCAATAGGTCATTTGCAAGGCAATAAATCTGTTGTAGGTGAGATATCACTTTAGTAGTATTTTAGTGTAAAGTATCATTAATTTTACATGAATTTCGATTTTGATTTGAGAATGTGGCTAATACTAGATGGAAAGGCCTTTTTTGCTGGGCGACTGCCTAAGAGGGCAAAGGTGCAAACTAGCGCTATGGGCGGCCAAACTGCAAAACATAAGCGTTCGAGTTGATTTTGGAGTTGCAAACTGAATCCGCGCATGCGCATTGGAGACCTTCCAAACCGTCAGAAACTATCAGGATTTAGGCCGCTTTAACGAACCCAATATATCCCGTCCGAAAAGCGAGAGTGAATGGTCACATACCCCACTTCAAACTGTTGCAACCCATTACAGCAGAGCCAAGAATCCTAACCAGAAGTATATTCCCGTTGGTCGTCTTATGAACTATTGTAAATAATCGCAGGGGAAACACTGGAAGTGTTATAGTCTTCAAGCATTATCGTGATCCAATGTTTACGTATTGAAATACGTGTAACATTTTATTCGTACCACCAGCCTACGACGATTTCTTCGAGAAGCCGAATATATCGATAACAATAAGAGTAATACAGACCATGTAAACGTAATAATCAGAGTGGTATAAACTGATGAATTTTACGTAGTGCTAAAGTTACCCACAAAAATGTTCAAATGTTTGTAGAGTTTATGGTACTTAACTACGAGGTCATCACTCCCTAAACTTACTACTTATGAACTAGCTACTACTAAGGGCGGCACAAATATCCATGCCCGATGTGGGATTCGAACCCACGACCGTAGTGGACGTGCAGACCGTGATTGGCGCGCCGCAGTCCCTCGGCCACCGCGGCCGGCAAAGTTACCTACAGAATAATAGAGGACCTGTCAAAGGACGAAGATGACCCAACAGGCCTTGGCCATAAATTCATAAGCGGCATACAATTTTACTAAAACGGGAACTGGACGTACAACTTCGTCATAAATGCAACTAAAATCGGACGTGACACTGTACAGTTTGGACGAAACAAGCACAACGTGGATCGTGCGAAATAGCCAACTGCTTGATGAAATAACCTATTGTAAACTAATATCAGGGTTGTTTATCTCTTTAGTGATAGTTTCGGTCAGAACATTAACGCCGTTCTGGCTAATTTGATGTTCATAATGACACGTTTGACAGGATCTATTACTTTATGACCCCTGGGCATTCCTACCTGCCGTATGACAGACTTCTGACATAGAAAAATTTCTTCGGCACGGAAGTACTCTTAAGATTACGTCCAGTTCATACTTAAATCCCGCAGAAAGTCTGTTCAATGTTGTTCCATTTACGATATGATGGAAAGTTTTACAGTGCTTCAGAAGATTACGAAAGATATGAAACTTCCTCGCAGATTAAAATTGTGTGCCGGAACCGGGACTCGAATCGAACCTGGGACCTTTGCCTTTCGCGGGCAAGCGCACTACCGACTGTGCTATCCCGACACGACTCACGATGCCGCCTCAACTTTACTTCCGCCAGAACCTCGCCTCCTACTTTCCGAACTTCACAGAAGCTTGAAAGTTTGGAAAGTAGGAGGCGAGGTACTGGCGGAAGTAAAGTTGTGAGGCGGCATCGTGAGTCGCCGGTGCAGCTCTGTGGGGAAAGCATTATCGTCCAGCAGAAGAAACATATGGCACCAGTGTAAGGCAGAACAAAATGAAGGATCTCATCTAAACCTCTGAGCAGTCTAAGGCGTTTATTACACAAGGCCACCAGGCGGCACAGCCAACCGCCACCAGCGGCGCAGTTGTTCCGGCTACAGTAGTCCTCGTCAGTCGACCAGTCTCCTATTGTCCCCTCATTCTTGTCTGTACTGGAAGTGTCTAGTGAAATTCATACTGAAAGGAGGAAAGTGTAGACATGACGAAAGAAAAACAGGAAGCTGCAAAAAAGCCTGAATGAATTCCACAAGTTATACCTAGAATCAATTCTCTTCCTACGTATTAGGATATAAATATTGGACTAAAATATTACTAAGTTTCAAACGTTAACTGTTTGCAGTAGTAATATTATACAAAGCAAAAGCGTTAATAATTTACAATTTATCGGTTTACTTACCTCAATGTGACGAGTTTTTCTTCTGGTGATACTTCATTTTCGAATCTTTACCGGTAACATCTCCGTTTATTAACGACAATAGTTCAAAGACAGGCGATTTAGACATTCGTAATTAATTTAACTTGCTGTCGTCTGAACAATTCATCAAAAAGAATATAGTACAACCCTTTAGATTTCCGTGACGCTATCATTGGGGAGTGTTTTCTAACCTGTGAGTCCCGATCCCTAGGAGGGGTGGGGGGGGGGGGGTTCGCAAAGTCGTGTTTAGGGGGTCGCGGTCAAATGAACGCGCACCATAAAACAAATTAGTGCATGTGTCGGAAACTGTCGTTCCGAAATACTAATAAAATTGCCTGAGAAGTGAATTTTTTTACTAAACTTAAGGTAATTCCTTGTTATCAGCAATTCTGATTGGAATAGAACAGACTTCTTTACAATAAATATGCCATGTTAACGATGAATAAACGAAAGCCTGAATACTGCTTTCAGGACCCACTAGCTAAATTAAGAAGAATCAGTAAGTGAGTTTCAGAAAACTTTAAATTGGCCATACACTGCGGCTTAACGAATATAATTAGCTTCCGAAACTTATCTGCAACGCAAAACATTCGTCATACTACAAATTTCACAAAATTAATGTAAAAATAGGATGTGTTCCAATCCGGAAAATAGACAAACCATCCTATAATGTAGAATACTGTACCCGCCTTTTACAAGAATGTTAACAGAAAAAATATGAAATTCACTGTTTATGAATTTATACACATCGTGATACAGTACGGTGAGGGCGGAGTGGAGACGGGGTGACCAAAGTTTTTTAATTGGAAGGGGGTCGCGAACTCTAAGGTTGAAAACCACTGGCATAGGGTGTACATGTACCTTCGCCTTCTGTTTTATATTGAAACCTCAAGGAGTACATATGAAAACTCGTTGCCCGGTATTTTCCCCTCATCAGTAGTGAACACCGCACGGTAGACCACGCGGTGGCCTAGGGGACTGAGGCCCTCCAGTCACGGTCTGCACGTCCACTAAGGTCGGGGGTTCGAATTTCCGCTCGGGCATGGATATTTGTGTCGTCCTTAGTATTAGTTCATAAGTGGTTTGTAAGTTTAGGGACTGATGACCCCGTAGTTTAGTCCTATAAGCTATACAAACATTTGAATTTTTGAACCACGCAGTGGCCAAATGGAGTGGTGGTGGTGGCGGCGGCGGCGGTACGGGCTGCGCCGCCCGGCGGCCCAGTTTTTCTTTTTTTGCACTATTCCTTCCTCACCCTGAGGGGGTGAGGCGGACTGCTTGAGGGCTTGCTTATGCCCTTTCCAGCATTCGGGAAACACGTGTGGGCCACATTGTACAGTTAGATCATTTCTCTCGCTTGGTGCAAAAATCTTATTACATTTCTAAGTTAGGTTTTGAGGGATTTAAAAAGTTTTTGAATTTAAGGTTAGGGTACAATTTTTAAAACTTAAAACTAATAGGGATTTACATTTGATTTTGGACTGGTACTGGTTACTGCACAGAGTTCTTCTCAACTCATGCAGCCGCTGAGGTAGGTGTAGTGACGTGGCTCCCTTCTGCTTCTGGTGGCAATTTCTGCGGATCTTCGCTCCTGCTCTTCTCGCATTTTTGCCTTTGTTCCAGTACGGCGTGTCGTCATACACGCATTCAGGGTACATTCGTTCGAAGAGCGCCTTGTTTTCTTCAATTCTACTTCTCGGCGTTAAGGCGCCGCTGGAGTGACTTAATCTGTCATGAGGCTCTTCTCCGACGTCCGTGACCGCGGGGAGTTCCTGCTCCCATCGTCTCTGGTGTCCGTCTGTGTCTTCCAAATTTTCGTCGTCTGGCTTGTCTGTTTTTCCTGTTGCCGGGTTGTTACCTCCTCGGATTGTGTTGCCGCTGGGACGCATGTTGGTTGGTCCGCTGCGGCTTGCGTCGCCTTTACGTCATCTGCGGTCGGTGCCGGCAGGCCACCCTTATACTGCAAGGCAGGCCGCCTCCATTTCCGCATGGAGCATCATTCTGAAGCGGCTCTCCGCTTCCTGTATTGCCATGTCGACGAAATCTCTCCACCTTACGGCGCCGGCAGTACGTGGGTCGCGTTTCCAGTTGGCGGCGCGCACCTCCTGGCAGTCTGGAACGAACTGGCTGGTCGGCACGTCGCGCTGCTGCCCCTCAGGCAGTTCGCTCCAGACTGTCAAAGGCTCCTCCGTTGACAGACAATGCCCGCCACTGCTCTCCGGCCGCGGGGCACGGCAGCCAGTCAGCCAGTTTGTGGCGGCGCCACCGGCTGCCCTAGTCTAATACAGCGTCTCCAGATTGACTTTTCGAATTTTCCCCATATCAGACAATAAAAATTCCCAAAATGACTATTTTGGCAACTTTTCCCCAAATAGATTAAAACTACCATTTTCTTCAAATTAACATTTGTTGTCACAGGGAAAGGAGATTTATTTACAACTTGTACAAAAGCCAGACCGCAGCTGTTAGACTCGAAGGGCATGAAAGGGAAGCATCAGTTGGGAAGGGAGTAAGACAGGGTTGTAGCCTTTCTCCGATGCTATTCATTTTTACATCGAACAGGCGGTGAAGGAAAGCAAGTAAAAATTTGGAATAGGGATTAAAGTTCAGGGGGAAGAAATAAAAACATTGCGTTTTGCTGATGACATTGTCATTCTGTCAGAGACAGCAAAAGACCTGGAAGAGCAGTTGAATGGAATGGACAGCGTTTTGAAGAGAGCGTATAAAATGAACATTAACAAGAGCAAAACAAAAATAATGGAATGCGGTCTTAGAAAGTCAGGCGATGCTGAAGGAATTAGATTAGGTAACGAAACAATGAAGGTGGTAGATGAGTTTTGTTACTTGGGTAGTAAAATAACATGCGATCGTCGCAGTACAGAGGATATAAAATGCAGAATGGCAATGGGAAGAAAATCATTTTTGAAAAAGAGAAATTTGCTAACATCGAATATTAATCTAAGTGTAAGGAAGTCTTTTCTGAAGGCAATTGTGTTGAGTGTTGCCTTGTACTATAGTTAAACATGGACGATAAGCAGTGCGGACAGGAAGAGAATAGAGGCTTTCGAAATGTGGTGCTACAGAAGAATGCTGAAGATTAGGTGGGTAGATCGCATAACTAATGAAGAGGTACTTAACAGAATTTGTGAGAAGGAATTTTTGGCATACCCTGACTAAAAGAAGGGATCGCTTGGTAGGACACATACTTAGATATCGAGGAATCGTAAATTTCGCATTGGAGGGAAGTGTGTGGGGGTAAAAATCGCAGAGGGAGATAAAGAGACGCGTATAATAAACAGATTCAAGTGGATGTGGATTGTCGTTCTTATGAGGAGATGAAAAGGCTTGCTCAGGATAGAGTAGGGTGGAGAGCTGCATCAAACCAGCCTCCAGACTGAAGACCATAAAACACACATGTTAATAATGGCAACTTGAAGGGGCGTCACTACGTGTTCAGAGCCATAAAATTATCGTATCTATCAGAAATTATAGTACATAAAATTGTTTTACGGCAACAATGTTAATATTATTGCAACTCACAGAGCAAACCAGTCTTACATATTTCACGTTTCTGAAGGGTCTCAATACGTAGGTATTAATTTTCTACCGTATAATTCGATGTAACTGTACGAATCCTAAAATTAAAATTAAAGTAATTTATTCCAGCTTCGTTGCTTTACTTCAGACAAGATTTTCAGTCTAGTATGCATCAGGTGAAGCACGTAGGAAATGTAAAAATTTATTAACTTATCAGAAAATTGTGGTTCGGCTTCAGTTGCAGGTCGGTATCTTCGCATGATAATTTTTTTGATGTGTACTTCCTCAGTATCAGATGCTGTCTTCGTAGTGAACTATTACTTTGTGAAGGGCCAACAATGAAGGTTCTGTATTATTGCACTAATTGGGGAAATTACAACCAGTTGTCAAATGTCGTAGAAATCACTGCTTACTATCATATAAACATACTTCTCTGTCTACTCCGTAAGCAATAAGTAAAACTTTGCATTAGGGATTGTATAGTATGCTAAAGTTAGGCGTGACAACTTGCAGCAGTTGATATACAGCCGCCATCAAACAAGTGAAATCTTACTTGTGGTAGTGACAGTGTGGTGTGCTAATGTTTGTAACGACCATTGAATGCTCTTTGAGAACACAATAGAATGTGGGGAATAAACTTTCGTGTTTATCATTAAGTAAATAATTCTTTCCCTGCTCTGTGGTTGACAGGTTCTTTTATCTAAGTTACCCTTTTTTTGCTACTACTCAGGAGGATGTGATCATCAGGAAAGACAATACTGGCATCGGATCGGAGCGTGGAATGTTAGATGAAGAGGCTTGCTCAGGATAGGGTATTGTGGAGAGCTGCATCAAACCAGTCTCCGGACTGAAGACAACACCACCCTTTTTTGCACAGTAAATTACTCTCGTAAATGGAACATTTATGTGAGGTGGGAACATTTTAACCTTTCAAGTCACCTGGCCCCCGATGGAATCTTTCCAGCTCTCCTGCAACAAGCGGGAGAAAATCTTATTAGATTCCTATGCAGGGTTAGCCTAGCAGCAGGAATCATTCCCAATGCCTGGAGGGCAGTGAAGGTTGTCTTCATCCCAAAACCAGGGAGAATTGATCATACTAAGGCCAAGGATATGAGACCAATCAGCCTGTCCTCCATTCTTAAGACATTGGAAAAGCTGGTTAATGTGCATGTTGGAGAAAGGAGGTTAAGTAGGGCGCCTCTACATTAAAACCAACATGCATATCAGCCAGGTAAATCATGTGAGACAGCTCTCCAACTCGTTGGGAAGGTGGAGAAAGCACTACACTTTCAGGAAATAGCTCTCTGTATCTTCCTGGACACAGAGGGGGCTTTTAGCAACACGACCTTTAATTTCATGGTTAGGGCAGCAGAGGTGCATGACCTAGGGACCACAATATGTAGGTGGACTAGGGCCATGCTCAGTGGAAGGAAGGTAGAGGCTACCGTGATGAAAAAATGGTAATCCACACCACTATGGGTTGCCCACAAGGAGTTCTTTCCCCTTTATTGTGGAATCTAGCGGTGAATGATCTCATTGGAGAATTAAAGCTCTAGGCAGTAGGATACGCAGATGATCTTGTCATAGTAATACTTGGCAAATTTGCTGACACTGCAGAATATGGCACAAGGTGCGTTGAATATTGTGCAAGACTGGTGCAGAGAACAGGATCTGGGGGTTAGTCCTAAGAAGACTGTTGTACCATTCACAAAGAAGCATATACAACATTCAAGTTGGAATCTAAAGCTTTTCAATGAAGCGCTATATGTGAAGGGGATAGTGAAATATCTAGGGGTTACCTTAGATGAGAAACTGACAGATCCCTCACATTAGTAATATTTGCTCCAAGGCAAAAGGTACTCTTTTGAGTACCAGGAGAGCTTGTGGCAAAAATTGGGGCCTGAGCCCCAAGGGTATGCACTGGATATACACCACGGTGATTAGACCCAGGATCACCTATGGGGCGGTCGTGTGGTGGAAGAAGGTAGAACAGCAGGTTGCTGCTAAGGAGCTTGGTAAGGTGCAGAGATTAGCCTGCTTAGCCATAACATGCGGAATTAGCAGCACACCAACTGCTGGGATAGAAACTATGCTGGATACGCCCCCATTACACCTTTGGGTCAAGATGGAGGCAGCGGCTGGTGCATACAGACTCAAAACTGGCAACAACTGGAACTCTGGGATATCCAGAATCACACACTAAAATAGTGAGTGAGGTAAATATAGGAAAGGTTGGGGAAATGCCAGCCGACTGTATTGTAACCCCATACTGCTTCAACAAACCTTTCAATATAACAATTGGAAGTAGGGAGCAGTGGGAGAAAATAGTTGGACACGGTACGAGGGATATTGTCTGGTTCACTGACGGGTCAAAATCAGACCAAGGCGTTGGGGCCCGTGTATACGGGGTGCAGCCAAGACTGGAGGGCGTCATCTCTCCAGGGAAACTGGCCTCAGTATTCCAGGCCGAAATCACTGCCATCAGGGCGTGTGTGGAGGAGAATTTGCGTATGTGCTACAAAGACCGTAGCATCTGTATTCAGACAGCCAGGCAGCCCTGAGATCACTGGCAGCTCCTGCAACAAGGTCTAAAATTGTTGTAGAATGTCAGGGTTCTGGTGGAGCTAGGGGAAAGCAATAGAGTAAACCTATTGTGGATCCCTGGCCACTCGGGGATCAGTGGCAACGAACATGCCGACAGACTAGCCAGGATGGGGGCAGAGACTCCATTTATTGGACCGGAACCTGTCCTGAGAATCACCAAGGCAATGATCAAATTGGAGCTACGTAACTGGCTCAGAAGACAGCACGTAGAATATTGGACCAAAGTCTACCAACAAAAAATGGCAAGGTAATGATGCCAAAGTCATGTTTTAAAAGAAGCTCTGCAATCCTGGGCCTGAATAGGAGAGAGATTAGACTCATGGTTGGATTGCTGTCAGGCCATTGGAATTTCAAATAACACCTACATACAATGGGAATAACAGAAGAGGACCCTAAATGTAGGATCTGTGATGATGAAACTGCATCACATCTAATCTTCGAATGCATTGCATTGGAGAGTAAAAGGCACAGAACATTTGGGACAACCAGACCCGAAGAAAATGTGTAATAAAGAACTGGTAAAGGGACTCCTTGCACTGTTCAAGGGCATTGGTTGGCTTTACTAGATATACAGGGAGCGATACCGCACAATAAACTTAGTTTCGGTGCAGAAAGTAGCGGGTTGGACCAAGACTTTTGGTTTCCATGAGAAAATCAAATCAAATGGAACATTTCGTTGCCAACATGACCACACAACACTCCCACTGCCGAAAATAAAAACTAACCTCAAATTTCCCCACGTTTTTTGTTTCCCCAAAAGTTCACCACAAAAAATCCCCAAAATGGGGGGGGGGGGGGGAATCTGGAGACCTTGGTGTAACATAGGCTCCGAAATAGGCAATGCCCGATGAAGAGCGCCGCCACTGGCGGCGCTGCTGGCTGCGCCGCCTGCGGCTTAGTGTAATAAGGCCCTAAGCACCATTCTGAACGACAGAGTAATAGTGCGAAGTTAAATATGAATTCCTCCATATGCACTATCTGAGCTATCTGGTGGCAACCTTATGACTAGAAAGATCAAGTTCGCGGCAGGAGTCCGTTTTATCGTGCTTACCTCCATCCACCTAGTCCATAGCATCAAGACAGTGGGCAAAATCCTCCACATCCACTCCTACCTTCTAAACGAGAGTCAAGACCCTGCATTGGAAATACGTCAGCAGCAGCATATTCAAACTTGCTACAGGGTGTTATGATACTGCTGATCCCTCATCTCAATGTTATTGTACGATACCGTCTGCCTGGTCCTCTCAGTGTCATCCTACGATACCGTCTACTTCGGATCCGGATCGTGTGGTTCAATAGTGATAAAAGTTGCGTGTGAAGTTAAAGACGAAATAACCAGCCTGGGAATCAGTGTAGGACAGTGTCTCGGTGATACTGTCATTAAAATAACGGATAGATTTCATTAATTAAGAGATTTGTATAAGACGTTTCCAGACAGTTCTATAAACAATAGTTTTGTCATGTCACTTCAATAAATAGACGAAGGGTAAAAACTTTTACAAAACACAAAGAAATGAAAATAAATAGCATTGTATATATGTTAGGCTCATAAACAAGTTGTGTTGACCAGCTAATTGTGTTATTTCGACTATTACATTAGTTATCAATATCTTAATTCTTTGTATATATGGACTGACGTGAGATTTTGAACTTATTTTGAGAATTGACATGATATTGCCTAGTTCAATATATGTTAGGAACATGTGATGTACTCGCTAACTAATTGACATTTAACATTTTGGTTTGTCCAACAAAAAGTAGCGTGATTAAAACTTAAAAAGATAGGCGCGATCTAAAATTATTGTATGTATAGTTTTCATTTTTTATTGTATTTATTTGTGTACATGAAATGTTTGTTATATTTGTTAATTGTAAATCAGTATATTCAATTGTTATGAACAATGCGTAATGTAATGCCATTATTGCCGATGTTATATATTTACCTCACCGCCTTGCGTGGGGGGAGTTAGAGTTTCAGTCGTTTATGAAGTGCTCTGGAAGCTATGTCAGTGTTTTCAAATGGAAGTACTACCGTTCTGATGCTTTGCAAATGTTTTGTTGTTAAAATGTTTTGGTGGAGAAGTTTGATTGCAAATTAAAGAAGTGAAAAATTGTATATATAGATTTCTACCACGACGCCCCAGGAGAATAATGTTGCAGCGAGCAGAACCCCCATACATCGAAATATTGAAAATCTGAGTATCGGTAGAATTAACTGTAATTACTCAAAAATATAGTAAAACATTTTAAAGGTTAATACAGCAAACTTAGTTTATCACCCATTTACTGAAAATTTCGTTAACCAATACATTAAACACAGCAAGATACATGATTTTACTGCCCTATCAAATATTTTATCCGTCATTTTTATTGAACATTCTTCGTTAACATTTATGAACACAGACTTGTGCTGCATGCGTTCTCACATTGATGAATACGAAATGACGAACGTAAACCCGTCACAGGGCTGTAGTAGACCCCCGCCACGCCACTACTACAGAGTTAATATTTCAGTTCGCAGCCCGCACCCCTAGCAGGCCCCACATGCGAGGGAACAAGCCTCATCCTCCAAGTCCGCTAACTTGCTTCCATGTCTGCAGTACGTTCAGTGTAGAGCGAGAGAAATTTTCCAGATTCCATTACGCATTTTAACTGAATGGTGTGTACTAGTCAACAGATTTTACATGTTCTGACATTTACTGGACTAGTATTTCAACTATTTCAGCAAATGATTATATCGCGTTGAGTTAGAACAGTATTAGTATCGAGCTGCTTGACAGTTACGTCGATTAAATACCCAGGTGTAACGAAGAAAAGCGATATGAAACTTTCCGAGCTTGTAAAGAATTGTGGGAGGGAAGGCAGATGGTCGATTTCGGTTGGGAGAATGTTGAAGCTGTGGTTCATCTATAAATGTGACTGCGTATCTAACACTAGTGCGACCGATTCTTTAATATTGCTTAAGGGTTTGGGATCCCACCAGAAGGGCTGCTGTTAGTAGTACGTGCGACCAACATGCAATGTTCCAGAAACCAGATTAAATATCCAGCAAGATCAATGAATAAATTCAGCAGAAAAATTTGGAACTGCTGAACCAATCTACCGATATTTCGCGTGAAAACCATGAAGGTAAGAAATTGGGGGCCCGTAAAAGGCGATTTCCCCTCTCTGGGAGTTGAACAGAAAAAGGAAGTGACTAGTAGTGCTACGAGATATTCCCACCACGCACCGTACGGTGGGATTCATATAGATTTTGTGGTTCAAGCTTTTCTTGTGTGCGCTTAACATATGCTCAAGACAAAAGAATCCTTACCACATATTGCCCCATAGTCGACACGGATTCAGAAAGTATCGTTCTTGTGAAACGACTAGCTCTTTACTCACATGTGACGAGTGCTATCGGTAAAGAAAGATTCCGTATTTCTATATTTCCGGGAGACTTTACAGTGTACCACAGAAGAGTCTTCTAATCAAATTGCACGCTTATGGAATATCGCCACAGTCAGTGGCGTAACGATGGGGAGGGGGGGGGCGGGGGGATGAGGGGAGAACCCCCAGAACCCGGAAAAAAATAGTATAACAGCAATCTGGTAAAGGTAAAGCTTGGAAACTTGGGGTGTTTTACCATAAGCTTTCACTGGATCGGAGTGAATTAGTTTCGTCAACGGGAGTGAGATGGTAATCTGTCTGGAAACAAATTTTGCTCGTCAAGCAGGTCTATCCCCCAAAGCCAAGTGCTAGTTACGCCACTGGCCACAGTTGTGCCACTATTTTGACAGCAAGAAGACAGTGCGTTGTTACAGACTAAGTCAGCGAGTAGAACATAAGTGGTATCTGGTTTTCCACAGGGAAGTGTTATAGGACCCCTAACTTTATTTTTATAAACAATTTAAGAGACAATATGAATAGCTCTAAGACTTCGCGGATGATGCTGTCATTTATCGGTTAGTAAAGTCATCAGAAGATCAAAAGCAACTGCAAAATGATGTAGAGATCTACATGGTGCAAAAACTGGCGATTGACCCTTAATAATGAGAAGTTTGAGGTCATGTATATGACAAAAGAAATGCGTTAAACTTCAGTTACATGATTAATCAAACATAGGGGCCGTAATTCAACTTTTGTATTGTCACGATATAGCGGTCAGTGTCACGGAAATTATGCACGAGTTGGGGTGGAAATCTAAAGGCTTTCTTAGTTGCGACGAGATATATTTGCTAAATTTCTTTCACCAACTTTCTCATCAGAATGCGAACGTATGTTGTTAGCACCCACCTACATAGCGAGAAATGACCATAATAAAAGAAATGAGATCGGAAACAAAGATTTAGGTGTTCCTTTTTCCCGCGAAATAAAGCGTGGAACTATAGACAAATATATAAGTGTTTCGATGAACCCTCTGCCATGCACTTCAATGTGATTACCAGAGTATCCATTTAGATTTACTGTTAGTTGCTGAAACAAACATTTTGATGGGTAGGCAAAATGGGGCAATGTTCTACTCTCGATTCGAAGGTACTGTTGACGGCAGAAAGACTAATTTTTGAAACTGATTTACTTACCTTTTAGCATAAAAAATACAAAATCTATCATTTATCTTAAATCAGTTGATTGTATTTTAATTATAAAATAACCAATATAACACTGTGCCTGTATACCGTTTTTCCTAGTTTTGCACAAAAGAGCTTATTTTCAAAAATAGAAAGATCAATGAAATCCACGTATCGAACTTGCTCCTACTCAACAGATTAATTAGCTAAATCGAGAATTCATTCGACCCACTAGCCCCCCTCCCCCACAAAACCTTAATCTTTTATATATAAAAGTGTCCCGATTGACTGACTCATCGCCCAGCCCAAACCACTGAAGATAGAAACTCGAAATTTATGGAGTTCATCTTACTCTGTAGGCGTCATTTAAGAATAGATTTTTTATATTCCGACCGTAAGGGGGTGAAATAGGGGATGAAACGTTTTGAAAATACGTAGCTATTTAGGCATTTTTGAAGCTAGAACTACAAAATTTCGGATTTTAATTCAGGCTTCGGATTTAAAAGACGTGTCTCGACATTTTTTGAAATTCGACAAATAAGGGGATAAAAGGTGAACTAAAAATTAACTTTTTCATAAATTGTGTTGCAACATTGGTTACTACCTCATGCCATAGGCCTCACTCTATAACAACGCCGGTTTCTTCTTGAATCTCCTATAAAGGAAATCCCTTCATCCCTTCACCTTATTTGTCTATAAGAAAATCTCCGCTGACAAAGCTAAAGGCTGTTGAGAGTTGGGAGTTTTGAACAGCAGTAACACGCTCTGACAATTATAACCTCCGCGTTGCCGACAACTGCACTCCTTGCGACAAAGCTATGTCGGCCGCTCTAACAATACACACAAACAATATTGAGTTATCGGCAACCAAAAAGAAATTAGTCTTGTTTGTACTGTCAAATGTCTCGTGAAAAAATTATAAATCAGAAGTCATCTACATGTAACGCAGGCTTCATTGTGTGCTTGTTCTTTTGTCTCCTGAATTTCGACTCTTAGTAGAAGAATCGTTGCGTTAATGTGATCTTTATCAACATGTCGAAAAAATGAAGTCTTCTGGAAATGTATACAGAAGAGCACAATTAGAGGCTGAAAATGAGAAACAGGCAGCAGCATTAAAGAAATTCTTTCGTACTCCTGAAACAGACAATAATGGAAATGAAACCAGCAATAAATCAAATATTCCAGAAGATAACAGTGCAGGTGAGTAGGCCTACATTATGTAACGTATTTTCGTTTTATTACGTTTAATAGAGGTGTTTACAAGTAGCGTCTTAGCAGGCTGGGGTAAGTACGATGGCGGCCTCTCGGATAGGCGGCGAACTTCAGGATCAAAGAAAGTTGTTTCTCCATTGCTATAAGTAGCAATAATTACATTCTTACCAACACTGATGATGTATGTACCAAAGTGATAAGACTTACTCGTTAGATGTGTATTAACCAACTTGAATAAAAGACTTTGCAGAGGAAAAGGCACGAAAAGTTAACTTAGCATTGTAAACAACTGAAAGGATAATTTGCATTAAAATTGTATAAAGATATAAAATTGTATTACTGGTTGTATTATTTGTATTACGAAATCTTTATACAATGCTGTTACAAAATATATTTGTATATTCTTTTGTGCATGTGTGTTATCTATCGCAGTTAACAAGGTTGTTTATGTATATATGTTTAAATAAGTGCTGTATCGCATCATCAATCTTAATTTTATATAAATCGTCGTTTCTTGAATCGTTGTGTAAATTTCTAGTCAGTGAGAATATTCTGCATGCTCATGTGTAAATAATTGTTTCATATATCGTGAACCAAAACTTTGTGTATATAACTGACAGAAGTTAAGATCTTACTCAGTTTGATAATTCTTATGGAGTTCAAGGAATTATCCTTTAAAAGCAGCTATCTGTAAGGTAGCATAGCAAATTTAAAGTGAGTAATACCAATGGGTTGTAGGGGGCGCCATATGGATTCTTTGCCCGGGTGATATTTTCCCCTTCCGCCGGCCCTGTACAGACACTATATTTAGCCTATTTAAAAATAAGCGTCATCAATTTCATTCTAGGGCCGCAACATCTAAAATCCGGTCCTGCTATCATTCTGGGAGAGATAAGAGGGAGTTTAAGGCCAGTGGTAATGTTAAGTAGAGCAAAGACGACCGCCAGTAGCTAGCTGCTTCCGCCGCTTGCCGCGGCGTGGCGCGTCGGTGACGTGCGGGCAAACCACAGGGCGCGCTGACTCACCGTCGCGACGCATCGATTGAGGCATGCGTGACAGACGCGCCTACCAGCGCCATCCCCTCCCCTCCACAAGCCTGTCAAGGCGTGGGCAGCGATTCCAGATTGAAACTTTTTTTCGCAATTTTTGGAGAAAATTTTTTCCGGGCAACTTCTGGGGATTCTGAAACCTTCGTGAGATATTTTGAGAGAAGTATCTGCCTAGGTTTGCTATTAATGCCATCTCATACTTCAAACCTCACACGCAAGCACGAAACAGGGTACAGATTTTTAGTATTAATCACACAAGAAGGCCAATGAAACGTACATATTTCGAAAAGATTGTTATAGATGTTACGAATATAAAAATTGTGTGCACGTATCAGTTAGGAATGGTAAAAAGAAAAAATTAGGATGATACACCAAATTCTCCCGAAGTTTCGCCACTATATTATAACCCCTTGCACGTGGCACATTGGTACAGGTAGGCCTACTGAATCCTCCTGCCTGTGGTGACATCTGTAGTGTATGTATTGTTAGGAGGCAAGGTAATATTTTTTTACTGCGAGTAGGTGAAGTCATTGAATGTAAAACTTTTAGTTTGATGTTTAGTGCAGGCCTGATGTTCATCCCATATCTCAACACTTCGCCACATGCCAACACCTTTACATAAAATATGAAAACTTAGGTAAATTCGAAACACGCAATAGATAGAGTAATTACTACAGTGATTCACGTATCATGCATCAAATATAAATGCTACGAAGTTCTCCACAACAGAACTTTAATGTGGACCAGAGGTGCCCATCCCCTTTTCCAATGACCCCCACCCTCATACACACGAGAGATTACCTCCTGCTTTTGCCATTTAATATTTAAATTAAAATCTTATTTCACGTTTTGTACATTGTTTTATAAACCCCCAGGCTAATCAAAAATTTTACAACCCCCTTCCCCCAGAAACTTCAATGACGCAGTTGCCTCATGAGCCCCTTCCCCCTATGGTCACCTCTTATGGGGCCTGTCAGCGTACGAACTTTTGAAATGTAATGCTACAGGCGAATGCAGAAGATTGGATCAGTAGAATGCATAACTAATGAGGCACTTACAAGAACTAAAAAAATTCAGATGACAAGATACTGAAAAAAAAAAAAACAACTAAATACAGTATCTGAGGAAAGTGTCGAGGGTGAAAATCAACTGTGGTAGAGTTCAGTAAGCAGGTTTGAATTTGTGTTGGTTGCTGTGAGTGGCGAACTGCGGGGATGGGAGCAGTGGACTGCCCCTGGCCTCTCGCGCTGGGGGGGGGGGGAGGGACAAATATGCCGAAAGCACTTAAAAGCGCCCTTGGCTTCTGAGGCCTCCCAAGGCTCAACTTTTTTCCTTTACTGTCCCGTGCACCTCATGGAAGGTAGCTCCGAATCTCAACAGTTACTTTTTTACTGTAATATTTCCAAGTAGACGGGGGACGTCATTTTGTTTTGCCGCCGCACCGGGCCCCGACAGCCCTAGTCCGCCACTGGTTGCAGTAGGCGTGGTCCACGGTTTAATCGCTGCGTCGGACGAGGAATGAGAGTGGTCTACCACGCAAATTCATTTCAATGCATTATCGTTCACTTACGAAAAAAATTCGTGCTGATTTAAAAACTACAGGGTGTATCTTATACTATCTTAAAATAAGATCTAGAATGGATTTTAATTTAATATCAGTGTACTGTGCGTGGGGAACACGGTAGAAAGAAAGCTGTGAGGGATTTGTTACTTCGTCGTTTGATAACTAGGCTACTTTTGAGTGCAGCGTGTGAAAGATTTAGTTGTCCCAATGTGTGTGTGTAATTGACAAAGCTGACACTTCTCTGTTTGTGGTGGTGTCTTTACCGATTCTGGAAAATGAGCGGGGACTAAAGGAACCTAGGTACTCTTAGATGTCCCGTCAACAGTTTGGTCATTGGTCACTGAGTACTACGTACGTTTGCGGTAGGATGGCGGGGAAACGGCCGCGTCCTTTTCGAGGAAATCAGTGCATGTTATTCTTCATGCGGATTAGAGAAGCAGAAAACCAAAATCCGAACGACTATATGGCAGTGTTCTAATCAAGGGGGAGAGGGAAGGGGGAATTCTGTGATCAGAGTTGTTATACTTCACGCTCAAATGACTGGAAAACTATTTTCATATTTCATGTGTTTGCTTATTAAGCTCATCGTTCACTTTGCCACTCTTCACAAGGCCAAACACTGAAGTCATCCACCTGTCATCGACAATTGGGCAGTGTTAACTGCTGTAGATCTTTGTAATTTAAGCACTGAATGTATGGTATGTAGGTATTCCACATTCCATCAGCAGTGATTCTCAACAGTGAAGAGCTTTCCACTGACATTCCTTCTGGACAAGCTAGCACCGACCTTAGTTTAACATTCAATAATCTGTTTTGTTGCATTAAGGTTTAAGTAAAACATTTGTCACTTGATATGAGCCATATGTCCAAATTTCACTCTTGCTAAGAAATGATTCCAATGCATCACGGCAATTTTTGCAGTGTGACAATCTAACATACGGACTTGCGAACTTAAACATACAGAGCAGACATTTAGCAATCAGTGTAAACAGAAGTCTGCATCCGCTGACAGCTCTAAAGAGTGCTCATAGTAACAAGAATCAAAAGATTATCGCCACGTGCTCCTACACGAAATTCAGAATGTTAACATTTGAGTTGTCAGAAGACAAAACTGCTTATTCATATGAACTGCCTACAAGAAGACTTACCACTACTGGCAGATAATTTACATTTAACTTAAAATCAAATTCCAAATTTCAGTTTAATGTTGATGGATTAGTATAGTTAAGGAATGTTAAAATCCAAATAATTTGCACCAATCTTCGCAATTACTAAACCAACTTTTGAGTTACTTAGTAGCGGAGTGCTGAATCCAAGACGAAGGCAAGACCTGGGTCCAATTCTCAACACTAAGATTTTTCCTCCACGGACTGTCTTGCCCAACTGAAGCTACCGCTCTGGGAGCATAGACGGATCCAAGAGGACTGGTGTGTTGCGAAGGGTCTTTGCGCCCCCCCCCCCCCTCCCCAAAGTAGCTCTTTAGCAGTTTTATAATGTTAGCTAACGTGCTATCACTGCACTGAGTCTTCAAAAATTTTGATTGGGCGTGGTGTAAAAAGGGGTGGCTGGAACTAGTCTACTGGTTTAAGTGACCATAATTCTTTCACCACCCCATCCCCCAGCAGGCCGTCCTGGATCCGCCCCTGACTGGGATGCAGCATCCTCAAGGGCCTTGTCAAAGAAGTGGCCATGAGTTACGTCTGCTTTGTACACTGTCGTCGGGCAAATGTACAAAAGCCATGCATAGTACCACATTGATTATATGACAGTATTACCAATAGTGTCGTCTTCGGGACCACATGGCAAGGTTTTGCCTTTAACATGCCGCACTTTTTAAACAGTGGGCGTAACATTTGGGGGTGGGGTGGGAGGCAAGATTCAAGTAGACTGATTTTTGTTTCCGTTTTGCTGCTCATAAGCCTATTCAGAGGATAATTTGCGCTGAAGTCCCTGAAACTGTACCGAGGTAAAGAACTTATTGTTGATATTAAATCAAAAATATAACTTTATATTCATTATTTGAGGGCAGGGTTGGCCCCTTTACATAAACCATTGGTCTTTTCGGCAAAGAAGCAAATTAAAGTGTGCGGCATATTCAAATTACAAATGTGTACAGAATTGTACGAGAAGCTTGTCAGGATATTTTGTCTGGAATGTGGACATCTTATTCAATGTCGGGAAAATCTAGACAAATCCTTATCTTGCAACTACTTTTACTCTACGCATACAGTCCGGAACGAAGTGTTCCGTGATTTTTTTAAAGAATCGCAATAGTATTTTCTGTAAAATGAAAAGTATTTCCCTAGCAGGGAAGTGATTCTTCAACACCTCAAATTTACGAAGGAAATCTCCAATCCCCTTGATTAGGACACTTCCATATGGTTGTTAGGATTTTGGTTTTCTGCTTCTCAAAGCCGCATGACCAATGACCAAATTGTTGACGGAACATTTAATGTCATCTAGGTTCCTTTAATCCTACTCATCTTCCAGAGGGGCAAAGGCGACTTCAATACAGCCCGCAGAGAAATGTCTGCTTTGTTCATTAAATACATTGAGACGAAACCTGCATCACCTTTCACACGCTACATGGAAGAGTAACCACGCTATCCAAAGAAATCAAATCAATCCCTCACAGCTTCATTTCTAACAGTATTCCTCTCACACAAAGTACACTCCGATGCTAAATTAAAATCGATTTTAAGATACGATGACTGTTTCTAAACCAGCAAGAATTTTTTTGCTTAAGTGAACGATGAAGTTCATTGAAATGAATTCATATGATAGTGAGACCACTCAGGCGCAGCGATTAAACCTTAGACCACGCCTAAATGAAGCACTAACCAGCTTTGAAGATGTGACATCCTCAACCTTTATTTCGTCTAAACGGCACAATTGTCTTGCATTTCTCCTCTCTTATTCCATCACTAAAATCAACTAATTCTGACTTTTTCCGTCCGAAGTCTTATCCCAAGTGGTAAAATTCACTGGGATCTGAATTATCTGACAGCCCCATAAATATTAAATGCCATTTATTATAGAACACTCATATGGTACCAAAGTAAAACAAATTTAATACAACTGCAGTGAATTTTCCTACCCTGCCGAACCTGCAAAACTAAACGCAATACGTTAGCAGTTAATAGTTCATAAGTTTTTGCTTCGGTATGATCGCCGCAAAATTCAGTGGACGAAATTTCTTAATGCCACTCTTTTCCTCATCAGGATTGCCAAACATTTAACTGAAGAATATCACTACTGCAACAAATCTGTTAACTTCTTTAAAATGCCAATGTTGTAAATGCCTACAAACATTCCGTTTTATTAGACGCTGACGACAGTTATCGACAGGGCAGGACTAGTAAATAAGTTTCTCGACAGCAAAGTACCGTCACGGAAATCAAGCAGAACGTACTGTATATCGCCGCGTACAATAACGGATGCAAAGGAAACTTGTTGAATCAGAAGCCTTCTCGCACGACAGACAGGCGTCACGAAGAAGAGAACATGTATTGATCGGGCAAGGCGCCACACCCCTTCACAACTCGACATGTTCTTTCTGTAGCAACTTTACCTCCAAATATGTGTGTATATAAATATTTTACAATAATACCATGTCTGCTAAAACCTGTTGTATGATAGTAATACCATGCCTTCTAAAACCTGTTGTATTGTGGAACCGGCGCCACCTGTTGAGACTCGTGGACAACGGCTAACAAATTAGACACTTCCCATATGGTTTACAAAGTGCTTTGTTTAACACACTATGCTTAACATGAGAGATTTTAATTGAAGAAACACTTAGCCCAACAAATCACTTAAGTGTACTAAAGCAAATGGCAAAAAAAAAGATGATTAAAGGCACAGCTGCTAACAGTGCCGCTTACGAAAAATCAAATTTCCACTTACCAGGCCTTGACGCGGATCAGGATTTCCCCTTCGCCGAGCGTTGGCTCTGGTTTCTTCAAAACCTTTACTGACTTTAGCCCACCGAACCCTGTCAGAACAACTGCTCTGATTTCTTTCGGTGGCTGTTCTGGAGCCTTTTCTGTCGATTCGGCTTCATCTGTAGGTGCCGTAGCTTCTCCCTGGGACTCAGATTTCTCCTGAGCCTTCTCTTCTGCTGGCTTATTCTCAGGCTGATCAGACATGGTGAATCTTAGCAAGATGCAGAAGAACTGTCACTCTCAAACCAGCCCGCTAAGCGTCAGGATAGGAAGTGGTGGCACGGAGCCAAGTATTAACAGGTGCCTGCGCCGCACCACTCCCACACTGCGCGAAGCAAAATAGTACGAGGTTCCAGTCACAAATAGATTATAAGGTTATGATACTTTTTCATTTTTTTTACTTTAATCACCAATAATTATGTGTTACATTCTTTATATTCACTAGTATCTAGAAATAATTCTACAAAGTTGCGCATTAATACTGTATTTCGATGTATCGATAGGATCGATTTCCCCCCCCCCCCCCACCTCTGCCATTTATTTCGCGTCATGCAACAGACGAAAAATGTTAAATAAGCAATGAAGGAATTGAAAATCTATAGTTCTGAAGGGCTTACAATAAATGAAGCGATAACAAAAAGGCTAATTTTAAAAGAAACTTATTGGGATTCGTCTTTTTTATTATTCGGAAACTGCAATACTCTTTGCTAAGTCAGTAAAATAAAAATACAAGTCTACAATTTTATCCTTATTTTATAGTTTTGACCATAAATTCTAAGTAGTAAAATACGAGCCAATCTATGATATAGTGCAGAGATGTTATTGAAAGAAGACAAAGATGTTAATGCGCAGGACAGAGTGTGTTTTGATTTTGTTATTCGTAATCAACATTTGCATCATAAGTTTGTTTATTATTTTACAAGATGTTTTCAAGAATGGCAGCTCTAGAAGTGCTGTCTTTTGGGATGTTCTGGACAGTTACTGACATTGTAGCAATAAAAAAACTATATATGTGCTGAACCCGTTTGTGAAAGTAATATAAAATAAAATGCGAAATGATGTTGCTTCATGCCCAAATAAAACTGAAATGCAGAATGCTATTGCTTCATTTAAGTGTAGCTGCTGTTTTAATTGCGCTGTGTATAAATGCATTCCACGAGAACTTTCACAAGACATGGCATGAGCTAACGTCATGCATTCTGACTGAGAAAACGGATCAGTATATAGTCAGTGGTTCATCTGTTTGGTGTACATTTACGGAACATGGTAAACGGTTGTGCACTTTTAAGAACTTGTATTTTAGACCACAAGAAAATGTATTTTTGTTTGTGCTCAACGAAGATTCAGTTGTTTCTGGTATTGGAGGAAAAGAGGATCTGAAGAGCTTTGATGCCTCAGCGGTCTTGGATCACAATCGCTTGCGTCTTCAGATAGTTCCAGTTACTGCAGATGATAACATCCTCAGACAAAATTTAACATTTTTTGATTCTGTGTTCGCTTTGTGGCGATTCAAAATGGACAACATCATGCATGTTTTGCACGACGACTTACTGCCTCTTTATTACACATACTCGCATATATGTACTGGTGACATAGAACGATGTCTTGAAAAGTATAGACTGTTTTTTGCAGATGGTGGTAGAATAGGTCCATTGCATGAATGGTACAAGTTGTTTTCCACTAAAGAACCCATCCATGCTGCGGAACTGAAATCCCATGATTTGGTATGTTTCATTCACTGCCATGTTGGACTTATTTCTAACACAATGTGGTACCAGTACGGGTTTGGTCAGCCTCAAGGACCTATAAAACCCCTCCAATTACACGGGCAGTTGTTATTGCAGTTTTCTATGTTCATTAAGAAAAAATTAAAGATAGACCTGTCTTCTGTCCAAAAGTCAGAAAGGGAAAAGCAATGTGTTTTGCTGAGCAGAAAAATAAACCGCCGAATTTTGAATGAAATGGAGATGATAGAGTCAGTAAAACAAACATATAAATCCCTTTTTCGTGATAAAAGTCTTAGAATTGACAAATTAGATTTATCCACAAATAGCACACAGACATTAGTGTCACTTATGCACAAGTCTGATATTATTATTGGAATGCATGGCTCTGCTATGATCCTTTGCCTATTTGTAAAGCCAGGGACTTTGGTTATTGAAATCTTTCCTTTTGGTATTAATCCTGATTATGTTTCACCAGTAAAGGCCCTTAGCAAAGTTGCTGGTTCATTTTTCAATTATTTCCAGTGGGTAAATGAACAGGAAAACAATTCCTTTCCAAACGAGAATGCTCACCATTTACATGGTGGTATCAGTCACTTGTCAGAGGCACAAAAAGACTACATTAGAAGTGTCAAAATTGTCCCTGCAGTTGAATGTTGTCATAATACAGTTTATTTATATCGTATGTTCCAGGACACTATTGTTGGCCAAGATTTCATAGACTTGTTTTCAAAAGCTCTCATAAAACACAACTGTACTTCACATAAAACATTTGACATAAAGGAAAATTTAATTGAAAAATGGTACTTTCCTGGTCAAGTAAGAAACTTAACATGTATAGTTAATAATGAGCAAATCGCTGTCAAATGGCTGACACCTCTTAATGTGAAGACTAATCATAAGTATGAAATTGCTTTATCAAGTGGAGATTGGCACTTACTAGTTACATCAAAAAACACAGATGTATTAGTCACAGTCCCATCAACATCCAAAATGAAAACTATACAGGTATGGGTAAAATGTGTAGTTGAAGGAGTTGAAAGCTTGGATTCATACATTGAATGTATCACTGTTTGATTTGTCATTACATCGATTACTCTTTTTCGTAAGCAGATGATTTCAAGCTAGCATTCTGTAATTATGTAATTATTTTGACATTGAAATAATTTAACAATCAAGAAAGCACTTTTTTTCCTTTCTTAAAATCTGAGGAACATTTGTGTTCATAAGAAAAATATATTAGTACATTAAATATCTAAAATTTACTTACTCTTTAGTACACATCACAAAATGTATAAACATTCCATCACAATCATGAATCATCAGAAAGCCATGGCCAAAAATTTAAATTATGTGAATGTGATTATTTTCATATCTGTCAGCAGCTCAGTGAACCTCTTTACGATGAGTTGTTATCTATGCTCCATTATTGACATTCCAATCGGATTTTCCATTGTTAAAATATTGTTTAAAGTCCACATACTGTGAAATATAGAGAA
Organism: Locusta migratoria; assembly: GCA_026315105.1. NCBI lineage: Eukaryota > Metazoa > Arthropoda > Insecta > Orthoptera > Acrididae > Locusta > Locusta migratoria. The sequence continues at coordinate 88,505,518 of CM048748.1, forward strand.
ACACAAGCAGAATCATAATTTACTCAGAGAAGGAAGTCGATACCAAGACTAAGTTAGCAGTGCACCGCTCTTATCTTTGACTAACCTGGATAGATACAGGTCACTTATTAATAAGGTTGAGGCTAAAAAGGTAAAGCAGTCAACAATCCGAAGATTGGTTTGAACACCACAGTGCTTTACTAGGCATGGCCCTGTTTGGAGGTGGTATGCCGTTGCCTTCCTCCGACCTTCGAACTGACTTACCCAGCCAGTTATAGGGGGACCTACAGTTTAAAGTGGGTTCCGAACCACGGTAAAAGTTGAGGCTACAGATATGAAAGTAGCAAGGATGATTGCAGGCACTAACAGGTGAGAGTCATGGCAGTAGGGTATCCATATTGAGGACATCAAAGAAAAACTGGGAGTGAACACCATAGTTGAAACAGTAAAGAGTGAACAGACTGAGTCGGTGGGGTTACGTTACACACATGGAAGAAGCAAGGTTATGGAAGAGACTCATAGGTTCAGCAGTACAGTGTAAGAGGAACTGATGTGGACCAAGGAGAAAGTACTTGGATTCAGTCAAGAATGATTATGAAGTAACAGGCTGAACATCTGATGAGGAATCAATGTTAGCACTGAATAGGGGATAATGGAGAAATTTTTATAGGGGACCTATACTCCAGGCTGAACACTGAAAGGCATAATCAGTGTCTGATGAAGATTATGACACTTCCCTCCAATACTAAATATGTACACAATTCCTTGACACCTAAAAAAGTGTTGTACTGAATCGATCCCTTCTTTTAGTCAAGGTATACCAGAAACTCCTTTTCTCTCAAATTCTGTTCAGTACCTTCTCATTAGGTACACAATGTACCTATATAGTCAATATTTATAAGCACCACATTTCAAAAGATTTTATCCTCTTCCTTTGTGAACTACTTATTCTCCTTGTTTCACTACCATACACAAATAGCTTCAGACAAGACTTTCTTACACCTAAAATTAATATTCATTGATAACAACTTTTTCTCTTCCAAAAAGGCTTCTCTTTCCATTGCCATTCTGTACTTTTAGGCCTATATCCTCTGTACTACGACCATCATAAACCATGTAGGCCTACTGCAATTTTATTGCACAAGTAACAAAACTCAATCACCTTTATTGTCTCGTTACCAAGTCTGCTTCCTTCAGCATCGGCTAGTTTTCTTAGACTGCATTCAATTACCCTTGTTTTGTTCTTGTTAATTTTTATCTTAAAGGCTACCTTTCAGGACCGTGTTCATTCCATTCAGTTGCTCTTCCAGACCCTTTGCTAGCTCTGACAGAATTACAATGTCATTGGCAAACTGCATAGTTTTTATTTTTTTGCCCTAAACTTTAATCCCTTCTCCAAATATCTCCTTTCTTTTTTTCACAGTTTGCTTGATGTATAGATTGAATAACATTGGAAAAAGGCTGCAATACTGTTTTACTCCTGTCACAACAAATGCTTTCAAGACCTTCAACTCTTATAACTGATCTCTGGTTTCTGTACAAGTTGTAAATAATCCTCCTTTCCCCATATTTTTCCTCTGCTAACTTTAGAATTTGGAAGAGTATATTCCAGTCAACATCGTTGGTTCCTGATGTATTTTTTTGTGGTCTTCCTAACAGTATTTTAGAGACTTATAACGAGAACTAGTCACTACATGGGTATGACAGTTTTATTTTATTTTCTTCCTTCACATAGCTTTGACTGCAAGAAATCTTTATTATTGATAAGAATTGCACTCAATATTCATTAATTAAAAAAAAAAAAACACCCCTGTCAAAACCATGTAGTGATTGCTTCTCAATGTACATTTTCCATTCACCATCTTATAGCTATTTGTATTAATTGGGCTTACAGAAAATTTCCTCCCATTACTATGAAACTAATTCCACAAAGTAAACAATCATATTTCATTTCCTATGATGAAAAATAATGTATTGCATTAAAACATATGCCTCACTCAAATGTCATTTTGACATTTAACAATAATGGAAGGTACAGTAAGGAATGTTAATACAATATAACCCCGATTTTGTGTGACCTCGATTTAGCATTAACCCCCATTTAAAGGAAGAAGTTTCAAGTCCCGATAATTATTCCATAAGGGCAATGCAATTGTATATTTGACTTAACGTAATTCAAATTATGGCAAAACCCGCATTTAGTGTTAGGAAATGTTGAAATTCTCAAGTGTTTATTTCTATTTGTTATGGTTATCCAACAATAAAAAACTATGAAAAGACGTCTTAAGCTTGTGAAGGACGATTTAAGGCCAATAATTGAGGTTTTCCTCCTCACATTATAAATCACAAATTTCATGACATATACCATACATGTATCCTGTGGGTGGAAAACGGGTCTGTGTGTTCATAAACAAAAAGCCGGTGTATGTAACACACAGAATACAAAATCGCTGAAATGCTGTGTGTCTAGCATGTGTCAAGTCTAGAGGGCTACATAGGTGGATGCGTGAATGTAAACGTTTCAGTTTGTACTCTGAAAAGTACATATGAATACTTTACAAAAATTGCAAATCATCATTGTTTGAAATGATTAGTGTCTTTAAATTAAGTCATGTGGTTCAGTAGGTGGATTGGTGATCGTAAATGGATCACATGGTAATATAAAAAGTAATGACACATTCATAACAAAACAAATGTCCATGCACAAATATCATTCAATGACATCACGGTGGAGTATATATTCAGTCAACAGTGATGAATATGGAGTGGACATGCATGATTGGGTGCAGGTATCTAACAATTTACCCATCACTTTTGATGGATTTGTGGCTTGTGATGATGGTGCCACCACTTCATGCAGCTGGGATGTTGAGGAAATCTGTGGAGGTGAATTAAAACAGATTGTTGAAGATATCAAAGAGGAGGATGAAGTTAGAGATGGGAAAAATGCAGCCACAATCATTCCTTGAAGCTGTTGCTTGGATAGACATTGTCCGGAGATTTGTCACAAGATTTAAAGTGGGCAATTCTGTTATAGAGCAGAGTAAATCAATTTGAGATGGACATTATGAACCTAAAATCCGACAGTGCTAAAAAGCAAACTACCATTTGATTTTTTCAAAAAATTAAACACTGTGAAAGTCATGTAAATATATGTTGTATATAGAAAAAGTAACTCAATATATTATATTACCATAATTGTTTAAGTATTTTGTGGCTGTTTTTAATGTTTAGTGTGCTGGGAAACTACAGTATGATTTTTGACTACTGTATTAGTGCTACAGAAAAAGTTTTAGTTACAGTATAGTGTGTATGGCAAGTATCTCTTTGTTTTATTGTTGTTCTTGTGTAAATTATGTGTGTTGGTGGTGCAATTCACATTAGTACAGGCAAACAGTTCTGAAAAATGTTTGGTTTCTATCATAACCTCAATTTCAGGTAAACCCCCATTTAAGATTAAAAAATTCTGGTCCCTAAAAAAACATTAAATAGGGGTTCTAATGTATATAGATAGGGAACAACTCACTGTAAAGCCGGCTCGACGTTCGTCTTTACGGTGAGTTGTTCCCTGTCTACATATCATTTTGACATTTAAATTGCTCACTACATTCCTTCATGGTATGAAGTAAGCATATTCATAGGCTCTCTCAGTGACACATCTTATTGACTGCCTTTTCATTACCAACATTTGCAAATCAATGTGAACATATTGTCACATAAACTAGGATTTAACCCACCCACATTTTGTAGCTATTCATCAACAAATGGCATCATGAATAGTGTGCTTTGACAGCAAATGGTGCAAAACGCACAAAAAATTAATATAACAGAAGAACAAACATGATAATATGATGAAAACAAAAGAAAACACCACAGCACAAAAAAGATAAGCTGTAAATCTTACCACTGCACATTTAAAGTCATAAATAAACTCTGTCAATAAGTTCATGTAAGAAATTAAAAGCATACATTATTTTTCAAAAGAGATAGAATCTTTTTATCATCTCTGAGGAGAATTTCCATCATTAATCAAATTAGAGGCATAAACATATTGAAGAAACGCCTGGGTGAATAACTTCAAAAAAGTGTCTGCCATAAGGTGGAATTCCTCTCCAGTTTACATTACGTTCTACAAAACTGTGTGTATTTCATTGCTTGCTTACAGTAACAAAAATTGTGTGTTGATGAATAAAGACACAACAATATAAGACCAAATTTCAGAACTGAAGATTCTCAGAATAGTCACTTGTGCGAAATCACAAAATTAGGGGAAATGAATAACATACATAAACTAGGGTCACGGGAAGGGGCTTATTCTGTCTGCTTTTACTTGTGACAAAAGTGTATTGTGTGATGTCATGGTCAGAAGGTATTTTTGACTCAGGAAGGTTAGCAGAAGGCATGTTGTTGTATTTGACTGTGGGCTTTTGTGGTGAATTTTAATAATTTGAAGGAGCATGTATATTGATGTTATTCTTTTATGACTATTAGTGGATGACACTAGTATGTGCTTCGGGGACCAGGATCCTCTACACATGGTGCTTCTGGCATAATTTGTGGCCTGGTCAGTATGCAGACATGCCTAGTATTGTGATTTGTCTGTAATTATCACAATTTCCAGGCAAAATTTACAGTATTATGGAGCATGTGCTAAAATTAAGAATTCAATATTGATTGATTTTAGTAGTTTAGCAACACAGTATTTCATTGGGTCATTTTATGAGCCACTATAGTTTCAGAAATATCGCAGTGCCATATCCTTCTAACATCAGTTTTGTACAAACACTGTAATATACACAAATACTGAAGTGGAGCCTCGAAAACTAAGTACTGTGGGTGTACTAATGTTCATGCTGTTATGTCATTAGCAAGTGGAAATAAGTTATTGAGTAGCCTAAAAAAACTGTAAAATTACCTTGCAGTTTTGTCAGTCATAAAGCACCAATGCAAGAAAATGTTCACATTCGAATGCTGGAAGAGAGTTGGTTAGTTGAACTCCAGAGTAGTGATGGCTGGCACTGCTTATAATCGTCGGCTGTGTTGAGGGTTGCAGAGCTCGAACACTGAATGACTGGAATATATTGTTCATGAATAATCGTTAGGAACAAATTTCTATTCTGTGATTGTGAGAGGTTACTGCCAGATCTGGAATTGCCCAGTTGAACTATTTCATAGATGATTGAGTTTCAACTCAATTTGAGTGATGTATGAATGTGTGATAGTAGGCTCTAATTCCAGATGAGGGAGCTCTCTTTGGCTACCTCAGAATAAACTAATTTTGAGTAAAAATAAAAACAGATGAATAATGTAGACATTGACTGAGATTCAGCTCATTATTTTCTTCAGTCACGAATTACATCAGATATAATCCCTAGACAAACTCCAATACCTTTCAATAGCATCCAAAATCAAGAAGGCACAGTACAACAATAACGTCTTACATGAATAGTTAATACATGACATCTTTTTCTAGCTCATATAGATGTATTCACTTTGATCATTAACCTTTTCCTCTCTGGTTTAGTTTTCTTAGAGAATATATACAAAGCAAAGAATTATTACTATGTTGTGGCACCTTTTCACTCATTACGTTGCTTACATAAATTTGATTATTTAAAAAATGGTAACTGATTGAATGATTCTCAGAGAAGAAAAAAAATTACACAAATACTTAAAAAAACAACCACGGCACTAGAAGGGGTATTGCAAGCCCTTAAATTAACTTGCGCACTTTTTTAAAAATCTGCTTTGGACATAGGTAAATGAATGTAAAGGTCAATGTAATTGTTTCTTCTGAAGTCCCATATACTCTGCCAGAGGTATATTTAATTTTTAGTGGGCACCTTTCCCGAATCCTTGTCCTATTACAGATAGTTTGAATTCAAATTTGGCATCTCTGAGTATGTAGAAAGACATGGTTTTACAGATTTAGGTTGAACATTTGTGTGATTGTGTATTCCAATTTTTATTTTATCACTCTTCCATTTTTCTGTGTACATATGAAACTATGAGTTAGTAAAAGGACTACTGGTAATGTATTTTAGGTATGTTTTTATTTTTTAGTGAGATATGTTCAGAACTTGTAGAGTTGTCATTTTAGAAAATGAAGTATGGGAGGAGTGGATTTTCATCTTTTGGGTATTTGGGAATAGAATGAAGAGTGTTGAAGTGGCTGATTGAATGGTATATTGAGAAGCAGGCAACTGCGATGTCAGGTGTTTTATTTATTTATTCATTCGTATAAGGATTTAATGAAGATGGGTACCACTATCTTCTAGTTTATCACAGTACTGAATTGAAACGTTATCCCACTAAAGCTTTCGCAAGTACAATAGAGGAGTCTTGGGGGCAATTAAATCCATTATAGTTAGGAAGAAGACATGTTCTTCCTCCATACAGCCTCATTTAGACGAGAACTGCTACAGGAAGAAACTCCCTAATAATATTTGTTCTTTTTTATTGTTTTAAGGAGGTAGTGGGGAACTTGTATGGACCAAGGGTTGTGTGTTGAGTAGGTCTTTTTCGATTTGTCAGAGATAGTGGTTGACTGATTGATTTTTTATCAGTTTGTTTGGTGTTTAATGCATTAATGGTAAAATTGTTTGTGGCTATTGATTATGTAAAATTTGGTGTTGGTGATGCTGATTGTTTGTCACTTCCCACTTTTGAGAAAGTTCAGGTTGTGTTCAGATAAGGGGGGAAGGTTGATATTGGTGTATTCATACTGCCATTTAGAACCAAGGAAATGTGTGGTGTTTTTGTTCTTGATGATTTCACATGTTCAGTTTATTCTCATGCATTTTGTCAGAGTCATTTTATTCTCTTTGGTGGGTTCTTCTGCTCATGGTTTGATTTCAGATGATGATGATTATCTTATTATCAATTTATAATGTTTGTACCCTAAACTTCCTACTTCATCTTGTTACTTTCATTTTATTGCTGTAGGTGGTGTATTTTGAAATGGTATGGCTGTCTTATTGCATTTGCTTTAAACATGGGATCTGCCATCTTGATGTGACAAATCCAAAAGTCAACAAAATTTCAGCCTACCAGTTGCATAAAAATGGTTTACAAGCACAAACTTTGATCCAGGTTTCGGCAAAAGTAATTTCGCCTTCTTCAGAAGTATTTCCTAACAAAACATAGTACACAAATGCTATGAATAGTAGTAAAACACACAAAAGTTTCTAAAATAAGTAAGAAATTAAAATTACAGCATTGGATGAGAATGTACTTACACTTAGCTCACATTAAAATAGTTGTTAAATAAAATGTGGCTGACTCTATGTCATGGAATAAAATATACATGGTGTCCAGAAAAGGACTCCCTGATTTCAAAATTAAATATCTCAAAAACAAAGATCAATAGAGAAATGCAGTAAACAGTATGTTTATTGTGAAAGCTGTAAGAAGTTTATACAGCAATTTGAAATAATAGTTACAAAAGCTGCAAACATATGGCACTGAACAGCTCATATCAGCATACATAAGTGAAATAATCGTATGAAAACACTTTTTTGCAAACAATCACATCACAATGTTTTCCAAATGTTCACCACTGGCACTACAGAGGTGGTGCAAACGAAGAATGAAATTCACCATCACATTTCGTAGTGTCTCAACCGAAATGGATTCACGTGCCACAGAGATCGCCGATTCAAGCTCGTCCAGCGTGGCGGGATGCTTTGGATAGACCATGTCTTTCACTGTGCCCCACAAAAAAAAAGAAAAAAGTCACAGGGAGTCAAATCTGGCGAATATGGAGGCCAATCCATGCCTGCACCAGTAAATTTGGGATATTCTAAAGCAATTACTCGATTTTCGAAGTATTCCTCAAGAAAGCGAAACACTTGTTTGGTCCGATGTGGTCGGGCTCCATCTTGCATAAACCATTCAGTACCTGGTCAATCCTCTAACACTTGCTGTGTGGCGACAAATTGTTCCAAAATTGCAATGTAACGTGCACCAGAGACCGTTTCTCGAATGAAGAAAGGGCCAATAATGCCTCTGCTGCATACTGCAGCCCACACAGTAACTTTAGAAGAATACAGGGGTTTCGCTTCACACTAATATGGCTTTTTGGAATACCAAAATCGCCAGTTCTGCTTATTCACATATCCATTCAGGTGGAAGTGTGCTTCATTTGTACACCAGATGCAGCCAACATCAAATCCTTCACTATCAATCATTGTGAGCATCTGATTAGCAAAGGGAACACTTTGTTGCACAGCTTGTACGGGTATGGACTGGTGTGTTTGAATTTTGAATGGTAACATGTAGGCTCTTTCTCAGTATTTTCTACGGACGGATGACATTGGATTTTGCTGAATAATTCCAGAAACTGTGGCGATATTTTCAGGCGTAACTGTGATTTGCTTGTGGCCAATATGCCCCACTAGATCATCAGTTACGCTGAGCGAAGAGCTTATAAATGGTTTTTGCATCAGGTCCTTTTGGAACATAAAATCGTGCTTGAAAACTTCGCCTTGTTGCCGTAGGACTCTCTTCTAACCTGTCGTACTCTAGCACCAGAAAAACAAGTTGTTCAATGGAGTACATGGTTTTAATCTCTTCCTTCGGTATGCTAACCTCCTTTCACGTTTCAATAGTGGAACTGATCACTCTGGGCTTCGGATCACTATTTATACTAGGCATTACGTATGGCGATTACAGCACTATCTGTTAGCAGCTTTTGTAACTATTATTTCAAACTGCTGTATAAACTTCTTACAGCTTTCACAATAAACATACCGTTTACTGTATTCCTCTATCGATCTTTGTTTTCTAGATATTTAATTTTGAAATCAGGGAGCCCTTTTCTGGACACCCTGTAAAATTTAAAACATGTTTACAACATAAAATTGTGGAGCACAGCCCCACACAGGTCGAGTGAGCACTGTGTACTGGTAAAGGCATAAGAACACTAGTGACATGCACCCGCACTTGGTGGCACCAAAAGGACAGAAGGGTGTGTGCGCGGACACAAAGGAATTTGAAGAGAAGAAAACAATGTGCATATAACACAGACAGAAAACAGATAAGGTAAAGAAAGATGCGTCTTAATGTGCAAAGAAATCTGGAGCTGAGTCATGTGCATGGCAGTATGTTTATACGTGCATACACGAAAGAATTGAAGATAGAAATGTTAGAATATTTACAGTGGCCAGACATATGGTGCATGAAACACCAACTAAGAATAAACAGCATGTAGCTGGTGGGAGGGAAGGGGGATAAATATCATGCATCACCCATTAGAAAACTATAAACATGTAACAGAATTCTGAGGACAATAAACACAGTACAGGAACAAGTATTGCATTAACTAATGTCTACAAACAGTACTGGTTTTAAGCCTTCTAGGTATTGTCTACTTGCAAGGTGCAGTTGGTCATTAAGCATATTGCCACTGTTGATGATGAGGTGTTTGAAAATTTGATATTCTTCCCATAAATCTAGTTTCCTTCCTTAAGCCTCCCTATGCAAAATCACAGTGTCTTCCAACGATCTAGGAACATGTTCGGCATCGAGCAAATGCTCAGCAAAGTTCGAATTATGCACATTGCGTCCTGTCCTCCCTAGTAGATGTTCTTTATACAGCACCTTGATTGCTCTTCCTGTCTGTCCTATGTAATGACAAGGGCAGTTGTACATATTATCTTCTAAATACCAGAATTGGAAAAAGGATCTACAAGGTCTTCAGTGTATGGACAAGGTTTTTGTTAGTGCACTTGTTTATAATTTTCTATGTGTGATGCATGATGTTTATCCCTCTTCCCTCCCACAAGCTATGTGCTGTTTATTCTTAGTTTGTGTTTCATGCACCATATGTCTGGCCGCTGTATATATTCTAACATTTTTTCTTTAATTCTTTTGTGTATGAACGTATATATATTGTGCCATGCCATGACTCAGCTCCAGATTTCTTTGCATGTTAAGTCTCATCTGATTTCCCATCTTTCTTTACCTTTTCTACCAGTGTTATATGCACATAGTTTTCATCTCTTCAAGTTCTTTTGCGTCCAGAATGAATTAATCCCAGCATATCAGACTACATCAGTGACTACGTAAAAACTGAGTTGGACAGTGCTCAATTTTTTTCTGTCCAGTTGGACGATACAACAGACATTACACAGGTGTCACAGTGTTTTGTAATAGTCAGATTCATCAATGCTAAAGGATTTGAAGTAGAGTGTTTCTTAGGTTTGTTTGATGTAAGTGCCAACTGATCATCAGAAACTTTGTTTGCTTTATTGGACAACAAGTTGGGACCATTTGAGTATGAGCACAAATTAGTAGGGCAGTGTTATGATGGTGCAAGCATGATGTCTGGTCATTTAAATGGGCTCTCATTAACACCATGACACTGTTTAGCCTGCAGAAACTGGGCGGAATGACACCGGATTCTGTTCACAGACGAGTCAAGATTTTGTGTTCAGCCAATCATAGTTTCCTCATCTGAAAGAACAATCCTGCTTACATTCAGGAAACATCACTATATCTGGTAGTGGTCGAATGGTGTGGGCAGGAGTCAGTATTGGTGGACATACGAATCTCTATGTCATTAAGAATGGTTCTTTGACTGCTCAGAGGTGTAGAGATGAGATGATATCCTTTCTATGTCTACATACATACTCCGTAATTCACCGTAAGGTGTGTGGCGGAGGGTACACTGTACCACTACTAGGCATTTCCTTTCCTATTCCACTCCCAAATTGAACGAGGAAAAAAAAGAATGCCTATATGCCTCCGCATGAGCCCTAATTTCTCTTATCTTGTCTTTGTGATCTTTACGCGAAATTTAAGTAGGCGGGAGCAAGATTGTATTAAACTCAGCTTCAAATTCCGGCCCTCTAAATTTACTTAACAGAAATTCACGAAAAGAATGTCGTCTTTCTTCCAGCGATCCCAAATTGAGTTGCCGGAGCATTTCCGTGACACTCGCGCATTGGTCGAACCTACCAGTAACAAATCTAGCTGCTCGTCTCTGAACCGCCTCTATGTCTTCCTTTAAACTGATCTGCTGTGGGTCCCAAACACTTGAGTAATACTCAAGACGTGGTTGTACAAGCGTTTTATACGCGGTCTCCTTTACAGGGGAAGTACATCTTCCCAAAATTCTCCCAATAAACCAAAGTCGGCTGTCCGCCTTACTCACAACTGTCCTTACATGTTCGTTCCATTTCATATCGCTCTGCAATATTACGCCTAGATATTTGAACGACGTGACAGCATCAAGAAGCTCACTACTAATGCTGTATTCGAACATGATGGGATTGTTTTTTCTACTCATGCGCATCACCTTACATTTTTCTACATTGAGAGCTAGCTGCCATTCTTCGCACCAACTAGAAATTTTGTCTAAGTCATCCTGTATGCTATTACAGTCACTTACAGACGACACCCTCCCATACACCACAGCATCATCAGCAAACAGCCGCAAATTACAACTTACTCTGTCCATCAGCTCATTTATATAGATAGAAATAATAGCGGTCCTACAACACTCCCCTGGGGCACGCCTGACGATACACTCGTCTCTGATGAACACTCGCCATCGAGAACAACATACTGTGTTCTATTGCTTAGGAATTCTTCCAGCCAGTCACAAATCTGTGTACCTATTCCATAAGCTCGTATCTTCGTTAGCAGTCTGCAGTGTGGCACCACGTCGAACGCCTTTTTGAAGTCGAGAAAAACACAATCTGCCTGTTGCCCTTCATCCATGGCTCACAAGATGTCATGTGAGAAAAGGGCAAGCTGAGTTTCACTTTCATGTGAACGATGTTTCCTAAACCCCGATCAACCCTGGGAACAATGCTACAAATCAACAGCTCTGCTTGCATCCCACGTGCGAAAGCAGCAGCCTTCACCAATTCCGCCAGCCGCTCGTAGGACCTGAGGATGTCCTCAGAACTCAAGCGACAAGCGTCATTAGTGCCGACATGAGCCACGACTTGCAGTTGACTGCACCCCGCACCGTCGATAGCCGCTGGCAAGGCCGCCTCCACATCTCGGATGAGGCCCCCCGGCAGGCACACCGAGTGCATGTTGGAATTCCTTCCGGATCTCGACGCTTTCTGCCTAAGGGGCTCCATCATACGCCTAATATTGGAGCTCCCAATAACTAATAATCCCCTCCCCCCCGTGCACCTGCTCGGACCCTGCTGAAGGAGTGGCCACACGTTCACTCACAGGACGAACGGGCGCGGACGGACATTCAGCCTCCACATTGGCCTTCCACCTCAAGCGACGCGAAGGCCATACAACCCGCCACTCCCCTTGCGGAGAAGGCGGCTCGAAGACGTCCGGTACACCTTAAGGTGCCTCGGTAGCAGGGACAGAGATCGAAGCGTGAGACACCTGAGGTGTCCCACTTGACGCATCAGACTCCCCACCATCGCTGCACCCCGAGACAACAGCCTGAAGACGGCTGACCGTAGTCAACAGCATGCTCAGCTGTTTGCAAACAGCGGCCAACTCCTCCTGCGTCCGCACACAGCAGGCACACATCCTATCGATACAATTTACTGCAGAAAGTAGAAAACTAAGTAAACAACTTTTAAGTACCCTAGTACTCTAATAAAGGCGGCTGGCTGCTGACTGAACTGTGGTCAGTGGAAACTACACTGTCAAATCAACAAAATTGAGTCCGGCAGTTTTCAAAATAAACAAGAATATCTATGGAATACACCATTATCATTATATAAGCTTAGCACTGTTTACAATGTGGGACTGGTGGCAGCTGGCACTGGACTTGACTGGTAACGAGCTTTAGTAACGGTCTCCGACTTGTTTTGAAATACACCAGTCAAAGACGAAGACTAAACACAACGGTATTTATCAAATACGATAGAATAAACTATTAAAACAAACAGTAGTACAAACGAAATCTACCAAGTATGCGGGAATAAACCTCTTAAAAGAGAAGTACTAACGAAAATGAACTAGACTGGCAAATTAAAATTCACACAAATTAAATTAAGATACTTAGTGCTGTTTACGATGTGGCACTGGTGACAGCTGGCAACTTTTTTTGTACCCTACGCTGGTGCCATAGGAGATGGTTTCCTTCAGGTGGACATCATGCTCATCCCCACAAAGCTTAACTGATGGACAACATGCTTGAAGCTAAGGGAATTGAATGAATGGAGTGGCCAGCTTTATTGGAAACCTGATTGAGTATACCTGGGATGCACTTGGCAGATGCATCGCAGCCAGACAAGCATCTCCCACAATGGTTGCAGATCTTTATGTTGCACTCGTAGAAGACTGGCCAAATATCCCTCAAGAGCTGATTGATTTACATCCCTCATATACTGGCCATGCCACACAGGTGTGCAACTGTACCGGTTGTTCGAGGTGATCACACACACCTTATTAGAGGGCAACAAGAATGACTTTTTCTCTATTACTGTAGCCCCATGGTGCCTCGCTCAAAGTAAATCCCATGTAAACCTTAGATAGAGTTGAGGCAGCCAAATATCACACATTGTCACACACAAATTACAACTGTAACAAATATCTGAATAAAGTCTGTATATTGTATCTGATATCTCCCCTGGTACCCTATTTGTTTTGAGCAGTGCATATGGAAAACATCAGAGAAAGTGTAATATACAATGACTTCCAACTTCAAAGAATAGTCTGTTTGAGTGACAAACTATGCATGAATGTCATCACAGTCTGTAACTTTCACAATATTTAAACCTGGTAAGCTACTTAGAATTATCATACAATTGTGTTCCTTTTCCTCTAAATACATTGGTTTTAGACAAAATAAATTTCTTACGGTGCAGAAAATTGCTACTAGCATTTTAATTAGTGCAGACTGTACACCCCTAGATAAAGTCAGTATTTTCCTATCGGAATATTTTCTGAAAAATATAGTTCTTTAAACTGTTTTCCACTAAACAAAACCAAGGTCAACTCTTTCAGTAGGAAGATAGTACTTATGAGTTATTAACTTCATTTCTTAGTAAGGTGATTGAAGTTGAATTATTCAATAAATGAGGTGACAAAAAGCTTTTCATCAATGCAATAATGATCTTTTTAATAATGTACTCATATATGAAAGCACAGGTTTGTGTGTTAAAAAGGACTGTGTATTTTGTGCAAAGTGTTAAGTTTTACAAGAACACATTACCTTTGATATTATTCCAAAATGGTTTGACTGGTGGCTCTTTAAACTTCCCTTTATATCTTTGCCGTGCAGGCAAAATTTCTACTATTCTCCAGCATAAAATCCTCTCTCCTAGCTATCTCTCTCCCTCTCTAGCACAGGCTCATAGATAGACACTACTAAAAACACACACAAACACAACATTCAAGCTTTCGCAACCGTTGGCTGCTGCTTCAGGAAAAGAGGAAGGAAGGAGGGGGGGGGGGGGAGTAAGGACGCGGGTTTTAAGGGAATGGAAGTACTTACCTTAAGGGAAAAAAAGGAAAGGTAAACAAACAAGCACGCACACATACATATGCAAGCACACCAAGGTAGATATTAGTGGAAGGCTAAGAAGTTGGACAGAGATAACAGTCGAGGCAGGGGCACTCTCCAGAGAACTGAGGCAAAGATGTTAAAGATGGTGGATGGGAATTTGAATTTAGCAGAGGTTGAGACCAGGTGGACAATGGAAAGAGAGAATATGCTGAAGGGCAAGTTCCTATCTCCGAGTTCTGAAAGATTGGTGTCAGTAGGAAGTATCCAGATAACTCGGACGGTGTAATACTGTGCCAAAATGTGCTGGCCGTGCACCAAGGCGTGTTTAGCCACAGGGTGATCCTCAGTACCAAATAAACACTGTCTGCCTGTGACCATTCATGCGAATGGACAGTTTGTTGCTGGCCATTCCCACATAGAATGCTTCACAGTGCAGGAATGTCAGTTGGTAAATCATGTGGGTGCTCTCGCAAGTGGCTCTGCCCTTGATTGTGCACACCTTCCGAGTTACAGGACTGGACTAAGTGGTGGTGGAAGGGTGCATAGGGCAGGTTTTACAACAGGGTTGGTTACATGGGCACGAGGCAGAAGGTAGGGAAGGTGGTTTGTGGTTTTCATAGGGATGGAGTAAGAGGTTACGAAGGTTAGGTGGATGGCGGAAAGACACTCTCAGTGGAGTGGGAAGGATGTCATGAAGGATGGATGTCATTTCAGGGGAGGATTTAAGGAAGTCATATCCTTGCTGGAGAGCCACAGTCAGAGTCCACTCCACCAGAAAGTATCCGGTGACGAGAGGCACTTCGGGGGATGGGGAAGTGGCTCTGACAATTTGCTTCTGTACCAGGTCAGGTTGGTAGCTGCAGGATGTGAAAGCTGTTATTAGGTTATTGGTATACTGGTACAGGGATTTGGAACTGGAGCAGACTCGTTTGCCATGAAGACCTAAGCTGTAGGGAAGGGAATGTTTGATGTGGAATGGATGGCAGCTGTCATGATGGAGGTACTGATGTTTATTGGTTGGTTTGATGTGGAAGAATGTGTGAAGTTGGTCGTTGGACAGATGGAGGTCGACATCAAGAAAAGTGGCATGGGATTTGGAATGGGACCAGGTGAATTTGATGGGACCAAAGGAGTTGAGGTTGGAGAGGAAATTCTGGAGTTCTTCACTGTGAGTCCAGATCGTGATGATGTCATCAGTGAACCTGTACCAAACTTTGGGTTAACAGGCTTGGGTATCCAGGAAGGATTCCTCTAAGTGTCCCATAATTATGTTTGCGTACAAGGGGGCCATCCTAGTTCCCATGGCTGTTCCCTTTAGTTGTTGGTATGTCTGGCCCTCAAAGGTGAAGAAGTTGTGGGTTCGGATGATGCTGGCTAGGGTAATAAGAAAAGAAGTTTTAGGTAGGGTTGCAGGCGGTCGGTATGAAAGGATGTAGTCCATTGCAGCGAGGCCCTAGGCACGCGGAATGTTTGTGTATACGGAAGTAGCATCACGCCAACCACCTGCAACCCTACTTCACCTTTGATGAGGGCCAGACATACCAACAACTAAAGGGAACAGCTATGGGAACCATGATGGCCCCCCTCATACACCAACTTAATTATGGAACGCTTAGAAGAAGCCTTCCTGGATACCCAAGTCACTCAACCCAATGTTTGGTACAGATTCATTGATGACATCTCCATTAACTGGACTCACAGTGAAGAAGCACAGCATTTCCTCTCCAACCTCAACTCCTTTGGTCCCATCAAATTCACCTGATCCCATGCCACTTTCCTTGATGTCGACCTCCATCTATCCAATGGCCAACTTCACACATCCGTCCACATCAAACCAACCAATAAACAACAGTACCTCCATTATGACAGCTGCCATCCATTCCACATCAATCGTTCCCTTCCCTACAGCTTAGGTCATTGTGGCAAACGCGTCTGCTCCAGTCCCGAATCCCTGAACCAGTACACCAATAACCTAATAACAGCTTTCACATCCCGCAGCTATCCTCCTGATCTGGTACAGAAGCAAATTGCCAGAGCCACTTCCTCATACCCACAACCTTCCACAGAAGAACCCCAGAAGTGCCCCTCTTGTGACTGGATACTTTCTGGGACTGGAGCAGACTCTGAATGTGGCTCTCCAGCAAGGGTACGACTTCCTTAAATCCTGCCCCGAAATGAGATCCATCCTTTATGACATCCTTCCCAATCCACGAGAGTGTCTTTCCGCCACCCACTTAACCTTCGTAATCTCTTACTCCATCCCTATGAAAACCCCAAATCACCTTCCCTACCCTCTGGGTCATGCCCATATAACCACCCCTATTATAAAACCAGCCCTATGCACCCTTCCACTACCACTTAGTCCAGTCCTGTAACTCAGAAGGTGTACACGATCGAGGGCAGAGCCACTTGCGATAGCACCCACACAATTTACCAACTGACACACCTGCGCTGTGAAGCGTTCTATGTGGGAATGGCCAGCAACAAACTGCCCATTCGCATGAACGGTCACAGGCAGACAGTGTTCGTTGGTAATGAGGATCACCCTGTGGCTAAACATGCCTTGGTGCACAGACAGCACATCTTGGCACAGTGTTACACCGTCCGGGTTATCTGGATACTTCCCACCGACACCAGTCTTTCAGAAATCCAAAGATGGGAACTTGCCCTTCAGCATATTTTCTCTTCCCGCTGTCCTCCTCGTCTCAACCTCTGCTAAATTCAAATTCCCGCCCACCATCTTTAACATCTTTGCCTCTGTTCTCTGGACAGAGCCTGTGCCTAAACTGTTATCTCTGTCCAACTTCTTTGCTTTCCACAAATGTCTACCTTGGTGTGTGTGTGTGTGTGTGTGTGTGTGTGTGTGTGTGTCTATCTATGTGCCTGTGCTTTGGGTAAGTTATTCGATTTCTATTTCCTATTAATATTTATCCCACCAGGAAAGTTTTCTTCCATATAACCCAAAGCACTGGCTCGTAGACAGATATACAAATAAAATACACACAAACACAAACCATTTGTTGCTTCATAGAGAAAAGAGGAAGGAAGGAGGGGGAAATAGGAAAGGATGCAGGTTTTAAGGGAGTGGATGAGGAGTCATTCCAATCCTGGGAGTGGAAGGACTTACCTTAGGGGAAAAAAAGGAAAGGCAAACAAACATCCCCCCCCCCCCACACACACACACATATACACACAAACATACCAAGGCAGACATTGTAAAAAGCAAAGAAGCTGGACAGAGATGCCAGTCAAGGCAGAGAAAAGAGGCAAAGATATTGAATGGTGGGTGGGAATTGGGAATTAATCGGAGGTTGAGACTAGGTGGGCAACGGGAGGAGAGAATATTTTGAAGGGTAAGTTTCCATCTCCGGAGTTCTGAAAGGTTGGTGTCGGTGGGAAGTATCCAGATAACTCGGACTGTGTAACAATGGGCCAAGAAGTGCTTACCGTGCACCAAGGCATTCTTAGCCACAGGGTGATCCTCATATCCACCAAACAACGTCTGTGTGTCCGTTCACGGGATGGACAGTTTGTTGCTGGTCATTCCCACATAGAACGCTTCACTGTGCAGGCATGTCAGTTGGTAAATCATGTTGGTACTATCGCAAGTGGCTCTGCCTTTAATCATGTACAATGTCCGGGTTACGGGGCTGGAGTAAGTGGTGGTGGGAGGGTGCATAGGGCAGGTTTTACATTGGGAATGGTTACATGGAAAGGAGCCGGAGGGTGGGGAAGGTGATTTGGGGCTTTCATAGAGATGAACTAGGAGGTTATGAAGGTTAGGTGAGCAGCAGAAAGACACTCTCACTGGAGTGTGAAGGCTGTCATGAAGGATGGATCTCATTTTAGGGCAAGATTTAAGGAAGTCTTATCTTTGCTGGAGAGCTACATTCAGAGTCTGATCCAGTCCCGGTAAGTATTCGGTGACAAAAGGGGTACTTTTGAGGCTCTTCTGTAGGTTGACAGGCTTGGGTATCCAAAGAGGATCCCTGTAAGAGTCCCATAAATAAGTTGGTGTATGAGGGTGGCCATCTTGTTCCCATGGCTGTTCCCTTTAGTTGTTGGTATGTCTGGCCCTCAAAGGTGAATAAGTTGTCAGGATGAAGCCGGCTAGGGTAATAATGAAAGAGGTTTTAGTTAGGGATGCAGTTGGTCAGCATGAAAGGAAATACTCCATCGCAGTGAGGCCTGGGCGTGCGGGATGTTTGTGTATGAGTAAGTATCATCAATGGTTACAAGGATGGTTTCCAGAGGTAACAGGTTGGGTAAGGATTTCAGGCGATCGAGAAAGTGGGTGTTGTCTTTGATGAAGGATTGGAGATTGCACATAATGGGTTGAAGGTGTTGGTCTATGCAAGCAGAGCTTTGTTCTGTGGGGGCTTGGAAACCAGCTACAATGGAGCAGTCTGGATGATTAGGTTTGTGAATTTTAGGAAGTAGGTAGAAGGTAGGGGCACGGGGTGTCAGTGGGGTCTTGAGGTTGATGGACTTAGGTGAGGATTCCTGAAGCTCTGCCTGGACATCAGGAATGGGAATGCCTTGACAAACTTTGTATTTAGAGTTGTCTGAAAGCTGACAGTCCATCAGCCACATACTCCCGTTGATCAAGTACGACAGTCCGTGTATTCCTTGTTGGCCGGGAGAATGACGGTTGAACGGTCAGCCTTCAGATCATGGGGGAGGGGGATGTTATATTCTGTAGTGATAATTTGCATACTTGAAGCCATGCAGATGTTTCATTGTGATAAAATAAATACTTTCCAAGAAATATTATGTTGTTATAGGGAGTCTGTAAGCACCCTGTTTAATGTTTGCTTATTGATTATTGAATGCCTGAACTATATGGTGTTTTAATCTAATAATGAAAAGTTCAGATCGAAATTAACAATATAGTAATAGGTCAATTTACAACTCATTGCAAGGACATGATAACGAGCTGCGACAGGAACACAAAAAAGACACACACATACAACACTTTCAGCTATCGATCATGGCCTTCTTCAGAATTAGGGACATCCACACAGTCACACAACCGTCAGTCCTGGCATGCCGCACTTCGAATCATGCTCTAGAATGTGGAGATAGGAGAGGGTATAGGAAGGTTGCACCACAGTGGTGGGGATGGATACAGCACAGCCTTCCAGAATAAGTATGTATTAGATGGGAAGAACGAGATTCAGCTTACGAATGGTGTGGGGAGGCGAGTCAGTGGAGGAATAAAAAAATAAAACGAATGCATGCACATGTACACACACAGCACTCAAAATATGATAGGTTTAGAACAGAGAGATGGGAACTGTAGTGCAGAAAAAAGGAAAGTTACCGTAATTTTAGGTCTGGATAATTTCGGGATCGGAGAATGTACCGTAGGGATAACTCCCATCTCTGCAGTTCAGAAAAGCTGATGGTGGGCGGGAGGATCCATATGGTCCGAGTTGTGAAGCAGCCATTAAAAATCAAGCTTATGCTCCACTGCATGTTGTGCCACAGGATGGTGGTGGCCCATCATTTTAATGGACAGCTGGTTAGTCATCATGCCAATATAGAAAGCTGTGCAGTGATTGCAGCACAGCAGGTAAATTTCATGGCTGCTTTCACAGGTGGGGCGACCTCTCATAGGGTAGGATAAGCCTGTAACAGGACTAGAATAGGAAGTGCTGGGTGGGTGGACTGTACAGGTCTTGCAATGGGATCTTCCACAGGGATGGACTAGTTTGTTTTGGAGGTTGGGAGGGCGACAGAACACCACTTTAGGAGTGGTGGGAAGGATCTTGGGCAGGATGTCTCATTTCTGGGTGTGAAGACAAAAAATCAAAACCTTGGTGAAGGATGCAGTTTAGTTGTTCAAGTCCAGGGTAGTACTGGGGAGCAATTTTGTGGATGGTTACTGGTGGTAGAGGGAGGAATTTGAGTGTGTGGGGATATGGCATGAGAGATCTGTTTGCGGACTAGGTCAATGGGGTAGTTTCTGTCTGCGAATACCTTTGTGAGACCTTCAGCATATTCACAAAGAGAGTTCGTTTCAATACAGATACACCATCCATGGGTGGCCATGCTGTAACGAAGGGATTTTTTGATGTGGAAGGGATGGCAACTGTCTTAGTGTAAGTACTGTTGGTGGTTGGTAGGTTTAATATATGGACACAAGTATGGATGGAGCCATCAGTGAGGTGGAGCTTGTCATTCAGGAATGTGGCATGGTAGGTTGAGGAAGACCAGGTGAAATGGATGGGGGAGAAGTTGAGGTTCTGAAGGAAGTATGATAGGGTGTCCTGGCCGTGAGTCCAGAGGTTTGGGGTTTTGCATGCTAGGAAGGATTCCTTCAGACGGTCCATAAACAGGTTAGCATAGGAGGGTGCAATGAGGGTGCCCATGGCTATGCCAAGATTCGATGGTAAACTTTCCCATCAAACGTAAAGTAGTTGTTTGTTAGGATAAAGTTAGTGAGGGTTATGAGGAATGAGGTATCAGGTATGAATTCAGAGGGACATTGGGAGAGGTAGTGTTCAAGACTGGCAAGGCCATGGGCATGTGGAATGTTGGTGTATAGGGAAGTCGCATCCGCTGACAAATAGGGATTCAGAAGGTAAAGGTGTGGAAATGGTGGAGAGTTGGTGAAGGAAGTGGTTGGTATCCTTAATACGGCAATTGGTTGAAGGTGTTGGTCAACAAGATCTGAAATTCTTTCGATAGGATCACAGTAACCAGCCACAATTAGGCATCCACAATTGTTTGGTTTGTGGATTTTGGGGAGCATGTAGAAGCTGGGTGTGCGGGGTGCTGTCCTCCCATATTAAGGATACCAACCACTTGCTTCACTGACTCTTCACCATCCCTAACCCTTTACCTTCTGGATCCCTACTTGTCACAGTGGATGCCACTTCCTTATACATCAACATCCCAAATGCTCATGGCCTTGCTGCTCTTGAACAGTACCTTTCCCAACGCCCCTCTAAATTCAAACCTGATACCTCATTCCTCATAACCCTCACCAAATGTATCCTAACTAACAATTACTTTACCTTTGATGGGAAAGTTTACCACTGAATCCGTGACACAGCCATGGGCAGCCTCATCACACCCTTCTATGTGAACCTGTTTTTGGGCCATCTGGAGGAATCCTTCCTATCATCCCAAAACCACAAACCTCTGTGCTGGTTCAGTTTTACTGATGATATTTTCATGATCTGGACTAAGGGCCAGGACACCCTATCCTTCCTTCAAAACCTCAACTCATTCTTCCCCAGCCACTTCACCTGGTCTTACTCAACACACCATGCCACTTTCCTGGATTTCAAACTCCACCTCACTGATGGCTCCATTCACATTAAACCTACCAGCCACCAACAGTACCTCCACTTCGACAGTTGCCAGCCCTTCCACATCAAAAAATTCCCTCCCTTACAGCCTGGCCACCCGAGGAATCTGGAGTGACAAGAACTCCCTTTTTGAATATGCTGAAGGTCTCACGAAGGCCTTTGCAGAGAGAAACTACCCAACTGACCTAGTTCCCAAAAGTCTCCCGTGCCATGTGCCCACACATCTCAAACCCTCCCTCCACCACTAGCAGCCATCTGCGAAAGAGCACTTCCCTTGTCACCCAGTACTACCCTGGTCTTTAACAACTAAACTCTGTTCTTCGCCAAGATTTTTATTTTCTGTCCTCATACCCAGAAATGAGAGACATCCTGCCCAAGATCCTTCCTACCACTCCTAAAGTGGTGTTCCATCGCCCTCCCAACCTCCATAACATCCTGGTCCTTCCCTATGCCACCCCAAAACTCAGCCCACTGCCACAGGGATCATATCCCTGTGGTAGACCCCGCTGCAAGACCTGTCCACTCCACCCACCTAGAACGTCCTATTCTAGTCCTTTCACAGGCTTATCCTACCCTATATGAAGCCGGACCACCTGTGAAAGCAGCCATTTATCAACTGTGCTGTAATCACTACGCAGCATTCTATATTGGAATGACAACTAACCAGCTGTCCATTAGAATGAATGGCCACCACCAAACTGTGGCCACAAACAAGGTAGACCACCTTGTGGCACAACATGCCGTGGAGCATATGCTTGATTTCAATGGCTGCTTCACAACTTGGGCCATCTGGATCCTCCCATCCACCACCAGCTTTACTGAACCGCACAGATGGGAGTTATCCCTAGAGTACATTCTCCGATCCTGAAATCATCCAGGCCTCAACCTACCATAACTTCCCTTTTTTTGCACACCTTGCAGTTCCTACCTCAATCCTATACCTCTCCTATTTTGAGTGGTGTGTTTGTGTGTGTGTGTTTGTGTGTGTGTGTGGAGCGTGCATGCATTCGTTTTATTTTCCTCCATTCACCTGCCTCCCCACTCCATCTCTGAGCTGAATCTCTTTCCACCCATCTAATAAGTATATACTCTGGAAGGCTGTGCTGTATCAACACCACCTAGAGACAAGGCCTTACAACAGGCCGTGTCTACGTCACACTTAGAGGCCCCGGCCGCCATCTGACTGGCCGGCCGCTGTGCGGCGGTAGGCGTGCCCCAGCAGACAGCCAGTGAGGTGGTGGCCGCGGCCTCTAAGTGTGACGTAGCCACGGCCTGTTGTAAGGCCTTGTCTCTAGGTGGTGTTGGCTGTATCCAGCCCCACCACCATGACGCAACATTCCTATCGCCCCCTCTCCTATCTCCACACCGCAGAATAGGACTCAATGTGCGGCAGCTGGAGCTGACAGTTGTGTGACTTTGTTGTGTGCCTACGTGAAGGTTCCTAATTCTGAAGTAGGCCATGGCCGGTAGCTGGAAGTGTGTCTTTCTTGTGTTCCTGTCGCAGCTCATTGTCACGGCTTTGTGGCGAGTTTAAACTGTCCAGTTACTATATGGTATTTTCTTAACTTTACGCTTTCTGTTATCATATAATACAAGTCCATTAGAATTGTGTAAAGTGAGTACAAGAACTGAGCCTGGTGACTAATTTACTGTCTAACACAATGTGGATAAAGTCAATATGCAATTCTCAAAATGTTTCAGGAGAGAATAATCAATACTTACTTGATGAAAGAAAAAAAAAAGTTTGATTTTCTCTCTCTAATTTTGACTGAAACACAAAACATTTACTATTCACAGGACACAGGAAGTGAACTATAAGGGGATCCATAAACCAACTTGTACTGTATTAAAGTTATGTCTAAAGATTTATTTGAAAATAAATGTAACAATGCATCCACATGCCAAACAATAACTTCAAAAATTATTTTTTCTGGTGTAATAGAACTAAAAAAATTACATATTCAACATTTGTACATCTTGAACTCAAAAACAGTTCTATAAAATTTTATGATCACAGCTTACTAACATATTTTAATATAAATAAAATCTTTGTCACTGTGATTGAAAATTTACACACAATGTAAGCAAAAAATGAAAAAGTTAACACACACACACACACACACACACACACACACGTCTCCTCATTATATACATAATTTAGACAGTGCATAAAAGAACTTTTTCTTTTCAGTTACTTGTTGCATAATTTGCAAACAATTTTACAGGAACTTAAAATAAGGCTGACCTCCAAACCAGGAAAATGTTTCACAATTTTCTTCCGTTATGGAATAAAAAAAGGGGGTTTTCAACCAGTAAATATTTTTGTAAAACACTTATAAAGTGCTGTGAAAGTCCACACTTTCAATGTAAAACATGCTGCATTTGGAATAAAATCTTTTTGTGTACTGGGATGCACAATAGACAAGACTAAACTGTTCTGAAAAGGACTTCTGAACAATCAGAAAAATTAACAATTTTATAGCTTGTGATGACACAGTCCACAACAAAAATTATTTCATTCAAAATGACACTGGCTGTAAAAGCCTACAAACTTTTACTTTGCCTTTCATATATGCATCAAAATTTGAGATATAAGCACTAAGATTTTTTACTTTTTAATTGATTATGTGGAACACATTGCTTTAGAGAATTGCTGAAAATACTACATTACACTTTCTGAGACTACTGCTTTCTATAATACAATAATAATTAAGTCAATGATGTGTGTAGTTCCCAGGCATTTCTTGTTTCTTAATAATATTACAATTTTACAGAAAATCATAAATGAAAGAATATTTTTTCCAAAATTATTTTTTCTACACTTACTTAAGTGTACAGACCGGACTGGAAACACTGAAGTTAAGCAATTTCTGGCCACTTCTGCTTGAAAATATTGTAAGTGAATATAAAACAACGAATGTCTCAAATCAACAAATACTCTAAAAGAAAGTACACAGAAGAGAAGAAAGAAGTTAATCTATTTTCCTGCACCTATAAAATTACTGCCAGTCAAACTTTTACAATTCACAAAATATCTAATTAAAATTAATTTGCTGCTTTGTAATTTGAACAAAAAGGAGCCTGTCTTTATCACTAGAATATTTGCCATAGGCAAATGTTGAAATTTAAGGTCAGCCTTCAGACAATCACAAGAATTAAGGTTAAAATTTATGAACTCACAGGTCATAAATAATAAATCTTGAATACAAAAGTAATGAATAATTTTTCCATGATGAAATCTGAAGTAAAATATTAATGCCATTATAATACAGACATGGCAAATGCCACTAAAAATAATTTAATAAGATAAATCATGCACAATCTTGCTTTATACTTATTTTTGGCATGAACTGAAAATAAAAATTAAACATCTCTCTCAGCATTTTCTGAGTTTATGTCTTCTATTACACATTCTGACAGAACAACAAGAGGCAACAAAAGTTTCTTTTTCTTCTATCAGTCTTGAACCTGCCATCTATCACCCATAATGCCTTGCAGTTTCTTAGCAACTCCTGGGGTTGGCTTCTTGCTTGGAATTCCATCAATCGTATCTAAAGAATCGTCTACTAGTAACCTCTTTCCTACCTTTCGAGCATCTATCATTTTATTTATTTCTCGAAGATCCTGCAAGAAACACACAATTCAATTATAAATAATAATCTAACTCATAACAGTAGTAATTGCACATTCCTACCCCAAACATCTACTGACCTTTGCAGGACTTCTGCTGAAGCAATAACTGAGTGGCCGTATCGGCGAAGTGGGGTGTATTTTTGGTTCTAAAGATCTTATGTAAACAGAATGTTTTTCTGAAACTCTTCGAGGTGACATGGGCTGATTCTTCGTTAATGGCAGAGGTGAAAGAGTGAGATTTTCTAGCTGTAAAACATTCAAAGGGCAAAGCATTAACAATGACATTCACGTAAATAAAATAACTGGCATTCTATGACCAAGGTTGTTTTTAACAATATTCATAAAAATTGTTAAGAGGTCACACAAAAGAAAATGCAAGTTCACGGAAAACTACAGTGACACAAAGGACTTCATTAAGAATCATTTATCAATTGTGTAGTAGTATCTGTGTATGCATCTGCCTGCTTGTTCTCAAAATATTGAACATATGCAGAGATTCATATTCAACCAGGCTATGCATGGGATCTGCCTTTAGGTACTGGATATCATCTGAAAAAGTAGGGTGAGCAATTTTAAGCCTGGCTCTTGCATTTCCCAGTGAGTAACAGGAGATGTGAATGAAGCCTAGACAAATGAACACCTGTAGATCAGATGAGGCAATATGGAAAAAGCCAAATTACAGCAAACTGGCAAGAAACCATTAATTCTGACTGCACTGACAGATGAGGCTATACCTCTTTATTTAAATTTGTCATTTACATTTTCTTTGCAAGGATCAATCACAATTACAAGTTTTGCAAATGCCAGAGATAATAGTACAACAACAATTAATCTTATAAACCAGCGATACCAAGACATTTTAGATCTTCTACTACATAGATCAAGGAGGTTAGAATAAAGGGAGGTGCCATTACTTATGCTGAGAACAGGCATTGGTAGAAGTCAGATGAGTCGTGCTTTTGTGCCCAAAACAAATATTTGTCGGTTACAACCCTGTTGGAATATTGTTGTTTTCTTTACGTAAAGCAACTAAATTGACCAACACACTGCCGTATTTAATTATGTATAATGTACATTTCAACGACTAGATCTCACACACACACACACACACACACACACACACACACACACACACTATGCCCAATGTTCTGGGCACAAACAAGTGTCGGAGTGTGCAGTTTGCTGGCTTCACTTTTTCAGTATTAGTGCATCTCCAGAGATTCTAACCTCCTTGACATAGATACTCTGCAAGCCAGCATATGGTCTATGGCAGACCCCTAGTAAAACCAAAGAGGTATTCTATCTGAACGTGGTAACTAAATTAATTTACAACTCTTTCAGTTGCTTTTCAATGCCAGCATTGTCTATTTCTGTAGCCTCCATTCAGGTAAATCAAATCATGAATGACTTTATGTGAATTTAAAAATTAGCTTTTACTATCTTCTGCCAACATATGGGACTGGATACAAATTTTTGACCTGAAGTTGAAGTTGTGTGAATTTGATTATTTTTCATGCCTGTTAGCAGCTCAACGAGCCTCTTTATGGTGAGTTTTCTAGCCTCCATTATTGACATTCAAATCAGATTTTCCATTGTTTAAATTTGACTTTAATAACTTTTTATGCAGGACCTTTCACTAATGTATGATAGTAAAAAGAGTTTTATGCATCGTGCATCATTCTTTCTATACACATACAAATTTTTCACAATCTTTTCCTTGTCCACATTTCCACATCTTTTTTAAATTATTTTAATTTTATTTTTCAATCAAGAGTGCAAATATCTCTGCTTCCTCTGATGTTTGTATCTAAACCATGATCAATCTTTCACATAATTCATATATTTATTCATCATGTACTTCTCCAGAGCACAACTTACTATTAACAGTGTCTCAAAATTCATTACATGAATATAAATGTTTGGCAATCAGAATGGATTTAATTTTTTACTACAATCACTCCCCCTTTCCATGTTGTTAGAGTGTTTGGTAGTTTGCTAAATCAAACTTACTTTTGTATTTTGCCACGGTGTTGTAATCATGTATATCACTGTACTTAATAATTTTTGTTGGCTGAATCATTAAAAATGTAAGCAATTTAAAATGTATGAAGAATATATTGAGCCAAAATGTTTAGCTACTTGTGGTGTAACAGAACTAACAAAGTATTAATCCACAAAATGAAGCAACCAGTTGCTTCTAATAATTTATTTGTGACGACCGGTTTCGGGCGCTTGAGTGCCCTTCTTCCAGTAATTTTAGTACTGTAGCTTAATCTATGTACATGCACCTTTATAGCTTGCTCAATGTACAAATTGAAAAACATTGGAGAGAGGCTACAACCCTGTCTTACTTCCTTCCCAAGCTCTGCCTCCCTTTCATTCCCTTTGATAACTGCTGTCTGGTTTTTGTACAAGTTGTAAATAACCTTCCCTTCCCTATATTTTACTTCTGCTGGTTTCAGAATTTGAAACAGTCCAAACTGCTAGCATGTACATAGATTAAGCTACAATACTAAAACAGACCAGAAGAAACAGGTCGTAACAAATAAATTATTAGAAGCAACTGGTTGCTGTATTTTGTGGTATAATAACCTGAACAATTGCTGCAATGGATAACATACTTCAACTAACAAAGTACTTAATCGGGTCTCAAATGTCATTATATCTCAATTATCAGTACTTAAAATAGCATTTCTCACAACACCAAAGTAAACAGTATGTGTAACATCTTGACAGCAGAATATGGAAATGTCTGTGGTGGCTTGTTACCTCTTTGGCCAGTACTTAAAGATTAAAAATGGTTTATGCTGCACAAGCACTTCAAGACATTATTTCCTTTTAATCTGAGACAATAATATTCTTTGTAAGTAAGAGGAGGGGGAGAACACAACTCCACCAAACGAAGTTGTGCAGTTGTAACACAATGGACTCTTATTCTGGAGGACAGTGTTTCAAATCCACCTCAAGTCATTCAGATTTAGGTTTTCCGTGATTTCCCTACATCACTCCAACCAAATGAAGGAAAAGTTCCTTACAAAGGGCACAGCAGATTTTATAATCAATCCTTACCCAAACATGTACTCCACCTCTAATGTCACACTATCAATGAGGTGTTAAAACCCTAATCTTCCTTTGTTCCCCCATGAAAACTCCACAATTCAACCCAATAATTAACAAAGGAGTAAATTGTTTCACATTTTTTTCTGTAAAAGGCCTACAGAGTTATTAAGCCAGCAATATTCATCTCAAAATATGTCGTGGCGTGAAGTCAGAGCCAGACGCAAGAGAACGATCATTAAGAAGGCAGTGGCCGACCGACAGCATATCGCATGCCGGCGATCGTTGAGGGAGTAACTGTAGATGCGCCCTCTACAAGCTACTATATCTAGGTTGACATGTGCCCGTCAGAACTCTGCTACAAACTAGGCAGTAACCAGGTCTCAGTGCAGCTGACATCGTTCAGAAGACGTCGCTGCGAAAAGCGAAACGAGAAGAAGAAACAGGCATATGTTCTGAAGCTGATTATTTTATTCTTCAGTCAATAAAACATGTGTTATTAAAATGAATAGAACTGTTCTAGATGTCTACGATCCTGCACCGCAGACCTGGACGAGTACTCAACAAATGGCAGTGAGAATGATACAACAAATGGCGACAAGGAGAACAACGAACCGCAATTGCGACAAAATATTAACTTGCTGAACTTACGCTGCACTATTATCTTGTTTTATTACAGATCTCAGCGAATCCAGTCTATAATCTTTTGATTCTATTGCAGGGAATAGCGTACATTTCTATATTTTTGCCTTATTTGTTATTGTTGTTTTTGCACAATGACTATCCCTACTAACTCAAGGATTCCTGCCACTGCGCCGCAGCTTCCTGCACAACACTGTCTGAAGAGAAGGCCTGCATGCTGCCGTGCCACGTCACACAGAGTAGGTTGCAATCGTGTAGCTCACTGGTTGGCGCATGTGAGGCGGTGGGCTGTGCCTGTCGGCCAGCCAGTGAGCTATGCGACCTCGACCTGCACTGCATGACATGGCACAGCAGCGTGCAGGCTTTCTCTTTAGACGGTTTTGGCTCGATGCACAGCAACTAATGCAGATGTTTCAGTTTCAGAGCCAACAAATTCCCTCTCTGCCATCTACTGTGCAACAACTTCTGGCCAGACCTGTGTCTCAAAATACACGCAACTTCCACAGCAGCAGCCACCACCTACAGTAATTCAACCATTCCGCAAGTATGAAAAAGCAAACGAGGAATGGATTGAATTGCTGCAACAGTTTGAAGCCTACACCACAGTTCACAGGATAAAGGTACTGTCAAACTTCGTTTTCTGTTATCGTATGTAGGCCCCACAGCATTCCGTCTTGTGAAACAACTGTTTCCCACCGCGGAACCTTCAGAACTTTCTTATCATTTAGTAATAGGAGCCCTCATGTCTTGTTATGAACAGACAATCAACATAGTGGCCGCTAGGTATCAGTTTTTCCGGTGTATGAAATGTGACAATCAAACATACAGGTAGTGGATAACAGATCTTCAAGGTCTCACTAGGAAGTGTAAATTTCAATGTTCGTGTGGAGCTATGTATTCAGATGTGATGTTATGTGATGCTATTGTCTATAATATTCCTGACGGTAGACTACGATAACAGATTCTAAAAGTACTCAGATCCGTCTTTCCATCAGGTGGAACAGATTTTCGAACAGTATTATTCCAGTACCGCAGCAGCGGAAAACTGTGATTCAAGTCCACTGTGTACTGTAACGATGTCACAAACCAGCGGGCGCGAGGTCAGTCGCTGTGCATTTCCGTCTGCCCGCTCAAAGCGTAAACATGTTGCTAGACAGAGCCTTGCCTAATTAGGAAGTGAAGTCTTGCCCAAAATGTTTCTCGCGGCACAAATGGCAGAACTGTCAGTCCCGGCCAGCAAAATGTTATGCACGCGGCAAGAAACAAACAGTTTACTTGAATCAAAAGAAACAGAATTTCCCCTTCCAGGCAAATCAGTGACGAGATAATACTTAATAAAAATATCCACAGGTGTACTGCCAGTCTATAGTGTCCAACGGGCACAATATTTCGGCGATCATACATGTCGCCATCATCAGGTGAACTGACGGACTGAGCTCCTGAAAACGCGCTGGCATGGAGATCCGCCCACTACGGCGGCTCGAAGGGAACTGGGTTCTAGCCCGGTAGCGGGCGATTTAAATACCCTCGGCCCGTGGAGTGTGCCCTCCGTGGTCCGTGCCCCGCACCGTGGTCGTGCAGTGGAACCGATTGCGACGGCGTCTGAGATGACGTCGATGTGAGGGCTCTGTCTGCCGTGGTCATCACTACATTATGTTTGCTAGATTTACTCTTAATTAACCCAATCGCTGGTTCCCAAGCTTTGCTAAGATTATAGCCAGAGTCACGGTTTATGACATCGTCGAGATACTGGCACTGCGTCATAGAAAGGCCATTGAAATCAGTAGCTCTGTCCATCAGTTCACCCAATGATGGCGACATGTATGATCGCCGAAATATTGTGCCCGTTGGACACAATAGACCAGCAGTACACCCGTGGATATTTTGACTGTCAAATACACTGGGAGAAACTCAAGAATGACATTATACACCTTTACGGAAAGGAGATGTATTGCAGCACGAAGAAATTTGAAAAGTTGCACCACCGTAGATGTCGCTTGCTAAGTACTCTTGCCTTTCTAAAGAGATGTCATTCCAAGAATGTTGTTCCAAATTTTGTTAACGTTACGCATCACATTGATTCTGCAGCAGCCAAGAGAATCAAGAAACAAGCCAGCCTCGCATTGCTTCGTGAGAGAGTGTAATTCTCCTGCCGCAGCCTTGAGTTCATCTCACTGGAACTATTCCAACTGCATTTGCAACTGGCTAGTCATTTCACTTCTTTTTCCTGGGATTGGATTGATGGTGTTACCTGGGCTGCCGATTCCGCCCATCAGAAGGCAACGGGACATCAAACAGCTAAGTTCTCATGCCTCCTTGACAAACCATCTCTGCAGTTTCCGTGCAAGACTCATCAATCTGAGTGGCATGGAGTTCAGTGATAATGCGTTCTCGGTTTTGTAGAAAGGACTCAACTTTGCTCCTACCCCCAAGTTCACACTGGTCGCAGAAATTATTAGTGCTGTTGAACAGGTTGCAGCTCGACTTCCACCTGAATCAGCTGAGGAAATACATCGTGAAACCTGTCGTGCATTGACGAAATCCAAGCCCATGAAGTCAAACATCACTAGTAAAGAGAGGGCGGCCATTTGTGATCTGAGGAAGCGCCTGAAATTGTTGTCTTACTGGCTGACAAAGGCAATGCTACGGTTGTTGCCTCCCGTAAGGACTACACTGTAAAGATACAGAGCCTGCTAAATGACGATTCCTACCGGAACAGCACGGTTGACCCCACAAAGAAGGTGGAGAACAAGATGAGGGCGATTCTCAAGGATGCGGATTTACCGGAGGGTGTTGCCAAGAAACTGCTACCTCAAGGTCCGTTACCACCAAGACTTTATGGTCTCCATAATGTTCACAAAGATGGGGTGCCATTACTCCTCATGGTCAGTAACATCAGAGCATCTACGTATTTGTTGGCCAAATGTCCTCATCAAATCCGTAATTCCGCGGATTTTGTTAAACGTCTTAACAGCTTCAGGTTGGATGAGTCAGATATCATGATGAGTTTTGATGTTTCGTTGTTCACGAGGGTGCCCCTTTGAGAGTAACTAGATTTGATTGGTCAGAAGTTTGACGAGAAGACCACCGAACTTTTTAGGCATGTCTTGACCTCAACGTATTTTCTTTTCAATGACGAATACTACGAACAAATGGAGGGAGTCGCCTACTCTCCCCTATGGTCGCAAATTTGTACATGGAGAATTTCGAGGTGGAAGGCCTGGCATCATCTGAATAGAAACCTACTTGCTTTTTCCGTTACGGGAACCACACTTTTGTCATCTGGCTACATGGTATGGATAAACTCTTTGACTTCCTTACACATCTGAACTCCATACACCCAAACATCAAATTCACTAGAGACCAAAACTGAGGGTAAATTTCCGTTCCTTGACATCTTGGTCAAGAGAAGAGCTGATGGCACCCTGGGTCATAGTGTATATCGGAAGACAAAGCACACTGATCTGTATTTACGCGCAGACAGCTGTCACCACCCTTCACAGAGGAATGGGGCACTTAAAACTCTAGTACATAGGGCGAGGACTACCTCCAATGCAGAGAGTCTACCCCAGGAATTGGAACACCTGTGGATATTTTGATTATCAAATACACTGGGAGAAACTCAAGAATTACGAGATAATACTTATTCAATAAATGCAGTGTTTTCAAAATCAGTGGCTGCCCTTCGTAACATCAAGGACACTGAAGCTGTACACCAGGCCAGAAAAATGTATGTCAATTTGCATGAGAATGACATTTCTGTAAAATTTCAACTAGACACAGGTGCATCAGTCACATTGCTTAATTGCATAACGTATGAACATTTCCCCACATAAGTACTTAATATTCCCGTCAAGTATTTGGCCAACAAATATGTAGGTGCTCTGATGTTATTTACAATGGGGCATAACGGCACCCCATCTTTGTGAACCTTAGGATCACTGCGTCTTTCTCGCACTAAAACAAGGTTGACAGCATACAATGGCAATGACATTCCAGTACTAGAATAGTGTTCAATACCTGCAGTAAAATGCTTGGAAATGCGTACAGTGATATTTCAAGTGCTTCAGTCTTATGAAGGAGAGAATAATTTTATTTAGATTCTTTTGATATTTTTGGTTTTACTGTGCAAGACAATGTTTTAGTTGTGAAAAATTTTGATGATAAAGACAGTGCAGAAAAGTTGCGGAAAGACTTTCCAGATTTATTTTCTGCTGGACTAGGAAAAGCTAGATTTTACTGCACACATTACCGCCAAGGAAAATACCAAACCAAAATTTTGTAAAGCTTGTTATGTACCGCTCGCTTTACGTGGCAAAGTAGCACAAGAATTTTGCACATTGCTAGAAAATGGTGCAATTGAACCAATAACAGCTAGCCAGTGGGTGAGTCTGCTAGTAATTTTGCCGAAGCCGTCAGTTAGCACCCACATTTGTGATTATTTCAAGGCCGCAGTGAACCCATAGACAGTTTTAGACAGTTATCCTTTGCTGAGACCAGATAATTTAATGGACAGATTAGGCGCAGGAAAATATTTCTCAAAAATATATTTGAGCAATGCCTACCTTCAGCTGCCACTCGACGAAGAATCACAGAAAATCTGTGTTGTCAATACTCATCTGGGCTTGTTTAAATATTTGCATCTACCATTTGACAGTGCGTCTGCGCCCACAATTTTTCAAAGATACTTGGAACTGCTTACAGCGCATGTGCCTTGTAGTTCACCAAACTACTTGGACGACATAGTTGTGTCAGGCCATACCCCAAAAAAACATATTGCAAATTTGAGGAAATTATTTCAAGTTTTGTCGATGCAGGTCTCAAGGGTCGCTTAGATAAGTATGACTTTTTCAAACTGGAACTGCAGAATCTAGGACACGTGATAAACAGATGTGCATCCCATGCAATCACATTTGCTTGCCATTCGCGACCGGCCAGTACCAAAAGATGTGAAAGAATTACAGTCAGTCTTGGGAAAGTTAAATTACTATATTCAGTTTATTGTAAATGCAGCACAAATTACAGCCCCTTTCCATCAGCTATGCCGTAAAAATGTTCATTTTGTTTGGACAGACAAATGCCAATACGCTTCCAGCAGTTGAAAGATGCATTGCTCAGTGATCGATGTTAGGTGCACTTCGATCCAGACAAACCGGTTCTTTTGCAAGTTGACTAATCATTGTATGGTCTAGGTGCAGTGCTGTCACATAGATATGGGGATATGGACCATCCAATAGTATTTGCGTCCAAACTTTTGACAGACACACAGTGCCGTCACTCTCAAATTGAGAAGGAATCTTTATCAATAGTGTATGGTGTCACAAAATTCCATCACTACTTGTACGGGAAAAAATTTAGTTAGTTACTGACCACAAGCCATTAGAGTCATTGTTTCATCCAAACAAGCAGATTCCTACGCACACAGCACACAAATTGCAATGCTGGGCATTGTTCCTATCACAGTATCAGTACAAGATTGTATAAAGACCCAAAACTCGCCATGGAAATGCTGACGCACTTTCCCATCTTCTGATTGGCCCTGATAAAGACTTTGATGCTTCTGAGATGTATTGTTGTCAGATAAATGCCCAGAGGAACCCCGATTTACGGATTTTGCTGCACTATATTCGCACAGTATGGCCTCATTCACAATCTGACATTCAAAATTCACTGGTGCGTTGCTATTTTGCTAGAAGGAATTGAACTTTCGGTGCATACAGGTGTCATTCTAGTTTCAAATGACAGTGGACAATTGCGTGTTTTGATCTCGCGATGTTTGAAGAACAAAGTATTGAACTTACCTCACCGAGAACATTGGGGAATGGTTCACACTAAGCAATTGGCACGACGATACTGTACTTGGCAGGGTATGGACACCCAAATGCAACAGATGACGTCACAGTGTTCAGTGTGCACTACCAACCAGTCTGCCCCACCTCAGAAACTTGTTGCGTGTCCAAAGGCTGATTCACCATGGCAACTAGTGCATATTAACTATGCTGGTCCCTTCTGGAACACTAAGTGGTTTATAGTGCTTGATGCTTTTAGTGGTTACCCATCTGCAGTGCCAATGTGTTCTACGACTTCTAATAGGACGATTAGGCCACTGTCTTCATTTTTTTGTCTGGAAGGTCTCCCTGAACTAATAGTCTCTGACAACAGCACTCAGTTCACATCGCAAGAATTTCGTTCCTTTTGAGAACGCAATGGAATTAAGCATCTCACCAATGCACCGTTTCACCCGCAGTGAAATGGTATTGCAGAATGCTTCATCCGGACATTTAACCTACAGATGACCAAACTCCATTTGGAGCACTCACAGGAGACGGCTTTGCAACTGTTCCTCGCCTTCTACTGCCCGCATCCATGTGAAGGATCGTCGCCGCCTGAACTTGTACACAGCCGCCGCCACATCCTGCTCCATTTACTCCACCCACCGCGCCGCCTGCAGCAGCAGCAGCAGCAGCAGCCGACGATGCACAAGTTTCGCTTCGGTCTTTATAACCCAGCCTTTTTCATAGCTTTTGACAGTCGCAGACGGTGGAAGTGGAGCGAGATCATTCAACGTTGCTGTGCTCACATGTTTGAAATTTTAGTTCCTGATGGCAATGTCTGCAGACAACGCAACCAAATTCGCTCGTCATGTACCCTGTGATTCTTCTGCATTTCTCTCGATAGATTCATGCAACACGCAGAGTGCAGTCTTCGCCGCCCGTGCAGCAGATCTCCACGGCACCGCGGCCCGACACCATGGAGACAGAGCCCTTCCTGCCTCAGCCTCAACTTGACATTCTGATGGAACTGGACCAAGACGCCACGCAGCATCCAACGCCGACTTCGCCACCGACGTCACCGGCTACGTCATCACCTGGGCCACAGGACGTGGACATGAACCCTTCAGAGGCTTTCCCAGAGGACGTTCCCTCATGAGCTCAGACTAGAAGGCAGGGCCCGGCCAGTAGTCTGATGTCCTCGCCACACGCTAGACGAAGAGAACAGCCGTGGAGAAGGCAGTGGTCAACCGACAGCCTATCGCACGCAGGTGCCGCGCCTCTTTGAGGGAGTAATTGTAGGATCGCGTCCTCTACAAGTTACTGTATCTAGGCCTACATATGTCTGGACGCCAGTCAGAACTCTGCTAAGAACTAGGCAGTAACCAGATCTCAGTGCAGCCAACACTGTACAGAAGATGACAGTGCAAGAAGAGAGAAGAAACAGACATATGTTCTGAAGTTGAGTATTGAATTCTTCAGTCAATAAAACTTATGTTATTAATCTCAATAGAACTGTTCTAGATATCTACGAACCTGCACCACACCTTTCTAGACAACTAAACCGGGACGAGTACTCAACAAATGCCAGCGAGGATGATACACAACAAAATACATATCTACTTGCTACTGTATTGAAACTTCCTGGCAGATTAAAACTGTGTGCCGGAACCAGGACTCGAACCTGGGACCTTTGCCTTTTACAGGCAAGCACTTTACCGACTGAGCTATTCCGACACGACTCACGATGCCGCCTCACAACCTTATTTCATATCAGCGCACACACTGTTGCAGAGTGAAAGTTTCATTCTACTAGTGTATTATTTATATTTCTATGGGAGGTCAGATAATTATCACCCTATAAGGAAAATTATTTTTATTATTATGGAAGATCAGATAAATATTACTTTCCAAGTGAGATTAGTTATACATCAAATTCACAAACCATAATTGGTTATTTACGGAAGAGAATATTGAAGAAAAGGTTACTGTGCAATTTAATCCAACAATGGACAAATGATGTCAAAGATCACCTTTTATTTATTTATTTTTATTATTTGATAACTAGTTTTAGCAGTCTAGCTGCCATCTTCAGGCGCCTCTACAAATATAAAAAGAAGAATGTAACAAATGAACATAAAATTTTAACAAAAGTTCTTATTTGCCTAACATACCAATTACCTAAAATAACTACAGCCTGTGGTCATTTATGGAGAGCACTGTAGTTTAAAAAATGGCTTTTTTCTCTTTACAATTTATATAAACATCACTAGTATGTGATGTATTAATACATTTTCAAAATAACTATTTTACTATGAACATTTGCTTGTTTGTTTACAGATTAAACCTTTGAAAGAATATGAAAACTAGTAGTGTCTAAAACTGCACAATTTGTAGCGAATATGGGTTAAAATATTACCTGTACAGATCTAAATTCAAAAGATTAAACAAAACAACCAGTGAAATGGTCAGCATCATTGCAACATTGCTCTGGGAATGAGCCTTTGGTGATACATTCTGCAGTTCCTGATTGGTGCTAGTTGGCTTGACTCGGTATGCTGCAGGCTAAAGCTAAAGATTGGGTGTGAGCCATCACCCTGTTTTGTTACACTTTGGAGACATGGTCTGCGTCTTCAATTCTATTCGATAGGTTGGGCTGTCTGTAAAGCAAATCAGACATTCTTTGGGTCGTACAATGCCACACAAGTGAAGGACACATTACATATCCTGTTAATTCAGCCATACAGAGATCCAACGATTCAGGATAAATTTGAAGGTGCAGCACATCTCAAGAAGATAAAGGACAACAAAAGTGGTAATGACAATGTAAGTTCAAACAACATCCACTGCCAAAACACACTACTGATCACAACTTCATTTGGCTCTTTCACCATCTGTGTCATCAGGATACCCCTGACACCAACTTCTTTTAACTATGTAGTGAGATTTGTCCTTGCAGCACACCCTTCAATTGTGCAAGCCCCTTCATCCTGTATATCCAGTAGCCTGCCCGTATCTGTGTCACTGCTCTTACCCATTCTTAAGTATTGTGGTATTATTGGGACAGTGCACAAATGGTTTAAATCATACTTAACTGGAAGAGTGCAGAAAGTTGAAATAAGTAGTTCACATGATACAGAGGAAATGATTAATTCCTCTAACTGGAGAGAGTTATCAAAAATGTGACCCCACAAGGTTCATTCTTTGCTGTTCTTAATATATATTAATGATCTGCCATTCTAAAGCCATGAAGATGCTAAGCTGGTTCTTTTTGCTGATGATACAAGTATAGCTATCACGCCTGACAAAAAGGAATTAACTGATGAATTTGTAAATGATATCTTCCAGAAAATTATTAAATGGTTCTCTACAAATGGACTCTCATTAAACTTTGATAAAACCCAGTATATACAGTTTCATACAGTAAATGGCATGACACCATTAATAAATTTAGACTTTGAACATAAATCTGTAGCTAAGGTAGAATATTCAAAAGTTTTAGGTGTTTGCACTGACGAGGGATTGAATTGGAAGAAACATATTGATGATCTCTTGAAACATTTTAGTTCAGCTACTTATGCTATCAGGGTCATTGCAAAATTTGATGATATACATCTCGGTAAATTAGCTTACTATGCCTAGTTTCATTCACTGCCTTCATATGGTATCATATTCTGGGGCAATTCAACATTGAGTAAAAAAGTGTTCATAGCACGAAAGCGTGTAATCGGAATAATTGCTGGAGTCCACCCAAGAGCATCCTGCAGACATTTATTTACGGATCTAGGGATCTTCACTGTAGCTTCACAATATATATATTCACTCATGAAATTTGTTATTAACAATCCGACCCAATTCAAAAGTAATAGCAGTGTGCATAGCTACAACACTAGGAGAAAGGGTAATAATCACTATTCAAGTTTAAATTGAACTTTGGCATAGAAAGGGGTGAATTATGCTGGCACAAAAGTCTTCAGTCACTTACCAATTAGCATCAAAAGTCTGACAGACAGCCAACAAGTATTTGAAAAGAAATTATGGGAATTTCTGAATGGCAACTCCTTCTACACTTTAGATGAATTTTTAGATAAAACTTAAAATAAAAAATTAAATTAAACAATAAAAAAATCCTTAAAATATTGATTGTCAAGTAAAGACAATATTTACTAAACTGACACAATCCACATCATCACGAAATGTCGTATATATGATCCATGGAACAAGTATTAATCTAATCTACTTCATTGTACACTCATACCCTCATCTCAACAGTCTTCCCTCTTCTTCCTCTATTCCTTCCATATCCACCTCTGCACTTCACTATGTGTCGCACGAACTCCCCTCACTTGCTGCATAGTGAGTCACCCAGTCCTATTCTGTTCCTTTAATGCCTCTTCATAGTGCCAGCTGGACACTATGCAAGAGCTCAGGGAGAGCGCGGGAGAGCGCGCGCGCGCACACACACACACAAACACACACACACACACACACACACACACACACACACACACACACACACACACAGTATTTTTATACTCTAGCTCAAAAACGGATGTAGTCCAAAGTCTGTCTTCCTTGTGTGTAGCTGTTGATAAGTTTACATTTCTGTCTTTAGGCAGAGTGCTCTCCTTTCCTTCTAAATCATATACACTCCATTTTATACCTAGTTTAATTAAGTAAGGCTTACCTGAGATCCTCGAACTGAAAATTTAACTGCGAAAGCTTGAACTCTCTGCACATAGACAGTATTGTAAAACTTTATGAGATCTCCTCGGTCTCCCGATTCAAAAGAGGTTGACGTGCCGGCCAAGTGCGTTGGTGTAGGAGGAGCAGATGATGGCTGCGTGGCAGGAAGAGTACTCGATGAACGCACATTTACGTTCACATCTTCTGAAAAGAAAAAAAAATTACCCTCTGACACAAAGTTCATTTCATAATTTGATTAGATAAAACTGCAAATCCACCGCCATGAACCACAAACATTGATGAGGTTGAGTGGCTCGTGTGTCTCAATGATACAAATTATGGATGGGTCGAACCCCAATTTTATCTAATCGAATCCGAATACCGAATCTTAAATAAAAATGTGCCAAATAACGAACCCGACTCGAATCTTCCGAATCTTGAACCCAAATAATCTGTCAACTCAAGTACATGTATTTAAAAAGAATTACTCTTCTATCACAGCCAGTGATGAAAATAAAGCCTTCTGGAGTGAATCCCAAATGACAATATTAACAGTAAAATTTAAGAAATTAAAATTTCATTTAGATTTTTATTTTAAATCTTAACGATTTTTTAATACCCCTTACCCTTAAAAGAAATTTGTATGAAACATTTCGTTGTATATGTTGTTGAGATGGTCTAAAAGATAATAAGAAACTTTCTTCACTCTATTACAAAATGCTTCATTTTGATGAAATAAAAAATAATGAAAGGAAAGGATTACATATTGTTTTCCTTTTTTCAAAGGGGAAGACTTAAAAATAAAACCTGAAAAGATGAGTAGATATTTTGGAAGTTAAAAAATAGATTCTTAAAAATTAGGATGTGTAAATGTTAAATAATTTTATAGTGACATAGCAGGCATTCCATGAGTAACGGACAGAACATCCAGAGACATAGGAAACCGCATTTATTCGACGTGTGTCTACTTGTGAAAAGATTACGGATTATAGAGGGTTAAGCAAGGGTATTTTGCAGATTTATTTTTTCTTTCAAACATTTAAGATCACGTAACTTGTCTGCAAAGAATTTTTATTCGTACAAGATTTAAAAATCACTACTAGAAGTCACTTGCCGTGCTTCATTTCTATTCCCGTTCAGCATAAGAATAATACAAATGTAAACATTAACGTGATACGTATATTCTTCCGCGTTCGCCGTTGTTTTTCTGATTTGTTAGGAGGACGGAATATAAATGTGGTAACAGCTAACACGTTAGATTACATGGCGTAATGTTTACATTTGTATTATTCTTATGGCGAAAAAGAGAGTGGAATTTACGAATCACGATTCATAGGAACAATCCCTTTCCTCGATTAGAAAAACACCTAAGTTGTAGCACGAAGGCAGTGGTTGTAGCGTCAGGCCTATTGACGCAATACAGGCTTGCCAGTCGGCTTTACGTAGTAGATTTTAGATAAGACTTCAAATGCACGGCTAGTGATGGGACTAAATGTGGAAATATGTAACAATTTTATTAGACTTATAATACAAATTTTATGAAATGTTTATAACAACAATTAGATACCGGTACGGTAATTCTGTATCACTATCATTTGATGCCTTGTTACACAGTTCCTTTGTACTACAGAGCATCAGCCCTCATACAATCTAGTGCATTCGCTCTCGAAAACTTTTAAATGCCTGTTACGCAATTTGATTTGGAACCCACTTCCAGGTATCTAATTGCACTGGCACGCTTGCGCTTTTTTGTTGGTGTCAGTTGTCTGTCACTTTCCGAAAGGCAATAGTTGTACATGTGTTTAAGCTTGACTTTAAACGATCTATTGAAACAGACGTCAAGTGGTTGCTGAATTGACGTCATCCCACCTGGCTGATGCACGATTAGAACGTTTTTTTCCACATAATAACTAACTTTCTTCTTGAAATCCTAGTGCTTCATTACAGTTCACATACCCCAGCACTTCACAAAATTCGACTAAACAATACGTGCAATCAGAATGAGGCAACTCATGCAATAATGCTAAAGCCTTATGTATTGTTATTTACGTGAAGAAATTTATTTTTGTTGCTACTTATATCTGCAAGGCTTTTTTTCTTTTCTTTCTCCTACGAGCGCAAAAGTTTTAGCCAGTATTTATATTTGCGCCTGCTAAGCAAGCCTATGTAGCACTGCTTATATTAGACGGGAAAAGTTACTTGTGGCGGCTCCTAGCGCCATTTATCAGAACTATTCAAAGTGAGGTCGTTTCGTTTTATGACATCGCGTCTTTCCGTGAATCTGTGGAAAATAAAGTAAATAACGCAAACGAAAGTGCACAGTTATGCAAAGTAAACTACAACATTCGTAACTGAAGGGTTCCATATAACACTTTGGATTCGGGATTCGGTAGTATTCGGCCATTATGCGCCGAATCTCTAATCCGAAGCCAGTGTGCTAGATTCGGCGAATAATGGATTCGGCCGAACCACTCTGACACAACCCTAATACAAATAGCCTACGATAGGTGAAACCATTGCAGAGGGGTTTCTCTGGAGAGGCCAGACAAACATGTGGTTCCTGAAGAGGCCAGCAGCCTTTTCAGTAGTTATAGACTGAGATGGCCTTGTAAATATCAGCTAATGTGGCTTTGCCATACAGTTACTGCAAACGGCTGAAAGCAAGGGGAAAGTACAGTGCTTACTTTTCCTGAGGACATGCAGCTCTACTGTATGAATATATGATGATGGCATCCTCTCAAGTAAAATATTCCGGAGGTAAAATACTCCTCCATTCGGATCACTGGGCAGGGACTACTCAGGAGGATATGATCATCAGGAAAGACATCACTGGCATTCTACGGATTGGAGCGTGGAATGTTAGATCCCTTAATTGGGTAGGGAAGTTACAAAATACTATAAGGGAAATAGATAGGTTGAAGTTAGATATAGTGGGGATTAGTGAAGTTGAGAGGAAAGAAGAACAGTATTTCTGGTCAGGCTAGTACAAGATTATAAATACAAAATCAGTTGAGGATAA
Source organism: Locusta migratoria (assembly GCA_026315105.1). Taxonomy (NCBI): domain Eukaryota; kingdom Metazoa; phylum Arthropoda; class Insecta; order Orthoptera; family Acrididae; genus Locusta; species Locusta migratoria. The sequence continues at coordinate 88,548,061 of CM048748.1, forward strand.
TACAGGTAAACTACTATGAGCAGTGCAGTGATTGCATTATCGTAGTCAAGATAGATACGAAGCAACATTGGCTACAATAGTACAGGGTTATATGCCAACTAGCTCTACCAATGATGAGGAGACCAAAGAAATTTATAAGGATGTAAAGGAAATTAGTCAGACAATTAAGGGATAGGAAAACTTAATTGTGATGGCAGACTGGGATTTGGTAGTAGGACAAGGAAGGGAAGATAGAAGGTGAATATGGTCTGGGCAAAAGGAATGAAAAAGGAAGCTGCCTGGTAGAATTTTACACGGCACTAAATTTAGTTATAACAAACACCTGGTTTAAGAACCATGAAAGAAAGCTGTATACGTGAAAGAAACCAGGAGACACAGGAAAGTATCAGATAGATTTTATAATGGTAAAACATAGATTTCGAAACGAGGTTTTTAACTGTAAGAGATACCCAGGAGCAGATATAGACTGCCATATCTTATTGGACATGAACTGTAGGCTGGGGAACAAAAAGGAAAACTGCAGAAAGGTAGGAAAATAAGGAGATGGAACCTGGATAAAATTAAGGAACCTGAAGCTCTTGACAACTTCAGAGGCAGCTTTAGGCAACAATTGAAAGAAACTGAGGGAAATAAAACAGTAGAAGAGGAATGGGTTGCACTGAGAGATGAAATAAGGCAGCAGAGGACAAAATAGGTAGAAATGCAAGACCTACGAACAATCCTTGGATATCACAGGAAATACTAAATTTAATCGATGAAAAGAGAAAATATAAAAATGCAGTAAATGAAACAGGCAAAATGAAGTACAAACAACTGAGAGATGAGATTGACAGGAATTGCATGATAGCTATGTACGAGTGATTCGAGGGCAAATGTAAGTCAGTAGAAGAATGTTTAAATAGAGGAAAAATAGATACTGCATATAAGAAAATTAAAGAGATATTTGGAGACAAGAAAAACAGCTCTTTGAATATCAAGAATTCAGATGAAAAACCAATTCTCAGCAAAGAAGAGAAAGCTGAAAGGTGAAGAGAATATAGAGAGGGGCTCTACAAAGGAAATGAATTTGGAGGCAATATTGTAGGAAAGGAAGAAGTAGATGGAGATTAAATAGGAGATACTATACTGAGAGATGAATTTGACAGAGCAATGAAAGACCTAAGTCGAAATATGGCCCCTGGAGTTGATGACATTCCCTCACAGCTACTGAAATCTCTGGGAGAAGCAGTGATGACAAAACTATTTCACCTGGTGTGCAAGATGTATGAAATAGGAAAAATACCCTCAGATTTTGAGAAAAATCCAACAATCCCCATTCCAAAGAAATCAGGTGCAGACAGATGTGAAAATTACAGAACCATCAGTTTAATAAGTCATGGTTGCAAAATTCAACACGAATTTTTTACAGAAGGATGGAAAAGCTGGTAGAAGTCGACTTCGGGGAATTGGAAGATAGATTAAGGAAAGGCAAACCTACATTTCTAGCTTTTGTAAATTTGGAGAAAGCTTTTGACAATGTTGACTGGAATACACACTTTAAAATTCTTATACCAGGAGAAGTAAAATGTAGGGAACGGAGGGATATTTACAACTTGTACAAAAACCAAACAGCAGTTATCAGAGTTCAAAGGGATGGAAGGGATACAGAGGTTGGGAAAGGAGTAAGACAGGGTTGTAGCCTTTCTCCAATGTTCTTCAATTTGTACACTGAGCAAGTTGTAAAGGTAAGCAAGGAGAAGCTATTACAAGTTTAGGGTGAAGAAATAAAAGCATTGCATTTTTCCACTGACATTGGTTCACGAGTTTTGTTACTTGGACAGTAAAATAACACACGATGGTCGCAGTACAGAGAATGTGAAATGAGTATGTACTGAACAGATTTGGGGAGAAAAGGAATGCCTGGCATACCTTGAATAAAAGGGATTGATTGGTAGGACACATTCTTAGACATCGAGGAATCTTGAATTTGGCATTGGAGTGAGGTGTGTGGGGTAAAAATCGCAGAGGGAGACCAAGAGATGAATACAGTAAGAAGATTCAAATGGATGTGGGGTGCCGTTCTTATGAGGAGATGAATAGGCTTGCTCAGGATAAAGTGGGGTGTAGAGCTGCATCAAACCAGTCTCCGGACTGAAGACCACAACAGCAAAACTACAAATAAATAAAGACGATTTTTCAAAAGCAATAGATTGGCTGGGTGAGTTTTTACCTTTGCGCTGTAACCCCGATAGTGGCATAAATTAAGAAAAAGGACAAGCTTTCGGAACACAGTTCCTTCTTCAGGTGGGTGAGAACCCAGAAGTGCCCCTCTTGCCACCGGATACTTTCCGCGACTGGAGCGAACTCTGAATGTGGCTTTCCAGCAAGAATATGACTTCCTTAAATCCTTCCCCAAAATGAGATCCATCCTTCATGACACCCTTCCCACTCCACCAAGAGTGTATTTCCACCACCCACCTAACCTCCGTAACCTCCTAGTCCATCCCTATGAAATCCCCAAACCACCTTCCCTACCTTCTGGCTCCTACCCTTGTAACCATCCCCGTTGTAAAACCTGCCCTATGCACCCTTCCACCACCACTTACTCCAGTCCAGTCCAGCACTGAAGAGTTCTATGTGGGAATGACCAGCAACAAACTGTCCGTTCGCATGAATGGTCACAGGCAGACAGTGTTGGTAATGAGGCTAAACACGCCTTGGGGCACGACCAGCACATCTTGGCACAGTGTTACACCGTCCGGGTTATCTGGATACTTCCCACCGACACCAATCCTTCAGAACTCCGGAGATGGGAACTAGCCCTTCAGCATATTCTCTCTACCCATTGCCCACCTGGTGTCAACCTCCGCTACATTCAAATTCCCGGCCACCATCTTTAACATCTTTGCCTCGGTTCTCTGGACAGTTTCTCTGCCTCAAATGGTATCTCTGTCCAACTTCTTTGCTTTCTACAGTATGTCTGCCTAGGTGTGTTTGCGTGTGTGTGTGTGTGTGTGTGTGTGTGTGTGTATTTGTTTACCCCCCCCCCCCCCCAAGGTAAGTCTTTCCTCTCCCGGGATTGGAATGCTTCCTTACCCACTCCCTTAAAACCCCCATCATTTCCTTTTCCCTCTCCTTTCCTTCTGCCTGAAGAAGCTGCTAGGCTGCAAAAGCTAGTGTGTGTGTGTGTGTGTGTGTGTGTGTGTGTGTGTGTGTGCGCGCGCGCACGTTATTTATGTTACTATCATTACCTGTGCTCCTTCGCCTGGTAAATAAACTTCATCTACTTTATATATATATATATATGGAAACTTACCTGGAGGCAAAATTATATTCAAAATAGAAAACGGATGACTTACCCAAAGCACAGGCCTGTCAACAGACACAAATAAATTCACACACAAACACACATACAAGCTTTCGCCACCGCTGGTAGCTTCTTCAGGGAAAGAGGATGGAAGGAGGGGAGAAAGGGAAGGATACGGGTTTTAAGGAAGTGGAAAAGGAGTCATTCCAATCCCAGGAGTGGAAGGACTTACCTTAAGGTGATAAAGGGAAAGGCAAACAAATGGAAGGTATAGATTTCGAAACCAGTTTTTGAAGTGTAAAACACATCCGAGGAGCAGATGTACACTGACCATATCTGTAGACTGCAACCAAAGAATCTGCAGAAACAGCCAAGGAATGGAGTAGCAAGACTGGGGGAAGGGAAGAAAGTAAAACAATGAGTGAGTGAGTGAGTGAGTGAGTGAGTGTGTGCATGCACGCACCCACCCACCTAGATGGCTTGAGTTGTGAAGCATCCATTGGAATTAAGCATATGCTCCACTACATGTTGTGCCATAGGATGGTCTACCTCGGTTATGACACAGTTTGGTGGTGACCATTCATCATAATGGACAGCTGGTTAGTCATCATGCCAATATAGAAAGCCGCACAGTGATTGCAACAGAGATGGTAAATTGCATGACTGCTTTCACGAGTGGTCTGGCTTCTGACTGGGTAGGATAAGCCTATGACGAGACTGGAATAACAAGTACTGGATAAGTGGATTGGATAGGTCCTGCAACGAGGTATTCCACATAGATATGATCCCTGAAGCAGGGTGCTGCTGTTCGAGGTGGCACAGGGATAGCCTAGGATGTTATGGAGATTGGGATGGCAAGGAAACATTTTAGGAGGGGAAGGAAGGATATTGGTAGGATGTCACCCATTTCTGGGCATGGCACAGAAAATCTAAACCCTGGCAAAGGATGCAGTTTAGTTGTCGAGTCCAGGGTAGTACTGGGTGAAAGGGGACTGTCCATTTCTGGCTGGTTACTGGAAGTAGAGGGAGGATTTGGGGTGCGTGTAGATATGGTGTGTAAGATCTGTTTGTGAACTACGATGATGAGAGTAGTTTCCGACTCTTAAGGCCTATGTGAGACCTTCAGCATACTGAAAAAGGAAGTTAGTGACACCGCAGATGTGCCATCTACAGGTGGCTAGGTTGTAAGGGAGCGAATTTTTGATGTAGAAGGTATGGCAACTGTGGTGGTGGTGGTGGTGGTGGTGGACATGAGGGACCAAACAACGAGGTCATCAGTCCCTTCAACCTCAAATTGTATACGCCACAGAACCCAACGAAAAATAGGTGAAAGCCAAATGACCATTACACTAAGAAGTAAAATCGACTCGCCAACAAGACTAAGACCAACCCAGGGCAGCAAATGCTACAGTGTCAGATCCCACAGCTCTGGAAGCGACCTCTACCCTAAACCACAAGTTACTAATGGCACAGTGGTCAACGTATCATAGCTCCAGAGCAGGGAGAAATAAAACTACATTAAAATGTAAAAGAGTTGGGGGCTGATGGGGATAAGGCTCTAAACCCCACAATCAGCCAAGAATCACAAACCCATTCACCCCGACCAAGCGAGTCCTAGAGGTGACAATAAAATCTACTTTCACGGAGGAAGGCAAGGACGCGATCAACCATCCGTGGGTCATCCGCCAAAACTAAAGGCAATGCAGGCAGTAGGCCATAGTCGCCACGAAGTGTCGAATGGAGAGGACATTCAGTCAGAATATGAGACACGGATTGTACGGCTCCACAATCACAATGTGGTGGATTGTCATTTCGTAAAAGAAATCCATGGGTCAGCCTGCAGTGTCCAAGATGGAGGCGACAGAGGACAATTGATTCTCTCCGGGAAGGGCGTAAAGATGAACTCCAAGCTGCAGTCGTATCTTTGATGGTGCAGAGTTTATTGGAAGGGGCAGTAGCTTTCCAACTGCTATCCCATGAGGAGTGAAGCAAAGATCTGATCTGCACTCTCAGATCCGCACCCGGAATTTGAAAGGGAGATGGGCAGCGAGTAATTGCCGATCTAGCCATCTGGTCAGCCTCTTCATTCCCTGTAATACCAACATGGCTTGGCACCCAGAGAAAGGTAACGGAGCAGGCAGCACGATGAAGGTCAGCAAGGAGATCATGGATGAAAATAACTAAAGGATGGGAGGGGAAACAACGATCAATGGCCTGCAGACTGCTCATGGAGTCAGCACAGATTAAACCACGTTCCACGGCAGAATGTTTAATAAAACAGAGGGCTCTATAAATCGCCATCAGCTCTGCCGTAAACACACTGCATGCCTCTGGCAGAGAATGGCATTCCGCCCCAACAGGAGATGTAAAAGCATATCCGGAGTGGCCCACTGTTTTCGAGCCATCAGTGTAGAAGATAGAGGCTCCCTGAAACTCTTCTAGTACTGGGCGCACCAAACGCCGAAAGACCATGGGGGAAATTAAAGCTTTTGGGCCCTGGAAGAGATCCACCCGAATTAGTGGTCGCGGCACCATCCCCGGAGGTGTGCGTGCAGTGAAATGGGGGGCGCAATCTAGGGAAGGGAAATGGAAATCCCAGCAAAGAGAGGCAAGCCGCAGTCCGACGGGAAGGCCCGCCCGCGGCCGGGTATCAGGGGGTCGAAGCCCTTCATATGCAAAAAGAACCTGGTAAGCGGGATGCTCAGGATATTGCCGGATGGTGATGGCATAAGATGCCAGAAGCTGATGCCGCCTGACCTGAAGAGGGCAGATTCCCGCCTCAACAAGGATACTGTCGACCGGGCTAGTCGGGATACACCTGTAGCCAAGCGGACACCATAATGGTGAACCGGGTCTAATAATTTCTGGGCAGAAAGAGCTGCCGACCCATAAACTTGACACCCATAGTCCAATCGGGACAAGATTAGAGCCCGATAGAGACGGAGGATAGTTGTTCGGTCTGCAAGGAAAACGTAGGGCATTAAGTTTCCTCATACAACTAATCTTTAGGTGGCGAATATGGGGCACCCAAGTCAATTTTTTGTCAAAGAGAAGACCCAGGAAACGATGCTGTGCTACAACTTCCAGGCGCTGATTACCCAAGAACAGTTCTGGATCAGGGTGAACTGTAGTACGACGACAAAAGTGCACCACCCTCGTTTTTGATGAGGAAAACTGGAAACCATGGGACGTAGCCCACACTGAAGCCCGCCGAATGGTGCTCTGGAGCTGACGTTCAGTAGAGGCTACTGAGTAGGATCTCTACCATATGCAAAAGTTGTCGACATACAATGCCGGGGTTACCAGTGACCCAACAGAGCTCACTAACCCATTGATGGCGATTAGAAAAAGTGTAACACTCAACACTGAGCCCTGGGGGACGCCGTTCTCCTGTATCCGAGGGGAGCTAAAGGAAGAGCCAACTCTGACACGGAACAGGCGGTGGGATAAAAACTGACGGATAAAAATTGGTAAGGAGCCTCTGAGGCCCCAGTCATGAAGAGAACGTAAAATATGATGACACCAAGCAGTGTCGTACGCCTTATGAAGATCGAAGAAGACTGCTACCAGATGATGTCTTTTAGAGAAGGCCTGTCTGATCGCAGTCTCCAGTCGAAGTAAATGGTCAATAGGGGATCGTCCCTCCCGGAACCCACACTGGTAAAGTGAGAGAAGTCCCCGGGATTCAAGAACCCAGCATAATCTGCGGGCTACCATCCGTTCAAGTAGTTTACAGGGGACACTTGTCAGGCTTATTGGTCGATAACTGTCCAGCGCCGACGGGTCCTTGCCAGCCTTGAGGGCAGGGACCACAATACTCTCCCTCCACTGGGAGGGGAACACCCCTTGAAGCCAAATACGGTTAAAAACTTTTAGGAGAAATTGTCGTTGTGAGGGGTTGAGGTGTTTCAGCAATTGATTATGGATATCGTCAGGGCCAGGTGCTGAATCACGAGAAGAGGAGAGGGCCAGTGACAGCTCCCAGTCAGTAAAAGGTTCGTTATATGGTTCCACCTGGTGAGAAGTAAAGCCTAATTTGAAGGTTTCGGCCTGGTGTTTCTGAAGGAGAAAGGTCGCAGGATATGAAGTTGTCGCTGATACATTGGCGAAGTGAGTTGCAAGATGTTCTGCAACAACAGATGGCTCTGTGCAGACCCCATCAGGCAGGGCAAGACCAGGGACGGAAGACGGCCGCCAGCTACCTTGGATAGATCGGAGCATAGCCCACACTCTTGTCAAAGGGACAGAAGAACCCAACGAGGAGACAAAATGCTCCCAGCATGTCCGCTTACTTTGTTTGATTAAGTAACGAGCTCTGGCACGCAGCCGTTTGAAATTTATGAGACCTGGGAGGGAAGGATGGCGCTTAAGATGTTGCAAGGCCCTAAGGCGCTCGCGAATGGCTGTGGCAACAGTTGCATTCCACCAAGTGACCGGCCGGCGAGTAGGAGGGCCTGTCGACCGGGGAACAGCGGCGTTGGCAGCTTGGGTAATCATGTTGGTCATCTGACTTATAATATCATCTATACAGCCTGAGGGGGAAGATGGGAACACAACCTGGGATGTATATAGCGGCCAATTAGCACGACGGAATACCCAGCGGGGTACCCTGGCTCGTGGTAGGCGTGAGGGAAGTGAAAGGATCAACGGAAAGTGGTCGCTATCGCAAAGGTCGTCATACGCCGACCAGTGAAATAAAGGAAGGAGAGAAGGAGAAGTGAGAGAGAGGTCTATGGCAGAAAAGGTGCCGTGAGCGGCACTAAAATGAGTTGGGGAACCATCGTTGAGAAGGCTCAGATTGTGGTCAGCAAGAAACTGGTCTATGAGGCGGCCCCGGCTAGATGTATAAGCACTGCCCCACAAAGGATGGTGGGCATTGAAGTCCCCAAGGATGAGGTAAGGAGGGGGGAGTTGCTGAAGGAGGGCCACTAGGGACACGAATGTAGGTGGCCTGTCAGGTGGAAGGTAGAGGTTGCAAATGGGCAATGGAGTGTCCAAGTGAACCCGGACAGCAACCACTTCCAATGGAGTTTGGAGAGGAATCCAGGTACTGACAATATCTGTCCGGACCAAAGTACAAACCCCACCAGACGCCTGGAGGGGACCAACCCGGTTCCGACAAAAAGCACGGAACCCACGGAGGGTCGGTGAATGTGCATCCATAAACCTCGATTCCTGCAGGACGACACAGGCCGCAGAAGAGAGAGAGATTAGCTGTTTAATCTCCAAGAGGTGACGGTAGGAACCATTACAGTTCCATTGGATGATCACATCACGAGGATCTAGGCGGGAAGCGAATGGCATAATGTCTGTCACGCTGCTTTGTCAGCGTCCGTCACCAAAGAAGAAGGGACAACATCCATAAATAGCTGATCAGCCTCAGGCTCAATGGGATGAGCGAGTTGCGAAAGCACAGTCGGCACCTCCGGTGGTACCGGAGGGGCTTTATCTTGTAACTTTGGTTTCTTCTTCTTCTCCTCCTCTTTCTCTCGTGTGGGACGGGCAGGAGCCGCCCCAGAGAGAGGACTTTTGTCAGTTAGGTCTGGTACTGACGAAGATCGGGCGACCTTTGAACTCACTGACTGGGAGTCCGATGGCCGGCTGGAGGTCGAAGATCTCCGATCTGGGGAACGCCGGGACGGAAGGCCCTGAGATAGGGCACTGTCACCGGCAGGCAACGGAGAAGAGGTGCACTTCTCCGGCTGGGAAGGGGTGGGACATAAAGGGAGGGCTACAGGAGCTACAGGAGAGGGAGATGTGAGGGAGGGGTGGGGACGGGGTGTAGGGGGGAGATGGGAGTGGGAAGGGGAGGGTGAAAGTCTAGACGATAACGTCGTAGCGAAGGTCGTCGCCATCTGCACGGGATGCAGACGTTCATATTTACTGCGGGCCTCAGGGTACGTCAAACGCTCCACGGATTTGTACTCTTGTATCTTCTTTTCTTTTTTGAACATAGGGAAATCTGGCGACCGTGAAGAGCGGTGTTGATGACAGTTGACGCACACCGGCGGAGGAACACAGGGGCTCCCCTCATGTAGTGGGCGTCCACAATCACCGCATACTGGGACTGCTGTACAGCGAGAGGACATATGACCAAACCTCATCCATCGAAAACACCGCATGGGAGGTGGAATGTAGGGCTTCACTTCACATCGATATATCATTATCTTGACCTTCTCTGGGAGTGTGTCCCCCTCGAAGGCCAAGATAAAGGCCCCAGTATCGACGCGGTTATCTTTAGGTCCCCTCTGAACACGGCGAACAAAATGTACACCACGCCGCTCGAGATAGGCCCTAAGCTCCTCATCAGTTTGAAGGAGAAGGTCCCGGTGGAATATGACACCCTGTACCATATTCAAGGATTTGTGCGGGAGAATTGTTACTGGAATGTCGCCAAGGGTGGAGCAGGCGAGCAAAGCTTCAGACTGGGCTTCCGAGACTGTTTTAATGAGTAATGAGCCAGATCTAAGCTTACCCATAGATTCGACTTCACCAAACTTGTCCTCTATGGTCTCAACAAAGAACAGCGGTTTGGTGATAGTAAAAGTTCCTCCATCAGTCCTTGAGCAAACCAGGTAGCGAGGAAAGGGTTTTGCTCCTAACCGGCGAGCCTGGCCTTCCTCCAAAGGGGTAGCAAGGGAGGGAAACATCCTCGTATCCGCAGTAGCAGCATTAAACGATCTCTTCCTGTCTTCAGAGACGGTCGATGCACGACCATTTTGGAGTCTAACTCATTTCATGGGGCTAGACGTCCGCCCTGGTGTCACCCACTCCGAAACCGGGGCTCTCTCCATGGGCGCCACCCAGCCTCAGCAAAGGCCACCTGGCACGATGGACATTGCCGGGAGTTCTGATACCCCCGAGGACAGGCATCAACTCCTTGGCTTGCATGGAGAGGTCGCAGCTCAGACACCAGTAGTGTGATCCCTGTGGTGTCAGGGGGCTCAGCCAAAGGGTACATAACAGCCCCCCCACACGGACTGGCTACACGTGCTGGGGACCTAGCGGGGGATGGGGGCTACAGCGAGGAAAGGAAGTGGAAAGGAAAGGATAGGACCCGGGCCGTAGGGGCTAGGTCGGGAGTTCTTCCCCAATTGGCTCACACATTATCGGACAATTTTGGTATGGAAGGTCAAACCCGGAGGGGGACCAAACTGGGCCAAATACTGGTGTACACAGCAGACAAAACCTAAGTGCAGGACAATCGGTACCGTGGGATAGCCAAGCCGTCATCTAGAGTAACACCGAGAGACGGGGTTGGAGAGGGTGGGAAGGAGGAATTGGGATGAGAAGGAGGGGGAACTAGGAGGGGTAATGCAGCCTGGGGAAAGCAGGAAAAAAGGCTGCAATGGCTCGGGGACCCGTGCGCACCACACACGTACCCACAAAAGAGCTGTGGGCCCCCTAGGGGGGGTATGCCAACTGTGAATGTGCTGGTACTGTTGATGGTTGGTAGGTTGAATATGGACTGAAGTTTGGACAGAACCATCAGGGAGATGGAGATTAACATCCAGGAACGTGACATGATGGGTTGAAGCAGACCAGGTGAAGTGAATGAGGTTGAAGGAGTACAAGGTGTTCTGGTCCAGAGTCCAGATCACAAAAATATCATCAATAAATCTGAACCAGACCAGAGGTACGGGGTGTTTGGATGCTACGAAGGTTTTCTCCAGAAAACCTATAAACAGATTTGCTTAGGAAGGTGACATGCAGGTGCCCATGGCTTTTGCTCAGATTTGGTGGTAAACTTTTCCCTCAAAGGAAAAATAGTTGTTTGTTAGGAAAAAGATGGTGAGGGTTATGAGGAAAGAGGTATCGGACTTGTATACAGAGGGACATTGGAGAGGTAGTGTTCAAGAGTGGCAAGACAATGGGCAAGTGCGATGTTGGTGTATAGAGAGGTGGCGTCCACTGTGACAACCAAGGATCCAGGAGGTAGAGGGATGGAGATGGTGGAGGAAATGGTTGGTATCCTTGACGGGAGGATAAATTTTGGACAATTGGTAAAGGTGTTGGTCAATGAGGGCTAAGATTCTTTCGATAGGAGCACAGTAACCAGCCAGTATCAGGGCGTCCAGGATTATATGGTTTGTGGATTTTGGGGAGCATGTACAAGATGGGTGTGTGGGGTGCTGTTGGTCTGAGGAGGGAGTTGGATTCTGAAGAGAGCTTCTGGGAAGGGTTGTGAGGTTTGCAGTGGTGGAACCTTCGTCACACAAGTAGGTTGATTAGGTTGTTAACGTAATAGATAAAATTCAGAACAGACGACTAAAAAATGAGTGACACGAAGTACAAAATGGCTTATTAGGAGTGATCACACAAGAAATACAAGTATGTAGAAGAATGTGTAACTAGGGAAAAATAGGTACCGTTCACAGGAAATTAAAAGAGACAGTTGGAGATGAGAAAAGCAGCTGTATGAATAGAAACTCAGAAAACCGATTCTGAGCAAAGGAGGAAAAGCTGAAACATGGAAAGAATATATGGAGACTTTACAAAGGAAAAGAACTTAACCCAATAGTGCCGTGTGTTGCCATATCGCAACCTTTGTAACACTTTTTTAAAATTGTAGTTTCCATGACAACAATGAAGCGAGAGTGTTGGCAGCACCTGCCCTCGCTTCACAAGACTGTAAAGTTCACTACAGTGCAACAGTTTTAACAATACATTTAAAGGTTGTGACATATGCAGTGTTGGGAGTCGTGGTTTGCTGGACGAGGAAGAAAAATGGAGTGCAACTTCAAGTAAGTATGTTTTACACAGTAATTTACGACACACAATTTTTACTTTTAGTTTGGTTATGCTTATATACTCCAATATATATTCTATGAAAGTTATTGCTGGCAGTGAAATAAATTACATTCATTTAGGCCATTTGAACTTTGGTGTTGGCATATGGCAATGCTAGGTGCTTAGACTCAGTAAAATAACGAATTTTTCATTTTTTGTTTTAGAAGACATTTCTCCCTTGCTGAAGTGCTGATCGAAATGTATACACAATGAAGATTCAGAACATGAAGATGGTGGGTGGGTAGGTAGACGTACCATTGGTTTATTTTGAATTGTTTGTTTACTGATACTGACAAATTTATTATTTTCTATTCCATTCTGTATTGTTACTGATTATCAGACAACCTGTCTTCACAAGCTAATGCTGAAATAAAGCTGCCAAATAATGAAAGGATCGGTGTTAATTATGAGGATGAGACCTGCTGGCACAATAGATGAATACTACACAAGATCTAGCAGTAACTGTAACAACTCAATAATAATAAAAAAAAGTGTAATAATTGATATTCCAAAAAAGCTGGTGCAAAGAAGTGAGAAAATTACAGAACCAAAATTAAAATAAGCCATGGCTACAAAATTGTAACAAATATTATTTACAAAAGAATGGAAAAGCTCGTAGAATCCAGCTTCGGGACAATCAGTTTGGATTTACAAGAAGTGTAGGAACACACGAGTCAATGACTTACTGTATCTTGAAGTTAGATTAAGTAAAGGCAAACCTACATTTCTAGCTTTTGTTGATTTGGAGAAAGCCTTTGACAATGTTGGCTGGAATACACTCTTTCAAATTCTGACGTCAGCAATGGTAAAATATAGTAAATAAAAGTTATTTACAACTTGTACAAAAATCAGGCACCAATTAAGAGTCTAAGGGCATGACAGGGACACAGTTGTTTGGAAGTGAGTAAGACAGGCTTGTAGCCTTTCCCCAAAGTTTTTTTAAACATGTAATTACCCTGTAATTGAGAAGTTCAAAGCAGTTTTTTTAACTATGACTTAATGGCACAGCATTGCAATCGACATGATTATTTTTAGAAAAGTCTTCATTACAAAAGAGTTTAGTGAACAAAATACCCTACATTCAAAAATAAGCAGTCAAAATGACCTCCAAAGTTTGATACAATAAATTTCGAAAATCCACATTTTAGCCCCAAAAATAACAACCAAGGATTGATTTATCAAAGTCCATTTTTGTCCTCTAGTTATATATCATAAACTACTAACCTCATATAGAGCAAGAACACTTACAAATGTTTCCTTAATTTTATATGAAGTTTTGAAATTTGAAAATTGTCATTTTTTGTAAAGTTTAGAGGTAATCTCTGGTGGGACTGAATATAAAAATCTGATTTTTTAACAGTTTGTAGACATATGAAAGCAAAGTACTATAAAAAGTTCAACATTGATGATGTGGCGGCTGCCACTCCCCATGCAACTCGCTGACGGATTCTCGGTGCAGTGATTAAAAGACGCCCACCAAAGCGATGAAAATTGTGCCCTTAGTTTTATTTGCACGCCTGTGTATCCTGCACGCTCGGCCAGCATGAAATTTCGGCTACCCAGCTCCCCTTCCAAGCCCGTGTCCAAATGGTAGAAGGGGGGTTCTGCAGTGCCGGCGATTCGTGGCGACGACGAGTCGGCCCCGAGCAGTGGAGAGCAGAGCAGCAGGTGAGTCCGGCTTGGCGCGGCTTGCAAGCTCCCACATGGCCATGAGCAAACCACCTCATGTAGACGCGAGCAGGAATCACAGGCGTGCCCCCCCTTTTCTTTTATTAAATGCAAAATAGTCAATTATTGTTCCATGTAATTTTATTGTAATAGTTCGTTAGAATAATAAATTCGTTAATTTCACCTGACTGTGTTTTTTGTATAACCCCACTCAGTCAGATAATTGGTGTAGTTTATTGCTTTGCCACACTGGTGACCCCGCACACAAACACGCAGTTTTTCGTCCACCTTTTCTTTATGCGAAAACTTCATTTCCACGGCCCCTTCGCGCTCACTCTAAACCGTGCAGTCTAACCGGCCGGAAATTCCACCCCTTTGTTCGCTCTGTCGCGCCCGCCCTAGCAGGTACCGGTCTGTAACGGGACCGTCCAGCCGCCCGCGGCCCAAGTGCTCTGCGTAGGTCACAGCCAGCACTCCCTGCCACGGCCTACACAATGTCTTCGGACGAGAAAGAAACGGACAGAGTCCAACGCAAAATTCCCGCGCTAACACTGCCTCCGTTTAACTGCAACAACCCCCAACTATGGTTTGACGTGGCAGAAATTTTGTTTGCCCGTTCACATGTATACTCGGCGGACGACAAGTTCGCCGAACTTACTGCACGTTTAGAGCCAGCAGCCCTCAACGCGGTGTCAAAGTTCCTTATAACAAACAGCGCTGAACGATACCGGTCAGCCCAAGCGGCATTAATTAGAAAGTTCGGGGTCTCAGCAAGCGCGCGCACTCAGGCGCTATTCACATGCCAGGAAGTTCACGACGTGCTGCCCTCCGAAACGCTCGAACGCATTCGCGAACTCGCACTGCCCGACGTATTGCCCCCACGCTTACTTATGGAGATGTGGAAAACGCGCCTGCCGCAGTATATCAGATCCGCAATTTCCATTTCCAAGACGACGAACGTCGATGACGCGGCTGAGCTGGCCGACGCCATTTTTACGGATCACCCGCAGGCGCCCGTGGCTGCCGCCGTTGCCAGCCCTGCCCCCCTTCCCCCTCCGGCCGCCGAGCAGCCCGCGCCAGCCACGGCCCATGTGGCGGGATCCGCGCCCCCACCCCCCAGCAGCTTGGAGCAGCGCGTAGAACAGCTGGCCAGGGAGGTGGCGCGCCTCTCGGCCTCCCGCCCCTCCCAGCGACCCGCTCACCCGCCAGCCGCTCCCAGGACACCGTTTGCTGGTATCACAGAGCATTCGAGCGCTCAGCTCAGAAATGCTCGCCGCCGTGCTCCTGGCGCTCCCCAAACTAGTGCGGCAGCCGGCGACAGGCGCGCCCGGCTGCGGCGCCGTTTCACAGCGCCTTTTCATCCGCGACATCGGCCACCCCCGGTTTCCTCTATTCCTCGTGGATACCGGCTCGGACCTCTCTATCCTTCCCCGCAAGCTCTTCCCGGTCCCCGGTCCGACAGCACCTTTCCACCTAACGGCCGCTAACAGCTGATCTATCGACACTTACCCCCACACACCCACACCTTTGACCTCGGCCTCGGTTGACGTCACACGTGGACGTTTATCGTGGCCGACATCACAGATCCGATGCTCGGTGCCGATTTCCTTTCCGCTTATTCTCTCATTCCCGACTTGTCCAAGCGGTGCCTCACAGACCCGGCGACAAATCGTTCCGCCCCTTGTTCCACTGCTCCCGCCGTCTTTGTTGACGTCAAACAGGTCACATACACCGGCCGCTTCTCTGAGCTCCTCTCAGATTTCCCACTCCTTACCTGCCCACCCACAGCCCCCCCCCCCCCCGAGAAGTATTCCACGATACGGCGCATTACATAGCCACCACTCCTGGCCCCCCGGTCCACTGCCGCCCCCGCTACCTCCCTCCGGCAAACCGTGATTTGCACAGGCTGACATAGAGTCTTCAATAGCCGCCGGTATTCTCCGCCCTTCTAAGAGCCGATGGTCCTCTGCACTCCATCTTGCGCCGAAGAAGAACGGCACGTGGAGGACGTGTGGCGATTACCGGGCGCTCAACGCTCGCACTATTCCGGACCGTTACCCCGTCCCTCTCCTCCGCTCGTACAGCGATGCCCTCTCTGGCTGTACGATATTTACAAAGCTCGATTGCGCCAAGGCCTTTACGCAGATTCCGGTGGCCCCTGAGGACGTTCCGAAGACAGCCGTCATAACGCCCTTTGGGCTTTTTGAAAGTCGCTTCATGACCTTCGGCTTACGGAACGCCGCTAAAACGTGGCAAAGGTTTCTGGATAACGTCCTACGCGGTGCCACCAACTGTTTCGCCTACCTTGATGACATCTTGATTTTCTCAAAATCGCCAGAGGAGCATCGCCAACACTTGCGCGAGGTATTCACATGCCTCTAGAGAGCCGGTGTAATTCTCAGCCTGGACAAGTGCAATTCGGTGTTCCTGAGCTGGAATTCCTAGGACACTGGGTGTCAGCATCAGGTTCTCACCCCCTCCCCGACAAGATTCAGGCCATCCTCAACTTTCCTCGTCCCTCCACCTTCAAGGAGCTGCGGCGTTTTCTCGGAATGCTAAATTTCTACAGACGTTTCATCAAATCTGCCGCCGAAACTCAGATTCCCCTAACGGCCGCACTTTGGGGCCACAAAACATATGGTAGAAGGCCAGTTCAGAGGACACCTCAAATGATGGAAAGCTTCTCCAACGTAAAGGTTGCACTCCCGGAAGCAGCGCTGCTCGCTCATCCGCAACACGACGCACCCCTGGCACTGGTAACAGACGCCAGCCAATTAGCTATCGGCGCTGTATTACAACAACGCCTTGGTAATGCCTGGCAGCCCCTCGCTTTCTTTTCCCAAACGTTAACTAGGCCGCAACAGCTGTGGACCGCGCACGACCGCGAACTTTACGCGATATTTGAGGCCGTGCGTTACTTTCGCCCCTCTGTGGAGGGCCATGTTTTTACAATCTACACGGATCACCGCCCCCTCATTACAGGTTTTTGCAGAAAACCCACAGACAATATTCGCCAAGCCAGTTCAGACACCAGGAGTTCATTACCCAATTCTCCACGGATATACAACACGTCTCCGGCATATACAACATTGTGGCCGATTGCCTCAGTCGGGAGTGTTCCCTCACCACACCTTTCAATTACGACATCCTCGCCGCCGCACAGTCCGCCGATCCTGCCTTACAGCCTCTTTTGGCTGACCCGAAATCCGGTCCGCGCCTTTCCTTGCACCCCGTGCCCAGATCTGACAGTCACATATGGTGCGACACGCCGCCTGACCCGCCTAACGCACAGCAGTGCCGCCCGGACCGCGTCCGCCCGTACCTGCCGCCCGCGATCCGACGCGCGGCTTTCGACTCGTTGCACGGCCTCGCCCACCCCGGCATGCGCGCCTCTGCCCGAATGGTACAGGAGAAATTTTTTTGGCCGGGCGTGCAACGAGATTGTTCACTGTGGGCCCGTACCTGTGTAAAGTGTCAGCGCGCCAAGGTCGGCCGACACGCTCGTGCGCCAATCGCCTCTTTTCCGATCACGGAGGGCCGATTCTCTCACGTACATATCGATATCGTAGGCCCATTACCATCATCAGACGGCGCGCGATATCTATTAACGATGATCGATCCGTACACACGCTGGCCTGAGGCCGTTCCCTTTACGGACATTTCGGCAGAGACGGTCGCGCGCGCTTCTGTAAGTACATGGATTGCGCGTTTCGGATGTCCCCGGCATATCAAGTGCGACCGCAGTCGACAATTTACGTCACGACTATTACAATCCCTCGCCACCACATGCGGGTCACTCGTTCACTGCACCACTTCCTACCACCCTGCATCAAATGGCCTTGTCGAGCGGCTCCACCGCACCCTCAAAGCAGCACTTTCTTGCCACGACGCTTCGTGGACATCCGCTTTGCCCATGGTCTTGCTAGGCTTGCGCGTCGCGCATAAGCTGGACTTGAATGCTTCGGCAGCTGACCTAGTCTATGGTCAGCCGCTTGCGCTGCGAGGGGAATTCATTGTGCCTTCGCCGCGTGATCCACTCAGATTACGTCACTAGGCTCCAGGAGTAGATGGCCCGTCTGAGGCCGGTACTGTCCGGACACCACGCGATGGACCGCAGTTTCGTCCACAAGGACGTCGCCACAGGGTCACACGTCATACTGCGAACGGACGCCCAGCAACCTCCTCTGTGCCCGCAGTACAGTGGCCCCCACAAGGTTCTCGAACGGGGAGACAAGATCTTCAGGATGGAGGTCGCCGGCAAGCCTGCCACTGTTTCTATCGACAGACTGAAACCGGCGTATATCTTACCCGGTGACGAACCACTACCGGGGACGCCACGCCCACCGACACTGGTGTAGCCAGCGGCTCAGCAGCCGCTACCCGCTGCTCCACCGCAGTCGACGCTTCCGAGAGTCGAGTCTGTGCCACCCGGCCGCCAGCCGCTGGCCGACTCACCACAGCAGCCGACAGTGGAACCTCCGCAGCCCAGCTGTCCGACTTCGGCGTCGCCGCCTCTGCAGCCAACACTCGCCGCGCCGCCACAACGGTCGCCGACCACAACCAGTCGCGAGCGTTCTCCGACGAGGGCACTGGCGCCAGCCGGCCTCGCACCACCGGGTCCTCCGGCGCGCACGACTGTTCCGCCGCTGACATCTGCCGCGCCGACCACGCCCACGGACCGCGGCACCGACACACCGGGCCGGGCCGCGAGCCTTCTCCACCGCCTCCGCCGCTGTCACCAGCCGCGCCCGTTCCTGACACGCCGACCACGCCTACGAGTCGTGGAGGTGATACACCGGGCCGCGAGCCTTCGCCGCCCCCACCACCGCTGTCACCAGCCGCGCCCGTCCTCGATGCGCCGACCACGCCCACTGGCCGTGACACACCGCCGGACCAGTGACCCCAGGTCCCACGACCGACTCCGCAGTCGTCAGCGCAGGATCCCGTCCCACAGCTGCCATATGTCACACGGTACGGCCGCCTCGTCTATCCACACTCCCTCCCGGATCGTGTCAGCGACAGCAGTCACCAGAGCAGTGCAGCGCGCGCCGAGTCCTCGGCTGCCCGTCGCGCGCGCTGCCCCCCACCAAGCCCAGCCCGGCAGACGTCACGCGGAGTGACAGCCGCACACAGCAGCCCCCGCCGCTACAACCGCTTCGGGCGGCATCCTACCAGACGTCGCACGCAGCGTTTGGTGTTCACGCGCAGCCGTACCACCTCATACGCCGGCGCTCAATGTACGACCGCCGACGTCACCTTTCAGCGCCAGGGGAAGTGTGTGGCGGCCGCCACTCCCCATGCAACTCACTGACGGATTCTCGGTGCAGTGATTAAAAGACGCCCACCAAAGCGATGAAAATTGTGCCCTTGGTTTTATTTGCACGCCTGTGTATCCTGCACGCTCGGCCAGCATGGAATTTCGGCAACCCAGCTCCCCTTCCAAGCCCGTGTCCAAATGGTAGAAGGGGGGTTCTGCAGTGCCGGCGATTCGTGGCGACGACGAGTCGGCCCCGAGCAGTGGAGAGCAGAGCAGCAGGTGAGTCCGGCTTGGCGCGGCTTGCAAGCTCCTACATGGTCATGAGCAAACCACCTCATGTAGACGCGAGCAGGAATCACAGGCGTGCCCCCCTTTTCTTTTATTAAATGCAAAATATTTAATTATTGTTCCATGTAATTTTATTGTAATAGTTCGTTAGAATAATAAATTCGTTAATTTCACCTGACTGTGTTTTTTGTATAACCCCACTCAGTCAGATAGTTGGTGTAGTTTATTGCTTTGCCACAATGATTAACTGTGAACACTGATATGAATTTTTGATAATGAGGACAATTCACATTACACTACCACTCATCTTATGGCTGTTGCATAATTCATGTGTGAATGTAGCCTGGATGTAATCAATTATTTAAGTTAAGGAACTGAATTATACACAAATACTGGAAGCATTACTAAAACATTATTTTGACATATTTAAAATAGATATTTTCAACTAACATTTTCGGGATGTTGTGGTTCCTAATCCTGGTGGTGAATGTTATGAACACTTATTTCTTCAGAAAGCTTTTGTGATATAGAATAAGACCTTACAGTTTCTGTGATAACTTCAAGCCCTGAAAGTTCCCTTAATACGTTTTTCAATGGTATGCAAACTTTTGCTCTAGTACAGTTCTTGAATTACATTTTTGGCCCAACATGGTGGTAAAAATGCACAAAGACATAATTGATTTCCAAACTTATTCTTTCAACATCTGCAGATCAGCATTCTTCATCAAACACTCATGCCAGTATGTCATGTAATTTACCTGAAACAGGGAACCTCTAATTTCAGTTTATGATATTTTTTATTCAATTCATGTTTGAGAGTAACTCTTACTCCATTGAATGCACTTATACCATGCCAAGAAGCAGAAACAGCCATTCGGCCTCTAACCCAAAATCTACTTCTTTGTGGCAATGACTTCAAAAAAATTATTCTTGTTCTTATATTGACTATCAATTTCTTCTGAAGAGAATATGAGCTTCTCGACCTTGGCCAACATTTATTTTATGTAATTTATTACATACTTTCGAAACTTATGACAGCTGAAGTGTTGTGCTCCAATTAGTCACTTAAAATGCAAACTGTAGAACCTAAAACTTCATCCTTCTTGTTTTTGAAGAACAGGACAAAAGAATGCTTTGTTGCCTGGTCACTGACCCTGTGGCACCCTTGTATCTTATCCTGAACAAAAAATATAAAGTTTTCTCCCAAGTCAACTAGGACTACATATTCAGTTTCACAAAGTTGTTGCTTTTTGTCCTTCACAAACTTTCCTTGGATTTCGGAAACATAGTGGTGACTCTTGAGGTTTTGCATTTCATCAATTAAAAATTCAAAGTACTCTTCCTGAGATTTAACAGCATTTATCACACAAATCCATCATTCATCATAGCTGTTAGTATTACAGACAATGAAATGCAATAATTCTTTCTAGTTAAGATCACTGAAATTTTCACCTGTAATCATCAGTTTGACAATACATTGATATAAACAAATGCATACGGAGTGTGTTCCTGGTTAGGTGGCCAAAATATATCATTTATCGCGAATGTCACAAAATTTTGGTCTTTCTATGTTGCTTTCAGGGTGAGTAGTTTTGAAAACTACATTTAGTTCACTTAAATTTGACAGCAATAGTCATTTATTTTTTGTTATTTTTATACAATTAATAACAACTCATTTGTGATCATTGCAACCTGGACAAATAATCATTGCATCTCACAAGAACATAAAATGAAAATTTTCATTTTAAATCTGTCAAACTAATAAAATGTTTCTTTCAGTAGTGTTTCCAATTTTTGTTTATAATTTAGTACCTTAACTTAAATAACTGATTACATCCAGCCTACATCACACAAGAATTGGGCAACAGCCATGAGTTTTATTGTAATGTGAATTTTCACTTTCAAAAATTCATATCATCGTTCACAGTCAAATATCAATGTTAAACTTTTTACAGTACTTTGCTATCATATTGGTGTATAAACTATTCAAAAATCAGATTCTTATATTCAGCCCTCACAAGAGATAATTAACTCCAAACTTTATGTAAAGAGAAAGTTTGAAAATTTCAAAAACTTATAAAAAACTGAGGAAACATTTGTACATATCCTTGCTCCATATAAGGCAAGTAATTTACGATATTTAACTAGGATGGACTCTTGAGAAATCACTCCATGGCTATTTTTGGGTGCAAATTTTGATATCATACTTTGGAGGTAATTTTGATTGGGTTGGGATGTTTGGTTGGGTTAGGGGGACTAAACTACTGAGGTTAAGGTTATCAGTCCACCGGTGGGGAGGGGAAGGAGTGAGGATAAGAAAGGAGGGGAGGGGGAAAGGAAATGCAGCCCAGGAAGTAAAGAAGGAAGGAAGACTGCATTAGCTCAGGGCCTCATGCTCGCCACCCACATGGGGGGGGGGGGGAGAGCAGTAATTTTGATTGGCCATTTTTTAGCGTAGGGTATTTTCGTTAATAAACACTTTTGTAGTGGAGACTTTTCTAAAAACAATCATGTCAACTGCGATGCCGTAACTCTGTGCAGAGATATTCAAATTATTGCTAACATTCCCAAACTGAAAAATGGTCGCACGCGGACAAATAAAAATGGTAGCCATTCAATAACAGTGCAAGATAAAAAAAACAATTAAAAATGGTTTTGAACTTCTCAATTATAGGGTAATCACATAAAAAACAAACTATTTAAAAATGATCAAGCAACCAACTTAGTTTTTATTGAACCACTTTATTTGGATTGACTCAGCTGTGAAGAAAAGCAAACAGAAATTTGGGGAGGAATTTTAAATAAAGATCAGTGCGAAGAAATAAAACATTGTGTTTTGCTTATGGCATTGTAATTCTGTCAAACAAAGACCTGGAAGAGCAATTGAATGGAATGGACAGCATCTTGGAAGGAGCTTATAATTTGAATATTAACAAGAGCAAAAAATTCAGACAACACTGAAATAAGTACATTAGGTAACAAAACAATGAAAGCAGTACATGAGTTTTCTTACTTGGGCAGTAAAACAACATACGATGGTTGCCATAAAAACATAATTAAATGCAGAATGGCAATGGGAAGAAAAGCATTTCTAAAAAGGTAATTTGTTAACTGTAGGTATTAATTTAATGTGTTAGAATGTCTTTTCAGAAGGCATTTGTGTGGTATATTGCTTTTTTATGATAGTAAAACATGGACCATAAATAGTTCAGACAGGAAGAGGATAGAAGTTTATAAATGTGGAGCTACAGGATAATGTTCAACATTAGATGGGTAGATCACATAACTAATGAAGAGGTACTGAACAGATTTTTTTTTTTTTTTTTTTTTTTTTTTTTTTTTTTTTTTTTTTTTTTTTGGGGGGGGGGAATTTCTGGCATACCTTGAGTAAAAGAAGAGATTGATGGGTAGGACACATTCCTGGCTGTCAAGGCATCTTAATTTAGTACTGGAGGTTAGGGTGTGAAGTAAAAAATTACATACAGAGACCAAGGGATGAATATAGCAATTAGATTCAAATGGAGGCTTGCCCAGGATAGAGTTAGGGTGGAGAGATGCATCAAACCAGTCTCCAGAGTCAAGAAAACAACAATGACGATGAAGATGATGACGACAACAACAACAAGTCTTTAATACATGACCGGAATGTCTTTAAAGCAAGATGCCATAGGAGCAGTGTGCACTATGGCCATAAAATCTTTAATACCAAAAGAAATTTCATCAATGGTCATATATTAGATGTTTATTCAACTTTGCATACTGATTTCAACTATGTTAATAGTCATCATCAGTGCATTTACAATCAATAAGACTGATATAAGCACAATCAATAATATGAATGAAATATTAATGCATTTTGTATGACATATTTAAAGCCAAACTTTATAGCGAAGTTATAAAAATCAATATAGAGCATGACTGCATTCCAATGCAAAGTCGATGGAATGATAAACATCCAAACCACAATGCTGTCCAAGTTTTATAATGGCAGATAATTGCAGTTGTATATGATGCACTATGGACCACTAGAATGTTAAGTATGTACTTTGTATTCATATACTGTATGGCATTAACTGCAAACGGGGAAAAATTGAAAATGTGTACCCAGCCAGGATTCATTTACAGGTCTACTGCTTGCTAAGCAATTTCCCTTGCCCCTTTAGACCACTGGCGACACTGATCAAAATTGCTGAATGGACTATTCAAGCACACCTCCAATCAGATACAAATTCTCAACTTTTCCCTGTTCACCATTACTCAAACTCGCAATTTTTATTTTATTTATTTATTAAACTTATTCCCGTAAGAATGAGGGCCTTGCAATGTCTCTGCTCTGAAGAAAGGATCATTGCTCGTCATTGGCATATCCAGTAAGTTATATGTATAAGGGGTGTTCAAATGGAAAGGTATGAAATGACACTGTGGGTATAATTGTCTCTATTCAATCGCCAGAGGCCTGAACACAACTATCCCGCTGTTTAACGAACTGAGTGATTCCCTGTTCCCGGAATTCCTGTGACAAGAGCCAGTCCTCTACTGTGTCCATTAGTTTGTCATCTAAAGTTAAAGCACTTCCCTTTGAAATGCTTTTTAGCAGTCCAACAGATGGAAGTCACAGGGTGACATGTCCAGGCTGTAGGGTGAATGATCAAGTTGAACCCACTTGAACTTGGTCAGTACACTTTGTGTGATCGTGGGGACTTGTGGACACTCTTTATCACTGACTAGAATCACTTCCTCAGTGAGCAGACCAGGTTGTTTGCTCTTGATGGGCATACATAGGCAATGGAGTATCTCGCAATACACATCACTGTTAATGTGTTTTTCTGTGCTTGAGGAATTCACTGCGTTACAGACCTCGGATGTCAAGCAAGACGGTGAGTATTATCTAGCCTGCTAAGGACAGAGCCTAGCATTTTTTAGGGGAAGGTAATTGATGATGCGTGCTTCATGACCCTAGATATCTCACTACGTTATCCTAAAGTGGTATATTAAAATTTCAACCAGTTTGATTGGAAAGACATTCCGTACCTTTTCATTTTAACACCCCTCGTATTTTGTGGTCACCCATACAATTTCGTTGCAAGAAAATACTACAATCTTTATAACTAACCTGTTTAACATTTGAAGTTAGTTGCTACTAAGACTCTCTTATTAAAATATCAAAAATTTCAAATTTATGATTTTGTTTTGTAGCTATTTACTGCTGCACATTACGCATGTCAGTATGCAGCTTAATCCACCTGTACTTATTTATGTAGTGCAACTGAATATTACTTGCTATTATTTGAAATAATTATCTCGAACTTACATAGTGAAATCTTTGATAGTGTGAGTGAGTGCCTTGATATAGGCCTGGTCCAATTTTCTTTGCTGCGATAATGATCATAAACATAATGACAAATCACATATTAGCCTGCTCAGCAAAGAAATGATATCGGTAATACACTTATCCATACTTTTTTATCCATGCTTTCTCTCTCAAATTAAGCAAAGACAGTTTTATTTTTGTTCAGAGCTTTAGCAATTACACAAACACACAGTTAATGGAGAGCTGTAGGCCAAGAAGGTAAGAAACAAGAAAACAATTTCTGCTAACTGACTCTGCAAAGAAAACTTCATGCTAATACAGTAATTTGGACTTTTACACTACTGACATTCAATGTACTTCAATCCGACATTGATCAGTATCACACTAAAAATAACAGTAACAGCAAATGAAATAACAGCACCCTTAGTCATAAAAATGACAGAAGATAATGTTCAAAGACAATACAGAACAGCAAACTGCCTGAAACTCAAACACGTTGTATGTGGTAAGTGGTGGTGTGTTGGGAGAAGGTTTGGCAAATTGAGGTGGTTGCTGTGGCTGCAGATGGTGTGGCATTCACGAACTGTGCTCCATGTGTCCTGCATGAACACCACCACCACCACTACTACTTCCATTGCAGATGTCAATCCTAAAGTAATTTTGAGCAACTAGAGATAAAAACACCAATAATAAATAAATATCAAAACTCTGTGTAAAAAAAAATCTTTAAGAGGTTGTGATAATACTATGGTGGTGACAACATCAGTGAGGAACATTCACCTTTACAAAGTTCATTTGTGACTTTGTAAAAATTTCGAGACAATTGTAGTTTAACATTTGTTAAGGTTAAAATATAATTATGTTATACTCAATTTTGTTTCTAGGACATAGCATTCCATAGGAAGTGAACATGCATGTTCTCTGATATATAGTTCCCTAAAAAGAACTTCATTTTAAGTTAGTTAAAGTTACCTTTGTTTTCTGCATCGGTAGGCACTGGACTTGATGTACTGGAAGTACCATTGCTTGAAGACCCAGAACCTCTTCGTTTCTTTGATGACAATAGTACACTTCGATACACATGAGATGATGCCTGAGGTTGGAAGCGATAGCACCTCATTATTTCTGTGAATGTTTTGTCACTCCCAGAGACCTAGAAAAACAGGGAGAGAAAATATGAATTAAAGATAATTTAAAGGGTAGAAATGTCAAGGAATACATAATGAAATATTTTTAAAAAGACTGGAAATAAATAGGAGTACAAAAATGTCAAAAGATAAAGGAAATACACTATTCTTTTTCAAAAGAGATAGATTGGCTGGCCAGTACTTACCTTTGTGCTGTACCGCCAATAGTGACACAAATGAAAAAAAAAAAAGTTCCTTCAAAGTGAGGCAGCCAGAGATGACTGTTGTGTGACTGTGTTGTATGTATGTGCCTGTCGCAGCTTCTTGTCACGTCTTTGTGGTGAGTCGTAAGCTGTCCTATTATATATCATTAATTCGAACTTGGACTATGCATTATTAAATCTATGACCTATTCAATTCATAATGAACTCTGCAATTTTCATATTTAATATATTTCACTTAGGCCTATGTTTTTGTATTAGTGAACCGCTCGTTATTTTATGGTGCAAGTACTTCCTCCCATGACGGTGACCCTTGAGCAAGACTTTGTGACCCCCCTACAGGTCAGACCCACAAGTTGAAAAAACTGTTCAAGAGTGTTGCAGAGTGCAGGTCGGTCTACAGTCATAGACCTTTTTAAAGCCTACAGAAGTGACCACTACGTTTCTGGTAATTCTCATCTGGAGAATCATTTCCAAATTCCAGATCTGTTTTATGCAGGATGGTCCCTTGCTAAAACCAGTCTATAATTCTATCTGTGGATCAGCTTGTTGTTCCAGTTTATTCATGAGAACTTTTGAGAGGATTTTATGTGTGACCGGCACAAGTGAGATACCGCTGTAATTCTTTGGTTTTGTTCGTGAATTAGTGTGCATTTCTATTCAGAAGGTATCTGCTCCATTTCCCAAATGTTTGATATGATTTTGTGGATTTTCCCCGTTAATCTTTCATCGTCAAGTGCGCCTCGGTTGCACAGTGGTAGAGTGCCAGACTACAAATCGAAAAGGTCACGGGTTCGATCCCCGCCAGGTCCTAGGATTTTTATCTGTCACTTTCCACTCTTTTCACCTCTGGCAGTATTGCTCATGTGAAAAATACCGAGTAGCACCGTGGTTCGGAACCCACATTAAACTGTAGGTGCCCCGATAACTGGCTGGGTAAGTCAGTTCGAAGATCGGAGGAAGGCAACAGCATACCACCTCCAAACAGGACCATGCCTAGTAAAGCACTGTGGTGTTCAAACCAATCTTCGGATTGCGGATTGTTGACTGCTTTACTTTTACTTACTTTCATTGTCTGGTTCCCAGAGATCTGCAACAATTCCATTTTTCCCAGGGCACATAATTACACATTAGGGAATAATACACTGCAGGGTGACAAAGTTCCAAACAGATTGTATGAAATTTAAAGACGTTACAAAATGTGGTGCCACCCATGAAATGCTGATATTGTTCGTAATGGTGAATATGAGCAAGTTTTATTAAGGTGCTGTATCCATCCCCACCACCATGACACAACCTTCCTATCCCCCCTACCTTCCACACTGCAGAGCATGATTCGGAGTGTGGCAGTTGGATATGATGGTTGCGTGTCTTGTGTGATTACATGAACGTTTTAATTTCCAAGAAGGCCATGAGCGATAGCTTAAGTGTTTAATGTGTATGTCTTTTTTGTGCGTCCGTTGCAGCTCATCGTTATGTCTTTGCGGTGAGTTACAAACTGTCCTTATTATATTATTTCATTCATTATATCTATTTTTTCTAGGGATGGGTCGAATCCCAATTTTACCGAATCAAATCCGAATACCGAATCTTAAATATAACATGCGCCGAATCCCGAACCCGAATCGAATCTCGAACCCAAATATATGTATTTAAAAAGAATTACTACCCTATCACAGCCAGTGATGAAGATAAAGCCTTCTGTAATGGATCTCAAATGACAATATTACATTAAATTTAAGAAATTAAAATTTCATTTGAGTTTTTATTTTAAATTTTAAGAATTTTTTAATACCCCTTATCCTCTTAAAAGAAATTTTTATGAAACATTTTGAGATATATGTTTTTTTAGATGCTCTAAAAGATATTAAGAAACTTTCTTCACTCTATTACAAACTGTTTCATTTTTATGAAATAAAAAATAATTGCATAATGAAGACTTACAAAGGAAATAATTACTTTTTTTTCCTTTTTCAAAGGTGAAGAATCAAAAATAAAACCTGAAAATGTGAGTAGATATTTTGGAAGTTTGAAAAATAGGTTCTTAAAAAAATAGGATGTGTAAATGTTTAATGATTTTATAGTCACTTATATAAGCCGTTATAAAATTTATTATACATCCAAAGCTAATTTATTTTGTTGGTTAAATTGTACGACGCTTCTCGCCGGGCTGCAGTGGTTATGTTGGCACCAATGGTAATGACGGCAACTCAGATGATCAATCAGATGATGTATTTTTCATGGCAACTTCATTTTTTTTTTTTTTTTTTTTTTTTTTTTTTTTTTTTTTTTTTTTTTTTTTTTAAAGATTTTTTTTCTGAACAGGCAAGGGTACATACAAGAACCTGTCAACCATAGAGCAGGTACAGTATTAAGTTAGCTGCGAGTGAAACGAGCAGCAATAACACTTACTCTGTACCTCGTGAAAAATATTAACGCAATTCTACACTTCATTGTTCATCTGTTGCCAACATAAGAACTGAAGCCCGGCGAGAAGCGTCGTAAAATTTTACCGAATGAAGTGTAGAATTGTCCCAAAAGAAAAAAAATAATTTTTGTTTTAATTGAAGTTGTCACGAAAAAACATTTATTGGTCACCTGAGTTGCCGACATTACCATTGGTGCCAACATAACCACTGCAGCCCGGCGAGAAGCGCCATACAATTTAACCGGATTTATTGAAACAGACGTCAGATGTTTGTTGAATTGATGTTATCCCGCCTGAATGGCGCATGATTAGAACCTTTTTCCACATACGGTAGTAAATAACTTTCTTCTTGAAATCCTAGTGCTTCTCTAAGGTTCACATACCACAGCACGTCACAAAATTCGACGAAAGAATACGCGAAATTAGAATGAGACAACTCGTGCAAGAATCGTAGGTGATGTCCTAGGAACCGTGTACACCGAATGAAGTGGCAGTGCGATCGATATATATCGGATAGTGTTTCACATAGAAACGATAGGTCTGTGCGATAGGTATCGAAGAAGCGAATGTTATGATTTTTAGTTTTTTATGAATATGTCATGATTTTAAAGGATGTGTTTAGTCAGGAACCTAAGAGTACAACGTAACTTGTGACTGAAAAGTCCATTGACAACGAATTAAGGCCGATTCACACTGTCTGTCACGTCAACGTCACGACACCTCACGGATCCGTCACATCAAGTTGTATTCACACTGTTTGTCACGTTAATTCTCTTTTTCCAGTACTCCATGTTGAAAGTGAGGTTATGAGTGGCAACGTGTTATGTAGAAAGACATATTATATTACTGTAATTGAAGAAACAACAACGCTAAATATTATTGATTGCCAAAATCAACTTTACAATGTATGTTTTGGGCTAACTTAATGTAGTAAAGTGCTGGGAACTGAAACATGTCAAAACATCGACATTATTTTAAAGCGAAAAATAAATAAATAAAGTTTCTTGCTACTGCTAGCGGAGCGACAGTTGAATGTCTGATATATATCGATTGTATTGCCGTTCATTCGATGTATACGGTTCCTAAGAAATTACCTGTTACCAATGTGACCTGCTACATCTGAAGTTGAGCAATACTAAAGTTCCATTTCCTTCGTTGAATGATGTGTTAAAATTCAATAGTCGAAAATAAAGTGGAAATTAGACTCGACTTCCTTTTTATTTTTATTTTACGAGTGCAAAAGTTTTAGCGCCAGTATTTACATTTGCGCCTACGAAGCAAGTCACTCGCTACCTTTACATGTAACACATCTTCCGGAAGACGAAAACCGATTTTCGTAAATCGTTTATCGCTTTTGGAGTGTTTACATGACCAACCAAAAGCCGAATTGGGAAATCTGTTTACGAAATCCGGTTTTGGGAGCCCATGTAAGCGGGGTGTCTGTACTACTGTGTAGCACTGCTTAGACGAGACGGAAAACTTACTTGTGGCGGCTCCTAGTTCCATTTTTCAGAACTTCGTTCGTTTTGTACTCGATTTAACCCCGTTTTATGACGTCACGTCTTTCACCGGATCTATGAAACAATAATGTAAATAACGCAAACGAAAGCGCACTGTTATGAAATGTTAACTACAACATTCGTAACTGAAGGTTTCCATATAACACTTTGGATTCGGGATTCGGTAGTATTCGGCCATTATGCATTGAATCTCGAATCCGAACCCAGTGTGCGAGTTTCGGCGAATCTGGATTCGGCCGAACCACTCTGACACAACCCTAATTTTTTCTCTTGTGTTAAGAGAAATCAGCTAAATCTGTTTCAATTTTGAAGCACAGCCAACAACTTTATAAAAGTCTCTTTTTTTTTTTTTTGTTTCAGTGGGTAATTACGGTATCAAACTGTGAGAATAGTCATAATCATAGAGGGAAACATTCAAGGAGGAAAAATAAGTATAAAAAATAGAGATATTTAACTTACCAAAAGCACAGGCTCGTTAACAGACACACAAATAAAAACACACACAAACACAAAAATGCAAGCTTTCACAACCATTAGTTGCTTCAGCTGGAAAAGAGGAAGGAAGGAGCGGAGAAAAGGTAAGGATGCGGATTTTAAGGGAGTGGATGAGGAGTCATTCCAATCCAGAAAGCGGAAGAAGGACTTACCTTAGGGTAAAAAGGATAGGTAAACAAAGACACCCCCCCCCCACACACACACACACAAGAACACCAAGGCAGACATATGTCTACTCATCACATTCTCTTCTCTTGTTCGCAATTTTGTCTCATACCCAAAAAAACTACACAATGGACAAATACTTTTTCATATACTTACCTTACACATGACGTAAACAGCACACATAAGGATCTGATCAAGATGCCGATCTTGCATGAGATCTGTTTGATGAATTATGGAATGTTCAAAACATGTCCAAATCTTTCTTTTCAGTTCCTTATCTGTAATATCCAACTGTGTACAAAGCTCCTGCATGCGGACTGATGCTAGGTGATAAAACTGAAAATAAGAATGTCATATTATTAAAAATTAGAATTAATATATTTGGCTACTATAACTGTTGTTTACAAGCTTTTCTATTAACAGGATCACAAGATCAAAGAATGAAATACATCAAAAGATGAAAAAGTTAATAAAATGAGGCTGGGTGGCTACTGATCTTAATGACCATAACTGAGCAGCAGACAGGCACACATAAAAGGCAATCACATTCACATAACTAAATTTTCAGCCAGTCTTCATCAGAAAGGAAAACACACACACACACACACACACACACACACACACACACACACAAATTAATCATTCAAACACACAGGCACAATTTACACACCTGTCAGCTGTGTCCTCAGACACACTTCAACACAGAAAGAAATTCGGAATGGATAGGGATGAGGAAGGAGAATGCAGTAATGAGTGGGGGTTGAGATACCAGCACTACCCGACAGAACATGTCAATACACGATTCCATGGAAAGATACTGAAATGCAGTTTGAAACATGGCAGTGGGAATGTGACAATATACGTAGTGAAAGGAGGTTATGATAAGTTGAGATCCAGACAATTTTGAACTATAGAAAGTATTGTAAGATTAACTCTCAGTGTCACAGTTCAGAAAAGTTGGTGATAGAGGGGAGGATTCAGATGTCCCAGGTTATCAAGCAGCCATTGAAATCAAGCACATTATGCTCATCTGCATATTGCGCCACAGGGTGGTCAACCCTGTACTGGGCCAATTTGGCAGTGGCCATTTACTGCTATGGACAGATGGTTGATAATCATACCAACACAAAAAGCAACTGAGTTGGTACAAGATATGGCTACTTTCGCAGGTGGTCCAGTCTTTGATGGTGTAACATAAGCTTGTGAGAGGACTGCAATAGGAAATACACAAGGCTGGACTAGGATGCTGTGAAGTTGGATGGGCAATAACAACACTTCAGGAAAGGTGGGAAAGATATAGGGTAGAATTTCCGTTACTTCAGGACATGATGACAGATAATCAAACCTTTCATGATGGATGTGGTTTGGATGTTCCAGAAGGGTATTATTGGGTGATTAAATAGGCTGATCCTTTGTGGCTGGATATTGGAGATAAATCTAGGAGTTCAAAAGATAACCTTGTAGTAGTACTAGGTGTTTCAAAGGTGTCATGTTCGATGTCACATTGGTGAACATATACCTGTCACACTATCCAGTTTCTTGCAAATAATGTAGAAAGTTCTAATGATTTGTTCTACTTAGAAACAAATTCACATATAATTACCACTAACTATTCTGAAACTTTTAATACTATTTACAAAATAGTTTAGCAGTCCTGCAACAAAAGTGTAGAGAAACAACAGGTTCATAGAGAGACACACACACAAATAGAAACATACAGACACACAAATGTTGAGCTTTCCCAACACCAGGTTGCTTCTTAAAAAAAA